>JADMNL010000038.1:32165000-34665000 GCA_016271365.2 Neoceratodus forsteri | reverse complement strand
TAGTTCTTTAACCTCAGAGCCTCTACCTGACTCTATGTACCAGGCATGTATCACTCTAATTCTGAAAAATGGGAATGATCCTCTTCAGTGCGAGAACTACAGGCCTATTTCTCTGCTTAATGCAGACTATCAGATTTGGGCTCAGCTTCTTGCCTATTGACTTAAGAATTATTTATCCAAGCTATTGGGGGAGGAGCAAGTAGGCTTTGTTCCTGGAAGGAGTGGGGCTGAAAATATACGTAGGTTTTTAAATATAATCTGGAAGGCTAATAAAGTAAGGAACCCAGCTGCTGTACTAGTCTTTGACTTTCATAAAGCCTTTGATTCTCTAAAATGGGAGTACCTTTTCCAAGTACTTAAATTCAAATTGGGGAACACATTTATTACTTGGCTGAAAATTCTCTATAAAAAACCCTCTGCAAGAGTAATTACTAACGGATTTATCTCAGACTCATCACTTCTTAACAAAGGCTCCAGACAAGGCTGCCCCCTATCCCCTTACCTTTTCATACTGGCCATTGAACCTCTGATAAGGAGTATAACTGAATGCCGTGAGATTAAAGGTATTAGAACAGGCAACATTAATAATAAGGTTTTTGCTTATGCGGATTATTTGCTTGTTACTATTTCAAACCCCAAATACTCCGTTTAACACTTGGGTAAGATACTTGATACCTTTGCCTCATTTTCAGGCCTCGGACTGAATTGGGGAAAAAACTCAGATTATCTCTCTAAATTCATGCATGAGACCAGGAGAATGCCTGGGGGTGGCTCAGCCAGGTTTGAAATGTTCAGAGCACCTGACGTATTTAGGCATTACAATCTCTACAGATACTCATAATGTAGGGAAACTGAACCTGCTCCCTGTAATAAAAGAAACTGAGGCAGATCTACCAAAATGGCAACATCTTAATTTATCTCTTTGGAGTAAGATAAATTCTCTTAAAATGATTATGCCCCTAAAATCTTTTACTATTTCCATAACCTCCCCCTCAGAATAGATGCAACTGTTTCTGATCAGTTAAATAAAATAACCAGGCATTTCTGTGGAATTCTTCTACCCTTAGACTTTCCTTACCAAAACGAAGGCATAGATCAGAGGAGCTTTGGTCTTCCAGACTGGAAGATGTATTATTTGGCCTTTCATTTCAAAGAAATTGGTATCTACAATCTAGGTCAGAAGATTATCAGCCATTATGGGTTAAAGTCAAAAAGCAGTTATTGTTGCCCTTTAAACTGTCCCGACTATCTTTTTGTTAAGCTCCCATTGCCATTCCATGACAACATTTGTATTACCTCCTCTGTTTGGGCAATCAAAAACTTGGTCTGGCCCGGTGGCACTGAGGGTTGAGGCGCTGGACGACACACCTCGCACCAAGCCAGCGACCCGGGTTCGGGAATGAGCCCGGGCCACTGGGGGTCAGCAGGGGGGAAGATATTGAGTGTCTGTAGGACTGCTCTCTCTTCCCGGGGAGGGTTTGGGATGTGATCACTCTCGGAGCGGCCTCTGGCGGCCATCAGGGATGCCATCGTAGCCAACACTGCAATGCTGGGGCGGAGTTGTGGCATTACGTTGCCTTGATACGGTGACTACGGGGTCAGGAACACGAAAAAAGAGAGAAAATACCCATTCCTGGGGATAGATGAAGGCACCTCGTCTGCCCAAATACCCACACTTCCAATACCAGGCTATCTCCTCTCCACAGGGCCACTCGTATGCCGGGCATTTTTCCCTATAGATAGAGTGCTCTGGTTGGATAGGGCGGCCCTACCTCCGGAGGGTTCAGACCCGGAGGAGGTGCTCAGTGGCACAAGGGACAAGGACTAGTCACGGGAGAAGGTAGAGGCTGGGTATCTGAGGTTGCTGGAAGGAGTTCTCCAGGATTGGAGATTTTATTTTATTTATTTATTTATTGTATTCTAGGAATTAATACCTTTGAGCCAAGGCTCTTTTACAAAGGTTCTGCGTTAAATTAGTTACAAACAATAGGGTTACAATGGGTTGCACATTTAGGTTACATTGTGTAAATAAACAGAGACATAAAATAGTTAACATCAAAGACATTTATGAACGAGCAGATAATTACCAATTAAACACTTTCATCATTTAGAAAACATATGGAAAGGGAAAGATAGGTAAGGGAAGTATGATAGGTAGTGTAAGAGAGAGAAAAGGAGGGGGGGGAGCAGACCATAGTTAGAGAAGAGGATCCTCTACCAGGCCTTTGTCAGGTAAGTGGACAGGGGTGGAGAAGTGAGATAATTAGGATTTAATTGAGGCAGTCACAGGAGTTTGAGGTGGCAAAGTGAGAGAATAGGCTAGATTTAAAAGCACCTAAGGAGTTAGAGGAGGTAATAGAGGTGCTAAGAGTATTTAGCCAGTTAGGGGCACGATAGGCAAATGATTGTTGACCCTGTGTGTGGTCCGGCAATGGGGGACTTGAAGAAGCTGATTTTCTGATCTTCTGGTGGGTCGGACACTTGTGTTCTGGCATAGCAGTTCTTGAATGCAGGGTGGGGTGGGGCCCATGATGGTTCTTAGCCATAAGGCAGGTGAGGTACTTTAAGCGGTTTGAGAGTTGTAACCACCCAGTTTCAGCATAGAGCTCTAAGTATGAGTAAGTCGATGAGCGCCAGTAAGCAGCTGACAGGCCTTGTTTAGGGAGGTTGTGATACATTTAAGTGCACTAGAAGAGGCGGACCCATAGATAATTAAGCCGTAGTCGATGACTGAGATGATTGAGGATTGAATAGCTAGCTTCAGTGCTGGTAGGGTAAGGAGTTGTCTGTTCCGGTAGAGTATCCCAAGCCGCTGATTAATAGTTTTGGATATATTATCAATATGTGTTGCAAAGACTAGGCCTTGATCAAATGTGATTCCAAGATATTTAAAAGTAGCACCTGTTCAAGGGTGATTCCCAGGGATGTGTTGACAGTGAGTGGTACTAGCCTTTTCTTGTTCTGCGGGCTTGAGAAAAGTATGGATTTTGTTTTTTTGTGGTTTAGGACCAGCTTGTGTTCAACGAACCACGCCTCAACACTGGCAAATGCGTGCTGGAGGCTGAGGCGTAAGGGGTTTGGGTCTTTGTGCGAGGATAGAATCACAGCATCATCAGCATAGAGGATGATTTGCTCAAGGCAGGATTTAGGGAGGGAGTTTAGAAAAAGGCTGAAGAGGAGAGGGCCTAAGATGGATCCCTGCGGAAGTCCTGAGAGGACAAGCTTAGGGTCTGAGAGAACTCCAGCTATTTTTATAACCTGAGTGCGTTGGGCAAGGTAGCTTTTTATCCAGGCACCAGAGCTCAGGGAGAGCCCAAGAGACTGTAGTTGACTGATGAGTAGAAAATGATGTACAATGTCAAATGCCTTCGTTAGATCAATGTACACAGCTCCGGTTAGGAGTCCTTTGTCCAAAGCCTTGTGGATTGCTCCTGAGAATTCGAGCAGGGCTGTCAATGTGCTATGCCTTTGTCTGAAACCATGTTGCTGGGCACAGAGGATGTTATATTTCTGCAGGTAGTCTGTTAGCTGGTCGGCCACCTTACGTTCAAGAGCCTTTGACAGGGGAGGAAGTATTGAAATAGGTCTATAGTTAACAGGCAGAGACTTATCACTACTTTTGTGCACAGGAGTGACTATAGCAGCCTTCCATATACTAGGAACTTGCTGGAGCAGAGGAGAGATTGAATATTCTGGTGAGGGAGTAGAACTTCATCCAGGGTAAGGGACAGTATTTTAAGGTCAATAGAGTCACTGCTTGCCCGGGATTTAGATATAGCCTTCTTTATGTATTTATAAACTTCATGTGCTTTAACTATTTTAAGATGGAAGGGTGGAATGCTTGGAGGGGCAGAGGGTGATATAGAGATTAGAGGGTCAGTATCAGCGAAGAAGTCAGTTGCGAGGACACCGCTAAGGTCAGTGAAGGTCTCATTAAGGGTGTTTGCTATGACCAAGGGGTCAAGGGTGGTAGTGCCATACACATTCAGTATAGTAGGAGAGGATTTGGACTGCTTACCCATGATATTTCTTAGAGAGATAAATAGAGTTAAAAAAAAAGCAGGAACATTTGCTATGATTTAGTGGACCACCTCCTCACTTGATGACAATTTGGAATAATGTTAACTTACTGTAAAATCAACTTACTATTACAGATTTTGGATGGAGCAAATTTGGTGTTACAAATAAGCCTGAATTATTGGGAGAGTAAGGGGCTACTTTCCTTTGACCTTCTCAGAACTCATTATAGTTTACCAAAAATTCCATTTGTAATACCTCCAGTTACGAAATGCCTTGTGGGATTCATTACTAGGCCCTAATCTACATCTGAGGGGAGGGTCTGAATGGGATTCCATTCTGAAGTTGGTAAAGATGAGGAAAGGGGTAAGTTTGATATATAAACTTTTAATGCACACCCAAGATCCCTCAATCTTAAAGGAGAAGTCCACCCAGAAAGTGCAAAAACATATGTAAAGTGTGTATTCTCTGGAAGAAGTATTTTCTCTGTGGCTGAACTGTGACAGACCCTGTAACAAGACACTGGCTTCCTGCAGGGGTGATTAAACATCACACCAAAGGGCACTCTGGGAAGACTATCTGGGACAAGAAGCCATAAAAGAAACCAGAATGGCAACCTCCAAGGGCAATAAAACAGGGAAAGTTAGAAAAAAAAAAACTCTCACAGCCAGAGAAAAGAAAAACTGGGAACTGGTTAGAACACAGAAAAAAGACTACTACATCTTTTTTCTGATTTTAACATGGAGTTTCTCTTTAACTGCTTCTGCAAAAGAAAAGTGTGAGGGAGAGATCAGAGAACCCATAACTGACTCAGTGGGTTTCAGTATGGGATAATGCTTACAGCAGCTGTAGGGAAGTCCAAGGTAGGACAATTCAATATAAAATGTTACATTTTACTACTATTCCCCCAAGAGATTAGCCCACCTGGGTTTCCAACCAGAAAGAAAATGCTGGAAGTGGCAAAGAGAGGATGCAGACCTTCTTCATATGCTCTGGTCCTATCCTTGTATTAAAGGGATTTGGAATATGATACATGCTAATATACTAACATACTAAAATGCCAGCAGAATAGGCCTAACGGTCTTTCGTGTCTGCTCGTTTGGTCAGCCCCCACCCTGGGTGCTGACCTTGCTGTCCCCCCTCCTCTGGCTTCTCCTTCCCAGTTCCGGATATTCTTGCTGCATTGGATTTTGCTTCCTGAACCCTTCCTGTACCTGTCCCACCTCTTGAACCCCTCCACTGTCTCTGCCTCCACCAGCCCCTAGGTAGTGCATTCCATGGCTCCACCACCCTCTCTCAGTGAAGTAGCGCCTCCTCCTTTCTCCCTGAATCTTCCCTCCAGCTTCCACCCATGTTCTCTAGTGGCCCCTTCCGCCTTCCTTCAAGCACCCTGACTGTTCCTCCTATTTACCCTCTTCATGTACCTGAAGACCTCTATCATGTCCCCCCGGTCCCTTCTCTCTTCCAATGTGTACATATTTAGCTCTTCGAGCCTCTCCTCACAGGTCCTGTCCCCCAAGCCCCAAATCATTTTGGTTGCCCTCCTCTGGACCCTCTCCAGGAGGTTAATGTCCCTCTTTAAGTGTGGCCTCCAAAACTGCACGCAGTGCTCCAGGTGCGGCCTCACCAAGCAGTTATACACAGGGAGTATCACTTCCCTCCTTCTGGAGGTGATCCCCTAGTGATGCATCCCAGCATCCTGTTGGCCTTGGCTGCTGCCCTCCTACAAGTCTCAGAGTTGTTCATCTTGACATCCACCACCACCCCAGGTCCCTCTCAGCCATTGAGACTTGTAGTATTCCCCCAGGGTGTACACTTGGCCTGGGTTTCTGGCCCCAGGTGGAGTACCTTGCATTTCCTGCATTGAACCTCAGCTTCCACTTTCTAGACCATCTTTCCAGAGCCTCCAGGTCCCCTGCAGGGCCACCTTCCCTCCTCCCCATCCACCACCGCCCCAGTTTGAGTCATCTGCAAAGAGACTCATCTCACTCCTGATTCCTGTCCTTATGTCAGATACGTAGGCTGCTGGAACAGAAGGGCCCAAGGACTGATCCTGTGGGACCCCACCAATGACCCTCCTTGGGGATGAGACCATCCCATCAACCACGACCCTCTGGGTCCGGGTCCTGGAGCCAATTGCCTATCCATCTGATCATCTGGTTTCCCACCCCCATTTCTCCTAGCTTATCCAACAGGCCCACGTGAGGAACAGAGTCAAATGCCTTGCTGAAGTCTAGAAAGAGGACATCCACTGGTCTACCCAGGTCCAAGGCACTTGTCACCCAGTCATAGAACTCCACCAGGTTTGTCTGACACGATTTCCCCGGGATGAATCCATGCTGTCTATCGTCCAGGCACCCTGACTTATCCAGGTCCCCCCCAGCCTCTCCTTGACAATGCCCTCCATCACCTTGCCCACCACCGATGTCAGGCTGACAGGTCTGTAGTTCCCTGCCAGCTCCCTTGATCCCCCCTTGTGGATAGGCACTACATGCGCCACCTTCCAGTCTTGGGGAACCCACCCTGTCCTCAGAGAGATGGTGAAAAGCTCTGCCAGGGGTTTCACCAGGACATCTGCAAGTTCCTTCAGCACTCTAGGATGTAATTTATCCGGCCCTGGTGCTTTCTCCGTCTTAAGGGAGCTGAGGGCTTCCCTCACTCTCTCTGCTGTGATTTCCACTTCTGGTACCTCTTCTCCCTGCTTAGCCCTCCCCCCACCTGCCAGTGATGCCCCCCCTTTCCCCAGACCTGCCGATCGGTAAGGGTCCCCCCCTCCTCATTATCTCTGTCTCCTCCCATGTATGATGCAGCATCCCCATTTTCCCTGGTGAAAACTGAGGTGAAGTACTCATTTAGTACCTCAGCCTGCTCCCCCAGGTCTTGTGCCCATCTCTCCCCTGATTTAATCCTGCTAATCTGCCCCTTCACCCTTCGTTTTTCCCCAATGTATCTAAAGAACCCCTTTTTCCCTCTCCTAATTTCCCTGGCCAGGTTCTGCTCCTTCCTTGCCTTAGCCGCCCTCACCACTCTAGTGGCCCTTCTAGCTATCAGCTCATACTCCCCTCGATCCCTTTCACTCCTTGAGCACTTGAATTTCTTATAGGCTGCTTTCTTTCCCCGCACCACCTCCTGGACCTCCCTGGTCCACCAACAGGGTTTTTGGGCCCTACTGCATTTTCGTCTTACTCTTGCACAGGTGCTGGTAGCATCCTGCACCCTCTCCTGATGATTTCCCACCTACTATCAGCATCCATGTCTGACCCAATCCCATCCAAATACTCCTTAAGGATCCTTTCCATTTCCTTAAAATCCGCCCCTGAAGTCGGTTACTTCCGTCTTTGTGCAGCCTTCTACCCTCCTAGGTCCAGACCGTGGCATGGTCACTCCCGCCAATGGGTCCCTTACCTCCAGGCCCCCAATCTGGTCACTGTCGCCAGGGCCACATCCAGTACACCGTGCCTCCTGGTCGGTTCCCTCACCTGCTGAGTTAGGAGAAGCGCCTTGAAAGACATCCAACAACCTCTGTTCCCTGGTCACAGAGGATGTCATAGTCTCCCAGTCTGTTCCTGGCATGTTTAAGTCCCTAACACCACCACCTTTCCTCTGCCCAGTCTGCAGTGTCTCCTAACATCTGCCACCAGACTGTCCTCCAGCTCCTCCGCCAGGGCAGGGGGTCTATACACCACTCCTATTTTTACTCTCTTGCCCTCCCTTGTTATCAAGGTGACCCAAATTGCCTCCACGGTTCCCTCCGCCTCCTCTACTCCCCCTATGCCAATGCAATTTTTGACTATCATTGCTACCCCTCCTCCCCTTCCCTCCCCCCTGTCCTTCCTGAACATAGTGTAACCCTCCAGGTTCAGGTCCCAGTCATGTCTTGCAGTGGCCCAAGTCTCAGTGACCGCCTCCACATCCACTGCTCCCTCAATTAACATCACCTGGAGCTCAGGCATTTTATTGCCCAAGCTCCTGGCATTTAGCAGGACTACCTTCCACCCTTTCCTATAGTTCCATTTCCCTGCTCGTGTTCCCATGGGATTCTGTTTTCTCCTGGTCTGCACTCTTTGCCAGTTGGCCTTTCTGCAATCCTCCTGGTCCCCAGGGGTGGAGAGAGTCCCTCCTTATCGGCACCCTTGACAGCCGCTTTCTCCCATCCCACCCCTTCACAAGTTTAAACCCCACTTTTCACCAATGAACTCCTCTATTTTCAACTTAAGGATTCCCCTCCCCTCCAAATTGAGATGTAGTCTATCTCTAGCATACAGCTCCTTATTCTCCCAGGTCTCCCCCCAATCCCCCATCAACCCATACCCTCTGGCCTCACACCATTCCCTGAGCCACTGGTTTATCTCCCTAATTTTCCTTTTGTGTTCCCCACTAGCCCTTGGCACTGGCAGGATTTCTGAGAAGGAAACTGTGCATCCTATGTCATGACAGACCCTGGCGAGCTCCCTGAATCTTGCCTGTATCTCTAGCTCGCTATTTCCCTCAATGTCATTTGTACCCAGGTGGACCAGTATGTCTGGGGAACCCCCACAGTCCTTTGCCAGCTGATATACCTCGTGCTTAGCCCTGTGCACCGTTAGTCCAGGAAGCATCTTGTTCTAACTGACCAGGCTTCTCCTCCCTATCCCATTTGATACCCCTGATCATAGAATCCCCAGCAGGAGCACTCTGACCACTCCTTTCCTCCATTCCCCCTTCCATGTCCCTCATCCTTCCTACCAGCCCTCCACCCAGCTGGCTCCTTGTTTCTCCCCTATCTGGGTGCCACATGCCACCCCTCCTTATTTACCATGGCCACCCCCCCCCTCCAATCCTATGCCTCCTCCTCCTGAGTATCCTTCTGTACCTTGCTAATTCCCCCCTCACTGCTCACAACTGGTCCTTCTCCCCATCTGCTAAACTAGCCTGACTCATCCTCCCTTATTTCCTGTCCCCATTTAATTCCTCCTTGCTCGTCGTGCTCCCCTGGCCTAAACCCTCAGCTCCCTTTACTGAATCCTCCTTGTACTTCTGGTCCTTCTCCTTTACTTTTCCTCCCAACTGGTCCTTCTCCTTGCGCTTTCCTCCCTCTTCCCCCTGCCCCTCCTGCTCTGATTCACTGCTCCCCCATTCTCCTGCATTCCATGTCCCCCCCTGTTCTTCCTGCTATCTGGCCCCTGCCTCCTGCCTCCCACTCCACACCCTTTCCGTCTCTAACCACCTCTGTCATGGCTACATCACCCCTCATCCTTGAGCAGAAGAAGAGAATTGAGCGGTTGCTGAGTATAAGGTCTGATCCACCTCCCGCCTTGCTTCCTTCTGTCCAGCCCTGGCCATCCTCCTACTTCCCTGAGAATGTTGTCCTCTGTCCCCCTTTGTGAGGGTCCCCAGTTACCTGCCTGCTTCCTTGGTAGTGTCCTTTGGACCCCTCTGCCAGGGTCCCTATGTGACCCTGAGTATTCTCCTGCACTCCTTTCCTATTCCCCCACCCCCAGTGCTTGGTGCAACCTGTGGTAGATTTCCAGCCCCTTCCCCAACCATACCACCCCTTCCCCCAGCTTTCTCCTCATCCCCGCAACCTCCTCCCTAAGCTGTGCTAGCTGGTAGCATACTGGGCAACCACCAAACTTCCATGCCCAGTCCAGTATCATGGCTGCTCCACACCCTGTGCACCCCACCACCCTCCCAAAGATGCCGGCCCCTAATGATGTGTGGTTCCATCCCTTCCAAATAGGTTTCCTTGGGTGAGCCACCAGGTTCCCCAGTCCAAGATACCCCTACTGCCTAATCAGGTCACCCACTAATCTTAGAGACAGTCCCACTGTACACCAGTAACTCTGTTACTAGGTGCAGTACAACACATTAAACTTATAAGGGAAATGAACAACTCCCTAAGCTCCTCTCTCCCAGCCTTTAAATCCAACCCCCAGTGGCTAGAACTACATGAGCTGCACCAGCAGCCTTTTCCTCCAATTGCAGGGCAGGTGTTCGCCTATAAATTTGCAGACTTCTGGGGAGGGAGGGGTGGGGAGGGTGGGTCTTGGGCAGACACCTGACAAGAGAGAGTGTATCAGCCCTGTGTCTCCCCTCCAAGCCCTGCAGCTAAAGAACCAGGCCCAAGCAAATCCCACCAAATAGGTTTTAAATCAGAAGAAATAGGCCTCTACCAGTGCAGCCTGTTACACAGTGAAACATCCACAAAAAGAGCCCCACTTACAGCCATCAAATCAGTTTACAAACATCCAGCATCCCCAAAAACAATACCCTGCTAGCCCTTTAGAAGTAAGAAAGAAAAGAAAAGAACTAACCTACCAAGTAAAATCCACAAGAACCCTGTGAAAACAACAGCAGCAGCTACTGTCCTGGAACACAACTGATCCTGTCCCCTTCCAGTTCTTTCTGAGAAGACAAAGCAGCTAGCACCTCAACCTGATTCAGCCCTGCCTCCAGTCTGTGAATCTGCCTTTGAACTAAAAATCCCTTTTACTCCTAAATTCCTCATTCTGGGGATAAAGGAAGGTTCTGGGATTTTAAACAAACATCAAAATTATGTCATATGGTCAGCTGCTCTGTCTCTTAAAAGGCTTTTGCTCTCTCACTGGAAATCCCCTAACCCTCCTGGATATAGAGAGTGGGGTAATAAAATGCGTGAGGTAATCAATAATGAAAGATTGGCTTTACAAATTGTTGATAAAAGTGAACTGTTTGACAGAATATGGGCCCCCTTCCTAAACTATCTTATCATTCAGTGATGTTAGGGTTAATGACTTATTTATAAAGCAATACTCAGTGCTCTCTCTGTGTTGTATTTGTTTCCTCTTGACTGAATCAATAGCTATGAACTAATTGCCTAGCAATTAGCTTTTTAATGGACCTATCTGTGTATGGAACACTTTTATTACAAGACTTAATAATCAGTTATACTTTAGGTGCTTTATGTTTATTGTATCAAATACTGTGCTGTTAACTTTTGTTGTATCCTGTGTCTTTTAGAAACAAATAAAATCTTTAAAGCAAAAAGAAAAAAGAAAAGCAACCTAGAAGAAAAGAGCTCAGGTGAAGCTAGATGCCTTTGCCAGCAAACCTAGTCTTCCACCTCCAGGATATCAACCTGGATGCAGTGATGCAGGGTGGTCATGATGCGCCCTGAAGGGGGGGGGGAATAAATCCACCATAGAACTCTAGATTCAAGCATTCACTGGGCCGTGTCCATCCTCAGCCAGGGCAGTGATGCAGAGTGGTCATGCTGCTCCCTGAAGGGAGGTTAAATCCAACAAACAACTCTAGATTCAGGCATTCACTGGGCCATGCCCACCCTCATCCAGGGCAGCGATGCAGGTTGGTCATGATGCTCCCTGCGGTGGGGTTAAAGCCACCACAGAACTCTAGATTCAAGCATTCATTGGGCCATGCCCACCCTCATCTAGGGCAGCGATGCAGGTTGGTCATGATGCTCCCTGAAGGGGGTTAAATCCACCATAGGACTCTAGATTCAGCCATTCATTGGGCCATGCCCATCCTCATCCAGGGCAGAGATGCAGGTAGGCAGTGTTGCTTCCTGAATGGGGGGGTTGCATTTACATTCTTTAACATTTTAAGCATAGCAGAGCATTATTAAACATCACGCCAGCCTGTCAGTGCAGTGGGAGTGCTACCACTTTTAACACTAGGATAGGGAACACACAATGTTAAATATTAAAACTATGGTAAATATGCCAGCACGTCAATGCAGCGGAGTGCTATCTCTCACAATGCCAGCGTCCCAGGATAAGGAACATACAATGTTAAACATTAAAAACTAAGGTTAATATGCCAACCTGTCACTGAAGTGAGCACAACACCAGTGTCCCAGGATAGCGAACATACAGTGTTAAAAATTAAACCTAGGGTAAATATGCCAGCCTGTCCGTGCAGAGGGAGTGCTATCTCTCACTACACCAGTGTCCCAGGACAGGGAACATAGAGTGTTAAACATTGAAAACTAAGGTTAATATGCCAGCCTGTCAGTGAAGTGAGCACAACACCAGCGTCCCAGAATAGGAAGCATACAGTGTTAAACATTAAAAACTGGGGTAAATATCTTGGCCTGTCAGTGCAGAGGGAGTGCTACTGCTCACAATGCCAGTGTCCCAGGACAAAAAATATACAATGTTAAACATTAAAACCTAGGGTAAATATGCTAGCCTGTCAGTGCAGCAGGAGTGCTATCACTCACAATGCCAGTGTCACAGGATAGGGAACATACAATGTTAAACACCTAGGCCGAGATATTCAGAGCACTTGTCCATGGCACAACTGAGTTGCACCATGTACAACCCTACGATGCGCCCCAGTGCAATATTCAAAGGGAAGTCTTGCGTAACTCAAGTCCTGATGCACCAGGGCACACTGTAAATGTATGCAGCACATCTGAAGGGGTGTGCCCATACATATGCAGCACATCCTGATATTCAGCCCAGGATGTGAGTTGCATCTGCTGCCACAATCCCCAGATGCACCACATACTGTGGCACAATGTTGAGCCAGAAGATCCTGGCTCAAATGCAGGCCACCCACGGGTGGGCAGCTGTATTGCAAGGCGCAACCCACCAGCCATGGGTGGCCACATGCCCAGCAGGAGCACTGTCCACAGGCACTGAAACCCTCCCAGATGGGCTAGTGTACCCCCTTCCCCGTTTGCCTGATCATGGTCTTTTGTAATACAGATTAATAACCTAGTGATCTAGTGGTTCCCCCCACCCTCCTGTATACCCAATCATGGGCATTTGCAATACAAATTAATAACCTGGTGGTCTAGTGGTTCCCCCCTCCCCACCCACCAAGGACCCACAACCACCCAGCTTCCCCATCATCAGCAGGCGGCGGCACCCCACCCACATACCACACAGCTGCCCACTGAATGACAGCGTACAGTATGCTGTGTACGCCTATGGGTCCATAGCATGGACCAATGGGCTTACAGACCATACTGTACTACACAGCATCATAATATGTGAATGAATGCGTTCATTCACATATTTGTGCCTGTGTAGTACAGCTATGGTCAGGTAATGAGCTAGGAATCTCTGAGACCTGGCTAAAGAACTGTCATGATGATGCCTCATATTTACTCCATGGTTACTCCCTTTCTCGCCATGACAGACCAGACAGAAAGCGAGGTGGAAGCGTTGCCCTATACCTACAGGCCCACATCATTACCACTCCTATAAGCTACTCAGCCACTACCTCCATGAGTGAGTGAATACTCATGGAGTTATCCCTGGGGGCAGCAAAAAAGCTATACCTAGGTTGCTGCTATAACCCCCCCTTCGGGAAATTCTTAGGGCCTACAAAATTTTCTTGATGGGTTTGTGCATGTGACACCCTCAAGAGACTCTATTTTACTCTGAGACTTTAACATAAATTGGACAACTTCTCCGGTCTCTGACCATGCAACGCTACTAAAGCTGCACAATCTGGAGCAAATCATTGCCTCCCCCACCAGACACAATCACCGCTCGCAAAACCATTCTATGCTTGACTGGATTGTCACAAATCAAGCTGACAACGTCCTCCAGGCAGGCACCGTGGCTGACTCTATAAACAACCACTCCCCCACTTATATCACCCTGGCCACAAAATCTAGTCGCCCTTCCTCCAAACTTCTATCTTTTAGAAGGTTCAATAGCCATGAACTGGATATGGTTCTTAGGGATGAGAGGTCCATAAACTGGGCTACCATCTATCGGCAGAAAGATGTTTCCTCTGCTGTTTCAATCCTTATGGACACACTTCGTACACTACAGGATAGACTGTTCCCCACCACCACCAGGAGAGTTGGGGTGGATGCACGTGATGGCTGTCCAAAGAGTTACTTGTGAAAATGAAGGAAAGAGACAAAACATGGAAACTCTAGAAAGCGTCTCCCTCCCCTCAATTATGGAATGTCTACTGACAGCTGTGCAACTCTTGCAAGCAGGCTGCCAGATCACTTAAAAGCAAATACTACATCAACCGGCAAAAAAACACCCTCAGAACCCCTCACAGTTTCTGGACCTCCATTGGGTCCCTCCTAAATCCTAAATCCAGCAAACAAATCACACAGCTTGCATGAGTCTCGGGTCCCATCTCAGACCCTACGAACATTGATGACATTATCCATTCAGTGTTTACAGACCTTACCCCCCACCAGCCAAATTAACACTCCCAGCTACTCCCAGTCACCTGCTCAGAGTAGCACTTCTCCATTGTTCTACTTTAGTCCCATCAGCCATGGTGCTACCACCAAACTTCTGAAGACTCTTCCAGCCAGAGGTAGCCCAGGGAGTGACGGGCTTTACCCTACATTCCTGAAACTCATCTCTCCGCCATTGTCAGACCCCTAACCTTTATTTTCAACCTTGCACTCTCATCATCCACAGTGCCTAACTCATGGAAGCATGCACATGTGGTGCCTATCTACAAATCTGGCAACCCCCTTGCCCTGGAGAACTATAGACCCATCTCCCTCCTCCCTCACCTCAGCAAATTATTGGAAAAAAATAATCCACCACCAGCTGTCCAAACATCTGGAAAAATATAACCTTCTGTGTCCACTCCAGCATGGTTTCTGCAAACATCACAGCACCTCCTCTGCCCTCGCCCTTTTCTTGAACCATGTCCTGAAAAATATGGACATAGGTCAATGAATACCACTCCCGTGGCCTTGCCTATCAAAGGCCTTTGACTTGGTTGACCATCACCTCCTTCACTCCACCCTGCACCATTTTGGTTGTGCACCTGACACTGCTGCGTGGTTCCCCAGCTACCTGTCCTATAGATCCCAATCTGTTCTCATAGGAAGTGTGCCCTCTGCCTCGCTACCCACACATGGCCCATGACTGGTTCCTATCCAGGAAACTACTTGTTAATGAGAAAAAAATCAAGGCCATGCTATTTGGCTCAAAGCCTTTTCTATTCAAGATCGCGAAAGCAAACACTTCACTACTAAAACACTCCCCAGCTGGCCCCCCGCTCGACACAGTTTCCTCTTTCAAATACCTAGGGGTGACTCTTGATCCCTCCCTAACATGCATTGAACACATAACACATGTGATAAGTAAAATACACCAAAAACTCGGCGTTGCCTACAGAACCAAACTATTTCTATCCCTGGATGCCCACCTCACCATAGCGCAAGGTAACCTCCTCCCTCTGCTTGACTACTGCTCCCCTGCCTACTCCTTCACTGCCACCCTCTCGCTTCGCTCTCACCTTAACACTACTTACAACTCCACCTGCCACTTTGTCCTCCAAGCACCCTACTTAACTCACCACTGCACACTATACAAAACTCTAGGGTGGCTCAACTTTCAGGGACATTTCAACTATGCCATGGGCAGCCTAATTGATAACTCACTTAGGAATCACGATCTGTCCTCCTTCTCCTCCCCACTTATAGAGAGGGTAGCGGCTAGAACCCTCAGGTTTTCCTCCATTCCTCCCCTGAAAGTCCCACACACCCATTCTGTCATGGGCAGTAAGGCCTTCTCTGTGTCTGCCACCTTCCTCTGGAACAGGCTCCAATCATCGATCCACTCCTCCTCCTCCCACATGAGCCTCATTAAAAAAAAAAAAAACTACTAGCCCGACTCCTGACTGAATCTTCCTGCAACTGTTTCCCAGGCCATGTTACAGCCCATGATCCACCCTAACCTCCATAGTCTTCTATTTTTCTGCCTGCCTCTATCCCTGACCCTTACCTTGTCAGCCTCCATCTCGCACTCTCTATCCCTGACCCTTACCTTGTCAGCCTCCATCTCTCACTCTCTATCCCTGACCCTTACCTTGTCAGCCTCCATCTCTCACTCTCTATCCCTGACCCTTATCTTGTCAGCCTCCATCTCTCACTCTCTATCCCTGACCCTTACCTTACCAGCCTCCATCGCTCACTCTCTATCCCTGACCCTTACCTTGTCAGCCTCCATCTCTCACACTCTATCCCTGACCCTTACCTTGTCAGCCTCCATCTCTCACTCACTGTCCCTGACCCTTACCTTGTCAGCCTCCATCTCTGACTCTCTATCCCTGACCCTCACCTTGCCAGCCTCCGTCTCTCACTCTCTATCCCTGACCCTTACCTTGTCAGCCTCCATCTCTCATTCTCTATCCCTGACCCTTACCTTGTCAGCCTCCATCTCTCACTCTCTATCCCGGACCTTACCTTGTCAGCCTCCATCTCGCACTCTCTATCCCTGACCCTTATCTTGTCAGCCTCCATCTCTCACTCTCTATCCCTGACCCTTACCTTACCAGCCTCCATCGGCTCACTCTCTATCCCTGACCCTCACCTTGTCAGCCTCCATCTCTCTCTCTATCCCTGACCTTACCTTGTCAGCCTCCATCTCTCACTCACTGTCCCTGACCCTTACCTTGCCAGCCTCCATCTCTCACTCTCTAGTCCTGACTTGCTCACACTCTCTTATTTCTCCTCGCTGATCAGGACTCTCCATGACTCTACAACTGTTGTACCTCGGTACATAGTTAGCACTTTCTGATGTATCACATGCAGGAATAAGTCCACAGTTTCTAATAGCTTGATGATACAACTCTGATCCTGTAATAATCCCATTGCTATTGTGCTTGCACATACTGCTCTACATATAGTATAAAATAAATACATACTGGTCTACGTATAGCATAAAATAAATACATACTGCTCTACGTACAGCATAAAATAAATACATACTGCTCTACGTACAGCATAAAATAAATTAACTGTGTATCTGTACCTACTGCTGCTCTGTGTAGTATAAACTCCAATAGCTGGGTATCTGTACCTACTGCTGCTCTGTGTAGTATAAACTCCAATAGCTGGGTATCTGTACCTACTGTTGTTCTGTGTAGTACAAAATCCGATAGCTGGGTATCTGTACATAGTGTTGCTCTGTGTAGTATAAAATCTGAGAGCTGTGTATCTGTGCCTACTGCTGCTCCGTGTAGTATAAAATCCAATAGCTGTGTATCTGTACATACTGTTGCTCTGTGTAGTATAAAATCCAATAGCTGTGTATCTGTACATACTGTTGCTCTCTGTAGTATAAACTCCAATAGCTGGGTATCTGCACATACTACTGCTCCATGTAATATAAAATCCAATAGCTGTGTATCTGTACATAGTGTTGCTCTGTGTAGTATAATATTCAGTAGCTGTGTATCTGTACATACTGCTGCTCTGTGTAGTATAAAATCCGATAGCTGGGTATCTGTACCTACTGCTGCTCTGTGTAGTATAAAATCCAATAGCTGTGTATCTGTACCTACTGCTGCTCTGTGTAGTATAAAATCTGAGAGCTGTGTATCTGTACATACTGTTGCTCTGTGTAGTATAAAATCTGAGAGCTGTGTATCTGTACCTACTGTTGCTCTGTGTAGTATAAACTCCAATAGCTGGGTATCTGCACATACTACTGCTCCGTGTAGTATAAAATCCAATAGCTGTGTATCTGTACCTACTGTTGCTCTGTGTAGTACAAAATCCAATAGCTGTGTATCTGTACCTACTGTTGCTCTGTGTAGTACAAAATATGATAGCTGGGGATCTGTACATACTGTTGCTCCGTGTAGTATAAAATCCAATAGCTGTGTATCTGTACATACTGTTGCTCTGTGTAGTATAAAATCCATTAGCTGTGTATCTGTACCTACTGTTGCTCTATGTAGTATAAACTCCAATAGCTGGGTATCTGCACATACTACTGCTCCGTGTAGTATAAAATCTAATAGCTGTGTATCTGTACCTACTGTTGCTCTGTGTAGTACAAAATCCAATAGCTGTGTATCTGTACCTACTGTTGCTCTGTGTAGTACAAAATCTGATAGCTGGGGATCTGTACATACTGTTGCTCTGTGTAGTATAAAATCCAATAGCGGTGTATCTGTACATACTGTTGCTCTGTGTGGTACAAAATCTGATAGCTGGGGATCTGTACATACTGTTGCTCTGTGTAGTATAAAATCCAATAGCTGTGTATCTGTACATACTGTTGCTCTGTGTAGTATAAAATCTGAGAGCTGTGTATCTGTACCTTCTGTTGCTCTGTGTAGTATAAACTCCAATAGCAGGGTATCTGCACATACTACTGCTCCGTGTAGTATAAAATCCATTAGCTGTGTATCTGTACCTACTGTTGCTCTGTGTAGTATAAACTCCAATAGCTGGGTATCTGCACATACTACTGCTCCGTGTAGTATAAAATCCATTAGCTGTGTATCTGTACCTACTGTTGCTCTGTGTAGTACAAAATCCAATAGCTGTGTATCTGTACCTACTGTTGCTCTGTGTAGTACAAAATCTGATAGCTGGGGATCTGTACATACTGTTGCTCTGTGTAGTATTAAATCCGATAGCGTTGTATCTGTACATACTGTTGCTCTGTGTAGTATAAAATCTGAGAGCTGTGTATCTGTACATACTGTTGCTCTGTGTAGTATAAAATCTGAGAGCTGTGTATCTGTACATACTGTTGCTCTGTGTAGTATAAAATCTGAGAGCTGTGTATCTGTACATACTGTTGCTCTGTGTAGTATAAAATCCGATAGCTGGGTATCTGTACATACTGTTGCTCTGTGAAGTATACAATCTGAGAGCTGTGTATCTGTACCTACTGTTGCTCTGTGTAGTATAAAATCTGAGAGCTGTGTATCTGCACATACTGTTGCTCTGTGTAGTATAAAATCTGAGAGCTGTGTATCTGTACCTACTGTTGCTCTGTGTAGTATATAATCCGATAGCTAGGTATCTGTACATACTGTTGCTCTGTGTAGTATAAAATCTGATAGCTGTGTATCTGTACATACTGTTCCTCTGTGTAGTATAAAATCCGAAAGCTGGGTATCTGTACATACTGTTGCTCTGTGTAGTATAAAATCCGATAGCTGGGTATCTGTACATACTGTTGCTCTGTGTAGTATAAAATCCATTAGCTGGGTATCTGTACATACTGTTGCTCTGTGTAGTATAAAATCCGACAGCTGTGTATCTGTACATACGATTACTCTGTGTAGTATAAAATCCATTAGCTGTGTATCTGTATATACTGTTGCTCTGTGTAGTATAAAATCCATTAGCTGTGTATCTGTATATACTGTTACTCTGTGTAGTATAAAATCTGATAGCTGGTTATCTGTACATACTGTTGCTCTGTATAGTTACAGCCTCATGTTTGTTACCCTGCTTCAATCTCCTGCATTGTGCTGTATTACTGCTTGGATATGCATTATGTATAACTGCTCTTGTACACTTTGCTGTCATCTTGTTTGGCCCAGGTGATGGCTTAAATCGGTCCTTTTGGATCAGTCCATTCACCCAGTTATCAAAGACAGACACATATACATACATACATGCATACATAAATAACAATGTCTATTGCCAAAGCCCGTGATCGGGCATATAGGAGGGTGGGGGAATCCAGTAGACCATCAGGTTATTAATTTGTATTGCAAAAGGCCACGATCGAGCATACAGGGGAGGGGGTACACTAGACTAGCGGGAAGGATTGTTTACACACAAATGCCCATGATCAGGCATAGGGGAGGGGGGTACAATAGCCTGCCAGGGACTCAACTCCTGATGACAGTGGCTAAACAGAGCGCCAGGTGCATTTCGCCCGGGCCCTGTGCAACATATGCAAATGGGGTCATAATGACATGCAAATGGCACCACTTGTGCTATGCATATATTATGGCCCCATCTGCATGCCCACTTCTGAATATCGTTGGTGATGCACCCAGCACAGTTACAGTTGCACTGGAGCATTCCGGGTCCCCCTGTCTGGGGACTGCACTGGCACACTGTACTTGCGCCATGCGCTGTCTGTGCCATATTCAATGGTGATGCGCTATGGCACATCACCTTTAAATATCACCCTGTCCTGGCCCCAATGCATCTCAGTTGCACTGCACCCCCACTTGCACCACTGCCTGGTGCAGTCTAAATATCCCACCCCTAGAGCAAATATCCCTGCCTCTCAATGCAGTGGGAGTGCTATCACTCACAACACCAGTGTCCAGGGATAGGAACATACAATGTTATATATTAAAACCTAGGTTAAATATGTTAGGCTGTTAGTGGGTATCACATCTAGAGGGAACTAGAAGGGGACAGGATCAGTTGTGTTCCAGTACAGTAGCTGCTTCTTGTTGTTTTTACAGGGTTTCTTGTGGATTTTACTTGGTGAAAGGTTATTTCTTTTCTTTCTTGCTTCTAAGGGGCAAGCAGGGTATTGTTGTGGGGGCTGTTGGAAGTTTGAAAACTGGTTTGGTGGCTGTCAGTGGGCTCATTTGTTGGATGTTTCACTGTGTAACAGGCTGTGCTGGTGGAGGCCTATTTCTTCTGATTTAAAACCTATTTGGTGGGATTTGCTTGGGGCTGGTTCTTTGGTTGCAAGGCTTGGAGAGGGAAGACAGAGGGCTGATACACTATCGAGAGTCGGGTGTAGGCCCTAATCCCACCACCCCAACCTCCTCCCTCCACAGCTCTGCTTATTTATAGGGGAACACCTGCCCTGCAATTGGAGGAAAAGGCTGCCGGTACAGCTCATGTAGTTCTAGCCATTGGGGGTTGGGTTTAAAGGCTGGGAGAGAGGAACTTGGGGAGTTGTTCACTCTGGGAGGGGGAAATGCTACAAGTCTTGATGGCTGAGAGGGACCTGGGGGTGGTGATGGATGTCAAGATGAACAACTCAGAGACTTGTAGAAGGGCAGCAGCCAAGGTCAACAGGATGCTGGGATGCATCGCTAGGGGGATCACCTCAGAAGGAGGGAAGTGATACTCCCTCTGTATAACTGCTTGGTGAGGCCGCACCTCGAGTACTGCATGCAGTTTTGGAGGCCACACTTAAAGAGGGACATTAAACTCCTGGAGAGGGTCCAGAGGAGGCAACCAAAATTATCTGGGGCCTGGGGACAGGACCTATGGGTAGAGGCTTGAAGAGCTAAATATGTACACACTGGAAAGAGAAGGGACCGGGGGACATAATGAGGTCTTCAGGTACATGAAGGGGGTAAACAGGGAGGAGAATTCAGGGTGCTTAGAAGGAAAGAGGAGGGGGCAACTAGAGGGCGTGGGTGGAAGCTGGAGGGGGGAAGATTCAGGGGAGAAAGGAGGAGGTGCTACTTTACTGCGAGGGTGGTGGAGCCATGGAATGCGCTGCCCAGGGGGCTGGTAGAGGCAGAGACGGTGGAGGGGTTCAAGAGGGGGTGGGACAGGTACAGGGGAAGGGTTCTGGAAGCAAAATCCAATGCAGCGAGAATATCCAGAACTGGGAAGGGAGAAGCCAGAGAAGGTGAGGGGGCAGCAAGGTCAGCTCCCAGGGTGGGGGCTGACCAAACGAGCAGATGCAAAAGACCGTTAGGCCTATTCTGCTGGCATTTTAGTATGTTAGTATCAATTCAGCGTAAACATTACAGCATAAACAACTCAGTGCATCAAAGTGAGCTAAAAGCATTACCGCCAACAGTATAATACAATGCATAACAATTTTATCATGTAGCACTGCAGCATACCTCATGTTTACATAGACCGGCATGTCTGGGTTAGTGCAATGGAGAGGACACGTATTCGACATTTTAGAATACAATACAATACAATACAGTTACTTCCCAGTTATTACTGGGTTTTTGCTAAGTGGTGACAGCCGTGATTCCAGCTATTTGCATAAGGGTTATATGATAATTGCACTTTTAGTTGTACTACATGCCCGTACTTGTGTTGCTAACTGAACAGGAATGAAAAGAGGGGTTGTTGGTTTTGTTTCTTCACCCAATGCATCAGTCTCATTGTACTTGTTTCCCTTTCCACAGTGGCTACTGTCCACATGCCCGTACTCGTATTGCTGACTGAACAGGAATGATGAGATTAGGGAACAGTTACATTGTATAAAGTGAATCTGTCTTTTTTTTCTGCTCATTTACTGTCATTCATGTTGTTTTTGTTTCTGCACCCAATGCATCAGTCTGCCCATGACCAGACAACAGAAAGTGGTTCGGGGAGGGGTTTGACTCCGTTTAAGACTTTCCTACACACAAATTCTTGGTTTTAGATTCAATCCAGGAAAGGTGGTTACAAAATCCCAGAGGCAGAAATTATTGGGAGAACAAAACAACACAATTAAAAGAAGTAAATATTACATTCAGAGGGTAATAACAAAATGGAATAAGCTGCCAAGATACGTTATAGAAAGTCCTGACATGAGAACCTTCAAATTAAACCTAGCTGATTATATGGGAGATATGAAATTTGTATTCCATCAATAAATTGGTGGCAAGTTCATCAAATGGCCACACCCTCACTGAACTTGTAATCCTACTATGGAACTATGCAACAGATCCAGTGATTCCCGACACGGCTCTCTCGCTGCAGCTCTACATGTGAAAAGCACCGAAACTGCTACAGCTGCAGTGGGAGAACTCCGACATCCCAGCATTAGTTACTGTGGCTCCTGATCTCTTCAAATACTAAACTGATCATGAGTGAACTTGCTGAGAATGGCAGGCAATCAGGACCTACTAAGGAGTGACTGAAGGAGCTAAAAAAAGCCAATGCTAGTGTAACCCCCCTACAAATGAGGGTTCCCGAAAAGTCTTCCTCGAGCTTGCCTAAATGCTCACTGCCAGGCTGGTGTCCTGCAGTTTACCAGTTTAAATGTGATTGCCAGAGAGTGCCGGTATAGCCTCTGTGTACTGTCTCTTTAAGAGCAGCCTGGCTTGCAACCATAAGTAATCCGAGAGGGAGCTCTGTCGAAAAATGTAACTATTTGCTGAAAATCATTTAGCGTGATAATGATAATGTAGTTTGTCCAACCTGCCTTCTTTGCAGCAAGGATTGTTTTGTTTATCTCCACTATCTTGTTCCAGGACTGAGAATTGGACCAGTTCTGGTGGAACCTATAATGGAGCCGGACTTCAGGAGCTGTCTGGAGTCAAACTCTGTAGGAATTGCAGTTTTGGGCTTTTGGCACCTTTTTGCACCTGAAGGGGGAGCCTTTGTTGTGACTGACAGACAGATCAGCCAACCAAACCTTTTGGATTCTGAAGGAAATCCCCAAGCCTTCTGGCAGTTGAGTCAGATCTAAGTTGGGAGCTGAAGAAGCAGACAGCCTGAGACAGTCAGGCAGCCATCTGAATAGTTTGCGCAGGAGAACCGTGGAAAGGACTGAGTTGTGGTCTCCATGTCTGCTTGCTGACCCCTGAGAGGGAGAGAAGAGAATTATTTCAGACAAAATCCAAGTTTGTGAGAATGAAGTAAGCCACCAATTTTTACCAGGCTCATACCTGAAGAACAACGAAGATTTTGCTGAATGCGATTGGCCTGTCAGGATTTCCAGCTGCTTTTGAATCCCCGGTTTGTGCAGAGACTATGCGATCATGATCGGAGAGCGGTTTGCCTGGTACAGTAGAATTTCCTTACATGTAAATGTGCTGTGTATTAAAAGTGGGTCGTGATTTGGTTCCCCACTGTGTGAACTGTGTTCTGCTTGCTGGAAGCTTTATCCAGCCTAATTGGACTGAATCCATGTTCATCTCCATTTGGCCTGGGCCATGCCCAACTATCCCTGCCAGACTACCCCACTGCACAGAGGAAGCCACCGATGACAGATCTGTCTGGGGATCAGCCCCCTACTCCACAGCTTGAACAGGAACAACGCCTCAGCGAACCGTGTATTGGCCCAAGCTCTCTGGCACACCAGATTAACCACTTGCTGTCTCGATTTTCATCCAGCCTGTGTCCAGTCTTGAGTATCATGAGTAATCTTCAGGGTTGCTCCCTGCAACAACAGCCTAATCTAGAAGTGTGTCATCTGATTGCCTTGCTGTTTTCTTTTCACAAACTGAGCCCTCCGGCTCCAGATTACAAATAATGAGTGCTGTGCACGTTGTTTTCTTCCATCACAGGGCCCCCACCAATTGCAACGTTCCTGGCTAGCCCACCATTCTCTATCAGGGTACCCAGAGTGTGTGAAAGAAGGGATCACAGATCTCCAGGTAGAAGGTCACCTGGGGGCCAGTGACCATCACATGGTATGGTTCAATTTGGCTACTACATCTAAATCATCCCATTCCAAAGCAAAAATATGGGACTTCAGAGGAGCTGACTTTGATAAGATGGCCAACAGAGTTAAGCTAGCCCTGGCAAAAGAAACACAGGTGAGGAGGTACAGGCAAAGTGGGCAAGCATTAAGGATACAATACTTGAAGCAACATCCCATTGTGTTAGACAGAAAAGGAAGTGCAAAGAAGAAGGAAACCACTTTGGTTCTCAAATACAGTAGCAGAAAAGGTCAGAGCCAAAAGGCTGGCCTTCAGAAAATATAAGGAACACAGCGGGATGAAGATAGGGAGGCATACCAAACTGCCCTAAGGGAAGCAGGTAAGGCAGTAAGGCAGGCAAAGTCCCAAACTGAGGAAACACTAGCATGAACAGTAAAGAAGGTGACAAGACTTCTATAGATACATTAGTGAAAGGAGAAAGTCCAGAGGTGATGCTAAGCTTAATGGAGAAAGGGAGCATGTGAGGAGGAGCCCTGTAAAGGCATCTATCCTAAATAGATACTTTGCTCAGTATTTACTGAAGAGAAGGTAGGGCAGGGCCCACAGCTCAACATCATGGACACAGGAGGGAGGTGAGCTACTCCCTTCACAAAAGAAAGGGTCCTACAAGAGCTTGCTAAGCTCAGGGTGGATAAGGCAATGGGACCTGATGGCATACATCCCAGGGTACTTAAGGAGTTAAAGGAGGAACTAGCAGAGCCATTAGCAGAATTGTTTAGTGAGTCTCTGAGCACAGGAGAGGTCCCAGAAGACTGGAGAAGGGCTCATGTGATCCCACTTCACAAGAGTGGTAGCAGGGAGGAGGCGGGGAACTACAGACCGGTCAGTCTTACCTCAGTAGTTGGCAAGATTATGGAGGCACTCCTTAAGGAAAGGATAGTGCAACACCTGGAATCCATAGGGGCACAGGATCCAAGACAGCATGGGTTTACAAAAGGAAGGTCCTGTCAAACTAATCTCATAGATTTCTTTGACTGGGTAACCAGAGTGGTGGACCAGGGGAGCAGTTGATGTCGCCTACCTTGACTTCAGCAAAGCTTTTGACACTGTTCCACATAGAAGATTGATAAATAAGCTAGGTAGGCTCGGGTGGGTCAGAAGTTGGTCAACTGGGTGGCAAACTGGTTGACTGGCAGAAAACAGAGTGGTGGTAAATGGTATACAGTCAGAAGAGATGCAAGTCACAAGTAGGGTACCTCAGGGATCAGTCCTGGGGCCAGTCCTATTCAACATCTTCATTAGTGACTCTAGATGGACTAGAGGTAAGGCTTGTCTGTTTGCAGATGACACCAAGATCTGCAACAGAGTAGATGATCCAGATGGGGTGGGCAGAATGAGAAGAGATCTGGATAAACTAGCAGAATGGTCAGAAGAGTGGCAACTGGGATTTAATGCAAAGAAGTGCAAAATCATGCACATAGGAAGAGAAACCCTGAAGCCACTTATAGGCTGGGAGGAGTTGCTAGCAGTCACAAAGGAAGAAAGAGACTTGGGCATCATCATCACTGATGACCTAAAATCATCAAGCAGACCTCTAAAGCAGTAGGTAAGGCTAGGGGTGTTAGGGTGTATTAGTAGGGGTATCACAAGTCGTAAGAGGAGGTAATAATCCCTCTGTACAAGACATTGGTTAGGCCCCATCTGGAGTACTGTGCAGTATTGGAGCCACACCTTCACAAGGACATTAACCAAATTGAGGCAGTCGAGAGAAGGGCAACCAAAATGGTGCAGGGACTGCATCAGAAGACATATGAGGACAGATTAACGGAGCTCAATATGTATACCCTTGAGCAAAGGAGGAGAGGTGATATGATCGAGACATTTAAACACCTTAAGGGCGTAAACAAGGTGAAAGAGTCTAACATGTTTAAATATAAGAAAAATAGCAGGACAAGAGGACACAGCATGAGATTAGAGGAGGCCGATTAAGGGGAATGTGAGAAATTCTTTTCACAGAAAGGGTGGTAGATGCATGGAATGGCTTACCACAAGAAGTGGTGGCTATGAATACAGTGCAGGGCTTCAAACAGGCATGGGATAGGTATAAGGGAGCAATACAAATGACTATGAATAGATAGGTCAATGACAGAGCAAAGGCCAATGGCACATTTATAAGGTAGAAAAAGAAATGGGCAGACTGGATGGGCCTTGCGGTCCTTATCTGCCATCAACTTCTATGTTTCTATGTTTCTATGACTGTTTACTGACCCTGAAGTGGATGCATAACTGTTTAATTGATAGAGCTTTAAGCAAGTTAACCTGATTACACCCCTCCCCTGTTCAAGTTCCTTAAATAAATCAGATCTAACTCTTTTTGCATTTACCCTGACTGAGGTTCCAGTTTGTGCAAGAGTACTGTACTGCTGTTATTTGCTGTGTATAACCTTGTTTTACAGGGGGTACCCAGGGCCAAGCCAGAGGAAAGCCCTGGTGGTAAGTACAAACAGTGTGGGTACTTGTGTGGTGTATTGGGGTATTGTGAAAGTTATAATTTTGTGTATTGTTCCAGCCACTAGTAAGGAAAGGGGCGTGGTTACAGTGTCCCAGAGGGCTGTGCCTAGGTTAGCTTGACCACTACCAACCCTGACCTCCGGGTGGAGGCACCCATTTCAGAACTCAGGCCACTTAACCTGCTACTAGCCAAGCAGGCAAGGGTAGTAGCCCTTGGGATAGCGCTACCTAGGGGTTACACTACACTACCTGACAAGAGTGTGTGCTCAATGGGAGGTGAATAACAGTGTAAATCAGACAGAAATGGCACTTTTCTATAAGATTAATGTATTTTGCAAAGAGGGTTGGTAAACATTTCACCATTACAACATAGAACACAAAAGAAGTGTTTTTCTGCTCTGAAAACAGTAGCGTTGAAAAATGCGTACAACGGAAATTATCACACTAAAAATTCCACGCTGTAAATGACTGCGCTTAAAAGTTTTGCATGCAATTGACATGCAACCCTGTCAGTGCAGTGGGAGTGCTATCACTTGAAACACCAGTGTCCCACGAGAGGGAACATGTAATGTTAAACATTAAAAGCTAGTGTAAATATGCCAGCTTTTCAAGAAATGGGAATGCTACCACTCACATCAGTAAGCCCAGGTTTCGGAACATGTCTGGACAGGCAGGGACAGGCCGTGTGGAGAAGGATCTCGCATCACAGAGGTTACTTTCAGGGCACCTTCCTACATCAGCTGGTGCCAGGCTACACATTCTTGTGTCCTGAAGGAAAGGAATAAAGTAAAGTGGAAACCTCAGTCAGTAGCAGGATGATGACCCGGGGGGGGGGACATCAGCTGGTGCCAGGCTACACATGCCTGTGTCCTGAAGGAAAGGAATAAAGTAAAGTGGAAACCCCAGTCAGTAGCAGGATGTTAACCTGGGGGGGTATCAGCTGGTGCCAGGCTACACATTCTTGTGTCCTGAAGGAAAGGAATAAAAGTAAAGTGGAAACCCCAGTCAGTAGCAGGATGATCACCCTGGGGGGCTGGGGGCATCAGCTGGTGCCAGGCTACGCATTCTTGTGTCCTAAAGGAAAGGAATAAAAGTAAAGTGGAAACCCCAGTCAGTAGCAGGATGATGACCCGGGGGTGGGGGACATCAGCTGGTGCCAGGCTACACATTCTTGTGTCCTGAATGAAAGGAATAAAGTAAAGTAGAAACCCCAGTCAGTAGCAGGATGATGACTCAGCCTACCAAATGCTCTGCGGCAGTGACATGGTTCTATCAGCTGGATACCAAATTGTAGTGGGAGTTGGGGAGCTCCACAACTCCCCCCCACCATAGATACATAGATACATAGACAGTGTCGGCAGATAAGGGCCTATGGCCCACCCAGTCTGCCCATTTGCGCTTGTAAGTTCAGTTTGTTTTCCTAGAAGTCTGTTGCCCCTTACCCCTGATCACCAGAATTCCTTTATGTCTATCCCATGCATTCTTAAATCCCGTGATTGTTTCAGCCCCCACCACTTCCTCTGGCAGGGTGCTCCACTTGTCCACCACCCGTTCTGTGAAGAAATTCTTTCTCCTGTTTCCTCTAAATCGTCCTCCCTCCAACTTCATCCCATGCCCTCTAGTCCTGGAACATCTTTTCCCTTAAAATAGTGTTTTCCTGCACCCTGTTCCTCCCTGTAAGATACTTGTATGTCTCTATCATATCCCTCTCTCCCTCCTCTCCTCCAGGAGTACATGTTCAGTTCCTTCAACCTGTCTTCATAGGACTTGTGATGCAATCCATGCACCATCTTTGTTGCCTCTTCTGAACCTTCTCTACCCTGTCTATGTCCTTATGTAGGTATGGTCTCCAGAACTGTACACTGTACTCCAGGTGGGGCCTCACTAGTGTCTTGTATAGTGGAATTATACCTCCCTTTTCCTGCTGGTGATGCCCTGCCTAACATCCCAGCATCCTATTTGCTTTACCTGCTGCCTTGTCACACTGTTTCCCTACCTTGAGGTCATCAGAGATGACAACCCCAAGATCCCTTTCCTGCTTGGTGTATGCTATATCCTCACCCCCCAACTGATATATTGTGCCAGGGTTTTTGTGCCCCATATGCATTATCTTGCACTTCTTTGCACCACAAAGGGAAAGCCTTAAGTTGAGAGACTGAATTCTGGCAAGTCTGCGAGAAGCTGGATAATGGGGCTGTGAGGATAGGCATGGCCAGTATAAGTTGGCATTAACAGAGCAAGCCCCCTTAAAAATGAAATATTTACAGTATATTGCACTTTACAGCTGTCCATCGGCTGCATTTGTATGGGAGATTGGTAAAACAATGGACCCCCACAAATTCCCTGTTTCAGTATCTTTAAGGGCCTAGACCAGAGTGTCACATCAGTATTACCTTTGTAGTGCTCAGAGGATATTCTGAACCTGCCAGATCTAACAGTAAGCCCCCAACTGCTTGCAGGGTGGGAGTTACATTCGTATTTATTATCTTAAAATGTACCAGTTTAGCAAGTATTAGTTAGCTAACTCCGCCAGCATAATGTACTGTTTATCATGTAATTATGTTTAGTTATCCTTCTGTACTACATTAAATGCTGTATGGACACACATTCACTTCTGAAAAGAAAGCCAGTTCATGGTCCTACACATTTAACAAGAAATAAATAAATCGGTCAGAGTGTTTAATTTTCAGTTTTGTGTGTGAAACCTTCTCATGATTGTTTTTCTGCACACACTTACAAATACATTTGATTACAAAAGTGAAATATCTACAACTGAATGGTGATAATGAAACTCAGACCCCAACAGTAACAGGAACACAGCCAGACTTGATTCTCTGACCTTGGATCCACAGTCGATTACTCTCCTCCCACTTCCTGATCTCATATCTTGACAACACCGGACAGAGGGGGACAATTCTATTTCTGTCCTCCAAAACAGCTAATGCATGCATTAAAAGGCACAGCAAGTACTTAAACATAACCGGTCAAGGGTGCCGAAAGATAGTAAAAGCTGAGGGGGCAGAGGATCAGACGGCACTTATGAGGGCACAAAGCGCACTTTTTCTAAACTAGTTTTGCCAATCAAAAATCATAAGTGTGTGGGGGCAGTTGCCCCCCCCCCAGTTCCCATGCCTATGTAACATGTCGTTATCTGTTGAGATGCAGCATACATTGACGTGTCAAACTGACTCCATTTTTGTCTTTTTATAAATCTCTTGGTACACGGCAGCTCAGCATTCCTTACCTCCAGCTTCATGATCCTTGTTTCAGTCTCCAACACCACAAACTGCACTGTTCAGAAATACAAGTTGTTACTGGTCTTCAGAGTTGGGGATTAAAAGAACAAAAGATATATATCCACAGAATACCAGGTCCCTCTGTAGCTGCCCCTGCAGTCAGCTCTGTGCTCCGGATCCTAGTAACTTTCACACTTCCTGTCTGTCCCTGCATCATTCTGAACAGCTCATTAATATTCATAGTGTGCTGCAGCATGGGAGGGGAAACAAGAGGGGCTGCTTAATATTTAAAGACTCTCAGTCAGCCTTAAACTGGCAAGATGGCAATGTTTTTCATTCACCACAGTTCACAACATGTGCATCACCAAATACATATCTAACACTCTCCCTCATCTGTGCAGCTTGGTTTGCAGTCATATATTGAGTTTTCCCTGAAAAAGAAATGCAGTAGCTGTGTTAGTTCAGTCAACAATGCAGAAGAAAAACAAAGAATATGTTGCAGGTGTAGCAGGTGATACCATGGATTAATGAAATTATTTCTGAGACTAGCTTTCAACATATAATATTCTAGTTTTCAGGTCACTGACCTCACCTGAAGAAGTCTCAGGAATAATTTTGTTAATCCAATAAAAGGTATCGTAAGCAAAATATTTTTCTTCTTCTGAACCCTAAAAACGAACATTTCCTCAGGCCCAAAAAAAACCTTTGCTGCAGGAGGACAGTCTGTCCACAATGCTCACCATATTTGAAACCACCTACAGAACATGCATCAGCACCACCGCACAGTGAGAGACCATAGTACATGCATCAGCACTACCGCACTGTGAGGGACCCACAGTACATGCATCAGCACCACCACACTGTGAGTGAACCACAGTACATGCATCAGCACTACCATGCTGTGAGTGACCCACAGTACATGCATCAGCACTACCACACTGTGAGTGACACACAGTACATGCATCAGCACTACCACACTGTGAGTGACCCACAGTACATGCATCAGCACAACCACACTGTGAGTGACCCACAGTACATGCATCAGCACCACTACACTGTGAGTGATTCACAGTACATGCATCAGCACCACCACACTGTGAGTGACCCACAGTACATGCATCAGCACTACCACACTGTGAGTGACCACAGTACATGCATCAGCACTACCACACTGTGAGTGACCCACAGTACATGCATCAGCACCACTACACTGTGAGTGACCCACAGTACATGCATCAGCACCACCACACTGTGAGTGAACCACAGTACATGCATCAGCACTACCACACTGTGAGTGACCCACAGTACATGCATCAGCACTACCACACTGTGAGTGACACACAGTACATGCATCAGCACCACCACACTGTGAGTGACCCACAGTACATGCATCAGCACTACCACACTGTGAGTGACCCACAGTACATGCATCAGTACCACCACACTGTGAGTGATCCAGAGTACATGCATCAGCACCACCACACTGTGAGAGACCCACAGTACATGCATCAGCACTCCCACACTGTGAGTGACCCACAGTACATGCATCAGCACTATCACACTGTGAGTGATCCACGGTACATGCATCAGCACTACCACACTGTGAGTGACCCACAGTACATGCATCAGCACTCCCACACTGTGAGTGACCCACAGTACATGCATCAGCACTATCACACTGTGAGTGACCCACAGTACATGCATCAGCACTACCACACTGTGAGTGACCCACAGTACATGCATCAGTACCACCACACTGTGAGTAATCCACAGTACATGCATCAGCACTACCACACAGAGAGTGACCCACAATACATGCATCAACACTACCACACTGTGACTGACCCAGAGTACATGCATCAGCACCATCACACTGTGAGTGACCCACAGTACATGCATCAGCACTACCACACTGTGAGTGACCCACAGTACATGCATCAGCACTACCACATTGTGAGTGACCCACAGTACATGCATCAGCACTATCACACTGTGAGTGACCCACAGTACATGCATCAGCACTACCACATTGTGAGTGACTCACAGAACATGCATCAGCACTACCACGCTATGAGTGGCCTATAGAACATGAATCAGTACTACCACACAGTGAGTGACCCACAGTACATGCATCAGCACTACTACGCTGTGAGTGACCCACAGTACATGCATCAGCGCTATCACACTGTGAGTGACCCACAGTACATGCATCAGCACCACACTATGAGTGAACCACAGTACATGCATCAGCACTCCCACACTATGAGTGAACCACAGTACATGCATCAGCATTACCACACTGTGAGTGAACCACAGTACATGCATCAGCGCTATCACACTGTGAGTGACCCACAGTACATGCATCAGCACTCCCACACTATGAGTGAACCACAGTACATGCATCAGCATTACCACACTGTGAGTGAACCACAGTACATGCATCAGCACCACCACACTATGACTGACCCACAGTGCATGCATCTGCACCACCACACTGTGAGTGACCCACAGTATATGCATCTGCACTAACACAGTGTGAGTGACCCACAGTACATGCATCAGCACCACCACACTGAGTGACCCACAGTACGTGTATCAGCACCATCACACCGTGAGAGACCCACAGTACATGTATCAGCTCTACCACACTGTGAGTGAAGCACAGTACATGTATCAGCACTACCCCACTGTGAGTGAACCACAGTACATGCATCAGCACTCCCACACTGTGAGTGACCCACAGTACATGCATCAGCACTACCACACTGTGAGTGACCCACAGTACATGCATCAGCACTACCACACTGTGAGTGACCCACAGTACATGCATCAGCACTATCGCACTGTGAGTGACCCACAGTACATGCATCAGCACCACCACACTGTGAGTGACCCACAGTACATGCATCAGCACTACCACACTGTGAGTGAAGCACAGTACATGTATCAGCACCACCACACTGTGAGTGACCCACAGTACATGCATCAGCACCACCGCACTGTGAGTGACCCACAGTACATGTATCAGCACTACCACACTGTGAGTGACCCACAGTACATGTATCAGCACCATCACACTGTGAGTGACCCACAGTACATGCATCAGCACCACCGCACTGTGAGTGACACACAGTACATGCATCAGCACCACCGCACTGTGAGTGAAGCACAGTACATGCATCAGCACTGCCACACTGTGAGTGACCCACAGTACCTGCATCAGCACTGCCACACTGTGAGTGACCCACAGTACATGTATCAGCACCAAAACACCATGAGTGACCCACAGTACATGCATCAGCACCACCACACTGTGAGTGACCCACAGTACATACATCAGCACCACCACACTGTGAGTGAAGCACAGTACATGCATCAGCACTGCCACACTGTGAGTGACCCACAGTACATGTATCAGCACCATGACACTGTCACTGACCCACAGTACATGCATCAGCACTACCACACTGTGAGTGACCCACAGTACCTGCATCAGCACTGCCACACTGTGAGTGACCCACAGTACAAGCATCAGCACCACCACACTGTGAGTGACCCACAGTACATGCATCAGCACAACCACACTGTGAGTGACCCACAGTACATGCATCAGCACTACAACACTGTGAGTGACCCACAGTACATGCATCAGCACTCCCACACTGTGAGTGACCACAGTACATACATCAGCACCACCGCACTGTGAGTGACCCACAGTACATGCATCAGCACTACAACACTGTGAGTGACCCACAGTACATGCATCAGCACCCCACACTGTGAGTGACCCACAGTACATGCATCAGCACTACCACACTGTGAGTGACCCACAGTACATGCATCAGCACTACCACACTGTGAGTGACTCACAGTACATGCATCAGCACTACCACAATGTGAGTGACCCACAGTACATGCATCAGCACTGCCACACTGTGAGTGACCCACAGTACATGCATCAGCACTACCACACTGTGAGTGACCCACAGTACATGCAACAGTGCTACCACACTGTGAGTGACCCACAGTAAATGTATCAGCACTCCCACACTGTGAGTTACCCACAGTACATGCATCAGGGCTACCACACAGTGAGTGACCCACAGTACATGTTTCAGCAGCACCACACTGTCTGCCGGGTGTGTGGCGTGCACTTCTAATCTCAGCTACTTGGGATGCTGAGACTTATGGATCGATTGAGTCTAGGAGTTCTGGACTGCAGTGCACTATGTCGATCAGTTGTCTGCACTAAGTTTGGCATCAATATGGTGTTCCTGGGGTAGCCCAGAATCACCAGGTTGTCTAAGGAGGAGTGATCTGGCCCAGGTCGGAAACGAAGCAGGTCAAAGCCCCCATGCCAATCAGTAGTGGGATCGAGCCTGCAAATAGACTCTGTAGTGCAGCCTGGACAACACACAGAGACCCAGTCTCTCCTTACCTCAAGGGAATCAACAACGTCCAAGAGGGTAGCATCTTTCACAAAAAGAGGTGTGTAAGAACAAGGGTGCACAATTTGAAAATAGAGGGGGCGACTCAGAGGTAATGTAAGGAAGTATTTTTTCACAGAGAGGGTTGTGTATGCATGGAACGGCCTTCCGGAGGAGGTTGTGGAGTCAAAAACAGTGGTGGAATTCAAGCATGCATGGGACAGCCAAAAGGCAATTCTGGGGGGGGGGTTGAAAGAAGTAGGCTGCTGGTTAACTAGGATCTGCAGCTTATCCATTAGGTAGGGAAATGGGCAGACTGGGTGGGCCAAGAGGTCCTTATCTACCATCAAATTCTATGTTTCTATGTTAGTTAGTAAGTTAGTTAACCGGGTGGGCCCACAGACACATAGTAGTTCCTTCTTCAGGGGAGACCTAGAATTAATGACATATAACAATCCGTCATTACATTTTCAAGATACATGATAAGAGAAGAAATACATATTGCAAAAGACAGGATACTAGTATGTAACAAAAATATTATCAACAATCTTTGATTGGGCAAGGGAGCACAATCAGATAATTTGTGTTGTGAATATAGTTGGGGTCCTTTCTCAAATGAGGATGAGAAGCAGGACCAGGGGCATTTGATGAACCTGGAGGGGGTAAGTTCAGGAGAGATGTGAGGAGATATTTCTTTACTAAATGGCTGGTAAATGCTGGGAACAGACTACCGGCAGAAGTGGTACAGGCTAGAATGTTAGTGGGAATTCCCCTACAAGAGTGGTAGATGCTGGGATTAGACTGCCAGCAGAAGTGGTATAGACTAGAACGTTGGAAGGATTCCCCTAAAAGGGTGATGCATGCTGGGATTAAACTGCCAGCAGAAGTGCTGCAGGCTAGAACATTGGGGGCTTCCCCTTAAAGGGTAGTAGATGCTGGGATTAGGCTGCCAGCAGAAGTGGTACAGGCTGGAACATTGGGGGGATTCCCCTAAAAGGGTTGTAGATGCTGGGATTAAACTGTCAGCAGAAGTGATACAAGCTACAACATTGGGGTGATTCCCCTAAAAGGGTGGTAGATGCTGGGATTAAATTTGCCAGCAGAAGTGGTACAGGCTAAAACATTGGGGGGACTCCCCTAAAAGGGTCATAGATGTTGGGATTAAACTGCCAGCAGAAAATGATAGAACACTGGGGGAAATTCCCCTAAAAGGGTGGTAGATTTTGTGATTAAACTGCCAGCAGAAGTGGTACAGGCTAGAACTTTGGGAAATTTCCCTAAAAGGATAGTAGATGCTGGGCTTAGACTGCTAGCAGAAGAGGTACAGGCTAAAACATTGGGGGGATTCCCCAAGAGGGTGGTAGATGCTTGGATTAGACTGCAGCAGAAGTGGTACAGTCTAAAACGTTGGGGGGATTCCCCTAAAAGGGTGGTAGATGCTGGGATTAGACTGCCAGCAGATGTGGTATGGGCTAGGAGCAAGCAATAATGCCCGAAAGGGTGAGCGGTATTGGGCAATACCGGACTGCCGAGGTGCGTAATGGGCCTTATAGCCCCTGGAAGGTCAGGTATTGCCCATACAGCCCACCCTGGAGGACATTATTGTACATAGAAAATGGGCACTGTGTCAATTTTATTTCAGATTCAAAAAGTACAAAAAAATTGTTGACAAATGTATTATGATGTTGAAATGTTTGTTGATAAAGTATTCCCAGTCTCTGTGCTGTTGCATGTGTTTCTGGATCTTTTGTCCTGCCCCTCCCACCTACACAGACAGGGATTCACTTGTTCTTAACCCCAAGCCCCACCCTCCAGATAAAAATATTGAGTTTTTCCTGTAATATTGTGAGAAAAAGCTGTTGGACTGTACCCGCACAGGGGCTTAGAGTTACAACAGTAGTCTGTGATCTGCACAGTGATTTACGATGCTGCCCATCATTTCTTGCTTGCTGTACTGCGAAATGCCTGCCACATTCAGGTGACAGATGAGGAGCACAAGTGCATGTAACAAAATGTAAAAATCAAAATAAACAGATTTCTCGATCGGTTACTTAACGGCGGTTCGCGCATTCCAATAACGTCACACCCGGAAGTATGCAGAAAATGGAAGAAGAAGGTGTCGGATTGAGAAATTCTTTCCTTTTTTGGGAGGAAGTATGGTGTTTGTTTTTATTTATATTGTTCAGGAGTGGCGAGAGATGCATTTGGCATGGTGAGAGAGCAGAGTGGAGTGAGTATTTCAGCCATTGCTGAGCGGTTCATCAGTGCAGACATCTATAAGTATTTCGGGATCGGGTGCAGTCCTGTGCAGGTGTGCTGTAACATTTTATTACAATTTTTATATAATTATGTTCAATTTCAAGCATTTGGTTTTGGTATGGTTTGTTTTCTGGGGCAGGCAGGTTAATTTCAGGATGAGTTGAGCATTCGGGGCTCGTATCTCTCACTAAACGACAGAATAAAATGGCAGGACTTAAAATTAAATCAGGTTGTTTTGTTCAATAGGGAAGCAAGGTGAGAACAAGGATAAGGTGTGTGGGTGAATGGGCACTGGGGCCGGTGCTTTTTATTTCCTGGGCATCTATTGATATTTAATGTATCCCCCTGACAAGGGTACTAGCCAATCAGATGCCAGGAAATAAAAAGCCCATTTTCTAATGTTTATTATTTTTATGTATTTCTTATAATTTTGGATTACAACCTTTGAGCTGAACATGCTCTTTTTCAGAGACTCCATGTCAAATTTAGACAAGACAAATGCATAAAGCACAAGGGAATTACATGATGAAGAATGAAGGATTATCACAATGGCAATAGTCTGGTAGAAAAAGAATAAAAACCAGTTGTATAACGGTTATTGATGTAGGTACCATTATAACATGCTGGTAGTATTATAGCGGCACTAACGTAGTGCGTTCATAGAGTAAACATGAGAGAGAATGCATTTAAATTACTTTGGCTAGGGATGAATGAGCTGGGATCAACAGCAGCAGACACTGTTGATTTCTTGGAAAAGACAGGAGCAGAGATCCTTTTGAAAGTGTCCCAGCAGAGTTTGTGTAGGGGATTCCCCTAAAAGGGTGGAAGATGCTGAGAATAGTCTGCCAGCAGATATGATACAGGCTAGAACATTGGGAGATTCCCCTAAAAGGGTGGCAGAAGCTGGGATTAGACTGTAAGCAAAAGTGGTACAGGTTAGAATTTTGGGGGGATTTCCATAAAAGGGAGGTAGATGCTGGGATTAAACTGCCAGCAGAATTTGTACAGTAGAACATTGAGGGGATTCCCCTTAAAGGGTGATAGTTGCTGGGATTAAACTGCCAACAGATGTGGTAAAGTCTAGAACATTAGATGGATTCCCCTTAAAGAGTGGCAGATACTGGGATTAGACTGCAAGCAGAAGTGGTACAGGCTAGAACATTGGGGGAGTCCCCTTAAAGGGTAGCAGATGCTGGGATTAGAAAGCCAGCAGAAGTGGCACTGGCTAGAACATTGGTGTGGGGATTCCCCTGAAAGGGTGGTAGATGCCGGTATCAGACTGCCAGCAGAAGTGGTACAGGCTAAAACATTGGGTAAATTCCCTTAAAAGGGTGGCAGATACTTAGATTAGACTGCCAGCAAAAGTGGTACAGGTTAGAATATTAGGGGGATTTCCATAAAAGGGTGGTAGATGCAGGGATTAAACTGCCAGCAGAAGTAGTACAGTAGAACTTTGAGGGGAGTCCCATAAAAGGGTGATAGATGCTGGGATTAAACTGTCAACAGATGTGGTACAGTCTAGAACATTGGAGGAATTCCCCTAAAAGGGTGGTAGATGCTGGGATTAGACTGCAAGCAGAAGTGGTACAGTAGAACATTGGGGGTGGCATTCAAGCATGCAGTGGATAAACATAGGGGTAGATTAAAACAGTGGCAACAGGCAGGGTCACCAGAGACCAAAGAGGGTTTGCAGAAGTAGAATAGGCAAGGAACACTGGGACACATTATGTAGTTCAAACAGCCACTTTCTGCCTAGCAAGTAAATGTTTCTGACCTTAATGATTTAGTGCCAACAGAGCATTTCCAAGGAGGATGTACTTGCTAGAGGCCAGGAGGGAGAGGGGTAATATGATAGTGACCTTCACTACTCCTGTAAAGAGGTGATCTTCATTATATCATGACACAGAAAGGGTGATAGAATTGTGGATCAGCCTTCCAGCAGCTGCAGCAGTAGCTGCCTAAGGCACCTTCAATGCTATTCTCCCCATGACTGCCTCTGGTTGAATTGGTTTGTTTTTAGATTGGTAAACCAGCTGAGTGCTTCAGCAATCATCGCTCTCCTCTTTCCACCTTAGAGGAGCTGTGTTGTAGAGTTTGCTCACAACCCTTCATGGCATTCCTGTTAGAGGGATAGTGTAAGAGCCTTTCTCCAAATTGGAACATTTTACACCCCCTTTGATTGGGTGTTCAAATTGCAGCAGCAGAGCTGTCACTATAACAAACTACCCACACCTGGAGAGAAAGGTGGCCTTGGATCACCAGAAATTTCCTCCTCAGAGTTTTTTTTTCTCTCCTCTGTGCCTCTTGCCATATTACTTACTTAGTCATAGTTAATGTTCTCTAGGTCAGTTAGGTAGGTTTCCCACTTTGGTAGGCTTCTGCTGTTGGATGAAGTCCAGTGGATGTCCCACTATCTTCCTGTCTCCCCCTTTGGATGTGTTCTCTCTCCTTAGGAAGCCAAGCCTCCATGCCTTAGACCTCAGAGTAGGTCACCATTCTCCTGTCATTTCCTACCTACTTTATTGAAAAGGTATGGCCCACTGACCTATACTTCCAGCTGAACCCCATTACCAACCAATCTACACACAGGTCTTCACTGATCCATGCTACCAACTGAATCTATGTTTATTTATTCATTAGTTTTTGTTTACTAGATAAGCAAACAAGACAAGGAATACCTATTTTCAGGTGTGACCCAGGAGATTACAAAAATAGGTTTACAAGCAGAATGAGAACAATTACAACATAGTGAAATACAGGCATTGATCAGGGTGAAACACATTATACATCAGGGTAAGAACATACAAGCAGTAATAACAATTCTTGGTATGACACATGTGGTTTTAAGGTAGGACATTGGGTAGTTGTCCCGGTATAAGGATATGTGTCATCAGTGACATTGCGCAGGACCTAGAAGGCAGAATTTCACTGTTCGCTGATGACACAAAGCTCTGTAACAGAGTAGACACATCTGAGGGTGTAGACAGAGTGAGAAGGGACCTGCAGAAACTTGAAGAATGGTCAGGGGTTTGGCAGTTGAAATTCAATGCAAGGAAGTGCAAGATAATGTATATGGGGCACAAAAACCCTGGCACAATATATCAGTTGGGGGGTGAGGATATAGCATGCACCAAGCAGGAAAGGGACCTTGGGGTTATCATCTCTGATGACCTCAAGGTAGGGAAACAGTGTGACAAGGCAGCAGGTAAAGCAAATAGGATGCTGGGATGTGAGGCAGGGGCATCACCAGCAGGAAAGGGAGGTCATAATTCCACTATACAAGACACTTGTGAGGCCCCACCTGGAGTACAGTGTACAGTTCTGGAGACCATACCTATGTAAGGACATAGACAGGGTAGAGAAGGTTCAGAGGAGGGCAACAAAGATGGTGCATGGATTGCATCACAAGTCCTATGAGGACAGGTTGAAGGAACTGAACATGTACTCTCTAGAGGAGAGGAGGGAGAGAGGGGATATGATAGAGACATACAAGTATCTTACAGGGAGGAACAGGGTGCAGGAATACACTATTTTTAAGTGAAAAAGATGTTCCAGGACTAGAGAGCATGGGATGAAGTTGGAGGGAGGACGATTCAGAGGAAACACGAGGAAGAATTTCTTCACAGAGCGGGTGGTGGAGAAGTGGAGCACCCTGCCAGAGAAAGTGGTGGGAGCTGAAACAAGCATGGGATTTAAGAATGCATGGGATAGACATAAAGGAATTCTGGAGGTCAGGGGTAAGGGGCAACAGATTTCTAGGAAAACAAACTGAACTTACAAGCTCAAATGGGCAGACTGGGTGGGCCATAGGCCCTTATCTGCCGACACTGTCTATGTATCTATGTGCTGAGGTACAGAAAACCATAACAATAGATGGTTCCCTTATTTGAGCTTGAGGGGAAGGCATTAGGAACCAGTGAAGTGGATTTGTTATGTAAAGGTCTTCAACAAGTGTTCACTACCATGTATGCTTTGCTTTGCACTTTTTTTGAGCTTCTTCCTAAGGTACATTTAGCCAAGGGAATCACTCCAAGGACACCTCAAGGGGTGTAACCCTTCCCTAGGGTTACTTGTCTTTGTATCCCTACGGGGTGATATATCCCATGGATAGAGAGGCGAACAGCCAAAGATTATTTACATTACACAAGCATGAAACCAGTTGCACAGGCACATTGAATTGGGAGGCTATCAACCTGTAGTAAGGGGGCTGTGAAACTGGCCACACCCCCTTTGGACTATTAAAGGGCTGCTCTTCTTACTCCACACACAAACATTTTTTCCCTTGTCCCTCCATCCACCCCTCCTCCTCCTCATCCTCCAGTTTTATGCCTCTTTCTCCCATGGGCTTCTTCCTAAGGTACTTTTAGCCAAGGGAATCACTCCTGCAGCACCTCTAGGGATGAAACACTCCCCTAGGGTTCCTTGCCTTTGTATTCATACAGGGTGGTATCTCCCATGGATAGAAAGGGGAGCAGCCAAAGATTATTTATGTTACACAAGCATGAAACCATTTGCACAGGCACATTGAATCTTCATCTGAAGATATGGATTCCACTTCCAGGCCTGGATACAGTATTCAAGGTGAGATTTTAGTAATTATATTTATGGGGGCAGCACCACCTCCCTCTTTCTGCTGGTGATACCCCTCCCTATGCACCAAGCATCCCACTAGCACTCCCAAATGCCTTGTTGTATTAGCGGACCACCTTCAGGTCATTCACTATGATTAGCATTGCAGCTGTAAGATTTTTTACCTGATAATCCAGTTTCAGGGTCACTATGTGGTTATCTAGTTTTGCTCAGAAACAGTCAGGTTTCTGAGCCATTTTGATTGCTTACATACTCATAAAATAGATTCTGTCATATCTGGGTTGCACCTGGGAACAAACCTCAACTCAGTGTGCCTCTCCTGGTTACCAAGCTTTAAATAAATAAATACAAATATCATTCATTGTTTCAACTGCATGTCCATGTAATAGACAAGTTGGAGTCAGTATAGTGCAGTGGTTTACGGCTTGGAGTTGCAAACCTGAAACACACAGAACCCACGTGCATACTGTGTGGCCCTGAGCAAGTCACTTAGCATCCTTGTGCTCCCAGGTTACACCTGTAAACAAGCTTCGGCTTAGTGGGTCTCTCCTGGCTAAAAAAAAAAAAGAAAAGTTGAGTTGTTAGTATGTTCATGTGAGTAGGAGACTCAATTGAGCAAGGCTCAGAGTGGCACAGAATAATGAACAATACACAAAACATACTAAGAAGATGCAGAAAAGTCTGTTGGAAGTGTTCCTTAAACTTTTGTCCTGTTGCAGGTGCCTTAGAGAATACTAATACAGAAGTAGCTTTTATATGCCAAGTGGCTATAAACCTCTACTTCACATGGCTGAGAAGCTTCTGAGTAGAGTCAGACAGTTTAATAGGGTTTTCCCAGGCAACACAAGGAATAGACAGGTAGGATACTGAGGCCACATACGAGCCAGTCCTACAAGTGTTCCAGAATTTCCAAGCGGTAGCTGCTGTACACAAAAAAAAATACAGTCAGTGCAGATTAGTGGCTGACAGCCCAAACCAGCAAGGGCCAGATATTTATAGGTTAGCACGGTGCAAATCTGTTCCGCTGGACTAGCCCAAATTGCACCGACTGCAATATTCAAAAGGACAAGTAAGCCCGGTACTAGGTGTGCTTTCAACGCTAAAGTATAATGTATGCAGGAGGGACTGAGGAGGGGCCCTGAATACGGTGCACCTGCATATTAAAGTATGGCATAACGCTACAGGCATTAAGCGTGACCTGTGGCGTGGCGTTGAATACCGCTGAGAAAAGGCTGGCAGTAATGCCGCGGCAGTGTGCCCCCCAAGCACGATTCCCGATCCCCAGTATCTGCCCTATGAAACATTTCACTGGTAGTCTAGTGGTCCCCCTACCCCTCCAGCATGTATCCCGACCCCCGATTCAAATAAATATACACCCCTTTTCATGGTAGTCTAGTGGTCCCCCCACTCCAAGCATGTATTCCAACCCCCAATTTGAATAAATATGAACCCGTGTCCCTGGTAGTCTAGTGGTCCCCCTACCCACAGTGACACCCCGCTCTGTCCAATAACATCCCAGAATGGAACCAGCAACTGGCTCAGCCCTCCTCTCACCACCAAGGCTGGCCGCAGACTGAGGTAGGAAGGAGCAGTATATATACACACACATACACACACACAGTTCACGCTTGCACAGATGCATGGGTACGCTGTATACACTGACTGTGCCTGCCGGCACACAGTTCCTACTGCTTCCAACCTGTACTTCCATTCTGACCAACAGGGATGCTGTGGTATACCTTGGCCTGCAGTGTCCAGCCTGTACTTCTATTCTGACCAAAAGAGGGAGCTTTGTGCTCCATGCAGTGGCACCGGGCAAACTGCATGGTAATGTATGCTAAGCAGCAGTTAATGAGATGCAACTGTACCTGTTTGCCCACAGATTACCTAAGTAGGCTAATTTGCATAGGAGCTTTGAATATAGCTCCTGTTCACCCCAGCCTAACCAGTTTGTCCTGGGCTAATGTGGTAGCACTGTGCAATCAGGTTAGCCCCGGTCAAACCTCACTTCAACATGGCACAGTTTTGCACTGTGTGGCTTACATTGTTGTTTGCAGTAGATGCGAGACATCTCTGTACAATCACACACAATGTTCTCCACCTGCAACACTGGCTTGCTCCAGAGTCTAATGAGCTGCAGTTGTAGTGTGCACTTCCCTGTTGCTATATTCAGTGCTGTTTTATTCCCGGGCAATATTTGCCCTGCACTCCTGGCCCTGTATGCCCGGCTTCCTTTTGTTGCTATGTTCAGCTGGTTTTGCTTCAGGTTATTTCCTTCTGAATATAGCTTGCTTTATGTTCCAGGATAAGTTTGCCCACTGGGCAGTGCTAATTTAGCCCCGGGGCAAAGTTTTAAATATCTGGCCCCAAATGTTCTAAATATAGTATGCATTCCAAGAAGCAACTTACAGAACACAGTAGTTCTTTCACTAAAATCTGAATTTATTTTAAACAACAATCTCTAAATTAAATAATCACTGTCAGTACACTCTGTTCGATCCCAGCGCTTCACCTTCTTGTTAGGGCTTCATGAGGGGACGAGTCATAAGGAGACCAGTACAAATTATATACTGGAAACATGGACAAAAAGCGATGAGACAACACGCTCCAAAGACAAAAAATGTATTTTCGGATAAACATGATCTCTCTGGCGCTTCGAGGGACAACCTTCTTCATCAGGGGGTGGAGTCAATAATTTACCATCACCTTAAATACAAGGGGTGGGATATTCAGAAATGCACCTGAGGCAGGCACAAGATGGGCGCAGCACAAAAACAGTGCACCGTAGCACATTGGGCATGATATTCAAAGACTGCACACAACAGGATGTGACAGAGCAACACTGCTGAATATTGCACAGATGCACCATAGCGCAACCAGGGATGCACCAGGGAGCATGTCCTGAAGTGCCATAGCGCAACCAGGGATGTGCAGGGGAGCAAGCCAAGTAGCATAAAAGCAGCAGCCACTGATGTGCAAGGTGCAGAGGAGCATGAGCCAGGACACACATGGAAAGTCAACAGGCACAGCAGGCGGCATGCCATGGGGCAGGAGTACCCACCACCAGGGTGCAGAGTGCACCAGGGGAAAGGCATGGTAGGTACATGTGGCCACACTGCCCCATGAGCATGAGGAGGTGGTAAGCCCCTGTCCACACACACCTCAGTGGGACACAGTGGCAGGGTAGCAACAACGGCTCCTGACGCACAGTCCCTGGCAACCCCTACAGGGAGTCTGGAGACATGCCACCCGAACAACAGCCAGCAACACACAAGCAAACAGCACACAAGGCACTCACTGCACAACCTGAAAGGACAGGCCACAGCCACCCCACCCAATCCATGGTGGGACACCACCAGGTACAACCCCCCCGTACACCCCAGATGCAACACATAGTGGCCATGCACACCACTGCAGCATGGCTCCACACACCACCCGCAAAGCAGACACGGACACAGATGGGTTACCAAAAATAATATATTGCAACAGGCATAACAAAACTGTATACATATATACAAGGTACAGGGAAAGAAGGGACCACCCACACACAGGGAAGTCAGGGAAGGGAGGCGGGGGCAGGGGCAAGGGCAAATGAAGGAGACAAGGGAGAGCAAGGGAGGTAGCTCAGGGAAAGGGATGTTGCTCCAGCAAATGTGCCCTATGGCCATCCACGCCCCACTGCAGGCCGACGCTGGCATTGGAACTGCCATCTGCGCTGTGACAGTGCCAGCTGCTGTACCACCCATAGTGTGGCAGTTGAAACCCGCAGTAGCTTGGCAGAAGACACCAGGAGAAAGGACTGCTGTGTGACTGAACTTCTCTGCTGAGACTAAAGTAGAAGAACTTTTGTATTTGACCTTTAATTAAGGGTAAAAAAACTAACATACAAAAAAAAAAGTGTGTGTTTGGGTTAACTGAACTGAATGGGTATCTGAAGAGTTATCTAGGTGTAAATCTCAGGTGACTGAAAGGATTTAACTGCTGTGATGTTTAAATTACTTGTAGGAAGATCTGGTAAGTAGGGGGAGTGGCTCAGCTAGAAGGAAGCTACATTTAAAGACTGCCTTAGAAAGATTCTGCTAATAGCTTGGCAGAAGACACCAGGAGAAAGGACTGCTGTGTGACTGGACTTCTCTACTGGGACTATATTTCCCTCCTTCCCTCCACCCCCCTACCCAAAGCTAGTTCTATTTTTATAGGCACAGGATTTGACTGACAACAGGAACTTCCTGTTTAGGGGCAGGAAGTGAGTGATCACAGAACCACCAAGGACCCACCATCCTAGAACAGCAAGAGTAGCTCTCCGGCCCCCTCTAGCTGCTGGAGGTCTGCCTCTGAGCAAGTAAGTGGTCTACTGCGAAATATAGGATATTCTTGTCTCAGAACAGGACAATCGGGAGCTTAAAGGGCACACAGGCAGAAAGTAAGGAGAGAAAGAAAAAAAACAGAGGAAAGAGTAAGGATTGCAAACAGTTAAGGGATGAGAAATTAGACATGATTGGAGTGGTGCAGTGCAGTGGCTGTGGAGAAGCAGTCTTCCGGGAGATGTTCTGGAGGATGCGGTGTTGTCCCATCTGCAGGCACCTCTCTGGGCTGAGGGAGGAGGTTGCTCATCTCCAGGCTGAGTTGGCCAGGATTTGTGGGACCTCCCTTCCATCCAGGGACCACCAGTGCCACTGCCGTTGCCTCAGAGGTTGCCAAGAAAGAGGAGCGGTTGGACCACAGTGGGCTCAGGGAGGGTGAGGGTGGTGGAACAGGGTGCATCCTCCTGTTGTACCTCTCCACAATTCCTATGCCATTCTGGCAAAGTGTGGTTCCTCTATGGAGGCACCCACAGTGGAGACCAAGGAGGATGCTGGGAACCTCCACAAGGAGACCCACAGGAGGTGGCAGGGGACCCTGCATGGGGTTGAAACAACTCCTGGTGGGGGACTCCATTGTTAGGAAGGTAGAACTGGGGGAGGAAGGGGAGAGGGAGGTAAGGTGCCTGCCTGGTGCCATGGCTTGGAGGGACAAGGAGCGAATCCTCAGGATTGCTGGAGCAGCTGCACAGGGGAAGGAGCTGGATGTCATTGTCCACCTAGGAACAAATGACCTGGCTAAGAAAGGGATTAGAGAAGTACAGGAAGAGTTTGTGGAATTGGGAGGGGCCTTAGTCCAAGTAGCACGTCTGGTAACCTTCTTGGAGGTGCTACCCATCTATGGCATGGGAGAGGCTAGGGTGTTCCGCACCATAAGATTCAATCAGTGGTTGAAAAACTGGTGTGGAGCTCAGGGATTTGGCTTCATTGAAGACTGGGGGTCCACCTGGAGTGATGCAAGCCTATACTGGCATGATGGGCTGCATCTGTCCGGGAGGGAACCAGGATCCTAGGTGATAGGTTTAAATGCTTCATTGGCAAGCTTTTAAACTAGCCAAAGGCGGAGGCACTGGAAAGGAGCAGGAAAATCCTAGCCCCCAAATAATCACGGTAGTAAGTCGGCAAAACACCAACATAGAAGTGTTGATAGGGAAGAAGCAGGGGTAAATGGAGAAAGTGACAAAGGCAAGAAGGACAGGGATGGGGCAAAGGGGTAAGGCCATCAGGAAATTTTTTAACCAATTATTTTACCAGGTGAGACCCACTAAGCTGAAAGCTTGTTTGCAGGTGCAACCTGGGAGCACAAGGAAGTTAAGTGACTTGCTCAGGGTCACACAGTATGCACCTAGGGGGCTGTGGGATTCAAACCCAGGTCTCCAGATTTTCAGCTCAGAGCCTTAACCCACTGCACCATACTGCCTGGAGGGTAATGAGTACCAATGCCCATAGTCTGGGCAACAAGGTCCCTGAGCTGATGGCCTTAATGGAAGAGGGATGCCTGGCTATAATAGCAGTCACAGAAACATGGTACACAGAGAACCATGACTGGGATATTAACATACCAGGGTACACAACCTACAGGAGAGACAGGGAGGGAAGAAGAGAGGGTGGAGTAGCTCTCTATGTAAGGGAAGGGATAAAAGCAACTGAACAAAAGAGTAAACAGGGAGAAGAGGAGGCACTGTTGGTCACCTTAGAGACTGGAAAGGGCACCACAATCTGCACAGGGGTTGTGTACAGACCCCCATGTCAGGGGGAAGGAATGGACAAGGATATGATAGAAGGCATTCTTAGAATGGCAGAGAAAGGGGAGATACTGTTGATGGGAGACCTGAACATGCCAGATGTTAACTGAGCACATCTGCTGCAGCCACATCCAAGAGCAGGGGCCATTCTTGATGCCCTACAGGTGGCAGGCATTAGACAGCTAGTTTGGAACCCACTCGTGAGGGAGCAATCTTAGACCTTGTACTCTCAAACGGGGGCAGTGGAGGATCTCAGATCTAGAAGTGGGTTGCCATCTGGGGACAAGTGACCATCAAACAGTGTGGTTCACGTTAAGCTCAAGCTACAGAGTCAAGCCATACAAAAGTGAGGGTACTGGACTTTAGAGGGCTGACTCTGGCAAGATGGGAGAGTGCCTCAGAAAAGCACTAGCAAACAGGCTAGAAGGAGGTGTGGAGCAACAATGGGGTATCAAAACTGCCATCACAGAGGCAACAAGCCTTTGTGTGAAGCAAATAAACAAATCAAAATGAAGAAAAAGCCACTATGGTTCTCAAAGAGGTGGCTGTGAAAGTCAGGAAGAAAAGATAGCATTCGGAAGTATAAGGAAACACAGAAGGAGCAGGACAGAGAGCTGTACCAGTTAAGGCAGAAGGAAGCAGGGAGGGAAGTCAGAATAGCAAAGGCCCAAACTGAGAAAAGATAGCCAACTCAGTTAAGAAGGGGATAAAACCTTTATAGGTACATCAGCAGCGTAGAAAGACAAAAGGAGGGATAGTGAGGCTGAATAGAATGAGCGGTGGGTGGGCAGAGGGGACAGTGAAAAAGCAGGAATACTGAATTAATATTTCTGCTCAGTATTCACAAAAGAGGAGGGGGAAGTGCCTAATCCAATTAACAGAAGCACTCTTGATAGGGGGGTCGATCCCAGTCCTTTCACAGAAGAAAGGGTTCTGCAAGACCTCCTAATACTGAAGGTGGAGAAAGCAATGGGTCCTGATGGAATTCACCCCAGAATTCTAAAAGAATTAAGGGAAGAACTAGTGAAACCACTGGCTACTCTTTTTAATAAATAATGGAGGATGGTGTGGTACCCGAGGACCGGAGGAAGGTGGATGTGATTCCCCTTCACAAAAGTGGGTCCAAGACAGAGGCAGGAAACTACAGACCTGTCAGTCTGACCTCTGTGGTAGGGAAAGTGATGGAGTCACTTCTGAAGGAAAGAATAGTTGAGTACCTAGAGGCCAGTGGAGCACAGGATCCAAGGCAGTATGGGTTCACAGCGGGAAGGTCATGTCACATGAATCTAATAGATTTCTTTGACTGGGTGACCGAAGTAGTAGACCAGGGAGGGGCTGTGGACATGGCCTACCTAGACTTTAGCAAGGCATTTGACACAGTCCCACACAAAAGATTAATAGTCAAATTAACCAGCCTGGGAGTGGGTCCCAGTGTGGTAGCCTGGGTAAAACATTGGCTGGACAACAGGACACAGAAGGTAATTGTAAATGGAGTCCACTCTGAAGAAAGAGGGGTTACAAGCAAGGAAATGTGCCTACCTACATGCTGAGGTGCACCTTGTGGCTGTCCTGACACAACGCTTATGTCTCCTGCAACTGGTGCACTGCCCCCTGCGGTGGCCCGACCTGGCCCAGCCATGGAACCAGTGAAGCAAGCTCGCTTCTGATCTTCAGGGCCTAGGAGGAAAGTATGGAGATGGACACATCAGTAAAGGGCAACACAACAGGCCCCCCCCGGCATAGTGTGATACCCTGCGCAGCATGCCAGTGGCACAGTGGCACAGAGCAGCCATGGTGTACCACCACCCCCAACAAAGCACGTAGCCCCAGCCCCCCACAGCATGGCGTGTCAACAGCACCACCCCATGGGCCAATGGATGGGAATGGGCACAGGCACTGTGCACTTACCTGGCCATGGCATGGCATCCCTCTGGACGTGTGCCTGTAGTGCCCATAGCCGCTCCGGGTCTCTCCACTGCAGATCCCTGTTGCAGAGCCTGCACTACTCCCCAGGGTGCTGTGCACCTGTGGCCTCCACCAGGTTGTCAGCCACCCCCTGCCACACCTCTGTTCGAGGCCTGTTGAGGGGTACCTGCCCATACAGGGTGCCAGCATGTGGCTCTACTAGGGCCACGAGGTTGACTAACTCAACCTGAGTCCCGTTAGGGGCACAAGGTGCTGCTCTGCACAGCATATCTGTGGCTCTCTCTGCAAGGTAAAATGGTGCCCAGCAGCACACATGCCACATGTGCTGGGGTGTGCACCGTACATTGCTATGCACTTTCAAACCTACCATGCAGGCACGGAGATGCACAGCTCGGCCAACCCAGCACTGCCACATGCTGCAGGGTGCCTATAGGGGCAATGGTCACCCGTGGGGCCAAGGGTCAGGCCACACACCCTGCACCACAGCGCCATTGGGCATGGCTGGCATGCTGTGCAGTACGGCCATGTGGGAGCCACAGTACATGGCCCCATTGTGCACGGGCGCCATGGTACCCATCACACAGGGGCACCATCGATGTAATGGTGCCAGAGCGCTATCATCATGGTGGTGCTAGGGTGCTGTTGGTCATACAGCCCATGAGCGCCACACATGCAATGGCGGATGAATTGCTGTACTGTCTATCACACACGTTGTGTATGCCATGCCACTGGCATATGTGACAGCAGCACGCGCATGCATGTGGCATGGGCTGTTGTGCACGTCATAATGTTGCACCTTGATTTGTGCATGCTCAGCCCCATTGCGCAATGCGCAACCATGTGATATTCAGTCGCTATATGCAAAGCAGCTGATCAGCATATCTGCAGCACATCAGCTGCATTTGCATGTCATTACTGTTGCACAACACCTCATCTGCATGTGATGCACTATAAAGGCACCGAGAAAATGCACAAGTAGGGGAATGCACAGGTTGAAGAATGGTATTGCAACCCTGAGAGGTAAGATACATGGTGTGGGGCTGGCTGGACAGTGGAATGGGAGGCTGGGGGAGGACGTTCCAGGCCAGACTAACACATCTCCAACCCCACAGGAAGAAGCATGTCCAAATGAGAGGAGACTGAAGAGCATGAGTCAGCATGCAAGCACAGGCCCAACTTCATCAGGGCAGAGTCTGATGCCCTTTTCCAGGCGTACCTGGATCAGGAGCCACTCCTGAGTGGCTTCACAGGCACCCTATAGGCCTGGGCAACAGCATGGGAGGGTGTGGCCCATGCTGTGAACCAGCAGGGCTGCCACCAACGGTCTGTGCAGGAGTGCATAAAGAAAGTTGGCACAGACCGGAGGCAGATCAAGCAGTGTCAGTGGCTCAGTAGGTAGCATACTCGCCTCTGAGGCTGAAAGATCAGAGGGCTGTGGATTCAGTTCTCACATCTGGCACTTGGGTTAATATCCTAGCACTTGGGTTAATATCCTAGTACTGACACTGTAGTGCAGCATGAGGGGGGTGCTGCACTTCTGAGGTGCCGTCTTTCAGATGAGACGTTAAACTGAGTTCCCATCTGCCTGGATTGGTGGTAGTTCAGGTGGATGTTAAAGATCCCATGGCACTTATCGAAACAGCGGAGAATTTCCCCAGATTCCTGGCCAAATTTCCCTCATTCACTAAAAATACCACCAACAGCTTAATCTGGTTCAAGGTCAGTAAGCATTCATCTGTATCCCCCTCCCCCGGGTCATGCATGAAAATAGACAGGATTTATCTAGTGCACTTACCCGGTCAACAAAAACCAAATAACATAAATAAATAATAAAATAAGGTGGAAGCCATCTGAGCAGCACGTGCCACCATAGGTGGGGGTCAGCCTGACGCACCCACCCTCACGCCACAGGAGGAGTTGGTAGTGGCCACCATGCAGTGCAGTCGAGAGTGTGCCCGGCGGAGGATTCTAGACAGGTGGCAACCCATCACTGCATGGTAAGCATGGCTGTGATGGGGCAGGGGGGCAGGGAGCAGGGGTGGGCTAAAGCAACATTAATACAACTGTGTTCTCTTTCAGCTCCTGAGCATCTGCATGCAGTGGCAGGGGTGTGGGTGTCTGCTGAGGGGGGCGGTCCTGGACCCCGGGGATCATCCATCCACCTCCATCAGACACCGTGGTCCAGATCAACTGCAGGGCAGCACCGCTGTATGTCCAGATGTCAGTGGCGTGGTTGCGGATGAGGCCCTGGCTGCATTTCAGCATGACACCAGGCATGGTGTCCTGTGTGCTGAGACACAGATTGGGGCGGGGTCCGGTTCCGATGACGATGCGACCTACATCATGGAAAGCGATGTTGTGGCCACAATGGAGACACCCATACCACACTCCCACCACAGCAGCGCGGTCAGTGGCCTGGTGGTGATTGTCTGCACACCGGCCACTGTGGCTGGTGTAGCCACAGCTGCCACTGGTGCAGCAATGGCTGGTGGTGGTGGCGGTGGTGCTGGTGGTGGTGCAGCCATGCCAGTGTTACCCTGTGCACAGCAGATGGACAGGCGGCAGCAGCGGTTGGGAGGCATTGAGGGGGGCCTGGGGCAGTGCTCACCATCGGTGCACCACATGACACCCAGCCCCAGGAGGTACCCGCTGTGCAGCACCCACCTTCGCAGGGTGGTGGGCCACAGGGTCAGGATACATCCATGGGTCGGCACAGTGCCCAAGTGCGCCGACCCCTTGGATGAGCACATCCGTCTGTTCTGGGCCTCCATTGAGCAGCAGGTACTGGTGGTCCGGAGGAGGTCGTGGAGTCAAAAACAGTGGTTGAATTCAAGCATGCATGCATGGGACAGTCATAAGGCAATTCTAGGGGGTGAGGGTAGGAAGAAGTAGGCTGCTAGTTAACTAGGATCTGCAGCTTATCCAGTAGGCAGGGAAATGAGCAGACTGGGTGGGCCAAGCGGTTCTTATCTGCCATCAAATTCTATGTTTCTATGTTTCTATGTGGCAAGGGTGTGTGCACTCTGCGCAGAGCTGCACCAGGCAGCTGAGCAGTGGGATAGGGACTTAGCTGTGCTCCTGGATGAGAACACTTGTATGTGGCTGGACATGGCTGCAGCCATGGATCAGATGACTGTAGCGATCACGGCCGGTCTGGCACCACTGGCCTCCCTGGTGCATGGCCATCCACTGCTTACACCGCAGAGTGCATTCTCCACCCCTCGGGCCTGGCGTCATGCGACCCCCACGGTGTTAATGCCGGGGTCTGCTGTGGGCATTCCCAGCACACCTGGAGTGGGCATATTTGGGGGCCTGCAGACACCTGCGAGGACCCATTTGCGGTCCTGCAGTGTCACCCCTGGGGGACTGTCTGTGACACCCCCTGTGGCCAACACTCAGCCTTCATCTGCTGTGTGTTCTCAGTGGGGCTGTCCATGTGTCAGCTGTGGCCATGCTACTGAGCGGCATTCCTGAACCCCCCACTTCCGCATCCGCCGTATGCTGCTGCCCTGAGTGCACATTGGTGTGGCGTGTGTGTGTGTGCATCCGTGGTCAACGCCGCACATGGACCATGTGCCCACCCACCCAGCTGCTGGCCACTGTGGTGAGTGCACAATGATGCCAGCACAACGCTGACTGCCACTGTGCAGCGCCACTCAACTTCTGACTCACACCCACTACCCGCCTCTGGGAGGTGGCGTGATGGTTCCTGTGTGCATATGTGTGTGTGCGTGTACATGTGTGTGTGTGCATGGTGTGTGGGCCTGTGCTGTGTGCTGCAAAGGTTTCAGTTCCCCATGCCTGACCATGCCCCCTTCCTGATGTCCCTGGCATGGGGCACACCCATGCCTGCCTGTCCACTGGGACCTAGCCCTTGCATGTGGCCATGTCCACCTACCTGCATGCTCCATAATGTTCCTATGCAAGTGTGTCCCTGTGCTGCTGGGACAGCCTGGTCAGCTGGGGTTCCTGTCACCCAGGGGGGCTGCCCACCACCAGGTCCAGTGGCCACATCATCACCACTGCTGTCCCCCTCTTCGACCACGACAGCTATCCCATAGTCGGTGGCCATGTTGTATAGTATACAGCAGGCCAGGAATAGGCTGCAGACCTTTGAGGGGCTGTACTGTAGGGCACCACCAGACCTGTGCAGGCAACAGAACCAAGCCTTCAGAAGCCCAAACACCCGCTCGATGATGTTCTGTGTGCTGGCCTGTGCCTCATTGTATTGCTCCTGTGCTGGGGTCAATGAGCGTTGGTATGGGGTGAACAGTCATGGCCGGAGTGGGTAACCACTGTCACCTGTGTGTAGAGATGTCTGGTTAGCATGGTGGACTGTCATTGCACCCCCCCACCATCCTGGCCACACACCCTGGCACCCATGCCCTGGCATCCCCATGCCCTGCCCTGCTTACCCCGGCATACCGCATCCACAGCATACTCACTGACTAGGTGGCCAGTGGGGATGTCCCCACTCTCAGACCTCTGGCACAGTGCTGACTGGTGCCAGATGAAAGCATAATGTGTTCCTCCAGGGTGTGTGGCACAGACATTGATAATGCACCCCCTGGCATCGCACACCATCTGGCAGTTGACACTGGGGTAACCCTTCCTGTTTATGTAGGCTACCCCCTCTGGGCCAGGCAGTGCATGGATGCCAATGTGGGTACAGTCGATGACCCCTAGCACACCAGGCAATTGTGCCACCCTGTGGAACTCCTGTATGTTTGCAGTACGCTCTGCCCATATGCTGGGGAAATGGGTGTACTCCACCACATGTGGTAGCAGTGCACTGAGGAATTGTGTGAGGAGCCGTGATGCAGCTGACTGAGTTATGCCTGTGGTGTCCCTCATTGGTCTCTGGAAGGTACCCGTGGTGAGCAGACACGTGACAGCTGTGACCTTCGTCTCCACCAACAGGGTGTGGCCCCATCTTGTGGGTGCCTGCATCTCCTCACTGCACAGCTCACAGAGCCATCTCAGAATTGTCTGGTTCAGGCAGTACCAGCCCACGATCTCTGTATCACTATACTGTTCGAAGGTGATGCGGGCATGGTACCACCTGTTCCAGGCATACCACCGATGGGCCCTTTCACAGCCATGCTGGTCTGCAAGCTGCCTCCTCACACCCCTCATTACTGCCTCCATCTGGAATGTGGCACTGGCCATGCCCAGGGTTGTATGTTCTCCCCCCCAGGGCAGCTCCCTCTCCTGGCTCCCCCGGCTGTGGGCTGCTGTCTGTGTCCCTGCAGTGGGCACACCACTGTTTGTGGCTGCCTGGCCTGCAGTCTGTGGCCTCTGCCTCCCACCTCTCTGTGCCCCTGTGCAGCCCCTCCTGTGCTGGGTGCCACTGGCTCCTGCTGCATGCTGCCTTGCACCCTGTCACACTGACACACACGACACACACACACACACACACACGCTCACACCCCCTGACTCTGGCTGTTTCAGGCACCCGGCCCACTATCTGTGCCTCTCCCAGCCTGCCTCTCATTCTGTGGCTCCCTTTTGACTGTTCTGTCTGCCCCCTCGCTCCTCCTCTTTCAGGCTCCCCTGTGGTACAAGTCTCCTTCCTTTGCTTGCTCCTTCTTTTTATGTGTTCAAGTCTGCTCCGTGCAAGTCCCGTTTGCTCCACGCTCGCGCTGTTCGCCTGCCATTGAATATCGCACTGTGCTACTTATTCATGGCTTCGCCCCCTGCACATGTACATGAATTCATTGCCATTGTGCATTGGTGCATTGGAACTTGTGCTGCGCATTTGCTGCCGCTGAATATCACTCTCCAGTGCATTTCCATAGTTGTGCAGGCGCAACTGCTTTGAATATCCCACCCAAGGAGTTTAGTGGCATCACAATTTATTCTACCCATGCACCTCTAAATTAATTAATTTCTTTAACCACTAAGGGGTCCTTTTGCAAATATACAAGGTACTCTAGTGCAAAGTAGAGAAATGTGAAAACATATTTAAAGACCAAACACACAAGACAGTCATCAAAACACATTTGCTTCTATTCCTGCCAGATATCACCCATCAGTGACAAGTACAACCTGACAGTGTTCATCACTGTCCCCTAACATGTCCCTGTTACTAGTGCAGAACTTAGAACATAAAGCAAATTGGCATCTTAATCTCTCTCACACTGGGGTAGCAGTGTGTTGTGTTTTGCTCATTACCGCTTGGTACTTATATAATGATCTGTCACACTGGGGTAGCAGTGTTGTGTTTTGTTCATTATCGCTTGATACTTATACAATAATCTCTCACACTGGGGTAGCAGTGTTGTTGTTTTGTTCATTATCGCTTGGTACTCACACTGGGGTAGCAGTGTTGTTGTGTTTTGCTCATTACTGTCTGGTACTTATACAATAATCTCTCGCACTGGGGTAGCAGTGTGTTTGGTTTTGCTCATTACGGCTTGGTACTTATATAATAATCTCTCACACTGGGGTAGCAGTGTTGTTGTTTTGTTCATTATCGCTTGGTACTCACACTGGGGTAGCAGTGTTGTTGTGTTTTGCTCATTACCGTTTGGTACTCATATAATAATCTCTCACACTGGGGTAGCAGTGTTGTTGTGTTTTGCTCATTACCACTCGGTACTTATATAATAATCTCTCACATTGAGGTAGCAGTGTTGTTGGGTTTTGCTCATTACGGCTTGGTACTTATATAATAATCTCTCGAACTGGGGTAGCAGTGTGTTGTGTTTTGTTCATTATTGCTTGGTACTTTTATAAAGATCTCTCTCACTGGGGTAGCAGTGTTGTGTTTTGCTCATTACGGCTTGGTACTCATATAATAATCTCTCACACTGGGGTAGCAATGTTGTTGTGTTTTGCTCATTACGGCTTGGTACTTATATAATAATCTCTCACACTGGGGTAGCAGTGTGCTGTGTTTTGTTCATTATCGCTTGGTACTTTTATAAAGATCTCTCACACTGGGGTAGCAGTGTTGATGTGTTTTGCTCATTACCGCATGGTACTTATATAATGATCTCTCACACTGGGGTAGCAGTGTTGTTGTGTTTTGGTCATTATTGCTTGGTACTCACACTGGGGCGGCAGTGTTGTTGTGTTTTGCTCATTACGGCTTGGCACTTAAATAATAATCTCTCACACTGGGGTAGCAATGTTGTATTTTGCTCATTACCGCTTGGTACTCATATAATAATCTCTCACACTGGGGTAGCAGTGTTGTTGTGTTTTGCTCGTTACCGCTTGGTACTTATACAATAATCTCTCACACTGGGGTAGCAGTGCTGTTGTGTTTTGCTCATTACCGCCTGGTACTTATACAATAATCTCTCACACTGGGCTAGCAGTGCTGTTGGGTTTTGCTCATTACCGCCTGGTATTTATACAATAATCTCTCACACTGGGGTAGCAGTGTTGTTGGGTTTTGCTCATTACCGCCTGGTACTTATATAATAATCTCTCACACTGGGGTAGCAGTGTTGTTGGGTTTTGCTCATTACCGCTTGGTACTTATATAATAATCTCTCACACTGGGGTAGCAGTGTTGTTGTGTTTTGCTCATTACCGCTTGGTACTTATATAATAATCTCTCACACTGGGGTAGCAGTGTTGTTGTGTTTTGCTCATTACGGCTTGGTACTTATATAATAATCTCTCACACTCGGGTAGCAATGTTGTTGTGTTTTGCTCATTACGGCTTGGTACTTACATTATAATCTCTCACACTGGGGTAGCAGTGTGTTGCGTTTTGTTCATTATCGCTTGGTACTTTTATAAAGATCTCTCACACTGGGGTAGCAGTGTTGTTGTGTTTTGCTCATTACCGCATGGTACTTATATAATGATCTCTCACACTGGGGTAGCAGTGTTGTTGTGTTTTGTTCATTATTGCTTGGTACTCACACTGGGGCGGCAGTGTTGTTGTGTTTTGCTCATTACGGCTTGGCACTTATATAATAATCTCTCACACTGGGGTAGCAATGTTGTTGTATTTTGCTCATTACCGCTTGGTACTCATATAACAATCTCTCACACTGGGGTAGCAGAGTTGTTGTGTTTTGCTTGTTACCGCTTGGTACTTATACAATAATCTCTCACACTGGGGTAGCAGTGCTGTTGTGTTTTGCTCATTACCGCCTGGTGCTTATACAATAATCTCTCACACTGGGCTAGCAGTGCTGTTGGGTTTTGCTCATTACCGCCTGGTACTTATACAATAATCTCTCACACTGGGGTAGCAGTGTTGTTGGGTTTTGCTCATTACCGCCTGGTACTTATATAATAATCTCTCACACTGGGGTAGCAGTGTTGTTGGGTTTTGCTCATTACCGCTTGATACTTAAATAATAATCTCTCACACTGGGTAGCAGAGTGTTGTGTTTTGTTGATTACCGCTTGGTACGTATACAATAATCTCTCACACTGGGGTAGCAGTGTTGTTGTGTTTTGCTCATTACCGCTTGGTACTTATATAATGATCTCTCACACTGGGGTAGCAGTGTTGTTGTGTTTTGTTCATTATCACTTGGTACTCATACAATAATCTCTCACACTGGGGTAGCAGTGCTATGTTTTGCTCATTACTACTTGGTACTTATATAATAATCTCTCACACTGGGGTAGCAGTGTTGTGTTTTGTTCATTATCGCTTGGTACTCACACTGGAGTAGCAGTGTTGTTGTGTTTTGCTCATTACCGCTTGGTACTCATATAATAATCTCTCACACTGGGGTAGCAGTGTTGTTGTGTTTTGCTCATTACCACTCGGTACTTATATAATAATCTCTCACACTGAGGTAGCAGTGTTGTTGGGTTTTGCTCATTACCGCCTGGTACTTATATAATGATCTCTCACACTGGGGTAGCAGTGTTGTGTTTTGCTCATTACCGCTTGGTACTTATATAATGATCTCTCACACTGGGGTAGCAGTGTTGTTGTGTTTTGTTCATTATCGCTTGGTACTTATACAATAATCTCTCACACTGGGGTAGCAGTGTTGTTGTGTTTTGCTCATTACTACTTGGTACTTATATAATAATCTCTCACACTGGGGTAGCAGTGTTGTATTTTGTTTATTATCGCTTGGTACTCACACTGGGGTAGCAGTGTTGTTGTGTTTTGCTCATTACAGCTTGGTACTTAAAAAATAATCTCTCACACTGGGGTAGCAATGTTGTTGTGTTTTGCTCATTACCGCTTGGTACTCATATAATAATCTCTCACACTGGGGTAGCAGTGGTGTTGTTGTGATTTGCTCATTACCACTTGGTACTTACATAATAATCTCTCACACTGAGGTAGCAGTGTTGTTGGGTTTTGCTCATTACTGCCTGGTATTTATATAATAATCTCTCACACTGAGATAGCAGTGTTGTTGGGTTTTGCTCATTACCGCTTGATACTTAAATAATAATCTCTCACACTGGGGTAGCAGAGTGTTGTGTTTTGTTCATTACCGCTTGGTACTTATACAATAATCTCTCACACTGGGGTAGCAGTGTTGTTGTTTTTTGCTCATTACCGCTTGGTACTTATATAATGATCTCTCACACTGGAGTAGCAGAGTGTTGTGTTTTGTTCATTATCGCTTGGTACTCACACTGGGGTAGCAGTGTTTGTTGTGTTTTGCTTATTACGGCTTGGGACTTATATAATAATCTCTCACACTGGGGTAGTAATTTTGTTGTGTTTTGCTCATTACTGCTTGGTACTTATATAATAATCTCTCACACTGGGGTAGCAATGTTGTTGGGTTTTGCTCTTTACCACTTGGTACTTGTACAATAATCTCTCACACTGGGGTAGCAGTGTTGTTGGGTTTTGCTCATTACCGCCTGGTACTTATACAATAATCTCTCACACTGGGGTAGCAGTGTTGTTGTGTTTGCTCATTACCGCTTGGTATTGATACAATAATCTCTCACACCGGGGTAGCAGTGTTGTTGTGTTTTGCTCATTACCGCTTGGTTCTGATACAATAATCTCTCACACCGGGGTAACAGTGTTGTTGTGTTTGATTCATTACCGCTTGGTACTGACAATAATCTCTCACACCGGGGTAGCAGTGTTGTTGTGCTTTGTCCGCTACCACTCTGGTACTTGTATAATAATCTCACACACGGGGTAGCAGTGTTGTTGTGTTTTTGTTAGGTTCACGCTTGGTACTTGTATAATAATCTCACACCGGGGTAGCAGTGTTGTGTTTTATTGCGTTACGCTTGAGCTAGCTTGTATAATAATCTCACACAGGTAGCAGTGTTGTTGGGTTTGCACTATTACTGCCTGGTACTTATACAGAAATCTCTCACATTGGGGTAGCAGTAAGTTGTTGGGTTTGCTCATTACACGCCTGGTACTTATACAATAATCTCTCGCCAATCGGGTAGCAGTGATGTTGTGTTTTGCTCATTACCGCTATACTGATAATAATAATCTCACACTGGGCTAGCAGTGCTGTTGAGTTTTGCTCATTACCGCCTGGTACTTATAATAATAATCTCACACTGGGGTAGCAGTGTTGTTGGGTTTGCTCATTACCACTCGGTACTTATATAATAATCTCACACTGAGGTAGCAGTGTTGTTGAGTTTTGCTCATTACCGCTTGATACTTAAAATAATCTCTCACACTGGGGTAGCAGAGTGTTGTGTTTTGTTGATTACGCTGGCACGCAATGCAATATTCTCCTCACACTGGGGTAAAGCAGTGTTGTGTTTGCTTATTACCGCCTGGTACTTATATAATGATCTCTCAACGCTGGGGTAGCAGTGTTGTTGTGTTTGTTCATTATCGCTGGTACTGAGTACACAATCTCTCACACTGGGGTAGCAGTGCTGTGTTTTGCTCATTACTACTTGGTACTTATATAATAATCTCTCACACTGGGGTAGCAGTGTTGTGTTTTGTTCATTATCGCTTGGTACTCATACTGGGGTAGCAGTGTTGTTGTGTTTTGCTCATTACCACTTGGTACTCATATAATAATCTCTCACACTGGGGTAGCAGTGTTGTTGTGTTTTGCTCATTACCACTCGGTACTTATATAATAATCTCCTCACATTGGAGGTAGCAGTGTTGTTAGGTTTTACCATTACCGCCTGGTACTTATATAATAATCTCTCACACTGGGGTAGCAGTGTCAGTTTTGGTTCATTATCTAGGTACTTATATAACGATCTCTCACACTGGGGTAGCAGTGTTATGCTTGCTCATTACCGTCTGGTACTTATATAATGATCTCTCACACTGGGGTAGCAGTGAGTGTATGTAAATAATTGTAGGCCTATCTCCATATTGCCTATTCTTTCTAAAGTTCTTGAAAAACTGATCCACATTCAGCTAAAATCTTACTTGAAACCTTCTCTCATCAATCCAGCCCAATCTGGCTTCCAGGCAAATCATAGCACAATCTCTGCGCTAGCAAAAGTAACCAATGACTGATCTCGCTATAGATGCAAAGAAGGTAACTGGAGCAGTCTTTTGGATCTAAACAAGCTTTTGATACTGTTGACCACAAACTATTAGTCGATTGCCTTGCAAAGCTGGGTGCCTCATACTATATTACCCAGTGGTTCACGAGTTACTTATCTGGGAGATTCCAAAAGTAAAAACAGAAGGCTGTTCCTCTGCTGCCATGCCAGTTGTTAGAGGCATCCCCAAGGATCCATCTTAGGCCCTATCTTGTTCTCATTATACATTAATGATCTTGATTCCAACATATTACATCCAATCTGCACTTTTTGCAGATGATACTGTGCTGTATACTTCTGGCTCATCGCTATCTGAAGTTAAGGGCGTGCTTCAAGCGGACTTTGCACAACTAGAGTATAATTTAATAAAGGCAAAGCTCCTGCTGAATGCCAAGAAGACCAAAGTGATGATATTCTTCCATAGTGCTGTCACATGTACCCCCAATACCCTGCCCCAAGATTTTATTGTTACCAGACTAAATGAGCCTCTGGAAGTTGTCTCCAAATTTAAATACCTAGGTATCTGGATTGACAACAGACTTTCTTTCAATGTCCATGTCGATGACCTCTCTAGAAGGCTAAAAGCCAGGCTAGGCTTCTTCTTTAGAAATAGGCCCTCTTCCCCATTGAAACTCGAAATAAGCTCATCCAGGCCACTTTTCTCCTCTTCTTGACTATGGCGATGTAATCTACCTCTCTACCACTCTTGCAAATCTAAGTAAATTGACATCCTTTATCACCGCATTACGGTTCATTACCAACTCCCTTACCGTTCACATCATTGTGACTTATATGCAGCTGTTGGTTGGACATCCCTCACTACTAGACGCCTGCTCCATGCTGGGCTATGGACTCTCAAACTGCTCCTGCAGAAACTTCCGAGCTATCTCTCTTCTCTCATTAGAATTTCACATAGTGTATACTCACTAGGAAAATCTGACTTTATTATGCTCAATGTACCGAGGACGCGGACCTCCTTTGGTAAACGTACTATTGCACATTCCCTTCCCTCTATTTGGAACCAATTACAAACCATACTGAAACTATCTAGCATAGTTTCAATTAACTCCTGCAAATTGCTACGCTCAGCTAAAATAAAAGATACCTGTAACTGTCATTAAGCCTCTTCTTTCCCTATGTGTGCCATGTGAATCCATTGGTAAGACATAATTGCTTTGTTCATATTAACTACTTATTGCCTGCACTTTCATTTATAACAAGATACGTTCTGGCACCTGACTTACATCTGCTACCTTGCTGTAGCAACCTAATTACTGCTACCCCTTTCCCTCCTACTCCTTGCCTTGTCTATGTATACACCTCACTGATCACACTATCAAACCATTCCTACCTTCTTTATCTGTCTTTTCAGCTGTCTGTCCCATTTTCCAAAGTGTATATATTGCAAACACCAGTTCCATGTTTCAGTTATCAGTATGCTATATACAAGTTGCTTCACTGTGTTATATTAGCTGATTACCACCTGCGGTCATCCTATGTGACGACCATGTATGTATATCATGTCTGAATTATGTGAGCTTGTATTTATGTATATTTTGTTATTACCTATCTGTATTGTACATTGCTTGTCTATATGTATCAGGACCTCCTTATGAATGAGCTTGCTCAATGGAGTTTTCCTGCAATGAACTTGAACTACTTCCTTCTCACACTGTTTGCTAACTATTAGGTCATCTGATATGATGACCCACAGGTCCCTTTCCATTTTTGTTGTTACTACCCCCCCCCATTGTGTACTCTCCCCCGGGTTTTTGTTTCCCAGGTGCATTATTTTGCACTTCTATGCATTGAATCCAAGCTGTCATACTTCTGACCTTCCACCAACCTTGCCGAGTCCCTTCTGTGTCCTGTTGTCCAGCCAATGTTTTACTCAGGCTACCACCCTGGGACACACTCCCAGGCTGGTTAATCTGACTATTAATCTTTTGTGTGGGACTGTGTTAAAATGCCTTGCTAAAGTCTAGGAAGACCATGTCCACAGCCCCTCCCAGGTCTACTACTTTGTTCACCCAGTCAAAGAAATCAATTAGATTTGTCTAACATGACCTTCTCACTGTGAACCCATGCTGCCTGGGTCCTGTGTCTCACTGGCCTCTAGGTAGTCAGCAATTCTTTCCTTCAGAAGTGATTCCATCATTTTCCCTACTACTGGGGTCAAACTGACAGGTCTGTAGTTTCCTGCCTCTGTCTTGCTCCCAGTTTTGTGAAGGGGAATCACATCTGCCCTCCTCAAGTCTTCAGGTACCACACCATCCTCCCATGATTTGTTAAAAAGGGTAGTCAGTGGTTTCTCTAGTTCTCCCCTTAATTGTTTTAGAAATCAAGAGTTCTCTGGTTCAAATCCAGGTGCCCCATCAAGTTGCTGTTTGGGAGGCAGTATAGTGCAGTGGTTTAAGGCTCTGAGCTGCAAATCTGGAGACCTGGGTTTAAATCCCACAGCCCCCACTTGCATGCTGTGTGACCCTGAGCAAGTCACTTACAGTAACTTCCCTGTGCTCCAGGTTGCACCTGTAAACAAGCTTTCAGCTTAGGTGTTCCACCCAGTGAAAACATTGGAAAAGAATTCTGGGATGAATCCCATCAGGCCCCATTGCTTTGTGCACCTTCAGTTTTAAGAGTTCTTTCAGAACCCTTTCTTCTGTGAAAGGACTGGGATCGAACCCCCTATCCAGAGAGCTTCTGTTAATTGGGTTAGGTAGCTCCCCTCCTCCTCTTTTCTGAATACCGAGTAGAAGTATTCATTCCGTATCCCTGCTTTTTCACTGTCCCTCTCTGCCCATCCACCGTCCATTTTATTCAGCCTCACTATCCCTCCCTTTGTCTTTATACGCTCCATGATGTACCTATAAAAGGTTTTATCCCCCTTCTTAACTGAGTTGTCTCTTTTTTCCTTAGTTTGGGCCTTTACTATTCTGACTGCCTTCCTTGCTTCCTTCAGTCTTAACTGGTACAGCTCTCTGTCCTGCTTCTTCTGTGTTTCCTTATACTTCCTAAATGCTATATTTTTCTCCCTAACTTTCCCCACCACCTCTTTTGAGAGCCATAGTGGCTTTTTCTTTCATTTTGACTTGTTTGTTTGCTTCACACATAGGCTTGTTGTTTCTGTGATGGCAGATTTGATGTTTCCATATTGTTGCTTCACCCCTCCGTCTTGCTTGTTTGCTAGTGTTTTTCTAAGGCACTCTCCCATTTTGACAGTCAGCCCTCCTGAAGTCCAGTACCCTCACTTTTGTATGGCTTGACTCTGCAGCTGAGTTTATCATGAACCACACTGTGTGGTGGTCACTTGTTCCCACATGGCTACCCACTTCTTGATCTGAGATCTTCTCACTGTCCCATTTGAGAGTATGAGGTCTAGGATTGCTTCCTCCTGAACGGTTACAACACTAGCTGTCTGAGGCATACCCCTGTAGGGCATCAAGAATGGCCTTGTTCTTGGATGTGGCTGCAGCAAAGGTGCTCCAGTTAACATCTGGCATATTCAGGTCCCCTATCAACAATATCTCCCCTTTCTTTGCCATACTAAGGATGCCTTCTATCATATTCTTGTCTTTTCCCTCCCCCTAAGATGGGGGTCTGTATACAACCCCTGTGTGGATTGTGGCGCCATTTCCAGTCTCCAAGGTGACCCACAGTGCCTCCTCTCCTCCCTGTTTACCGTTTTGTTCCATTGCTTTTATCTCTTCCCTTACATAGAGAGCTACTACCCCCCTTCTTCTACCTTTCCTGTCTCTTCTATAGGTTGTGCACCCTAGTATGTTAACATCCCAGTCATGGTTCTCTGTGTACCATGTTTCTGTGACTGCCACAATATCCATGCATCCTCTTCCATCAAAGCCACTAGTTTAGGGAGCTTATTGCCCAGACTATGGGAATTGGTACTCATTACCCTCCATTTCTTGATGGCCTGCATTCTTGTGCCCCACCCTGTCCTTACTGTCTTTGTCATTTTCTCATTTCACCCCCTGCCCTCTCCATATTGGATGCTCCTATATTGGTGTTTACCTCACTAACTACCCTGATATTTTGGGGAACAGGATCTCTGCTCCTTTCCAGTGCCTCCCACTTGACTTAAATGCTTGCCAATGAAGCATTTAAACTATCACCTAGGATCCTGGTTCCCTTCTGGACAGATGCAGACCATAGCACCAGTATAGCCCTGCATCACTCCATGTGGACCCCAGTTCCCAATGTAGCCAAACCCCTGAGCTCTGCACCAATTTTTCAACCACTGATTGAATCTCATGGTTAGAGCACCCAAGCTTCACCCATGCCATAGATAGGCAGTGCCTCCAAGAAGGTAACCGTGCACGATACTTGTCTAAGGCCCCTCCCCAACTGCACAAACTCCTCCTGCAGTGTTCTGTTCCCTTTCTCAGCCAGGCAATTTGTCCTTAGGTGGACAATGACATCCCATTCTCTACACCATACAGTTGCTCCCGTGATCCTGAGGATTCACCCTCTGTCCCTCCAAGCTATTATGCCTGGCAGGCACCTTAATTCCCTCTCCCCTCCCTCTCCCTGTTCTACCCTTCTAACAATGGAATCCTCCTCCAGGAGTTGTTTCCTTCCCCTGTGCGGTCCCATAACACCTTCCTGTGGGTCTCCTTTGTTGAGGTTCCCAACATCCTCCTTGGTCTCCAATGTGGGTGCCTCTATAGAGAAACCACACTCTGACAGAGAGACATTCAAATTGTGGAGAGGTACAACTGGAGAGATGCACCTCTGTTCCACCACCCTCACCCTCCCTGAGCCCACTGTGCCATCACCCTTTGCCATCACCCTGCTATCTGCAAAAGTGACCTAAAGAAGCTGAAAACCTCCACAGCTCTCAGCTCCTACATCACACCAGGCCTTGTAGCAAAAGTATGATTTGACATACAACTTTTCATGGCCAGGCATGGTTGGGAAGGTCAAAGAGACCTAAAAATGAATTCATTTACCATACAAACAGATGGAATGTGGTAGCCGTGTTAGTCCAGTCAACACTGTAGAGAAAGAAATATATGTATGTTGTGGGTGATACCTTTCATTGGACTAACAAAATAATTTCTGAGACTAGCTTTCGAGAGATAAAATCCTCTTCTTCAGGTCTCTTGCAACATATTTTTTTGCTATATACAAACAGATGAATCTAGAGCCAAATAGGTAACCATCTCTCACAATCCAGAGATGAGAAACCATAAAAATCTCACAGACCCAATAAGCAAGAACAGTGTGGTTTCATGATCGAGCAGACTGGTGACCAGTTAAATAATGTGAGATGTACTTACAAAAACTACCTCGTGATGCTCCCTGCCTATACATGCACCCAAGAAAACTGGGTCAAACATACCTGGACACACAAGAGTACTGGTACACCATGGAACCCCTGGGCAAAAACTATTTGGGTTCCATGATGCCCCACCTGAGGTCCGATTCAAAACTCCCCCACAGATATACAGATCACAGCATTAGGGTGATGGCAGTGCAGCTTTTGTCAAATAGCAGCTTAAATCCCAGAGAAATAACTGCAGTAACCGGCCACCGCTCAGAACAGAGCTTACCAAACTACTGGAGTGCGAGTACCAATGACCAGAAAACATGGAGTAAATCCTAGGCATTCAAACAGAAACTGAGGATGCTACACTTAAACACAGAAACCCAGAACAAGAAGAAAGCAGTGAAGCCACAGCAACCACTTCTGCAGCAGCAAGCAGCTCTACACCACCCACTGCCAGAACCCGCTTCAGCCCCACACGGCTGCATTTTCAACTCTCCCATTAACTTTGTCTCCTGTAACAAATAGTGTTTCACCTCAAAAAATGATTTTTCACTATAAGAAATTTATTTTGCAATTTAGAGTTACAATCATTGGTGATGTCATCAGTGTGGACAGCAGATGAGTTGTACTAGTCCCCTATGACTCATCCCTCATGAAGCCTTATTGAGAAGGTGAAGTGCTGGACTGAACAGAGTGTACTGGCAGTGATTATTTAATCTAGAGCTTGTTGCTCAAAATAAATTAGAATTTTTGTGAAAGAACTACTGTGTCATGTAAGTTGCGTCTTGGAATGCACGCTATATTTGGAACATCTACAAGGGTTCCATGGCTGACTAATCCTGCAGTGTTTCCAGGGCCAAAAAAGGAAACATTTTGCAGAGTTTCTTTGGTCACGAGGCCCAGGCTGTGTTCTCCTCCCCCGAGCTTCAATTTGCTCAGTGAAGCAACTGCTGGAGCGGTCATGAAGGCCAGGCTGTGTCGCCCTCCCTCCAAGCTGCAATTCAGACTCAGTGAAGCAGGTATGGCGTGTATGCAAAGAAGCAGACCTTCTGAATTTCGGAGTGTGGAAGTTTTGGTGCCATTTTCAAAATGAGAATGCATACAGTGTTTTCACCATTTAAATTGAGACTTCATATTTCTATTGGCAGAGCAATACTGATAGAAATGTAATTTAGTAATTTATTCCGCTGTAGTGTTCTCTGCTAGTTTCTGCCTGTACTTTAATTCATTTGTAACTACAGTCACTTATTTAATTAACATTGCCTGTTGCAAAGATACACTCTCACGCAACTTATTGTCCGACTCACACCCAGCCCTCAAACGACAAGTAATCTCCCATTGCCTTTTGTAGCTCACACAGTCTGCTTTAATTTTATTTTAGCCACATTTCAGTCCAGTTTTAATTTTACTTTAACCTGGCTAAATTTCATTTTACTACAAATTGGCTTAGTTAGTGCCTATATTTGCTGTTGCATATCAGTTCTGATTTAATTTGAGTAGCTCAGGGTAATTCTGCGCACTGAGCAAACATTAATTTTGTAGGCTAATGCTAATTTTAATTCTGTGCTCTGTGTAAACTTCTTCGAAGGAAGGCAGCACAATGTGTAAACTCTATTTCTGTTTAGCGAAACCCACCTTCAGAAGGCTGACACTGCTTACACTTAATTCTGAAGGTAGTCACAATTCTCACAACCCCCACAAAGTACCTAATTTCTAGGCTGCGACTTCTCTCTGTGGGGCCCAGCCTGAACACTGCCATTCTTTGTTTCAGCTCCTTCCTTCCTCTTACCTGAATAATGCCCTTTTCTTCTCTGCTTCCTTTCCACGGCCCCTGCAGTGGCATGAAGGGCCAGACTATGTGGCCCTTCCCCCGAGCTGCAATTCAGACTCTATGAAGTAGGTACGGTGTGTATGCAAAGGCCCCACCGCCTCATCACCACCCTTGGTGAACTCCCTTTTATATATGCATGGGCACGTAACTAAACAAAACTAATCAGCCCCCTTTCCCATTAGCAGCTGATCCATAGCACACTCAGCCAAGGAAGCCTGCACACAGCAGGAGTAGTGAGGTCCACCAGAGCTCAAAAGGTAACTACTCCCCTCCTTATGCTGAACCCTGTGAGGGGTGTTAGCCAATTGATGATGCACATCAACTGCCCCGCCCACCCCAGCCACCTCCCACTTAAGACCGGCTCTCAATTTAAGGACCACCCTAGTCACATTACTTCCTGTTCAGTCCCCATTTTCCCATTAGCAGGTTATACTAACTCTACACTAGAGGGTGCTCACTGAAATATCTCCCTAGATTCCTCCAAGCCCTCCTTCCACCCTTTCTTCCTCTTCTCTACTGCCTGACACCCAGTGCCCCATCTCATCACCTTACTGTGCCAAGCCTCTGCCCCACCAAAACTGGATCACAACACCCAAGCTACATCTCTAAAATCGCTCCATATCCTTCTGAGGCCCCTCTTAACCTCACCGTGGCATACAATCCTGCAGAAACAAACCAATGCACTCCCTCCCTCATGGAATACCTCCACCAGCTTCCCCACAAGGTTGAGCATATCCTGCTGGGTGACCTCAACATAAACTGGCTCACCAGCTCTGCTTCCTTGGCCAAGGATACACTCACAGCCCTGGACCGCTCCCAAGTGGTAACACAATGACCAGACATAACCCTCTACTGGCACACACATCCTGTCAGACGTTGTCCTTCCCAGTCAACCCCATAAAATCACAGACATCACTGTCCTACCTAATACCCTCAGCAACTACTCCCCAGTGATCTTCTTGTGGTCCAGTAGGCTGCCCCAAACGTGCACCAAGAGTCACTATCTGATGACAACTCTGCCCAGGAAGCACCTCAAATTTTAAACAGCATCTCACCAACTGTGACTGGTCCCCAATATGCCTTGCCACCAGCATTGATGCTGCGCATGAGTACTTCACCAATTCTTTCAACTTAGCCTGTGACGCCTTTGCCCCCCCTCACTAAGACCCTCTCTGGGCAGCACAATACATCATGTATTACCCCATCCCTCCTCACACAACTGAGGAATAGAGACACTCTATAGCACAGAGCCATGGACTCAGGCAAACCAGCTGATATACAGGCATACCTAACCGAGCGTAACAAGTTCACATGGGTCATACACGAGGCAAAAGCTGAATACTATAGGTTGACCCTAACTGCCTTGAGGAGGTCATCCTGTATGTTTTGGGAGAATATAAAAATTCTAAATGGTAAATCCAGACTCCCCCCTCAGCTCAGTGTAAATGGCTCCGTCAACACCGATCAGAATTGTATAGCAGACAACCTCAATACTAGTTTTACTGACCTAAGCTCGTGTTTGCAAAAATTTCTTTGACCCAATATCCGCCTCCAACTACCTACTCTCATGCTTTCTTTCTACCTTCTGACAATATCTCCACAAGAAGCCAAGTCTTACCTTGCCAAAGCCCACAATGGGTCCAGCCCCAAAATGACCCCTTGATATAAGGCTCCTCCGCCCAGCACTTGAAGAGATACTCCTTCCTCTGACTGACCTACTAAATTACTCCTTCTGCCTCAGGCAGTTCCCAGTGCCTGGAAGACTGCAGTAATAACTCCCATCCACATAGGTGGAGATAACTTATGCCCTGGGAACTACCGACCAATCTCCATTCGCCCCCAAAGCCCTTGAAAAGGTAGTGGTGGACCAACTTGCTGACTATGTCATAAGTCATGACCTGCCATGCAAGGAGCAGCACGGTTTCTGCTCAGGTCATAGCACCACTACAGCACTCCTAGAATTCTCTAGCTTCCTCCAAACCACACTCAGCAAGGGCCAGCTGGCCAGAGCCATGTTCATTGACCTCTCCAAGGACTTTGATATGGTCAGTCACCCCCTCCTGTGTGACTCCCTCCTGCAAGTGGGTTTCTTCTAGGGCCCCTTAGCTTGGTTCACAAGCTACCTAGCCTTCAGGGTGCAATGCATTAAGATCAACACACTGCTGTCCAGTACAAGCTCCGCTCCACTCAGGAGTCCCACAGGGCTCCATCCTGTGGCCAGTACTCTTCAGTCTGTTTATCAATGCACTACCTAACTCGTGTACCAGTAAGGTCCTACTCTGTGCAAACAATGCTGTCCTCTGTGCCTCCCATGCCAACGCCATCAGTCTGCAGGCCTCCCTCCAGGTCTCCTTCAGTCAGACTGAATGCTGGTTCTTGTATCATAGACTGGTCATTAACCTGAAAAAAAAACAAAGCCATAATCTTTGCCCACCATCAAAATAAACTTAAAAGCTCCCTCCTTCAGATCCTCTCCAGCACCCTCTATCCCCTTGAACAGGTCACCTCCTACAAATACTTGGGCATAATCTTTGACTAAGCTCTCACCAACCACACCCACTTAAATGCACTCACATCCGGAGCCAACGCATGTATCGGCCTTCTCTACTGCCACAAAGACTGCCTGCCACCAGAAGCTCTCCTGCTAGCCATCACCTCCTTGATCCTGTCTGTAACTGACTATGGCCTGTTGATTTATGCAGCTGCTGATGCTACCGCACTAGGCAAGATAAAAGTATCCCTCAATAAAGCCTACAGGCTCCTATCAGGTGCCGACCAGCTCACTCACTCCTGCACCCTCTACTCCCTCACCCAGATACTCAACCTCAAGGAAAGGCTCCAATACCAGTCATGCCTCATGGTAATAAAGACCCTCCTTGGGGTAACACTGCCTGGAGTCTCATCATCTCTCCACCAGTCAACCCCTTCCATTAGCCAGCCTGGTGGCGCTGAGGGTTGAGGCACTCCATGTCACACCTCACACCATGCTGGTGACTCGAGTTCAAGAGTGAGCACAGGTGCTGGGGGTTGGCAAGGGGAGGAAGAGGATCGAGCATCTGATGGACTGCTCTCCTCTCCCGGGGGAGGGCTATGAGCTGTTCAGCATCCCAGCGGCCCCCAATGGAGATCAGGGGCACTGCAGGATGTAGGACCAGAAAGGACTCTGGGTAAGTGTGGTAATGCTGGTAGGGGTTGCGCGCATCATAGCATCATTGCACGCCATGCTTGGGGAGGGGTGTTCTCCAGAAGAGGAAAAGCACAGCCCGGGAGGTGGTGGGCGATGGCACCTGTTCCCCACACCCACCACTGGATCCTACCAACCTGGTTTCCCAATCCCTCCACCCAGGCCCCTTCCCTGCATCTTGGCCAGCTTCTATGAGTGCCCAAAGAGGAGGGGCTGTAGGGAGAGAGGGATGGGAGGACCTCAGGCAGGCAGGAACAGATGAGTTTGCCCGAGAGAGGCTCCATAGGCTGTGATCAGATGGAAAAGATTCTTAAAAACTAAACAAAAATACCCTTCCATTGCCACACACAGCACCAATAAATCCTCTCTAGCAGTCCTCAGGTTGAAGACCTCCCTAGCCCAGAGGTCTTTCACATATAGGGCCCCGTCCTGGTTCAACTCCCTCCTTGAGGCTGTCACCAGTCTGCCCAAAATCGGTGCTTTCAATGTCACTCTCAGGAACTGCATTCTCACAGGTTGCACCTGTAGATGCCCTCAGTGGTCCACATGGTCACCTCACCGGTGAGCCGCTAACCTGAACTGTACTTATGACCTAGTTAGATCCAGTGACAAAGTCTTACTAGCTAGACTGCCTCTGTTAAGTATTTGTTTTGGTACTATGGCTGTAGCAATATGAACCAATGATTAGCTACACCACTGTATAGGCTTCTTTTATGACTCACTGCCTCTCCTGTACATACTGTTGCCATGTACTTACAATATTGTGTACAGCTGTAACTCAGGAACTGCGCTTTGTACCAATGCGAATTCTTATGCTATGCCCTGAATGTTTGTACTGATAATGAATGTGTTCCCTTATGTGTATTCATGAACTGCGCTATGTAACATTGTCAATTCTTAAGCTTTATCTTGAATGTATGTACTTGTAACTATTGCGCTCCCTTACATGTACTATAACGTGGAGTTTCTGGAAAGGAGTCCCTGACTCAAAGGATTGTAATTCGATCTCTGATAAACAAATAAATAAATAATCAACCACTAGGGCCGCTACAACCTAATCTCATGCCTCTCCACAAGTATACTCATAATGCTGCCTCTTACCTAGCAGTAGTCTCTACTTGTCCCTTGCTGTCACTTCCACCCACCCTCCTCCTCACCTCAGCCACAGCCCTGCCAATTGGTGGTTTGTACTCCAGTTTTTCTAGCAACCTTTCTCCACGCTTGAGCGTGCCTCCTGCTGTTCACTTACTATATCTGGTGTCTGGCCCCACTGTCCTTACATCCTAATTCCATGCTGGCCTAACAGCCTTCAAATTCCCTGCACATGGCATCTCAGCACCATCCTTGCAGTTCCTCAAAGCTCATTGCAAGCCTCACATGCGCTAGTGAAACCAAACTCCTGCTGTCACTTCTGCTTCTACTATCTGGTGAGATTGAACTGAGCCACGGACCTAGCCCTCCCTCCCAAACCACATACCCAACTAACTAACTCCAAAGGCCTTAAACTTGCCCACCTGAATATCTGCAGCCTCCTACTCAAGCTAACATTGCTACAACCTATTGTTCTTTCACTAAGACCAGACATAATGATAATTTCTAAGACCTGGTTGAAACCACACAACAAGGATGCTGAATTTTCAATTCTGGCTATGCTATTCTTTGACATGATCATCCGGTAACAAAAGAGGAGGTGGACTAGCCGTGTATTAACATACAAACAACCTAAACTGCCAGCAGAGTAGGTCTAATGGGCTTTGTGTCTCTTCGCTTGGTCAGCCCCCACCCTGGGAGCTAATTTTACTGTCCCCCAGCCCTCCTCGGGATTCTCCATTTCCAGTCCAGGGTATTCCTTGCATTGGACTTTGCCAGTGCAACCCTTTCCCCTGTACCTGTCCCAACCCTTCTTGAACCCTCCAGAGTCTCTGCCTCCACTAGTCCCCTGGGCAGTGCATTCCATGGTTCTACCACCCTCTCAGTGTAGTAGCACCTCCTCCTTTCCCCGGACTCTCCCATCCTCCAGCTTCCACCCATGCCCCTAGTTGCCCCCTCCTTCCTTTGAGCACCCCAACTGAGTCTCCCTATTTATCCCCTTCATGTACTTGAAGACCTCTGTCATGTCCCCGTCCCTCTCTCTCTCTCCAACATGTACATATTTAGCTCCTCGAGCCTCTCCCATTGGTCCTTTCCTCAAGCACAATTAAACCATTACTTGCATTTTTTTTCCTTTTTTTTCCTTCTAATTACTCTGACTAGGTTACAAACCCAGCAACTTATTTGGAATGGATTTCATTAACTGCAGGTACTGTGGAACAATTTTCAGAAGGACAGTCTTACAGGATTTAGGACACTGTCCTGCATGCTGGGCCTTTGGAGATCTTAGGTCTCAGCTCCGCAGCATGGGCAGAGATTGCACTCAAATTTCATATTGAAGAGGAAATACATTATAAGAACCACCTGCCATTTCCCAGCATCCAACAGAAAACCTCGACCGCAGAGGGTAGTTGGTCCAGGAGGTTGCAGGTGGTTAGGAGGAGCAAATCAGGTGCCCCATCACTCTCTGCTCTCCAACACATTACCTCCAAAACCATATAAACACTACAAACAGGTATCTGCCTCTATCTCTGAAATCAAATAAAGAGGCAGAAGACACTGCAGAGCAGAACACTGCGCACAGGAGCTAGCACAACAAAACTCACCCAAATCAGGAACCAAAACTAAACAAGCACAAAGGAAATCCAAAAACTTCTGATCATAGGAGACTCCATGATTCGGGGAGTTGATACCCATCTCCAGCCAGGGTGATGGTCAGATGTCTCCCAGGTACATCAGCATGGAGAGACACTGACAGCATTGCTAAAATTGTTCACAAAGCAGGAGAAAACATTGATGTCCTAGTACACATAGGGACTAATGATCTCACAGCGGTCAGTTGTGGAGACCAAGGAACACCTGACTAGGCTGGGTAACAAACTATCATCTACTTTGTCCGGCATCTCCTTCTCTGAGATCCTGCCAGTCTGGGAGAGGGGAGCAGATGGACGGAAGGTCAGAGAAGGGAGATAGGGAGCTAAACACGTGGCTCAAGGACTGGTGCCAGGAAAAAGGACACAGATTTGTAGGAACTGGCAACAGTTCTGGGAAGCGAAAGTTCTTTAAATTTGATGGACTGCATCTGACTAAAGAGGAGCAGTGCATTGGGGCAGAAGTTTGACGCCTTTGCAGAATATTTAAACTAGCAAATGGGGAGAGGGGTGCAGCACCCCATAATGCCGAATGGGAAGAAACACCCTCCCCTCACAGCTAGTGGTCAAACAGAATTCAGCATGTTTGCCGCTCATTTGCATCACCAGGAAGAAAAAAAGGTTTGTTTCCCCATGTTTACCTATTGGTGACTAATGCCAAACTTCACCCAACAACTAACACACCAAAATCTGGCTAATGGAAAATCATAATATAAAATGCTCACAGCCTGGGAAATAAGATCCCAGACCTGCAGGCAACAATGTCAGAGGCTAAACTGGACATAGTAGCAATTAGTGAGACGTGGTTTACCAGTAACCACACTTGGGAGACTTCAGTACCTGGCTATGTATTGTTCAGAAGAGACCGAGGTGCAAAAGGGGGGAGGAGGGCCCTGTATGTTAATGAAATATCAAAGCTACAGAAATTCAGAATACACATAAGGAGCCAGAAGAACTGTGGGTCACCCTGGAAACAGGAAATGGGACAGCCATAAGAACTGGGGTTGTCTACAGGCCCCCAGACCAGAGGGAGGACATAGACACATTACTGTTAGAAGATATACAAAACATGACAGCTAAAGGGAGGTTCTGATAATGGGAGACTTCAACATGCCAGATACAGATTGGTCATCACTGGCAGAACATCTGCCAGAACTAGACTCATAGTGGATCTCCTGCAGGGGAGGGCCTCAAACAACTGGTACAGCAACCCACAAGAGACAGGGCTATCCTAGATCTAGTACTGACTAACAAAGAAGGGATCACAGATCTCCAGGTAGAAGGTCACCTGGGGGCCAGTGACCATCACATGGTATGGTTCAATTTGGCTACTACATCTAAATCATCCCATTCCAAGGCAAAAATATGGGACTTCAGAGGAGCTGACTTTGATAAGATGGCCAACAGAGTTAAGCTAGCCCTGGCAAAAGAAACACAGGTGAGGGGGTACAGGCAAAGTGGGCAAGCATTATGATGCAATACTTGAAGCAACATCCCATTGTGTTAGACAGAAAAGGAAGTGCAAAAGAAGAAGGAAACCACTTTGGTTCTCAAAACAGTAGCAGAAAAGGTCAGAGCCAAAAGGCTGGCCTTCAGGAAATATAAGGGAACACAGCGGATGAAGATAGGAGGCATACCAAACTGCCCTAAGGGAAGCAGGTAAGGCGTAAGGCAGGCAAAGTCCCAAACTGAGGAAACACTAGCACTAACAGTAAAGAAGGTGACAAGACTTTCTATAGATACATTAGTGAAAGGAGAAAGTCCAGAGGGGGTATTGCTAAGCTTAATGGAGAAAAGGGAGCATGTGAGGAGGAGGACCCTGTAAAGGCATCTATCCTAAATAGATACTTTGCTCAGTATTTACTGAAGAGAAGGTAGGGCAGGGCCCACAGCTCAGCATCATGGACACAGGGGAGGAGAGCACTACTCCCCTTCACAAAAAGAAAGGGTCCTACAAGAGCTTGCTAAGCTCAGGGTGGATAAGGCAATGGGACCTGATGGCATACATCCCAGGGTACTTAAGGAGCTAAAGGAGGAACTAGCAGAGCCATTAGCAGAATTGTTTAGTGAGTCTCTGAGCACAGGAGAGGTCCCAGAAGACTGGAGAAGGGTTCATGTGATCCCGCCCACAAGAGTGGTAGCAGGAGGAGCGGGAACTACAGACCAGTCAGTCTTACCTCAGTAGTGGGCAAGATTATGGAGGCACTCCTTAAGGAAAGGATAGTGCAACACCTGGAATCCATAGGGGCACAGGATCCAAGACAGCATGGGTTTACAAAAGGAAGGTCCTGTCAAACTAATCTCATAGATTTCTTTGACTGGGTAACCAGAGTGGTGGACCAAGGGGGAGCAGTTGATGTCGCTTACATTGACTTCAGCAAAGCTTTTGACACTGTTCCACATAGAAGATTGATAAATAAGCTGGGTAGGCTCGGGGTGGGTCAGAAGTTGGTCAACTGGGTGCAAACTGGTTGACTGGCAGAAAACAGAGAGTGGTGGTACAATGGTATACAGTCAGAAGAGATGCAAGTCACATATGGGGTACCTCAGGGATCAGTCCTGGGGCCAGTCCTATTCAACATCTTCATTAGTGACCTCATAGATGGACTAGAGGGTAAGGCTTTGTCTGTTTGCAGATGACACCAAGATCTGCAACAGAGTAGATGATCCAGATGGGGTGGGCAGAATGAGAAGAGATCTGGATAAACTAGCAAAATGGTCAGAAGAGTGGCAACTGGGATTTAATGCAAAGAAGTGCAAAATCATGCACATAGGGAAGAGAAACCCTGAAGCCACTTATAGGCTGGGAGGAGTTGCTAGCAGTCACAAAGGAAGAAAGAGACTTGGGCATCTATCATCACTGATGACTTAAAATCATCCAAGCAGACCTCTAAAGCAGTAGGTAAGGCTAGGGGTGTTAGGGTGTATTAGTAGGGGTATCACAAGTCGTAAGAGGGAGGTAATATCCCTCTGTACAAGACATTGGTTAGGCCCCATCTGGAGTACTGCAGTATTGGAGGCCACACCTTCACAAGGACATTAACCAAATTGAGGCAGTCCAGAGAAGGGAACCAAATGGTGCAGGGACTGCATCAGAAGACATATGAGGACAGATTAACGGAGCTCAATATGTATACCCTTGAGCAAAGGAGGAGAGGTGATATGATCGAGACATTTAAACACCTTAAGGGCATAAACAAGGTGAAAGAGTCTAACATGTTTAAATATAAGAAAAATAGCAGGACAAGAGGACACAGCATGAGATTAGAGGAGGCCGATTAAGGGGAATGTGAGGAAATTTTTTCACAGAAAGGGTGGTAGATGCATGGAATGGCTTACCACAAGAAGTGTGGCTATGAATACAGTGCAGGGCTCAAACAGGCATGGGATAGGCATAAGGGAACAATACAAATGACTATGAATAGATAGGTCACTGACAGAGCAAGGCCGATGGCACATTTATAAGGTAGAAAAGAAATGGGCAGACTGGATGGGCCTTGCGGTCCTTATCTGCCGTCAACTTCAATGTTTCTATGTTTAAAAAGCCCTAGATCATTTTGTTGTCCTCCTCTGACCGTTTCCAGGAGTGCAATTTCTTTTTTAAGTGCTCCAAAACTGCACACATTACTCGAGGTGCAACCCTAACCAAGCAGTTATACAGAGGTAGTATCACTTCTTTCCTTCTGGAGCTAATTGCCCTAGCGATGCATCCCAGCATCCTATTGACCTTGTCCACTGCTCTCCTACAAGTCTCAGAGCTGTTCATCTTGACATCAACCATCACACCCTGCTCCCTCTCAGCCATTGACATTTGTAGCATTCCTCCCTCCCCCTGGGTATACACTTGGCCTGGGTTTCTGATGCCCAGGTGCAGTATGTTGCATTTCCCTGCATTGAACATCAGTTCCTACTTCTTTGACCACCTCTCCAGAGCATCTAGGTGATGGTCCCCCTGTAGGGCCGCCCTCCCCTCCACTCCTCCCCCCCATCCACCACCACTCCCAGCTTTGAGTCATTCGCAAAGAGACTTATTTCACTCCTGATAACCTTCCTTATGTATGACACATAGGTATTGAACAGGAGGGGCTCTAGGACCAATCCCCGAGGGACCCTACTAATGAACCTCCTTGGAGATGTGACTATCCCCCTAAGGACAACCCTCTGTGTACACTCCAAGAGCCAGTTTCCTATCCATCTGATCCTTTGTTTCTCCACCCCATTTCTCAAGCTTATCCAACAAGCCCTCATGAGGAATCAAGTCAAACTCCTTGCTGAAGTCAAAAGAGGCTGTCCACTGGCCTACCCAGGTCCAGGGCATTCGTCACCCAATTGCAGAACTCCACAGAAGTTTGTCTGACATGATTTCCCGGATGAAGCCATGTTGTCTCATCGTCCAGGTACCCTGACATTTCCAGTACCTCCAGCACTTCCTTGATAATACCTCCATTACCTTGCCCACCACCGATGTCAGGCTGATGAGTCTGTAGTTCCCTGCCTCCTCTTGATCCTCTCTTGTGGATAGGCACAACATGTACCACCCTCCAGTCCTGGGGCACCCAAGACTGGACATTTACATTGAGGTCTCACTCCAGTTCACCCCAGTCCCTTTACCTTTACCCACGCAAACCATCAATGCTTTACTAATTAAACTTTCCTTCCCCCACACACACCCTATATTCATTGCTGGATCCTACTTCCCACCAGACTTTACCATGCCCTCCACCATGGAACACCTGGGTATCCTGTCTTCTCAGGCCTCCGGGGGCGAGCTTCATATCCTTGGAGGTTTTAACCAAAACTGGCTCTCCAATACTAGTGATAAATTACTCAGTCAGGTGATCTCCCTCAACCTATCACAACAGATTACAGACCCATGATGAGAAGGGACTTGGCAAGGTTGGAGGAATGGTCAAATGTATGGCAGCTCAGATTCAATGCAAAGAAGTGCAAGGTAATGCATCTGGGAAACAAAAACCCAGGGGAAGTGTACACAATGGGGGGTGAGATACTGACAACAGTAAAAATAGAAAGGGACCTCGGGGTAATTATATCAGATGACCTAAAGGTGGGCAAGCAATGTGAAAAGGCAGTAAGGAAGGCTGGGAGGATACTGGGATGCATAGGAAGAGGCATCAATAGCAGAAAACAGGAAGTTGTTATCCCTCTGTACAGACAGTTGGTGAGACCCCATCTGGAGTACTGTGTGCTGTTCTGGAGACCCCATCTCTGCAAAGACATAGACAGAGTGGAAGCTGTCCTGAAGAGGGCAACCAAAATGGTGCAGAGTCTGCACCAGAAGACATACGAAGAAAGACTAAAGGAGCTTAATATGTATACCCTTGAGGAAAGAAGGGAGTGAGGGGACATGATAGAAACTTTCAAGTCCAAGAGGATAGCATCTTCCAGAAAAGGAGATGCAAGAACAAGGGGGCACAATTTGAAGATAGAGGGGGTACGGCTCAGAGGTAATGTGAGGAAGTATTTTTTCACAGAGAGGGTTGTGGGTGCATGGAACGCCCTCTCTGAGGAGGTTGTGGAGTCAAGAACAGTGGGGGAATTCAAGAATTCATGGGACAGGCATAAGACAGTCCTAGTGGAGGGTAGGAGGAAGTAAGCTTTTGGTTAACTAGGATCTGCAGCTTATCTGTTAGGTAGGAAAATGGGCAGACTAGGTGGGCCAAGTGGTCCTTATCTCCTCAAATTCTATGTTTCTGTGTTTCTACCCAACACGTGTCAATCACAAATCCCAGAACCACTCCCTACTAGACAGATCCCTCACTTCCCACCCACATCAAATGCTTTCCTCCGTCCTCCTTCCAGACTCACTAAATGATCATCACATGATGTACTCAATGAGAAAAATATTCATGCCCAAGGCGCCACCACCCAGGACTATACTGACTGCATCTTATAAATTCCTAGACATCGCATCTCTCCTACATGACCTAGCAAGCATGAACTGGACATTCATCCCCAGGCCACCTCTATAGACTATGCTCTGGCATACGTCAAATCCAGGTTTCTTGCTGTCTGGGAACTTATATGCCCCACTCGGGTGCTGGGTGCCCACTTGCCACGGGTCACACGTACCTCATGGACCTCTTTAGAGCCAGGGATCAGGCATGGAAGTATCTCATGGCATCCAACTCACCAGATCAACAAAAGTATAGGGCCCTTCACAACTCCTGTACATGACAAATCTATGGGGCAAAATCCAAATACTTCAAAGACATCTTCTACATACATCTAAAACACCCTGCTAAATTTTGGAAGGTAGTCAATTACGTATTCTTCCCCTCCCTGAAAATCACCCACTCTGGTCCTAAATGTAGGTGGTTCCATGGTCACAGACCCTCTCACTGTGGCCACAGATTTCAACGCCTTTTTTACAAACTGTACATCGTCTCTGCTGGCCACTCTCCCTCCGGCACCACACTCCACCCCTCCTCCCGCCAACTCTCTCTCTCTCTCCCACTCTTTCACTTTCTGCCATATCTCCCCCACAGACGTTTACAATGCCCTGTTCACCTTAAACCCCTCCAAGGGCAAATGCCCAACTGTCCTAGACTCCAAAATTCTCTGTCTGTCAGCCCCTGCCATCGCCATCCCTCTAGTCGCACTCTATAACCTCTCCTTCTCTCTTGCCTCTACCCCCTCTTAATGGAGGCAAGCCATAGTTATCACACTCCCTAAAGGTCCTCTGTTACTGGAAACTACTGCCCTCCTATCCCTCTTCTTCCTATCCTGGCAAAACTTCAGAACACCTTTGTCCTTTCTCAGCTTCCACTTTATTGACTCTCCTCCTCCTTCTTCATTCCTTACCAGTCTGGTTTTAGGAAGTCCCACCCACCACTTCACCTCTCCTTAGACTAACTGATGCCATCCTCACTGGCATGGATATAGGCCACATTACCTCAGCCATTTTTGTCTACTTGGCAAAGGCCTTCGACACTGTCTCCCACTCCCTCCTCCTTTCTAAGCTTTCTCTCTCAGGACTCTATAGTATGTCCACCAGCTGGTTGCACTCCTACTTGGTAGGCAGATCCCAATCTGTCAGAATTGGCAACTCCACCTCTGCCTCCCTCCCTGTTACCTCTGAGTTCTCCAAGGCTCGGTCCTTGGCCCGCTACTGTTCTCCATTTTCTTTTCTCTTTTAATACTTTATTTTTAAAATTTGTATGAAGTACATCATATACCATAGAGCATATAACAGATAAGATTACAGTTGTTATACATCACAGTCAGATACAGGTCAAGAGACACTCGTAATATAAAGTATTATTATTCATTCTGTACTAATGATTAATAACCTCAAGTAAGACTAAGGAATTATTCTCTGGCCAGATAATAAATGTAGGACATAGCGCTCTCACACATCCTATACCATACAAAACATTTCACCATTATTTCAGCCCCTCATAGGAATCAAAAGAAGGGAGGGCTGGAGTGTCCTACAAAGGGCGACTAAAGCTAGAATATAACTAGGCTGCCGGGGTTCAATTAAGTTGCTTAGCACCCCTATCACATATGTCAGAGCTGCTAACTGATAGGGAGACAGGTTATTGAAAAGGAGCCTGCAATTAGTTCACAAATTGAGTGGGGTAATATAATTATCCCCTACATTTGCTGTAACCCTTAATAGGCAGGAAATTTAGCAACAACCTTTAGACATACTAGCGTAACCTAGACACACATGACCTAACTATCAGTGACAGTAAACTCGAGCAAAGATCAGACATAAAGGAAAAACAGTTACTTGCTTCCCTGGGTAAGTCAGCATCGAAGGGTAACATCACATTAAACTGTCCCAAGTTCAGTCATTAGTGTCCAATTCAGAACTCAAGTCCAGAGCATCTTTTTTTCTCTGAGTTTGACCCTCGATTAATTTGGAAACCAAGGTGGCAGCAGCATCTGGGTCCATCAGAATATGGGTCTTACCGGAGTATTTAATCTGGAGCTTCACAGGGAAGAGGAGTTGGGCCTTGATACCATTTTCCGGAAGGAGTTTCTTCGTGAGTTGCAGCACCTTCTTCTTGGTCTGGGATGTGAAGAAATGTCAGGAAAAAAAGGAATCTTGCTGCCTTCCCAGACCAAGTCTTCCCTTTGTCTGGCAGCTTGCAACAGCAGGATATGGCTTTCAGAATTTGACAGCATAGCAATCTCAGTCAATGGATATGTGCTACCGGGCCTTTTGGAGTGCATGGGAATGGCATGAGCGTTAGTCACTGTAATCCTCGAGTTAGCAGGCAGTAGTACCAGGTCTGTGAAAATTAGTCTGTTAATCGCTCTGAGGATTTCAGTAGAAGAGGCAAATCATGGTGGAAAGCCGACTATATGCACATTTGATTGTCTCTGTGTGTTTTCAAGTGCTTCTAGTTTAGCCCAAAGAAAGGTCAGGTCCTGCACGAAGGTATTGTTTTTTGTTTGCTGGTGACCCGATTCGGCTTTGAGTGCTTGAATATCTATTTCAGTTATACTCACTTTCTCATCAAGATCCTTAAATCTGGATTCCACCGCTGCCAGTCTACGGTTGGTTTCTTTTCCCTGATTTTGTTGTGGCAATGCCATGATATGGGATTAGGAGTTTCACTCATTCGTGGCTCAGATGACACAGAAGGGCCCGAGTCTGTTCTCTCGATGTGGGCATCATGGAGAGAAAGGCTTCTTTATGCTGGGCAGCATGTTTATCATCCTTCTTCTGACTCATTTTATGTTCCATAGCCCATTCAACAAAGGATCTTGTTTTTTTAAATGATCAGCTGTCCCGGGGAAGGTAGAATTTAGGCTTTAAAATCCGATCCCTGAAGGAGATAAAAACTAAGCAGCCGCCATGTTGGATGCTCAGCAGCGCCCCGCTCTCCATTTTCTTGAATGATCTGCCCACTGCCTGCCCACACACATCCATTCGCATGTATGCAGACGATATTGTACTGTATACATCCAGCCCCTCATCCGCTGATATTATGACCAAACTTCAGCAGGACTTAAATAATGTTCAGCTCTGGTTTCACTCAAATCAGCTGTTTCTTAATGCCAAGAAAACTGTCTCCATGACCTTTGGCACTAGGCAGAGACTTTCTTGGCTCCCTGTCACCCCCACCTTCCACACCCTGGCCGGGACTTTGTTGGATGCTTGCACCTCATTCAGATATCTTAGGATTTGGCTCAACCAGCATCTTGATTTCTCTGCACATATTGCTGTAGTCCACAAAAAGCGTCACCCTAAACTGGGTGCCTTGTACCACAGTCATTGTTGCATCCCTCTGCCAGCTTGCTGTGCAATTGCATAGAAAATGATACTCCCTATTTTCGACTACAGAGATGTAGTCTATAGTGCCATCCCCCCCCAAGTCCACCCTAGCCAGACTGGACACCGTTTTCCATTCCTTCTGTTGCTTTGCCCTTGATTGTCCTTCCAGTACAATCACTGTGCCCTCTACTGGGCACTGGACCACCCATCACTTCAGGACTGGCGTCATTCCCACTGTGCAAGTCTCACGGCCAAATTCTGGGCTAAGTCACTCCCCTCCCTTATCTCACCTCCATCCTGTCAGCCTCTGCCCTCACTCAGGAACAATGATTCTCATTCTCTGTCTGTACCACAAATATCCACTATGGCAGGCCACGTCGCATCTAGATATCACATGCCTAAATTATGGCACTCCTATCCTGTGGCGATTCCATCTGCCTCCTCAGGTTGGCACCTCAATGGCCACATCTTGATATCACGTGCCTAAATTATGGAACTCCCCATCCTGTGGCCATTCTATCTGCCCCCTCAGGTAGGCACCTCAACTCTCTTGTCAAACCAGACTCAAACCGTACTTCTCCAATTGCTCATGCACCCATGTTAGTTCCTGCACCAAGCTCTAGTCACTGAATTTTTGGAAGCTCTCCTCAGACTTGCCTGTCTATAACTAGTTTGTTATTTCGACATGCATATCTCACTGCTATGTACCTCGTAATTTGCCCCATGTACACAATTCAGTTTGGAGTATCCACACCATGGTGTCCTATATACAATGTAGAACCTTCTGGTCTCTGTGTTTTTGTGTAATATTGTGCTGCATGAATTGTGTTTATTGGATTTTGTACACGCTGCTTATTTGTGTATTTCTAATGTGAGTTTTTGCTGTATCATCATCGCCTTCTCCCCAGGACGCATCTGGAATCGAGCGGTAGTCTGCTCAGTGTGCCTTCCTGGTAAAACTTTTAATTAATAATTAAATAAATAAATATGCAATTTAAGGGCAAATGAATTACTATACATAACAGACAACACAGTACAGGTTTCTTCTGGCATGACAGGCTTGTAATCACCCCCACCCACACTAAGAGTAGGAACAAACTTTAGCTTCAAAGGTCAGAGCAGGGTATGAGGTTAGTCATACCACCACAAACCATATTAAATAGCATTGCTGATAGGTCGAGACTGTGCTAATTGCTCCAGCATCTGTGGAGTAGCCACCGGAAGCAGGATAGCATTGCTTGTTTTATTTTGGAAAAGGTTTGCTGTCTTTTCAGAACAACTTACTGCATTTTACGACTGATCTTGATAGTCGTTCCACTGCTGTTTCTTGTCCCACACAGGAGGAGAGCTGCAAGGAGGTACCTGTATCGCTGGGCTGTGTGAGAACAAGGAAGCCGGTCGAGCGGTTGCAGTGTGGGGTGAACAAGCACAGACTGCGGACTCAAACAAAATTAGTTTACTCAATGCTTGCGTATTGAAAAGCAACACAGAAGATCTGAACACTGCAAGATATTATAAAGTGAGTACTTTTAAACAACATAAATTTACAGTTTATACACATTCCCAAAAAATGTTTTGTGCTTTTATATATTTATTTATTTTTATTTGCTATGGTTTTTGAGATGGGTCCTCCTTCAGCCTCTACTCTGATCATAGCCCCAGACACCCACTTACCGTCAACTGCCGGCAATTCTCCAGGTCACTGCTGGCTTGCCACCTGGAGGTTCGGGGCCGCGGTACTGGTTCCCCTTAATCCCAGCACTGCAGAACCAGTATCTAGTTGGGAGAGCCAGCTAATCTAAGCCCAGGGAGGGCTTCCTCACCTATTTTTTCAGTTTTTTGGGAGGCGTGGACGTGCAATGACATCCAGCGTCTGCCCCACCTCCAGTACGTGCTAGTGCCGGTAGCTTGCATAACTCCCAGCCTCAGCCAGGGGTCCATCTTGCACCATACACTTCCCCAACCTCCCCCCAGAGAAGGAGAGAAGTCCACCGGATGCTCTATCCTTCTCCCCCCACCTGTCCTCCAGCGACCCAGGTCTGTTTCCAAACCCGGGTTGCCAGCATCTCAAGCAGAAATCCAACTGCTGCGCTGATGGAACATCTTTTGTGCTTTTAGTTACTGATTTATGCACTGTTTGTGTGCTGTCTGGATGTTTGCATGTTTTACAATATAATAAAAGATGTCTTATTGAAGAAGAGATTTGCAAGAACAAGGGGGCACAATTTGAAGATAGAGTGGGGACGGCTCAGGGGTAATGTTAGAAAGTATTTTTTCACAGAGGGGGTTGTAGATGCATAGAGCAGCCTTTCTGGGGAGGTTGTGGAGTCAGGAGCAGTGGAAGAATTCAAGAATGCATGGGACAGGCATAAGGCAATTTTAGTGGGGGGTAGGAGGAACTAAGCTGTTGATTAACTAGAATCTGCAGCTTATCCATCAGGTAGGGAAATGGGCAGACTAAGTGGGTCAAGTGGTCCTTATCTGCTTTCAAACTCTGTGTTTCTATGTAAATATATGGAGCTTTGAATCTTACCTGCGTATCTGGTTTTAGTTTTTGCGCCACACACAGGTGTAAGGTCATGTGGTATATTTTGCTAAAACTGCACATTCCCAGCTGCTGGCCTTTACTTCTCAACAGACACAGAGCAGAGCACACACACTTTATTTTCCTCTGCACTCACTTTTTTGCTTATTATTTCTTTTGATTATAACGAATAAGCAAGCAAGCATGCAAGTAGAAAAGCAAGCAAGTAGAAAAGTGTTTCGGTTTTGAGTTGTTGCTCACTTTTAAAACCGGGGGAATAAGTATCCAAGCAAAGAAGGATAGATAGCGGCAGAAGTGAATGAGCAATGAGCGAGAGAGCATTTCAGCTCCCTGTACAGAGTTGTTTGAAGGAAGCACTTGTAACTTACTTTATTCCATTACTCCTCACCCCTGTAGTTTGTTTAGTTGGGTACACAAGAAGTAAGTAGAAAACAATGAATGATAGTGCTACTTAAATTTGACATATTTTCTCTTTCTATTAGCCAACCGTTTTATTCAGTGCAGCAATTATAGGAAGAATACAAAGTAAGGGTTTTGCACTGTTGTATGCTGCAGGAATTGTTTATATCCTTACAGGATTCCCTGGTTTAGTATATAGTCTTGTTTTTAGTATTATATTCCCAATAGTTTATTTTATTTGCTTAACCTTAAGTATTTTAAAGATTTTAAAGATCTGAATATTATTTACACCATTAGTAGAGACTGAGTATATCCCTTTTCCTTTTTTCTTAGTACCCATTTTATTTATCTATGTGAACTCCAACATGTATGGAAAATCATTCTAATTGGAGATCTGGCCAGTCATTTAATTAAGCACCGGAACTATTTGAAATCCAAATATTCATACCTCTCGACCTCCTGCCTCATAAATCAGGGACAAGGCTTAAAATAATCAGGGACAAAGTACCAAAATCAGGGACACATCTTCAAAATTGAAGATATCAGCTCAAGAAGTTGGTAGAATAAGAGGCTTAATGTAAAATGCATTTTCTAAGTAAGAACAAGTCTGTAACTTTAATGTTTAACATTATTTTGTGCTTACAACCCCCACTGTTTGGTCACGGAAAAACAATTTTTAGGAGGGACAGAGTGAAATTTTGAGGCAAAATCAGGGACATCCCTGAAAATCAGGGACAGTTGAGAGGTATGCAAATATTGCAGAAAGTTTAAGAAGGTGCGGATTGAATCTGACTGGACAATTGACATGAGGCCTTAATACTGGATTAAACTGATATTGATTGATCACCAGGGAAAAATAAATATTCCAGATCTGAAAGGAGAAGAGGCACTTTTCTGTGAGATTTTTTTTCAATGAACTGATGTAGCAATAGCAGTTCTTGGATATAAAGGTGATTGAGAAGTCCAGAATATATTCCAGAGTCAGATAGATTTTAGAATCTTATATCTGGATACATAAATAATGTGTATTTATTTAATGTGTATTTAGTATTTCTGTTTGGAGAACAAGATTATTTAAATGTATTTGTACTTCTGAACAACTAGTCATGGAAGTATTATTTTACATTGGGCTTGTAGGCCTCAAATGACCTGTTGGAGACACTCTAGTAACCTAAATAAGTATTTTTAACTGGTATATATATATTTTTGCATTTTGACCAGTAATTACAATTCTCTGCTCTATTTTGGAACTAGGAGATGAAAGTCTTCTGAGAGAAATCTTTGAAGTTATTAACATATTAACCTATTTGCCAGTAATTGTCAATTGGTTTAATTACTGACCATCAGTATGTTTTAATTATTGATAAAAAATGGTTAACACTAGGTTACGAAGACAAAATAAGAAGACTTTATCTCCTCTCTTAATTCACTCATTCAGTGCCCATGGGAAAGAGGGAAATAGTAAAGTCTAAACAGACAAAATTACAGAACATGTGCTATTTAAAAAAGGATGAAGGATTAGACAAAACTGCATTAACTTCAACCCCAAACAGGAAAGGATGGAGGTGTGTTACACAGGAACATACACATTTAGTGCAGAATATACAACAGAACTTATCAAGTAAAAGCCCTGCAGTCTCCAGGTTGCTATATGAGGAGACTAGTGAAAATACTCTTACAAGAGATGGGACATAGTCAAAAGATTTAGATTATTCAAACCAACTAGAGCGTAATAGTAACTCAAACTTATCAGTAGAAAGTTACTACGAGAAGAATAAGACACAAAGATGTCAGGAAGAAAGTAGGGAACAAAATGATTTTTTGATGGCCTCTGAAGTTGAATTAAGAAAGGCTACCTTAGATTTACAAAGAATTATAAAAGGCATTAAATCATTTCTTGAAACCACTAGGCAGCATGAATCCGAGGAATCACGGTCTAATAAAATGAATATAGAAGAAATCAAAAATAGATCTGGGGGGGTTTATAACCCCATTATATACCAGATTGTCTAAGTAATGATTTGGTCACGTCACCTGGATATCAATATATGGACAATTTACTGTTCATGGTGCAACTGCTGGTCTTTAACAATAAGATGGAAAATAAAAGATGTGACATTGCAATGGTAGATTCAAAACTAATCATGTTTTTTTTAATTTTTTTTTTATTTATTATTGAAAGCCAGATTTACTGCCTTTGAGTCAGGGACTCATTTACAAAGGCACCTCATCACAGGGCTGGTAGACATGGTTACAGTGTGAGATACAACAGTGGTAACATACAGGTGCAATACAGATAACAAAAGAACACAAAATAACAGTGGTTTACGGAATAAAGTTAAATGTCAGAAATAGCAATTGTATAAAGTATAACAATAGTATAAGTCACAACCTGGCCATACTGGGGAAATACCTGTGTGGAAGGGTAGGGGGAACAGGGGTGAGGAAAATAAAAAAAGAAAAGAAAAAAGGGGGGAAGCAGTCCAACAGACATTGTCATGGCTATGGGCCAGAAACAGGGAGAGACCCCAACATTAGGTTGATTAAGGGCAACTACAGTTTTGGGCACCGAAGAAGTGCTTACAGAGAGGGACTTTAAAGGGAACAATTTTGGTAGACTTAGTGACAGAGAGCAGGAGGGAATTGAACCATGAGGGGGCATGGTAGTGGAAGGACCTTAGGGCTAGGGAGGCCTTGGTATGGGGCACCAGAAAGGTGGCCTTAACTGAGCTATGGTTGGCAACAGATGGGGATGCAAGCTGCAGGGACACGGTGACCCCTGGGAGGGACAGTCCTAGCAGGGACTTTTTGGCAAGTAAGCAGGTTTGGTAGCACGGGCACTCCTCCAAGGTGAGCAGGTTGGTGGTGGCCTAGAGCAGGCAAGTATGGGTGCGGAGGGATGCACCATTCAGGGGTCTTCAGGCCTTGTTTATTGAGGTCTGGATTCTGGTGAGGGTGATATTGTCGGCCGCAGCATAGATGAGTAGGTTGTAGTCCACTAGGGACAGGATGGAGGAATTGATGGCTAGTCAGAGAGTGGTTTGGGGGAGGCAATCTCTGTGGTGATACAAGAGATCAATCTGAGAGTTTATGGCTGAGGACAGGGTATTGATATGGGTGTGGGCCTGAAATTGTTAGGGGAGATTCTATTGCCACTCTTCTGGATAGGGGTGATTTCTACAATTTTCCAGGCACTGGGTGTGACGTGGACAGCCAGTTCTGAGTGCTGTATTATTTTTTTATATATATAAAATGTATTACTGACTGTCTCTGCTGAGAAATCTGGTACTCTTGAAATGACCTCACTCACACCCAGGTATCAGCTGAAAGATGAAAGCCATGGTAAAAGGCTGAAACAGCATGTGAGATCACACACACCCAGGTTTTAGATACCAGGTGTTACGAGGCTGGCCAGAAGCTATTTACAGACTTGTCTAAGTTATAGATGTTGTTGTTAAGAGGGAAATCATAAAAAAAGTTTTATGACAGAAGGGAAATCAGGTTTAACAAACTGGCGTGAAGTTATAAATGCCCTTGTGAAGCCTGTGTGAGAGAGGATGCAGCATGGATCAAAGAGATGTCATTTGAAGGAAATGAGTCATACTGAGGGTTGCAGAATTTAATTTTGAAAAAGACATTCTTTTTAATTAAATATATATATATATATATATATATATATATATATATATATATATATGTGTGTGTGTATTCTGACAGAGGAGGAGCTAGATGACCCCACCCAAAAGGGGTTGGCTAATACAGTTTGCTTTAAGGAATATTCTGTTTTACTTCACAGTGACACTTTTCTCTAGACTCTGACAAAGATACATCTGTGAGCACTTTAAACAGGTGTTTAGAAAGAAAGACAAATCTAAGTACTGTAAGTAGGAATTGCACTGTTTTAAATCTTGCTCTTTTAAAAGATTTGTATGTCTTGTTATATAAGAGTTCTATATTTGTGTTTCACATATTTTTATCATTTTAGTAAAATTATTTTTAGAGTTTACTTGGTCTGTCAGTGAATTTTCTTCCATTTGTAAGAAAAGTATATATGGTTATAGCAGACACTAGGCATAGCTTGAAGGGTGATACCAAACTGGAAAGAGAAGCTTTTTAAATCTGAGGTCTCTATTTAAGTCTTCAAGGGTTCATCTCTGTATACCTGGTTAGATGCCCATAGGCAAAGATATCTGGCTCCCCAAAGACAGAAATATCTGAGCCTGTGCATTGGGTACGCTAGCAATGGGTTCACAGTTTGAATCCTTTTCAAGACTTGAGACCAAAGGTTGATCCTAACTCACAAAACAGACAAGAGGGTTACCTTGTTCTGTTAAACTGTTTACAAGACTGCACTCGGAGGTTGGCACTTTGGGAGTATAGGACCTGACCTGCTGAGTGCGTTTGTGACACTGGGATATTGACCAACACATAGTAACTGGTTTAAAAGGTTGGTGAGAGGGACTAGTACAGTATCTAGGAATAATCAAAGAATCCTGGAGTCCAAGGGAATCACAGCTGAGGTTGTTGCTAGCTAGGGCTTTTTGCAGATGAGGCCTGGCTTCAAGGGGTGATATGGCATGCAGGTAGAAAGGGGGGCAATCCGAGGTGTGGGGGGGAGGCAGAGAGAGGGTCAAAAAAGTAGTTGGGGAGGACAGAACTTAGATCTGAGAAAGCCATATTGAGGCACTCAGCTATGCGGGGAGGATCAGTAGTGACGCTACCATCTATGGAGAGTAGTGATGGTGGGGGGAGTGGGTATTTTCACTGAGCTTTTTCATATTGTCCCAGAAGGCATGGGATGAGCCCCAAGTGGATTCAAGGGTGGCTTGATAATATTCAGCCTTAGCCTGCCTTATAGCCCAGATGCACTTATTATGTGCTGCATTATAGGCTTGTCTGTCAGCCAGTTTGCCTATCTCAACAGCAATATGGCAGAGATTATCTCTTTGTTTCAGTGATTGGATGAGGGGAGGGAGATCCATGGGGCATTATGTTTCTTGGTACGGATTCTGGTCGGGGGGGGAAAGGTTGCAGGCCTTGCTGAAGGCACTGTAGAAATAGGCTGAGGCAGAGTCAATATCCATTGTGAATAGGATTGGACACCAGTCAAGCTGGGCTAGGTGTTTTAGCTTTAAGACCCCGCGAAAGCGCCAATGTGAGGTGACCTGGGACACTGGTTTTGGTGTGGGGGATGACCAGTGACAGAGGGCAAGAGAGTGGTCACTAAGAGTCTGGTAGTACATTAATATCCCTAATGTTATGGGGGCGGTTCGACAGAATTACATCTAGAAGGGTGCTGGAGCCACCTGACCAGTTAAACCTAGTGGGTGAGGTAACTAGTTGGGTCATATCTAGGGCAGTGAAGGAGTCCCTGATATGGGGGAGCAGTGGTACTTAGCCAATTGACATTACCGTCACCTAGGATGAGCTGCTCCACCTTGTGTGGGAGTGTGGTGAGGTAATCAATGAGGGAGTGGACAGCTGGTCCCTGGTCCCCAGGGGGTATGTAAGAGACTGTGAGAAACAGAAGGCACCTGGCTGGGTCAGGGGTAACCTTAAGGATGAGGACTTGGGCACTAAAACCGAGCTTGGGGGCAGGGAGTGCATGGCCTGAAAGTGTGTCATGCATAAAGACTGCACACCCACCACCACATTTACCTATACGGTCTTCCCTGAACGGAATTGTAGCCAGGGAGGGAGATAACCGAGTCGGGAGTTTTTCTCACGAGCCAGGTCTCAACATGTGCAATAACATCAGAATGGTGTTGTACAGCCCAGCACTGGAGAGCTGCAATTTTTTTAGGAGGCTGTAAATATTCATGGATGCAATGCTGAGTCCAGTACCAGAGTGGGGTGTGGGGTGTCTAGTTGACAACGGCCTGGGATTGGGGTGTATGTTCCTGGAGAGCAGGAGTAGAGCAAGTTTAAGTAGACTGGATGAAATATCACCACTCAAATAATCAGATTCAGTTGTTATACTAGACTCACACCAGGCAAGCAATAATTTAAGACCAGATTTTTCAGAACTAATAATATCACATTCAACAGAAAAATAAGAGGTGGAAAAAGAAAAGGAAAAAACAAACAAAAAAACAAACAAACATAAGAACCGAAAAAGAAACAGAACTAAAAAGAGCAACACAAAGTGAAATAAGTAGTGGACAATGAAAGGAAAGAAAACAGTAAGGAAGAAAGTGTAAATGGGAATTCAAATATGAAAGAAGACTGTTATAAACAACAGTCACTGACAACAAGGGAAATTATACTACTTACATCTCTAGAAGACTCAGAGCATACAAAAAGAATAGGAGAAGGTGAATTGTTTAGTAAAGAAGTGACAAGGGAACAGATTTTTTGGAAGAGTGATCAAGGGAAAAATCTCTTGCATGCTGAAACTGAGCTACAGTCCCTGAATGATCAATGTATTAAGCAAGGGATTAAATTAAAGGGGTTGGATATTCAAACAGGTTGTGCACGGCACCCCAGCGCGATATTCAATGAGGGAATATGCGCAGCGTTGCGGGTGAGGTGCTGCTGCCCGCCACTGACTGGGGGAGGGGTGGTGGAAATGAGTGGGCGGGTTGGGAGGGGGACAGGTACCGCTAGACCACCAGGGAGTGTATTTAACATTACAGCCCATGATCAGGCAAGGAGAGGTCCACTGGACCACCAGGGAGGTTCTTCCATTTTACAGCCTGCGATCGGGCAAGGAGAGAGGTCCACTGGACCACCAGTGCGGTTCTTCATCTTTACAGCCTGTGATTGGGCAAAGAGAGAGGTCCACTGGCCGGCCATGGAGGTTAAATGTTATTAGAGCCCGCGATTGGGCAGGGAGAGAGGTCCGCTGGACCATGATGGAGGATAAATGTTATTACAGTCCACGATCGGGCAAGGGGATAGGTCCACTGGACCACCAAGGAGTTATTTACTATTTACGGCCCACGGTCGGGTGTTGGAGCGTGTTGTCAGTGGGGGCAGGGGGTGGCGGTCCCCTATGGCTGCTGCCTGGCAGGTCGCCAGGTGCAAGTTGCCAGGGATCGGTGCACCTGCCTGAAAATGGGGCATAATGACATGCAAATGGCCCCATTTGTGCTTTGCATGCATTATGGCTCCATTTGCATGTCCACCGCTGAATATCACAGTTGATGCACCTAGTGCAATGGCACTTGCGCTAGCGCATCCCCCTGCTCCTCTCTGGCCACTTGCATTGTTGCAGTGCCACTGCGCCATGTGCTTTGTGAGTGGCCACAGAGCGATATTCCACAGTGCTGAGCCATGGTGCAGCACCGTTGAATATCACTGTCAGTGCCCTGGCACATCCCAGTTGCACTGCGTCACAGCCTGGTGCAGTCTGACTATCCCACCCAATGAGTCCAGTAGAGAAACTCAAGAATGAGATGTCCCAGGTACACAAATAGAAGCAATGGACAGTAAACAAGTTCAGCTTGTTAACCCTGGAGCAGTCACTGGTAACTGGCAACCTGTGGAAAAAACGTCAAAGGAGAAAGTATCCCATTCCTTCATCTCACTATAAGTAAGGAATGGCCAATACTTTCAAGTGAGCAAATAAAACAATATGCTGTCAAAGAGATCTTTATCCCAGCGGAATTAGAAATATCAGAAGGGGACATACTAGAAATTAAGAAAAGTGAAGATGGCCAAGTAAACACCATAGAAATCTTCTTTGCATCAGCAATTGTTGCAAATTATATTTGGAGAAATGAATACCTACTAAAGTTTAAAGGAATAAAGGCAACTTTCCCTTATTGAGCACAATTTAACAACATACAAAGGAATTCAGAGATCTTTGAAGCTCCAGTGGTACTTTCATTGTTTGGTATGGCAAATCTGAAGACAAAGAACCCTTCAAAACTGAAAGGCTCACTGTGAAATATAGAAACATAGAAACATAGAACATAGAAACATAGACTTTGACGGCAGATAAGGACCGCTAGGCCCATCTAGTCTGCCCATTTCCTTACCTACAGGATAGGCCGCAGATCCTAGTTAACCAACAGCCTATTTCTTCCTACCCCCCACAAGAATTGCCTTATGTCTGTCCCATGCATTCTTGAATTCTCCCACAGTTTTAGACCTGGACAACCTTCCTCAGGAAGGCTGTTCCATGCATCCACTACCATCTCTGTGAAATAATACTTCCTCACATTGCCTCTGAACCGCCCTCCTTCTATCTTTAAATTGTGTCCCCTTGTTCTTGCAAGTCTCTTTTCTGAAAGATGCTACCTCTTGGACTTTGTTGATTCCACTGAAGTACTTAAAAGTTTCTATCATGTCCCCTCTCCTTCTTTCCTCAAGGGTATACATATTAAGCTCCTTTAGTCTCTCCTCATACGGCTTCTCTTGCAAACCCTGCACCATTTTAGTTACCCTCCTCTGGACTGCCTCTATCCTGTCTATGTCCTTGCGGAGATGGGGTCTCCAGAATTGGACACAGTACTCCAGATGGGGTCTCACCAACTGTCTGTACAGAGGGATAACAACTTCCTGTTTTCTGCTGATAATGCCTCTCCCTATACATCCCAGTATACCTCCAGCCCTCCTTACTGCCTTCTCACATTGCTTGCTTACCTTAAGGTCATCTGATATGATTACCCCCAAGTCCCTTTCCTTTTTTGTTGTTGTTACTACCTCCCCACCTATTGTGTATTCTTCCCCTGGGTTCTTGTTTCCCAGGTGCATTATTTTGCACTTCTTTGCATTGAATCTAGCTGCCATACTTTTGACCATTCCTCCAACCTTGCCAAGTCCCTTTTCATCCTTTCCACGCCTCCTTGTATCAACCCTGTTGCAGATCTTTGTGTCATCTGCAAAGGCATACTTTTCCTTCAGTCCCTCTGCAATGTCACTGATGAGAGACATTAAAGGACTGGACCCAATACTGAACCCTGCGGTACCCCACTAGTAACCCCCCTTTCTTCAGAGTGGACTCCATTTACAATTACCTTCTGTATCCTGTTGTCCAGCCAATGTTTTACCCAGGCTACCACCCTGGGTCCCACTCCCAGGCTGGTTAATTTGATTATTAATCTTTTGTGTGGGACTGTGTTAAATGCCTTGCTAAAGTCTAGGTAAGCTATGTCCACAGCCCCTCTCTGGTCTACTACTTTGGTCACCCAGTCAAAGAAATCTATTAGATTCATCTGACATGACCTTCCCGTTGTAGAACCCATGCTGCCTTGGGTCCTGTGCTCCACTGGCCTCTAGGTACTCAACTATTCTTTCCTTCAGAAGTGACTCCATCACTTTCCCTACCACAGAGGTCAGACTGACAGGTCTGTAGTTTCTGCCTCTGTCTTGGTCCCACTTTTGTGAAGGGAATCACATCTGCCTTCCTCCAGTCCTTGGGTACCACACCATCCTCCCATGATTTATTAAAAGAGTAGCCAGTGGTTTCACTAGTTCCTCCTAATTCTTTTTAGAATTCTGGGTGAATTCCATCAGGACCCATTGCTTTGTCCACCTTCAGTTTTAGGGTTCTTGCAGAACCCTTTCTTCTGTGAGAGAGGACTGGGATCGACCTCCTATCAAGAGTGCTTCTGTTAATTGGATTAGGCACTTCCCCTCCTCTTTTGTGAATACTGAGCAGCAGAAATATTCGTTCAGTATTCCTGCTTTTTCACTGTCCCCCCTCTGCCCACCCATTCATTCTATTCAGCCTCCTATCTCTCCCCTTTGTCTTTTCTAGCTCCGCTGATGTGCCTATAATAGGTTTATCCCCTTCTTAACTGAGTTGGCTATCTTTTTCCTCAGTTTGGGCCTTCTGCAATTCCTACATCCCTCCCTGCTTCCTTCTGCCTTAACTGGTACAGCTATCTGTCCTGCTCCTTCTGTGTTTCCTTATACTTCGGAATGCTATCTTTTTCTTCCTGACTTTCACAGCCACCTCTTTTGAGAACCATAGTGGCTTTTTCTTTCATTTGATTTGTTTATTGCTTCACACAAAGGCTTGTTGCCTCTGTGATGGCAGTTTGATAATTCCCCATTGTTGCTCCACACCTCCTTCTAGCCTGTTTGCTAGTGCTTTCTGAGGCACTCTCCATCTTGCCAAAGTCAGCCCTCCTAAAGTCCAGTACCCTCACTTTTGTATGGCTTGACTCTGTAGCTGAGTTTAACGTGAACCACACTGTTTGATGGTCACTTGTCCCCAGATGGCAACCCACTTCTAGATCTGAGATTGTCTCACTGCCCCCGTTTGAGAGTACGAGGTCTAAGATTGCTCCCTCACGAGTGGGTTCCGAAACTAGCTGTCTAATGCCTGCCACCTGTAGGGCATCAAGAATGGCCCTGCTCTTGGATGTGGCTGCAGCAAATGTGTTCCAGTTAACATCTGGCATGTTCAGGTCTCCCATCAACAGTATCTCCCCTTTCTCTGCCATTCTAAGAATGCCTTCTATCATATCCTTGTCCATTCCTTCCCCCTGACATGGGGGTCTGTACACAACCCCTGTGCGGATTGTGGTGCCATTTCCAGTCTCCAAGGTGACCCACAGTGCCTCCACTCCTCGCTGTTTGCTCTTTTGTTCAGTTGCTTTTATCCCTTCCTTTACATAGAGAGCTACTCCTCCACCTCTTCTCCCCATCGCCTGTCTCTCCTGTAGGTTATGTACCCTAGTATGTTAACATCCCAGTCATGGTTCTCTGTGTACCATGTTTCTGTGACTGCGACGATATCCAGGCATCCCTCTTTCATTAAGGCCATCAGCTCAGGGAGCTTGTTGCCCAGACTACAGGCATTGGTACTCATTACCCACCATTTCCTGATGGCCTTATTCCCTTTTTCCCCATCCCTGTCCTTCTTGCCTTTGTCATTTTCTCCATTTACCCTGCCCTTCTCCCTATTGACACCTCTATGTTGGTGTTTGTCACACTTACTACCGTGATTATTTGGGGGGGCTAGGATTTTCCTGCTCCTTTCCAGTGCCTACCCCTTTGGCTAGTTTAAAAGCTTGCCAATGAAGCATTTAAACCTATCACCTAGATCCTGGTTCCCTCCTGGACAGATGCAGCCCATCATTCCAGTATAGGCTTGCATCACTCCAGGTGGACCCCAGTCCCAATGAAGCCAAATCCTGAGCTCCACCCAGTTTTTCAACCACTGATTGAAACCCATGGTGTGGAACACCCAGCCTCTCCTATGCTATAGATGGGTAGCACCTCCGAGAAGGTTACCGTATGCTACTTGACCAAGGCCCTCCCAGTTCCACAAACTCCTCCTGCACTTCTCTAATCCCTTTCTAGCCAGGTCATTTGTCCCTAGGTGGACAATGACATCCAGCTCCCTCCCCTGTGCAGCTGCTCCAGCAATCCTGAGGATTCGCTCCCTGTCCCTCCAAGCCATGGCGCCAGGCAGGCACCTTACCTCCCTCTCCCCTTCCTCCCCCAGTTCTACCTTCCTAAGAATGGAGTCCCCCACCAGGAGTTGTTTCCTTCCCCTGCAGGGTCCCCTGCCACCCTCCTGTGGGTCTCCTTTGTGGAGGTTCCCAGCATCCTCCTTGATCTCCACTGTGGGTGCCGCCATGAGGAACCACACTTTGCCAGAATGGCATAGGGTGTGGAGGGTACAACTGGAGGATGCCTCTGTTCCACCACCCTCACCTCCTGAGCCCACTGTGGTCCAACCGCTCCTCTTTCTTGGCAACCTCTGAGGCAGCGGCAGTGGCACTGGTGGTCCTCGGATGGAAGAGGAGGTCCCACAATCCTGGCCAACTCAGCCTGGAGATGAGCAACTCCTCCCTCAGCCCAGAGAGGTTCCTGCAGATGGGACAACACCGCATCCTCCAGAACATCTCCGGAAGACTGCTTCTCCACAGCCACTGCACTGCACCACTCCAATCATGTCTAATTTCTCATCCCTTAACTGTTTGCAATCCTTACTCTTTCCTCTGTTTTTTTTTCTCTTTCTCTCCTTACTTTCTGCCTGTGTGCCCTTTAAGCTCCTGATTGTCCTGTTCTGAGACAAGAATATCCTATATTTCTCAGTAGACCACTTACTTGCTCAGAGGCAGACCTCCAGCAGCTAGAGGGGGCCGGAGAGCTACTCTTGCCCTTCTAGGATGATGGGTCCTTGGTGGTTCTGTGATCACTCACTTCCTGCCCTAAACAGGAAGTTCATGTTGTCAGTCAAATCCTGTGCCTATAAAATAGAACTAACTTTTGGGTGGAGGGAGGAAGGAGGGCAATATAGTCCCAGCAGAGAAGTTCAGTCACACAGCATTCCTTTCTCCTGGCAGCCTTCTGCCAAGCTATTAGCAGAAACTTTCTAAGGCAGTCTTTAAATGTAGCTTCCGTCTAGCTAAGCCACCCCCTACTTACCAGATCTTTCTACAAGTAATTTAAACCTCACAGCAGTTAAGTCCTTTCAGTCACCTGAGATTTACACCTAGATAACTCTTCAGATACCCATTCAGTTCAGTTAACCCAAACACACACTTTTTTTTGCATGTTAGTTTTTCTACCGCAAATTAAAGGTCCAAGTTCAAAAGTTCTTCTATTTTAGTCCCAGCAGAGAAGTTCAGTCACACAGCAGTCCTTTCTCCTGGTGCCTTCTGCCAAGCTACTGTGAAATCTGTTTGTTAATTATATGGGTGTTAGACTGGGAAAGATGGGTGTCCTATCTGTCAGCAGGTATAGTGATGCATCTCAGGTAGACATTTGTATTAGAAATCAAGAAACAGCACAACATCTTATTCAGAAAACTGATACACTCGATGCTCTGGGATTACTTTTGATTTGATCTAAATGATAGCGAGAAAGGGAATTTAAGTAAGGATGTGGAAATGATACCTCAACATTGACTGGATAATTTGCAATTAGTAGAGAAAATATAGAAACATAGACTATGACATCAGATAAGGACTGCTTGGCCCATCTAGTCTGCCCATTTCCCTACCTACAGGATAGACCACAGAACCTAGTTAACCAACAGCCTATTTCTTCCTACCCCCACAAGAATTGCCTTATGTCTGTCCCATGTATTCTTGAATTCTCCCACAGTTTTAGACCCCACAACCTCCTCAGGAAGGCTGTTCCATGTATCCACTACCCTCTCTGTGAAATAATACTTCCTCACATTGCCCCTGAACCACCTTCCTTCTATCTTCAAATTGTGTTCCCTTGTTCTTGCAAGTCTCTTTTTCTGAAAGCTGTTACCCTCTTGGACCTTGTTGATTCCACTGAGGTACTAAAAGTTTCTATCATGACCCCCCTCTCCCTTCTTTCCTCAAGGGTATACATATTAAGCTCCTTTAGTCTCTCCTCATATGGCTTCTTTTGCAGACCCTGCACCATTTTAGTTGCCCTCCTCAGGACTACCTCTATCCTATGTCCTTGCAGAGATGGGGTCTCCAGAACTGGACACAGTACTCCAGATGGGGTCTCCAACTGTCTGTACAGAGGATAACAACTTCCTGTTTCTGCTGCTGATGCCTCTCCCTATACATTCCAGTATACCCCAGCCCTCCTACTGCCTTCTCACATTGCTTGCTAACCTTAAGGTCATTTTGATATGATTACCCCAGGCCCCTTTCCTTTTCTGTTGTTGTTATTACCTCCCACCGATTTGTGTATTCTTCCCCTGGTTCTTGTTTCCCAGGTGCATTATTTTGCACTTCTTTGCATTGAATCCTAGCTGCCATACTTCTGCCCTTCCTCCAACCTTGCTAAGTCCCTTTTCATCCTTTCCACGCCTCCTTGTGTATCAACCCTGTTGCAGATCTTTGTGTCATCTGCAAAAAGACATACTTTTCCTTCCAGTCCCTCTGCAATGTCACTTACGAAGACATTAAAAAGGACTGGACCCAATACTGAACCCTGCGGTACCCCACTAGTAACCCCTCTTTCTTCAGAGTGGACTCCATTTACAATTACCTTCTGTGTCCTGTTATCCAGCCAATGTGTTACCCAGGCTACCACCTTGAGACTAACCCCCAGGCTGGTTAATTTGACTATTAATCTTTTGAGTGGGACTGTGTCAAATGCCTTGCTAAAGTCTAGGTAGGCCATGCCCACAGCCCTCCCTGGTCTACTTACTTTGGTCACCCAGTCAAAGAAATCTATTAGATTTATCTGACATGACCTTCCCGCTGTGAACCCATGCTGCATTGGGTACTGTGTTCCACTATCCTTTAGGTACTCAACTATTCTTTCCTTCAGAAGTGGCTCCATCACTTTCCCTACCACAGAGGTCAAACTGACAGGTCTGTAGTTTCCTGCCTCTGTCTTGGTCCCACTTTTGTGAAGGGGATTCACATCCACCTTCCTCCAGTCCTTGGGTACCACACCATCCTCCCATGATTTATTAAAAAGAGTAGCCAGTGGTTTCACTAGGTCCTCCCTTAATTCTTTTAGAATTCTGGGGTGAATTCCAGCAGGACCCATTGCTTTGTCCACCTTCAGTTTTAGGAGTTCTTGCAGAACCCTTTCTTCTGTGAAAGGACTGAGATTGACTCCCCCACATCAAGAGTGATTCTGTTAATTGGATTAGGCACTTCCCCTTCCTCTTTTGTGAATACTGACCAGAAATATTCGTTCAGTATCCCTGCTTTTTCACTGTCCCCCTCTGCCCACCCACCGTTCATTCTATTCAGCCTCACTATCCCTCCCTTTGTCTTTCTATGCTTGCTGATTTACCTATAAAAGGTTTTATCCCCCTTCTTAACTGAGTTGGCTATCTTTTCCTCAGTTTGGGCCTTTGCTATTCTGACTTCCCTCCCTGCTTCCTTCTGCCTTAACTGGTATAACTCTCTGTCCTGCTCCTTCTGTGTTTCCTTATACTTCTGGAATGCTATCTTTTTCTTCCTGACTTTTACAGCCACCTCTTTTGAGAACCATAGTGGCTTTTTCTTTCATTTTTGATTTGTTTATTTGCTTCACACAAAGGCTTGTTGTCTCTGTGATGGCAGGTTTGATGATTCCCCATTGTTGCTCCACACCTCTTTCTAGCCTGTTTTCTAGTGCTTTTCTGAGGCACTCTCCCATCTTGCCAAAGTCAGCCCTCCTAAAGTCCAGTACCCTCATTTTTGCATGGCTTGACTCTGTAGCTGAGTTTAACATGAACCACACTGTTTATGGTCACTTGTCCCCAGATGGCAACCCATTTCTAGATCTGAGATCCTCTCACTGCCTCGTTTGAGAGTATGAGGTCTAAGATTGCTTCCTTCGAGCGGGTTCCAAAACTAGCTGTCTAATGCCTGCCACCTGTAGGGCATCAAGAATGGCCCTGCTCTTGGATGTGGCTGCAGCAAATGTGCTCCAGTTAACATCTGGCATATTCAGGTCTCCCATCAACAGTATCTCCCCTTTCTCTGACATTCTAAGAATGCCTTCTATCATAGGGAGTTGATACCTTAGTAATAGTGGGATCAGTTAACTACTGTTAGTTTATTGAAGCATATTGAAGCATATATGCCCAGTTTAAATGTTTTTTTTTGTATGTTCGAATCGATGTTATGTACAAGAATCTGCCAGATTTTGGTAGGGGGGGGGACTCTCTTTTTCCCTTGGGGCCTTGGCTGCAGGGTATTACCCTGAGGATCCTTATATATGATGTAAGGCCCTATAAGCACAAAAGGACAAATGGGATACTGAGTTTAATGCATGAAAACAACTCTTTGGTAGGGGTTGTCCTAGTTATTCTAATATAACCTCAGGTATGAACAAACTACTAGAGGGTGTGTAATGCAGCTGTGTATGCACATAGTTATTGACTGTACATAGTGGTCACACTCAGTTTTGGGGTGTGGGCTCGGGGCTATCCTGGGTATATGTGTATGTCTGTCTAATGATTATTGGAGGAAAAATGTAATAAAGAAGAGTATAGCAAAAAAAAAAAAGAATGCCTTCTATCATATCCTTGTCCATTCCCTCCCCCTGACATGGGGGTCTGTACAACCCCTGTGTGGATTGTGGTGCCCTTTCCAGTCTCCAAGGTGACCCACAGTGCCTCCTCTGCTCCCTGTTTACTCTTTTGTTCAGTTGCTTTAATCCCTTCCTTTACATAGATAGCTACTCCTACCCCTCTTCTCCCCTCCCTGTCTCTCCTGTAGGTTATGTACCCTGGTATGTTAACATCCCAGTCATTGTTCTTTGTGTACCATGTTTCTGTGACTGCTACGATATCCAGGCATCCCTCTTCCATCAAGGCCACCAGTGCAGGGAGCTTGTTGCCCAGACTACGGGCATTGGTACTCATTACTCTCTGTTTCCTGATGGCCTTACTCCCTTTTGACCCATCCTTGTCCTTCCTGCCTTTGTCATTTTCTCCATTTACCCCTGCCCTTCTCCCTATCGACACCTCTATGTTGGTGTTTGCCACATTTACTATTGTGATCATTTGGGGGGGCTAGGATTTCCCTGCTCCTTTCCAGTGCCTCCCCCATTGGCTAGTTTAAAAGCTTGCCAATGAAGCATTTAAACCTATCACCTAGGATCCTGGCTCCCCTCAAAGACAGATGCAGCCCATCATGCCAGTATAGGCTTGCATCACTCCAGGTGGACCCCCAGTCCCCAATGAAGCCAAATACCTGAGCTCCACACCAGTTTTTCAACTGCTGATTGAATACCATGGTGCAGAACACCCTAGCCTCTCCTATGCCATAGATGGGCTGCACCTCCGAGAAGGTTACCATGTGTGCTACTTGACTAAGGCCCCTCCCCAATTCCACAAACTCTTCCTGCACTTCTCTAATCCCTTTCTTAGCCAGGTCATTTGCCCCTAGGTGGACAATGCCATCCAGCTCCCTCCCTTGTGCAGCTGCTCTGGCAATCCTGAGGATTCGCTCCCTGTCCCTCCAAGCCATGGTGCCAGGCATGCATCTTACCTCCCTCTCCCCTTCCTCCCCCAGTTCTACCTTCTAACAATGGCATCCCCCACCAGGAGTTGTTTCCTTCCCCTGCAGAATCCCCTGCCACCCTTCTGTGGGTCTTCTTTGTGGAGGTTCCCAGCATCCTCCTTGGTCTCCACTGCGGATGCCTCCATAGAGGAACCACACTTTTCCAGAATGGCATAGGAATTGTGGAGAGGTACAACTGGAGGGATGTACCTTTGTTCCACCACTCTCACCCTCCCTGAGCCCACTGTGGTCCAACCGCTCCTCTTTCTTGGCACCCTCTGAGGCAACAGCAGTGGCACTGGTGGTCCCTGGGTGGAAGAGGAGGTCCCACAAATCCTGGCCAACTCAGCCTGGAGATAAGCAACCTCCTCCCTCAGCCCAGAGAGGTGCCTGCAGATGGGACAACACCACATCCTTCAGAATGTCTTCTAGAAGATTGCTGCTCCACAGCCACTGCACTGCACTACTCCAATCATGTCTTATTTCTGGCTCCTTAACTGTTTGCAATCCTTACTCTTTCCTCTGTTTTTTTTTTCTCTCTCTCCTTACTTTCTGTCTGTGTGCCCTTTAAACTCCTGATTATCCTGTTCTGAGACAAGAATATCCTATATTTCTCAGTAGACCACTTACTTGTTCAGAGGCAGACCTCCAGCAGCTAGAGGGGGCCGGAGAGCTATTCTTGCCCTTCTAGGATGGTGGGTCCTTGGTGGTTCTGTGATCACTCACCTCCTGCTCCCAAACAGGAAGTTCCTGTTGTCAGTCAAATCCTGTGCCTATAAAAAAAGAACTAGCTTTGGGTGGGTGGTGGAGAGGAGGGAAGGAGGGCAATATAGTCCCAGTACAGAAGTTCAGTCGCACAGCAGTCCTTTCTCCTGGTGTCTTCTGCCTAGCTATTAGCAGAATCTTTCTAAGGCAGTCTTTAAATGTACAGTAGCTTCCTTCTAGCTAAGCCACTCCCCCTACATACTAGATCTTTCTACAAGTAATTTAAACCTCAAAGCTATTAAATTCTTTCAATCACCTGAGATTTACATCTAGATAACTGTTCAGATACCCATTCAGTTCAGTTAAGCCAGACAAAGACACACTTTTTTTGTTTTGTTTGTTAGTTTTTTTTACCCTAAATTAAAGGTCCAAGTACTAAAGTTCTTCTTCTTTAGTCCCAGCAGAGAAGTTCAGTCACACAGCAGTCCTTTCTCCTGGTGTCTTCTGCCAAGTTAGAGGATACTACTATTATGTCCTCTATAGAAAACTACAAGGATGGAATTAGAATTATATATTGGACTCTGGAAGAGTTTGTTAAAAAGATAGAAGAAAAAGATTATGAAGTTTTGTAACCAAGGAGATTTGACATGTTGCTAAGTAACTGCCTCTTCATTTTACTTCAGTTGAAGCTGACCTGTACCCTCCCTTAGAGCTCCACTTTTTTGGCATCAGTTTCCCCCACTCTCACTCCTTACCTGGCCCCATACCTCTCAAGCATCCCAAGTTGTCTGTGAAGTCCCAGTTTCAAGCTGACTGTTCCATTGTCCTGCACCCCTGCACCATTGTCCCGAGAATGCCAGCTCCATGCCAACTCTTCTCAGCTTCGCAGTCTAAGTTGACTGTTTCCCTGAGATATTTTTTAGTGCTGCACCACCGGAGCCTGCATACGTCACATGTGGTGATGTCGGTGACTAGTCCACCAATCATGGGCTGCATTCCTGGTCCACTGCTGTTTTGGCACCTCTCTGAGTCCCCCCAACTCCCATGTCCCCTCCCCATGCAGGTCCTCAAGTGCTGCTTAAAAGCAGATCTTCAGCAGCTCATGGCATTCATAGCCCAATAGAGTTCCAGAGCACTGAAGAGAAAATAGCCTGCAAGCCAATTTATAATTTGCTGACCAAGACGAGCGACAACTCTGAGAACGAAGTGCCACACAGTTTATTTCTGAATTCCGTCCTGCTTGATTGACTGACCCTGCTGCTGCCCGAGAGACTTCCCGATCTTCCAGATCTAGTGCACAGGCTGCTGCTAGGCTAGCTGACCGAGAACTTGCTTCACTTTTTGTTCATTTTAAAAATGTCAGCCTTACTCTAGCTAGCAGCAGTGCACCAAAGGAGGCAATACAAGAGTGGCAAAAAACAGGATCTTCATTAACCAGTGGCCAATTACCTTTTGAGATAAGGGTAAGCCAAACATTTTTTAAATACACAGAGTTTAGAGGTACAGTGACAGTGGGTCCATTTTTCACCAAATGTACAGAGGTACTGTAAATGGGGGATCCATTTTGCACCAAGTTTACAGAGGTACTGTGATGGGTGTCTGTTTTGCACCAAGTTTACAGAGGTGCAGGGTACTGTGATGGAGTGTCCGTTTTTCATGAGTTTACAGAGGTACTGTGTTGGGGGGTTTGTTTTGCACCAAGTTTGCAGAGGTACTGTGATGGAGGGTCCATTTTCACTGAGTTTACAGAGGTACTGTGATGGGGGGTTCATTTTGCACCGAGTTTACAGAGGTACTGTGACGGGGTCCGTTTTGCATCGAGTTTACAGAGCTGCAGGGTACTGTGATGGAAGGTCCGTTTTTCACCGAGTTTACAGAGGTTCTGTGATGGAGGGTCCGTTTTTCACCAAGTTTACAGAGGTTCTGTGATGGGGGGTCCATTGTGCACCAAGCTTACAGAGGTTCTGTGAAGGAGGGCCCATTTTGCACCAGGTTTACAGAGGTACTGTGATGGGGGGTCCTTTTTGTACCGAGTTTACAGAGGTACTGTGACGGGGTCCATTTTGCATCAAGTTTACAGAGGTGCAGGGTACTGTGATGGAGGGTCCATTTTTCACTGAGTTTACAGAGGTACTGTGATGGGGGGGGTCTGCTTTGCACCCAGTTTACAGAGGTACTGTGATGGAGGGTCAATTTTTCACCGAGTTTACAGAGGTACTGTGATAGAGGGGTCTGTTTTGCACCGAGTTTACAGAGATACTGTAATGGGGGGTCCATTTTGCACTGAGTTTACAGAGGTACTGTGATGGGGGTCCATTTTGCACTGAGTTTACAGAGGTACTGTGATGGGGGTCCGTTTTGCACCAAGTTTACAGAGGTACTTGATGGGGGGTCCGTTTTGCACAGAGTTTACAGAGGCTGTTTAACCATTATATTATCTTCAGGCAGGTCAGGAATTAAGTCAGCTAGCCAGCAGCAGCCAGATCTGAGTGCATGATTTTTTGCAAACAAATATTTTCAGACAGTACTGGGAATAAAGTTAATTGAGTTGCTCAGGGTTGCACAGAGCTCATTTGACCGTTAATCATCTATCAGGTTGGTGGATGTTTTTTTTTTAAATTGGAGCACATTAGCGGGGAGCTTAACTTGATTTTTGAGTGTACTATTCCTTTAAAAATTATCCCAGTTGTGCCTTGTGGTGGTATTCTAAATAAAATTATTTTATGGAGTAAATTAGACACTGTAGTCAACAGTTCACTTCAGTCAGTGACATGCTCAGTGACAGGAAAATTGCTGTGGAGTTACAGAAAATCTGTCAAATTAATGTGGGGACACTAGTGTCACTGTATTTCAAATACAAGCTGCATTTTCTTTCTGTCATGCCAGTTCTAGTTCATTTATTAGGTCAGTGCCAGTGGAGTTCTAGTCCTTCTGTGTGCAGTCCTCAGTGTTTCTTCTATAGCAGTCAGTCAGTCCACCCACCTCAGTCTATGTTGCTGGTTATATTTTTTATATTGCATACATGCATTGTAGAATTTGCAGATATCATATGCATTCTGCAGTCTTTTGTGTTAATTAGGATCTCAAGATGTTTATCAAAGAAAGTGGCAGTGTTGTGTGATGTGACTGGTTTGCACAATTATTGAAGGCTTTTTTGTAGAAGTTACTGGGACTTTTATTTTCTTTTGCAATATGAGCACTAGTACTCAGCCAGTACATGCTCTCTTGTAGAGATATCAAAGAATCTGCCTAGTTACTGCCAAGGACTCTTTATTTTAAAGATAATGTAGACAATACTATTCTTTGTGTCAGACAGTCAGTGCAACTCAGTCAGAACGAAGGTGTCCACAGACCTGAAGATTTGTGTCTTTCCTTGGATCTGAGCCTTAGACTCTGAGGCTGGAGAATCAAACTATCAAAGAAGCCCTCTGGATTTCCAGAGCACTGGAGAGAAAATTGCAACGAGGCAGAGAGATGTTAGCCAGTACACCACCCAAGGTTCCCATCATGTCTGTGTCAAGTGGAGCCTGAGCCGTGTGAGCTGCAGTCAGAGGGAGCCAGCCAGGCCAGCTGCTGGATTCCTGCTGCAACAGGTCACCCCAAAAGAGCCGTATCACTGATGTATCAGTGGAAATGAGTGATATGAGTGAGATAACCGGGATCTAAATAATTACTGTTTAATTACTGTTTATAAATACAGATAGTGGTAGACCTGGGCATCACCCCCATGTGAATATTGTCAAATGGCAGCTTAATGTGTGGGTGTTCTAGACAGACCCTGGTGCTCTGCTCCTGCATCAAAGCCCTCCTGGTTGCTGCGAGCACTGTTTAAAAGACAAAATGTGTGTGTGTGTGTGTGTGTGTGTTGTATAATATAAAATATGTACGTGTGTGTGTGTGTGTATTATATAAAATAAAATATGTGTGTGTGTTGTATAATATAAAATATGTATGTGTGTGTGTGTGTTATATAATATAAAATATGTTTATGTGTGTGTGTGTGTGTTGTGTAATATAAAATATGTACGTGTGTGTGTGTGTGTGTGTGTGTATTATATAAAATAAAATATGTGTGTGTGTGTTATATAATATAAAATACGTATGCTTGGGTGAAAGGATTGCTGCAGGCAGCCGACTGAGCTGACTGAGCCCAGTGGTCTTAGGGGTGCATTGGTGAGAAGCAGTGCTGCTGCGTCAAAGCCCTCCCCTGTGGGCACTGTTTAAAAGACAAAATATATTGTCATATAATTTGTGCTTGGGTGAAAGGATTGCTGCAGGCAGGAAACAAAAACAGGAATCTGACTCAGTTTTGCACCTCTCTCTGGAACTGCATTATCATTTAGTGTGTGTGTGTATGTGTGCGTCTGGTGGGGGGGACAGTCAGTAGTGGTACTGGCATGGCATGCCACACACACAGCTTAATATAAAATGTAACCTAGGTAAACCATTGTGCTACATAAGCCTTAGTTAGCATGGGGAGGGTTTGTAAGTACTGTGATTGAATGTGTCATTCAGGCAACATTAACAGTTTCTCAATTTACTTAGCATAAGCTGTTGGACAGATAAAAAATAACTCTGGGCTTGTTAGCAGCTCATTGTTTGTATGCATCTGGTACAGTTGTAGGACTGGAGAAAGGCTCAGACCACACCTGATACAATGGTAAATCTTTATGTGCACATAATGGAAGAAGCTATGGGACAGCACAACAGTTTAAGAATCAGCCTGAATAATGTATCACAGCTGGAAAACATAAAGGTGGACTCTGGAGAGTTGATTCAGCCTGCATTTGCCAGCAGAAGATTTCTCTCATTTAAAGAGAGGTCCTGAACCTGAGGTTAACGTGTTCTGCATTTTGTCTTTGTTGCAATTTTACTAGAAAATGGGCCATGATGACAACACTTTCTCGGAGGATGACATCTGCAGTGGAGGTAACATGACCCCAACCAAGAAGCCAAAGAGAAATGCTGTGTTCCAGACTACATGGAAGACTACATCTGAATGGGCAACAGCCAGCACAAAAGGGACCCTTTATGCATTCTGCAAAGTGTGTGCATCTGACATCAGTGTGAGCCATGGAGGAAAGAATGATATACAGTGCCACAAATCATCACACAAGAACCAGCAGAATGTGAAACATGCTTCTGGGAAGAAGCTGAGCCACTTTTTTCAAGCACAAAATTCCACAAAGGTTGTGGAGACTGAGGTTGCCTTTGTCAATCTTTTGGCAGAACATGATCTCTCCTTTTCCTGTGCTGACCACATCTTGAAATTTATGAGGAAGCACTGCACAGACCAAGAGGTGGTTAAAAAAATAACCTGTGGATCAACCAAATCTGCATGCATTGCACGGGAAGTCCTTGGGCCAAAGTATCAGGAGGATGCAGCTGCCCAGTGTCGCCAGCTTCCATTCTGCTTGTATGTCGACCAAAGCACAGACATGGGGGATGAAAAGTTATTGGTTATTCTGGTGGGCTTTTATGACATGAAGTTGGAAACAAATGTCATTCGCTTCCTGGACATGCCTTCTTGTGTATCTGGAACTGGGCAGGCAATGTTTGACATTGTGATGAAAACCTTAGAGCACTTCCATATCCCACTGACCAATCTGACTGCATTCTCATCCGATAATGCTTCTGCTATGATTAGGAAAAAAATTCTCTGCTTTCTAGGCTGAAGCAGGTCTGTCCAAATATCATAAACATGGGATGTCTTTGCCATCTGGCAGACCTTTGTACCAAATCTGCTGCTAAAGCAATTTCATCACTGGTTGAAGAGTTAATTTCAGACATTTACTGCTATCTTTCTTCAAGTTCCCAGAAGCAACAGCAGTTAAAGGAGTTCAGTTTGTCTGTGGACATTAAGCCCTTGAAAATGATCAAACATGTGCCTACAAGATGGCTCAGCTTGAGCAAAGTTGTGCAGCGAATGGTGGACATGTGGTCTGCTCTGCTGTCCTATTTTATGTCATGTGAGCCCCGAGGTGCAAAAGTCCAACTCATAGCAGAGAGGTTAAGCAGACAGGATAGGAGGCAGTATAGCACAGTGGTCTAAGGCTCTGAGCTGCAAATTTGGTGACATCCAGCAGACCAGACCTGGGTTTGAATCCCACAGCTTCCACTTGCATACTGTGTGACCCTGAGCAAGTCACTTAACCTCCTTGTGCTCCCAGGTCGCTCCTGTAAAAAAGCTTTCAGCTTAGTGTGCTATACCTGGTTAAACAACTAAATAAAATGAGGATTACTTTTCTTTTCTTAAAATTTAACAAAAAGCTGCAGAGCACGGAGAGTCAGCTAATGACTCTTCATGTGGAAATAAGCAAAATTATTCAGTTGTATTCTAGCAGACTTCTTCTTCCCGAAGCAGCAATCAGTTTATTTAATGAATGCAAAAGTACATTTCTCGATAAGGAAGAGAATTTTCTCCCCCTTCAGAAAACTCAGGTTGGACCAGAAGTGAGAGATTTCATAAAAGAAAATGAGGATACTATTGTTGGAACAGCAGCTGAAACCAACATATACAGGAAGGCAAGAGCTTTCTACACAGCAGTTCTGAAAAAAGTGCTAACCAAATTTCCATTGAACAGCAAGCTCTTGAAAAGCATATCCACTCTGCTCAATCCATCTTTAAAGCTGAAGATGTCAGTGATGGCTGTTGTGGACTTGGGAAGGCAGCTGGGCATTTGCACTATGTCAACTGAATGTGACCAACTCCTAGATGAGTTTGGCATATATCAGTTTGCTGAAACATTTCGGGGAGGACAACCAACATTTGCTATCAATGCCTCTGCTCTAAAATACTGGGGGAAGGTTCTTTGCCAACTCACTGGCATGTCTGAACAAAACATATCAATGTTCAGAGGACTAATGAAGACAGTGCTGTGCTTGCCACACTCAAATGCAGAACCAGAGCATGCTTTCAGCATGGTAAGGAAGGTGAAAACAGAGTTTTTGTATTTAAAGAATGTCTGAGTTCTAAATTCCTTACTTGCCATAAAGTTTAGTGAAGACAGAGAATTTTTTGATGTACAGCACTCCAAGGATGTCCTTGAAACAGCTAAGAAGGCAACACACTCCTCTAACCGAGAACATGGCACCTCAAAATGAGACTAAAGAAAAATGTCAGTTTACCCATTGGGGTGTGTGCATGGTGGCACCAAGTTTGGGACTCTGATGTGACATTAATTGCAATGTGAACCTCAGCCAAAATGGCTATGTGGGCTGGATGGGACTGGGAAGGGAATACAATTATTTTTTTTTTACAGTTTGTGCAATAATATAAATAATATAGGTGTGTCTATGCATGACTCTGCTATGTGTATACATTATAGACTGATCAATTGATTGAATCAAAAGAATTTGGAGTGCTTTTTTTATATTTAAGGGTGAGGATAGGTGTAGGTGTTTAATTTAACATTGCGATGTGTGGGGTGGATAAAGGTATGACAGTACAGTCGCTTTTTGTACTGCTAGCAATAGTGTAATACATACAGATGTGTGCTAGCTTACAGTTCTATGAAATTATATTTTGAATTTGTAAAGATGGATTTACTGTTGTTCAATAAAATTTAATAAACATGCATATGCCTTAAGAGTTATTCTTCAGTATTTTAATTAATATGCAGTTCACACATGTGGGTGTGAGGCCGGCCCACTGCCATTGTCCAAAAATGGTATCCTTGATTTTGGTCTTCTGTCCCTGATTTTCTGGTGTCCATGATTTTGGTCCTGGCAGGTTGAAAGATATGCCCGGCCCCACACCACACTGTCTTACCCACCCCTCCCTCTCTATGGCACTTTCAGATATGGGGCCCTCCAGCCCATCCACCTCACACTTTTGCCACCCACCTCTACCCGCTGGCAATGGCCCTTTAGCCTGTCTACTTCTTCCTGACTCCCTCCTACCCTATACTATCTATATACTTTTCACCCTGAAACTTGTCTGAAGCTGGCTTATGTTGTCTCTCTCCATTTTTGACTGTATAATAAATGCTTAGACATCTTTGTGTTTTTAAGACTGTAACCATTGTTGACCTTTGTATGCATGTCACCCTACATCCTTTGGCGTGGAACCTTTGTAAATGAGCAGTTCCTGCTTAAAGGTATTTGTAATCCTAGAGTTTAATAAAATGAAAAACATAAAAAATAAACCTGGCATGAGTCTGGTGAACTAATTCATTGGAATGGATATGAGGTGGTTCATGTCTCTGCATCCAGGGATAGCAAATTTGGGAGACCCTCTGGTGGTCTAGCTATTTATGCTAAAATAAACATTTATGAGCTACAGAAAAATGTATATATGGAATCTAGTTTCATAATACTGTATCTCTGATTAAAACAACAAAATATTTGTTTATATTAGCTAATGTTTACATACCACCAAATGGCTACAAATTTTGCTATAGAAAGATTTGGGATCGATTTGAAGAAGTAATAATTGAGGTCGTACTTGGATACCCAAGAATGGATCTCTTGTTAGTGGGAGACTAACACAAGAACTGGTCATTTGGATGGCCTCATGGATAATTCCTTCTTTGGCCACCTTCATCTGGGGAGAGATTTTATAAGAAATACCTCAGATTTCAAATGTAACCAGGCTGGATATCGCTTGACAAATAATGTCCATAACCAACTTGTACCAATTGAATGGAAGGCTAGAAGGAGATTGATCTGGTACAGGCACTTTGATTAGACTAAGTGGGATCTCTCTTCCTGATTTAGTTCTCTGAAATGGGGATCCTACACAATGGAACACTATACATATACCTACGAGGTCAGAAAGTGACCACTTAGCAATACTATTAGTAGGGTTAACTGTAGTTGAAGCTCGTGAAAAGTATACAATAATTCCTGTGGAATGGGATGCATACTTACACTCTCCTCTTTGTAGGATCCCCCCACCCCACAGGGTAACCCTCCTGGCCCTTGATCCCCTTAGGTGTGCCTAGTGGGGTGCTGCAATGGATTCTGTCCCCTGTATGGCTCACCTTTCCTTATGCTGAGTGGGCTAAGGCAAGATAGACATCCCCCTTTTTTTTCTTTTCTCCGACTTAGGCATTGCCCTGTGTACTGCATCTCCTTTGACCTTTCTCCTTGTGTAGAGGTCACAGCTTCTGTCCAATAAACAGGTGGTGCAGGCTACAGGTTAACAGAGTCTTTGTAGGAAACTTGAGTTCTTTCAGGGATTGTTAGTTTGAGAATAATTATGGTTTTACTGGATCATAGTATGTATGTATGTATATAGTGCATTAGTTAAATATTGTTGGTATGTGGGCAGGGTTTTGCTTGGCCTTGTATTTCTTCATATGTATGACCCTGTCTGCTATTTGAATATGTTTCATATATTATGCTTTGTATGTTGAAAAGTTAATAAGTCTTCTGTGATAAAAAAAGCACACAATAATACCAGAAACACATATTAGTGAAATCAGGAATAATAAAAGATTAAAATGGCATGGCAATGTAGAAAATAAAGTACATCAAATAATGATTGTAGAAGAAGTACAGGTGTTCCAAGAAAATATTCATAGTAAGGCAAGTCAACAAATTAAGGATTATCTGACAGGACTTTACCAAAGAATTGTAGATTGTCTATGTAAGCAATAATATCCAACAGGGTGGGCGGTACTGTGCTATACCGGACCGCCCAGGGGCGTAATGAGGCCTGACACCGCAGGCGGAGGGCCTTATAGCCCCTGGCAGGTCCGGTATTGCCCAATGCCTCCCACCCTGGAGGGTATTATTGTGCTTAGAAAATGGGCACAGTACAAAAAAAGTCTGATAACAATATTATTAATATAATAATTAATTTCAATATGTTTTGTAATTAAATAGTTCCTCCACCTTCATTATAATGATGGCCTTTTGCAGTTACCACCGCTATAGCAGACTGTTTTTTTTTTCAATTGAACCCTCCCTGTCATCATGCGCACAGTGTTGTAACCCTCACCTCCAACTTGTTTTTGTTGTCTGTAAGTGGAAGAGGAGCACTGATTTATCCCTGACCCCTCCCCTTCCATGCTCTGTTTAGCTAATTTTGTCAGTTTTAAAGGGACTGTACCAGTAGTTGGCAGGACCTGAAACACACAACATCACCAGAGTGGAGACGACTTCAGCAAATATAGGTGGGTGACAGATGTAGCGTGGTCAGAAATATACTCTGCTAAGCAATCTTTCATTTAAAACTGCAAGTATTCACTTTCTGTTGGCTGGAGGTGAGGTGAACACAGCTGGGATGTGTCAGTGCAGCACCGATTACGTGAGGTGCTAGTGCTACTGTTTTCATTTACAAAAGCTTTTTTGTTTCTGTCAAAGGGGAAAAGATCGCTTGTGTTTTCACTCAATTGAGTTTTTTTAATCCAAAATAATAGCGAGAGTCAGAAATTATTGAGTAGTTCCTCCGCCCGCACTTGTATGCTTTTTCTTTTACCCGAGGACTTTTGCCCTGTTGGAGCCTCTGTACTTGTAACTTGTGGTCACGGTTACCATAACCAAGCTCCCATGGCTTTCCTTAAAACAGTTATGTTTGTTGGTTTACTTTTTTTTTGGTATCCATCAATTTGTTTGCTTTATTTTATGTATTCTGACCGTGGTAGAAACGGAACACTCAGCACCGCAGTTCAGATGAGAGTCTTGAACCGGAGCTTTTTTTGAAGGTAAAAAAATAGGAACTTTGAGTGAGGGAGACAGAACCATAGAGATTCAGCAGGCCGGGCACAGATGCCGACTCACCTCTTACTCTAAGGTCCCTGAGGGTGCCACGGCTTTTAAAAGGATGTGGCTTCTCTCTTTAAGCAGTTAAAGAGATGCCCTGGTGCTGTGGCCCCAGCTGGCAGGGTTGCAGAAGCACTATTCCTTCAGCAGCAACGGACTCCGCTGCCTAATGAGTAAGCAGGGGTGTTGGCAACTGATCACGATTGAGAAACAGTCACTCGCTCTCTCTCTGACCACAGTAGAAATGGAACATTCAGCAGCATGATTCACATGAGAGGAGAGTCAGCGGTTTCAGATTTACGTACTCACGTTTAGGAACATGACAATCAGGACAATCATGCTCGCTGATTGTGATTTTTATGATAATTTATTTATTTCTCTCTCGACTCCAGAGTCCTTATTTTGTTTACTTGACACCGGCAGCAGATGGATTGGGGGATTTAGAAAAAGCATTGTGGAAATAATTTCTTTCAGTAAGCGTGAGGAAAAAAAATGGTGGCAATTTTAAATTGAATGTTCTATGGCCACATAATTTTTTATGGTAAACAGGCAAGCAGAGACTGGGATTAGTTATTTCCCGGTCTCTGTTGCCTGATACCAGACCGGATAGCTTGTGGCCTAAGCCAATCAGCTTCTAAGATTTCCACAACCCATTTTCTAAATAAAGAATCCAAAAATAGGACAATAGAAAAGAAAGACCATACATGGTTTGATAATGAGTGTAAGAGTCAAAAACAGAAACTAACAGCTAAAATCAAGTGTACCCATCAGGGAAGACAAAGGGAGAATTGTGCACAGTTAAAACAAGAGAGGATGAAATATAAGAAATTACTGACATGCAAAAAAGTACAATTCACCAAGGCAAATTGGTTAAATATACTGAAATTAATAGAAGAAGGAGACTCTAAAGGGCTCTGGACGTTGGTGGCAAAGGGCACTGATAATTTTAAAAAGAATAGTAATACCTATATTCAAGGAATGATATGGATGGGCTATTTTTCCAATATGTTCAAGTGTAGAAACTCTATAAGAGGTAAACAAGCTAGTCTAGAAAGGGATAGACACATTTTTATAGTGGGAACAGAAGTTTGCCTGGTCATTTGTGGATTAAAATGCATCAAGTCCCTGGGGCCTGACCAGACAATAGTGGAAATTTATATGCAACATGTTTCCTGGTGGGCAGATGTGCTTTGTGTATTTGACAAGTGTATAAGTGAATTGGATTTTCCTGAATCCTGGAAAGATATGATTATTGTACCAATACGCAAAAAAGGAAATGTTATGGATCCATATATGTATAGGCCTATCAGTGTATTGGATGTTAGTCTAAAGATATTGACAAAAATACTATTAGAGAAGTTAAAGGTGGAAATTGAACAAACAGGAGATATAAACAAAGCACAAGCTGGTTTTAGGCACAATTACAACACCTTAGACAATTGTTTTATTTTTAGTCATTTAATCATTTGGTGGAAGACTAGATTCGCTGGCCAAGGCACCTAATTCACCTTTTCTTCTAGGTTGCTTGAAAGGACACATCAAATAACCTTAACAGAGCAAGGAAAAGGACTAAGACTTCTTTTGGCTAGGCAGATTTACTGTGTGTTGTTAATTTTATTTTGTACTCACAGGGATTGTTAATGTTTGTTGCTAACATTTTATTGCTTTATTTTTTTCTCTGATTCAAATTGTTGTTGCTGTGTATACCTTCTGCTGCATTATTACAGGGTGTGCCTACAGGTGTGTGCTTACAGATTACTGCTGGAATCTTCTGATTCAAATTGTCTTTTACAATGTATATCTTCTGTTACTGCTTTATTTTTCTCTGTAGCAAAGTGTTTCTTACAGGGTATATCTTCTGTGAAATTATTACAGGTGGTGTTTACATTTTTGTGACGTTATCATTAGGCTAAGCAAAATTAGTGTTTGCCACTATTTTATTTTGTTTTTGCTGAAAGTTTTTTGTTTGTTTGTTTGTCTCAGAGGTGCTGCAGTCTCCTTCTCACATTGAAGGAGCTAATTGCTTTACTCCCACAGCTCTTCCAAGGGATTAGGTGTGTATCTGGGGGGGGTGGAGCTAACAAACTGTCAGTAAATTCCAACAGAGGAGAGGGTTAAAAGGTCAGGTTAGTTGATATTTTGGAAGTGGAAGACTAGCTTCACCTGAGCTCTTTTCTTCTAGGTTGCTTGAAAGGACAGAGCAAATAACCTTACCAGAGCAAGGAAAAGGATTAAGGCTTCTTTTGGCTAGGCAGATTTACTGTGTGTTGTTATTTTTATTTTGTACTCACATGGACTGCTACTGTCTGTTGCTAACATTTTATTGCTTTATTTTTCCCTGATTCAAATTGTTGTTGCTGGGTATACTTTCTGCTGCATCATTACAGGTGTGCTTACAGATTACTGCTGGAATCTTCTGATTCAAATTGTCTTTTGGCAAGATATATCTTTGTTATCACTTTATTTTCTCTGTAGCAAAGTGTTTCTTACAGAGTATATCGTCTGTGAAATTATTACAGGTGGTGCTTTACAGGTTTTATAGTTTTGTCTATCATTAAGATAAGCTTTCAGGACTACTGCATTTGTTGCTGGCTGATTGTTTCTGCTCTTACCTTCTTGTTTCATCCACGGTTCTTCTTTTTCGGCAGGGGAAGGGCCCAGCCAACCTCCCCCAACCCCAACCACCCCACACTACACTCCTTTAATAGGGTAGTACAGTCATGATATTTCCTGTAGTAAAGCAGGAAGGGGTGGATCAGAAGGTACCACCACAGAGACCTCATTTACAGGGGCACTACTAATTTAACTTGTTATAACAATAAGTAATACAAAAACAAACAAAACACAAGTTCAAAGTTTTGCTTTCACTTTCTTCCTTCTAATTACTCTGACTAGGTAATAAACCCAGCAACTTATCTGAAATGGATATCATTAACTGCAGGTACAGTGGAACACTTTTCAGAAGGGCAGTTTTAGAGCATTTAGGACACTGTCCTACATGCTGGGCAATTCAAGATCTAAGGTTTCAGCTCCAGGCAGCATGGGCAGAGATTGTGTGCCTCAAACTGCATATTCAAGAGAAAATATATCATAAGAACCACCTGCCATTTCTCCAACATCCAACAGAAACACCTTGACCACAGAGGGTAGTTGGTCTGAAATGCTGACAGGTGGTTAGGAGGGACAAATCAGTTGCTCCATCATTCAGTGCTCTCTAACATATCACATCCACAAACCATATAAAAACTGCAAACAGATATCTGCCTCTATCTCCAAAATCAAACAATGGGGCAGAGGACACTGCAGCACAGGAGCTAGCGCAACAAAACTCACCCAAAACAGGAACCAAAACAAAAAAAGCAGAAAGGAAATCCAAAAAAACTTCTGATCAAAGGAGACTCCACGATTAAGGAAGTTGATGCGTATCTCCAACCAGGGGTAATAGCCAAATGTCTCCCAGGTGCATCTGCATGGAGAGACAGTGACTGCATTGCTAAAACTGTTCAGGAAGTAGGAGAAAACATTGACATAGCTTGGCAGAAGACACCAGGAGAAAGGACTGCTGTGTGACTGAACTTCTCTGCTGGGACTAAAGTAGAAGAACTTTTGTACTTGGACCTTTAATTTAGGGTAAAAAAAAACTAACATACAAAACAAAAAAAAAGTGTATGTTTGGGTTAACTGAACTGAATGGGTATCTGAAGAGTTATCTAGGTGAAAATCTCAGGTGACTGAAAGAACTTAACTGCTGTGAGGTTTAAATTACTTGTAGAAAAATCTGGTAAGTAGGGAAGTGGCTTAGCTAGAAGGAAGCTACATTTAAAGATTGCCTTAGATTCTGCTAGTAGCTTGGCAGAAGACACCAGGAGAAAGGACTGCTGTGTGACTGGACTTCTCTACTGGGACTATATTTCCCCTTCCTCCCCTCCACCCCCCTACCCAAGCTAGTTCTATTTTTATAGGCACAGGATTTGACTGACAACAGGAACTTCCTGTTTAGGGGCAGGAAGTGAGTGATCACAGAACCACCAAGGACCCACCATCCTAGAACAGCAAGAGTAGCTCTCCGGCCCCCTCTAGGTGCTAGAGGTCTGACTCTGAGCAAGTAAGTGGTCTACTGAGAAATATAGGATATTCTTGTCTCAGAACAGGACAATCAGGAGCTTAAAGGGCACACAGGCAGAAAGTAAGGAGAGAGAGAAAAAAAACAGAGGAAAGAGTAAGGATTGCAAACAGTTAAGGAGCCAGAAATAAGACATGATTGGAGTGGTGCAGTGCAGTGGCTGTGGAGCAGCAGTCTTCCGGGAGATGTTCTGGAGGATGCGGTGTTGTCCCATCTGCAGGCACCTCTCTGGGCTGAGGGAGGAGGTTGCTCATCTCCAGGCTGAGTTAGCCAGGATTTGTGGGATCTCCTCTTCCATCCAGGGACCACCAGTGCCACTGCCGTTGCCTCAGAGGTTGCCAAGAAAGAGGAGCGGATGGACCACAATGGGCTCAGGGAGGGTGAGGGTGGTGAAACAGAGGCACATCCCCCCAGCTGTACCTCTCCACAATTCCTATGCCATTCTGGCAAAGTGTGGTTCCTCTATGGAGGCACCCACAGTGAAGACCAAGGAGGATGCTGGAAACCTCCACAAAGGAGACCCACAGGAGGGTGGCAGGGGACCCTGCAGGGTAAGAAATAACTCCTGATGGGGGACTCCACTGTTAGGAAGGTAGAACTGGGAGAAAGGGGAGAGGGAGGTAAGGTGCCTGCCTGGCACCATGGCTTGGAGGAACAGGGAGCAAATCCTCAGGATTGCCGGAGCAGCTGCACAGGGGAGGGAGCTGGATGTCATTGTCCACCTAGGGACAAATGACCTGGCTAAGAAAGGGATTAGAGAAGTGCAGGAAGAATTTGTGGAATTGGGGAGGGGCCTTAGTCAAGTAGCATGCACGGTAACCTTCTCGGAGGTGCTACCCATCTATGGCATAGGAGAGGCTAGGGTGTTCCACACCATGGGATTCAATCAGTGGTTGAAAAACTGGTGTGGAACTCAAGGATTTGGCTTCATTGGGGACTGGGGGTCCACCTGGAATGATGCAAGCCTGTACTGGCATGATGGGCTGCATCTGTCCTGGAGGGGAACCAGGATCCTAGGTGATATGTTTAAATGCTTCATTGGCAAGCTTTTAAACTAGACAAGGGGGGAGGCACTGGAAAGGATCAGGAAAATCCTAGCCCCCCCAAATAATCACGGTAGTAAGTGTGCAAACACCAACATAGAGGTGTCGATAGGGAGAAGGGCATGGGTAAATGGAGAAAGTGACAAAGGCAAGAAGGACAGGGATGGATCAAAAGGGAGTAAAGCCATCAGGAAATGGAGGGTAATGAGTACCAATGCCCGTAGTCTGGGCAACAAGCTCCCCTGAGCCTGCTGGCCTTGATGGAAGAGGGATGCCTGATATCGTAGAAATCACAGAAACATGGTACACAGAGAACCATGACTGGATGTTAACATACCAGGGTACATAACCTACAGGAGAGAGAGACAGGTAGGAGAGAAGAGGGGGAGGAGTAGCTCTCTATGTAAAGGAAGGGATAAAAACAATTGAACAAAAGAGTAAACAGGGAGCAGAGGAGGCACTGTGGGTCACCTTGGAGACTGGAAAGGGCACCACAATCCGCACAGGGGTTGTGTACAGACCCCCATGTCAGGGGAAGAAATGGACAAGGATATGATAGAAGGCATTCTTAGAATGGCAGAGAAATGGAGATACTGTTGATGGGAGACCTGAAACATGCCAGATGTTAACTGAGCACATTTGCTGCAGCCACATCCAAGAGCAGGGCCATTCTTGATGCCCTACAGGTGGCAGGCATTAGACAGCTAGTTTCGGATCCCACTTGTGGAGAGCAATCTTAGACCTCTACTCTCAAACGGAGGCAGTGAGAGGATCTCAGATCTAGAAGTGGTTGCCATCTGGGGACAAGTGACCATCAAACAGTGTGGTTCACATTAAACTCAGCTACAGAGTCAAGCCATACAAAAGTGAGGGTACTGGACTTTAGGAGGGCTGACTTTGGCAAGATGGGAGAGTGCCTCAGAAAAGCACTAGCAAACAGGCTAGAAGGAGGTGTGAGCAACAATGGGAATTATCAAAACTGCCATCACAGAGGCAACAAACCTTTGTGTGAAGCAAATAAACAAATCAAAATGAAAGAAAAGCCACTATGGTTCTCAAAGAGGTGGCTGTGAAAGTCAGGAAGAAAAAGATAGCATTCCGGAAGTATAAGGAAACACAGAAGGAGCAGGACAGAGAGCTGTACCAGTTAAGGCAGAGGGAAGTCAGAATAGCAAAGGCCCAAACTGAGGAAAAGATAGCCAACTCAGTTAAGAAGGGGGATAAAACCTTTTATAGGTACATCAGCGAGTGTAGAAAGACAAAGGGAGGGATAGTGAGGCTGAATAGAATGAACGGTGGGTGGGCAGAGGGGGACAGTGAAAAAAGAGAATACTGAACAAATATTTCTGCTCAGTATTCGCAAAGAAAAGTGCCTAATCCAATTAACAGAAGCACTCTTGATAGGGGGGTTGATCCCAGTCCTTTCACAGATGAAAGGGTTCTGCAAGAACTCCTAAAACTGAAGGTGGACAAAGCAATGGGTCCTGATGGAATTCACCCCAGAATTCTAAAAGAATTAAGGGAGGAACTAGTGAAACCACTGGCTACTTTTTTTAATAAATCATGGGAGGATGGTGTGGTACCCGAGGACTGGAGGAAAGCAAATGTAATTCCTCTTCACAAAAGTGGGACCAAGACAGAGGCAGGAAACTACAGACCTGTCAGTCTGACCTCTGTGGTAGGGAAAGTGATGGAGTCACTTCTGAAGGAAAGACTAGTTGAGTACCTAGAGGCCAGTGGAGCACAGGACCCAAGGCAGCATGGGTTCACAGCGGGAAGGTCATGTCAGATGAATCTAATAGATTTCTTTGACTGGGTGACCAAAGTAGTAGACCAGGGAGGGGCTGTGGACATGGCCTACCTAGACTTTAGCAAGGCATTTTACACAGCCCCACACAAAAGATTAGTAGTCAAATTAACCGGCCTGGGAGTGGGTCCCAGGGTGGTAGCCTAAATAAAAACATTGGCTGGACAACAGGACACAGAAGGTAATTGTAAATGGAGTCCATTCTGAGAAAGGAGGGTTACTAGTGGGAATCCAGAGGTTCAGTATTGGGTCCAGTCCTTTTAATGTCTTCATCAGTGACATTGCAGAGGGACTGGAAGGAAAAGTAGTTTTTGCAGATGACACAAAGATCTACAACAGGGTTGATACACAAGGAGGCGTGGAAAGGATGAAAAGGGATTTGGCAAGGTTGGAGGAATGGTCAGAAGTATGGCAGCTAGGATTCAATGCAAAGAAGTGCAAAATAATGCACCTGGAAAACAAGAACCCAAGGGAAGAATAGACAATGGGTGGGGAGGTAGTAACAACAACAAAAAAGGAAAGGTACCTGGGGGTAATCATATCAGTTGACCTTAAGGTTAGCAAGCAATGTGAGAAGGCAGTAGGGAGGGCTGGGGGTATACTGGGATGTATAGGAGGAGGCATCATCAGCAGAAAACAGGAAGTTGTTATCCCTCTGTACAGACAGTTGGTGAGACCTCATCTGGAGTACTGTGTCCAGTTCTGGAAACCCCATCTCCATAAGGACATAGGCAGGATAGAGGCAGTCCAGAGAGGGCAACTAAAATGGTGCAGGGTCTGCAAGAGAAGCTGTATGAGGAGAGACTAAAGGAGCTTATATGTATACCCTTGAGGAAAGAAGGGAGAGGGGGGACATGATAGAAACTTTCAAGTACCTCAAGGAATCAACAAAGTCCAAGAGGGTAGCATCTTTCAGAAAAAGGCGTGCAAGAACAAGGGGACACAATTTAAAGATAGAAGGAGGTGGTTCAGGAGCATCATGGAGGAAGTATTATTTCACAGAGAGGGTAGTGATGCATGGAACAGCCTTCCTGAGGAGGTTGGGGTCTAAAACTGTGGGAGAATTCAAGAATGCATGGGACAGACATAAGGCAATTCTTGTGGGAGGTAGGAAGAAATAGGCTGTTGGTTAACTAGGATCTGCGGCCTATCTTGTAGGTAGGGAAATGGGCAGATTAGATGGGCCTAGTGGTCCTTATCTGCCGTCAAAGTCTATGTTTCTATCCTGGTACACATAGGGACTAATAATCTTGCCAGCCGGTCAGTTGGGGAGACCAAGGAACACCTGACCAGGCTGGGTGACAAACTATTATTCATTTTATCCCGCATTTCCTTCTCTGAGATCCTGCCAGTCTGGGGGGGCAGATGGAAGGAAATTCAGAGAAGGGGAGATAGGGGAGCTAAACATGTCACTCAAGGGCTGGTGCCAGGAAAAAGGACACAAATTTGTAGGGAACTGGCAACAGTTTGGGGAGTAAAAGTTCTTTAAATTTGATGGACTGCATCTAACTAAGGAGGAAGTCAGTGCACTGGGGCAGAAGTTTGACATCTTTGCAGAATATTTAAACTAGCAAATGGGGAGAGGGGTGCAGCACCCCATGCATCAAATGGGAAGAACATCCCTCCCCCCTCAGCTAGTGGTCAAACATAAGTTCAGCATGTTTGTAGTTCATTTGCATCACCAAGTAAGGAAAAAAGGTTTGGCTCCCCATACAATGCATAGGGTAAAATGCCAGATCTTGCCCCAAAACTAACACACTGGGGGGGGCAGATCCTGGGGGGGAGATGCCTTCCAACATGTTACCTCCAAAAACCATATAAACACTACAAACAGGTATCTGCCTCTATCTCTGAAATCAAACAAAGAGGCAGAAGACACTGCAGAGCAGAACACTGCAGCACAGGAGCTAGCACAACAAAACTCACCCAAATCAGGAAGCAAAACAAAAAACGCAAAAAGGAAATCCAAAAAACTTCTGATCATAGGAGACTCCATGATTCGGGGAGTTGATACCCATCTCCAGCCAGGGGTAATGGTCAGATGTCTCCCAGGTACATCAGCATGGAGCGACACTGACCGCATTGCTAAAATTGTTCACAAAGCAGGAGAAAACATTGATGTCCTAGTACACATAGGGACTAATGATCTCGCCAGCCGGTCAGTTGTGGCTCAAGGGCTGGTGCCAGGAAAAAGGACACAGATTTGTAGGGGAACTGGCAACAGTTCTGGGAGCGAAAGTTCTTTAAATTTGATGGACTGCATCTGATTAAGGAGGGAGTCAGTGCATTGGGGCAGAAGTTTGACGTCTTTGCAGAATATTTAAACTAGCAAATGGGGAGAGGGGTGCAGCACCCCATACTTCGAATGGGAAGAACACCCTTCCCCCCTCAGCTAGTGGTCAAACAGGGATTCAGCATGTTTGCAGTTCATTTGCATCACCAGGTAAGAAAAAAGGTTTGTCTCCCCATATGACGCACAAGGGTAATGCCAAATCTCACCCAACAACTAACGCACCAAAATCTGGCCAATGGAAAATCATGTACACAAATGCTCACAGCCTGGGAAATAAGATTCCAGACCTGCAGGCAATAATGTCAGAGACTAAACTGGACATAGTAGCAATTAGTGAGATGTGGTTTACCAGTAACCACACTTGGGAGACTTCAGTACCTGGCTATGTATTGTTCAGAAGAGACCGAGGTGCAAAGGGGGGGGGAGGAGTGGCCCTATATGTCAATGAAAATATCAAAGCTACAGATATTCAGAATACACATAAGGAGCCAGAAGAACTGTGGGTCACCTGGAAAGGAAATGGGACAGCCATAAGAACTGGGGTTGTCTACAGGCCCCCAGACCAGGGGAGGACATAGACACATTACTGTTAGAAGATATACAAAACATGACAGCTAAAGGGGAGGTTCTGATAATGGGAGACTTCAACATGCCGGATACAGATTGGTCAACACCAGCAGGAACATCTGCCAGAACTAGACACATAGTGGATTCCCTGCAGGGGGAGGGCCTCAAACAACTGGAACAGCAACCCACAAGAGACAGGGCTATCCTAGATCTAGTACTGACTAACAAGGAAGGGATCACAGATCTCCAGGTAGAAGGTCATCTGGGGGCCAGTGACCATCACATGGTATGGTTCAATTTGGCTACTACATCTAAATCATCCCATTCCAAGGTAAAAATATGGGACTTCAGAGGAGCTGACTTTGATAAGATGGCCAACAGAGTTAAGCTAGCCCTGACAAAAAGAAACACAGGTGAAGGGGTATAGGCAAAGTGGGCAAGCATTAAGGATGCAATACTTGAAGCAACATCCCATTGTGTTAGACAGAAAAGGAAGTGCAAAAGAAGAAGGAAACCACTTTGGTTCTCAAATACAGTAGCAGAAAAGGTCAGAGCCAAAAGGCTGGCCTTCAGGAAATATAAGGAAACACAATGGGATGAAGATAGGGAGGCATACCAAACTGCCCTAAGGGAAGCAGGGAAGGCAGTAAGGCAGGCAAAGTCCCAAACTGAGGAAACACTAGCACAACAGTAAAGAAGGTGACAAGACTTTCTATAGACACATTAGTGAAAGGAGAAAGTCCAGAGGGGGTATTGCTAAGCTTAAAGGAGAAAAGGGAGCATGTGAGGAGGAGGACCCTGTAAAGGCATCTATCCTAAATAGATACATTTGCTCAGTATTTACTGAAGAGAAGGTAGGGCAGGGCCCACAGCTTAGCATCATAGACACAGGGGGGAGGGAAGTGAGCACTACTCCCTTCACAAAAGAAAGGGTCCTACAAGAGCTTGCTAAGCTCAGGGTTGATAAGGCAATGGGACCTGATGGCATACATCCCAGGGTACTTAAGGAGCTAAAGGTGGAACTAGCAGAGCCATTAGCAGAACTGTTTAGTGAGTCTCTGAGCACAGGAGAGGTCCCAGAAGACTGGAGAAGGGCTCATGTGATCCCGCTCCACAAGAGTGGTAGCAGGGAGGATGCAGGGAACTACAGACCAGTCAGTCTTACCTCAGTAGTGGGCAAGATTATGGAGGCACTTCTCAAGGAAAGAATAGTGCAGCACCTGGAATCCATAGGGGCACAGGATCCAAGACAGCATGGGTTTACAAAAGGAAGGTCCTGTCAAACTAATGTCATAGATTTCTGTGACTGGGTAACCAGAGTGGTGGACCAAGGGGGAGCAGTTGATGTCACCTACCTTGACTTCAGCAAAGTTTTTGACACTGTTCCACATAGAAGATTGATAAATAAGCTGGGTAGGCTCGTGGTGGGTCAGAAGTTGGTCAACTGGGTGGCAAACTGGTTGTGGGCAGAAAACAGAGAGTAGTGGTAAATGGTATACAGTCAGAAGAGATGCAAGTCACAAGTGGGGTACCTCAGGGATCAGTTCTGGGGCCAGTCCTCTTCAACATCTTCATTAGTGACCTTGCAGATGGACTAGAGGGTAAGGCTTGTCTGTTTGCAGATGACACCAAGATCTGCAACAGAGTAGATGATCCAGATGGGGTGGGCAGAATGAGAAGAGATCTGGATAAACTAGCAAAATGGTCAGAAGAGTGGCAACTGGGATTTAATGCAAAGAAGTGCAAAATCATGCACATAGGGAAGAGAAACCCTGAAGCCACCTATAGGCTGGGAAGGGAGTTGCTAGCAGTCACAAAGGAAGAAAGACACTTGGGCATCATCATCACTGATGACCTGAAATCATCCAAGCAGACCTCTAAAGCAGTAGGTAAGGCTAGGGGTGTTAGGGTGTATTAGTAGGGGTATCACAAGTCATAAGAGGGAGGTAATAATCCCTCTTTACAAGACACTGGTTAAGCCCCATCTGGAGTACTGTGTGCAGTATTGGAGGCCACACCTTCACAAGGACATTAACCAAATTGAGGCAGTCCAGAGAAGGGCAACCAAAATGGTGCAGGGACTGCATCAGAAGACATATGAAGACAGATTAACAGAGCTCAATATGTATACCCTTGAGCAACGGAGGGAGAGAGGTGATATGATCAAAGCATTCAAACACCTTAAGGGCATTAACAAGGGTGAAAGAGTCTAACATGTTTAAATATAAGAAAAATAGCAGGACAAGAGAACACAGCATGAGATTAGAGGGGGACGATTAAGAGGGAATGTGAAATTCTTTTTCACAGAAAAGTGGGTGGATGCATGGAATGACTTACCTCAGGAAGTGGTGGCTATGAATACAGTGCAGGACTTCAAACAGGCATGGGATAGGCATAAAGGGAGCAATACAGATGAGTATGAATAGATAGGTCACTGACAGAGCAAAGCCTATGGCACATTTATAAGGTAGAAAAGAAATGGGCAGACTGGATGGCCTTGCAGTCCTTATCTGCCATCAACTTCTATGTTTCTATGTTTCTACACCAAAATCTGGCCAATGGAATATCATGTACACAAATGCTTGCAGTCTGGGAGACAAAATCCCAGACCTGCTGGCAATAATGATAGAGGCTAAATTGGACATAGTGGCCAGTAGCGAGATGTGGTTTACTAGTAACCACACTTGGGAGACTTCAGTACCTGGTTATGTACTGTTCAGAAGAGACCGAGGTGCAGAAAGGGGGGGCTGGAATGGTCCTTTATGTCAATGAAAATATCAATGCTACAGAAATTCAGAATACATACAGTATAATGAGCCAGAAGAACTGTGGGTCACCCTGGAAACAGGAAATGGGACAGCCATACAAACTGGGGTTGTGTACATGCCTCCCACCTAGCATGACAGCTAAAGGGGAGGTTCTGATAATGGGAGACTTCAGCGTGCCAAATACAGATTGGTCAATACCAGTAGAACATCTGCCAGAACTAGACACATGGTGGATTTCCTGCAGGGGGAGGGCCTCAAACAACTGGTACAACAACCCACAAGAGACAGGGCTATCCTAGATCTAGTACTGACTAACAGGGAAATGATAACAGATCTCCAAGTAGGTCACCTGGGGGCCAGTGACCATGCCATGGTATGGTTCAATTTGGCCACTAGAACTAAATCATCCCATTCCAAGGCAAAAATAGGGGACTTCAGAGGAATTGACTTTGATAAGATGGTCAACAGAGTTAAGCTAGCCCTGGCAAAAAGAAATACAGGTGAGGGGGTACAGGCAAAGTGGGCAAGCATTAAAGGTGCAATACTTGAAACAACATCCCATTGTGTTAGAGAGAAAAGGAAGTGCAAAAGAAGAAGGAAACCACTTTGGTTCTCAAAAACAGTAGCAGAAAAGGTCAGAGTCAAAAGGCTGGCCTTCAGGAAATATAAGGGAATGCAGCAGGATGAGGGTAGGGAAGCATGGAAGGCAGTAAGGCAGGCAAAGGCCCAAACCGAGGAAACACTAGCATGAACAGTAAAAGAAGGTGACAAGACTTTCTATCGATACATTAGTGAAAGGAGAAGGTCCAGAGGGAGTATTGCTAAGATTAAAGGAGAAAAGGGAGCATGTGAGGAGGAGGACCCTGTAAAGGCATCTATCCTAAATAGATACTTTTGCTCAGTATTTACTAGAAGAAGGTAGGGCAGGGCCCATAGCCCAGCACCATGGACACAGGGGGGAGGGTGGGAGGTGTGCACTAGTCCCTTCTCAAAAGAAAGGGTCCTATAAGAGCTTGATAAGCTCAGGGTGGATAACGCAATGGGACCTGATGGCATACATCCCAGGGTACTAAAGGAGCTAAGGGTGGAACTAGCAGAGCCATTATCAGAACTGTTTAGTGAGTCTCTGAGTACAGGAGAGGTCCCAGAAGACTGGAGAAGGGCTCATGTGATCCCGCTCCACAAGAGTGGTAGCAAGGAGGAGGCAGGGAACTACAGACCAGTCAGTCTTACCTCAGTAGTGGGCAAGATTATGGAGGCACTCCTTAAGGAAAGGATAGTGCAACACCTGGAATCCACAGGAACACAGGATCCAAGACGACATGGGTTTACAAAGGAAAGGTCCTGTCAAACTGATCTCATAGATTTCCTTGACTGGGTAAACAGAGTGGTGGACCAAGGAGAGCAGTTGATGTCACCTACCTTGACTTACTAACATACTAACATACTAAAATGCCAGCAGAATAGGCCTAACGGTCTTTCGAGTCTGCTCGATTGGTCAGCCCCCACCCTGGGTGCTGACCTTGCTGACCCCCTCGCCTTCTCTGGCTTCTCCTTTCCCAGTTCTGGATATTCTTGCTGCATTGGATTTTGCTTCCAGAACCCTTCCCCTGTACCTGTCCCAGCCCCTCTTGAACCCCTCCACCAGCCCCCTAGGCAGTGCATTCCATGGCTCCACCACCCTCTCAGTGAAGTAGCACCTCCTCCTTTCTCCCCTGAATCTTCCCCCCTCCAGCTTCCACCCATGCCCTCTAGTGGCCCCCTCCTCCTTCCTTCGAAGCACCCTGACTGTTCCTCCCTATTTACCCTCTTCATGTACTTGAAGACCTCTATCATGTCCCCCCGGTCCCTTCTCTCTTCCAATGTGTACATATTTAGCTCTTCGAGCCTCTCCTCATAGATCCTGTCCCCCAAGCCCCAAATCATTTTGGTTGCCCTCCTCTGGACCCTCTCCAGGAGTTTAATGTCCCTTCTTAAGTGTGGCCTCCAAAACTGCATGCAGTACTCAAGATGTGGCCTTACCAAGCAGTTATACAGTGGGAGTATCACTTCCCTCCTTCTGGAGGTGATCCCCCTAGCGATGCATCCCAGCATCTTGTTGGCCTTGGCTGCCACCCTCCTACAAGTCTCAGAGTTGTTCATCTTGAAATCCACCACCACTCCCATGTCCCTGTCAGCCATTGAGACTTGTAGCATTTCCCCCCCAGGGGTGTACACTTGGCCGAGGTTTCTGGCCCCCAGGTGGAGTACCTTGCACTTCCCTGCATTGAACCTGAGCTTCCACTTTCTAGACCATCTTTCCAGAGCCTCCAGGTTCCCCTGTAGAGCCACCCTCCCCTCCTCCCCATCCACCACCGCCCCCAGATTTGAGTCATCCGCAAACAGACTCATCTCACTCCTGATTCCTGTCCTTATGTCAGAGACGTAGGCGTTGAACAGGAGGGGCCCAAGGACTGATCCCTGTGGGACCCCACTAATGACTCTCTTTGGGGATGAGACTATCCCGCCAACTACGACCCTCTGGGTCCGGTCCTGGAGCCAATTGCCTATCCATCTGATCATCTGGTTCCCCACCCCCATTTCTCCCAGCTTATCCAACAGGCCCATGTGAGGAACAGAGTCAGATGTCTTGCTGAAGTCTAGAAAGAGGACGTCCACTGGTCTACCCAGGTCCAAGGCACTCGTCACCCAGTCATAGACCTCCACAAGGTTTGTCTGACACAATTTCCCTAGGATGAATCCATGCTGTCTATCGTCCAGGCACCCTGACTTTCCAGGTCCCCCCAGCCTCTCCTTAACAATGCCCTCCATCCTTGCCCACCACCACGATGTCAGGCTGACAGGCCTGTAGTTCTCCCGTCCTTGATCCCCCTTGTGGATAGGCACTATATCGCCACCTTCCAGTCCTGGGGCACCCACCCTGTCCTCAGAGAGATGGTGAAAGCTCCATGGGGTTTGCAGAGACATCCACAAGTTCCTTCAGCACTCTGGGATGTAATTTATCCGGCCCAGTGCTTTCTCCGTCTTAAGGGAGCTGAGGGCTTCCTCACTCTCTCTGCTGATTTTCACTTCCAGTACCTCTTCTCCTGCTTAGCCCTCCCCCCACCAGTGATGCCTCCCCTCTCCCAGACCCGCCCGATTGGTAAGGGTCCCCCCCTCCTCAGTATCTCTGTCTCCTCCTATGTATGATGCAGCACCCCCATTTTCCTTGGTGAAAGCTGAGGTGAAGTACTCATTTCGTACCTCAGCCTGCTCCCCTGGGTCTTGTGCCCATCTCTCCCCTGATTTAATCCTGATAATCTGCCCCTTCACCCTTCATTTTTCCCCAATGTATCTAAAGAACCCCTTGTTCCCTCTCCTGATTTCCCTGGCCAGGTTCTGCTCCTTCCTTGCCTTAGCCGCCCTCACCACCCTAATGGCCCTTCTAGCCATCAGCTCATACTCCCCTCAATCCCTTTCACTCCTTGAGCACTTGAATTGCCTATAGGCTGCCTTCTTTCCCTGCACCACCTTCTGGACCTCCCTGGTCCACCAGCAGGTTTTCAGACCCACCGCATTTTAGTCTTACTCTTGCTCAGGTGCTGGTAGCATCTTGCACCCTTCTCCTGATGATTTCCCACCTACTATCAGCGTCCATGTCGGACCTAATCCCATCCAAATGCTCCTTAATGATCCTTCCCATTTCCTTAAAACCCGTTCCCCTGAAGTCAGTTACCTCCATCTTTGTGCAGCTTTTTAGCCCTCCTAGGTCCAGGCAGAACCAGACTGTGACATGGTAACTCCCTGCCAACGGGTCCCTTACCTCCAGACCCCTAATCTGGTCACCGTCTGCCAGGACCACATCCAGTACCTGCGCCTCCCTGGTCGGTTACCCCACCTACTGAGTTAGGAACACATCTTGAAAGACATCTAACAACCTCTGTTCCCTGGTCACAGAAGATGTCATAGTCTCCCAGTCTGTTCCTGGCATGTTTAAGTCCCCCAACACCATCACTGTTCCTCTGCCCAGTCTGCAGTGTCTCCCAACATCTGCCACCAGACTCCTCCTCCAGCTCCTTCTGCCAGACAGGGTCTCATACACCACTCCTATTTTTTACTGTCTTGCCCCTTGTTATCAAGGTGACCCAAATTGCTTCCACGGTTCCCTCCACCTCCTCTACTCCCCCTATGCCAATGCAGTTTTTGACAAAATTGCTACCCCTCCTCCCCTTCCCTCCCCCCTGTCCTTCCTGAACATAGTGTAACCCTCCAGGTTCAGGTCCCAGTCATGTCCTGCAGTGGCCCAGGTCTCAGTCACCGCTGCCACATCTACTGCTCCCTCAGTTAGCATCGCCTGGAGCTCAGGCATTTTATTTCCCAAGCTCCTGGCATTTAGCAGGACTACCTTCCACCCTTTCCCTATACTTCCGTTTCCCCCGTTTGTGTTCCCATGGGGATTCTGTTTTCCCCTGGTCTGCACTTTACCAGTCGGCCTTTTCCTGCAATCCTCCAGCTCCCCAGGGGGGTGGAGACAGAGTCCCTCCTTTATTGGCACCCCCTTGACAGCCGTTTCTCCCATCCCACCCCCCTTCACAAGTTTAAACCCCACTTTTCACCAATGAACCCCTCTATTTTCAACTTAAGGATTTCCCTCCCCTCCAAATTGAGATGGAGTCTATCTCTAGCATACAGCTCCTTATCCTCCCAGGTCTCCCCCCAATCCCCCATCAACCCATACCCTCTGGCCTCACACTCTCTGAGCCACTGGTTTATCTCCTAATCTTTCTTTTGTGCTCCCCACTAGCCCTTGGCACTGGCAGGATTTCTGAGAAGGAAACTGTGCATCCTATGTCACGACAGACCCTGGCAAGTTCCCTGAATCTTGCCTGTATCTCTAGCATGCTATTTCCCTCAATGTCATTTGTACCCAGGTGGACCAGTATGTCTGGGGAACCCCCACAATCCTTTGCCAGCTGATACACCTCGTGCTTAGCCCTGTGCACTGTTAGTCCAGGGAAGCATTTTGTTCTGACTGGCCAGGCTTCTCCCTCCATATCCCATTTGATACCCCTGATCATAGAATCCCCCAACAGGAGCACTCTGACCGCTTCTTTTCCTCCATTCCCCCCCCTTACATGTCCCTCATTCTTTCTACCGGCCCCTCCACCCAGCCGGCTCCTTGTTCCTCCCCCTACCTGGGTACCACATGCCACCCCTCCTTATTTACCCTGGCCACCCCTCCCTCCAATCCTGCCTCTCCTCCTCCTGAGTATCCTTCTGTACCTTGCTAACTCCCCCTCATTGCTCACAACTGGTCCTTCTCCCCATCTGCTAAACTAGCCTGGCTTATCCTCCCTTCCTTGCTGTCTCCATTTAGTTCCTCCTTGCTAGTATTGCTCCCTGGCCTAAACCCTCAGCTCCCTTTACTAAATCCTCCTTGTACTTCTGGTCCTTCTTCATTACCTTTCCTCCCAACTGGTCCTTCTCCTTGTGCTTTCCTCCCTCTTCCCCTGTCTCTCCTGCTCTGACTTACTGCTCCCCCATTTTCCTGCATTCCAGGTTCCCCTGTTCTTCCTGCTATCTGGCCCCTGCCTCCTGCCCCACCTCCCTTTCCATCTCTAACCACCCCCTGTCATGGCTACATCACCCCCCTCATCCTCGAGCAGAAGAAGAAATTGAAGTGGTTACTGAGTGTAAATCTGATCCACCTCCCGCCTTGCTTCCTTTGTCCAGCCCTGGCCATCTGCCTACTTCCCTGAGAATGTTGTCCCTCTGTCCCTCCTTTGTGAGGGCCCCAGATTCTTACCCTGCCTGCTTCCTTGGTAGTGTCCTTTTGGACCCCTCTGCCCAGGGTCCCTATGTGACCCTGAGCATTCTCCTGCACCTCTTTCTCTATGCCACTGCCCCAGTGCTTGGTGCAACCCTGTGGGAGATCCCTGCCTCTTCCCCAACCATACCTCCCCTTCCCCAGCTGTCTCCTAACCCCACAACCTCCTCCCTAAGCTGTGCCAGCTGGTAGCACACAGGCAACCACCAAACTTCCAAGCCCAGTCCAGTATCATGGCTGCTCCACACCCTGTGCACCCCACCACCCTCCCAAAGATGCCGGCCCTAATGCCATGTGGTTCCATCCCCTTCCAAGTAGATTTCCTTGGGTGAGCCACCAGGTTCCCCCCAGTCCAAGATACAACCCTACTGCCAAATCAGGTCACCTACTAATCTTAGATACAGTCCCACAGTACACGGTAACCCTTGTTACTAGGTGCAGTACAACACAGTAAACTTATAAGGAAATGAACAACTCTCTAAGCTCCTCTCTCCCGGCCTTTAAATCCAACCCCCAGTGGCTAGAACTACATGAGCTGCACCTGCAGCCTTTTCCTCCAATTGCAGGGCAGGTGTTCCCCTATAAATTAGCAGAACTCTGGGGAGGGAGGGGTGGGGGGGTGGGTCTTGGGCAGACACCCGACTTGAGAGAGAGAGTATCAGCCTTGTTTCTCCCCTCCAAGCCCAGCAGCCAAATACCCAGGCCCAAGCAAATCCCACCAAATAGGTTTTAAATCAGAAGAAATAGGCCTCCACCAGTGCAGCCTGTTACACAGTGAAACATCCAACAAATGAGCCCACTTACAGCCACCAAACCAGTTTTCAAACTTCCAGCAGCCACCAAAACAATACCCTGCTAACCCCTTAGAAGTAAGAAAGCAAATAAATAACCTACCAAGTAAAATCCACAAGAACCCTGTAAAAACAACAAGCAGCAGCTACTGTCCTGGAACACAACTGATCATGTCCCCTTCCAGTTCTTTCTCAAAGCAAAGCTTTTGATACTGTTCCACATAGAAGATTGATTAATAAGCTGGGTAGGCTCAGGTGGGTCAGAAGTTGGTTAACTGGGTGGCAAACTGGTTGATCAGCAGAAAACCGAGTGGTGGTAAATGGTATACAGTCAGAAGAGATGCAAGTCATGAGTGGGGTACCTCAGGGATCAGTCCTGGGGCCAGTCCTCTTCAATGTCTTCATCAGTGACATTGCAGAAGGACTGGAAAGTAAAGGTTTATCTGTTTGCAGATGACACCAAGATCTGCAACAGAGTAGATGATCCAGATAGGGTGGGCAGAATGAGAAGAGATCTGGATAAACTGACAAAATGGTCGAAAAAGTGGCAACTGGGGTTTAATGCAAAGAAGTGCAAGATCAAGCACATGGGAAGAGAAACCCTGAAGCCACCAACAGGCTGGGAGGGAAGTTACTACAGTCACAAGGAAGAAAGAGACTTGGGCATCATCATCACAGATGACCTGAAATCATCCAGGCAGACACTAAAGCAGTAGGTAGGGGCTGGAGGGATATTGGGGTGTCTTAGTAGGGTATCACAAGTCAGAAGAGGAGGTAATAAACCCTCTTTACAAGACACTGGTTAGACACCATATGGAGTGCTGCATGCAGTACTGGAAGCCACATCTTCACAAGGACATTAACCCAATTGAGGCAGGCCCGAGAAGGACAACCAAAGTGATGCAGGGTCTACATCAGAAAACATATGAGGACAGATTAACTGAACTCAATATGTATACCCTAGCGCAAAGGAGGGAGAGAGGGGATAGGATCAAATTATTCACACACCTTAAGGGCATTATCAAGGTGAAAGAGTCTAACATGTTTCAGTATAAGAAAATAGCTGGACAAGAGGACACAGCATGAGATTAGAGGAGACCAATTAAGGGGTAATGTGAGGAAGTTCTTTTTCACAGAAAGGGTGGTGGATGCATGGAATGGCCTGCCTCAGGCAGTGGTGGATATGAATACAGTGCAGTGCTTCAAACAGGCATGGGATAGGCATAAGGGAGCAATACAGAGGAGTATGAATAGATAGGCCATTGACAGAGTAAAGGCCAATGGTACATTCATAAGGCAGAAAAAGAAATGGGCAGACTGGATGGGCCTTGCAGTCCTTATCTGCTATCAACTTCTATGTTTCTATAATCTAAAAGTATACAATATTAAGAAAACAAGCATTATATGTTCTATATGTTGATTTTAAAACAGCATTCGACAGTCAATAGATCCATAATTTGGACTACTCTAGCAAAGAGAGGAATGAATCCCGATTTGATAGCAATAATTAAGACCCTATATACTGAGACATGGGCCAAAGTAAGACTAGGTTGTAGTGGTAAACTATCAAAACATTTTGCTATTGACAAAGAATACAGCAGAAATGCGTAATGGCACAACTCTGTTCTCACTATATATAAATGAATTATTGGAAGAATTGGACAATCAAATACAGATTCACCTAAGATGATGAAAGAGAAATAGGAGTACTGGGTTTTGCTAATGATATTATCATCTTGACTATATCAAAACCAGGTCTCCAAAAAAATCTGTATCTTACAAAAGTTGCAACCACACTTGAATTGAGATAAACTTAAACAAACCTAGGTATCTACTGTATAATTGGGAAGAAGCAATACAAAGGGTTCTTTTGTTTACAATGGACACAAATTAATAACAACTAAAAATTACCAATATTTGAGGCTTGACATACTCTGAGAATGGCAAATGGCTGGAGCAGACAAGGACATTAATAGACAAATTAAACAAGACAGCCAACGGTCTGAGCAGGTTTAGCTATGCCTATGGTGCATTAACAATAAAACCTTGGATTGAAGCCATAAAAATGAAATATCATTCTCAACTAACATATGGTTCAGAAATTTGGGAAGAGTAAAATAGGCACAGTTTGATGAGCCCAATCTATAGCTTCTAGGAAGATACCTTGGTGTGGGACATTCATTTCCAGCAATTTACATAAGAGCTGAACTACAGTTAGATAATGTTAATACACTAACAGATGCAAGAAACTTAACTTTCTGGTTAAGATTAACCAGACAGCCACAGGAGAGACTTTCAAGTTTGTGTTTACAAGAAAAATAATTATGGTACACAGACAAGTGTTTTAACTCAAATTGTTTCAGAGAAATTAGATCCAGTTTAGAAAAATATGATCTAACTCACTTGCTGAAGTCTCATGAACAAAATTGTTCCCTGAGTATACATTGTTATTGCCTGTATGTAATACAAAAAATAAGGGAGTACTGGGAGGAATTAGATGTACAGAACATTATTAGAGATAGTAGGTATTCCAAGTGGTATGCTGACAACATACTGAAGTATGGGTATCAAAATTACTTTGTTATATTGCTGGATCCTAAAATTAGGACACATTTTACTAGATATAAATTTTGAAATACAGTCAGGAAATATAATTAAGGCTAGATTTGACCAAACTAAACAAATCTCACCAAAATGCGGGCGTGGGAAAGGAGAGAATGAAAATATCACGCATATACTTTGGTCATGTAGCAGGTATAGTTTACAACAAACTTATATGTTTCAGATTATTTTCCAGATAATTAAGCAAGATGATATGGGACTGGATAAAAAAGTCCTAACAGAAATTGTAGTTCATACACAGGATGAATTCACAACTAAAACCCTGGGCAACTATTTATGGAGTGTGGCTAAGATCAAACATAAATGTGTAGAATGATTATAACTAGGACAGACAATTGTGTGGTAAATCCAATGTAGAGTAGATATAAAAATGATAATTGGAATGATGTGCAATATATTTTTGTATTTTTATACAAGAATGTTTGGATTATAGAATTAATATCCTGACAAATATTATTATTCTGCCCTTGAGATGTTTTCAGAGTTTATCAGCTGTTAACTATTGTGTTTATGTGCTTGTAATATTACTAGCACCACCACAAAGGTCCTAGACTTCAGGTGGGCAGATTTTCCCAGGATGAGGGAGATGTTCCAGGGGATGGGGGTGGGTGGGGATGGAAGGAGGGCAGAGGAACTATGGAAAAAGTTCAGGGGTGCTCCTTGCAGTGACAGATGGATGTGTAAGGAGAGTAAGAAACAAAAAGAAGGAGGAGGCTGCTGTGGTTCAATAGGGAAGTGAGTGAGGCAATAGGGAAGATGAAAGGGCATACCAGGAATACAAGAGAATGCAGAGGAAGGAGGATGGGAAAAATACAAAGAGAAGCTGAGGGTGTCTGGGAAGAGGATTAGGAAGGTTAAGGCAGAAACAGAGGAGTGAATTGCTAGGCCGGTCAAATGGAGAGAAAATATGTTTTTTTGATGCATAGGGGAAAGGAGCAAGGTAAAGCAGGAAATAGTAAGGATTAAAGGGGAGAGGGGACTGCAGGTTGAAGGAGAGTTTGAGAAAGATGAGATGATGAATAGATACTTCATCTTGGTTTTCATAACAGAGGGGGAAGGGGGCCAGCACTCAGTGAGATGGGAAAGGGCAGGTGGGGTGGATCCTAGTCCAAACAGTGTGGAAGAGGTATGGGAGGAATTAGGTACTGTAAGCTGAGGGTGAACAAGGCCATGGGCCCTGATGGCCTACACATTAGGGTACTCAGAGAATTAAGGGGGGGGTTACTGGTGGAACCTCTGGCAGGGTTATTTAACTTGTCCCTGGATACAGGGTTGGTACTGAAGGACTGGAAGAAGACAGATATGATGCCATGTTATAAATGTGGCAGTAGGGAGGAGGCCGACAATTATCGCCTGGTCATTCTCACATCGGTGGTGGGTAAAATAATGAAGACAATATTTAAACAAAGGATGGTTAGCTATTTGGAAGAGAGGAACCTGCAAGATATTCGGCAGTATGGCTTCACTCAGGGTCGGTTATGTCAGATAAACCCGATTAAATTCTTAGATGAGGTTACAAGAGTGGTTGATCAAGTTGGGGCAATGAACATGGTCAGCTTGACTTTGGGAATTCCTTAAATATGATGCCTCACAGAAGACTGGTAAATAAGTTTGGGAGTCTAGGCATGGGGCAGAAAATAACAAGACTGGTGGAGAGCTGGCTCACGGGTTGAAGCCAAAGGGTGGTGGTCAACAGGGTGCAATCTGGGGAGACAGAGGTGACGAGTAAGGTCCCCCAGGGTCGGTGTTGGGGCTCACACTGTTTAGCATTTATGTCAGCAACATTGCAGAAGGGCTGCAAGGGAAGGTCTGTGTTTTTGTGGATGACACAAAACTCAGCAAAAGGGTAGACACCACGTGGGGGGGGCGGAAAAGAAGAATGATCTAAGATTAGTGGAAGAGTGATTGGAAACATGGCAGCTAAATTTCAATGTCAGGAAATGCACAGTGATGCACACGGGGAGGAGGAATCCAAATACCACAACACACTAGGAAGGGGTCAAAAAATGGTTGTAACCAGGCAGGAGAAGGATCTAGGATTTATAATCACTGATAACTTTAGGGTGGGGACCCAGTGCAGAAAGGCAGTGGGCAAAGCTAACAGGATGCTGGCATGCATAAGAAGAGGGATAACCAGCAGAAGGATGCCACTCTACAGCTCCCTGGTTAGGCCACACCTGGGGTATGGGGTACAGTTCTGGAGGATCCATCTATGAAAAGACATAGATTGCATGGAAAGGGTGCAGAGAAGGACCACTAAATAAATGACAACCAAGGAAGGGGCTGGAGTAGAACAGTGAAGCAGTCTAGGGAGGTCAAATCATGGAAAGCCATGTGTGCAAATGCCAGGAGCCTTAGCAACAAGATGGAAGATCTGGAGGCTGTCATGGTACAGTCAGACCTGGACATTGTGGCCATCACTGAAACCTGGTGTAATGATAACCATGACTGGGAGATGGCCATACCTGGCTACAACATATTCCAGAAGAGACAGAGCAGGCAGGAAGGGAGGAGGTGGCACTGTATGTGAAAAATGACAAGGGCCACACAGATCCAGGAGGAACAAATGGGGAGAGATACTGTGGGTTAAGCTGAAAGGAAATGGGGCCAGCCATCCGCACAGGTGTGGTCTATAGATCACCAGCCCAGGAGGAAGAAACAGATGAGAGCTGATGCTAGCCATCCAAAGGATGGCAGACAAGGGTGAGGTAGTACTGGTTGGAGACTCAATATACCAGATGTGGACTGGAGCATCCCAGCAGCAGCATCAACTAGGAGCAGATTTATCCTGGACTCCTTCAGGGTGCCTTCCTCAAGCAACTGGTCATGGAACCAACTCGACGAAGGCAATACTGGACCTTGTGCTCACAAACAGGGACAGTGTGATGGGGAATAACAGTGGGAGCACCTGGGTAACAGTGACCACCAGTCATTGTGGTTTGAAATCACAGAAAGAGCAGAACCAAACCACACAAAAACACGTATCCTGGATTTTAGGGGGCAGACTTTGGGAAAATGGGGAGATGCTTGAAAGAGGCATTAAGGGAATGGGACAGGAATCAGGGATTGAGGAACAGTGGGCAGTATTTAAAATGGGATTATAAGAACAACAGAATTATGCATTAAGCAGGTTAGCAAGAGGAAAAGAAAGAGGAGACCATTATGGTTTCCAAAGAGGTAGCAAAGAAGTGAAAGCCAAAAGATTGCATTCAGACAATACAAAAAGACACAGGCAGAAGGGGATAGGGAGAAGTACCAGGAGAAACAAAGGGAGGCAGGGAAGTCAGTAAGGGAAGCCAAAGCTCAGACAGAGAACACATTGCAAAATCAGTGGTTAAAGGGACAAAACCTTTACAGGTACATAAGTGAAAAAAAGAAGGACAAAGGGAGGGATAGTGAGACTGAAGGGGAGGATGGGAGCCGCGTGGAGGATGACAACAGTAAAGCTGACATATTGAACAGGTATTTCTGCTCAGTCTTTACTAAGGAAGAGGTAATGGGTCTGAAGGGAGTACAAGGGGTGAGAATGGTGCAGAAATGGACACAAGTCCCTTTACACGAGAAAGGGTCCTGAAGGAACTGGAAGTAATAAGAGCTGATAAAAGCAATGGGCCAGATGGGGTGCACCCCAGGGTCCTTAAAGAACTAAGAGGTGGTGGCTGAACCTCTGGCTATCCTGTTCAGCCAATCACTGGAAACAGGGAGGTACCCAAAGACTGGAGGACAGCAGATGTAGTCCCTTATACAAAAGTGGGAACAAAGAGGAAGCAGGGAACTACAGACCAGTCAGCCTCACCTCTGGTAGTGGGAAAGATCATGGAAGCACTACTGAAGGAGAGATTGGTGGAACATCTGGTTGTCAATGGACTACAGGACCCAAGGCAGCATGGTTTCACCAGGGGAGGTCATGTCAGACCAACCTCATTGAATTTTTGACTGGGTGACTAGGGAGGTGGATCAGGGAGGGCAGTGGACATGGCCTATCTGGACTTCAGCAAGGCCTTTGACACTGTGCCACATAGAAGACTATTACACAAACTGGGGAATATGGGTGTGGGCAGGACAGTAGTGTGGTGGGTAGGTAACTGGCTGGGTGGCAGGACACAGAGGGTGGTGGTAAATGGCTGTCACTCCACAGAGGGAAGAGTGACCAGTGGGGTACCACAGAGGATCAGTGCTGGGACTGGTCCTTTAACATCTTCATCAGTGACATTGCACAGGATATAGAAGGCAGAATTTCACTGTTCGCTGATGACACAAAGCTCTGTAACAGAGTAGACACACAGAGGTGTAGACAGAATGAGAAGGGACCTGCAGAAACTTGAAGAATGGTCAAGGGTTTGGCAGTTGAAATTCAATGCAAAGAAGTGCAAGATAATGCATATGGGCACAAAAAACCCTGGCACAATATATCAGTTGGGGGTGAGGATATAGCATGCACCAAGCAGGAAAGGGATCTTGGGGTTGTCATCTCTGATGACCTCAAGGTAGGGAAACAGTGTGACAAGGCATCAGGTAAAGCAAATAGGATGCTGGGATGTATAGGCAGGGGCATCACCAGCAGGAAAAGGGAGGTCATAATTCCGCTATACAAGACACTAGTGAGGCCCCACCTGGAGTACAGTGTACAGTTCTGGAGACCATACCTACGTGAGGACATAGACAGGGTAGAGAAGGTTCAGAGAGGGCAACAAAGATGGTGCATGGGTTGCATCACAAGTCCTATGAAGACAGGTTGAAGGAACTGAACATGTACTCCCTGGAGGAGAGGAGGGAGAGGGATATGAGAGAGACATACAAGTATCTTACAGGGAGGAACAGGGTGCAGGAAAACACTATTTTTAAGCGAAAAGAGATGTTTCAGGACTAGAGGGCATGGGATGAAGTTGGAGGGAGGACGATTCAGAGGAAACATGAGAAAGAATTTCTTCACAGAACGGGTGGTGGACAAGTGGAACACCCTGCCAGAGGAAGTGGTGGGGACTGAAACAATCAGGATTTAAGAATGCATGGGATAGACATAAAGGAATTCTAGAGTTCAGGGTAAGGGAAATAGACTTCTAGGAAAACAAACTGAACTTACAAGCTCAAATGGGCCAGACTAGGTGGGCCATAGGCCCTTATCTGCCGACACTGTCTTATGTATCTATGTATCTATGTATCTATGTAAAATGGTACATCAGCTAAGTGGGAAGAAATATAAGGAGAGGTTTAAGGAGCTGGATTTGTATCCCTGGAGACAAGGAGGAGAGAGAGAACATGATTGCAACTTTCTAGTACGTGAAGGGGATCAACAAAGTGGGGAGAGCTTATTTTCCAGGAAGGTAGATACAAGAACTAAGGGGCATGGATTGAAATGGAGGGGAATATTTAGGGAAAAATGTTAAGAAGCATTACTTCATGGCGAGACTGGTTAAGCCCTGGAATGGACTGCTGCAGGTGGTGTTTTATTCATTTATTCATTTATTTATTTATTTATTCATTCATTCATGGATTACGATACCTTTGAGCACATAACAGCTCTTTTACAAAGGTTCCACATCAGTGGGAAGGGTGACAGACATACAAAGGATGGTATTACATAAAATGTTGACAATAAAGTATTTAAAATGACAACATGACATTAACATTGCAACTAAAAATTAAAACTATGAATCGGTAGGAAATCAAAAATAACCTAATAAAAGGAGGCAGCCCACGGTGCTTTGTCAAATAGGTATAGGTAGATTTGGGTGAACAAAAGTTCCGGTAAGTAAAGATAAACAGTGGAAAGAAGGTGAAGTGTGAGAGAGGTGAAGTGAAAGAAGGAGGAAGGAAGTAGGGCAACGCAGTTAGGGTGAAAGTAGTAATTTTAAGAGAAAGCGAAAGAAGTAGGTACACAAGGATGTGTCAGTACTGCTGAGGTAGTGCCATGTCAGTTGAAACAGTGACAGGAACTATTAGCTGTAAGGTGCTGATGAAGAGGGCCTTTAAATGGTCCATGTTTTGTTAAGGAAGAGATCTCTCTGGGCAGCACATTAAACCATAGTGGTGCTCTATATGCAAATGATCATTGCCCTTGTGTAGTCCGCATCTTGGGACAAAGAGGAGTTGGTTGACTGAGCTACGCATGTGCTTGAAGCTACAAGAGGAGTTGAGTAAGTTTGTAACACCAGAAGGCAGGAGCCCGATGAGTGCTTTTTTAGTTAGCAAGCAGGTTTAATAGTGAATCCTCTGATTTAGATGAAACCGACCTGTTTGTGCGTACAGTTCACATGTGTGGGTAAGGCGTGCTGTTCCAGTAAGAAGTCAGCCTGCTTTCTTGAGTGCCACTGATATTCTGTGGAGGGTAGTGGTGGAAGCTGGAGCCACACATAACCAGCCCATAATCAACAATGGATACTATGGAGCTATAGATAGCTAGTATAGGGCTCTGGGCATTAGATTGCGTTTATGTCTATGGAGTAACCCTATCTTGATGCTAGCAGACCTGGCAACATTCTCAACATGCTGGGCATATGATAGTGAGCTATCCACAGTTACCACTAGATACTTGAAATGTTGAATTTGTTCAAGCTGGATGCCAAAGGAGTTCCTGATGGTTAGGATACCGTATCTGTGTTTGCTTCAAACACTGCTGAACAACATGGGCTGAATATTCAAAAGGGTTGCGCCATGCGCAATAGGGTTGCACCTGTGCATGTCTGAAATTGCACCATTCTGCGATATTCAGTAGGAGGCAGTTGCATCACCCAAGTCATGCTGAGCAACAGCGCAATGCTAATGAAGGCATGCTCAACCAGAGGGGGAGGAACCATGCATAAAGTGCACAGCCTGATATTCAGCCGGGCTGTGCAGAGTTGTGCAGGTGCAACCCCCAACCTGCGCCTGCACAACTTTGAGCTAAAAAAAAAAGAGTAAGTCAAGGGCTACCCACAGGTGAGCTGTCGCATTGCAGGGCACAACACAGCAGCTGCCACCTGGTGGGTGCCCTCCACTTCTTCCATGCTCCCCACAAGCCCAATCGCGGCCCTAGTAACCCCTCCGCGACTGGCCCGATCGCGGGCAAACCCATAGCAATCCCCTCTCCCGACTGGTCCGATCGCTGGCAAACCCATAGTAATCCCTTCCCCCGACTGGCCAGATCGCTGGGCAAACCAGAGTAATCCTCCCTCCCCCGACTGGCTCAATCATGGCAAACCCGTGAGTAATCCCCCACCCCACTAGCCTGGATTGCAGGCAGAACAGAGTTCAACCCACCCCCAAGAACAATATCTCTGGTGGTCCAGTGGACCGTGAAGCCTGATCGCAGGTCCACCCCCAAGGTTCAAGTACCCTGATGATCTAGTGGCCCCCACCCCACCCCACCCACCCACCCATGGAGCCCTACCACCTCCCCCCTCATCAGCGGCTGAGCGGCAGCACCTCACCCACCTGCCACCCTGCTGCCCCGCTGACTGACTGCTCGGTAGGGCTGCATGCCCATTGGTTCAGAGCAAGAGCCAATGGGTGTGCAGGCCATACCGTACAAGGCAGTCCAGATATGATAATAAATCCCCCCGCTGATGGGGGGGGAGCGGGGTGGGGGGCCACTAGATCACCAGGGTACTCGGACCTTGGTGGGGTGGACTCTAATGCTTGTGATTAGCTTCGCAGTCCACTGACCACTAGGGATATTGTTCTGGGGGTTGAATCCTGTTCTGCCGTAATCGGGCTAGTGGGGGTGGGAGAAATACTACAGGTTTGCCCCCAATCGGCCAGCTGAGGGAAGGGATTACTATGGGTTTTCCCAGAGATGGGCCAGTTGGGGAGGGGATTACACGGGTTTGCCAGCAATCGGGCCAGTCGGGAGGGGATTACACGGGTTTGCCCGCAATCAGACAGTTAGGGAAGGGGATTTACTTCATGCCCACGGGATCGGGCTGCAGGGAGCTGTCCCTCGACTGCTGCTGCTCATAGGCGCCTAGGCTTAAGTCGCCGGGGTCAAGCGCATCTGCATGTTAATGTCATGCAAATGGGGCCATAAGTAGATGCAAATGGTCCCCCCTGCACCTTGCATGAATTATGGTCCCATTTGCATGTCACCTTTTGAATATCAGGAATTTGCGCATGGCGCAATGGAACTTGCGCCATTGCATCTTGAATGCTCCACTCTGACCACTTGCGGTGGAGCAAGTTCTACTGCGCCATGCACAGTGGCTGTGGCTGGGGGGTGATATTCAAAGGAGTTGCTCAACAGCGCAACTCTGTTGAATATCGCCCCGGCCACACCCCAGCACAACTTATTTGAGCAGCACAAGGGCTTGCGTCACAGAATGGCACAGTTTGAATATCCAGCCCCATAACTTCAGTTTTTTTGTAGTTCAGAATCAGCTTGTGTTTCCTGAACCAGTCTTTTTTTATTTATTTAGTTGTTTAACCAGGTGTAGCACACTAAGCTGAAAGCTTTTTTACAGGAGCGACCTGGGAGCACAAGGAGGTTAAGTGACTTGCTCAGGGTCATACAGTATGCAAGTGGAAGCTGTGGGATTCAAACCCACGTCTGGTCTGCTGGATGTCACCAAATTTGCAGCTCAGAGCCTTAAACCACTGCGCTATACTGCCTCAAAGTCTTCCACTTCCTCAAAGCTAAGTTGAAGTTGGTGTTCCAGTGGTTCAGGGTCAGTGTTGCTAGTGTATATGACTGCATCATCTGCATAGAGGAGGATCTGCTGGTGACAGGAGCGAGGGAGATTGTTAAGAAAGATGCTAAAGAGAAGTGGACCCAGTATTGAGCCCTGTGGTATTCCAGTGTGGATACGTTGATGGTCAAAGATGACATTAGCTATCTTTACCCACTGGGAGCAGCCTACAAGATAGATTTTGAACCAGGACACGGTATCTGCTGAGAGGCCAATGGAGGACAGTTGCTTGAGAAGTAGAGCGTGGTTGACCATATCAAAGGCCTTTGTGAGGTCTATGAAGGCCGCATACACCAATCTACCTTGATCCAGAGATTGGTGAATGAAACCAGTGAATTCTAGCAGAGCTGTGGTAGTGCTATGTCGCTTTCTGAATCCATGCTGCTGGGGGCATTGGATCAAGTATTTTTCCATATACTCCACCAGCTAATCTGCAACTATGTACTCAAATGCCTTAGAGAGAGGTGGAAGTATAAAGACAGAGCTATAGTTTGTGCATATAGTACAGTCTCCACTTTTGTGAACAGGGGTAACGGGTTGACTTTCAGATTTGGGGACATTGTGCCAGTCTCAGTGAGAGGTTGACAATCTTTGCAATGGGCACCTATGTTTCTTGAATGGTAAGAGAACTAATTTGAGGGCTAAGGAATCACCGCTACATCATGACTTCCCAAGCACTTTTACTAGGTGTTTCCTGACCATATACAGTGGGACCTCTTTGAAGTAGAAAGGAGGTGGTGCAGGAAGTGAATCATCTGTCCGCGTTTCAGTGTTTTCAGTGATGTCCTTGAAGAAGTCTGGTGGGAGGACACTGCCCAGGTCAGTTAATGAGTTTTTAAAAGCAGTGGATATGATCAATGGGTCAAAGGTGGGTGCTCCATTAATATTTAGCATGGTGGGTACAACTTTAGCATCTTTACCTGTTAAATCTTTTATATTGCCAACATATCCAATCTCAGCTCTTTCAGATACAAACTACGACAGCATTTGATGCCTGGTGCCCACTGTGCCTGGTTCACTTAATTTTCCTGGCCTGCTTTCCTGATTCTCTGCTTTACTTAATCACTCTCTCCACACCCATCTGCCTCCCCATTATCTCTTTTTACTTTCCCCACCAGCCTCCTTAGCTTTTCCTGCCCCCCACTCTAACATCTCTCTCTCTCTCTTCTCTCCCTTGACTGTCCTAACTCCCCCTTCCTGCCGTCTCCCCCTCCCTTACCATTTCACCACCTCCCACCACACCCAATCCCATTCCACTCCTCTCCCTTACCACCTATCCAATGTACACCTATCTCTCCTCCCTCCTATCTCCTATCAACTTCCTCCCTTCTATTCTGTTTTAATGTCTTTTGGTAACTCGTCTACTTAAAGTTGATTGAAAATGCCTTATCTGTTGGTATTATGACTGTCTGGTCCTGACAATGCCTCTGGCAGCTCTTATATCTGTGCATAACTGTAACTATTAACTGTTTATTACTGTTGAGAGCCCTGTTCCAACTTGTCCATTGTCATTGATGTGGAACCTTTGTAAAATAGCACTTTTGTGCTCAAAGATGTTATCCAAAATCTTAAATAAAATAAAAATAAATAAATATTGTTCCAAAAGTTCTGTCACCCCAAGTGTTAGCAAGCTGTTCCCTATGGTACTTGATTTTTTCGATGCAAATAGCCAGGATGCACTTATTCCTGGCAGTTTTATATTACTGTACATCTGCATGTTTGTCAGTTGCCTTTGCATGACACCAGAGGTGATCTCTGTGACTCATCTGACTAATTAAGGTCGGTGGATAACCACAGATTGATGGTACTTCAGATTTTCATCCTTTTCAAGGGTGCATGGATATTGCAAGCTTCACTAAAGTGCTCGATGAAGTGGCCTAGAGCTATAGTTATATCCTTTGTGGCATCAATGACCAGTCAATGCTCTGGAGGTGCTTCAGGGTTCCAGGGGTCTCTGCTTTAGCACCCTGCTGAGAATTGTTTTGGGGTAGATTTATTGAATTTATTTGACCAGTTACAGGTAATGGAGGAGTGATCGCTAATCGTCAGGAGTACATTCATGTTTGTGATACAATCTGGATGATTGGACTGTGATCCAGTCAGGAAGGGTACTCATACCCATCTTATAATTAGCCCTAGTAGGTGACAGAACAAGCTGGGTAAGATTGAGTGCAAGATTGCATCCTTAAGGGAACCTACTTCAGGGGAATGCCAGTTGGCATTGAAATCACCTATAATTATTGTCTCAGCATTATGGGGAGGTTCATAACTTACTTCCATCAAGGTACAGAAGCCTGTAAATTGGTCCTTAGGGGGGTATGTAGACAGAGAATTGTTAGAGCTTTCGCGTGGGCCCAAGTAAAACACTGATGGCTAATGCCTGGGTGGCATTGCCTAGGCTGTCCTCAGGTAATGTATGTCCCATGAGCATATTCTTAATGTATATGACACAGCCACCCCCTTGCTTTGTGAATCTATCTTGTCTAAACAGCTCGTAACCAGGTATAGCAACAGCTGAGTCAGGGATGTTCAGGGAAAGCCACGTTTCCAGTACAGACAGGATGTCAGTGGTTTGCTGCATGATCCACACTTGGAGTCTCTCCATCTTACATAACGGTTTTGGGGCTATTACTGTAGAGGGATTCGAGAGGGCCCGAGACAAACACAAAGGGTTGTCATGGGGAGGAGGGGGGAATCTTTGAGGGGGGACAAATAGAGGAGAGGAATAGGCAGATTTGATGGGTTCGAAAGGTCTTTTTCTGCAGACACATGTCTATGAATCTATGGAACTAAAAGAACTATGAGGAAGAAAAGGATCTAGGGGTGATTATAATGGGGAATATGAGCAACTCTGCTCAGTTCAGGAAGGCGGCAGTTAAAGCCAACAGGATGCTAGAGTGTATTGTGAGAGGAATCTTCTTCAGGAGGAGGAGTGATCCTGCCTCTGTACAGGCCACTGTTGAGGAGGCAGTATAGTACAGTGGTTTAAAGTTCTGTTCTGCAAATATGGTGACATCCAGGAGACCAGACCTGGGTTTGAATCCCACAGCTTCCACTTGCACACTATGTGACCCTGAGCAAGTCACTCTGTGTCTCAGGTCACACCTGTAAAAGCTTTTAGCAGTGCCTCTTGGTTAAACAACTAAATACAAAAATAAATAAATAAAACCACACTGGAGCACTGTGTGCAGTTCTGGTGCCTGTTTCTGAAGAAGGGTGTCAGGTTACTGGAGAGGGTGCAGCGCAGGGCAACAAAGATGATCCAGGGTTTGGAGGACAAACCCTATGAGGACAGACTGAGGGAGCTGAATAAGTACTCACTGGAGGGGAGAAGGGATCGGGGGATATGACTGAGACCTTTAAATGCATGACAGAGATAAACAAGACAAGTACAGAAGGCATATTTAAGTTGAGGTGGATGAGAGACGAGGGGGCTTGGTCTCAGATTGGAAGGGGAAACATACAGGAGGGAGATGAGGAGACATCTTTCACAAAGAGGGTGGTGACTAAGTGGAATGCTCTGCACAAGGAGATGGTATACTGTAGGATGGTGGGAGTTTTAAAAGGGTTAGAACAAGGTGAGAGGGTAAATGCAAGGGAGGGAGGGCCGCTGCAATGTAATGGTCAGCTGGACACTCAAGCAAACTTAATAGACCATGAGGCCTGTTTCTGCTGGCAGATTCATATGTTTATATAAAGCAGTCAAGGCAGGAGCAGCTGAAGTGCTCAGGCACAGCCAACAGTAGCCTGGGCATGCCACCTTCCTTCTAGGCAGCCATTAAAGGAGCAGAAGCAGAAAATCCATGAATAGCAGGATGATAGCAAGCTTTAGTTGTTCAGTTATTATGTGGCTGGAGGACATACTACGATATATGAAAACCTCTGGTTTATTTTGAGACCTATAACATAGAAACATAGAAGCTGACGGCAGATAAGGACATGAGGCCCATCCAGTCTGCCCATTTCTTTCTACCTTATAAATGTGCCATCGTCTTGCTCTGTCAGTGACCTATCTATTCATACTCATTTGTATTGCTCCCTTATGCCTATCCCATGCCTGTTTGAAGCCCTGCACTGTATTCATAGCCACCACTTCTTGTGGTAAGCCATTCCATGCATCCACCACCCTTTCTGTGAAAAAGAATTTCCTCACATTCCCCTAATGCCTCCCTCTAATCTCATGCTGTGTCCTCTTGTCCTGCTATTTTTCTTATATTTAAACATGTTAGACTCTTTCACCTTGTTTATGCCCTTAAGATGTTTGAATGCCTCGATCATATCACCTCTCTCTCTCTCTTTGCTCAAGGTATACATATTGAGCTCCGTTAATCTGTTCTCATATGTCTTCTGATGCAGTCCCTGCACCATTTTGGTTGCCCTTCTCTGGACTGCCTCAATTTGGTTAATGTCCTTGTGAAGGTGTGGCCTCCAATACTGCACGCAGTACTCCAGATGGGGCCTAACCAGTGTCTTGTACAGAGGGATTATACCTCCTCTTACGACTTGAGATACCCCTACTAATACACCTAACACCCCCTAGCCTTACCTACTGCTTTAGAGGTCTGCTTGGATGATTTTAGGTCATCAGTGATGATGATGCCCAAGTCTCTTTCTTCCTTTGTGACTGTTAGCAACTCCCCTCCCAGCCTATAGGTGGCTTCAGGGTTTCTCTTCCCTATGTGCATGATTTTGCACTTCTTTGCATTAAATCCCAGTTGCCACTCTTCTGACCATTCTGCTAGTTTATCCAGATCTCTTCTCATTCTGCCCACCCCATCTGGATCATCTACTCTGTTGCAGATCTTGGTGTCATCTGCAAACAGACAGGCCTTACCCTCTAGTCCATCTGCAAGGTCACTAATGAAGATGTTGAAGGACTGGCCCAGGACTGATCCCTGAGGTACCCCACTTGTGACTTGCATCTCTTCTGACTGTATACCATTTACCACTACTCTCTGTTTTCTGCCCGTCAACCAGTTTTCCAGCCAGTTGACCAACTTCGACCCACCCGAGCCTACCCAGCTTATTTATCAATCTTCTATGTGGAACAGTGTCAAAAGCTTTGCTGAAGTCAAGGTAGGCGACATCAACTGCTCCCCCTTGGTCCACCACTCTGGTTACCCAGTCAAAGAAATCTATGAGATTAGTTTGACAGGACCTTCCTTTTGTAAACCCCATGCTGTCTTGGATCCTGTGCCCCTATGGATTCCAGGTGTTGCACTATCCTTTCCTTAAGGAGTGCCTCCATAATCTTGCCCACTACTGAGGTAAGACTGACCGGTCTGTAGTTCCCTGCCTCTTCCCTGCTACCACTCTTGTGGAGCGGGATCACATGAGCCCTTCTCCAGTCTTCTGGGACCCTCTCCTGTGCTCAGAGACTCACTAAACAATTCTGCTAATGGCTCTGCTAGTTCCTCCTTTAGCTCCTTAAGTACCCTGGGATGTATGCCATCAGGTCCCATTGCCTTATCCACCTGAGCTTAGCAAGCTCTTGTAGGACCCTTTCTTTTGTGAAGGAGTAGTGCTCACCTCCCTCCCCTGTGTCCATGATGCTGAACTGTGGCCCTGTCCTACCTTCTCTTCAGTAAATACTGAGCAAAAGTATCTATTTAGGATAGATGCCTTTACAGGGTCCTCCTCTCACATGCTCCTTTTCTCCATTAAGCTTAGCAATACCCTCTCTGGACTTTCTCCTTTCACTAATGTATCTATAGAAAGTCTTGTCACCTTCTTTTACTGTTCATGCTAGTGTTTCCTCAGTTTGGGACTTTGCCTGCCTTACTGCCTTACCTGCTTCCCTTAGGGCAGTTTGGTATAAGGTTCCTTCCTATGCCCTCATCCAACACCACCATTTCCCTCCACTTTCTTTCTTTCTACAGGATCTCTCCTGTGTCTAGGGGAAAAGGAAATGTTTAACAGGAAAGGCACACTAAGCACTAAGCTTAAGCTTGTTTCTCAGGTGTGACCTGGGGCAAAGGAAGTTAAGTGACTTGCTGGGGTCAAACAGTATGCAAGTGGGTGCTGTGAGATTCAAACCCATGTCTCCAGTGCAGAGCCCTAAATCACAGTGCTATACTGCATCCCTAAAAAATGTTAGAGACCAGGATTAGAATCCTGATCTCAGTCACCACTGGCAGCTGCCCCAGCCCTCCACACAGCAGGAGCAGTTCATAAATGTTTCCACCCGGTTTTGACCTGAGGACTTTTCTCATGTTTGGTGAAGATGATAACCACTACACACACACCCTATGGCACGGGTAAGGCTAGGGTGCTCTGCACCATGGGATTCAATCAGTGGTTGAAAAACTGGTGCAGAGATCCGGGTTTTGGCTTCACTGGGGACTGGGGGTCCACCTGTAGGGATGCAGGCCTATACTAGTGTAATTGTCTGCATCTGTCCAGGAGGGGAACCTGGATTCTAGGTGACAGGTTTAAATGCTTTATTGGTTAACATTTAAACTATCCGAGGGGGGAAGGAACCGAAAAGGAGCAGGAAATGCCTAGCTTCCCCACCCCAAAAAAATCAGTGTAGTTCATGAGGTAAACACCAAGATAGAGCAGTCAATAGGGAGAAGGACAGGGTAAATGGAGAAAAAGGCAGTACGGACAGGGATGGGGAAAAAGGGGTAAGGCCATCATAAAATGGAAGGTAATGAGTGCCAATGCCCATAGTCCAGTTAACAAGCTCCCTGTACTGGTGGCCTTGATGGAAGAGGGATGCCTGGATATCATTCATGGCAGTCACAGAAACATGGTACACTGAGAACCATGACTGGAATGTCAGTGTACCAGGGTACACAATCTACAGGACGGACAGGGAAGGTAGAAGAGGAAGAGGAGGCTCAGCTCTCTATGTAAAGGAAGGGATCAATGCAGCAGAATAAAAGGGTAAACAGGGAGAAGAATAGGCACTGTGGGACACCCTGGAGACTGGAAATGGCACCACAATCTGCACAGGGGTTGTATATAGACCCCCATCTCAGGGGGAGGACATGGACAAGGAAATGATAAAAGGCATCTTTAGAATGGCAGAGAAAGGGAAGCTATTGTTGATGGAGGATGTAAATATGCCAGTTGTTAACTGGAGCACCTTTGCTGCAGCCACATCCAAGAGCAGGGCCATTCTTGATGCCCTACAGGGGGCATGCCTCAGACAGCTAGTTTTGGAACCCACTTAGGAGGGAGGAATCTTAGACCATGTACTCTGAAATAGTGATGGAGAGAGGATCTCAGATCTAGAAGTAGGTAGCCATCTAGGAACAAGTGACCAACAAACAGTGTCGTTCATGATAAACTTAACTGTAGAGTCAAGCCATACAAAAGTGAGGGCATTGGACTTCAGGAGGGCTGGCTTTGTCAAAATGGAAGAGTGCCTCCAAAAAGCACTAGCAAACAGGCAAGAAAGAGGGGTGCAACAAAGAGGAAACATCAGAACTGCCATCACAGAGGCAACAAGCCTTTGCGTGAAGCAAATAAACAAATCAAAATGAAAAAAAAAAACACTAGGTTCTCAAAAGAGGCATGGGAAGGTTAGGGAGAAAAAGACATCATTTAGGAAGTATAAAGAAGCACAGTAGGAGCAGGACAGAGAACTGTACCAGTTAAAGCAGAAGGAAGCGGGGAAGGCAGTCAGAATAGCAAAGGCCCAAACTGAGGAAAACATTGCCAACTCTGTTAAGAAGGGGATAAAACCATTTATAGGCACATTACGGAGTGAAGAAAGACAAAGGGAAGGATAGTGAGGCTGAATGAAGGGGAAGGTGGGTGGGCAGAGAGGGACAAAAAAAAGTAGAGCTACTGAATGAATACTTCTGCTCAGTATTCACAAAAGGGAGAAGGGGGAGGTACCTAATCCAACCAATAGAATTACTCTGGATAGGATGGTCGTTACCAGTCCTTTCACAGAAGAAAGGATTCTGAAAGAACTTCTAAAAGTGAAGAACTAAGGGGAGAACTAGTGAAACCACTGACTACCCTTTCTAACAATCGTGGGAGGATGGTGTGGTAACGGAGGACTGGAAGAGGGTGGATGTGATTCCCCTTCACAGAAGTAGGAGCATGACAAAAGCAGGAAACTACAGATCTGTCAGTTTGACCTCAGTGGTAGGGAAAATGATTGAATCACTTCTGAAGGCAAGAACTGTCGAGTACCTAGAGGCCAGTGCGGCAGAGGACCCAAGGTAACATGGATTCACAGCAGGAAGGTCATGTCAGATGAATCTTATCAGTTTCTTTGACTGGGTGACCAAAGTAGTAGACCTAGGAGGGGCTGTGGACATGGCCCACCTAGACTTTAGCAAGGCATTTGACACAGCCCCACACGAAAGATTAATAAACAAAAACAAGCCAGGGAGTGGGTCCCAGGGTGGTAGCTTTGGTAAAACATTGGCTGGACAACAGGACCCAAAAGGTAATAATAAAGGTCCACTCCGAAAGGGAGGTTGTGGTGGGGTACCACAGGGCTCTGTTCTAGGTCTAGTCCTTTTAATGTCTTTATTAGTGACATTGCAGAGGGACTGGGAGGGAAAAGTATGCCTCTTTGTAGATGACACAAAGATCTGCAACAGGGTTGATAAAAGGGGGTGGAAAGGATAAGAAGGGACTTGGCAAGGTTGAAGGAATGGTCTGAAGGTATCCAGTAACTTGGGCGACCACGTTGGGTTCCTACAAAAATGGTGACTCAATCGTGCCTGTCATCATTGCTCCAGGGAGGAGGGTGACCAAATTGGGGTGCGCATATAGCAACATCGTGTCGCCATGCCGCATACATGTGAAGGGGATTTGCTAGCATGCCTAATGAGGAGCATGAGGGAGGGAGTGATAGTGAGTGGTGCTGCAGCAAACTACTGAGCTGCTCTCATGGCATTGTGGGTGGGTATAGGGCTGGGCTGCACAAGGTAGCAGGTTGGGGCTGGGCACAGGTACCTTTTGTTTCACCTGGCCCGAAATGTGTTTTTTCCTTCTTTGCCCCCGACATGCACCTCCTGGAGTTGAGAATTCTTCATAGAGGAATGGGGGTGCAAATCACTACATTAACATGATCATTTTAAGTCCTTGGAGCCCTTTGCTGTGTGTTGGGTGTACATCACCAAAAAGGAATGTGAGGAAGTATTAGTTTTACATATAGGTGGTGGACACATGGAACAGCCTTCCTGAGGAGGTTGTGGGTTCAAAAACAGTGGGGTGTGTGACAGAAATGGGAAGGAAAGAGTTAATGGTTTGGATTCAGTAGGTGCCTTATTTTTTTAGCAGTTTGAAAAAAATACACTTAGGCTGAAATCCTCTGTCCAGCAGCATCCAGCTTATGGAAATCCTAGCTGCTAGATAAGAGCTGGGTCATAAATCTTGAGTGGACATCTCCACACACACACACAGACCTGCAGACACATACACAGGGCAGTTTGAATGGATTGGAGCATTCAAATATAAACTTAAGGTGAAAAGGGAATATAATTGGTCACTGATAGGTGTTCTGGGACAATTGGTACAATTAAATACATACATGTTAGTTGGTTGGTGCATTAAAAGGGAGAATAGGAATGACCTATTCTCCAGAGAGTATACAACCTTCTGAAAGACAGAGAAGGCTGTCTCTTGCTTTGGGAAGCTGGAAGGGGAAACATAAGTTTGGAGCCTACCTTGTAGCAATGTCTGTGGGAGCTGGCAGTTAGAATAAGGTCCAGTGTCTCTTAGAAGGACAGGAAAGGGTAAGTTTAGTGCTAGAATATTTCAGCAATGGCCTTCTTCTTTTGCCATCTGTTATTTAAAACATTTGTTTACTTTCACTGTATCGTGTTATTCTCTTGTGTTGTAAATATATATCCTATAAATGCTCAGTGCACTTTCTGTTAAGTAAAAGCTATTCATTTGCTCAACAGTTGTGACTGTGATGTCATTTTTCTAAGGTAATATTTGGGTTCCACTGGCTGAGGTAAACTCTGTGTAGCATCCGCCACCCGAGAGAGACACACTACCAGACTTTAACTTGTGCAATTGCACATTTAATTATTCAAGTTTGGAGACTTGAAGGTTGGCACTGAACGGTTCCAGCTGGTGGCAGCGAATACTCGAGGACAGACACCTCTCTAAAAGCTGTTTCAGCCCAGAGGGAGACGTGGGTTGTCACATATCGGTTGGCAGTGGTGGGGTGATGATAGCGGACTGCGTAGCACACTGAGATACAGAGTTTACCAGTGGAACAGTTACTTTAGTGTTGCAAAACAGGATATATAAGAGAATACATTTGTACAACAGTTTTATTTGATTCTAGTTAGCACAGTATAGTGTAGACAGAAGAGAATGAGCTCCACGGAGTATGACTCACTTACTGTGTGACAGCTTTGTGAAAGGTGCCAGGAAAAGGGTGATTCAGCCTGAGGGTCTAAAACAGAAGAAAAAGGCAGACTTCATAGCTGCCCTCTTGGCACATGATCTGAAGCAGACAGTCGCTGGGGGTGAGCCAGAACCTGAGGCAGCAGACCCCCCAAACCAGCTTGAGGCACTGTGACTGCAGCTGTTGCTGCAAGGAAGGGCACTGGAGGTGAAAAGACTGGATGCTGAAGCAGAAACAAGAAGGCTGGATGCAGAAACAAATGATTGGAAGCTGAAACAAAAAGCTGGGAAGCAGAGACAAGAAGACAGGAAGAAGAGGAAAAACTTGAAGAAAAGAGACTGGCAGACAGAGAGAAAGAACACCAAGACCGAGAGAAGGAATGTGAAGAAAGAGAGAAGGAATGACACCACGAAAAGGAGATGATGACCCTGTGCAGCCAGCAAACCATGAGTAGTGGTGGAGTGAGTTTACCTCATGAAGCCAAAATGAATTCTAAATTGTTCCCTCAGTTTAAAGAGGGAGATGACCTTGATTTACTTTTAAGGTCATTTGAGAGAGTATGCGACCAATTAAAATTGACTAAGGCCCCCTAGTCAACTTATCTCACACCCTTACTTACGGGGAGAGCTTTGCATGCATTTGCTAAAATGAGTAATGAAGACTATGCTGATTATGATAAAGTTAAAACAGTATTGTTGAAATGTTTTGAACTAACTCCTGAGGCTTATAGAAGGAAATTTAGAGAGTTAAAGAAAAGCACAGAAGACAGTTATGCAGAACTGCAGGTTCAACTGCATACTTACCTTGATTGGTGGATGGAGGGGACTGAAGCAACCACTGTGGAACTGATTAAAGATGTATTGGTGAGAGAAAAATTCCTTAAAATTGTACCTGAGAACATGAGTGTATGGCTCAAAGACAGGACATGTGCCTCCTCAACAGAGGTGGCAGCAAGTGCTGACATGTATCTGTCTAGCCAGCCATACACACGGCATAAGTTTTATTGTGTGGGGAGGGGCAGCACATGGCTATAAGGGATCCCAAGGGGCAGCCCAAAGGAAACCAGCCTGCACCTGAGCCCAAAGTAGAGCCCTCTGGTTCTAAGAGGACTCAAGTGATACGACCCAAGAAATGTCATATTTGCAATCAAGTGGGACACTTGACATATAACTGCCCTCAGAAACTGGTTAAGGGGCAGAGGTATGGGGGATCAGAACAGCACTGGTGTATTTGTAGGGTGTGTCCAGTCGGAAGGACCACTCTCCTCTGATGAGAATCTGCATCCCATTACAGTTAATGGAATAGTAACACAGGGACTGTGGGACACAGGCACTGACATCTCCCTGGTAAGGCAGGATCTAATTTGGGCAGAGCAGATGGTGCCTGGGAAATACTTCAGGGTCTGAGCATTCACAGGGCCACCAGTCCCATTACCAATGGCTAAAGTCTTCCTGAGCTGGGAAGGGGGCCATGGATAAAAGGAGGTGGGAGTTGTAGAGGACCTACCTGTAAATATGATTGTGGGGAAGGATTTGGACCCCAGGAAAAAAACTGGTGTGTGTTGTAACTCATAGTCAGGCACAAGGGCAAGCTTCTGAGGGTGAAGAGGGGGTGACTCTGGGTGGTCCAGCCACACCCTCAGCAGCTGAGGAGTGTCTAGCACAGGAGGGCTGGCTAGAAGCATCAGTCCAGAACCTTAGTTACAAATAAAGGAGCCCTAGGACTTCCTTCTGAAGAGGGTACTGGGAAGGTTCAGACAAGGGCAGCTGAGTGCTGCACAGCGAACTGACCCTACCCTGAAAAAACTGAGGGAAATAGCTCATAGGAGTGAGTGTCCTCAGAGGGGTAAAGAGTTCATTTACTGGGACAATAGACTGTTGTACAGAGAATGTATAGCAGAGGAAGGGCTAGATGGTGAGGTCTCCAGCAGCTGGTAGTCCCTAAGGTTCACCATCAGCAGCTTTTGGCCCTTGCCCATGATATCCCTTTTTCAGGGCACTTGGGGGTGAGGCACACGAAAATGTGTCTAACCAACAATTTCTTCTGGCCTGGTACTGGCAAGGATGTGGTAAGTGTACAGGACTTGTCCACAGCCCAGTGGGGAAGGTGAGAATGGAGGACAGGGCAAGGCAGCTTAGGTGCCCTGCATTACTGATGAACCATTTAAGAGGTAGCTGTATGGACATAGTGGGATGGCATTGGCACCCCAAGTCACACTATGGCGGTATATCCTGGTAGTTGTAGAATATGCCACGGTACCCAGAGACAGTGGCCCTCTAACATCCTCTGAGGCTGAACCAGTGGCAGATGCTATTGGGAATATTTGCCAGGTGGGTTTCCCAGGAGATATTGTCAGACCGGGGTGCCAATTTTACGGTCAGGGTTAATGGTAGTTTGTGGGAGAAGTGTGGGGTAAAACAGCTCAAAACCTCCCATACAATCCCCAAACTAATAATCTAGTGGAGTAATTTAATTTCAACCCTAAGACCATACTAAGGACTTTGCTGACCAGCATAAGAGGGATTGGGACAAATATTTGCCTCATCTCTTATTTGCATAGGGAAGTCCCACAGAGTCCACAGGGTTCTCACCTTTGAGCTCCTGTTTGGTCATAGGGTGCGGGGGCCCCTAGATTTGATTCGGGATGAATGGGAGGGTGACCGTGCCTCCCAAGGGGAGTCTGTTATGGAGTACGGCCTGAACTTCAGGACTCACCTTAAGGAGCTCATGGGGCTTGCTCAAGAGCACCTGACCACTTCACAACAGCGGCAGAAAGTCTGGTATGACCGTGAGGCCCAAGCTACAGAATATGAGGTGGAACAGCAAGTGATGGCACTCATCCCTGTCTGACAGAATAAATTACAGGCAGCATGGGAGAGGCCAGTCTCCATTGTTCAAAAGGTTAGTGATGTCAATTACATGATACAGCTACTGGACAGGAGATGCAAATGAAAGGTGTATCATGTTAACATGCTGAAGCCCTACCATGACAGGGAGGAAATGGTCCTCACTGTATGCAGTGCCCCAGAGGAGGAAACTGAGATAGATCCACTGGTGAACCTACTTGGGAGGCCAGGGTTGCATCCTCTGTGGACAACCTTACCCTCTCGGAACAGCTGACACCAGCCCAGGTGCAAGAGATTAGGGGTGTGCTGAGAGAATTTGAGGACATGTTCACAGGGAAACTGGGGTACACCACTATGGCAGAGCACCGCATGGATACAGGGACCCAGGTTCCCCTGAAACTGTCCCCCTGCAGCGTGCCTGAGCACGTTAAGCAGACTGTGAATGAGGAGCTCAAGAAGATGCTGGAACTTGGAGTAATCCAGGAATCTAGTAGCCCCTGAGCATCACCCGTGGTACTGATCCCCAAAAGGGATGTCACCACATGATTCTGCATTGGTTACCGGAGGCTTAATAGCTGCACAGAGTCTGACGCCTATCCCATGCCCAGAACAGACAAGACCCTGGAGCGACTGGGGGGAGCCAAGTATTTGACCACAATAGACCTAACAAAGAGCTATTGGCAGGTACCCCTGACCCCTGCGGCCAGGGAAAGATCAGCTTTTGTTACTCCATTTGGTTTATACGAATTTAATGTAATGCCATTTGGAATAAAGAAAGCACCAGCAACCTTTCAATGGCTTGTGGTTCACATTTTGTTTGGGGTAGGTGAGTTTGCATTGGCTTATATGGATGATATAGCCATATACAGCCAGACCTGGGATGAGCACATCAAGAATGTACGGGATCTGTTCCATAGATTAAAGAAGGCAGGTCTGACAGTCAAGGCAGAGAAGTGCTAGATAGGTATGGCAGAAGTGTCCTACCTTGGGCACCGGGTGGGTAGTGGACACATACGCCCAGAGCCTGCCAAGATTGATGCCATCCTGGCCTGGCCTATTCCTATCACAGAGAAACAGGTCAGTGCATTTCTAGGGACAGAAGGGTACTACTGAAGGTTTGTTCCCCACTATAGTGATCTGGCTAAGCCCCTGACAGACTTAACCAAGAAGGGAAAGCCAGATACAGTGAAGTGGTCAGAAGGCTGTGAGGTCACTTTTCAGGAGCTAAAGAAGGCCTTAAGTGGCCCAGCTGTATTGGCTAGCCCTAATTATAGTTTAAAGTTTATGGTTCACGTGGATGCCTCAGATCATGGGCTGGGGGCTGTGCTGAGCCAAGTTACCCAGCAGGGGGAGGCACTTGATTGTGTACACCTCAGCCGGAGGCTTTTGCCCAGAGAGGAGGTACTGACGCCACAATAGAAAGGAATGCTTGGGAATAGTGTGGGGCTTTCAGAAGCTGCAGCCTTACCTATATGGAGAGAATTACTGTGGTCACAGATCATAATCCCTGATTTGGCTTCATAGGTCAAGTGAGCAAAATGGAAAACTAGTTGGAGTTTGGTACTGCAGGCATACAACATGACCATCCAGCATCGCAGTGGCAAACAAAATGCAAATGCGATGGGCTATCTAGACAGGGCTAATGGCATGGCTGGATACTTTTGGGCACTTCCCAGTAATTGCATGAATGGCTGTGTCACTTGGGGTGGCCCAAGGGACATGCCTTCATTATCTGGGGGAGATGTGACAGAAATGGGAAGGAAAGAGTTAATGGTTGGGATTCTGTAGGTGCCTTATTTTTTTAGCAGTTTGAAAAAAATACACTCAGGCTGAAATCCTCTGTCCAGCAGCATCCAGCTTGTGGAATTCCTAGCTGCTAGATAAGAGCTGGGTCATAAATCTTGAGTGGACATCTCCATACACACACACAGACCTGCAGACACGTACACAGGGCAGTTTGAATGGATTGGATCATTCAAATATAAACATTAGGTGAAAAGGGAATATAATTGGTCACTGATAGGTGTACACTCTGATTGGGATAATTAAATACATACATGTTAGTTGGTTGGTGCATTCAAAGGGAGAATATGAATGACCTATTCTCCAGAGAGTATATAACCTTCTGAAAGACAGAGAAGGCTGTCTCTTGCTTTGGGAAGCTGGAAGGGGAAACATAAGTTTGGAGCCTACCTTGTAGCTATGTCCGTGGGAGCTGGCAGTTAGAATAGGGTCCAGTGTTTCTTAGAAGGACAGGAAAGGGTAAGTTTAGTGCTAGAATATTTCAGTATTAGCCTTCTTCTTTTGCCATCTGTTATTTAAAAACATTTGTTTACTTTTCCTGTATGCATGTTATTCTCTTGTGTTGTAAATATATATCCTGTAAATGCTCAGTGCACTTTCTGTTAAGTAAAAAGCTATTCATTTGCTCAACAGTTGTGACTGTGATGTCATTTTTCTAAGGTAATATTTGGGTTCCACTGGCTGAGGTAAACTCTGTAGCATCCGCCACCCAAGAGAGAGAGAGAGACTACCAGACTTTAAATTGTGCAATTGCACGTTTAATTATTCAAGTTTGTGAACTTGAAGGTTTGCGCTGGATGGTTACAGCTGGTGGCAGCGAATACCCGAGGACAGACACCTTTCTAAAAGCTGTTTCAGCCCAGATGGTGAGATGGGTTGTCACAGGGAAATTTGAGAATTCATGGGACAGACATAGGACAATTCTTGTGGGGGTAGGAAGAAATAAGCTGTTGGTTAACTAGGATCTGCAGCTTATCCAGTAGGTAGGGAAATGGGCAGACCAGGTGGGCAAAGTGGCCCGTGCTTATGTGATAATGGTGAAAGCCTAAAGGTGATCACCATTATTGTGACATCAGAGTGGCAAAAATTTATTTTGGCACTCTGACTCTCTGGTGCACAGCAAAATGGCACCGGGGACTTGGTTTTTTAATGGTGCTTATGTGGGGACTTTGCCTCCCGCACTCCCCTACTTAAGGATTCTCAACTCCAGGAGGGTGCATGTTGGGAGGATGCAAAACCATTAAAAAAAAAAAAAAAAAAGATCTAGGAACAACAAAAATGCACCAGCGCCCAGACCAGACCCAACACCCTGCCTATCAGCCTTCACCACCACCATGCCACAGGATAGCTCAGCAGCCCACTGCAGCACCGCCACTCTACAACTCCCTCCTGCCCCTCACTCTGTGTGTCTCGCTCCCCCATGCACATAGGTATAGCATCATCCCTCACTATATTCATGGACCCCCCCATCCAGCTGCCCTACCCTACCTAGCCCCAATGACATGCCCAGGTTGCATTTGCTGCTGTTATTAGGCGCCCAATGCTGACCTTATGTCACGGGCTACCAGTGGTCCTTATCTTCCATTCTAAGCTATGTTTTATATTTCTATGAAACTCCTACTACAACTGAACTGCCGATGGCTCATCCCCTCCTTTTTCCAGCACCTCTTCTTATCTCTGTTTACCTCTTTCAACTGGTAGGGATGTACCTCCACCAGCCCTTTTCATAAGGCTGTCTCACCCTCACCTGACCTCTTCCTCAGGACCTACCTTTGTGGTCCCTCTGACTGTGGCTTGCTCCCCAATGGCATGGCTCTTCCAGTGAGAAAAGGAGAGACTGGAATTACCACTGACCAGTTATTCATTCTTGGTTTTGGCAGCCAGTGAGATGGAGAGGAACTTAAGCATTATACCGACTGGGCACAGTGTTTTTTCTTCACAGCAGTCCACTGGCTAAGTGGACATGCAGTGGTGTTCTCATTTGTCAGGCGTGCTTCTGTGTACTGATGCTCTAATGTCCAACACATGCTCTAATCCCTCCTCTGTTGAGATTCCCTGTCTCACTAACTCCTGGCTGTCACTAGCAGTCAGATTGTCACTGGGTACCAACACCCTTACACTCCTAAGGTGAGCTGTCTGCCAGATGCTCAAACCCCCTCCTCATATCCAGCCCTCCAGAGCTCTGGCACACTCACCATACCTCTCAAACGTTTGTCCTCCAAATATGGAACACTTCCTCTCAAAATGTGGAACAACTGGGCAACGTGTGGAACACTTAATAAAATCTTTACCTAAGAAGCTCAGGACACTGTTAAAATGTTTGCCTTTATATTAGGAAAGTCTGTTGTTAATTGAATAATATATTTTTTGCATCATTTACTATAGATTTGTCCATTAAAATCTTAACATTGAATGTGGGACAAGTTCTCTCAATATGGAACAGAGAGCTTTTGTAAAGTAAAATGAGGAACTGTTCCTCATACTGTGGGACAGTTGAGAGGTATGCATTCACAATACTGGGTCGCACATGCTCAGACAGTATATTCACATCTGTGCTTCCCAGAACACATTAGTAGTGGTTGATGCCTCTGCCACTGTGCTACATTCATTACAAACCTCTGATATGGAACTGATCCCTCCTTTCCCAGCTCATTACTCCCTGCCAGCCCACCACTTTGTACGCCTATGACAACTCTGGTACCTACTCTGTCCCCCCACATACAGTACAAAAACAACTGAAGATAAACTCTACCTTCAGGTTACAACTCATGCCCAATCCATTCTGTATTTTCCTGTTTTCTGTGCTCTTTTCAGGCTCAGACTCCAGCGCTAGGGGCCAACCATGACAATCATTTGGTGGCCCAGTGTTGATGCACTCATGTGTAATTTCCACAGGCCTGTTACCTTTACAGCACAAAGAAGTGGATGCTCTCAAGGAACCAGGTGATATATCAAGCTGACAATTTTAAATGCTTATCTGTGTTGAGCAAAACCAAAATAACAAACTGTGTAGTATAGTTATCCTCAGCACACAGCCCTGGTGCGTCACAACAGGACACAGAATATTTATTTCAAGTGTTGCAAGGTATGCCAAACATTAAAATATGCCCCAATGAGCCAATAACGTGCTAACAAAAGTATGACAATTCAGGGCATCTGACAAATTCTTTCTTGTGTTTCTAATATTTATCATTGAGACCGGTCCGTAATCATCGCCACCCACTTGAATGCATATGTTCCTCCTGGCTCTTTCTCTCCTATTCTGTAGACATTGCAAGTTACACTGACAACTCCACTGGCTGCTGTCCTCCTGTGGTTTTTAGTCACCTCCTCCTCAATCTTCTTGTTTTCACTTCCTGGCTTCTCCCTACTTCTGACAAATCTCAGGCTGCTACCTTTTCCCCCTTCCCACTCCTCTTCCTCTAAATCTCTGACAAAGCCCAGGCTGCTACCCTCTCCTATAATCACTTTCTCCTTACTTCTCCCTTCACTCCTCTTCTCTTTTCACTGATTTTTGTATAGTAACTATCTCTGTAACGTACCTGTTGTTAAAATCAATTGTTAATTATTACCATGTCTGTCTCGTTTATTTTGTATAGTAACTATCTCTGCGATGTACCTGTTGTTAAAATCAATTATTACCATGTCTGTCTCACTTATTTTGTATAGTAACTATCTCTGTGACGTACTTGTTGTTAAAATCAATTGTTAATTATTTCCATGTCTCTCGTTTATTTGTGTATATCTCTATGATGAACCTGTTAAAATCAATTGTTAATTATTCCCATGTCTGTCTCGTTTGTTTGTGAACAGTAACTATCTCTATGATGTACCTGTTGTTAAAATAAATTCTTAATTATTCCATGTCTGTTTTTCCCTCCCTTTGACATGGAGCCTTTGTAAATGAGTTGCCTTGTGCTCAAAGGTATTCTGTAATCTGAGATTGAATAAATAATAAATACAAACATATGCAGTATGGTACCTGATGACTACCTCATGGATAGAAGTTTACAGAACTGCTCACACTTCATATCGCAGTGCCATACAATTACTTCTACTGCCCCTCCCCTCAATGTCCAGCTATTGTTCTAATGCCTGCTTAAGGCAGTCTTCACTGTTAATTGAGGATGTTGTGACTTTTCATGTGTACAGTGAAAGAAGGTAATCTTCAGACATAGATATGGCTAACCTGGGGACCTTCTCTCCCATCCAGGAACCACCAGGGTCACTGCCGCTGCCTCAGAGGTTGCCAAGAAAGAGGAGGTTGGACCACAGTGGGCTCAGGGAGGGTAAGGGTGGTGGAATAGAGGCACATCCCTACAGTTGTACATCTCTACAATTCATATGCCATTCTGGCAAAGTGTGGTTCCTCTACGGAGGCACCCACAGTGGAGAACAAGGACAATGCTGGGAACCTCCACAAAGGAGACCCACAGGAGGGTAGAATGGGACCCCACGGGGGAAGAAAACAACTCCTGGTGGGGGACTCCACTGTTAGGAAGGCAGAACCTGGGGAGGAATGGGGGATGGAAGTAAAGTGCCTGCCTGATGGCATGGCTTAGAGGGACAGGGAGTGAATCCTCAGGATCGCCTGAGCAGCTGCACAGGGAAGGGAGCTGGATGTCATTGTCCTCCTAGGGACAAATGACCAGGTTAAGAAAGGGATCACAGCAGTGCAGAAAGAGTTTGTGGAGTTGGGGAGTGGCCTTAGACCAGTAGCACACACAGTAACCTTCTCAGAGGAGCTGCCTGTCTATGACGTAGGTGAGGCTATGGTGCTTCACACCATGGGATTCAATCAGTGACTGAAAAACTGGTGCAGAGTTCAGAGGCTTGGCTTCATTGGGGACTGAGGGTCTACCTGGAGTGATGCAGGCCTATGCTGGCATGATGGTCTGCATCTGTCCAGGAGGGGAACCAGGATCCTAGGTGATAGGTTTAAATGCTTCATTGGCAAGCATTTAAACTAGCCAAGGGGGGAGGCACTGGAAAGGAGCAGGGAAATCCTAGCACTCCCCACAAAATCAGGGTAGTAAATAAGGTAAACACCAAGCTAGAGATGTCAATAGGGAGAAGGGCAGGGGTAAATTGTGAAAATGACAAAGGCAATAAGGACAGGAATGGGGCAAAAAGGGGTAAGGCCATCAGGAAACAGAGGGTAATGAGTACCAATGCCCATAGTCTGAGCAACAAGCTCCTTGAACTGGTGGCCTTGATGGAAGAGGGATGCCTGGCTATCATAGCAGTCACAGAAACATGGTACACAGAGAACCATGACTGGGATATTAACATACCAGGGTACACAACCTACAGGAGAGACAGGGAGGGAAGAAGAGAGGGTGGAGTAGCTCTCTATGTAAGGGAAGGATAAAAGCAACTGAACAAAAGAGTAAACAGGGAGAAGAGGAGGCACTGTTGGTCACCTTAGAGACTGGAAAGGGCACCACAATCTGCACAGGGTTGTGTACAGACCCCATGTCAGGGGAAGGAATGGACAAGGATATGATAGAAGGCATTCTTAGGATGGCAGAGAAAGGGAGATACTGTTGATGGGGGACCTGAATATGCCAGATGTTAACTGGAGCACATTTGCTGCAGCCACATCCAAGAGCAGGGCCATTCTGATGCCCCACAGGTGGCAGGCTCAGACAGTAGTTTTGGAACCCACTCAGGAGGGAGCAATGTTAGACCTCATACTTTCAAATGGAGACAGTGAGAGGATCTCAGATCTAGAAGTGGGTAGCCATCTGGTAACAAGCGACCACCAAATAGTGTGGTTCATGATAAACTCAGCTAGAGTGTGAAGCCATGCAAAAGTGAGGGTACTGGACTTCAGGAGGGCTGACTTTGGCAAGATGGGAGAGTGCCTTAGAAAAGCACTGGCAAACAGGCTAGAAGGAGGGGTGGAGCAACAATGGGGAAATATCAAAACTGCCATCACAGAGGCAACAAGAATTTGTGTGAAGCAAATAAATTAAAACTAAAGAAAAAGCCACTATGGTTCTCAAAAGAGGTCGGGGAAGGTCAGGGAGAAAAAGATAGCATTCTGGAAGTATAAGGAAACACAGAAGGAGCAGGACAGAGAGCTGTACCAGTTAAGGCACAAGGAAGCACGGAGGGAAGTCAGAATAGCAAAGGCCCAAACTGAGGAAAAGATGGCCAACTCGGTTAAGAAGGGGGATAAAACCTTTCATAGGTGCAATGGAGAGAGCAGAAAGACAAAGGGAGGGATAGTGAGGCAGAATAGAATGGATGGTGGGTGGGCAGAGAGGGACAGTGTAAAAGCAGGGATACAAAATGAATATTTCTGCTCAGTATTCACAAAAGAGGAGGGGGGAGGTGCCTAATCCAATTAACAGAAGCACTCTGTAAAGGGGGGGGTCAATCCCAGTCCTTTCGCAGAAGAAAGAGTTCTGAAAGAACTCCTAAAACTGAAGGTGGACAAAGCAATAGGACCTGATGAAATTCACCCCAGAATTCTAAAAGAATTAAGGGGAGAAATAGTGAAACCACAGACTACCCTTTTTAACAAATCTTGGGAGGCTGGTGTGGTACCCGAGGACTGAAGGAAGGTGGATGTGATTCCCCTTCACAAAAGTGGGAGCAAGACAGAGGCAGGGAACTACAGACCTGTCAGTTTGACCTCTGTGGTAGGGAAAGTGATGGAATCACTTCTGAAGGAAAGAATTGTTGAGTACCTAGAGGCCAGTGGGGCACAAGACGCAAGACAGCATGGATTCATGGAGGGAAGGTCTTGTCAGAGAAATCTAATTGATTTCTTTGACTCAGTGACCAAAGTAGTAGACCTGGGAGGGGCTGTGGACATGGCCTACCTAGACTTTAGCCAGGCATTTGACACAGCCTCACACAAAAGATTAATAGTCAAATTAATCAGCCTGGGAGTAGGTCCCAGGGTGTAGCCTGGGTAAAACACTGGCTGGACAACAGGACACAGAAGGTAATTGTAAATGGAGGCCACTCAGAAGAAAGAGGGGTTACTAGTGGGGTACCACAGGGTTCAGTACTGGGTCCAATCCTTTTTAATGTCTTTATAAGTGACATTGCAGAAGGACTGGAAGGAAAAGTATGCATCTTGCAAATGACAAAAGATCTGCAACAGGATTGATACACAAGGAGGTGTGGAAAGGATAAGAAGGACTTGGCAAGGTTGGAGGAATGGTTAGAAGTATGGCAGGTTGGATTCAATGCAAAGAAGTGCAAAATAATGCACCTGGGAAACCAAAACCCAGGGAAGATTACGTAATGGGGGGAGTAGTAGCAACAAGAAAATGGTAAAGGGACCTGGGGTAATCATATCAGATGACCTTAAGGTTAGCAAGCAATGTGAGAAGACAGTAGGGAGGGCTCGGCAGAATACTGGGATGTATAGGAGAGGCATCACCAGCAGAAAACAGGTAGTTGTTGTTCCTCTGTACAGACAGTTGGTGAGACCCCATCTCTGCAAGGACATAGACAGGATGGAGGCAGTCCAGAGGAGGGCTACTAAAATGGTGCAGGGTCTGCAACAGAAGCCATGCGAGGAGAGACTAAAGGAGCTTAATATGTATACCATTGAGGAAAGGAGGGAGATGGGGGACATAATAGAAACTTTTAAGTACCTCAGCGGAATCAACAAAGTCCAAGAGGGTAGCATCTTTCAGAAAAGCATGTGCAAGAACAAGGCATAATTTGAAGATGGGGTGGGGAATGCAGTTCAGGGCAATGTGAGGAGTATTTTTTCACAGAGAGGTGGTGGATGCATGGAACAGCCTTTCTGAGGAGGCTGTGGGGTCTAAAACTGTGGGAGAATTCAAGAATGCATGGGACAGACATAATGCAATTTTTCTGGGGGGGGGTAGGCTGTTGGTTAACTAGAATCTGCAGCTTGTCCTCTAGGTAGGGAAATGGGCAGACTAGGTGGGCCAAGTGGTCCTTATCTGCCATCAAATTCTATGTTTCTATGTTTCTAATTCTTCAGAATGTCTTGAGTCCCTCAGATGTTGTTTACACAACAAAAGCATCCCCCCCCCCAACAACTGTTAAACTGAAGGCGTGAGCACACTAAAGTCACCTACAGGAAGAAGGCTTATTCTTCATGCACATATTCCTCAACCTTTGATGATACAGGAGATGATACATCAGCTGGGCCCCCCTCCCCAGGGACCGCAAGTCCCCACGCCGAGCCATCTCGGCCACCAGACTGCTGGCGCCTCACAAGCTGCTGCCTGGGTGCTCTGCCCCGGATCACTAGGCTAGCAGCTGGGCCCCCCTCCCCAGGGACCGCAAGCTCCCACACCAAAGCCATCTTGGCCACCGGACTGCCAGTGCCTCACAAACTACCGCCTGAGCACTCTGCCCCAGATCGCTAGCCTCGCTGCTGGGCCCCCCCCAGGGACCACAAGCTCCCATGCCAAGCCATCTCAGTCTCCGGACTGCCAGTGCCTCACAAGCTGCTGCCCGAGCGCTCTGCCCCGGATCACTAGCCTTGCAGCTATGCCCCCGTCCCCAGGGACTGCAAGCCCCCACACCGAGACAACTCTACCACTGGACCACCAGTGCCTCACAAGCTACGCCTGAGTGCTCTGCCCTGGATCACTCTGCCTAGCGGCTGGGCCCTCCCCAGGGACCACAAGCTCCCACGCTGAGCCATCTTGGCCAAGGACCGCCGGCACCTCACAAGCCGCTGCCCAAGTACTCTGCCCCGGATCACTAGCCTCACAGCTGGGCACCCCTTCCTAGGGACCACAAGCTTCCACGCTGAGCCATCTTGGCCATCGGACCACTGGCACCTCACAAGCTGCCGCCCAAGCACTCTGCCCAGGATCACTAGCCTCGCAGGTACGGCTCCGAAACCAGCCAATCGGAAGGCGAGCACCCTTCCCGGACACGCTTCGATTGCGCAGAATTTTCCCTCAGCTCTTCTCTCCAAAAAGTGGCCTATTTGATTGGATTTCTCATGTTTTTTGTGCTATTATTGTACTGTTTAGCAGCCAGTTAATATATTTATGCAAAATTTCACCAAAACAGCTGTGACTACAGGCCTTTCTTTGAAGTGTTTTGTGCAGCTCCAGACTTTGGCGCCTAAACTGATTGCTCCTTTGTTCTGATTGGGCTTCCTGCTGGGCTGACGGCGCCTCAGTGTCTCTGCTCGCTGACCCAGACAGCCTACTTAATCCCTCTTCTCTTCTTCTCCACAGCTGGGCTCCCATCCCCAGGGACCACAAGCCCCCACGCCCAACCATCTCGCCATCAGACTGCCAGCGCCTCACAAGCCGCGCCTCGAGTGCTCTGCCCCGGATCACTAACCTCGTAGGGTACGGGCTCCAAAACCCCACCAGCGCAGTGCGCCAGCTCCCACCCACCCCCACCTGCCCACCCAAGCTCCGACACTTTCTTTTATACCTATCGATGCTATTTTTTCTAACAGCCCACTTTTCCATTGGCTGCTTATAGGAATCTACCACTAGTGGGATCCACCAATGAAGCACACTATAACAAGGCAACAGCTCCACACTTGGACTGTACCATGGTGTCCTGGTGGGTACACGTACTATGGCATCTTCCTAACTCTGTCTCTTGTACTACTTATGTCTCTCCCTACTATGCTGCCAAGGGCTCACCTATGCTGGCTAACCTGGCAACCATTGGTAATAGCACACTCTGCCTCTCTGGTACGGCACTCCACACTGAGACGTTTCACCTCCTCTGCTACTCAATGTCCCCCAGCACCTCTCTATCCTCGGTGCCCACCCACTTCATCACCCTCCACAGGCTGATAGCCTACCCCATGTTTCACTCACTACCATATAAAAAAGCTAGATGGTTGTGCAGTAGCTCAGACAAGAGTAACAGGGCACCCCTTCTTTTTCTGCTACTGCTAGCATCCGGTGATACCCACCTGAACCCAAGCCCAGACGTGAATAACCCACCAGACGTTACCTGCCCAATCACCACCCCTCTAACTCTACCAAATGGCCTCAAAATCATTCACCTAAACACATGAAGCCTTGTCCCCAAGATCGCCTTACTTCAACCCATGGTACTGACATATGTCCCAGATATAATCATAATTTCTGAAACCTGGCTGACAAAGAACATTCCTGATCATGCTGTCACCATCCCTGGGTTCAACATCTACAGACAGGACAGGGCAGGGAGAGGTGGTGGCATGGCTATCTATACCTCCTATTCCCTTCAGTGCACTCCCTCCTTCACTTCATTCATACAGTCCTCCCATGAGGCACTACTTTTATGTACCTCGCAACAGAGTTGATGCACAAGGTGGAGTGGAAAGGATGAGAAGGGACTTGGCAAGGTTAGAGGAACGGTCAAATGTATGGCAGCTTAGATTCAATGCTAAGAAGTGCAAGGTAATGCACCTGGGAAACAAAAACCCAGGGGAAGAGTACACAATGGGGGGTGAGATACTAATAACAACAAAAATGGAAAGGGACCTGGGGGTAGTCATATCAGATGACCTAAAGGTGGGCAAGTAATGTGAGAGGGCAGCAAGGAGGGCTGGGGGATACTGGGATGCATAGGGAGAGGCATCACCAGTAGAAAACAGGAAGTTATTATCCCTCTGTACAGACAGCTAGTGAGACCCCATCTGGAGTACTGCGTGCAGTTCTGGAGACCCAATCTCCGCAAAGACATAGACAGGATGGAAGCTATCCAGAGGAGGGCAACTAAAATGGTGCAGGGTCTGCACCAGAAGACATATGGAGAGACTTAAGGAGCTTAATATGTATAGCCTCGAGGAAGGGAGGGAGAGGGGGGACATGATAGAAACTTTCAAGTACCTCAAGGGAATCAACAAAGTCCAAGAGGGTAGCATCTTTCAAAAAAGGAGGTGTGCAAGAACAAGGGGGCACAATTTGAAGATAGAGGGGGCAGCTCAGAGGTAATTTAAGGAAGTATTTTTTTCACAGAGGGTTGTGGATGTATGGAGCGGCCTTCAGAGGAGGTTGTGGAGTCAAAAACAGTGGTGGAATTCAAGCATGCATGGGACAGTCATAAGGCAATTCTAGGGGGTGAGGGTAGGAAGAAGTAGGCTGCTGGTTAACCAGGATCTGCAGCTTATCCATCAGGTAGGGAAATGGGCAGACTGGGTGGGCCAAGCGGTCCTTATGTGCCATCAAATTCTGTGTTTCTATGTTTCTCCTATCCCCATACCTTACGCATCTTCATTGCTAGAGTATACTGTCACCCTGGACAGCCAACTTCAAATGCCACTGACTTGGTCACTAAGCTTTCCTCATTGGCTAGCGGGGGTGAGCTTTTTATCCTAGGTGACCTTAACCTAAACTGGCTGGCTCTGTTCCTGGCCCACACTCGCTCCACCTTAGATGCCATAAACCTCCGGCAACTTATAATGGAACCCACTAGACTAAACTATAAGACATTAAACCACTCCTGCTTGACCTAGTCCTCACCTCCCATCCACATTGTGTAGTGACCTCAGGGCTACTACCTGACTCTATCAGCGATCACCACATGACCTTTGTAGTATGAAACATTCATAGACCCAAGCTCCTGCAAAATGATTCTCACTCGACCGTTCCAACCCTCGACCTCCAGCTTTTGCTCCATGATCTCACTCATAACATACAATTGGTCCTCACTGGCCACTGCTCCCTCTGCGGACGTGGAACCTTGCTCACTTTTAATCCACATTCCTACACATCTGGAACTCCCACACTTCTCTCCGTTAAAACTAGAGTTGAAGGCACTCACCTCCCTTGGTCTCACCTGCATTGCTGGCCTGTCAACGAGCCTATGATCTTGCATGGCATCGGCAAAACTACCAACTGTGTGGCACGACTCCCTAAACATTATCATGAACTCAGAAATGGTTGCACCAAAGCCATCCACCTAGTCAAGGCTGAGCATTTCAAGTTCAACTTCCAGGCTAACACAAACAACTCATCCAAATTCTGGAGGGTTGTACAACTCTTTCTCCTGCTGTAAACATCACTCCTCATCCTAAGGCACAATCAGACTGTCCCTTACAGAACCAATGGACATTGCCAATTGCTTCAACTCCCACTTCACCTCCTGTGCCTCAGAGCTGCTTAGCACCCTCCTAACACATATCTTGCCTGTGGCAGAGACTACCTCCCACCCACTGCTCCCCTACCTACACCGTCTCACCTATACCTACCCCCTCTCCCCCCTGTGGGGCCCCACCTTGCCCACCAAAACTCTTAATTCCCCCTCACATTTTTCCTTCACACCTGTGTCTCCTGAGACTACTCTTTCAGCTGTCCTGGCACTTGACCCTACCAAATACTCCTCACCTGATGGCCTGGATCCTAGACGCCTCTCCCTCTCAGCTACTGCTATCGCCTATCCCATATCCTTGATATTAAACCTCTCCTTTGTTACAGCCACTGTGCCCAGCTCCTGGAAGCATGCCATAGTCCTCCCCAAGGGGGGGACTCCACTGCTCCTGGGAACTATCATCCTATCTCTCTCCTTTCAACTCTAGCCAAACTCCAAGAGCACATTGCACTCTCTCAACTCTCCCTGTTCCTCTCGGACTGCGCCTTCTTCACTCCCTTCCAGTCTGGCTTCAGGAAAGCTCATTCCACCACTACCTCCCTGCTGCGGCTAACTGAGACCATCTTCTCATGGTTCAACAAAGGGAACATCACCTCAGCTATCTTGACTTGGCCAAAGCCTTTGACACAGTCTCTCATCCCTCCTCCTGCACAGCTTGTCAGCTGCTAGTCTCTCCCCTACTGCTACAGACTGGTTCAGATCTTATCTGGCAGGCAGGTTGTAATCAGTCAGAATAGCTGATGTCATCTCACCTCCTTTGCCTATTACCACTGAAGTCCCCAGAGTTCAATGCTTGGTCCCATCCTATTCTCCATCTTCCTAAACAATCTCCCTCAGGTCTGCACATCATCCAGCATACACATGTATGCTGATGATACAGTGCTGTTTACCTCTGTAAAGCAGTCTCAGATGTCACTGCCAGTCTTCAGGCTGACTTCACCAAGGTCCAGTTCTAGTTCAACTCACATCAACTATTTCTAAATGCCAAAAGACAGTCTCCATGACCTTCGGCACCAGGCAGAGACTTGCTCGGCTAAGCCACCTCCCTCCTTCCACACCCTTGATGGGACTGCTTTGAGGATGTCTCCTCCTTCAGGTATCATGCATTGGCTAGATAGATACCTTGACTTCTCTGTACACACAGATGCTGTCCTAAAACAAATTAAGACCTAAGCTTGGTGCCCTATAAAGGAACTGCAGCTGCACCTCTCTGCGTGAGCTGGTACAGAAGATGATCCTGTCCATTTTTGACTATGCCACATAGTCTGTGGTGTGCCACTCAGTCCCACCTAGCCAGAATGGACTCTCTCTCAACTCCTTCTGTCACTTCCTCTTGATGCCCCCTCCTAACACACCATTGTGACCTGTACCACCCCTTAACCTCCTTCCCCTCCACAATCATAGAGTTCTACATGGTGCCAAGTTCGTCTCCAAATTCTGGCTTGATTCCGCCCTCCTACATCACCAATTCTGTACCCTGCCCCTTCCCTGTACCACCTTAGATCCCTTGCTGACACTCGCACCCTGTCAATCCCAGGTAGAACCTCTACCTCAGGATGGAAAGCCTTCTCATTTCACTCTGCATATCATCCTCCTCCTTCCCCATCTTCTCTTACCTCTGCTCTATACAACTTCCTCTTCACTTTCTGCTCCGCTTCTAACACCCTGCCACTAATCTCATCCACTGTCACCTACCCCTCAAGGTGCTTCCTCACCCCCTCTTGCTTAACACTTGACCCAGAGACATGTCCCTGTGAAAGGTCCGCTATACCTGCTGCAGTGTACCTCCCACAAAACTGCTACAGGAGCATAGTTCAGCACAGCACTTAGACTTGTAATTTGTTGTAGTATGTGTTTGCAAAATTGCATCTGTGTAAACCGCATTTATTGCAAATGCTGCACTCAATGTATTTACTACTTGCCATGTGGCTGACTGTATCGAATGCCTCTGTGAGGTCAATAAAGATGGACCCTACAACCAGTCCATCATCAATAGCATCGTAGATTTTGGAGGTATAGTCAACCAAAGTAGTGATTGTGGAATGGTCTTAATGGAACCCATGTTGCTGGGTACAAAGTAGGTTGTATTTCAAAAGAAAATCCTTGATCTGGTCAGAGACCATTCGCTCAAGGGCTTTAGACAAGGGGAAGGGGGGATGGAGATGGGCCTGTAGTTAGACAGATTGGTGGCATCCCCTGTTTTGTGGACAGAGGTGACATATGCCTCCTTCCACTTGTCAGATAACTCTCCTGACCTTAGTGAGGCACTGAAAACTTTAGTGAGTGGATCCGTCGGCTCATTTACCTCAAGTGCCATCAGCTTCATGTCATTAAGGTCACTTCCCATCCTTGTCTTTCCTAGTATGTGCATAACATATCTGGTACTGTCAGATCTGGTGATCAGTTTGAAGTAGAATAGGGGTACAGTGCTCTTAGTCATGAGTCGAGGGAGTGGTTAGGACATGATCAAGGGTTGATGGTGTCAGGTAGTTACTGGCGATAACGAGCTTAGATCAACCAAGTTAAAGTATTGGCTATATCACCAGGCTTTTGATGCGATCCACTGTCGGTGATTATAAGCCCTGGTTCAGCTTTGGAGGGTTTCCTGAGAGTGATTTACAGAGTCCTAGAACGTCTTACTGTTGCCCCAACTCCTTTTAGAAGATCATTGTAGTATGTTGCTTTAGCCTGCCGAATCAGTTTTGTGCAATTGTTTCTGGCAGACTTAAAAGCCATGAGATCTGCCAATTTGCACGTTGCTTTGGCCTTATGCCAGAGATTATTCCCTTCTCGCATGAGCGCAAAGGAGGGAGCCTGTGAGCCATGGGTTTACAGTCATCTCGTTTTTTTAGTTTTATAGCGGGGCAACGATGTCACAAGCCTTGTTAAACATTGTGACAAAGAGAATGAGGGCTTGGTTGGCATCCTCAGCTCTGTCTAGAGGTGACCAATCCACAAGCTTCAGGAATTGTCTAAAGTAGTCCAGTTGTCCTGGTCTCATGGAGCAATTTCTCGAGACCTGTGGAGCACTGGTAATGTTCTTATTCGACCATGTGCACACTACTGGCAAGTGATTGCTGAGGGTGTCCGGAAGGACAGTGACCTCAGAGATGTGTTCTGGGCAGCTTGCCAGGTGCCAGTCAATTAATGTACTTGTCCCAGTTTTGTAATTAAATCTGGTAGCTTTTGAGATCAGTTGAGAGAGGTAGAGACCAGATACCTGATCACGAACTGAAAGGGTGTATGGTGATAGCCAATTGGTATTGAAATCACCAGCGATAATATGCATTCTAGTTGTGTCTTACTTGTGCCAGATTGCACAGCACTTTCTGGATACCCATTTTATGGGTGCCAGGGGGTATATACACTGTGGACAGTAGTAGCACCTTGTTTTGAATGCCCAGGGTGAGTAGGCTTAACATTTGTGCCTCCTCAGTGTGTAAGCTACAAGACAACATTTGGGCATTAATCTCACTTTTCAGGTATACTAAGTATCCTCCGCCCTGTTTAGTCAGCCTATCCTGCCAGTACACTGTGTAGCCATTCAGGGCGATGGTGATATCAATGGTCTTTGGTGACAGCCATGTTTCAGTTAGTGCTATTATATCTGGTTTCTGTAGCTCCACCCATGCCTGGAACTGTGGAAATTTGCTAAGGAGACTGTTAATGTTTAATAAGACTAGCTAGAGGTGGCCTAACTTCTCATGTGGACTGACAGGAACTGGCCCTGGGTTAGGGTGGACATTCCCAGAGATCAGAAGCAGTATTAGTAGCAGCTTACGTAGTATGCAAGTCCAATGTATCCATTTAAGCCTGTTTATTTTTGCTCTGGGAGGCATAGTTTCTAGACCAGTGGAACCCTCTACTCTCTGGGCCATCGATGTTACCCAATGTGTACCATGTACAAACTATAAACTCATGTATGTTAATACCCAACTACGTACCCCCTGCGACTAATTATGTACTCAGCTAACGCTGTCCTACAGTTGCTCAAGTGTATCCTAATTCTTGTTATGTTTTTATCCAATGTCATCCTATATTATTCTGCTATATATGTACACACTGTATCTACAAATGTATACCAAAGACTACTGTTTAATGTTGCCAAGATATGTACTCTGTAACTAATCCCAGGTCACCCTGAAAAGGGATCTCTGGTCCAGTGGGCTTACCCGGTTACCAAAATCTAAATAAATAAATAGTGTTGGGTATGTCCCTTACAGTATGGCCACAAAGTAAGGCAGCAATAAGGATTCTGTGAGGTACAGGTGGGTTGTATATATTGTGTGGGATTCTGAAATCAAGTCTAGGGCAGGATTCAGTCAGTGTACCTCTTGATTTAAAACTGAGGGGGGGATGTGAAACCAGACTCTGTGACTGGGTTCATCCTGGGTGCAGTATTTTTAAAGCCCCCCCTCTTCATTGCAATATAGATGATGAGTAGAGCTATTAGCCCCATTTTTACAGGCTATCATGTATGAGTGTAAAATAGTCAGTGGCCTTAATATTCCAATCAGGACTGTAGCACTATTATTGGGCTGCAGTAGTTTAGCCACGTATTAGTGTAGCACAACACCAGCAGTGAGAAAAAAAAAGGTGCTGAAGAGAATTCAACAACAGTGTAGAAACATAGAATTTGACGGCAGATAAGGACCGCTTGGACCACCCAGTCTGCCCATTTCCTACCTAGCTGCAGATCCTAGTTAACCAGCAGCCTACTTCTTTCTACCCCCACCCCTAGAATTGCCTTTATGACTGTCCCTGATGCATGCTTGAATTCAACCACTGTTTTTGATACCACAACCTCCTCCGGAAAGGCCGTTCCATGCATCCACAACCCTCTCTGTGAAAAAATACTTCCTTACATTACCTCTGAGCTGCTCCCCCATCTTCAAATTGTGCCCCCTTGTTCTTGCACACCTCTTTTTTTGAAAGATGCTACCCTCTTGGACTTTATTGATTCCCTTGAGGTACTTGAAAGGTTCTATCATGTCTCCCCTCTCCCTCCTTTCCTCGAGGCTACACATATTAAGCTCCTTTAGTCTCTCTCTTCATATGTCTTCTGTTGCAGACCCTGCATCATTTTAGTTGCCTCTTCTGGACAGCTTCCATCTTGTCTATGTCCTTGCAGAGATTGGGTCTCCAGAACTGCACACAGTATTCCACATGGGGTCTCACCAACTGTCTGTACAGAGGGATAACAACTTCCTGTTTTCTACTGGTAATGCCTCTCCCTATGCATCCCAGTATCCCCCAGCCCTCCTTACTGCCCTGTCCCATTGCTTGCCCACCTTTAAGTCATCTGATATGACTACCCCCAGGTCCCTTTCCATTTTTGTTGTTGTTAGTATCTCACCCCCCATTGTGTATTCTTCCCCTGGGTTTTTGTTTCCTAGGTGCATTACCTTGCACTTCTTAGCATTGAATCTAAGCTGCACACATTTGACCATTCCTCTAACCTTGCCAAGTCCCTTCTCATCCTTTCCACCCCACCTTGTGCATCAACTCTGTAGCAGATCTTTGTGTCATCTGCAAAGAGACGTACTTTTCCTTCCAGTCCCTCTGCAATGTCGCTTATAAAGACATTGAAGAGGATCGGTCCTAATACTGAACCCTGTGGTACCCCACTAGTAACCCCTTCTTCAGAGTAGACTCCATTTACTATTACCCTCTGTGTCCTATTCTCCAGCCAATTCTTTACCCAGGCTGTCATCTTGGGACCCACTCCCAGGCTGGCTAACTTGTATATTAATCTTTGTGTGGGACTGAGTCAAATGCCTTGCTAAAGTTTAGGTAGGCCATGTCCACAGCCCCTCCCTGATCTACTACTTTTGTCACCCAGTCAAAGAAATCTATTAGATTAGTCTGGCATGACCTTCCTGCTGTGAATCCATGCTACCTTGGGTCCTGTGCCACTCTGGCCTCTAGGTACTTGACAATTCTTTCCTTCAGAAGTGATTCCATCATTTTCCCTATCACTGAGCTTAAACTAACAGGTCTGTAGTTTCCTGCTTCTGCCCTGCTCCCACTTTTGTGAAGGGGAATCACATCTGCCCTCCTCCAGTCCTCAGGTACCACCCCATCCTCCCATGATTTTTAAAGAGGGTAGTCAGTGGTGTCACTAGTTCTCCCTTAGTTCTTTTAGATTCTGGGATGAATCCATCAGGCCCAATTGCTTTGTCCACCTTCAGTTTTAAGAGTTCTTTCAGAACCCTTTCTTCTGTAAATGGGCTGGTATCAACTTCTGAATCCACAGTGTTTCTATTGTTTGTTTTAGGTACCTCCCCCTCTTCATTTGTAAATACTGAGCAAAAATATTTGTTTAGTATCTCTGCCTTTTCACAGTCACCCTCTGCCCACCCCCCCATTAAGCCTCACTATCCCTTCCTTAACTCCCTGATGTACCTAAAAAAGGTTTTATCCCCCTTCTTAGCTGAGTTGGCCATCTTTTCCTCAGTTCGGGCCTTTGCTGTTCTGACTGCCTTCCCAGCTTCCTTTTGCTTTAACTGATACAATTCTCTGTCCTGTCCTGTTCCTTCTGTGGTACTTTGTACTTCCTGAATGCTTTCTTTTTCTTTTGAACCTTCACTGCCACCTCCTTTGAGAACCATAGTGGTTTCTTACATCATTTTGTTTTGATTATTTGCTTCACACAAAGGCTTGTTACGTCTGTGATGGCAGTTTTTATTATTCCCCATTGTTCTTCCACCACTCCTTCCTGCTCATTTGCTAGTGCATTCCTTAGGCACTCACCCATTCTGGCAAAGTCAGTCCTCCTGAAGTCCAGTACTTTTGCCTTTGTATGGCTTGACTCTATTGCTGTGTTTATTGTGAACCATATTGTTCGATGGTCGCTAGTTCCCAGATGGCTACCCACTTCTACATCTGTGATCCTCTCTCCATCTCCATTTGAGAGGACCAGGTCTAAGATTGCCCTCCCAGTGGGTTCCAATACTAGTTGTCAGGGCATGCCCTGTAGGGCATCTAGAATAACCCCACTCTTAGAAGTGGCTGCTGTGACTGCACCGGTTAGCATCTGGCATATTCAGATCACCCATCAGCAATATCTCCCTTTATCTGCCATTCTAAGTATACTTTCTATCATTTCCTTGTCCATTTCTCCCCTGAGGGGGGTCTGTATACAACCCTGTGCAGATTGGTGCCATTGCCTGCCTCCAAATTGACCCATAGTGCTTCTTCTCCCTGTTTACCCTTTTTTTCTGTTGTTTGATTCCTTCCTTATATGAGAGCTACTCCTCCTCCTCTTTTACCCTCCCTGTCCCTCCTGTAGATAGTGTATCCTGGTATATTTATGTTCCAGTCATGGTTCTGTGTACATGTTTCTGTGACTGCCATGATATCCAGATGTTCCTCCTCCATCAAGGCCACTAATTCAGGAAGCTTGTTACCCAGACTACGGGCATTGGTACTCATAGCTCTCCATTTTATGATGGCTTTACCTTCTGTGGCAGCATCCCCACTGACCTTTCTACCTTGGTCTTTTTTTTCATTTAGTACCTGTTTTGTAGGTGAGGTGGGATTTTCCTGCTGCTTTTCAGTGCCTCCCTTGACTAGTTTAAAAGCTTGCACAATGAAGCATTTAAACTGATTGCTCAAAAGACTTGTTCCTTCTTGGACAGATGCAGACCATCCTGCCAGTATAGGCTGGTGTCCCTCCAGGTGGAACCCCAGTACCCAATGAAGCCAAACCCTGTGCTCCACACCATTTTTTCAACCCTTCATAAACTGCATGGTGCAAAGTACCTCGCCTCACCCATGCCACTGACAGGCAGAACCTCTGAGAAGGATACTGTGTGTGCTATTTGTCTTAGGCCCCTCCCCAACTCTAGAAAATCCTTCTGCACTGCACTAATCTCATGATGAGCCAAGTAATTTGTCCCTAGGTGGACAATGACATCCAGCTCAGACTCCCGTGCAACTGTTCTCGTGATCCTAAGGATGCGCTTCCTGTCCCTCCAAGCCATGGCACCAGGCAGGCACCTTACTTCAGTTTTCCCTTCTCTCCCAAGTTCTATCCCCCTAATAATTGAGTCCCCCACCAGGATCTGCTTCCTTTCCCTGTGGTGCCCTCTGCCTCCTTCCTGAGGGCCTCCCTTGTGACAGTTGTCTGCACCCTCCTTAGTCTCCTCTGCGGGTGCATCCATAGGGGAACTATGCACCCCCAGAATGGTGTATGGATTGTGGAGTGGAACAACTGACTGGGTGTGCCTCTGTTCCACAACCCTTGCCCTCCCTGAGCCCACTGTTGTCCAACTGCTGTGCTTTCTTCAAAACCTCTGAGGTAGTGGTGGTGGCTCAGGTGCTCTCTGGATGGGGGAGGTTCCCTTACTACTGTTCAGTGCAGTCTGAAGATGGGAAACTTCCTCCCTCAGGGCAGATAGTTGTCTGCAAACAGGGCAGCATCTCAGCCTCCAGAAAGACTCCCGGAAGACTGCTGCCCCACAGCCATTACATTGCACTACTCCCCACATGTCTTGTCTGTCTGTCGACCTTGTTTAGTTTTTTTTTTTTTGTGTATGTGATTGGTTTGTTATATAGAAATATATGTATTATATATGTGTATGCTTATATTGTCGGTGCAGTGTGTTAGAGAAGATACGACAGCTATATGCACCTTGCCCTCTTGAGGAAATGATGCCAGAACCCCAGGTATAAAGGAACTATTTCCAGGGTGGGTGGGGTGAGGGTGGGAAGGGTTTGGGCCCTAAACTGTGCCCTCACAAACAATCAGCTAAACGCTCTGGATTACTACTGCAATGAGTGTGCCTTCCTGTCAGCAAGATAGCCTACATGACAATTTGACAGAGAAAATACCCTGCTAATCAAACAGAGAAAAATCCAAACATCCAAGTCAGAGACAGGTAAACCCTCCCTGCCCCAAAACAGCCCAGACTTGTGCTCTGAAAGCAGTCAGCCCCAAAACACAGCTGTGTGTAGAAGGGCAGACACAGAAAACAGTATTCAGCCCTGTGGGTTTAAACTCTTCCTGCACTGAAAATCTTAACAATTGTAACAAAGTAAGAGCAATTTCCACCTCCTCTGTTGATTGAAAGACTGCCTTTTCTGGAATTCTAAGTTCCTTATTTCACCTTCAGTTAGAAGTATCCTCCACCTGAAGAATATTAACTTTCCTAAGGAATCTGCTTCAAACCAAAGACAATTGTAACTTGTAAGGTTCACCTCCCTCTGTTGCGAGCACAACTCACTTTCTTACAAATCTTAAGTCCAGTGTTGTAGCTTCCAGCCAGAGGTAGCTTCACCTGAACAATATTAAGTTATCTGATGAGTCTGCTAAAATTAGTACTGTTATCAAGGTCTGTAAGATTCTTCCAGAGCTATTGGCTGATAAGTAGCTGTGATGTAAGCACTTCCTCACACAATCTGGCCTGGCCTTTTAAGGTACACAGAGATAAACAAAAGAAAAATCAGTTTCCACCCGTAGGCTCTGTCTGGGTCCAATACACAGCCTGTAACCTGCTCTCAATTCAGGACTTATGACAAATTCTTAGCCCAGTGAATAACTCACAGTATTACAAATATTGCAGTGCAAACAGTCAATCACTAACTCCAATCAAGTCAGCTGTGCAGAAGGGCAGACACAGAAAACAGTATTCAGTCCCTGTGGGTTTAAATTTTTTTCTGTCAGTGTCTGTCCTGGACCCAGACTAGGCTAGCAGGGCAGTCAGCCAGTCACGAGAGACAGCCAAAAAGGCACTATGTTTTAAATCCAAGGCACACTCAGTACCTTGCCCTACTTCTGGAGGGGTGGGCTTCTATTGTTCAGCTGAACCTGAGGTGGTTTGGCTCAGGAATCCTGACTGTTCTATGCATGATCAGGGGTAGAGTGGTGCTGGGACCTTGTCCTGCTTCGGGAGGGGGCAGTCTTCTACCATTCAGCTGAACCTGAGGCAGTTTAGCTCAGGAATCCTGGCCGTAGTATGCCCGGTTGGGGGCAGAGTGGCGCTGTGACCTTGTCTTGCTTCGGAAGGGGTGGGCTTCTATTGTTCAATTGAACTTGAGGCAGTTTGGCTGAGAAAGCCTGGCTGTAGTATGCCCAATCAGGGCGGGTGGCACCATGTCCTTGTCCTGACCTTGTCCTGCTTGGGAGGGTGGGCTTCTATTGCTCAGCCGGACCTGAGGCGGTTCCACTCAGGAATCCTGGCCAGGCATATTGCCCGATCAGGGGCAGAGTGGTGCTGAGACCTAGTCCTGCTTCGGGAGGGGTGGGCTTCTACTGTTCAGCCAAACCTGAGGCGGTTCAGCTCAGGAATCCTGGCCATAGTATGCCCGATCAGAGGCAGAGTGGCTTATATCATTCAGCAGTTGACTGTTTGAGGCATATTCAGCATTAAGTGTCATTTTAGTAAAATTACTTTTTACCCTAGGTTTGTAGGGGGTCACCCCATTATCTCTTAATTTATATTTATGCTTAACATTTTCTCCTCTATTTTATCCCCATGCATAACCGCTTGGTACTTATATAACGATCACACTGGGGTAGCAGTGTTGTTGTGTTTTGTTCATTATCACTTGGTACTTATACAATAATCTCTCACACTGGGGTAGCAGTGCTGTGTTTTGCTCATTACTACTTGGTACTTATATAATAATCTCTCACACTAGGGTAGCAGTGTTGTGTTTTGTTCATTATCGCTTGGTACTCATACTGGGGTAGCAGTGTTGTTGTGTTTTGCTCATTACCACTTGGTACTCATATAATAATCTCTCACACTGGGGTAGCAGTGTTGTTGTGTTTTGTTCATTACCACTCGGTACTTATATAATAATCTCTCACATTGAGGTAGCAGTGTTGTTGGGTTTTCCTCATTACTACTTGGTACTTATATAATAATCTCTCACACTGGGGTAGCAGTGTTGTATTTTGTTCATTATCGCTTGGTACTCACACTGGGGTAGCAGTGGTGTTGTTGTGTTTTGCTCATTACCGCTCGGTACTCATATAATAATCTCTCACACTGGGGTAGCAGTGGTGTTGTGTTTTGCTCATTACCACTTGGTACTTATATAATAATCTCTCACTCTGAGGTAGCAGTGTTGTTGGGTTTTGCTCATTACCGCCTGGTACTTATACAATAATCTCTCACACTGGGGTAGCAGTGTTGTTGGGTTTTGCTCATTACTGCCTGGTACTTATATAATAATCTCTCACACTGAGGTAGCAGTGTTGTTGGGTTTTGCTCATTACCGTTTGATACTTAAATAATAATCTCTCACACTGGGGTAACAGAGTGTTGTGTTTTGTTGATTACCGCTTGGTACGTATACAATAATCTCTCACACTGGGGTAGCAGTGTTGTTGTGTTTTGCTCATTACCGCTTGGTACTTATATAATGATCTCTCACACTGGGGTAGCAGTGTTGTTGTGTTTTGTTCATTATCAGCTTGGTACTTATACAATAATCTCTCACACTGGGGTAGCAGTGCTGTGTTTTGCTCATTACTACTTGGTACTTATATAATAATCTCTCACACTGGGGTAGCAGTGTTGTGTTTTGTTCATTATCGCTTGGTACTCATACTGGGGTAGCAGTGTTGTTGTGTTTTGCTCATTACCACTTGGTACTCGTATAATAATCTCTCACACTGGGGTAGCAGTGTTGTTGTGTTTTGCTCATTACCACTTGGTACTTATATAATAATCTCTCACATTGGGGTAGCGGTGTTGTTGTGTTTTGCTCATTACCACTCGGTACTTATATAATAATCTCTCACATTGAGGTAGCAGTGTTGTTGGGTTTTGCTCATTATCGCCTGGTACTTATATAATAATCTCTCACACTGGGGTAGCAGTGTGTTGTGTTTTGTTCATTATCGCTTGGTACTTATATAATGATCTCTCACACTGGGGTAGCAGTGTTGTGTTTTGCTCATTACCGCTTGGTACTTATATAATGATCTCTCACACTGGGGTAGCAGTGTTGTTGTGTTTTGTTCATTATCGCTTGGTACTTATACAATAATCTCTGACACTGGGGTAGCAGTGTTGTTGTGTTTTGCTCATTACTACTTGGTACTTATATAATAATCTCTCACACTGGGGTAGCAGTGTTGTATTTTGTTCATTATCGCTTGGTACTCACACTGGGGTAGCAGTGGTGTTGTTGTGTTTTGCTCATTACCACTTGGTACTTATATAATAATCTCTCACACTGAGGTAGCAGTGTTGTTGGGTTTTGCTCATTACTGCCTGGTACTTATATAATAATCTCTCACCCTGAGATAGCAGTGTTGTTGGGTTTTGCTCATTACCGCTTGGTACTTAAATAATAATCTCTCACACTGGGGTAGCAGAGTGTTTTGTCTTGTTCATTACTGCTTTGTACTTATACAATAATCTCTCACACTGGGCTAGCAGTGTTGTTGTTTTTAGCTCTTTACCGCTTGGTACTTATATAATGATCTCTCACACTGGCGTAGCAGAGTGTTGTGTTTTGTTCATTATCGCTTGGTACTCACACTGGGGTAGCAGTGTTTGTTGTGTTTTGCTCATTACGGCTTGGGACTTATATAATAATCTCTCACACTGGAGTAGTAATGTTGTTGTGTTTTGCTCATTACTGCTTGGTACTTATATAATAATCTCTCACACTGGGGTAGCATGTTGTTGGGTTTTGCTCTTTACCAGTTGGTACTTATACAATAATCTCTCACACTGGGGTAGCAGTGTTGTTGTTTTTTGCTCATTACCACTTGGTACTCATACAATAATCTCTCACACTGGGGTAGCAGTGTTGTTGTGATTTGCTCATTACCGCTTGGTACTGATACAATAATCTCTCACACCGGGGTAGCAGTGTTGTTGTGTTTTGTTCATTACTGCTTGGTACTGATACAATAATCTCTCACACCGGGGTAACAGTGTTGTTGTGTTTTGTTCATTACTGCTTGGTACTGATACAATAATCTCTCATACCGGGGTAGCAGTGTTGTTGTGTTTTGTTCGTTACCGCTTGTTACTTGTATAATAATCTCTCACACCGGGGTAGCAGTGTTGTTGTGTTTTGTTCGTTACCGCTTGTTACTTGTATAATAATCTCTCACACCGGGGTAGCAGTGTTGTTTTGTTCGTTACCGCTTGGTACTTGTATAATAATCTCTCACACCGGGGTAGCAGTGTTGTTGGGTTTTGCTCATTACCGCCTGGTACTTATACAATAATCTCTCACACTGGGGTAGCAGTGTTGTTGGGTTTTGCTCATTACCGCCTGGTACTTATACAATAATCTCTCACACTGGGGTAGCAGTGTTGTTGGGTTTTGCTCATTACCGCCTGGTACTTATATAATGATCTCTCACACCGGGGTAGCAGTGCTGTTGTGTTTTGCTCATTACCGCCTGGTACTCATATAATAGTCTCTCACACCGGGGTAGCAGTGTTGTTGTGTTTTGCTCATTACCGCCTGGTACTCATATAATAATCTCTCACACCGGGTAGCAGTGTTGTTGTGTTTTGCTCATTACCGCTTGGTACTCATATAATAATCTCTCACACTGGGGTAGCAGTATTGTTGTGTTTTGTTCTCTACCGCTTGGTACTTATATAATAATCTCTCACACTGGAGTAACAGTGTTGTGTTTTGTTCATTACCGCTTGGTACTCATATAATAATCTCTCACACTGGGGTAGCAGTGTTGTGTTTTGTTCATTACCGCTTTGTACTCATATAATAATCTCTCACACCGGGGTAGCAGTGTTATTGTGTTTTGCTCATTACCGCTTAGTACTCATATAATAATCTCTCACGTTGGGGTAGCAGTGTTTTTCTGTTTTGCTCATTACCGCTTGGTACTTATATAATAATCTCTCACACTTGGGTAGCAGTGTTGTGTTTTGCTCATTGCCGCTTGGTACTTATATAATAATCTCTCACACTGGGGTAGCAGTGCTATTGGGTTTTGCTCATTACCGCGTTGTACTTATACAATAGTCTGTCACACTGGGGTAGCAGTGTTGTTGTGATTTGCCCATTACCGCTTGGTACTTATACAATAGTCTCTCACACTGGGGTAGCAGTGCAGTTGTGTTTTGTTCATTACCGCTTGGTACTTATATAATAATCTCTCACTCTGGGTTAGCAGTGTCGTTGTGTTTTGCTCATTACCGCTTGGTACTTATACAATAATCTCTCACACTGGCGTAGCAGTGTCGTTGTGTTTTGCTCATTACCACTTGGTAGTTATATAATAATCTCTCGCACTGGGGTAGCAGTGTTGTTGTGTTTTGCTCATTACCGCTTGGTACTTATATAATAATCTCTCACACTGGGGTAGCAATCTTGTTGTGTTTTGTTCATTACCACTTGGTACTTATAAAACAATGAGCTTAAAATAAGTATGATTAGAAAATGGGCTTTAAAAATTGAGACACCTGATTGGCTGGCATGGGGTACATTTTCATACAGTGAGAGAACTGTAAGTAAAAACTATCTGCCATGCCAGCCTTCTCACATTAAAATATCACTGTGCCCACACTCCCCCCACAGAAAACATTCTTCCATTTCGGTACTCGAGGCCACTTGCAATGCTCGTGAAGCAAACCTCCCAGCTATCTGAGCAATTTCATTTTCCAAGCAAAAGAAAACCTCAATAAATTTATCAAACGGTACGCGGAATATATCACAAAATACATATCCCCCCACCAAAAAAAAGCAGAGACTGACATACCCTTTTCACTGTTTATATTTTTCCGAACACAGCAAAGTTCTGAAGATGTTGACTGGCTTCCAATGGTGGCACATCAAACACCTGTGAAGGAAAAATAATGTCAGAGCCGTATGCTGTTTAGTTTAGACTGACAGGTAATGAAGACCTATCAGAAATGTTTCCTGCAACATTACCTACTGGCAGAAAGAAAAGCCACAAAGAAAAGCATACAGAATGTCAATTTGCTCAAGTGAGTACCACAGAATTAGATGATATTGAAAATGCAAGCAAGGAACCGAACACACACAAAAACATCAAATGTGCTGTGTGTGTGTGTGTGTATTTGAACAGTGGGCCGCCCACAATCAAATTCAGATAAATTACACAGAAGACACCCTGGAAACTCTGTCTGCCCACCCCAAAAAGTTCTATGCTGAGGTGTGCACAACCGTGGGGCAGCAGTATTCAGTGGTCAGGTATTACGCTCTGTGACTGGGCTTAAACTGCCACCCGAACAGCCCAAGAATTGCTCAAAATATTATTCTCATTAGTGACTCTCAGTTTAAGGCTACAAACAGTGTACTATATTTGATGCTTAAAAAGTTATGCAAAGATCAAAAAGACACATAGAAACATAGAAACATAGACTTTAAGGGCAAATAAGGACTGCTTGGTTCATGTAGTCTGCCCATTACCCTACCTACAGGATAAGCTGCAGATCCTATTTAACCAACAGCCTATTTCTTCCTACCCCCACAAGAATTGCCTTATGTCTGTCCCATGCATTCTTGAATTCTCCCACAGTTTTCCCATAACCACCCACACTCCCCCCACCCCCGTGGAGCACCCATACAAATGGAATCGAAGGGATCATGTGAACAGCTTATGGCAAAACAGTTAGCATGAAAAACCAGGATACTTGCTATATCAACCATTAGCTCTTCTATGACTTTCTACAGACAGCCCTTATGAGGGACCCTCAGTGTCCAATGTATGTAGTTTACTTCAATTCTTGTCATAGCTCCGGTAATTATCCCATAATTGAGCAGTCATACCATCCGTACAGACATTGTACAGTAATTCCTGTAGCCATTCATTATAAGAAATCAGGTATTGCTCTAACCAATGCTTGAGGACCACTTTTTTAAGGGCGAGAGAAATTAAAGACATAAAGTATCCATGCTCCAATACTGCGATAGCTGTCATATCCCCCATAATATAGATTTCTGGTTTGTATAGCCTTTGGAGGCCAAGCATGGGGTCTGCTTTCTCCTTGATTAACTGCCACAAGGCAGAAACTTTGGGACATGACCAGAAAATATGCAGAAGAGAACTAATATCTTCACCACACCTGGTACAGTTGGGTGAGTGCAACCGCCCCATGCTGACCAGTTTTTGCTGAGTGTAATACAAATTATTTAAGATGTTGAATTCAATAAGCCACAGTCTATCTTGGCCAATATATTGGTAGACACACTGCCATATACCCTGCCACTGCTGGGAAGAGACAGGAAATGCCTGATCCCTGTCGGAGGAGGAGCCATTCATCCCAGGCGCATATAGTGAATACAGTTTACCATAGAGGTTAGACACAGCATGTTTTGGGGATATCAGTGATATAATTAAAGAGAAAAAAGCAGAACAGTCTGTGGTCCACAAACCTTGACTAAACCATTTTAACAGAGTATGTCGAAGTTGAAAAACCTTGAATATGTATTTATTGTTTAGGTGCACTTGCCTCAGCAAGTTCTCAGAAGACTTCAAGGCCCCTGTGTCCAGTAAATCCCAGACCACCAATGACTCCAGTTTGGGGAGTCAAGACCCCTTAATGGTCTGACCATCAATTTTTAAATTCAGATTTCGAAGAATAGGCTGAGAAATATCTTTGGATATTGAGGCCTTCATCACTGCCCAAAACTGTGAATACACTTGCAGAGCAGTCCCAACCGCACAGTCTTTAATCCCAGAGGAGATGCTAGCCCAGGAGAGATAAGGCAGAGAGGATATTACAAGGCCAGCACTCTACATGATTTGTATTTCCAGAGCTAACCATGGTGGTCTATACCCAGCCAGAGGGGCCTGAGAAGAGGGAAGAAACCACTGAAGCAACTTGCTGAGGTGACTAGAGAAATAATAAAGTAGAACATTAGGCATTTTTATTCCTCCAAAAAAATTTAGGTGCAGCCAACGTCTTATACGCCCTCCTTGGAGTTCTGTCCAACCATATAAATTTAGTTATAATCTAATGAACCTTACAGAACCATTTAAATGGAATCCAAACATTCATCATATGAAGGGGATAAAAGAGCCTTGGAAGCACATTGATTTGATTATTGATATATGGCCCCATAAAGAAAGGGGGAGAACTCTTCATCGTAGCAGATCCTGACTCACTTGAAGAAGCAGGTCCTCTAGGTTAAGTTTAAACATCTTAGAAGGGTCCTTAGCCAGGTGGAAACCAAGATATCTAAGTGACCTGGGAAACCGAGTAAACCCCAGGGATGTAACCAATTGTCTGTTAACTGAGACCATACGGGGAAAAACTTCAGTTTTATTTAGGTTAAGTTCGAAATGCGAGTAGGCTCCATACGCCTCGATAATTTTCAGCACTGCCATGAGAGAGGTATCCAATTTAGTAAGATGGAGCATAATATCATCTGCATAAACAGACATTAAAAATGTCTGTGGGCCCATAGATTTACCCATGACCTCCAGGGACATGTGTAACCTACGGAGTAAGGGCTCTAAATATAAATTAAAAAGCGGGGGGGAAAGTGGGCAGCCTTGCTGCATTCCCGATCCAAGAGGAATAGAGGGAGAAAATACCCAATTGCAGTACACTTTTGCAGATGGCGAGGAGTACAGAACCTGTATCCATCTAATGAAAGATTGTGGGAATCCCAGAGTTTCCAGGGTCTTATATAGAAGTACCCAGTCCACTCTCTCAAAAGTCTTTTCTGCATCCAGGGAGACCCACACCATAGGGACACCTGCTCCACTGGATGCAGAGAGGATGTGCGATAACTTCCGGAAATAGTCCAGGGATACTATGTTAGGTATAAAACCCACCTGTTCACAAGACAGAAGAACGTCCCACACCTGGAGTATCCCGGCAGCCAGAATTTTAGCCAGGATCTTCATGTCACAATTAATCAAAGCTATGGGCCTATAATTACTAACTAGCTCTGTAGGTTTACCAGACTTCAGGAGAACAACAAACAGGGCCACCAGGAGTCGAGGGTCTGATATGTCATGCTTATATATGTAGGTACAGAAACAGGAGAGAATGGGTGACAATTGAGTTAACAAGGCTTTATAGAAGTTGGGAGTGAACCCAACAGGGCTAGGAGAGTTGTCAGATGCTAAACTCGATGTGGCCTGCTGGATTTCTGTCACCGATATGGGCTGGGCTAAAAGCACTTGATGCTCCTGTGACAAACATAGAAGACCACAACATTTAAGGTAGGATGTAATGTCAGAACCAGGGCACATGAAGGGTTTGGAGCCATATAGAGCTGCATAAAAAGAGGCAAACTCCTGGGCAATTTCATGAGGGCGGGACACCACTACACCATCCTGAGGCTTGATGACCTTTGCCAATCTAGAGGACTCTGCCTGCTGCAACCTAATAGCCAACAGCTGGCCTGCTCTATCCCCTGATCTATATACTTGGCCTTTAGTTTTTAAAATAGCATATTCAGCTTTGTCTTTTATCAGAGTAGCATACTTATCTCACAATGTAGTTAACTCCATCAAGATTGTTTCATCAATTTGAGGGGACAAACCACTCTCAAGTTTATTGATCTGCCATGGAAGGTCCGCAACTTTCGACTCATAGGCCTTCTAACATTTGGACGCTATGTGGATGAACACTCCCCTTAAAAAACATTTACATGCAGCCCATTCCAGATCAGCCTTACCTATGGAACCCACATTTTGTTGTTCAAATGCAGTGATTTGATCTGTAATGTGAGTAACACACTCTTTATCTGAGAGCAGCTGATTGTTGAGTTTCCAAATGGTGTCCTTCTCTAGATTGGGATTAAGAACCAGAGTAATCCAAACTAGCAAATGGTCCAAAAAAAACCCTGGGACCAATCTTCCCTTGGATTTTTCCAGGAAAAAGTGAAGAGCTCATTAATATGAAATCCAATCTAGAATGGGAGCCATGGACTGGGGAGTAAAAGGTTTAGGCCCTATCCTGTGGGTGTAGGAGTCTCTACGGGTTGCATAACCCTACAATGCTAATCATGTCTGTGTTTGGAGGTTGGACCTGACCATCATACTCTGGATTTATCTAAGTCTGGAGATAGTGCAACATTCCAGTCTCCCCATAAAATGAAGGGTAGTGGGGGGAATCTAGAAAGCTGAGCAACCATGTCCATGAAAAATGGGGGATCCGCTGGGTTAGGACCATACACCGACCCTAAAATGAGTACAGTTCAATTTGACACCCCTCGAACAAAAATATACCTCCCATTGGGATCAGATATAAGTTGCTGGTGTTGAAACTGAACCCTCTGGGAAATTGTGATGGTCACCATCCGGCTTGCTGTGGCACTCCCACCCATGTATACCTGCCCAACAAATAATCTAAAGAGTAAGTTCGATTCCATGGCCAAAATATGTGTCTCTTGTAAAAAGGTAATCTGGCAATGTAGCTGTTGTAAATGCTTGAGAATCTGCCTTCTCTTCAGGGGTGATCTTGCCTCCCTAACATTCCATGATGCTAGCTTCATCAGGCTAGCCTTACTTTAAACATAAACAATAATGCCCAGTCCAGACACAACACATGAAACCCCCCGAATTCAGACTGTACTCTATGATATAACCACCCACACCCCACACCCGCCCCCTCCTTACATATCCCCACTCCAAGAAAGAAAATCTGACCCCCAACTGTGAATCTGAAAGACACCCCCCAACTCAAACCTCTCCTGGAAGAAAAATACTTAGTACTTCCAAATGCCCACTGAACATGCAGGAGGGAAACACCCCTCACCTCATTAGCTTGTATCAGCCCCAATTGCTTTTACACACTGCACTCTCAATCGCCCCCCCCCACCAGTCCCAGATGTAAACACTATAAACTCTTAAGAAACTAAAAGCTGTATTGTCCTGGAGTGTACAATTTAAGAAATCCCCTGTGAAGTAAAACACAACAGTGGTCCCTAATACTAGATGGTCTGAAAATGTCCTGTAAACAAAGGTGCAGACCAAGGAGAGCTCCAGCTCAAAGGGACTATCAATTACCGAGGTAGCAAATATGATCTCCACAACTTCACTCCCTGTTCTTTAGGAGCCTAATTCAGGCAAGTCCACCTGAAAAAAAAAAAAAAAAAAAGAAAACGGCAGACACTTCAAGGTCCCTTTTGATCCAAAATAAGTAGATTACTGAGTGACTGCTCCCATAAAGGAGCTCCAATGCAGGCAAACAAAAAGCACATACACCCGGACGCCAAAACAGTGTGCAGCTCCAGGTCAGCAAATTGAACAGTCTACTTCAGTAACTGCACTTCAGACACATTTCAGGTCAAAGTTTAAATTCTCAGAGTCAGGCGTCCCTGTTTTTTACTCTATTTCTGCTCCTCCGGTTGGCCACTCCCATCTGACCAACCCCCCTGCCCCGTCACCCGGAATCGCTGGCACTTACCTTGTACCCAGCATGGGAGTGGAGACTGTGGGGAGTCGGTCATCATCCTGCTTGGCCGCTGGCATTTTCTCCTCTGGTTTTCTACCCAGGAGTAAGAGCACATGCGTGTGGAGGTGTGCATTCGCCTACGGCCCCGGTTACGACTCCTTTCCCCCACCCCATGGCCTAGCGCCTGGCTCCCTCTGAGCCTGTGCCACCCCTAGCCTCCACCAGGAGTCACCATTGGCTATGGGGTGCCGTGTCACCTCCCCAGAGAGGAGAGCCTGCCAGTCAGCAGCTCAATTCAGCTCCACCCTCCCTCCTGACCTCCAACGACCCAGGCTCGTTCCCGAACCCGGGTCGCTGATGTGCTGCAAGGTAAGGAATCCAGTGCCTCAACCCTCAGTGCCACTGGGCCGGCAGGTATCCCTATTTTAACTTCTTAGATCCAGAGAGCTTAACTGCAACACACAAACATCTTCATCATGGAAAGAAGCAGATTCCGTTACCAAACCCCCCGCAGGCTCCTGTCAGTGTGAGCCAAACAGATCAGGAAGCAGGGCCTGCAGCTCCCAAGTAGCCTGCTCCACACTTTCGAATGTGTACCAATTGTCCTTACAGAAGACCTGCAATTTAGCAGGATATAACGTTTTGAATTTTATCAATGCTGCCATCAACTTGACCACTATCAGATGAAAGGAAGCCCTTTTCTGATGTACGGTAAGGGGAAGATCTTGAGAAATATAGAGACACAGACCTTCCCACAGAATTTCTTTCAGGTCTCTACATTTCTGAAAAATGTGTTACCTATCAAGAAAATCCAGTAATTTCACAATCAATGGCTGGTGGGGGTACTGCCTGGGGTGACTTGTTTCCAATTGTTTAACCAGGTGAGACACACTAAGCTGAAAGCTTGGTTACAGGTGCTACCTGGGAGCATAGGGAAGTTAAGTGACTTGCTCAGGGTCACACAGTATGCACTTGGCATGCAGGGGACAATGCACTCTCTCTGCGATGTAGCAGGTGTGATTTGGAGAGGGCCCTACTATTCTTTCAAGTAGTTTCTGTGTGAATAATACTGAGGTAGAAGCCTGCACATCCTCTGGGAGACCAAAAATGAACAGGTTGTTGCACCTGCTTCTACCCTCCAAGTCCTCTAACTTCCCTTCGATTTTAGCCAGCCGTTGTCTCAATGCAGTAGCCTGTATTTCCTCCCTGTCCTTCCAGCCTTCTAGAGAGGTGACCCGGGCTTCAGTGTCTCCGATCCAGTAATTAGCAGTATTTAATTCCACCCTCAAGGACTTAAGAACTTCAGACATTGTTTGCATGAAGTCCTTGAGGGGCTGCATCTCTGCTAGGAACCTCTCCTTCAAGAGTGGAGAAGACTGTGAGGTAGTAGCAGTGGCTCTGGCTGAGGAGGCCCCTGGCTTGGCTTTTTTACTACTCTTCTCCAGAGTGGCAGGTGACGTGTGTGTTGGCAAGGTCTGCCACATTTCAGTGTCCATCCCACAGAAGTTGCAGTGGGTTTTGGGATGAATAAATGACCGGATAGCTGTGCAGGTTAAAAACAGGCAGTAGAGTCACCGAGAACATTTTTGCTGGAGAAAATACCGAAAGACAAGCGGGGGGAGCAGAAGAGCAATGATCTTGCAGCTGCTTAGCTTGGAGGCATCATGTGACTCCACACATCTTTTTCTGAAAGATACTACCCTCTTGGACTTAGCTGATTCCACTGAGGTACTTAAAAGTTTTAGTCATGTCCACCTCTACCTCCTTTCCTCAAAAGTATACATATTAAGCTCCTTTAGTCTCTCCTCGTATAGGTTCTCTTGCAGACCCTGCACCATTTTAGTTGTCCTCTTCTGGACTGCCTCCATCCTGTCTATGTTCTTGAGAAGATGGGGTCTCCAGAACTGGATGCAGTACTCCAGATGGTGTGTCACCAGCTGTCTGTACAGAGGGATAACAACTTCCTGTTTTCTGCTGGTGTTGCCTCTTCCCTATACATCCCAGTATCCCCCAGTCCTCCCTCCTTAGGATTGTAGACGTAGATGCGCCGGCGAAAAAGCGGCCAGCAACAGCCGCTCCTATGGCCTCCGCCTTCAGCAACCCACTGCAGTAGTCCTTTACCAATGTGAAGGGCATCAGGATACGGCCGCAGTTCAGGATTGCGCCCGCGAGGCACGCTGGGTGAAGCGACCAGCAGCAGCGCTCCTATGGCAGCTGCCTTCAGCGACCCACTGCGGCAGTCCTTTACGGCGCGAGGGCATCAGGATCTGGCTCGCCAGATCAGGATTGCGCCCGCGGCGCCTGTGAATGGCGGCCAGCAACGGCCGCTCTATGGTTGCCTCCTTCGGTGACCCACTGCAGCAGTCCTTTACTGGCGAAGGGCATCAGGATCGGCTCGCAGATCAGGATTGCGCCGCGAGGCGGCATGGCAGCGCCAGCAACAGCCTACTATGGCGCGCCGCTCAGCGACCCACTGCAGCAGTCCTTTCACCGGCTGAAGGGCATCAGGATACGGCTCACAGATCAGGTACTAACCGCTGAAATCCCTCACAATGAGCCAGCACGCCTGGGCACCTTGATTGCGCGGCTGCCCTTGGGGATTGTGATTGGTCTGCCCGTTTGCCTGCTTCGCTCTGATTGGAGCACCTTTTCTATAGACTTTTACAGTGTTCCTGCTAAATCTGGACTCTGAGCTCTTGTTCTGTCTTGAAATGTTCTCCCACCCCCACCACCCCCGTCCCGGGCCTCGTTTAAATACATTTATGCTCTGCCTTCCCGATTTCATTACTGCTTCATTGGCCCTTTATTGTATGCTGCCAGCCTATGATTGGTAGCTGATCGTGGCCAATAAGCCTGCCCTGTGCGAATATCTTCTGAGCCCTAGCCACTAACTGATCTGCTCCTGTTCTCCTTGTTCTCCTTTCTACTGTATATCTCACTTAGGTCTTAAGTGAGTACCTAGGTGGGTCAACTACTTGCCTGGAAAAATCACTGCACTAATACCAATTGTATGATCACCATCCTGGTACTATGGCTTTCTTTACTGTGCTGTTATTATTCCTATTGTACAGAGTACCCAACGTTACAGTACAACCCGGAGTAACTCAATGCAAACCAATTCTCCAATACACTTTATCAATACATTATGTTATCACAGGCTGCTGTGTGGCCACTACTTCATCCTCCTCCCCCCATTTAGCCTATTCTCTCCGGCTTACCACCTCCCCATTACTGCTGCCCTCGCCTATGTCTATTCGGGCACTCACATTGATCACAATAAACTGTCATTACAGTGGTGCTACCTCCTATGCAGTATGTTATGAGCAACCTCGCAGAAATAAAAAAGCAGTCTCCATTCTTATAAGCTCCTTAAAGAAAATTACACTACTGCTTCTTCTTTGCTCAGGAAATGTGGAGTTAAACCCTGGCCCCCCCACACGACTTACCTCACCTATCGATTTTGCTGAGGCCACAGCTCTCAAAATGATGATGGTCAACATTCTAAGCCTGCCTAAAAAACTTGTACAGCTGCAAGCCTGGGCCACACATATCAACCCTGACATCATCATAATTACTGAGTCATGGTTAAAAAAGTCAAATACTGACCAACAAATCTCACTACTGGGCTACAAACTATTTAGGGTGGATAGAGATTCTAGAGGTGGGGGTGTGGTCATTTATACCAAATCTAAGTACTCAGTCACCAATATTAGTTGCAAATCTTTATCCATGGAATTTGAGGTTGTCTCTCTGAACCTTCATCTCCCCTCCTCGGAATGTATCACTATTATAGGTGGCTATAGACCTCCGTCTGGTGGTGATGAAGTTCTTAATCTTCTGAAAACCATGTTCGCAGATGCAAAGACTGAAACAATATTTCTAGGTGATCTAAATATGGATTGGCTAACACCTAAATCTCACTGCCTCAAATCCCTTTGCGACAAGCTAGGTCTTGGGCAATTAGTCAATGAGTCTACTAGGAATAACGCTCTAAATACTGCCAACAATTCCATCCTAGATGTGGTACTAACCACCCACCCACATAAAATATCTCATTTGGCAGTGTTTCACAACGACATGAGCGATCATGGGACTATTGCTTGTATAAGATCTCAAATTAAGGCCCGACCACAACCCATCTTTATAACAAAATGGTCCTTTCACAAGTTCAGTGCAGTAAACTTCCTTTCTGACCTGGGCATGATCTGTTGGCAAGACCTCTACCTAGCCAAAGATGCCAAAGAGGCAGCTTACACCCTTAATGACAATCTTACTAAAATAATAAATAAGCATGCCCCATTCATCAAAGTAAGGGTACAGAACAACTCTAATCCTTGGTTCACCTCGGATCTTAAGGCAGCCCTCACAGTCCGAAATAAACTCTGGGCAAAAGCTCAACAATCCAAAGAACCTTCAGATTGGCAGGCTTTTAGAACAGCCAGGAATACTTGTGTGAAAAGTATACGCTCTGCTAAAGCTAACACATTACATCTCTGCCCTAGAACAAGCTAAAGGTAACCCTCATAAAATATGGAAGACAATCAAATCTATAGAAGGGCTGCCCACGGACCCTTTCATCCCATCAAAGATAGTAGCAAGTGGCAAGATTGTGGAAAACAAGTCCCTAATCCTTGAGGAACTTAACTCCCACTTTGCCACAGCTGGATTAGCTTTTGACTCATCACCCTATGCTGGTTCTGCGGTTATCCAGCATACCCCTCACCCTATATCTAACCCTGCACCTAGCCCTTTTCAACTGTGCAAGATAACTTATAAAGAAGTAGAAGATTCTCGCCTTAATGTAGACACCAAAAAAGCGCTGGGGACGATGACATGGAACCATTTTTCCTAAGGTTAGGATATGCCCATCTTGCGGCCCCTATTCTCCACATCTTCAATCTTTCCATTACATCTGCTACTGTGCTGTCTTGCTGGAAATCAGCGCATATCCTCCCTCTGTTTAAATCTGGCGATGCATGCGATGTAAATAATTGTAGGCCTATCTCCATATTGCCTATTCTTTCTAAAGTTCTTGAAAAACTGATCCACATTCAGCTAAAATCTTACTTGGAAACCTTCTCTCTCATCAATCCAGCCCAATCTGGCTTCCAGGCAAATCATAGCACAATCTCTGCGCTAGCAAAAGTAACCAATGACTGGATCTCTGCTATAGATGCAAAGAAGGTAACTGGAGCAGTCTTTTTGGATCTAAACAAAGCTTTTGATACTGTTGACCACAAACTATTAGTCGATTGCCTTGCAAAGCTGGGTGCCTCATACTATATTACCCAGTGGTTCACGAGTTACTTATCTGGGAGATTCCAAAAAGTAAAAACAGAAGGCTGTTCCTCTGCTGCCATGCCAGTTGTTAGAGGCATCCCCCAAGGATCCATCTTAGGCCCTATCTTGTTCTCATTATACATTAATGATCTTGATTCCAACATATTTACATCCAATCTGCACTTTTTTGCAGATGATACTGTGCTGTATACTTCTGGCTCATCGCTATCTGAAGTTAAGGGCGTCCTTCAAGCGGACTTTGCACAACTAGAGTATAATTTAATAAAGGCAAAGCTCCTGCTGAATGCCAAGAAGACCAAAGTGATGATATTCTTCCATAGTGCTGTCACATGTACCCCCAATACCCTGCCCCAAGATTTTATTGTTACCAGACTAAATGAGCCTCTGGAAGTTGTCTCCAAATTTAAATACCTAGGTATCTGGATTGACAACAGACTTTCTTTCAATGTCCATGTCGATGACCTCTCTAGAAGGCTAAAAGCCAGGCTAGGCTTCTTCTTTAGAAATAGGCCCCTCTTCCCCATTGAAACTCGAAATAAGCTCATCCAGGCCACTTTTCTCCCTCTTCTTGACTATGGCGATGTAATCTACTCCTCTACCACTCTTGCAAATCTAAGTAAATTGGACATCCTTTATCACCGTGCATTACGGTTCATTACCAACTCCCCTTACCGTTCACATCATTGTGACTTATATGCAGCTGTTGGTTGGACATCCTCACTACTGAGCCTGCTCCATGCTGGGCTATGGACTCTCAAACTGCTCCTGCAGAAACTTCCAGCTATCTCTTCTCTCATTAGAATTTCACATAGTGTATACTCACTAGGAAAATCTGACTTTATTATGCTCAATGTACCGAGGACGCGGACCTCCTTTGGTAAACGTCACTATTGCACATTCCCTTCCTCTATTTGGAACCAATTACAAACCATACTGAAACTATCTAGCATAGTTTCAATTAACTCCTGCAAATTGCTACGCCAGCTAAAATAAAAGATACCTGTAACTGTCATTAGCTCTTCTTTCCTATGTGTGCCATGTGAATCCATTGGTAAGACATAATTGCTTTGTTCATATTAACTACTTATTGCCTGCACTTTCATTTATAACAAGATACGTTCTGGCACCTGACTTACATTCTGCTACCTTGCTGTAGCAACCTAATTACTGCTACCCCTTCCTCCTACTCCTTGCCTTGTCTATGTATACACCTCACTGATCACACTATCAAACCATTCCTACCTTCTTTATCTGTCTTTTCAGCTGTCTGTCCCATTTCCAAAGTGTATATATTGCAAACACCAGTTCCATGTTTCAGTTATCAGTATGCTATATACAAGTTGCTTCACTGTGTTATATTAGCTGATTACCACCTGCGTCATCCTATGATATACCATGTATGTATATCATGTCTGAATTATGTGAGCTTGTATTTATGTATATTTTGTTATTACTATCTGTATTGTACATTGCTTGTCTATATGTATCAGGACCTCCTGGAATGAGCTTGCTCAATGGAGTTTTCCTGCAATGAACTTGAACTACTTCCTTCTCACACTGTTTGCTAACTATTAGGTCATCTGATATGATGACCCACAGGTCCTTTCCATTTTGTTGTTACTACCCCCATTGTGTACTCTCCCGGTTTTGTTTCCCAGGTGCATTATTTTGCACTTCTATGCATTGAATCCAAGCTGTCATACTTCTGACCTTCCACCAACCTTGCCGAGTCCCTTCTGTGTCCTGTTGTCCAGCCAATGTTTTACTCAGGCTACCACCCTGGGACAGACACTCCCAGGCTGGTTAATCTGACTATTAATCTTTTGTGTGGGACTGTGTTAAAATGCCTTGCTAAAGTCTAGGAAGACCATGTCCACAGCCCCTCCCAGGTCTACTACTTTGTTCACCCAGTCAAAGAAATCAATTAGATTTGTCTAACATGACCTTCTCACTGTGAACCCATGCTGCCTTGGGTCCTGTGTCTCACTGGCCTCTAGGTAGTCAGCAATTCTTTCCTTCAGAAGTGATTCCATCATTTTCCCTACTACTGGGGTCAAACTGACAGGTCTGTAGTTTCCTGCCTCTGTCTTGCTCCCAGTTTTGTGAAGGGGAATCACATCTGCCCTCCTCAAGTCTTCTTCAGGTACCACACCATCCTCCCATGATTTGTTAAAAGGGTAGTCAGTGGTTTCTCTAGTTCTCCCCTTAATTGTTTTAGAAATCAAGAGTTCTCTGGTTCAAATCCAGGTGCCCCATCAAGTTGCTGTTTGGGAGGCAGTATAGTGCAGTGGTTTAAGGCTCTGAGCTGCAAATCTGGAGACCTGGGTTTAAATCCCACAGCCCCCACTTGCATGCTGTGTGACCCTGAGCAAGTCACTTACAGTAACTTCCCTGTGCTCCCAGGTTGCACCTGTAAACAAGCTTTCAGCTTAGGTGTCTCACCCAGTGAAAACATTGGAAAAAAAAAGAATTCTGGGATGAATCCCATCAGGCCCCATTGCTTTGTGCACCTTCAGTTTTAAGAGTTCTTTCAGAACCCTTTCTTCTGTGAAAGGACTGGGATCGGACCCCCTATCCAGAGAGCTTCTGTTAATTGGGTTAGGTAGCTCCCCTCCTCCTCTTTTCTGAATACCGAGTAGAAGTATTCATTCCGTATCCCTGCTTTTTCACTGTCCTCTCTCGCCCATCCACCGATCCATTTTATTCAGCCTCACTATCCTCCTTTGTCTTTATACTCCATGATGTACCTATAAAAGGTTTTATCCCCTTCTAACTGAGTTGTCTCTTTTTTCCTTAGTTTGGGCCTTTACTATTCTGACTGCCTTCCTTGCTTCCTTCAGTCTTAATCTGGTACAGCTCTCTGTCCTGCTTCTTCTGTGTTTCCTTATACTTCCTAAATGCTATATTTTTTCCCTAACTTTCCCCACCACCTCTTTGAGAGCCATAGTGGCTTTTTCTTTCATTTTGACTTGTTTGTTTGCTTCACACATAGGCTTGTTGTTTCTGTGATGGCAGATTTGATGTTTCCATATTGTTGCTTCACCCCTCCGTCTTGCTTGTTTGCTAGTGTTTTTCTAAGGCACTCTCCCATTTTGACAGTCAGCCCTCCTGAAGTCCAGTACCCTCACTTTTGTATGGCTTGACTCTGCAGCTGAGTTTATCATGAACCACACTGTGTGGTGGTCACTTGTTCCCACATGGCTACCCACTTCTTGATCTGAGATCTTCTCACTGTCCCCATTTGAGAGTATGAGGTCTAGGATTGCTTCCTCCTGAACGGGTTACAACACTAGCTGTCTGAGGCATACCCCTGTAGGGCATCAAGAATGGCCTTGTTCTTGGATGTGGCTGCAGCAAAGGTGCTCCAGTTAACATCTGGCATATTCAGGTCCCCTATCAACAATATCTCCCCTTTCTTTGCCATACTAAGGATGCCTTCTATCATATTCTTGTCTTTTCCCTCCCCCTAAGATGGGGGTCTGTATACAACCCCTGTGTGGATTGTGGCGCCATTTCCAGTCTCCAAGGTGACCCACAGTGCCTCCTCTCCTCCCTGTTTACCGTTTTGTTCCATTGCTTTTATCTCTTCCCTTACATAGAGAGCTACTACCCCCCTTCTTCTACCTTTCCTGTCTCTTCTATAGGTTGTGCACCCTAGTATGTTAACATCCCAGTCATGGTTCTCTGTGTACCATGTTTCTGTGACTGCCACAATATCCATGCATCCCTCTTCCATCAAAGCCACTAGTTTAGGGAGCTTATTGCCCAGACTATGGGAATTGGTACTCATTACCCTCCATTTCTTGATGGCCGTACCCCTTTGTGCCCCACCCCTGTCCTTACTGTCTTTGTCATTTTCTTCACTTACCCCTGCCCTTCTCCATATTGACGTTCCTATATTGGTGTTTACCTCACTAACTACCCTGATATTTTGGGGGAACAGGATCTCTCTGCTCCTTTCCAGTGCCTCCCCACTTGACTTAAATGCTTGCCAATGAAGCATTTAAACCTATCACCTAGGATCCTGGTTCCCCTTCTGGACAGATGCAGACCATAGCACCAGTATAGCCCTGCATCACTCCATGTGGACCCCCAGTTCCCAATGTAGCCAAACCCCTGAGCTCTGCACCAATTTTTCAACCACTGATTGAATCTCATGGTATAGAGCACCCAAGCCTCACCCATGCCATAGACAGGCAGTGCCTCCAAGAAGGTAACCGTGCACGATACTTGTCTAAGGCCCCTCCCCAACTGCACAAACTCCTCCTGCAGTGTTCTGTTCCCTTTCTCAGCCAGGCAATTTGTCCTTAGGTGGACAATGACATCCCATTCTCTACACCATACAGTTGCTCCCGTGATCCTGAGGATTCACCCTCTGTCCCTCCAAGCTATTATGCCTGGCAGGCACCCTAATTCCTCTCCCTCCTCTCCCTGTTCTACCCTTCTAACAATGGAATCCTCCTCCAGGAGTTGTTTCCTTCCCCTGTGCGGTCCCATAACACCTTCCTGTGGGTCTCCTTTGTTGAGGTTCCCAACATCCTCCTTGGTCTCCAATGTGGGTGCCTCTATAGAGAAACCACACTCTGACAGAGAGACATTCAAATTGTGGAGAGGTACAACTGGAGAGATGCACCTCTGTTCCACCACCCTCACCCTCCCTGAGCCCACTGTGCCATCACCCTTTGCCATCACCCTGCTATCTGCAAAACTGACCTAAAGAAGCTGAAAACCTCCACAGCTCTCAGCTCCTACATCACACCAGGCCTTGTAGCAAAAGTATGATTTGACATACAACTTTTCATGGCCAGGCATGGTTGGGAAGGTCAAAGAGACCTAAAAATGAATTCATTTACCATACAAACAGATGGAATGTGGTAGCCGTGTTAGTCCAGTCAACACTGTAGAGAAAGAAATATATGTATGTTGTGGGTGATACCTTTCATTGGACTAACAAAATAATTTCTGAGACTAGCTTTCGAGAGATAAAATCCTCTTCTTCAGGTCTCTTGCAACATATTTTTTATATACAAACAGATGAATCTAGAGCCAAATAGGTAACCATCTCTCACAATCCAGAGATGAGAAACCATAAAAATCTCACAGACCCAATAAGCAAGAACAGTGTGGTTTCATGATCGAGCAGACTGGTGACCAGTTAAATAATGTGAGATGTACTTACAAAACTACCTCGTGATGCTCCCTGCCTATACATGCACCCAAGAAAACTGGGTCAAACATACCTGGACACACAAGAGTACTGGTACACCATGGAACCCCTGGGCAAAACTATTTGGGTTCCATGATGCCCCACCTGAGGTCCGATTCAAAAACCCCCCACAGATATACAGATCACAGCATTAGGGTGATGGCAGTGCAGCTTTTGTCAAATAGCAGCTTAAATCCCAGAGAAATAACTGCAGTAACCGGCCACCGCTCAGAACAGAGCTTACCAAACTACTGGAGTGCGAGTACCAATGACCAGAAAACATGGAGTAAATCCTAGGCATTCAAACAGAAACTGAGGATGCTACACTTAAACACAGAAACCCAGAACAAGAAGAAAGCAGTGAAGCCACTGCAACCACTTCTGCAGCAGCAAGCAGCTCTACACCACCCACTGCCAGAACCCGCTTCAGCCCCACACGGCTGCATTTTCAACTCTCCCATTAACTTTGTCTCCTGTAACAAATAGTGTTTCACCTCAAAAAATGATTTTTCACTATAAGAAATTTATTTTGCAATTTAGAGTTACAATCATTGGTGATGTCATCAGTGTGGACAGCAGATGAGTTGTACTAGTCCCCTTATGACTCATCCCCTCATGAAGCCTTATTGAGAAGGTGAAGTGCTGGGACTGAACAGAGTGTACTGGCAGTGATTATTTAATCTAGAGCTTGTTGCTCAAAATAAATTAGAATTTTTGTGAAAGAACTACTGTGTCATGTAAGTTGCGTCTTGGAATGCACGCTATATTTGGAACATCTACAAGGGTTCCATGGCTGACTAATCCTGCAGTGTTTCCAGGGCCAAAAGGAACATTTTGCAGAGTTTCTTTGGTCACGAGGCCAGGCTGTGTTCTCCTCCCCGAGCTTCAATTTGCTCAGTGAAGCAACTGCTGGAGCGGTCATAGAGGCCAGGCTGTGTCGCCTCTCCAAGCTGCAATTCAGACTCAGAAGCAGGTATGGCGGTATGCAAAGAAGCAGACCTTCTGAATTTCGGAGGTGGAAGTTTTGGTGCCATTTTCAAAATGAGAATGCATACAGTGTTTTCACCATTTAAATTGAGACTTCATATTTCTATTGGCAGAGCAATACTGATAGAAATGTAATTTAGTAATTTATTCCGGCTGTAGTCGTTCTCTGCTAGTTTCTGCCTGTACTTTAATTCATTTGTAACTACAGTCACTTATTTAATTAACATTGCCTGTTGCAAAGATAACTCTCACGCAACTTATTGTCTGACTACACCCAGCCCCCAAACGACAAGTAATCTCCTCATTGCCTTTGTAGCTCACACAGTCTGCTTTAATTTTATTTTAGCGCACATTTCAGTCCAGTTTTAATTTTACTTTAACCTGGCTAAATTTCATTTTACTACAAATTGGCTTAGTTAGTGCCTATATTTGCTGTTGCATATCAGTTCTGATTTAATTTGAGTAGCTCAGGGTAATTCTGCGCACTGAGCAAACATTAATTTTGTAGGCTAATGCTAATTTTAATTCTGTGCTCTGTGTAAACTTCTTCGGAAGGAAGGCAGCACAATGTGTAAACTCTATTTCTGTTTAGCGTAAAACCCACCTTCAGAAGGCTGCACACTGCTTACACTTAATTCTGAAGGTAGTCACAATTCTCACAACCCCCCACAAAAGTACCTAATTTCTAGGCTGCGCACTTCTCTCTGTGGGGCCCAGCCTGAACACTGCCATTCTTTGTTTCAGCTCCTTCCTTCCTCTTACCTGAATAATGCCCTTTTCTTCTCTGCTTCCTTTCACGGCCCCTGCAGTGGCCGCAAGGGCCAGACTATGTGGCCCTTCCCCCGAGCTGCAATTCAGACTCTATGAAGTAGGTACGGTGTGTATGCAAAGGCCCCACCGCCTCATCACCACCCTTGGTGAACTCCCTTTTATATATGCATGGGCACGTAACTAAACAAAACTAATCAGCCCCTTTCCATTAGCAGCTGATCCATAGCACACTCAGCCAAGGAAGCCTGCACACAGCAGGAGTAGTGAGGTCCACCAGAGCTCAAAAGGTAACTACTCCCCTCCTTATGCTGAACCCTGTGAGGGGTGTTAGCCAATTGATGATGCACATCAACTGCCCCGCCCACCCCAGCCACCCTCCCACTTAAGACCGGCTCTCAATTTAAGGACCACCCTAGTCACATTACTTCCTGTTCAGTCCCCATTTTCCCATTAGCAGGTTATACTAACTCTACACTAGAGGGTGCTCACTGAAATATCTCCCCTAGATTCCTCCAAGCCTCTCCTTCACCCTTTCTTTCCTCTTCTCTACTGCCTGACACTCCAGTGCCCCATCTCATCACCTTACTGTGCCAAGCCCTGCCCCCACCAAAACTGGATCACAACACCCAAGCTACATCTCTAAAAATCGCTCCATATCCTTCTGAGGCCCCTCTTAACCTCACCGTGGCATACATGTTCCTGCAGAAACAAACCAATGCACTCCCCTCCCTCATGGAATACCTCACCAGCTTCCCCCACAAGGTTGAGCATATCCTGCTGGGTGACCTCAACATAAACTGGCTCACCAGCTCTGCTTCCTTGGCCAAGGATACACTCACAGCCCTGGACCGCTCCCAAGTGGTAACACAATGACCAGACATAACCCCTCTACTGGCACACACATCCTGTCAGACGTTGTCCTTCCCAGTCAACCCCATAAAATCACAGACATCACTGTCCTACCTAATACCCTCAGCAACTACTCCCCAGTGATCTTCTTGTGGTCCAGTAGGCTGCCCCAAACGTGCACCAAGAGTCACTATCTGATGACAACTCTGCCCAGGAAGCACCTCAAATTTAAACAGCATCTCACCAACTGTGACTGGTCCCAATATGCCTTGCCACTCAGCATTGATGCTATGCATGAGTACTTCCACCAATTTTTTCAACTTAGCCTGTGACGCCTTTGCCCCCTCACTAAGACCCTCTCTGGGCAGCACAATACATCATGTATTACCCCATCCCTCCTCACACAACTGAGGAATAGAGACACTCTATAGCACAGAGCCATGGACTCAGGCAAACCAGCTGATATACAGGCATACCTAACCGACGTCAACAAGTTCACATGGGTCATACACGAGGCAAAAGCTGAATACTATAGGTTGACCCTAACTGCCTTGAGGAGGTCATCCTGTATGTTTTGGGAGAATATAAAAATTCTAAATGGTAAATCCAGACTCCCCCCTCAGCTCAGTGTAAATGGCTCCGTCAACACCGATCAGAATTGTATAGCAGACAACCTCAATACTAGTTTTACTGACCTAAGCTCGGTGCTTGCCAAAAATTTCTTTGACCCAATATCCGCCTCCCCAACTACCTACTCTCTCATGCTTTCCTTTCTACCTTCTGACAATATCTCCACAAGAAGCCAAGTCTTACCTTGCCAAAGCCCACAATGGGTCCAGCCCCCAAAATGACCCCTTGGATATAAGGCTCCTCCGCCCAGCACTTGAAGAGATACTCCTTCCTCTGACTGACCTACTAAATTACTCCTTCTGCCTCAGGCAGTTCCCAGTGCCTGGAAGACTGCAGTAATAACTCCCATCCACATAGGTGGAGATAACTTATGCCCTGGGAACTACCGACCAATCTCCATTCGCCCCCAAAGCCCTTGAAAAGGTAGTGGTGGACCAACTTGCTGACTATGTCATAAGTCATGACCTGCCATGCAAGGAGCAGCACGGTTTCTGCTCAGGTCATAGCACCACTACAGCACTCCTAGAATTCTCTAGCTTCCTCCAAACCACACTCAGCAAGGGCCAGCTGGCCAGAGCCATGTTCATTGACCTCTCCAAGGACTTTGATATGGTCAGTCACCCCCTCCTGTGTGACTCCCTCCTGCAAGTGGGTTTCTTCTAGGGCCCCTTAGCTTGGTTCACAAGCTACCTAGCCTTCAGGGTGCAATGCATTAAGATCAACACACTGCTGTCCAGTACAAGCTCCGTCCACTCAGGAGTCCCACAGGGCTCCATCCTGTGGCCAGTACTCTTCAGTCTGTTTATCAATGCACTACCTAACTCGTGTACCAGTAAGGTCCTACTCTGTGCAAACAATGCTGTCCTCTGTGCCTCCCATGCCAACGCCATCAGTCTGCAGGCCTCCCTCCAGGTCTCCTTCAGTCAGACTGAATGCTGGTTCTTGTATCATAGACTGGTCATTAACCTGAAAAAAACAAAGCCATAATCTTTGCCCACCATCAAAATAAACTTAAAAGCTCCTCCTTCAGATCCTCTCAGCACCCTCTATCCCTTGAACAGGTCACCTCCTACAAATACTTGGCATAACTTTTGACCAAGCTCTCACCTACCACACCCACTTAAATGCACTCACATCCGGAGCCAACGCATGTATCGGCCTTCTCTACTGCCACAAAGACTGCCTGCCACCAGAAGCTCTCCTGCTAGCCATCACCTCCTTGATCCTGTCTGTAACTGACTATGGCCTGTTGATTTATGCAGCTGCTGATGCTACCGCACTAGGCAAGATAAAAGTATCCCTCAATAAAGCCTACAGGCTCCTATCCAGTGCCGACCAGCTCCTCACTCCTGCACCCTCTACTCCCTCACCCAGATACTCAACCTCAAGGAAAGGCTCCAATACCAGTCATGCCTCATGGTAATAAAGACCTCCTTGGGGTAACACTGCCTGGAGTCTCATCATCTCCACCAGTCAACCCCTTCCATTAGCCAGCCTGGTGGCGCTGAGGGGCTGAGGCACTCCATGTCACACCTCACACCATGCTGGTGACTCGAGTTCAAGAGTGAGCACAGGTGCTGGGGGTTGGCAAGGGGAGGAAGAGGATCGAGCATCTGATGGACTGCTCTCCTCTCCCGGGGGAGGGCTATGAGCTGTTCAGCATCCCAGCGGCCCCCAATGGAGATCAGGGGCACTGCAGGATGTAGGACCAGAAAGGACTCTGGGTAAGTGTGGTAATGCTGGTAGGGTTGCCGTGCATCATAGCATCATTGCACGCCATGCTTGGGGAGGGGTGTTCTCCAGAAGAGGAAAAGCACAAGCTCCGAGGGGTGGGCGATGGCACCTGTTCCCCACACCCACCACTGGATCCTACCAACCTGGCCTTCCAATCCCTCCACCCAGGCCCTCTCCTGCATCTTGGCCAGCTTCTATGAGTGCCCAAAGAGGAGGGGCGGTAGGGAGAGAGGGATGGGAGGACCTCAGGCAGGCAGGAACAGATGAGTTTGCCCGAGAGAGGCTCCATAGGCTGTGATCAGATGGAAAAAGATTCTTAAAAAACTAAACAAAAATACCCTTCCATTGCCACACACAGCACCAATAAATCCTCTCTAGCAGTCCTCAGGTTGAAGACCTCCCTAGCCCAGAGGTCTTTCACATATAGGGCCCCGTCCTGGTTCAACTCCCTCCTTGAGGCTGTCACCAGTCTGCCCAAAATCGGTGCTTTCAATGTCACTCTCAGGAACTGCATTCTCACAGGTTGCACCTGTAGATGCCCTCAGTGGTCCACATGGTCACCTCACCGGTGAGCCGCTAACCTGAACTGTACTTATGACCTAGTTAGATCCAGTGACAAAGTCTTACTAGCTAGACTGCCTCTGTTAAGTATTTGTTTTGGTACTATGGCTGTAGCAATATGAACCAATGATTAGCTACACCACTGTATAGGCTTCTTTATGACTCACTGCCTCTCCTGTACATACTGCTGTGCCTTACAATATTGTGTACAGCTGTAACTCAGGAACTGCGCTTTGTACCAATGCGAATTTTATGCTATGCCCTGAATGTTTGTACTGATAATGAATGTGTTCCCTTATGTGTATTCATGAACTGCGCTATGTAACATTGTCAATTCTTAAGCTTTATCTTGAATGTATGTACTTGTAACTATTGCGTTCCCTTACATGTACTATAACGTGGAGCTTCTGGAAAGGAGTCCCTGACTCAAAGGATTGTAATTCCGATCTCTGATAAATAAATAAATAAATAATCAACCACTAGGGGCCGCTACAAACCTAATCTCATGCCTCTACACAAGTATACTCATAATGCTGCCTCTCTACCTAGCAGTAGTCTCTACTTGTCCCCTTGCTGTCACTTCCACCCACCCTCCTCCTCACCTCAGCCACAGCCCTGCCAATTGGTGGTTTGTACTCCAGTTTTTCTAGCAACCTTCCTCCACGCTGAGCGGCCTCCTGCTGTTCACTTACCATATCTGGTGTCTGGCCCCACTGTCCTTACATCCTAATTCCATGCTGGCCTAACAGCCTTCAAATTCCCTGCACATGGCATCTCAGCACCATCCTTGCAGTTCCCCAAAGCTCATTGCAAGCCTACACAGGCCCAGTGAAAACCAAACTCCTGCTGTCACTTCTGCTTCTACTATCTGGTGAGATTGAACTGAGCCACGGACCTAGCCCTCCCTCCCAAACCACATACCGCCTCAACTAACCAACTCCAAAGGGGCCTTAAACTTGCCCACCTGAATATCTGCAGCCTCCTACTCAAGCTAACATTGCTACAACCTATTGTTCTTTCACTAAGACCAGACATAATGATAATTTCTAAGACCTGGTTGAAACCACACAACAAGGATGCTGAATTTTCAATTCCTGGCTATGCTATTCTTTGACATGATCATCCGGGTAACAAAAGAGGAGGTGGACTAGCCGTGTAATAACATACAAACAACCTAAACTGCCAGCAGAGTAGGTCTAATGGGCTTTTGTGTCTGCTCGTTTGGTCAGCCCCCACCCTGGGAGCTAATTTTACTGTCCCCCCAGCCCTCTCGGGATTCTCCATTTCCAGTCCAGGGTATTCCTCTTGCATTGGACTTTGCCTGTGCAACCCTTCCCCTGTACCTGTCCCAACCCTTCTTGAACCCCTCCAGAGTCTCTGCCTCCACTAGTCCCCTGGGCAGTGCATTCCATGGTTCTACCACCCTCTCAGTGTAGTAGCACCTCCTCCTTTCCCCCGGACTCTCCCATCCTCCAGCTTCCACCCATGCCCCCTAGTTGCCCCCTCCTTCCTTTGGAGCACCCCAACTGAGTCTCCCTATTTATCCCCTTCATGTACTTGAAGACCTCTGTCATGTCCCCCCGTCTCTTCTCTCTTCCAACATGTACATATTTAGCTCCTCGAGCCTCTCCCCATTGGTCCTTTCCCTCAAGCACAATTAAACCATTACTTGCATTTTTTTCCTTTTTTTCCTTCTAATTACTCTGACTAGGTTACAAACCCAGCAACTTATTTGGAATGGATTTCATTAACTGCAGGTACTGTGGAACAATTTTCAGAAGGACAGTCTTACAGGATTTAGGACACTGTCCTGCATGCTGGGCCTTTGGAGATCTTAGGTCTCAGCTCCGGGCAGCATGGGCAGAGATTGCACGCCTCAAATTTCATATTGAAGAGGAAATACATTATAAGAACCACCTGCCATTTCCCCAGCATCCAACAGAAAAACCTCGACCGCAGAGGGTAGTTGGTCCAGGAGGTTGCAGGTGGTTAGGAGGAGCAAATCAGGTGCCCCATCACTCTCTGCTCTCCAACACATTACCTCCAAAACCATATAAACACTATAACAGGTATCTGCCTCTATCTCTGAAATCAAATAAAGAGGCAGAAGACACTGCAGAGCAGGACACAGGGCACAGGAGCTAGCACAACAAAACTCACCCAAATCAGGAACCAAAACTAAACAAGCACAAAGGAAATCCAAAAAACTTCTGATCATAGGAGACTCCATGATTCGGGGAGTTGATACCCATCTCCAGCCAGGGGTGATGGTCAGATGTCTCCCAGGTACATCAGCATGGAGAGACACTGACAGCATTGCTAAAATTGTTCACAAAGCAGGAGAAAACATTGATGTCCTAGTACACATAGGGACTAATGATCTCGCCAGCCGGTCAGTTGTGGAGACCAAGGAACACCTGACTAGGCTGGGTAACAAACTATCATCTACTTTGTCCGGCATCTCCTTCTCTGAGATCCTGCCAGTCTGGGAGAGGGGAGCAGATGGACGGAAGGTCAGAGAAGGGGAGATAGGGGAGCTAAACACGTGGCTCAAGGACTGGTGCCAGGAAAAAGGACACAGATTTGTAGGGAACTGGCAACAGTTCTGGGAGCGAAAGTTCTTTAAATTTGATGGACTGCATCTGACTAAAGAGGAGTCGGCATTAGGGCAGAAGTTTGACGCCTTTGCAGAATATTTAAACTAGCAAATGGGGAGAGGGTGCAGCACCCCATACGCTGAATGGGAAGAACACCTCCCCTCAGCTAGTGGTCAAACAGGAATTCAGCATGTTTGCTGCTCATTTGCATCACCAGGAAAGAAAAAGGTTTGTTTCCCCATGATGCACATTGGTGACTAATGCCAAACTTCACCCAACAACTAACACACCAAAATCTGGCCAATGGAAAATCATGTACACAATGCTCACAGCCTGGGAAATAAGATCCCAGACCTGCAGGCACAATGTCAGAGGCTAAACTGGACATAGTAGCAATTAGTGAGACGTGGTTTACCAGTAACCACACTTGGGAGACTTCAGTACCTGGCTATGTATTGTTCAGAAGAGACCGAGGTGCAAAAAGGGGGAGGAGGGCCCTGTATGTTAATGAAAATATCAAAGCTACAGAAATTCAGAATACACATAAGGAGCCAGAAGAACTGTGGGTCACCCTGGAAACAGGAAATGGGACAGCATAAGAACTGGGGTTGTCTACAGGCCCCAGACCAGAGGGAGGACATAGACACATTACTGTTAGAAGATATACAAAACATGACAGCTAAAGGGAGGTTCTGATAATGGGAGACTTCAACATGCCAGATACAGATTGGTCAATACCAGCAGGAACATCTGCCAGAACTAGACTCATAGTGGATTCCCTGCAGGGGAGGGCCTCAAACAACTGGTACAGCAACCCACAAGAGACAGGGCTATCCTAGATCTAGTACTGACTAACAAAGAAGGGATCACAGATCTCCAGGTAGAAGGTCACCTGGAGGCCAGTGACCATCACATGGTATGGTTCAATTTGGCTACTACATCTAAATCATCCCATTCCAAGGCAAAAATATGGGACTTCAGAGGAGCTGACTTTGATAAGATGGCCAACAGAGTTAAGCTAGCCCTGGCAAAAAGAAACACAGGTGAGGGGGTACAGGCAAAGTGGGCAAGCATTAAGGATGCAATACTTGAAGCAACATCCCATTGTGTTAGACAGAAAAGGAAGTGCAAAAGAAGAAGGAAACCACTTTGGTTCTCAAATACAGTAGCAGAAAAGGTCAGAGCCAAAAGGCTGGCCTTCAGGAAATATAAGGGAACACAGCGGATGAAGATAGGAGGCATACCAAACTGCCCTAAGGGAAGCAGGTAAGGCAGTAAGGCAGGAAGTCCCAAACTGAGGAAACACTAGCACTAACAGTAAAAGAAGGTGACAAGACTTTCTATAGATACATTAGTGAAAGGAGAAAGTCCAGAGGGGTATTGCTAAGCTTAATGGAGAAAAGGGAGCATGTGGAGGAGGAGGACCCTGTAAAGGCATCTATCCTAAATAGATACTTTGCTCAGTATTTACTGAAGAGAAGGTAGGGCAGGGCCCACAGCTCAGCATCATGGACACAGGGGAGGGAGGTGAGCACTACTCCCTTCACAAAAGAAAGGGTCCTACAAGAGCTTGCTAAGCTCAGGGTGGATAAGGCAATGGGACCTGATGGCATACATCCCAGGGTACTTAAGGAGCTAAAGGAGGAACTAGCAGAGCCATTAGCAGAATTGTTTAGTGAGTCTCTGAGCACAGGAGAGGTCCCAGAAGACTGGAGAAGGGTTCATGTGATCCCGCCCACAAGAGTGGTAGCAGGGAGGAGGCGGGAACTACAGACCAGTCAGTCTTACCTCAGTAGTGGGCAAGATTATGGAGGCACTCCTTAAGGAAAGGATAGTGCAACACCTGGAATCCATAGGGGCACAGGATCCAAGACAGCATGGGTTTACAAAGGAAGGTCCTGTCAAACTAATCTCATAGATTTCTTTGACTGGGTAACCAGAGTGGTGGACCAAGGGGAGCAGTTGATGTCGCCTACTTGACTTCAGCAAAGCTTTTGACACTGTTCCACATAGAAGATTGATAAATAAGCTAGGTAGGCTCGGGGTGGCTGAAGTTGGTCAACTGGTGGCAAACTGGTTGACTGGCAGAAAACAGAGAGTGGTGGTAAATGGTATACAGTCAGAAGAGATGCAAGTCACATATGGGGTACCTCAGGGATCAGTCCTGGGGCCAGTCCTATTCAACATCTTCATTAGTGACCTCGCAGATGGACTAGAGGGTAAGGCTTGTCTGTTTGCAGATGACACCAAGATCTGCAACAGAGTAGATGATCCAGATGGGGTGGGCAGAATGAGAAGAGATCTGGATAAACTAGCAAAATGGTCAGAAGAGTGGCAACTGGGATTTAATGCAAAGAAGTGCAAAATCATGCACATAGGGAAGAGAAACCCTGAAGCCACTTATAGGCTGGGAGGGGAGTTGCTAGCAGTCACAAAGGAAGAAAGAGACTTGGGCATCATCATCACTGATGACTTAAAATCATCCAAGCAGACCTCTAAAGCAGTAGGTAAGGCTAGGGGTGTTAGGTGTATTAGTAGGGTATCACAAGTCGTAAGAGGGAGGTAATAATCCTCTGTACAAGACATTGGTTAGGCCCCATCTGGAGTACTGCGTCAGTATTGGAGGCCACACCTTCACAAGGACATTAACCAAATTGAGGCAGTCCAGAGAAGGGCAACCAAATGGTGCAGGGACTGCATCAGAAGACATATGAGGACAGATTAACGGAGCTCAATATGTATACCCTTGAGCAAAGGAGGGAGAGAGGATATGATCGAGACATTTAAACACCTTAAGGGCATAAACAAGGTGAAAGAGTCTAACATGTTTAAATATAAGAAAAATAGCAGGACAAGAGGACACAGCATGAGATTAGAGGAGGCCGATTAAGGGGAATGAGGAAATTTTTTCACAGAAAGGGTGGTAGATGCATGGAATGGCTTACCACAAGAAGTGTGGCTATGAATACAGTGCAGGGCTTCAAACAGGCATGGATAGGCATAAGGGAGCAATACAAATGACTATGAATAGATAGGTCACTGACAGAGCAAAGGCCGATGGCACATTTATAAGGTAGAAAAAGAAATGGGCAGACTGGATGGGCCTTGCGGTCCTTATCTGCCGTCAACTTCAATGTTTCTATGTTTAAAAGCCCCAGATCATTTTGGTTGTCCTCCTCTGGACCGTTTCCAGGAGTGCAATTTCCCTTTTTAAGTGCGTGCTCCAAAACTGCACACATTACTCGAGGTGCAACCTAACCAAGCAGTTATACAGAGGTAGTATCACTTCTTTCCTTCTGGAGCTAATTGCCCTAGCGATGCATCCCAGCATCCTATTGACCTTGTCCACTGCTCTCCTACAAGTCTCAGAGCTGTTCATCTTGACATCAACCATCACACCCTGCTCCCTCTCAGCCATTGACATTTGTAGCATTCCTCCCTCCCCCTGGGTATACACTTGGCCTGGGTTTCTGATGCCCAGGTGCAGTATGTTGCATTTCCCTGCATTGAACATCAGTTCCCACTTTGACCACCTCTCCAGAGCATCTAGGTGATGGTCCCCCTGTGCGCCCTCCTCCACCCTCCCCATCCACCACCACTCCCAGCTTTGAGTCATTCGAAAGAGACTTATTTCACTCCTGATAACCTTCCTTATGTATGACACATAGGTATTGAACAGGAGGGGCTCTAGGACCAATCCCCGAGGGACCCTACTAATGAACCTCCTTGGAGATGTGACTATCCCCCTAAGGACAACCCTCTGTGTACACTCCAAGAGCCAGTTTCCTATCCATCTGATCCTTTGTTTCTCCACCCCAATTTCCCCAAGCTTATCCAACAAGCCCTCATGAGGAATCAAGTCAAACTCCTTGCTGAAGTCAAAAAAGAGGCTGTCCACTGGCCTACCCAGGTCCAGGGCATTCGTCACCCAATTGCAGAACTCCACAAGGTTTGTCTGACATGACTTCCCCGGGATGAAGCCATGTTGTCTATCGTCCAGGTACCCTGACATTTCCAGTACCCCCCCAGCACTTCCTTGATAATACCCTCCATTACCTTGCCCACCACCGATGTCAGGCTGATGAGTCTGTAGTTCCCTGCCTCCTCTCTTGATCCTCTCTTGTGGATAGGCACAACATGTACCACCCTCCAGTCCTGGGGCACCCAAGACTGGACATTTACATTGAGGTCTCACTCCAGTTCACCCCAGTCCCTTTACCTTTACCCACGCAAACCATCAATGCTTTACTAATTAAACTTTCCCTCCCCACACACACCCTATATTCATTGCTGGATCCTACTTCCCACCAGACTTTACCATGCCCTCCACCATGGAACACCTGGGTATCCTGTCTTCTCAGGCTCCGGGGCAGCTTCATATCCTTGGAGGTTTTAACCAAAACTGGCTCTCCAATACTAGTGATAAATTACTCAGTCAGGTGATCTCCCTCAACCTATCACAACAGATTACAGACCCATGATGAGAAGGGACTTGGCAAGGTTGGAGGAATGGTCAAATGTATGGCAGCTCAGATTCAATGCAAAGAAGTGCAAGGTAATGCATCTGGGAAACAAAAACCCAGGGGAAGTGTACACAATGGGGGGTGAGATACTGACAACAGTAAAAATAGAAAGGGACCTCGGGGTAATTATATCAGATGACCTAAAGGTGGGCAAGCAATGTGAAAAGGCAGTAAGGAAGGCTGGGAGGATACTGGGATGCATAGGAAGAGGCATCAATAGCAGAAAACAGGAAGTTGTTATCCCTCTGTACAGACAGTTGGTGAGACCCCATCTGGAGTACTGTGTGCTGTTCTGGAGACCCCATCTCCGCAAAGACATAGACAGAGTGGAAGCTGTCCTGAAGAGGGCAACCAAAATGGTGCAGAGTCTGCACCAGAAGACATACGAAGAAAGACTAAAGGAGCTTAATATGTATACCCTTGAGGAAAGAAGGGAGTGAGGGGACATGATAGAAACTTTCAAGTCCAAGAGGATAGCATCTTCCAGAAAAAGAGATGTGCAAGAACAAGGGGGCACAATTTGAAGATAGAGGGGGTACGGCTCAGAGGTAATGTGAGGAAGTATTTTTTCACAGAGAGGGTTGTGGGTGCATGGAACGGCCTCTCTGAGGAGGTTGTGGAGTCAAGAACAGTGGGGGAATTCAAGAATTCATGGGACAGGCATAAGACAGTCCTAGTGGAGGGTAGGAGGAAGTAAGCTTTTGGTTAACTAGGATCTGCAGCTTATCTGTTAGGTAGGAAAATGGGCAGACTAGGTGGGCCAAGTGGTCCTTATCTACCGTCAAATTCTATGTTTCTGTGTTTCTACCCAACACGTGTCAATCACAAATCCCAGAACCACTCCCTACTAGACAGATCCCTCACTTCCCACCCACATCAAATGCTTTCCTCCGTCCTCCTTCCAGACTCACTAAATGATCATCACATGATGTACTCAATGAGAAAAATATTCATGCCCAAGGCGCCACCACCCAGGACTATACTGACTGCATCTTATAAATTCCTAGACATCGATCTCTCCTACATGACCTAGCAAGCATGAACTGGACATTCATCCCCAGGCCACCTCTATAGACTATGCTCTGGCATACGTCAAATCCAGGTTTCTTGCTGTCTGAACTTATATGCCCCACTCGGGTGCTGGGTGCCCACTTGCCACGGTCACACGCCTCATGGACCTCTTTAGAGCTAGGATCAGGCATGGAAGTATCTCATGGCATCCAACTCACCAGATCAACAAAAGTATAGGGCCCTTCACAACTCCTGTACATGACAAATCTATGGGGCAAAATCCAAATACTTCAAAGACATCTTCTACATACATCTAAAACACTGCTAAATTTTGGAAGGTAGTCAATTACGTATTCTTCCTCCCTGAAAATCACCCACTCTGGTCCTAAATGTAGGTGGTTCCATGGTCACAGACCCTCTCACTGTGGCCACAGATTTCAACGCCTTTTTTACAAACTGTACATCGTCTCTGCTGGCCACTCTCCCTCCGGCACCACACTCCACCCCTCCTCCCGCCAACTCTCTCTCTCTCTCCCACTCTTTCACTTTCTGCCATATCTCCCCCACAGACGTTTACAATGCCCTGTTCACCTTAAACCCCTCCAAGGGCAAATGCCCAACTGTCCTAGACTCCAAAATTCTCTGTCTGTCAGCCCCTGCCATCGCCATCCCTCTAGTGCACTCTATAACCTCTCCTTCTCTCTTGCCTCTACCCCCTCTTAATGGAGGCAAGCCATAGTTATCACACTCCCTAAAGGTCCTCTGTTACTGGAAACTACTGCCCTCCTATCCCTCTTCTTCCTATCCTGGCAAAACTTCAGGAACACCTTGTCCTTTCTCAGCTCTCCACTTTTATTGACTCCTCCCCCTCCTCCTTCTTCATTCCTTACCAGTCTGGTTTTAGGAAGTCCCACTCCACCACTTCACCTCTCCTTAGACTAACTGATGCCATCCTCACTGGCATGGATATAGGCCACATTACCTCAGCCATTTTTGTCTACTTGGCAAAGGCCTTCGACACTGTCTCCCACTCCCTCCTCCTTTCTAAGCTTTCTCTCTCAGGACTCTATAGTATGTCCACCAGCTGGTTGCACTCCTACTTGGTAGGCAGATCCCAATCTGTCAGAATTGGCAACTCCACCTCTGCCTCCCTCCCTGTTACCTCTGAGTTCTCCAAGGCTCGGTCCTTGGCCCGCTACTGTTCTCCATTTTCTTTTCTCTTTTAATACTTTATTTTTAAAATTTGTATGAAGTACATCATATACCATAGAGCATATAACAGATAAGATTACAGTTGTTATACATCACAGTCAGATACAGGTCAAGAGACACTCGTAATATACAGTATTATTATTCATTCTGTACTAATGATTAATAACCTCAAGTAAGACTAAGGAATTATTCTCTGGCCAGATAATAAATGTAGGACATAGCGCTCTCACACATCCTATACCATACAAAACATTTCACCATTATTTCAGCCCCTCATAGGAATCAAAAGAAGGGAGGGCTGGAGTGTCCTACAAAGGGCGACTAAAGCTAGAATATAACTAGGCTGCCGGGGTTCAATTAAGTTGCTTAGCACCCCTATCACATATGTCAGAGCTGCTAACTGATAGGGAGACAGGTTATTGAAAAGGAGCCTGCAATTAGTTCACAAATTGAGTGGGGTAATATAATTATCCCCTACATTTGCTGTAACCCTTAATAGGCAGGAAATTTAGCAACAACCTTTAGACATACTAGCGTAACCTAGACACACATGACCTAACTATCAGTGACAGTAAACTCGAGCAAAGATCAGACATAAAGGAAAAACAGTTACTTGCTTCCCTGGGTAAGTCAGCATCGAAGGGTAACATCACATTAAACTGTCCCAAGTTCAGTCATTAGTGTCCAATTCAGAACTCAAGTCCAGAGCATCTTTTTTTCTCTGAGTTTGACCCTCGATTAATTTGGAAACCAAGGTGGCAGCAGCATCTGGGTCCATCAGAATATGGGTCTTACCGGAGTATTTAATCTGGAGCTTCACAGGAAGAGGAGTTGGGCCTTGATACCATTTTCCGGAAGGAGTTTCTTCGGTGAGTTGCAGCACCTTCTTCTTGGTCTGGGATGTGAAGAAATGTCAGGAAAAAAAGGAATCTTGCTGCCTTCCCAGACCAAGTCTTCCCTTTGTCTGGCAGCTTGCAACAGCAGGATATGGCTTTCAGAATTTGACAGCATAGCAATCTCAGTCAATGGATGTGTGCTACCCGGGCCCCTTTTGGAGTGCATGGGAATGGCGAAGACGTTAGTCACTGTAATCCTCGAGTTAGCAGGCAGTAGTACCAGGTCTGTGAAAATTAGTCTGTTAATCGCTCTGAGGATTTCAGTAGAAGAGGCAAATCATGGTGGAAAGCCGACTATATGCACATTTGATTGTCTCTGTGTGTTTTCAAGTGCTTCTAGTTTAGCCCAAAGAAAGGTCAGGTCCTGCACGAAGGTATTGTTTTTTGTTTGCTGGTGACCCGATTCGGCTTTGAGTGCTTGAATATCTATTTCAGTTATACTCACTTTCTCATCAAGATCCTTAAATCTGGATTCCACCGCTGCCAGTCTACGGTTGGTTTCTTTGCCGTCCTCCTGGATTTTGTGTGGCAATGCCATGATATGGGGATTAGGAGTTTCACTCATTCGTGGCTCAGATGACACAGAAGGGCCCGAGTCTGTTCCTCTCGATGTGGGCATCATGGAGAGAAAGGCTTCTTTATGCTGGGCAGCATGTTTATCATCCTTCTTCTGACTCATTTTATGTTCCATAGCCCATTCAACAAAGGATCTTGTTTTTTTAAATGATCAGCTGTCCCGGGGAAGGTAGAATTTAGGCTTTAAAATCCGATCCCTGAAGGAGATAAAACTAAGCAGCCGCCATGTTGGATGCTCAGCAGCGCCCTGCTCTCCATTTTCTTGAATGATCTGCCCACTGCTGCCCACACATCCATTCGCATGTATGCAGACGATATTGTACTGTATACATCCAGCCCTCATCCGCTGATATTATGACCAAACTTCAGCAGGACTTAAATAATGTTCAGCTCTGGTTTCACTCAAATCAGCTGTTTCTTAATGCCAAGAAAACTGTCTCCATGACCTTTGGCACTAGGCAGAGACTTTCTTGGCTCCCTGTCACCCCCACCTTCCACACCCTGGCCGGGACTTTGTTGGATGCTTGCACCTCATTCAGATATCTTAGGATTTGGCTCAACCAGCATCTTGATTTCTCTGCACATATTGCTGTAGTCCACAAAAAGCGTCACCCTAAACTGGGTGCCTTGTACCACAGTCATTGTTGCATCCCTCTGCCAGCTTGCTGTGCAATTGCATAGAAAATGATACTCCCTATTTTCGACTACAGAGATGTAGTCTATAGTGCTATCCCCAAGTCCACTCTAGCAGACTGGACCCCTCTTCCATTCCTTCTGTCGCTTTGCCCTTGATTGTCCTTCCAATACAATCACTGTGCCCTCTACTGGGCACTGGACCACCATCACTTCAGGACTGGCGTCATTCCCACTGTGCAAGTCTCACGGCCAAATTCTGGGCTAAGTCACTCCCTCCCTTATCTCACCTCCATCCTGTCAGCCTCTGCCCTCACTCAGGAACAATGATTCTCATTCTCTGTCTGTACCACAAATATCCACTATGGCAGGCCACGTCGCATCTAGATATCACATGCCTAAATTATGGCACTCCTATCCTGTGGCGATTCCATCTGCCTCCTCAGGTTGGCACCTCAATGGCCACATCTTGATATCACGTGCTAAATTATGGAACTCCCATCCTGTGGCCATTCTATCTGCCCCTCAGGTAGGCACCTCAACTCTCTTGTCAAACCAGACTCAAACTGTACTTCTCATATGCTTCCATGCACCCATGTTAGTTCCTGCACCAAGCTCTAGTCACTGAATTTTTGAAGCTCTCCTCAGACTTGCCTGTCTATAACTAGTTTGTTATTTCGACATGCATATCTCACTGCTATGTACCTCGTAATTTGCCCCATGTACACAATTCAGTTTGGAGTATCCACACCATGGTGTCCTATATACAATGTAGAACCTTCTGGTCTCTGTGTTTTGTGTAATATTGTGCTGCATGAATTGTGTTTATTGGATTTGTACACGCTGCTTATTTGTGTATTTCTAATGTGAGTTTTGCTGTATCATCATCGCCTTCTCCCCAGGACGCATCTGGAATCGAGCGGTAGTCTGCTCAGTGTGCCTTCCTGGTAAAACTTTTAATTAATAATTAAATAAATAAATATGCAATTTAAGGGCAAATGAATTACTATACATAACAGACAACACAGTACAGGTTTCTTCTGGCATGACAGGCTTGTAATCACCCCCCCCCCACCCACACTAGAGTAGGAACAAACTTTAGCTTCAAGGTCAGAGCAGGGTATGAGGTTAGTCATACCACCACAAACCATATTAAATAGCATTGCTGATAGGTCGAGACTGTGCTAATTGCTCCAGCATCTGTGGAGTAGCCACCGGAAGCAGGATAGCATTGCTTGTTTTATTTTGGAAAAGGTTTGCTGTCTTTTCAGAACAACTTACTGCATTTTACGACTGATCTTGATAGTCGTTCCACTGCTGTTTCTTGTCCCACACAGGAGGAGAGCTGCAAGGAGGTACCTGTATCGCTGGAGCTGTGTGAGAACAAGGAAGCCGGTCGAGCGGTTGCAGTGTGGGGTGAACAAGCACAGACTGCCGGACTCCAAACAAAAATTAGTTTACTCAATGCTTGCGTATTGAAAAGCAACACAGAAGATCTGAACACTGCAAGATATTATAAAGTGAGTACTTTTAAACAACATAAATTTACAGTTTATACACATTCCCAAAAAATGTTTTGTGCTTTTATATATTTATTTATTTTTATTTGCTATGGTTTTGAGATGGGTCCTCCTTCAGCCTCTACTCTGATCATAGCCCCAGACACCTACTTACCGTCAACTGCGGCAATTCTCAGGTCACTGCTGGCTTGCCACCTGGAGGTTAGGGGCAGCGGTACTGGTTCCCATAATCCCAGCACTGCAGAACCAGTATCTAGTTGGGAGAGCCAGCTAATCTAAGCCCAGGAGGGCTTCCTCACCTATTTTTTCAGTTTTTTGGGAGCGTGGACGTGCAATGACATCCAGCGTCTGCCCCACCTCCAGTACGTGCTAGTGCGGTAGCTTGCATAACTCCCAGCCTCAGCCAGGGTCCATCTTGCACATACACTTCCCCAACCTCCCCCCAGAGAAGGAGAGAAGTCCACCGGATGCTCTATCCTTCTCCCCCCAACTGTCCTCCAGCGACCCAGGTCTGTTTCCAAACCCGGGTTGCCAGCATCGCTAGCAGAAATCCAACTGCTGCGCTGATGGAACATCTTTTGTGCTTTTAGTTACTGATTTATGCACTGTTTGTGTGCTGTCTGGATGTTTGCATGTTTTACAATATAATAAAAGATGTCTTATTGAAGAAGAGATTTGCAAGAACAAGGGGGCACAATTTGAAGATAGAGTGGGGAATGCTCCAGGGGTAATGTTAGAAAGTATTTTTTCACAGAGGGGTTGTAGATGCATAGAGCAGCCTTTCTGGGAGGTTGTGGAGTCAGGAGCAGTGGAAGAATTCAAGAATGCATGGGACAGGCATAAGGCAATTTTAGTGGGGGGTAGGAGGAACTAAGCTGTTGATTAACTAGAATCTGCAGCTTATCCATCAGGTAGGGAAATGGGCAGACTAAGTGGGTCAAGTGGTCCTTATCTGCTTTCAAACTCTGTGTTTCTATGTAAATATATGGAGCTTTGAATCTTACCTGCGTATCTGGTTTTAGTTTTTGCGCCACACACAGGTGTAAGGTCATGTGGTATATTTTGCTAAAACTGCACATTCCCAAGCTGCAGCGCACACTTCTCAACAGACACAGAGCAGAGCACACACACTTTATTTTCCTCTGCACTCACTTTTTTTGCTTATTATTTCTTTTGATTATAACGAATAAGCAAGCAAGCATGCAAGTAGAAAAGCAAGCAAGTAGAAAAGTGTTTCGGTTTTGAGTTGTTGCTCACTTTTAAAACCGGGGGAATAAGTATCCAAGCAAAGAAGGATAGATAGCGGCAGAAGTGAATGAGCAATGAGCTAGAGAGCATTTCAGCTCCCTGTACAGAGTTGTTTGAAGGAAGCACTTGTAACTTACTTTATTCCATTACTCCTCACCCCTGTAGTTTGTTTAGTTGGGTACACAAGAAGTAAGTAGAAAACAATGAATGATAGTGCTACTTAAATTTGACATATTTTCTCTTTCTATTAGCCAACCGTTTTATTCAGTGCAGCAATTATAGGAAGAATACAAAGTAAGGGTTTTGCACTGTTGTATGCTGCAGGAATTGTTTATATCCTTACAGGATTCCCTGGTTTAGTATATAGTCTTGTTTTTAGTATTATATTCCCAATAGTTTATTTTATTTGCTTAACCTTAAGTATTTTAAAGATTTTAAAGATCTGAATATTATTTACACCATTAGTAGAGACTGAGTATATCCCTTTCCTTTTCTTAGTACCCATTTTATTTATCTATGTGAACTCCAACATGTATGGAAAATCATTCTAATTGGAGATCTGGCCAGTCATTTAATTAAGCACCGGAACTATTTGAAATCCAAATATTCATACCTCTCGACCTCCTGCCTCATAAATCAGGGACAAGGCTTAAAATAATCAGGGACAAAGTACCAAAATCAGGGACACATCTTCAAAATTGAAGATATCAGCTCAAGAAGTTGGTAGAATAAGAGGCTTAATGTAAAATGCATTTTCTAAGTAAGAACAAGTCTGTAACTTTAATGTTTAACATTATTTTGTGCTTACAACCCCCACTGTTTGGTCACGGAAAAACAATTTTTAGGAGGGACAGAGTGAAATTTTGAGGCAAAATCAGGGACATCCCTGAAAATCAGGGACAGTTGAGAGGTATGCAAATATTGCAGAAAGTTTAAGAAGGTGCGGATTGAATCTGACTGGACAATTGACATGAGGCCTTAATACTGGATTAAACTGATATTGATTGATCACCAGGGAAAAATAAATATTCCAGATCTGAAAGGAGAAGAGGCACTTTTCTGTGAGATTTTTTTTCAATGAACTGATGTAGCAATAGCAGTTCTTGGATATAAAGGGCGGATTGAGAAGTCCAAGAATATATTCCAGAGTCAGATAGATTTTAGAATCTTATATCTGGATACATAAATAATGTGTATTTATTTAATGTGTATTTAGTATTTCTGTTTGGAGAACAAGATTATTTAAATGTATTTGTACTTCTGAACAACTAGTCATGGAAGTATTATTTTACATTGGGCTTGTAGGCCTCAAATGACCTGTTGGAGACACTCTAGTAACCTAAATAAGTATTTTTAACTGGTATATATATATTTTTGCATTTTGACCAGTAATTACAATTCTCTGCTCTATTTTGGAACTAGGAGATGAAAGTCTTCTGAGAGAAATCTTTGAAGTTATTAACATATTAACCTATTTGCCAGTAATTGTCAATTGGTTGCATTAATTACTGACCATCAGTATGTTTTTAATTATTGATAAAAAAATGGTTAACACTAGGTTACGAAGACAAAATAAGAAGACTTTATCTCCTCTCTTAATTCACTCATTCAGTGCCCATGGGAAAAAGAGGGAAATAGTAAAGTCTAAACAGACAAAAATTACAGAACATGTGCTATTTAAAAAAGGATGAAGGATTAGACAAAACTGCATTAACTTCAACCCCCAAACAGGGAAAGGATGGAGGGTGTGTTACACAGGAACATACACATTTAGTGCAGAATATACAACAGAACTTATCAAGTAAAAGCCTCAAGCAGTCTCCAGGTTGCTATATGAGGAGACTAGTGAAAATACTCTTACAAGAGATGGGACATAGTCAAAAGATTTAGATTATTCAAACCAACTAGAGCGTAATAGTAACTCAAACTTATCAGTAGAAAGTTACTACGAGAAGAATAAGACACAAAGATGTCAGGAAGAAAGTAGGGAACAAAATGATTTTTTGATGGCCTCTGAAGTTGAATTAAGAAAGGCTACCTTAGATTTACAAAGAATTATAAAAGGCATTAAATCATTTCTTGAAACCACTAGGCAGCATGAATCCGAGGAATCACGGTCTAATAAAATGAATATAGAAGAAATCAAAAATAGATCTGGGGGTTTTAACCCCATTATATACCAGATTGTCTAAGTAATGATTTGTCACGTCACCTGGATATCAATATATGGACAATTTACTGTTCATGGTGCAACTGCTGGTCTTTAACAATAAGATGGAAAATAAAAGATGTGACATTGCAATGGTAGATTCAAAACTAATCATGTTTTTTTTAATTTTTTTTTTATTTATTATTGAAAGCCAGATTTACTGCCTTTGAGTCAGGGACTCATTTACAAAGGCACCTCATCACAGGGCTGGTAGACATGGTTACAGTGTGAGATACAACAGTGGTAACATACAGGTGCAATACAGATAACAAAAGAACACAAAATAACAGTGGTTTACGGAATAAAGTTAAATGCCGTAAATAGCAATTGTATAAAGTATAACAATAGTATAAGTCACAACCTGGCCATACTGGGGAAATACCTGTGTGGAAGGGTAGGGGGAACAGGGGTGAGGAAAATAAAAAAAGAAAAGAAAAAGGGGGAAGCAGTCCAACAGACATTGTCATGGCTATGGGCCAGAAACAGGAGAGACCCCAACATTAGGTTGATTAAGGGCAACTACAGTTTTGGGCACCGAAGAAGTGCTTACAGAGAGGGACTTTAAAGGGAACAATTTTGGTAGACTTAGTGACAGAGAGCAGGAGGGAATTGAACCATGAGGGGGCATGGTAGTGGAAGGACCTTAGGGCTAGGGAGGCCTTGGTATGGGGCACCAGAAAGGTGGCCTTAACTGAGCTATGGTTGGCAACAGATGGGGATGCAAGCTGCAGGGACACGGTGACCCCTGGGAGGGACAGTCCTAGCAGGGACTTTTTGGCAAGTAAGCAGGTTTGGTAGCACGGGCACTCCTCCAAGGTGAGCAGGTTGGTGGTGGCCTAGAGCAGGCAAGTATGGGTGCGGAGGGATGCACCATTCAGGGGTCTTCAGGCCTTGTTTATTGAGGTCTGGATTCTGGTGAGGGTGATATTGTCGGCCGCAGCATAGATGAGTAGGTTGTAGTCCACTAGGGACAGGATGGAGGAATTGATGGCTAGTCAGAGAGTGGTTTGGGGGAGGCAATCTCTGTGGTGATACAAGAGATCAATCTGAGAGTTTATGGCTGAGGACAGGGTATTGATATGGGTGTGGGCCTGAAATTGTTAGGGGAGATTCTATTGCCACTCTTCTGGATAGGGGTGATTTCTACAATTTTCCAGGCACTGGGTGTGACGTGGACAGCCAGTTCTGAGTGCTGTATTATTTTTTTATATATATAAAATGTATTACTGACTGTCTCTGCTGAGAAATCTGGTACTCTTGAAATGACCTCACTCACACCCAGGTATCAGCTGAAAGATGAAAGCCATGGTAAAAGGCTGAAACAGCATGTGAGATCACACACACCCAGGTTTTAGATACCAGGTGTTACGAGGCTGGCCAGAAGCTATTTACAGACTTGTCTAAGTTATAGATGTTGTTGTTAAGAGGGAAATCATAAAAAAAGTTTTACAGACAGAAGGGAAATCAGGTTTAACAAACTGGCGTGAAGTTATAAATGCTCCTGTGAAGCCTGTGTGAGAGAGGATGCAGCATGGATCAAAGAGATGTCATTTGAAGGAAATGAGTCATACTGAGGGTTGCAGAATTTAATTTTGAAAAAGACATTCTTTTTAATTAAATATATATATATATATATATATATATATATATATATATATATATATGTGTGTGTGTATTCTGACAGAGGAGGAGCTAGATGACCCCACCCAAAAAGGGGTTGGCGAATACAGTTTGCTTTAAGGAATATTCTGTTTTACTTCACAGTGACACTTTTCTCTAGACTCTGACAAAGATACATCTGTGAGCACTTTAAACAGGTGTTTAGAAAGAAAGACAAATCTAAGTACTGTAAGTAGGAATTGCACTGTTTTAAATCTTGCTCTTTTAAAAGATTTGTATGTCTTGTTATATAAGAGTTCTATATTTGTGTTTCACATATTTTTATCATTTTAGTAAAATTATTTTTAGAGTTTACTTGGTCTGTCAGTGAATTTTCTTCCATTTGTAAGAAAAGTATATATGGTTATAGCAGACACTAGGCATAGCTTGAAGGGTGATACCAAACTGGAAAGAGAAGCTTTTTAAATCTGAGGTCTCTATTTAAGTCTTCAAGGGTTCATCTCTGTATACCTGGTTAGATGCCCATAGGCAAAGATATCTGGCTCCCCAAAGACAGAAATATCTGAGCCTGTGCATTGGGTACGCTAGCAATGGGTTCACAGTTTGAATCCTTTTCAAGACTTGAGACCAAAGGTTGATCCTAACTCACAAAACAGACAAGAGGGTTACCTTGTTCTGTTAAACTGTTTACAAGACTGCACTCGGAGGTTGGCACTTTGGGAGTATAGGACCTGACCTGCTGAGTGCGTTTGTGACACTGGGATATTGACCAACACATAGTAACTGGTTTAAAAGGTTGGTGAGAGGGACTAGTACAGTATCTAGGAATAATCAAAGAATCCTGGAGTCCAAGGGAATCACAGCTGAGGTTGTTGCTAGCTAGGGCTTTTTGCAGATGAGGCCTGGCTTCAAGGGGTGATATGGCATGCAGGTAGAAAGGGGGGCAATCCGAGGTGTGGGGGGGAGGCAGAGAGAGGGTCAAAAAAGTAGTTGGGGAGGACAGAACTTAGATCTGAGAAAGCCATATTGAGGCACTCAGCTATGCGGGGAGGATCAGTAGTGACGCTACCATCTATGGAGAGTAGTGATGGTGGGGGGAGTGGGTATTTTCACTGAGCTTTTTCATATTGTCCCAGAAGGCATGGGATGAGCCCCAAGTGGATTCAAGGGTGGCTTGATAATATTCAGCCTTAGCCTGCCTTATAGCCCAGATGCACTTATTATGTGCTGCATTATAGGCTTGTCTGTCAGCCAGTTTGCCTATCTCAACAGCAATATGGCAGAGATTATCTCTTTGTTTCAGTGATTGGATGAGGGAGGGGGAGATCCATGGGGCATTATGTTTCTTGGTACGGATTCTGGTCGGGGGGGGAAAGGTTGCAGGCCTTGCTGAAGGCACTGTAGAAATAGGCTAGGGCAGAGTCAATATCCATTGTGAATAGGATTGGACACCAGTCAAGCTGGGCTAGGTGTTTTAGCTTTCTAAGACCCCGGGGCGAAAGCGCCACTGTGAGGTGACCTGGGACACTGGTTTTGGTGTGGGGGATGACCAGTGACAGAGGGCAAGAGAGTGGTCACTAAGAGTCTGGTAGTACATTAATATCCCTAATGTTATGGGGGCGGTTCGACAGAATTACATCTAGAAGGGTGCTGGAGCCACCTGACCAGTTAAACCTAGTGGGTGAGGTAACTAGTTGGGTCATATCTAGGGCAGTGAAGGAGTCCCTGATATGGGGGAGCAGTGGTACTTAGCCAATTGACATTACCGTCACCTAGGATGAGCTGCTCCACCTTGTGTGGGAGTGTGGTGAGGTAATCAATGAGGGAGTGGACAGCTGGTCCCTGGTCCCCAGGGGGTATGTAAGAGACTGTGAGAAACAGAAGGCACCTGGCTGGGTCAGGGGTAACCTTAAGGATGAGGACTTGGGCACTAAAACCGAGCTTGGGGGCAGGGAGTGCATGGCCTGAAAGTGTGTCATGCATAAAGACTGCACACCCACCACCACATTTACCTATACGGTCTTCCCTGAACGGAATTGTAGCCAGGGAGGGAGATAACCGAGTCGGGAGTTTTTCTCACGAGCCAGGTCTCAACATGTGCAATAACATCAGAATGGTGTTGTACAGCCCAGCACTGGAGAGCTGCAATTTTTTTAGGAGGCTGTAAATATTCATGGATGCAATGCTGAGTCCAGTACCAGAGTGGGGTGTGGGGTGACTAGTTGACAACGGCCTGGGATTGGGGTGTATGTTCCTGGAGAGCAGGAGTAGAGCAAGTTTAAGTAGACTGGATGAAATATCACCACTCAAATAATCAGATTCAGTTGTTATACTAGACTCACACCAGGCAAGCAATAATTTAAGACCAGATTTTTCAGAACTAATAATATCACATTCAACAGAAAAATAAGAGGTGGAAAAAGAAAAAGGAAAAACAAACAAAAAAACAAACAAACATAAGAACCGAAAAAGAAACAGAACTAAAAAGAGCAACACAAAGTGAAATAAGTAGTGGACAATGAAAGGAAAGAAAACAGTAAGGAAGAAAGTGTAAATGGGAATTCAAATATGAAAGAAGACTGTTATAAACAACAGTCACTGACAACAAGGGAAATTATACTACTTACATCTCTAGAAGACTCAGAGCATACAAAAAGAATAGGAGAAGGTGAATTGTTTAGTAAAGAAGTGACAAGGGAACAGATTTTTTGGAAGAGTGATCAAGGGAAAAATCTCTTGCATGCTGAAACTGAGCTACAGTCCCTGAATGATCAATGTATTAAGCAAGGGATTAAATTAAAGGGGTTGGATATTCAAACAGGTTGTGCACGGCACCCCAGTGCGATATTCAATGAGGGAATATGCGCAGCGTTGCGGGTGAGTGCTGCTGCCCGCCACTGACTGGGGGAGGGGTGGTGGAAATGAGTGGGCGGGTTGGGAGGGGGACAGGTACCGCTAGACCACCAGGGAGTGTATTTAACATTACAGCCCATGATCAGGCAAGGAGAGGTCCACTGGACCACCAGGGAGGTTCTTCCATTTTACAGCCTGCGATCGGGCAAGGAGAGAGGTCCACTGGACCACCAGTGCGGTTCTTCATCTTTACAGCCTGTGATTGGGCAAAGAGAGAGGTCCACTGGCCGGCCATGGAGGTTAAATGTTATTAGAGCCCGCGATTGGGCAGGGAGAGAGGTCCGCTGGACCATGATGGAGGATAAATGTTATTACAGTCCACGATCGGGCAAGGGGATAGGTCCACTGGACCACCAAGGAGTTATTTACTATTTACGGCCCACGGTCGGGTGTTGGAGCGTGTTGTCAGTGGGGGCAGGGGGTGGCGGTCCCCTATGGCTGCTGCCTGGCAGGTCGCCAGGTGCAAGTTGCCAGGGATCGGTGCACCTGCCTGAAAATGGGGCATAATGACATGCAAATGGCCCCATTTGTGCTTTGCATGCATTATGGCTCCATTTGCATGTCCACCGCTGAATATCACAGTTGATGCACCTAGTGCAATGGCACTTGCGCTAGCGCATCCCCCTGCTCCTCTCTGGCCACTTGCATTGTTGCAGTGCCACTGCGCCATGTGCTTTGTGAGTGGCCACAGAGCGATATTCCACAGTGCTGAGCCATGGTGCAGCACCGTTGAATATCACTGTCAGTGCCCTGGCACATCCCAGTTGCACTGCGTCACAGCCTGGTGCAGTCTGACTATCCCACCCAATGAGTCCAGTAGAGAAACTCAAGAATGAGATGTCCCAGGTACACAAATAGAAGCAATGGACAGTAAACAAGTTCAGCTTGTTAACCCTGGAGCAGTCACTGGTAACTGGCAACCTGTGGAAAAAACGTCAAAGGAGAAAGTATCCCATTCCTTCATCTCACTATAAGTAAGGAATGGCCAATACTTTCAAGTGAGCAAATAAAACAATATGCTGTCAAAGAGATCTTTATCCCAGCGGAATTAGAAATATCAGAAGGGGACATACTAGAAATTAAGAAAAGTGAAGATGGCCAAGTAAACACCATAGAAATCTTCTTTGCATCAGCAATTGTTGCAAATTATATTTGGAGAAATGAATACCTACTAAAGTTTAAAGGAATAAAGGCAACTTTCCCTTATTGAGCACAATTTAACAACATACAAAGGAATTCAGAGATCTTTGAAGCTCCAGTGGTACTTTCATTGTTTGGTATGGCAAATCTGAAGACAAAGAACCCTTCAAAACTGAAAGGCTCACTGTGAAATATAGAAACATAGAAACATAGAACATAGAAACATAGACTTTGACGGCAGATAAGGACCGCTAGGCCCATCTAGTCTGCCCATTTCCTTACCTACAGGATAGGCCGCAGATCCTAGTTAACCAACAGCCTATTTCTTCCTACCCCCCACAAGAATTGCCTTATGTCTGTCCCATGCATTCTTGAATTCTCCCTACAGTTTTAGACCTGGACAACCTTCCTCAGGAAGGCTGTTCCATGCATCCACTACCATCTCTGTGAAATAATACTTCCTCACATTGCCTCTGAACCGCCCTCCTTCTATCTTTAAATTGTGTCCCCTTGTTCTTGCAAGTCTCTTTTCTGAAAGATGCTACCTCTTGGACTTTGTTGATTCCACTGAAGTACTTAAAAGTTTCTATCATGTCCCCTCTCCCTTCTTTCCTCAAGGGTATACATATTAAGCTCCTTTAGTCTCTCCTCATACGGCTTCTCTTGCAAACCCTGCACCATTTTAGTTACCCTCCTCTGGACTGCCTCTATCCTGTCTATGTCCTTGCGGAGATGGGGTCTCCAGAATTGGACACAGTACTCCAGATGGGGTCTCACCAACTGTCTGTACAGAGGGATAACAACTTCCTGTTTTCTGCTGATAATGCCTCTCCCTATACATCCCAGTATACCTCCAGCCCTCCTTACTGCCTTCTCACATTGCTTGCTTACCTTAAGGTCATCTGATATGATTACCCCCAAGTCCCTTTCCTTTTTTGTTGTTGTTACTACCTCCCCACCTATTGTGTATTCTTCCCCTGGGTTCTTGTTTCCCAGGTGCATTATTTTACTTCTTTTGCATTGAATCTAGCTGCCATACTTTTGACCATTCCTCCAACCTTGCCAAGTCCCTTTTCATCCTTTCCACGCCTCCTTGTATCAACCCTGTTGCAGATCTTTGTGTCATCTGCAAAGGCATACTTTTCCTTCAGTCCCTCTGCAATGTCACTGATGAGAGACATTAAAGGACTGGACCCAATACTGAACCCTGCGGTTACCCACTAGTAACCCCCTTCTTCAGAGTGGACTCCATTTACAATTACCTTCTGTATCCTGTTGTCCAGCCAATGTTTTACCCAGGCTACCACCCTGGGTCCCACTCCCAGGCTGGTTAATTTGATTATTAATCTTTTGTGTGGGACTGTGTTAAATGCCTTGCTAAAGTCTAGGTAAGCTATGTCCACAGCCCCTCTCTGGTCTACTACTTTGGTCACCCAGTCAAAGAAATCTATTAGATTCATCTGACATGACCTTCCGCTGCTAGAACCCATGCTGCCTTGGGTCCTGTGCTCCACTGGCCTCTAGGTACTCAACTATTCTTTCCTTCAGAAGTGACTCCATCACTTTCCCTACCACAGAGGTCAGACTGACAGGTCTGTAGTTTCTGCCTCTGTCTTGGTCCCACTTTTGTGAAGGGAATCACATCTGCCTTCCTCCAGTCCTTGGGTACCACACCATCCTCCCATGATTTATTAAAAGAGTAGCCAGTGGTTTCACTAGTTCCTCCTAATTCTTTTTAGAATTCTGGGTGAATTCCATCAGGACCCATTGCTTTGTCCACCTTCAGTTTTAGGGTTCTTGCAGAACCCTTTCTTCTGTGAGAGAGGACTGGGATCGACCTCCTATCAAGAGTGCTTCTGTTAATTGGATTAGGCACTTCCCCTCCTCTTTTGTGAATACTGAGCAGCAGAAATATTCGTTCAGTATTCCTGCTTTTTCACTGTCCCCCCTCTGCCCACCCATTCATTCTATTCAGCCTCCTATCTCTCCCCTTTGTCTTTTCTAGCTCCGCTGATGTGCCTATAATAGGTTTATCCCCTTCTTAACTGAGTTGGCTATCTTTTTCCTCAGTTTGGGCCTTCGCAATTCCGACATCCCTCCCTGCTTCCTTCTGCCTTAACTGGTACAGCTATCTGTCCTGCTCCTTCTGTGTTTCCTTATACTTCGGAATGCTATCTTTTTCTTCCTGACTTTCACAGCCACCTCTTTTGAGAACCATAGTGGCTTTTTCTTTCATTTGATTTGTTTATTGCTTCACACAAAGGCTTGTTGCCTCTGTGATGGCAGTTTGATAATTCCCCATTGTTGCTCCACACCTCCTTCTAGCCTGTTTGCTAGTGCTTTCTGAGGCACTCTCCATCTTGCCAAAGTCAGCCCTCCTAAAGTCCAGTACCCTCACTTTGTGTATGGCTTGACTCTGTAGCTGAGTTTAACGTGAACCACACTGTTTGATGGTCACTTGTCCCCAGATGGCAACCCACTTCTAGATCTGAGATTGTCTCACTGCCCCCGTTTGAGAGTGCGAGGTCTAAGATTGCTCCCTCACGGGTGGGTTCCGAAACTAGCTGTCTAATGCCTGCCACCTGTAGGGCATCAAGAATGGCCCTGCTCTTGGATGTGGCTCAGCAGCAAATGTGTTCCAGTTAACATCTGGCATGTTCAGGTCTCCCATCAACAGTATCTCCTTTCTCTGCCATTCTAAGAATGTGCCTTCTATCATATCCTTGTCCATTCCTTCCCCCTGACATGGGGGTCTGTACACAACCCCTGTGCGGATTGTGGTGCCATTTCCAGTCTCCAAGGTGACCCACAGTGCCTCCACTCCTCGCTGTTTGCTCTTTTGTTCAGTTGCTTTTATCCCTTCCTTTACATAGAGAGCTACTCCTCCACCTCTTCTCCCCATCGCCTGTCTCTCCTGTAGGTTATGTACCCTAGTATGTTAACATCCCAGTCATGGTTCTCTGTGTACCATGTTTCTGTGACTGCGACGATATCCAGGCATCCCTCTTTCATTAAGGCCATCAGCTCAGGGAGCTTGTTGCCCAGACTACAGGCATTGGTACTCATTACCCACCATTTCCTGATGGCCTTATTCCCTTTTTCCCCATCCCTGTCCTTCTTGCCTTTGTCATTTTCTCCATTTACCCCTGCCCTTCTCCCTATCGACACCTCTATGTTGGTGTTTGTCACACTTACTACCGTGATTATTTGGGGGGGCTAGGATTTTCCTGCTCCTTTCCAGTGCCTCCCCTTGGCTGGTTTAAAAGCTTGCAATGAAGCATTTAAACCTATCACCTAGATCCTGGTTCCCTCCTGGACAGATGCAGCCCATCATTCCAGTATAGGCTTGCATCACTCCAGGTGGACCCCAGTCCCAATGAAGCCAAATCCTGAGCTCCACCCAGTTTTTCAACCACTGATTGAAACCCATGGTGTGGAACACCCAGCCTCTCCTATGCTATAGATGGGTAGCACCTCCGAGAAGGTTACCGTATGCTACTTGACCAAGGCCCTCCCAGTTCCACAAACTCCTCCTGCACTTCTCTAATCCCTTTCTAGCCAGGTCATTTGTCCCTAGGTGGACAATGACATCCAGCTCCCTCCCCTGTGCAGCTGCTCCAGCAATCCTGAGGATTCGCTCCCTGTCCCTCCAAGCCATGGCGCCAGGCAGGCACCTTACCTCCCTCTCCCCTTCCTCCCCCAGTTCTACCTTCCTAAGAATGGAGTCCCCCACCAGGAGTTGTTTCCTTCCCCTGCAGGGTCCCCTGCCACCCTCCTGTGGGTCTCCTTTGTGGAGGTTCCCAGCATCCTCCTTGATCTCCACTGTGGGTGCCGCCATGAGGAACCACACTTTGCCAGAATGGCATAGGGTGTGGAGGGTACAACTGGAGGATGCCTCTGTTCCACCACCCTCACCTCCTGAGCCCACTGTGGTCCAACCGCTCCTCTTTCTTGGCAACCTCTGAGGCAGCGGCAGTGGCACTGGTGGTCCTCGGATGGAAGAGGAGGTCCCACAATCCTGGCCAACTCAGCCTGGAGATGAGCAACTCCTCCCTCAGCCCAGAGAGGTTCCTGCAGATGGGACAACACCGCATCCTCCAGAACATCTCCGGAAGACTGCTTCTCCACAGCCACTGCACTGCACCACTCCAATCATGTCTAATTTCTCATCCCTTAACTGTTTGCAATCCTTACTCTTTCCTCTGTTTTTTTTTCTCTTTCTCTCCTTACTTTCTGCCTGTGTGCCCTTTAAGCTCCTGATTGTCCTGTTCTGAGACAAGAATATCCTATATTTCTCAGTAGACCACTTACTTGCTCAGAGGCAGACCTCCAGCAGCTAGAGGGGGCCGGAGAGCTACTCTTGCCCTTCTAGGATGATGGGTCCTTGGTGGTTCTGTGATCACTCACTTCCTGCCCTAAACAGGAAGTTCATGTTGTCAGTCAAATCCTGTGCCTATAAAATAGAACTAACTTTTGGGTGGAGGGAGGAAGGAGGGCAATATAGTCCCAGCAGAGAAGTTCAGTCACACAGCATTCCTTTCTCCTGGCAGCCTTCTGCCAAGCTATTAGCAGAAACTTTCTAAGGCAGTCTTTAAATGTAGCTTCCGTCTAGCTAAGCCACCCCCTACTTACCAGATCTTTCTACAAGTAATTTAAACCTCACAGCAGTTAAGTCCTTTCAGTCACCTGAGATTTACACCTAGATAACTCTTCAGATACCCATTCAGTTCAGTTAACCCAAACACACACTTTTTTTTGCATGTTAGTTTTTCTACCGCAAATTAAAGGTCCAAGTTCAAAAGTTCTTCTATTTTAGTCCCAGCAGAGAAGTTCAGTCACACAGCAGTCCTTTCTCCTGGTGCCTTCTGCCAAGCTACTGTGAAATCTGTTTGTTAATTATATGGGTGTTAGACTGGGAAAGATGGGTGTCCTATCTGTCAGCAGGTATAGTGATGCATCTCAGGTAGACATTTGTATTAGAAATCAAGAAACAGCACAACATCTTATTCAGAAAACTGATACACTCGATGCTCTGGGATTACTTTTGATTTGATCTAAATGATAGCGAGAAAGGGAATTTAAGTAAGGATGTGGAAATGATACCTCAACATTGACTGGATAATTTGCAATTAGTAGAGAAAATATAGAAACATAGACTATGACATCAGATAAGGACTGCTTGGCCCATCTAGTCTGCCCATTTCCCTACCTACAGGATAGACCACAGAACCTAGTTAACCAACAGCCTATTTCTTCCTACCCCCACAAGAATTGCCTTATGTCTGTCCCATGTATTCTTGAATTCTCCCACAGTTTTAGACCCCACAACCTCCTCAGGAAGGCTGTTCCATGTATCCACTACCCTCTCTGTGAAATAATACTTCCTCACATTGCCCCTGAACCACCTTCCTTCTATCTTCAAATTGTGTTCCCTTGTTCTTGCAAGTCTCTTTTTCTGAAAGCTGTTACCCTCTTGGACCTTGTTGATTCCACTGAGGTACTAAAAGTTTCTATCATGACCCCCCTCTCCCTTCTTTCCTCAAGGGTATACATATTAAGCTCCTTTAGTCTCTCCTCATATGGCTTCTTTTGCAGACCCTGCACCATTTTAGTTGCCCTCCTCAGGACTACCTCTATCCTATGTCCTTGCAGAGATGGGGTCTCCAGAACTGGACACAGTACTCCAGATGGGGTCTCGCCAACTGTCTGTACAGAGGATAACAACTTCCTGTTTCTGCTGCTGATGCCTCTCCCTATACATTCCAGTATACCCCAGCCCTCCTACTGCCTTCTCACATTGCTTGCTAACCTTAAGGTCATTTTGATATGATTACCCCAGGCCCCTTTCCTTTTCTGTTGTTGTTATTACCTCCCACCGATTTGTGTATTCTTCCCCTGGTTCTTGTTTCCCAGGTGCATTATTTTGCACTTCTTTGCATTGAATCTAGCTGCCATACTTCAGCCCTTCCTCAACCTTGCTAAGTCCCTTTTCATCCTTTCCACGCCTCCTTGTGTATCAACCCTGTTGCAGATCTTTGTGTCATCTGCAAAAAGACATTTCCTTCCAGTCCCTCTGCAATGTCACTTACGAAGACATTAAAAAGGACTGGACCCAATACTGAACCCTGCGGTACCCCACTAGTAACCCCTCTTTCTTCAGAGTGGACTCCATTTACAATTACCTTCTGTGTCCTGTTATCCAGCCAATGTGTTACCCAGGCTACCACCTTGAGACTAACCCCCAGGCTGGTTAATTTGACTATTAATCTTTTGTATGGGACTGTGTCAAATGCCTTGCTAAAGTCTAGGTAGGCCATGCCCACAGCCCCTCCCTGGTCTACTACTTTGGTCACCCAGTCAAAGAAATCTATTAGATTTATCTGACATGACCTTCCCGCTGTGAACCCATGCTGCATTGGGTACTGTGTTCCACTATCCTTTAGGTACTCAACTATTCTTTCCTTCAGAAGTGGCTCCATCACTTTCCCTACCACAGAGGTCAAACTGACAGGTCTGTAGTTTCCTGCCTCTGTCTTGGTCCCACTTTTGTGAAGGGGATCATCCACCTTCCTCCAGTCCTTGGGTACCACACCATCCTCCCATGATTTATTAAAAAGAGTAGCCAGTGGTTTCACTAGGTCCTCCCTTAATTCTTTTAGAATTCTGGGGTGAATTCCAGCAGGACCCATTGCTTTGTCCACCTTCAGTTTTAGGAGTTCTTGCAGAACCCTTTCTTCTGTGAAAGGACTGAGATTGACTCCCCCACATCAAGAGTGATTCTGTTAATTGGATTAGGCACTTCCCCTTCCTCTTTTGTGAATACTGACCAGAAATATTCGTTCAGTATCCCTGCTTTTTCACTGTCCCCCTCTGCCCACCCACCGTTCATTCTATTCAGCCTCACTATCCCTCCCTTTGTCTTTCTATGCTTGCTGATTTACCTATAAAAGGTTTTATCCCCCTTCTTAACTGAGTTGGCTATCTTTTCCTCAGTTTGGGCCTTTGCTATTCTGACTTCCCTCCCTGCTTCCTTCTGCCTTAACTGGTATAACTCTCTGTCCTGCTCCTTCTGTGTTTCCTTATACTTCTGGAATGCTATCTTTTTCTTCCTGACTTTTACAGCCACCTCTTTTGAGAACCATAGTGGCTTTTTCTTTCATTTTGATTTGTTTATTTGCTTCACACAAAGGCTTGTTGTCTCTGTGATGGCAGGTTTGATGATTCCCCATTGTTGCTCCACACCTCTTTCTAGCCTGTTTTCTAGTGCTTTTCTGAGGCACTCTCCCATCTTGCCAAGTCAGCCCTCCTAAAGTCCAGTACCTTCATTTTGCATGGCTTGACTCTGTAGCTGAGTTTAACATGAACCACACTGTTTATGGTCACTTGTCCCCAGATGGCAACCCATTTCTAGATCTGAGATCCTCTCACTGCCTCGTTTGAGAGTATGAGGTCTAAGATTGCTTCCTTTCGAGCGGGTTCCAAAACTAGCTGTCTAATGCCTGCCACCTGTAGGGCATCAAGAATGGCCCTGCTCTTGGATGTGGCTGCAGCAAATGTGCTCCAGTTAACATCTGGCATATTCAGGTCTCCCATCAACAGTATCTCCCCTTTCTCTGACATTCTAAGAATGCCTTCTATCATAGGGAGTTGATACCTTAGTAATAGTGGGATCAGTTAACTACTGTTAGTTTATTGAAGCATATTGAAGCATATATGCCCAGTTTAAATGTTTTTTTTTGTATGTTCGAATCGATGTTATGTACAAGAATCTGCCAGATTTTGGTAGGGGGGGGACTCTCTTTTTCCCTTGGGGCCTTGGCTGCAGGGTATTACCCTGGGGATCCTTATATATGATGTAAGGCCCTATAAGCACAAAAGGACAAATGGGATACTGAGTTTAATGCATGAAAACAACTCTTTGGTAGGGGTTGTCCTAGTTATTCTAATATAACCTCAGGTATGAACAAACTACTAGAGGGTGTGTAATGCAGCTGTGTATGCACATAGTTATTGACTGTACATAGTGGTCACACTCAGTTTTGGGGTGTGGGCTCGGGGCTATCCTGGGTATATGTGTATGTCTGTCTAATGATTATTGGAGGAAAAATGTAATAAAGAAGAGTATAGCAAAAAAAAAAAAGAATGCCTTCTATCATATCCTTGTCCATTCCCTCCCCCTGACATGGGGGTCTGTACAACCCCTGTGTGGATTGTGGTGCCCTTTCCAGTCTCCAAGGTGACCCACAGTGCCTCCTCTGCTCCCTGTTTACTCTTTTGTTCAGTTGCTTTAATCCCTTCCTTTACATAGATAGCTACTCCTACCCCTCTTCTCCCCTCCCTGTCTCTCCTGTAGGTTATGTACCCTGGTATGTTAACATCCCAGTCATTGTTCTTTGTACCATGTTTCTGTGACTGCTACGATATCCAGGCATCCCTCTTCCATCAAGGCCACCAGTGCAGGGAGCTTGTTGCCCAGACTACGGGCATTGGTACTCATTACTCTCTGTTTCCTGATGGCCTTACTCCCTTTTGACCCATCCTTGTCCTTCCTGCCTTTGTCATTTTCTCCATTTACCCCTGCCCTTCTCCCTATCGACACCTCTATGTTGGTGTTTGCCACATTTACTATTGTGATCATTTGGGGGGGCTAGGATTTCCCTGCTCCTTTCCAGTGCCTCCCCCATTGGCTAGTTTAAAAGCTTGCCAATGAAGCATTTAAACCTATCACCTAGGATCCTGGCTCCCCTCAAAGACAGATGCAGCCCATCATGCCAGTATAGGCTTGCATCACTCCAGGTGGACCCCCAGTCCCCAATGAAGCCAAATACCTGAGCTCCACACCAGTTTTTCAACTGCTGATTGAATACCATGGTGCAGAACACCCTAGCCTCTCCTATGCCATAGATGGGCTGCACCTCCGAGAAGGTTACCATGTGTGCTACTTGACTAAGGCCCCTCCCCAATTCCACAAACTCTTCCTGCACTTCTCTAATCCCTTTCTTAGCCAGGTCATTTGCCCCTAGGTGGACAATGCCATCCAGCTCCCTCCCTTGTGCAGCTGCTCTGGCAATCCTGAGGATTCGCTCCCTGTCCCTCCAAGCCATGGTGCCAGGCATGCATCTTACCTCCCTCTCCCCTTCCTCCCCCAGTTCTACCTTCTAACAATGGCATCCCCCACCAGGAGTTGTTTCCTTCCCCTGCAGAATCCCCTGCCACCCTTCTGTGGGTCTTCTTTGTGGAGGTTCCCAGCATCCTCCTTGGTCTCCACTGCGGATGCCTCCATAGAGGAACCACACTTTTCCAGAATGGCATAGGAATTGTGGAGAGGTACAACTGGAGGGATGTACCTTTGTTCCACCACTCTCACCCTCCCTGAGCCCACTGTGGTCCAACCGCTCCTCTTTCTTGGCACCCTCTGAGGCAACAGCAGTGGCACTGGTGGTCCCTGGGTGGAAGAGGAGGTCCCACAAATCCTGGCCAACTCAGCCTGGAGATAAGCAACCTCCTCCCTCAGCCCAGAGAGGTGCCTGCAGATGGGACAACACCACATCCTTCAGAATGTCTTCTAGAAGATTGCTGCTCCACAGCCACTGCACTGCACTACTCCAATCATGTCTTATTTCTGGCTCCTTAACTGTTTGCAATCCTTACTCTTTCCTCTGTTTTTTTTTTCTCTCTCTCCTTACTTTCTGTCTGTGTGCCCTTTAAACTCCTGATTATCCTGTTCTGAGACAAGAATATCCTATATTTCTCAGTAGACCACTTACTTGTTCAGAGGCAGACCTCCAGCAGCTAGAGGGGGCCGGAGAGCTATTCTTGCCCTTCTAGGATGGTGGGTCCTTGGTGGTTCTGTGATCACTCACCTCCTGCTCCCAAACAGGAAGTTCCTGTTGTCAGTCAAATCCTGTGCCTATAAAAAAAGAACTAGCTTTGGGTGGGTGGTGGAGAGGAGGGAAGGAGGGCAATATAGTCCCAGTACAGAAGTTCAGTCGCACAGCAGTCCTTTCTCCTGGTGTCTTCTGCCTAGCTATTAGCAGAATCTTTCTAAGGCAGTCTTTAAATGTACAGTAGCTTCCTTCTAGCTAAGCCACTCCCCCTACATACTAGATCTTTCTACAAGTAATTTAAACCTCAAAGCTATTAAATTCTTTCAATCACCTGAGATTTACATCTAGATAACTGTTCAGATACCCATTCAGTTCAGTTAAGCCAGACAAAGACACACTTTTTTTGTTTTGTTTGTTAGTTTTTTTTACCCTAAATTAAAGGTCCAAGTACTAAAGTTCTTCTTCTTTAGTCCCAGCAGAGAAGTTCAGTCACACAGCAGTCCTTTCTCCTGGTGTCTTCTGCCAAGTTAGAGGATACTACTATTATGTCCTCTATAGAAAACTACAAGGATGGAATTAGAATTATATATTGGACTCTGGAAGAGTTTGTTAAAAAGATAGAAGAAAAAGATTATGAAGTTTTGTAACCAAGGAGATTTGACATGTTGCTAAGTAACTGCCTCTTCATTTTACTTCAGTTGAAGCTGACCTGTACCCTCCCTTAGAGCTCCACTTTTTTGGCATCAGTTTCCCCCACTCTCACTCCTTACCTGGCCCCATACCTCTCAAGCATCCCAAGTTGTCTGTGAAGTCCCAGTTTCAAGCTGACTGTTCCATTGTCCTGCACCCCTGCACCATTGTCCCGAGAATGCCAGCTCCATGCCAACTCTTCTCAGCTTCGCAGTCTAAGTTGACTGTTTCCCTGAGATATTTTTTAGTGCTGCACCACCGGAGCCTGCATACGTCACATGTGGTGATGTCGGTGACTAGTCCACCAATCATGGGCTGCATTCCTGGTCCACTGCTGTTTTGGCACCTCTCTGAGTCCCCCAACTCCCATGTCCCCTCCCCATGCAGGTCCTCAAGTGCTGCTTAAAAGCAGATCTTCAGCAGCTCATGGCATTCATAGCCCAATAGAGTTCCAGAGCACTGAAGAGAAAATAGCCTGCAAGCCAATTTATAATTTGCTGACCAAGACGAGCGACAACTCTGAGAACGAAGTGCCACATAGTTTATTTCTGAATTCCGTCCTGCTTGATTGACTGACCCTGCTGCTGCCCGAGAGACTTCCCGATCTTCCAGATCTAGTGCACAGGCTGCTGCTAGGCTAGCTGACCGAGAACTTGCTTCACTTTTTGTTCATTTTAAAAATGTCAGCCTTACTCTAGCTAGCAGCAGTGCACCAAAGGAGGCAATACAAGAGTGGCAAAAACAGGATCTTCATTAACCAGTGGCCAATTACCTTTTGAGATAAGGGTAAGCCAAACATTTTTTAAATACACAGAGTTTAGAGGTACAGTGACAGTGGGTCCATTTTTCACCAAATGTACAGAGGTACTGTAAATGGGGGATCCATTTTGCACCAAGTTTACAGAGGTACTGTGATGGGTGTCTGTTTTGCACCAAGTTTACAGAGGTGCAGGGTACTGTGATGGAGTGTCCGTTTTTCATGAGTTTACAGAGGTACTGTGTTGGGGGGTTTGTTTTGCACCAAGTTTGCAGAGGTACTGTGATGGAGGGTCCATTTTCACTGAGTTTACAGAGGTACTGTGATGGGGGGTTCATTTTGCACCGAGTTTACAGAGGTACTGTGACGGGGTCCGTTTTGCATCGAGTTTACAGAGCTGCAGGGTACTGTGATGGAAGGTCCGTTTTTCACCGAGTTTACAGAGGTTCTGTGATGGAGGGTCCGTTTTTCACCAAGTTTACAGAGGTTCTGTGATGGGGGGTCCATTGTGCACCAAGCTTACAGAGGTTCTGTGAAGGAGGGCCCATTTTGCACCAGGTTTACAGAGGTACTGTGATGGGGGGTCCTTTTTGTACCGAGTTTACAGAGGTACTGTGACGGGGTCCATTTTGCATCAAGTTTACAGAGGTGCAGGGTACTGTGATGGAGGGTCCATTTTTCACTGAGTTTACAGAGGTACTGTGATGGGGGTCTGCTTTGCACCCAGTTTACAGAGGTACTGTGATGGAGGGTCAATTTTTCACCGAGTTTACAGAGGTACTGTGATAGAGGGGTCTGTTTTGCACCGAGTTTACAGAGATACTGTAATGGGGGTCCATTTGCACTGAGTTTACAGAGGTACTGTGATGGGGGTCCATTTTGCACTGAGTTTACAGAGGTACTGTGATGGGGGTCCGTTTTGCACCAAGTTTACAGAGGTACTTGATGGGGGTCCGTTTTGCACAGAGTTTACAGAGGCTGTTTAACCATTATATTATCTTCAGGCAGGTCAGGAATTAAGTCAGCTAGCCAGCAGCAGCCAGATCTGAGTGCATGATTTTTTGCAAACAAATATTTTCAGACAGTACTGGGAATAAAGTTAATTGAGTTGCTCAGGGTTGCACAGAGCTCATTTGACCGTTAATCATCTATCAGGTTGGTGGATGTTTTTTTTTTAAATTGGAGCACATTAGCGGGGAGCTTAACTTGATTTTTGAGTGTACTATTCCTTTAAAAATTATCCCAGTTGTGCCTTGTGGTGGTATTCTAAATAAAATTATTTTATGGAGTAAATTAGACACTGTAGTCAACAGTTCACTTCAGTCAGTGACATGCTCAGTGACAGGAAAATTGCTGTGGAGTTACAGAAAATCTGTCAAATTAATGTGGGGACACTAGTGTCACTGTATTTCAAATACAAGCTGCATTTTCTTTCTGTCATGCCAGTTCTAGTTCATTTATTAGGTCAGTGCCAGTGGAGTTCTAGTCCTTCTGTGTGCAGTCCTCAGTGTTTCTTCTATAGCAGTCAGTCAGTCCACCCACCTCAGTCTATGTTGCTGGTTATATTTTTTATATTGCATACATGCATTGTAGAATTTGCAGATATCATATGCATTCTGCAGTCTTTTGTGTTAATTAGGATCTCAAGATGTTTATCAAAGAAAGTGGCAGTGTTGTGTGATGTGACTGGTTTGCACAATTATTGAAGGCTTTTTTGTAGAAGTTACTGGGACTTTTATTTTCTTTTGCAATATGAGCACTAGTACTCAGCCAGTACATGCTCTCTTGTAGAGATATCAAAGAATCTGCCTAGTTACTGCCAAGGACTCTTTATTTTAAAGATAATGTAGACAATACTATTCTTTGTGTCAGACAGTCAGTGCAACTCAGTCAGAACGAAGGTGTCCACAGACCTGAAGATTTGTGTCTTTCCTTGGATCTGAGCCTTAGACTCTGAGGCTGGAGAATCAAACTATCAAAGAAGCCCTCTGGATTTCCAGAGCACTGGAGAGAAAATTGCAACGAGGCAGAGAGATGTTAGCCAGTACACCACCCAAGGTTCCCATCATGTCTGTGTCAAGTGGAGCCTGAGCCGTGTGAGCTGCAGTCAGAGGGAGCCAGCCAGGCCAGCTGCTGGATTCCTGCTGCAACAGGTCACCCCAAAAGAGCCGTATCACTGATGTATCAGTGGAAATGAGTGATATGAGTGAGATAACCGGGATCTAAATAATTACTGTTTAATTACTGTTTATAAATACAGATAGTGGTAGACCTGGGCATCACCCCCATGTGAATATTGTCAAATGGCAGCTTAATGTGTGGGTGTTCTAGACAGACCCTGGTGCTCTGCTCCTGCATCAAAGCCCTCCTGGTTGCTGCGAGCACTGTTTAAAAGACAAAATGTGTGTGTGTGTGTGTGTGTGTGTTTGTATAATATAAAATATATACGTGTGTGTGTGTGTGTATTATATAAAATAAAATATGTGTGTGTGTTGTATAATATAAATATGTATGTGTGTGTGTGTTATATAATATAAAATATGTTTATGTGTGTGTGTGTGTGTTGTGTAATATAAAATATGTACGTGTGTGTGTGTGTGTGTGTGTGTATTATATAAAATAAAATATGTGTGTGTGTGTTATATAATATAAAATACGTATGCTTGGGTGAAAGGATTGCTGCAGGCAGCCGACTGAGCTGACTGAGCCCAGTGGTCTTAGGGTGCATTGGTGAGAAGCAGTGCTGCTGGGCCAAAGCCCTCCCTGTGGGCACTGTTTAAAAGACAAAATATATTGTCATATAATTTGTGCTTGGGTGAAAGGATTGCTGCAGGCAGGAAACAAAAACAGGAATCTGACTCAGTTTTGCACCTCTCTCTGGAACTGCATTATCATTTAGTGTGTGTGTGTATGTGTGCGTCTGGTGGGGGGGACAGTCAGTAGTGGTACTGGCATGGCATGCCACACACACAGCTTAATATAAAATGTAACCTAGGTAAACCATTGTGCTACATAAGCCTTAGTTAGCATGGGGAGGGTTTGTAAGTACTGTGATTGAATGTGTCATTCAGGCAACATTAACAGTTTCTCAATTTACTTAGCATAAGCTGTTGGACAGATAAAAAATAACTCTGGGCTTGTTAGCAGCTCATTGTTTGTATGCATCTGGTACAGTTGTAGGACTGGAGAAAGGCTCAGACCACACCTGATACAATGGTAAATCTTTATGTGCACATAATGGAAGAAGCTATGGGACAGCACAACAGTTTAAGAATCAGCCTGAATAATGTATCACAGCTGGAAAACATAAAGGTGGACTCTGGAGAGTTGATTCAGCCTGCATTTGCCAGCAGAAGATTTCTCTCATTTAAAGAGAGGTCCTGAACCTGAGGTTAACGTGTTCTGCATTTTGTCTTTGTTGCAATTTTACTAGAAAATGGGCCATGATGACAACACTTTCTCGGAGGATGACATCTGCAGTGGAGGTAACATGACCCCAACCAAGAAGCCAAAGAGAAATGCTGTGTTCCAGACTACATGGAAGACTACATCTGAATGGGCAACAGCCAGCACAAAAGGGACCCTTTATGCATTCTGCAAAGTGTGTGCATCTGACATCAGTGTGAGCCATGGAGGAAAGAATGATATACAGTGCCACAAATCATCACACAAGAACCAGCAGAATGTGAAACATGCTTCTGGGAAGAAGCTGAGCCACTTTTTTCAAGCACAAAATTCCACAAAGGTTGTGGAGACTGAGGTTGCCTTTGTCAATCTTTTGGCAGAACATGATCTCTCCTTTTCCTGTGCTGACCACATCTTGAAATTTATGAGGAAGCACTGCACAGACCAAGAGGTGGTTAAAAAAATAACCTGTGGATCAACCAAATCTGCATGCATTGCACGGGAAGTCCTTGGGCCAAAGTATCAGGAGGATGCAGCTGCCCAGTGTCGCCAGTTTCCATTCTGCTTGTATGTCGACCAAAGCACAGACATGGGGGATGAAACGTTATTGGTTATTCTGGTGGGCTTTTATGACATGAAGTTGGAAACAAATGTCATTCGCTTCCTGGACATGCCTTCTTGTGTATCTGGAACTGGGCAGGCAATGTTTGACATTGTGATGAAAACCTTAGAGCACTTCCATATCCCACTGACCAATCTGACTGCATTCTCATCCGATAATGCTTCTGCTATGATTAGGAAAAAAATTCTCTGCTTTCTAGGCTGAAGCAGGTCTGTCCAAATATCATAAACATGGGATGTCTTTGCCATCTGGCAGACCTTTGTACCAAATCTGCTGCTAAAGCAATTTCATCACTGGTTGAAGAGTTAATTTCAGACATTTACTGCTATCTTTCTTCAAGTTCCCAGAAGCAACAGCAGTTAAAGGAGTTCAGTTTGTCTGTGGACATTAAGCCCTTGAAAATGATCAAACATGTGCCTACAAGATGGCTCAGCTTGAGCAAAGTTGTGCAGCGAATGGTGGACATGTGGTCTGCTCTGCTGTCCTATTTTATGTCATGTGAGCCCCGAGGTGCAAAAGTCCAACTCATAGCAGAGAGGTTAAGCAGACAGGATAGGAGGCAGTATAGCACAGTGGTCTAAGGCTCTGAGCTGCAAATTTGGTGACATCCAGCAGACCAGACCTGGGTTTGAATCCCACAGCTTCCACTTGCATACTGTGTGACCCTGAGCAAGTCACTTAACCTCCTTGTGCTCCCAGGTCGCTCCTGTAAAAAAGCTTTCAGCTTAGTGTGCTATACCTGGTTAAACAACTAAATAAAATGAGGATTACTTTTCTTTTCTTAAAATTTAACAAAAAGCTGCAGAGCACGGAGAGTCAGCTAATGACTCTTCATGTGGAAATAAGCAAAATTATTCAGTTGTATTCTAGCAGACTTCTTCTTCCCGAAGCAGCAATCAGTTTATTTAATGAATGCAAAAGTACATTTCTCGATAAGGAAGAGAATTTTCTCCCCCTTCAGAAAACTCAGGTTGGACCAGAAGTGAGAGATTTCATAAAAGAAAATGAGGATACTATTGTTGGAACAGCAGCTGAAACCAACATATACAGGAAGGCAAGAGCTTTCTACACAGCAGTTCTGAAAAAAGTGCTAACCAAATTTCCATTGAACAGCAAGCTCTTGAAAAGCATATCCACTCTGCTCAATCCATCTTTAAAGCTGAAGATGTCAGTGATGGCTGTTGTGGACTTGGGAAGGCAGCTGGGCATTTGCACTATGTCAACTGAATGTGACCAACTCCTAGATGAGTTTGGCATATATCAGTTTGCTGAAACATTTCGGGGAGGACAACCAACATTTGCTATCAATGCCTCTGCTCTAAAATACTGGGGGAAGGTTCTTTGCCAACTCACTGGCATGTCTGAACAAAACATATCAATGTTCAGAGGACTAATGAAGACAGTGCTGTGCTTGCCACACTCAAATGCAGAACCAGAGCATGCTTTCAGCATGGTAAGGAAGGTGAAAACAGAGTTTTTGTATTTAAAGAATGTCTGAGTTCTAAATTCCTTACTTGCCATAAAGTTTAGTGAAGACAGAGAATTTTTTGATGTACAGCACTCCAAGGATGTCCTTGAAACAGCTAAGAAGGCAACACACTCCTCTAACCGAGAACATGGCACCTCAAAATGAGACTAAAGAAAAATGTCAGTTTACCCATTGGGGTGTGTGCATGGTGGCACCAAGTTTGGGACTCTGATGTGACATTAATTGCAATGTGAACCTCAGCCAAAATGGCTATGTGGGCTGGATGGGACTGGAAGGAATACAATTATTTTTTTTTTACAGTTTGTGCAATAATATAAATAATATAGGTGTGTCTATGCATGACTCTGCTATGTGTATACATTATAGACTGATCAATGATTGAATCAAAAGAATTTGGAGTGCTTTTTATATTTAAGGGTGAGGATAGGTGTAGGTGTTTAATTTAACATTGCGATGTGTGGGGTGGATAAAGGTATGACAGTACAGTCGCTTTTTGTACTGCTAGCAATAGTGTAATACATACAGATGTGTGCTAGCTTACAGTTCTATGAAATTATATTTTGAATTTGTAAAGATGGATTTACTGTTGTTCAATAAAATTTAATAAACATGCATATGCCTTAAGAGTTATTCTTCAGTATTTTAATTAATATGCAGTTCACACATGTGGGTGTGAGGCCGGCGCCCACTGCCACATTGTCCAAAAAATGGTATCCTTGATTTTGGTCTTCTGTCCCTGATTTTCTGGGTGTCCATGATTTTGGTCCTGGCAGGTTGAAAGATATGCCCGGCCCCACACCACACTGTCTTACCCACCCCCTTCCCTCTCTAATGGCACTTTCAGATATGGGGCCCTCCAGCCCATCCACCTCACACTTTTGCCACCCACCTCTACCCGCTGGCAATGGCCCTTTAGCCTGTCTACTTCTTCCTGACTTCTCCTACCTATACTATCTATATACTTTTCACCCTGAAACTTGTCTGAAGCTGGCTTATGTTGTCTCTCTCCATTTTGACTGTATAATAAATGCTTAGACATCTTTGTGTTTTAAGACTGTAACCATTGTTGACCTTTTGTATGCATGTCACCCTACATCCTTTGGCGTGGAACCTTTGTAAATGAGCAGTTCCTGCTTAAAGGTATTTGTAATCCTAGAGTTTAATAAATGAAAAACATAAAAAAATAAACCTGGCATGAGTCTGGTGAACTAATTCATTGGAATGGATATGAGGTGGTTCATGTCTCTGCATCCAGGGATAGCAAATTTGGGAGACCCTCTGGTGGTCTAGCTATTTATGCTAAAATAAACATTTATGAGCTACAGAAAAATGTATATATGGAATCTAGTTTCATAATACTGTATCTCTGATTAAAACAACAAAATATTTGTTTATATTAGCTAATGTTTACATACCACCAAATGGCTACAAATTTTGCTATAGAAAGATTTGGGATCGATTTGAAGAAGTAATAATTGAGGTCGTACTTGGATACCCAAGAATGGATCTCTTGTTAGTGGGAGACTAACACAAGAACTGGTCATTTGGATGGCCTCATGGATAATTCCTTCTTTGGCCACCTTCATCTGGGGAGAGATTTTATAAGAAATACCTCAGATTTCAAATGTAACCAGGCTGGATATCGACTTCGGCAAATAATGTCCATAACCAACTTGTACCAATTGAATGGAAGGCTAGAAGGAGATTGATCTGGTACAGGCACTTTGATTAGACTAAGTGGGATCTCTCTTCCTGATTTAGTTCTCTGAAATGGGGATCCTACACAATGGAACACTATACATATACCTACGAGGTCAGAAAGTGACCACTTAGCAATACTATTAGTAGGGTTAACTGTAGTTGAAGCTCGTGAAAGTATACAATAATTCCTGTGGAATGGGATGCATACTTACACTCTCCTCTTTGTAGGATCCCCACCCCACAGGGTAACCCTCCTGGCCCTTGATCCTTAGGTGTGCCTAGTGGGGTGCTGCAATGGATTCTGTCCCTGTATGGCTCACCTTTCCTTATGCTGAGTGGGCTAAGGCAAGATAGACATCCCCTTTTTTTTCTTTTCTCCGACTTAGGCATTGCCCTGTGTACTGCATCTCCTTTGACCTTTCTCCTTGTGTAGAGGTCACAGCTTCTGTCCAATAAACAGGTGGTGCAGGCTACAGGTTAACAGAGTCTTTGTAGGAAACTTGAGTTCTTTCAGGGATTGTTAGTTTGAGAATAATTATGGTTTTACTGGATCATAGTATGTATGTATGTATATAGTGCACTTAGTTAAATATTGTTGGTATGTGGGCAGGGTTTTGCTTGGCCTTGTATTTCTTCATATGTATGACCCTGTCTGCTATTTGAATATGTTTCATATATTATGCTTTGTATGTTGAAAAGTTAATAAGTCTTCTGTGATAAAAAAAGCACACAATAATACCAGAAACACATATTAGTGAAATCAGGAATAATAAAAGATTAAAATGGCATGGCAATGTAGAAAATAAAGTACATCAAATAATGATTGTAGAAGAAGTACAGGTGTTCCAAGAAAATATTCATAGTAAGGCAAGTCAACAAATTAAGGATTATCTGACAGGACTTTACCAAAGAATTGTAGATTGTCTATGTAAGCAATAATATCCAACAGGGTGGGCGGTACTGTGCTATACCGGACCGCCCAGGGGCGTAATGAGGCCTGACACCGCAGGCGGAGGGCCTTATAGCCCCTGGCAGGTCCGGTATTGCCCAATGCCTCCCACCCTGGAGGGTATTATTGTGCTTAGAAAATGGGCACAGTACAAAAAAAAGTCTGATAACAATATTATTAATATAATAATTAATTTTCAATATGTTTTGTAATTAAATAGTTCCTCCACCTTCATTATAATGATGGCCTTTTGCAGTTACCACCGCTATAGCAGACTGTTTTTTTTTTCAATTGGAACCCCCCTCTCCCTGTCATCATGCAGCAGTGTTGTAACCCTCACCTCCAACTTGTTTTTGTTGTCTGTAAGTGGAAGAGGAGCACTGATTTATCCCTGACCCCCCTTCCCCTTCCATGCTCTGTTTAGCTAATTTTGTCAGTTTTTAAAGGGACTGTACCAGTAGTTGGCAGGACCTGAAACACACAGCATCACCAGAGTGGAGACGACTTCAGCAAATATAGGTGGGTGACAGATGTAGCGTGGTCAGAAATATACTCTGCCGTTAAGCAATCTTTCATTTTAAAACTGCAAGTATTCACTTTCTGTTGGCTGGAGGTGAGGTGAACACGAGCTGGGATGTGTCAGTGCAGCACCGATTACGTGAGGTGCTAGTGCTACTGTTTTCATTTACAAAAGCTTTTTTGTTTCTGTCAAAGGGGAAAAGATCGCTTGTGTTTTCACTCAATTGAGTTTTTTTAATCCAAAATAATAGCGAGAGTCAGAAATTATTGAGTAGTTCCTCCGCCTCAAGACTTGTATGCTTTTTCTTTACCCGAGGACTTTGCCCTGTTGGAGCTCTGTACTTGTAACTTGTGGTCACGTTACACATAACCAAGCTCCCATGGCTTTCCTTAAAACAGTTATGTTTGTTGGTTTACTTTTTTTTTGGTATCCATCAATTTGTTTGCTTTATTTTATGTATTCTGACCGTGGTAGAAACGGAACACTCAGCACCGCAGTTCAGATGAGAGTCTTGAACCGGAGCTTTTTTTGAAGGTAAAAAAATAGGAACTTTGAGTGAGGGAGACAGAACCATAGAGATTCAGCAGGCCGGGCACAGATGCCGACTCACCTCTTACTCTAAGGTCCCTGAGGGTGCCACGGCTTTTAAAAGGTACAGTGGCTTCTCTCTTTAAGCAGTTAAAGAGATGCCCTGGTGCTGTGGCCCCAGCTGGCAGGGTTGCAGAAGCACTATTCCTTCAGCAGCAACGGACTCCGCTGCCTAATGAGTAAGCAGGGGTGTTGGCAACTGATCACGATTGAGAAACAGTCACTCGCTCTCTCTCTGACCACAGTAGAAATGGAACATTCAGCAGCATGATTCACATGAGAGGAGAGTCAGCGGTTTCAGATTTACGTACCCACGTTTAGGAACATGACAATCAGGACAATCATGCTCGCTGATTGTGATTTTTATGATAATTTATTTATTTCTCTCTCGACTCCAGAGTCCTTATTTTGTTTACTTGACACCGGCAGCAGATGGATTGGGGGGGGATTTAGAAAAAGCATTGTGGAAATAATTTCTTTCAGTAAGCGTGAGGAAAAAAAATGGTGGCAATTTTAAATTGAATGTTCTATGGCCACATAATTTTTTATGGTAAACAGGCAAGCAGAGACTGGGATTAGTTATTTCCGGTCTCTGTTGCCTGATACCAGACCGATAGCTTGTGGCCTAAGCCAATCAGCTTCTAAGATTTCCACAACCCATTTTCTAAATAAAGAATCCAAAAATAGGACAATAGAAAAGAAAAGACCATACATGGTTTGATAATGAGTGTAAGAGTCAAAACAGAAACTAACAGCTAAAATCAAGTGTACCCATCAGGAAGACAAAGGAGAATTGTGCAGTTAAAACAAGAGAGGATGAAATATAAGAAATTACTGACATGAAAAAGTACAATTCACCAAGGCAAATTGGTTAAATATACTGAAATTAATAGAAGAAGGAGACTCTAAAGGGCTCTGGACGTTGGTGGCAAAGGGCACTGATAATTTTAAAAAGAATAGTAATACCTATATTCAAGGAATGATATGGATGGGCTATTTTTCCAATATGTTCAAGTGTAGAAACTCTATAAGAGGTAAACAAGCTAGTCTAGAAAGGGATAGACACATTTTTATAGTGGGAACAGAAGTTTGCCTGGTCATTTGTGGATTAAAATGCATCAAGTCCCTGGGGCTGACCAGACAATAGTGGAAATTTATATGCAACATGTTTCCTGGTGGGCAGATGTGCTTTGTGTATTTGACAAGTGTATAAGTAATTGGTTTTCCTGAATCCTGGAAAGATATGATTATTGTACCAATACGTAAAAAGAAATGTTATGGATCCATATATGTATAGCCTATCAGTGTATTGGATGTTAGTCTAAAGATATTGACAAAAATACTATTAGAGAAGTTAAGGTGGAAATTGAACAAACAGGAGATATAAACAAAGCACAAGCTGGTTTTAGGCACATTACAACACCTTAGACAATTGTTTTATTTTTAGTCATTTAATCATTTGGTGGAAGACTAGATTCGCTGGCCAAGGCACCTAATTCACCTTTTCTTCTAGGTTGCTTGAAAGGACACATCAAATAACCTTAACAGAGCAAGGAAAAGGACTAAGACTTCTTTTGGCTAGGCAGATTTACTGTGTGTTGTTAATTTTATTTTGTACTCACAGGGATTGTTAATGTTTGTTGCTAACATTTTATTGCTTTATTTTTCTCTGATTCAAATTGTTGTTGCTGTGTATACCTTCTGCTGCATTATTACAGGGTGTGCCTACAGGTGTGTGCTTACAGATTACTGCTGGAATCTTCTGATTCAAATTGTCTTTTACAATGTATATCTTCTGTTACTGCTTTATTTTTTCTGTAGCAAAGTGTTTCTTACAGGGTATATCTTCTGTGAAATTATTACAGGTGGTGTTTACATTTTGTGACGTTATCATTAGGCTAAGCAAAATTAGTGTTTGCCACTATTTTATTTTGTTTTTGCTGAAAGTTTTTTGTTTGTTTGTTTGTCTCAGAGGTGCTGCAGTCTCCTTCTCACATTGAAGGAGCTAATTGCTTTACTCCCACAGCTCTTCCAAGGGATTAGGTGTGTATCTGGGGGTGGAGCTAACAAACTGTCAGTAAATTCCAAAGAGGAGAGGGTTAAAAGGTCAGGTTAGTTGATATTTTGGAAGTGGAAGACTAGCTTCACCTGAGCTCTTTTCTTCTAGGTTGCTTGAAAGGACAGAGCAAATAACCTTACCAGAGCAAGGAAAAGGATTAAGGCTTCTTTTGGCTAGGCAGATTTACTGTGTGTTGTTATTTTTATTTTGTACTCACATGGACTGCTACTGTCTGTTGCTAACATTTTATTGCTTTATTTTTCCCTGATTCAAATTGTTGTTGCTGGGTATACTTTCTGCTGCATCATTACAGGGTGTGCTTACAGATTACTGCTGGAATCTTCTGATTCAAATTGTCTTTGGCAAGATATATCTTTTGTTATCACTTTATTTTTCTCTGTAGCAAAGTGTTTCTTACAGGGTATATCGTCTGTGAAATTATTACAGGTGGTGCTTTACAGGTTTTATAGTTTTGTCTATCATTAAGATAAGCTTTCAGGACTACTGCATTTGTTGCTGGCTGATTGTTTCTGCTCTTACCTTCTTGTTTCATCCACGGTTCTTCTTTTTCGGCAGGGGAAGGGCCCAGCCAACCTCCCCCAACCCCAACCACCCCACACTACACTCCTTTAATAGGGTAGTACAGTCATGATATTTCCTGTAGTAAAGCAGGAAGGGTGGATCAGAAGGTACCACCACAGAGACCTCATTTACAGGGCACTACTAATTTAACTTGTTATAACAATAAGTAATACAAAAACAAACAAAACACAAGTTCAAAGTTTTGCTTTCACTTTCTTCCTTCTAATTACTCTGACTAGGTAATAAACCCAGCAACTTATCTGAAATGGATATCATTAACTGCAGGTACAGTGGAACACTTTTCAGAAGGGCAGTTTTAGAGCATTTAGGACACTGTCCTACATGCTGGGCAATTCAAGATCTAAGGGTTCAGCTCCAGGCAGCATGGGCAGAGATTGTGTGCCTCAAACTGCATATTCAAGAGAAAATATATCATAAGAACCACCTGCCATTTCTCCAACATCCAACAGAAACACCTTGACCACAGAGGGTAGTTGGTCTGAAATGCTGACAGGTGGTTAGGAGGGACAAATCAGTTGCTCCATCATTCAGTGCTCTCTAACATATCACATCCACAAACCATATAAAAACTGCAAACAGATATCTGCCTCTATCTCCAAAATCAAACAATGGGGCAGAGGACACTGCAGCACAGGAGCTAGCGCAACAAAACTCACCCAAAACAGGAACCAAAACAAAAAAGCAGAAAGGAATCCAAAAACTTCTGATCAAAGGAGACTCCCGATTAAGGAAGTTGATGCGTATCTCCAACCAGGGGTAATAGCCAAATGTCTCCCAGGTGCATCTGCATGGAGAGACAGTGACTGCATTACTAAAACTGTTCAGGAAGTAGGAGAAAACATTGACATAGCTTGGCAGAAGACACCAGGAGAAAGGACTGCTGTGTGACTGAACTTCTCTGCTGGGACTAAAGTAGAAGAACTTTTGTACTTGGACCTTTAATTTAGGGTAAAAAAAAACCAACATACAAAACAAAAAAAAAGTGTATGTTTGGGTTAACTGAACTGAATGGGTATCTGAAGAGTTATCTAGGTGAAAATCTCAGGTGACTGAAAGAACTTAACTGCTGTGAGGTTTAAATTACTTGTAGAAAAATCTGGTAAGTAGGGGAAGTGGCTTAGCTAGAAGGAAGCTACATTTAAAGATTGCCTTAGATTCTGCTAGTAGCTTGGCAGAAGACACCAGGAGAAAGGACTGCTGTGTGACTGGACTTCTCTACTGGGACTATATTTCCCTCCTTCCCTCCCCTCCACCCCCCTACCCAAAGCTAGTTCTATTTTTATAGGCACAGGATTTGACTGACAACAGGAACTTCCTGTTTAGGGGCAGGAAGTGAGTGATCACAGAACCACCAAGGACCCACCATCCTAGAACAGCAAGAGTAGCTCTCCGGCCCCCTCTAGGTGCTAGAGGTCTGACTCTGAGCAAGTAAGTGGTCTACTGAGAAATATAGGATATTCTTGTCTCAGAACAGGACAATCAGGAGCTTAAAGGGCACACAGGCAGAAAGTAAGGAGAGAGAGAAAAAAAAAACAGAGGAAAGAGTAAGGATTGCAAACAGTTAAGGAGCCAGAAATAAGACATGATTGGAGTGGTGCAGTGCAGTGGCTGTGGAGCAGCAGTCTTCCGGGAGATGTTCTGGAGGATGCGGTGTTGTCCCATCTGCAGGCACCCTCTGGGCTGAGGGAGGAGGTTGCTCATCTCCAGGCTGGAGTTAGCCAGGATTTGTGGATCTCCTCTTCATCCAGGGACCACCAGTGCCACTGCCGTTGCCCTCAGAGGTTGCCAAGAAAGAGGAGCGGATGGACCACAATGGGCTCAGGGAGGGTGAGGGTGGTGAAACAGAGGCACATCCCCCCAGCTGTACCTCTCCACAATTCCTATGCCATTCTGGCAAAGTGTGGTTCCTCTATGGAGGCACCCACAGTGAAGACCAAGGAGGATGCTGGAAACCTCCACAAAGGAGACCCACAGGAGGGTGGCAGGGGACCCTGCAGGGTAAAGAAATAACTCCTGATGGGGACTCCACTGTTAGGAAGGTAGAACTGGGGAGAAAGGGAGAGGAGGTGGTGCCTGCCTGGCACCATGGCTTGGAGGAACAGGGAGCAAATCCTCAGGATTGCCGAGCAGCTGCACAGGGAGGGAGCTGGATGTCATTGTCCACCTAGGGACAAATGACCTGGCTAAGAAAGGATTAGAGAAGTGCAGGAAGAATTTGTGGAATTGGGGAGGGGCCTTAGTCAAGTAGCATGCACGGTAACCTTCTCGGAGGTGCCACCATCTATGGCATAGGAGGGGAGGAGGTGTTCCACACATGGGATTCAATCAGTGGTTGAAAACTGGTGTGGAACTCAAGGATTGCTTCATTGGGGACTGGGGTCCACCTGAATGATGCAAGCCTGTACTGGCATGATGGCTGCATCTGTCCTGAGAGGAACCAGGATCCTAGGTGATATGTTTAAATGCTTCATTGGCAAGCTTTTAAACTAGACAAGGGGAGGCACTGGAAGAGATCAGGAAAACCTAGCCCCAAATAATCACGGTAGTAAGTGTGCAAACACCAACATAGAGGTGTCGATAGGGAGAAGGCATGGGTAAAATGGAGAAAGTGACAAAGGCAAGAAGGACAGGGATGGATCAAAGGGGAGTAAAGCCATCAGGAAATGGAGGGTAATGAGTACCAATGCTTGCCCGTAGTCTGGGCAACAAGCTCCCTGAGCTGCTGGCCTTGATGGAAGAGGGATGCCTGGATATCGTAGCAATCACAGAAACATGGTACACAGAGAACCATGACTGGGATGTTAACATACCAGGGTACATAACCTACAGGAGAGACAGGTAGGAGAGAAGAGGGGGAGGAGTAGCTCTCTATGTAAAGGAAGGGATAAAAACAATTGAACAAAAGAGTAAACAGGGAGCAGAGGAGGCACTGTGGGTCACCTTGGAGACTGGAAAGGGCACCACAATCCGCACAGGGGTTGTGTACAGACCCCCATGTCAGGGGGAAGAAATGGACAAGGATATGATAGAAGGCATTCTTAGAATGGCAGAGAAATGGGAGATACTGTTGATGGGAGACCTGAATATGCCAGATGTTAACTGGAGCACATTTGCTGCAGCCACATCCAAGAGCAGGGCCATTCTTGATGCCCTACAGGTGGCAGGCATTAGACAGCTAGTTTCGGATCCCACTTGTGAGGGAGCAATCTTAGACCTCATACTCTCAAACGGAGGCAGTGAGAGGATCTCAGATCTAGAAGTGGGTTGCCATCTGGGGACAAGTGACCATCAAACAGTGTGGTTCACATTAAACTCAGCTACAGAGTCAAGCCATACAAAAGTGAGGGTACTGGACTTTAGGAGGGCTGACTTTGGCAAGATGGGAGAGTGCCTCAGAAAAGCACTAGCAAACAGGCTAGAAGGAGTGTGGAGCAACAATGGGGAATTATCAAAACTGCCATCACAGAGGCAACAAACCTTTGTGTGAAGCAAATAAACAAATCAAAATGAAAAGCCACTATGGTTCTCAAAGAGGTGGCTGTGAAAGTCAGGAAGAAAAGATAGCATTCCGAAGTATAAGGAAACACAGAAGGAGCAGGACAGAGAGCTGTACCAGTTAAGGCAGAGGAAGTCAGAATAGCAAAGGCCCAAACTGAGGAAAAGATAGCCAACTCAGTTAAGAAGGGGGATAAAACCTTTTATAGGTACATCGGCGAGTGTAGAAAGGCAAAGGGAGGGATAGTGAGGCTGAATAGAATGAACGGTGGGTGGGCAGAGGGGGACAGTGAAAAAGAAGGAATACTGAACAAATATTTCTGCTCAGTATTCGCAAAAGAAGAGGGGGAAGTGCCTAATCCAATTAACAGAAGCACTCTTGATAGGGGGGTTGATCCCAGTCCTTTCACAGATGAAAGGGTTCTGCAAGAACTCCTAAAACTGAAGGTGGACAAAGCAATGGGTCCTGATGGAATTCACCCCAGAATTCTAAAAGAATTAAGGGAGGAACTAGTGAAACCACTGGCTACTTTTTTAATAAATCATGGGAGGATGGTGGTACCCGAGGACTGGAGGAAAGCAAATGTAATTCCTCTTCACAAAGTGGGACCAAGACAGAGGCAGAAACTACAGACCTGTCAGTCTGACCTCTGTGGTAGGGAAAGTGATGGAGTCACTTCTGAAGGAAAGACTAGTTGAGTACCTAGAGGCCAGTGGAGCACAGGACCCAAGGCAGCATGGGTTCTCAGCGGAAGGTCATGTCAGATGAATCTAATAGATTTCTTTGACTGGGTGACCAAAGTAGTAGACCAGGGAGGGGCTGTGGACATGGCCTACCTAGACTTTAGCAAGGCATTTTACACAGCCCCACACAAAAGATTAGTAGTCAAATTAACCGGCCTGGGAGTGGGTCCCAGGGTGGTAGCCTGGGTAAAACATTGGCTGGACAACAGGACACAGAAGGTAATTGTAAATGGAGTCCATTCTGAGGAAAGGAGGGTTACTAGTGGGGTACCGCAGGGTTCAGTATTGGGTCCAGTCCTTTTTAATGTCTTCATCAGTGACATTGCAGAGGGACTGGAAGGAAAAAGTACTTTTGCAGATGACACAAAGATCTACAACAGGGTTGATACACAAGGAGGCGTGGAAAGGATGAAAAGGATTTGGCAAGGTTGGAGGATGGTGAAGTATGCAGCTAGGATTCAATGCAAAGAAGTGCAAAATAATGCACCTGGAAAACAAGAACCCAAGGGAAGAATAGACAATGGGGTGGGAGGTAGTAACAACAACAAAAAGGAAAGGTACCTGGGGGTAATCATATCAGTTGACCTTAAGGTTAGCAAGCAATGTGAGAGGCAGTAGGGAGGCTGGGGTATACTGGGATGTATAGGGAGGCATCATCAGCAGAAAACAGGAAGTTGTTATCCCTCTGTACAGACAGTTGGTGAGACCTCATCTGAGTACTGTGTCCAGTTCTGGAAACCCCATCTCCAAAGGACATAGGCAGGATAGAGGCAGTCCAGAGGAGGGCAACTAAAATGGTGCAGGGTCTGCAAGAGAAGCTGTATGAGGAGAGACTAAAGGAGCTTAATATGTATACCCTTGAGGAAAGAAGGGAGAGGGGGGACATGATAGAAACTTTCAAGTACCTCAAGGGAATCAACAAAGTCCAAGAGGGTAGCATCTTTCAGAAAAAGAGACGTGCAAGAACAAGGGGACACAATTTAAAGATAGAAGGAGGGTGGTTCAGGAGCATTGTGAGGAAGTATTATTTCACAGAGAGGGTAGTGGATGCATGGAACAGCCTTCCTGAGGAGGTTGTGGGGTCTAAAACTGTGGGAGAATTCAAGAATGCATGGGACAGACATAAGGCAATTCTTGTGGGAGGTAGGAAGAAATAGGCTGTTGGTTAACTAGGATCTGCGCTATCCACTGTAGTGAGAAATGGGCAGATTAGATGGGCCTAGTGGTCCTTATCTGCCGCCAAAGTCTATGTTTCTATCCTGGTACACATAGGGACTAATAATCTTGCCAGCCGGTCAGTTGGGGAGACCAAGGAACACCTGACCAGGCTGGGTGACAAACTATATTCATTTTATCCAGCATTTCCTTCTCGAGATCCTGCCAGTCTGGGGGCAGATGGAAGGAAATTCAGAAGGAGAGATAGGGAGCTAAACATGTCACTCAAGGGGCTGGTGCCAGAAAAGGACACAAATTTGTAGGAACTGGGCACAGTTTGGGGAGTAAAGTTCTTTAAATTTGATGGACTGCATCTAACTAAGGAGGAAGTCAGTGCACTGGGGCAGAAGTTTGACATCTTTGCAGAATATTTAAACTAGCAAATGGGGAGAGGGGGTGCAGCACCCCATGCATCAAATGGGAAGAACATCCCTCCCCTCAGCTAGTGGTCAAACATAAGTTCAGCATGTTTGTAGTTCATTTGCATCACCAAGTAAGAAAAAGGTTTGGCTCCCATACATGCAATAGGTAAAATGCCAGATCTTGCCCCAAAACTAACACACTGGGGGGAGATCCTGGGGAGATGCCTCCAACATGTTACTCCAAAACCATATAAACACTACAAACAGGTATCTGCCTCTATCTCTGAAATCAAACAAAGAGGCAGAAGACACTGCAGAGCAGAACACTGCAGCACAGGAGCTAGCACAACAAAACTCACCCAAATCAGGAAGCAAAACAAAAAACGCAAAAAGGAAATCCAAAAACTTCTGATCATAGGAGACTCCATGATTCTGGGAGTTGATACCCATCTCCAGCCAGGGGTAATGGTCAGATGTCTCCCAGGTACATCAGCATGGAGCGACACTGACCGCATTGCTAAAATTGTTCACAAAGCAGGAGAAAACATTGATGTCCTAGTACACATAGGGACTAATGATCTGCCAGCCGGTCAGTTGTGGCTCAAGGCTGGTGCCAGGAAAAAGGACACAGATTTGTAGGGAACTGGCAACAGTTCTGGGAGCGAAAGTTCTTTAAATTTGATGGACTGCATCTGATTAAGGAGGGAGTCAGTGCATTGGGGCAGAAGTTTGACGTCTTTGCAGAATATTTAAACTAGCAAATGGGGAGAGGGGTGCAGCACCCCATACTTCGAATGGGAAGAGCACCCCTCCCCCCTCAGCTAGTGGTCAAACAGGGATTCAGCATGTTTGCAGTTCATTTGCATCACCAGGTAAGAAAAAAGGTTTGTCTCCCCATATGACGCACAAGGGTAATGCCAAATCTCACCCAACAACTAACGCACCAAAATCTGGCCAATGGAAAATCATGTACACAAATGCTCACAGCCTGGGAAATAAGATTCCAGACCTGCAGGCAATAATGTCAGAGACTAAACTGGACATAGTAGCAATTAGTGAGATGTGGTTTACAGTAACCACACTTGGGAGACTTCAGTACCTGGCTGTATTGTCTAGAAGAGACCGAAGGTGCAAAGGGGGAGGAGTGGCCTTATATGTCATGAAAATATCAAAGCTACAGATATTCAGAATACACATAAGGAGCCAGAAGAACTGTGGGTCACCCTGGAAAAGGAAATGGGACAGCCATAAGAACTGGGTTGTCTACAGGCCCCCAGACCAGGGAGAGACATAGACACATTACTGTTAGAAGATATACAAAACATGACAGCTAAAGGGGAGGTTCTGATAATGGGAGACTTCAACATGCCGGATACAGATTGGTCAACACCAGCAGGAACATCTGCCAGAACTAGACACATAGTGGATTCCCTGCAGGGGGAGGGCCTCAAACAACTGGAACAGCAACCCACAAGAGACAGGGCTATCCTAGATCTAGTACTGACTAACAAGGAAGGGATCACAGATCTCCAGGTAGAAGGTCATCTGGGGGCCAGTGACCATCACATGGTATGGTTCAATTTGGCTACTACATCTAAATCATCCCATTCCAAGGTAAAATATGGGACTTCAGAGGAGCTGACTTTGATAAGATGGCACAACAGAGTTAAGCTAGCCCTGACAAAAAAGAAACACAGGTGAAGGGGTATAGGCAAAGGGGCAAGCATTAAGGATGCAATACTTGAAGCAACATCCCATTGTGTTAGACAGAAAAGGAAGTGAAAAAGAAGAAGGAAACCACTTTGGTTCTCAAATACAGTAGCAGAAAAGGTCAGAGCCAAAAGGCTGGCCTTCAGGAAATATAAGGGAACACAATGGGATGAAGATAGGGAGGCATACCAAACTGCCCTAAGGGAAGCAGGGAAGGCAGTAAGGCAGGCAAAGTCCCAAACTGAGGAAACACTCAGCACTAACAGTAAAAGAAGGTGACAAGACTTTCTATAGACACATTAGTGAAAGGGAAAGTCCAGAGGGGTATTGCTAAGCTTAAAGGAGAAAAGGGAGCATGTGAGGAGGAGGACCCTGTAAAGGCATCTATCCTAAATAGATACATTTGCTCAGTATTTACTGAAGAGAAGGTAGGGCAGGGCCCACAGCTCAGCATCATAGACACAGGGGGGAGGGAAGTGAGCACTACTCCCTTCACAAAAGAAAGGGTCCTACAAGAGCTTGCTAAGCTCAGGGTTGATAAGGCAATGGGACCTGATGGCATACATCCCAGGGTACTTAAGGAGCTAAAGGTGGAACTAGCAGAGCCATTAGCAGAACTGTTTAGTGAGTCTCTGAGCACAGGAGAGGTCCCAGAAGACTGGAGAGGGCTCATGTGATCCCGCTCCACAAGAGTGGTAGCAGGAGGATGCAGGGAACTACAGACCAGTCAGTCTTACCTCAGTAGTGGGCAAGATTATGGGCACTTCTCAAGGAAAGAATAGTGCAGCACCTGGAATCCATAGGGGCACAGGATCCAAGACAGCATGGGTTTACAAAAGGAAGGTCCTGTCAAACTAATGTCATAGATTTCTGTGACTGGGTAACAGAGTGGTGGACCAAGGGAGCAGTTGATGTCACCTACCTTGACTTCAGCAAAGTTTTTGACACTGTTCCACATAGAAGATTGATAAATAAGCTGGGTAGGCTCGTGGTGGGTCAGAAGTTGGTCAACTGGGTGGCAAACTGGTTGACGGGCAGAAAACAGAGAGTAGTGGTAAATGGTATACAGTCAGAAGAGATGCAAGTCACAAGTGGGGTACCTCAGGGATCAGTTCTGGGGCCAGTCCTCTTCAACATCTTCATTAGTGACCTTGCAGATGGACTAGAGGTAAGGCTTGTCTGTTTGCAGATGACACCAAGATCTGCAACAGAGTAGATGATCCAGATGGGGTGGGCAGAATGAGAAGAGATCTGGATAAACTAGCAAAATGGTCAGAAGAGTGGCAACTGGGTTTAATGCAAAGAAGTGCAAAATCATGCACATAGGGAAGAGAAACCCTGAAGCCACCTATAGGCTGGGAAGGGAGTTGCTAGCAGTCACAAAGGAAGAAAGACACTTGGGCATCATCATCACTGATGACCTGAAATCATCCAAGCAGACCTCTAAAGCAGTAGGTAAGGCTAGGGGTGTTGGGGTGTATTAGTAGGGGTATCACAAGTCATAAGAGGTAATAATCCCTCTTTACAAGACACTGGTTAAGCCCCATCTGGAGTACTGTGTGCAGTATTGGAGGCCACACCTTCACAAGGACATTAACCAAATTGCGGCAGTCCAGAGAAGGGCAACCAAAATGGTGCAGGGACTGCATCAGAAGACATATGAAGACAGATTAACAGAGCTCAATATGTATACCCTTGAGCAACGGAGGGAGAGAGGTGATATGATCAAAGCATTCAAACACCTTAAGGGCATTAACAAGGTGAAAGAGTCTAACATGTTTAAATATAAGAAAAATAGCAGGACAAGAGAACACAGCATGAGATTAGAGGGGGGACGATTAAGGGGGAATGTGAGGAAATTCTTTTTCACAGAAAGGGTGGTGGATGCATGGAATGGCTTACCTCAGGAAGTGGTGGCTATGAATACAGTGCAGGACTTCAAACAGGCATGGGATAGGCATAAGGGAGCAATACAGATGAGTATGAATAGATAGGTCACTGACAGAGCAAAGGCCTATGGCACATTTATAAGGTAGAAAAAGAAATGGGCAGACTGGATGGGCCTTGCAGTCCTTATCTGCCATCAACTTCTATGTTTCTATGTTTCTACACCAAAATCTGGCCAATGGAATATCATGTACACAAATGCTTGCAGTCTGGGAGACAAAATCCCAGACCTGCTGGCAATAATGATAGAGGCTAAATTGGACATAGTGGCCAGTAGCGAGATGTGGTTTACTAGTAACCACACTTGGGAGACTTCAGTACCTGGTTATGTACTGTTCAGAAGAGACCGAGGTGCAGAAAGGGGGCTGGAATGGTCCTTTATGTCAATGAAAATATCAATGCTACAGAAATTCAGAATACATACAGTATAATGAGCCAGAAGAACTGTGGGTCACCCTGGAAACAGGAAATGGGACAGCCATACAAACTGGGGTTGTGTACATGCCTCCCACCTAGCATGACAGCTAAAGGGGAGGTTCTGATAATGGGAGACTTCAACGTGCCAAATACAGATTGGTCAATACCAGTAGGAACATCTGCCAGAACTAGACACATGGTGGATTTCCTGCAGGGGGAGGGCCTCAAACAACTGGTACAACAACCCACAAGAGACAGGGCTATCCTAGATCTAGTACTGACTAACAGGGAAATGATAACAGATCTCCAAGTAGGTCACCTGGGGGCCAGTGACCATGCCATGGTATGGTTCAATTTGGCCACTAGAACTAAATCATCCCATTCCAAGGCAAAAATAGGGGACTTCAGAGGAATTGACTTTGATAAGATGGTCAACAGAGTTAAGCTAGCCCTGGCAAAAAGAAATACAGGTGAGGGGGTACAGGCAAAGTGGGCAAGCATTAAAGGTGCAATACTTGAAACAACATCCCATTGTGTTAGAGAGAAAAGGAAGTGCAAAAGAAGAAGGAAACCACTTTGGTTCTCAAAACAGTAGCAGAAAAGGTCAGAGTCAAAAGGCTGGCCTTCAGGAAATATAAGGGAATGCAGCAGGATGAGGGTAGGGAAGCATGGAAGGCAGTAAGGCAGGCAAAGGCCCAAACCGAGGAACACTAGCATGAACAGTAAAAGAAGGTGACAAGACTTTCTATGATACATTAGTGAAAGGAGAAGGTCCAGAGGGATTGCTAAGATTAAAGGAGAAAAGGGAGCATGTGAGGAGGAGGACCCTGTAAAGGCATCTATCCTAAATAGATACTTTTGCTCAGTATTTACTGAAGAGAAGGTAGGGCAGGGCCCATAGCCCAGCACCATGGACACAGGGGGGAGGGTGGGAGGTGTGCACTAGTCCCTTCTCAAAAGAAAGGGTCCTATAAGAGCTTGATAAGCTCAGGGTGGATAACGCAATGGGACCTGATGGCATACATCCCAGGGTACTAAAGGAGCTAAGGGTGGAACTAGCAGAGCCATTATCAGAACTGTTTAGTGAGTCTCTGAGTACAGGAGAGGTCCCAGAAGACTGGAGAAGGGCTCATGTGATCCCGCTCCACAAGAGTGGTAGCAAGGAGGAGGCAGGGAACTACAGACCAGTCAGTCTTACCTCAGTAGTGGGCAAGATTATGGAGGCACTCCTTAAGGAAAGGATAGTGCAACACCTGGAATCCACAGGAACACAGGATCCAAGACGACATGGGTTTACAAAAGAAAGGTCCTGTCAAACTGATCTCATAGATTTCCTTGACTGGGTAAACAGAGTGGTGGACCAAGGAGAGCAGTTGATGTCACCTACCTTGACTTACTAACATACTAACATACTAAAATGCCAGCAGAATAGGCCTAACGGTCTTTCGAGTCTGCTCGATTGGTCAGCCCCCACCCTGGGTGCTGACCTTGCTGCCACCCTCGCCTTCTCTGGCTTCTCCCTTCCCAGTTCTGGATATTCTTGCTGCATTGGATTTTGCTTCCAGAACCCTTCCCCTGTACCTGTCCCAGCCCCTCTTGAACCCCTCCACCAGCCCCCTAGGCAGTGCATTCCATGGCTCCACCACCCTCTCAGTGAAGTAGCACCTCCTCCTTTCTCCCCTGAATCTTCCCCCTCCAGCTTCCACCCATGCCCTCTAGTGGCCCCCTCCTCCTTCCTTCGCAGCACCCTGACTGTTCCTCCCCTATTTACCGTCTTCATGTACTTGAAGACCTCTATCATGTCCCCCCGGTCCCTTCTCTCTTTCAATGTGTACATATTTAGCTCTTCGAGCCTCTCCTCATAGATCCTGTCCCCCAAGCCCCAAATCATTTTGGTTGCCCTCCTCTGGACCCTCTCCAGGAGTTTAATGTCCCTTCTTAAGTGTGGCCTCAAAACTGCATGCAGTACTCAAGATGTGCCTTACCAAGCAGTTATACAGTGGGAGTATCACTTCCCTCTTCTGGAGGTGATCCCCCTAGCGATGCATCCCAGCATCTTGTTGGCCTTGGCTGCCACCCTCCTACAAGTCTCAGAGTTGTTCATCTTGAAATCCACCACCACTCCCATGTCCCTGTCAGCCATTGAGACTTGTAGCATTTCCCCCCCAGGGGTGTACACTTGGCCCAGGTTTCTGGCCCCCAGGTGGAGTACCTTGCACTTCCCTGCATTGAACCTGAGCTTCCACTTTCTAGACCATCTTTCCAGAGCCTCCAGGTTCCCCTGTAAGGCCACCCTCCCCTCCTCCCCATCCACCACCGCCCCCAGATTTGAGTCATCCGCAAACAGACTCATCTCACTCCTGATTCCTGTCCTTATGTCAGAGACGTAGGCGTTGAACAGGAGGGGCCCAAGGACTGATCCCTGTGGGACCCCACTAATGACTCTCTTTGGGGATGAGACTATCACGCCAACCTCGACCCTCTGGGTCGGTCCTGAGCCAATTGCCTATCCATCTGATCATCTGGTTCCCCACCCCCATTTCTCCCAGCTTATCCAACAGGCCCATGGAGAAACAGAGTCAGATGTCTTGCTGAAGTCTAGAAAGAGGACGTCCACTGGTCTACCCAGGTCCAAGGCACTCGTCACCCAGTCATAGACCTCCACAAGGTTTGTCTGACACAATTTCCCTGGGATGAATCCATGCTGTCTATCGTCCAGGCACCCTGACTTTTCCAGGTCCCCCCCAGCCTCTCCTTAACAATGCCCTCCATCACCTTGCCCACCACCGATGTCAGGCTGACAGGCCTGTAGTTCTCTGCCGTCCCTTAGATCCCCTTGTGGATAGGCACTATATCGCCACCTTCCAGTCCTGGGGCACCCACCCTGTCCTCTCAGAGAGATGGTGAAAGCTCCATGGGGGTTTTGCAGGACATCCACAAGTTCCTTCAGCACTCTGGGATGTAATTTATCCGGCCCCGTGCTTTCTCCGTCTTAAGGGAGCTGAGGCTTCCTCACTCTCTCTGCTGTGATTTTCACTTCCAGTACCTCTTCTCCTGCTTAGCCCCCCCCTGCCAGTGATGCCTCCCCTCTCCCAGACCACGCCCGATTGGTAAGGGTCCCCCCCTCCCTCAGTATCTCTGTCTCCTCCTATGTATGATGCAGCACCCCATTTTCCTTGGTGAAAGCTGAGGTGAAGTACTCATTCGTACCTCAGCCTGCTCCCTGGTCTTGTGCCCATCTCTCCCTGATTTAATCCTGCTAATCTGCCCCTTCACCCTTCATTTTCCCCAATGTATCTAAAGAACCCCTTGTTCCCTCTCCTGATTTCCCTGGCCAGGTTCTGCTCCTTCCTTGCCTTAGCCGCCCTCACCACCCTAATGGCCCTTCTAGCCATCAGCTCATACTCCCCTCAATCCCTTTCACTCCTTGAGCACTTGAATTGCCTATAGGCTGCCTTCTTTCCCTGCACCACCTTCTGGACCTCCCTGGTCCACCAGCAGGGTTTTCGGGCCCTACCGCATTTTCGTCTTACTCTTGCTCAGGTGCTGGTAGCATCTTGCACCCTTCTCCTGATGATTTCCCACCTACTATCAGCGTCCATGTCGGACCTAATCCCATCCAAATGCTCCTTAATGATCCTTCCCATTTCCTTAAAATTCGTTCCCCTGAAGTCAGTTACCTCCATCTTTGTGCAGCTTTTTAGCCTCCTAGGTCCAGGCAGAACCAGACTGTGACATGGTAACTCCTGCCAACGGCCCTTACCTCCAGACCCCTAATCTGGTCACCGCTCACCAGGGACCACATCCAGTACCGCGCCTCCTGGTCGGTTACCCCACCTACTGAGTTAGGAACACGTCTTGAAAGACATCTAACAACCTCTGTTCCCTGGTCACAGAAGATGTCATAGTCTCCCAGTCTGTTCCTGGCATGTTTAAGTCCCCCAACACCATCACTGTTCCTCTGCCCAGTCTGCAGTGTCTCCCAACATCTGCCACCAGACTCTCCTCCAGCTCCTTCGCCAGGACAGGGGGTCTATACACCACTCCTATTTTTACTGTCTTGCCCCCCCTTGTTATCAAGGTGACCCAAATTGCTTCCACGGTTCCTCCACCTCCTCTACTCCCCTATGCCAATGCAGTTTTGACAAAATTGCTACCCCTCCTCCCTTCCCTCCCCCTGTCCTTCCTGAACATAGTGTAACCCTCAGGTTCAGGTCCCAGTCATGTCCTGCAGTGGCCCAGGTCTCAGTCACGCTGCCACATCTACTGCTCCCTCAGTTAGCATCGCCTGGAGCTCAGGCATTTTATTTCCCAAGCTCCTGGCATTTAGCGGGACTACCTTCCACCCTTTCCCTATACTTCCGTTTCCCCGTTTGTGTTCCCATGGGGATTCTGTTTTCCCCTGGTCTGCACTTTACCAGTCGGCCTTTTCCTGCAATCCTCCAGCTCCCCAGAGGGGTGGAGACAGAGTCCCTCCTTTATTGGCACCCCCTTGACAGCCGTTTCTCCCATCCCACCCCCCTTCACAAGTTTAAACCCCACTTTTCACCAATGAACCCCTCTATTTTCAACTTAAGGATTTCCCTCCCCTCCAAATTGAGATGGAGTCTATCTCTAGCATACAGCTCCTTATCCTCCCAGGTCTCCCCCCAATCCCCCATCAACCCATACCTCTGGCCTCACACCACTCTCTGAGCCACTGGTTTATCTCCTAATCTTTTCTTTGTGCTCCCCACTAGCCCTTGGCACTGGCAGGATTTCTGAGAAGGAAACTGTGCATCCTATGTCACGACAGACCCTGGCAAGTTCCTGAATCTTGCCTGTATCTCTAGCTGCTATTTCCCTCAATGTCATTTGTACCCAGGTGGACCAGTATGTCTGGGGCCCCACAATCCTTTGCCAGCTGATACACCTCGTGCTTAGCCCTGTGCACTGTTAGTCAGGAAGCATTTTGTTCTGACTGGCCAGGCTTCTCCCTCCATATCCCATTTGATACCCCTGATCATAGAATCCCCCAACAGGAGCACTCTGACCTTCTTTTCCTCCATTCCCCCTTACATGTCCCTCATTCTTTCTACCGCCCCTCCACCCAGCCGGCTCCTTGTTCCTCCCCTACCTGGGTACCACATGCCACCCCCTCCTTATTTACCCTGGCCACCCCTCCTCCAATCCTATGCCTCTCCTCCTCCTGAGTATCCTTCTGTACCTTGCTAACTCCCCCCTCATTGCTCACAACTGGTCCTTCTCCCCCATCTGCTAAACTAGCCTGGCTTATCCTCCCTTCCTTGCTGTCTCCATTTAGTTCCTCCTTGCTAGTCGTGCTCCCCTGGCCTAAACCCTCAGCTCCCTTTACTAAATCCTCCTTGTACTTCTGGTCCTTCTTCATTACCTTTCCTCCCAACTGGTCCTTCTCCTTGTGCTTTCCTCCCTCTTCCCCCTGTCTCTCCTGCTCTGACTTACTGCTCCCCCCATTTTCCTGCATTCCAGGTTCCCCCCTGTTCTTCCTGCTATCTGGCCCCTGCCTCCTGCCCCACACTCCCTTTCCATCTCTAACCACCCCTGTCATGGCTACATCACCCCCCTCATCCTCGAGCAGAAGAAGAGAATTGAAGTGGTTACTGAGTGTAAGATCTGATCCACCTCCCCGCCTTGCTTCCTTTTGTCCAGCCCTGGCCATCTGCCTACTTCCCTGAGAATATTGTCCCTCTGTCCCTCCTTTGTGAGGGCCCCAGATTCCCCTGCCTGCTTCCTTGGTAGTGTCCTTTTGGACCCCCTCTGCCAGGGTCCCTATGTGACCCTGAGCATTCTCCTGCACCTCTTTCCTATGCCACTGCCCCAGTGCTTGGTGCAACCCTGTGGAGATCCCTGCCTCTTCCCCAACCATACCTCCCCTTCCCCAGCTGTCTCCTAATCCCCACAACCTCCTCCCTAAGCTGTGCCAGCTGGTAGCACACTGGGCAACCACCAAACTTCCAAGCCCAGTCCAGTATCATGGCTGCTCCACACCCCTGCCACCCCACCACCCTCCCAAAGATGCAGCCCTAATGCCATGTGGTTCCATCCCCTTCAAGTAGATTTCCTTGGGTGAGCCACCAGGTTCCCCCCAGTCCAAGATACAACCCTACTGCCAAATCAGGTCACCTACTAATCTTAGATACAGTCCCACAGTACACCGGTAACCCTGTTACTAGGTGCAGTACAACACAGTAAACTTATAAGGGAAATGAACAACTCTCTAAGCTCCTCTCTCCCGGCCTTTAAATCCAACCACCAGTGGCTAGAACTACATGAGCTGCACCTGCAGCCTTTTCCTCCAATTGCAGGGCAGGTGTTCCCCTATAAATTAGCAGAACTCTGGGGAGGGAGGGGTGGGAGGAGTGGGTCTTGGGCAGACACCGACTTGAGAGAGAGAGTATCAGCCTTGTTTCTCCCCTCCAAGCCCAGCAGCCAAATACCCAGGCCCAAGCAAATCCCACCAAATAGGTTTTAAATCAGAAGAAATAGGCCTCCACCAGTGCAGCCTGTTACACAGTGAAACATCCAACAAATGAGCCCACTTACAGCCACCAAACCAGTTTTCAAACTTCCAGCAGCCACCAAAACAATACCCTGCTAACCCCTTAGAAGTAAGAAAGCAAATAAATAACCTACCAAGTAAAATCCACAAGAACCCTGTAAAAACAACAAGCAGCAGCTACTGTCCTGGAACACAACTGATCATGTCCCTTCAGTTCTTTCTCAAAGCAAAGCTTTTGATACTGTTCCACATAGAAGATTGATTAATAAGCTGGGTAGGCTCAGGTGGGTCAGAAGTTGGTTAACTGGGTGGCAAACTGGTTGATCAGCAGAAAACCGAGTGGTGGTAAATGGTATACAGTCAGAAGAGATGCAAGTCATGAGTGGGGTACCTCAGGGATCAGTCCTGGGGCCAGTCCTCTTCAATGTCTTCATCAGTGACATTGCAGAAGGACTGGAAAGTAAGGTTTATCTGTTTGCAGATGACACCAAGATCTGCAACAGAGTAGATGATCCAGATAGGGTGGGCAGAATGAGAAGAGATCTGGATAAACTGACAAAATGGTCGAAAAAGTGGCAACTGGGGTTTAATGCAAAGAAGTGCAAGATCAAGCACATGGGGAAGAGAAACCCTGAAGCCACCAACAGGCTGGGAGGGAAGTTACTACAGTCACAAGGGAAGAAAGAGACTTGGGCATCATCATCACAGATGACCTGAAATCATCCAGGCAGACCACTAAAGCAGTAGGTAAGGCTGGAGGGATATTGGGGTGTCTTAGTAGGGGTATCACAAGTCAGAAGAGGGAGGTAATAAACCCTCTTTACAAGACACTGGTTAGACACCATATGGAGTGCTGCATGCAGTACTGGAAGCCACATCTTCACAAGGACATTAACGCAATTGAGGCAGGCCCGAGAAGGACAACCAAAGTGATGCAGGGTCTACATCAGAAAACATATGAGGACAGATTAACTGAACTCAATATGTATACCCTAGCGCAAAGGAGGGAGAGAGGGGATAGGATCAAATTATTCACACACCTTAAGGGCATTATCAAGGTGAAAGAGTCTAACATGTTTCAGTATAAGAAAAATAGCTGGACAAGAGGACACAGCATGAGATTAGAGGGAGACCAATTAAGGGGTAATGTGAGGAAGTTCTTTTTCACAGAAAGGGTGGTGGATGCATGGAATGGCCTGCCTCAGGCAGTGGTGGATATGAATACAGTGCAGTGCTTCAAACAGGCATGGGATAGGCATAAGGGAGCAATACAGAGGAGTATGAATAGATAGGCCATTGACAGAGTAAAGGCCAATGGTACATTCATAAGGCAGAAAAAGAAATGGGCAGACTGGATGGGCCTTGCAGTCCTTATCTGCTATCAACTTCTATGTTTCTATAATCTAAAAGTATACAATATTAAGAAAACAAGCATTATATGTTCTATATGTTGATTTTAAAACAGCATTCGACAGTCAATAGATCCATAATTTGGACTACTCTAGCAAAGAGAGGAATGAATCCCGATTTGATAGCAATAATTAAGACCCTATATACTGAGACATGGGCCAAAGTAAGACTAGGTTGTAGTGGTAAACTATCAAAACATTTTGCTATTGACAAAAGAATACAGCAGAAATGCGTAATGGCACCAACTCTGTTCTCACTATATATAAATGAATTATTGGAAGAAATTGGACAATCAAATACAGATTCACCTAAGATGATGAAAGAGAAATGAGGAGTACTGGGTTTTGCTAATGATATTATCATCTTGACTATATCCAAACCAGGTCTCCAAAAAAAATCTGTATCTTACAAAAGGTTGCAACCACACTTGAATTGGAGATAAACTTAAACAAACCTAGGTATCTACTGTATAATTGGGAAGAGCAATACAAAGGGTTCTTTTGTTTACAATGGACACAAATTAATAACAACTAAAAATTACCAATATTTAGGCTTGACATACTCTGAGAATGGCAAATGGCTGGAGCAGACAAGGACATTAATAGACAAATTAAACAAGACAGCCAACGGTCTGAGCAGGTTTAGCTATGCCTATGGTGCATTAACAATAAAACCCTTGGATTGAAGCCATAAAAATGAAATATCATTCTCAACTAACATATGGTTCAGAAATTTGGGAAGAGTAAAAATAGGCACAGTTTGATGAGCCCAATCTATAGGCTTCTAGGAAGATACCTTGGTGTGGGACATTCATTTCCAGCAATTTACATAAGAGCTGAACTACAGTTAGATAATGTTAATACACTAACAGATGCAAGAAACTTAACTTTCTGGTTAAGATTAACCAGACAGCCACAGGAGAGACTTTCAAGTTTGTGTTTACAAGAAAAATAATTATGGTACACAGACAAGTGTTTTAACTCAAATTGTTTCAGAGAAATTAGATCCAGTTTAGAAAAATATGATCTAACTCACTTGCTGAAGTCTCATGAACAAAATTGTTCCCTGAGTATACATTGTTATTGCCTGTATGTAATACAAAAAATAAGGGAGTACTGGGAGGAATTAGATGTACAGAACATTATTAGAGATAGTAGGTATTCCAAGTGGTATGCTGACAACATACTGAAGTATGGGTATCAAAATTACTTTGTTATATTGCTGGATCCTAAAATTAGGACACATTTTACTAGATATAAATTTTGAAATACAGTCAGGAAATATAATTAAGGCTAGATTTGACAAACTAAACAAATCTCACCAAAATGTGGCGTGGGAATGGAGAGAATGAAAATATGCATGTACTTTGGACATGTAATATATATAGTTTACAACAAACTTATATGTTTCAGATTATTTTCAGATAATTAACAAGATGATATGGGACTGGATAAAAAGTCCTAACAGAAATTGTAGTTCATACACAGGATGAATTCCAACTAAAACCCTGGGCAACTATTTATGGAGGTGGCTAAGATCAAACATAAATGTGTAGAATGATTATAACTAGGACAGACAATTGTGTGGTAAATCCAATGTAGAGTAGATATAAAAATGATAATTGGAATGATGTACAATATATTTTGTATTTTTATACAAGAATGTTTGGATTATAGAATTAATATCCTGACAAATATTATTATTCTGCCCTTGAGATGTTTTCAGAGTTTATCAGCTGTTAACTATTGTGTTTATGTGCTTGTAATATTACTAGCACCACCACAAAGGTCCTAGACTTCAGGTGGGCAGATTTTCCCAGGATGAGGAGATGTTCCAGGGGGATGGGGGTGGGTGGGGATGGAAGGAGGGCAGAGGAACTATGGAAAAAGTTCAGGGGTGCTCCTTGCAGTGACAGATGGATGTGTAAGGAGAGTAAGAAAAAACAAAAGAAGGAGGAGGCTGCTGTGGTTCAATAGGGAAGTGAGTGAGGCAATAGGGAAGATGAAAAGGGCATACCAGGAATACAAGAGAATGCAGAGGAAGGAGGATGGGAAAAATACAAAGAGAAGCTGAGGGTGTCTGGGAAGAGGATTAGGAAGGTTAAGGCAGAAACAGAGGAGTGAATTGCTAGGCCGGTCAAATGGAGAGAAAATATGTTTTTTTGATGCATAGGGGAAAGGAGCAAGGTAAAGCAGGAAATAGTAAGGATTAAAGGGGAGAGGGGACTGCAGGTTGAAGGAGAGTTTGAGAAAGATGAGATGATGAATAGATACTTCATCTTGGTTTTCATAACAGAGGGGGAAGGGGGCCAGCACTCAGTGAGATGGGAAAGGGCAGGTGGGGTGGATCCTAGTCCAAACAGTGTGGAAGAGGTATGGGAGGAATTAGGTACTGTAAGCTGAGGGTGAACAAGGCCATGGGCCCTGATGGCCTACACATTAGGGTACTCAGAGAATTAAGGGGGGGGTTACTGGTGGAACCTCTGGCAGGGTTATTTAACTTGTCCCTGGATACAGGGTTGGTACTGGAGGACTGGAAGAAGACAGATATGATGCCATGTTATAAATGTGGCAGTAGGGAGGAGCCGACAATTATCGCCTGGTCATTCTCACACATCGGTGGTGGGTAAAATAATGAAGACAATATTTAAACAAAGGATGGTTAGCTATTTGGAAGAGAGGAACCTGCAAGATATTCGGCGGTAGCAAGCTTCACTCAGAGTCGGTTATGTCAGATAAACCGATTAAATTCTTAGATGAGGTTACAAGAGTGGTTGATCAAGTTGGGGCAATGAACATGGTCAAGCTTGACTTTGGGAATTCCTTAAATATGATGCCTCACAGAAGACTGGTAAATAAGTTTGGGAGTCTAGGCATGGGGCGAAAATAACAAGACTGGTGGAGAGCTGGCTCACAGGTTGAAGCCAAGGGTGGTGGTCAACAGGGTGCAATCTGGGGAGACAGAGGTGACAGTAAGGTCCCCAGGGTCGGTGTTGGGGCTCACACTGTTTAGCATTATGTCAGCAACATTGCAGAAGGGCTGCAAGGGAAGGTCTGTGTTTTTGTGGATGACACAAAACTCAGCAAAAAGGGTAGACACCACGTGGGGCGAAAAGAAGAATGATCTAAGATTAGTGGAAGAGTGATTGGAAACATGGCAGCTAAATTTCAATGTCAGAAATGCACAGTGATGCACACGGGGAGGAGGAATCCAAATACCACAACACACTAGGAAGGGGTCAAAAATGGTTGTAACCAGGCAGGAGAAGGATCTAGGATTTATAATCACTGATAACTTTAGGGTGGGGACCCAGTGCAGAAGGCAGTGGGCAAAGCTAACAGGATGCTGGCATGCATAAGAAGAGGGATAACCAGCAGAAGGATGCCACTCTACAGCTCCCTGGTTAGGCCACACCTGGGGTATGGGGTACAGTTCTGGAGGATCCATCTATGAAAAGACATAGATTGCATGGAAAGGGTGCAGAGAAGGACCACTAAATAAATGACAACCAAGGAAGGGGCTGGAGTAGAACAGTGAAGCAGTCTAGGGAGGTCAAATCATGGAAAGCCATGTGTGCAAATGCCAGAGCCTTAGCAACAAGATGGAAGATCTGGAGGCTGTCATGGTACAGTCAGACCTGGACATTGTGGCCATCACTAAACCTGGTGTAATGATAACCATGACTGGGAGATGGCCATACCTGGCTACAACATATTCCAGAAGAGACAGAGCAGGCAGAGGAAGGGAGGAGGAGTGGCACTGTATGTGAAAAATGACAAGGGCCACACAGATCCAGGAGGAACAAATGGGGAGAGATACTGTGGGTTAAGCTGGAAAGGAAATGGGGCCAGCCATCCGCACAGGTGTGGTCTATAGATCACCAGCCCAGGAGGAAGAAACAGATGAGGCTGATGCTAGCCATCCAAAGGATGGCAGACAAGGGTGAGGTAGTACTGGTTGGAGACTTAATATACCAGATGTGGACTGGAGCATCCCAGCAGCAGCATCAACTAGGAGCAGATTTATCCTGGACTCCTTCAGGGTGCCTTCCTCAAGCAACTGGTCATGGAACCAACTCGCAGAAGGCAATACTGGACCTTGTGCTCACAAACAGGGACAGTGTGATGGGGAGTAACAGTGGGGAGCACCTGGGTAACAGTGACCACCAGTCATTGTGGTTTGAAATCACAGAAAGAGCAGAACCAAACCACACAAAACACACGTATCCTGGATTTTAGGGGCAGACTTTGGGAAAATGGGGAGATGCTTGAAAGAGGCATTAAGGGAATGGGACAGGAATCAGGGATTGAGGAACAGTGGGCAGTATTTAAAATGGGATTATAAGAACAACAGAATTATGCATTAAGCAGGTTAGCAAGAGGAAAAGAAAGAGGAGACCATTATGGTTTCCAAAGAGGTAGCAAAGAAAGTGAAAGCCAAAAAGATTGCATTCAGACAATACAAAAAGACACAGGCAGAAGGGGATAGGGAGAAGTACCAGGAGAAACAAAGGGAGGCAGGGAAGTCAGTAAGGGAAGCCAAAGCTCAGACAGAAGAACACATTGCAAAATCAGTGGTTAAAGGGGACAAAACCTTTTACAGGTACATAAGTGAAAAAAGAAGGACAAAGGGAGGGATAGTGAGACTGAAGGGGGAGGATGGGAGCCGCGTGGAGGATGACAACAGTAAAGCTGACATATTGAACAGGTATTTCTGCTCAGTCTTTACTAAGGAAGAGGGGGGTAATGGGTCTGAAGGGAGTACAAGGGGTGAGAATGGTGCAGAAATGGACACAAGTCCCTTTACACGAGAAAGGGTCCTGAAGGAACTGGAAGTAATAAGAGCTGATAAAGCAATGGGGCCAGATGGGGTGCACCCCAGGGTCCTTAAAGAACTAAGAGGTGGTGGCTGAACCTCTGGCTATCCTGTTCAGCCAATCACTGGAAACAGGGGAGGTACCCAAAGACTGGAGGACAGCAGATGTGGTCCCCTTATACAAAAGTGGGAACAAAGAGGAAGCAGGGAACTACAGACCAGTCAGCCTCACCTCGGTAGTGGGAAAGATCATGGAAGCACTACTGAAGGAGAGATTGGTGGAACATCTGGTTGTCAATGGACTACAGGACCCAAGGCAGCATGGTTTCACCAGGGAGGTCATGTCAGACCAACCTCATTGAATTTTGACTGGGTGACTAGGGAGGTGGATCAGGGGAGGCAGTGGACATGGCCTATCTGGACTTCAGCAAGGCCTTTGACACTGTGCCACATAGAAGACTATTACACAAACTGGGGAATATGGGTGTGGGCAGGACAGTAGTGTGGTGGGTAGGTAACTGGCTGGGTGGCAGGACACAGAGGGTGGTGGTAAATGGCTGTCACTCCACAGAGGGAAGAGTGACCAGTGGGGTACCACAGAGGATCAGTGCTGGGACTGGTCCTATTCAACATCTTCATCAGTGACATTGCACAGGATATAGAAGGCAGAATTTCACTGTTCGCTGATGACACAAAGCTCTGTAACAGAGTAGACACACAGAGGGTGTAGACAGAATGAGAAGGGACCTGCAGAAACTTGAAGAATGGTCAAGGGTTTGGCAGTTGAAATTCAATGCAAAGAAGTGCAAGATAATGCATATGGGGCACAAAAACCTGGCACAATATATCAGTTGGGGGGTGAGGATATAGCATGCACCAAGCAGGAAAGGGATCTTGGGGTTGTCATCTCTGATGACCTCAAGGTAGGGAAACAGTGTGACAAGGCATCAGGTAAAGCAAATAGGATGCTGGGATGTATAGGCAGGGGCATCACCAGCAGGAAAAGGGAGGTCATAATTCCGCTATACAAGACACTAGTGAGGCCCCACCTGGAGTACAGTGTACAGTTCTGGAGACCATACCTACGTAAGGACATAGACAGGGTAGAGAAGGTTCAGAGGAGGGCAACAAAGATGGTGCATGGGTTGCATCACAAGTCCTATGAAGACAGGTTGAAGGAACTGAACATGTACTCCTGGAGGAGAGGAGGAGAGAGGGATATGATAGAGACATACAAGTATCTTACAGGGAGGAACAGGGTGCAGGAAAACACTATTTTTAAGCGAAAAGAGATGTTTCAGGACTAGAGGGCATGGGATGAAGTTGGAGGAGGGCGATTCAGAGGAAACATGAGAAAGAATTTCTTCACAGAACGGGTGGTGGACAAGTGGAACACCCTGCCAGAGGAAGTGGTGGGGACTGAAACAATCACAGGATTTAAGAATGCATGGGATAGACATAAAGGAATTCTAGAGTTCAGGGGTAAGGGGAAATAGACTTCTAGGAAAACAAACTGAACTTACAAGCTCAAATGGGCAGACTAGGTGGGCCATAGGCCCTTATCTGCCGACACTGTCTATGTATCTATGTATCTATGTATCTATGTAAAATGGTACATCAGCTAAGTGGGAAGAAATATAAGGAGAGGTTTAAGGAGCTGGATTTGTATCCCTGGAGACAAGGAGGGAGAGAGAGAACATGATTGCAACTTTCTAGTACGTGAAGGGGATCAACAAAGTGGGGGAGAGCTTATTTTCCAGGAAGGTAGATACAAGAACTAAGGGGCATGGATTGAAATTGGAGGGGGGAATATTTAGGGAAAAATGTTAAGAAGCATTACTTCATGGCGAGACTGGTTAAGCCCTGGAATGGACTGCTGCAGGTGGTGTTTTATTCATTTATTCATTTATTTATTTATTTATTCATTCATTCATGGATTACGATACCTTTGAGCACATAACAGCTCTTTTACAAAGGTTCCACATCAGTGGGAAGGGTGACAGACATACAAAGGATGGTATTACATAAAATGTTGACAATAAAGTATTTAAAATGACAACATGACATTAACATTGCAACTAAAATTAAAACTATGAATCGGTAGAAATCAAAAATAACCTAATAAAAGAGCCACGGTGCTTTGTCAAATAGGTATAGGTAGATTTGGGTGAACAAAAGTTCCGGTAAGTAAAGATAAACAGTGGAAAGAAGGTGAAGTGTGAGAGGTGAAGTGAAAGAAGGAGGAAGGAAGTAGAGGCAACGCAGTTAGGGTGAAAGTAGTAATTTTAAGAGAAAGCGAAGAAGTAGGTACACAAGGATGTGTCAGTACTGCTGAGGTAGTGCCATGTCAGTTGAAACAGTGACAGGAACTATTAGCTGTAAGGTGCTGATGAAGGGCCTTTAAATGGTCCATGTTTTGTTAAGGAAGAGATCTCTGGGCAGCACATTAAACCATAGTGGTGCTCTATATGCAAATGATCATTGCCCTTGTGTAGTCCGCATCTTGGGACAAAGAAGGTTAGTTGACTGAGCTACGCATGTGCTTGAAGCTTCAGAAGGAGTTGAGTAAGTTTGTAACACCAGAAGGCAGGAGCCGATGAGTGCTTTTTAGTTAGCAAGCAGGTTTAATAGTGAATCCTCTGATTTAGATGAAACCGACCTGTTTGTGCGTACAGTTCACATGTGTGGGTAAGGCGTGCTGTTCCAGTAAGAAGTCAGCCTGCTTTCTTGAGTGCCACTGATATTCTGTGGAGGGTAGTGGTGGAAGCTGAGCCACACATAACCAGCCCATAATCAACAATGGATACTATGGAGCTATAGATAGCTAGTATAGGGCTCTGGGCATTAGATTGCGTTTATGTCTATGGAGTAACCCTATCTTGATGCTAGCAGACCTGGCAACATTCTCAACATGCTGGGCATATGATAGTGAGCTATCCACAGTTACCACTAGATACTTGAAATGTTGAATTTGTTCAAGCTGGATGCCAAAGGAGTTCCTGATGGTTAGGATACCGTATCTGTGTTTGCTTCAAACACTGCTGAACAACATGGGCTGAATATTCAAAGGGTTGCGCCATCGCATGTAAGGGTTGCACCTGTGCATGTCTGAAATTGCACCATTCTGCGATATTCAGTGAGGAGGCAGTTGCATCACCCAAGTCATGCTGAGCAACAGCGCAATGCTAATGAAGGCATGCTCAACCAGAGGGGAGGAACCATGCATAAAGTGCACAGCCTGATATTCAGCCGGGCTGTGCAGAGTTGTGCAGGTGCAACCCCCAACCTGCGCCTGCACAACTTTGAGCTAAAAAAAAAGGTAAGTCAAGGGCTACCCACAGGTGAGCTGTCGCATTGCAGGGCACAACACGCAGCTGCCACCTGGTGAGGGCCCTCCACTTCTTCCTGTGCTCCCCACAAGCCCAATCGCGGACCATAGTAAGCCCCTCCGCCGACTGGCCCGATCAGGGGCAAACCCATAGCAATCCCCCTCTCCCGACTGGTCCGATCGCGGGCAAACCCATAGTAATCCCTTCCCCCGACTGGCCAGATCGCTGGGCAAACCAGAGTAATCCTCCCTCTCCCCGACTGGCTCAATCATGGCAAACCCGTGAGTAATCCCCCACCCCCACTAGCTGGATTGCAGGCAGAACAGAGTTCAACCCACCCCCAAGAACAATATCTCTGGTGGTCCAGTGGACCGTGAAGCCTGATCGCAGGTCCACCCCCAAGGTTCAAGTACCCTGATGATCTAGTGGCCCCCACCCACCCCACCCACCCACCCATGGAGCCCTACCACCTCCCCCTCATCAGCGGCCGGGCAGCGTGCACCTACCCACCTGCCACCCTGCTGCCTCCGCTGACTGACTGCTCGGTAGGGGCTGCATGCCCATTGGTTCAGAGCAGAGCTAATGGGTGTGCAGGCCATACCGCATAAGGCGAGTCCAGATATGATAATAAATCCCCGCTGATGGGGGAGGGGTGGGGGCTACTAGATCACCAGGGTACTCGGACCTTGGTGGGGTGGACTCTAATGCTTGTGATTAGCTTCTCATGTCCACTGGACCACTAGGGATATTGTTCTGGGGTTGAATCCTGTTCTGCCGTGTAACGGGCTAGTGGGGGGTGGGAGAAATACTACAGGTTTGCCCCAATCAGGGCCAGCTGGAGGGAAGGGATTACTGATGGTTTTCCCATGAATGGGCCAGTTGGGGAGGGATTTCTCATGGGTTTGCCGCAATCGGGCAGGCCGGGGAGGAGGATTACTACGGGTTTGCCCAAATCAGGACAGTTAGGGAAGGGGATTTACTTCATGCCCGTGATCGGGCTGCAGGGAGCGTCGGTCCCTGACTGCTGCTGACTGGCAGGGCGCCAGGCGCAAGTCGTCGGGGGTCGGCGCACCTGCATGTTAATGTCATGCAAATGGGGCCATAAGTAGATGCAAATGGTCCCCCCTGCACCTTGCATGAATTATGGTCCCATTTGCATGTCACCTTTTGAATATCAGGAATTTGCGCATGGCGCAATGGAACTTGTGCCATTGCATCTTGAATGCTCCACTCTGACCACTTCATGTGGAGCAAGTTCTACTGCGCATGTGCACAGTGGTTGTGGCTGGGGTGATATTCAAAGGTGCTCAACAGCGCAACTCTGTTGAATATACGCTCGGCCACACCCAGCACAACTTATTTGAGCAGCACAAGGGCTTGCGCCACAGAATGGCACAGTTTGAATATCCAGCCCCATAACTTCAGTTTTTTGTAGTTCAGAATCAGCTTGTGTTCCTGAACCAGTCTTTTTATTTATTTAGTTGTTTAACCAGGTGTAGCACACTAAGCTGAAAGCTTTTTTACAGGAGCGACCTGGGAGCACAAGGAGGTTAAGTGACTTGCTCAGGGTCATACAGTATGCAAGTGGAAGCTGTGATTCAAACCCACGCCTGGTCTGCTGGATGTCACCAAATTTGCAGCTCAGAGCCTTAAACCACTGCGCTATACTGCCTCAAAGTCTTCCACTTCCTCAAAGCTAAGTTGAAGTTGGTGTTCCAGTGGTTCAGGGTCAGTGTTGCTAGTGTATATGACTGCATCATCTGCATAGAGAGGATCTGCTGGTGACAGGCGAGGGAGATTGTTAAGAAAGATGCTAAAGAGAAGTGGACCCAGTATTGAGCCTGTGGTATTCCAGTGTGGATACGTTGATGGTCAAGATGACATTAGCTATCTTTACTCCACTGGGAGCAGCCTACAAGATGATTTTTGAACCAGGACACGTATCTGCTGAGAGGCCAATGGAGGACAGTTGCTTGAGAAGTAGAGCGTGGTTGACCATATCAAAGGCCTTTGTGAGGTCTATGAAGGACACATACACAATCTACCTTGATCCAGAGATTGGTGAATGAAACCAGTGAATTCTAGCAGAGCTGTGGTAGTGCTATGTCGCTTTCCCATGCTGCTGGGGCATTGGATCAAGTATTTTCCATATACTCCACCAGCTAATCTGCAACTGTACTCAAATGCCTTAGAGAGAGGTGGAAGTATAAAGACAGAGCTATAGTTTGTGCATATAGTACAGTCTCCACTTTTGTGAACAGGGGTAACGGGTTGACTTTCAGATTTGGGGACATTGTGCCAGTCTCAGTGAGAGGTTGACAATCTTGCAATGGGCACCTATGTTTCTTGAATGGTAAGAGAACTAATTTGAGGGCTAAGGAATCACCGCTACATCATGACTTCCCAAGCACTTTTACTAGGTGTTTCCTGACCATATACAGTGGGACCTCTTTGAAGTAGAAAGGAGGTGGTGCAGGAAGTGAATCATCTGTCCGCGTTTCAGTGTTTTCAGTGATGTCCTTGAAGAAGTCTGGTGGGAGCACTGCCCAGGTCAGTTAATGAGTTTTTAAAAGCAGTGGATATGATCAATGGGTCAAGGTGGGTGCTCCATTAATATTTAGCATGGTGGGTACAACTTTAGCATCTTTACCTGTTAAATCTTTTATATTGCCAACATATCCAATCTCAGCTCTTTCAGATACAAACTACGACAGCATTTGATGCCTGGTGCCCACTGTGCCTGGTTCACTTAATTTTCCTGGCCTGCTTTCCTGATTCTCTGCTTTACTTAATCACTCTCTCCACACCCATCTGCCTCCCCATTATCTCTTTTTACTTTCCCCACCAGCCTCCTTAGCTTTTCCTGCCCCCCACTCTAACATCTCTCTCTCTCTCTTCTCTCCCTTGACTGTCCTAACTCCCCCTTCCTGCCGTCTCCCCCTCCCTTACCATTTCACCACCTCCCACCACACCCAATCCCATTCCACTCCTCTCCCTTACCACCTATCCAATGTACACCTATCTCTCCTCCCTCCTATCTCCTATCAACTTCCTCCCTTCTATTCTGTTTTAATGTCTTTTGGTAACTCGTCTACTTAAAGTTGATTGAAAATGCCTTATCTGTTGGTATTATGACTGTCTGGTCCTGACAATGCCTCTGGCAGCTCTTATATCTGTGCATAACTGTAACTATTAACTGTTTATTACTGTTGAGAGCCCTGTTCCAACTTGTCCATTGTCATTGATGTGGAACCTTTGTAAATAGCACTTTTGTGCTCAAGATGTTATCAAAATCTTAAATAAAATAAAAATAAATAAATATTGTTCCAAAAGTTCTGTCACCCCAAGTGTTAGCAAGCTGTTCCCTATGGTACTTGATTTTTTCGATGCAAATAGCCAGGATGCACTTATTCCTGGCAGTTTTATATTACTGTACATCTGCATGTTTGTCAGTTGCCTTTGCATGACACCAGAGGTGATCTCTGTGACTCATCTGACTAATTAAGGTCGGTGGATAACCACAGATTGATGGTACTTCAGATTTTCATCCTTTTCAAGGGTGCATGGATATTGCAAGCTTCACTAAAGTGCTCGATGAAGTGGCCTAGAGCTATAGTTATATCCTTTGTGGCATCAAGTAATGACCAGTCAATGCTACGGAGGTGCTTCAGGGGTTCCAGGGGTCTCTGCTTTAGCACCCTGCTGAGAATTGTTTTGGGGGTAGATTTATTGAATTTATTTGACCAGTTACAGGTAATGGAGGAGTGATCGCTTAATGCGTCAGGGAGTACATTCATGTTTGTGATACAATCTGGATGATTGGACTGTATCCAGTCAGGAAGGGTACTCATACCCATCTTATAATTAGCCCTAGTAGGTGACAGAACAAGCTGGGTAAGATTGAGTGCAAAGATTGCATCCTTAAGGGAACCTACTTCAGGGGAATGCCAGTTGGCATTGAAATCACCCATAATTATTGTCTCAGCATTATGGGGTAGGTTCATAACTTACTCCATCAAGGTACAGAAGCCTGTAAATTGGTCCTTAGGGGGGTATGTAGACAGAGAATTGTTAGAGCTTTCTCGGGGGCCCAAGTAAAACACTGATGGCTAATGCCTGGGTGGCATTGCCTAGGCTGTCCTCAGGTAATGTATGTCCCATGAGCATATTCTTAATGTATATGACACAGCCACCCCCTTGCTTTGTGAATCTATCTTGTCTAAACAGTAACAGGTATAGCAACAGCTGAGTCAGGGATGTTCAGGAAAGCCACGTTTCCAGTACAGACAGGATGTCAGTGGTTTGCTGCATGATCCACACTTGGAGTCTCTCCATCTTACATAACGGTTTTGGGGCTATTACTGTAGAGGGATTGAGAGGGCCCGAGACAAACACAAAGGGTTGTCATGGGGAGGAGGGAATCTTTGAGGGGGGACAAATAGAGGAGAGGAATAGGCAGATTTGATGGGTTCGAAAGGTCTTTTTCTGCAGACACATGTCTATGAATCTATGGAACTAAAAGAACTATGAGGAAGAAAAGGATCTAGGGGTGATTATAATGGGGAATATGAGCAACTCTGCTCAGTTCAGGAAGGCGGCAGTTAAAGCCAACAGGATGCTAGAGTGTATTGTGAGAGGAATCTTCTTCAGGAGGAGGGAGGTGATCCTGCCTCTGTACAGGCCACTGTTAGGGAGGCAGTATAGTACAGTGGTTTAAAGTTCTGTTCTGCAAATATGGTGACATCCAGGAGACCAGACCTGGGTTTGAATCCCACAGCTTCCACTTGCACACTGTGTGACCCTGAGCAAGTCACTCTGTGCTCTCAGGTCACACCTGTAAAAAAGCTTTTAGCTTAGTGTGCTACTCTTGGTTAAACAACTAAATACAAAAATAAATAAATAAAACCACACTGGAGCACTGTGTGCAGTTCTGGTGCCTGTTTCTGAAGAAGGGTGTCAGGTTACTGGAGAGGGTGCAGCGCAGGGCAACAAAGATGATCCAGGGTTTGGAGGACAAACCCTATGAGGACAGACTGAGGGCTGAATAAAGTACTCACTGGAGGGAGAAGGATCGGGGGATATGACTGAGACCTTTAAATGCATGACAGAGATAAACAAGACAAGTACAGAAGGCATATTTAAGTTGAGGTGGATGAGAGACGAGGGGGCTTGGTCTCAGATTGGAAGGGGAAACATACAGGAGGGAGATGAGGAGACATCTTTCACAAAGAGGGTGGTGACTAAGTGGAATGCTCTGCACAAGGAGATGGTATACTGTAGGATGGTGGGCAGTTTTAAAAGGGGTTAGAACAAGGTGAGAGAGGGAGTAAATGCAAGGGAGGGGAAGGGGCCGCTGCAATGTAATGGTCAGCTGGACACTCAAGCAAACTTAATAGACCATGAGGCCTGTTTCTGCTGGCAGATTCATATGTTTATATAAAGCAGTCAAGGCAGGAGCAGCTGAAGTGCTCAGGCCCACAGCCAACAGTAGCCTGGGCATGCCACCTTCCTTCTAGGCAGCCATTAAAGGAGCAGAAGCAGAAAATCCATGAATAGCAGGATGATAGCAAGCTTTAGTTGTTCAGTTATTATGTGGCTGGAGGACATACTACGATATATGAAAACCTCTCGGTTTATTTTGAGACCTATAACATAGAAACATAGAAGCTGACGGCAGATAAGGACCGCAAGGCCCATCCAGTCTGCCCATTTCTTTTTCTACCTTATAAATGTGCCATCGGCCTTTGCTCTGTCAGTGACCTATCTATTCATACTCATTTGTATTGCTCCCTTATGCCTATCCCATGCCTGTTTGAAGCCCTGCACTGTATTCATAGCCACCACTTCTTGTGGTAAGCCATTCCATGCATCCACCACCCTTTCTGTGAAAAGAATTTCCTCACATTCCCCTTAATGGCCTCCCTCTAATCTCATGCTGTGTCCTCTTGTCCTGCTATTTTTCTTATATTTAAACATGTTAGACTCTTTCACCTTGTTTATGCCCTTAAGATGTTTGAATGCCTCGATCATATCACCTCTCTCTCTCCTTTGCTCAAGGGTATACATATTGAGCTCCGTTAATCTGTTCTCATATGTCTTCTGATGCAGTCCCTGCACCATTTTGGTTGCCCTTCTCTGGACTGCCTCAATTTGGTTAATGTCCTTGTGAAGGTGTGGCCTCAATACTGCACGCAGTACTCCAGATGGGGCCTAACCAGTGTCTTGTAAAGAGGGATTATTACCTCCCTCTTACGACTTGTGATACCCCTACTAATACACCTAACACCCCCTAGCCTTACCTACTGCTTTAGAGGTCTGCTTGGATGATTTTAGGTCATCAGTGATGATGATGCCCAAGTCTCTTTCTTCCTTTGTGACTGCTAGCAACTCCCCTCCCAGCCTATAGGTGGCTTCAGGGTTTCTCTTCCCTATGTGCATGATTTTGCACTTCTTTGCATTAAATCCCAGTTGCCACTCTTCTGACCATTCTGCTAGTTTATCCAGATCTCTTCTCATTCTGCCCACCCCATCTGGATCATCTACTCTGTTGCAGATCTTGGTGTCATCTGCAAACAGACAGGCCTTACCCTCTAGTCCATCTGCAAGGTCACTAATGAAGATGTTGAAGAGGACTGGCCCCAGGACTGATCCCTGAGGTACCCCACTTGTGACTTGCATCTCTTCTGACTGTATACCATTTACCACTACTCTCTGTTTTCTGCCCGTCAACCAGTTTTCCACCCAGTTGACCAACTTCTACCCACCCCGAGCCTACCCAGCTTATTTATCAATCTTCTATGTGGAACAGTGTCAAAAGCTTTGCTGAAGTCAAGGTAGGCGACATCAACTGCTCCCCCTTGGTCCACCACTCTGGTTACCCAGTCAAAGAAATCTATGAGATTAGTTTGACAGGACCTTCCTTTTGTAAACCCCATGCTGTCTTGGATCCTGTGCCCCTATGGATTCCAGGTGTTGCACTATCCTTTCCTTAAGGAGTGCCTCCATAATCTTGCCCACTACTGAGGTAAGACTGACGGTCTGTGTTCCCTCGCCTCTTCCCTGCTACCACTCTTGTGGAGTGGGATCACATGAGCCCTTCTCCAGTCTTCTGGGACCCTCTCCTGTGCTCAGAGACTCACTAAACAATTCTGCTAATGGCTCTGCTAGTTCCTCCTTTAGCTCCTTAGTACCCTGGGATGTATGCCATCAGGTCCCATTGCCTTATCCACCCTGAGCTTAGCAAGCTCTTGTAGGACCCTTTCTTTTGTGAAGGAGTAGTGCTCACCTCCCTCCCCCTGTGTCCATGATGCTGAACTGTGGGCCCTGTCCTACCTTCTCTTCAGTAAATACTGAGCAAAAGTATCTATTTAGGATAGATGCCTTTACAGGGTCCTCCTCCTCACATGCTCCCTTTTCTCCATTAAGCTTAGCAATACCCTCTCTGGACTTTCTCCTTTCACTAATGTATCTATAGAAAGTCTTGTCACCTTCTTTTACTGTTCATGCTAGTGTTTCCTCAGTTTGGGACTTTGCCTGCCTTACTGCCTTACCTGCTTCCCTTAGGGCAGTTTGGTATAAGGTTCCTTCCTATGCCCTCATCCAACACCACCATTTCCCCTTCCACTTTCTTTCTTTCTACAGGATCTCTCCTGTGTCTAGGGGAAAGGGGAAATTGTTTAACCAGGAAAGGCACACTAAGCACTAAGCTTAAGCTTGTTTCTCAGGTGTGACCTGGGAGCACAAGGAAGTTAAGTGACTTGCTCGGGGTCAAACAGTATGCAAGTGGGTGCTGTGGGATTCAAACCCATGTCTCCAGTGCAGAGCCCTAAATCACAGTGCTATACTGCATCCCTAAAAAATGTTAGAGACCAGGATTAGAATCCTGATCTCAGTCACCACTGGCAGCTGCCCCAGCCCTCCACACAGCAGGAGCAGTTCATAAATGTTTCCACCCGGTTTTGACCTGAGGACTTTTCTCATGTTTGGTGAAGATGATAACCTACACACACACCCTATGGCACGGGTAAAGGCTAGGGTGCTCTGCACCATGGGATTCAATCAGTGGTTGAAAAACTGGTGCAGAGATCCGGGTTTTGGCTTCACTGGGGACTGGGGGTCCACCTGTAGGGATGCAGGCCTATACTAGTGTAATTGTCTGCATCTGTCCAGGAGGGGAACCTGGATTCTAGGTGACAGGTTTAAATGCTTTATTGGTTAACATTTAAACTATCCGAGGGGGGAAGGAACCGAAAAGGAGCAGGAAATGCCTAGCTTCCCCACCCCAAAAAAATCAGTGTAGTTCATGAGGTAAACACCAAGATAGAGCAGTCAATAGGGAGAAGGACAGGGTAAATGGAGAAAAAGGCAGTACGGACAGGGATGGGGAAAAAGGGGTAAGGCCATCATAAAATGGAAGGTAATGAGTGCCAATGCCCATAGTCCAGTTAACAAGCTCCCTGTACTGGTGGCCTTGATGGAAGAGGATGCCTGGATATCATTCATGGCAGTCACAGAAACATGGTACACTGAGAACCATGACTGGAATGTCAGTGTACCAGGGTCACAATCTACAGGACGGACAGGGAAGGTAGAAGAGGAAGAGGAGGCTCAGCTCTCTATGTAAAGGAAGGATCAATGCAGCAGAATAAAAGGGTAAACAGGGAGAAGAATAGGCACTGTGGGACACCCTGGAGACTGGAAATGGCACCACAATCTGCACAGGGTTGTATATAGACCCCCATCTCAGGGAGGACATGGACAAGGAAATGATAAAAGGCATCTTTAGAATGGCAGAGAAAGGAAGCTATTGTTGATGGAGGATGTAAATATGCCAGTTGTTAACTGGAGCACCTTTGCTGCAGCCACATCCAAGAGCAGGGCCATTCTTGATGCCCTACAGGGGGCATGCCTCAGACAGCTAGTTTTGGAACCCACTTAGGAGGGAGGAATCTTAGACCATGTACTCTGAAATAGTGATGGAGAGAGGATCTCAGATCTAGAAGTAGGTAGCCATCTAGGAACAAGTGACCAACAAACAGTGTCGTTCATGATAAACTTAACTGTAGAGTCAAGCCATACAAAAGTGAGGGCATTGGACTTCAGGAGGGCTGGCTTTGTCAAAATGGAAGAGTGCCTCCAAAAAGCACTAGCAAACAGGCAAGAAAGAGGGGTGCAACAAAGAGGAAACATCAGAACTGCCATCACAGAGGCAACAAGCCTTTGCGTGAAGCAAATAAACAAATCAAAATGAAAAAAACAAAAACACTATGGTTCTCAAAAGAGGTGGCAGGGAAGGTTAGGGAGAAAAAGACATCATTTAGGAAGTATAAAGAAGCACAGTAGGAGCAGGACAGAGAACTGTACCAGTTAAAGCAGAAGGAAGCGGGGAAGGCAGTCAGAATAGCAAAGGCCCAAACTGAGGAAAACATTGCCAACTCTGTTAAGAAGGGGATAAAACCATTTATAGGCACATTACGGAGTGAAGAAAGACAAAGGGAAGGATAGTGAGGCTGAATGAAGGGGAAGGTGGGTGGGCAGAGAGGGACAAAAAAAAGTAGAGCTACTGAATGAATACTTCTGCTCAGTATTCACAAAAGGGAGAAGGGGGAGGTACCTAATCCAACCAATAGAATTACTCTGGATAGGATGGTCGTTACCAGTCCTTTCACAGAAGAAAGGATTCTGAAAGAACTTCTAAAAGTGAAGAACTAAGGGGAGAACTAGTGAAACCACTGACTACCCTTTCTAACAATCGTGGGAGGATGGTGTGGTAACGGAGGACTGGAAGAGGGTGGATGTGATTCCCCTTCACAGAAGTAGGAGCATGACAAAAGCAGGAAACTACAGATCTGTCAGTTTGACCTCAGTGGTAGGGAAAATGATTGAATCACTTCTGAAGGCAAGAACTGTCTGCGGTACCTAGGGCCAGTCGGCTGGGACCCAAGGTAACATGGATTCACAGCAGGAAGGTCATGTCAGATGAATCTTATCAGTTTCTTTGACTGGGTGACCAAAGTAGTAGACCTAGGAGGGGCTGTGGACATGGCCCACCTAGACTTTAGCAAGGCATTTGACACAGCCCCACACGAAAGATTAATAAACAAAAACAAGCCAGGGAGTGGGTCCCAGGGTGGTAGCTTTGGTAAAACATTGGCTGGACAACAGGACCCAAAAGGTAATAATAAAGAGTCCACTCCGAAGAAAGGGGGTTAGTGGTGGGGTACCACAGGGCTCTGTTCTAGGTCTAGTCCTTTTAATGTCTTTATTAGTGACATTGCAGAGGGACTGGGAGGGAAAAGTATGCCTCTTTGTAGATGACACAAAGATCTGCAACAGGGTTGATAAAAGGGGGGGTGGAAAGGATAAGAAGGGACTTGGCAAGGTTGAAGGAATGGTCTGAAGGGTATCCCGTAACTTGGGCGACCACGATTGGGTTCCTACAAAAATGGTGACTCAATCGTGATGCCTGTCATCATGGCTACCAGGGAGGGAGGGTGACCAAATTGGGGGGGGTGCGCATATAGCAACATCGTGTCGCTGCTCGCATACATGTGAAGGGGGGATTTGCTAGCATGCTCAATGAGGAGCATGAGGGGAGGGAGTGATAGTGAGAGTGGTGCTGCAGCAAACTACTGAGCTGCTCTCATGGCATTGTGGGTGGGTATAGGGCTGGGCTGCACAAGGTAGCAGGTTTGGGGCTGGGCACAGGTACCTTTTGTTTCACCTGGCCCGAAATGTGTTTTTTCCTTCTTTTGCCCGCCCCCGACATGCACCTCCCTGGAGTTGAGAATTCTTTCATAGAGGAATGGGGGGTGCAAATCACTACATTAACATGATCATTTTAAGTCCTTGGAGCCCTTTTGCTGTGTGTTGGGGTGTACATCACCAAAAAGGAATGTGAGGAAGTATTAGTTTTTACATATAGGGTGGTGGACACATGGAACAGCCTTCCTGAGGAGGTTGTGGGTTCAAAAACAGTGGGGTGTGTGACAGAAATGGGAAGGAAAGAGTTAATGGTTTGGATTCAGTAGGTGCCTTATTTTTTTAGCAGTTTGAAAAAAATACACTTAGGCTGAAATCCTCTGTCCAGCAGCATCCAGCTTATGGAAATCCTAGCTGCTAGATAAGAGCTGGGTCATAAATCTTGAGTGGACATCTCCACACACACACACAGACCTGCAGACACATACACAGGGCAGTTTGAATGGATTGGAGCATTCAAATATAAACTTAAGGTGAAAAGGGAATATAATTGGTCACTGATAGGTGTTCTGGGACAATTGGTACAATTAAATACATACATGTTAGTTGGTTGGTGCATTAAAAGGGAGAATAGGAATGACCTATTCTCCAGAGAGTATACAACCTTCTGAAAGACAGAGAAGGCTGTCTCTTGCTTTGGGAAGCTGGAAGGGGAAACATAAGTTTGGAGCCTACCTTGTAGCAATGTCTGTGGGAGCTGGCAGTTAGAATAAGGTCCAGTGTCTCTTAGAAGGACAGGAAAGGGTAAGTTTAGTGCTAGAATATTTCAGCAATGGCCTTCTTCTTTTGCCATCTGTTATTTAAAAACATTTGTTTACTTTCACTGTATGCGTGTTATTCTCTTGTGTTGTAAATATATATCCTATAAATGCTCAGTGCACTTTCTGTTAAGTAAAAAGCTATTCATTTGCTCAACAGTTGTGACTGTGATGTCATTTTTCTAAGGTAATATTTGGGTTCCACTGGCTGAGGTAAACTCTGTGTAGCATCCGCCACCCGAGAGAGACACACTACCAGACTTTAACTTGTGCAATTGCACATTTAATTATTCAAGTTTGGAGACTTGAAGGTTGGCACTGAACGGTTCCAGCTGGTGGCAGCGAATACTCGAGGACAGACACCTCTCTAAAAGCTGTTTCAGCCCAGAGAGGCGTGGGTTGTCACATATCGGGTTGGCAGTGGTGGGGGTGATGATGAGCGGAGCTGACTTACTGAGATACAGAGTTTACCAGTGGAACAGTTACTTAGTGTTGGAAAACAGGATATATAAGAGAATACATTTGTACAACAGTTTTATTTGATTCTAGTTAGCACAGTATAGTGTAGCAGTAGAGAATGAGCTCCACGGAGTATGACTCACTTACTGTGTGACAGCTTTGTGAAAGGTGCCAGGAAAAGGGTGATTCAGCCTGAGGGTCTAAAACAGAAGAAAAAGGCAGACTTCATAGCTGCCCTCTTGGCACATGATCTGAAGCAGACAGTCGCTGGGGGTGAGCCAGAACCTGAGGCAGCAGACCCCCAAACCAGCTTGAGGCACTGTGGACTGCAGCTGTTGCCAAGGAAGGCACTGGAGGTGAAAAAGACTGGATGCTGAAGCAGAAACAAGAAGGCTGGATGCAGAAACAAATGATTGGAAGCTGAAACAAAAGCTGGGAAGCAGAGACAAGAAGACAGGAAGAAGAGGAAAAACTTGAAGAAAGAGACTGGCAGACAGAGAGAAAGAACACCAAGACCGAGAGAAGGAATGAAGAAGAGAGAATGACACCACGAAAGGAGATGATGACCCTGTGCAGCCAGCAAACCATGAGTAGTGGTGGGTGAGTTTACCTCATGAAGCCAAAATGATTCTAAATTGTTCCCTCAGTTTAAAGAGGAGATGACCTTGATTTACTTTTAAGGTCATTTGAGAGAAATATCGACCAATTAAAATTGACTAAGGCCCCCTAGTCAACTTATCTCACACCCTTACTTACGGGGAGAGCTTTGCATGCATTTGCTAAAATGAGTAATGAAGACTATGCTGATTATGATAAAGTTAAAACAGTATTGTTGAAATGTTTTGAACTAACTCCTGAGGCTTATAGAAGGAAATTTAGAGAGTTAAAGAAAAGCACAGAAGACAGTTATGCAGAACTGCAGGTTCAACTGCATACTTACCTTGATTGGTGGATGGAGGGGACTGAAGCAACCACTGTGGAACTGATTAAAGATGTATTGGTGAGAGAAAAATTCCTTAAAATTGTACCTGAGAACATGAGTGTATGGCTCAAAGACAGGACATGTGCCTCCTCAACAGAGGTGGCAGCAAGTGCTGACATGTATCTGTCTAGCCAGCCATACACACGGCATAAGTTTTATTGTGTGGGGAGGGGCAGCACATGGCTATAAGGGATCCCATGGGGGGCAGCCCAAAGGAAACCAGCCTGCACCTGAGCCCAAAGTAGAGCCCTCTGGTTCTAAGAGGACTCAAGTAGTACGACCCAAGAAATGTCATATTTGCAATCAAGTGGGACTTGACATATAACTACCCTCAGAAACTGGTTAAGGGCAGAGGTATGAGGATCAGAACAGCACTGGTGTATTTGTAGGTGTGTCCAGTCGGAGGACCACTCTCTGATGAGAATCTGCATCCCATTACAGTTAATGGAATAGTAACACAGGGACTGTGGGACACAGGCACTGACATCTCCTGGTAAGGCAGGATCTAATTTGGGCAGAGCAGATGGTGCCTGGGAAATACTTCAGGGTCTGAGCATTCACAGGGCCACCAGTCCCATTACCAATGGCTAAAGTCTTCCTGAGCTGGGAAGGGGGCCATGGATAAAAGGAGGTGGGAGTTGTAGAGGACCTACCTGTAAATATGATTGTGGGGAAGGATTTGGACCCCAGGAAAAAAACTGGTGTGTGTTGTAACTCATAGTCAGGCACAAGGGCAAGCTTCTGAGGGTGAAGAGGGGGTGACTCTGGGTGGTCCAGCCACACCCTCAGCAGCTGAGGAAGTGTCTAGCACAGGGGAAGGGCTGGCTAGAAGCATCAGTCCAGAACCTTAGTTACAAATAAAGGAGCCCACAGGACTTCCTTCTGAAGGGGTACTGGGAAGGTTCAGACAAGGGCAGCTGAGTGCTGCACAGCGAACTGACCCTACCCTGAAAAAACTGAGGGAAATAGCTCATAGGAGTGAGTGTCCTCAGAGGGGTAAAGAGTTCATTTACTGGGACAATAGACTGTTGTACAGAGAATGTATAGCAGAGGAAGGGCTAGATGGTGAGGTACTCCAGCAGCTGGTAGTCCCTAAGGTTCACCATCAGCAGCTTTTGGCCCTTGCCCATGATATCCCTTTTTCAGGGCACTTGGGGGTGAGGCACACGAAAATGTGTCTAACCAACAATTTCTTCTGGCCTGGTACTGGCAAGGATGTGGTAAATTATTGCAGGACTTGTCCACAGCGCCAGTGGGGGGAAGGTGAAATGGAGGACAAGGGCAAGGCAGCTTAGGTGCCCCTGCCCATTACTGATGAACCATTTAAGAGGGTAGCTGTGGACATAGTGGGGCCATTGAGCACCCCAAGTCACACTAGCAAGCGGTATATCCTGGTAGTTGTAGAATATGCCACGAGGTACCCAGAGACAGTGGCCCTAACATCCTCTGAGGCTGAACCAGTGGCAGATGCACTGTTGGGAATATTTGCCAGGTGGGCTTTCCCAGGAGATATTGTCAGACCGGGGTGCCAATTTTACGTCAGGGTTAATGAGTAGTTTGTGGGAGAAGTGTGGGGTAAAGCAGCTCAAAACCTCCCCATACAATCCCCAAACTAATAATCTAGTGGAACAATTTAATTCAACCCTTAAGACCATGCTAAGGACTTTTGCTGACCAGCATAAGAGGGATTGGGACAAATATTTGCCTCATCTCTTATTTGCATACAGGGAAGTCCCACAGGAGTCCACAGGGTTCTCACCTTTTGAGCTCCTGTTTGGTCATAGGGTGCGGGGGCCCCTAGATTTGATTCGGGATGAATGGGAGGGTGACGTGCCTCCCAAGGGGAGTCTGTTATGGTCGGCCTGAACTTCAGGACTCACCTTAAGAGCTCATGGGGCTTGCTCAAGAGCACCTGACCACTTCACAACAGCGGCAGAAAGTCTGTGAGCCGTGAGGCCCAAGCTACAGAATATGAGGTGGAACAGCAAGTGATGGCACTCATCCCTGTCGACAGAATAAATTACAGGCAGCATGGGGAGGCCAGTCTCCATTGTTCAAAGGTTAGTGATGTCAATTACATGATACAGCTACTGGACAGGAGATGCAAATGAAAGGTGTATCATGTTAACATGCTGAAGCCCTACCATGACAGGGAGGAAATGGTCCTCACTGTATGCAGTGCCCCAGAGGAGGAAACTGAGATAGATCCACTGGTGAACCTACTTGGGGAGGCCAGGGTTGCATCCTCTGTGGACAACCTTACCCTCTCGGAACAGCTGACACCAGCCCAGGTGCAAGAAATTAGGGGTGTGCTGAGAGAATTTGAGGACATGTTCACAGGGAAACTGGGGTACACCACTATGGCAGAGCACCGCATGGATACAGGGACCCAGGTTCCCCTGAAACTGTCCCCCTGCAGCGTGCCTGAGCACGTTAAGCAGACTGTGAATAGGAGCTCAAGAAGATGCTGGAACTTGGGTAATCCAGGAATCTACAGCGCCCTGAGCATCACCGTGGTACTGATCCCCAAAGGGATGTCACCACATGATTCTGCATTGGTTACCGGAGGCTTAATAGCTGCACAGAGTCTGACGCCTATCCCATGCCCAGAACAGACAAGACCCTGGAGCGACTGGGGGGAGCCAAGTATTTGACCACAATAGACCTAACAAAGAGCTATTGGCAGGTACCCCTGACCCCTGCGGCCAGGGAAAGATCAGCTTTTGTTACTCCATTTGGTTTATACGAATTTAATGTAATGCCATTTGGAATAAAGAAAGCACCAGCAACCTTTCAATGGCTTGTGGTTCACATTTTGTTTGGGGTAGGTGAGTTTGCATTGGCTTATATGGATGATATAGCCATATACAGCCAGACCTGGGATGAGCACATCAAGAATGTACGGGATCTGTTCCATAGATTAAAGAAGGCAGGTCTGACAGTCAAGGCAGAGAAGTGCTAGATAGGTATGGCGAGAGTGTCCTACCTTGGGCACCGGGTGGGTAGTGGAACACATACTTCAGAGCCTGCCAAGATTGATCCATCCTGGCCTGGCCTATTCCTATCACAGAGAAACAGGTCAGTGCATTTCTAGGGACAGAAGGGTACTACTGAAGGTTTGTTCCCACTATGAGTGATCTGGCTAAGCCCCTGACAGACTTAACCAAGAAGGGAAAGCCAGATACAGTGGAAGTGGTCAGAAGGCTGTGAGGTCACTTTTCAGGAGCTAAAGAAGGCCTTAAGTGGCCCAGCTGTATTGGCTAGCCTAATTATAGTTTAAAGTTTATGGTTCCGTGGATGCCTCAGATCATGGGCTGGGGCTGTGCTGAGCCAAGTTACCCAGCAGGGGGAGGCACTTGATTGTGTACACCTCAGCCGGAGGCTTGCCCAGAGAGGAGGTACACGCCCACAATAGAGAAGGAATGCTTGGGAATAGTGTGGGCCTTTCAGAAGCTGCAGCCTTACCTATATGGAGAGAATTTACTGTGGTCACAGATCATAATCCCTGATTTGGCTTCATAGGTCAAGTGGGCAAAATGGAAAACTACTACATTGAGTTTGGTACTGCAGGCATACAACATGACCATCCAGCATCGCAGTGGCAAACAAAATGCAAATGCGGATGGGCTATCTAGACAGGGCTAATGGCATGGCTGGATACTTTTGGGCACTTCCCAGTAATTGCATGAATGGCTGTGTCACTTGGGGTGGCCCAAGGGACATGCCTTCATTATCTGGGGAGATGTGACAGAAATGGGAAGGAAAAGAGTTAATGGTTGGGATTCTGTAGGTGCCTTATTTTTAGCAGTTTGAAAAAAATACACTCAGGCTGAAATCCTCTGTCCAGCAGCATCCAGCTTGTGGAATTCCTAGCTGCTAGATAAGAGCTGGGTCATAAATCTTAGTGGACATCTCCATACACACACAGACCTGCAGACACGTGCACCAGGGCAGTTTGAATGGATTGGATCATTCAAATATAAACGATTAGGTGAAAGGGAATATAATTGGTCACTGATAGGTGTACACTCTGATTAGGATAATTAAATACATACATGATTAGTTGGTTGGTGCATTCAAAGGGAGAATATGAATGACCTATTCTCCAGAAAGTATATAACTTCTGAAAGACAGAGAAGGCTGTCTCTTGCTTTGAGAAGCTGGAGGAAACATAAGTTTGGAGCCTACCTTGTAGCTATGTCCGTGGAGCTGGCAGTTAGAATAGGGTCCAGTGTTTCTTAGAAGGACAGGAAAGGGTAAGTTTAGTGCTAGAATATTTCAGTATTAGCCTTCTTCTTTGCCATCTGTTATTAAAAACATTTGTTTACTTTTCCTGTATGCATGTTATTCTCTTGTGTTGTAAATATATATCCTGTAAATGCTCAGTGCACTTTCTGTTAAGTAAAAAGCTATTCATTTGCTCAACAGTTGTGACTGTGATGTCATTTTTCTAAGGTAATATTTGGGTTCCACTGGCTGAGGTAAACTCTGTGTAGCATCCGCCACCCAAGAGAGAGAGAGAGACTACCAGACTTTAAATTGTGCAATTGCACGTTTAATTATTCAAGTTTGTGAACTTGAAGGTTTGCGCTGGATGGTTACAGCTGGTGGCAGCGAATACCCGAGGACAGACACCCTTTCTAAAAGCTTCTTTCAGCCCAGATGGTGAGATGGTTGTCACAGGAAAGTTGAGAATTCATGGGACAGACATAGGACAATTCTTGTGGGGGTAGGAAGAAATAAGCTGTTGGTTAACTAGGATCTGCAGCTTATCCAGTAGGTGAGAAATGGGCAGACCAGGTGGGCAAAGTGGCCCGTTATTATGTGATAATGGTGAAAGCCTAAGGTGATCACCATTATTGTGACATCAGAGTGGCAAAATTTATTTGGCACTCTGACTCTCTAATTGCACAGCAAAATGGCACGGGACTTGGTTTTAATGGGCTTATGTGGGGACTTTGCCTCCACTCCCCTATAAGGATTCTCAACTCCAGGAGGTGCATGTTGGGAGGATGCAAAACCATTAAAAAAAAAAAAAAAAAAGATCTAGGAACAACAAAAATGCACCAGCGCCCAGACCAGACCCAACACCCTGCCTATCAGCCTTCACCACCACCATGCCACAGGATAGCTCAGCAACCCACTGCAGCACCGCCACTCTCACAACTCCCTCCTGCCCCTCACTCTGTGTGCTCGCTCCCCCCATGCACATAAGTATAGCATCATCCCGTCACTATATTCATGGACCCCCCCATCCAGCTGCCCTACCCTACCCTAGCCCCAATGACATGCCCCAGGGATTGCATTGCTGTTATTGTAGGCGCCCAATTGCTGACCCTTATGTCACGGGCTACCAAGTGGTCCTTATCTTCCATCTTAAGCTATGTTTCTATATTTCTATGGAAACTCCTACTACAACTGAACTGCCGAATGGCTCATCCCCCTCCTTTTTCCCAGCACCTCTTCTTATCTCTGTTTACCTCTTTCAACTGGTAGGGATGTACCCCTTACCAGCCCTTTTCATAGGCTGTCTCACCCCTCACCTGACCTCTTCCTCAGGACCTACCTTTGTGGTCCCTCTGACTGTGGCTTGCTCCCCAATGGCATGGCTCTTCCCAGTGAGAAAAGGAGAGACTGGAATTACCACTGACCAGTTATTCATTCTTGGTTTTGGCAGCCAGTGAGATGGAGAGGAACTTAAGCATTATACCGACTGGGCACAGTGTTTTTTCTTCACAGCAGTCCACTGGCTAAGTGGACATGCAGTGGTGTTCTCATTTGTCAGGCGTGCTTCTGTGTACTGATGCTCTAATGTCCAACACATGCTCTAATCCCTCCTCTGTTGAGATTCCCTGTCTCACTAACTCCTGGCTGTCACTAGCAGTCAGATTGTCACTGGGTACCAACACCCTTACACTCCTAAGGTGAGCTGTCTGCCAGATGCTCAAACCCCCTCCTCATATCCAGCCCTCCAGAGCTCTGGCACACTCACCATACCTCTCAAACGTTTGTCCTCCAAATATGGAACACTTCCTCTCAAAATGTGGAACAACTGGGCAACGTGTGGAACACTTAATAAAATCTTTACCTAAGAAGCTCAGGACACTGTTAAAATGTTTGCCTTTATATTAGGAAAGTCTGTTGTTAATTGAATAATATATTTTTTGCATCATTTACTATAGATTTGTCCATTAAAATCTTAACATTGAATGTGGGACAAGTTCTCGCAATATGGAACAGAGAGCTTTTGTAAAGTAAAATGAGGAACTGTTCCTCATACTGTGGGACAGTTGAGAGGTATGCATTCACAATACTGGGTCGCACATGCTCAGACAGTATATTCACATCTGTGCTTCCCAGAACACATTAGTAGTGGTTGATGCCTCTGCCACTGTGCTACATTCATTACAAACCTCTGATATGGAACTGATCCCTCCTTTCCCAGCTCATTACTCCCCTGCCAGCCCACCACTTTGTACGCCATGACAACTCTGGTACCTACTCTGTCCCCCCCCCCCCCACATACAGTACAAAAACAACTGAAGATAAACTCTTACCTTCAGGTTACAACTCATGCCCAATCCATTCTGTATTTTCCTGTTTTCTGTGCTCTTTTCAGGCTCAGACTCCAGCGCTGGGGCCAACCATGACAATCATTTGGTGGCCCAGTGTTGATGCACTCATGTGTAATTTCCCACAGGCCTGTTACCTTTACAGCACAAAGAAGTGGATGCTCTCAAGGAACCAGGTGATATATCAAGCTGACAATTTTAAATGCTTATCTGTGTTGAGCAAAACCAAAATAACAAACTGTGTAGTATAGTTATCCTCAGCACACAGCCCTGGTGCGTCACAACCAGGACACAGAATATTTATTTCAAGTGTTGCAAGGTATGCCAAACATTAAAATATGCCCCAATGAGCCAATAACGTGCTAACAAAAAGTATGACAATTCAGGGCATCTGACAAATTCTTCTTGTGTTTCTAATATTTATCATTGAGACCGGTCCGTAATCATCGCCACCCACTTGAATGCATATGTTCCTCCTGGCTCTTTCCTCTCCTATTCCTGTAGACATTGCAAGTTACACTGACAACTCCACTGGCTGCTGTCCTCCCTGTGGTTTTTCAGTCACCTCCTCCTCAATCTTCTTGTTTTTCACTTCCTGGCTTCTCCCCCTACTTCTGACAAATCTCAGGCTGCTACCTTTTCCCCCTTCCCCCACTCCTCTTTCCTCTAAATCTCTGACAAAGCCCAGGCTGCTACCCCTCTCCTATAATCACTTTCTCCTTACTTCTCCCTTCACTCCTCTTCTCTTTTCACTGATTTTTGTATAGTAACTATCTCTGTAACGTACCTGTTGTTAAAATCAATTGTTAATTATTACCATGTCTGTCTCGTTTATTTTGTATAGTAACTATCTCTGCGATGTACCTGTTGTTAAAATCAATTATTACCATGTCTGTCTCACTTATTTTGTATAGTAACTATCTCTGTGACGTACTTGTTGTTAAAATCAATTGTTAATTATTTCCATGTCTCTCGTTTATTTGTGTATATCTCTATGATGAACCTGTTAAAATCAATTGTTAATTATTCCCATGTCTGTCTCGTTTGTTTGTGAACAGTAACTATCTCTATGATGTACCTGTTGTTAAAATAAATTCTTAATTATTCCCATGTCTGTTTTTTTCCCCTCCCCTTTGACATGGAGCCTTTGTAAATGAGTTGCCTTGTGCTCAAAGGTATTCTGTAATCTGAGATTGAATAAATAAATAAATACAAACATATGCAGTATGGTACCTGATGACTACCTCATGGATAGAAGTTTACAGAACTGCTCACACCTTCATATCGCAGTGCCATACAATTACTTCTACTGCCCCGCCCCTAAATGTCCAGCTATTGTTCTAATGCCTGCTTAAGGCAGTCTTCACTGTTAATTGAGGATGTTGTGACTTTTCATGTGTACAGTGAAAGAAGGTAATCTTCAGACATAGACATGGCTAACCTGTGGGACCTTCTCTCCCATCCAGGAACCACCAGGGTCACTGCCGTTGCCTCAGAGGTTGCCAAGAAAGAGGAGAGGTTGGACCACAGTGGGCTCAGGGAGGGTAAGGGTGGTGGAATAGAGGCACATCCCTACAGTTGTACATCTCTACAATTCATATGCCATTCTGGCAAAGTGTGGTTCCTCTACGGAGGCACCCACAGTGGAGAACAAGGACAATGCTGGGAACCTCACAAAGGAGACCCACAGGAGGGTAGAATGGGACCTCAGGGAAGAAAACAACTCCTGGTGGGGGACCCACTGTTAGGAAGGCAGAACCTGGGAGGAATGGGGATGGAAGTAAAGTGCCTGCCTGATGGCATGGCTTAGAGGGACAGGGAGTGAACCTCAGGATCGCCCGAGCAGCTGCACAGGGAGGGAGCTGGATGTCATTGTCCTCCTAGGGACAAATGACCAGGTTAAGAAAGGGATCCAGCAGTGCAGAAAGAGTTTGTGGAGTTGGGGGTGGCCTTAGACCAGTAGCACACACAGTAACCTTCTCAGAGGAGCTGCCTGTCTATGGACGTGGGTGAGGCTATGGTGCTTCACACCATGGGATTCAATCAGTGACTGAAAAACTGGTGCAGAGTTCAGAGGCTTGGCTTCATTGGGGACTGAGGGTCTACCTGGAGTGATGCAGGCCTATGCTGGCATGATGGTCTGCATCTGTCCAGGAGGGGAACCAGGATCCTAGGTGATAGGTTTAAATGCTTCATTGGCAAGCATTTAAACTAGCCAAGGGAGAGCACTCTGGAAAGGAGCAGGAAATCCTAGCACTCCCCACAAAATCAGGGTAGTAAATAAGGTAAACACCAAGCTAGAGATGTCAATAGGGAGAAGGGCAGGGGTAAATTGTGAAAATGACAAAGGCAATAAGGACAGGAATGGGGCAAAAAGGGGTAAGGCCATCAGGAAACAGAGGGTAATGAGTACCAATGCCCATAGTCTGAGCAACAAGCTCCTTGAACTGGTGGCCTTGATGGAAGAGGGATGCCTGGCTATCATAGCAGTCACAGAAACATGGTACACAGAGAACCATGACTGGGATATTAACATACCAGGGTACACAACCTACAGGAGAGACAGGGAGGGAAGAAGAGAGGGTGGAGTAGCTCTCTATGTAAGGGAAGGGATAAAAGCAACTGAACAAAAGAGTAAACAGGGAGAAGAGGAGGCACTGTTGGTCACCTTAGAGACTGGAAAGGGCACCACAATCTGCACAGGGTTGTGTACAGACCCCATGTCAGGGAAGGAATGGACAAGGATATGATAAAAGGCATTCTTAGAATGGCAGAGAAAGGGGAGATACTGTTGATGGGGGACCTGAATATGCCAGATGTTAACTGGAGCACATTTGCTGCAGCCACATCCAAGAGCAGGGCCATTCTTGATGCCCTACAGGTGGCAGGCCTCAGACAGCTAGTTTTGGAACCCACTCAGGAGGGAGCAATGTTAGACCTCATACTTTCAAATGGAGACAGTGAGAGGATCTCAGATCTAGAAGTGGGTAGCCATCTGGTAACAAGCGACCACCAAATAGTGTGGTTCATGATAAACTCAGCTAGAGTGTGAAGCCATGCAAAAGTGAGGGTACTGGACTTCAGGAGGGCTGACTTTGGCAAGATGGGAGAGTGCCTTAGAAAAGCACTGGCAAACAGGCTAGAAGGAGGGTGGAGCAACAATGGGGAAATATCAAAACTGCCATCACAGAGGCAACAAGAATTTGTGTGAAGCAAATAAATTAAAACTAAAGAAAAAGCCACTATGGTTCTCAAAAGAGGAGTCGGGGAAGGTCAGGGAGAAAAAGATAGCATTCTGGAAGTATAAGGAAACACAGAAGGAGCAGGACAGAGAGCTGTACCAGTTAAGGCACAAGGAAGCACGGAGGGAAGTCAGAATAGCAAAGGCCCAAACTGAGGAAAAGATGGCCAACTCGGTTAAGAAGGGGGATAAAACCTTTCATAGGTGCAATGGAGAGAGCAGAAAGACAAAGGGAGGGATAGTGAGGCAGAATAGAATGGATGGTGGGTGGGCAGAGAGGACAGTGTAAAAGCAGGGATACAAAATGAATATTTCTGCTCAGTATTCACAAAGAGGAGGGGGAGGTGCCTAATCCAATTAACAGAAGCACTCTGTAAAGGAGGTCAATCCCAGTCCTTTCAAGAAGAAAGAGTTCTGAAAGAACTCCTAAAACTGAAGGTGACAAAGCAATAGGACCTGATGAAATTCACCCAGAATTCTAAAAGAATTAAGGGAGAAATAGTGAAACCACAGACTACCCTTTTAACAAATCTTGGGAGGCTGGTGTGGTACCGAGGACTGAAGGAAGGTGGATGTGATTCCCCTTCACAAAAGTGGGAGCAAGACAGAGGCAGGGAACTACAGACCTGTCAGTTTGACCTCTGTGGTAGGGAAAGTGATGGAATCACTTCTGAAGGAAAGAATTGTTGAGTACCTAGAGGCCAGTGGGGCACAAGACGCAAGACAGCATGGATTCATGGAGGGAAGGTCTTGTCAGAGAAATCTAATTGATTTCTTTGACTCAGTGACCAAAGTAGTAGACCTGGGAGGGGCTGTGGACATGGCCTACCTAGACTTTAGCCAGGCATTTGACACAGCCTCACACAAAAGATTAATAGTCAAATTAATCAGCCTGGGAGTAGGTCCCAGGGTGTAGCCTGGGTAAAACACTGGCTGGACAACAGGACACAGAAGGTAATTGTAAATGGAGGCCACTCAGAAGAAAGAGGGGTTACTAGTGGGGTACCACAGGGTTCAGTACTGGGTCCAATCCTTTTTAATGTCTTTATAAGTGACATTGCAGAAGGACTGGAAGGAAAAGTATGCATCTTGCAAATGACACAAAGATCTGCAACAGGATTGATACACAAGGAGGTGTGGAAAGGATAAGAAGGGACTTGGCAAGGTTGGAGGAATGGTTAGAAGTATGGCAGGTTGGATTCAATGCAAAGAAGTGCAAAATAATGCACCTGGGAAACAAAAACCCAGGGGAAGATTACGTAATGGGGGGGGAGTAGTAACAACAAGAAAAATGGAAAGGGACCTGCAGGTAATCATATCAGATGACCTTAAGGTTAGCAAGCAATGTGAGAAGACAGTAGGGAGGGCTGGGGGATACTGGGATGTATAGGGAGAGGCATCACCAGCAGAAAACAGGTAGTTGAGTCAGCTGAAAACAGGTAGGTCCCTCTGTACAGACAGTTGGTGAGACCCCATCTCCACAAGGACATAGACAGGATGGAGGCAGTCCAGAGGAGGGTAACTAAAATGGTGCAGGGTCTGCAACAGAAGCCATGCGAGGAGAGACTAAAGGAGCTTAATATGTATACCATTGAGGAAAGGAGGGAGATGGGGGACATAATAGAAACTTTTAAGTACCTCAGCGGAATCAACAAAGTCCAAGAGGGTAGCATCTTTCAGAAAAGCATATGTGCAAGAACAAGGGGGCATAATTTGAAGATGGGGGAAGGGAATGAGGTTCAGCAGCAATGTGAGGAAGTATTTTTTCACAGAGAGGGTGGTGGATGCACGGAACAGCCTTTCTGAGGAGGCTGTGGGGTCTAAAACTGTGGGAGAATTCAAGAATGCATGGGACAGACATAATGCAATTTTTCTGGGGGGGTAGGCTGTTGGTTAACTAGAATCTGCAGCTTGTCCTCTAGGTAGGGAAATGGGCAGACTAGGTGGGCCAAGTGGTCCTTATCTGCCATCAAATTCTATGTTTCTATGTTTCTAATTCTTCAGAATGTCTTGAGTCCCTCAGATGTTGTTTACACAACAAAAGCATCCCCCCCCCCAACAACTGTTAAACTGAAGGCGTGAGCACACTAAAGTCACCTACAGGAAGAAGGCTTATTCTTCATGCACATATTCCTCAACCTTTGATGATACAGGAGATGATACATCAGCTGGGCCCCCCTTCCCAGGGACCGCAAGTCCCCACGCCGAGCCATCTCGGCCACCAGACTGCTGGCGCCTCACAAGCTGCTGCCTGGGTGCTCTGCCCCGGATCACTAGGCTAGCAGCTGGGCCCCTCCCAGGGACCAAGCTCCACACAAGCCATCTTGGCCACCGGACTGCCAGTGCCTCACAAACTACCGCCTGAGCACTCTGCCCCAGATCGCTAGCCTCGCTGCTGGGCCCCCCCCAGGGACCACAAGCTCCCATGCCAAGCCATCTCAGTCTCCGGACTGCCAGTGCCTCACAAGCTGCTGCCCGAGCGCTCTGCCCCGGATCACTAGCCTTGCAGCTATGCCCCCGTCCCCAGGGACTGCAAGCCCCCACACCGAGACAACTCTACCACTGGACCACCAGTGCCTCACAAGCTACCGCCCGAGTGCTCTGCCCTGGATCACTAGCCTCGCAGCTGGGCCCCCCTCCCCAGGGACCACAAGCTCCCACGCTGAGCCATCTTGGCCAAGGACCGCCGGCACCTCACAAGCCGCTGCCCAAGTACTCTGCCCCGGATCACTAGCCTCACAGCTGGGCACCCCTTCCTAGGGACCACAAGCTTCCACGCTGAGCCATCTTGGCCATCGGACCACTGGCACCTCACAAGCTGCCGCCCAAGCACTCTGCCCAGGATCACTAGCCTCGCAGGTACGGCTCCGAAACCAGCCAATCGGAAGGCGAGCACCCTTCCCGGACACGCTTCGATTGCGCAGAATTTTCCCTCAGCTCTTCTCTCCAAAAAGTGGCCTATTTGATTGGATTTCTCATGTTTTTTGTGCTATTATTGTACTGTTTAGCAGCCAGTTAATATATTTATGCAAAATTTCACCAAAACAGCTGTGACTACAGGCCTTTCTTTGAAGTGTTTTGTGCAGCTCCAGACTTTGGCGCCTAAACTGATTGCTCCTTTGTTCTGATTGGGCTTCCTGCTGGGCTGACGGCGCCTCAGTGTCTCTGCTCGCTGACCCAGACAGCCTACTTAATCCCTCTTCTCTTCTTCTCCACAGCTGGGCTCCCATCCCCAGGGACCACAAGCCCCCACGCCGAACCATCTCGGCCATCAGACTGCCAGCGCCTCACAAGCCGCCGCCCGAGTGCTCTGCCCCGGATCACTAACCTCGTAGGTACGGCTCCAAAACCCCACCAGCGCAGTGCGCCAGCTCCCCACCCACCCCCCACCTGCCCACCCAAGCTCGACACTTTCTTTTATACCTATCGATGCTATTTTTTCTAACAGCCCACTTTTCCATTGGCTGCTTATAGGAATCTACCACTAGTGGGATCCACCAATGAAGCACACTATAACAAGGCAACAGCTCCACACTTGGACTGTACCATGGTGTCCTGGTGGGTACCACGACTATGGCATCTTCCCTAACTCTGTCTCTTGTACTACTTATGTCTCTCCCTACTATGCTGCCAAGGGGCTCACCTATGCTGGCTAACCTGGCAACCATTGGTAATAGCACAATCTGCCTCTCTGGTACGGCACTCCACACTGAGACGTTTCACCTCCTCTGCTACTCAATGTCCCCCAGCACCTCTCTATCCTCGGTGCCCACCCACTTCATCACCCTCCACAGGCTGATAGCCTACCCCATGTTTCACTCACTACCATATAAAAAAGCTAGATGGTTGTGCAGTAGCTCAGACAAGAGTAACAGGGCACCCCTTCTTTTTCTGCTGCTGCTAGCATCCGGTGATACCCACCTGAACCCAAGCCCAGACGTGAATAACCCACCAGACGTTACCTGCCCAATCACCACCCCTCTAACTCTACCAAATGGCCTCAAAATCATTCACCTAAACACATGAAGCCTTGTCCCAAGATCGCCTTACTTCAACCCATGGTACTGACATATGTCCCAGATATAATCATAATTTCTGAAACCTGGCTGACAAAGAACATTCCTGATCATGCTGTCACCATCCCTGGGTTCAACATCTACAGACAGGACAGGGCAGGGAGAGGTGGTGGCATGGCTATCTATACCTCCTATTCCCTTCAGTGCACTCCCTCCTTCACTTCATTCATACAGTCCTCCCATGAGGCACTACTTTTATGTACCTCGCAACAGAGTTGATGCACAAGGTGGAGTGGAAAGGATGAGAAGGGACTTGGCAAGGTTAGAGGAACGGTCAAATGTATGGCAGCTTAGATTCAATGCTAAGAAGTGCAAGGTAATGCACCTGGGAAACAAAACCCAGGGGAAGAGTACACAATGGGGTGAGATACTAATAACAACAAAATGGAAAGGGACCTGGGGTAGTCATATCAGATGACCTAAAGGTGGGCAAGTAATGTGAGAGGGCAGCAAGGAGGGCTGGGGGATACTGGGATGCATAGGGAGAGGCATCACCAGTAGAAAACAGGAAGTTATTATCCCTCTGTACAGACAGCTAGTGAGACCCCATCTGAGTACTGCGTGCAGTTCTGGAGACCCAATCTCCATAAAGACATAGACAGGATGGAAAGCTATCCAGAGGAGGGCAACTAAAATGGTGCAGGGTCTGCACCAGAAGACATATGGAGAGACAGGAGCTTAATATGTAGCCTCGAGGAAGGGAGGAGGGGGACATGATAGAAACTTTCAAGTACCTCAAGGAATCAACAAAGTCCAAGAGGGTAGCATCTTTCAAAAAAAGAGGTGTGCAAGAACAAGGGGGCACAATTTGAAGATAGAGGGGGCGGCTCAGAGGTAATTTAAGGAAGTATTTTTTCGCAGAGAGGGTTGTGGATGTATGGAACGGCCTTCCAGAGGAGGTTGTGGAGTCAAAAACAGTGGTGGAATTCAAGCATGCATGGGACAGTCATAAGGCAATTCTAGGGGGTGAGGGTAGGAAGAAGTAGGCTGCTGGTTAACCAGGATCTGCAGCTTATCCATCAGGTAGGGAAATGGGCAGACTGGGTGGGCCAAGCGGTCCTTATGTGCCATCAAATTCTGTGTTTCTATGTTTCTCCTATCCCCATACCTTACGCATCTTCATTGCTAGAGTATACTGTCACCCTGGACAGCCAACTTCAAATGCCACTGACTTGGTCACTAAGCTTTCCTCATTGGCTAGCGGGGGTGAGCTTTTTATCCTAGGTGACCTTAACCTAAACTGGCTGGCTCTGTTCCTGGCCCACACTCGCTCCACCTTAGATGCCATAAACCTCCGGCAACTTATAATGGAACCCACTAGACTAAACTATAAGACATTAAACCACTCCCTGCTTGACCTAGTCCTCACCTCCCATCCACATTGTGTAGTGACCTCAGGGCTACTACCTGACTCTATCAGCGATCACCACATGACCTTTGTAGTATGAAACATTCATAGACCCAAGCTTCCTGCAAAAATGATTCTCACTCGACCGTTCCAACCCTCGACCTCCAGCTTTTGCTCCATGATCTCACTCATAATCATAACAATTGGTCCTCACTGGCCACTGCTCCCTCTGCAGACGTGGTCCTTGCCCACTTTTAATCCAAGTTCCTACACATCTGGAACTCCCACGCTCCTCTCTGTAAAACTAGGGTTGGAGGTGCTCACCTCCCTTGGGTCTCACCGGCATTGCTGGCCTGTCAACCAGCCCATGATCTTGCATGGCATCGGGCAAAAACTACCAACTGTGTTAACGACCTCAAACGTTATCGAAAACTCTGAAATGGTTGCACCAAAGCCATCCGCCTAGCCAAGGCTGTGCATTTCAAATTCAACTTCCAGGCCAACACAAACAACCCATCCAAATTCTGGAGGGTTGTACAATCCCTTTTTTTCTGCTGTAAACATCACTCCGCCTATCCTAAGGCACAATCAGACTGCCCTTATAGAACCAATAGACATTGCTAATTGCTTCAACTCCCACTTCACCTCCTGTGCCTTGGAGCTGCTTAGCACCCTCCCTAACACATATCTTGCCCTGTGGCAGAGACTACCTCCCACCCCACTGCTCCCCTACCTACACCTACCATCTCCCTATATTTGCCCCTCCACCCCCTTGCCCACCCAAACTCTTAATTCCCCCTCAAATTTACCCTTCACACCTGTGTCTCTAGAGACTACTCTTTCAGCTGTCCTGGCACTTGACCCTACCAAATACTCCTCACCTGATGGCCTGGATCCTGGCGCCTCTCCTCTCAGCTACTGCTATCGCCTATCCCATATCCTTGATATTAAACCTCTCCTTTGTTACAGCCACTGTGCCCAGCTCCTGGAAGCATGCCATAGTCCTCCCCAAGGGGGGGACTCCACTGCTCCTGAGAACTATCATCCTATCTCTCTCCTTCCAACTCTAGCCAAACTCCAAGAGCACATTGCACTCTCTCAACTCTCCCTGTTCCTCTCGGACTGCGTCTTCTTCACTCCCCTCCAGTCTGGCTTCAGAAAAGCTCATTCCACCACCACTTCCCTGCTGTGGTTGACTGAGACCATCTCCTCAGGGTTTGACAAAGGGAACATCACCTCAGCTATCTTCATTGACTTGGCCAAAGCCTTTGACACAGTCTTTCATCCCCTCCTCCTGCACAGCTTGTCAGCTGCTAGTCTCTCCCCTACTGCTACAGACTGGTTCAGATCTTATCTGGCAGGCAGGTTGTAATCAGTCATAATAGCTGATGTCATCTCACCTCCCTTGCCTATTACCACTGAAGTCCCCCAGAGTTCAATGCTTGGTCCCATCCTATTCTCCATCTTCCTAAACAATCTCCCTCAGGTCTGCACATCATCCAGCATACACATGTATGCTGATGATACAGTGCTGTTTACCTCTGGTAAAGCAGTCTCCGATGTCACTGCCAGTCTTCAGGCTGACTTCACCAAGGTCCAGTTCTAGTTCAACTCACATCAACTATTTCTAAATGCCAAAAAGACAGTCTCCATGACCTTCGGCACCAGGCAGAGACTTGCTCGGCTAAGCCACCTCCCCTCCTTCCACACCCTTGATGGGACTGCTTTGGAGGATGTCTCCTCCTTCAGGTATCTCAACAGTTGGCTGGATACCTTGACTTCTCTGTACACATAGATGCTGTCCTAAAAATATTAAGACCTAAGCTCGGTGCCCTCTACAGGAACTGCAGCTGCACCCCTCTTGCGTGAGCTGGTACAGAAGATGATCCTGTCCATTTTTGACTACTGCCACATAGTCTATGGTGTCGCCACTCAGTCCCACCTAGCCAGAATGGACTCTCTCTTCAACTCCTTCTGTCACTTCACTCTTGATGCCCCCCTCCTAACATACCATTGTGACCTGTACCACTCCCTTAACCTCCTTCCCCTCCACAATCGTAGAGTTCTACATGGTGCCAAGTTCATGTCCAAATTCTGGCTTGATTCGCTCCCCTCCTACATCATCAATTCACTTAGTACCCCTGCCCCCTCCCTGTACCACCTTAGATCCCTTGCCGACACTCGCACCCTGTCAATCCCAGGTAGAACCACTACCTTAAGATGGAAAGCCTTCTCATTTTACTTGCCAAAATTGTGGAATTATCTGCCTCCCCAAATCTGCTTCTTCCCCTCCCTGTCTTCTCTTACCTCTGCTCTACACAACTTCCTCTCCACTTCCTGCTCCTGCTTCTAACACCCTGCCACTAATCTCATCCACTGCCTCACCTACCCCTCAAGGTGCTTCCTCACCCCCCCTCTTGCTTAACACTTGACCCAGAGACATGTCCCTGTGAAAAGGTCCGCTATACCTGCTGCAGTGTACCTCCCACAAAACTGCTACAGGAGCATAGTTCAGCACAGCACTTAGACTTGTAATTTGTTGTAGTATGTGTTTGCAAAATTGCATCTGTGTAAACCGCATTTATTGCAAATGCTGCACTCAATGTATTTACTACTTGCCATGTGGCTGACTGTATCGAATGCCTCTGTGAGGTCAATAAAGATGGACCTACAACCAGTCCATCATCAATAGCATCGTGAGATTTTGGAGGTATAGTCAACCAAAGTAGTGATTGTGGAATGGTCTTAATGGAACCCATGTTGCTGGGTACAAAGTAGGTTGTATTTCAAAAGAAAATCCTTGATCTGGTCAGAGACCATTCGCTCAAGGGCTTTAGACAAGGGGGAGGGGGGATGGAGATGGGCCTGTAGTTAGACAGATTGGTGGCATCCCCTGTTTTGTGGACAGAGGTGACATATGCCTCCTTCCACTTGTCAGATAACTCTCCTGACCTTAGTGAGGCACTGAAAACTTTAGTGAGTGGATCCGTCGGCTCATTTACCGCAAGTGCCATCAGCTTCATGTCATTAAGGTCACTTCCCATCCTTGTCTTTCCTAGTATGTGCATAACATATCTGGTACTGTCAGATCTGGTGATCAGTTTGAAGTAGAATAGGGGTACAGTGCTCTTAGTCATGAGTCGAGGGAGTGGTTAGGACATGATCAAGGGTTGATGGTGTCAGGTAGTTACTGGCGAGTAACGAGCTTAGATCAGCAAAAGCCAAGTTAAAAGTATTGGCTATATCACCAGGCTTTTGATGCGATCCACTGTCGGTGATTATAAGCCCTGGTTCAGCTTTGGAGGGTTTCCCTGAGAGTGATTTTACAGAGTCCTAGAACGTCTTACTGTTGCCCCAACTCCTTTTTAGAAGATCATTGTAGTATGTTGCTTTAGCCTGCCGAATCAGTTTTGTGCAATTGTTTCTGGCAGACTTAAAAGCCATGAGATCTGCCAATTTGCACGTTGCTTTGGCCTTATGCCAGAGATTATTCCCTTCTCGCATGAGCGCAAGGAGGGAGCCTGTGAGCCATGGGTTTACAGTCATCTCGTTTTTTTAGTTTTATAGCGGGGCAACGATGTCACAAGCCTTGTTAAACATTGTGACAAAGAGAATGAGGGCTTGGTTGGCATCCTCAGCTCTGTCTAGAGGTGACCAATCCACAAGCTTCAGGAATTGTCTAAAGTAGTCCAGTTGTCCTGGTCTCATGGAGCAATTTCTCGAGACCTGTGGAGCACTGGTAATGTTCTTATTCGACCATGTGCACACTACTGGCAAGTGATTGCTGAGGGTGTCGGAAGGACAGTGACCTCAGAGATGTGTTCTGGGCAGCTTGCCAGGTGCCAGTCAATTAATGTACTTGTCCCAGTTTTGTAATTAAATCTGGTAGCTTTTGAGATCAGTTGAGAGAGGTAGAGACCAGATACCTGATCACGAACTGAAAGGGTGTATGGTGATAGCCAATTGGTATTGAAATCACCAGCGATAATATGCATTCTAGTTGTGTCTTACTTGTGCCAGATTGCTACAGCACTTTCTGGATACCCATTTTATGGGTGCCAGGGTATATACACTGTGGACAGTAGTAGCACCTTGTTTTGAATGCCCAGGGTGAAGTAGGCTTAACATTTGTGCCTCCCTCATTGTATGGCTTCTAAAGAAATATTTGGGCATTAATCTCACTTTTCAGGTATACTAAGTATCCTCCACCCGTTTAGTCAGCCTATCCTGCCAGTACACTGTGTAGCCATTCAGGGCGATGGTGATATCAATGGTCTTTGGTGACAGCCATGTTTCAGTTAGTGCTATTATATCTGGTTTCTGTAGCTCCACCCATGCCTGGAACTGTGGAAATTTGCTAGGAGACTGTTAATGTTTAATAAGACTAGCTAGAGGTGGCCTAACTTCTCATGTGGACTGACAGGAACTGGCCCTGGGTTAGTGGACATTCCCAGAGATCAGAAGCAGTATTAGTAGCAGCCTCGTGGTAGTATGCAAGTCCAATGTATCCATTTAAGCCTGTTTATTTTTTGCTCTGGGAGGCATAGTTTCTAGACCAGTGGAACCCTCTACTCCTCTGGGCCAACGATGTTACCAATGTGTACCATGTACAAACTATAAACTCATGTATGTTAATACCCAACCACGCCCTGCGACTAATTATGTACTCAGCTAACGCTGTCCTACAGTTGCTCAAGTGTATCCCACTCCTTGTTATGTTTTTTATCCAATGTCATCCTATATTATTCTGCTATATATGTACACACTGTATCTACAAATGTATACCAAAGACTACTGTTTAATGTTGCCAAGATATGTACTCTCTGTAACTAATCCCAGGTCACCCCTGAAAAGGGATCTCTGGTCTCAGTGGGCTTACCCGGTTACCAAAATCTAAATAAATAAATAGTGTTGGGTATGTCCCTTACAGTATGGCCACAAAGTAAGGCAGCAATAAGGATTCTGTGAGGTACAGGTGGGTTGTATATATTGTGTGGGATTCTGAAATCAAGTCTAGGGCAGGATTCAGTCAGTGTACCTCTTGATTTAAAACTGAGGGGGGGATGTGAAACCAGACTCTGTGACTGGGTTCATCCTGGGTGCAGTATTTTTAAAGCCCCCCCTCTTCATTGCAATATAGATGATGAGTAGAGCTATTAGCCCCATTTTTACAGGCGTCATCATGTATGAGTGTAAAATAGTCAGTGGCCTTAATATTCCAATCAGGACTGTAGCACTAATATTGGGCTGCAGTAGTTTAGCCACGTATTAGTGTAGCACAACACCAGCAGTGAGAAAAAAAAAAAAAGGTGCTGAAGAGAATTCAACAACAGTGTAGAAACATAGAATTTGACGGCAGATAAGGACCGCTTGGACCACCCAGTCTGCCCATTTCCCTACCTAGCTGCAGATCCTAGTTAACCAGCAGCCTACTTCTTTCTACCCCCACCCCCTAGAATTGCCTTATGACTGTCCCATGCATGCTTGAATTCAACCACTGTTTTTGATACCACAACCTCCTCCGGAAAGGCCGTTCCATGCATCCACAACCCTCTCTGTGAAAAAATACTTCCTTACATTACCTCTGAGCTGCTCCCCCATCTTCAAATTGTGCCCCCTTGTTCTTGCACACCTCTTTTTTTGAAAGATGCTACCCTCTTGGACTTTATTGATTCCCTTGAGGTACTTGAAAGGTTCTATCATGTCTCCCCTCTCCCTCCTTTCCTCGAGGCTACACATATTAAGCTCCTTTAGTCTCTCTCTTCATATGTCTTCTGTTGCAGACCCTGCATCATTTTAGTTGCCCTCTTCTGGACAGCTTCCATCTTGTCTATGTCCTTGCAGAGATTGGGTCTCCAGAACTGCACACAGTATTCCACATGGGGTCTCACCAACTGTCTGTACAGAGGGATAACAACTTCCTGTTTTCTACTGGTAATGCCTCTCCCTATGCATCCCAGTATCCCCCAGCCCTCCTTACTGCCCTGTCCCATTGCTTGCCCACCTTTAAGTCATCTGATATGACTACCCCCAGGTCCCTTTCCATTTTTGTTGTTGTTAGTATCTCACCCCCCATTGTGTATTCTTCCCCTGGGTTTTTGTTTCCTAGGTGCATTACCTTGCACTTCTTAGCATTGAATCTAAGCTGCCACACATTTGACCATTCCTCTAACCTTGCCAAGTCCCTTCTCATCCTTTCCACCCCACCTTGTGCATCAACTCTGTAGCAGATCTTTGTGTCATCTGCAAAAGGACTTTTCCTTCCAGTCCCTCTGCAATGTGCTTATAAAGACATTGAAGAGGATCGAGTCCTAATACTGAACCCTGTGGTACCCACTAGTAACCCCTTCTTCAGAGTAGACTCCATTTACTATTACCCTCTGTGTCCTATTCTCCAGCCAATTCCTTTACCCAGGCTATCATCTTGGGACCCACTCCCAGGCTGGCTAACTTGTATATTAATCTTTGTGTGGGACTGAGTCAAATGCCTTGCTAAAGTTTAGGTAGGCCATGTCCACAGCCCCTCCCTGATCTACTACTTTTGTCACCCAGTCAAAGAAATCTATTAGATTAGTCTGGCATGACCTTCCTGCTGTGAATCCATGCTGCCTTGGGTCCTGTGCCACTCTGGCCTCTAGGTACTTGACAATTCTTTCCTTCAGAAGTGATTCCATCATTTTCCCTATCACTGAGCTTAAACTAACAGGTCTGTAGTTTCCTGCTTCTGCCCTGCTCCCACTTTTGTGAAGGGAATCACATCTGCCCTCCTCCAGTCCTCAGGTACCACCCCATCCTCCCATGATTTGTTAAAGAGGGTAGTCAGTGGTGTCACTAGTTCTACCCTTAGTTCTTTTAGAATTCTGGGATGAATCCCATCAGGCCCAATTGCTTTGTCCACCTTCAGTTTTAAGAGTTCTTTCAGAACCCTTTCTTCTGTAAATGGGCTGGTATCAACTTCTGAATCCACAGTGTTTCTATTGTTTGTTTAGGTACCTCCCCTCTTCATTTGTAAATACTGAGCAAAATATTTGTTTAGTATCTCTGCCTTTCACAGTCACCCTCTGCCACCCCATTAAGCCTCACTATCCCTTCCTTAACTCCCTGATGTACCTAAAAGGTTTTATCCCCTTCTTAGCTGAGTTGGCCATCTTTTCCTCAGTTCGGGCCTTTGCTGTTCTGACTGCCTTCCCAGCTTCCTTTTGCTTTAACTGATACAATTCTCTGTCCTGTCCTGTTCCTTCTGTGGTACTTTGTACTTCCCGAATGCTTTCTTTTTCTTTTGAACCTTCACTGCCACCTCCTTTGAGAACCATAGTGGTTTCTTACATCATTTTGTTTTGATTATTTGCTTCACACAAAGGCTTGTTACGTCTGTGATGGCAGTTTTTATTATTCCCCATTGTTCTTCCACCTCTTCCTGCTCATTTGCTAGTGCATTCCTTAGGCACTCACCCATTCTGGCAAAGTCAGTCCTCCTGAAGTCCAGTACTTTGCCTTTGTGATGGCTTGACTCTATTGCTGTGTTTATTGAGAACCATATTGTTCGATGGTCGCTAGTTCCCAGATGGCTACCCACTCTACATCTGTGATCCTCTCTCCATCTCCATTTGAGAGACCAGGTCTAAGATTGCTCCTCTCGAGTGGGTTCCAATACTAGTTGTCAGGGCATGCCCCTGTAGGGCATCAGAATAACCCCACTCTTAGAAGTGGCTGCTGCGACTGCACTCCGGTTAGCATCTGGCATATTCAGATCACCCATCAGCAATATCTCCCCTTTATCTGCCATTCTAAGTATACTTTCTATCATTTCCTTGTCCATTTCCTCCCCCTGAGGAGGGGGGTCTGTATACAACCCCTGTGCAGATTGTAGTGCCATTGCCTGCCTCCAAATTGACCCATAGTGCTTCTTCTCCCTGTTTACCCTTTTGTTCTGTTGCTTTGATTCCTTCCCTTATATAGAGAGCTACTCCTCCTCCTCTTTTACCCTCCCTGTCCCTCCTGTAGATAGTGTATCCTGGTATATTTATGTTCCAGTCATGGTTCTGTGTGTACCATGTTTCTGTGACTGCCATGATATCCAGATGTTCCTCCTCCATCAAGGCCACTAATTCAGGAAGCTTGTTACCCAGACTACGGGCATTGGTACTCATAGCTCTCCATTTTATGATGGCTTTACCTTCTGTGGCAGCATCCCCCCACTGACCTTTCTACCTTGGTCTTTTTTTCATTTAGTACCCTGTTTTGTAGGGTGAGGGTGGGATTTTCCTGCTGCTTTTCAGTGCCTCCCCCCTTGACTAGTTTAAAAGCTTGCCAATGAAGCATTTAAACTGATTGCTCAAAAGACTTGTTCCCTTCTTGGACAGATGCAGACCATCCTGCCAGTATAGGCTGGTGTCCCTCCAGGTGGAACCCCAGTACCCAATGAAGCCAAACCCCTGTGCTCCACACCATTTTTTTCAACCCTTCGTTAAACTGCATGGTGCAAAGTACCCTCGCCTCACCCATGCCACTGACAGGCAGAACCTCTGAGAAGGATACTGTGTGTGCTATTTGTCTTAGGCCCCTTCCCAACTCTAGAAAATCCTTCTGCACTGCACTAATCTCATGATGAGCCAAGTAATTTGTCCCTAGGTGGACAATGACATCCAGCTCAGACTCCCGTGCAACTGTTCTCGTGATCCTAAGGATGCGCTTCCTGTCCCTCCAAGCCATGGCACCAGGCAGGCACCTTACTTCAGTTTTCCCTTCTCCCAAGTTCTATCCCCTAATAATTGAGTCCCCACCAGGATCTGCTTCCTTTCCCTGTGGTGCCCTCTGCCTCCTTCCTGAGGCCTCCTTGTGACAGTTGTCTGCACCCTCCTTAGTCTCCTCTGCGGTGCATCCATAGGGAACTATGCACCCCAGAATGGTGTATGGATTGTGGAGGAACAACTGACTGGGTGTGCCTCTGTTCCACAACCCTTGCCCTCCCTGGAGCCCACTGTTGTCCAACTGCTGTGCTTTCTTCAAAACCTCTGAGGTAGTGGTGGTGGCTCAGGTGCTCTCTGGATGGGGAGGTTCCCTTACTACTGTTCAGTGCAGTCTGAAGATGGGAAACTTCCTCCCTCCAGGGCAGATAGTTGTCTGCAAACAGGGCAGCATCTCAGCCTCCAGAAGACTCCGGAAGACTGCTGCCCCACAGCCATTACATTGCACTACTCCCACATGTCTTGTCTGTCTGTCGACCTTGTTTAGTTTTTTTTGTGTATGTGATTGGTTTGTTATATAGAAATATATGTATTATATATGTGTATGCTTATATTGTCCGGTGCAGTGTGTTAGAGATACATTAGCGATATGCACCTGCCCTCTTGAGGAAATGATGCCAGAACCCCAGGTATAAAGGAACTATTTCCAGGGTGGGTGGGGTGAGGGTGGGAAGGGTTTGGGCCCTAAACTGTGCCCTCACAAAACAATCAGCTAAACGCTCTGACTTACCACTGCAATGAGTGCCTTCCTGTCAGCAAGATAGCCTACATGACAATTTGACAGAGAAAATACCCTGCTAATCAAACAGAGAAAAATCCAAACATCCAAGTCAGAGACAGGTAAACCTCCCCTGCCCCAAAACAGCCTGGTGACTTGTGCTCTGAAAGCAGTCAGCCCCAAAACACGTCAGCTGTGTAGAAGGGCAGACACAGAAAACAGTATTCAGCCCCTGTGGGTTTAAACTCTTCCTGCACTGAAAATCTTAACAATTGTAACAAAAGTAAAGCAATTTCCACCTCCCTCTGTTGATTGAAAGACTGCCTTTTCTGGAATTCTAAGTTCCTTATTTCACCCTTCAGTTAGAAGTATCCTCCACCTGAAGAATATTAACTTTCCTAAGGAATCTGCTTCAAACCAAAGACAATTGTAACTTGTAAGGTTCACCTCCCTCTGTTGCGAGCACAACTCACTTTCTTACAAATCTTAAGTCCAGTGTTGTAGCTTCCAGCCAGAGGTAGCTTCACCTGAACAATATTAAGTTATCTGATGAGTCTGCTAAAATTAGTACTGTTATCAAGGTCTGTAAGATTCTTCCAGAGCTATTGGCTGATAAGTAGCTGTGATGTAAGCACTTCCTCACACAATCTGGCCTGGCCTTTTAAGGTACACAGAGATAAACAAAAGAAAATCAGTTTCCACCGTAGAGGCTCTGTCTGGGTCCAATACACAGCCTGTAACCTGCTCTCAATTCAGGACTTATGACAAATTCTTAGCCCAGTGAATAACTCACAGTATTACAAATATTGCAGTGCAAACAGTCAATCACTAACTCCAATCAAGTCAGCTGTGCAGAAGGGCAGACACAGAAAACAGTATTCAGTCCCTGTGGGTTTAAATTTTTTTCTGTCAGTGTCTGTCCTGGACCCAGACTAGGCTAGCAGGGCAGTCAGCCAGTCACGAGAGACAGCCAAAAAGGCACTATGTTTTAAATCCAAGGCACACTCAGTACCTTGCCCTACTTCTGGAGGGGTGGGCTTCTATTGTTCAGCTGAACCTGAGGTGGTTTGGCTCAGGAATCCTGACTGTTCTATGCATGATCAGGGGTAGAGTGGTGCTGGGACCTTGTCCTGCTTCGGGAGGGGGCAGTCTTCTACCATTCAGCTGAACCTGAGGCAGTTTAGCTCAGGAATCCTGGCCGTAGTATGCCCGGTTGGGGGCAGAGTGGCGCTGTGACCTTGTCTTGCTTCGGAAGGGGTGGGCTTCTATTGTTCAATTGAACCTGAGGCAGTTTGGCTGAGAAAGCCTGGCTGTAGTATGCCCAATCAGGGGCGGAGTGGCACCATGTCCTTGTCCTGACCTTGTCCTGCTTCGGGAGGGGTGGGCTTCTATTGCTCAGCCGAACCTGAGGCGGTTCCACTCAGGAATCCTGGCCAGGCATATTGCCCGATCAGGGGCAGAGTGGTGCTGAGACCTAGTCCTGCTTCGGGAGGGGTGGGCTTCTACTGTTCAGCCAAACCTGAGGCGGTTCAGCTCAGGAATCCTGGCCATAGTATGCCCGATCAGAGGCAGAGTGGCTTATATCATTCAGCAGTTGACTGTTTGAGGCATATTCAGCATTAAGTGTCATTTTAGTAAAATTACTTTTTACCCTAGGTTTGTAGGGGGTCACCCCATTATCTCTTAATTTATATTTATGCTTAACATTTTTCTCCTCTATTTTATCCCCAAGATATTTTGGTTCTCCTGTCATTTGTAAACTATGCATTTGTAGGTCCCTTGTAATTTTTTTCCTGTTTACAAGTGTTAACCAGTCCATTGTCAAATACAAATTACAATGGTGGGTTTTATAACCACATTGTAAAATTAATCTGGCTAAATTATTATAAGTTAACTTCAAGCTTTCTTAAGAGAAAACCTGAGGCCTTTCCATATATGGCTTCCATAATCTAGTATAGGAATTAATAACTGATTTACTATTGATTTCTGCATACTAATATCTGTACAAAACCTATTTCTTCGAAATGCCCCCAATTTTCTATTTACTTTACCCACCAATTCTTCTATACGTATATCCAATTTCAGACCCTGGTCAACCCAAACTCCTAAGTATTTATAAAAAGAAACCTGCTGTAATATTTCCTGTCTTAATGTTTTTATATTCAAATCCTGTTTATGATTTATTTTATCCTTCTGTGTTGAAAAAAGAGTTTCCATTTTTTTTACTGTTTAACACTCATTTTGAATTTACTAACCATTTTTCTTACTTTATGAAATCTTCCTGAAGTCCCTTTTCTATCTCATTAATATTTATACCACACTGTAGTAAAACTGTATCATCCACATATAATTTAATTTTGATGTTAATAGCTACTTTTACCAAGTCATTAACATAAAAAAAAAAGTCCGGCCCAAAATGGACCCTTGTGGTAGGAGGTGCAAGATACAGACCACCACAGGCATAAACCTCTCAGCCAGGAAAATAATTTTCATACTTCCTCTATCAGGTAATGTTCATGCCAACATGGGCTCACCATCTGAATCAAACACTTGGGATAACAAGATCAAAAGCCTGAAACTAACTGCACTGAACATCTGCAGCCTCAGAGCAAAACTTGAACAACTCCAAGCGTGGATGTCCTACCACCCACCTGACATTCTCTGTCTAACAGAAACCTGGCTCACAAATAAGATTAATGACAATGAAGTGGTGCTTCCTGGATATCAAACTTTCAGGAAAGACAGGTGTAGCAAGAGAGTTGGAGGAGTCCTCGTTTATGCCAGGGATTACCTATGCTGCTTGGTCCTCCCAAGTACTAGGGTAGAGGGTGATTATGAATTATTAGCAATAAAATCACAGGTCAGGTGGCATGGAAAGACTCTATTCATAGCCTCAGTTTATCTTCCACCCACAAAAGCCAGAGATGGCTTCCCTAAAATACTGGATGCAACTGCTACCCTCCCTAAGGGCACAGAGCTTAGCATTACAAGTGATTTTAACATCAACTGGGATGGCAAGGGATCCACACCCATCAAGGACATGGTCACAACTTTCAACCTAACTCAACTTGTAGCTAGGCCGACCAGGTGAAACTACAAAACAGGCAAATACACCTTCCTAGATTGGCTCCTCTCACATTCCCCCTCTTGGACTTCAGAGTTCAAAGTCCAGCCTGACACCTTAAGTGACTACTCCCCAGTCACACTCATGTGGTCAAACAAATTTAACAAGCCTCCTCGCATCATAATTGAAAGCATGATCTTGAATAAGGGCAAGCTGGGGGCTTGCTCCTCTGCCCTCACCCAGCATGACTAGTCCTCCATCGATCAAGCACCCAATATTGACCAGGCCCTTAGTTTCTTTATAGAGGGATTCAACAACATCTGCAACATCTTTGCACCGCTGAGGAAAAGAAAAATGCGGGGGTAATGTCAATGGCTATATTAAGTGGGATCTCCTCTCCAAGAAGAAGGATAGGGACATCCTCTGGGAAAAATCCAGGTCTTGCAGTAAACATGACTTTCAATGTTATAGAGCTGCAAGAAACCACTGCACCAACCTCCTTCATCAAGCAAAGGCCAACTTCCACAAGAAGCAGCTTAATAAAACCTGGAGTAACGGGAATAACTTTTGGGAGAACATCAAAAACTTTCTTGGGAAGGACATGAAGAAGACTCCCTTTTCACTCAACAGCAGCAGCTCCACCATTACTGACCCACAACTCATCACTGATTCTTTCAACAAACAGCATTCACCAACCTAATCATAGTGCTACCCCCCCGACTACCTGCTTCTTGCTGGGAAGCAACCCAACTGCCTGCTTCACAGGGGCTCAAGCCCGGTCTTCTAGTTCAAAAAAGTGTCAGTGAGGTTTACAAATACATAAAAAAAGTATTAGGCAAGACCAGAATGGGCAATGGTGGAGACGACATGAAACTCCTATCCCTTACACTGGATGTCCTTATCGTGACAGTTACAAAGCTATTTAACAAATTGTTGACTCTTGCACAATTCCCTGGGATTTGGAAACAGACTCTCATGATGCCAGTGCACAAGAACAGCGACATGACATGCACCGCCAATTATAGGCCAATATCCATCCTGTCCCCCCATCTAAATCTTTGGAAAAGATTGCTGCAACCCAAGTCACTGAATGCCTCAACAAATACAATCTGTTATGTTCGAACCAACATAGCTTCAGGCAGAAACATAGCACCACCACTGCTTTGCTGGAATACATGGACTACCTGCACAAGGCACCAGACAAAAGCAAACTGGTGAGGCCAGTCTTCATAGAACTCACTAAAGCCTTTGACACAGTCAGTCATTCTCTCCTCCTGACTCAACTGTGGAACCTGGGTGTTGCAACCACTGCTGCTTGCTGGTTCAAGGACTATCTGAATCACAGAAGCCAACGTGTCAAGATTGGTCACATAGTGTCAAGCCCCAATGAGGTTTCATTAGGGGTCCCCCCAGGGGTCAATACAGGGCCCCCTACTATTCAGTCTCTTGCTAAATAATCTTCCTGAAGCCTGTGACACTAAACTGATACTTTACACAGACGACGCAGTACTTCTCACCTGTATTCATCCATAGATGCCTCCAATCCAAGCTACAGACCTCTTTCAACAATCTTGAAGACTGGTTCTATAGACATAAACTTCTATTAAACTACAAAAAGACCAAGATGATGCTTATAGCCAGCCCACAGCATAAAAAGATGGTCCCCTCCTCAACAGCTCCAACAAAATCAGTGAGCCACTAGAACAAGTACGCTCTTTCAAGTACCTGGGGATCACCCACAGATGACACCCTCACCTTCACCCAACAGATTGACTCAGTGGTTAAGGTGGTAAACACAAGCTGGATGTCCTGTATAAGCATAAATATATCACCCAAGAGGCTCTCAGTCACTCAGGCTCCAGTTCCATCCTTTCTATCATTGACTATGGACTGGTGGTTTACGGTGCAGCCAATGACACAGAACTAAAAAGGATTCACATTGCCCCAAAGAAAACTTGTAAGCTCACATTGGCTGCAAATCATAACACCCACACCTGTTCCTTGCATGAACAGACAAATTGGCTGACATTAAAGAGCAGGATAAAATTCCAAACCTGTCTCCTTGGAAAAAAGGTGTTAATGAGTAAAACCCTTCCATGCATTTCTAGCATCCTAACACCTAGTGTCACTAACTATGCCACCAGAGGCAGGATGAGGGGGACCCTATCAAAACCCTTCCATTGAACTGCTCAGGGACAGTGTGCTTTCACCTACAGGGCCTCTGTATGGCTCAATGAAATCCCAGTGCACTATCAAAACTCTCATTGTCTTCTGCACTTTAAAAATGGACTACGGCAACACCTTCTATCTAGTTCATTGAGTGACTGCCTCTGAGGACTCTAACTTCTATACCCTTTCACTCTTAACCAACCTGTTGTACCTGCTCCACTTACATCCCCTTCCTATTTTCTCCAACTCTACACCCTTGCCTGATATTCTAGTCTTCCTTTTCTCTCCCATGCCTTTCTCCCATTGCATCACCCTAGAAACCAACCTACCATCATGAACCACCCCACCTCCTAAGACAAAGCCACTACTCAAGGCTGGTCAAGTTCCTCTTGTCTCCCTGCAGTCACAGTTATATCTCTACTCCCAATATTATCCAACCGCTTTGAAAAAACTGTAGGGAAGCAGTTACAAGGTTACTTAGAGAACAATAAATTACACACATTGTATCAGTCAGGTTTCCACTTCAACCATAGCACATTAACAGCCCTAACAAAGGTAACTTCTGATATTCAGATCTTACTGGACAAGGGCCTCCTGGTTGGGGCCATATTTATAGATCTGTCCAGAGCATTTGACACGCTCAATCACTTTAGCTTTGCTGGATACATTGAGGGACACTGGCCTCGACCTGATGGCCCTGAACTGGTTCAGGAATAACAGACTGGTAGGACCCAACTAGTCACTTTGGGTACATTTACATCACAGTTTGAATGTGTTAAATCTGGGCTGATCCTGTTCAATCTGTATACCAATGGTGCCGGTGCCCCGATTAGAGAGGTGGGGCACCATTTGCATGCAGATGGTGTGATTCTGTGTGTGGAAACAGTTTCCAGTTCAGAAATTCAGAAAGTACTCCAAAGAAATGTTGATATTGTACAGGAGTACTACAAAGTACGAAATTTAATATTAAACAATTAAAAAATCACAAGTTATGCTTTTTGGAAATAAGCAGGTGGCTACTATAATTACACTTCAAATTAAAGCATCTACAAAACAAATATTAATACAATTGAACTACAGATATTAAGGAGTATGGTTGAACGCACAGTTGAAATGGGATGTACATGTAGACAATCTGATTAAAAGACTACATGGTAGGCTGGGGGCACTATAAGGACTCATACAGTGTATACACCAAACACTAGAAAACTCAAGCAATACTACAATAATTCCACTGTTTGACTATGGTGATAGTCTATGCAAGACCATCCAGGGCTGTACTAGAGTGGCTGGACATAGCCTTGAACAGATTTGATAGGTTTGCCCTGGTGCACCCTAGTTGGCACAATGTATAGATCTTTAAACTGGATTAGTTTAATGGTGTGTAGACATTTATAGTACAAATCACATTAAACTGTTCCTCCAATGAGTTGCTTTAGCATTGCTGAATGACTTCCATAAGTGTTGCTTGATACAGCATAAAGCTCTATAAAAAGTTTCTTAGCAGTAAAAACTCAGTTTTGGATCGCATTGTGACTGGACTGTCAATGCATTCCAATTGAGTGGCAAACACATTTTATAAACGTTGCTCTTGAGCTGGTTACACATTGCAAAGCAATGCAATGTGAGTTGCCAATGCATTGCCAACTGTCAAAAACAATGCTAAACCAACTCATTGGTGGAACAGTTTAATGCAATTTGTACTGTACATGTATTGCAATTAACTCACTAACATTTAGAGAAAAATACACCACCCTACTTGGACAATTTGTTTAAGACACATGCACCTAGAGGCTTGCGAAGAACACAAAACCTAGATTTAGCAATCCTCAAAATAAGAACAGCAATGTGGAGCTCTGTTCTAATGGTTAGTGGACCCAAACTCTGGAATGGGTTGCCAGACTACCTGAGAACAAAGGTAAGTGTCCCATGGAATGAAATCAAAAGCTGGTTATTTCAGAATCCCATACAACCAACAAACTGTGGCTATTGTTGACATTCTACACTTTTTTATGGTTATCTTATAAATGAAGATAAAAAGGGGAACTTGTAAAACTGAGTACTGTTGTTATTGCTAAAACCTTGTACTTTCAATGGCTGAAACTATTCCTGAGAAAGTTTGTGATTATTTAGAATATTTTTTTGTAAGCACTTTGTATCATTTTGCACAATATCTATTTTATATGCTGCAACTTATGTGCACATTTTATGAAATTGTCTTGTATGTAATGGACCCCATTGAAAATGAGCTAGTGCTCAATGGGTTATCCTTTTCTTTTAATTACATTTTCAAGGAATACTCTTTTACAAACAAGTGTAACCTCAGTCCCCACAAAGTCAAGCCCCTCTGCTCCTCACCAGTCATTCAGCCATGTGTTGACTCTCTTGATGCACCATACCCTGTTTGCCCCCTTGCCTTCGATGGGTAACAATTCTGAAAAGGTTACAGAGTGCATCTCCTGTCTAAGACTCCTCTCCCTAGCTCCCTGAACTGCTCCTGCACTACCCCAGCCTCACACCACATGCCAAGTCATTTGTCCCCAGGTGGACAATGTCTAGCTGTCCCTCCCATCCTGCTGTCCCAGCAATCCTTAGGATGTTCTGTCCATCACTGCAAGCCTTGGCACTAGGTAGGGAAATTACCTCCCTCTATCCCTCCCATCATGATCCCATGTCGACCCCTCGGATAGTTTCCCATCAGTGGTCATTTCCTCCTCATTTAGGGTCCTCTGCTTCCCCCAAGGATCTCTCCCATGGAGGCACCACAATCCACACAAGGGGTTGTATACAGACCCCCATCTCAGGGAGGAGGATGGATAAGGAAATGATAGACGGCATCTTTAGGATGACAGAGAAAGGAGAGATCTTATTGATGGGGGACCTGAATATGCCAGATGTTAACTGGAGCACCTTTGCTGCAGCCATATCCAAGAGCAGGACCAGTCTTGATGCCCTACAGGGGGCATGCCTCAGACAGCTAGTTTTTTAAAGGCCTCAGACAGCTAGTTTTTGGAAGGGAGCAATCTTAGACCTTGTACTCTCAAATGGGGATAAAAAGAGGATCTCAGATCTAGAAGTTGGCAGTATCTAGGAACAAGTGAACACCACACAGTGTGAGTCATAATAAGCACAACCATGCAGTCAAGCTATGCAAAAACAAGGATACTGGACTTTGTGGTTCATGTTAAACTCAGCTGCAAAGTCAAGCCACACAAAAGTGAGGGTACTGGACTTTAGGAGGGCTGACTTTGTCAACATTGGAGCATGCCTCAGGAAAGCACTAGCAAACAGGTAAGGAGGTGGGGTGGAGCAACAATGGAGAAACATCAAAACTGCCATAACAGAGGCAACAAGCCTTAGCGTGATGCAAACTAAACAAAAAAAAAACTATGATTCTCAAAAGAGGTGGTGGGGATGGTTAGGGAGAGAAAGATAGCATTTAGGAAGTGTAAGGAAACACAGAAGAAGCAGGACAGAGAACCAGTTAAAGCAGATGGAAGCAGGGAGAACAGTCAGAATAGCAAAGGCCCAAACAGAGGAAAAGATGGCTGACTTGGTTAAGAAGGGGGATAAAACCTTTTATAGGTGCAGTACATTAGGGAGTGAAGAAAGACAAAGGGGGGTGATAGTGAAGCTGAATAAAGGGATGGTGGGTGGGCGGTGGGCAGAGAGGAGAGTGAAAAAGCAAGGATACTGAATGAATACTTCTGCTCAGTATTCACAAAAGAAGAGGAGGGGGAGGTACCTAATTCAGTCACTAGAAGCACCCTGGATGGTGGGTTGATCACAGTCCTTTCACAGAAGGAAAGGTTCTGAAAGAACTCCTAAAACTGAATGTGGACAAAGCAATGGGGCCTAACAAGATTCACCAAAGAGTTCTAACAAAATTAAGGGGAGAACTAGTGACACCACTGACTACCCTTTTTAAGAAACCATGGGAGGACAGTGTGGTACCGGAGGACTGGAGAAAGGCTGATGTGATTCCCCTTCACAAGGTAGTACCCATGTAGAATGCTGTATATTGAGTGCTACACTTTTATACGACTCAATAATAATGCTCTGCAAGGGAGCGAGTGGTGCAATACTGCACCTATATCCTGTATAGAGAGGAGCTGTACTCACTACTACAGGATACAGGATCCTTTGTGGCTGATTCCCTCTGAGCTGATCACACAGCGTCGAAGTGTACTCCATTGCTTGTGATGCAAGCAGTCCCGGGTTCAGGTCCTGCTATGGGCAGAATAATTTTATTTTTTTTTAAATCCAATAACTTGCCCCATGGACCGCACCACCCTTGGAGTTGGTTATTTAAATTTGGGGGGTGCAGGGGCATGGAGGCACAGCCCCTCACATAAAAAAAGTGTTTTGTTTGCTTTTGTAAAGTATTGTAGTGACCGTCGCGATTTGCGATGGTTGGCACAGTATCTGTCGCCCTTTTGGCCACGGGCTCATATTTGTTCACTTTATGTGATAGGCAGTCTTTCAGACTCGCCTTCATCACATTAAACTCCTTCACAAAAGTGGAGTAAGACAGAGGCAGGAAACTACAGACCTGTCAGCTTGACCTGAGTGGTAGGGAAAATGATGGAATTACTTCTGATGGAAAGCACTGTTGAGTACCTAGAGGCCAGTGGAGCACAGGACCCAAGGCAGCGTGGATTCAAAGCAGGAAGGTCATATCAAATTAATCTAATAGATTTCTTTGACGAGTGACCAAAGTAGTAGACCCTGCAGGGGTTGCAGACATGGCCAACCTGGACTTTAGCAAAGGCATTTGACACAGTTTCATATAAAAGATTAATAAGCAAATTAGCTAGCCTGGGAGTGGGTCCTAGGGTGATAGCCTGGGTAAAACATTGGCTGTACAACAGGACACAGAAGGTAATACTAAACAGAGTCCACTCTAAAGAAAGGAGGGGTTACCAGTGGATTACCACAGGGTTCAGTACTGGGTCCAGTCATTTTTAATGTCTTTATATGTGGCACTGCAGAGGGACTGGAAGGAAAACTATGCCTCTTTGCAGATAACACTAAGATCTGCAACAGGGTTGATACACACGGGGGTGATGAAAGGATGAGAAGGGACTTGGCAAGGTTGGAGGAATGGTCAGAAGTATGGCAGACTGCATTCAGTGCAAAGAAGAGCAAAGTAATGCACCTGGGAAACAAAAGCCCAGGAGATGAGTATACAATGTGGAGGGGGGTAATAACAACAACAAAAATGGAAAAAGACCAGTGGGTAATCATATCAGATGACCTAAAGGTTAGCAAGCAATGTGAGAAGGCAGTAGGGATGGCTCGGGAGATACTGGGATGTATAGGGAGAGGCATCACCAGTAGAAAACAGGAAGTTGTCATCCCTCTGCACAGACAGTTGGTGCGACCCTATCTGGAGTACTGCATCCAGTTTTGGAGACTCCATCTCCGTAAGGACATAGACAAGATGGAGGCAGTCCAGAGGAGGGCAACAAATGGTGCATGGTCTGCAACAGAAGCCATATGAGGAGAGACTAAAGAAGCTTAATATGTATACCCTTGAGGAATGAAGGGAGAAGGGGCATGATAGAAACTTTTAAGTACCTCAAGGGAATCAACAAAATCCAAGAGGGTAGCATCTTTCAGAAAAAAAAGAGACATGCAAGAACAATGGGACACAATTTGAAGATAGGGAGGGGACGGCTTAGGGGCAATGTGAGGAAGTATTTTTTTAGAGAGGGTGGTGGACACATGGAACAACCTTCTCAAGGAGGTTGTGGGATCAGAAACAATGGGTGAATTTAAGAATACATCGGACAGATATAAGGCATTTCTGGTGGGGGGTAGGAAGAAACAGGCTGTTTATTAACTAGGGTCTGCAGCTTATCCAGTAGGTGAGGAAATGGACAGACTAGGTGGGCCAAGCGGTCCTTATTTGCCATCAAAGACTCTTTCTATGGAGGACTCCCACATCCTCCTTAGGTACCACTGTGGGTGCCTTTTTGGAACAGTCCCATCCTACAAGAGCAGCATAGCAGTTATGGAGTGGAACCATAGGAGAGACACATCTCTGCCTCACTGCCCTCACCCTTCCTGAGCCCACAGTCATCTAGCCATTCCACCTCCTTTGCAACTGTTGAGTCAGCAGTGGTGGACTTGGTAGTCTCTGGGTGGGGAAGGAGATCTTCTGAATCCCAAACAACTCAGCCTTGGAGATGAGCAACTTCCACCCTCAGCCCAGAGAGATGCCTACAGATGGGACAGCACCATAGTCTCCACAAAGTCTCCTTGAAGACCGTCACCCTCACAGCTGCTGCACTACACCACTCCCATCACATGTATATACAGCCCCCCTGCTTTTATGTACTTTTTTTCTCTCTCTCTTCCCCTTTTTCTCCTCCCTTTTCTATTTTCATTAAGTAGAAAAACACCCTTGCTTAGTTGCCTTTGTGCTCCACAGCTGTTTCTATGTGTTCTGGTGATCCCTCCCTTCTGACCTCCGGCAGGAAGTATCTATCTGGGGTCAGTCACCTCCTAGCACCCATAAAAGTGAAGCTAGCCCCAGGTAGCTAGGTGCAGAGGTGGGAGGAAGGCCAGTGATGTCTGTATGTTTGTTCTGTGCCCTCTTCTCCTTATGTTCATTTGCTGCTGCTAGCCAAATGTCAATGTGTTGCCTTTCTAAATCGCTAAACTCTTCACTTTTCATTACATTCCCTTTCTGTGTTTCTTCTATTTGAGATGTTTGCAACATCTGAATGTCTAACTATCTACATATTACATACACGTGTGTGTGTGTATATATATATATATATATATATATATATATGTGTGTGTTTCAATACACACACACATCTATACATACATACATAAATACACAAGTTCAAATATATTTGCAGTTTTTATTACCATGTTGGTAAGAGCAGATTTATTTTCTGTTTACATGCTTCATCATATCAAATCACTTTTCTTTGCTCAGTTCCATGTATTTACACTGAATACCTCTGGTGCCTTTTTCTTTTCTCATTACTTCTTCTCTGTTGCTTTCTGTAGCCTGTCCAAGCTATTGTCATCTACATACATTTTCATTTTAATTTGTCCTAGCAAAGATCTAAGATTGACATCTGTAACATTGTTTTGTTCAATTTGTCTGGTGTAACTATCACTCTCTGTTGCAACTGAGTGTGAAGCCTTACTGCATACATAGGACTGGCAGTATAGCCTAGAGGTTAGAGTAACAAGCTGCGAATAAGCTTGGTACATCCAAGTAACCTGATCTGTCACTTTCACTTTCCACCACTCCATCCAAGCCCTCTCTATCCAACATGAATTTGTTCTGTCTTGGTTAGTGTCTCCAAATGTTCTGGGATTTTTAATATCATGTTGAGAATGGAACCTATTCTTAAGCCACTGCATATTCAGAAATCAGGAACTCAGTACTGTATTAAGTCTTTGATTTATTCTGAGATAAGTCTTAGCACATATAGAATGAATTTGCTGATGCCTTATCAGATCACTCTTCTTGCCAAAATGCTTGCTGCATTCAGCACATTTATATGGTCTCTCTTGGGGTTAGTATCACCACATGTTTATGTATTTTTGATACTATGATAAGAATGGACCCAATTCTAAAGCCAGAGAATATTCAAAACACAAGAAATCAGTGCTGTATTAGTCTTTGATGTTTGCTGAGAGCACTCCAGAGTGAATTCGCTGATGTTTTATCAGGTTACTCTGATCATCAAAACTCTTCTCACATTTACAGTGACTTCAGATGGTATTCACCCCCCTTGGATTTTGTCACATTTTGTTGTGTTACTACCAGAATTTTTAATGCATTGAAATGATTTTCCCCCTTGATTCACACAGCATGCTCAACAATTTAAAGGGGCAAAAATATTTTTATTGTGTAACAAAAATGTATGAAACATTAAAAACTGAAATATCTTGTTTACTTAAGTATTCACCCCCCTGAGTCAATACTTTGTAGAAGCGCCTTTGGCAGCATTTACAGCTTTGAGTCTTCTTGGGTATGTCTGTATCAGCTTTGCACATCTGGATTTGGGGATTTTCACCCATTCTTACTTGCAGATTTGCTCAAGCTCTATCAAGTTGGATGGGGAGCATTGGTGAACCACAATCTTTAAGGTTTTCCACAGATTCTCAATGGGATTCAAGTCTGGGCTTTGGCTGGGCCACTCAAGGACATTCACCTTCTTGTTCTGAAGCCACTCCAGTGTTGCTCTGGCTGTATGCTTGGGGTCATTGTCCTGTTGGAACGTAAATCTTCTCCCCAGTCCAAGGTCTATTGCATACTGGTGCAGGTTCTCCTTAAGGATGTGCCTGTATTTGGCTCCATTCATTGTTCCCTCTATCCTGACAAATGCCCCAGTCCCTGCCACTGAAAAGCATTCCCGTAACATGATGCTGCCACACCATGCTTCATGGTAGGGATGGTGTTACATGGGTGATGAGCTGTGTTCGGTTTACGCCAGGCATAGAGCTTTGCATTCAGGCCAAAGAGTTCAATTTTTGTTTCATCAGACAGAGAATCTTTTGCCACATGGACTCGGAGTCTGCCACATGCCTTCTTGCGAACTCCAGGCATGCTATTATGTGGCCTTTTCACAGGGAGTGGCTTCTGTCTAGCCACTCTCCCATAGAGGCTACATCTGTGAAGTGCTGCAGAGATTGTTGTCCTCTGGACAGGTTCTCCCATCTCTGCCATGGAACTCTGTAGTTCTGTCAGGGTGGTCACTGGGTTCTTGGTCACTTCCCTGACCAAGGTCCTTCTTGCCCGGTTGCTCAGTTTGGGAGGATGGCCTGCTCTAGGAAGAGTCTGGGTGGTTCTATAATCTGTGTGCTCCTGGGAACTTTCAACACCCTAGAAATGTTTTTATACCCCCCTCCCCAGATCTATGCCTTCTCACAATTCTATCATGGAGTTCTATGGACAGCTTCTTCATCTTCATGGTAGAGTTTCTGCTCTGACATTCACTGTCAACAGTGGGACCTTATATAGACAGGTGTATTTCCTTTGAAATCATGTCAACCATTTGAACTGACCACAGGTGGATTCCATTCAAGTTTTAGAGTGATCTCACAAGGAAATTGGATGCACCTGAGCTCAATTTGGAGTGTCATAGCAAAGGGGGTGAATACTTATCAAATCAAGACATTTCAGGTTTTTATTTTAAATTAGATGTTAGAAATTAGTGAATTTGCTGATGTGATCTCAAGTTACCCTAACTGGAAAACCTCTTGTTACATTCATCACATTTACATGGTGTCTCTTTTGGGTTAGTGTCACCAAATGTTCAGGGATTTTTGATACCGTAACAAGAATGGGCCACATTCTTTAACCAGGGCATATTCAAAACTCAAGAAACTAGCACTGTATTAGTCTTTGATGTTTGCTGAATGTGCTCTTCTCAGCACACACAACGTCCCCAAGAGTGGCACCCTTTTGAAGTTCATAAGGTGTCACAAGTATTGGTAGCATACTTAAATGTGCCTGAACGTTCTTTTTGATTAGTCCCATTGCTCCAAGCACTACTGGAACAATTTGTATGTCCTTTTTCTACACCAGTATGGTGTCTGACTCCACATCTTGGTAATTTCATGATTTTGTGTCTCTCTGTATGCAGGACACTGTAGTCACTAGGAGGTGCCTATTTCAATCAACAATGCTAGCTTTGTTCTTTTTTGTTATATTACAATATCTGGTTTTCTCGCTTCCACTTTCTTGGCTAATCCCATGTGATCATTGCTTCTTCATTCTCTGCGATTCTTTGTGGTTCATGTTTCCAGGGTTTCTCTGCTACTTGCATGTTATAGTATCTGTACAGTTTCCAGTGGATCAATTTTGCTACGTTGTTGTGTCTTTCAATATACAGACCTTCTGTCATGGGTACTTCACAGCCAGCCACAAGATGTGCAACTGTTTCTAATTATGTACTACAGAACCAGAACTTATTTTTGTCTCCTAGGAATTTTTTGAACCATCTTGTGCGTATGCCACTGTCTTGGGCTGCCATTACAAATCTTGCATCTCATGACCTAAATTCACCTCTTTTTAACCACTCATGGATCAGGGCTTGGTCGACCTGTGGTTGTTCCAGTAACTCCCTGTATTTTCCACTATAATTATGGGCTTTCTAGTTGTTTTTCCTATTCTCTCTCTCTTGGGTTGTGTCTAAGTGTTTAGGAATTTCTGATACTGTGACAGGAATGGACCCCATTCTTTAGCCAGGGCATATTCAAAACTCAAGAAATTAGTACTGTATTAGTCTTTGATGTTTGATGAGAGTGCTTTTCTCAGCACATGCAACGTCCCCAGGATGGCTTCCTTTTGAAGTTCACAAGGTGGTACAAGTATTGGTAGTATGTTTAAATGTGCCTGAAAATTCTTTTTGATTAGTCCCATTGCTCCAAGCACTGTTGGAACAATTTACGTGTCCTTATTCCACATCAGTCTGGTTTCTGAATGCATATCCTGGTATTGCATGATTTTGTGTGTCTCCATATGCAGGACACTGTAGTCACTAGGGGTTGCTATTTCAATCAGCAATGCTACCTTCGTTCTTTTTTCTTGTATTACAGTATCTGGTTTTCTCACTTGCACTTTCTTGGCTGTGGGTATTGGGTGATCCCACATGATCACCTCTTCATTCTCTGTGATTCTTTGTGGTTCATGTTTCCAGTGTTCTCTGCTCCTGTATGTTATAGTGCCTGCACAGTTTCCAGTGGATCAATCTTCCTATGTTTTCTCTCTCGGGGTTAGTGTCTCCAAATGTTTAGGGATTTCTAATACCATGACAAGACTGGACCCCATTCTTTAGCCAATGCATATTCAAAACTCAAGAAATTAGTACTGTATTAGTCTTTGATGTTTGCTGAAAGAACTCTTCTCAGCACACACAATGTCTCCAAGATGGCTTCCTTCTGATGTTCATAAGGTGGTACAAGGATTGGTAGCATATTTTAATGTGCCTGAAAGTTCTTTTTGATTTGTCACATTGCTCCAAGCACTATTGGGACAATTTGTGTGTCCTTATTCCACATCAGTTTGGTTTCTGATTGAATATCTTGGTATTTCATGATTTTGTGTCTCTGTATGCAGGACACTAGTCACTAGGGGTGGCTATTTCAATCAACAATGCTACCTTTGTTCTTTTTTACAATATCGGGTTTTCTTGCTTCCACTTTCTTGGCTGTTGGTATTGGGTGATCCCATGTGATCATTACTTCTTCATTCTCTGAGATTCTTTGTAGGTCATGTTTCCAGTGTCTCTCTGCTACCTATATATTATAGTGTTTGCACAATTTCCAATGGATCACTCTTGCTACATTGTTGTGTCTTTCAGTATACAGGCCTTCTGCCATGAGTACTTCACATTCAGCCACGAGATGCACAACTGTTTCCAATTCTGTGCTACAGAACCTGCACTTGTCTGTTTTGTCTGTTTTTTCCATGGATTTTGTGAACCATCTTGTGTGTAGTCAACTAGGTCAGGCTGCCATTATCACTCTCTCATCTCGTGACCTAAATTCACCTCTTTTTAACCACTCATGGGTCAGGGCTTGATCGACCTGTGGTTGTTCCAGTAGCTCCCTGTATTTTCCACTATAATTTTGGGCTTAAGGGAGGAATAGTGAAAATTAATAAGGGAGAGGGGAGGTGGGCAGAGGGACACAGTGAAAAGGCAGAGTTACTGAATGAATACTTTTGCTCAGTATTCACAAAAGAAGATGAGAAGGAGTTACCTAAACCAGACAATAGAAGCACTCTGGGTAGGGGGGTTGACACCAGTCCATTTACAGAAGAAAGAGTCCTGAAAGAAAGTACAGTTACTTAAGAACTTACCGTAACAGTAGATCTTTGAGAACAGCTCACACCATTACGACTGAAGCCGTCAGGCACCAGGACCCCATGGAAATTTTCTAGCTAGCAGTCTTCAGCGGGGACCGCCTCAGATGTCGGTCCCGTCCCTGACGTCAGGCATAGTACATAAGGAGGAAGTCCCCCCACAATCCTCAGTTCTCCCGCCAGAGACTACCGGCCAATGGATGACATCAGAAGAGGAGACCGAGGATCCGCCATCAGATAACCAAGACTAAAGACAAAATATCACATTTCGTAAGATGGATGTTTGCCTATGACCTACCTCCACAAGAAGAGGGATGGTGGGCAGAAAGGTACCTGCTGCAAGAGCTGTTCTTGAAGATTTACTGTTACGGTAAGTTCTTACGTAACTGTACTATCTTACTTTGAGATACAGCTCTTGCAGCAGGTTACACCATTAGGACTGATTCCCAAGCAATAGTGGCAATCTTATACCACAGGGAGGAGGAAAGGTAGGGATCACAACCCTACTCGAGCCTCAGACAGAAGTCTCTGAAGGACGGCTAGGCCGAAACCTGCTCCTCACCTCGATGCAATGTCCAGGCTGTAATGCCTAATAAAGGTACGCACCGAGCTCCAGGTGGCTGCAGCACAAATGGCTGAGGTGGAGGCATTCCTTAGCACCACAAAGGAAGTGGCCACTCCTCTCGTGGAGTGACTCTTGACCACACCTGGTAAGGGTTTGTTGCACTTGTCATAACAGAAAGAGATACACTGGATGAGCCAACACGATATAGACTGTTTAGAGACAGGAGCTCCTTTCATTCTCTCAGTGAAGGAGACAAACAGTTGATCCAACTTTCGATACTGTTTGGTTCTGGTCAGATAATATCTGAGGCACCTGTGTACGTCAAGGGTATGAAGCAATGCTTCTCCTCAGTTGGTGTACTTGGGAAAGTACACTGGTAAGTTGATATCCTGATTAAGGGTGAGGGCTGAGACCACCTAAGGCAGAAACTTTGGGTTTGTCCTCAGGGATACCCTATCCTGATGGAAAATTAAATAAGGCTCTTTGCACATAAGTGCATGCAATTCAAAGATCCTTCTTGCTGAAGTAACTGCAACTAAAAACAATGTTTTCCACGACAGAAAACATAGCTTGCAATCCAGGGCTGGTTCAAAAGGTGGCAGCATAAACTGCTCCAGAACAAAGGGCAAGTCCCAAGGGGGAACCGGATCCTTAATAGATGACCTAAAGTGGAGGACTCCCCTTAACAAAGACATGAGTAGTGTTCAATTGGGCCACCATCCGATGGCCTATGTGGGCATGGTAAGCCGAAATTGCACAAAGATGCACCTTAATCGAGGAGTAAGCCAGTCTGGACTGAAAAAGTGAAAGCAGGTAATCCAGAACCAGCTTTTCGGGACATTCTAATGGTGAGAAGTAGTGCACTTGAGCCCACAAGCAAAATCTGTGCTATTTCAAGGCGTATGTTGCGTGTGTTGCCCGGATTTCTAGCGGCAGAAAGTACATCTGCCACTTCTTGCGAGACCCTGAGTCGCATCATGGCTATGTCTCTAGGAGCCCAGTGTGTAGGTTCAATGAACATAAGTCTAGATGGACTAATAAACCCTCCTCCTGAGACAGCAGATGGGAGCTGATTGGCAAATGAAGTGGAGGTTTCCGGGATAGCTGATGCAGAAGCAGGAACCAAATTTGTCTGGGCCAGAAAGGCGCTATCAAAATGAGCATCGCCTGCTCCCTGCAAAGTTTTAAGAGAACTCTCTGGATCAACAGGAAAGGAGGGAAGGCATATAGGAATCTTCCTGCCCAGGAGAGGGACAACGCGTCTTGCCAGAAAACACCAGGCCCTGGATCTAGCGAGCAAAAATTTGGGCAGTTTTGCGTTGGATGGGGACGCGAAAAAAGGTCTAACTCTGGAGTGCCCCATCTGTGGAACAGGTCCTCTGCCACCTCCTGTAGAAGTTCCCACTCATGGACTCTGGCCTGAGAATGACTCAGGCTGTCTGCAATGGTATTGTCCACTCCGGGGATGTATACTGCAATAAGGTTTACACTGTGCTGTACTACCCACTCCCACAGTCTCATGGCCTCCCTGCAAAGGGGGTAGGAGTGAGTGCCTCCTTGTTTGTTAAGGTAATACATCACCACAGTATTGTCTGTTTGCAAAAGAAGAGTACTTGGTGGAATCTCTAACTGGAAGGCTTGTAGGGCGTAAAGGACCACCCTCATCTCCAAAATGTTGATGTGGAGATGAGATTCCTGGACTGTCCATGTGCCCTGGGACCTCACCTCATCCAGGTGTGCTCCCCACCCAAGCCCTGAGGTGTCTGTGGAGAAAGTCACAGTCGGAGACGGTGCTGTGAAGGCAACCCCCGCGAAGAGGTTCCCCGGCTCTAGCCACCATTGCCAATCCCTAATCACAGCATTCATGATTTGAACTGGCTGCTGCAGATGGTCTTGCCTTTGGTCCCACTGCACCCTTAGCATCCACTGGGTTACCCGCATGTGGAGCCTTGCCATCAGGACTGTTGCAATAGCTGCAGCCATGTGTCTGAGCAGGCGAAGAACCAGTCTGGCCGGGATGGTCTTCTTCACCGACAGGTCCCTTATGAGGGATCGCATGTGTTCTGCTCTGTCCGAGGGAAGAAATGCTTTCCCTCTGACACTGTCCAGAACTGTTCCTAAAAACTGCAGTTTCTGGGACGGTACCAGGAGAGACTTCTCATAGTTGATGAGAATACCCAGTGACTGAAAAAGGGCCTGGGTACGGTGAATGGCCATCAGTGCTTCCTTGGAGGGAGCCATGAGAAGCCAGTCGTCCAGATACGGGAACACGTAGTGGCCTTGTCTCCTTAGAGATGCCGCTATAACCACCATGCACTTCATGAAGATGCGAGGTGCCAATGACAGCCCAAAGGGAAGCGCTCAGAACTGATAATGATGGCTCTGAAACACGAGGCACAGGAACCTCCTGTGCACTTGAGCAATTGGGATGTGCAGGTAGGCATCCTGCATGTCTAATGATGCCAAAAAGGCATCCCGCTTCAGCATGGGGATTAGACCCGGAAGGGTCACCATGCAGAAGCATTTGTAGATGACTGACAAATTGAGGTCGCTGACGTCCAGAATTGGATGAAGGTCCCCTGTTTTCTTTGGAACCAGGACAAAGTGCGAATAATAGCCAAACCCTCTCTGGTTCTCTGGAACGTGCTCCAAGGCTTCCTCCTCCAGAAGCACGAGCACTTCCTGCTGTATGAGCAGGGCATGCTGACCCAAGTAGCGGGAAAGCAGAGGAGTCCTTGTAGGTGGGCTGCCTACGAATTCTATATAGTGGCCTTTTTTGACCAATTGTAGCACCCACCTGTCGGTGGTGATTGACCACCACCCCAGTAGGTGACGTGCGATGCGACCCCGACCTTCATTTCCCACTGATCCCGAGGAAGGGCAGGGGCCGGGAAGGAGTCATGCTGTGGCAGCATTAGATCCCGCAGGTTGGGCCAGCTTTGCAACTCGGTGGCCTCTGCCTGACGATGACTTAACCTGGGCTTTTCGGGTGAAGGAGCCCCTTTGCTGTTGTCCGGAACACAGTTGTTGCCTTTGTGTTTGGCCACGCTAGCGACTCTGGTTCCTATGAAAGGAACTAAGTCGAGATCTGTACATAGCCTGAACAGATCTAACTGCCTTCCCTGCATCCTGAAGTTTGGTGATCACCTTCTCCGAGGCTTCACCAAACAGGACTTCACCATAGTAAGGGACGTCCATGATATTCTTCTGGACGTCCGGGGTTAAACCGGAGACACAGAGCCAAGAGTGTCTCTGGAGACACATGCCTGAGGCTGCAGCTCTGGCCGATGAGTCTGCAGAATTGTATGCGGCTCTGAGCACCTGGGTCCCCACGTCCGAACCCGTACAGAAGAGATTTAAAAGCTCCCCCTTTTGCCCACCATCGGCATCTTTTCAACCAGGTCCTGTCTCTGCTCCCACAATGAGTTCTGGAATTGAACCATGTGGGTGAGGTAATTTAGAGACCTGATGGCGCAAATCGCGGCCACGTACATGCGCCTACGCAGGACATCCAACTTCTTGGATTCCGGGTCCGGTGGCTGTGTGCTCAAATGCTGAGGTCTCTGAGACCAGTCATGTGAGGCCGTGATGACCAGGGAATCAGCCAGAGGATGGTTCACCAGGTACTGGTCCTCCCTCGGGGCCTTGTACAGGTGGTCAGCCTTCTTCAGCACTGCCAGAGTCGAATGCGGACACTTCCACGCAGCCTTGGTGACATCCGCAAAGGTGTCCACCAAGGGTGGGACTACCACAGGGTTTGGGTCTTTCTGCTGAAGATAGCAGGCAAGGCGTTGTCTCTCGGGGTCTAGTTCTTCAGCGTCCCACCTCATGTTCTCCTGGATATGCCTCATGATCTCAGCAAATGAGGGGTCATCCGGAGGGGACCTGGGAAGGTTGCGTGGGTCTGAGGAGAGGACACTGATGGGAGAAGTGAGGTGTCAGATCTGGAGTCCTCTACAGATGAGGTATACTGGCGTCGTCTGGGTCTTTTAGGGCTGGGGGACCCTGAAGTGGATCTTGAGGGAGGTCTCCTATCCGATGATCTGCCCCTGGGAGGGGGGGTGTTGGCTCATTGGGGGTCAGTGACCGTGCTACGGACCCCTTGGATGGAAGAGGGGGCGCAGGCATTGAAGGAGTAGCCGGAGTAGGAGGAGGGTGTGTGGTGACCACATCCTTCCTGATGGTATCCCACCAGAAGGTGAAGAGCTTCTTCACTTCTGCCAGATTCAAGCCTGATGACAGGCCGGGTACCGGTGGCCTGTCGCTGGTGCCGGACATCAGGTACCCGGGGGTTTCCCACTCTGGGGAGGATTCCCGTGGGAGCTTGATGGTTCCGGAGTCACCCACCTGGTCCTCGGGCTGAGTGATATCCTCCGATGATGCCTTCCGACCAACATCGGTAGGCGACGGTGGTGCAGTCCTCCCCTCTAGGATAGCCGAGATCGGTCCTCCAGCCGACGCCCTTGGGGGTGAATGCCTGGCCAGCGACGGGTGTCTCACTGTAGCCAGCTCCTGGGAGTGCCTATGATGCTTGGCCGACATCGGGTCCGACGTCCGCTTCAGGGATGTCAGTTCCTTAGTCTTGTGCTGGACTGGGTCCAACCACGGTGGCTGGGACACTGACCTGGCGTCGTAATCCGGACGGTGGGAAGAAGACTTTTGGCACTCCCCAGACTTGGACGAGGCCTTAGAAGGAGTGGATGAAGCCGAAGGCCTGGAAGTCGTGATAGGCTGCAGGGAGGAGGAACCACTGGAGGATCTGACCTGAACCGGGGGAGGCTGAGATTGAGCCCTGGAGGGAGAGCGGTCTGACCTCGAGCCGGAGCTGTGGGAGTCCAAGGCCCTCGACGGGGACCTGGGCCTTTCCTTCTCCCGGTGTTTTTCCCGGTGCCTATGGGTCTTCTCTGATGACTCCCCCCTGGATGAAGGTTCCCTATCCATAGCTTTGAGTTTCTCCTCCAAGAGAAACGCTTGAAGGGCCTTCTGGCGGCGGATCCTGGTGCAACTGTTGAAGCCCTGGCAGAAGGAGCAGGCCTTGGTGTCGTGGTCCAGGCCTAGACAATGCACACAGGCAGAGTGAGGATCCTTGAAGGGGATCTGTTTGCCGCAGGCACACTTTGATGGGTGACCTTCCAGAGAAGTGTTTGGAGAGGACATCAGATGAGTCCAATTTCGATAGGAGAAGAAAAGAACGTCATAGTTCCTAGTCGTCGCATGCTAGAAAGTGACTGAGAGGCCAATGCTTGCGATGTCAATGGCAGGAAAAGAACTGAGGATTGTGGGGGAACCGCCTCCTTATGTACTACGCCTGGTGTTGGGGGCGGGACCGACGTCAGAGGTGGTCCCCACTGAAGACTACTAGCTAGAAAATTTCCATGGGGTCCCGGCGCCTGATGGCTTCAGTCCTAATGATGTAACCTGCTGCAAGAGCTGTATCTCAAAGTAAGATCTCCTAAAACTCAAGGTGGACAAAGCAATGGAGCCTGACAGGATTCACCCCAGAATCCTAAAAGAACTAAGGGAGGACCTAGTGACACCACTGACCACACTTTTTAACAACTCATGGGAGGATGAGTTGGTATCTGAGGACTGGAGGAGGGCAGATGTGATTCCCCTTCACAAAAGTGGGAGCAAGGCAGAAGCAGGAAACTACAGACCTGTAAGTTTGACCTCAGTGGTATGGAAAAAGATGGAATCACTTCTGAAAGAAAGAAAGAACTGTTGAGTACCTAGAGGCCAGTGGGGCACAGGACCAAAAACAGCAAGGATTTACAGTAGGAAGGTCATGTCAGATGAATCTAATAGATTTCTTTGACTGGGTGACCAAAGTAATAGACCAGGGAAGGGCTGTGGATATGGTCTATCTAGACTTTAGCAAGGCATTTGACACAGTCCCGCACAAAAGATTGATAATTAAGTTAGCCAGCCTGGGAGAGGGTCCCAGGGTGGTAGCCTGGGTAGAAAACTGGCTGTACAACAGGACACAGAAGGTAATAGTGAATGGAACAAATTACGAAGAAAGGGGGATCACTAGTAGAGTACCTCAGGGCTCAGTACTAGGTCCAGTCCTCTTTAACATTTTTATAGGTGACATTGTGGAGGGTCTGGAGGGAAAGGTATGCCTCTTTGCAGATGTCACAAAGATCTGTAATAGAGTTGATACACTGGGGGGGGTAGATAGGATGAAAAGGGACTTGGTAAGGTTGGAGGAATGGTCAGACATATGGCAATTTAGATTCAATGCAAAGAAGTGCAAAGTAATGCACCTGAGAAATAAAAACCCAGGAGAAGAGTACACAATAGCAGGGGAGGTACTAACAACAACAAAAATGGAAAGGGACCTGGGGGTAGTCATATCAGATGATCTAAAGGTGGGTAAGCAATGTGAGAAGTCAGTAAGGAGAGCCAGGGGGGATACTGGTATGCATAGGAAGGGACATCACAAGTAGAAAAAGGGAAGTGGTTATCCCTCTGTACAGACAGTTGGTGAGACCCCATCTGGAGTACTGTGTGCAGTTTTGGAGACCTCATCTATGCAAGGACATAGACATGATGGAAGCAGTCCAGAGGAGGGCAACTAAAATGGTGCAGGGTCTGCATCAGAAACCATATGAAAAGAGACTGAGAGAGCTTAATATATATACCCTTGATGAAAGGAGGGACGGGGGGGCATGATAGAAATGTTCAAGTACCTCAAGGGAATCAAAATCCAGGAGGGTAGCATCTTTCAGAAAAAGAGTTGTGTAAGAACAAGGGGGCACAATTTAAAGATAGAGGGGGGATGGTTCAGGGGTAATGTGAGGAAATGTTTTTTCACAGAGAGAGTGGTGGATGCATGGAACCGCCTTCCTGGAGAAGTTGTGGGGTCTAAAACAGTGGAGGAATTCAAACATGCATGGGACAGACATAAGGCAATTATAGTTGAGGGGGGGGGAATGGCGGGAAGTAGGCTGTTGGTTAACTAAAATCTGCAGCTTATCCAGTAGGTAGGGAAATGGGCAGACTGGGTGGGCCAAGTGGTCCTTATCTGCCGTCAAAGTCTATGTTTCTATATTTCTTTACAATTGTTTTTTCTTTTCTGTTGGTCTTTGTCCTTGTACTCCTTTTTCTGGTTCTTTGCACTTTCTGTTGCTGACTGTTCCTTATCTACTTGTGGACTGACATCAATCTCTGCTACCCTTCTGAAGGCTTCTCCTAATTTGATGAGTGAAGTCATTTTAGGCTTATTTTCTTCATGATGCAAGACCTTGACTATATTTGGGTCCAAGGATGTCAGTAAGTATGCATGTAGCCCCACTATTGTGGATCTATATGTGTGTACTCAATCTCAATGAGGCCCATGCCTCCCTCCGACCTTGGGATGTATAATTTTGGCATGCTCTGGTTTTTGTATATTAACTGGTGAGCATGAAACATTTTTCTTGTTTTTATATCTAGCTGGTTCAACACTTTCTGTGGCTAGTCTATCACACACAAGCTGTATGATATCAGTGGAAGGGCGAGTTGGTTTATAGCTTGCACTTTATTTCGTGTTGTCAAAGCAGTTTTCAGAATTAGCTTTAATCTTCTAAAATACTCCTTGCTTACTTTTACTCTCATTTGTTCATGTTGTACTGTTGCCCTTTCATCTATTCCCAGGTATTTATACACTCCCTCTTGCTCAAGTTCTTTTATGTCACAAACCTCCGCCAGATTCATGTTTTCTTTATGAGTTAACTTTCCTGCTACAAATGTTGCTTTGGCACATTTGTGTAGGCCAAACGTCATCTGTATGTCATCAGAAAAGGTTTTAAAATTTGTAATCTCTCTCAAGGTTAATGTCTCCAAATGTTTAGGGGATTTCTAATACTGTGGCAAGAATGGACCCCATTCTCTAGCCAGGGCATATTCGAAACTCAAGAAATTAGTACTGTATTAATCTTTGATGTTTGCTGAGAGCGCTCTTCTCAGCACACGCAACATCCCCAAAATGGCTTCCTTTCGAAGTTCATAAGGTGTCACAAGTATTGGTAACATATTTAAATGTGCCTGAAAGTTCTTTTTGATTAGTCCCATTTCTCTTAGCACTTACTGGAACAATCTGTGTGTCCTTATTCTACACCAGTTAGATTTCTGACTGCATATCTTGGAATTTCATGATTTTGTGTATCTGTATGCAGGACACTGTAGTTACTAGGAGTGGCTATTTCAATCAGCATTGCTACCTTTGTTCTTTTCCAGAGTGAATTCGCTGATGTCTTATTAGGTCACTCTTTTGGCCAAAACTCTTATCGCATTCAGCACATTTGTATGGTCTCTCTCCAGAATGAATTTGCTGATGCATTAATAGGCTACTTTTCCAGCAAAAACTTGTGTCACATTCAGCACATTTATACGGTTTCTCTCCAGAGTGAATTCTCTTATGTCTTCTCAGGCCATCATTCCAGCGAAAACTCTTGTCACATTCATCACATTTATATGGTTTGTGTCGAGAGTGAGTTCTCTGATGTCTTGTCAGTTTACCTTTACTGAAAAAATTCTTGTCGCATTCATCACATTTATATGGTCTGTCTCCAGAGTGAATTAGCTGATGTCTTGTCAGTTCACCTTTACTAAAAAAACTCTTGTCACATTCATCACAGTTATATGGCCTCTCTCTAGAGTGAATTCGTTGATGTTTTCCCAGGTCACTCTTACTGAAACAACTCTTGTCACATTCATTACATTTATAAGGCCTCTCTCCAGAGTGAGTTCGTTGATGTCTTGTCAGTTCACCTTTACTGAAAAAACTCTTGTCGCATTCATCACAGTTATATGGCCTCTCTCTAGAGTGAATTCGCTGATGTTTTCTCAGGTCACTCTTCCTGAAACAACTCTTGTCACATTCATTACATTTATATGACCTCTCTCCAGAGTGAATTAGTTGATGTGTTTTCAGGTTACTCATCTTGCCAAAACTCTTGTCACATTCATCACATTTATATGGCCTCTCTCCAGAGTGAATTCGCTGATGTATTTTCAGGTAACACTTCTGACCAAAATGTTTGCTGCATTCCATACATTTATAAGGTTTTTCTCCAGAATGAATTTGCTGATGTTTTTTCAGGGCACTAATCCAACAAAAGCTCTTTGTGCATTCTGTACATTTATAAGGTCCCTCTCCAGAATGAATTAGCTGATGCGATCTCAGTTCACTCTTACCGAAAAAACTCTTGTCACATTCATCACAGTTATATGGCCTCTCTCTCGGGGTTAAAGAGTGGATTAGCTGATGCAATCTCCATTCATTCTTACTGAAAAAACTCTTGTTACATTCATCACATTTATATGGCCTCTCTTTAGAGTGAATTCGCTGATGTTTTTTCAGGGTACACTTCCGTCCAAAACTCTTGCTGCATTCTGTACATTTATAAGGTTTTTCTCCAGAGTGAATTCGCTGATGTATTTTTAGGTTCCTCTTTTTGCCAAAATTCTTGTCACATTCAGAACATTTATATGGTCTCTCTCCAGACTGAGTTTGCTTATGTTTTGTCAGTACACTGTCCAGGGCAAAACTCCTGCCACATTGAGTAAATGTATATGGTATCTTGTGAATTTGGTGTGCTGTAGTTTTATACTGCACAGTAAAACTCTTGTCAGTACATTTAACAGCATTTAGCTTGCATAAACTTCTCTGATATTTGGTACATGTCAATTGTCCCTCTCCTTCATGGATCTGTTGTAGAGTGATGATATGTAGGTCCTGAAAATTCTTCCTGCACTGAGGATATTGATGAGGTTTTTCTGTTGTGTGACCCAGATGGAAATTCTCATGTGATTTTTGATGGTTCCAACTCTCATTACATTCAAATTTCCTGCAGACTGAAAATAAATATGTAATTAGTATTTTCTTACAATAAGGAAAAAAACAGTGTCAATTGTTTTTATCTTAATCTTTTTAAAAGACCCATTAACTTTCCTGAGATCTAACCACAGAAACGTGCATTTAAGACATTCCCATTTTAAAATACTATACTCTGGCTTAAATTATTATTTCTGCCACATTTCAATGTATTGTTTGTATTGACAATGCTCATAGAATGAGTCTGACCAATTCTGATTTCTCATTGCTTGACAGTTGGTCACAAGGACATGCAATAAAACATGGCAGGAGGGGTATGCTAACCAGACAAAAGACTGTTAAGCAACTCATACAGAGCCACATTTGTTTTAATTCAATCATTTAACCAGTAGTGGCACACTAAGCTGAAAGCTTGTTTACAGGTGCAACCTGGTAGCACTGGGAAGTTAAGTGACTTGCTCAGGGTCACACAGTATGCAAGTGGGGGCTGTGGGATTCAAACCTAGGTCTCCAGATTTGCAGCTCACAGCCTTAAACCACTGCGCTATACTGCCTCCCAAAATGGAACATTTCCAGTGCAGACAAAAATTAAATTACATTTTAAAAATGCTGATAGTAATCATAGTCAGTGTAGGACCAAGTAAAATATCAATCTACAGCTACCCCATCTTTAAGTAAAAATAAAAAAAATACATTTTTAAATGCAGGATGTCACTAAAGTCAGACAGAGCACAATACAACTGCAGCTACCCTCTCTACTGACGAAAACGCAAAAATCACATTTTAATGCAGGTAGTAATCAGAGCGAGTATGACTACAAAAGAACTGCTGCTACCCCAAGTAAAAAAAATTCACGTTTTTAAAATGTGGACAATCACAAAAGTCAGACAGATTACAATACAACTGCAGCTGCCCCTTCCTGAGTGAAAAATAAATCACATGTTTGTAATGCAGACAGGCACCAGAGTTAGAAACAATATAATACAACTGAAGCTACCCCCACCTCCAAGTAAAAAGCAAGAATCACATTTCTATAATACAGAGCCAGTCACAGTACAGTGCAAATGTATTCTGATTGGCTCTGGTGACTGTCTGCACTATAAAAATGTGATTCTAAGTAAAAAAAAAAAAAAAAATTCACGTTTTTCTTGAAAATGAAGCAAGCTACTTTTAAACAGCTGGGAGCTGCGGTGAAGACACTGGCAATCTGTATGAAAGTTCATTCTTGCTCAAAGCTGAGGGAGGTCTGTCTTAACTTTGAATTTTAGACTTGGTGTTACTTTGTGTTTTGTCTTTTTTTTTCTCCTTTTGTGAATCAAGAAGGAATTTGCAGAACTGCTACTCTTGTGAGTTTAACTTCAGAAGGATTGAAATACTGCATAACTGGTTTTCCCTTGTGTTCAGCTGGATTAATTTTCTACTAGTACTTTGCAACAGGTTGCATCAAACTATTTTGTTTTGGTGCAGTGAACTATTTACTGGGTGGTAAAGAATTTTTTCTTTGTGAACCCTGCAGTTTGTGTATTCAAACCAGACAGGGTCTCAGGTTGTGAAAACTGGTCTTCTGTCTTCAGAGCACAGAACATCAGGTTGTATTGGATCAGAGGAGGCTCACATTACAGGTATTGAGCCCAACTGCTTGATTTTTCTGATTGCAATTGTTTTTTGCTGGGTATATTCTCCGGTAGATTGTTGCACAAGTTCTATGGAAGGTCATCATCACTCACTGGAGTTGTGGGTTAGAGTCTGAAGTTGATTGCTCTGAGAGGAAACAGGCTCGGGGCCCAATCCCACCCTGCCACTCACATCCCCCAAAGCTGTCATTTCCTTTATACCAGGGGTTCTGACATCACTTCCCCAAGAGGGCACAGGGCAAACAACTGTCCACCTGTCATATCCTTACAATCCAGCACACTACATTGAGGGTAAGTGCACTCGCACACTAAAAAATAAACAGAAAGATAAACAGGAAGACAGATATGTGGGGTGTGGTGCAATATAATACCTGTGGGGCAGCAGTCTTCTGGGAGACATTCTGGAGGCTGTGATGTTGCTCTATTTGCAGTCAACTCTTTGCTCTGAGGGAAGAGGTTGCCCATCTCAGGCCAAATTGGGCAGGAGTAGGGAAACATCCCCCCCAGGAAACACCAGGTCCACCACCACTGCCTCAGAGGAAACACAGAAACATAGAATTTGACAACAGATAAGGACCACTTGGCCCACCCAGTCTGCCCATTTCCCTACCTAATGGATAAGTTGCAGATCCTAGCTAACCAACAGCCTACTTCTTCCAACCTCTACCCCCGAGAATTGCCTTATGTCTGTCCCATGCATTCTTGAATTCCACCACTGTTTTTGACTCCACAACCTCCTCAGGAAGGCTGTTCCATGCATCCACAACCCTCACCATGAAAAAATACTTCCTCACATTACCTCTGAGCCGTCCTCCCTCTAGCTTCAGATTGTGCCCCTTGTTCTTGCACACCTCTTTTTCTGAAAGATGATACCCTCTTGGACTTTGTTGATTCCCTTGAGGTATTTGAAAGTTTCAATCATGTCCCCCCCTCCTCTCCTCGAAGCTATACATATTAAGATCCTTAATTCTCTCTTGATATGTCTTCTGGTGCAGACCCTGCACCATTTTAGTTGCCCTCCTCTGGACTGCCTCCATCCTGTCTAAGTCTTTCAGAGATTGGGTCTCCAGAACTGCACACAGTACTCCAGATGGGGTCTCACCAGCTGTCTGTACAGAGGGATAACAACTTCCTGTTTTCTACTGGTGATGCCTCTCCCCATGCATCCCAGTATCCCACCAGCCCTGCTTACTGCCCTCTCACATTGCTTGCTCATCTTTAGGTCATCTGATATGACTACCCCCAGGTCCCTTTCCATTTCTGTTGTTGTTAGTATCTCACCCCCCACTGCATACTCTTCCCCTGGGTTTTTGTTTCTCAGGTGCATTACTTTGCACTTCTTAGCATTGAATCTAAGCTGCCATACATTTCACCATTCCTCCAACCTTGCCAAGTCCCTTCTCATTCTTTCCACCCCAACTTGTTTATCAACTCTGCTGCAGATCTTTGTGTCGCCTGCAAAGAGACATACTTTTCCTTCCAGTCCCTCTACAATATCGCTTATAAAGACATTAAAGAGGACCAGTCCTAGTACTGAACCCTGCAGTACCCCACTAGTAACCCCCTTTTCTTCAGAGTGTACTCCATTTACTATTACCCTTTGTGTCCTGTTCTCCAGCCAATTTATTACCCAGTCTACCATCTTGGAACACACTCCCAGGATGGCCAACTTGTATATTAATCTTTTGTGTGGGACCATGTCAAATGCCTTGCTAAGGTCTAGGTAGGCCATGTCTACAGCCACTTCCTGATTTATTACTTTGGTCACCCAGTCAAAGAAATCTATTAGATTCATCTGACATGACCTTCCTGCTGTGAATCCATGCTGCCTTGTGTCTTGCGCTCCACTGGCATCTAGGTACTTAACAATTCTTTCCTTCAGAAGTGATTCCATCATTTTCCCAATCACTGAGGTTAAACTAACAGGTCTGTAGTTTCCTGCTTCTGCCCAGCTCCCATTTGTGTGTAGTGGAATCACATCTGCCGTCCTCCAGTCTTCAGGTACTACCCCATCCTCCCATGATTTATTAAAGAGGGTAGTCAGTGGTGTCACTAGTTCTACCCTTAGTTATTTTAGAATTCTGGGATAAATCCCATCAGGCCCCATTGCTTTGTCCACCTTCAGTTTTAAGAGTTCTTTCAGAACCCTTTCTTCTATGAAAGGGCTGGTATCAACCCCCATATCCAGCGTGTTTCTATTGTTTAGCTTACGTATCTCCCCCTCTTCAGTAGTGAATATTAAGCAAAAGTATTTGTTTAGTATCTCTGCCTTTTCACAGTCACCCTCTGCCCACCCCCCTTCCGCTTTATTAAGCCTCACTATCCCTCCCTTGGTCTTCCTTCGCTCTCTGATGTACCTGTAAAAGGTTTTATCCTCCTTTTTAACTGAGTTGGCTATCTTTCCTCGGTTTGGGCCTTTGCTGTTCTGACTGCCTTTCCTGCTTCCTTTTGCTTTAACTGATACAATTCTCTGTCCTGCTCCTTCTCCTTCTCTGATTCCTTGTACTTCCTGAATGCTCTCTTTTTCTCCCAAACCTTCCCTGCCACCACCTTTGAGAACCATAGTGGTTTCTTACATCGTTTTATTTGCTTCACACAAAGGCTTGTTGCCTCCGTGATGGCAGTTTTGATTATTCCCCATTGTTTTTCCACTCCTCCTTTCTGACCATTTGCTAGTGTATTCCTTAGGCACTCACCCATTTTGGCAAAGTCCACACTCCTGAAGTCCAGTACCTTTGTCTTTGTACAGCTTGACTCTACTGCTGTGTTTATCGTGAACCATACTGTTTGATGGTCGCTAGTTCCCAGATGGCTACCCACTTCTAAATCTGTGATCCTCTCGCCATTTCCATTTGAAAGTACCAGGTCTAAGATTGCTCCCTCTCAGGTGGGTTCCGATACTAGTCATCTAAGACATGCCCCCATAGGGCATCTAAGATGACTCCACTCCTAGAAGTGGCTGCTGCAAAGGCACTCCAGTTAACATCTGGCATATTCAGATCCCCCATTAGCAATATCTCTCATCTTTTCTGCCATTCTAAGGATACTTTCTATCATTTCATAGATACATAGATACACAGACAGTGTCGGCAGATAAGGGCCTATGGCCCACCCAGTCTGCCCATTTGAACTTGTAAGTTCAGTTTATGTTTTCCTAGAAGTCTGTTGCCCCTTACCCCTGACCTCCAGAATTCCTTTATGTCTATCCCATGCATTCTTAAATCCTGTGATTGTTTCAGCCCCCACCACTTCCTCTGGCAGGGTGTTCCACTTGTCCATCACCTGTTCTGTGAAGAAATTCTTCCTCATGTTTTCTCTGAATTGTCCTCCCTCCAACTTCATCCCATGCCCTCTAGTCCTGGAACATCTTTTTCGCTTAAAAATAGTGTATTCCTGCACCCTGTTCCTCCCTGGTGAGATACTTGTATGTCTCTATCATATCCCCTCTCTCCCTTCCTCCTCTCCTCCAGGGAGTACATGTTGAGTTCCTTCAACCTGTCTTCATAGGACTTGTGATGCAATCCATGCACCATCTTTGTTGCCCTCCTCTGAACCTTCTCTACCCTATGTTCTTCACGTAGGTATGGTCTCCAGAACTGTACACTGTACTCAGGTGGGGCCTCACTAGTGTCTTGTATAGCAGAATTATGACCTCCTTTTCCTGCTGGTGATGCCCCTGCCTATACATCCCAGCATCATATTTGCTTTACCTGCTGCCTTGTCACACTGTTTCCCTACCTTGAGGTCATCAGAGATGATAACCCCAAGATCCCTATCCTGCTTGGTGCATGCTATATCCTCACCCCCCAACTGATATATTGTGCCAGGGTTTTTGTGCCCCATATGCATTATCTTGCACTTCTTTGCATTGAATTTCAACTGCCAAACCCCTGACCATTCTTCAAGTTTCTGCAGGTCCCTCTCATTCTGTCTACACCCTCTGGTGTGTCTACTCTGTTACAGAGCTTTGTGTCATTAGCGAACAGTGAAATTCTGCCTTCTAGGTCCTGTGCAATGTCACTGATGAAGATGCTGAATAGGACCGGTCCCAGCACTGATCCCTGTGCTACCCCACTGGTCACTCTTCCCTCTGTGGAGTGACAGCCATTTACCACCACTCTCTGTGTCCTGCCACCCAGCCAGTTACCTACCCACCAAACTACTGTCCTGCCCACACCCATATTCCCCAGTTTGTGTAATAGTCTTCTATGTGGCACAGTGTCAAAGGCCTTACTGAAGTCCAGATAGGCCATGTCCACTGCCCTCCCCTGATCCACCTCCCTAGTCACCCAGTCAAAAATTCAATAAGGTTGGTCTGACATGACCGCCCCTGGTGAAACCATGCTGCCTTGGGTCCTGTAGTCCATTGACAACCAGATGTTCCACAATCTCTCCTTCAGTAGTGCTTCCATGATCTTCCCCACTACCGAGGTGAGGCTGACTGGTCTGTAGTTCCCTGCTTCCTCTTTGTTCCTGCTTTTGTATAAGGGGACTACATCTGCTGTCCTCCAGTCTTTGGGTACCTCCCCTGTTTCCAGTGATCGGCTAAACAGGATAGCCAGAGGTTCAGCCACCACCTCTCTTAGTTCTTTAAGGACGCTGGGGTGCACCTCATCTGGCCCCATTGCTTTATCAACTCTTATTACTTCCAGTTCCATTTCCTTGTCCATTTCTTCTCCCTGAGATTGGGGTCTGTATACAACCCCTGTGCGGATTGTGGTGCCATTGCCTGTCTCCAAATTGACCCACAGTGCTTCCTCTCCTCCCTGTTTACCCTTTTGTTCTGTTGCTTTGATGCCATCCCTTATGTAGAGAGCTACTCCACCTCCTCTTTTACCTTGCTTGTCCCTCCTGTAGGTAATGTATCCTGGTATGTTTATGTCCCAGTCATGGTTCTATGTGTACCATGTTTCTGTGACTGCCACAATATCCAGATGTTCCTCCTCTATCAGGGCCACCAATTCAGGAAGCTTGTTACCCAGACTAAGGGCACTGGTACTCATTGCTCTCCATTTTTTGATGGCTTTACCTCTTCTAGCACCATCCCTGTCCTCATTGACTTTGTCTTTCCAAATTACCTCTATCCTGCTCCCCTTCTGACCTTTTTACCTTGGTCTTTACCTCATTTAGTACCGATTTTGTAGGGGGAGGCTGGAACTCTCCTGCTGCTCATCAGTGCCTCCCCCTTGACTAGTTTAAAAGCTTGCCAATGAAGCATTTAAACCAATTGCCTAGTAGACTTGTTCCCTTCCTGGACAGATGCAGACCATCCTGCCAGTATAGGCTGGTATCCCTCCAGGTGAAACCCCAGTCCCCAATGAAGCCAAACCCCTGTGCTCTGCACCATCTTTTCAACCATTCATTGAACTACATGGTGCAAAGTACCCTCGTCTCACCCTTGCCATAGACAGGCATACCTCTGAGAAGGACACTGTATGTGCTACTTGCCTTAGGCCCCTTCCCAATTCCAAAAACTCATCCTACACTGCTCTAATCTCATGTTGAGCCAAGTAATTCATCCCTAGGTGGACAATGACATCCAGCTCAGTCTCCCGTGCAGCTGTTCTCATGATCCTGAGGATGCGCTTCCTGTCCCTCTGAGCCATGCTGCCAGGCAGGCACCTTACATCAGATCCCCCCCAGTTCTATCCCCCTATCAATTGAGTCTCCCACCAGAAGCTGCTTCCTTTTCATGAGGTGTCCTCTGCCTCCTTCCTGTGGGGCTCCCTTATGACAGTTGTCCGCAACCTCCTTAGTCTCCTCTGTGGGTGCATCCATAGGAGAACTATGCTCCATCAGAATGGTGTATGGTTGTGGAGTGGTACAACTGACTGGGTGTGTCTCTGTTCCACAACCCTCCCCCTTCCCGAGCCCACTGTGGTCCAACTGCTGCACCTTTTTGGCAGTCTCTGAGGTAGTGGTGGTGGCCCTAGTGCTCCCTGGGTGGGAGAGGTTCCCTTACTACTGTCCAGTGTGGCCTGAAGATGGGCAACTTCCTTTCTCAGGGCAGAGAGTTGCCTGCAAATAGGGCAGCATCTCAGCCTCCAGAAAAACTCCTGGAAGACTGCTGCCCCAAAGCCAGTACAAGAAAGAGGAGCAGTTAGATGATGGTGGGCTTAGGGAGGGTGAGTGTGGCAAAACAGAGGCACATTCCTCCAGGTGTACCTCTCCACAATCCTTTTGCTGTACTGGTGGAGCATAACTCCCCTATGGAGGCACCTGCACTGGAGACTGAGGAGGTCACTGGGAATGGCCACAAGGAAGGCACAGGACACCACAGGAGGAGGAAGCAGCTCCTTGTGGGGTACTAAATTATTAGGGGCAGAACTGGGGGAAAAAAAGGAGAGGGAGATAAGGTGCCTGCCCGAAGCCATGGCTTGGAGGGATGGGAAATGAATCCTAAGGATTGCAAGAGCATCTGCATGGGAGAGGGAACTAGACATCATTGTCCACTGAGGAACAAATGACTTAGCTGGACATGGGATCAGAGCAGTGCAGGAGGAGTTTGTGGAATTGGGGGCCTTAGCCAAGTACTACAAATAGTAACCTTCTCAGAGGTACTGCCTGTCTATGGCATGGGTTAGGCTAGTGTACTACACACCATACAATTCAATGAACTGGTGCAGAGCACAGGGGTTTTGGCTTGATTGGGGACTGAGGCATCACCTGAAGGTATGCACACCTATACTGGCAAGATGATCTGCATCAGTCCAGGAGGGAAAGTAGGCTCCTAGGTGATAGGTTTAAATGCTTCATTGGTAAGCTTTTAAACTAGCCAAGGGGGAGGCACTGATAAGAAGCAGGGAATTCCCAGCCTCCCCCCATAAAATAGGGTAATCAGTGAGGTAAACGCCAAGGTAGAAAGGTCGATAGGGGAGCAGGATGAGGGTAAATGTAGTAAAAGCTAAAGACAGTAAGGGCAGAGATGGGGCTAAAAGAGGTAAGAAATAAAAAACTGAGAGTGATGAGTACCAATGCCCGTAGTCTGGGTAACAAGCTTTCTGACTTAGCAGCCTTGATAGAAGAGAGACAGCTGGATGTTGTGGCAGTCACTGAAATATGGTAGATAGAGAACCCTGACTGAGATGTAACCATAGCAGGGTATGCAACCTACTGGAGGGACAGGAAGGGTAAAAGACAGGGAGGAGTAGCTCTCTACATAAGAGAAGAGCTCAAAGCAACAGAACTAAAGGGTAAAGCAGGAAGAGAGAAAGCACTGTGGGTCACCTTGGAGACAGGAAATGGGGTTGTATACAGACCCTCATCTCAGGGGGAGGAAATGGACAAGAAAATGTTAGAAGGCATCCTTAGAACTGCAGAAAAAGGGGAGATTTTGTTGATGGGGGACCTGAATATGCCAGATGATAACTGGAGCACATGAGCTGCAGCCACATCCAACAGCAGGGACATTCTTGATGCCCTGCAGGGGGCATGCCTCAGACAGCTAGTATTGGAACCCTCTTGGGAGGGAGCAATCTTAGACCTGGTACTCTCAAATGGAGTTGGTGAGAGGATCACAGATTTCAGAAGTGCGTAGCCATCTTGGAACTAGTGACCACAGAACAGTGTGGTTCATGATAAACACATCTGTAGAGTCAAGCCATGCAAAGACAAATGTACTGGACTTTAATGTAGAAACATAAGAGATTTGACAGCAGATATGGATTGCTTGGCCCACCTAGTCTGCCTATTTCCCTACCTGATAGATAAGCTGCACATTCTAGTTAACAGTTTACTTCCTCCTACCCCTCCACTAGAATTGCCTTGTGTCTGTCATGATTCTTGAATTCTCCCACTGTTCCTAACTCCACAACCTCCTCAGGAAGACTGTTCCATGCATCCACAACCCTCTCTATGAAAAAATACTTTCCAATATTACCTCTGAGCCAACCCCCCTCTATCTTCAAATTGTGCCCCGTGTTCTTGCATATCTCTTTTTCTGAAAGATGCTACCCTCTTGTATTTTGTTAATTCCCTTGAGATACTTGAAAGTTTCTATCATGTCCCCCCTCTCCCTGCTATCAAGGGTATACACATTAAGCTGCTTTAGTCTCTCCTCATATGACTTCTGGTGCAGACCTTGCACCATTTTGGTTGCCCTCCTCTGAACAGCCTCCACTCTGTCTTTGTGGAGATGGGGTCTCCAGAATTGCACACAGTACTCCAGATGGGATCTCACCAACTGTCTGTACAGAGGGATAACAACCTCCTGTTTTCTACTGTTGATGCCTCTTCCTATGCATCCCAGTATTCCCCAGCCCTACCATGCACTTATTTGTATTGAATCTGAGTTGCCATATAGTTGACCATTCCTCCAACCTTGCCAAATCCCTTTTCATTCTTTCCACCCCACCTTGTGTATCAACCCCATTGCAGATGTTTGTGTCACCTGCAAAGACATACTTTTCCTTCCAGATGCTCTCCAATGCCACTTATAAAGACATTAAAGAGGACCGATCCCAGTATTGAACCATGCGGTACCCCACTAGTTACTCTCCTTTCTTCACTGTGGACTCTGTCTACTATAACTTGTTGCATCCTGTTGTCCAGCCAGGTTTTTATCCAGGCTACCACCCTGGGACCCACTCCAAGGCCGGCTAACTTGCATATTAATCTTCTGTGTGAGACTGTGTCAAATGCCTTGCTAAAATCTAGGTAGGCCATATCCATAGCCCCTCCCTGATCTACTACTTTAGTCACCCAGTCAAAGAAATCTATTAGGTTCATCTGACATGACCTTCCTGCTGTGGAACCATGTGGCATTGGGTCCTGTGCCCCACTGGCCTCTAGGTACTTAACAATTCTTTCCTTCAGAAATGTTTTCATCATTTTCCCTACCACTGAGGTAAAACTAACTGGTCTGTAGTTTCCTGCCTCTACCCTGCTCCCACTTTTGTGAAGTGGAATCACATCCACCCTCCTCCAGTCCTCAGATACCACCCCATCCTCCCATGATTTGTTAAAGAGTGTAGTCAGTGGTGTTACTAGTTCTACCCTTAGTTCTTTTAGAATTCTGGTGCGAATCCCATCAAGTGATCTGATTTTGGCCAAATGGGTGAGTGCCTAAGGAATGCACTAGCAAAGGGGTAGAAAGGAGGGGTAGAAGAGCAATGGGAGACAATCAAACCTCAAGGAAACCACAGAAAGGTCAGTGTGGCTCTCACAACCTGAAAAGCAAATCAAAGATCTGGGAGGGATCTAGCTCCAATTAGCCTCTTGTAACTTCTGTCCACAGAACTGAAGAAACAGACCCTCTTACTGGACTAGAAATTCAAACTTAATTTTATTCAATTGAATCACCAAGTATTTCCATCGTTTCGCAGTCTGTTACTGCTTCATCGGGATTTTATATCCAATACAAAATAACATATATGTCCATTTAAAACACTCAAGTACACTTGTACAGCATGTTATTACTAATCATATCCATTTTTAATGGTCTAATAGACATGCTTTTCTTTAATTATTAATTACAATTTATTCTTGTTAATTGTTTCATTTTACACATTACTTTTTAATTCTAATCATACTTCATAAAGCTTGCTGTCCACCTTTTGATTGGTGAAACACATACTCCACATCAAGAACTGTTTTCATTTGTTTTTATATGTACAAAAAACAGCATTTTATTACATAGCACTTAATTTGTTAACCCAGTTTCAGGTTCTATTTAAAAGGAATATAAAAAATATACCTGTTTTTTTAACAGCACAAAATACATTTTTAATCACTTTAAGGTGTACTCCAACTGTTTTGTTTTTTGTTTACTCTGTATTAAAATCACACTGAATTAGTATGTTTTCTTTTCATCATGTCTATTGTTTCTATCTAAATGTGAAGGCCTTATTGTGTATATTGTACCTGTTCAGGGTACTACTGCTTTAAGACACCAGGCCTCTTGAATGCATTTCCCCTGTAAAAAAGCACAATGTCTCTTTTAAATCTTTCCTTCTACACAATCCCCCAGTTCTATACTAGATTAACCATTTATAAGTTATTCTTTTTCAGTACTCATTCATTTAACATAACTTACCAAAAGGATTTCTGTGTCACTTCTGCAGTTTGCTTCCTGCTTTGTTGCTTAAGGAAGCCGCACCTGATGTGCTTGTGAGTTTGTGAGCGTGCTCACTAGAGTCCAATAGGGGTTTAGTTTTCCCCATCTTTTTCTTCATACTTGTCTGTTTGAGTTTGTGAGCGTGCTCACTAGAGTCCAATAGGGGTTTAGTTTTTTTCCCTCTCTCATATTGTCTCTATTTCTTTTCAAACACATGCACCCCAAAGCAGAAAATAGACTTTTTTTTATACTTACATTCCTATTTATACCTAGTGTCAAACTGTCCATTGAAATTGGTTCTATCACTTTATCTATTATGTATTTGAACATATAAATATATTACCACCATCTTTTTGTTCACACTACCTCTACATATTTCCTTTTTTGTCTTAAAGGTGTATTACCTTGGGCTTTGTGTACATCAGTATTAACTGATTTATATAGTAATCTTATTTCACAATTTTAATTTGTTTCATGAAATATGTAAGGACTTAATCTTTCAGTGTGATGGCTAGGTTTAGTGTACGGACTTCATTTTTAACAGTATACTCTTTTTAGGTTTAAAACCTTCAACTGGAAAAATGCAACACATAACTGAATCGGGACCAAGGTACCACAAGTGAAGTGGCCCCATGTCCCGACCCACTGGCGAAAAGTAGCACCATTAGTGACTGTTAAATGCAAGGCCAAAAAGCCTACTTTAGCAGTCAGTCCTATTAAATAATTAATTTATTAGCTTTTGTTTGCTGGGTAAGCATGCTAGACAAAGAATGCCTATTTTCAGGTGTGACCCGGGAGATTACAAGAGTAGGTTTATGAACAGAACAAGAACAATTATAACATAGTGAAATACAGGCATTGAACAGGGTGAAACAAATAAGTACAGAATGGTCAGATAAGCATATACATAAACGTAAGAGCATACAAGCAGTAATTATTAGTGGATTTAACATATTTACTATAGAGATGGCTAATATTTTATTCTACAAATTCATTCCATAAAATGTCCTCATTTATTCCATAATGTTTGTTTAAGGTGCCAAATCTGTCTATCCAAAATGCCTCACTTTAGGAAGCATGTTAGTGTATTATCTCCTTGTGGTGGTAAATCTACTCTTTCTATTCCTACAAATCTAGAAGTTGATAAACTATGTTTTTGTTCTAGGAAATATCTAGCTACAACAGATTCAGTAGCTCCTCTGCTAATATCATTCTTATGCTCATTCAGTCTCAGTTTAAGTAGTCTTGATGTTTGTCCCACATAGTGTAGGTTACACGGGCATTTAATTATATGGATCACTTAATCTGTCTGGCATGTAATAAATTGTTTTATTATTATACATTCATCTCTATACAGGTTATAAATCATTTTAGTTTTCCATGTACTATTGCAATTTTGGCAATGGCCGTATAGATAGTTATCTACAATTTTGGATCTACCTTCAAACAGTTCATATTGAGGTACAGGAGTTTTGTATACTGAATGACATAATTTATCTTTTAAAGATTTAGTTTTTTTAAGTATTATCAGTGGGTTTTTTTCTTTGAATATTTCTGACCCCTTGGAAGTAATTTTAAATAAATCCCAGTGTTTATGTATGATTTTTTTAATTTCATAGGACAGATCTGAATAGTTTATAGAGACCATAATGTTTTCTTTTTGTATGCTTGTAGTTTTTCTTAAAATGTTTTTCTTTCCACAACAGCACAAATTTTTTTGTGCTGCTTGTAAATTTTGTTCTAAATACCCTATTTCTCTAATCTATCTATTGTTTTTGTAGCTGCTGCTCTGTGATCACTCTCTTCTGTACAGTTTCTCTTTATCCTAACTAGTTGTCTATATGGAATGTTTCCTACCACAGATTTTTTATGAAAGCTCTTTGCATGTACAAAGTACATCGATCTGTTTTTTCCTGTATACCTTTGTAGACAGTACTTGATTATATTAGATATCTGTAGATCCAAAATGTTGATTGTATTTTTGTCATATGTAATGACAAATTCTTTAAAAAAATCAGTATACTTATTCAAATAGTTAATTTTTTTAACATTTTTTCTGTGTTTTTCCAGATGCACAGGCAAGCATCTATGTATCTCTTCCATCAAACAATGTTGTTCTTAAATATATTTTTGGTCACATAAACAAATTCTTTCTCAAAGCTGTCCATCACTATGTTGGTGTAACTAGGTGCCATGAATGAACCCATAGCAGTTCCCTTTTATTGCCAATAATGTGTCCTATCATGTTTGAAGTAATTTTGTGTCAAAACCACTTCTGCCAGTGTAATTGAACATTTGCTGGGAGTTTTTGGGGGTATTATCTCTTTTCATAAGTTTGTCATATAATGCTCTTAGACTTGCATCGTGTTTGATGCATGTATATAGATCGCCAACATCAAAAATTACTAATAAGCAATTTTGATTTACAATTTTTTCCTTGTTCAATTTTCCAACACTTGGATAGTATCTTTAGTGTCTGTAAGGTATGACTCAATGTTAATTACAAATGGTTGTATAAAATAATCTATATAGACAGACAAGGTTTCTAGCATTGAGTCTATTCCAGCTATAATTGGGCGTCCAGGTGGGTCCTTTTCAGCTTTATGAATTTTTGGTGGCATATAGAATGTTGGCATAATGGAATGTTGTCTGAGTGTCATTCTTTCTTCCCACTCTGTTATGTAATTTTTTTTCTTTACCTTCATCTAAAATCTTTTTTACTAATAGTTTTACCTGTTCCATTGGGTTTGTATCACAATTCTGATAGAATTATCTAGTCTTAATTGTCTGAGTCACTCCTTGTTGTAATCTTCTCTATCCATAATTACTATTCCCCCTTATCTGCCTTTTTAATAACTATAGTTTGATCATTTTCTAAACTCCTTAGGGCACCAGAGTCATTAGCTGTTAAATTATATGTTTGTCTTCTATCTAATTTATTCTTTTCAAGGTGTTCTAAGTCATTTTTTCACTATTTCTGTGTATGTAATTATGTTTGGGGGTATGTAGGTACATCCAAACAGTAATTGAAACAAGCACACAAAGTGGGTTCAATGTTTTTTTATATAATACAGTTAACAAGTCACTGAAGCCAAAGAGTAAATCTGAAAATAGTTCACCTAACTAAATAAGCATTTACCAATGCTGAACATGTTGGCTCACATGATGTTACTAGTTCAGTAACCACTGTCTTGTGGACTTTGGGTTCCACCAAGCTAAAATATATAGGTCCCCATATTCAGAGCCACCTGTGTTTGCTGTGCTGACAGGAGCACTGTGCGGCAATTAGTACACAGACAGCTTAGGGGAAATATTTAGCCAATTAGTGCACTCCAACAAGACCATGGTACTGTAAGTGTTTGAATATGGGGCCAGGTTGACACAGTGCATCATGACTATGCACTGCACTGACACAGTCCCAGAGAGAATATGGCCCACAGGAACCTGATGAGGATAGCACAGCCCAAACAGAATACTGCCAGTGTTCCAGTCAGCCATATTCAGCCCAATTATGTTGATGAGACTATTGAGAATACAAGCATCTAAGTAAGCATTAAGCCACAACAAAGGTGGCATCTAATGGGGAATTAATGCATAGCTGGGGGGTGGCATGAGGCTGAAGGCTGAGTGCCTATAATGACCCAACACTGCATTATTTCCCAATAAGATGCTACCTTTGGAGTTGCTTAATGGTCTTGTAACATGGTATGTTTCAGGTGAGTTATACATTGTTGCCTGTTTCTGTTATGTTGAAAAATGAGTCACACAATTTTTGTATGCACATAATATGTGTATTGCACTTTGCTGAACACGTTCATTTTAACAGTTACATCTATTTATATGCCAATGTTCTCAGCACAACAGCACATATTTGTAAAGATTTATTGCACTTGTGCATTTTTCTACCACTGTTTCGAATTTGTACACGGCTATTCTTGCCATAACCTGTCTAGGAGGGCAACGATGCTCCAATTTTAGCATTGTGCTGTGGCTACTCATTTGCATATTGCTGACTCCCACTGTTTGTCACTGTCTCATTTTCAACAAATCTTCTTTTACTCGGTCAGATCACCGCAGCACGGTAGCCTGACACTTCTGTTTTCTATTTACTATTGTTACTGATGTGTTTCTTAGGATAGTTTGACAATTTAACTGTGCCATGCACACTGAATGACTGGAACTTAAACAGGAATGTAACTTCCAGTCTGCTCCCCTCAACTGATGTTCTGCTATCTGCAACTGCTTCTTTGCTCATTTCTCCTGTGTGCATTTCTCACTATGCTGCCAATTTTCTTTGTGTGGCCTGCTCTGGTATTTCAGTTAGGGGACAGCATTATTGTAAAATTAATGCTGTCTTCAAACTATGACATGATGCTTTCCATTCAATGAGTGGTACTGTTTGAGTGTTCTATTATTTTGCCATGTTATAAGAGCCATTTGCATGCCCATTATGGGCTCACTAGCATGTATGCACATCACCCCATGAGCATCAATTCTCTAACTGGCTTGAATTATAGTGGCATGGTAGCCTCACTTTAGTAAGGGCTGAGTAGTCCATTTCATGTTACATCCCTAGTTTTGCACTTTAATAGCTTCACTACTGTTCAGTGGAATTGCACAAACACTTTCATGCATGGTCTGGTGGGCAAGGTCTCTTGACCTGCTGAGTTTTGTTCTAGCCAGGGGTACAGATTCCAAGGTGCAAAAAGGGGAAAAATCAGTTTTCTCTTCCTGTTGTTTGTTGCAACCTATAGCTGAAATGGTTTGGAATTTTTGTTTCAAAGTTTCAGGGTGGAAAGGTGCTATCCCAGAATGTAAAAAAAAAAACAAGGCGTTGTGTCAGACTGTGGTCTAAAAGCAAAACAAAATGGTTATATTAAATGCACACTGAAAATAGAGTTAAAAATCTATGTTTCAACTTTAGGTCTTCTTCAGGAAATATCTAAAAGAGAAAAAAAAAACAAAGTTAGTGAAGAGGGGAGGTAACATGAGGGCTATATATCTATATATATATACGGGGAAAGAAAAAGCGGAAGGCTCAGGGAGAAGAAGTGATAAATGGCAAGATTAAGAGACAATCTGTGAAACAAAAAGGTGATGATGGGAAAGATAAAGCATAATAGGAGTGAAAGAGCTAGGGAAGTCCCCAGGTGGGGAATAATTAACAGGGCCTAGTAAGAAATCTGACAGGTGACAAATGTGTGGGAAGGAGACAGAGATGGAGGCTTATGGTGAAAATGAAAATAGAAATTAAATGAGTACAAATACAAATAGACTTTACAAGAAGCCAGAAGAAGAAATAAGTGGAAGGAAACAGATTCACTTCAGCGCTTTACAGTAAGTGCTCATTGCTATTTTTGTTCTAAACTTATATTGTGAGCTTTTAGCGGCACTAATGTCTTTGCCGTCTTTACTTAGAATTGCTTTTGGGCTGTTGAAAATTTAAAACCTAGTTTGGTTTGCTTGCAGTGGTGGTGTATTCCTTTGCTGTCTTTAATTGCTCCCCTGCCCCCCACTCTTAATTATATGCCCTGTTAAATCTGATTGAAAGGAGCTAAGCACAGGGGATAGTAAGTGTTGTGGAGTAGGAGGGGCATAAGGGGGAAGAAGCAAGTGTCTTGACTACTTTTTTTCCCTTTTTTAAAGAAAAGTATCGGAGGATCAGTGGTAGGATTTTTAGGACAGTAAATTAATAAGAAGGGAACTAGAAGAGCTTTAGTAAGAGACAAGTACTAGAATAGCAGTTTAAGTGATAAAGCAATGGGGTCAGACGGGATGCACCCCAGGGTCCTTAAAGAACTAAGAGAGGTGGTGGCTGAACCTCTGGCTATCCTGTTTAGCCGATCACTGGAAACAGGGGAGGTACCCAAAGACTGGAGGACAGCAGATGTAGTCCCCTTATACAAAAGTGGGAACAAAGAGGAAGCAGGGAACTTTACAGACCAGTCAGCCTCACCTCGGTAGTGGGAAGATCATGGAAGCACTACTGAAGGAGAGAGATTGGTGGAACATCTGGTTGTCAATGGACTACAGGACCAGGCAGCATGGTTTCACCGTGACGGAGGTCATGTCAGACCAACCTTGTTGAATTTTTGACTGGGTGACTAGGAGGTGGATCAGGGGAGGGCAGTGGACATGGCCTCATCTGGACTTCAGCAAGGCTTTTGACACTGTGCCACATAGAAGACTATTACACAAACTTGGGAATATGGGTGTGGGCAGGACAGTAGGTGTGGGGTAGGTAACTGGCTGGGTGACAGGACACAGAGGGTGGTGGTAAATGGCTGTCACTCCACAGAGGGAAGAGTGACCAGTGGGGTACCACAGGGATCAGTGCTGGGACCGTCCTATTCAACATCTTCATCAGTGACATTAGCGCAGGATCTAGAAGGCAGAATTTCACTGTTCGCTGATGACACAAAGCTCTGTAAAGAGTAGACACACCAGAGGGTGTAGACAGAATGAGAAGGGACCTGCAGAAACCTGAAGAATGGTCAGGGTTTGCAGTTGAAGTTCAATGCAAAGAAGTGCAAGATAATGCATATGGGGTACAAAATCCTGGCACAATATATCAGTTGGGGGTGGAGGATATAGCATGCACCAAGCAGGAAGGGATCCTGGGGTTGTCATCTCTGATGACCTCAAGGTAGGGAAACAGTGTGACAAGGCAGCAGGTAAAGAAATAGGATGCTGGGATGTATAGGCAGGGGCATCACCAGCAGGAAAAGGAGGTCATAATTCCACTATACAAGACACTAGTGAGGCCTCACCTGGAGTACAGTGTACAGTTCTGGAGGCCATACCTACGTAAGGACATAGACAGGGTAGAGAAGGTTCAGAGGAGGGCAACAAAAATGGTGCATGGATTGCATCACAAGTCCTATGAAGACAGGTTGAAGGAACTGAACATGTACTCCCTGGAGGAGAGGAGGGAGAGAGGGGATATGATAGATACATACAAGTATCTTACAGGGAGGAACAGGGTGCAGGAAAACACTATTTTTAAGCGAAAAAGATGTTCCAGGACTAGAGGGATTGGGATGAAGTTGGAGGGAGGACGATTCAGAAGAAACATGAGAAAGAATTTCTTCACAGAACGGGTGGTGGACAAGTGGAACACCCTGCCAGAGGAAGTGGTGGGGGCTGAAACAATCACGGGATTTAAGAATGCATGGGATAGATATAAAGGAATTCTAGAGGTCAGGGGTAAGGGGCAACAGACTTCTAGGAAAACAAACTGAACTTACAAGCTCAAATGGGCAGACTGGGTGGGCCGTAGGCCCTTATCTGCTGACACTGTCTATGTATCTATGTAAGTGCAGTACAATGTGGGGAGTGGTGCAATGCAGTGGCTAGAGGGAAGCCATATACAGGCAGACCTTCTGGATGCTGAGGTGCTGCCCTATCTGCATGCATCTCTCTGGACTGTGGGATGAGGTAGCCGGACTCAGAGTGGAAGTAAATTGGGTCAGGGGTATCATCACCCCTATACAGAGACCACCCAGTCCAATGCTGTTGCCTCAAAGGATGCCGAGAACAAGGAACACTTAGATGATACTGGGCCCAGGGAGGATTAGGGTGGTCAAGCAGAGGCACATCCCAGATCTTATTCCACTCAAGAACTCATATTCCACACTAGTAAATGGAGACAACCAAATAGAGTTACTCAAAGAAGCAGAAGGAAAGGATGTGGAGGTTAGTCAAGGAGGTGACCTCAGTAGGAAAAGCAGTGGACCCCGGAGGAGAAGGAGGAAGCAAATCCTGGTGGGGGACTCCATTATAAGAGGGATCCAGCTAGGAACACAGGAGGGGGAGGACAGGAAGGTGAAGTGCCTACCAGGTACCACGGCATGGAAGGATGGGAGGAAGATCCTGGGAATCGATGGGAAGGCAAGATGGGAGGGTGAACTGGATGTCATTATCCACCTAGGTACTAATGACCTGGCAAATGGGGAGCCAAAGGAAGTTCAGGAAGAGTTTAGGGAATTGGGGAAGGGTCTCAAACAAGTAGCTACTTCTGTCACCTTCTCAGAAGTACTACCTGTGAGAGGCATGGGTGAGCATAGGGGTGCATGCACCAGGAACTTTAACTCATAGTTGAAGAACTGTGCTGTGGGGAAGGATTTGGATTCATTGGTGACTGGGGACCCATCTAGAGGGATGGAGGCTTGTTCAAGCCTGATGGCCTGCATCCATCCTGGAGAAGAATCCAAGCACCCAATGATAAGTTTAAATGCTACACGGACAAGCATTTAAACTAGCTGAGGGGGGTGGCAGGCCAACAAGGAGGGTACCTAACTGCCCACCCCACACAGCTAGCAGTGGAACCAGTGAATTGGAGAGTGGATATCTCTACAAAGCAGTGTGCAAAAGATGGAGATAAGTGCCCAAGAGGCGAATAAGCAGAAAAGGGGAAAAATTCAACAGAAGGGCAAACAGCAAGGAGAACCAGGGATAAAGGACAACCAGAGAAGTGGCTGGAGTAGAACAGCTAAACAGTCTAGGGAGGTCAAATCATGAAATGCCAGGTGTGCCAATGCCAGGAGCCTTGGCAACAAGATGGAGGATCTGGAGGCTGTCATGGTGCAGTCAGACCTGGACATTGTGGCCATCACTGAAACCTGGTGTAATGATAACCATGACTGGGAGATGGCCATGCCTGGCTACAACATATTCAGAAGGGACAGGGCAGGTTAGAAGAGAGGAAGGAGAGTGGCACTATATGTGAAAAATGGAGGAGAGATACTGTGGGTTAAGCTGGAAAGGAAAATGGGTCCAGCCATCCACACAGGGGTGGCCTATAGACCATCGGCCCAGGAGGAAGAAACAGATAGGGAGCTGATGCTAGCCATCCAAAGAATGGCAGGCAAGGGTGAGGTAGTGCTGGTTGGATACCTCAATATTCCAGATGTGGACTGAAGCATCCCAGTAGCAGCATCAACTAGGAGCAGATTTATCCTGGACTCCCTTCAAGGTGCCTTCCTCAAGCAACTGGTCATGGAACCAACTTAGCAGAAGGAAATACTGGACCTTGTGCTTACAAACAGGGACAGTGTGATATGGGTAACAGTGGGTGAGTACCTGGGGAACAGTAAAAACCAGTCACTGTGGTTTGAAATCACAGAAAGAGCAGAACCAAACCACACCAAAACACGTATCCTGGATTTTAGGGGGTCAGATTTTGGGAAAATGGGGAGATGCTTGAAAGAGGCATTAAGGGAAATGGGGCAGGAATCAGGGGTTGAGGAACAGTGGGCAGTATTTAAAATGGGGATTACAAAAGCAACAGAATTATGCATTAAGCAGGTTAGCAAGGGGAAAAAGAAGAGGAGGCCACTATGGTTTTCTAAGGAGGTAGTGGAGAAAGTGAAAGCCAAAAAGATTGCATTCAAGCAATACAAAAAGACATGGGCAGAAGGGGATAGGGAGAAGTACCAGGAGAAGCAAAAGGAGGCAGGGAGGTCAGTAAGGGGAGCCAAAGCTCAGATAGAAGAGCACATTGCAAAATCAGTGAATAGAGGGCACAAAATGTTTTACAGGTACATAAGTGAAAAAAGAAAGGCAAAGGGAGGGATAGGAAGACTGAAGGGAGAGGATGAGGGCCACAGGGAGGATGACAACAGTAAAATTGACATACTGAAGTGGTATTTATGCTCAGTCTTTACTGAGGAAGAGGAGGGTAATGGGTCTGAAGGGAGTACAATGGGTGGGAATGGTGTAGAAATGGACACAAGCCCCTTTACATGAGAAAGGGTCCTGAAGGAACTAGAAGTAATAAGAGTTGATAAAGCAATGGGGCCAGATGGGGTGCACCCCAGGGTCCTTAAAGAACTAAGAGAGGTGGTGGCTGAACCTCTGGCAATCCTGTTTAGTCGATCACTGGAAATGGGAGGTGCCCAGTGACTGAAGGACAGCAGATGTAGTCTCCTTATACGAAAGTGGGAACAAAGAGGAAGCCGGGAACTACAGACCAGTCAGTCTTGGTAGTGGGGAAGATCATGGAAGCACTACTGAAGGAGAGACTGGTGGAACATCTGGTTGTCAATGGACTACAGGGCCCAAGGCAGCATGGTTTCACCAGGGGGAGGTCATGTCAGACCAGCCTCACTGAATCTTTCAAATGGTGACTAGGGAGGTGGATCGGGGAGGGCAGTGGACATGGCCTATCTGGACTTCAGCAATCCCTTTGACTCCACGCCACATAGAAGACTATTACACAAACTGGGGAATATGGGTGTGGGCAGGAAATTAGTGTGGTAGGTAGGAAACTGGCTGGGTGACAGGACACAGAGGGTGGTGGTAAATGGCTGTCACTCCACAGAGGGAAGAGTGACCAGTGGGGTAGCACAGGGATCAGTGCTGGGACAGGTCCTATTCAACATCTTCATCAGTGACATTGCGCAGGACCTAGAAGTCAGAAATTCCCTGTTTGCTGATGACACAAAGTTCTGTAACAAGGTAAACACACTAGAGGGTGTAGACAGAATGAGAAGGGACCTGCAGAAACTTGAAGAATGGTCAGGGATTTTGCAGTTGAAATTCAATGCAAAGAAGTGCAAGATAATGCATATGGGGCACAAAAACCTTGGCACAATATATCAGTTGGGGGTGAGGATATAGAATGCACCCAGCAGGAAAGGGATCTTGGGTTTATCATCTCTGATGACCACAAGGTAGGGAAACAGTGCGACAAGGCAGAAGGTAAAGCAAATAGGATGCTGGGATGCATAGGTAGGGACATCACCAGCAGGAAAATGGAGGTAATAATTCCACTATACAAGACACTAGTGAGGCCCCACCTGGAGTACAGTGTACAGTTCTGGAGACCTTACCTACATAAGGACATAAGACAGGGGAGAGAAGGTTCAGAGGAGGGCAACAAAGATGGTACATGGATTGCATCACAAGTCCTATGAGGACAGGTTGAAGGAACTGAATATGTATTCCCTGGAGGAGAGGCGGGAGAGAGGAAATATGATAGAGACATACAAGTATCTTACAGGGAGGAAAAGGGTGAAGGAATACACTATTTTTAAGCAAAAAAGATGTTCCAGGACTAGAGGGCATGGGATGAAGTTGGAGGGAGGACGATTCAGAGGAAATGTGAGGAAGAATTTCTTCACAGAACGGGTGGTGGACAAGTGGAACACCCTGCCAGAGGAAGTGATGGGGGCTGAAACTATCATGGCATTTAAGAATGCATGAGATAGACATAAAGGAATTCTGGAGGTCAGGGCAAGGGGCAACAGAAGTCACACAAACGTGCTGCGACCGGCTGACCGAAATCTGAAAGGTGCTGTGTTTAGGGTAGCTAACCCACAAGCGAGCAAAGTCTGAAGAAAAACAGCACTCAAGCCTGATGAAAAGTTCAAAATCAAGGTCTGAACCAAAATAAATGGCAATGGTATGATAAAGCCATTTTTTTTTGTTCAGACCTTGATTTTTAACTTTTCATCAGGCTTGAGTGCTGTTTTTCTTCAGACTTTAAGGGGCAACAGACTTCTAGGAAAACATAAAGTGAACTTGCACGCTCAAATGGGAAGACTGGGTGGGCCATAGGCCCTTATCTGCTGACACTGTCTATGTATGTATGTATGTATCTATCTATGACTTTAGGGAAAATTCTGAGAATGTCCCAGACTGGTATTTTCCATTGGTTTGGTGAAAATAATTATTAATCCATTCCAGAGCTATAAGGACTTGACATTTCAGTTCTGGAAGGTGTGTTGATAGATGTTTGATATGAAATAAGAATCTGGCCATACAAATGAGGATTCTCTTTCATGATGACGGTAAACCTCTTGTGAAAAAAAAAAAAAATATCCTTTGGTATGGTGGCCATCGTGTTCCAATTTTTTTTTGCCCACAAAAGATGACACCCAGCTGATACCAACACATGTATCTTGCTAAACGGAACCAGCTGAGCTCCATTCTCTAATTATTTAAAAAAAAAAGCAAACAGGAAATGTGTTTTTAAAGTATATAAAAATTCTTCTTCTGTGAGATGATCATCTTTTGGATGGCCATATGAAAGAGGATTAGGGCCATCAAAAAGGATTTTGGACTTACTTATTTTCAGGTTCTTCTCTTGTATGCAGTCATCTTATTCTGTGAGCTCATGAGGGATGAATGGCCAGGGAGCAGCAGGAAAATTGGGAGTGGGGAGAGGGGGACATGCGTCCTTTTTAAATGGAACAAGTCTTGAAGGGACTTGTAGATCTGAAAGTAAACAGCCATGAACAAGACTGGATATATTCAAGGGTACCAAAGAAACTCAGGGAGGTGCTTGCTGCACCACTTATGACCGTATTCAACAGGTCACTGGAATTAGGTTTGGTTTCAGAAAACTGGAGGAGAGCAAATGTGGTACCACTCCATAACAGCCACAACAGGGAGAAGGCAAACAACTTTAGGCCAACCAGTCTCACAATAGTTTGTGGGGGAAACTAACAGAAACCCTGCTAAAGGGGAGGTTAGAAGAGCATCTTTAATCTAATGGGTTACGAGACTAAGGGCAACATGGAACCGTGGAGGTGGGGGAGCTCATGCAGGATGAAGGCGATTGATTTCTTGGACTAGGTGACAGAGAAACAGATTAGGGGAGAGCAGTGGACATGGTATATTTGAACTTCAGCAAGGCTTTTGACACCGTGCCATGCAGGAGACAGATACAGAAATTGAAAAATCTAGGGTGGAACCCAAAGATGAATTTAATTCATGCTCGCTACAATTTCCTTTTCTATTATTTCCAATATTGTCAGATAGAATAAACACTTTTCCCCCATATCTTCAGTGATTTATTCTGTTGGGAGGGCTAAGGTGGATCAAAATGGTAATCCTTCTTATTGGGCAAAGGATTTTATAGACCCCACCTTCACTGGCACATCTTTGGGCAATTCTGAATGTTTTTGTTTGCTACTCTTTAAGCAAGTGGCACCATGGCTTTTTGGAGACCTGTGATATTCAAAAATTGTAAGACCAGTACTAGGTGATGAGACCTTCCCCCCTGGACTCATATTGCCCCAACTGTGCAACACAATCTAACATGTCTGTTTTGGTCCCCCCCCAAAAAAAGAACCCCCAAGATGGGGAAGTGCACCTGCTATACCAACTGTTAATGGCAAGGCTGAGTTGAGCAGATCCTTTATAATGCTCTTAGTTACTGAGTACTGATGTACTGCTGGTCATATGTACCATCACATCTGAACCAAAGATGGGGCAGTGCACCTGCTATGCCAAATGATAGTGGCAAGGCTGAGTTGTACAAATTCTTTTTATTGCTCTTAGTTACTGAGTACTGATGTACTGCAGGGCATGGCCACCAACACACCTGAACCCAGGATGGGGCAGTGCACCTGCTATACCAACTGAAAAACATAAGTATTTTTAGCTGCTAGTTAGCCCTGTTTGCCGATTAGTATTTCTTATATCTATAAACAGTCTAAAGTTTAGTCTCTGAAGCATATTCACTCTGACTCCTATAGGTGAAACTTCACTGTAACTGTTAGTAGGACGGAAGTATTTGAAGCTGCAAGTTAACCCTGTTTGCCATTTATTTTTGCTATTATCTTATCTTGTAACACATATTAACTCTGAGTGCCATAAGTAACATTGTACTGATCGCGGTAAACACAGTTGCACACTGCTGCCACATAATTAAGATCTTCTGGCAATATTACCTAAAGGTGACTTACGCTAGTAGAGCGTGCTTATCTGAACTAATCTGCTGTTCTAACTCAGTTACATGGTTACTAACAGACATGTCCGCAAAGCACGGTAAACGTTTCCACTATCTTCCCAACAAAGGGTTACTCCTAGCCACCTTGTACATCATGTCCCTTCTTTGGGTGGACTGGCTCATTTGCTTATGTGACCCTGCCAACAAAGGACCATGGTGCCTGGAACCCCACCCCAATTTTCATGACGTATGCCCCACTCACATCAGCACCAACTCCCTCCTGATTGCCCTCGGATTTACTAAGAAAGGCATATGTTATACTACTATCTTCTACTCCAGAAGACTACTCAGAAGAGATCTATTCTCTCAACCAACTCTGCTTTACTTTGCCTACTTGCTGTCCACTGGCAGGAGACATACAGCCTAACCCAGGTCCCCCTACTGCAAATCTCTTGATATCCTCTCCTCAGGATCAACAGTGGTTGTCCTTGAAGGAGATACGGATCATGCATATGAATGTGTGTAGCCTGCAACTTAAGATGCAAGAAGTGCAAGCATGGCTGGACCTGTATAAACCAGACATCCATGCTGTCTCAGAGACCCGGCTTAAAACCCATATCCTCTCACATGAGGTCGCTGCCTTAGGGTACCACTCCTACCAAAAGGCCAGGACAAACAAAAGAGAGGGAGGGGTACTAATCTAGGTAAAGAACACTTTGAACTCAGCTCAGATCAGTCTGCAGCACAATACTAGCATCAACAGTGCATCTATCATTGTATGCATCACCCTTGGTCTTGCTAAGCACTTCACCATTGGGTGTAACCCTCCAGAAAATGCTCTCCAATCTCTGAAGGCAGTCGTAAAGGACACAGCCAAAGATGTCTCCTCTGAACTCCTCATCTTGGGGGATTTCAACCTTAAATGAGCTCAGGACACAAACCTGACTTTTGAAGGCCTTATTCAAGGAGCAAATCTTGTTCGGGTAATCGTTGAACCTACAAGACTGAACCACAAAATGGGGAAATCACACCATCCTTGATTCCACTGTGGTGTCAAACCCCTGCAACATTCAGACAGCAGGCACCCTGGCTGATGCCCTGAGTGACCATACCCCATCTTCTGTATCTGGAAGGACAGGGCACCTAGCGTTCAACCAGGAATATACACCACGCATGACTACACTCATTTTCTACCCAATCAATTCAACGACTACCTTAGCAACCTAGACTGGAGCCTGCTAAAACATCACTCCACAGTTATCATCTTCCAGAAGTCACAATGGCTGCAAATCTCTTCGCTCCTATGAAGAAACTTTGTGCCTAGGGTAGCTGCTACAAATGGATTACCCCACCTCTAAAGGCCCTGATGATTAGCCACGGAAAAAGTTCATGAACTCCTCTCTGCCAACTTACTGAAGTACAAAACCCTCAGAAACAAGTGCAAGCATGCCCTAAAAATTGTTAAAAGGAAGTACATGACGCATCTAAAAAAAAATAATCTAGGCAACCCTAGACTATTCTGGTCCCACATTAATGAACTGATAAAGTGGAAAGGCAAGTCCGAACCTGGCCCCATTGAGGTCAATGGGCAAATGTTAAATGATGACCCCCAAATCACCACATCCCTCAACCATTACTTTGCTAATCTGGACTTGTACAAGGCTGGACTACCTTCCCCTTAACACAGATTCCAGCACACATCTCAGATGACCATTCTTTTATCTGAGGCTAGTCAAGCCAAAAGAGATTCTCTCTCACTCCTAAAGTCTCTAAAAACCAGGAACATAGGGGGACCTGATGGGATATGAAAATTACGTACCTACCGTAATTCTTGATCTTCTTGGACGAGTCTCCACCACTCATTCACACTATTGGGATCTACGCTGGAGGCACTAGGACCCATCGGGAGCAAACTTTTGCCAGGGCGGGTGGCGCCAGAGAACAGTGCCGCGAGCCCTAGCTCATGTGGTAACGACTATCTCGGCGTCGACCCTCCAACCACCTCAGTACCTTTTTTACCAAGGAGGTGCAGCATAACTAACCTAGAAGGGTAGCCTAACCTAAAAACTGGACATAAGATAGTCCGGCGCACACCGTGTAAGAAGGGTGATAAAGAAGTCTTCACGGCCTAAGATTTGAGGGAGAAGACCAACAAGACAGGTGAGCTCGGGGGATGGAGGGAGATAAGTAGGAATGAGTGGTGGAGACTCATCCAAGAAGATCAAGAATTACGGTAGGTACGTAATTTTCATATCTTCCTGGACATAAGTCTCCACCACTCATTCACACTATTGGGAGAGTACCGAGCTAATAATCCCCCGAGAGGGCAGCAGGAAAGACCAAGAGCTCACGTTTCCAGGACAGAAGTTCATTGGGGATGGCCCTGCCAAAGGAAGAATGTCATCTGGCATGGACATCTAGTGCATAATGTTTAACGAAAGTATGCACTGAGCTCCAGGTGGCTGCATTGCAGATATCTGCAATGAGCACTTTGCGAATTTCCGCTAGGGGTGCCGCAACCGCTCTAGTAGAGTGAGCGTAAACTCTACCCTCCAACTTAACCTGTGCCATGGAATAGCAGTGGTGAAGGCATGCCACTAGCCATGCTGGAGATACATCTGATAGCGACAGGTTGACCCAGCCGGGTCTCACTGAAGGAAGCGAACAGTTGCTGGGCTTCTGAAAATCTTGGTTCTATCTAAATAGAAACGCAAGGCCCTCTTAACATCCAGAGAATGAAGGGAATGTTCCCCTTCATTTTGGAAGTCCGCAAAATAAGAGGGAAGGACCAAAGGTTGGTTAAGATGAAATTCTGACACAACCTTAGGAAGAAATTTAGGATGAGTACGAAGGACTACTTTGTCCTTATGGAACACAGTATACGGAGGATCTGTGACCAGGGCATGTATCTCAGAGATCCTGTGGGCTGAGGTAATGGCCACTAGGAAGGTAGTCTTCCAGGTGAGGAATTTTAGCTCACAGGTAGCTAGAGGCTCGAAAGGTTTCCGAGTGAGCATATCTAGCACAAGATTAATGTCCCATGCTGCAACTGGGCATCTTGTAGGAGGTCTGGTATGCAGACTACCCTTAAGAAATCTCTTAACCATAGGTAACTGAGCCAGTGTGAGGGAAAAGAACGGCTCATGATACGCTGAAATGGCACTAAGGTGAACTTTGACTGTAGAGTACTGCAGACCTGAATTTGAGAGGTCCAAGAGGTACTCCAAAACCTTATCTGGTGGGCAGGAAAAGGGATTCAAAGAGGACTTTGCAAACCAGAGCGTAAAACGCTTCCACTTAGCTGTGTATGTTTTCTGAGTGGCTGGCTTCCGCACAGCCAGAAGAATATCTGAAACTCTTTGAGAGACATTGAACCGGTTTACTTCTACCTCTTCAGGAGCCAGGCGTGAAGGTGAAGTGATCTCAGGTTGGGATGGACCACCGGTTCCTGAGTCAAAAGGTTCATCTGCAGAGGAAGTGGTCTCGGAGGAACTGCCAACATATTGTTGAGTAGTGGAAACCACAGCTGTCGAGGCCAAAAGGGAGCAATGAGAATCATTTTGTCCCCCTGAGACTTGAACTTGAGGAGTACTCTCTGAAATAGAGGAAGAGGCGGAAAGGCAGAAAGAAAGCATTTTGTCCACCGCTGCCTGAACACATCCTAACAGAAAATGCCAGGCCCTGGATTTCTGGAGCAGAAGAGAGGCAGTTTTGCGTTGAGTGGGGATGCAAAAAGGTCCAGGTCTGGAGTTCCCCACTCTGTGAATAGTGACTGAACTATGGTTGAGTCGAGAGACCACTCGTGAGGGTCTGTCTCTGTTCTGTTGAGACGGTCTGCCAGTTTGTTCTGAATGTCTGGCAGGCAGGCCGCTTGAATTAGAGCCTCATGCTCCAAGCACCATTCCCATACCCCCATTGCTTCCCTGCATAAGGGGTAAGAATGAGCACCGCCCTGCTTGTTGATGTAATACATCACTGCTTTGTTGTCCATTTGAAGGAAAATGTTCTTGTGACACAGAATGTCCTTCAAAGCTCAGACCGCATAAAGGACAGCTCTCATTTCTAGGATGTTTATGTAGAGCTGGGACTCGACTTGAGTCCACGCACCTTGAGTGTGGAGAGCCTGACAGTGAGCTCCCTACCCCATTAGGGATGCGTCCATGGTAATGGAGATCTGATGGTCCAGAGGAGCAAAGGGATATCCCTCCAGGAGATTGCTCTCTTGAGACCACCAGGTGAGTGACCTCCTTAAAGGTTCTGTCACCTTGATGAGATAGGACTGCGGGTGAGTGGCTGGGGACCATTGAGTATTGAGCATCCACTGGGTGGTTCTCATGTGCAGATGTGCTAGGGGTACAGTGAACACTGAGGATGCCATGAGACCTAGCATCCGTTGCATCGAGAGAGCTGTGACTGAGCTGTGTTCCCCGATGTGACGGGCCATCTGAAGGATATCGTTCCTCCTGTCTTCTGGAAGAAAAGCCTTTGCACAGGAGGTGTCCAGAAGGGTCCCTATAAAAAGGAGCCTCTGGGAGGGCTGCAGTTGTGATTTCTTGAGGTTGAGCAGAACTTCCATGGACGTAAGGAGGCACGAGGCTGTCTCCATGGCGTCCAGAGTCCCTTGTCTGGAAGGGCTTGCTAGAAGCCAATCGTCGAGATAAGGAAACACATGAATTCTGACCTTTCTGAGGTGTGCTGCGAGAACTGCACAACATTTTGTAAAAACTCGTGGCGCCGAGGATAGCCCAAAGGGCAGGACTCTGAACTGATAATGCTGTCCCAGAGCCACAAACCTCAGGAATTTGTGATGCCTCGGGTGAATAGGAATGTGCTGGTAAGCGTCCTGCATATCTAGGGAGGCCAACCAGTCATGTTGATGGAGCAGAGGTAACAGGGTTCCCAGAGAATCATTTTGAATTTCTCCTTGGGGAGAAATTTGTTCAGCTTCTGAGATCTAGAATGGGGCGACTCCCGGACTTCTTTGGAACCAGAAAGTAATGGAGTAGAACCCATGTTTCGCTGGTGCAGTGGCACCACCTCTACTGCCCTGTTGTTCAGAAGGCCCTGAATCTCGTGTGGCAGAAGGTCTGACTGAAGGGTTGACAGCCTGGGCTGCCGTTTGGGGACAATCCGAGGGGTGTCCACAAGATTGAGTGAATACCTCAGCATTATCCGAAGGACCCATTTGTCTAAGGTTATGGACTTCCACTGGTTGTAGAAGTGCATCAGACGACCTCCACGGAGGAAAAGTCCACCTCGGGCAGCTGAGATGGAACTTCAGGCGGCAATTCATAAGGTGGCGCTGGGGCTTTCAGTGCACTTTGTATGCCTTCTTTGAGGTTGGGCAGGTTGGTTCTTATGGAAACTTCCCTGCCACTGCCTCAAAAGGACTGGCTATTATGAAACTGTCGCTTACTGGCATGCCTCGAGAGGGGCAGGAGAGGCCGAGCCAACTTAATGGCTGACTCAGTTTTTGTGTAGCTTCAGAGCTTGCTCTACCCGAGGACCAAAACGACATGCACCGGCAAAGGCAATGCCATCACCTGCTGCTGCGCATCATTCATAAAGCCCGAAGTGCGCAGCCAGGAATGACGGCGGGTGCAAATACCAGCAGCCGCTGAACGGGAAGCAGTGTCAAAAGCATCCATGGCTGCTTTAACCTGCTGGTTGTTAGATTCGATACCTCTGGTAATGGTTTGAAGAAGCTCTGGTTTTAAATCCGACTCCGGTAGGGCTTCAACCATTTGTTTAATAGAATGCCACAGGATATACTCATACTGAGAAAAATAGCCTTGGTAACTGGCAATACATACTTAGAGTAGAAGCAGCAAAGACTCTCTTACCTAAGGTGTCTATCTTACAGATTCTTTGTTAATAGGTCGAGCTGTCGGAGTTTGAGGAAGAACGACCTTATCATTCTCTGTCAGGACTACAATAGGATCCACAAAGGCTTGAGATGCCAAAATGGGACAATCCTTGGGGGCTGAATATTTCCTATCAATGGATTTAGCCACCGAAGGGGTAAGAGGAGGATTATTCCATACCATTTGAGACAGCGTCTTGAAGGAAGGCTGAATTGGAGGAGTCAAATCCGTAGGGATCTCCGAGGCATGAAGATATTGGAGTCTCAACAATTTCCCAGGATCGATGTCTGTAGTCTGGAGAGAAAGTGTGGAACTCAGATTTTTCAATAGAGACTTAAAGGATAGGTCCTCGACCACAGGCTCTGTAGCAGTAATAGATCCTGCTTTGTCCACTTCATCACCCAACCGAAGGTCTGGGTCAGGCTCAACGTCATCTCCTGACAGTCCAGGAGGGACTGCATGGACAGGAAAGGAATGAAATTCAGAAGAGGAGGAAGAAGGAAACAAGTGAAAAGAGGAGTCCGCGAGAGCCGGCGGTGCCGAGGAGGTGCACGGCACCGAGAACAGCGCCGAGAAGCCGCACAACACCGAGGACGGCGCCGAGAAGCTGCACGGTGCCGCGGATGGCGCCAAGTGCAGCACCGATGCCGAGGACGGCGCCGAGAGGCCACACGATGCTGAAGGCACCGGAAAACACTCCCAGACTCTGAAAAACAGGTTTTGAAGGAGGAAGAGCAGGCAATAAGGGCATCGGTGTGGCCCCCTGCGCCTTAGCCATGTGAGGGGGGGAAACACCTAAGCGCGGAGTCGACAGCACCGAAGAAGGTGCCGCGTGACCAGGAAGGTCCAACCGCTCTACCTGGTCGCCCAAAGAGCCCGAAGGCCCACGAGCGACCGAGCCAGGCAGCCAAACCAACCTCCGAGCCCACTGCTCCATAAGAGTGGCCCACTGATGAAACTGCTCATCTGAAGACCTACCTGTGGGCGGCGGGGTAGGGCTCCGATGTCGAAGCCGTCAGCTACCAGAAGCAGAGGTTGGTGACTCCGAGGGAGGAGAATGGCAACTAGCCCCGATAACCGAGCGTCTATGCGCAGACATATCAGAGGGCGACCTCAAGTGATGCCTTCTCTTTTTAGACCTGTGGGCTGAAGCAGAGATCGAGGCTGAACGGTGCCGAGAGTGCGACCGTTTATTTTTATGCTTCCGGGGGGACCGCCCATCCCCCCAGGCATTGACTGACCATTGTCAGACCCCCCCCTCCGGAGAAGGCGGCAGACCGGACCCAGCCTGACTGACTGAACAGCTTTCATACGAAGTCTCACTACCGTCACCTGACCTGCTCATGGTAGACTCCGTCAAAGTAGGCTGAGACTTCTCTTTATTGTATTTATTTTAAAAATAAGAATAAATTTAAGTGATACTGTATCGAGATAATACTACAAAATAATAAAAACTGAAAACTATGCTGCTAATTTGAAGTTTAACTCCCGACAGGCGAGCGACGTCATCACTGAAGTGCACTCGATGGCAGAAAAAAAGGAACTGAGGCGGTTGGAGGGTCGACGTCGAGATAGTCGTTACCGCACGAGCTAGGGCTCGCGGCACCATTCCTCGTGGCGCCATCTCTGGCACCGACCCTCCAGCAAAAAGTTTGCTCCCGATGGGTCCTAGTGCCTCCGGCGCAGATCCCAATAGTGTAAATGAGTGGTGGAGACTTATGTCCAGGAAGATCCACCTTAGGCTTCTGAAGGATGGAGCCCCTGCCCTGACCAGACCCTTGACCTGGCTCTTCAACTGATCCTTGCAGGAAGGTGCCATCTTAAACCAGTAGAAACAGTCCCATGTGGTTTCCATCCACAAGGGAGACCCTCAGAAACCTACTGGCAATTACAGGCCAGTTTCCCCTGCTCTGTGTCCTGGCAAAAATCCAGGAAAGACTGGTCAATGGGCAACTCCGTAACTACTTAGAGGTTCACCAGCTTCTTGCACCTTCTCAGCAAGGCTTCAGAACCAGACGTGGGATTGACACTGCTCTGACTAAATTCTCAATGGATGTACTCTGAGATATGAACAAAGGGACCCCTACAGCAGCGGTCTTCATAAACCTTTCCAAGACCTTTGACCTGGCTGATTAAAAATTACTGACGGCCAAGCTGAGCAACTTAGGTCTTGACCCACATGCTCTAAAGTGGTTTGAAAGCTACTTAGCTGGTCACAGACAGAGGGTAAAGTAGAAGGATGCTACATCAGACCCACTTCCCCTAAAAGAGGGGGTATCACAAAGGTCTATACTTGGTCCTCTTCTCTTCTCCCTGTTCATAAATGAACTAAATGGCCACTGCGCGGGGAGCTCAGTTGTCAGGTATATTGACAATGCCATCATTTATCGAGCCACTGATAACTTGGCAAGTCTAAGCCCCCTACTCCAAGCTGACATGCGGTCTCTTGGGAACTGGCTTATTTAGAACAGAATCTTTACATAGCCAAAACCAAGGCTATGCTGTTTAGACTAAGATCCCTCACTCATGACAGAACTCAACACCTACATCTTACCTCTGTCTCCGGCAACCATACGGAAGTGGTGACCTCCCTAAAATATCTAAGCCTCATCTTGGACCATGGTTTCACCCTTAAGAACCATGTTGACCGAGTCACTAAAACCTTACATGGGAAACTAGATACTCTCTACTGACTGAAGGACCAGCTGATACCCAAAGCTAGGATCTCTGTCACCTCCAGCATCCTCCCACACTCCTCTATGCTGCCCCAGCCATTCAGGGCATGGTAAAGCTTGATGTGAACAGACTTCAGGTATTTTACAATAAGGTGGCTCACTTTGCCACCCAGTCTCATTCCAGGAGTCAACACTGTGACACCCTAGTCCTAATAAACTGGCTCTCCTTGGACTCTTGCCTCCAGTACCCTTTGCTATGCCTTGTTTATAAGCTAATTAGTCCATATCATCCTTCTAGTTTCTCTGGGCTCATTGCACCAAAGCCCAATCCCTGGCTCCTCCAGACCACAGGCCGAAATCTTCTAGATGTTCCTAGAGTAAGAACCAAGGTGGGTGGTAAGTCATTCTCCGACACTGCCCCTTCCCTCTGGAACAAACTTCCTCCCTGGGTGCAGGAAGCCCCCGCTATCAAACGTTTCCATATGAGACTTAAGGCCCACATGTTGGGAGCCAGTACTTGCTACTGCCTCAGCACCCGAGACCTCCCCTACTGCTCCCAAGATTTACCAACCTTGCAACCTACCTATTGATGATCTCCACTTAGATAAGTATGTCTATTCTGCACTTCACTATCTATTGAGTCTGCTGATTTACTGTTATAATCCTGAGCACATTCATGGCTGTATGATGTTTGTATAACCTGCAACTGTGCTGACTGTCTTCTCTGTGTATCCATTTATAGAATGTAATCCCGGGTCGCCCCTGAAAAAGGGACACCTGGGGCTCAGTGGGCTTACCTGGTCACCAGAATTAAATAAATAAATAAATAAATAAATGGGGGGGGGTTCAACTTAGAAGGATATCTCAGCCATTTTTGTGACTTTTGGCTCCAAATTTCCAACATGGGGCTCTTGAGACTTCACCTCATGGACTCAGTCACTGTCATTTCATTATTCAGTCCCGAAAGATGATTTTGCAGTCACTGCGTGGAATCATCTTTTGGGACCGATTAACTAAACAACAGCATCAATGTTCATGAGGTGGGCTCCCAAAAAGCCTATGCTGCAAATTTGGTGAAAAATTCCTAAAAATGTCTGTGTTACAAATGTGCATTGCACAGTTTCTATGCATGCTCATAACTTGAGAATTATTTATATTTTCACTCCACATTTTCAGCACTACTATTTTTCACACCTCCTTATGAACAGTACAGCTGTCATTTTTCACATCATGCCCAAAACGTGTTTTCGCACATCAATCAATCAATCTTTATTTTATTAGGTGAAGCACCATTGAGCAAACTCATCTGCAAGGTAGACCTGAACAAATGCACATAAGAGTAAAGAATACACGAAGGAAAAAGATGGGTGTACAATCAAGGAATACAATGTGGAAGAGAACATAAAACATAGTACAGTATTAGGCAAGGTCTATATAGGCAAATATACAATAAGCTGAGAAAAAAATACTATCTATATACATTATTACACAGTATGTACATGAACAGTTCAGGAAAAAGGGGAAGGAAGGGTGAGAGGGAGAAGGAGTGATAAACAGGGAATCACAAGGCCTGGGGATGGATGTGTGATACTTATTTCACTGGCCTCTTGTGGGGGGGCAGTTACAGAATTCTGTAAAGGAATGAGAGAATAGCTTTTTGAAGAAGGAGAAGGTTGTCGGGGCAGCCAGCTTCAGTGTTTTTTGCAAGTAGTTCCATAGGTGAGGGAGTACATACAGTAGCTTGTAGACGCTTTACCTAAACATGACTTAACTTTAGGAATGTATAAGGAGATAAATAAGAGGCTGCGTAAGGAGTAATTGCCTACAGTGCATAAGGGCAAGCAGTCAGAGATATACTGAGGAAGCTCATGTGTGATAGCTCTAAAAGTCCAAAAGGTGGCATTTCTTTGTCTTCTGAACTTGAGGGATGTCCAGCCTACTGAGGCATACCGAGAGCAGTGGTGGGTGAGGTATGGTAGAGCAGAGATAAATCTCAAAGCTCAGTGATAGAGGGGGTGAAGTTTAGAGAGAGAGCTGAGGCAGAGTCTTGGCCATAGAGGAAGCCAGCATAGTTCAATAAGGATAGAAAGGTGGTTTGGACCAGTCTTTTTTTGGCATCGTGGGATAGGAGATGCTTGATCTGGAATAACAGGCTCAGTCCCTGCCTTAACTTTTTTGATAGTTCCTCAATATGGTCACAGAATGTAAGCTTGTGGTCTATCCAAAGCCCCAGATATTTAAATGTCACATATTCAGTAGGTTCTCCCAGAAGTGATAGAATCTGCGCAGTTAAGCTATGTAGGGAAGGTTTCTGACCTATGGCAGAAGGTGAGAAAAGTATGGGCTTCATTTTTTTTGCATTTAGAAGTAGTTTTTAGCTCAGTAAGTTTAACTGCAGCTGATTAAAGTCCACCTGTAGATCCATAAATGCCTGCTCTGGGGTAGGACTAGCAATGTATATGACTATGTCATCAGCAAAGAGATGAATGTCAGCTGCTTTGATTCCAGAGTCAGTGTGTTGTTAATATGATGAGTAAAGAGCAGTGGTCCTAAAATGGACCCTTGCGACACACCTCTTTGAAGCAATTTTAGGGGAGAGAGATCCCCTTGGGCTTTAACCTGTTGGAATCTCCCAGAGAGGTAACCATTGAACCATTTCAAGGCAGGATAATCCAGGCCAATGCTTTGAAGAGTGTCCAACAGCAGGCCATGGTCCACTGTACTGAATGCCTTGCTAAGATCAAGAAGCAAGATGCATACATATTTCTTAACATCCAAAGAATTTTGCCAGTTGTTGGTTACCTTTGCGAGTGTGGATATCGTACTGTGACAAGCTCTGAATTCTGACTAGGCAGAGTTAAGCAGATTGGTGTAGTCCAAGTACTTCCTAACATGCACGTTAACCACTTTCGCACATGTATGCATAACCACGCTGTGGGGTTGCTGTGGGAAATCACTGTTCAGGACAAATTAAGAAAATCACAGTGACATTGATCATGAGTGGAGGTCCCAAAATGCCTATGTTGAAAATTTGGTGAGAAAATTTCACAAAATTACTGTTTCAAGCGTGCATTGTACAGTTCCCATGCATGCTTGTAAGTTCAAGAATTTTTAATATTGTCACTCCAGATTTTCAACATTGCCATTTTTTCACACCTCATTATGAACAGTACAGCAGTCATTTTTCACATCCTGCCCAAAATGTGTTTTCGCACCTGTGATGCACAGTGGTGCGGTCGCTGTGGGAAATCAACGTTCGGGACAGATTACGAAAATCACAGTAACATTGTTCATTTACGGAGGTCCCAAAATGCCTGTGTTGAAAATTTGGTGAAAAATTCCACACAATGACTGTGTTATAAGCGTGCATTGCGCAGTTTCCATGCACACTCATAACATCGAAAACATTTAATATTTTCACTCCTGATTTTCAATATTGCCATCTCTTCACACCTCCTTATGAATGGTGCAGCTGTTATTTTTCACATCCTGCCCACACTGCGTTTTCACACATGTGGTGCAGAATAGGGTGCTCACTGTTGGAAATCAACATTCGGGACAGATTAACAAAATCACAGTGCCACTGTTAATGAGCAGAGGTCTCAAATGGTTTCATGAGGTGGGGTCATGAAAAGCCCATGTTGAAAATTTGGAGTGCAAATACCAACAAACGCCTCAGGTTTTGTGGTTTCTAACCATACCCTGTACAGACTGACAGGTGTCAGGGGTGTGCCTTTGGATTGTTGGCTGTAATACTCATGCCATTCCACCCCAACCCAGTTTACTTTGGTGTTTGCATTGTGGAAAGATGGGTAGGAGTTTGAAGAAGACTGTGCAGTAGTTGCTTAAAGTTTCTTTTTGGGTGTGGACAAGAAGGGCAGGAATGTAAAAAGCAGTTGCTCACTCTATCTAAAGTGTACGACAGGGGACTAAGGGAAATTAAGAAAAGGAGACTGCAATTGTTGCTGGCTGATTGTTTCTGGTACAACCTCCTTGTTTGTTTGGCAGGTGAAGGGCCCAGCCACCCATCCCCAACCACCCCATGCTACACTTTTTTTATATGGTAGCACAGTTGTGACATTTTCTGTAGCAAAGCAGGAAGGGGTGGATCAGAGGGGTATCTACACAGGGACCTCATTTACAGGGGCACAAGTAATTTAACTTGTTATAACAAGTTATACAAAAACAAACAAAACGAAACACAAAATCAAACTTTTGCTTTCATTTTCCTCCTTCTAACTACTCTGACCAGGTTATAAACTCAGCAACGAATCTGGAATGGATATGCAAGTACTGCGGGACACTTTTTAAAATGGCAGTTATACAGAATTTAGGACATTGTCCTACATGCTGGGCCATTGGAGATCTAAGAGCTCAGCTCCAGGTAGCATGGGCAGAGATTGCACACCTCAAATCATGTACTCAGGAGGAAATATATTATACGAACCGCTTGCCATTTGATAAACATCCTACAGAAGCACCTCGACTGCAAAGGGTGGTTGGTGCAGAAGGTTGTCAGGTGGCTAGGAGGGGCAAATTGGGTGCCCCATCACTTGGAGCTCTCCAACATATCACCTCCACAAACCATATAAAAACTACAAACAGTTATCTGCTTCTATCTCTGAAATCAAGCAAAGGGGCAGAGGACACTGCAGAGCAGGACACTGCAGCACAGAAGCTAGCACAACAAAACTCACCCAAAACAGGAACCAAAACAAAAAAAAAATAAAAGGAAATCCAAAACACTTCTGATCATAGGAGACTCCATGATTCAGGGAGTTGATACCCATCTCCAGCCAGGGGTAATGGTCAGATGTCTCCCAGGTACATCAGCATTGACAGACACCGACCGCATTGCTAAAACTGTACAGGAAGCAGGAGAAAACATTGACAACATCCTGGTACACATAGGGACTAAAGATCTTGCCAGCTGGTCAGTTGTGGAGACCAAGGAACACCTGACCAGGCTGGGTTTCAAACTATCATCCATTTCATCCAGCATCTCCTTTGCTTAAGATCCTGCCGGTCTGGGAGAGGGGGGAAGATGGGTGGAAGGTCAAAGAAGGGTAGACAGGGGAGCTAAACTTGTGGATCAAGGGCTGGTGCCAGGAAAAAGGACACAAATTTGTAGGTAACTGGCAACAGTTTTGGGAGCGAAAGTTCTTTAAATTCAATGGACTGCATCTCTCTAAGGGGGGGGGGAGTCAGTGCATTGGGGCAGAAGTTTGATGTCTTTGCAGAACATTTAAACAAGCAAATGGGAGATGGGTGCAGCACCTGATACATAGAATGGGAAGAACACCCCTCCTCCTTCAGCTAGTGATCAAATGGGAGTTTAGCATGTTTGTAGTTCATCTGCATCACCAGGTAAGGAAAAAGGTCCGGCTCCCCATACGATGCACACAGTAAATGCCAGACCTCGCCCAACAACTAACACACCAAAATCTGGCCAATGGAAAATCATGTACACAAATGCTCACAGTCTGGGAAACAAGATCCCAGACCTGCAGGCAATAATGACAGAAGCTTAACTGGACATAATAGCCATTAGCAAGACATGATTCACCAGTACCCACACTTGGGAGACTTTAGTACCTAGCTATGTACTGTTCAGAAGAGACAGAGGAGCAAAAAGGGGGGATGGAGTGGCCCTTTATGTCAATGAAAATATCAAAGCTACAGAAATTCAGAATACACATGAGAAGCCAGAAGAACTGAGAGAGTTCCCTGGAAACAGGAAATGGGACAGCCATATGAAAGTACAGTTACTTAAGAAATTACTGTAACAGTAGATCTTCGAGAGAGGCTCTTGAAGTAGGTATTCACATATAGGACTGACTCGCCAGGCGTCAGGGCCCCACAGAAAAATTTCTAGCTAGCAGTCTCTGGCGGGGGACTGCCCCCACACAAGGTGGCCGACGTCATGCAACATCAGTATAAAGGGGCGTTTCCCCACGCCCACCTTCTAGTTCTTTCCTGCCAAGGGCCAAAAGAGGCAAGATGAGAGAGAAGAGGATATTCCCCCCACAGAAATGGAGCCAAAAAAGCTTAGGGGGATGGAGGGCGGGAAGGCAATACCTACTGCAAGAGCCTATCTCGAAGATCTACTGTTATGGTAGGTTCTCACGTAACTGTACTATCTTACTTCAAGACGGCTCTTGCAGTAGGTATTCACATATAGGACTGAGTCCCAAGCAGTCTGAAACAAGGAAAAGCACTCGGGAGGAGGAAAACTATCCATAGCATGGAACCTCCAGCTGAATGGGTCTTATGAAAGAAGACCCTGAAGCACAGCCAACCCAAAGCCTGCTCTACGGTGAGAGGCAATGTCCAAACTGTAGTGTTTCATAAAGGTATGGACAGAAGTCCAAGTTGCGGCTGCGCAGATGTCTGCTGCAGACACTCTGAAACAAGTCAGCAGAGGCTGCTACTCAGGTTGAGTGACCTCTGACTTGACCCGGCAGGTCTTGTTGTACTTGTTGTAACAGAAAGTGATATAATGAGCTAACCATTTTGATAGGCATTACTTAGAAATAGCAGTGCCTTCTCTTTTGTGAGTGAAAGAGACAAAAAGCTGATCAGTTTTTCTGAGATCCCTAGTCCTAGTGGTGTAGTATCTCAGTAGTCTATGAACATCCAAAGTATGCAAGAGGAACTCCCTTTGATTGGAGTGTTGCATAAAGAAAGCAGGTAGCTCAATGAATTGATTCAGTGTAGATTCAGCCACCATCTTAGGGAGAAACTTAGGGTTGGTGCGCAGAACAACACGTTTCTTGTGAAAAATGAAGTACGGAATTTTACACATTAAGGCCTGTAGCTCAGAAATTTGCCGAGCCGAAGTAATGGCCACTAGGAAGAGAGTCTTCCAAGAAAGGAACTTTAAATCTGCCTTGGCTGCCAGCTTGAAGGGAGGCAGAGTAAGTTTCTCTAGAATGAAATTCAAGTCCCATGAAATAGCAGGAATGTGGATGGGGGGGTCTCAAATAGAGGACCCCCCCTGAGGAAAGTCTTAGAGACTTTCAACTGAGCAAATGTCCTGTCTCCGAAGGGAATATGGAAGGCTGAAATCACTGCCATGTGGACCTTTAAAGAGGAATGACTGAGGCCCAGATTGAACAGATGTCACATGTAGTCCAGGACTTTATTGACTGGGCAAGAGAAGGGTTCGGAGTCCTTTGACGTGGCCCAAATGGAAAACCTTTTCCATTTCATGGCGTAGGTGGATCTGGTGGAATGCTTTCTGGCTTCCACCAAGATGTCTGCTACTAGTGGAGAAACCCCAATGAGGAAATGGCTGGGAAGGATGGAGAAGTGCAGAGCCTGAAGGGCATAAAGAATTGCTCTCAGTTCAAGCACATTTATGTGCAGTTTTTGCTCGAGCTGGCACCAGCTGCCTTGAGTCCTGTGAGATCCGGAATGGGATCCCCAGCCTTCACCTGATGCACCCATCATCAACGTCTAGGAGGGGGAGTTTGATGCTGAAGTGAGCTCCCGGGCCAAGGGGGTTCGGTCCCATTGAGATCGAGGTGTCCATTGAGAAATCCTCATATGGAGCTGAGTGTGTGGTACTGACAGAATAGCAGCCACCATTAGCCCGAGGAGATGAAGGACTGACCTGGCTCTGACCCTTTTGTGACTGGAGAGGAGGGGGGCTTGAGTCTGAAAGGTGTCCACCCAGTCCTGAGGCAAAAAGGCTTTGCCAATGGACATGTCCAGAATCATCCCTATATATTGGAGATGTTGACAAGGGACCAAATGGGACTTTTCCTGGTTGATGGTGATACCCAGGCTGGTGAAAACCTGCAGGGGGAGGGACAGAGAGTGTAGGAGTTTCTCCCTTGACAGGGCCGCCAGGAGCCAATCATCCAGGTATGGGAATACCTGAACTCCCTGGGTACGCAGGTGGGCCGCTATCACAGACAAGCATTTGGTAAATGCTCAGGGGGGCTGAGGAAAGACCAAATGGGAGGGCCATGAATTGGTAGTAGTCCCCCTGAAGGCAAAACTGGAGGAATCTGTGGTGGGAAGTGCATAAGGGGATATGTATGTAGGCAACCTGCATGTCCAAAGCGCACAGCCACAGTCCCTGCTGAAGAAGAGGCAGAAGGCTCTGCAGGAAGAGCATTCTGAAGCGATTGTACTCCACCAACATGTTCAAGGAACTGATGTCTCAAATAGGCCTCACATCTCCCATCTTCTTTGGAACTAGGAAGAAATGGGAGTAGTAACCCATCCCCCAACAGTGATTGGGGACTGGTTCTACCGCCACCTTTGCCAGAAAGGAGGTGATTTCTTCTAGGACAGAGAAAGATGTTCTGGGGAGTAAGATGACTGGGGAGGTGGTCTTCAGGGTGGTTTTTGTAGAAACTCTATTGAGTGTCCTGCTGAAATCAGTTGGGGAACCCAAGCATCTGGTGTTATCCTCTCTCAGCCTGGTAGATGAAAGGAGAATCTCCCTCCTATCAGTTCCTCTGAAACCTGGAGAGGTGGGGAGTCAGGACGTCTGGGGCAGTGCAGCAGCTGAGGCTCTCATGGCTTTTTTGTTAGGGGGAGTCTTGGCTGCTGGAGAGGTCCCAACACTTGTTGGCTCATTTGCCCTGTGGTTTTGTTTTTTTGTCAGTTCTGTCTACGAAAAGGACATTGCTGCCCCTGAGTGGGTCTGTACATAGAATCAACAGACTTGAGTGCAGTGCCCTTCTCTTGCAGGCCGGTAATGATGTCTTTGACATCACCCCCAAACAGCACCCAACCCCTGAAGGGGGCATCCTGAATAGCAGATTACAATTCAGGGACCAAACCTGACACATGGAGCTAAGCATGATGCCAAAGGCCTACGATGAAAGCCGAGCTCCATCCAGCTGTATCCACTGCGTCGTAAGTGGCACGAAGCATGTGTCGACTTGCCAAACGAGCAGAACGGACTAGATCTAACATTTCCTGTCTAGTCTGGGACTCAGGAAGGGAGTCTAGTTTTGATTCCACCTGACTAAAGATGGTCTTCTGGTAATCTCCCATATGTGCTACATAATTCAGGGCCCTACAACCCAGGGTAGAAGAGGAATAAATCTTTTTCCCGTATTGGTCCAGAAGCCTTTATTCCTTATCAGGCAGAGATGAGACAAGGTGTTTTTGGTTTGCGAAGCGGCCGTGAACAGCACTAATAACAACCAAGTCCACTTTGGGGTGTACGTTCAAGAAATCTACTCCCTCGGGAGCTTAATACAGCTGGTCTGCCTTCCTCGGAAGGGGGGGCTAACGTGGAAGGCTGTTTCCAAATAGCGGAAACAAGGTCTGCATGAGGCTCTATCCAGGGTGGAATTAATGTAGGAGCAGTTTCAGACAGATGCAAGTGGGCAGCGAGCTTTTTACGCTGTAGATCTGGCTCCAGTGATTGACACCGATGAAATTCCTGGATCTTCCTCAGTAACTCCACAAAAGAGGGATCTTCCAGAGGGGACTTTGGAGGGGTTCTTGGCTTGGGCAGTCTGCAGTACATGGCTCTTCATCTGGATCAGAGCGACCCTCTGAGTCCGATGAGGAAGACGCCTCCCTATGCGGTGGGGGTGGGACGGCCCCTTTGGGGAGTTCCCTGGGGCGCATATCCTCCGCACCCCTGGTGCCAGAGGGCTCACCTCTGGTGTCAGGTAAGGGGGAGGGAGCCTCCCATCCCCAACACAGGGGATCCTGCGAAGGGTCTGGCATCAGTCGACAACTCTCTATTTCTCTGGTGAGTTGAGTCTTGGCCTCAGCCCACCAGGAGACCAGAGTCTCCTTCAAATCCACTGGCGGCTGTGGTGTGAGCAGCAGAGGAGGGGGATATGGATACTGAGAATATCTGAAAATAGAGTATCCATAACCTGACGGTGGGGAGCCCAGCATCGGGTACTGAGGCGCTGGGTACTGCGGCATTGGGCAAAGCAGCGTTGGGTACTGTTGAGTCAGGTATGACGGCACTGGGTACTGAGGTGTTGGATACCCGGGGGTCCAGAGGCTGGGCCACGGGCTCTGGTGGAGCAGAGAGACCTGGCAGAAGCCTGGCTGGTGGACCAGGCAAAGGAAAGCCTGGCCCCGTGGGCATCGGGCCTGGTGTGGGACCACCGTCCGGTAAGGGGACATCGAATGGCATTGGGTAAGCCATCATCGGGGCTGTCATCAGGGTGTCTGGTCCCGAAGGAGGGGGCAATGACGGCAGCATGTCCAAATCCTCTGTGACAACTGGGGAGGAAGGATTAGAGTCCCAGAGGTCAGCAGAGGAGATGCAGGGACCACAGAGGCCAATGCCACGCATTGTGGGGAACCTGGAGTGCCAGTTCAGTCAAGAGGGTCCAGCACAGGTTCCTTGGCCTGGCAGGCATTGAAGGGACCGATGTCCGGCTTATCAGCTGGATCCGGGCGGGTTTCGGAGGAGCTGATGTCTGACTTACCGGATCCCTTACTCGAGGAAGGCCGTGCTGGAGATGCTGTCTTGTCGGGTGAAAGTTCGACTGTGCACGCTCCTGAAGGAGTGAGTATCTTACCAGTCTTGCCTGGGCTGATGTCGGTGACACCAGCATTCGACTTAGTGGACCCACTCAAACCCAAGGGCCGTGTGGTGGAGATGGCCCTCCGGGAAGAGGAGGAGGCCTCCTTTTCCCCAGAGGCACCTGAAGAGCCCAAGCACAGGCCAGACAGGAGGGGCGACACCTTCTTGGACACCGCCAACATGGTCGTTGTGAAGCAGGTCCCCGGATGGGACATTACCTTTAGTATCATGACTTCGGTGGCCGTGGAAGTTGAATCCCACTCCTGGTGCTTCTCCTTTTTCCTTTTATGGCCTTCGGGGGAAGTGGACACCTGCCTCAGCTTCTTTAGCTCCTTCTCCATGGACGCCATTTTTTCCTTTACAGTATGAGCTTCCAGGGACTGCTGCCTTCTTTTTCGGGTAGCGGAGTTAAATTGCTGGCAGTGCTGGCGCTTCTCCACAGGATGGTCTGGACCCAGACAGAAGAGGCACAGAGAATGGCCATTCTTATGTGGCAGCTGGGAGCCACACGATTTGCACTTATGATTGTGTGCTTTGGAAGGCGTTGGAGACAACATGCACACCGTATCGAAGAAATAGCCGATAAAGTCAAAAAAATAAGGTCGAAAAATCCAAAAACTGTACCGACGAACAACTGATGAGCGTTGAACTCTACCATGAGGAACTTTCAGAAGTTGATGGTGGGAAAGAACTGGAAGGCAGGCATGGTGGAGTGCCCCTTTATGCTGACGTCGCATGACGTCGGCCACCTGACTTGGGGGCAGTCCCCCACCAGAGACTGCTAGCTAGAAATTTTTCTGTGGGGTCCTGATGCCTGGCGGGTGAGTCCTATATGTGAATACCTATTGCAACAGCCCTCACAAAGTAAGATCTGGGGTTGTCTACAAGCCTGCATACCAGGAGGAGGACATAGACACATTACTGTTAGAAGATATACAAAACATAACAGCTAAAGGGAAGGTTCTAATAATGGGAAAATTCAACATGTCAGATACAGATTGGTCAATACCAGCAGGAACATCTGCCAGAACTAGACACATAGTGGATTCCCTGCAGGGGGAGGGCCTCATACAACTGGTACAACAACCCACAAGAGACCGGGCTATCCTAGATCTAGTACTGACTAACAGGGAAAGGATCACAGATTTCCAGGTAGAAGGTCACCTGGGGGCCAGTGACCATCACATGGTATGGTTCAATTTGGCCACTAGAACTAAATCATCCCATTCCAAGGCAAAAATAAGAGAGTTCAGAGGAGCTGACTTTTATAAGATGGCCAACAGAGTTAAACTAGCCCTGGTACGAAAAAAATACAGGTGAGAGGGTATAGGCAAAGTGGGTAAGCATTAAGAATGCAATACTTAAAGCAATATCCCATTGTGTTAGAGAGAAAACGAAGTGCAAAAGAAGAAGAAAACCACTTTGGTTCTGAAAAACAATAGCAGAAAAGGTCAGAGACAAAAGGCTGACCTTCAGGAAATATAAGGGAAAACAGTGGGATGAACATAGGGAGGAATACCAAACTTCACTAAGGGAAGCATGGAAGGCAGTAAGGCAGGCAAAGACCCAAAACTGATGAAACACTAACACAAATAGTAAAAGAAGATGACACAACTTTCTATAGATACATTAGTGAATGGAGAAAGCCCATAGGGAGTATTGCTAAGATCAAAGGGGATAAGGGGGAATGTGAGGAGGAGGAGGACCACGTAAAAGCATCTATCCTAAACAAGACTGAAGACAGACATAATCACTGTACACATTTGTGTACAGTTTTGTTGAGTGCCTGTCACAAACCATATGCCTTTCTGTTAACATTTTCATTCAATCTGTAGTATTTAGGCTAGTTGCAGGCCACTGATGAATGTCTCTGTTTAAATGTCTGCTGTTTAGGAGACAGATACATGTATAACCACTCTAGAGATTAGAGGAATCATCTGACAACAATCTAAATTGTTTGGAATGGGTACCTTTTGGAGAGGATGTATAATTTTTTTTTAATGGGGGTGTAACTGTTGGAGATTGTGTGTACAAAATGGAAATTTCTGGCTACACCCTGATCCTAAATAGATACTTCTGCTCAGTATTTACTGAGGAGAAGATAGGGTAGAACCCACAGCTCAGCACCATGGACACAGGGGGTGGGGAGGGAGGTGTGCCCAGTTCCCTTCACAAAAGAAAGGGTCCTACAAGAGCTCACTAAGCTCAGGGTGGACAAGGCAATTGGACCTGATGGCATACATCCCAGGGTACTAAAGGAACTGAGGGTGGAACTAGCAGAGCCATTATAAGAACTTTTTAGTGAGTCTCTGAGCATGGGAGTGGCCCCAGAAGACTGGAGAAGGGCTCATGTGATCCCGCTCCACAAGTGTGGTAGCAGGGAGGAGGCATGGAACTACAGACCAGTCAGTCTTACCTCAATAGTGAGCAAGATTATGGAAGCACTCCTTAAGGAAAGGATAGTGCAACACCTGTAATCCATAGGAGCACATGATCCAAAACAGCATGGGTTTACAACAGGAAGGTTCTGTCAAACTAATCTCATAGATTTCTTTGGCTGGGTAACCAGAGTGGTGGACCAAAGTGGGAGCAGTTGATGTCACCTACTTTGACTTCAGCAAAGCTTTCGATGCTGTTCCACATAGAAAATAGATTAATAAGCTGGGTAGGCTTAGGGTGGATCAGAAGTTGGTCAACTGGGTGGCAAACTGGTTGATGGGCAGAACACAGAGAGTGGTGGTAAGCGGTATACAGTCAGAAGAGATGCAAGTCACAAGTGGGGTACCTCAGGGATCAGTCCTGAAGCCAGTCCTCTTTAATATCTTCATCAGTGACATTGCAGATGGACTGGGAGGGTAAGGTTTGTCTGTTTGCAGATGATACCAAGATCTGCAACAGAGTAGATGATCCAGATGGGGTGAGCAGAATGAGAAGAGATCTGGATAATCTGACCAAATGGTCAGAAGAGTGGCAACTGGGGTTTAAGGCAAAGAAGTGCAAGATCATGCACATAGGGAAGAGAAACCCTGAAGCCACCTATAGGTTGAGTGGGGAGTTGCTGGCAGTCACAAGGGAAGAAAGAGACTTAGGCATAATCATCACAGATGACCTGAAATCATCAAAGCAAACCACTAAAGAAGTAGGTAAGGCTAGGGGGATGTTGGAGTGTATTAATAGGGGTATCACAAGTCATAAGAGGCAGGTAATAATCCCTCTTTACAAGACACTGGTTAGACCCCATCTGGAGTACTGGAGGCCACACCTTCACAAGGACATTAACCAAATTGAGGCAGTCCAGAGAAGGGCAACCAAATTGGTGCAGGGACTGCATCAGAAAACATGAGGACAGATTAATGGAGCTCAATATGTATACCCTAGAGCAAAGGAGGGAGAGAGGTGATATGATTGAAACATTCAAACACTTTAAGGGCATTTACAAGGTGAAAGAATCTAACACGTTTCAATATAAGAACAAGCATTTGTCAATGCCGAATGTTGTCTTGCTGGTGTTGGCATTGGTAGTGCAGGAGTTAAGAGAGATGCATAATAGGAATAGCAGTGAAGTACAGAACCAACATCAACCCTGCCCCACCCTGCAGAGAGTGACAGGCACTGGGGTGTGCGTTTGGGTGGCTGGCCATAACGCTCATGCTATTTCACCTCACCCTACCCTGCAGAGTCTGACAAGTGCCATGATGTGCCTTGAGATCATCTGGCCTTATGCTCACCCCTTTTCATAAGTATGTACATTGAAATGGGTGCAGCATAGGAGAATGTGTTGAACTTTGGGGCTGAAGAGTCCAAGGCACACCTTGATGCCTGTCCGTGGCTGCAGGGTGGGGGGTGGAGGACCAATGGCATGAGCAGTACGTCAGACAATCCAAAGACACATCTCTGATGCCTGTTAGTCTGTACAGGGTGGGATGTAATGGTTAGAAACCATAAAGCCCTGGGTGTGTGTTGATACTTGCACCCCAAATTTTAAAACATGGCCTTTTTGTGATCCCACCTCATGAATGCATTTGGGACCTCTGGTCATGAACAGTGTCCCTGTGATTTTGTTAATCTGTCTCAAACATTGATTTCTCACAGTGACTGCGCCATTTTGCACCACATTAAAATGTCAGCTGCACCACTGATAAGGAGGTGTAAAGAGATGGCAATGTTGAAAATCTGGAGTGAAAATATTAAACATTCTCAAAGTTACGAGGGTGCGTGAAAACTGCACATTGCACGCTCGTAACATTGTAATTTAGTGGAATTATTTCACCAAATTTTTAACATAGCCTTTTTGGGACCTCTGTTCATTAACAGTGGCACTATGATTATCTTAATCTGCCCTGAACTTTGATTTCCTACAGTGATTGCGCGATTGTGCACCACATGTGCAAAACTACACTTTGGGTAGGACGTGAAAAATGACAGCTATACTGTTCATAAGAAGGTGTGCAAAAATGACAATATTGAAAATCTGGAGTGAAAATATTACAAATTCTCAAAGTTACAACTGTGTATGGACACTGTGCAATGCACGCTTGTAACATAGTCATTTTATGGAATTTTTTCACCAAATTTCCAACGTAGGCATTTTGGGACCTCTGCTCATGGACAGTGTTACTGTGATTTTCTTACTTAGTTCTGAACATTGTTTTCCTACAGCGACTGTGCCACTGTGCGCCGGATGTGCAAAAACACATTTCGGGTAGGATGTGGAAAATGAAAGCCGTACTGTTCATAAAGAGGAGTGAAAAATGGCAATGGTGAAAATCCAAAGTAAAAATATAAAACATTATCGAAGTTATGAGGGTGCATGGAAACTGCGCAACGCACGCTTGTAGCACAATCATTTTATGGACGTTTGTCACCTAATTTTCAACATAGGCATTTTAGGACCTCTGCTCATGAACAGTGTCACTGTGATTTTCTTAATCTGTCCCAAACACTGATTTCCTACAGTGACCGTGCTATTCTGCGTGGGAAGTGCACAAACACAGTTTGGCCAGGATGTGAAAATGACAGCTGTTCTGTTGATAAGGATGTGTGAAAAACTGCCAATGTTGAAAATCTGGAAGAAAAAATATTACAAATTTGCGAAGTTATGAGGGTGTGTGGAAACTGCACAATACACGCTCATAACACAGTCATTTAAATGGACTTTCATCACCAAACTTTCAACAAAGGCATTTTAGGACCTCTGCTCATGAAGAGTGTCACTGTGATTTTCCTAAGCTGTCCCGAACACTGATTTCCCACAGCGACCATGCTATTCTGTACTGGAAGTACGAAAACATATTTTGGACAGGATGTGAAAAGTGACAGCTGTATTCTTCATAAGGAGGTGAGGAAAAATGCCAATGCTAAAAAATCTGGCATGAAAATAATGCAAATTTGCAAAGTTACAAGGGTGCGTGGAAACTGCACAATGCATGCTTGTAACACTGTCATTTTGTGGACTTTCATCACCAAATTTTCAACATACACATTTCAGGACCTCTGCTTAAGAGAGTCACTGTCATTTTCTCAAACGGTCCCAAAAACTGATTTTGCACAGCGACCGCACAATTCTACACCGGAAGTATGAAAACACATTTTGGACAGGATATGTAAAATGACAGATGTACTGTTTATAAGGAGGTGTGGAAAAATGGCAATGTTGAAAATCTGGAGTGAAAATATTACAAATTCACGAAGTTACGAGCGTGCGTGGGAACTACGCAACGCAAGCTCATAAAACAGTCATTTTTTGGATTTTTCTCACCAAATTTGCAACATAGGCTTTTTGAGAGCCCACCACATGAACAGTGGCACTGTCATTTCATTACTCGGTCCTGAAAGGTGACTTTGTGCAGTGACTGTGAAATCACCTTTCGGGGGAGAATAACGCCATGGCAGTGACTGAATTCATGAGAAGGGTTCCCAATAACCCCATGTTGAAAATTTGGTGCCAAAATTCCCGAAAAGGCCCGAGATATGCACCAAAGTTGAAAAAAACCCTATTTATGCCATTATGCAGCTTACTGGCATTGTTCGTGGTTGGCTTTGAAAAGTGCAGATGTGTTCCTGGTGCACCGAAGATTGTTACGCTGGGCTCTGGAGGCAAGTATGGGGTGAGGGGTGTGTAGGAGGTGGGGTATACAGTGGTGGGTGCGGGTTGGGGAGGGGCCAGAGACAGCTAGGCCTGTTTACTTTACAGGGTTAAAAAAAAACGTTGTGGGAAAGTTTTTTCTTTTAACAGGTACTTTTGGCACACTGGGGTGGGCTCACAGCATGCCACCTGTGTGTTTTGGGGGGACTGGAGCTGACGTGGACCTTAATTGAGTATAAGACCCTGTTTCTTAGGAACATGAACCCTGCAGTAAGAGAAAAGGTAGAGCCAACCATCTATCCCACCATGGAGAGGTTTGCTGACATTCTTCGGAAAACAGAGAGAGTTTATCAACTCTACATGCGTGACCTGGGCTCTGGTTCCAAGAAAGTAGCCACCATGGAAACTACTCCAGAGACCATGACGCACTGCATGGTGGAGGGCCAGGCCCAAGAAAAACAGCCCCTCCCCGCAGACAACCAACACCCCCAGCAGGTCCAACAACCACAACAGCAGCAACAGCAACAACTATGGGGTGGGATCTGAAATCACCCTAAGAATAAGAAACACCACAAGAATAACAAGGGTAAACAACAGAGATCAGGCCATTCATATATAGAGATAGCCAAAGAGAATCGGAAATTCCGAGAACTTCTCGGGCAATAGCGCTCCATAGCGGATGCTGTTCCCGCTCGGGCCCTTGCGGCCATACAACTAGGAGAATAGGCCTCAACAGGCCATGGAGACACCATAAGTACAGGCCCTCAGGCCCATATGGGCCTGAACCCAGAAGTGGCTCCATATATAGCATCAGTGCAGCATGATGAAGTGGTTCAAAGAAGCCAGACCCAAACTCTCTATGCCTCCACTGGTACAAAGTGACAATTACAGGCCCCAGTCTGTATTGTAAACAAGCTGGTCCTGGATGCAAATGGAAGGCCCTGTACTGAGGCTGAGGTTGGGTGCCACCTACCAGCACTACTATTCAATATAGGCTCAGCTGTGTCTGTGTTACATGACAACTACCCAGAGACATCCCCTTGGTCCACCGGATGGAGGACCAATATGTCAGGAGTAGATGGAACTAGGTTACCTGCATACTGTTCCTTACCACTATCTATGGGACTGGGACACCTGAAGACCTATCACAACTTCCAGCTAATGGTATTGCATGTCCCCCCCCCCGGTATAATTGATTTCCTAGCACTGCATGGCTGTGTGGTAGACCTAGCCAACGTGTTACTGATACAGATTCAGGGACATTACCACACCATCATGATTCCTGATTCACATGTGGTAGCAACAATATCTGCAAACAATAAAGAGTATGACATCATAGATTTGTTCAAGAACCATGAGCTTTCCCAAAAGCTCCTCCCCATTCTACAAAGGCATCTGTAGGCATTTGCCATCAATAAACATGACTGTGGCAGAATGCACACTGTCATTGAAGTGACAGGCCCAGCACATGAAAGGCAACCGCAATAGAGCCCCAACCTGGTTTAACTCTCTCCCTGCCCCCATCACCAATGCCACCACCATCTCTTTGTTCAAAACCACCCTTCAGAACCACATCATCAGCACTCGTAACTGCTCCTGTTTCTGAAAGTAGCCTCCACCTCTACTTCTCTTGACAACGCCCTCCGGCTGGCTCGCCACCTAGCCATCCCCACCACCACTTCCCTGTACACCGTGCCTATGTTTAACCTGGCCAGTGCCAGCTGTTTCAGTGTTTTCCTATTAGATTGCTCACTATTGATACCAACTTGTGTAACACCTGTTCTCAATTACATGTACCCTGTATCCTAAATGTATTTGACCACAGTGTGACGTGGCGCCTCTGTTGAACGCCTATTGTTTTTGCAGACCTATGCTATGTAACCAACAACACTATGTATGTCTTTATGTGACGAAGTACCTTTGGAAACGAGCCTCTGGCTCAAAGGTTGTAAACTGATTTTTACAAATAAATAAATAAATAAAAATACTCTTTTCCACCGGAGACTTTGCCTTCTTTTAGGGAAACAATAAAATCACTCCTCAAACAAGGTGTAATCAGGACATGTGTTTCTACTGCCAACCCCCCAGTGTGGCCTGTGAAGAAACCCACAGGTGTCTGGAGATTTACTATTGACTACAGGAGACTGAACCAGGTCACCCCCAGTTGTGCTCCAACTGTGGCATCAGCACCTGATGTGCTGTGACTTTTGACCCCGGACCAAAAATGGTTCAATGCGCTGGACATCCCCAATAATTTCTGGTCATTACCATTGGCCCCCAAGAGTCAGTATAAGTTTGCTTTTGCCTTTGAGGGTAGACAGTACACATGGACCTGCTTACCACAGGGATTCCATAACAGCCCTTCCCTGTTCCATCTACACATGAATGATGCCCTTGAGGGTTTCTGTACTCCCCAGTGTCTCTTGCAGTATGTGGATGACCTGTTGGCAACAGCAATACAGGAACAACACTTGGATCTCTTGGACAAACTGCTAACCCTCATTTAGAGAGCAGACCTCAAATGTTACCCAGCAAAAGCACAACTAAGTCAGAAAGAGGTACTCTTTCTGGGCCTAAGGATAACTAGTCAAGGCTGAAGCCCTACCTGGAAGAAGATACAAGTATTGCAGGACTTGCCACTGCCCACCAGTGTGGCCACTCTTAGGAGATTTCTAGGTATGGTGAACTAGTCTAGTGATTTTATTTGTGATTTTGCTCAGAAGGCTGCTCCTCTGTATGAATTACTGAAAAAGGACATCCCCTGGAATTGGGGCCCCATTCACACCCAGGCTGTGATATCACTGAAACAGGCCTTAGCCTCAGCTCAAGCTCTGATCAACCTTTGTTTTAGTTATTTAACCAGGATTATACATTGGCAAGAACAAATGTTGCATCGCCATTGGTCAGTCTGGCACTGGAGCCGTGATGTTATCCTGGCATAACATCATGGCTCTAGTGCCAGCACATTGATGACTGCATGTCAGTTTAAAAAAAACATCGCTCCGCTGCCTACGAGCAGCTTCCCTGGTCTCCGCTTTGACAGCTACCGTTGTCATTGCAAAACCGGAAACCCGTCATAACACCTACCATCACCCCACAACAAACGGCACAAAGAAACACCCTCAGCCATCACAAATAACACAATAAACACAAGCATCAAAATCTCCTGTTTTTCAGTTTTTAAAAACAGGACATCGGGACCCATATACAGAACAAGCGCTAAGTGAGAGAATGAGAAACCGCACTTTCAAACAGTCAGTGCGCTGCTCCCACTCGCTCACTTCAACAAAACACATTCCTCCTGTTCTCCTTAAAATAAGAACTTCACCACCCAAAAATACCCAAAACAATATTACAGCCTGTCCCTACCTTAATACAGCAATCCTCTGAAGCGCAGAGCGAGTGCACGCAATAACTGAGTGTGTGTGTGTGTGGGGGGGCTGCCTTCTACAATGCATAGCGACTGCAGGAATTATACCAAAAAAAAAAAGGTAAGCCCCCAATGAGCTATGGCATGCTAATATGGAACCCTTATTCATAAAAAAAGACAGCAGTAGCAAAGATTGCTAACAGGAGCACAAAGCCACAACAAAACAGGACAACTCCACCTACTCACTAAACAAGAGAACTGCACTATTTTTGCATAATGTAATCCTACCCATTACAAAAAATGACAAAATAAAAAAATCTACTTTTAATATATTTTTATCTTTTCGTTCTTTGTTTTACAATTAAGCCATTGTATAATAGGAATAATGCACTCCAGGGGTGTGTCGTCTGGGATAGCGTCACTTCTGGGGTGATTAATCACACTCGGCCTGTGGCCTCGTGCCTAATCACCCCAGGCGTGACGTTATCCCAGCACGACACACACCCTGTCATGCATTATTCCTTTAATAACACATTAAGCTGGAAGCATTTTTACAGGAGCATCCTGGGAGCACAAGGAAGTTAAGTGACTAGCTCAGGGTCACACAGTATGCAAGTGGAAGCTGTGGGATTCAAACCCAGGTCTGGTCTGCTGGGTGTCACCAGATTTGCAGCTCAGAGCCTTAGACCACTGCACTGTACTGCCTCCTATGCCAGGTTAACCTCAATCCAGCATTGCCATTCCATCTGGAATGTGCTACCTCTGACATAGCTATGTCAGCAGTGTTGGCCCAGAAGGTTCATGGCACCTTGAGACCCACTGCATATGCATCACAGCTCTTGACCCCAGTAGAACAGAAGTACAGCCTTTGTGAAAGGAACCTTCTGGCTACCTACTGAGCTGTCAAGCACTTCTTGTATATCATAGGGTACACTCCCCTGACCATTAACACAAACCACACACCAACTACCTTTCTGCTATCAGACAGAGTAAAGGATGGGTCACTCTCTAACACCAGGCTGACACACTGGTCACTTATTCTCCAGGATAGACACATTCAGGTCCACATCCATGCTGGTGCATGGCCTTCTTTTTCCAGGAGAATCCTATGATTGTACACTGCAGCCACCTGATCTTCCAGATCTAGGTCCTTTCCTCCCTGCTATGCCACAACTACTTGAGAACACTTCATTGGGTCATATTTTTACAGATGGCTCAGCATTCTATTATCAGGGAGAAAAAATTGCAGGGATGGGCATCTTAGTGATTTATCCTTATGGTAACACTGTTAAAATTTCTAAGCATTGCAGTGTGGCATCATCACAATATGGCGAGATGGCAGCGGTGGCCTGTACCCTCGTTTTCATCCAGCATGGGATTGAGGCTACCACCATCTTCACAGACTCTAACTGGGTTTGTTGTTCTCTTATAGAATTCCTTCCCTTCTGGCAAAAGAACACCTTCCTCTCCTTTGATGGCAGCCCAGTGAAGCACAAGGAACTGATAATATACATACATTCACTGGCATGAAACTTTGCACACCTCTATGTACACAAGGTTAAAGCTCACTCCATACATGACCCCTATCATGCCTTCAATGATACAGTGAACACCCTTGCCAAGGAAGGGGCCTGAGGGAGGTACACCTGGATGATGGATCATCCAGAGGCCAGAGCGGTTGTACATATTGCAGCAGTCAGAAAGCAACCTGAAGCCTTTTCCCTCTTGGACTTGTCAGCAGCCCAACATGCTGACTCTGAACTCAAAGATGTGTTCAGATTCCTGGACAAGAGTACTGAACAGAACTTACCTACCCACAACCCCTACCGGAGGCATGAAGGCAAGTTGCACCTGTCCCCAGATGATAAGCTCATCTAATATCAGCCAGATTACACCCCCATCAAGTTGTGGGTGGTTCCCAGACACTTTCGGTCTAGATTTTTACACCAAGTGCATGACACCCCTACTGGAGGACACCAGGGAGTAGAAAACATGCTCCAAAGGCTAAAGACCACCACCCAGTGGCCTGGTGTCACCAAGGATGTCAAACAGTACAAAGATAATTGCTTTGTTTGTGCGCAAAACAATCTCATTCCTACCAAGTGAAATGCCAAACTACTACCACAAAGGTATTCTGACCATTGGCATGCCATACAAATTGATTTTATTGGCCCACTGACCAGTACCAATAGAAATAATAAATATGCCCTTGTGGTAACCGATCTTTTCTCTAAGTCGGTTGAAGCTTTCCCTACTAAGACATGCACTGCTAAAACCACTGCCAAAATCCTGGTGGAACATATTTTCTCCAGGTGGGGTCTATCTCTCAAGGGAGACTTCGATAAAGGAACCAGTTTTACAGGTCAGCTGATGAAAGAAGCACTTGAACTCCTTGAAGTTCACCAGAAATTCCACACACCTTACCACCAACATTCTTCAGGTCAAGTAGAAAGAGTCAACAGACGGATTAAGCAAATATTTTCCAAATTCATTGAGGACAATTCCAAGACCTGGGATTCCCTTTTGCCATTACTCCTTATGGCAATCAGGAGCACACCCTCAGCCACCACCCAGCTGACACCCTTTGAAGTGATGACTGGCAGACAGATGAGATTACCTGAACACTTGTTGTTTGACCTGCAAACCCCTACAGCAGACCATGTGTCTGTCAACCAGTATGTGGAAAAACTCAGACAAGACCTCATACACACACACTTGTATGCTGCTAACTGTATGGGCAAGGCCCAGCAACAGTCCAAAATACAGTTTGACAAACATGCACAAGAAGTGGATTGGCAGGTTGGAGATCAGGTAATGGTTCTCAGATTTGCACATCCCACATACTCCTTCGACAATAAGTGGGAAGGCCCCTACCCCATTGTCAACAAGCTCAGTCCAGCAGTCTATCAGGTTAGACTAATGCACAACAACAAACTGACTGACAAATGGTTACATGCAAACCAATTGAAACTGTATAAAGGAGTATAATTACTTTTCTCAACCCATTGTTCGGAATAACACTAACTTACTGTTTGATTTTCCTTTTCACATACATTGGCAAGATGGTTATCTTGTTCCATTTTCTCTTCATCTCAGGAGTTATCCCCTGCATCCAAGGCACGGTAAAGCACCTCCTTCCTCACCTTGATCCACCTGTAACTACCCCAAAGGGAGTCTCCATCAATATTCCCGACAATTTGATTACTGTCCAGGAAGGTTCAGATGCCTACCTCACTGCCTCAGCTGTTGCTCCCGATAAATCTACCTCACAAATTGAGTGGCAAACCACATCGCAAGGAAAAATTCTCCCTGTGGCCAAGTTTTCCCAAGGGAACTTTCCACAGCTGTCCCAATGCAAAATTATCCCTTAATGGCTCACTGTCCTTGCTCTAAACTGCTCTTAGACATTCTGGTTTATATAATATCACTGCCTTAATTGATCCCTCATATTGTAATTCATTGTCTAAAGATTCTGCCAGGAAATTCTGTGCTGTACACCACATGGCCTCTGCTGCCATGTATCTGTCTGTGTTACCCCCCACTGACAAACAACTTTTGAAGTGTCCAAAATATACCCCTGGTCCTCGTAGTGGTCTGACCACCACTGCCTTACCTGGTATACTTATTAGCAATTTACAATTTATGCATATACGTGTTTTGTTTAACTTGACTTACTGGAATATGAAAGAATTTGGTATGTGTCATGTTACTAACACTTCAGCATTTTACAGTACTTTATTGCTTGATAGTCTAGCAGCTTTTCAAATCCGTACTCAAGACCCTATTGCTAGGGTACATACCACCGAACGTAGAGGTAATTTCAGGAGAAAATCTAACTCTGATGATCAGAGTCATAAACGCAACACACACAAAGTTGACAGTTCTGATGTCATGGGTGCCAATGGCACCATCACAGGTCTTTTTGGTATAGCCATGTCTATTTGAAATAAGGCCGGCATTGCTGCTATCATATTCCCAGAAATTCCAGACTGGTTTGGTAAATGATATTATACCCCCATTATTGCATGGTGTGGATGGCCTTAGGAAGAAAGATGCACTGTATATAACATGCACGACATCGCCAAGGCATTTACAGACTCTCAAGATAAAATTAATGCTCTCATTGCACAAAATAAAAAAGAAGCAGATAGACAATATAACGCCCGTGAGATATTGTGTTCAGCCTATGGCTCCTACTTTATCACTACCATCAATAATCTTTTCCGTGATCTAGAATCCGGAAGGATCCCTGATATCATTCATGACAGACGCTTCTCTAAATGGTATTACCCTCAGTGCAAATCCCGTAGCTGTACTGCAATGTGTATGCAACAAACTCTAACTATTCCACTTTCTAAAGCTAGGAATTTGGATTTTGTGACCAGACATCCTAACACTGGTCCATGCTTTACTTCTAAGAAATGTTCTATTAAGGATACAATGTTTGTCTCTTTTACTATCGCTTTACCACATTTTGATCCTACTACAGCTTTATTTGACAAGCTTGCAACTGTTCATTCCATTGGGCACCTTGATGAAGATATCTAGAGAAAACACCTCAACTTGCCTTCTCTACTGGTCTTCCATCCTGTTCTGGATGCCTGGGTCGCACCATGCACAGATTGCTGTGCGAAGAAGCGTTACATTTGCTTGTGTCGATACGATGTATTTAATGTTATTAAACCTGTATGTGGCTATTCCCCAGACAGTACTGACTGGTCATTTTCCATGGACAATGACATCAGCACTAATGGCACAGACTTTCTGGACTCAACATCAGCTTCAGACAAGTTATACCAATCTTATTGAGAGGAGGTTCATCGCCTGTCAACACAGATTTCCAAGACGACCTACACCTGCCTGGTACAGTTGCAAAATTGGAGACTACCTACTGTTAAAATGCAATATAACTCAGACGGTGAATATTGTGTCGTCACAAACTTTAAGGAATGAAAACATGTTACAGATAGCCCTAATTTTTGTTTCCTTCCCCATCAAAAGTCGGTTATTGGGCATACCATTATTACACCCATCCCTCTTATGGACGCTGATATCATTGATGGTAACTCTGATTCTCTGCTCACCCTTTCAGAGTATTTACCATACTTTAATATACATATTGATCACCTCACACTAACATTAAAATCACAGTTAGACAGGAAAGACACACATCTCATCCACATCAGCAATAATATTACTAAAGCTAATGAAGCAGTCCTTACACTAATTAGTGATGGTGATATGAACAGTGCACTAACACTTGGTTAGAAATTACATTTAAAGTTTTTTTTATTATAGAAGCATTTTTGATATTTGTTCTTGTTATGATGCTTTGTTGCCTATGGTGCACATTACACGAACATTGTGAGCAGTTGGAGTTCCTTTACAAGGCCCGCACGTCAGGTCTGTAAATGACCCCTTCTCCCTGACCTATTCCTTACTCTTGTTATGTTGCCCTGAGGAGGCAACAAGAGGGGGAATGTTACACGAGGTCCCTGCACCCTTATTGGTGCCCCCAGAGGTACACCGTAGACAGCTAGCATTTAGGTATATGTTATACTAACATATAGGACTAACGGCATCTACCATACAAGAGTAGATGTCAGGATATGCATGCATATTATTGTTATACACTTTACTTCCTAATACATATATGTATTTCTTGCTTATAAGATGTTAGGCCATCTGTGTCCCTTTAATGATTATGATATATGAGTTGGCATTGCCACCTTTTGGTGATTTGTACTATTACACTGATCTATGTATAACTGTACTCCTTTGTCTTACAAAGTGATGACTCTTACAAAATTGTATAATGTTATCTTGGACTGTGGAGCCACCTCTAATTTATCCAATAGGGCTCATCTCTGTAACTAGAAACATTTCTATCTTTGGGTAATTATCATAGGTATATAATGTAAGACATTATGTCTTCTACCTCGGAGACCCCAAGAGATACTGAGAATCCTCGAGGTATAGGGAACACTTAGCATTGGCTCCCAGTTTGTATTGGTAAGAACTGCTTAAGGCAACTGTGATTATACTTTTTGGTAGCAATAAACAAGTTTATTACTCTTATGCAATGTGTCTATGATTCCTTGCATTCCCATTATTGCCAAGAACCTGAGAGTGAGGTTTAGACCTCCTGACAGTATCCACCATTGTGGTAGCGAGGATTCTTTATAACAGATTTAGACAGACACACTGTAATATAGTGCATGAAAAACGCATATTCTGCGTTTGTCAATTTATTGTCCAAAAAGCAAATAAAGAAAATAAAAGATATTTACAAAAAAGGAAAATAAGAGGGTGTTAATTCTTCACATCAATGTAAATCATCAGAACATCATTCTTCTTTCATTAAGCATCAAAAATCAAAAGAATTCCTGAGATCTTCCTTTTTAACAGTGTGTAAACCTCCACACTCAGCTCTTCTTAGCTCTTGCTCAGTCTCCGGTCAGAAAGCAACTGACCATCTTCCATACTCTCTCTCCTATCTATCTCCTTTGCTTCTCCTAGAGGAACCTTTTATAATGCCACAGGGTGACCTCATCAATCATGTGATACCTTAATTAAGATGAACAATGGCATTTTCAAGCTTATATATATATATATATATATATATTAAACCAACTAGCATCATTCTAGCACTTCGAGGGTTTACCCAAATAAGCATTTATTTCCTCACAAGGTCCTAAAGCAAAAATAGACTTAAATATAGGACTATGATGTCAGAGTATTAGCTTAGCTCCTCCCCATTCTGACATCACTCCTCCTTTAGACCATATAAGCTGCCATTTTATGGGCTGCACGCCCTTATAGAAGGACCTCTGCAACTAACATGGGCACTCAGATATCAGTTTATTTTAGTACAATACCTTTTTCGTTCCAGTTTCCCTTAGTTTTACAGCCACTGCTTCTTAACTTACTAGCTGAAATTGCAGCAGATACTTGTTTCACAACTCAGCCTTCTGCTGTTTAGAGGCTCTTTCGCTTACAAATGAAACAGCTCCTTCTCGACATTTGGTTTAGGACACTGAGCTTGGTGGTCCTGCTTTTTTTTTTTTAACCTGTTAATGTCTCATTTCTACACCATTTTAACATGGATAGCTTAAAAAAATAATAATGGGCTGCTTCTCCCAGTAGCCACTGAAGTTTTGCTGAGCAGTTTTTTCAATATTTTTTTTTAACAAGATGCAATTAATCACTGACAGAAAGAAAAAAGGACAGTAAAGGATAGACAGAAGATTGCCAGGTTGGCCACCCTGACAAGAAAGTATAGGATAGATATTGAAATATAATAAAGGACAGGATAGAGTGAAACAAAATAATGGGAGGGGGGCATTGCATCTTTAAGTGATTGGTTATACTTCACAACAGGACTCCCAGTTACAATCACCTTGAAGTATGGGGGTCGCTGGTGGGCAACGAGAGCAATGGGTAGAGTGGTAGGCTGCAACGACTGCAGTGCACCAATCTTTCTAAAAATTGTCTGGAGGGTAGAGGGGATGTTTAGTGTGCAACCAAATAGAGAAACTTAGAAAGGAGATCAAGGGTCTGCAGGAGGAACTAAGATAGGCAAAGCAGACTGGAGGGGGTTATATCCAAATACTGGAGGGAGAGAGGAGTGGGAGATGAGGAGGTAGAAAGGGGGGCCCAGGCTGACAAGACTGGTATTGGGGAAACCAAGTCAGGGGACAAAAGACAAATGGAAGGAGGAGACAGGGCCTTATGAGGGGAGGAGGAGAAGTGACAACAGTCATGGAGTGGAAAGGAGGGAACAGGTTACTGTGAGGAGAGAGGAAGTGGGCATTGGTGAAGGGTCTTCAGAAAATTGTTCTGCAGTACTAGAGGGGAAGAAAAGGAGGGAGGTGATGAAATTGGAGGAGTAATTGACAGATGTCTGGAAGAAACTGGAGTGGGGGAAAGTTCTGCCAGAGGAATTACAACAGGGGCAGAAGGGAGAATTACTGTGCAGGAGGAAAAGAAGTAGCTGGCAGAAAGAGATGAGGAGGAATGAATGCAAGAAGTGAGTAAGAGGGGTGGAATCTTAGTGCTGGGGGACTCAATACTAAGAGGATTCAGGTGGGGTAGTAAAGGGAAGAGGCACAGTCACATTTGGGTGGAGGCTATGCCAGGAATGATAGCGGAAAGGGTGGGACAATCTGTTCTAACATATGCTATAAGGAGTAGGGACAAGCTTCATTTAATTATACATTTGAGAACAAATGACCTGGCTGACAAGACAGTAGATATGGTCCAGAGGAGGTTTGAGGAACTAAGACAATTATGTGAGAGGGCAGGAAGAACAGCAACATTCTCAGAGATACTGGCCCTGCCCAAGGCAAGCACAGCAAGAAAGCTGAGAACAGAGAAATTTAATGGATGTCTTAGAACCTGCAGTCATGCTAAAGGGCATGGGCTGATGGGGGTTGGGGAGGGACCTGGGAGGACAGTAGTCTCTATGCCAAGGATAGACTACACTCAATCAAAAAGGGAAAGAAAATGTTGAAAGAGGGTGGTGGAGTACACAGAGGAAGTTGGGAATTTAAACTAGAAGCGAGGGGTGGCTAGTGGACAAGGGACATGCAGAGACCACAGGTTGGGAAGTCATTTGAGCTTACCTCCCCATAGCAGTGACAAAGAACATAGGGCAAGTACTGCTGGTGATGCTAGTAATGGAAGGCATGATGGAAGGGGGGGAAGGGGTGAAAGGTGGTCACCCTTAATGCTAGGAGCCTAATTGGGTAGAAAACTACAGAGCTACAGATGCTCATGACAGAGGGACAGATGGACATTGACAGCCATCACAGAAACATGGGCCACCCAATACAATTACTGGGACCTGTCTGTACTAGGGTACAGGTTATGTCATAGGGATAGAGTGATTGGGAAAGGAGGGGGTGGCAGTATATGTGAGGGAAGGATTGAAGTGTGTACTGGAAGAAGGGGAGGAGGGTAGACAGAGTCACTATGGATGCAAATCCAGGATTCCAAGAACGGGACTCTCAGAATGGGAGTGGTGTACAGGTCGCCCTCTCAGATGGAGAAGTTAGATAGGAAACTAGTGGGACAGATCAGGAGGACCTGCGAGAATGGTAGTGTGGTGATTGTGGGGGACTTCAACATGCCAGTAGTGGACTGGCGTACCCAAACTACCAGGAATGGAAGGGAGCAGGTACTGCTGGATGCCTTCCAGGACAGCTTCCTTATGCAAATGGTCAGTGAACCAACCAGGTTAGGGAATATCCTTGACCTTGTGATGGCAAATGGGGAGTCTGTGAGGGCAGTTAAGGTGGATGAACCACTGGTAGGGAGTGACCACCACTTAGTATGGCTCAAATTGGATATCGGTAAGGAAGGAGTGGAATCTGGCACAAGGGTGCTGGACTTCAGGAGGGCTGACTTTGGGAGGATTGGGGACATGGTAAAAGGGTACCTGGCTAGAATTCAACCTGGTATGAACACTAACCAGAGGTGGGAACTTGTCTTGTTTATTCCTTTCATGTATTTAAAGGTTTCAATCATGTCACCCCTGTCTCTCCTCTCCTCCAGTGAGTACATGTTCAACTCCTTCAACCTCCTCTCATATGATAAGTCCACCAGCCCCTTGATCATCTTTGTCACACTGCGCTGCACCCCCTCCAGTAATTTAATGTCCCTCTTCAGATACGGATGCCAGTACTGCACGCAGTACTCCAGGTGTGGTCTAACTAATGACCTATACAGTGGCAGAATCACCTCCTCCCTCCTAGAGGATATACCCCTTGCAATACAACCCAGCATTTTGTTGGCCTTTGCAGCTGCTTTCCTACATTGTGCCGAGTTGTTCGTTGAACCTGTAATGAGCACCCCCAGATCCTTCTCCTCCTCTGTCTGGGCTAGCTGCACTCCCCCTAGCTGGTAACTCCTCCTTGGGTTCTTCATCCCAAAATGCAGCACCTTGCACTTTTTGGCATTAAAGCCCAGTTGCCAGGTGTCTGACCAGGTTTCAAGCTTTGCCAGATCATCCTGCAACCCCTGCCATCTCCATAGGTCATGCTGTTTGATATCCCATGCTGTTTGATATCCTGCATACCATTTTCTTACAAGTAACTCACCAGCAACTCCTTCAGTATGGTCTCCATAAGCTTACATATTACCAAGGTCAGGCAGATTGGCCTGTAGTTGCCTGGGTCTTCCTTGGGTCCACTCTTGTGGAGTGGAACTATATGTGCTGTTCTCCATTCCATTGGCACTACTCACAAATCTAGAGATCCACGGAACAGAATTGTCATCAGGCCTGCCAGCTCCTCTACCAACTCCTTCAGTACCCTGGGGTGTACTTCATTTGGCCCTGTGGATTTATTTACCCTCCATGCCAACAGCCCCTCCCCTTATGATTTCCATTCAAATGACCACTATTGGGTCTTCAACAGCTCCCTCTTTCCCTATTCCCAGGTGTGGTTGTTGGTCCCCCCTCTTTCGTAAAGACAGAGCATAAATATAAATTTAATACCTCTGATTTTGATCCATCTTCTATTATCCATTAATCCCACTTCTTAAGCCTGATTATACCATCCTTGTCATCTCTCTTTTCCTTTATGTAACAAAAGAAAGCCTTTTCCCCATCTTTATCCCCTCAGCTATTTGGAGCTTGTTCTGTGCTTTGGACTGTTGTATCCCCCTTATTGTTAACTTGGCCAACTTCTGGTATTCTTCTTCCCCCTCCACCCTAGCTGTTCTTTTGCTTTCTCTTATCCTTCACTGTTCTAGCAACCTCCCCACTGAACCAGCTTGGTGGTCTAGCCCCTCATTTTTATGCAACTGCTTGTTACTTTCTGAATGTTCCCCAATGCTTTCCTATAATCTTTCCACCTCCACATCTTCTACTATGTTCCCCAGGTCCTCCCTAATCTTTTCTCCCATTTTTTTAAAGTTTGCTTTTTTGAAATCCAATGTCCTGATCTTTGTTGGGATGTCCTTCTTACCCATGTCTAGGTTGAGCCACAATGTGCTATGATCATTTCCACCCAGGGGCTCCCCGATGTTAATTTTCTGTATGTGCTCCCCATTAGTGAGCACTAGGTGCAGGATTGTTTCTCCCCTGGAGAGCCTGCCGGATATTGAGTCTTGAAGCCATCCTGGATTGCGTTAACTCATTACCTCCAGGAAACACCTGTAGTTGTCAGCCAAATCATCCTCTGTGTCTCCCACAATGACTTCAGTCAGCAGCTAAAGACTTCCTCTTTGCCCTGGATACTTCTCAGGTCATCAGCATCATTTCTAGGTGTTGCTTGCTAACCAAATTATTTAGAATTGACTGCATAGCACCATCGAAAAGGTAACTTTGTGCTGAACAACTTTACCATTATTACTCTGTGTGTATCATGTGTACTTTAGTTGTTCACATTTGTTTATGGTATAGTGTGCGTGGCTGACATTTGACCATCAAGCCTTACCTAAACACCTTGAATAAAATGGAAAAAATACATGTTTTATATTAGAAAAATTGCTTCTTAGTATAACATTACTTTTGTACTTACTCTACATCTAATGTATGGATGTTTAATTTGGTGTTGACATCTTACATATTTTCCTACCAAAAATGGTTTACGCTACCTTTTTTTATTGCAAAAAAACATTGTTTTTCGGATTTTGACTAGTATAGAAAAAATTTAATTGCTTATAATTAATTGCATAGCACTGCTGGAAAGATACTTGTGTGCTGAACCACTTTGCTATTTGTGCTTTCTGTGTAGCACTTACGGTTCATGAGATAATGGTACACCTTACCACTGAAGAAATACTGGTGCCCATTGCAAAGATTCTCAACCTCTCACCGAGACTGTCGCAATTCACCTAAATCTGGAAGTCAGCCCTTGTTACCCCATTCATAAAAGTGAAGACCGCACTATACACACAAACTGTAGACCTAGTGCTATACTTCCACCTCTGTCTAAGGCACACTAGCACATAGTTGTGGATCAGCTGGTAGAGTATGTGGAAAAATACTTGATCCTGTGCCCCCAGCAGCATGGATTCAGAAAGTGGCACAGGACTACCACAGCACTGCTAGAATTCACTGGTTTCATTCACCAATCTATGGATCAAGGTAGATTGGTTGGTGTGGTCCTCATAGAGCTCACAAAGGCCTCTGATACAGTGAACCACGCTTTACTTCTCAAACAACTGTCCTCCATTGGCCTCTAGGCAGATACTGTGTCCTGGTTCAAAAACCATCTAGCAGGTTGCTCCCAAAAGGTGAAGATAGCTAATGTCGACCTCTGACCATCAACATGTCCAATCTGGAGCACCACAGGGCTCCATATTGGGTCCGCATCTCTTTAGAATTTTTCTGAATTCTCCTCGCTCCTGTCACCAACAGATCCTCCTTTATGCAGATGATGCAGTCATATACGCTTGCAATACTGACCCTGAACCCCTGGAACACCAACTTCAATTCAGCTTTGAGGAGGTGGAGGACTGGTTCAGGATATATGAACATACGAAACTGCCAGCAGATACAGGCCATTTGGTCTGTCTAATCTGCTCAAGTGTGCAGCACTTCAGTCCATTAGACTGCAGCTACCCACCTTCCTCATATGCCTCCCATCTCCCACCCCTCCCAATTTGTACCCTCCCCTTGAATCTGTCCCACCCACTCCTGAAGCCCCCAACACTCTGCAACAATACAACTTCCTCTGGCAGAGTGTTCTACACTGCCACCACCCTTTCTGTGAAATAGTGCCTCCTCAGTCCCCTTTTGAACCTGCTCCCTTCCAGATTCATAGATTGTCCCCTGGTTTCCCTTTTGCCTTTCAGATTAAACACACCGGTTTTGTTCAAAACCTTCAGGTCCTTGAAGGTCTCAATCATATCCCCTCTCTCCCTTCTTTACTCTAGGGTATACATATTGAGCTTTTTCAGTCTCTCCTCATATGATCTGTCCCTCAACCCCAGGATCATTTTTGTTGCCCTGCGTTGTACCCCCTCCAGTAGTTTGATGTCCCTTTTCAAGTAGGGACACCAGAATTGCACACGGTATTCTACATGCAGTCTCACCAGAGACCTGTACAGGGGCAAGATGACCTCCTCACTCCTAGAAGTAACCCCTTGCTATGCACTCTAGAATCCTGTTTGCCTTCACTGCTGCCTTCCTGCACTGAGCAGAGTGGTTCATCTCCCCAGTTACCAGCATTCCAGAACCTTCTCCTCCTTGGAGTTTGTTAACAGAACACACTCCAGCCAGTAATTGTGTCCTGGGTTCGTGCCTCCTAAGTGCATTACTTTGCACTTCTTGGCATTGAAACCAAGCTGCCAAGTGTGAGACCAGTCCTCCAGTTTACCAAATCCTCCTGAAGTACTGATGAAGTACTTTTGCTCCCTCTCATCCACCTTGGCACAAATATAAGAAGCTTTACAGGAAGATTATTTAAAACTAACAACTTCACTGTTCCAGAATAAGTTAAAACTAAATAAAAAAACAAAGTAATGCTAGTTGGGATGGCCAACAGGTTGATCCAAGGAGGGGAGGACCTTTGCATCAGAGGTAAAAATGACATACTGATAACAAGGGTGCTATTCTTTAAGTATAGAGGTATCCATTTAAATCCAACCCTGTGCTTTTAGAGGACATCTAGATATTATTGGTAAAAAAATTACCCAATGTTGGGCTTTTTGTATAGAAATATAAATGCCCTGACTGACAAGGCAAGGATGCTTATAACTAAGCAACTATAATTGCCAGGGTTGGACTTTGGGGCACTCCTGTTCTTCAGTCAAGGTAGTTCCTTTTTGTTAAAATACCAACTGATTCTAAATAGCATTTCTAAATTTGTGCTTAGGGCCAGATAAGCACACACCATTATCTACTATATGAAAACATGAACATTATGTCCCCTAAACAGAGAACAGAACATGATACTGTTTGCATACACTATGTTCTTTAATCTCCAAGATATTTATCTGGGAACTATGTACAACACAGTGGTCCATATCTAACAAGAAACAGACTGGACGCTCTTTTATTTAAATCAATTAAAACTGTCTTGACTAAGTGCTCATTTGCTTGGTAAGGTCTGATACTGTAAAACAATCTATCAGCTATAATTCAAAAAGACAACACTATGGAAGTACTTTAAAAAAATGCTGTCTATGTGCTGTCTTCTTAATACGTTGAACTGACTCACTGTACTTGTAATTAAATCATGAAATTGTAATTGTTGTATGTGTGTAATTTATGTTATGTATGTATGAAGTCTTTTTATGTCAGGCATGACTGAAAAGCTGTGCCCAGTTCATTTTCTAGTAAAAAAAAAAAAAAGTAAAAACAAAACTACCTCCCCCCTCCCTGTTGTGCTCCTCAAATGCAAACACAGTTCTCCGTCCATCTCCTTGCCCTGGTTATGCTGTCTATATATGACCCCATACCTAACCTTGTTCCCTGTAATGTTCTGTAGATGCAGCCACAATGTTTCAGTGTTCCCTTTTTCATTCTGTGCCTCTCTCATGCACACTATTCCTCCCCTGATGTATGCCGCTACCCCCCTTTTCTGACCCTCTGTCCCTTCTGTACAGTTTATAACCTGGGATTAAGGGATCCCAGTTGTGGTGGTCTGTGGCCCAGGTCTCTGTAATGGCTGTTATGTCCACTTTTCCATATGCTAAGAGGGAGTACAATTCCACCATCTTGATCCCAAGACGGCATGCATTCAGCGACATCACCTTCCACAATCCGCCTGCAGTAACCTCATTTTTTTGGGTTTACTTAGATTGTCTTAGCATGTCTTCCCTCTCTCTTCTCATCCGTTATTTAGTCTGTTTACTGACTGAAGGATTCTTGACCTTGATGCACATGATATGCACGTGGATGCTGCATGCAGAAGAGTCTTTGCCTCCAATGGGATAAATCTCCACACCTCCTATGCATCTTTCATTGTTTCCAGAGCGTTGAACTCCTGGATTTCAGCTCTGGGTAATGTCATTCCACTGGACTCTGAGGTGGCAAACACCTTACAGCTGGTATCCATGGCTTCTGTCCTTTCAGGGGATGTTACAGTGGATGATTTACAAATGTCATCATGAACCACTTATTACATTGTGTCAGCCATGCAGGGCATATCAATCAATCACTTTACTTAACCAGGCATAAACACCATTGAGCAAGTTCATTTTCAAGGTGGTCCTGGGCATTAATACAATACAGTACACTTCATAAGATTACAATTACAGTGGTCAGCGGTGCAAAAAAAAAAAAACATTGTGAAGGTGCCAGTCAATATGGGCCTATACATACCTGTCAACATAATTAACATGCAAAGGAACATAATGATAAGCTTTACTGAAATGAGAAGAGACAACAATCCCATATAGTCTCCGCTGAGTAAGAGCTCATACCTAAATGATAAAAAATAAGGAGGTATTAAGGAATAGGTTAGAAATTGGGGTGAAAGCGTAGGCAGCCAAGAGAGAGGCCAGAATAGGTAAAAGGTAGAGAATAGGCAGGGCCATCTCGGATTAAAGGAACTAGGCTTGTAGGTCCTAGGTTTTTGTTAGGAATGTGGGGTGGGTGAGATACATAGGTGTAGGATTTGAGAGTGGCACCCGGGGCTTAGGGGTCTTAGGCATCTGAAACAGTTGCATGATTTCTTCAGATAATCTATTAATAGAGCTTCAAATGTGAAAATGCTTGGAAGTGAGGATAGTTTTAATGAGTCTTGCATAGTGTTCCAAAGTGATGGAAGTGAAAAGTTGATTGCTGCTGAGCCAAGGGTAGTTTTCACCCTAGGAATCTGGAAGCAAATTATGGAGAACCTTCTCAGGTCATAGGAACCTTTAGTCTGCTTGAAGAGCTTCAAGATGCATGCAGGGAGGTTATCATATAATGCTCTAAAGAACCAGAGGAGAGCATTCCTGTTTCTCCTAGTTCACAGTGAGGTCCATCCCAAAACCTGGTATAGATGACAGTGATGTGTACCACAGGGTAGATTTAGGATAAATCTTAAAGCCCGGTGGTAAAGAGTGTCCAGTTTGTTTAGCATCGTTGATGGGCAATGACTATAAAGGAAGTCAGCTAAGTCCAGTATAGGTAGGAATGTAGTTAGTACTAGTCTCATTCCGGCTTCTAATGTAAGTAAGTGTTTAATGCGCTAGAATAAATCTAATCACTGTCTTAGTTTCTTCGAGGTTTCATTTAAGTGGCACAGAAAGTTGAGCTTGTTATCCAGCCAGAACCCTAGGTATTTAAAGGTATCAACTACTTCAAGGGGTTCATCTAAGACTGTTCGGATCTGTGTGATATGTGGACATCTGGAAGTAGACTTTGGTGAAAGAATCATTGCTTTAGTCTTTTTGGCGTCGAGGAGGAGCTTATGAGTAATAATATTGTATTGGAGGGTGACAAAGTCTTTCTGTAAGTACACATAGGCCAAATCTAAGGATGAATTTGTGGTATAGAGTACAGTATCATCTGCGAATAAGTGCACATTGGCTGTGCCCAGCTGCGAGTCCAGATTATTGATGTATATTGCAAAGAGGACAGGGCCCAGGATGGAGCCTTGTGGGACTCCTCGTAGCAAGGATTTTTATGGGGACAGATCTCCTATGGCTTTGACTTGTTGTAACCTATTGATTAGGTAGCTGGTGAACCATTTAATGGCAGAACTATCAAGTCCAATGTTACTCAGTGCAATAAGCATGATGGTATGATCCACAGTATCGAAGGCCTTACTTAGATCAAGGAAGAGGGCAAATACATGCTTCTTAGAGTCCAAGGCCATTTGCCAGTCTGTACTTACTTTCACAAGAGCCGATACTGTACTGTGTTTAGCTCTGAGGCTGGACTAAGCAGGGTTTAGCAACTTTTGTGAATCCAAATGTTCTCTAAGTTGGATGTTGACAATTTTTTCAAGTAATTTAGAGAGGACGGATAGTATAGAAATAGGCCGGTAATTGTTCAGATCACTCGGATCCCCAGTCTTGAATAATGGTAGGATGTGGGCAGTTTTCCATGAGACAGGTAGCACACCTTGAATCAGAGAGGTGTTGAATAAATGTGTAATGGGGGCGGTCAGATAGGTATGGCCAAGTTTTAGGAAGTAAGGTTCAATATTATCTGCACCCACACTCTTTTTTTGTATCCAGAGAAAGGAGGAGGTCTTCCACTTGCTTGAAAGCAATTGTGAGGAAGCTGAATGGGGTGGGAAGCGGTTGGTTAATATGGTTGTGGTTATCAGTGAAGTCAACAGTGTAGTCTCTGCCGGGCTAAGTCTGCTGATAGGTGAGGTGTCAAAGGCAAGCCATGCAGTGGGAAAGTGATCATTAAACTTCTCAAGTATATCAGCTTTGTCCATATAGGTGGTACAATCAGACACAATTTTGTTTGGAAGGGGTGTTGCAGTGGACTGACCATAGACTTCTTTGAGGATGTTCCAAAATTTGGCAGAGTTGTTTTTATTGTCTTCTAGTTCTTTTTGGAAGTACCTAGCTTTCTCTGACCTAATTAGCTTGGTAGAAGCATTCCTAGTGGTACGGAATGCTAACCAATCAGCTTCCAGGTGGGATTTCCTTGCTTTTTTCCACCGGTAGTCCCTATCCCTAAGTGCTTTCTTCAGGATGGGAGAGAACCAGCCAGGAGTTTAATTTTTTGATTTGATCAGTCTTAGTGGGGCGTGTTTGTCTATTAGCCCCAGTAAGAGGCTGTGAAAGATGTTAAATGCCTCGTTATAGGTGGGGGCTAGATAGAAATCCTGCCAACGAATGTTGCTTAGATCTTTCAGGAAAGTGTACTGGCAGAACTTTTTCAGGCATCTTTTCAGTTTGAATTTGGAGGCCGTTTTTATTTGGGAAGGATGTCTGATGCAGGCAGTAGTGCAATGGTTGCTTATATCATTGAAGAATACTCCAGTATGCAAGATATTGTGAGGTTTGTTTACTAGCATAAGGTCCAGGAGGGTGCTGCGCTCAGGGTTTTTTCTCATAGGTCTGGTTATAGCAGTCACCATTTGTAACAGACCATTAACATCACATAAATCCTTCAATTTATTAGAGCTGTTATCATTCCAATTTAGATTGAAATCTCCCATTAGAATACACTCAGTATTAGCAGAGTCAAGAAGGTTTTGAAGGTGTGGCACAAGTGCCCAGCCACCAGACGGCTGTCAGTAGCATGCTGCCATAAGGAGTGATTTCTCGCTGGAAAGTGATAATTTTAGAGCCATGCATTCAAATTCCTTAGCCTTTGAGGTACAGTCAAAGACTGTGACTGTGAATTTGTTTTTGACATATAGTGCGACCCTCCCCCTCTAGTCGGTCTATCACAGCGGTAGATGATATATCCAGGTATGTTGATAGATTTGTCCGAGGTCGAGGGGTGTGAGCCAGGATTCAGCTATCATGAGGAAATCAGGAGATGCATGTAGAGCCCAGGTCTGTGTAGAGTCAATCTTCTTTAGCAAACTACAGACATTGATATGGAGAAAGCTAATTCCTTTATATTGAGGGAGGTCCGCAGGGGTGTCCAGCTAAATAGGTGGGCCTGGGTTTAATTCAGCATTTCCCAAACAGAGTAGGAGAAGCAGTAGTAGTTTTTTAAGGTGGTGTCTTAGCCTGCTAAATAGTCTTTTGTTACTCCTTCTAGCACACATTGGTTTAGCAGTGGCTGTGTTAAGGGCAGGATTGCTATTTGCTAGGGATAAAACTTAGAGAACTGATAGGGCTGATACCATCCGTGGGAACTGCATGTTTTCTATAGTTATGGCCCGGTGGGAGGAGGGACATGACCATAGAGGAGATGTCCCTGATGTAGGATGCCATGGTCTAATGTGGGAGGCTATATCTTGGTAGATGATAGTGGAGGGAAACTGGCCTTTGTCCGAGTTGCAAACTGAAATGTTGGGTAAAGCATAACTTAGTAATATAAAGCAACTATAGAGAAGGATAGGCGCAGATGGCATTCTTAACATGGAGATATTTTACCAGTAATAAACACAGGATTTGCAACAGTTCCTTGAGAGGGCCAGGGAAATGAGTGGTTCATGTGGGAGGATGGAGGACCAGTGAAAATTAAGGCCTAGATAACTAATGAGGCATGGCTGGCAATAGCCAGTAGGAGTGAGCTAGAAAGCTGTGGTGGGGTTTATGTGTATTTAATCAGGACCGGGGGGGCGGATGGGTGGGCAAAAAAATTGACAGCTTGGGCTCCCTTCCTGCAGATAATCAGTTCCTCAGGGCAAGTCCGTACCTGTGCTTCTGTGAGCGGCTGGTGGCTTCACACCTGGACTGCGGGTGGCAGTCTGGCAGGTTGGATTCATCAGAGAACCACTGCTGTGTCTCTCAGACTACCTGCGCTTCTACGAGGGGCTGGTGGCTTCACACCTGGACTGCGGGTGGCAGGTCGGGTTCATCAGAGAACCATGGCTGTGGATCACAGACTACCTGCACTTCTGCGAGGGGCTGGTGGCTGCACATCTGGACTGCGGGTGGCAGTCTGGCAGGTTGGGTTAGGCAGAGAACCATGGCTGTGGCTCTCAGACTACCTGCACTTCAGTGAGGGGCTGGTGGCTTCACACCTGGACTGCGGGTGGCAGTCTGGCAGGTTGGGTTCGTCAGAGAACCATGGCTGTGGCTCTCAGACTAGCATATGGCTCTTGCATTGGACTGCAGATTCAGTGTAGAAGGAGAAACTGTTTAACTTGGCCTTTGATGGAAGACTGCCATTTGGCTTAGGCTTGTACAGGTATGACATCTTAGAGGACATCCAAGATGAGAAAGGACATCTTCTGGTATCACAACAGCAGTAGAAATCCCGCTTCATGATTAAGGGTCAACAAGACAGCATCAGAGACAGGCTTGAGGTGTTTTTTCCTTTTGGAGACATCAGACACTTGGGTTCTAGAAATCCTGGTGCTAGGTTACACAACAGAATTTGCTATAGTACCAATGATGGGCATTTCTCACCATCCCCTGTGCCTAAAGACTCAATGAAGAGGCAGGCCATGTATCAAACCTTGGAACACTTCAAACAGACTGAGGCAAATGTATAAACCCCCCCCATAAGGAAGGCTGGGGTTCCTGCTCAATTTACCATGTGGTTCCCAAGACTTCAGGGGACTTCAAACCAATTCTGGATCTGAAACATCTAAACAAATGTGTCTGCCACATGACCTTCAAGATGGAATCCCTACACTATATCATACGAGCTGTTCAGCTGGGTACCCAGGTGTCTGGCATCATTTAGACCCACCTTGTGTAAAAGGTCTGCAGTCTTCCACCAAGGGAAAGGAGGCAGAGATGGGTCTATTTACCTTCATTGTGAGTTGCCTGCTTTTCGTAAAGCCCCTTTGGTTGAAAGTGATGAAGGCATTCTGTAGTAAATAAAAACTCTAGGATTTATTTCTGCCTCTACTTTGCGCTATTTCAAGTTATACTCCAATGGAGTGCTCAACCTCCAATCTACATCAAGCTATTTGAAGTCCCCCACCAGCAGCACCTCTCCCTCTTCTAGCATTTGGGCAATGGTTTCTATCAGTACTTTATCCAGACTCTCCCCCTATGTTGGAAACCTGTAGAGCACACCAGTGTGAAGAGTAAGGAGACTGAGGGAGGAAATCCCAAGAGGTCACACTACACTAAGGGCAGCATAACAGGGAGTCAGTGACAAAGACAAAAAAGGAAGGAATAAAGAGCAAAGCAGAAGGAAGGGTAAAGGGGACATGGCAAGTAAAATGGATGGGTCAGCAGGAACAGTAGGTGGTAGTATGTGCAAACAGGGTCAGAAAGCACAGAGCAAAATGTGGGAGGGAGGAGGAGCCACATGTGTTAATGGCAAGGGCCATGGAAACAAAGTTTGTGAGCTGGTGGCTATCATGACAGAGACCACCTGGATCTAGTGGTCATTAATGAGATGTGGTGCACCATGTATCATGAGTAGGACAAGGCCATAACAGAACAGGCTACTCACATTTTAGGAGTGACAGGGATGTGATAAAAGGAGAAGTGGTGGTGTAAAGGCCACTAAAGTGCAAGTACATCAAGGCAAGGAGGTCCTACAGTTGCTGTAGGTCAACTCAGAGACAGACAGTGGGACTGCTATTCACATTTATTTATTTTTTTACTTTTATTTATTTTGTTTTATTTTGTGCTCCAGAAAACTACCTTTGAGTAGAACACTCATTTACAAAGGTTCCACAAACGGGAGTAGTTTGCAGGCCACCAATACAAGAAGATGGACAGGTCCCTGGGGGAATCATCATCAGGATGGCAACAAAGGGAAAAGTGTTGATAGCTGGAGATGTCAATCGCCAGATGTGGAGTGGAACTTAACAGCTTCCACTTCAGCAAGAGCAGGACCATCCTAGACTCCCTACAGGGACCTTTACTCTGTAGTTTGTAAAGGAACCTACTAGACGTGGGGAAATGATGGACTTGGTACTCATAAAGGTGGACATCATTGCAAACATTACAGCTGGTAGTATTAGTGCTCCCTGATTGTGTATTTAAACATAAACAAAAAAGCTGAAGCAAGCTACCGAGAAATGTGTGTCCTCGGTTTTAGTAGGTTAGATTTCAAATAGGGATGGAAGAACCTCTTAAGGCTTTACAATTCTAAAAGGTTCTGATAAGCGAAAAAAAAAGGTTTGGATGCTTAAAAAAAATTATGGGAGGATGGGGTGGCACCTGAGGACTGGAGGAGGGCGGATGTGATTCCCCTTCACAAAAGTGGGAGCAAGACAGAGGCAGGAAACTACAGACCTGTCAGTTTGACCTCAGTGGTAGGAAAAATAATGGAATAACTTTTGACAGAAAGAATTGTTGAGTACCTAGAGGCCAGTGGGGCACAGGACCCAAGGCAGCATGGATTCACAGCAGGAAGGTCATGTCAGACAAATCTCATTGATTTCTTTGATTGGGTGACTAAAGTAGTAGACCAGGGAGGGCTGTGGACATGGCCTACCTGGACTTTAGCAAGGCATTTGACACAGTCCGCACAAAGATTAAAACAAATTAGCCAGCCTGGGAGTGGGTCCCAGGGTGGTAGCCTGGGTAAAACACTGGCTAGACAACAGGACACAGTGGGTAATAGTAAATGGAGTCCACAGTGAAGAAAGGGGGGGTTACTAGTGGGGTACAAGCAGTGTTCAGTACTGGGGCCGGTCCTTTTTAATGTCTTTACAAGTGACATTACAGAGGCACTGGAAGGGAAAGTATGTCTCTTTGCAGATACACAAAGATCTGCAACAGGGTTGATATGCAAGGTGAGGTGGAAAGGATGAGAAGGGACTTGGCAAGGTAGGAGGAATGGCCAAATGTATGGCAACTTAGATTCAATGCAAAGAAGTGCAAAGTAATGCACCTGGGAAACAAAAACCCCAAGGGAAGAGTACATAATGGGGGGTGAGATACAGACAACAACAAAAATAGAAAGGGACCTGGGGGCAGTCATATCTGACAAACTAAAGGCGGACCAGCAATGTGAGAAGGCAGTAAGAAGGGCTTGGGGGTACTGGAATGCATAGGGAGAGGCAACATCAGTAGAAAATAGGAAGTCGTTGGCCCTCTGTACAGACAGTTGGTAGGACAACATCTGGAATACTGCATACAGTTCTGGAAACCCCATCTCCACAAATACATAGACAGGGTGGAGGCTGTCCAGAGGAGGGCAACTGAAATGGTGCAGGGTCTGCACCAGAAGACATATGAAGAAAGACTAAAGGAGCTTAAGATGTATAGTCCTGGGGAAAGGAAGGAGAGGGGGGCACAACAGAAACTTTCAAACACCTCAAGGGAATCAACAAAGTGCAAGAGGGTAGCATCTTTCAGAAAAAGAGATGTGCAAGAACAAGGGGGCACAATCTGAAGTCAGGGGGACAGCTCAGAGGCAATGTGAGGATGTATTCCTTCACAGAGAGGCTTGTAGATGTATGGAATGACCTTCCTGAGGAGGTTGTAGAGTCAAAAACAGTGGGGAATTCAAGAATGCATGGGACAGACATAAGGCAATTCTAGATTGGGGGTATAAATCAATCAATCAGTTTTATTTATAAAAAAGGCGCCTTTCCAAAACCAAGGCACCTGTACAATAAAATACACAAAATAGGATAAATTATTATAAGCAAACATATACATTCCAACAGAAAACAATATAAAACCACATAACAAATCAAAATAACCACATCAATCAATAAACGGCAGATTAAAAAGGTAAATTTTTAAAGCAGTTTTAAAACTCGAGATGGTCAGGCAATCTCGTACCTGATGAGGTAGAGAGTTTCACAGGGACGGAGCGACAAAGCTAAATGCCCTTGCTCCCGATGTCTGCAAACGTACCCTGAGAACCTCTACCACTCCCTCATCGGTGGATCAGAGAAGACGGGGAGGCAGTAAAGACAAAGGAGATCTTTCAGGTAACTCGGTCCCTGGTCGTGTAGGGCATTATAGGTTAGCAAAGCAACTTTAAAGGTGATCCGCCACTTAATCTTCAGCCAGTGCAGATCGCGGAGCACAGGCGTTAAATGACTGGCTCTTGAAACACCAGTTAATAGCCTGGCAGCCGCATTCTGCACCAGCTGCAAGCAGCGGATATCAACTGCCGACAGCCCTAGGTAAAGGGCATTGCAGTAGTCAAGGCGGGAGGTAACGAAGGCGTGAACCAATGTTGGAAGATCATCGTGTGGAACCAGTTGTTTCACCCAGGCAATATTCCTCAGATAGTAAAAGGAGGTTTTAACAACTGCTGACACCTGTGATTTCAGGGTCAGACAGTCATCAAACATAATGCCCAGGTTCTGCACCCATGTCTGAGGTAGCTAGCTGGACACCTTCAAGCCACAAGCCCAAAGGTGAACCTGCCAACACACACGCCTCACGACAACCCAGGTTCACAACCAACACCTCAGTTTTTTCAGGTTTCAACCTTAGCCAGCAAGTATTCATCCAGGCCTGGATTTCAGTCAGACAGCTGTTGAGCACCGAGACAGCATCATCTTGTTCAGGGACAAAAGACATGTATAGCTGAGTATCATCTGCATAGCAGTGAAAACTCAAACCATACCATCTAATAATCGCTCCCAATGGCAGCATATACACTGCAAACAACATGGGCACTAGAATGGATCCCTGTGGAACCCCACAAGGCAGGGTGAAGTGTCCTCTGTCAGGACAGAGATATCTTTCAATGTCATCTGAAGGGCTTGAGGGGGTTCAGCCTGAGGTGTGTTGGAGCACCTTTCTTGTATGGGCTGAGTTTGATCCAGTTGGCATGGAGGAGGTGGCCGAGATAGTCTTGAGGCTGCAACCAACATATTGTGATCTTTCTCGGGTAGGAGGAAGTAGGCTGTTGGGTAACTTGGATCTTCAGTTTATCTGTTAGGTAGGGAAATGGGCAGACTGGGTGTGCCAAGCAGTCCTTATCTGACATCAAATTCTAGGTTTCTATGTTTCCATCTAACATTTATAGTTTTATAGTAATTGTACTGGAAAAAAAATTTAAACAGCTTTTATTCAACATATCTATAGAGAAAAGCAATTAAATCCCTGTTTAGTAGTACTAAACAGCATGAATAGTGAAATGAGATGAGGAGTGAATAATGTCACTGTGGCTATGCCTACTGCAGGATGAAAATGATTTGACCCAAAGAGGACAAATTGGCTCTAAGGTCGCATCATAACGACTATCAGGTGGCAATGTCCTGAAAGAAAGCAGATTTTTTGTCTAGGGAGATTGCTGCAGCACAGAACAGACCAGCTTACTTCTTCTATATGATAGACTGGTTATTACAATTAGCCTATCTCCAGCTGGGAGGAGGAGGTTCAAGCACAAAGTGCAAGGAGTTTGCTCTGTTCTTAGCCAAAGAAGTGTCCTCTGTCAGGACAGAGATATCTTTCAATGTCATTCGAAGAGCTTGAGAGGGTTCAGCCTGAGGTGTGTTGGAGCACCTTTCTTGTATGGGCTGCGTTCGATCCAGCTAGCATGGAGGAGATGGCCGAGATAGTCTTGAGGCTGCAACCAACATATTGAGACCTTGACTTAGGTCCAGCCTCACTTTTGATTGGTGGCATGGACCTGATGGGATTTGTTGTTGCTGAGATTGTCTGTAGCTCCTTGGGGCATGGGGTATTTCCAATGGTACTGAAGAAGGCCTTGGTTATACCCCTATTGAAAAAAGAAAAATCAATGGACCTGAAGTGTCTCAGCAACTACAGACTGGTCTCAAACCTTCCATTTTTAGGGAAGGTTTTAGAGACAGTGGTGGCCATCCAGCTTGAGACAAGTCTTGCCTCCTATGCTACTTTTGAATGCTTCCAGACTAGGTTCAGAGCCAGGCACAGAATAGAGACTGCCCTGGTGAAGGTGCTGAATGATCTCCTAATGCAAGAGAAAGGAGACAGTGTACTATCTTGGTTCTCCTGAATCTCTCAGTGGCATCTGACTTCATGGACCATCAGGTGCTGTTGGACTGCCTGCAGTACAGATACAGCCCAACCAGTAATGTCATCAACTAGTTTATGCCCTACCTCATGGGCAGAGTGCAAAAAAGAGTGATGATGGGGTTAGCCTCTTCTAACCTGATTCCTCTGTGCTGTGGAGTGCTGCAGGGATTGGTCCTGTTGCTCTTGTTGTTCATGGTGTATCTGCTGCCATTGGGAGACATTATCAGGTAGGCTGGGTTTTCATTGCTATGTTGATGATACCCAGCTATACCCATCCTGTGCACCTGGAAACTGGATGACGAACTGTGTGTTTAACACCTGTCTGGAGGAACTGGATGACTCACAGTCGGCTATGGCTCAACCCAGACAAGACAAATGCACTTGTGGTGGATCCTTGTCATCACTGTGATGGGGGAGACTTGGAGTTCCCCCTAGACTGGTGTTGGAGAGTGTTTCCTTGATCCCTTCCATTTGGGTTAAAGATCTAGGCATGATCCCCGACGATGTCTTAATGCTTGATGCGCATGTGTTGGCCATTATCAAAAGTTGCTTTTATCATCTGAGGAACATTTCTCGGATATGGGACCCGATACCAGCAGAGGACATGACCACCCTGGTGCATGTGTTTGTAATGTCCAGGCTAGATTACTGCAGTGCCCTGTACCTGGGGCTATCTGGAGGGAATCTCTGTCAACAGAAGCTAGTACAGAACTTGGAGACTAGATTGTTGATGGGCGTTTTGAGGTTAGAACTTATACACCCGTCCTCTGTGAACTGCTCTGACTGCCAGTAAGGTGGAGTATTGCCTTTACGGAAGGATTACTGACCTGTAAAGCCCTGCACTAAGGAGGGCCAAATTTCCTTACAAAACCTTCTAGTTCCTCATTGCCCATCCCAAGCTCTCCTTGTGATTCCAAGGGCAAGGTTGTGACATTTTGGAGACTGTGCATTTTCAGTGGACGCACCAACCCTATGGAACTCTCTGCTTAGACATCTACAGGAGGCACCCTCAATGAAAACCTTATAAAAAGGTTTAAAATGTTTCTATTCAACCAGGCTTTTAATATACAGTATAAGTCACCTGACTATGATTTTATTGCATTATTTTAAGTAATGATAGAGAGAAGTGTATATTGCACTCTGTTGCGTGTTTGCTTGTTATGTACTGTATAGAGTTTATTTGATGCAAGGTTGGTTTTATATTTTTGTTAAGCACTCTGAGTCCCAGGGAAGGGGTGCTATATAAAGTTTCTCTCTCTCTCCCTCTCCATATATATATATATATATATATATATATATATATATATATTCATTCTCATGGCAAAAACTCGGTTAAATGCAACAGTTAGGGCTGTTCCACAGCGACAAAAGCGAGGAAATTCGATGTTAGGGCTGAACCCCCCTTGCACCGCCCCACCCCTGCCCCCAAACCAGCATCGGGGTGTGCTGGGGTCATCGCCCCTCACCCCATCCCATGTGTAAACTAGCTGAGGTGGTGAAGTATAGGAGAATGGATGAGAGAATGATGGCCCCAACGCACACCCCGATGCCAGTTTTGGGGGGGGGTGGGGTGCAAGGGTTTTTTCCAACCCTAACATCAAATTTCCTTGCTTTTGTTGCTGTGGAACAACCCTAACTGATGCATTAAACAGATTTTTTTGCCACGAATTTCCCTTCTTTTTGAGAATGAGAACTATGAATAGTAAATGGAATGTGGTGGTGGAAGCACGGGCTTGTCACATAGTAACGGTAAGTGCAACACAAATGCAACCGCAAACGGTAACGCACATAGTGACGCAAACGTAAATGGAAATGCAATCGGTAATAGAAACGCAAACAGAAACTGTTGCCAAAGTGAACAATAACACAAACGGAGACAGAAACGCAAGTGCGTTTGGAAAAGCAACTGCTAATGCGCATGCTCACGGTACCACAATTGGAAATGCAAATGGTAACGGTAAGAGCAAGAATAATGCCAAAGAGAACAGAAATGGGAACGCAAACACAAGCGTGTATGGAAACGCAAACCGTAACATGCATGGCCACGGTACCGCAATCTGAAATGCAAATGGTAATGGTAACAGCAAGAATAACACCAAAGGAAACAGAAATGCAAGTGCATATAGAAACGCAAACCGTAACGCGCATGGGCACGGTAACCCAATTGAAAACCCAAATGGTAACAGCAATGACGCTGAACGAAAGAGAAACGCAAACAGAAGGGTGTCCGTAAATGCAAATGGCAATGCGCACGGTGACACAAACTGAAAAGCAAAGCCAAACAATAGTGGAGATGCAAATGGAAACAGTAATGCAAATGCAAGCGCAAACGAAAACGCAAAAGGTAATGCACATGGTGGCGTACATGGGAATGCTAATGCAAACGGGTATGGAAATACAAGTGGGAACGCCAAATGTAACAGTAACAGAAGCATGCACCTTGTTTTTGCCCATCTGCTGCGTAAAAAAACACAGTGAGTACAAAGAATGTATGCATAATAATGGGCCTCGGACCAGAAAATAAGCTACTGGAATACTAAATTGCTTATATCTCAGGAACCGTACGATGTAGTAAAAAAAAAGTTTCATATGATTCATGAGTTTCCTGGCCTCATTTGCACATAATGCTTAGCCCCCTAGGTGCTAAGTATTTTTCCACCAAAAAATCCGTATCTCGCACCGTTTCCAAAATACGGGCCCTGTAACGTGCGACGGTTGCCACAACGTTAGTGTATGGGAAAAAGCGTTGAGATCAGAGTACCGTAACTTGGCATCCCTGCAATATTTTTTCACCAAACCACCAAAAGGCTTGGTTTTTGGACCGGTCACGCAAACCTTGCGAACTGTAGGCGCGAACAAAGAATGTGCAAAGGAACGTAATTCCACCCCGGAATGTTGCTTAATAACTCCGCAGCCCTACATCTGACCAGTATAAAAGTTGACAAATCCCAAGACCTATGGTTATGTCCCGTGGCTGCCAAATTTCGGGCAGATCCGTTGAATGGTGGCAAAGTTATTAAGGTGCAAAGTTTCACCATTTAACCTTAAATGGGGTACTCAACTCTAACTATGATAGCACTACTGTGCTACCATAATACATATATAGCTTCAAATAGCTGGACCCCCACCACCTCAAGAGAAAAATACTGTATTGAATGAGCCCAATGATCACTGCATCCCCAGTCCCCGCCTGATGGAAAACCGACGGCTTTATTTTGCATTGCCTGAATTACTTGGATAAAATCTGGATTCGACACAAGGCACGGGCCAACAGACCTTTGATGTGGAAGGGTAAACCATTCTTCATTTATAGTGACACTGCCCTCATGGTTTGGAAATGGCAGTCAGCATACAAGAATATTAAGCAAGTCCTGTTTCACACTGGTATTGAATTTTATATGAAGTAACCTGCATGTTTATTTGTGCAAATGATGTCCAGTACCATGGAGCATTCCTCTGCGGATCAAGCAAGGTCTGAGCTACTTTAACATTACTGGCAACTGTTCTTGACCTCTGTCCAGGAGAACAATACTTAAGGGTCTTTCCCCATCGATTTGTGGAGGAGGATGCAGACAGTTCTTAACTCTGTGAGTGCTCAGAGTGTTACAATGAAGTGTGGATTCCAGATGTTTTTTTCTTCTCGTTTAGTTAACTGGATTGCTAGTTTTGGTTTATGGATACTGCATTCTGTGGTGACAATGGTGCCTATCATTTATGAGACTTGTCATGTCTCTGTTTGGGTAACTGGATTGCTAGTTTTGGTTTGTGGATACTGCATTTTATGGTGACGAAGGTGCCTATCATTTATGAGACTTGTCACGTCTCTGTTTGGGTAACTGGATTGCTAGTTTTGGTTTGTGGATACTGCATTTTATGGTGACAAAGGTGCCTATCATTTATGAGACTTGTCATGTCTCTGTTTGGGTAACTGGATTGCTAGTTTTGGTTTGTGGATACTGCATTCTATGGTGATGAAGATGCCCATCATTTATGGGACTTGTCATGCCTCTGATTGGGTAACTGGATTGCTAGTTTTAGTTTATGGATACTATATTCAGTGCTGATGAAGGTGCCAATCATTTATAGGACTTGTCATGTCTCTGTTTGGGTAACTGGATTGCTAGCTTTGGTTTATGGATACTATATTCAGTGCTGATGAAGGTGCCAATCGTTTATGGGACTTGCCATGTCTCTGTTTGGGTAATTGGATTGCTAGCTTTGGTTTATGAATACTGCGTTCTATGGTGATGAAGGTGCCAACCATTTATAGGACTTGTCATGTCTCTGTTTAGGTAGCTGGATTGCTAGCTTTGGTTTACGGATACTGCATTCAGTGGTGAATAAGATGCCTATCATTTATAAGACTTGTCAAGTCTCAGTTTGGTTGTTCAACCATCACTGGACCAGTCATGAATTATAGATTATTTACTAACAGAAAGATGGATCACCAGTGACTGGAAAATGCCCTGCATGATTTGTGGACTTTTTTTTTCCTTCGGGTTCCTTGGATTATTTTATGAATCTGCCAGCAGAAACAGACCACCCTGTCTATCAATGTCTGCTCAAGTGTGCAGCTAGCACCCTAGATTGTAGCTGCCTCAACCCCCTCACCATCTGTCATCCCCATGACGGCCTCAGCCCCCTCCACCCAGACCTTCCTTCTTACTTTGTCCCACTCCCTCTTAAAACTTCCTAATGTCTTGCATGATACCACCCCTCTGACAGAGTGTTCCATGTAGAAATCACCCTCTCCATGAAGTAGTGCCTTCCTCATTTCCCTCCTAAATCTTCCACTCTCCAGTCTTAGTCTGTCATGCTAAGTTTGTGTATTTCTGGGCTAGTTCTGTGCTTGATGGGGTCCATGGACATGAACTAATTTAGACAGTTGGATGTGGACGACTTTTTCGAGTATTGGGACTGAATCCACATTGGAATGCTTGTTTAGCTATGGACTCATATTTCAGTTTTCCTAGCGTTGGATGGTTTTGAAGGTCTTGAAAGAACCCAGTCTAGAACAACAGGGGATCACAGAGGTGACTTTTAGATGGGTGCAGAGTGAGATCATTCCTCCCCCCCCTCGCTTCACTTCCTCTTCCCACCCCCGGCCCACTTCTCTTATGGTCTTTCCTTCATTCTTTCAGATCCAAGCTCTTGAGTTGCTGCTTTCTGTCCTGTAAGGTATATGTAAATTGGCCACGGCATGGTAACTGGAGCATATGCCCATGTCCTGAACCACTACGGCTTTATTACAATTAGGTGGCCTTGGGTCAGTGTCTGGGGTTTCTCCCTGAACCCCGTGAGGGGGGGTAAACTGGGGATGCTGTTCAAGTTGTTTGTCAGTTTTTGTATTTTAAGATTACTGTTAATTTTTTTTTATTTAAGAAGATGATTTGTAATTTGATTGATTGATTGATTAATTTACATATATTCAGGGTGGTGTTTTGCTATTGGGGATCATAGAGAGCTAGCATTACTGAATGAAGGAGTGAGTGACTTTTTACCTTCTCTCGTCGGTGCAAACTGCTGACATTTTAGTTCACTAATATTTGGCCCTATGTGGCTGTTACACAATTAAAGTGTCTGACTTGGAATATTAAAGGGGGTTCTGCTCTGTTAAGGTGCACCCAAATCCTTAATCATCCTGCTATATACAAGCCTGATATAGCGATACTTCAGGAGATACATATTTTAGCTAAGAACGCACATTTTTTTCAGATGTCTATTGGTCGGTCAATCCTTTAGGTGCTAGTATGAGATGTTGTAGAGTGGGGGTTGATTTTGGTGTGAAAGCATCTGCCCTTTCAAGTCCTTAAGGAACATGGAGACCCAGGAGGTTGTTTTCTCTACCTGCATGCAGTGGTAGGGACCCAGGAAGTGCTACTGGGATATATTTACGGTCCTAGCACAGATAACCCTGGCTTTTTTTTTTTACTCAGGGGATAATATTACAACATTTACCTCCCTTCCTAAAATCATCATGGGGGACTGGAATTTAACCACAGATGATACACTAGACAGGTCTGGATGTATTCATCAGGGCCTCTCTCTGGCTCAGAGGGCCTCAAGAGAACTCCTCAACATGTGTGGCTTATATGTCACCCTGTCAAAAGAGATTATATTTTTTATTCCCCTGTTCACAACACCTACTGTAGAATAGACTACGTACTACTTAGCCTATCATTTATCTCTGGTGTGGGTTATCATGAAATACTTAGCAGGGTACATTTGGACCACGCTCGTTTCTCTTTCTTGCTGCTTGGCTTCATCTATGGAAGGGGACAGATTTTTAAAATTGAGCAATTGTTTGTTAAAGGATGACTAGTGTCTTACTAAGCTGAAACAAACTACGCTACACTACTAAAGGAATAATGCCAGACAGCGTGGGTGTTATGCTGGGATAACATCCCGCCTTGGGAGGTTGGGCCTGAGGCCAGCAGCCGAGGGCATCCAACACCTGAGAAGGGATGCTATTTCAGCATACCCCCCACACTGGAGGGCATACTTCCTATTATACAATGGGTCATTTACATTTACATCAAAAATGGGCTACAAAATAGTGTTTTAATTGTATTTTTTGAGATTTTTTTTTATTCTGGAAGGCTAGTACTTTAAAAAGTTGTTCCCTTCTGTGGTTTTGTAATGGGTGCCCTCCCCCCACTCTGTGCAGTCATGTTCTGTTACAGTTTCCACACCTCAGAAAGTAAATAGTGGGAAAAAAAGAAAATATTCCTATATTAAGACAGCTATTACCAGAAAGTGAAGCTGTCGCTGCAGCTGCCGCTGGATTCTGCTATCCCCAGTCACCATGAACAATCACTCCACAGCTGTCCCTGACTTCAGCTTCTGTGCTTCCCAGAGCCAGTCAAAGTAAAAGCTGCATTCCCGTTCAGCTTTCTTTAATCCAGAGCCCTCACCCCCCCAAGATGTTGTCTTTTGCGAATTAAAAAACGAAACCAACAAAAAGAAAGGTAAGTGAAAGCCATTTCATGATCAGCTTCTCAGCAGTCATATGCTCCTTCCTTGCTGCCCGCCTCGTGAGCACTCTTCGGCTTCACTTCCTGCTTCCTCCCCCTGAACAAAAGCCGACTGGAAATGCGGCTTTTGCTTTTCAGGTATCTTTCTTTTTTTTCCAGTGTTTGGTTTGTGAGGTGGTATAAATGAGCAAGGTTACTTTTGTGTTGCCTAGCGGGGTGACTAAGTTGGCAGCTGACCGCGATGGGCAAAGCTGTTCATGCTGATGGCTTGCATTCCGTGAAGTGATTTTTTTTTTCTGTATTTGATGTGGTCATGAGTGTACTGGGACTAGAACTGGGATGTTATGCTGGGATAATACCCCGGGTCCAGTTTCAGTCTAACCAATCAGAGATGAGCATTCATTCTTGCCATTGTATAATTTAGATGACGTGTTCCCCTTTCTCAACCGTTAGATACCTGTTGGAGGAGTATGCTGATGGTAGAGCCAAACTGCTAGCGCCAAGGCCATCGCAGCAACAGGAATCAAGAGAAAACCTTGGGTTGCTGTGATGGTCTCTGCTGGCAATGGGACTGCCTTGTCTGGTGTTTTGCCCCCTCCCCTAGACAACTCCAACTCAGAGTTTTATCCCAATTATCCCACGAGACCGGGGGTGTGGGGTGCTGCCCCCCAAATAAAATAGTGAGACATTCCCGACAGTGCAATGCCGACATGCTGCATTGACAGGGATGTCAGTGTGGTGGATTTTGTAATGCTGTAGGAAAACCCTGGTAAAGCACCTTCAAATGTGCTATTAGAGAGGAGCTAATACGTTTAGTCACCTTACGGAAAAAATGGCAGGAAAGGCAGATTCAGGAGATTTTGCATTCAATCTGTCTGCTAGAGAAAAAGCATTACTCCTTCCTCTTCTGAGCTGGACTGGATCTGCCTTAATCAAGAATGGGCCAAATATGCAGAACTAAATAGAGAGCAAGCTGAGCGTGCTCATACTGGGCTAAGGTAAGTTACGAAATGTTTGGAGAAGAAGCCAGCAAGCTTTTGGCGAGTAGGCTTCAACAACAAGAAATGGCCCGCTTTATTAAAGGTATTGGCCTAGCTTGGGAGATACTGTGTTAACCTCGCCTAGAGAGGTTGTTAAAGAATTCAAGTGTTATTATGAGCACCTGTATGTTGAGAAGCCATCTAACATACCATCAGACACTGTCATTTTGGAATATCTCCAGAGAGCCAACCTTCCTTGAGCGGCCCTCATTTCTGTATCGGACGTAGAATGAGCTACATCGGTTTTTACCCCGACAAGTCTCTGGGCCCCAAAAGGTTCTCTCATAATTTCTATATTGTACTCAAACTGGAGATTAGAATCTGGGATGTTGTCACCGGAAACTAGAATAAATATCAGAGCCATTAAAACCGGGGTTCATGTGGTAAACAGAGGCATAACTCTGAATTGCAACCGAGGTGATCAAAGTTTGAGGCTGGACTCAGGTTCCCACAAATGTATTATATGAATGATACAGATATAACCCAGTGTTGGGTAAGTTACTTTTTCTATTACTTTTGGAAACTTGTTCCAGGAAGCTCTGTGTAGTCACTAGCATGGATCGAGAAGTACTAGAAAAAGTAATACACCTTAGTTACAGTTACTTTCTTTTTACACAAAAACAGTACAAAACTAATAAGTAACTATAACAAATTGCATTTATTTGAGAGTAATAGGTCAGTTACCAGTTACTTTCAAATAAATGTAATCAGTTACAGTTACGTATCACTTTATTTATTTTATTTATTTATTAAATTTTGATAACCGAGTAAGCCCGCTGGGACCCGAAGGTCTCTTTTTCAGGGGCAACCCGGGGAATTACATGGAATAATACATGGGGTATAAAAATAAATAAGTAACTATAATTGTAAGGTGTATTACTTTCTCTAGTACTTCTCCATGGACGGTAATGAGTACCAATCCTGCAGTTTAGGTAAAAAGCTCCCCAAAGAGGAGAGGGGGGACATGATAGAAACGTTCAAGTACCTCAAGGGAATCAACAAAGTCCAAGAGGATAGCATCTTTCAAAAAAGAGGTGTGCAAGAACAAGAGGGCACAATTTGAAGATAGAGGGGGGCAGCTCAGAGGTAATTTAAGGAAGTATTTTTTCACAGAGAGGATTGTGGACGCATGGAACGGCCTTCCGGAGGAGGTTGTGGAGACAAAGACAGTGGTGGAATTCAAGCATGCATGGGACAGTCATAAGGCCATTCTAGGGGGTTGGGGTAGGAAGAAGTAGGCTGCTGGTTAACTAGGATCTGCAGCTTATCCAGTAGGTAGGGAAATGGGCAGACTGGGTGGGCCGAGCGGTCCTTATCTGCTATCAAATTCTATGTTTCTATGTTTCTATGAAATGGTGGCCTTGATGGAAGAGGGATGCCTGGATATGGTGGCAGTCACAGAAACATGGTACAAAGAGAACCATGACTAGAATGTCAACACACCAGGGTACACAATCTACAGGAGAGACAGGGAGGGTTGAAGGGGAGGAGGAGCAGTTCCTATGTAAGGGAAGGGATCAAAGCAACAGAACTAAAGGGTAAACAGGGAGGAGAGGAGGCACTGTGGGTCACCCTGGAGACTGGAAATGACTCCACAATCTGCACAGGGATTGTATACAGACCCCCATCTCAGGGGGAGGAAAGAGACAAGGAAATTATAGAAGGCATCCTTGGGATGGCAGAGAAGGGGGAGATATTGCTGATGGGGGACCTGAATATGCTAGATGTTAAGTGGAGCACCTTTGCTGCAGCCACATCCAAGAGCAGGGCCATTCTCGATGCCCTACAGGGGGCATGCCTCAGACAGCTAGTTTTGAAACCCACTTGGGAGGGAGCAATATTAGACCTGGTACTTTCAAATGGGGATGGAGAGAGGATCTCTGATCTTGAAGTGGGTAGCCATCTGGGAACAAGCGACCACCAAACAATGTGGTTCATGATAAACTTAGCTGTAGAGTCAAGCCACACAAAAGTGAAGGTACTGGACTTCAGGAGGGCTGATTTTGTCAAAATGGGAGTGCCCCTCAGAAAAGCACTAGCAAACAGGCAAGAAGGTGGGGTGGAGCAACAATGGGGAAACATTAAACCGCCATCACAAAGGCAACAAGCCTTTGTGTAAAGCAAATAAATCAAAACAGAAAAAACTCTAAGGTTCTCAAAAGAAGTAGTGGGGAAGGTAAGGAAGAAAGAGATAGCATTTAGGAAGTATAAGGAAACACAGAAGAAGCAGGACAGAGAACTGTACCAGTTAAAGTAGAAGGAAGCAGGGAAAGCAGTCAGAATAGCAAAGGCCCAAACCAAGGAAAAGATAGCCAACTCAGTTAAGAAGGAGTATACAATCTTTTATAGGTACATTAGGGAGCAAAGAAAGACTAAAGCAGGGATACTGAGGCTGAATAAAGAGGAAGGTGGTTGGGCAGAGAGTGATGGTGAAAAAGCAGGGATACTGAACGAATACTTCTGCTCAGTATTCACAATGGAAAAGCAGGAGGAGATACCTAATCCAGTCAATAGAAGCACTCTGGATGGGGGGGGGTTGATATTAGTCCTTTCACAGAAGAAAGTGTTCTGAAAGGACTCTTAAAACTGAAGGTGGATAAAGCAATGGGGCCTGATGGGATTCACCCCAGAATTACAAAAAGAACTAAGGGATGATCTAGTAACACCACTGACTACCGTTTTAAATAAATCATGGGAGGATGGTGTGGTACTTGAGGACTAGAAGAGGGCGGATGTGATTCCCCTTCACAAAAGTGGGAGTAAGACAGAGGCAGGAAACTACAGACCTGTCAGTTTGACCTCAGCGGTAGGGGAAAATTATGGATTCACTGCTGAAGGAAAGAACTGTTGAGTGCCAAGAGGCCAGTGGGGCACAGGACCCAAGGCAGCATGGATTCACAACAGGAAGGTCATGTCAGACAAATCTAATTGATTTCTTTGACTGGGTGATCAAAGTAATAGATCAGGGAAGGGCTGTGGACATGGCCTACCTAGAATTTAGCAAAGCATTTGACACAGTCATAGAAACATAGAATTTGATGGCAGATAAGGACCGCTTGGCCCACCCAGTCTGCCCATTTCCCTACCTACTGGATAAGCTGCAGATCCTAGTTAACCAGCAGCCTACCTCTTCCTACCCCCAACCCCTAGAATGGCCTTTATGACTGTCCCATGCATGCTTTGAATTCCACCACTGTCTTTGTCTCCACAACCTCCTCGGAAGGCTGTTCCATGCGTCCACAATCCTCTCTGTGAAAAATACTGCTTAAATTACCTCTGAGCTGCCCTCTATCTTCAAATTGTGCCCTCTTGTTCTTGCACACCTCTTTTTTTGAAAGATGCTACCCTCTTGGACTTTGTTGATTCCCTTGAGGTACTTGAATGTTTCTATCATGTCCCCCTTTTCCCTCCTTTCCTCGAGGCTATACATATTAAGCTCCTTTCGTCTCTCTTCATATGTCTTCCGGTGCAGACCCTGCACCATTTTAGTTGCCCTCCTCTGGACAGCTTCCATCCTGTCTATGTCTTTGTGGAGACTGGGTCTCCAGAACTGCACACAGTACTCCAGATGGGGTCTCACCAGCTGTCTGTACAGAGGGATAATAACTTCCTGTTTTCTACTGGTGATGCCTCTCCCTGACCCTATGCATCCCAGTATCCCTCCCCAGCCCTCCTTACTGCTCTCTCACATTGCTTGCCCACCTTTAAGTCATCTGATATGACTACCCCCAGGTCCCTTTCCATTTTTGTTGTTGTTAGTATCTCACCCCCCATTGTGTACTCTTCCCCTGGGTTTTTGTTTCCCAGGTGCATTACCTTGCACTTCTTAGCACTGAATCTAAGCTGACATACATCTGACTCTTCTACCTTACCAAGTCCCTTCTCATCCTTTCCACCCCACCCTGTGCATCAACTCTGTTGCAGATCTTTGTGTCATCTGCAAAGAGACATACTTTTCCTTCCAGTCCCTCTGCAATGTCACTTATAAAGACACTGAAGAGGACCGGTCCTAATACTGAACCCTGCGGTACCCCACTAGTAACCCTCCTTTCTTCTGAGTGGACTCCATTTACTATTACTCTCTGTGTCCTATTCTCCAGCCAATTCTTTACTCAGACTGTCATCTTGGGACCCACTCCCAGGTTGGCTAACTTGTATATTAATCTTTTGTGTGGGACTGTGTCAAATGCCTTGCTAAAGTCTAGGTAGGCCATGTCCACAGCCCTCCCTGATCTACTACTTTGGTCACCCAGTCAAAGAAATCTATCAGATTCGTCTGGCATGACCTTCCCACTGTGAATCCATGCTGCCTAGGGTCCTGTGCCCCTCTGGCCTCTAGATGCTCGACAATTCTTTCCTTCAGAAGTGATTCCATAATTTTCCCTATCACTGAGGTTAAACTAACAGGTCTGTAGTTTCCTGCTTCTGCCTTGCTCCCACTTTTGTGAAGGGGTAATCACATCTGCCCTCTTCCAGTCCTCGGGTACCACCCCATCCTCCCATGATTTGTTAAAAAGGGTAGTCAGTGGTGTCACTAGTTCTACCCTTAGTTCTTTTAGAATTCTGGGATGAATCCCATCAGGCTCCATTGCTTTGTCCACCTTCAGTTTTAAGAGTTCTTTCAGAACCCTTTCTCATGTAAATGGGCTGATATCAACGTCTGTATCCAGAGTGTTTCTACTGTTTGTTTTAGATACCTCCCGCTCTTCATTTGTAAATACTGAGCAAAAATATTTGTTTAGTATCTCTGCTCTTTTCACAGTCTCCCTGCCCACCCTCCTCCCTTTATTAAGCCTCACTATCCCTCCCTCCCTTGGTCTTCCTTCGTTCCCTGATGTACCTATAAAAGGTTTTATCCCCTTCTTAACTGATTTGGTTATCTTTCCTCGGTTTGGGCCTTTGCTGTTCTGACTGCCTTCCCAGCCTCCTTTTGCTTTAACTGATACAATTCCCTGTCCTGCTCCTTCTGAGATTCCTTGTACTTCCTGAATGCTTTCTTTTCTCTTGAACCTTCACTGCCACTTCCTTTGAGAACCATAGTGGTTTCTTACATCATTTTGTTTTGTTTATTTGCTTCCACACAAAGGCTCGTTACCTCTGTGATGGCAGTTTTATTATTCCCATTGTTCTTCCACCCTCCTTCCTGCCCATTTGCTAGTGCATTCCTTAGGCACTCACCATTTTGGCAAAGTCAGCCCTCCTAAAGTCCAGTACTTTTGCCTTTGTATGGCTTGACTCTTTTGCTGTGTTTATTGTGAACCATACTGTTCGATGGTCGCTAGTCTCCGGATGGCTACCCACTTCTAGATCTGTGCTCCTCTCCCCATCTCCATTTGAGAGAACCAGGTCTAAGATTGCTCCCTCTCGAGTGGGCTCCAATACTAGTTGTCTAAGGCATGTCCCCTGTAAGGCATCTAGAATAACCCCACTCTTCGAAGTGGCTGCTGCAACTGCACTCCAGTTAACATCTGGCATATTCAGATCACCCATCAGCAATATCTCCCCTTTTTCTGCCATTCTAAGTATACTTTCTATCATTTCCTTGTCCATTTCCTCCCCCTGAGAAGGGGGTCTGTATACAACCCCTGTGCGGATTGTGGTGCCATTGCCTGTCTCCAAATTTACCCACAGTGCTTCTTCTCCTCCCTGTTTACCCATTTGTTCTGTTGCTTTTATTCCTTCCCTTATGTAAAGAGCTACTCCTCCTCCTCTTTTACCCTCCCTGTCCCTCCTGTAGATAGTGTATCCTAGTATGTTTATGTCCCAGTCATGGTTTTGTGTGTACCATGTTTCTGTGACTGCCAAGATATCCAGATGTTCCTCCTCCATCAAGGCCACTAATTCAGGAAGCTTGTTACCCAGACTATGGGCATTGGTACTCATTGCTCTCCATTTTTTGATGGCTTTACCTTCTGTTGCAGCATCCCCCACTGACCTTTCTACCTCGGTCTTTTTCTCATTTAGTACCCTGTTTTGTAGGGAGAGGCTGGGATTTTCCTGCTGCTTATCAGTGCCTCCCCCTTTGACTAGTTTAAAAGCTTGCCAATGAAGCATTTAAGCTGATTGCTCAAAAGACTTGTTCCCTTCCTGGACAGATGCAGACCATCCTGCCAGTATAGGCTGGTGTCCCTCCAGGTGGAACCCCAGTCCCCAATAAAGCCAAACCCTGTGCTCCACACCATTTTTTTAACCATTCATTAAACTGCATGGTGCTAATTACCCTCGCCTCCCCCATGCCATTGACAGGCAGCACCTCTGAGAAGGATACTGTGTGTTACTTGTCTTAGGCCCCTTCCCAACTCAACAATGTCCTCCTGCACTGCTCTAATCTCATGATGAGCCAAGTCATTTGTCCCTAGGTGGACAATTACGTCCAGTTCAGACTCCCTTGCAGCTGCTCTCGTGATCCTGAGAATGTGCTTCCTGTCCCTCCAAGCCATGGCACCAGGCAGGCACCTTACTTCAGTTTTCCCAGCTCCCCCCAGTTCTATCCCCCTAATAACTGAGTCCCCCACCAGGAGCTGCTTCCTTTCCCTGTGGTGTCCTCTGCCTCCTTCCTGTGGGCCTCCATTGTGACATTTGTCATCAGTCTTCTCTGCGGGTGCATCCATAGGGGAGCTATGCTCCCCAAGAATGGTGTATGGATTGTGGAGTGGAACAATTGACTGGGTGTGCCTCTGCTCCACCATCCTCACCCTCCCTGAGCCCACTGTGGTCCAACTGTTGTGCTTTCTTCGCAACCTCTGGGGTAGTGGTGGTGGCACTGGTGCTCCCTGGATGGGGGAGGTCCCGCACAAAAGATTAATAAACAAATTAGCCAGCCTGGGAGTGGGTCCCAGGGTGGTAGCCTGGGTAGAACACCGACTGGACAACAGGACACAGAGGGTAATAGATAGTAAATGGAGTTCACAGTGAAGAAAGGAGGGTTACTAGTGAGGTACTGCAGGATTCAGTACCGGAACCGGTCCTTTTTAATGTCTTTATAAGTGATATTGCAGAGGGACTAGAAGGGAAAGTATGTCTCTTTGCAGATGACACTAAGATCTGCAACAGGGTTGATACGCAACGTGGGGTGGAAAGGTTGGAGGAATGGTCAAATGCATGGCAGCTTAGATTCAACGCAAAGAAGTACAAAGTAATGCACCTGGGAAACAAAAACCCAGGAGAAGAGTACACAATGGGGGGTGAGATACTGTCAACAACAAAAATGGAAAGGGACCTGGGGGTAGTCAGATCAGATGACCTAAAGGTGGGCCAGCAATGTGAGAAGGCAGTAAGGAAGGCTAGGAGGATACTGTGATGCATAGGGAGTGGCACCACCAGTAGAAAACCGGAAGTTGTTGGCCCTCTGCAGACAGTTGGTAAGACCACATCTGGAGTACTGTGTACAGTTCTGGAGACCCCATCTCTGCAAAGACATAGACAGGGTGGAGCCTGTCCAGAGGAGGGCAACCAAAATGGTGCAGGGTCTGCACCAGAAGACATATGAAGAAAGACTTAAGGAGCTTAAGATGTATAGCTTCGAGGAAAGGAGGGAGAGGGGAGACATGATAGAAACTTTCAAATACCTCAAGGGAATCAACAAAGTCCAAGAGGGTAGCATCTTTCAGAAAAAGAGATATGCAAGAACAAGGGGGCACAATTTGATGATAATGGGGGAACGGCTCAGAGGTAATGTGAGAAAGTATTTCTTCACAGAGAGGGTCATAGATGCATGGAACAGCCTTCCTGAGGAGGTCGTAGAGTCAAAAACAGAGGGGGAATTCAAGAATGCATGGGACAGACATAAGGCAATTTTAGTGGGGGTTAGGAGGAAGTAGGCTGTTGGTTAACTAGGATCTGCAGCTTTTCTGTTAGGTAGGGAAATGGGCAGACTAGGTGGGCCATGGGTCCTTATCTGCAGTCAAATTCTATGTTTCCATCCTTGCTACTGATGGCACACAGCTTCCTGGAACAAGTTTCTAAAAGTAATAAAAAGCAATAGAAAAAATAACTTACCCAACACTGCATAACCCCCTGCACTACCACCTGGGAATCCCCGGTTTGAGAATAGACTCTGGAAATGGTATCATACCAATGACTCACACAAAACCCCTGTACTGCCCCCTTGGCATTCCAGGTCTATGAATATACTGTACTTAGGCTTCCCCACCCAGGTATTATACCAATGAAACACACCTAACCCCCAGCACTGCCACCTGGGAGTCCTGACTTTGAGAATGGTCTCATGTTTCCAAACCTGTTATTATACGAGTGAAACACACCTATCCCCTACACTGCCACCTGGGAGTCCAGGGTTTGAGAACAGATTCAGGTTTTTCACCCAGGTACTATACCAGTGAAACACACCTAACCCCCTGCACTGCCACCTGGAAGTCCCGGGTTCGGAAATGGACTGAGGTGTCCCACCCTGGTATTATACCAAGGTTACTCAGATAACCCCCTGCACTGCCACTTGGGGGTCCCAGCTTTTTTTTTACATTAATTTGTTTCTGCTCCTTGGTCAGCCATCCCACATCCACTGGCCCCCCTCAGCCCCATTACCCCAACATCCACCGGGACTTATGGTCAACTCTTCTGCCAGGGCTTCCAATCCCCCAAGTAGGGTCTGCAGGGGCCCCATTGAAAGGCCTCCAACCAGGAACAGGATCCGGTTCACTGATGTGTTCAGCTGGCCAGGTGTGGAGCCTGCAAGTGACAGATGTCATCCTATCAGTCAGCCGCCGTGATTTTCCTCCAACTTAGGACCATCCTCCAAATGCGGCTGTGAGAGTGTATGAAGATGCCAATGGCCAAGCTTCATACACTTCTGTACGCTGTCCGTTGGTTGTCTGCTCCCTCTCCACCCCCTATGTTTTCAGTACATGATTTGCCAACTCCCAGCCACTGCTAGGGGCAAGGCAAGTGCCATTCACCACATATATTCTACCCTGACAGAAGACAGCTGTCTTCTGGACGCTTGCGCCACTCCCTCCTAGACCAACCCGCAATGACCCACTCGCACCGTGAACATAGGTCGCCAGCATGGCAGCAGGTGAGGCACAGATGCCTCAGCCCTTCACACCACTGGGCCAGCTGGGAGTCCCAGGATTCAGAATGGACTCAGGTTTCCCACCCTACTATTATACAAATGAGACAGCTATAACCCACAGTACTGCCATATGAGAGTCCTGTGTCTGAGAACGGATTCAGGTTTAACACACTTGTAATATACCAAAAATACAAACATCAGCCCTCTGCAGCGCCACCTGGGAGATGCGAGTCAAATAACTGGTTCACATTCCCACTCTGAGATCTTCTCAGCATCTATCCTACATGTAACATTTGCCAGGCTGCCTACTTACTGTTGATGGGGCTTTCCTCAGGAGACTGTTGGCATACAGTCTCATCCTTGCTCACTGACCCAAACATTGAGTAGTCTTCGTTTTTCACAATCAATGCTGCATAGTTTTCTGGGACTGGATATTCTGCTTCTGTTAAAAGAACAAATGTAAATCAGCGATAAGGGCACAACCACTGGACCTCCTTGTGAATGAGTTTGCTCAACTGAGTTTTTCTGCAATAAACTTGAACTTGAACTGGCCATTTATTTATTTACATTTTTTTTTATAACGGGTAGGTCCACTGAGACTTTCAGTCCCTTTTTCAGGGGTGATCCGGGATTAGTTCCATGTACCGAGGGAGATAAGAAAACCAATGCTACTGATTGTACTACAGTATATGGTACAGTGCATTGATCATGTATACGTGTCGCAGCGATAGACATTACTACAGTTGACATAGGCGAGTTTACATACAAACAACCTGGTTAGTTACACACACTCATGAGTAAATAGTAGACATAAGTGCAGTTCAGCACATTATGTCCTTCCTTACTGTTCCTCCCTCCCTTTTTGTCTCTATTTATGTGAGGCATCCCCCTTTAGCAGATGTGCCTTTGTGTGTTGTGGCACCAGCAATGAGATCCACTGCTTAGATATAGTTTTAACCCTTTCTTGTACACCTCAAGAGAGGTGCAGTCCTGGAGCTCTCTCGGGAGACTGTTCCAGAATTTGGGGAGGGTTATTCTAGGGGACCGTTGTCCCACAGTTGATCTGGCACTTGGAGGATTTAGCAGCTTGGGTTCAGCTGAACCGAGCTCTCTCCTGTTTGCCTTTGCGGCTAATAGATTTCTCAGGCTTGGTGGGCATTAGCCCTGTGATAGAGACATAACCTTCTGCACTGCAACAAACATAGAAACAGAGAATTTGACGGCAGATAAGGACCGCTTGGCCCACCTAGTCTGCCCATTTTCCTACCTAACAGATAAGCTGCAGATCCTAGTTAACCAACGGCTTACTTCCTCTTACCCGCCCCTAGGACTGGTTTATGCCTGTCCCATGCATTCTTGAAGTCCCCCACTGTTCTTGACTCCACGACCTCCTCAGAGAGGCTGTTCCATGCATCCACAACCCTCTCTGTGAAAAAATACTTCCTCACATTACCCTTGAGCCGTCCCCCCTCTATCTTCAAATTGTGCCCCCTTGTTCTTGCACATCTCTTTTTCTGGAAGATGCTACCCTCTTGGACTTTGTTAATTCCCTTGAGGTACTTGAAAGTTTCTATCATGTCCCCTCTCTCCCTTCTTTCCTCAAGAGTATACATATTAAGCTCCTTTAGTCTTTCTTCATATGTCTTCTGGTGCAGACCCTGCACCATTGTGGTTACCCTCCTCTGGACAGCCTCCACTCTGTCTATGTCTTTGCAGAGATGAGGTCTCCAGAACTGCACACAGTACTCCAGATGGGGTCTCACCAACTGTCTGTACAGAGGGATAACAACTTCCTGTTTTCTACTATTGATGCCTCTTCCTATGCATCCCAGTATCCCCCCAGCCTTCCTTACTGCCTTCTCACATTGCTTGCCCACCTTTAGGTCACCTGATATAATTACCTCCAGGTCCCTTTCTATTTTTACTTTTGTCAGTATCACACCCCCCCATTGTGTACACTTCCCCTGGGTTTTTGTTTCCCATGTGCATTACCTTGCACTTCTTTGTATTGAAACTGAGCTGCCATACATTTGACCATTCCTCCAACCTTGCCAAGTCCCTTCTCATCCTTTCCACTCCATCTTGTGTATCAACCCTGTTGCAGATCTTTGTGTCATCTGCAAAGAGACATACTTTTCCTTCTAGTTCTTCTGCAATGTCACTTGTAAAGACATTAAAAAGGATCGGTCCCAGTACAGAACCCTGTGGTGCCCCGCTAGTAACCCTCCTTTCTTCACTGTGTACTCCATTTACTACTACCCTTTGCGTCCTGTTGTCTAGCCAATTTTTTATCCAGGTTACCACCTTGGGACCCATTCCAAGGCTGGCTATCTTGTGTATTAATCTTTTGTGTGGGACTGTATCAAATGCCTTGCTAAAATCTAGGTAGGCCATGTCCACAGCCCCTCCCTGGTCTACTACTTTGGTCACCCAGTCAAAGAAATCTACTAGATTCGTCTGACACGACCTTCCGTCATGAATCCATGCTGCCTTGGGTCCCAGCCCCACTGGCCTCTAGGTACTCAACAATTCTTTCCTTCAGAAGTGATTCCATCATTTTCCCTACCACTGAGGTCAAACTAACTGGTCTGTAGTTTCCTGCCTCTGTCCTGCTCCCACTTTTGTGAAGAGGAATCACATTTGCCTTCCTCCAGTCCTCGGGTACCACCCCATCCTCCCATGATTTAAAGAAAGTAGTCAGCGATATCACTAGTTCTACCCTTAGTTCTTTTAGAATTCTTGGGTGAATCCCATCAGGCCCCATTGCTTTGTCCACCTTCAATTTTATTAGTTCTTTCAGAACCCTTTCTTCTGTAAATAGACTGGTATCGACCCCCATCTTCAGAGTGTTTCTCTTGTTTGGCTTAGGTAACTCCCCCTCCTCTTCCTTTGTGAATACTGAGCAGAAATATTCATTCAGTATCCCTGCTTTTTCACTGTCATCCTCTACCCACGTTCCCTCCCCTTTATTAAGCTTCAGTATCCCTCCTTTGGTCTTTATTTGCTCCCTAATGTACCTATAAAAGGTCTTATCCCCCTTCTTAACAGAATTGGCTATCCTTTTCTAGGTTTGGGCCTTTGCTATTCTGACTGCCTTCCCAGCCTCTTTCTGCTTTAACTGAGAAAGTTCTCTGTCCTGCTCCTTCTGTGTTTCCTTATATTTCCTGAATGCCGTCCTTTTCTCCTTAACCTTCCCTGCCACCTCTTTTGTGAACCATAGCGTTGTTTTCCTTCGTTGTGTTTTATTGATTTGCTTTACACAAAGGCTCTGTGTTGCCTCTGTGATGGCTGTTTTGATCACTCCCCATTGTTCCTCCACCCCTCCTTCTTGCCTGTTTGCTAGTGCTTTTCTGAGGCGCTCTCTCATTTTCCCAAAGTCAGCCCTCCTAAAGTCTAGTACTCTTGCTTTTGTACGGCTTGATTGCATGGCTGTGTTTATCATGAACCACACTGTTTGGTGGTTGCTTGTTCCCAGATGGCTACCCACTTCTAAATCTGAGATTCTTTCTCCATCCCCATTTGAAAAGTACCAGGTCTAAGACTGCTCCCTCCCAAGTGGGTTCCGATACTAGCTGTCTGAGGCATGCCCCCTGTAGGGCATCAAGAATGACCCTGCTCTTGGATGTGCCTGCAGCAAAGGTGCTCCAGTTAACATCTGGCATTTTTGGGTCCCCCATCAACAATATCTCTCCTTTTTCTGCCATTCTAAGAAAACCTTCTATCATTTCCTTGTCCATTCCTGCCCCCTGAGATGGGGGTCTGTATACAACCCCCATGCAGATTTTGGTGCCATTTCCTGTCTCCAGGGTGACCCAAAGTGCCTCATCTGTTCCCTGTTTACTCTTTAGTTCTGTTGCTTTGATCCCTTCCTTTACATAGAGAGCTCCTCCTCCTCCTCTTTTACCCTCCCTGTCCTCCTGTATATTGTGTATCCTGGTATGTTGACATCCCAGTCATGGTTCTCTGTGTACCATGTTTCTGTGACTGCCACAATATCCAGGCAACCCTCTTCCATCAAGGCCACTAGTTCAGGGAGCTTGTTACACAGACTACGGGCATTGGTACTCATCACCCTCCACTTTTTGATAGCCTTACCCCTTTTAGCCCCATTTCTGTCCTTACTGCCTTCGCCTTTTTTTACATTTATATCTGTTCTGCTCCCTAATAACTTCTGTACCTTGGTGTTTACCTCACTAATCACCATGTTTTGTGTGGGGAGGCTTGGATTTCCCTGCTTCTTTTCAGTGCCCCCCCCGGCTAATTTAAATGCTTGCCAATGAAGCATTTAAACCTCTCACCTAGGATCCTGGTTCCCCCCCCGGACAGACACAGACCATCCCACCAGTATAGGTCTGCATCCCTCCAGGTGGCTCCCCAGTCCCCAATGAAGCCAAAACCCTTAGCTCCACACTAGTTTTTCAACCACTCATTGAATTCCCTGGTGAGAAGTGCCCTAGCATCTCCCTTGCCATAGGCAGGCAGCACCTCTGAGAAGGTTACCGTATGCGCTACTTGTCTAAGGCCCCTTCCCAACTCTACAAACTCCTCTTGCACTGCTCTGATCCCATTCCTAGCCAGGTCATTTGTCCCTAGATGGACAATGACATCCAGCTCCCTCCCTCGTGCAGCTCCTCCCACGATCCTGAAGATTTGCTTCCTGTCCCTCCAAGCCGTGGCGCCAGGAAGGCACCTTACCTCCCTCTCCCTTTCCTCCCCCATTTCTACCCCTCTAATGATTGAGTCCCCCACCAGGATTTGTTTCCCTCCCCTGTGGGGTCCCATGCCACCCTCCTTTGGGTCTCCTTTGTGAAGGTTCCCAGCATCCTCTTTGGTCTCCACTGCAGGTGCCTCCATAGAGGGACCACTATCCACCAGAAGAGCGAATGAATTGTGGAGAGGTACAGCTGGAGGGATGCAACTCTGTTCCACCACCCTCTCCCTCCTTGAGCCCACCCTGGTCCAGCCTCTCCTCTTTCTTGGCAACCTCTGAGGTAGTGGCGTTGGCCCTGGTGGTCCCTGGGTGGGGGAGGAGGTTCCATGAATCCTAGCCAGGTCAGCCTGAAGATGGGCAACCTCCTCTCTCAGACCAGAGAGGTGCCTGCAAATAGGGCAGCATTGCAGCCTCCAGAATGTCTCCAGGAACACTGCCGCCCTACAGCCTTTGCACTGCACCACTCCTATCATGTCTTATTTTGTGTCCCCTCTACTGTTTCTCTGGATGCTTACTCTCTCCTCTCCTTACAACTCTCAACCTTCCTGTTCTGGGACAGCAACTTCCTATCTTCTTCAGTAGCCTCCTTCTTCCTTGCTCAATATCAGACCACCAGCAGCTGGGGGGGGGGAGAGTGAGCTACTTTTTCTACTTTAGGGTTGACAAAACGATTGTTTCTCTATGATCCTTTCCTTTCTACTGCCAAATAGGAAGTTCATGTTGACAGTCAAATCCAGTGGCTATAAAAGTAGAACTGGCTTTGGGTGTGTGGATGGAGGAGTGGGATGGAGGGCAATTAGTAAGAAAAAACGCTAGCAACAGGAAGTTGTAATTTGACTCACCTGCTTTTATAGTGTCTAAACCACACCCCCAGGTAAGCTCTCTTTCCTCCTACTGGTTTAGCAAAGTGAGCTGATACAGTACCTTTCACTGCACAGAACACACTTTCTTTTCTTTAACCCTAAATAAGATCCCTTCTACTTCTAATAAAGTTATCTGACTACTTAATCTTAACAGACACTGACTCCTGCTGAGATATACATTTTAAATTAAGAAGAAAATATAGCTTCCTTTAGTTAGCTGCTTTCTGCTCTACAATCAAGGCTAGCAACAGCTAGGAGGGAGGTCTGAGTTTGAATATAGACTCTGGTTTCCCCCAGTGATACCAATAATATATACGTAACCTTCAGTACTGTCACCTGACAGTTCCAGGTGTTACATTACCAGTTATAGCCCTGGTTTAGCCCTGGTTGCTCTCTGCCAACATGAGGAAAACTCCAACTGGGCAGGCTTCTGCATATCAGCCATAGATTCAGCTATATGGTGGTTTCAGTGTTGATACTGCTGGCAAATTCAATGACTAGGAGAGGACTGCAGTAGCTTTTCCATTTGTTCTAGGGCTCTATCCAAAACTTTATGCCTGAGCCTCTATTCAGCTTAGTTGACATCAGTGGATGTCACAGTTTTTTACCCTTTGAGCTAGAACCAAACAGTGCATATACAGATCACAGTTAGCTTCATTATATCTCCACATTTTGCTGGACCCTAACAGTGCATACACAGGTCACAGTTAGCTTCATTATATCTCCACACATACATACATAGATACACAGATACATAGACAGTGTTGGCAGATAAGGGCCTATGGCCCACCCAGTCTGCCCATTTGAGCTTGTAAGTTCAGTTTGTTTTCCTAGAAGTCTATTTCCCCTTACCCCTGACCTCTAGAATTCCTTTATGTCTATCCCATGCATTCTTAAATCCTGTGATTGTTTCAGCCCCCACCACTTCCTCTGGCAGGGTGTTCCACTTGTCCACCACCGTTCTGTGAAGAAATTCTTTCTCATGTTTCCTCTGAATCATCCTCCCTCCAACTTCATCCCATGCCCTCTAGTCCTGGAACATCTTTTTCGCTTAAAAATAGTGTTTTCCTGCACCCTGTTCCTCCCTGTAAGATACTTGTATGTCTCTATCATATCCCCTCTCTCCCTCCTCTCCTCCAGGGAGTACATGTTCAGTTCCTCCAACCTGTCTTCATAGGACTTGTGATGCAATCCATGCACCATCTTTGTTGCCCTCCTCTGAACCTTCTCTACCCTGTCTATGTCCTTACGTAGGTATGGTCTCCAGAACTGTACACTGTACTCCAGGTGGGGCCTCACTAGTGTCTTGTATAGCGGAATTATGACCTCCCTTTTCCTGCTGGTGATGCCCCTGCCTATACATCCCAGCATCCTATTTGCTTTACCTGATGCCTTGTCACACTGTTTCCTTACCTTGAGGTCATCAGAGATGACAACCCCAAGATCCCTTTCCTGCTTGGTGCATGCCATATCCTCACCCCCAACTGATATATTGTGCCAGGGTTTTTGTGCCCCATATGCATTATCTTGCACTTCTTTGCATTGAATTTCAACTGCCAAACCCTTGACCATTCTTCAAGTTTCTGCAGGTCCCTTCTCATTCTGTCTACACCCTCCAGTGTGTCTACTCTGTTACAGAGCTTTGTGTCATCAGTGAACAGTGAAATTCTGCCTTCTAGATCCACACGCTGCTAGACCCAAACAATGCAGACACAGATCACAGGTAGCTTCATTATATCTCCACACGCTGCTAGACCCAAACAGTGCACACACAGATCACAGTTAGCTCCATTATATCTCCACACGCTGCTAGACCCAAACAATGCAGACACAGATCACAGGTAGCTTCATTATATCTCCACACGCTGCTAGACCCAAACAGTGCACACACAGATCACAGTTAGCTTCACTATATCTCCACACACTGCTACACCCAAACAGTGCACACACAGATCACAGTTAGCTTCATTATATCCCCACATGCTGCTAGATCCAAACAATGCATACACAGATCACAGGTAGCTTCATATCTCCACACGCTGCTAGACCCAAACAATGCAGACACAGATCACCTATATCCATCCTCCCCAACTCAAAAGCTCTCGAAAGTATTGTATCTAACCATTTAAATGAACACCTACACAAGTACAATAGTCAATGCCCACAACAACATGGGTTTAGAAAAGCCTACAGTACAATGACCACCCTCCTTGAATACACAGACTATATTCAGAAAGCCCTGGATTGAGGTCTCCTGATTGGACCTGCATATGTAAACCTCACAAAGGCTTTTGTTACCATTAACCATACCTTGTTCCTACAGTCTCTCACAAGAGGTCACCTGGCTCATAAGGTTAGACTAATTCTTACACCCCCTACCACTGAAGAGCTGCTCACAGTGTCACATTTGGGACTGGGGTCCAACCTGGAGAGATAAAGGTCTATACTGGGGAGATGACCTACATCCATCCTGGAGGGGAACCACAGTACTCAGTGTATGGTTTAAATGCTACATCGGCATGCATTTAAATTAGCTGGGAGGGGGTGGCAAAAGCAATCAGGGAGACATGAACTGTCTACCTCCACAAGCTGAAGTAGTCAATAAGGAAAACCCTAAGGAAGGAAAATCCCCAAGGGTTTCTAATAGCAGGACAAGCAGAATGGTAGAAATGAGGAGGGGTGCAAATGAAGGCAGAAGGAATAAGGACAGTAGGCAAAAGGGGTCTGGCAGGAAGGGTGACAGAAGAATCTGGAAGGCCATGTGCACAAATGCCCAAAGTCTGGAAAATAAAATCCCAGACTTTGTGGCCATTATGGCAGATGCTGACCTGGACACTGTCGTCATCTCAAAGTCATGGTGCAATGAGAACCATGACTGGGCTATAGCTATACCAGGCTATACTCTGTCCAGGAAGGACAGGGAGGGTAAGAAAGGGGGAGGAATGGCTTCTTATGTAAAGGATAGTACAAAAGCTACACAGACACAGGGAACACAGGGAGGGGTGGAGGCACTGTGGGTTATAGAGACAGGAAATGGAGCAGCTGTTCACTATGGTGTAATTTATAGACCTCCGGCATGGGATTTGTGTGTGGATAAGGTACTGATGGAAGCCATCCAAAAGAAGGTGAGCAAGGAGGAGGTGCAACTAGTGGGGGACTTCAATCTGCCAGATGTTGCTTGGAGTATCACAACTGCAGCTTCAGCTAGATGTAGGAACATCATGGACTCCCTGCAAGGAGGCATTCCTCAGGCAACTAGTAAGGGAGCCCACTTATGAGGGAGCAGTGTTTGACCTAGTGCACATCAACGGGGAACAGCACTGAAGAAGTCTAGGTGGGTGACAATCTGGGGTCCACTGATCACCATACAGTGCGGTTAAAAATAACTACTGAGCCAGAATCAAACCACACTAAGGCAAGGATCTTGGACTTCAGGAGGACTGACTTTACAAAAAGGGGAAATGACTTGGGGGGGGGATGGAGTGGAGGAACAGTAGCAACACTGAAAGGGGCCATAGGGAAGGCAAAACAGCTCTGCATCAGGCAAGTAAGCAAAAGCAAGAGAAAACGAGACTTGTATGGTTTTCAAAAGAGGTGGCTGGGAAGGTAAGGGCAAGCAGAGGGACCTGGAGAAAGCAGCAGCCCTGAACAAATATTTATAATCTGCATTCACAGATGAAGGGTAAGGTGTGGGACCTCAGTTAAGTGACTAGAACATCAATGGAAAGGATGTGGACACTGGTCCATTTATGAAGCAGAGTCAAAGGAACACACACAACTGAGAGTGGACAAGGCAATGCAGCCAGATGCGATGCATCTAAGAATATTAGAGGAGCTTAGAGAGGTGCTCACAGCACCACTGTCAGCACTGTTCAACAAATTACTGGAAATGGGAGTAGTTCCAGATAACTTGTGAAGGGCAGTTCCCTCACCACAAAAGTGGGAGCAGGGAGGAGGCTAGTAAATTACAGGCCAGTCAGCCTGACCTCAGTGGTGGGGAAATGAATGGAGTCACTGCTAAAGGAAAGAACTGTGGTATATGAAGGGTAAGATGTGGGACCTCAGTTAAGTGACTAGAACATCAATGGAAGGGATCTGGACGTCAGTCCATTTACGGAGGAACTCACACAACTGAGAGTGGACCAGGCATTGCGACCAGATGGGATACATCTAAGAATATTAAAGGAACTTAGAGAGGTGCTTGAAGCACAGATCACAGATCTCAGTCCCTGACTCAGGCTGCACAACAGGGGGGCGGCTCCTCTGCATTGCCGTCACCCGCTACTGCGACCTCAAGGCCCCGCTACTATCAGATCTCAGCCCCTGACTCAAGCTGCACAACAGCGTGGTGACTCCCCTTCATTGCCGCCGCCCACTACTGCGACCTCAAGACCCCACTACTATCAGATCTCAACCCCTGACTTGGGCTGCACAATAGTGGGGCAGCTCCCTTGCATCACTGCCACCGCCCGCTACTGTGACCTCAAGACTCCACTACTATCAGATCTCAGCTCCTGACTTGTGCTGCACAAAATAGGGGTGGCTCCCCTGCATCGCTGCTGCTCACTACTGTGACATCAAGACTGTGCTATCGGATCTCAGCTCTGACTCGGGCTGCACTACAGTGGGGTGTTTTTTATATACATGCTTAACCTGGCACAGTCTGCAGTGTTTTAATCTCAGTCAGCACTGTTTTGCTCTGTGTGTATTTGCATTTTGAGTTGTATTTTGCACTGTGTTGATTTCTGAAACCCACTCCGTTTGGAGACTGTGTTTGCTTTTGCTGGTTTACTCATCCACTCTATTTCTGCCTTATCTTTGTCCACCTTCACCTCAGCCTTACTCTTCCTGCCTGTGCTGTCACTAGCCCACAGTTCTATGTTGTTTCAACCCCCCCCCGGTAGTTTCTCCTGCTGATTTCTTTGGCTCTCCCCTTCCCCTCCTCTCTCTTGGACGGTGCCAGACCTCCTGTTCCAGTCTCTCTGTTTCCTTTGTTTTTACCAGGTGTGGAGCCTGCAAGGGTACAGACGTCATCCTATCCGTCAGCCGCCGTGATTTTCCTCCAACTTAGGACCATCCTCCAAATACGGTTGTGAGAATGTATGAGGATGCCAACAGCCAAGCTTCAAACACTTCTGTATGCTGCCCATTGGGTGTCTGCTCCATCTCCACCCTCTACGTTTTCAGTATATGATTTGCCAACCCCCTGCCACTGCTAGGGGCAAGGCAAGTGCCATTCACCATGTATACTCTACCCCGACAGAGGGGAGCTGTCTTCTGGATGCTTGCTCCACTCTCTCCTGGGCCAACCCCCAATGACCCACTTGCACCATGAACAAGACCACCAGCATGGCAGGAGGCGAGGCATAGATGTCTAAGCCCTTCACACCACTGGGCCAGCTGAGATTCCCAGGATTGAGAATGGACTCAGGTTTCCCACCCTGGTATTACACAAATGAGACAGCTATAATGCCCAGTACTGCCATATGGGAGTCCTGTGTCTGAGAACGGATTCAGGTTTAACAAACTTGTTTCATACCAAAGATACAGACATCAGCCCTCTGCAGTGCCACCTGGGAGAGGTTGGTCAAAGAATTGGTTCACATTCCCACTCTGAGATCTTCAGGGCTTCACAGCATCTACCCTACATGTAACATTAGCTGCCTACTTACTGTTGATGGGGCTTTCCTCAGAAGACTGTTGGCGTACAGTCTCATCCTCGCTCACTGACTCCAACACCGAGTCTTCTTTTTTCACAATCAACGTCATGTAGTTTTCTGGGACTGGAAATTCTGCTTCTGTTAAAAGGACAAATGTAAATCAGCGATAAGAGCACAACCACTGGAATTTATTTATTTATTTACTTTTTTTTTTGGTAACCGGGTATGCCCACTGAGACTCTGACAGTCCCTTTTCAGGGGCGGCCTGGGATTAGTTACATTAGTTACATAGGACCCTAGGCAGCATGGATTCACAGCGGGAAGGTCATGCCAGACAAATCTGATAGATTTCTTTGACTGGGTGACCAAAGTAGTAGATCAGGGAGGGGCTGTGGACATGGCCTACCTAGACTTTAGCAAGGCATTTGACACAGTCCCACACAAAAGATTAATATACAAGTTAGCCAGCCTGGGAGTGGGTCCCAAGATGACAGCCTGGGTAAAGAATTGGCTGGAGAATAGGACACAGAGAGTAATAGTAAATGGAGTCCACTCAGAAGAAAGGAGGGTTACTAGTGGGGTCCCGCAGGGTTCAGTATTAGGACCGGTCCTCTTCAATGTCATTATAAGCGACATTGCAGAAGGACTGGAAGGAAAAGTATGTCTCTTTGCAGATGACACTAAGATCTGCAACAGAGTTGATGCACAGGGTGGGGTGGAAAGGATGAGAAGGGACTTGGCAAGGTTAGAGGAATGGTCAAATGTATGGCAGCTTAGATTCAATGCTAAGAAGTGCAAGGTAATGCACCTGGGAAACAAAAACCCAGGGGAAGAGTACACAATGGGGGGTGAGATACTAACAACAACAAAATGGAAAGGGACCTGGGGGTAGTCATATCAGATGACCTAAAGGTGGGCAAGCAATGTGAGAGGGCAGCAAGGAGGGCTGGGGGATACTGGGATGCATAGGAGAGGCATCACCAGTAGAAAACAGGAAGTTATTATCCTCTGTACAGACAGCTGGTGAGACCCATCTGAAGTACTGTGTGCAGTTCTGGAGACCCAATCTCCATAAAGACATAGACAGGATGGAAGCTGTCCAGAGGAGGGCAACTAAAATGGTGCAGGGTCTGCACTGGAAGACATATGAAGAGAGACTTAAGGAGCTTAATATGTATAGCCTCGAGGAAAGGAGGGAGAGGGGGACATGATAGAAACTTTCAAGTACCTCAAGGGAATCAACAAAGTCCAAGAGGGTAGCATCTTTCAAAAAAAGAGGTGTGCAAGAACAAGAGGGCACAATTTGAAGATGGGGGGTGGCTCAGAGGTAATTTAAGGAAGTATTTTTTCACAGAGAGGGTTGTGGATGCATGGAACGGCCTTCTGGAGGAGGTTGTGGAGTCAAAATCAGTGGTGGAATTCAAACATGCATGGGATAATCATAAGGCAATTCTGGGGGGTGGGGGTAGGAAGAAGTAGGCTGCTGGTTAACTAGGATCTGCAGCTTATCCAGTAGGTAGGGAAATGGGCAGACTGGGTGGGCCAAGCGGTCCTTATCTGCTGTCAAATTCTATGTTTCTATGTTTCTATGTACCTAGAGGGGATAAGAAAACCAATGCTTCTGATTGTACTACAGTATATGGTACACTGATCATGTATACGTGTCACAGAGATAGATATTACTACAGTTGACATAGGCGAGTTTACATACGAACAACCTTATCAGTTACACACATTCATGAGTAGATAGCAGACATAAGTGCTGTTCAGTACATTATGCCCTTCCTTACTGTTCCTCCCTCCCTTTTTGTTTGTATTTATGTGAGGCATCCCCCTTTAGCAGAGGTGCCTTTATGGGTTGTGGCACCAGCAATGAGATCCACTGCTTAGGTGTAGTTTCCTAGCCTTTCTTGTACCCCTCAAGAGAGGTGCAGTCCTGGAGCTGCTTCGGGAGAGTTATTCTATGTGACCATCGTCCCATAGTTGATCTGGCTCTTGGGGGTTCAAGCAGCTTGCGTTCAGTCAACCTGAGCTCCCTCCTGTTTGCTTTTGGGACTAGTAGATTTCTCAGGCTTGCTAGGGCATTAGCCCTGTGATACAGACATAACCTCCTGCACTGCAACAAGGGAGGTCTGAGTTTGAGAACAGACTCTGGTTTCCCCCAGTGATACCAATAATGTACACATAACCTTCGGTACTGTCACATGACAGTTCCAGGTATTACATTACCAGTTATAGCCCTGGCTTAGCCCTGGCTGCTCTCTGCCAACATGAGGAAAACTCAGATAGGGCAGGCTTCTGCATATCAACCATAGCATCAGCTATATGGTGGTTTCAGTGTTGACACTGCTGGCGAATTCAATGACTTGGAGAAGACTGCAGTAGCTTTTTCCATTTGTACTAGGGCTCTATCCAAAGCTTTATGCCTGCATCTCTATTTAGCTTAGTCGATATCCCAGCAGATGTTGCCGTTTTTTACCCTTTGAGCTAGACCCAAACAATGCATATATAGATGACACAGTTAGCTTCATTATATCTCCACAAACTGCTGGACCCAAACAATGCATACGCAGGTCACAGCATCATTATATCGCCACACGCTGCATACACAGAGCACAGTTAGCTTCATTTTATCTCCACACGCTGTTAGACCCAAAACAATGCATACACAGATCACAGTTAGCTTCATTATATCTCCACACGCAGCTAGACCCAAACAATGCATACGCAGATCACAGTTAGCTTCATTATATCTCCACATGCTGCTACACCCAAACAATGCAGACACAGATCATAGTTATCCTCATTATATCTCCACACGCTGCTACACCCAAACAATGCAGACACAGATCACAGTTAGCTTCACTATATCTCCACACGCTGCTACACCCAAACAATGCAGACACAGATCACAGTTAGCTTCACTATATCTCCACACGCTGCTACACCCAAACAATGCAGACACAGATCACAGTTAGCTTCACTATATCTCCACACGCTGCTACACCCAAACAATGCAGACACGGATCACAGTTAGCGTCATCATATCTCCACACGCTGCCACACCCAAACAATGCACAAACAGATCACAGTTAGTGTCAGTGTATCTCCACATGCTGCTAGACCCAAACAATGCATACACAGATCACAGTTAGCTTCATTATATCTCCACACGCTGCTAGACCCAAACAATGCAGACACAGATCACAGTTAGCTTCATTATATCTCCACAGACTGCTAGACCCTAAACAATGCACACACAGATCACAGTTAGCTTCATTAGAGATCCACACACTGCTAGACCCAAACAATGCATACACGGATCACAGTTAGCTTCATTATATCTCCACACGCTGCTAGACCCAAACAATGCATACATGGATCACGGTTAGCTTCATTAGATCTCCACACGCTGCTAGACCCAAACAATGCAGACACGGATCATGGTTAGCTTCATCATATCTCCACACGCTGCTAGACCCAAACAATGCAGACACGGATCACAGTTAGTTTCATTAGATCTCCACACGCTGCTAGACCCAAACAATGCAGACACGGATCACAGTTTATTTGCTTTTGTTTACCAGGTGGGTACACTAGACATAGAAATGCCTATTTTCAGGTACGACCCGGGAAGATACAAGTGACATACAAAACATCAGTGTGACGCAGCACACATAAACCATACAGTACAATAGTTAGACAGAAAAGTACAAAACATCTCAAACATTAAATAGACTATGAAAGTACATAAGCAAGCAAAGTAGGTGGTATAGAAACAAGGATAACAGGATCATAGAGAAGAAATGAGATAAGTGCAGCTTAGGTCAGGAGATTCCTGTAGATCCTTAGCCGGTAGCTAGTTGGCAAGTCCAAGCTAGCACAGTGACTGAGGGAGGCAGAGGGGAGGGGGTAGAGTAGGAGAGGATAGATTGGAGAGACGTAGCAGGCAGTGTGCAAATGGGAAAAGTGTCGGCTGAGCCGGGTATTGGTTTATGGTGGCTGGAAACAGGTGCAGGGACTTGCTGTGAGTAGGTATTGATGGTGGAGCTTCTTAAAATAGGTGTGCGTTGGGGCACAATGAACAACTAGAGGGATAGTATTCCAGTATTTACGAGCAGCAAGGGAGAAAGCTCGTGTACCCATTAAGGTCCTGCTTCTAGGGATATAAAGAGGTGTCTGGTCAAGTGACCGGAGACCATAGAAAGGGGTTTGAGGGCGTAGTAGCAGGGCAAGAGAATTAGGGAGGCCTTCCCGTATCGTACCATCAATCAAGGAGCCATAGGAATGGAGGTGATGGGCCACAGGACTAGGCCATTTAAGGTCAGCATAAAGCAGACAGTGATGTTTGAGCCGAGGAGAGGCAGACGCATAGCGACAGATGTTGTTATATGTGGTGTCCCATGTATGGAGGGAGGTCTTTGTAGCACCAAGATAGATGACAGAGCCATAAGCCAAAGATGGGAGAAGAAGGCCTTGTGCCACAGCAAGCCTAGCTGATGGGGTGAGGTATAATTCATAATGTATGCTCCTCCGATCTTGCATTGACTGATTTGCAAGTCATGGTAATGTGGAGATCAAGTCCAAGGAGTCATCAAGAAGAATGCCAAGGTATCTGAAAGATGAGGTGTTTACTAACTGGGAATTATCGGAACAAGTTATTTTGAAGGAATTCCGATTAGCTTTTAGGTTGGCTGGAGAGCCAAAGAGCATTGCCTGAGTTTTTGCTTCGTTGAGAATGAGACAATTTGCAGAAATCCAGGACTAAATGTTTTGGAACTCTTTGGATAGAGAGTTTGTTAAGTCCAGTACGTTTTTAGCGCTATGGTAGAGTACAAGGTCGTCGGCATAAAGCAGGGTAGAGCAAATAGATACTTGTTGAGGGAGGTCGTTCACGAAAATTGAGAAGAGCAGTGGACCAAGTATGGATCCCTGTGGGACACCAGTTTGTACGTACGATAGGTCGGATAGGGCAGAGTTAAAAGCAACAGCCTGCTGACGATCTGATAGGTAACTCCGAAACCAGTTCACTGGTTCCTCTGAAAAACCCAGGGAGGTAAGCTTCATAAGTAGGAGGGTGTGGTCAACAAGGTCAAAAGCCTTGGTGAGATCAATGAAGGTGGTACCAGTCAGGAGACCAGAGTCCATGGCTGTGTAAATATCATTTGTGAGTGTCAGAAGGGCAGTGGAGGTACTATGACCTTTGCGAAATCCATGCTGGGATCCAGAGAGGAGGTTGTGTTTATGGAGATATTCAGTAGTTTGCATAGCAACTAGTTTTTCGAGAATTTTACTGAGCACCGAGAGAATGGCAATAGGTCGGTAGTTGGCCATCTCTTTAGGATCACCTTTCTTTAGAATTGGTGTTATCCTGGCTATCTTCCAAACGTTCGGGAACTACGCCATGACATAGCGACAAGTTAAAAATTTTGGTTAGAAGTGAGGCTATAAGCGGGGCAGCAGTCTTCAGAAGCCAAGGTTCAAGACCATCAGCACCTGGGCTGGTTTTGTCAGGGATAGTAAGCAGCAACTTTAGGACTTCAGATTTAGTGACAATCCGGAACCGGAGAAGTGGACGAGAGAGCAGTGGATCCTTGGCCACGGGAGAGGATGCTAGATGGCTAGGGGGGGAAGGAGTCAAGGTATCATAACAGGTCCAGAAAATGATAGTTAAAAGAGTTGGCAATAGTCACTGGGTTGTTGCAAAGAACTCCATTCAGCAGCATATCATTGGAGTTGTAAGGTTTATCAGAACCAAGGACAGTTTTAATGACAGACCAAAATTTTTGCGAGTCTCCTCCAGCATTAATAAGTGATTCTTTGCAAAAGGAGCTTTTTGCTAGAAGGATGTCTCTTTTACAGGAGTTTCTCAGTGCCCTGTAGTGACTGAGATCTGCTGGCAGACCTGAGACCTTAAAGCGATACCAGCATTTGTCCCTGTTACGAAGCTGAGCAAGGAGATCCTTTGTTAGCCACTTAGTTTGTGTGCCTCTAATTCGGCGAGTGACACAAGGTGCACGTAGGTCCTGGGAACCAATACATTTTTCAAGGAAGTAGTCTAAGGCTGATTGGTCTCCTATCTTTACCTCTCCTAATGCTCAATCAATGAGCGAGAGGTCAGACAGGAACTGAGACGGATTAAAGTTAGCCATATTATTTTTATTTTTTTTTTATTTTAGTTGTTTAACCAGGTATAGCACACTAAGCTGAAAGCTTTTTTACAGGAGCGACCTGGGAGCACAAGGAGGTTAAGTGACTTGCTCAAGGTCACACAGTATGCAAGTGGAAGCTGTGGGATTCAAACCCAGGTCTGGTCTGCTGGATGTCACCAGATTTACATAGAAACATAGAAGTTGACGGCAGATAAGGACCGCAAGGCCCATCCAGTCTGCCCATTTCTTTTTCTACCTTATAAATGTGCCATCGGCCTTTGCTATGTCAGTGACCTATCTATTCATAGTCATTTGTATTGCTCCCTTATGCCTATCCCATGCCTGTTTGAAGCCCTGCACTGTATTCATAGCCACTACTTCTTGTGGTAAGCCATTCCATGCATCTACCACCCTTTCTGTGAAAAGAATTTCCTCACATTCCCCTTAATCGGCCTCCTCTAATCTCATGCTGTGTCCTCTTGTCCTGCTATTTTCTTATATTTAAACATGTTAGACTCTTTCACCTTGTTTATGCCCTTAAGGTGTTTAAATGTCTCGATCATATCACCTCTCCTCCTTTGCTCAAGGGTATACATATTGAGCTCAGTTAATCTGTCCTCATATGTCTTCTGATGCAGTCCCTGCACCATTTTGGTGCCCTTCTGGACTGCCTCAATTTGGTTAATGTCCTTGTGAAGGTGTGGCTCCAATACTGCACAGAGTACTCCAGATGGGCCTAACCAATGTCTTGTACAGAGGGATTATTACCTCCTCTTACGACTTGTGATACCCTACTAATACACCCTAACACCCCCTAGCCTTACCTACAGCTTTAGAGGTCTGCTTGATGATTTCAGGTCATCAGTGATGATGATGCCCAAGTCTCTTTCTTCCTTTGTGACTGCTAGCAACTCCCCTCAGCCTATAAGTGGCTTCAGGGTTTCTCTTCCTATGTGCATGATTTTGCACTTCTTTGCATTAAATCCCAGTTGCCACTCTTCTGACCATTCTGCTAGTTTATCCAGATCTCTTCTCATTCTGCCCACCCCATCTGGATCATCTACTCTGTTGCAGATCTTGGTGTCATCTGCAAACAGACAAGCCTTACCCTCTAGTCCATCTGCTAGGTCACTAATGAAGATGTTGAATAGGACTGGCCCCAGGACTGATCCCTGAGGTACCCCACTTGTGACTTGCATCTCTTCTGACTGTATACCATTTACTACCACTCTCTGTTTTCTGCCAGTCAACCAGTTTGCCACCCAGTTGACCAACTTCTGACCCATCGAGCCTACCTAGCTTATTTATCAATCTTCTATGTGGAACAGTGCCAAAAGCTTTGCTGAAGTCAAGGTAGGCGACATCAACTGCTCCCCCTTGGTCCACCACTCTGGTTACCCAGTCAAAGAAATCTATGAGATTAGTTTGACAGGACCTTCCTTTTGTAAACCCATGCTGTCTTGGATCCTGTGCCCCTATGGATTCCAGGTGTTGCACTATCCTTTCCTTAAGGAGTGCTTCCATAATCTTGCCCACTACTGAGGTAAGACTGACCGGTCTGTAGTTCCCCGCCTCCTCCCTGCTACCACTCTTGTGGAGTGGGATCACATGAGCCCTTCTCCAGTCTTCTGGGACCTCTCCTGTGCTCAGAGACTCACTAAACAATTCTGCTAATGGCTCTGCTAGTTCCTCCTTTAGCTCCTAAGCACCCTGGGATGTATGCCATCAGGTCCCATTGCCTTAGCCACCTGAGCTTAGCAAGCTCTTGTAGGACCCTTTCTTTGTGAAGGAGTAGTGCTCCACTCCCTCCCCATGTCCATGATGCTGAGCTGTGGCCCTGCCCTCCTTCCTTCTTCAGTGAATACTGAGCAAAAGTATCTATTTAGGATAGATGCCTTTACAGGTCCTCCTCCACATGCCCCTTTTCTCCATTAAGCTAGCATACCCCTCTGGACTTTCTCTTTCACTAATGTATCTATAGAAAGTCTTGTCACCTTCTTTACTGTTTGTGCTAGTGTTTCCTCAGTTTGGGACTTTGCCTGCCTTACTGCCTTACCTGCTTCCCTTAGGCAGTTTGGTATGCCCCTATCTTCATCCCGCTGTGTCCTTATATTTTCTGAAGGCCAGCCTTTTGGCTCTGACCTTTTCTGCTACTGTATTTGAGAACCAAAGTGGTTTCCTTCTTCTTTGCACTTCCTTTTCTGTCTAACACAATGGGATGTTGCTTCAAGTATTGTATCTTAATGCTTGCCCACTTTGCTTGTACCTCCTCACCTGTGTTTCTTTTGCCAGGGCTAGCTTAACTCTGTTGGCCATCTTATCAAAGTCAGCTCCTCTGAAGTCCCATATTTTGCCTTGGAATGGGATGATTTAGATGTAGTAGCCAAATTGAACCATACCATGTGATGGTCACTGGCCCCAGGTGACCTTCTACCTGAGATCTGTGATCCTTCTTTGTTAGTCAGTACTAGATCTAGGATAGCCCTGTCTCTTGTGGGTTGCTGTACCAGTTGTTTGAGGCCCTCCTGCAGGGAATCCACTATGAGTCTAGTTCTGGCAGATGTTCCTGCTGGTATTGACCAATCTGTATCTGGCATGTTGAAGTCTCCCATTATCAGAACCTCCCTTTAGCTGTCATGTTTTGTATATCTTCTAACAGTAATGTGTCTATGTCCTCCCTCTGGTCTGGGGCCTGTAGACAACCCCAGTTCTTATGGCTGTCCCATTTCCTGTTTCCAGGGTGACCCACAGTTCTTCTGGCTCCTTATGTGTATTCTGAATTTCTGTAGCTTTGATATTTTCATTAACATACAGGGCCACTCCTCCCCCTTTTGCACCTCGGTCTCTTCTGAACAATACATAGCCAGGTACTGAAGTCTCCCAAGTGTGGTTACTGGTAAACCACGTCTCACTAATTGCTACTATGTCCAGTTTAGCCTCTGACATTATTGCCTGCAGGTCTGGGATCTTATTTCCCAGGCTGTGAGCATTTGTGTACATGATTTTCCATTGGCCAGATTTTGGTGTGTTAGTTGTTGGGTGAGGTTTGGCATTACCCTGTGCATCGTATGGGGAGACAAACCTTTTTCTTACCTGGTGATGCAAATGAGCGCAAACACTGAATTCCAGTTTGACCACTAGCTGAGGGGAGGGGTGTTCTTCCCATTCAACGTATGGGGTGCTGCCCCTCTCCCCATTTGCTAGTTTAAATATTCTGCAAAGACGCAAACTTCTGCCCCAATGCACTGACTCCTCTTTAGTCAGATGCAGTCCATCAAATTTAAAGAACTTTCGCTCCCAGAACTGTTGCCAGTTCCTACAAATCTGTGTCCTTTTCCTGGCACCAGTCCTTGAGCCACGTGTTTAGCTCCCCTATCTCCCTTCTCTGACCTTCCGTCCATCTGCTCCCTTCTCCCAGATGGCAGGATCTCAGAGAAGGAGATGCAGACGAAATAGATGATAGTTTGTCACCCAGCCTAGTCAGGTGTTCCTTGGTCTCCACAACTGACCGGCTTGGCTAGATCATAGTCCCTATGTGTACTAGGACATCAATGTTTTCTCCTGCTTTGTGAACAATTTTAGCATGCGGTCAGTGTCTCTCCATGCTGATGTACCTGGGAGACATCTGACCATCACCCCTGGCTGGAGATGGGTATCAACTCCCCGAATCATGGAGTCTCCTATGATCAGAAGTTTTTTGGATTTCCTTTGTGCTTGTTTAGTTTTGGTTCCTGATTTGGGTGAGTATTGTTGTGCTAGCTCCTGTGCCGCAGTGTCCTGCTTTGCAGCTCAGAGCCTTAGACCACTGCGCTACACTGCCTCCAATATTACAAAAGGTGATTAACTTCGGAGGGGGGATGATTGTCTGGCTGCATGCCAGGTACAAAAAATTGGGGAGTGGTCGCTAATAGAGTCGGCAAGGGTACCGGCTGAAACAATGTGGTCAAGACGGTTTGTGAGGGCCCAGTCAAGTAAGGAACTGGATCTGGGTGGGGCTGTGATCCTGGTTGGGTCATTGATCAGCTGGTGGAGGCCATAGTCTTGTACAACAGTATGGAGGTTTTGGCTGCCGGTGTGGCCTAGCCAGTTTTGATTTAGATCCCCAAGAATAAGGACTTCATTTCATCCAGTGGCTAGGCTCACCTGGGAAAGGAGTTCTACTAGGCCTGGGGTACCACACCTAGGGGGGTTGTAAGCACATATGATGTGTAGCCGCTTAGATCCAAGTTGGAGAGTAGCATGAATATCTTCACAGTGTGAGAGAGTAAGGGAGGTATTCAGGTGCACCGAGAGGTCGGGTTTAAATAGGATTGCAATCCCACCCCCACGTTTTGATGAGGACCTATCTTGCCTAACCATATTATAGTTAGGCAAATGGCATAAATGATCAGGCATAGAGGGCTTAAGCCAGGTCTCTGTCAAACAAAGAATGTCAGGATTGTATTGGATGACCCAGGCCTCTAGTTCGGTGATATGATGGGGAAGGCTTCTAATATTCATATGAACAATGCGCAGATCCTTTGAGTGAGTCCAGTAGGTGTCAGGGATAGGGATATTACATACAGGTCCTGGATTAAGTTCGATATCACCAGCAAGTAGTAGTGCTAAGAGGAGCAAGTACCACAGTTTACGGTGGGTAAACATGGTGAGAAGGGTGGCAGGGCATCGAGGGTGATCTTGTGCAAAAAAGAGAACATAGTAAATGATCCGATTTGGGACTAAAAGTGGTAAGGTGGCTGGTGGCATATGCGGCTGGATTAGCATGTTTGAGAACGTAAAGTCCTTTGAGGTGATGATAATGATCATTTGGGGAGAGAGGGCTACTAGTTGTCGGGATCCACATAATGGTTACAATAAATGAGGTTTGTAGCAGAAATACACCTAGGTCAAGTGCCAAGGGATATGAGTGCAGGGAGGTCATTTTATGTGGGTATGTTCTGTGAGCAGGAGAGGCTAGTGGAAGTTTAGAGTACAGTGCAAAATAAAACAAACCAGAAAGATACAGACTGAGCAACAGGAAAGATAAGCAGGGTTAATAGAGCTGTTTAGCCCTCTAGTGGTAAAGAGATATAAGGTGCAAATGAGAAAGTAGGGAGATAGAAAAAATTTCACTCCCACTGGGCGGGGTAAAACTACACTCCCACTGGGTGGGGATTCACCATTCTGACACTATATAACAAATGCCGGACAAGGGTGGGGGTGGTGGGGAGCAGTCGCGCAGCAACTGCGGGGAAGCCTTCCAAACACTGTCCTGATAGGGCTGGCTCAGCAAGGCTGAGGTAGGGCATAAAGCACTGTAAAGGATAGTGTAAACTCCTAGCAGTTTTCACTAGCTGCCCTGAGCGTCCCTTCTTGAGCGTCCGAGAAGGTCCTGAGAGCCTGTGGTGACTCAAATCCCCCCGCGGTTACGGTCGCCGAAAAAGGCGTGAAGATTTGAAACTGCAGACGACTGCTCTGCCAGCGGAAAAAATTACCTTCTGTTCCTCCATTGGAACCGCGGCTGCAGCACGCTCCTGGGCTGAGCGCCCTTCTGGACTGGGGGCTTTTCGGTGAGTTTTTTCTAAATCTCGAAATCAGGAAACATTTTCACAGCACCGTGTCGATTGGAGGCTAAGACTGCTGGGAATATCAAACGCGATGATGTAATCTTAGCAAGTTAGGACGTTTCCAGTATTCAGTCCCTATGGAGCCTTATGCTCTTTTTTTTCTGCAGTTATTTGATGGCCTCCTTTTCTTTTTGGAACGTTCATCTTTGTGCTGAATTACGGAAATCCTTCCCTCTCCATGTGCGCTCTGCTTCTATGAAATTAGTTTCATTAGATCTCCACACGCTGCTAGACCCAAACAATGCATACATGGATCACGGTTAGCTTCATTGGTGCTCCACACGCTGCTAGACCCAAACAATGCAGACACAGATCATGGTTAGCTTCATCGTATCTCCACACGCTGCTAGACCCAAACAATGCAGACGCAGATCACAGTTACATGAGGGAAACATGAGCAGAGGGCTGGTAAGGACAGAGGTCTGGGGTTATATTCTGTTTTAACTGAAATATTTGAATAGTTTTGTAAGTGAAATTAGTTCTATGTGTTAAAAATTATTACCTTGAGTTAGAACTGTTACTTGGGCTGTGATATTGTAACTTTGGAGGCTTGGGAACAGTTGTTTGGCAGGGATAATTAGAGTGGAATTAGAGTGGAATTTAAATGTGTTGTTTGCCTGGTGTTTCTTACATACTAAAAAGCCACTGGGGGTTGGGATTGAAGGGCTGAGTATTTCTGTTTGGGACTGAAATTCGAAGCAACAGGAGCTGGTGGGCCTGTGACATCATACAGTACCTGATGTCTGCATACACACACTGTTAGTGGGACTCAACACACACTGGACTGTATGTGTTTGTGAGACTTGGGAACTTATTGGTGGGGTTGAAACTGGGTTTGTAAATAACTGCAGTCAGTATAGAGAGAAACTGTATTCCAGGGAAAGGGACTGAGAAAGGGGTGTGCCATTATAAACAGAGGGGGATAAACAGGGTGGCCATATTCCACCATGGCAGGCATCTTCGGAAGGGTTGTAGGCTGCACAAGCTGTGGGATGGCAATAATTCTCAATTGGGCCTGGAGAGAGGGAGGTTGCCCACTCTGTAGACAGCTATCTTGTATCAGGAGTGAGGTATATTGGTTAAGGAGGGAGCTGGGGGGTGTCCAAGGATAAGGGGTGTGGATATGGGCAGCAGAAGGGTGGGGCTGAGGGGAGGCTGGGGCAACGTTCTGGTATTACAGGACGTTATGTTACAGCAAGCAGGAGAGGGGATATTAGGGACAGAGGACCCTTAGATAGGGATGTTGACGTTAAGGGGAAAGTGTACGGGGTGAATATTCTGAATACAAAGAGAGTGGAGGGGGAAGAGTCAGGAGGGGCTGTTGTGTGGAAGCCTAAAACAGCAGACTGTGGGAAGGGAGCTCCTAAGGTGAACAAAGCAAGAGGGGAAGAAGAGGGGCAGTTTAGAGGTGCAGTCAGGGGAAACTTGGGTTACTTGATGAAGGCTGACATAGAGTGTCACAATAAATTTGAGCTACTAAGCAACCTAGAGGGGGAGGAAGGGATTGGTTGAAATGAGGAAACTTATACAAAGGCCGGGGGGGGGAATCGGATACCCATAAGGCATCACAGACTGGCTATGGAAAGGATAGAAATAGTCCCAGAGGGAGAAGGGGAAACATAAATGTTAAGCAAATGGGGAGATGCAACATAGTGCAGACATGAGGGAGGACAGCATGATTGAGAGAAACTGGGAGACAAGGAGGTGGGAGCGGAGCCCCCCTTCAGCAGGGGGGTCAGTACCAAGGATGGGGCCCTAGCTAAAAGGGACCCACAGAGAGCCTCTGGAGGCAGGGGTACTATTACAAGGGGGGAGGATGGCAGTGTGGGGGAAGGGGAAACCATCAGGACCAGGATAAATGGTTCGGATAAGAGAGGATTAAAGGGGACACCTATTCAGAGGGGGTTTGAGTTAAGTGGGCAAAATAACGAGGGAGGCAGAAAGGGGAGGGTGACAAGGGGGTCTCTAATAAGACAGGAAGACTCCCATGGAATTGAGATCATGAATAAGGGGGGAAGGGGGGCTGAGAGGGCATAGTGGAGGTAACCATAAGGATGATGGCGGTGTTAAGGATCTGTTATTGGGAGACTCGATGATTGGGGTATACAGTGGGAGGGACAGGGGGGTGGATGCCATAGCCAGGTGAAGGTAGTGAGTATCTCTGGGCTGACAGTGCACAGAGCAAAGTTCATGGTGTATGAAATGGTTAGGGATTGTGGAGGGAAACCGGATTTCCTGGTGCATTTGGGAACTAACGATCTAGAGGGAAATAGCGTTTGGAAATCCAAGCAAGGTTCCAAGAACTTGCCAGAGTCTGTCGGGATAATGGATGCAACATTTCTTTTGGAGATATTGCCAGTACCAAAGGCCTCAGTGGAGAAAAAAATGAAGCTCACAGAGGTTAATGACTGGCTCAGGAAGTGGGGTGAAGAGAGTGGGTTGGGGGTGTTAGGGAACTGGAATGGAGTTTGGGAGGATAAGGGACTGTATGCCAAGGACAGGCTTCATCTTGCCCCATTTGGGAAGGAAGTCCTTAAACAGGGGATGGCTGACTACATTCAAGAAAGGTGGGGTTTAAACTTGTGAGGGGAAGGAAGGGATAAGGGAGGGGCTGACCAGAAGCCCTCTCCTACAGATGAGGGAGTAGCCTTCAAGCCAAAGGGGAGGGGGAACAGACTGGGGTGGAGATTTCAGGAGGAGCAGAGGGAGGATGGAAGTATAAGGAATCTGGGTGAGGGTGAGCAAAGAGGATCAGGGATAAGGGGTGGGGGTTGGTGTTGTAATGCCAGGGGCCTGGGAAACAAGTTGCCAGAGTTCCAGGCAATGCTGTTCGGGGGGGTGGATGTGGCGATGGTCACGGAGACGTGGGCCAACAAAAACCATGACTGGGAACTAAACGTACGGGGGTACTATGCTTAGGAAGGACACAAAGGAGGGCAGAGGGGGTGGAGTGGCTATGTTCATTAGAGATGACATAGAAATTGCTAGGGTAGAAGAGGCAGAGGGAAACGTGGAGGCCTTATGGGTCACCTTACGATCCCTGGCAGGAGATAAGGTCAAGCTGGGTGTAGTATATAGGCCCCCCGGGATGAGTGATGTTCTAGAGGATGGTTTACTGGACAACATCATTGCCCAGTGTGCACCAAAAGGGGAAGGAGTGGTGTTAATGGGGGAACTTAATATGCCAGGTACAAACTGGGGAACCATGTCCTCTAAGGTGGCCAAGGAGCAGAGGCTGCTGGACGGCTTCCAGGATGTGTTCTTAACACAGCATGTGATGGAGGCCACAAGGGAGGGGCATGTCCTGGATGAGGTTCTGGCAGAGGGGGATCTGGTAAGGGACCTGGTTGTACAGGACCCCCTGACTGGGAGCGACCACAATACTGTCTGGTTTCAAATAAGTATGGGAGGGGGAGATCTAGGACACTGGCAGTGGACTTCAGGCAGACTTTGAGGGCATGGGAAGTATTCTCAAGGATCACTTGAAGGGGATTACATCTATGACAAGTGTGGAAAGGAGATGGGAGGTCATAAAACCGGGACTTCATGAGGCATTCAGGATCTGCGCTAAGTTGAAACGTAAGGGAGCAAGGTCACATAAACCATGCTGGTGGTCCAGTGAGGTACAGGTAGCAGTCAGAGAAAAGAAGGTGGCCTACAAAAAATATAAAACAACAAGAGGGGCTAGGGATAAGGAAATGTACCATCTTGCATCTAAAAAAGTCACCCATATGGTGAGGGGAGCAAAGTCCAGTAAAGAGCAACGGCTGGCATAGGGGATACAAGGAAGGGAAAAGGGGTTCTTCCGGTAGATTGGGGAGCGGAGAAAAACTAAGAGCCATCTCAGCAGATTGAGATCAGAAGGAGGGTGGGTGGAAGAGGCGAGGGACCAGGCAGAGGTATTTAACGAGTACTTTGCCTCTGTGTTCACTAGTGAGGGGGATGGGATATCTACAAAGCAAGGCATGAAGGGGACAGAAGCGGCAGTGAGTGGGATCAGGGGAGCAATAGAAATGGAGCAAGAGGGAGTGGTAGGTACCCCAGGGGGTGTCACATCTGGATAAGGATAAAAAGGCCAGTAAGGTGGAGGGGACGGATGATACTATCTCTGCCAAAAGGGTGTGGTTAGCCCTCAAGACCCTAAAGAAAGACAAATCTCCTGGGCCGGATGGCATTCATCCGAGAGTACTATGGGAATTGGCGGACATACTGGCTGCACCCCTGGCGGAGCTCTTCAACAGGTCACTTGAGACAGGGAGGGTACCTAGGGATTGGCAAGAGGCACATGTGGTGCCAATCCATAAATGGGGGTCAAGGGAAGTACCAAGTAACTATAGACCCATCAGTTTGACCTCGGTGGTGGGAAAATTAATGGAGAGTATACTAAAGGAACGATTGGGGGGGTGTACTTGGAGGAGGTGGGAGGTCTGGATAGTCGGCAACATGGGTTTGTGCCAGGTAGATCATGTCAAACCAATCTTGTGGAGTTCTACGAATGGGTAACATCAGAACTGGACAGGGGAAAGCCTGTGGATGTATTATTCTTGGACTTCAGCAAGGCGTTTGACTCTGTCCCCCACAATGGTCTGGTGGAGAAACTGATGGGGTTAGGAGTAGGCCCTTTGATGGTCAGATGGATTGAAAACTGGCTAGCTGGAACCACCCAGAGAGTAGTGGTCTGTGGGGAGCTCTCGAACCCTAGAGAGGTTGGTAGTGGGGGTACCACAGGGCTCGGTCCTGGGTCCAATCCTGTTTAATGCATACATATCGGACATCAGGGAGGGTATAGGGTGTGAAATGAGTCTCTTTACGGATGAATCCAAGATGAGAGCAGTAGTTGAGGGAGAAGAGGGGAGGTTGGCCCTGCAAGGGGACCTGGACACCCTGGAAAGCTGGGCTCACACATGGAAATTAAATTTCCATATCACTAAGTGCAAGGTGTTGCATCTTGGTCGGGGAAACCCTAAACACAGCTACACCCTGGGAGGGGAGGCACTGGAGGCCTCAACAGGGGAAAAAGACCTAGGGGTCATGGTGGATGCATGTATGAATAACTCTGAGCAGTGCAGGACAGTGGCTAGCAAGGCAAACAGGATGTTGGGATGCATCGTAAGGGGGAATCACCTGTAGCAGCAAGGAAGTGATTCTGCCTCTGTACAATGGACTGGTTAGACCACACCTTGAGTACTGTGTGCAGTACTGGAGACTACACTTGAAGAGAGACATACAGCTCCTGGAGAGGGTACAGAGGAGGGCAACTAAGATGATACGAGGGCTAGGGGATTTGACATACGAGGACAGACTTGAGGAACTCTGCCTGTTTTCATTGGAGGAGAGGAGAGACAGGGGGGACATGATTGAGGTCTTCAAGTACCTCAAGGGAATAAATAGGGTAAACATGAAGGGGATCTTTAGGCTAAAGCAGGGAGGTATCACCAGAGGGCATGGTTTGAAGTTGGAAGGTGGAAGGGTGAGGGGAGAAAGAGGAGGAGGTTTTTCACTGAGAGGGTGGTGGACCCTTGGAATGCACTGCCTGGCGAGCTGGTTCAGAGATCCACAGTGGAGGGCTTCAAGAGAGGGTGGGACAGACATAGAAAGTGGATGTATCAGATGATGGCCTGTCCCAGAGGGGTGGGGATGGATGATAGGGGTTTCTGGAGCACAAGGGATGGGAGGGTCTCGGAAGCCACCTAAGGAGCTAAAGTTGAGCAGACTCGATAGACCGTAAGGCCTAATCTGCTGGCAAATAGTATGTTAGTTAGCTTTGTTATATCTCCACACGCTGCTAGACCCAAACAATGCAGACACAGATCACAGTTAGCTTCGTTATATCTCCACACGCTGCTAGACCCAAACAATGCAGACACAGATCACATTTAGCTTCGTTATATCTCCACACGCTGCTAGACCCAAACGGTGCAGACACAGATCACAGTTAGCTTCGTTATATCTCCATACGCTGCTAGACCCAAACGGTGCAGACACAGATCACAGTTAGCTTCCTTATATCTCCACACGCTGCTAGACCCAAACGGTGCAGACACAGATCACAGTTAGCTTCCTTATATCTCCACACGCTGCTAGACCCAAACGGTGCAGACACAGATCACAGTTAGCTTCCTTATATCTCCACACGCTGCTAGACCCAAATGGTGCAGACACAGATCACAGTTAGCTTCATTATATCTCCACACGCTGCTAGACCCAAACAGTGCAGACACAGATCACAGTTAGCTTCATTATATCTCCACATGCTGCTAGACCCAAACAGTGCAGACACAGATCACAGTTAGCTTCATTATATCTCAACACTCTGCTGCTAGACCTAAACAATGCATACACGTATTCGTTAACTTCACTATATCTCCACATTCTCCAGACCTCATTCGGACAAGGAAGATCAGCTGCAGCTTTGTGGCTCGAGATTTTTGGGTGGAACCCTGGACAGAGCTCCTGCCTGCCTACCCATCCGCAAACTTACAGGCACTCCAGCTCTCATTTGGGCAATGGAGATCAGCTGCAGCTCTGTGGTTTGGGATTCTCAGCCAAACCTTGGTCACAGCTCCTGCCTGCCCACCCATCCGCATGTATGCAGGTACTGAGTGAGTGCCTGGACTCTGCACACCACAGCTGTTGAATTCAGCCCCTTTTTCTCCTAGACAACTGGACATTCTGTACTCTGTTCTTGGGCAGCTACTGCCACTTGTTTTATTTTTGCAGCACTTTGTTTTAGAGTACATGTTTGCCCAGGATTATTAGGCAAGGTAAGGCAACTTTCTTTGTAAGATACCCAATCCTGGAGACTCTGGGTGCTGTACATGAGAGAAAGAGAATACAAATACAGAAATAACACCTATACAGTAGCAAAATAGATAAAACAACATCCTTAAAAGCATGAATATAAAATGTAAACATACAGTATAAATATACATTAGCTGAGGGCCGGGAAATGGGGGCGATGGTTTAATCCCCAAAAGACTGGTTAAGGACATCAATTGAGGGGGCCTCCTTGACTGCAGCTGGAAGGGTTGGGCCACAGACACTGAATGCACAATCACCAGAGGTCTTGATCCATAATCTGGGAACATCCAGGAGGCCCCTCGAAACAGAGCAGAGGGAGGAGGCAGAGGTCAAGGGTGACAGGAGCTCAGACAGGTAGTTAGTGCCAGAATCCAGCTCGTATAAGGCCTTATAGGTGAGCAAACCGACATTGAAAAGGACCCTACACCTGATCGGCAGCTAGTGCAGAGCACACAGGACCAGGGTCACATGGCTTTACCGAGATAGTCCTGCCAGTAACTGGGCTGCTGCCTTCTGCACCAGCTGCAGCCTGTGGAGGGTCCCTCCCATGACCACAAAGTAAAGAGCACTATAGTTGAGTCTGGAGGTCATAAAGGTATGTACAGGGTCAGCAGATCTTTGGGGAGAATGAGGGACTTGATCCTTGTGATGTTCTGTAGGTGGTAAAAAAATACAGGTTACTCACCTGTAACAGGAGTTCTAGGAATGGTATATGTTGTTCATCCGCACTGTCTGGCAGGTATCCTTGCCGCTTTAAATCTTGCTGGAAGGTCTTCAAGCTGGCTCCTCCCACCCACCCGGGTGTTAAAACTCTTGGCTCTGCCCCATGACGCCAGATCTGGCCCGCTGGAAGCTCAGGTTGTGCGTTGAAGCCGGGGAGGTTGGGTTGGTCATGTGGATGAACAACATATACCATTCCTAGAACTCCTGTTACAGGTCAGTAACCTGTATTTCTAGGGACATGGATATGTTGTTCATCCACACTTTCTGGCAGACTCCTAGCAGTTCTCTTGGAGGAGGGAGGCAAGACGCACAACCCCGATACTTACTTGGGAAAGAGAGACTGGAGAACCGAGGCCCCAAAACCAGCATGCCGGCGTGACTCAAGGTTGATGTGGTAGTGGGTGATAAAGGTGTATGCTGACTTTCAGGTAGCAGCCCTGCAGATTTCCTGGATAGGGAATGTCCCTGGAAGCAGCCACCGATGCAGCAGTATGGCAGGTAGAATGAGCTCTTATCCCTCTGGGAGGCTCCATGCCTGCCAACTTATAGCAGAGATCTATGCAGGAGGTGACCCATCTGCTTATTGTCCACTTGGCTGCGGGTCTGCCAGGTGCGGCTTCAGCGTAGGTGACAAACAGCTGGCAAACCTCTCCCTGAATTTCAGCTGTACGCTCCTTATAGTAAGCGAGCGCCCTTCTAGGGTCCAGAGTGTAGAGCCTATATTCGGCCTCCGAGGTGTGGTTGGAGTAGAACACCGGCAGAGTCAGCACCTGGTTAAGGTGGAACTCTGACACCACCTTCGGAAGGAATTTCAGGTGGGGGCGCAGGACAACCTTGTCCCTGTGGAAGACCAGGTAAGGAGACTCAATGGAAAGCGCCTGGAGCTCTCCCATCCTTCTGGCTGAGATAATAGCCACCAAGAAGGTGGTCTTCCGCGACAGGTGAGAGAGAGATCACACCTGTGCATTGTTTCGAATGGCTTGCCCATGAGCTTTGCCAGTACCAGCAGTAGATCCCACGGAGGTGGAGGTTCTCGAACCTGAGGGGAAATGTGATCAAGGCCTTTGAAAAAGCGCCAGACCACCTTCTCCTGCACCACCGACTGCTTCCCAGCCCGCGCCCGGTAAGCAGAGATGGCTGCCAGGTGCACCCTTAGAGTCGTCGACCTAAGCCCTTGCTGAGAAAGGGACCATAAATAGTCCAAGATGCTTGCCAAGGAACAGGAGGAAGGGTCCAGGCCCTTGCCCTGACACCAAATGGAAAACCTCTTCCATTTGAAGGCATAGCATTTCCTGGTCGACTCCTTACGGGACGCCTCAACTACATTGAGGACCTTGCTGGAAAGACCCAAGGCCTGGAACTCTAGCTGCTCAGGAACCAGGCCATCAGGTTCAGGGATTGAAGGTCCGGATGAAACACCTTCCCCTGATTGACTGAAAGCAGGTCCGGGCGAGCTGGAAGCTGCCTCAGGAGCCTGGAGCTGAGACTGAGGAGATCTGGATACCAGCATTGGCGGGGCCAGTCTGGGGCTACCAGAATCACCTGTGCCTTGTCCCTCCTCACCTTGAGAAGCACCTTGTGGATCAAGGGAAATGGGGGAAAGGCGTAGAAGAGGCCCGGGGTCCATGGCCTAGAGAAGGCATCCCCTTGCAGCGAGCCCTGCTGAGGGGGGTGGGCATGGAACAGCCTCAGCTTTGCGTTCTCCCTGGAGGTGAACAGATCCACCTGAGGTGTGCCCCAATGGGAGAACAGATCTTGTACTACCTCTGGCAGGAGAGACCACTCGTGGGATACAGCCCCTATCCGGCTTAGGGCATCGGCCAGGGTGCTGGAGGTTCCTGCCACATGAATGGCTAGGAGATCCGCCTCCAGGCTGCGCACAAATGACCAAATGCGGAAAGCTTCCTTGCACAGAGGCATGGAGCACGTCCCGCCCTGGCGGTTTAGATAGTACATGGTCGTGGTATTGTCCATCTGGACCTGAACCACTTGACCCCGTAGAAATGGAGCGAAGGTGGTGAGAGCTAGGCAGACCGCTCGGAGCTCCAGCACGTTGATATGTCATCGGGACTCCCACGGGGACCAGAGGCCGTGCACTCTGTGCTCCCCTAGATGGGCACCCCAACCCATCAGAGAGGTGTCGGTCGATAGAGAGACCATCGGCTCGGGGCGGACAAACGGGATGCCCTCCTGCAGATGAGATGGAACGATCCACCACTGGAGAGCGTTCCACATCCCCTGGGTCACCGTCACTAGCTGGTCCAATGGAGCGCAGCGTTGAGACCACTGGCTGGCCAGCCCCCATTGAAAGGGGTGCATGTTCCAGCAGGCCCAACGGACCACACTGGTGCAGGCCGCCATGAGGCCCAGGAGGTGCAGGAAGTCCCGGGCAGGGCGCGATTGCCCAACCAGAAATGATTGGGCAAAGGAGGAAGAACCTCGGCCCTGTCCGCCGGGAGCCATGCTCTGGCTCAAAGAGAGTCGAGCTCTGCCCCGATGAAGAGAATCACCTGCTTCGGTTCGAGTTCTGACTTGGCCTCGTTGATGAGGAGGCTGACTTGGGAGCAAACCTGGAGGGCCAGATCTCTGGACCGCTCCACCTCCTGTCTGGAGGGGCCTGCTATCAGCCAATCGTCCAGGTAAGGGTACACCCGGACCCCTCGGCACCGCAGGAATGCTGTCACCACTGCCATGCATTTGGTGAAGACCCTGGGTGCAAGAGATAGGCCGAAGGGCATGGCTCGGAACTCGAAAAGGGATCCTTCCGCTCAAAAGCGAAGGAACCTCTGATGAGACGGACGGATAGAGACGTGAAAAAATGTGTCTTGCAGGTCCAGAGAGCAGAACCACATGCCGCGTTCCAAGGATGGTATTATCTGAGCCAGAGTGACCATCCTGAAGGTCTGAGACCTTAGGAACTTGTTTAGGTCATGCAGGTCGAGAATGGGGCACCAGCCCCACGTCCGTTTTGGGACCAGGAAGTACCTGGACACAAACCCGGGTCTGAGGGAGAGTCCGCCACCTCTCTGATCACCACTTTCTCGAGGAGCAGAGAGATGTCGGCTCAGCGAGCCGACCGTGAGGCTGCAGACCCCGAAGCCTGGGATAAGGTGACGAGGTTGGGGGCGACACCTTCAACCTGTCACTGAGCAGGCTTGGAGGAGGGACCAGCCGAGGGACCTCCTGGGCCTTTACCTCCTTGCATCCTGGAGGAGGAAGCCGCGGGCTTGGGGTTGGGACACCAAGCGCGAGCCTGCTGGCCCCGATACTGCTGGGCCGGACGTGCTGCGGGCGCAGATGAACGAAAGGGCTTTGGTTGCGGTCTGCAGCCCTTGTCCCTCTGGGTGGATGAGACCGAGTCCAAGGTAGCATTGGACTTTTTGATCCTCTGGAGGTGACCTTCCACTCCAGGGCCGAAGAGGTCGGACCCAGGAAGGGGACATCCGCCAATTTGTGCTGGGTATCCGCTATAAAAGTGGATATCCTCAGCCATGCTCGACGGCACATAGCCACTGCAGCCGCTACTGACCTGGCGCATGAGTCACCGATGTCCAAAGCAGTCTGAAGTTGCTGTTTGGCCACTGCCCTGGTCCCGCACCTGCTTAACCGTGGTCTGCAGGTCAGCCGGGAAATGAGGGACCACCTCGTCCAGAGAGCCCAACAGGGCGTGAGAAAAATGTGCCATCAGTATGGCCGAGCTGGCCTGATGAAGGCCAAGGGAGGACGCAGCGTAGACTTTTCGCCTGGCGTAGTCCAACTTCTTGGACTCCTTGTTGGGAGGTTTGTCCACGCCCCGCGCTTTCGCACGCCGGAAGACGCTGTCGGTAACTCAGCCCTCGGCTGAGGGGTGTTCCGAGAAACTGGACAGGGAACCGGTAGGAACGGTGTACTTCCTTGCCATCCTGGCCGAAGGCGCAGGGCAGGAAGCAGGACGCTGCCAGAGCTCCAAGGCCAGGCCCACAATGACCTCAGCCACAGGAAAGGCCTCCGTAGGGGAATCCCCTCAGTCCAATATCTCCGTGAGGGGATACTTGGCCCACTTGGATATGGGCTGGAGCTGCATCCTGGTGGATTCTGAGATGAGCCTAAGCAAACCCAGGAAGGACGAAGGGCTATCGTCCAGTGACTGACCTCCAGAGGACTCCAGGTCTACTTGCCTGGAGAAAAGGGAGGAATCGTCGTCGGACTCGGAAGAGTCCGCAAAGAGCTGCCTCGGGCCTCAGCCACCCTCCACCTGCCAAGGGCGATCGGAAGTAAGGGTGACCGACAGCCTATGGGGTAAACCCTGAGCCGACTGAGAGTTCTTGGTCAGAGCCCCAAACAAATGCTGTGGAGGCGGAGGTTCCACCCTAATCAGTGGAGCAGCTGGTTTCGGCTGAGCAACAGGCCTGGAAACAGGCACCTCGGCTAAAGTGAGGGGCTGCTTCGGCTGCTCCGGTGACAGCCACTTAATGGCTGGGGAAGGTGGCATCGTCGGCTTGTTCCCGGCCAGCAGAAGCTGTTGCCACATGAGGTCCTTGTATCATCGACGCAACTTGCATCGAAGCCTCCCCTCATCCGAGGAAGAGGACGAGCAGCGATGCCGCTTGCTGCGGTGCCGAGACTGAGACCGCCTATGGCGGCGGGATCGGCTGGACCGCGAAGAAGTCCGAGACCGAGACTGCGAACCTCGGCTTTCCCGAGAAGGGTGCAGGGAAGGAGCAGGGGAAACCCGTCCTCCCTTCGGCTTGGAAGGAACACCGAAGGGCTCCGGAACCGGAAGCACTGGCAAGCCCACGGGATCCTCAACCAACACCGGGGGAACCGTGGAGAAAGGATTTTCAGCTTTGCCGGTCAACAACCCGTCCGATGGGTCAAGAAAGATCTCGACTGCATCGATGGGAGTCTCGGTCAACTGACCTGACGGGGTCACCGTGAAGCCAGTGGCCGAAGCAAGGATCGACTGAAGTCAATGGCTCGACTGCTCGGGAGGGGACCTCCCGCCCCCAAGAACGCCGACGGTTGGACTTACCCTTGTCCTTCTTCTTTTTGGACCGAGAGGAAGGTCCAGAAGATGAAGGTCCCTCTCCCTTGGTGGACAGAGACAGACAAACTCCTTAAAGGAAGCAGAATATGAGGATCCCAGTGAGAACGGGATAAATGCCGTGGCTGAGGAAGGTGCAGTCCGCGCCGCCTCCTCTTTGAGGGCGATCATCCGCTCTAGCTGATCCACTGAGCCCACCGCCACGGAAACCGCCAACCGGGCCTCTTTTGACTTAACCGGAAGGTAACACTCTTCGGGTCGCCCAAGTTGCAGACGGGCCGCACGGTCTTCCAGGACATAGGCCAAGAAAGAAGAGCACAGGTCGCAAGCCTGCGGATCGTGCTCAAGGCCCAAGCAGTAGATGCACGTGGAGTGCGGATCCATCCGAGACATCTTCTGCCCGCATGGGCATCTCTGAAAATCGGGAGTCGATTTGTCCATCGCAGCTGCGAGGGAAAAGGTTGAACCAAGTCAAGAAAACCTTAAAGCTTGATTTCGGAAAACCAAAGAGTTAGAAACCAGTCTTAAACGCGAAGCGTTAAGGAGGGAACCTGAGCTTCCAAGCTGTAAGGAAGATCTGGCATCATGGGGCGGAGCCGAAAGTTTTACCACCCGGTGGGTGGGCGGAGAAGCCAGCTTGAAGACCTTCCGGCAAGATTTAAAGCGGCAAGGATACCTGCCAGAAAGTGTGGATGAACAACATATCCATGTCCCTAGAACACTCTTTACAACAGATGACACCTGCTCTTCAAACTTCAGTTTGCTGTCCAGGATCACACCTAGATTTCACACCTCACACCTCACACCATTGGGGAAGCAACCAATGAGGCAGAACCTAGGAAAAGACCAGTGTCTGCTCCAGGTAGCAACCCATCATGTCCGTAACCCAGCTTGACCACCAGCACCTCTGTATGTCCAGGTTTAGTCACAGCCAGCTGGAAGCAATCCAGTCACTGATTTTAGCAAGGCAGGTGTTAAGTACATCATCCACACTGGATGTCCAAGGGGCAAATGACAAATACAGCTGGGTGTCATCACAGTGAAACTCCATGCTGTACTGTCAAATGATCTCAACTAGGGCAGTATATACACCATGAACAGCACTGGTGACAAGATCAAGCCATGTGGAACTCCACAAGACAGAAGTACTGGAGAGGAGGAGAAATTGCCCATCACTGTCCACTGCACCCTGTCTAAGAGCTAGGACTCAAACCATCTATTGGCAACACCGATGAGTCCACAAAATTCACAGAGCTGATCGAGAAGCACAATGTAGTCCATGGTTTTGAAAGCTGAGGTGAGATCGAGCAGCACAAGAATTGACCCTTCTCCTCTATCTCTAACTCAGAGTAAGTCATTATGCATCCAAACTAGTGTTGTTCCTGTGCTGTGCCCAGCTCAAAAACCCAACTGAAATGGCTCATAGATGTTGAAGGACATGAGACTATCCTCGAGCTGCTGAGCTACCAGTTTCTTGACAACTTTACTCTTGAAAGGCAGGTTGGAGATAGGGCGGTAATTCACTAGGATGTCTGGGTCAAGGTAAGGTTTCTTTAGGAGGGGTCTCACCAGCATCTCTTTCAGAGAAGATAAGAACACCCCCTCCACCATCGAACACCTAGCTATCCCAGTAAATACTGGGTTAACAACAATCTTGATGCATCCCATCAAGAAACAGATGGGTCCAGTTCAAAAGATGCTCTAGCTCTAAGATCACCCGAGTCACCTCAGACACCTCCACTGGCCTAAACTTTTCCCAGGCAGGCAGAGCTCCTCTGCTCCCAACAGCCCGGCAATCATGGGGCAAAAGCCTACCTAACAGAATCCCTGACTGGATAGTCAACACTCTGTCAGAGAAGAACAGAGAAAACTCCTCACATAAGCTGGACGAAAAGGCTTTTTTTGGCTGAAGACAGGACAGATGAAGAAGCCTAGCCACAGTCCATGAAAGCTGAGTAGGTCTGTTCCTCCCCGCGGCAATCTCCCTGCACAGAAGCCCAGCCTTCTTACAGGAGATTGCCCCCTGGTACTCATGAGAGTAGGTGTGCAGGAATAGCTTGGCTGCATCTAGCCAGGACTTCCACCAGCAACACTCCAACTTCCGACACTTGATCATCATCACCTAGAGTCTAAGTTAGCCTTAATTCAAACTATACATTGTAACTTTATAAAAGTTTACTTCTCCTTGTTTCTCTGCTCTCTCACTTGCTCTCTATCCCCTTCCCTCATTTTTTGCTATCCCAACCCCCATTCTGAATAACAAAGGGAAAGGCTTTTTTAATTCCCCTTACCTTTCCCTGCAGGCACTTCAGCCCTCACTCGGGCAAGAAAGATCAGCCACAGCTTTGCAGTTTGGGATTCTTGGCTGAACCTTGACTGCAGCTCCTGCCCACCCACCTGTTCACAAGCATACAGGTATGGAGTGACTGCCAGGACTCTGCACCACAACTCTTTAGGTATTCCCACCAGCACTGTGCACTGGATGATCACCTATACCCCTTCAACCTGCCCTATCTGGGCCCTTTCTTATATAGTTAGTTATGGGTCACATGATTGTAGTTATCATAAAACACCATACGTGTCCAACTCCCCATTTGCTCCCTATACTCATTCACCACTAGAGGCAGTGCTGATCACACTACATTTATACTAACACAATCCTGGCTTACCATCCAGTCTTCTGTCAAATTCTACCTTCTTTCTCAACTTCAGGGTTATTAACTATAGTCATTATGACCGTATTTACTCTACTTCTCTACATGCACTTGCCAACCTGCTACATGGTCCCCCTCACCTTCAGCTCTCACATAAGTGTTAACTCCCAAATAACTCCTCAAGGCACAGAACCCCTATATACCCCACCTTCACGTGCCTCAGATCACTTCTCGCTCAGTTTCCCATCGCCAAACATCCCCCTTTTAGGATATCCTTTCTGCCAATCTAGTTATACCGAAAACCAAATCCCTAAACAAAAAAAAACTCTACCAGCCATCAGTGACACATCACAACCAGTGTGATCAAGTGCTATTTTACCTGGACCATCTTGCTTTGCCTCCTCCTATCTGGTAATATCCTCCTAAACCAGGTCCACAGCAGCCACCCAGTCATCAAAGTAATGACAATACATTTCTAAAACTTGCATCCATCAACAGCTGCAGTCTGCTGCCAAAGCTTGATGATCTTTAAGTTTGGGTTACACAGCATAAACCAGACATTCCTCTCATTAAATGAAACCTGACTCATGCCCAAGGTCTCTGATAATGCTATCTCCCTTCCTGGTTACACCCTTTTTAGGCTTGATTGGATTGGGAAAAGGGATGGAGGCTGTGCGATATATGTTAAGGACACTCTCAAAGGGTTAATCCTCCCTCAGGTTAATCCAGTCAATAACTCCCAGGCCCTTGCCATTAAAATAATCATCAGCTCTCAAGGTAAATCACTTCCCATAATATCTGCCTATTCCCCCCCCCCGGACAAGGCATCTGGATTCAACAAGGTCCCTTGATTATATCAGATCCCTCCCCCCAATATTCAGAGGTAGTGGTCATGAGGGATTTCAATATCAATTGGCTCACCCCTGAAGCTGACCAATTTAAAGACAACACCGCAGCCCTGAACTTAACAAAAGTGGACATTGTGACGCTTGGCCAACTGGTTATGATTATTGTATGCTATTTGTAATATAAAAATATAGTATGTGATTGTCTCACATAAGGCAACCTGTGCTCCATGGATGCCCCCCCCCCCCCGGTTTCAGTGAAGCTACAGAATGTAACTGACAGGAGATCTCTACAATATAATTAACTTCCCAAAAAATTGCATTTTAAGGCCTTTTAAGACCTGTTGCTGCTCTGAAGCTGGGAAACTAAAATATACATTTCATGACTTCAGAAACAGGACATCATTAAGCTGACTCTTGTTGGCTATATCGCACTTAGGTGATGGATTGCAGGGTTGTAAATCCTCAAAGGGAACTGGTTGCTCAAAGGCTCATAATTTGGGAAATTTGTTTTTGCTGATGTCACCTTATTTAATATACCTCCTGTGTTAAAACAATAGATAAAAGACGAAGGAGAAAGTGGCCATTGTATTACACCAAGTTTTTGCTGCTGTCACCTTATTTAATATACCTCCTGTGTTAAGACAACAGATAAAAAACGAAGGAGAAAGTGGCCATTGTGTTACACAATGGAGATGGGAGAGACAGTGAGGTAGAAAAGGATGTTCATCAAAAACTACTAGTCTAGGCACGACTGCGGAAAATACAGATGTATGTCTGAGCAGGATAAGGAAAGTCATTAGAAATACAAGACACATTACGTAGAATGTGGCTGGAGAGAAATGTAATGGACTCACTTGGGCAAGCTTGTTCCCATGCTTAGAAATGTCACTGGGGAAGGGACTCCCGGATGCCCGTGACGAAAGGAGCATCAGGTTATGGCACCTTTTCTGTGTCCTGTGGGCAGCTGAGCACAAACCAAGACACACTGTGATCGGGGCATATAAAGGCAGGACTGAGCCAAAGGGGGGCAGAGCTGGTGCAGATTATGTGGGAGAAAGGTCCGCAGTGCCAGGAGTGGTTGCAAGCTGTGCCATCGCTGGCCTCAAAAGCAAAGAACAAACTGTGATCAGAGCTGCAGAGTTTCAGATAGGAAGAGAGTGACCACCATGTGCAAGTCATAACACTGGCAATGCTGAAGACTGCATAGACAAAAAGACCAAGGACTGTGGGTCCAGGTCCTCCAGTAGGTACTACAGCATGGATACCTTTCTATGACAATGGGGAGGACAGACTATTCCATACCAAGAGCTGCAACCAGTGTTTGAAGGACTGGTGTAGAGAGAAGGGTTTTGGCTACATTTGGGACTGGGGTTCAACCTGGAGAGATGAAGGTTTATACTGGGGAGAAGACCAGCAATCATCCTGGCGGGGAGCCACAGTCCTCAGTGTATGATTTAAATGCTACATTGGCATTCATTTAAACTAGCCGGGAGGGGGGTGTAGTGGCAAAAGGAATCATGGAGTCATGAACTGTCCACGTCCACAAGCTGAAATAGTCACTAGGGAAAACCCTAAGGGAGAGAAATCCACAGGGGTTTCTAACAGCAGGACGAGCAGAATGGTAGAAATAAGGAGGGGTGCAAATAAAGGCAGAAGGAATAAGGACAGTAGGAAAAGGGGGGGCTGACAAGAAGGGTGACAGAAGAATCTGGAAGGCCATGTGCACAAATGCTTGAAGTCTGGAAAATAAAATCCCAGATCTTGTGGCCATTACGGCAAAGGCTGACCTGCACACTGTCGCCATAACCGAGTCATGGTGCAATGAGAACACAATTGGGATATGGCTATACCAGGCTGTACTCTGTTCAGGAAGGACAGGGAGCAGGGTTTTATTTAACTTAAAAATTGATTAGCATTTTACTCATAAAAGTACTGAAACATTGTGAAAATTCATAGCACTTGCCTCACTGTGTTTAACAAACATAACATTTCTAGAAAACCTATATAAATACTTTCTGTACAGTTAGCATTGTCCCAAGAAAAAAACTGCTAATCAATTATTTAAAACCCTGGGGAGGGTAAAAAAAATAACATAGAAACATAGAATTTGATGGCAGATAAGGACTGCTTGGCACACCTAACAGATAAGCTGAAGATCCTAGTTAACCAACAGCCTAATTCCTCCTACCCCCACTAGAACTGCCTTATGCCTGTCCCATGCATCCTTGAATTCCCCCACAGTTTTTGACTCTACAACCTCCTCAGGAAGGCCATTCCATGCATCTATAACCCTCTCTGTGAAAAAATACTTCCTCACATTACCTCTGAGCCATCCCCCTTCTATCTTCAAATTCTGCCCCCTTGTTCTTGCACATCTCTTTTTCTGAAAGATGCTACCCTCTTGGACTTTGTTGATTCCCTTGAGGTATTTGAAAGTTTCTATCATGTCCCCCCCTTTCCTCGAAAGAAAGGGGGAAGGAGTGGCTCTTTATGTAAAGGATAGCATAAAAGCTAGAGAGATACAGGGAATACAGGGAGATTTGGAGGCACTGTGGGTTACAAAGACAGGAAATGGAGTTCAGAGTGGTGTAATTTATAGACCTCCAGCATGGGGTTTGTGTGTGGATAAGGCACTGATGGAAGCCATCCAAAAGAAGGTGAGCAAGGAGGAGGTGCTACTAGTGGGGGACTTCAATCTGCCAGATGTTGATTGGAGCATCCCAGGTGCAACTTCAGCTACGTGTAGAAACATCCTGGATTCCCTGCAGGGGGGACATTCCTCAGGCAACTAGTAAGGGAGCCAACTTATGAGGGAGCAGTGTTTGACCTGATGCAAACCAATGGGGAACAGCACTGAAGAAGTCGAGGTGGATGACAATCTGGGGTCCACTGATCACCATATGGTGTGGTTCAAAGTAACTACTGAGCCAGAATCAAACCACACTAAGGCAAGGATCTTGGACTTCAGGAGGACTGACTTCACAAAAAGGAAATGACTCGGGGGTGGGGGGGGCATGGGTGGAGTGGAGGAACAGTGGCATCACTAAAAGGGGCTATAGGGAAGGCAACAAAGTTCTGCATCAGGCAAGTAAGCATATGCAAGAGAAAAAGAGACCAGTATAGGTTTCAAAAGAGGTGGCTGGGAAGGGAAAGGCAAGCAGGGGCACCTGGAGAAAGCAGCAATCCTGAATAAATATTTTTAATCTGTAGTCACAGATGAAGAGTGAGGTGTGGGACCTCAGTTAAGTGGCTAGAACATCAGCGGAAGGGATGTGGACACCGGTCCATTTATGGAGGAACTCACACAACTGAAAGTGGACCAGGCAATGCAGTTGGATGGGCTAGATCTAAGAATACTAAAGGAACTTAGAAAGGTGCTCAAAGCACAGGATCACACATCTCAGCCCCTGACTCGGGCTGCACAACAGCAGGGTGGCTACCTTGCATCGTTGCTGCCTGCTACTGCAACCTCAAGACCCCGCTACTGTCAGATCTCAGCCCCCAACTCGGGCTGAACAACAGCTGAGCGGCTCCCCTGCATTGCCATCACCTGCTACTGCAACCTTAAGACCCTGCTACTATCAGATCTCAGCTTCTGACTCAGGCTGCACAACAGCAGGGCAGCTCCCCTGCATCATCGCCTCCCATTACTGTGACCTCAAGACCCCACTACTATCAGATCTCAGCTGCTGACTCGAGCTGCACAACAGAGGGGTGGCTCCCCTGCACTGCCACTGCTCACTACTGCAACCTCAAGACGATACTACTATCAGACCTCAACTTCTGAGTCAGGCTGCACAACAGCAGGGCAGCTCCCCTGCATCATCGCCTCCCATTACTGCAACCTTAAGACCCTGCTACTATCAGATCTCAGCTTCTGAGTCAGGCTGCACAACAGCAGGGCGGCTCCCCTGCATCATCGCCTCCCATTACTGTGACCTCAAGACCCCACTACTATCAGATCTCAGCTGCTGACTCAGGCTGCAGAACAGCAGGGTGTCTCCCCTGCATCGCCACTGCTCACTACTGTGACCTCAAGACCCCACTACTATCAGGTCTCAGCTGCTGACTCGAGCTGCACAACAGAGGGGTGTCTCCCCTGCATCACCACTGCTCACTACTGCGACCTCAAGACGATACTACTATCAGATCTCAGCTCCTGGCATGGGCTGCACAACAGTGGGGTAGCTCCTCTGCATCATCGCTGCCTGCTACTGCGACCACATGACCCCGCTACTATCAGATCTCAGCCCCCGACTCAGGCTGTACAACAGCGAGGTGGCTCCCCTGCATTGCCACTGCCCAATACTGTGACCTGAAGACCCCACTACTATCAGATCTCAGCCCCTGACTTGGGTTGCACAACAGAAGGGCAGCTCCCCTGCATCGCCACTGCTCACTACTGTGACCTCAAGATGCCACTACTATCAGATCTCAGCCCCTGACTTGGGCTGCACAACAACAGGGCTCAGTGATGCCGGAACGGTTTGAAAAGTGCTAGGTCCAAGGACGTAAGGGGTACATTTTCCCCTATTAAATATATTACCATGATAGCAAAAAGTGATAGGGCCACTTATGAAAGTGGTAGGGCCATGGCCCTAGTGTCTCCCCCCCCAATCTGGCACCTATGACAGGGCAGCTTCCCCTGCATCACCACCTGCTACTGCCACCTCAAGACCCCACTACTGTCAGATCTCAGCCCCTGACTCGAGCTGCACAACAGCGTGGTGGCTCCCCTGCACTGTCACCACCTACTACTGCGACCTCAAGACCCCGCTACTATCAGGTACAGTTCCTGAGCCTCAGGACTGTCAAACTTTGACACTCACCCACTTGGCTGTTACTGAGTGGCTGCACCTTATGCCAATACTTCCTTGATTGGTCCTTCAGGAAGCTGGCCTGCTCACTCTTAGCTTAACTTTCTTCCAGTGCTAATTGTACACTTAGGTTTTTAATCTAGTTTTTTATATACATGCTTAACCTGGCACAGTCTGCAATGTTTCATTCTCAGTCAGAGCTGTTTTGCTCTATGTGTATTTGCATTCTGAGTTGTATTTTGCACATGTTTATTTCTGAACAACACTCAGCTTGGAGCCTCTGTTAGCTTTTGCTGGTTTGCTCCTCCACTATTTCTGCCTTATCTCTGTCCACCTTCTCTACCTCAGTCTTACTCTTCCCACCTGTGCTTTCACCACTCCCCATTCTGTGTTGTTTCAACCCCCTTCCAGAGTTTCTCCTGCTGATTTCTTCGGCTCCCCCCTTCCCTACTCGCTCTTGGACGGCGCCAGACCTCCTGTTCCAGTCCCTCTGTTTCCTTTGTTTTTACCTTGGACTCTGCCCACTGATTAGACCCCACTGTTCCCTGGCCATTTTCTCCAGCCCCCTGCTGCCTGCGTGTGTACTGCCTTCTTGCTACCCTGCCCTCTTTGCTGCCTACTTACTAATTCTCTCCCTTTTTTTTTCCCTCCTCACAGATCTCAGCCGACTCAGGTTGCACAACAGCAGGGCGGCTCCCATGCATCACTGCCACCTGCTACTGCAACCTCAAGATCCCACTACTATCAGGTCTCAGCCCCTAACTCGGGCTGCACAACAGCAGGGCAGCTCCTCTGCATCGCTGCCACCTGCTACTGCAACCTCAAGACCCCGCTACTACCAGGTACAGTTCCTGAGCCTCAGGACTTTCAAACTTTGGTGCTCACCCACTTGGCTGCTACTGACTGGCTGCGCCTCATGCCACTGCCTCCCTGATTGGTCCTTCAGTAAGCCGGCCTGCTAACTCCTAGCTTGACTTTCTTCCAGTGCTAATTGTGCACTAGGCTTTCATCCTGCCCACCCTCCCCAGCCCTGATCTGTATTAAGTACAACTAAGTCCAGCCCACAACTCTATTCTCTCTCCATCTCTCCCCATCTCTCCCCATCTCTCCCTCTCCCACACTCCCATATTCCTAAAAGGGCCACTCCAACCTTTTTTGTAGTCTCACCCTCTGCAGTTAGCTGGTTACCAGCAATGCTACCTGCAAAATTATTTTTGGGCCTGCTGTCAATTCTTTGTTTACTATCCATTCATGGCTTGACAGGGGATCACCTTCATTGTCTGTCTGTGCTTTTGATAAATAAAAAGCCACTGTCAGTCTACGGGACATACACGGGTAACTTTGACCTTATAACTATCAGTTTGAACCCCCCCCCCACCGTTGTCCTCACAACCTCTGGGTGCTCATCCCACGTACTAGCTCTAACTCACTGCCTTGTGCCCCTCCCTACTAATCACCTCATCATTACACCTTGCCAGGGGAAAATCATCAAAGGAGAGATCATGCTCTCACCAAAGGTTCCACCTTAAAGTATTCTTAAAATGTCTCATTCTGGTGATGCTGCTAATCTCGGGCAACAAACACCCGAATCCTGGTCCACCTCAGCTGGCATCAATTAAATCTGTTAGCGCAGCTACCCTCTCTCTGGCAAGCATCTGCAGTCTACTCCCAAAACTAGATAACCTCGCCACCTGGATCTCCCAATATAACCCCGACATATTATCTGAAGTGGAAAGATGGCTGTCCCCAAAAATCCCTGACTCTGCCATATCTATTCGGCTCCACATTTTTATGCAGGACAGACTTACAATGAAAGGTGGAGGGTGCACTCTCTACTTAAGAGTCTCTCAAGGCAATGTCATCACCCTACATAGCCATTGGAGCAACATTCAGATCTTAGCCATTAAAGTACTACTTGGTGCTCACAATAAGGCACTGACCATTGTCGCAGTGTATATCCCATCCAAAATGGCGAAGCAGTGCCTCACCTCACTCCTCGACTGCATCAACTTGTTTTGTTGTAGCACTGAAATTATTATACTGGGGACTTTAATGTAAACTGGCTGGCCCCCAGTGTGAACTACTATAACTCATTCACACCACAAGAGCTCTTTGAGACTTCCCCCACTTGTGCCCTGTATACTCTTAGCACTGCATTCTGGGCCTTTCTAAGCAAAATCATGCCATTGTCAGCATGCCACAAACACGTATGAATACCTTTCCCACCATAAGTGCTACAGATAAAGTATGAGTGTCAAAGTTGTTCAGCACAAAATTATCTTTCCCGTGGTGCTGTGCAATCAGTTGTAATCAATTTGTTTTTTATTACCAAAAAATTCTGAGATTTATTTTCAGATTTATTCAAGGTGCTTAGGTGAGGCATGAAAGATAAATGTCAGCTCTGCACACCATACCATAAATAAATATATATGAATAACTCCTAAAGAATATATGATAGACACACAGTATCTGCAGCAAAGTTGTTCAGCATGAAATTACCTTTCTAATGGTGCTATGCAACCAATTCTAAGCAATTCAGTTTGTTTAACCGCCAACTTCCTCAGACATTTCCAGGCCAGAGTGAAAGTCAGCTGAGTACGTCTATACTCATTATTGGCCCGAATGGCCATGCTTTCAGATGACGGCTACAGGCTCATCAAAGTCTGAATGAGATAAAGATGCCCTCACTGCTGCCAGTCTTGTACAGATGGTCCACAAACCTACCAGGTTAAACTACAGGACAGGGACCTACTTGGAAGGGGATGGAACCACACGTCATTAGGGCCGGCATCATTGGGAGGGTGGTGGGGTGCACAGGGTATGGAGCAGCCATGATACTGGACTGGGCTTGGAAGTTCAGTGGTTGCCCAGTGTGCTACCAGCTGGCACAGCTTAGGGAGGAGGCTGTGGGGATTAGGAGACAGCTGGGGGAAGGGGGGAGGTATGGTTGGGGAAAAGGGAAGGGGATCTCCACGGGTTGCACCAAGCACTGGGGCGGGGCATAGGAAAAGAGTGCAGGAGAATACCAGGGGTCACATAGGGACCCTGGCAGAGGGGGTCCAAAAGGACACTACCAAGGAAGCAGGCAGGTAACTGGGGACCCTCACAAAGGAGGGACAGAGGGACAACATTCTCAGGGAAGTAGGCAGATGGCCAGGGCTGGACAGAAGGAAGCAAGGTAGGGAGGTGGATCAGACCTTACACTCAGTAACCGCTTCAATTCTCTTCTTCTGCTCGAGGATGAGGGGGGTGATCTAGCCACGACAGGGGTGGTTAGAGATGGAAAGGGAGTGGGGCGGAAGGCAGAGGCTGGATAGCAGGAAGAACAGGGGGGAACCTGGAATGCAGGAAAATGGGGGGAGCAGTGAATCAGAGCAGAAGGGGCAGGGGGAAGAAAGCACAAGGAGAAGGACTAGTTGGGAGTAAAGGTAAAGGGGAAGGACCAGAAGTACAAGGAGGATTCAGTAAAGGAAGCTGAGGGTTTAGGCCAGGGGAGCACGACTAGCAAGGAGGAACTAAATGGAGACAGCAAGGAAGGGAGGATAAGCCAGGCTAGTTTAGCAGATGGGGGAGAAGGACCAGTTGTGAGCATGAGGGAAGTTAGCAAGGTACAGAAGGATACTCAGGAGGAGGCGGCATAGGATTGGAGGAGGGGTGGCCATGGTAATAAGGAGGGGTGGCATGTGGCACCCAGATAGGAGGAACAAGGAGCCGGCTGGGTGGAGGGCCGGTAGAAAGGATGAAGAGACATGGAAGGGGAAATGGAGGAAGGGTGATCAGAGTGCTCCTGTTGGGGGATTCTATGATCAGGGGTATCAAATGGGATAGGGAGACAGAAGCCGAGCCAGTTAGAACAAAATGCTTCCCTGGACTAACGGTGCACAGGGCTAAGCACAAGGTATATCAGCTGGCAAAGGATTGTGGGGGTTCCCCAGACATACTGGTCCACCTGGGTACAAATGACATTGAGGAAATAGCGAGCTAGAGATACAGGCAAGATTCAGGAGCTCGCCAGGGTCTGTCATGACATAGGATGCACAGTTTCCTTCCCAGAAATCCTGCCGTGCCAAGGGCTCTGGGGAACACAAAAGGAAGATTAGGGAGATAAACCAGTGGCTCAGGGAGTGGTGTGAGGCCAGAGGGTATGGGTTGATGGGGGATTGGGGGGAGACCTGGGAGGATAAGGAGCTGTGTGCTAGAGATAGGCTCCATCTCAATTTGGAGGGAAGGGGAATCCTTAAGTTGAAAATAGAGGGGTTCATTGGTGAAAAGTGGGGTTTAAACTTTTAAAGAGGGGAGGGATGGGAGAAAAAGGCTGTCAGGGGTGCGATAAAGGAGGGACTCTGTCTCCACCCCCCTGGGGAGCTGGAGGATTGCGGGAAAAGGCCGACTGGTAAAGTGCAGACCAAGGAAAACAGAATCCCCATGGGAACACGAGCAGGGGAAATGGAAGTACAGGGAAAGGGTGGAAGGTAGTTCTGCTAAATGCCAGGAGCTTGGGCAATAAAATGCCTGAGCTCCAGGCGATGCTAACTGAGGGAGCAGTGGATGTGGCAGCGGTCACTGAGACCTGGGCCACTGCAGGACATGACTGGGACCTGAACCTGGAGGGTTACACTATGTTCAGGAAGGACAGGGGGGAGGGAAGGGGAGGAGGGGTAGCAATGATAGTCAAAAACTGCATTGGCATAGGGGGAGTAGAGAGGCGGAGGGAACCGTGGAGGCGTTGGGTCACCTTGATAACAAGGGGGTAAATGAGTAAAAAATAGGAGTGGTGTATAGACCCCTGCCCTGGGCGGAGGAGCTGGAGGAGAGTCTGGTGGCAGATGTTGGGAGACGCTGCAGACTGGGCAGAGGAATGGTGGTGGTGTTGGGGACTTAAACATGCCAGGAACAGACTGGGAGACTATGACATCCTCTGTGACCAGGAACAGAGGTTGTTGGATGTCTTTCAAGATCGTTCCTAACTCAGCAGGTGGGGGAACCGACCAGGGGCCTTGGTACTGGATGTGGTCCTGGCAGACAGTGACCAGATTGGGGGCCTGGAGGTAAGGGACCCATTGGCGGGAGTGACCATGCCACGGTCTGGTTCTGCCTGGACCTAGGAGGGGTAGAAGGCTGCACAAAGAAGGAGGTAACTGACTTCAGGGGGGTGGATTTTAAGGAAATGGGAAGGATCCTTAAGAAGCATTTGGATGTGATTGGGTCAGACATGGACGCTGATAGTAGGTGGTAAATCATCAGGAGAGGGGTGCAGGATGCTGCCAGCACCTGTGCAAGAGTAAGACGAAAATGCGGGAGGGCCTGAAAACCCTGCTGGTGGACCACGGAGGTCCAGGAGGTGGTGCGGGGAAAGAAGGCGGCCTATAGGCAATTCTCAAGGAGTGAATGGGATTGAGGGGAGTATGAGCTGATGGCTAGAAGGGCCACTAGGGTGGTGAGGACGGCTAAGGCAAGGAAGGAGCAGAATCTGGCCAGGGAAATTAGGAGAGGGAACAAAGGGTTCTTTAAATACATTGGGGAAATGTGACTCTGTTCCGCACGTGGGCCTGTTGGATAAGCTGGGAGAAATGGGGGTAGGGAACCAGATGATCAGATGGATAGGCAATTGGCTCCAGGAACGGACACAGAGGGTCGTAGTTGGTGGGATAGTCTCATCCCCAAGGAGGGTCATTAGTGCGGTCCCACAGGGATCAGTCCTTGGGCCCCTCCTGTTCAACGTCTACGTCTCTGACATAAGGACAGGAATCAGGAGTGAGATGAGTCTCTTTGCGGATGACTCAAAACTGGGGGCGGTGGTGGATGGGGAGGAGGGGAGGGTGGCCCTACAGGGGGACCTGGAGGCTCTGGAAAGATGGTCTAGAAAGTGGAAGCTGAGGTGCAATGCAGGGAAATGCAAGGTACTCCACCTGGGGGTAGAAACCGGGCCAAGTGTACACCTGGGGGAATGCTACAAGTCTCGATGGCTGAGAGGGACCTGGGGGTGGTGGTGGATGTCAAGATGAACAACTCTGAGACTTGTGGAGGCAGCAGCCAAGGCCAACAGGATGCTGGGAAGCATCGCTGGGGATCACCTCCAGAAGGAGGGAAGTGATACTTCCTCTGTATAACTGCTTGGTGAGGCCGCAGCTTGAGTACTGCGTGCAGTTTTGGAGGCCACACTTAAAGAGGGACATTAAACTCCTGGAGAGGGTCCAGAGGAGGGCAACCAAAATGATTTGGGGCTTGGGGACAGGACCTATGAGAAGGGGCTCGAAGAGCTAAATATGTACACATTGGAAGAGAGAAGGGCCCGGGGGGACATGATAGAGGTCTTCAGATACATGAAGAGGGTAAATAGGGGAGGAACAGTCAGGGTGCTTCGAAGGAAGGAGGAGGGGGCCACTAGAGGACATGGGTGGAAGCTGGAGGGGAGATTCAGGGAGAAAGGAGGGGTGCTACTTCACTGAGAGGGTGGTGGAGCCATGGAATGCAGCTGCCTAGGGGCTGGTGGAGGCAGAGATGGTGGAGGGGTTCATGAGGGGTGGGACAGGTACAGGGGAAGAGTTCTGGAAGCAAAATCCAATGCAGCAAGAATATCCGGAATTGGGAAGGAAGAAGCCAGAGAAGGTGAAGGGGGCAGCAAGGTCAGCACCCAGGGTGGGGGCTGACCAAACGAGCAGACACAAAAGACCATTAGGCCTATTCTGCTGGCATTTTAGTATGTTAGTATGGACCTCCACCCTGCTGGACTGGGCTCTTACCAATAGGCCAGATCATATCTCCAAAACTAAAATACTCCCTGACACCATTAGTGACCGTTCCCTTATCTTAGCCCTCTGGTCTAACAAATTCAACAAACCCCCTCCCAAAATTTATGATTAGCCGCGTCCTACTACCTGGTCACCTCAGCCCTTTCAAAGAAATCTCTGAAGTATTGACTGGTCTCCTATTGACACTGCACAGGTTGTGGACTCAGCTCTTGAATACTTTATTGCTACTTTCAACTCCGTCTGTGATGTTCATGCCCCACCCGAAAAGCACACGATAAGGGGTACTATTAATTCATGGGTGTTCCATAGTCTCCTTGAACAGCTGAAATCCCGAGACCTGCTCTGGTACCATGCTAAGGCTTCTAACACCCTTGCAGACAATGAGTCCTTCAAAGCAGCCTGGAATGCCTGCACAAGAGCTATTTATCAGGTGAAAGCCGACTACTATAGGAACACCCTAATCAGTTCATGGAAAGATGGAAGGAAGTTCTGGGACAATCTCTCTGATGTCACTGGAAAATCTCCCAAAGCCACTCCCATAGTGCTCAATATTAATGGCACTGTCACCCTTGATAAAGAAGCCATTGCCTTTAACACCACCTTTTGTGACCTTAGTCAGGTGCTCACACCCAACCTTTTCAATCCAACCCTAGCTCCTATCCATCCTACCATAAAACATGAAACTCTACAACAACCCGCTTTTATTTTAAGGCTATCTCAGAAGGCTTAGCTAAAAAGCAAAGAATTAAAGTACTTGGGAAAACCAGGAACAGTGGTGACTCCCTTGATTTAAAATTCACTGCCCTTACCATTGATGAAATCCTCACACCCCTTACTAAAATTCTTAACTGCTCCCTTATGCTGTCTCAGTTCTCCCCGCAAATGGAAGTCTGCCTTGGTTACCCCAATGTGCAGAAATGGTGATGTGACTCTCACAAACACCTGCAGACCAATCTCCATCATTCCCCCCCTACCCAAGGCACTGGAAAGGATAGTTGCTGATCAACTAGTTGACTATCTGGAAAAATATCCCCTCATGCCCTCAGCAACACAGTTTTTGTAAAGGGCATAGCACCACCACAGCTCTCTTAAATTTCACCACCTACATTCACTACAGGGTTTTATTTATCTCTAAAAATTGATTAGCGTCTTGCTCGTAAAAGTGCTAAAACATTGTGAAAATGCATAACACCTGCCTCACTGTGTCTAACAAACATAACATTTCAGGAAAACCTATATAAATACTTTCTGAGCAGTTAGTATTGTTCCAAGAAAAAAACTGCTAATCAATTATTTAAAACCCTGCACTAGGCACTCGATCAAACCCATTCAGTTGGCACTGCCTTTATTGACCTGACAAAGGCATTCGATACCATCAACCACCTCCTTCTGACCAACCATCATCCCTAGGACTATCCCCAGAAGCCACCAACTGGTTCCAAAGCTATCTTAGTGACCGATCCTAGCAGGTCAAAACTGGTGACAGCATCTTGTCCTCCTGCCCAGTCAGGTCAGGTGTCCCCCAAGGGTCTAGCCTTGACCCTTTACTGTTTAGCATTTTTTTGAATGGGCTACCTGCTTCCTGCTCTAAAAAAATACTCCTGTATGCAGATGATGCAGTCATTTTAACTACTCATACTGACACCCATTGCCTCCGGCAACAACTACAGCGTAGTTTTGCAGAAATTGCATCCTGTTTTAGGTCATACAAGCTCGTTCTAAAGTACTCTAAAACTAAATCAATATTATTTCATGGCACCTACAGCAAAAACAAAGGCCAAAAACTGCTTATTAAGAATGCCGTGGACACTCCACTTGAGAAGGTTGACCATTTCAAATACCTGGGCATGACACTTGACTGCACACTCTCATATGCCACACACATTCATAACATTGCAAAAACTGTTAACACCCGTGTTGGACTGCTCTACAGACACAGACACTGTCTTACACCCAAAGCCTTGAATCTAGCCATTCAGAGCTCGGTTACCTCACCTATTTATTATGGGCCAGTAGTTTATGGATCTGCTAACAACACTGCCCTCCGGCGCATAGCTCTAGCACTGAATAAAGCCTGTCAACTCCTTACCTCAGCCACCCATCTCATACACATGTGATTTATATGAACAGGCCAACTGGCTACAACTATCTGGTAGAATAAGAAGTTGGCATTAGGGATCATGCCCCCTGGTGTTCAGTCTTTACTTTTTCCTTACTGCCCCCTCACCTAAGGAGGAGCTCTCTCAGCTTAGCTTTCTCTATCCCTTGCTGCCAGACCTCACAGGGTAGTGATCTTTCAATTTTAGGGCCCCCAACTGGTACAGCTCAGGCTCTCTGAATATTGCCAACAACTCAAATCTCAACCTCTTCAAGTGCAAACTACGTCAACACCTGGTCACCAGTGCCAGCCCCTCTTAAATCATTCCCCCTCCCCACCCTGGATCCCAGCCTTCCCTCCCATCACTCGCATCACCTTAAGCTACCTCTGTCCCTCTTTCACACTCTTCTAACCCTTAATCCACTGTATTTCACTACAAGTTTTTTTTTCTTGTGTACAAGTTGTGGTATTACTGCTGCATCGAGTACCTAATATGTCACCAGCCTCACGACAAAGCCTCTGATGGTTTATGAAATTATAATGAAATGTAATGTTTCCTTTCTGTAATATTTATAAGCTACTTAATGATCCTGTGTTTATATATTTGTATATTCCTACATGTTGTTAATCTGCCTGTCTTCCGTCTTAATTTGTGTTGTATCCATGACGTGCAACATTTTAAAAGAGCCTCTGGCTAAAAGGTGTATATCTGAAATTTCAAATAAAAAAAAAAATACCTTGAATCCAGTGGATCACAGGATCCCACGCAACATGCATCCACAACAGGAAGGTCTTGTCAAAAAAAAATCTCAGACTTTTCTTTGACTGGGTGACCAGGGAATTAGTCTGAGGGGGTGGGTGGATGTGGCCTACCTGGATTCCAGCAAAGCCTTTAGCACTGTTCCACATAGGAGACTTGAGAACAAACTGGGCCACTTCAGAGTGAGTCCCAAGATGGTAAACTGGGTCAGAAATTGGTAATGGGATAGAACACAGAGGGTGGCGGTAAATGGGGTTTGTTCTGAAAAGAGGATGGTGACCTGCAGTGTGCCACAAGGATCAGTTCTAATGCCAGTCCTTTTAAATGTTTTCATAAGCGACACTGCACAGGGTCTGGAAGGGAAGGTATACCTTTTTGCAGACACAGGGGGGGTGGAAAAAGTAAGAAGGGACCTAAGCACGCTTTTGGAGTGGTCAAGAGTTTGGCAGCTAAAATTCAATGCAAAGAAGTATAGTGTAATGCAGTAGGGGCACAGAAACCCAGGGGGAGGAGTACATGGTAGAGGGAGGTAAGGTGCTGACAACCACCAAATAGGAAAGGGAACAGGAAGTACTCGTGTATGATGACCTAAAAATAACCAAGCATTGTAATAAGGCTATAAGGAGAGCCAGTGGGATGCTTGGGTGCAATGGGAGAGGTATCACCAGCAGAAAAAAGGAGGTGTTGATACCACTATACATATCATTAGTGAGACCCCATTTGGCGCACTGTGTCCACTTCTGGAGGCTGCATCTCATGAAGGACATAGGCAGATTAGAAGCAGTTCAGAGAAGGGCAACAAAAATGGTGCAGAGTCTGGACCAAACATCATAAGGAGAGAATAGAAGACTTCAATATGTATACACTGGAAGACCGGATTTTGGGGGGGGGATGATAAGATAAAAGACCTTCAAATACCTCGAAGGCATAAATAAGGTACACAAGGGTAATATCTTTCTGAAAAAGAGATGTTTAAGAACAAGGAGTCATGATATGAGGCTAGAGGGGGAAGACCTGGGTAATGTGATGAAGTATTTCTTAACAGGGTGATGGAGACATGGAATAGCCTCTTAACAGAGGTGGTGGGGGCAAAACGGTAGGGGAATTCAAGAATGCATGAGATAAGCACAAGGGAACCCTAGCAATAGGAAAGAGAGGGTAAAAGTCAGAGATCAAGTTAAGATCTTTGGTATTGTAGTAGTCAGGGAAAATGGGCAGACTAGGTAGGCCAAGTAGTCCTTATCTGCAGTCAGTTTGTATGTTACTAAAAAGTTAGCATTCAAGTTTCAAGTTTAAATTGATTGCAGTTTCAAGTTCAAGTTTATTGCAGGAAAACTACGTTGATTAAGCTCATTTACAAGGAGGTCCTGAGGCACGTATACATAAAAAGTAAGTTACATACTTGAAATTGCAGCACATAAAATATATGGTACATAGTGCTCAGCTGAAACATAAAAGGTAACAATTATAAACAAAATCTTGAAAAACTCATCAGATGCAGAGATTATACAACCCAAACAGAGCAGGAACAAAAGGAAGCTTAAGCTGAAATGGAGAATATATATCCAAGGGAGGTGGAGGAGAAGATGAGTGGGAAGGTCTTGAAGTGGGGGGCAGGGAGGAAAAGTGCAGAGTATTGTCAAAGGCAAGGATAACAGAAATGATAAACTGGGAGGGAAGGGCAAGAAAAGGAGAGGCAAATAGGAATAGGAATAGGTTAGTGTAAGGAGACGGGAAAGAAAGATTGTTGTTGATTGATAAAGGTCAGAAGACAGGTAGGGACTAGATTAGAAGCAGCTGCAGGTATCTCTCAGTTTAGATGCAGCAAAGATTTTAAAGATCCTGACAGAGGCAATGCTACAGAGTGTCCGTACAGACTGGAGCTGGTTCCAGATAGTTGGAAGTGTATGAGAAATGACGTGTTTACCAAAGGAGGTACGTGTCCTAGGTATGTATAAGAAGATAAAGTCAGACTTCCTCAGGGAATAAGAACTGTGGGAGATGTGGATAAGGGATGTTATGTAGTTTGGTAGTCTGTTCAGGAGGACTTTAAGAGTCCAAATGCTGGCATGAAGCATGAGCCTGGAGGCAATCAATGACCAACTGACAGCTGAATACAGATCACAACAGTGGGTTCGGTAAGAGGCGTTAGTAATGCATCGCAATGCACAATGATAGAGGACATCCAATTTGTTTTGGTTTAAGGCTGAAGTGGAATTACAGATTGTCACCATAGTTGAGTAAAGGGAGGAATGTGGCCTGAACACACCTGGTTGTAATCTCAATTGGGAGCAGGGACCTATTTCTAAAGAAAAATCCTATTCTGGATTTTAGCCTGCTAGTCATGTTGTTGACATGGTCATTAAAGGTAAGCTTATTATCCAGTCACATGCCTAGATATTTGAATTTGGAGACAAACTCAAGAGATTTGCCTAGGGAGCTGACAATAAAGTCCTTAGGCATGTTTAGAATGGCAGTAGAGGTTGCATTGACAGTGAAGATCATTGTCCTTTTTTTTTTTGAGCTAAGGAGGAATTTTGCATTAACAAAGTTTTGTTCAAGCTGCACAAAGTCTGCTTGCATTAAGTCTCTTACGTCAGACAGGGTTGAACCTGAGGTGTACAGAACTGTCATTAGCAGAGAAATGTAAACTGGAATTGGATATGCATTCAGAAAGCATAGGGAGACACAGAGAAAGGAGGATTGGGAGGTGTATCATGAGAAGTAGAGGGAGGCAGGGAAAGCAGTCAGGAGTGCAAAGGCCAAACAGAGAAAATAGCACAGACAGTAAAGAAAGGGGATCTTCTTCTGATTTTGCATTATTGGGAGATATTAATCTTGATTGGATTTCTGGGGATGTGCAGGTGTTTGAGTCTTTATTGCAATCATTTGATCTGGAGCAACTCATAAGAGATCCAACTAGTCTGAATATCCAAACAGGGAATTGTATCCTTTTGGATTGGGCCATAGTTAACCGATCGGATGCAGTATCACATCTAGCTATACCTCCTGAATGTGTGTCAGATCATCAGGCTATTTTTTGTGTTTTTAATTTTAAGGAGGAACAGGGTCCCCACCCTCGCTTTATCCAATTCCATTGCTTTAAACAAGTTGATTTTTATACTCAGCATGCTAATTTACTATCTATTGATTGGTCATATCTCGATTCAATACCGTATCCCAATGAAGCATGACTTTTTTTGTAACAATCAGTACAGATTCAGAACACATTTTTTCCATTACGCTCACTTAGAGTTAGAGGTAAACATAACGTGGTTTTCAGGTGAGCTGCATGATTGGAAAAGATGGAGTGAACAAGCCTGGTCAGACTATAAACATTCTCTGACCTTCGCAGCCATGAATGTTTATAAGTTATTGTAGAATAAGGTCAGTAGGATGGCCAAGACTGCAAAGCATTCACTTTGTAATGATCATTTGAAACATTGCTGGTCTGACCCTCGAAAATGTTCGCAATTGGTCAACTGTTGGTTATTAGGTAATGAAAGAGCTTCAGTGTGAGTAAGTTAACTACTAGTGAGGGTGAAATGTCTAATCGTGCTGATACTGATAATCTGCTTAATGAAACGTTTCCCGATTTGTCTTGTTATAAGAAGCCTGGTTGTTACCCTCCCTGGAATGGGCCTTGCCCTGAGCCTATTTCCATCAATAGGCCACCTTTCTACTTTTGTAGTTGCATCTAAGGAGGTTGAGAGGTTATTACTGTCTCTTCCAGATACATACAGTGATTCTGGCAATGGGTTTGAAGCCAGGTTCTTGCAACTTACTGCCTTTTTGGTAGCTGAACCACTGTGCACAGTTTTTAATTTGTGCTTGATCTCTGGGTCATTCTCCTCCAGTTGGAAGTGTGATAAAATGGTTCCAGTCCCAAAGAAAACAAATACACCTGATGTTTCAGACCCATTTCTATTCAAAATCCTGTTAGCAAGTTATTTGAGAAAATTATGGCTAGACAAGTGTCTGAATATTTTGATAAGTATGATGTTCTGGCAAAACAACAACATGGGTTCCAGAGACTGCATGAAACTAAAACTGCCTTGTTCAGGTTCACAGACGCCGTTCTGTAGGGCTTTGGAAAAGACCTTATGACTGGGGTGATGTTCGTGGACCTGACCAAGGCATTCATAGAAACATAGAATTTGATGGCAGATAAGGACTGCTTGGCCCATCTAGTCTACCCATTTCCATACCTGATGGATAAGCTGCAGATCCTAGTTAACCAACACCCTACTTCCTCCTACCCCCACTAGGATTGCCTTACAGTGTGTCTGTCCCATGCATTCTTGAATTCCCCCACTGTTTTTGACTCCACAACCTCCTCAGGAAGGCTGTTTCATGCATCTACAACCCTCTCCATGAAAAATACTTCCTCCCATTACCTCTGAGTCATCCTCCCACTATCTTCAAATTGTGCCCCCTTGTTCTTGCACATCTCTTTCTGACAGATGCTACCCTCTTGGACTTTGTTCATTCCCTTGAGGTACTTGAACATTTCTATCATGTCCCCCCTCTCCTTCCTTTCCTCAAGGCTATACATATTAAGCTCCTTTAGTCTTGCTTCATATGTCTTCTGGTGCAGACCCTGCACCACTTTGGTTGCCCTCCTCTGGACAGCCTTCAATCTTATTGATCATGATCAGTGGGTGGAAAATGTGTCACTTTTTGGGATCTCAGACTCAGTAGTTAATCGGTGCACTATCTTTCAGGGCATTCTCAGTTTGTGTCTATAGGTTCTGTGACTTCCTCTACTTCTGGGGTGCAATCTGAAGTACCTCAGGGCTCAATTTTGGCGCTGTTGAAGTTTAGTTTATTTATTAACCAGTTACCCTCTATCATTAAGCTCTGTAATTGTCTCCTTTATGCTGACAATCTGGTTTTGTACTATCAATCTAATTCATTAACTGAACTCACTGGTGTTGTGGAGTCTGAATTTGCTGAGGTATGTAACCGGGTCTGGTTTGTCAATAATGGATTAATACCGAATTAAAAAAAAACATAATCCATGTTGTTTGGTACTTCAATGATGCTTCTGAATAATCCATCTTTTTCTGTTTCAGTTACTCCAGGACTTTTTTAGACAAGAATTCTGAATTTAAGTACTTGGGAGTTGTATTACAGCCATGTTTATCAGTCAACTCTCAATCAGTCAATCATTCTACATCTTTATTTAACCAGGTGGAACACAATTGAGTAGAAATCATTTACAAGGTGGACCAGGAGTAGATATACATCAGCAAAAGCTACACATCAGCAAAAAAAGGTATACACAGATAAAAATGCATTAAGTAAACAAGTAACAGAACTGAATCACTTAACACAATATGCATATAGGGAAAGGAAACATTGCTTAACCAGGAGTAGCACACTAAGCCAAAGCTTGTTTCCAGATGCGACCTGGGAGCACAAGGAAGTTAAGTGACTTGCTCAGGATCACACAGTATGCACCTAGGTGGCTATAGAATTCAAACCCATGTCTCCAGATCTGCAGCTCAGAGCCTTAACCCACTGTGCTATACTGCTTCCAATATATATGCTTCCATATAACGAACAGCAAATAATTCAGATACAAGTACTTTGGAAGATAGAAGATGGGATACAGCTATATACAAATTCAACACATAGTAGGTACACATCCAGCAGAGGTTGGAAATTATACAATGGGGTATGAAAATCCTGTAACCTCATTGGTCAAAACAAATCACATGACTGTGGTAAATCCTCCAGTATACCCACTGTAAAAAGTTTTAGAACACTATAAAAACAAAAAAACAAGTTGAACATTGTATAATAGCAATATACCATGACAGGGAATGGGCATATGGGTGGATTTACCACTTCTGGTGTGGTTAAATCACTTGGCTGCGCCTTGTGACCGAACCACACCAGGTGTGGTAAATATCCACCAATATACCCACTCCCTGTCATGGTATATTGCTTAACTATACAACATTTTGTCTAAGCAAAGAAACAGAGCACATGCATGATATGTACCACTATACCATAGACATACATGAACAGCCAATGAAATAATCAGACTGGCAGTTTACCACCGGTGCAAATCTTCTAATAACCACAGACTGCTGATGAGACTATAATCCAATGTATCCAAATCATCTGCAGCACAGGAATAAATACAATAAAAATAAACCAACAGAGCAACCTCTTTAATATTGGTATTTAATTATAGTAAAAAAAGTAACCTTGGTATAATTACAATAAGCCCCTCAGAGGATGTGGGTTATCGGGGGATTTACCATGGCTGGTGAGGATTTACCCACTTAGCTGCGCCTAGTGGACAAACCACTCCAGCTGAGGTAAATCCCCTGATAACCCACACCCCCTCATGGCTTATTGCTTAAATAAAGGCCAACAGAGTGCAGAAGCTAGAGTGTGAGTAAGATATGGTTTAGGAATGTAGGCTTAGGCAACAGAGGGGAGGATGGGGAAGAGGTGGAAACAGTTACAATATGAAGAGGATGGGAAACACTGAACAGAAGGTTAGCCAAGCAAGATGGAAAGCTAGAACAGTTTACTTAAGGACAATTACAGGTCTCCTGGAAGGACCATGAAAACAGATTTTTGAAAAAGGACAGTGGCACCAGGGAAGCAAGCTGCAGCATTTTTTTGTTCATTGTTCCAGAGTATAAGAAGGGTATGACTTATTGCCACACTGCCGAAGCACGTCCTAATGTTAGAAATGGAGAGGGAGATGAGGGAAGAGACTTCTTAGTAGATAGGCACCTGGGTTGCAGATAGGTAAGCAGTCCTTGCTGTATTGGGGTAGTTTATTAGAAATGGCCCTATATGTCCAGAGCACAGCATTCAAGTGCCACCCGAGGCTAAGTGAGCACCATCATCCCACGCTGTGTAGAGGTAACAGCGGTGTGTAGAATAGGGGGCACTGGTTACAAACCTAAGCACCCAGTGGTACAGCATGTCTAGTTTGGACAGTGCCGTGGTCAAGCAGTGCTCATTCAAAAAATCTGCATAGTCGAGAATGGGCAGAAATGTTATTTGGATCAACCTTTCCCCCCTCTAGTGTTAGCAAATGCTTCTTTCTATAGCAGATCCTGAATCTCTGCTCGAGTTTCTTGGAGATTTCTTCAATATGGGCTTTGAACGAGTGTTTAGAGTTAATCCACACACCCAGGTATTTAGAGGTCTCAACACAGTCCAGAGGTACACTGAGCAAGGTATGAAGTTTAGGTACTTTTCCCACAGGGCAAAGACTTGGGCAGTTTGCAGAGGAGCCAAAGATCATTGCCTTCGTTTTCTTGGAATTTAACAGGAACTTCGAGTATAGGAGAGTTACCTGTAAGTCACTGAATTCTGATTAGAGGTCTCTACATGCTTGTTCCAAGGACAGTCTAGCTACATAGAGCACAGTGTCATCAGCAAATAAGTGGATATTTGCTGAACTAACTCCAGCATTTATGTCATTTATATAGATGGCAAACAAGAGTAGACCAGGAATGGACCCTTGGGGTACTCCTCTTGGGAGCAATTTAAAAGGGGAGAGATCACCACCCACCTTGACCTGCTGGTGCTGGTCAGAGAGACAGAGAACCAATCAAGGGATGGATTTTTAATACCAATATTCCTTAGGACAGCCAGAATCAGAGTGCGGTCCACTGTATCAAAAGCCTTGCTAAGGTGAAGGAACAGAGCACAAGCAAAGCTCCTGGCATCCAGGGCATTCAGTCATTCATTTGTGACCTTAGCAAGTGCTGTGATGGTCCAGTGGTGAGGCCTAAAGCCAGATTGGGCTGGATTTAGTGGGTCTGCATCTTCAATGTACTGTCTTAACTGGGAGCTGACCACCTTTTCCAGGAGTTTAAAGAGGATAGGGAGTAAGGAGATAGGGTGGTAATTATTTAGGTCGCTAATGCTGCCTGATTTAAGAGCTGGTATATGTGGGCAGTTTTCCATACTGTAGGGAGTGAGCCCTGGGCAAGGGGCAGGTTAAAGAGATGGGTTATTGGGGGTGACAGGACATAGTAGCCTAGCTTGAGAAAATATGGCTCAATCAGGTCTGCACCAGTGCTCTCCCTACTGTCCAGCTGGAGCAAAAGGTCCTCAACTTCCTTCACTGTGAGAGGTGCGAAGGAGGGTTCACCTTTGGCAGTCAAGTCAACAGTCAGGAAAGTGGTGTTAGAGTTGCATACTTTAGCACAGAGGTTGTTGGTCAGGGAGGAATCGAAGGCTAGACCTGCTGTGGAGAAATGACTGTTGAAGAGCTCGAGGATTTCTTGCTCATCAGTAGCAACAGAAGTGCTGACCAATATTTTAGGTGGGACATGACTAGAAGAATTATGGCCCTGGACTTCCTTTAATGCTTTCCAGAAGCTTGACAAGTTATTTGCTGAGGAATCAAGTTCAGAGCAGTAGCAGCTAGATTTCACCTCCCTGACCAAACTGGTGCACCAGTTTCTAGCAGCTCTGAAGGTTGCCCAATCAGCAGGCTGTTTACATAGAAACACAGACTTTGAGGCAGATAAGGACCTCTTGGCCCACCTAGTCTACCCATTTCCCTATGTACAGGATAAGCTACAGATCCTAGTTAAGCAACAGCCTATTTCTTCTTATCCCCCACAAGAATTGCCTTTTGTTTGTCCCATGCATTCTTGAACTCTTTCCCAGTTTTAGACCCCACAACCTCCTCAGGAAGGCTGTTACATACTTCCTCAGATTGCCCCTGAACCATCCCCCCCTCTATCTTCAGATTATGTCCCCTTGTTCTTTCACATCTCTTTTTCTGAAAGATGCTACCCTCTTGGACTTTGTTGATTCCACCGAGGTACTTAAAAGTTTCTATCATGTCCCCCCTCTCCCTCCTTTTCTCAAGGGCACAGGTATTCAGCTCCTTTAGTCTCTCTCCTCATATGGCTTCTCCTGCAGACCCTGCACCATTTTAGCTGCCCTCCTCTGGACTGCCTCCATCCTGTCCATTTCCTTGCAGAGATGGGGTCTCCAGAACTGGACGCAGTACTCCAAATGGGGTCTCCCCAACTGTCTGTACAGAGGGATAACAACTTCCTCTTTTCTGCTGGTAATGCCTCTCCCTACACATCCCAGTATCCTCCCAGCCCTCCCTACTGCCTTCTCACATTGCTTGCCAAACATAAGGCCATCTGATATGATTACCTCCAGGTCCCTTTCCATTTTTGTTGTTGTTGTTACTACCTCCCTCCCCCCCTTTGTGTACTCTTCCCTCGGTTTTGGTTTCCCAGGTGCATTATTTTGCACTTCTTTGCATTGAATCCAAGCTGACATAATTCTGACCATTTCTCCAACTTTAACAAGTCCCTTCTAATCCTTTCCATGCCTCCTTGTGTATCAACCTTGTTGCAGATCTTTGTGTTATCTGCAAAGAGGCATATTTTCCTTCCAATCCCTCTGCAATGTCACTTATAAAGACATTAAAAAGGAATGGACCCAGTACTGATCTCTGCAGTACCCCACTAGTAACCACCCTTTCTTCAGAGTGGACTCAATTTACAATTACCTTCTGTGTCCTGTTGTCCAGCCAATGTTTTACACAGGCTACCACCCTGGGACCTACTCCTAGGCTGGTTAATTTGTTTATTAATCTTTTGTGTGGGACTGTGTCAAATTCCTTGCTAAAGTCTAAGCAGACCATATCCACAGCCCCTCCCTGGTCTACTATTTTGGTCACCCAGTCAAAGAAATCAAATAGATTCGTCTCACATGACCTTCCTGCTGTGAACCCATGCTGCCTTGGGTCCTGTGCCCCACTGGCCTCTGGGTATTCAACAATTCTTTCCTTCAGAAGTGATTACATCGCTTTCCTTACCAGAGAGGTCAAACTGACGGGTCTGTAGTTTCCTGCCTGTGTCTTGCTCCCACTTTCGTGAAGGGGAATCACATCAGCCTTCCTCCAGTCCTCAGGTACCACATCATTCTCCCATGATTTGTTAAAAAGGGTAGTCAGTGGTGTCACTAGTTCTCCCCTTAATTCTTTTAGAATTCTAGAATTATAACTGAGTATCTTTATTTTTTCTTTTAGTTGTTTTGGTTGTTTATTGTGCATTCTTTTACTACCTCTGTATGCATGTTGACCCTCATCCTTTGACGTGGAACCTTTGTAAACGAGCAGTTTCTGCTCAAAGGTATTTGTAATCCAAGAATTTAATAAATAAATAAAAAATAAATAAATAAAAATCCAGTCAGGCCCCATTGCTTTGTCCACCTTCCGTTTTAGGAGTTATTTCAGAACCCTTTCTTCTGTGAAAGGACTGGGATCAACCCCCCTATCCAGAGTGCTTCTGTTAATTGGTAGGTACCTCCCCCTCCTCCTCTTTTGTGAATACTGAGCAGAAGTATTCATTCAGTATCCTTGCTTTTTCATTGTTCCTCTCTGCCCACCCACTGTCCATTCCATTCAGCCTCTATATCCCTCCCTTTGTCTTTCTACGCTCCCTGATGTACATATAAAATATTTTATCCCTTTCTTAACTGAGTTGGCTATCTTTTCCTCAGTTTGGGCCTTTGCTATTCTGACTTCCCTCCCAGCTTCCTTCTGCCTTAACTTGTACAGTTCTCTGTCCTTCTCCTTCTGTGTTTCCTTATACTTCCTAAATGCTATCTTTTTCACTGTAACCTTCCCCGCCACCTCTTTTAAGAACCATAGTGGCTCTTTCTCTTATTTTGATTTTTTATTTGCTTCACAAAAAGGCTTGTTGCCTCTGTGATGGCAGTTTTGATGTTTCCCCATTGTTGCTCCACCCCTCCTTCTAGCCTGTTTGCTAGTGCTTTTCTAAGGCACTCTCCCATCTTGCCAAAGTCAGCCCTCCTGAAGTCCAGTACCCTCACTTTTGTATAGCTTGACTCTTCAGCTGAGTTTATCGTGAACCAAACAGTTTGGTGGTCACTTGTTCCCAGATGGCTACCCATTTCTAGATCTGAGATCCTCTCACTGTCCCCATTTGAGAGTATGAGGTCTAAGATTGCTCCCTCATCAGTGGGTTCCAAAACTAGCTGTCTGAGGCATGCCCCCTGTAGTGCACTGAGAATGGCCCTGCTCTTGGATGTGGCTGCCACAAAAGTGCTCCAGTTAATATCTGGCATATTCAGGTCCCCCATCAACAGTATCTCACCTTTTTTGCCATCCTAAGGATGCCTTCTATCATGTCCTTGCCCATTTCCTCCCCATGAGATGGTGGTCTGTATACAACCCCTGTGTGGACTGTGGTGCCATTTCCAGTCTCTAAGGTGACCCACAGTGCCTCCTCTCCTCCCTGTCTACTCTTTTGTTCCATTGCTTTTATCCCTTCCCTTACATAGAGAGCTACTGCTCCCACTCTTCTCCCCTCCCTATCTCTCCTATAGGTTGTGTACCCTGGTATGTTAACATCCCAGTCATGGTCCTCTGTGTACCATGTTTCTGTGACTGCTACGATATCCAGGCATTCCTCTTCCATCAAGGCCACCAGTTCAGTGAGCTTTTTGCCCAGACTATGGGCATTGGTACTCATTACCCTCCATTTCTTGATGATCTTACCCCTTTTTGCCCCATCCCTGTCCTTTCTGCCATTGTCATTTTCTCCATTTACCCCTGCCCTTCTCCCTATCGATATTTCTATCTTGGTATTTACCTCACTAACTACCCTGATTTTTTTGGGGGGGCTAGAATTCCCCTGCTCCTTTCCAGTGCTCCCCACTTGGCTAGTTTAAATGCTTGCCAATGAAGCATTGAAACCTATCACCTAGGATCCTGGTTCCCCTACTGGACAGATGCAGACCATCATGCCAATATAGGCCTGCATCACTCCAGGTGGACCCCCAGTCCCCAATGAAGCCAAACCCCTGAGCTCTGCACCAGTTTCTCAACTACTGATTGAATCCCATGGTGTGTGGAGCACCCTAGCCTCACCCATGCCATAGATAGGTAGCACTTCTGAGAAAGTTACCATGTGTGCTACTTGTCTAAGGCCTCTCCCCAGCTCCAAAAACTCTTCCTGCACTGTTCTGATCCCTTTCTCAGCCAGGTCATTTGTCCCTAGGTGGACAATGAAATCCAGCTCCCACCCCCATGAGGCTGCTCTGGCGATCCTGAGAATTTGCTTCTTGTCCCTCCAAGCCATGGTGCCAGGCAGGCACCTTACCTCCCCCTCTCCCCATCCTCTCCCAGTTCTACCCTCCTAAAATTGGAGTCCCCCACTAGGAGTTGTTTCCTTCCCCTGTGGGTGTCACAAAATGCACTCAATTCAGTCCCTCTGTTCCCACAGTACCAACCTCTGAGCACCGTATTGTGAACAGGTAACAAACAGGGTAACCCTCCTGTCTGTTTGTAGGTCTAAATCACCTTTAGTCTCAAGTTCTGGGGGATTCAAACTATGAACCTTATGCTAGCATACCCAAATGCACAGGCTCAGATAATCTGCTCTTTGAGGGGACACCAGATATCTTTTGCCTAAGGGCACCTAACCAGGTATCCAAAATGAACCCTTAAAACTCTATAAAAGACCTTAGGTATATTCTTGTCTTTTCCTGGTTTGGGTAACACCATCAAGCTCTGAACAGTTTTTGTCAGTCTTAACCCTCTATAGGTCACATGCAAAAAGGAACTTGCAAACACCCAGACAGTCTCTTTAAAATAAAAGGTTTTCTTAAAAATATGTAAAATGTAAACACAGAACAATATATCAAAGAACATACAATCACATAAAGAAAAAGAAGGATATCTACAGACTCCTACCAACATACAGTTAGACTTTCTGTATCTAATGTATTACCTTTATAGTTAGAGATCTTTTTTCTTAAGAGTGCAAAAAGAAGTGTCACTAAGATCAGACACAAGTCCAAGGTTAAACTGTGTCTTTCTCACACATCCCTTCCATCATGTCATCTAGCTCCTCCTTTTAGAATATAAAAATTATAGAAACAATGATCTTCTTGTCAGGAGATATTTCAAATAAGGTGACATGAGCAAACACTAATTTCCCAATGACTGTTTAATTAACATCCCCTCTTTGATCTTGAGCAGTTCCTATTCCCAGGTTACATAAAAGGATTGTATGACTTTTCACACCATGTTGTTATACAATGGTTTTCCTCTAAGATGTCATAAAAGTTTATGAGCCCTATATCCTGGTAGCTGGGTCAGTTCTAATTAAGTCTCTCTGGTCCTTTAATTACCTCCTGGTTTCAGGTTTGTATATCCTGCAACTGAAACTTTGGTGGGGGGGCACCCATCCCACAGGCTGTCTCATGTGAGACGATCACATATCACATGCTATATTACAAATATCATAGAACAATCATAACCAGCTGTCCAAGCATCACAGTGGGGGTCCCATGCCACCCTCCTGTGGGTCTCCTTTGTGGAGGTTCCCAGCATTCTCCTTGTATCCACTGTGGGTGCCTCCATAGAGGAACCACACTTTTTGCCAGAATGGCATACGAACTGTGGAGAGGTACACCTGGAGGGATGCACCTCTGTTCCACCACCCTCACCCTCCCTGAGCCCACTGTGGTCCAACCACTCCTTTTTCTTGGCAACCTCTGAGACCTTCCTAGCCTTTTCCCAGAGTGAATCCCTATGGAGCAGTTCTGCTTTCAAGCTGGCAGAGAATCAATGACAGCCTTCTTGGTAGTGTGAATTTTGGAGAGGTGTGCATGTTTATTGATTGAACCAAGGATGATGTTTTGCAAGACTTCATATGCTTCCACTACCAAGGGGGCCAGGTAGAAGTCCTGCCAATTGGCAAATTGTAAGTCAAAGAGGAAGGCATTAGGGTCAAAACTCCATCTCAATCGCTTAATGGCATAGCTAGAGGGGATACAAGATTAGGGGAGGTCCGAACACAAGTGATGAAGCAATGATCACTGATGTAATTGAAAAATACCCCAAAGTAGGAGTAAAAATGGGATTTGTTGACCAGAATGATGTCGAGCAGAGTGCTGTTATTAGTGTTTTTTCTGTTACGGTGGGTGGGTTCCATAATAAGCTGAGATAAGCCAAAGTTATCACATAAATCTTTTAGGGATTGGGAGGAAGAAGACAACTAGTCCATATTAAGGTCACCCGTAAGGATAACTTCTGAGGATAAGGAGATTAGCAGATCGGATAATGGTAATAATCTTTATTTCGCATAAGCACCTTTCAAAGTACCAAGGCGCTTTACAAAAGGTTAAAAAAAACAGCAATAAAAATCAATAAATACGATCCAGAGCACTTAAAAAAGTCTAATGAGGTTCATTATTCAATGCCATCAAAAGCATCCCCCCCCCCAACTGTTTAACCAGGTGAGACACACTAAACTGAAAGCTTTTTTTTTTTTTTTTTTTTTTTTACAGGTGCAACCTGGGAGCACAGGGAAGTTAAGTGACTTGCTCAGGGTCACACAGTATATGCAAGCCTGGCACCATAAAAAGGTTTTTAACACCTGTTTAAAGCCTCCCACCGTTGTGCACTCCCACAGCCAATGGGGTAGAGAATTCCAGAGGGTAGGGGCACATACATATATGCACGGGCCCCAGAAGAGTTCAGAGATACCCTCAGAATCTCCAGTAACCCCTCATCGGCCAAACGGAGCTGTTGCTCTGGGTGACAGGGAACAAGAAGCTCTTTCAAGTAGTCAGGGCAGAGTCTGTGCAGGGCTTTGTAAGTCAGTAAACCAACTTTAAAGGTGATCTGCCACCGAATCGGCAGCCAATGCAGAGTGCACAGCACGGGAGTAATACAAGAACTTCGAGAAGTCCCCGTCAACAATCTTGCTGCGGCATTCTGCACTAGCTGCAGGTGACGGATATTAATCCCAGGAAGCCATAAGTATAGGGACATGCAGTAATCAAGGCGCAAGCTCACAAAGGCATGGACAAATGTAGGTAGATCACCGGATGGAATAAAATGCTTGACCCTGGCAATGTTTCTAAGATAGTAAAAGGATGACTTGATGACTGCCGACACCTGGGATTGTAAAGTCAACCCGTCATCTAGCACCACCCCCAGGTCCTGCACATATTCAGAGGTAAGGATCTGGGAGCCCCCTAGATAAATTCCAGAGGGTTGATCAGTCCTCAGCCTCCCTATCCTGTGACCTGGGTCCACGACTATCACCTCAGTCTTTCCCGTGTCCAACTTTAGCCAGCTTGAATTCATCCAGTCCTGGATTTCAGCAAGGCAGTTGTTAAATACCTAGAGTGCAATATCCTGGTCAGGTGCAAAGGACAGGGAGAGCTGGACATCATCAGCATAGCTGTGAAACCTCAGCCCATACCATCTTACAATGTCTCTGAGGGGTAGCATGTACACTGCAAACAACATGGGGGACAGTACTGAGCCCTGAGGGACCCTACATGACAGGGAGAATGGGTCGGAGGAGAAAATCCCAGACACCACTATCTGAGTTCTGCCAGTGAGGAAAGGTGTAAACCACCTGAGAATCTTACATGTCAGGCCACAGATGGACCTCAAACGCTCAAGCAATACCCCATGGTCGACAGTGTGAAAAGCTGAAGAGAGATCAAGGAGCACCAGAATGGAACGGCATCTCTGATCTCTCGCCATCAGGAGATCATTGAGCACCGGAACCAGTACGGTCTCGGTACTATGCCTCATTTGAAAACTGGACTGGAGAGGTTTGTAGATGTTATGGATGGTCAAGTGGTCCTCCAATTGTACTGCCACTTCTTTCTCAATAACTTGCCCTATAAGGGGGAGGGTTGAGATTGGTCTGTAGTTGGCCAGAGAGTTCAGGTCCAAAGAAGCTTTCTTCAGGAGAGGTGTTACCACTGCCTCCTTCAGGCTGCTTGAGAACTCACCTGTATCAAGGGAGCATCAGACTATCTGTACGAGGATCGGGCTGATAATATCACAACATCCCATAATCAGGGAAGTTGGTCCCGGATCCAAACTACAGCACGTAGGGTGCATACTCTGGACAATCCGCATGACATCCCCAAACTCCGGCAGGTCAAAGGAACTCCAGGAAGCATGTGGTGAAGTGACCAAGCACCGATCACCAGCATCCCCCAAAGGGTGAGCCAGGAGGATCTCCGACCTGATGTCAGCCACCTTATTTACAAAGAATCGAGCAAGCTTATCGCACTCCACTTGCGAAAAAGGTCTTCAGAGCTGCAGATAGGTTGGGTTACACAACCTGTCCACAGTTCAGAAGAGCTGAGCTGGTCGGCTCCGAGCAGCAGCACTCTCCCCAGACAGGAATTCTGTCTTGTTACAGTACATCACTGATTAATAGGCCTGATAATGCTCTACAAAGCTAAGGCGGTTGGCCTCCAGGGTGGATTTCTGCCAGCTTCATTCTAACCTACATCCTAGTCGCCGTAGCTCTCTCAGGGACCCATCAAACTAAGGGGCCCAAGGGCGAAGGGGGAGAGAGGACAAACATGGACAGGAGCAATAGAGTCCACAGCCACAGAGATGGCCTTATTATAGGTCAGGACCAAGGTCTCTGGACTTGTGCTGGCCACAGGAAACTCTGAGAGGTCAATTACCACCGTAAGGCCTTCAGGGCTCACCTCCCGTACAGGGCCGTGGCAGCCATCACCAGGTACAGGCCTCTGAAGGGGCACAAAAGTTGAACCTCATGGTGTAATGATTGGACCAACAGACAGGTTCCACCCCCGAATCAGAGGCCTCAATCCCCAGGAGGAAAAACAAATCTAAAGCGTGACCGTGTTGATGGGTGGACAGAGGTAACAATGTGTGTAAAGCCCAGCAATATCAGCTGGAGGAAGTGCTATTCAAATGGTGAGAGTTCATCGTCGACCCATGCGTTAAAGTTGCCCAGAACCATCAGTCTAGGAGACTCCAGTGCCATGTCGACCACGAAGTCTGCTACTTCCGGTAGGAATCGCTTCTCGTCCCCGGATACACAGTAAACAACTATCCTACAACCTACACCTGCCACCACGGTACACTCAAAGGATTTGGCCTCTTCAACTGGTACACTCATGAGTCCCAACTCAGTCTTAAAACAGAACCCCCCCCCACCGTGGTCCAATCTCTGACAGTGTATCACTGAGTACCCAGCCAGAATTGCAGCTTCCAATATGGGGCCAGCATTTTCATCCAGCCAGGTCTTGGTGATGCATGCCAGATCAGTTGTTCCAATAAGATCTGCAATAATTGTCATCTTATTCTTAACAGATCTGGCACTGCATAACACCGCTCAAGTTGGACGGGCTTCAAGGGCCGCCCTGGCTACTTGCCCAACAGAAATGGTAGTGCCTTTGGGTATGGGAACTAAACATGGAGCACCACTCTCCAACTCCATTTCACCCCAAGGCGTCTTCTAGACCAACCACCCCGATGTGAGAGACCCATTCATTTGTCCTCTGATGTCCACACCCCCTGCTCCAACCCCTCCTCCTATGGACAATACCCAGCGCTTGACAGCACTGGTAGGTTGATAACATTAGTTGAGGGAGTGATGGGCAAAGGACGAATAGCGCACAACCGAGGGGGGGCCTACACATCCTACAGGCCAATCAAACCCAGAAAACACAACACCCAGGCAACTAACCCAGAGGGAAAACCCAGAACAGAACTATGATAAAATTACTCCATCCAAACAAATAAAATAAATAAAAAAATAAACTACCCACCAAAATCAAATGAAAGCTGAAGAAAATGAAACTTTTCCCAATACTACATGAAAACTTCAGTCCAGGACTTAGCTCATGAAAAACATAAAAGAAAAAGAATAGCAGTAAATAAAACCAGGTCAGAATAAAATCTCATGTAGTCCCCTGTCACTGGACATGCAGAAGAATTATAAGTACCCCCCCCGGCCCTCTCACAGCTGGGAATGGAAGAAATTAGATCAATCTCACTGTCCTCAGTTAGAAATCCCAGTTAGTTAGCAGTTGACAAAAAAAAACAAAATACAGTTATAGAAACAGACTGGGGCTCTCACTCCCAATCAATGGTGAAAACAGGCCACAGTTCACAGTTAGGCCAAATCCATAAAATTGATGTCTGGGAGGTTCTCTCACAGCCTCCCACCTGGAATAAAACCAAAAAAAGTTGACAAAACTAGGATTCTCACTCCCCATCGATGAAAAGATATGTCCAAAAAATTAACAAGGATCAAATCAAAATCAGTATCTAAGAGGCTCTCTCACAACCTCCTTCCACAAACAAGACAGAAAATTGAAGTCATTAGTAATGCTGATCCCATAAAACAGTTTAAACACCAATAAAGAGGCAGGGGAAGGACATTGGGCAACAAGCCAAACCATAGATCATACTTCCCAAGGCAAAGATTAGCCATCCGAAATCCAGGCAAATAAAGTTTTCTTCACCCTTCTCAAGTTCCAGGCAGGGAGGTGAGAAACAGACCGACACAGCACAATCCAAAAAGTTTTCCAAGCTGGGGGAGAAGGGGGGGCCACACAGCCCCCAGACAACACAAATGGCCCCACCGTCCACAAACCATGCAGCAGTCTCTGCCCCTCACCACCCAACCTCAATCCTCTGACAGGAGTCCAGGGAGCAGATTCCAGAAAACTCCAGGTCTGTGATGGAAACCCCCCCCCCAACCAACCCCTGACACAACCCAATAGGATCTTGGCAGCTGTTACTTACATCCTCACAGCTGTAATCTTAGGCAATCGTGGACTAAGAGGACCACAAACGTTTTCAAAAACTCCTTCAAACCTCCAGTTCTGTTACCTGCCTGGAAAATCTGAGGTAAATCCAGAAATAAATCCAGAGAAAAATGATTCAGCTGGATCCGGGTAGACTAAACTATTAGACTCCAAACTCCGAGCATCAAAGCAGCTCCGTGACTTTGAGCTATAAAAATTATGGCAGCAAGGTGTAGGGGCTACTGCTGAGTAAACTAATCCGTTAAACTCCAAGCTCCGGGCACCGAGGCAGCTCCATGACTTTCAGCTATAATGATTACCGCAGCAAGGTGGTATAACTGGTATAACAGCTTGTTCCAGGCAGAGGGCGGCCTATAACATCCTATAAGGTGAATAGGGGTGGATGAAGGGAGGAGCAGTTTTAGGGTAGTGCATTCAAATTTAAGGGGTATAGAGGTAGAGTCAATAGTGGTGGTGGTAATGTTGTCCCAGACACAGATGGCAACTCCTCAGAGTCGCACGATGCTTGTGGAGGAATAGGACGCAGTCTGTAGAGCTGTTCTACCTCATCGTTTACAACTTCTACTAAATCACCAAAACTTAATTTTAGTGCAACATTCTAGCACCCTGATCACACATTCCTGGCAGAAAGCTATCAATATTCCTTAAGAAGATGAATTCTGCCCTTTCTCCTCACAGTTGGGATATTGTGTCGGCACCAGACCTGCCGCAGGAGTCAGAGGCCAAGCACCCATGCTGTATTAGTTCTCCACAGCAGGACCCACCGGAGCCATCCCCAGCGCACATTTACTCTGAGCTATCTTCTATTAAGGAGGCCCTGTTGAAACATATCGATGATGTGGCTGTTATTAAACCTGCTATCACCCAACTTTCTCACTGGATGGCTGACACTGAAGCAAGGGTGAATTCGGCGGAGAGAAGGCAGGACAAAATGGAACCGGAAATCATGGTTTTGAAAAAGAACTTAGAAGATCGCCTCAATGACTTAGAGGGAAGGAACAGGTGGAACAATTTGGTTTTACTGGGATTACCAGAAGGTGATGAGGGCCCAAACACAGTCCAAGTCACGTAAAAATTCCTTAATAAGACAGTGAGGCCATCTCCAAATGGTTCTGAACTTGTTATTGAACGTGACCACCGCTTGCTTAGAGCCTGGTCCTCCAGCTACCCACCCCCACCCCGCCTGATCATCTTTAAACTTTTGAATATTCTGGACCGAGAATTTATTTTGAAGGAGGCTCGGAGATTATCTGCAATACTATGGGAGGAAGAAATTGAGGCTGGTCTCAGATCTGACACTAAAAACAAGACAAATATGAGCTACGTTTAGACCCATCACCTCCAAATTGTGGGCCACAGGAATCCGACATAGAATGTTATACCCTGCTAAGCTGGAGATTACGCTTGCACAAGGAGTCAAACAGTTTGACTCTGCGGAAGAAGCTCTAAAATCTCTCCAGAAAACCCATCCAGACCTATTTCCTAAGTGAAACAACTGATCTGACCGGTTACAAAGGTGCAGCTGTCAGTATGGTGATTTGTATCCTTCTTTTCAGTTACCCACCACAAGCCCAACAGATAGGAAAATGACCCCTCTCAGAGTCCCTCCCTCCTGTTATTTTAACTATCAAGCAGGCGGTTAGCCTTAAAGACACGGTGCAGTGTGCTCAAGTTGCCTTTTATTATTTTTCGCCTATCTTACTAAGAGACTTTTCAGATGGAGATTCGGCCAGAGCAAATATGATAGTCACTGCCAACTCCTACAGTTAGACTCAACTGTTCTTTCAACTTTTCTTCTTTGGCTGTGAGGGGCAGTTAACAAGAGACTCGACATGTAACTGATTCTGCAATCTGTGGGGGGGGGGCTCGTCTATATGACTTGGGGTCCTATACTGTGATACTGAAGATGCAGATGAAATTTAAAGCCACTAGATGGCATTGTTGTTTAATGTATGGTAGACCACATAGCTGTTGCTATCAGTCTGTCTGGCAAAGGGAATGCAATTTCAAGCTTGATCTGGTCAATAAGGGTTCTTCATTTCTTAGCTACCTAAAGAACCAGATGTTCTGTTCTAGGATTCAGCAAAGTTATTTTTTAAGCTCCTAAATGGGAGACCTGAATTAATGTTTTTTAAGATCCTAAACAATTAAACCTCCCCGGACAGCTTACATTTCTTTCCAACTGTTCAGACGGGGTAATACACAAGGTGTGTGTTTTTGCTGTCTCTGTCACATATTACAATTAAGGACCCTCAGATAACAAAGCTGTTTCTGCTTATAAGTGGCATTGTGACTACCTTACTGAGAGTCCCAATAATCGGGAGGGGATAGCTTACCTTAACGAGCATCAGGGTCCAAAATATGGGGTGTAGGCCTAGGGCGTGGTCTTATAATAAGTGTAAAGTTACTTTGGGATCATTTTATTTGTGTTTTTCCTGGGGTTGGTGGGTGGAAGCAAGCACAGCTGAACTTCAGTCTTCTATTAGCTTTGTGGTACTCCTATTACAATCATGGCTAATCCAATAAAATGTATTTCGTGGAATATTAAGGGGGGGTAGAGAGAATACTAAAAAATATGCTGTTCTAAACCATCTGGTGAGGTACAATCCCACATTTGCATTTATCCAGGAAACACACTTGCCCTCAGATCATCTAAAATATCTTTAGAAGAACTGGGTAGGCCAAGTCTTTGGAGCTGGATTCAACTCCCACAAGAGAGGAGTTGCTATATTAGTTGTAAAAGATGTTCCCTTTTCTGCCATACATTCAGTGAGTGATCCAGAAAGTCGTTATATTTTGGTACAAGGTAATTTAGGTAACTACAAACTCTTTTTGGGATCGATTTATGCACCTAATATAGATTCTCCCTCTTTTTTTGCACATTTGACCTCTATCCTCGCATTTACCAATAATCCTGGGGGGGGAGCCTGGAATTTAGTTCAAGAAAATGATCTAGACTGGACCCATTGGGCAAATCATGGCCCTTCCCAGGCCCAATAAGCCTTTCATGAACTCATGTCCTCCCTAGGTTTGATACACCCCCGGAGGCTCTTATATCCCTTAACTAAAGATTTCACTTTCTTTTCTTCTGTTCGTAAGAGTCTCCCTCACATAGATTTCTTTCTTTTATCTCAACAATTATGTACCAGCATTTCAGACCCTCAGATCTATGCTAGAGTGATTTCAGACCATTCTTCAATAGCTGTCAGTGTCCCTTCCTGGTCCTGCCCTCAGACCTCTCACCTAGTCCTTAAAAAATGCCTTATTAAGAGACCATCAAACACGCACTAGTTTCCAAACTTATCTTTCCTTAACTATCCAGGAGAATGTTGATTTTATCCCTGCAATGGATAGACTGTGGGCAGCTCTGAAAGCCACCTGGAGGGGTGAATTTATTCAAACTGCTACCATCTCAAAGAAAAGGAAAACAGTATCATCTCAATTTATGTTTGGATAGGAACCGCACCTTGGAATCCAAAGGGTCAAATAAATTGTCCCCAGATCTTATATCAGAATTGGAGTTCCTTCGGACTCAGTACGCTAGTACCCTTTTAGAAAAAGTAGAGAAATTAGCATAGCAAATTAAAGCAACCTATATAGACCAAGGTAATGAAGCGAGCAAATATCTGGCCTGGCAACTAAAACAGTGCATGGCTGCCAAATGGATCCCTGCCATCAGACAACCCTATAATGATACCCTCATCACAGACCCCCTAGAAATGCTTTCCTCCTTCACAGAATTTTATCAAAACCTATATTCATCTTACCAAATCTCGGGTCCTCACTCTCAAAAGATAAATGACTTTTTAGCTAAACTCCCTTCCCTTCCCTTTCTATTGAGGCCCGCTCTTCCCTAACTGGTCCGGTCACCAAATAAGAAATATCGGCAGCCACAGACTCACTAAACCCAGACAAGGCTCCCAGTCCTGACGGTTTCACAGGTCTATTTTATAAGACCTTCAAAATCCAGTTAATCCCCTTATTACACCGCCTATTCACCTACTGGGATTTGCATCCAGTTAATGATTCTTCCTTATTTGAGGCAAGAATTATGCTTTTTCCAAAAATCGGGGAAAGACCCTACCCAAATTGGCAGCTATAGACCCATCACTTTAATTAACGTTGATATAAAAATATATGCCAAAATTTTGGTTATGAAACTAGCCAAAGTTTGGTCAGCACTATTAGGTCCAGAACAGGCTGGGTTTGTTTCAGGACATTCTTCAGCTGACCATTTCTGTAAGCTGGGACACCTGATCTCTGCATCCAGGGCCTCCAAACTCAAGACTGTGTTTGTTTGTTTGTTTTTTGTTGAATTTTGTTGACCCGGTAAGCCCACTGGGCCTAGAAGTCCCTTTTTCAGGGAAACCAAACTCTTACTAGAGGATGTCGATAGACTCAAGAGGGACTGGGTTGGTCAAATATATGTGTCTTCTGCCTCTTCCAAAAAGTACGGGGTTGCTATTTTATTGCACAAATGTCTTAAATGGTCCCTTATTAAATCCATCTCAGATCAGGACAGAAGATGGGTAATAGCCCTCTTAAATTCACCTGCAGGTCCCCTCATGTTAGTCAACGTCTACACCCTCAACTCCGACTCACCCAAATTTTTTCATAATTTAGCCCAACAAATCATTAACAATAATACCAATAACTGCCCTATACTGCTGGGCGGAGACCTTAACTTAGCTCTGGAGGCACAGATAGACAGAAGTAACTCATTGTGTGATTCTCACCCCAGAAGTATCACTGCACTTTTAAAATTAATGAAAGATCTAGGCCTCTCTGATATTTGGAGACTTCATCACCCAAGACAACGCGACTATACTTTTTATTCTCCATTGCATAAGTCTTACAGCAGAATTGATTATTGACTTACATCTCCTCACATCACTGATAAAACTATTGATTCAGCCATTTTACCAATCACTGTATCCGATCACTCTCCTACAAATTTATACCTACTTTGGGGCCCTCCCCCCTCTAAATCTCCCTTCTGGCACTCAGATCCACTTTTATTGCGTGACCCAGAGTTCCTACCATGGGTCAAATCACAGATTCAAGATTTTCTTTACTTTAACAATATTCCCGATGTCTCTCATGGTACTATTTGGGAAGCACTAAAAGCCACGATCAGAGGTAAAATCATTAGTTTTTTGGTACGCAGAAAAAAAGCAAAGAGACCATCAATTAGCCGAATTAGAAAAATCCCTCAAAGCAAAAGAGACTCAATATTCTATATCTCAATTTATTATAGGTTGTACTGGTTTGCATTATTTCTTTATAATTCATGATTCTTTACCTCAACCTAGTACATGTTGTTTGACAATATGCTGTTTCCTCTTTATCATTATAACTATATGATGTATATGGAGAATACTGTGTGTTGTTTGTATAGCCTAATAATAACAATAAAAAATTTAACTGCAAAAACAACAAGCTAAGCCTGTCTCTAAATTATACAAAGCACGTATCAATATCTCATGGAAAACTTCTGCCTCTCTAACCTACTATTGGCAGCATGAGCTAGCTAATCCTCCTTTGGATTCTCGGTGGTATTTGATTTGTGTGGATAATTTCAGACTGATTAAGCAAAATAGACCAAGAAGTATCCATTTTAATATCTTACACAATCTATATTATACTCCCCTCAAATTATTTAGAATGGGCAAAATACCCCCTCCAAGGTGTCCAGATTGTAATTCACCTACTGCTACGTTACACCACAAATCATGGTCTTGTTCCAACATTTGTAGCTTCTGGGATCTGGTGAAAAGACACATTTCTGAATATTTACCTCTTTCTCCATATTTCTCAGAAGAGACTTGCCTTTTAGGTCTCTATTCTGCTGTTCCTTGAGAGTCCAAATAGCTTTGGTCTCCATGGTCACTAAACTCTTGGTGCTTAGGCATTGGAAGGACACATGGGTACCATCCTTTCAGGAATAGTGGACAGAATTCCTCAATGCTCTGAATGCAGAGAGGAGTATGGACAAACTACCAACAGCTGGAACAGATTCCAGAAATATTGGAGTCCCTTCCTTTCTGCTTTAAAATTGAAGTTTAGTTACTGATGGTCTCTCTTGCTCTCCCACCCATCCAGCATAAAGTATTAACTGCTTTCTACTGGAGGACCATTTTTTCAGACCCAAATCATGCTACTGTAGGAGGTCAAAGCAATACTGTAATTGTTAATTTAGAACTATATTTGCTTGGGATTTCCTCCGTGGGGGGTTGTATCTTATTTTATTTATTGTCTCATTGCGTTATTTAAAAATTGTTATGTTTATTTTATCTTATCTTTTATTTTTTATGTATTCCTTTCAGCTGTATTAAGGGAGTTCTCTTATTTGAGTTTATAGGTCTGTGATTCCACAGGAGAGTGACTATATATTGCTTACTAGTCAGACCTTACTTTGTTTTGTTGTTTCTTGTTATTTACATATGTTGTTGTTTATATATTTGGTAAGGTTTGTATATTTCATAAAATAAACTTAATTGTTAAAAGAAAAGATGGCAACTCCCCCCTTTGCTACCCTATCAGTCCTAAAATTTCAACCAGGATTCTATCATCACAACATCGAGGGAGGCGAAGTTGAACCAAGCCTAAATAGTGCTAGGTTCCTTTAATAAGTTACAGGCATTAATATGGATCAGGCTTTGCCCCATTAAACTAGGCAGTGCAGAGGGAGCAACAATTGGGAGGGTGGGGCCAGGATTAAGCTCAATTTTGCCTGCACAGAGTAGTACTAAAAGAAGGAGCTTTATGAATGCATTTAATAGGAGCTTAAGCAAGCATGATTTTGCCCTATTCCCTCAGGGGCTGGAAGCAGGAAGGGTTGGGGGAAGGAAAATGTGTTGCGGGACACAAGGATGCATAAATGAGAGTCCTAGAGGGTGAGATGTGTGTAAGTGGAGGGAAATAGACAGAACAGTGTACCCTTGCATGGAAAGTGGCAACGCTTTCCCAGTGGGACCTCAGGAGCACCTAAAGGCAGCCTTGGAACCTTCTCTGCAAACACTAAGCTGCCTACCAGCAACTCTTTACCCATGGGACCACAGGAACTCCTAAAGGCAGCCCTGGAACCCTCTCTGCTCAAACTAAGCTGCCTGCCAGCAATGCTTTCCACTTGGGACCCCAGGAGCTCCTAAATGCAGCCCCGGAACCCTCTCTCCTCATACTAAGCTGCCTGCCAGCAACGCTTTCCTTGTGGGACCCCAGGAGCTCCTAAAGGCAGCCCTAGATCCCTCTGTGTTCACACTAAGCCACCTGCCAGCAGTGCTTTCCCTGTGAGACCACAGGAGAGCCTAAAGGCTGCCCTGGAACCCTCTCTGCTCATACTAAGCAGCCTGCCAGCAACGCTTTCCCTGTGGGACCCCAGGAGCTCCTAAAGGCAGCCCTAGATCCCTCTGTGTTCACACTAAGCCACCTGCCAGCAACGCTTTCCCCGTGAGACCACAGGAGAGCCTAAAGGCAGCCCTGGAACCCTCTCTGCTCATACTAAGCTGCCTGCCAGCAACGCTTTCCCTGTGGGACCCCAGGAACTCCTAAAGGCAGCCCTAGATCCCTCTGTGTTCACACTAAGCCACCTGCCAGCAATGCTTTCCCTGTGAGACCACAGGGGAGCCTAAAGACAACCCTGGAACCCTCTCTGTTCACACTAAGCCACCTGCCAGCAATGCTTTCCCCGTGAGATCACAGGGGAGCCTAAAGACAGCCCTGGAACCCTCTCTGTTCACACTAAGCCACCTGCCAGCAATGCTTTCCCTGTGGGACCCCAGGAGCACCTAAAGGCAGCCCTGGAACCCTCTCTGTTCACACTAAGCCACCTGCCAGCAATGCTTTCCCCGTGAGACCACAGGAGTGCCTAAAGGCAGCCCCGGAACCCTCTCTGTTCATACTAAGCCACCTGCCAGCAACGCTTTCCCCGTGGCACCCCAGGACCCTCTAACAGTAATCTCCCCTGCAGATCTCACACAGGGGTGTTTGAGATAGTTTTTCACCTTCTAACCTGCCTGATTGTTTTTTCTGCTACTAAACTTGGACTCTCTCAAAGGGACTGACCAGCATTTACTCCAAAGCTTTAAGGACTTGTATCTTTGCCAATTTCATTGAATATCTGCTCAGTTAGTTTGGTTTAGTCTTTTCTCCTGTCAAGTCATTTGGTATGCTGATGTACACAGTCTCATTTCCCAGCTAGCAGCCTAGCTATTCCAGTTTTACAATCAGCTGTTGCAAACAACTCAGTGTACTGTAAGAATTTGTACTTGTCCTTTCCTAGTGTTTGTTTCAGCCTGCATTCTCCTAGACTCCTGAAGGTCTCCATTTCTGCTGCCTGTGTTCATGCATCCCTTCCACAACATCTGTAGCTTGTCCCCTACCCCATCCACCAACTGCATACTAATTAACCCCTTTGTCTCTCCCCTTCATAGGCAGCCCTGGAACCCTTTCTGCTCACACTAAGCCGCTTGCCAGCAACACTTTCCCCGTGGGACCCCAGGAGCTCCTAAAGGTAATCTCCGCTGCAGATTTCACACAGGGGTGTTAGTCCATCAACTACCCCATCCACCCCAGCCACTTTCCCACTCAAGGACATCCTCTAATTTATACACCCTCCCAGGTCATGCGTTCAGCTGCTCCTTTTTCTACGTGTCTATTTCCTCATTAGTTCCTAATATTGGCCATCCCCAAGGAGTCACTGTTGCACCCTAAGGTTGTTCTTCATCCCCTGCCTCACTGCTCTAGCTCCTCTTCCTTTCTCTCCTGGTCACTCTCGCCATCCCTCTGCTCCTTCTTGCTAGTCTCCCTCACCCCGACTCAAACCTTGTACCTTCTTCTCCATAGGTAGTGTCACTATCACTGCACTACAACAGCACTCCTGCAAGTGAACAGTACTTACTGCCTCTACAACATTCCTAACTATCTCCTACCACTGCTGCCTTTTTTCCTCCCCCATCTTTCCTCTCCCCATGGCCACGTTCACCCCCAATTCCTCTGTCATATGCTTCTTCCTTCTCCCCACTCTAGTCCTAGCCCCTATCCTGGCACCCAATACCTCTCTCATATCCCTCTCCTCCACCCTGGCTTTCCACCCTTCACCTACACTACGTACTTCAGTGCCTCCTCACAATCTACCCCCCAACACCACTTCCCCTCCTCCACCCCTCCTTCTGTCCCCACCTGTCCCTCTTAGCTGCTACACACATTCGCTCCCTTCCCATCCCAGTTGTTGGCCCTAAGCTCACTCGCCTAAGCAACTCCCGTAAGCAATTCCAGCTTTCACAATTCAGGCACGTGCTTCTATTTCTTATGCTAATGTCTGACAATGTACACCTCAGCCCAGGCCCTACCTTCCCTTCCAGCCCCCATCACCCCACAACTGAAGGCCTGCACTTAGCCTTCATCAACATCTGCAGCTTGCAGAAAAAATCTTAATCCCTCCAGGGTTGGATTGCCCAACATCAACCCAACATATTCTCCCTGGTTGAAATCTAACTCTTCAAAAATACCCCATATATGATGATCTCCATCCCTGGGTACTCAGTCTTCCATGCTGACAGAAGTGACAAACATGATGAGGGCAGTGCCATCTACCTTCATGATACCCTGCAAGGCCAAATTCTCCCTCCCCGCCCAACTGGACCACAGTGCCCAAGCTCTCTCTCTGAAAATTACCATCAGCAAAGTCATCGTCACCTCTACCTACATCCTGCCCCGGAATCAAATGCCTGCCTTCCTCTCTGTACTAAACCACCTTTCCCTTCTGCCCCAAAGTCTGAATGGCTAGCTCTTGGGGATTTCAATGCCAACTGGCATTCCGCCACTGCCACCCCCTCAAAGATGCTACTGTTGCTTTCGACTTCTCGTAGGTTGTCCATTCAACCACCAGGCATAACCCTTAAACTGGTATGCCACCCTGCTTGACCTCATACTTACCAACCACCCCTCCAGAATCACAAATGTCTAAGTGCTCCCCAATGCCTTGAGTGACCACTCCCCCATGACCTGCATCTGGTCTTGTAAGAAGTTGAAGCCACCTCCCAAAATCCTCTTCCTGTGCCACCTGAAGCCTGGGAAGCTTCAGCTTCTAAAGCACAACCTCAGCACCTGTGACTGGTCTCCCATTAACAAGGCCACTGACATCAACATGGAACTTAACTACCTCGGTACAACTTTCAATTTCGCATGTCACATATAGGCCCTTTACATGAAGTACATTGTCAAGGGACCCTCCATCCCCTGGATTTCTCAGTCTCTCCTAGACCTGATGTGCCTCCAGGACTCCCTCTGGCAAACTGCTCTTGACTCAGGCAAACCAGCTGACAGGCAACAATACCATGCCCTGATAACTCAGTTCACTTGGGAAATACATATTTATTTATTTTATTTTGAGAATCAGTTTACAACCTTTGAGCCAGAGGCTCGTTTCCAAAGGTATCTCGTCACATTGAGACATACGTAGCATTTAGATTACATAGTACAGGTTTTCTTCAAGTAGGCACCTGTTAGTGGCACCACGTCATACTGTGGTTAAACAACATACATTTTAAGTTACAGAACACTTGTACTAGAAATAGGTCTGACACGACTGGTTTCATTTGCTGTGCAATCAACTGGTATGATACAGCATGCTCTGGCCAGGTTATACCTAGGAATGGAGTGCTGGGTAAGGGATGGGCTGGACTAGGTGGGGAGCTGCCCGGTGGGCATTGTCACGGGTGGAGTGGTCGAGGTCGGGCCTTATTCAGAGACAGGAACAGCTACGAGTGTTGAGGAGTTGGCTGTGAAGGGTGGTTTTGAATTTGGAGATTGTGGTGGCATTGGAGGTGGTGGCAGGGAGAGAGTTAAACCAGAGTGGGGCTCTGTACCAGAAGGACCTCTGACTATGAGTGGTTCTTGATCTGGGGACCAGTAGAGTGGTCTTGTTGGAGGACCTTGTGGCAACAGTGGGCGGGATCCGGTGGATGGATGCAGTCACCCCTGGTGGAGAGAGCCCGAGTAGGATTTTTTTTGTGAGTAGGCAGGTATGATAGCGAAGTCATTCATCTAGTGTCAGGAGTTTAGCATCGTTATACAGTTGACAGGTGTGTGTGTGAGCCTGGGGGCACCAGTAATCAGTCTGCAAGCCTTATTTAGGGTTGTGTGAATTTTTTTGAGAGCGGTTGTGTTAGCAGCACCATAGATTGGTAAGCCATAGTCCACCAGGGACAGTACTGAAGATGTGACAGCGAGCCGGAGAGCATTTGGGGGGAGGCAGTTTCGATGGCGGAAGAGGATGCCAAGCCGATGTTGGTGGCGGATGCAAGGGCTTCTATGTGTTTGTGGAATGTGAGGGCTGAGTCGAAGGTAATCCCGAGGTATTTGTACGAGCAGACTTGTTCCAGAGGTTGTTTGGTACTAGGAAGAATATGGAGTGGGTGGTTTCTAGCTTTGTTTTGGGGGTGGGCAAAAAGCACAGCTTTGTTTTTAAGATTAATGATGAGTCTGTGCTCTTTAAACCAGGCATCTGCCTCATCGAAGGACTGTTGTAGGGAATCCTGAAGGGAGATGGGGTTGCGGTGGTGGCAAAAATGACAGCATCGTCCATGCAGAAGCATTTTGCCGAGCAGGCACTGGGCAGGGTGTTCAGATAGAGCAGAGAGGAGGGGCCCAGGATGGAGCCTTGGGGAACTCCTGAGTGTATGGGATGGTATCAGAGAGTGTTCCACTGATTTTTACACACTGTGACCGGCGCTTAGGTAGCTTGAGCACCATGCCAGTGGGCCAGCCGCGAGACCAGTGTGACGAGGGCGTTCAGCAGAAGAGGTGGGAGACAGTGTCAAAAGCCTTTGACAGGTCAATAAACACTGCACCAGCTAGTGAGCCGGTGTCCAGGGAGGAGTGAAGGAAATTGGAGAATTCAATTAGCGCGGTGCTGGTACTGTGGCCAGCACGGAAGCCATGCTGCTCAGAGCATAAGATGTCATGCTTGGATAGATATTCGGTGATTTGAATGGCCACGATGTTTTCCAGGGCTTTTGAGAGGGGCCGGAGGATGGAGATTGGTCGGTAGTTGTTGGTTGCAGACCTGTCACCACCTTTATGAATGGGTGTGACTATGGCTGTTTTCCAGGCAGAAGGAAATTGTCCCAGGCAGAGTGACCGGTTTAGTAGGCTGGTGAGTGGGGCTAGGACTTCATCTAGCACCAACCTGAGGATACTGGGATCAAGCGAATCACTGCCGGGATTGTTGCCGTTTAAAGCTTTGATAAGGATGGGTCTGACCTCCCGAGCAGATACCTTGCGCAGATGGAAGCTGGGGTGGTGGAGGACAGGGGGGGTTGGTTTGGGGGGGTTCAAAGAAATTACTGGGGAGGACTGAGCTAAGGTCGGTGAAAGCGGTGTTGAGGCAGTTAGCTATGAAGGCAGGATCGGTGGAGGTAGTACCAACACTAGAGAGCTGGGATGGGGGAGGGGACCGCGTCTTTCCATTTAACTGCTTAATATTATCCCAGAATTTGTGGGCCAAGTCCCAGGAGGAGGAGGTGAGGGTGGCCTGGTAATAGTCGGCCTTGGCTTTACGGACCGACCAGGAGCACTTATTCCGGGCTGCATTATAGGCTTGTCTATCAGCCAGCTGGCCTGTTTCAGTGGCACGGTGCCAGAGGTTATCCCGATCTCTAAGCAATTGTAGAGGCCGGGCTGACCCAGGGTGCATTCTGTTTTGGATCGGGTTTTTGTGAAGGGTGCAAAGAGATCACAGGCATTGTTGAACGCTTGGGAGAAGAAAGCAAGGGCAGTGTCAATGTCTGGCGCATGCTGAATGGGGGACCAGTTTATCTGGGTGAGAAACTGCCTAAGTTTTTTCAGCCCACCGGGGCGACGGCGCCTTCTGAGGGTGGTTTGTGCTTTGGGTTTGGGATTGGGGGTTGCCCATAGAAATAGGATGGAGGAGTGGTCACTTAGGGAGTCTGGTAGGACCTGGATGTTTTGGATTTTTTGGGGTCGATTGGTGATGAGTACATCCAGTAGGTGCTGGTTCCTGTTTTTGGGTTTATTATAGTGGGTTGGGTGACAAGTTAAATCAAATCTTGGGCGACAAAGTGTCCTGGATTGAGGAGAGGAGGAGGCTGAGCCAGTTTATGTTTGGGTCACCAACTAAGTTTGCTCCGCCGTATGGTGAAGGGTGGCCAGATAGTCAGTTAGTGATACCAAGGTTGGGTTCTGGTTTTGGGAAATGTAGGCAGTGGTGAAATAGAAAAAGGCCCTAGAGGTCAGGGGTGAGCTTGAGGTGAGGCCTGGGCCTCATTTACAGGGCAGGGGTAGGGAGAGCTTGACCAGTAATTATGTCCCTAGTGTAGATTGCACAGCCTCCCCCTCGTTTGCCTACTCGGTCCTCCCGGTATAGGGTATAGCCAGGGAGGGAGACAAGAGAGTCAGGGGTGGATTTGGACAGCCAGGTTTCTACCAGCGCTATGGTGTCCGGTTGGTGTGCTGTGGCCCAGCATTGGAGGGTGTCAAATTTTTTCAGCAGGCTGCATATGTTCATAGAGGCTATTTTAAGGCCAGTGGGCCAGGTTGATGGGTGGGAGGGGGCTGGTCCTGGGTTGGGATGTATGTTGCCAGAGAGTAGAAGCAGGAGGCCAAGGCTCTAATCTGGGCATGGCAGCAAAGTCAACTTCTTTGGTGTCACGCTGGGGGTGGTGGCCATGGTGGTGAAAGGGATGGGCAGGGTATGAAGGTTTGGGAGGCATGGATGAATTCCAACCATGCTGATGTCAGGGTAGACGGCGCGGGGGTGGATAAGGGGTGGGTGCCGTGGGTCGGGGTCCATGGTCAGTGTAGGGTGTGATCGTACTAGATCAGGGAGAGTTGTGGGCACCGGGATGCGTGGGCCTGTGAAAATGTTTGGCTGATGGGATGTATGTACTAGCAAGAGAACGGGGGAGGAGACATTTGAGGAGAAGGGGCACAAACATAATGCCTATTGTAAGGAGCTAGGTAGGAAGGGTACAAGTATCTTGTATGCCCCAGGAAGCGTGGATACCACTTTGGATTAGTGGTAGTGTCACAGACTCTGGTGGACAGGGTACAAAGTTCTAATCCTGGTGGGGCAAGAGGAAACTGGACCTGGGCAGGTGTAGGTTCCACTATCCAGGTGGTTCAAAAGCGGCTAGTATTGGGCCCAAAACCAGGGTGGAAATAGCGACTCCTAGTGATCACTGAAGGTTAGTGTCAGGCTAGGGTGTGGTCTGATAGTTGGGTCAGATCAGTGTGCCAGGCTAGTATGGCGTCTGGGTATAGGAATGTAGAGTTCAGAGACAGGAGTGGGAGTAAGGGGAGAGAGTACTGCACGCGGGTAGAGGGTTCCCAGGAAGTAGGAGGAGGGTAGTTCAGACAGTGAGAACCAATGTGTGTAATCAGGGGTCCCTCTGTTGGCAGGCTGGTATAAGTTGCTAATGGGAAAGTGGGGACTTAGTAAATTTAGCAACAGGATGTGATGTCATAGGCAACAGGCTACAAAAGTAATGCCGAGCCAGGGTGGGTGGGGCAGTCGACGCGCGCAGCGCGTCGACAGGCCAACACCCCTTCCTGGGGTGCACTTCAGGAGGTAGTTTACTTACCTCTGTGCCCGTCGGAGCTTCCGATAGCTCAGCTGCTGCCGCTCCTTGGGGTGATTGTCTGGGCCCTATAAAGCCAAGGTTGAGCACTACAAGGCCTCCCTCACCCCACCTGGGGTTCAGGCAGAAAATTCTGGGACAACCTTAAAGAACTAAATGGGAAATCCTCGCCCCCCCAATCATCAGTAATGGTCCCGTTACCTCTGACCCCAAGCTCACAGCCAATATCCTAAACACATCCTTCTCAGACCTTAGCAGTATACCCCCCCACTTCTTTGATCCCCTTACCTCACTGAAGCCCCACACCCCCTTTCCGTTTCAGGACAGTCACTCATATGGCAGCCAAGCCCTACCTTCTCTAAAGGCTTTATGGCATTTGCAGTTCAGTGGAGACACACTGGACCTCAAACGTCTGTGCCTGACCCTCAACGAAGTCCTCTCCCCCCTCACCTCTATCATCAACTGCTCCTTTTGTCTTGATAAATTCCCCTCCAAATGGAAAGTCACTGTCGTCATCCCCCTCCACAAAGGTGGTGACCGTGCTTCTGCTGGGAACTACTGTCCCATTTCTATTCCCTCCCCAAGGCCCTGGAAGAATCATATTGGACCAACTCACTGACCATCACTCTGAATACAATCTTCTACGTCAGGAACAACATGGCTTCCGTCAGAGACACAGCACCACACTGGCATTGTTGGTATTCCCATCCACCTTACATTGTGCCCTTGACAAATGTTGCCTAGCTGGGGCTGCGTTTGTGGACCTGTCAGAAGCATTCAACACCATTAACCATACCCTCCTCCTTTCTACTTTCACCCACACAGGTCTCTCACTAGACACCATGAACTGGTTTGCCAACTATCTGTCCAGAAGATCACAGCAAGTCAAGTTAGGGACTGCCCTTTCATCCAATCCCCCAGTCAAGTCAGGGGTTCCGCAGGGCTCCATCCTCGGGCCCCTCCTCTTCAGCCTATTCCTCAACTCTCTCCCGAAAGCATGCTCTGGGCAGCTGTCATTATATGCAGATCATGCAGTCTTGTTCACCTCCCACTCCAATCCCCTCCAGCTCCAGCACTCCCTATAAAAAACCTTCACGGACACTGAGACCTGGTTTGCTGAACACCACTTAGTCCTAAATTATAAAAAAAAAAAAAAAAGGTTATGTTTTTTGCCAACCCCCAAAACAGGTAAAAAGACTTTACCCTGTGAACTCCCTCTTGACCAGGTTGTCTCCTTCAAGTACCTTGGAGTCACCCTTGATCCTGCCCTTAACTTCTATGGGCATATCCACCACCTCAGCACAGCAGTCGACTCCAGAATTGGTATACTTCACCAGTTCAAGCACGGCCTTGCCCTGGATGCTGTCCATCTTGCGGTCTCCTCTTCCATCCTCTCCCTTGTGGACTATGGAATCCTAGTATATGGAGCCACTGACAGCACATCCTCCAGAGAGTTAGGGTAGCAGTGAGGGTAGCCCTCAACAAGGCCTGTCACCTTATCCTTGGCTGTGACTGCACTATGCACACCTGCTCCCTATGCCAGTTGTCCTTTGTCCAACTGGCTTAACGTGGACAGTAGGCTAAAATATGTTATATATATTTGTATTTATTACTGAAGTATGTTTATTCTTGTTATGTATTTGCACTTTGGTACTTTGAAAAGTGCTCTACAAATAAATACTGATTTGATTTTGATTTGAAATACTAAACCTGCCTCCTGGCTAAAAGATCTCCAGAGAACTATCCTCCCCTGGACTCTCTGCCCTTCTGCAACTGGGTCTCCTGGTAAAAGTCACCTGTAGCTCCTATAAATCCCCTTTCCTTGTCCCCGTTTCAGAACCTCCCTTGGCCACAGAATCTTTTCCTACAGGGCTCCACTATGGATGAATATCATCCCTAGCACCATGACCTCCGAATGTAAACTAGGCTGCTTTAAAACCCTCCTTAAAAGTCATCTTCAGATCACTAACGTCTGCGACTACCAGTAGGCTTCATGTCCTGCTCCCCCCACCTCAACAAAGGATTTTGTCCTGCACCATCTACCTCTGCACCCATTCTTGCTTTGTTGCATTAAGCCTGTCCACCTCATTGCATCCACTCTCTGTCCCCAGCTTGACACTTCTAGTCCCGGAACTTGTTATGTAACCCTCTTATTACCACCCTCGATTGTTTGTACTTGCTTCTACAGTGTATATTTCACTTGTTATTCTTCCTCTGTTGAGTAACTTGTTTTCTGATGTGGAGCCATTGTAAATGAATCACTGACTCAAAGGTTTGTAATTCTGAAATGTCAATCAATAAACAAATAAGTGCAAAACTAGGTGGTCGGGGACCTGGTCCTATAGATCCTAGTGACAAAAGGTGGAGGGATGAGTAGAGGGGGTTAAGGACATGTGTTAAGAGACCTCAAGCTGAAAAAGGGGTCGGATGGATTAAGTACAGGGGAGACAGAGAAGGGTTGAATTACACTAAGCATGTTGTTTCTACTTGTCATACCATAAATCGAAAGCTAGGGGTACTTTAGTCTTGTCTCTCACTGCTTCTCTAAACTATGGAACTCCCCAAAAAAAAATCCACCACTCCTCCTTGCCATAATGTATCACTACAGCCTTACATAATGTCCTTTTGGTAAATTGTACCTGTGGCTAATCCCTCTCAACTCCTGCCCCTACACGCTTCCTCTCCTCTTACTATTGTATTAATGACTACAGCTCCCCCTCCCTAGTGCACAGTGTTCTGTGCATCTATCTGTCCAGCTGTTCGCGAATTCCCCGCTACTGGTACATCTTGCTGGCTAACTAAACCCTATTTCAAAGGCTGTTCCTGGTACATCCCTCTGTCAAATGAAACTGTACATCTAAGGCCCTACCTGTAATAAGCATTCTTTTATTTTGAGATCAAAATATGATGCACTTTTTCTGTACATCAGTTGTTATTATCTTATGTCATTATTTAATTCCCTCAACTTGAATGGTATAAGTGTACTCTGTTGCGGTGTTATATCAATGAATGTATATTTTTTGCTGTTGTCTGTATGTATATTCTCCCTGTATTCCCCCCGGATGCACAGTGAGATGAGTAATTTGTTGCTCAGTGTGCCCTTCCTGGTGAAACACTTTCACTAAACAATAAATAAATAAACTATAAGATTAAATGTTTTTTTCTCTGTGGAGGTTCATAAATTGATAACCCAGGGTACCCTCATGCCTCATTTCGACTATTGTGCTAGCCTATATTACGGTCTTGGTATTAAGGAAACTAAAATGTTAACTGCTGCATACAATAGTATTTGTTTTGGATTCACCTTACCAAACACCTTATTGTTTATTGCTCTCTCCTTTACCTTGGTTACCTACTAGAGATAAAACAACATATGATTTTGACTGTCAAATATTTAAAGCTGTTTCTCTATCCCCGGAGTTTCCATTAGCTGATTTGGTTTTGATTCGGCACCCCTCTGTCTATTTGTGGTCATCTCATAGTATTGTTTTAGAATCAATTTTTTTGTAAATCTAAGTATAAGTCATGTTCATTTTCTGTTGCTGCTTCTATATTTCAAAATAATCTATCTGATTGTCTCCATGCTTCCCCTTCACTGAATATGTTTAAACTTAATTTTAAGCAAAATTTAAAGTCTTCTGATATTTATAATTAATAATAATAATAATAATAATAATAAATTTATTTATAAGGCACCTTATCCATTGCCAAGGTGCCTAACAAGATAAAACAGATAAAATCAGTCAAACATCCAGCATAAACAGCTTAAAATTACATTATAACAAATCCACAAAAAATAATCAATTAACTAAAAATGCTTGTTGCCATAGAAAGGTTTTTAAACCCTGCTTAAATCTCTCTACAGTTGTGCACTCCCGTAACTGATGGCGTAGAGAATTCCAAAGAATGGGGGCTGCATACGCAAAAGCTCTTGCACCAGATGATTTCAAATTCACTCTTGGAATCTCTAGCAACCCCTCATCAGCCAAGCGGAGTGATCGACCAGGGCAGTAAGAGACCAGAATCTCTTTCAGATAGTCTAGGCCCTGTCCGTGTAGGGCTTTATAAGTCAGCAAACTGACTTTAAAGGTGATCCGCCACTGTATAGGCAGCCAGTGCAGCTCGCGCAGTACCAGAGTAATATGACAGGATTGAGCAGATCTTGTCAAAAGCTGGGCTGCCACATTCTGCACTAACTGCAGGTGATGGATTTCCACCCCAGAAAGCCCTAGGTAAAGGGAGTTGCAGTAATCCAAGCGCAAGGACACAAAAGGGTGGACCAGAGTAGGAAGGTCGTCCGACGGAACCAGATGCTTAATCCTGGCGATGTTCCTAAGATGGTAAAAGGAAGTTTTGATGACTGCCAACACCTGAGAATACAGGGTCAGCCCATTGTCAAAAACTACCCCCAGGTTACGCACCCATTCAGAGGCCGGGAGTGAAATGCCACCAAGAAAAATTCTGGAGGGCATACCAACACCTGTTCCCCTTATCTGATGACCTGGGTCCACAACCAACACCTCAGTTTTTTCAGAGTTCAACTTCAGGCAGCTAGAATCCATCCATTCCTGGATTTCTTTCAGACAGTTGTTAAAGACTGAGACAGCTCCATCCTGGTCAGGTTCAAAAGAAAGGTAGAGCTGGGTATCATTTGCATAGCAGTGAAACCTCAGCCCATACCTTCTTACACTGTCTCCAAGGGGTAGCATACACACCGCAAACAACATGGGTGACAATACAGAACCCTGAGGTACCCCACATAACAAAGAAATTAGTCCTAAAGAATAAACCCCAGACACAACTGTCTGTGTTCTTCCCGTGAGAAAAGATGTAAACCATCTGAGGACTGTTCCCGACAGTCCACAGATATGACTCAGGCACCCTAACACCACATGATCTATGGTGTCAAAAGCAGAAGAGAGATCCGGAAGGACCAAGATGGTACGATTCTTCTGATCTCTCGCCATCAGGAGATCATTGAGCACCCGACCAGCACTGTCTCGGTACTATGTCTCTTCCGAAAACCAGACTGGTGTGGTTCATAGATGTCATGGATGGTCAAATGGCACTCCAGTTGGGCTGCCACTACGTTCTTAATTACCTTCCCTACAAAGGAAAGGTTAGAGATAGGTCTGTAGTTTATGTGGCAGTCTGGGTCCAAGTTAGCTTTCTTCAAGAGTGGTGTCAACACCGCCTCTTTCAGGGAGCTAGGAAACTCTCCAGATTCCAAGGAGCACCAGACTATCTGCACAAGGACTGGACCGATGACATCAATACAACCCAAAATTAGGGAGGTTGGTCCGGGGTCCAAACTACAGTATGTAGGGTGCATAATCTGGATAATCCGCATGACATCCATGAACTCTGGTCGACTGAAGGTACTCCAGGATAACTGAGGTAAAGTGACACCGTACTGCTCAAGAGCAACCCCCACAGAGTGTGCAGGCTGAAGTACTGCCCTGATGTCGGCCACCTTATTTGCAAAGAATCGAGCTGGCTCAACGCACTGTAATTGCGAAAAGACTTTCCGAACATGTAGACAGGCTGGGTTGCACAGTCTATCCACAGTTCAAAAAAGCTGAGCTGGTCGATTCTGAGCAGCTGCAATCTCCCTAGACAGGAATTCTGCCTTCTTACGGGTGATTGCAGAGTGATAGACTTGATAATGGTCCATCAATCTAAGGTGGTCTGCATCGCGGGCGGACTTGCGCCCAGCAATGCTCTAACCTTCGTCCTAGTCTCCGCATCTCCTTCAAAGTCCCATTAAACTAAGGGAACTTGGGGAGAAGGAAGAGAAGGCGAACTCAGACTGGAGCAATGGAATCCAGGGCCGTCGTGATGGCAGAATTATAAGCCATCGCAAGGGTCTCTGGGCCATTGCTTGCCGACGCGAGATCAAGAACCACCACCAGACCATGAGAGCTTATATCCCTCAAAGGGCGGTACCTGACCATCTCCACAGGGGTAGGCCTATGAGGGGGGTGCTAAAACTAAACCCCATGGTGTAGTGATTAGATCACCCAACTGGTTCCACCCCCAAGTTAGATGTTTCGATCCCTAAGAGGAAGATCAAGTCAAGAGAGTGTCCGTGTTTATGAGTAGCAGAGGAAACCACCTGTGTAAGGCCCAGAGATGTCATTAACTGGAGGAAGTGTTGTCCAAAGTGCGAGAGTTCATAGTCAATCCAGGCATTGAAGTTGCCCAGCACCATCAGTCTGGGTGACTCAAACGCCATGTCGACGACGAAGTCCGCTACTTCCTGAAGGAATCTCTTCTCATCACCGGGTGGACGGTAGTTGAGGGCAATTCGATAACCTACACCTACTACAATGGCACACTCAAAAGACAGCCTCCTCAAGTAGTACTCTCATGAGGTTAAGTTTGGTCTTGAAACAGACTGCAACACACCGCCCCCCCATGATCCAATCTCGGGCGGTGTATCACAGAGTACCCAGCTGGAATCATAGCCTCCAGAATGGGGCCAGAATTTTCATTCAGCCAGGTCTTGGTGATGCAAGCCAGGTCCACTGTTTCAACAAGGTCTGTAATAATTGCAGCCTTGTTCTTAAAGGGAAACGTCCACGTACAGGTGGGCCCCACCTCCATGTGAAGTGGGGCCTGATCAGTAGATGCAGAAGAATAAATAAAAAATAAACGTACTTGCTCTCATTTATTTGAGATTGTATCTGGTTGATCCTGCATTCTTTTTGGCCCGGCATTTTAAGAAGCACAGCCCTCCCCGTCACACCCACAAGCACCCGAGGCTGTCCCCATGATGACGTTTCAGGCAGGGAGCAGCCGGAGGCATCTATACACTTCATATGTGGCTCCTTTTTTAAAATAGCTCTGGTTTGGAGCCTGGACATTCTTGGGCATTTCTGATTCAAATACTGGCTGACAAGTACCCGGCCAGCCGGTACTTGATCTCAGTGTAGCCCGGACACACATAGATTCTAAACCGGAGCCATTTTAAAAAAGGAGCCACATATTAAGTATATAGATGCCCCCAGCTGCTCCCCGCCTGAAACGTCAACACGGGGACAGCCGTAGGTGCTTGTGGGCACGACAGGGAGGGCTCTGCTTCTTAAAATGCCGGAGCAACGAGGGCGCAGGATCAACCAGATACAATCTCAAATAAATGAGAGCAGGTATGTTTATTTTTTATTTATTCTTTTGGATATACTAATCGGGCCCCACTTCACATGGAGGTGGGGTCCGCCTGTATGTGAACATTTCCCTTTAATAGACCTGGCATTGCACAACACTGCCCAAGTTGGACGAACTTCTGGTCCGCCCGAGCCATCTGCCTACCACAATCAGTAATGCCCTTGGGTGTGGGCACCAGACATGTTAAACCATGATCTGGGCTCCATTTCACCCCAGGGCATCTTCTGGATCTTAGCACCCCAATACGGTGATCCCCCTCATTCCTTCTCCACTGTTCGTAACCCCTGCCCCCTCCTTCTCCTATGCATTATACCAAGTGCTCTACAGCGCTGGTAACTGTTAGTTGTAAATTTGTATAATGATTTTTTATTTATTTTTTTAACCAGGAGAGACGCACTAAGCTGAAAGCTTGTTTACAGGTGCAACCTGGGAGCACAAGGAAGTTAAGTGACTTACTCAGGGTCACACAGTATGCAAGTGGGGGCAGTGGGATTCAAATCCAGTTCTCCAGGTTTGCAGCTCAAGGGCTTAAACCACTGCACTACACTGCCTCCCAATGTATGCCACGTTTGTATTTTATGTCAGGTCGGATCTGAAAAAGGACTTGTTCCAGTGCCCTATCCTGGTTAACACAATAAAAATGAAATGAAATAAAAAATGAAAGACATTTTTCAGATATGTTAGTGAAAGGAGAAGGACCAGAGAAGGGACTGAAAGACTAAGGAGAGAACGGGAGGATTGTGTGGAGGGGGACAAGGAAAAAAGCAAGCATCCTGAACAAATTTTTTCGATCAGTGTTCGTGGAGACAGGGGAAGGAGAGGGAACACAGTGAAGTGGCAGGAGCATCATAGAAAGGGAGTTGGACACCAGTCCATATACACAGGATAGAGTCCTGAAGGAACTTGCAAATCCGAAAGTGGGCAAGGCAATGGGGCTAGATGGGATACATGCAAGGATACTGAAGGAGCTCAGAGAAGTGCTGACTGCACCTCTGACAGTCCTGTTCAACAACCCACTGGAGATGGGAGTAGCCCAGAAGGACTGGAGGAGAGCAGCTGTAGTTCCATTTCACAAAAATCGGTAACGGAGGAAGCTGGATATTACAGGACAGTCATCCTGATCCCAGTGGTGGGGAATTATTGGAATCACTGCTGAAGGAAAGGATTGTGGAATATCTTAATACCAGCAACTTACAGGATCCAAGGCAGCATGGATTCACCAGGGGGAGGTCATGCCAAACATATCTGACAGATTTCTTTGACTAGGTGACTAGGGAAGTAGATCAGGATAGAGCAGAGGATGTGGCCTACCTAGATTTCAGTAAGACTTTTGACATTTTCCTCATAGGAGACTAGTAAACAAGCTGGGTAGCCTGGGAGTGGGGCCAAATGTTGTACACTGGGCAAGGGATTGGTTGGGGAATAGTAGTCAGAGGATGGTGGTAAACAGAGTTCATTCTGCATCAGAAAACATATGAGGACAGATTAATGGAGCTCAATATGTACAGTATACCCTAGAGCAAAGGAGGGGGAGAGAGGTGATATGATTGAAACGTTCAAACATCTAAAGGGCATTAACAAGGTGAAAGAGTCTAACATGTTTCAATATAAGAAAAACTGCAGGACAAGAGGACACAGCATGAGATTAGAGGGAGGCCAATTAAGGGGCAATGTGAGGAAGTTCTTTTTCATAGAAAGGGTAGTGGATGCATGGAACGGCCTACCTCTGGAAATGGTGGATATGAATACAGTGCAGAGCTTCAAACAGGCATGGGACAGGCATGAGGGAGCAATGTAGATGAGTCTGAATACATAGGCCGTTGACAATAAAAACATATGGCACTTTCATAAGGTAGAATAAAATGGGCAGACTGGATGGGACTTTGGTCCTTTATCTGCCATCAAATTCTGTGTTTCTATTCTGAGGAAAGGAGAGTGACTAGTAGGATGCCACAAGGTTCAATACTGAGACAGGTCCTCTTTAACGTATTTATTAGTGAAACTGCAGAGGGGCTAGAAGGGAAGGTGTGCCTTTTTGCAAAGGACACTAAAATCTGAAACAGGGTAGAGACTCCACAGTGAGGTGGGTGAATAGGAATCTAGGAAAGCTTGAGAAGTGGTCAAGAATGTGGTGACTATGTTTCAATGTGAAGAAGTGCAAAATCATGTCCTTAGGGTACAGAAATCCAGCGACAGAGTATTTGGACCTCACCCTGGTCCTGCCACCCCAGGGTGTGCTTATACCTGGACAATGGACACCCCCAGTCCAACCTAGACTACTAAATAATGACCAGGGCATGGCTGGTGCCACAATCCTGTAGCGTATGTACCCTGTTAACCGATTACCGTCTTTACTCTGTGTAACTGTTTTTGCAACTTTCTGTAACCACTTTTGCTAATGTACAAGCTTCTTTGTAACTATTGTTTCCTATTTGTTGCCATTGAATCTGATGTCTTTGTATATAATGACATGGAACCTTTGTAAAGGAGTCTTTGACTCAAAGGTATGTTATCCGATATCTTCAATAAATAAATAAATGAAATAAGATGAGGGGAATGGTACTGATGACCACCAAACTGGAGAGAGACTTGGGGTAATCATATCTGATTATCTAAAGGTGGCCAAACAGTGTGACAAGGCCAGTGGGATGCTATGGTGCATAAGGAGGAGTATCACCAGCGGGAGTTCCCATTTGAATCTGCTTAACACTTGGTACCAGGTAGGGAGGACTGAGCTGTTCTACCTAGCAGGGTACCTACGAGGGTCATGTTTTCAACCTGAAGCAAAATGTACATCTCTGCAGTGATTCTACAGCTGCAGTGCCCAGGGATTAAGTTAAGGGAGTTCCCATTTGAAGCTGCTTAACACTTGGTACCGGGTAAGAAGCATTGATCTGGTCTACCTAGCAGGGTACCCACGAGGGCCATGTTTAAAGTCAACATTTGCACTAACTCTCCATCTTGCAGGTGGTCAGTTGTTAATAAAACTGTGGCATTACATTAAACTTGGGCTGGTTATTGACTCCCCCCATTTGATACAGAAATTAGTGGCTTCCTTATCAAGCTCACCAATAGTCGAAACCCTTGTGGTTTGATCAGCTGGAGTGTCTCTAGCACTCACCACTGAACCGCAATTTACCAGACCATACTGACTTACCAAAGATGATGGCAGCACCATGTGTATAGCCTGGACACACCTTGCTATGGGGTTCATCATAGAAACACAGAATTTGACGGCAGATGAGGACTGCTTGGCCCACCTAGTCTGCCCATTTCCCTATGGATAAGCTGCAGATCCTAGTTAGCCAACAGCCTACTTCCTCCTACCCCCCACTAGAACTGCCTTATGTCTGTCCCATGCATTCTTGAATTCCCCCACTGTTTTTGACTCTACGACCTCCTCAGGAAGGCTGTCCCATGCATCCACAACCCTCTGTGAAGAAATACTCTCATATTACCTCTGAGCTGTCCCCTCTATCTTCAAATTGTGCCCCTTGTTCTTGCACATCTCTTTTTCTGAAAGATGCTACCCTCTTGGACTTTGTTGATTCCTTTGAGGTATTTGAAAGTTTCTATCATGTCCCCCCTCTCCCTCCTTTCCTCAAGGCTATACATCTTAAGCTCCTTTAGTCTTTCTTCATATGTCTTCTGGTGCAGACCCTGCACCATTTGGGTTGCCCTTCTCTGGACAGCCTCCACCCTGTCTATGTCTTTGTGGAGATGGGGTCTCCAGAACTGTACACAGTATTCCAGATGTGGTCCTACCAACTGTCTGTACAGAGGGCCAACAACTTCCTGTTTTATGCTGGTGATGCCCGTCCCTATGCATCCCAGTATCCCTGCAGCCCTCCTTACTGCCTTCTCACATTGCTGGCCCACCGTTAGGCCATCTGATATGACTACCCCAAGGTCCCTTTCCATTTTTGTTGTTGTCAGTATCTCACCCCCCATTGTGTACTCTTCCCCTGGGTTTTTGTTTCCCAGGTGCATTACTTTGCACTTCTTTGCACTGAATCTAAGCTGCCATATATTTGACCATTCCTCCAACCTTGCCAAGTCCCTTTTCATCCTTTCCACCACACCTTGTGTATCAACCTTGTTGCAGATCTTTGTGTCATTTGCAAAGAGACATACTTTCCCTTCCAGTCCCTCTGCAATGTCACTTATAAAGACATTAAAAAGGACCAGCCCCAGTACTGAACCCTGTGGTACCCCACTAGTAACCTTCCTTTCTTCACTGTGGACTCCATTTACTATTACCCACTGTGTCCTGTTGTCCAGCCAGTGTTTTATCCAGGCTAACACCCTGGGGATAAGGTGCATTTGCACTACACAAGGGAAACATGTAAATCCAGGGAGCCCAGGTAGAGCCGGTCAAGTAATGTCTGGAAGAGGTTTAAGCTACCCTGGAGCTGGGAAAAAGTAAAGAGCTCAAAGAAGCCTGAAGTAAACGTTAATGCAAGAAGCAGCACCAGTGTCCTGGCTGGTATTTGTTTATTACTGTTGTCTCTCGGGACACGACACAACCAGTTACAAGATGCCTGAGGAACAGCTACCGATGTCTTGGCGTTCTGCATGGATTTAAGCAACTGAGCCACAAAGACCAGTGAAGTGGTAAAAACCCAGAAGGGAACTTTTTTACCTACATTGACATTTTTGTGAAATAATTTATTGATGAAGTGGCATCTCTTGATGTTGTTCTAAGCCATGTTTTTTCACTGTTTGCATTTGCACTGGTAAGACTTGAAGTACTTTATTAAAAAGAGTTACCTCAGAAGACTGAGGCTTTCTTCCATTAAATCTGGGTGTTGCTGATAGACTGACTCACTAGTGTGTATGTTTACTGTTCATGTTTTCCCTGCTACTAGTGCACCAGATTACCTCCATTGAATCTGGGTGCTGCTGATATACACACTAGTGAGCCAGTCTCTTTACCATTCATGTTTTCCCTGCTATTGGTGCACTAGATTACCTCCATTGAATCTGGGTGCTGCTGACAGACTGGCTCACTAGTGCATAGCTTTACCGTTCATGTTTTCCCTGCTACTGGTGCACCAGATAACCTCTTGAGTCACCAACTGATTACTTCAGCAAAATCAAAAACACGTTCTACATTTTAGAATGAAGGAGATAGTTAGATTGAAGGGGAGGATAGGGCAATTGTAGCCATAGTAGATTTGCTATGTGTTTATGGTAGAAGGGTCTGCTACCAGAATGTCGACTTCAAGACAGTTGGGGGGGTGAGGAGAGATCAACTTAGAACCCATAACTGAGGAAGGGCAAGGCAAATTTTATTTTTCTGGCGCCCAATCCCAGAGGCTCTGGGCACCGTACAAAAGACCCAAGCTCAATTTACAGACACACAACTATATCCTCATACAAATCCCATAAATATATAAAACCCTCTAAATTTAAAAACGACTGATAACACTAGTATCAAACAGAGTCTGGAAATGCCTGATTGAACAAGTAGAACTTCAGGCAGGTCTTAAAGACATCCACTAACAGGGCCTCCCTCACCAACAATGGGAGCGAATTCCATAATACAGGACCGGCATCACTGAATGCTCGATTGCCTGCAGTTTTTAATCTTGTCCTCGGAATCATCGGGAAGCCCCTCGGGAAGGACTGGAGGGGCCGAACCGAGGCAGCAGGTGTAAGAAGGTCAGCCAAGTAACAAGGGCCCAGTCCATGTAGGGCCTTATAGGTGAGCAAGTCCACCTTGAAGAGCACCAGTCATTGAACTGGCATCCACTGCAGTTCTCACAGCACCAGGGTGACATGGCAATATTTCGACTGGCCTGTCAACAATCTGGCAGCTGCATTCTGCACTAGCTGCAGTAGATGGAGGGTGCCTCCGGAGACCCCGAGGTAGAGCACATTACAGTATTCTAACCTGGATGTGACAAATGCATGTACCAAGGTGGGGAGGTCAAGGGGCGGAATCAGGTGCCTAATCCTGGCGATATTTCTTAGATGAAAAAAGCTTCCCTTGACAATGGCAGACACCTGTTGCAGGGTCTCCAAGCTCTAAGCATGGAGAAATAAATTGTTGCAGATGGGCTGCACCCTACAGTGCTAAGAGAACAGGGGCAAGAGCTGGCAGCGCCCTTGAACAGTCTATACAACAGCTCGCTGGAATTATAGGTGGTGCCATAGGATTAGAGATCAACAAATATGGTGCCCCTTCGTAGGCGCGGGAAAAGGGATGAGGCACAGAACTAAAGGCCGGTAAGCCTGATGTCCATTGTTTGCAAGATGCTGCAGGTCATTACAAAGGAAAGATCAGTGGAGTTTCTGGAGGCAAATTTATTCAGGACAAGAAGCTGCATGGGTTCACCAGGGGAAGGTCTTGTCAGATAAATCTGATAGAAACAGAAACATAGATGTCAGCAGATAAGGACCTCTTGGCCTACACAATCTGCCCTATTTCCCTACCTACAGTGCTGCCGCAGACCCTACTCTGGATACTATAAATTTTGCAAAACTGCCTGTATTGTCCCTTGCTGGACCTGTCATGCTGAAACTCTTTTTCATACCCCTGACTACAGTAATTTCCTCCTCTGTGCACTTCCTATGTCCCTATCATATCTCCCTTCTTGACTACAGTAATTTCCTTCTCTGTGCACTTCCTATGTCCCTATCATATCTCCCTTCTTGACTACAGTAATTTCCTCCTCTGTGCACTTCCTAAGTCCCTGCTATCAGAATTACAAAATGCATATAACGCAGATATTTGCCTACTTACCCTCCGCTGGAATTAAAACCAAGTGACTTCAGTCCGCTCTCATGTCCATCAGTTCTTAAACCACTCACATATCCACTATAGCAATGAAAAGTTTATTTTTAAAATACCCCTAGCCTTTTCTTCTTCTAGGTTTTCTAACACATCACTGCCTAGTAGTAATCCCAAATTCTTTGCTCTTCCAATGCTAGACTGTTTTCTTTTCTTCTTAACTCCCTCTCGACCATAGTTGGAAAAATTCCAATACTGCATATACCTGGGCAAACTGGGTGGCCAAGGGGTCCTCTTCCATCAACAAATTCTGTATCTCTGTGTTTCCATTTAAGCACATTATCAAGTCATCTACTACAATTAAATTTTTGACTACTGTGATGCAGTCTATGATGCCGCTCCCAAGTCCCCCCTAACCAGATTGGACACTCTATTTAAGTCCTTCTGTCAATTTGTCCTTGATGCTCCATCACGCATTCACCACTGTGACCTCTACAACACCATTTCCCTTCCCCCGCTTGCCAACAGGTGCCTCACTCACTGTGCCAAACTCACTTCTAAATTTTGGTTAGGAGAACTTCTCTCCTACTGCTCATGTTCAAGTTCAAGTTTATTGCAGGAAATAACTTCGTTGAGCACGTTCATTCACAAGGAGGTCCTGAGACATATAAACAAACAAGTACACATTGCATAATAACAACTTCAAATAACAACATCACGGTAATTAAGTACAGTTTCAGAAATGTGGTACATCATGCTTAATTAGGAAATAACCCACTAGGTAATAAGCCTGGAGTGAAGAAAAAAAGGAATGAGAATGAAGAGTGGAATGTGTATGAGGAGTTAACAGCCATAAAGTAGGAAAATGAAAGTATGGAGGAGCAGAAAGGAGCTAGAGGGTGTAGGGGGAATTGGGTGTAATTGAGGAGGGAAAGGAAAATTAGAAATGCAGTTCAGGGTATGGGGTAACATGATTAAGTTAGGGTGGGGTAGCAGGAGGAGGGTAGATTGAGGAGGGAAAGGAAAATTAGAAATGCAGTTCAGGGTATGGGGTAACATGATTAAGTTAGGGTGGGGTAGCAGGAGGAGGGTAGATGGGAGTAAGAGAGACTAGGAAATGGAAGGCTAAAGGGCAAAGGACTGTAGAGGGAGTGGCTATAGACTTCTTTTAGTATACCCATGGAGGACATTTTGGACTAGTGGTCAAGGGCAAGTGCTAGAAGAATACTTCTGAGCTGGAACTATTTCCAGATAGTTGCGAGGCGTGGAGAGGAGTAATAGAGGTGATGAGGTTTAGAAACAGCTACAAGTGTCTTTTATTTTGGATGCAGCCATCCTTTTGAAGAAACTGACAGAGACGATGCTGGAAAGTTTCAATGTGGATTGGCGCTGGTTCCAGAAGGTGGGAAGGGTACTTGATATGGCGCGTTTGCCAAAGGAAGTGTGAGTCCTCAGTACATCAAGGAGGATGAAGTCAGTTTTCCTAAGAGAGTAAGCACTGTTGGAAATACGGATGAGGAATGTTAGATGGCTTGGGATCTTATTCAGGATTAACTTGAAAGTACAGATACATATATGAAGCATACATCTAATCGAAAGTGACGTCCAACCAACAGCTGCATACAGATCAAAGTGGTGGGTTTGGGAGGGTAAGTTTGTAATAAACCATACAGCACAATGATAGAGGATGTCCAATTTTCTTAGGTGTGTAACAGCTGAGGAAGTATAGATTAAATCTCTGTAGTCGAATAGAGGGAGGAATGTGGCCTGAACAAGCCTGATTCTAGTATCTAGCGGAGAAACCTGTTACAGAGGAAGAAACCAAGCCTGGATTTTAACCTTCTTGACAGGTCCTCAAGACGGTCATGAAAGAGTTTGTTATCTAACCAAATGCCAAAATATTTGAATTTGGAGACAACTTCCAAGGGTTCTCCTAAGGAGGTGACAACAAAGTCTTTGGGGGGTCGGCGGAAGAGGAATTAAAAGTGAGGATCATGGCCTTGATTTTCTTGGCATTAAGGAAGAATTTAGCATTAATAAGATTAATTTCTAGCTGGGAAAAATCAGCTTGTCCCTCACTTCGGAAAGTGTTGTGCTAGATGTATACAGTACTGTATCATCTGCAAAGAAATGCAGAGTGGAGTTAGTTATGTGTGTGTCTAGAGTACTGATGTATAGGGAAAAGAGGATAGGGCCTAAGATGGAGCCTTGTGGAACCCCCCTGGCAATCGGCAGGGAGGCTAAAAAAAGGCCATCAGCTTTGACTTTCTGGGTCCTTCCAGTTAGGTAGCTTGTAAACTACTAGGTGGTACGTGGGGTAGCACCTATTTTGGTAAGGTTACTAACTAGTAGATTGTGGTAGACAGTGTCAGACACTTTGCTAAGATCTAAGAATACTGCACCAGTGATCTTCTTAGTATCCACAGCAGAGACCCAGTCATTGGTGACTTTAGCCAATGCAGCAACTGTGCTATGATTGGGCCGAAAGCCAGATTGTGCTGGGTTGAGGAGGGAGAAAGTTTCAATATGGTGCTTTTACTGGGTATAGATCAATTTTTTGAAGACTTTAGAGAGGATGGGCAAGACTGAGATGGGTCTGTAATTATTTAGGTTGCATGGGTCCCCTGATTTAAATAAGGGAAGAATGTGGGCTGATTTCCAACAAGAGGGAACTGTGGCAGTGAAGATAGAAAGGCTGAATATGTGAAAAATAGGGGCAGTGAGATGGAGGTAGCCTAGTTTTAGGAAGAAAGGTTCCAATCCATCATCTCCAGCACTTTTCTTTGTATCTAATTTAAGGAGCAAATCTTCAACATCTTTAAAGTTGAGAGGGAGCAGCTGGAAGGGGCAAGTCGAAGTTTGGGGTGCGATGTTACTGCTGTCTTGGTTATTAGCACGGCCTGCATATGGTGAGGAGTCGAAGGCTAGGCCAGCTGTAACAAAATGGGAGTTAATTTCTTCACGGATTTGGCAGTTACTCTCCACAGTCCTACCACTGCTGAGGATCTTAGACAGAATAGAGGGGGCAGCAGGCTAACCTTCAATAGACTTAAGTGTCCTCCAAATTTTAAGTGAATTCCCCTTTGCCTGTTCGAGGGTGGAAACATAATAGTTTGCTTTAGCTGAGTGAGTGCATTTGACACAGGCATTCCTAGCTGCTCTTAATGCCTGCCAATCTGCTGGGTACTTAGTATGTCTAGCTTTCGCCCAGAGCTTGTCATGGTTTAAGAGTGCGCCTTAAGATCTATTTTAAACTAGGAGTTGGAGGTTTTGCACATACTAACCTTGACCAAAGGTAAATGCTTGTTAGCCAGGGCGATAAGGTTGTCATTAAGGATCACAACGGCCACTTCGGTTGTTTTAGCGAGGTAGAGGTCTTGGCATCTGACCTTGCCTAAGTCAGACAAGTATTTCGACGTACTGAACTTGCGATAGGACCACGTTGGCATGAGCTTGGGCTGATGGCTATCTTTTGCTTGCAATCTTGAACAAACTACAACCCCTGGTCACTCATGACATTGTGGAAGACTGCAGAATGTAGGATTTTGTGGGGATGTGTAGTTAATATAACTTCAAGGAGTGAGCTATTGACAATGTTTAAAGTATTGACCCTGGTAGGTTTGTCAAGTAGCTGGGCAAGGCCGACTTCGTCACAGAAGGATTTCAGATTGCGCGATTTAGGGGTGAGCCAGTCCATATTAAAATCCCCTAGGACTACAGTTTCAGAGTTGGCAGAGATGGTTAAGGTTTTAAGAATGTCAAGGATATCAGTGCCACTCCCTGGGGGCCTATAGCCACCAATAACAGTAATGCGTTCAGTAGACGGGAGGTGCAACTTAAGGGATGCTATCTCATATTCCTTAGGTTTTGATTTACAGGAGCTATCACTTACGGTATACTTAGTTTTAGCATAGATTGCGACTCCGCCCCACCCCTTCTACCTATCAGCCCTATGCAGACTGTAGTTCAGGAGAGTAACTTGTTGGTCAGTATTGATCTTTCTGAGCCATGACTTAGTAATAACAAGAAGATCTGGCTCAGTGTGTGCAGCCCATACTTGTAACTGATCAAATTTGCTCTCTTCCCTGCCTCCCCCTCCCCATTCCCTCAGATCCTCTGTCACTCATACTTTGTTGGTCCCCTGTTGTATGACTCTCATTGGTCAATCAGGCTTTACCCATCGTTTTCTGCAAATCTGGAACTCCCTCCCACCCCAAATATGGCACTCCTCCTCCTCACACTCCCCTGCCTCTGCCTTACATAATTTTCATTTAACTGCTCCTGCTTTAACCTTCCTTAAATGTCCTTCTATGCCTCTGCTCCTCTCCATGACTCACATCACCTATTAAACCTTCCACCCCCCCGCCTGTGTCAGCATGCTGTCCTCCCCCTTCATGACTATGTACTATGTTCCTCAAACATGCTACTTGCAATTAAATGCATGTAACCCCTAGATGGCGCTATCCCAGGGGCTACTACCCCTGCCTGATTTGCCACTAACAGGTTGAGGGGCCTGGATCCAATGGTGGGTGCCTCCACCCAGAGGTCAGGGTTTGCAATAGTTAAACTAACTTGGTCACAGCCCTCTGGGACGCACAACCCCCTTTCTTCCCACTAGTGGCCCACACAGTATATCAGAATTACCTTCACAGTATACACTTACCCCCAGGACTGGTTCAGGCACTGGGACCCCTGTAAAGTAATAAGATACAGTGCAACAATCACAGTACAATACTTTAACATAGACAAATACCAGGCAATATAACTTTGCTGAAACAAGCAGCTCTGATTTATTTAGGGGATATAACAAGGACAGGGGAAATCAGGTTAATTAGCTTATCACTTTACTCATCTATTTATGGCTCTGTGCATAGGCCTATCCTTACCAGTTACTGTCCCTGGGTACCCAAGCCCTAGTGGCTAGTCCAAACTGTGGCAGCTGGTAGGGGCCCTTTCACACAGAGAAAAGAAAAATTAGTTAAACAGTCAGCAGTACAGTAATTCCATTTGGATTTAATGCGGCAATTCAACAGGGAGCGAGCCCTGAATTAGTACTCACGACCTCCAAACAAGATAGGGTCCTTCAACGTCAGAGGGCTACTCTTGAGCTCCACGAGACTCTCACACATTTATATGGTAAACAGTCACAGGCAAAAGTCCTTTAATGGCAGCAGGATTCACTTGAGCTACACAGCCTCCTCACACATTTATATGGTAAAAGAAAGTACTATACCAGGCAGGCTGCTTCTCTATCCCGACCCTAATTACTGCACAATACCGGGAGAACACACAGCAGATTCAGTTCCTGACAGACCGAGTGCAATTCAGCAATTTCTCCAGTCTTCTACAGGGTGAGCCTGGTTTCTACTCTTCAGATATCCTTTGATTCTCTTCACAGGACAGATTCAGTCCTAACAAGCAGTTACACAAGCTGCAGACCGGAACTCAGGGCCTTACACACGCTTTCCGACTAAAACTGCACACTCAAAAGCACAGGGCTCCTTCCTCTTCACTGCCAGAGCTCAACTGAAATTCCAGCAGACAAACCGGCACTTCCTTTGAGTTCCTCCCAGTTCTTGGCTGGATTGGCTGTCACTCACAATAGACTGCTCCTGTTGGTCCAAAAAGGCGCCAAAGTCTAAACTACATCTCCCAGAGTCACTGCCCATACAATCCTCTTGTGGCTGGCTCAGATTACGAGTCCAAGTTCTGATTCGTCCAAGGCACCATTTTAGAGCTACCTTAACCCACACTGATTGGTCCAGTTCAGCAGTTCAAAACTAGAATGGGGAACTAGGCAAACCCAGTTCTGACTGCAAAGAAAGCAGGTTAGACAAACTGTATTTTCATTATTACTCTAAATGATTTCTGGCAAACAGTTACATCTTTCAGATAGGTTCCCTTTGCACTCCTAGTGACTGCACAAATGGAGTGAATTGGCAGCAGCTCGAGTGGTACTCAAGCAGAGAAGCACACAGTCCCCCCCCATAAAAACTAATTATGTCTGCAAGCAGACAGCTCTTAAAGAGACAGTACCAGAGGCTCTAAAAATACTCACTGATAAATGGCTTAAACGTCAAACACCATTCAGGCTTGGAGCATTCAAGCAAGCTCCTGGAAGTCTTTTGGGAACCCCCATTTGCAGGGGGGTTACACGCACATTTCACAGGTATGATATATTTAATTTTATGTTATGTTACAAATGCGACTGAATGATTACTTATATATTTTAACTGTCTTTTTACAAATGTAATTGAATGTATAATTTCTTGTACATTTTAAATGTTAAATTGTATATCTAATTCTTCATCCAATAGTACCCTCCTCCCCAGTCACACCGGGAGACGGGCAACTTGTCGTTCACTGTGCCTTCCTGGTGAAACATTTCAATAAATAAATAAATAAATAAACACTTACTGGTGGGAGTGACTTCAAGACGATCCTTCTGCTCTGCAATCTCTCCCCCCTTCATATCACCAAACGTGAGTTCCTTGTCCCTCGGAAACAGCAGTAACAATTGCTCCAATGAGATGTTGTAACCTACACATCAACAACAGAAGACAATACAAGTGTCATTTGTAATTGGAGCAAGAGAAATGTTACAAAACACACTCCAAGAAAAAGTACATTGTACCTGTAATTGCAAGCAATTGTACATTTATGGATGGTGGCCCACAACACAGAAGCATAGAATCAGATGGCAGGAGACCAAGGGGCCATTTAGTCTGCCCATACTACACTACTTCACCCTACCAACCTACTACACTGGTGGGTTGTCTCCCTCTTCCCCTGCTCCCTCAGCCCTGAATCCAGTGTTGCCCCCACAGGAATTAAGAATCCCCATACCCTGTTCCCGCCACGTTTAAACATATTTAAGGTAGCTGCTCCACTACTTCAACCATGGATTAACCACCCCTTTCATTAAGTAAAACATCCTCACATCTCTCTTGAACTTGTCCCCATATTCTTCAGCCATGCCCCCTAGTGGCTGGTTCTCTGTTCTTCACAAGCAGGTCCTTGCTATTCCCCTTGCATAAATCCCCTCAGGAACTTACATGACCCCCTTCTTGTGAGTGGCCAAAAGTGAGTACATATTTAGGTATTCTGTCCTATCTATATTTTGACTCGAAACCACACCTAGCCCTACCTCTGATGCATCAGTCTTTATCAGAAATTGTTTCTCAAAGTCTGGACTTCTTAAAACAGGGACAGAATATAATGCAGCCTTATTGACAGCAAAATGGGTCCATTTCACAGTATATGGGCACTGTTTCTTCATGAGTTCAGTGCTGGATCTGCCTTGCTGACCCTGGATCATCTAAGTGACTCTCCTATGCACCAGCTTCAGACTGTCTACATCCTTCCTCCAGGTGAAGACTTTGGAACCGAGCACAGTATTCACATGAGGCCTCACCAAGGATCTGCGTTGGGGCAGTATCACCTCATTTCTTCCATTATCGGAACACCTCCCCTTCCATTATCAGAACCCCTCCCTATACACACCAGCATCCTTGACACCTAGCTGTATGTACTGTTACAGTGACTAACTTGTCCCATTATCAGAACTCCTCCCTATACACCCCAGCATCCTTGACACCTAGCTGTATGTACTGTTACAGTGACTAACTTGTCCCATTATCAGAACCCTCCCTATACACACCAGCATCCTTGACACCTAGCTGTATGTATTGTTGCAGTGACTAACTTGTCCCATTATCAGAACCCTCCCTATACACCCCAGCATCCTTGACACCTAGCTGTATGTACTGTTACAGTGACTAACTTGTTTCATTATCAGAACCCCTCACTATACACCCCAGCATCCTTGACACCTAGCTGTATGTACTGTTACAGTGACTAACTTGTTCCATTATCACTATCAGAACCCTCCCTATACACCCTAGCATCCTTGACACCTAGCTGTATGTATTGTTACAGTGACTAACTTGTTCCATTATCAGAACCCCTCTCTATACGCCCCAGCATCCTCGACACCTAGCTGTATGTATTGTTACAGTGACTAACTTGTCCCATTATCAGAACCCCTCCCTATATGCCCCAGCATCCTCGACACCTAGCTGTATGTACTGTTACAGTGACTAACTTGTTCCATTATCAGTACCCCTCCCTATATACCCCAACATCCTTGACACCTAGCCGTATGTATTGTTACAGCGACTAACTTGTTCCATTATCAGAACCCCTCCCTATACACCCCAGCATCCTTTCAGAACCCTTTCTTCTGTAAATGGGCTGGTATCAACTTCTGTATCCAGAGTGTTTCCATTGTTTGTTTTAGGTACCTCTCCCTCTTCATTTGTAAATACTGAGCAAAAATTAACTTGGAATGAGAAAGTTAAAGAAACTTGGAATGAGACTTGGACTCTTCATCAGGATAAAAAATCTCCTCCCTAGGGATAGGGATGCAAAACTGAGGCTAGTCCAAACTGTTTTGGCACTTCCGCTCTATTGCTCCTGGATTGGTTACTTTTGGGCAATCCGCCCTATGACTTGCTCTTTTACTCAGCCTAGACTCTGCAGCTAGACTGCAATTTTCTACCCCATTGTCCTTTTGCCAGGCTGCTTTTCCTAAACTGTAATTTTCTGCCACCCCTGTCACTCTTTAAATCCACCTGCTGCGCTTTTAGACTCCGCCCAGCAGTGCAGCTTGCCAGTTGTAACATAACAGGTTACCTCTGTTGGTTGTCAAACTTATCTCCCCAACACATCCTCCTGAGACTGCTTACTAATAATTTTTTGAGGGTATCTAATTGATGTTGAATCCATTCCCTTCCTCCAGTATCACTATTTTATTAAAGCTTCACCTCCCCTGCTGCTTACACTTCTCTGTGTGTGTCTGTAACCCCACTCAGACTATTCTTTCTCATCCTCCTCACTCTCTGTCCCCCCCCCTTCACACTTACTCTGGTTCCCTCTACTAATCTGCCAGCCCACAGCTGCCTTACTATGCTCCTTCCATCCGAGTTCAACTCCCCTTTGACTCACTCTCCCGCCCTAATTAACTGGAAGCATGACTCCCTTCGTCCCGGTGCTTCACTCTTACCTATACCAACCTACTTTACCCTAATAGATTTATAAAAATTTCTATCTCCTCCCCCCCCGCTACAAGTAAAACTAGATCACTGCCCCGGTATAAATCCACTTCTTTATTATCACTCCTATGGCTATCTTCTGGTGACATTAAGTCTATTTCTGGGTCGTGCCCACTGAACACCCCAGCATCCAAATACACTTCTGCTAGAAAATCCATAATTAACCCCCTTGCCCCTCCCCGTGGCTTAAAAATGCTTAATCTAAATATAAGGAGTCTCCCCCAAAACAGACCATCTTCAGCCTCCTGCTCCTTCAGCTGCCCCAGACATTATCATGCTTTCTGAAACGTGGCTTAATAATAAAATAGGTGATCCCTCACTCTGCATCCCTGGTTACACTATACCCAGACAAGACTGTACCAGTAGGGGAGGAGGAGTGGCTATATATGTATCATCTGCCATACAATTTACCACCATCTCTCCCATATTGGTCCCTGAAGCCTATGAGTTACTATCTTAAAATGATCCCTTCCTTTTTCTAATACCTATTTATGCTGCTGGTGCCTCTTGTCATCCGGGTCTCTCCTCCTCTGTTACCACTGACCTCATCAGTACCATAGTTTCCCATACCCCTTCAGGCAAAGTTTATACAAGGAGAGATTTCAATTTAAACTGGTTATCCCTTCCCTTAACAAAGCATGCAATGAAATCAAGAAAATACAAAATCACACATGCCCACACAATGCAAAGCATCATGGGCTGCATATGCAAATCACCACAGAATGTTATGCTGGTCCAACTTTAAGCAGAATTGCATGGTGCCGAAAGGCCTCTCACACAGTTTGCAAAGGTGCTAACAGAAGACATAGACACGTGTTTCGTCCTACCAGGACTCATCAGTATGCCTTGTCTGTTTGATACCTCAGTGGAATGGACCAGCTACCCCAAGACAGTGTGTCTTGGATATGTTGTGGTGAACCCATTAAAATAAAAAACTAAAAGACAAAGGACCTCTGTACGCAAACACTGAGGCAAGGGTTACCCCAAAGGGCATTTGGCTGGGAAGCCAAGTTTCAAGAAAATACAAAATCACACATGCCCACACAATGCAAAGCATCATGGGCTGCATATGCAAATCACCACAGAAGCATGTAATATATCAACATACGAAATTTGCCAGCAGATAAAGGCCTAGAGGTCTATCAAGTCTGCCTGAATGTGCAGCTAGCACCTTATTCTGCAGCTGCCTCCCTTCCACCCTTCCCCTTCATTAACCCTCCCTTGTCCTGTCCCATCCTCGCTTAGCAGTCCACTGTTCTACTGCATACCACTTCTGCAGGTAACCATTCCACCCAGCCACCACCCTCCTGTAAAAAGTGTCTCTCATCTCCCTCCTGAACCTTCCTCGCCCAGTCTCATATCATGGCCCTGGTGGCCCTCCCCTCCTTACTTTGAACAGCCCCTCTGTACCTGTCTTGTTTATTCCTTTCATGTATTTAGGTTTCAATCATGTCCCCTGTCTCTCCTCTCCTCCAGTGAGCATGTTCAACTCCTTCAACCTCCTCTCATATGATAAGTCCCCAGACCCTTGATCATCTTTGTTGCCCTGCTTCGCACTCCCTCCAGTAACTTAATGTCCCTTTCAGATACGGACGCCAGACTGCACGCAGTACTCCAGGTGTGGTCTAACTAATGACCCATACAGGCAGAATCACCTCTCCTCCTGAGGATATACCCTTGCAATACAACCCAGCATTTTGTTGGCCTTTGCAGCTGCCTTCCCACACTGTGCCGAGTTGTTCATTGACCCTGTGATGAGCACACACCAGATCCTTCTCCTCCTCTGTCTGGCTAGCTGCACTCCCCTAGCTGGTAAGTCCTCCTTGGTTCTTCATCCCAAAATGCATCACCTTGCACTTTTTGGCATTAAAGCCCAGTTGCCAGGTGTCTGACCAGGTTTCAAGCTTTGCCAGATCATCCTGCAACCCCTGCCATCCCCTAGGTCATCCACCACCGCTGCCAACCTTGGTATCATCAGCAAACAGACTGATCTTGCTCTTGATGTCCCATGATATGTCTGCAATGAATATCCCAAACAACACTGGTCCCAACACTCAGCCCTGTGGGACACCACTGCCACTGCCCTTGGGTGTGAGAGCTCCCACCCACCACCACCCTCTGTTGCCTTCCCTGCAGCCAGTTTCCTACCCATCTCACCAGCATTGCACCTGCCCCTGTGCCTACTAACTTCCTTCCCAGCCTCCATGTGGCACTGGGTCGAATGCCTTACTGAAGTCCAGATACAGGACATCCACTGCATGTCCCCCGTCCAGTTGCCTAGTTACCCAGTCATAGAACCCCGACCAGGTTGGTTTGGCAGGATCGCCACGAGGAAGCCATGCTGTCTGCTGTCCTGTAGTCCTTGGCCTCTAAGAGGGCCACCAGCCTCTCCTTCAGGATAGTCTCCATTAGCTTACCCACGATGGATGTGAGGCTCACTGGTCTGTAGTTTCCTCGTTCATCCTTGGGGCCACTCTTGTGGAGGGCACCATGAGCCATCCTCCAGTCCTGAGGTACACACCCAATGTAGTGAGGCATTAAATAGGTCTGCCAAGGTCCTGCAAGGACCTCTGCCAGCTCCTTCAGTACCCTGGGGTGGATGCCATCTGGGCCTGGTGCCTTGTCCACCCTCAGTGCCTTCAAACCTCTCGAACTCTGTCCTCATGATTTCCCATCTGTCACCACTTCCCCTGCTCTGCTATTTCACCCATCTTGGTGTCACCCCTCTCTCTTTAGTAAATACTGAGCAGAAGTACTCATTTAGTGCTTCCCTTATCATACCCTGCTTCCACCCAACCCCTCCTTCCTAATCCTTACTATGTGGTCCTTACAGCTCCTTTTCTCCTGATGTACTTAAAGAAGTCCTTCTCTCCCTTCTAATGCCTTGTGCCAGCCTGAGTTCTGAGATGCTTTGGCTCCCCTTACTGCCCTTGTCACCTTCGATTCTATCAAGTACTCCTCTCTGTCCTCCCCTCCTGTTTTCTTCTTGTATTTCCTAAAGGCAGCTCTTTTCTTCCTTACCTTTCCATGACCTCCTTGCTCAACCAGCTCGGTTTCTTAGCTCTAGCCTTCTTGCTCTGGGCTTTGCAGCAGGTTTTGCTGCCTCCACTATCCCCAACTTTATGAGCTCCCATCTCTGGTTAGTATCCATACTAGATTGAATTCTGGCCAGGTACCCTTTACCACTTCCCCATCCTCCCAAAGTCAGCCTCCTGAAGTCCAGCACTCTTGTGCCAGATTCCACCCTTCCTGCCCATATCCAATGTGAGCCATACTGAGTGGTGGTCACTCCCTGACAGCGGTTCCTCCACTGTAAGTTCTCTCACAAAGTCCCCATTTGCCAGCACAAGGTCAAGGGTATTCCCTAACCTGGTTGGTTCACTGACCATTTGCAGCAGGAAGCTGTCCTGGAAGGCATCCAGCAGTACCTGCTCCCTTCTGTTCCTGGTTGTTGGGGTGCTCCAGTCCACTTCTGGCATGTTGAAGTCCCCCACAATCACCACACTACCCTTCTCGCAGATCCTCCTGATCTGTCCCGCTAGTTCCCTGTCTAACTCCTCCATCTGAGATGGTGGCCTGTACACCACTCCCATTCTAAGACTCCTATTCTTGGAATCCTGGATTTGCACCCAAAGTGACTCTGTACTACCCTCCTCCCCTTCCTCCCTTACACACTTCAGTCCTTCCTTCACATATAGTGCCACCCCCTCCTTTCCCAGTCACCCTGTCCCTACGAAATAACCTGTACCCTGGTACAGACAGGTCTCAGTCATTATATTGTGGCCCATGTTTCCGTGATGGCTGCAATGTCCACTCTCCTCTGCCATAGAGAACCTGCAACTCTGCAGTTTTCCTCCAAGGCTCCTAGCATTAGGGTAACCACCTTCCACCCTTTTCCCTCCTCCCATCCTGCCCTCCTTTCCTAGCATCACCAATAGTACTCATTTGTCCTTTGTCACTGTTATGGGGGAAGCTCATATGATTTCCCAAACCTGTGGTCCCTGCATATCTCTTCCCCAACTGCCACCCCCACTCCTAGTTTAAACTCCAAACTTCCTCTATATATTCTTCCATCCTCTGCTTCAACACTTTCTTTCCTTCCTCACTCAAGTGTAGTCTGTCCTTGGCATAGAGACTACTGTCCTCCCAGGTCCTCCCCACCCCCCAACAGCCCATACCCTTTAGCACAACACCAGGTTCTTAGCCATCTGTTAAATTTCTATTCTCAGCTTTCTTGTTGTGCTTGCCTTTGGCATCGGAAGTATCTCGAAAGTTACTGATCTTCCTGCCCCTCACATAATTGTGCTAGTTCCTCAAACCTCCTCTGACTATATCCACTGTCTTGTCAGCCAGGTCGTTTGTCCCAAGATGTATAATTAAATGAGGCTTGTCCCTACCCCTTCTAGCATATTTCAGAACAGACTGTCCCACCCTTTCCGCTGTCATTCCCTGGCAAGGCCTCCACCCAAATGCGACTATGCCTCCCGCCTTGCTACCCCACCTAACTCCTCTTAGTATTGAGTCCCCAGCACTAAGATTCCACCCTCTTACTCCCTGCTTGCTTCCTTTCATCTCCTCCTCATTTCCAGCTCCTCTTCTTCCTCCTGCACATTATTATGCCCTTTACCCTGTTGCAGTTCTCCCAGCAGAACTTCCCCGCTCCAGTTTGGTCCAGGCATTTATCAATTACTCCTCTAATTTCATCACTTCCCTCCTCCACCTTCTTCCTCTCTAGCAGTCCACAACTAGTTTCTGAAGGCCCTTCACAAATGCCCGCCTCCTCTCTCTTCATAGTAACCTGTTCTCTCCTTTCCACTCCATAACTTTGCCACTTCTTTGCCTCCCTCACAAGTCCCTATCTCCTCCTTCCATTTGACTTTTGTCTCCTGACCTGGTTTCCCGCAATCGCTCTTCCTGGCCTGGGCCCTTGTCTCTGCTTCCTTCTTCTGAGCCTCCTCACCACTGTTGGCTTAAATTGCCTCCTCATCTCCCTTCCTCCTCCCTCCAGTATTGGGCTAAACCCACCCCAATCTGCCTTGCCTGTCTTAGTTCCTCCTGCAGACCTCATCTCCTTTCTAAGTTTTTCTATGTGGTTGCACACTCAAACATCCTCCTACTCTCCAGGCAATGTTTAGAAAAATTGGTAACCGCAGTTGTTGCAGCCTACTACCCTATCCATTGCTGTCATTGCCCACCAGCGACCCCCCACCCTTCCAGATGCAGGATACCAAACACTCCCCAAGTCCCCACTCTCCCTCTATCAGTGCAAAACATTCTTTTGTCCTTACCCTTTGTTGCACACGCTTAGATATGTTGAGCAACTGCTTGTATATTCCTATCCTCACTCAAAAATACTTTAAGTAGCCATTGCACACCTTTTTCAACTCCTACTCCCTTACCCAATGCAATAACTATGTGAAGTAGTAATAATGAAAAGCGCCTAGATTTGCATTTACTCCCTTCCACTGAGAGAGCCGCTACCTTCACTTGCTGCAGTTCCTTCCTTCTGTTATGACAGGTGCAAACTTTACCTGTTTGAGGAAGTGATGTCAGAACCCTAGTACAAAGGAATAATTGACCAGGGTGGTGGGGAGGGGTTTGGGTGGGTGACCAGCCCAAGTCCTCTGGAAACAATCAGGTAGCTGAGGCCTCAGTCAGACAATTAGCACCCTTCCCCACTCAAAACTTTGCAGCTAGTGAAGCCAGCAACAATGAATAAATTCTACCCAAAGAAACAGGACACCAATTCAAACAGCTTCACCAACAATACATCAAAATAGGTTTGGAATTATAAGATATAGGTCTCCAATTCAAAGAAACAGACCAGTTAAATTACACCAATTATGTTTAAAAGAGAAGAAATAGGCCTCACAAATGCAGCCTGCCACACGAGAACCAAACAAATGAGCCCACTTTTAGCTACCAAAACGGGTTTCAAAATTCCAACAGCCCCAAACAATACCCTGCTAGCCCCTTAGTAGTAAGAAAGAAAATAAACATTCTACCAAGTAGAATCCATGAAAAACAATGTAAAACAAGAAGCTACTGTACTGTAGATCTGATCCTGTCCCCCTTCCAGTTCCTTCTGAGAAGCCAAAGCACACCACAACATATCCAAGACACACTGTCTTGGGGTAGCTGGTCCATTCCACTGGGGTGTCAAACTGACGGGCATACTGATGAGTCCTGGTAGAACGAAAACATGTCTATGTCTTCTGTAGCACCCTTTGCAAACTGTGTCAGAGGCCTTTCGGCACCATGCAATTCTGCTTAAAGTTGGACCAGCATAACATTATGTGGTGATTTGCATATGCAGCCCATGATGCTTTGCATTGTGTGGGCATGTGTGATTTTGTATTTTCTTGAAACTTGGCTTCCCAGCCAAATGCCCTTTGGGGTAACCCTTGCCTCAGTGTTTCTGCACAGAGGTTCTTTGTCAATGAAATCAATGCCCATAACCTATTGCAACTTGTTCTGGAGACGATCCACATGAACCATAAAACTGGCAACCATTCCCTGCTCGACTGGACCCTCACTTCCCATCCTCATAGGGTGATCAAATCTAGCATACTACCCAATGCCCTGCATGAACACTGTATGGCCTTCATGGGACACAGAATTCACAAGATTAAGACCCCTATAAAACCCTACAAATTCATTCCTACCACATAAATCTCAGAACCTTGGTCCCCTCCTCCAAGACCTGGCTCATACAAATTGAGAACCTATAGCTTTGCCTGACTCAATAGACGCTGCTTCTGACTACTTTAATGATACATTTCTGGAGATCTGGAACAAACATACCCCACTGCGGCATGCCAGAGTCAGGGTAATCACTACCCATGGATCACCCCTGAACTCTTGGCCTACATAAGAGCCTGGGATCAGCCTTGAAAAGCTTATAACGCCTCTAAACTCCTTAAAGAGCCCATGTCATCACTGGGATAACTTTCCAAAATGTAAGATTTAGACACAATTCAGTTTATATTTCTTCTATCTCCTGCAATTATGTCTGTTTTTTTAACATTACTGAGGACAGTTTCAAGAAATCATGATCACTGTCCTCTAGACTTCATCTGCTCTGGCAGCTTGTCTACACCTGACATCATAATCACCAGTTTATGACATCAAAATTATCTCTACAGCAATTGACTGTGATGTCATAAACAGAACTGTGATGCCAGATGTAGGCAAACAGCCACAGCAGAGAGGGCGGAAATCCTGTTACCATGCAAATGTCCTTAGTAATAAAGAAATAAGCTTGAGAATTACAGGGAAAAACATGAAATATAAGCCTAATTGTGTCTAAATCATAATTTGTCCTAAAGCTGTACCAATGGCATCAGGAGCTCTTTAAAGATTATGACACATACTGCTCTCTACCAAATGTGTGCACAAAAGCTACTTGCTTAGCTAAGGCTGCATACTTCCGCTCTACCTTTCAGTCTAACATAAACAAACCCTCTAAATTCTGGAAAGTTATGCACACCCTTTTCTCCCCCTTCCTCCTCACCCACCCCTCTCCTTAATATTAACAATACTCATATTACTGGCCACCTTAGTGTTGCTACAGAATTCAGTTCCTACTTCACCTCATGCGACTCCGCTCCCCTATCCTCCTTATACCCTCCCGTGCCTGCTGCCTCTCTCTCCTCTCTTATAGTACCCTGTTTGGCTAACTCCTCCTTCACAAAAATTTGTCCCTCTGACATCCTGGATGCATTGTATGCTCTTAACCCCTACAAAGGCAATTCACCTAATGGTTTGGACCCTAAACTGCTTTATCTATCAGCTCCTGCTATCTCTGCTCCCCTGTCTGACCTTCTCAACCTTTCTTTTGCTACAGTTACTATCCTATCTGTCTGGAAGCATGCCATTGTTGTACCACTCCTGCAAACTATCATCCCATTTCCCTCCTACCTACTCTTGCTAAGCTTCAAGAACACTTGGTTCTATCACAGCTCTCTTCTTATCTCTCGGACACAAACTTTTTCACTCCATTGCAATCTGGGTGCTGGAAGAATCACTCCTCTACCACGTGCATCATTAGCCTCACTGATTTCATCCTCTCAGGGATGGACAGTGGTCAAATCACCTCCGCTGTTTTTGTCGACCTAGCAAAGGCCTTTGACATTGTCTCCCAGACCCCTCCACTAAACACTCTCTCCTTGGCAGGTTTAACACACGCTGCCCCCAAGTGGTTCAGAGTCTGCCTGGTAGGCAGGTCCCACTCAGTCAGAATAGCGGACTCCACTTTCCCTCCTTTCCCTATTAACACCAGCGTCCCTCAAGGATCCATGTTGGGCCCTATATTATTCTCAGTATTTCTAAATGACCTGCCATCAGTCTGCTCATCTGCCTCAATCCACATGTACGCTGATGACATGGTCCTCTTCATCTCAGCACAGTCTCCTGATGATGTAGCAACCAGACTTCAGCATGACTTCAATAAAGTCCAGCACTGGTTTCGCTCCCATCAGCTCTCCCTTAACACCAAGAAGACAGTCTAAATGACCTTTGGCATTCAGCAGAGGCTCTCTATGCTCCCTTCCCTCCCCTCCCCTCCTTCTATACCCTTGATGGGACAGTCCTTGAGGACACTCCATCCTTCAGGTACCTGGGGGTTTGGCTTGACCAACACCTCAACTTCTCTGGTCAAATGGACGCCATCCTGAAAAAGCTGTGTCCCAAGCTCAGCGCACTATACAAGAACCATAGTTGCCTCCTGCCACTGGCTAGGTGTGAACTTTTCCAGAAGATGATACTATTTTTGACTATTGTGATGTAGTCTACGGTGCTGCTCCCAAGTCTTCTTTAACCAGATTGGACACCCTTTTTAACTCCTTCTGATGCTTCATTCTGGATACCCCCTCCCTAACCCATCACTGCAATCTCTACTACTCACTGGCTTTTTTCTCTCTAGAAAACCGACCCCACATCCACTTCGCCAGATTTGTGCCTAAATTTAGGTCTGATATGTTCCCCCCATCTTACATCTTCACTATCCATCCTACCTCCTCCTTCCTATTCCCTTAGATCAAATGACTCCCACTTAATGGTAGTCATTCATTGGCCAACCACTGTAGGTCAGATGGCCTTCTCACATTGTTTTCCTAAACTCTGAAATGTGCTCACCAGATTTGCCACTCTTCCTCCCCCACTCCATCCCTTCTGTGCTACATAACTTCCTCTTGGTAAATTGCACCTGTGCCTAATCCCCCCATATCTCCCTCATCTCATCTTACTCTTTTAACCATTATAATACCTATAACTGATCCGACCTGACCCTCCTCTATCCACATTGTTACTTTACCCCCTCCCCACACTACCTTGGTTACCTCTTTCCCTGCTCACCCTTTTAGTTATTTCTCTGTTATTGATATCAACTTGGCAAACACTTAATCTCTAAAAGTTACACTTGGTCTGGTCCCTTAAATCTTTATTGTATATATTGTTCATAACAGGGGTGTAGCCAGGAATTTTAAACTTGTACTCAAAACTGATGCACTGTTGCCCCCCCCGTTATGTAAATATAAACCAAAATATGCACTGCCATGTCACACCATTTCTTCCCCCCCATTTGCCATGTCTGAGTTCAAGTACTCAGTTTCTTCCTGTAATCCTCCTTACTTTGTTTTTCTGCCTGCCTGGTAAGTTGTACTTATTTGTGTATTTGGCTGGTGGCATCAGTGCTCCATTGCAAGCAACGAAGGCCAAAGGGCTCAGCATGACAGAGACATAATGTGTCTCACAATGTCCTAGCTTTCCTCTTTTTGTTGCACCTTCCTGATTTGTTGCCCCGCCTGATTTTTTCACTGTACACTGCTGCATACAGTGCTTATGCCTGCTGACGCCCCTGGTTCATAAGAGCACTTATTTCTGTTATTACTTTGCATTTTCTGCACTAACATAGAAATGCAGACTTTGATGGCAGATAAGGACTGCTTGGCCCACCTAGTCTGCCCATTTCCCTACCTAATGGATAAACTGCAGATCCTAGTTAACCAGCAGCCTCCTTCCTCCTACCCACACTATAACTGCCTTATGTCAGTCCCATGCATTCTTGAATTCACCCACTGTTTCTGACCCCACAACCTCTTCAGGAAGGCTGTTCCATGCATCCACTACCCTCTCCATGAAATAATAGTTCTTCACATTGCCCCAGAGCCATCCCCCCTCTGTCCTCAAATTGCGCCCTCTCGTTCTTGCGCATCTCTTTTTCTGAAATATGCTACCCTCTTTGATTTTGTTGATTTCCTTGCAATACTTAAAAGTTTCTATCATGTCCCATCTTCTCTCTCCTTTCATCAAGGGTATACATATAAAGTTATTTTCGTCCCTCTTTGTATGGCTTCTAGTGCAGACCCTGCACCATTTTAGTTGCCTACTCTGAACTGCCCCATCCTGTCTATGTCCTTGCAGAGATGGGGTCTCCAGAACTGCACAAAGTACTCCAGATGGGGTCTTACCAACTGTCTGTACAGAAGGATAATAACTTCCTGCTTTCTACTGCCTCTCCCTATGCATCCCAGAACCCCCCAGCTCTCCTTACTGCCTTCTCACATTGCTTGCCTACCTTAAGGTTATCCGATATGAGTACCCCCAAGACACTTTCCATTTTTGTTGTTAGTACCCCCCCTCCATTGTGCACTCTTCCCCATGGTTTTTGTTTCCCTTGGGCATTACTTTGCAATTCATTGCATTGAAATTAAGCTGCCATACTCTTGACCATTGCTCCAACCTTGCCAAGTCCCTCGTCATCCTTTACACCTCTCCTTGTGCATCAACCCTGTTGCAGATATTTGTGTCATCTGCAAAGAGGCATATTTTTCCTTCCAGCCCCACTGCAGTGCCACCTATAAAAGGTATTAAAAAGTATCGGTCCCAGTACTGAACTATGTGGCACCCCATTAGCGTTCTCCTTTCTCCAGAGTGTGCTCCATTTACTATTGCTCTCTGTGTCCTGTTGTCCAGCCAACTTCTAACCCAGGCTACCACCCTGAGACCCACTCCCAGGCTGGCTAACTTGTTCCTTAATGTTTTGTGTGGTACTGTGTCAAATGTCTTGCTAAAGTCTAAGTAGGCCATACTTACAGCCCCTCCCTGGTCTACTAATTTGGTCACCCCATCAAAGAAATCTATTGGATTCAACTGACATGATCATCCCGCTGTGAATCCATGCTGCCTTGGGTCCTCTTCCCAGCTGGCTTCTAGGTAATCAACAATTCTTTCCTTCAGAAGTGATTTCCCTACCACTGAGGTAAAACTAACAGGTCTGTATTTTAATGCCTCTGCCTTGATCTCACTTTTGTTTACCCTGTTATGGTACAATGTATAACTCACATTAATGTTTGACTGTATGTATATTCTCCTGATTCCCGTTCCCCCAAAATGCACCAAGAGATGAGCAACTTGTTGTTCAGTGTGCCTTTCCTGGTGAAACATTTCAATAAATAAATAAACTGACGTGAATAAAGTGGACAGCAGTGCATTGCTCACCTTCAGTGTAAACACAAACACTAGAGGTAATGTGAAGAAGCTGGTACATGGTGCCTGGGTTACATAACCAAAGTGGACAGCAGTGCACTGCTCACCTTCAGTGTAAACACAAACACTGGAGGTAATGTGAAGAAGCTAGTACATGGTGCCTGGTTACATAACCAAAGTGGATAGCAGTACACTGCTCACCTTCAGTGTAAACACAAACACTGGAGGTAATGTGAAGAAGCTGGTACATGGTGCCTGGGTTACATAACCAAAGTGGATAGCAGTGCCTTACTCACCATCAGTGTAAACACAAACACTGGAGGTAATGTGAAGAAGCTGGTCACATGGTGCCTGGGTAATATAACCAAGTGGATAGCAGTGCACTGCTCACCTTCAGTGTAAACACAAACACTGGAGGTAATGTGAAGAAGCTGGTACATGGTGCCCAGGTTACATAACCAAAGTGGATAGCAGTGCATTGCTCACCTTCAGTGTAAACACAAACACTGGAGGTAATGTGAAGAAGCTGGTACATGGTGCCCGGGTTACATAACCAAAGTGGATAGCAGTGCACTGCTCACCTTCAGTATAAACACAAACACTGGAGGTAATGTGAAGAAGCTGGCACGTGGTGCCTGGGTTACATAACCAAAGTGGATAGCAGTGCATTGCTCACTTTCAGTGTAAATACAAACACTGGAGGTAATGTGAAGAAGCTGGTACATGGTGCCTTGGTTACATAACCAAAGTGGATAGCAGTGCCTTACTCACCATCAGTGTAAACACAAACACTGGAGGTAATGTGAAGAAGCTGGCACATGGTGCCTGGGTAACATAACCAAAGTGGACAGCAGTGCACTACTCACCTTCAGTATAAACACAAACACTGGAGGTAATGTGAAGAAGCTGGTACATGGTGCCCGGGTTACATAACCCAAGTGGATAGCAGTGCATTGCTCACCTTCAGTGTAAACACAAACACTGGAGGTAATGTGAAGAAGCTGGCACATGGTGCCTGGGTAACATAACCAAAGTGGATAGCAGTGCACTGCTCACCTTCAGTATAAACACAAACACTGGAGGTAATGTGAAGAAGCTGGTACATGGTGCTTGGGTTACATAACCCAAGTGGATAGCAGTGCATTTCTCACTTTCAGTGTAAACACAACCACTGGAGGTAATGCAGAGAAGTCAGTATGGGGTACATATAAGAAGGAAGTTAGGAAACACTTTTTTATGGAGAGGGTGGAGGACATGTGGAATAGATTGCCCACTGAGGTGGTCTGTGCAATCTCAGCAGTAGGGTTTAGGCATAGCTGGGATATACAAGGGTTTAGTTGGAAGCAACAGGGGTTGGTGATAAAATGAGAGGGAACGGAAAAGTGATGCTTAGTGGGCTCAGTATTGCATTTGTTCCCATAGATGCCATACGGCGTCGGAACCATCCATTGCTGGATCGGACCCAAAATCGCCACCGGAAGCAAATGAGTTATGCATTGAAATGGGCAGGCTGGATAGATTAATTGACCTTCTGCTGTCAGTTTTGCTGTTTCTATTTTTTGTGATGTCCTTTGCTTCTCTAACAATTTAGTGCATCACAATACGGAGGTGGAGGGGTAAGTTGAACAAACTTTACATACTGCTGCAGTTTTCAAAAAACTGCAAGAATGTTATAGCAGAACCCCTAAGCCAATCGATTCATCCCATCTCCCTACTATCAACATTCTGTAAGACCTGAAGTCAGACCAGATCCCAGCTCAGAAATTGTGTCTGTTCTTACCTACTGAAACCATGGTTTCATAATTCTGCAACATCACTTCCCTGTGAAGCTTCTTTTCCTGTTCACTTAACATCTTCCACTCCTCTTCAGAAAAAGTAACAGCAACATCTTCAAAGGTTTCTGGTACCTGAAAGGACAAGAGACATGTTTAACTGATCTTGATTTCACTACACACATTGAGAAATCTGCAACTTTTCAACAGAAGAGAAAACGCAATGTTAACATCTGCAGCATTAAGCATAAGGATGAATCAGTCACCCATTCACAAAGGATGAATCTATTCTCCATTTCACCCTAGGGTGTGATGCATTGATGGCAGTTCAATGAACGGGGGGTGCACTAGCAGGCAAGATAAAAGCTCATAATTTTTTTTTGCACCAATATAAAAGGAACAGTGGCTTGGCACTACAGGATGTTCTAGCTTTTATTTATTGGCGGAGTACTACTAATAGTAATGCTTTGTATTTATTAATGGAGTACTACTAGTAGTAATACATTTTATTTATTGATGGATTACTACTAATAGTAATACATTGTATTTATTGATGGAGTACTACTAGTAGTAATGCATTGTAATTATTGATGGAGTACTACTAGTAGTAATGCATTATAATTATTGATGAAGTACTACTAGTAGTAATATATTTTTATTTATTTATGGAGTACTACAAGTAGTAATACATTGTATTTATTGTTGGAGTACTACTAATAGTAATACATTGTTTTTATTTATGGAATACTACTGGTAGTAATACATTATATTTATTGATGGAGTACTACTAGTAGTAATACATTACATTTATTGATGGAGTACTACTAGTAGTAATACATTGCATTTATTGATGGAGTACTACTAGTAGTAATCAGTTTTATTTAGCAACATGAATGAGGCAATTCCTATTGAAGACCTGCTCATTTACAAGGGATTCCCATTTGGCTTATTCCTGGTTACAAAGAAAGGAAAAACAGTGTGCAATACATAGCTATGAAACTAAAAATTAAGACAGAGACACTCCTATAAAATTAAAATTCAACACTATATAAAATAGGTACATAACAAGACGTATGGTTATGTGGTACGTCCGCACCTTCTCTCTAAAGAGGCTGTAGAAATGCAGTATGTTGGGTAGCATATCGTATAAGGCTAACCAATTCCAGTGATCAGACAGCAAACTTGTGGTACTATGACTTGTACAAACCAGTTTTTTTATTTGTTCTAGGTTAACTTGTTATTATATAGCCTCAGATTTTTAGGAATCACGTTCCAAGATTATAGACCTATGAAATAAAAAAGACAATCATCCTATATTAGCCTTTCTTTGGGGCATTTCAAAAATCAATACAGCTTGTTAATCTCATCCTAGGCCTCGAAATATTTATGGAAACACTATAATGGATATAATCAAGGACTTTCGTTTTGAGACATTTGAACACCAGTCCAATAATATGAAGTGGTCTTCTCAATTCTAAATGCAGTCAGTTCAAATTTCTGTATTAGAACCAGTGGTGAGTGTGCCGTCAGGCATCAAGGACAAACCTGGTAAAGTGGTTATACAGGACGTCCATCATATTTATGTAACAAACCCCTCCTAATAGTAGGGGGAGGACGTTGTTACCATATGTGGCCAGCAGCGGAATGTTACTCTGACATCATCCTCCATGGGTGAAGCAGATGTGGGAGGAGCTGAAAGGAGTATACTGATGTGGTGCCTTCAAGATGCCAGCATTCTTGAGGTTCTGTGTTCTTGGGGCTAGCAGTCATTCCTCTTGTGAGGGGAGGGAGAGAAGCAGCTAGGTGAGACTGCCAGTAAACAGTGGACACTCCAAGTGTCCTCTGTGGGTATCTATCCTGAGGTGCAGGCCAGGGATCAGCTGGGACATTCCAGGTATGGGTGCAGGCTGAAGGGGGTAACCAGGCATTGCCATCAAGGTGCTAAGGAGTCAGGGATACTTCTGCATGCGAGGCTGAGGTAGACACACACCATACCCCCAATAGACAGGCCGAAGTACCTGGGCATGGGGTACAGGAGGCTCTCAATGTATACTCTTATCTGGAAGTCTGATCCTGAGAGTGGTAGGAGGCCCTGGACATCTCACCATGGTAATGGCATTGGTTTAACATTATGCGGGACCTTGGAGGTCGAAAGGGAGGGACCTAAAGTACCTAGGATGTGTCCCATATCACTGGAACTGGCGAGCAAGGATCTGGAGTTTGCCACAGTTTTGGAGTTTAGGAGGACCACTGAGAGGGTGCAGAAATCCTAAGGGCTGTCTCCTCAAGGCACATCTCCCAAGGGGTTTCAGGCTTGAGACAGGTTCCCCTGAAGTTCATTATGGCCATCATAATGGACAGGGGAGCACCAAGACCTGTGCCCTGATACAATCGAGAACCTTAGAAAAACAGGTAAAGTAGGTAGTGCATACAGAAAGCAAAAGCCAGGTAAAAGACTCCTCTTCATAACTTACTGTATATGTTGAGGGAAAACTCCCCAAACAATGGTAGGGGATCCTAAGTCCCGTATCACCAGTGTGCCATCCTTGCAGAGTGGGTCACAGTGTTACCTTTTTATGCAACACAAGCGGGATGTGGTTGATGCCCAAGGAGATCTAGGGATCTGGTGAGAGAAGTGCCGATAAAATTTCTTAGGCTGAGATTTTATCCTGATGTTACTGGGTGCCTTGCCAGAATGCCACATTCTGTAATGTGCAATGGCCATGTGTGCAGGTAGCACAAGTAGAAGAAAGAGCAGGGAAGTCAGGTATTAGCACTGAATGGGGATGGGGAATCCCTGGGCACCCTGTTACTCAAGAAGTACAAAGAGGCTACACCTGCCCTGAGGGAGAACTGCGGGGTGAAAGAATGACTAGAATTCACCACAGCAGACAGCGACTAGGCAGCTAGCATGCCATATTTTTTTTTATTTTAGTATTTTTTTTTTTTTTAGTTTTTGTTGACTGGGTAAGTGCAACAGACAAATTCTGCCTATTTTCAGGCACGATCTGGGGGAAGGGGATACAGATGAATGCCAACTGACTTTGAACTAGAATAAGCTGTTGGTGGTATTTTTAGTGAATGGGGGAGAATTTAGCCAGGGCACCAGAGAAATTGCCCTACTCTGTTGCTAGAGGGCACTGCGATGGAGGTATTGGTAGCCACAGTGTTGAAGTCAGTGAAAGAACAGGATGTCTGGGTGGCTGAGGAGTTGGGCTTCTCCTTGGCCCTCCCTTTGCCAGAGACCAACATGGATACGATCCAGCAATGGAAGAGGCCTATGTATTGGCTATGGAACATTTGGATGATACGGTCAGAAACGACTTCCAACCCATTAAAATAACAGAGGAGGTGCCAGCCAGGCCTAGTATTGTAAATCAATCATTGGTAAAAGAAGAGATTCATCAGATGACTGAGGAAGAACAATGGAAGCTCTGTTTGTTACAGGAATGTCTCGCACAGGAAATGAAGCAGCAGCAAGAGGAAACAGGGCTTGTGGCACCAACGGAACAATTACGGCCAAGTGATGGAGCAAGAGTACAATACGTAAACCTGAGGGGTGCAGAGAATACAAATGCAACAATGCAGAAGGATGTGCTATGCTCTGTGAGCTTGCAGGTAAATTTAGTTACAGTGGCAGTCTCGGATGGGAGTGAGGAGACTATGCAAGTTGAGGAACAACCTGTAGTTGAGACACAACCTGGGAAAGTGTAACCAGAAAAGGTCTGCATCACTATAGCTGATAACATTAGTAATGAAACAGAGGTGTCATCAGCACAACAAATTCACTTTAATATAGGTGTCTCGTCTGGTGGAGGGAGACGAAAGGAGAGTGGGAAGGATATGAGTGGGAAACTGAAAAAGGCCGATCGATGATTATTGACTCTGGACGCAAGTCTCCCTCCTTGGAGACTAGTGGCATCTAAGATGGTGCTGCTGGCTCTTTGTCCACTCCAGCAGGCTGGGTAACTTCAGCTTTGGAAGCTGTTGGCTGAATAAAAAAAATTGGCAGGTGCTGGGTGGGATGCAAATCTCTCTGATCTGATGGAAGGTGTGTTATTGTCAGATTTAATTACTCATAATTCTGATAGGCCCTCAGTGCCTGCCCAGCCCTCTGTGTCTCTTTTAACACCAGGGCAAAAATCCCCAGCATCTGAGATGCAAATAGTTGTAAACTGGGGCCAGAATCCAGTACTGAATGTGATCAGGGGCTTGGAAGGTGATGTACCCCTGACAGAAGAAGTGGTTCCCCCCACCGAGACAGGGAAACAAGGGCTGTTGACGGAGCCAGTGGAATCAGAAGTCCCTCTGGCAAAGGAGAGACAGGTGCAATAAAGGCCTGGAAATGTCTGGCATGGTAAAGTTAGCAAGCAGCTTTTCCCAGATGACATATGTCATGCATCAGAGTCGGCAGCTAGGTGGAATGCTGTCCAGCTGAAATTTCATGGGGACTTATCTGATGTTCCAGATAGGCATTTTTTGGGCAGACAGCTGCTTAAAGGCAGCATGAAATGCTATACCTGAGGTGTACACATTAATACATGTGCCGGGGGATTCCCTGTTTGACAGTTTTAAACATCCAGCTGGGCTTGACAGGTTTTCAAAACAATATCAAATGCTGAAACACACTCCCTTATGGAAGCCTTTCTTGGCAATTCCTTTAACTAAGCCTTTGACAAAGAAAATAACTTATTTTGCAGCGAGGAGGGGGTCAATGTTGCAGACATAGCCTACTGGTCTAACAGTATTGTACGGTCAATGGTTATCCGGAGCCCATCCTTGATGATGAGCACTTGTGGACAGGAGGATGGAAGTATCAAGTTATGTTAAAAATATGAACAAGGTTTAACAAAATATTTGTATAACTTTTTTTTAGAGGGGTGGAAGGGACAGAGGGGTGATTTTTTTTTTTACCCAGGACAATCAAGAGCATGTTTTAAGTGTGGCAATGTGGGTCATTTGAGTAATGCATGTGAGAAGCAAATATGTGGTCTATGTGGGGAAGTGGGACACGTAGACGCACAGTGTCACCAGGCCACAAGATGTAATTTATATGAGGAGTATGGGCATACTTTTTGTGCATGTTCCTGGGCTTCACACAACAGTCTTGCTCAAGCCATAAGGGCATAACAGGATGTTTATGTAGCTACTGCCCAAAAAAGGACAGATGCAGATGCAAGAGCTAATGCTGAGCCCAGTAGATCCCAAACCTCAAAGAGTAGTTAGAGCCAAGAAAGATGCCCCGTGACAGATGACATGGTTAGGTGTCAGTCTGTCCCTGCAGTAGTATCTGACGTGCAGGAATTGGATGTCACAGAACAGAGTGGAAATGGAGACATCACTAATTGAGGATGTGGATAAGCCATTCCCCTCTCCCTCCCCCAAAGGTGGTACTAATACAGAAAAGTCCTCAGAGGGCAAGAGAGCAGAGTCCTGAGGGGTCTGAGAAAGCTAGTAGCATTATGCCACCTCCGGAGGTGACACAAGATCCACCCTTCCAACGCAATACCCAATCTAGGTCAGGAAAGCCACTAGTGAAAGCTCAACAAGTCCAATCAGAATCTGTCCCAGTCCCCTTGGTAAATTCCAATCCTACTAGAACAGGAGGTTGAAGATGAGGGTATGGATTCAGATATTTTGTCAGTTACCTCTTTGCAACCAGAAGTAGCACAGGAAATGGGTGTTGGCGACAGGCCTAAACCAAAGAAGAGGAAAAAAGGAAAGGATTTCTTTTTCATGGGTGTAACCCCCCTGCAAATGGGGGTTCCCAAGAGACTTCCAGGAGCTTGCTTGAATGCTCCAAGCCTGAATGGTGTTTGACGTTTAAGCCACTTATCAGTGAGTGTTTTTAGAGCCTCTGTACTCGTCTCTTTAAGAGCTGTCTGCTTGCAGACATAATTAGTTTGTATGGGGACTGTGTGTTTTTGATTGAGTACCACTCAAGCTGCTGCTGCCAATTCACTCCATTTTGCAGTCACTAGGAGTGCAAAGGGAACCTATCTGAAAGATGTAACTGTTTGCCAGAAACCATTTAGAGTGATAATGAAATTACAGTTTGTCTAACCTGCTTTCTTTTGCAGTCAGAACAGTGTCTGCCTAGTTCCTCATTCTGGTTTTGAACTGCTGAACTGGACCAATCAGTGTGGGGTAAGCTAGCTCTAAAATGGTGCCTTGGACGAATCAGAACTTGGACTCATAATCTGAGCCAGCCACAAGAGGATTGTATGGGCAGTGACTCTGGGAGATGTAGTTTAGACTTCAGTGCCTTTTTGGACCAACAGCAGCAGTCTGTTGTGAGTGACAGCCAATCCAGTCAAGAACTGGGAGGAACTCAAAGGAAGTGCCCGGTTTTGTCGGTTGGAGTTTCAGTTGAGCTTTGGCAGTGAAGAAGGAAGGAGCCCTGTGCTTTTTCAGTGTGCAGTTTTAGTCAAAAACGGTGTAAGGCCCAGAGTTCCGGTCTGCAGCTTGTGTAACTGCTTGTTAGACTGAATCTGGCCCTGTGAAAAGAATCAAAGGATCTCTGAAGAGTAGAAACCAGGCTCACCTGTAGAAGACTGGAAAATTGTTGAATTGCACTCGGTCTGTCAGGAACTGAATCTGCTGTGTGTTCTCCGGTATTGTGCAGTAATCGCGATCGGGATAGAGAAGCAGCCTACCTGGTATAGTACTTTTTTTACCATATAAATGTGTGAAAGTTTCGTGGAGCTCAAGAGTAGCCCTGCTGACGTTGAAGGACCCTATCTTGTTTGGAGGTCGTGAGTACTAATTCAGGTCATTCCTGTTGAATTGCCACATTAAATCCAAATGGAATTACTGTACTGCTGACTGTTTAATTTTCCTTTTCTCTGTGTGAAAGGGCCCCTACCAGCTGCCACGGTTTGACTAGCTACCAGGGCTTGGGGCACCCAGGGACAGTAACTGATAGGGATAGGCCTGCACAGAGCCATAGGTAGATTATTAGAGTGATAAGCTAATTAACCTGATTTCCCCTGTCCTTGTTATATCCCCCTAAATAAATCAGAGCTGCTTGTTTCAGCAAAGTTTTACTGCCTGAGGTATTTGTCTATGTTAAAGTACTGTACTGTGATTGTTGCACTGTATCTCATTTCACAGGAGGTCCCAGTGCCGAACCAGTCCTGGGGTAAGTGTATACTGTGAAGGTAATTTGATATATTGTGTGGGCCACTAGTGGGAAGAAAGGGTTGCAGTGTCCCAGAGGGCTGTGACCAAGTTAGTTTAACTATTGCAAACCCTGACCTCTGGGTGGAGGCACCCGCCATTGGATCCAGGCCCCTCAACCTGTTAGTGGCAAATCAGGCAGGGGTAGTAGCCCCTGGGATAGCGCCATCTAGGGGTTACATGATATTTTAAATTTAAGAGCTTGATGATCTTTTCTTTTGTATGATGGGGCATTTCATTTATTGCTAGTAATGTCAACAGCATTAAGTCTCAACAGACAAGAAAGGTAACCTTTGCAAGCTTAGCTGCGAGTACAGGACAGATTATTTTGATGCAGGACACTGGGCGCAGACATCAAGGCAGCACAGAGGGAGCGGAGCTGGGGTTCTTCCTTGTGGTCATTAGGGGAAGAACAGGGTTCTGGATTAGGTTTCCTGTTTAAGGGGATGGAAATAAAAATCTTACAGGTTCATCCAGGTAGGGTCTTCATATTAGATGTGGTCCTATATGGCATTGGGTATCATTTGATTAACATCTATGGTCCTCAGACAAAAGCAGAATGTTCAGCTCTTTTTTAGAGAGATTGAGCCGTATCTGCACACCTCGAAGTTGGTGATGTGGGGGAGGGGGTGATTTTAATTGTGAGCTTACAAAGTAGAGATTGGGGAAGAAAGACACAAAAAAAATCTTTATTAACTAACATACTAAAATGCCAGCAGAATAGGCCTAACGGTCTTTCGTGTCTGCTCGTTTGGTCAGCCCCCACCCTGGGTGCTGACCCCCTCACCTTCTCTGGCTTCTCCCTTCCCAGTTCCGGGTATTCTTGCTGCACTGGATTTTGCTTCCAGAACCCTTCCCCTGTACCTGTCCCACCCCCCTCTTGAACCCCTCCACCGTCTCTGCCTCCACCAGCCCCAGAGGCAGCGCATTCCATGGCTCCACCACCCTCTCAGTGAAGTAGCACCTCCTCCTTTCTCCCCTGAATCTTCCCCCCTCCAGCTTCCACCGATGCCCTCTAGTAGCCCCTTCCTCCTTCCTTCGAAGCACCCTGATTCTTCCTCCCCTATTTACCCTCTTCATGTACCTGAAGACCTCTATCATGTCCCCCCGGTCCCTTCTCTCTTCCAATGTGTACGTATCTAGCTCTTCGAGCCTCTCATCATAGGTCCTGTCCCCCAAGCCCCAAATCATTTTGGTTGCCCTTCTCTGGAACCTCTCCAGGAGTTTAATGTCCCTCTTTAAGTGTGGCCTCCAAAACTGCACGCAGTACTCAAGGTGTGGCCTCACCAAGCAGTTATACAGAGGGAGTATCACTTCCTCCTTCTGAGGTGATCCCTAGCGATGCATCCCAGCATCCTGTTGGCCTTGGCTGCTGCCCTCCTACAAGTCTCAGAGTTGTTCATCTTGACTTCCACCACCACCCCCAGGTCCCTCTCAGCCATCGAGACTTGTAGCATTCCCCCCCAGGGTGTACACTTGGCCAGGGTTTCTAGCCCCCAGGTGGAGTACCTTGCATTTCCCTGCATTGAACCTCAGCTTCCACTTTCTAGACCATCTTTCCAGGGCCTCCAGATTCCCCTGTAGGGCCACCCTCCCCTCCTCCCCATCCACCACCGCCCCCAGTTTTGAGTCATCCACAAAGAGACTCATCTCACTCCTGATTCCTGTCCTTATGTCAAAGACGTAGGCGTTGAACAGGAGGGGCCCAAGAACTGATCCCTGTGGGACCCCACTAATGACCCTCCTTGGGGATGAGACTATCCCGCCAACTACAACCCTCTGGGTCCGGTCCTGGAGCCAATTGCCTATCCATCTGATCATCTGGTTCCCCAACCCCATTTCTCCCAGCTTATCCAACAGGCCCACATGAGGAATAGAGCAAAATGCCTTGCTGAAGTCCAGAAAGAGGATGTCCACTGGTCTACCCAGGTACAAGGCACTCGTCACCCAGTCATAGAACGCCACAAGGATTGTCTGACATGATTTCCCTGGGATGAATCCATGCTGTCTATTGTCCAGGCACCCTGACTTTTCCAGGTCCCCCCCCAGCCTCTCCTTGACAATGCCCTCCATCACCTTGCCCACCACCGATGTCAGGCTGACAGGCCTGTAGTTCTCTGCCATCTCCCTTGATCACCCCTTGTGGATAGGCACTATATGCGCCACCTTCCAGTCCTGGGGCACCCACCCTGTCCTCAGAGAGATGGTCAAAGCTCTGCCAGGGGTTTCGCCAGGACATCCGCAAGTTCCTTCAGCACTCTGGGATGTAATTTATCCGGCCCCGGTGCTTTCTCCTTCTTAAGGGAGCTGAGGGCTCCTCACTCTCTCTGCTGTGATTTCCACTTCCGGATCCTCTTCTCCCTGCTTAGCCTCCCCTCCTGCCAGTGATGCCTCCTCTCCCAGACCCACCGATCGGCAGGGTCCCCTCCTCAGTATCTCTGTCTCCTCCCATGTATGATGCAGCACTCTATTTTCCTTGGTGAAAACTGAGGTGAAGCACTCATTTAGTACCTCAGGCTGCTCCCCCGGGTCTTGTGCCCATCTCTCCCCTGATTTAATCCTGCAAATCTGCCCCTTCACTCTTCATTTTTCCCCAATGTATCTAAAGAACCCCTTGTTCCCTCTCCTAATTTCCCTGGCCAGGTTCTGCTGCTTCCTTGTCTTAGCCGCCCTCACCACCCTAGTGGCCCTTCTAGCCATCAGTTCATACTCCCTCGATCCCTTTCACCCTTGAGCACTTGAATTGCCTATAGGCTGCCTTCTTTCTCCGCACCACCTCCTGGACCTCCCTGGTCCACCAGCAGGGTTTTCGGGCCCTACCACATTTGCGTCTTACTCTGGTACAGGTGTGGGTAGCATCCTGCACCCCTCTCCTGATTATTTCCCACCTACTGTCAGCATCCATGTCTGACCCAATCCCATCCAAATGCTCCTTAAGGATCCTTCCCATTTCCCTAAAATCCACCCCCCTGAAATCAGTTACCTCTGTCTTTGTGCAGCCTTCTACCCCTCCTAGGTCCAGGCAGAACCAGACTGTGGCATGGTCACTTCCCGCCAACGGGTCCCTTACCTCCAGGCCCCCAATCTGGTCACTGTCTGCCAGGACCACATCTAGTACCCGCGCCTCCCTGGTCGGCTCCCCCACCTGCTGAGTTAGGAATGCGTCTTGAAAGACATCCAACAACCTCTGTTCTCTGGTCACAGAGGATGTCAGTCTCCCAGTCTGTTCCTGGCATGTTTAAGTCCCCCAACACCACCACCGTTCCTCTGCCCAGTCTGCAGTGTCTCCCAACATCTGCCACCAGACTCTCCTCCAGCTCCTCCGTTAGGGCAGGGGTCTATACACCACTCCTATTTTTACCTCTTGCCCCCCCATCAAGGTGACCCAAATTGCTCCACGGTTCCCTCCGGCCTCTACTCCCCATGCCAATGCAGTTTTTGATCATCATTGCTACCTCCTCCCCCTTCCTCCCCCTGTCCTTCCTGAACATAGTGTAACCCTCCAGGTTCAGGTTCCAGTCGTGCACCCTGCGGTGGCCCAAGTCTCAGTGACCGATGCCACATCCACTGCTCCCTCAGTTAGCATCGCCTGGAGCTCAGGCATTTTATTGCCCAAACTCCTGGCATTTAGCAGAACTACCTTCCACCCTTTCCCTATACTTCCATTTCCCCTGCTCATGTTCCCATGGGGATTCTGTTTTCCCCTGGTCTGCACTCTACCAGTCGGCCTTTTCCGCAATCCTCCAGCTCCCCAGGGGGGTGGAGACAGAGTCCTCTTACCGCACCCCTTGACAGCCTTTTCTCCCATCCCTCCCCTTCACAAGTTTAAACCCCACTTTTCACCAATGAACCTCTCTATTTTCAACTTAAGGATTCCCCTTCCCTCCAAATTGAGATGGAGCCTATCTCTAGCACACAGCTCCTTATCCTCCCAGGTCTCCCCCCAATCCCCCATCAACCCATACCCTCTGGCCTCACACCACTCCCTGAGCCACTGGTTTATCTCCCTAATCTTCCTTTTGTGCTCCCCACTAGCCCTTGGCACTGGCAGGATTTCTGAGAAGCAAACTGTGCATCCTATGTCATGACAGACCCTGGCAAATTCCCTTTATCTTGCCTGTATCTCTAGCTCGCTATTTTCCTCAATGTCATTTGTACCCAGGTGGACCAGTATGTCCGGGGAACCCCCACAATCCTTTGCCAGCTGATACACCTCGTTCTTAGCCCTGTGCACCGTTAGTCCAGGGAAGCATTTTGTTCTAACTGGCCAGGCTTCTCCCTCCCTATCCCATTTGATACCCCTGATCATAGAATCCCCCAACAGGAGTACTCTGACCACTCCTTTTCCTCCATTTCCCCCCTTCCATGTCCCTCAACCTTTCTACCGGCCCCTCCACCCAGCCGGCTCCTTGTTCCTCCCCCTATCTGGGTGCCACATGCCACCCCCTCCTTATTTACCATGGCCACCCCTCCTCCAATCCTATGCCTCTCCTCCTCCTGAGTATCCTTCTGTACCTTGCTAACTCCCCCCTCACTGCTCACAACTGGTCCTTCTCCCCCATCTGCTAAACTAGCCTGGCTCGTCCTCCCTTCTTTCCTGTCTCCATTTAGTCCCTCCTTGCTTGTCGTGCTCCCCTGGCCTAAACCCTCAGCTCCCTTTACTGAATCCTCCTTGTATTTCTGGTCCTTCTCCTTTACCTTTCCTCCCAACTGGTCCTTCTCCTTACGCTTCCTCCTCTTTCCCCTGCCCTCCTGCTCTGATTCACTGCTTCCCCATTTTCCTGCAATCCAGGTTCCCCCCTGTTCTTCCCACTATCCGGCCTCTGCCTCCTGCTCCCCACTCCCTTTCCATCTCTAACCACCCCTGTCGTGGCTACTTCACCCCCCTCATCCTCGAGCAGAAGAAGAGAATTGAAGCAGTTATTGAGTTTAAGGTCTGATCCACCTCCCCACCTTGCTTCCTTCTGTCCAGCCCTGGCCATCTGCCTACTTCCCTGAGAATGTTGTCCCTCTGTCCCTCCTTTGTGAGGGTCCCCAGTGACACTAACTCCTTAAAAAATATTTTAGAGCACAATAAGTTGTGCAATTTTTATGATTTATTACAGGACGTACCTTGCCATACTTTTTATAAAAGCCATTTATCCTCCAGGATTGAGTTTGATTTGTGTCAGATAGGATGACCAGTGTAGGAGTTTCTGAGTTCCCCTTGGAAACATCTGACCACGTGGCCATATAGGTTATAACTGGGCAACAACAAAGAGTTCCTATGGGGAGAGGGTACTGGAAATGTATTTATTTATTGAATTTTGATGACCAGGTAGGCCCACTGGGCCCCAGAGGTCCCTTTTTCAGGGGCGACCCAGGAGTTACAGGACTGGTAAGATACACAATTAGTACAGATACAGCTTATGTTGAATGTGGAAATCTTATAGGAGCCAGACCTGTAGAATGCCACTGGTGACTTTTTGAAGGTGAGAGCTGGCATTAGTTTCCTGTATGATAGGCCCACTGAATGGTGGGAAGATACTGAGAGAGAGAGAGAGAGAGAGATCTGAAAATTGGTTTATTCAGACATCAGGGGCAAGGGACAAATCCCAGTATTTACAATATTTGGGATGGAGGACAAAATATTTACAGCTACTTTCGCAGACTTATGAGATAGAGTGTGGCAGCAACTTCAAATGGTTAAGGAAAAAATGTATACTTATCATAAAGAAAAAGAAAGAATATAAGATAGACAAACAGCAGAAATTCCAGACCAGAGGAACTGAAGACCAGGTTAATCCATATGACTTGGGATTACAGACAGCACAGAAAATATGTTTTACTGTATTGAAAAGTGATAAAAGGGTTTTAGTACAGGATAGATGGGGGATACAGCAGGTGGTCCAGGCACATGTACAAGCTAAATTTCAGGCAGTGGGATTGGTATATAGTAACTCCTTTCTTCAACATCTGGAGATACCTCCTTTGTTACCAGAGGAAAAGGTAGCAGTGGTAGTTCCTTTCATGAAAGAGATCCTTTGGGTAGAGGGTGACAGTGAAAAAGCAGGGATACTGAATGAATATTTCTGCTCAGTATTCACAAAGGAAGAGGAGGGGGAGTTACCTAAACCAAGCAAGAGAAACACTCTGAAGACGGGGGTCGATACCAGTCCATTTACAGAAGAAAGGGTTCTGAAAGAACTAATAAAATTGAAGGTGGACAAAGCAATGGGGCCTGATGGGATTCACCCAAGAATTCTAAAAGAACTAAGGGTAGAACTAGTGACACCGCTGACTACTCTCTTTAACAAATCATGGGAGGATGGGGTGGTACCCGAGGACTGGAGGAGGGCAGATGTGATTCCTCTTCACAAAAGTGGGAGCAGGACAGAGGCAGGAAACTACAGACCAGTTAGTTTGACCTCAGTGCTAGGGAAAATGATGGAATCACTTCTGAAGGAAAGAATTGTTGAGTACCTAGAGTCCAGTGGGGCACAGGGTCCAAGGCAGCATGGATTCATGACGGGAAGGTTGTGTCAGACGAATCTAATAGATTTCTTTGACTGGGTGACCAAAGTAGAAGACCAGGGAGGGGCTGTGGACATGGCCTACCTAGATTTTAGCAAGGCATTTGATACAGTCCCACACAAAAGATTAATACACAAGATAGCCAGCCTTGGAGTGGGTCCCAAGGTGATAGCCTGGATAAAAAATTGACTAGACAACAGGACGCAAAGGGTAGTAGTAAATGGAGTACACAGTGAAGAAAGAAGGGTTACTAGCGGGGTATCGCAGGGTTCAATACTGGGACCGGTCCTTTTTAATGTCATTATAAGTGACATTGCAGAGGAACTGGAAGGAAAAGTATGTCTCTTTGCAGATGACACAAAGATCTGCAACAGGGTTGATACACAAGATGGAGTGGAAAGGATGAGAAGGGACTTGGCAAGGTTGTAGGAATGGTCAAATGTATGGCAGCTCAGATTCAATGCAAAGAAGTGCAAGGTAATGCACATGGGAAACAAAAACCTAGGGGAAGCGTACACAATGGGGGGTGAGATACTGACAACAGTAAAAATAGAAAGGGATCTGGGGGTAATTATATCAAATGACCTAGAGGTGGGCAAGCAATGTGAGAAGGCAGTAAGGAAGGCTGGGGGGATACTGGGATGCATAGGAAGAGGCATCAATAGTAGAAAACAGGAAGTTGTTATCCCTCTGTACAGACAGTTGGTGAGACCCCATCTGGAGTACTGTGTGCAGTTCTGGAGACCCATCTCCTCGAAAAGACATAGACAGAGTGGAGGCTGTCCAGAGGGAGGGCAACCAAAATGATGCAGGGTCTGCACCAGAAGACATACTAAGAAAGACCAAAGAGCTTAATATGTATACTCTTGAGGAAAGAAGGGAGAGAGGGGACATGATAGAAACTTTCAAGTATCTCAAGGGAATTAAAGTCCAAGAGGGTAGCATCTTCCAGAAAGAGATGTGCAAGAACAAGGGGGCACAATTTGAAGATAGAGGGGGACGGCTCAGGGGTAATGTGAGGAAGTATTTTTTCACTCAGAGGGTTGTGGATGCATGGAACGGCCTCCCTGAGGAGGTCGTGGAGTCAAGAACAGTGGAGGACTTCAAGAATGCATGGGACAGGCATAAGGCAGTCCTAGTGGTGGGTAAGAGGAAGTAAGCTGTTGGTTAACTAGGATCTGCAGCTTATCTGATAGGTGGGAAAATGGGCAGACTGGGTGGGCCAAGCGGTCCTTGTCTGCCGTCAAATTCTATGTTTCTAGAAGCAAATGATTTGATACCTTTTAATGGACCAACACAGGTGTAACAACAAGAACAAAGTACTCTAGCTTTCGGACCAACCAGTCCTTGTTCAGAAGCTAATGGCCTCTTTATGGAAGAGGAAATTAGGGCAACAGTGGGTGAATTATCGACTTGAACTATACCTGGTAAGGATGGAATTTCAAATGATTTTTATGAATTTATCATCGATATACTGACACCTTGGCTAGAAATGGGATATGAAGCCATTTGGCAGGAGAACAGGTTAGTACCCAGTATGAAGGAGGGGGTTATGACCTTTTTTTTTTTTAATTATAAAAAAGGGGACCCACGTGACATAAAAAATTGGAGACCTCTCAGTCTGCTTACTTCTGATCTTAACAAAATTATTAATGGTCACATTGGCTAGACTTACACAAACATTGATTCTCCCAGTTCAAACTTGTGCAATCCTGGGTAGAAACATAACCCAAAACTTAATCAATATAAGGGAGACTGTGGATCAGGGGTTACATATGTATTTAGATGGGTATATGCTGTCCATTGATCAAGAGACAGAATTTGACTCTATCAGGCAAGAGTATGTTTGGGCTGTATGCAGTATTATGGAATACCTGTATTATTGATACATTTATTAGAAACCTTATATGCAAATGTACAGGTTACTTCTTTGATAAATGGACATCTTGGTATCCCTATTTTTGTCAGGAATGGGGTTCGACAGAGCTAACCCATGAGTCCACTATTGTATGTGTTTGGCTGGGATCTGCTCTTTAGAATGATAGATGAGGCTAACAGACCTATTCAGAGTCAGGCAGGGGTAGTTTTTATGATTTTATGCTGATAATTGTATTTTGTCAGTGGCAGATGTGGAATCTGGGAACAGAGTTCTTCAGGTGATACGACAGTTAATGGAGGTGACTGGAATACAGATTAATATGGGGAAAAATAATACTTTGGTTTTAGCCTGGTGCAGCTCAGGTGGTTGATACTTTTCCCATTCCTATGACAAAAAGGAATGTTAAAATATTAGAGATCTATTTTTGTACAACAGGGGCGGACTGCCTCAATTGGGATAATATATATGATGTGGCATTTCAGAAAATGACTTCCTGGCATGCTTGGAAGATGACAAGAAAGAAAAACATGATTTTACTCTGGGCATATGTAGTCCCAGTTTTTCTATATGTTTCACATATTTTTCCTTTGCCTTACCGCATGCATGCTAAAGTTATGAGCCATTTTTCTCTTCTGCTCTGGGGAAGCAGATTGAATCCGGTAAAGAGAGTACATACATATAGGGCCTGGAAGAACGGTGGGTTAAATATGATACAACCTTTACTGCATCTCTTTGGTAAGTTTTTTATAGCTCCATAAGACCGTTTTAGTGCAGAAACCGAATGTAGGAGTTCTTTGTATGACATTGCGAGAGCCCCTTTTTTACAAGCCTCAGGTAGGGGGAAATGGCATGTTTCTGACAGAAGTCTCCCAACCTGCTTACAAACTACTTTGAAATATACTGTATAAGGACATGGAAAATTGAGCTCAGCTGGTTTTTAAATCAGGAGAAAAAAACAATTTTATAAAATCATTGTGGAGAGATGTTTCTTTGAAGAACCTTTGTTTAATGTGGCTTCAAATATCAATATAGAACAACTATTGGTTAGTATAACAGAGCTCAGGATCCCGCTGAGGATGCAAGATGTTAAGGGGTTATGTGGACACCAAAATTTAAATGTTAGAGGTAACCAAAACCACAAACGTTATGAGACAGAGGCTATGGAGAACAGATATGTCAGGGACAGCTAGAAACGATACAGCACTTATACTGTGACTGTATACATGTACAGGGTTTTGGCAGGCACTAGCAGCACTGTGGGGTGAAGCTCTGTTTCAGAATACGACATATGATCTGTTAATATTAGGACACATACCGTTTGAATGGCAGAAATGGCACAAGAGTACAGTTGATGTAATTCTAGCCTGCATAAAAATGGTCTTTATGGCCGGTCAGATGTTTTAGATTCCAGCCGAATACAGATATAGAGTTACACAAGGTTATGTTTAAAACACGGGATGAACTGGATAAAATTTATGGCTACGAACAGCGCACTCTAGGACAAGAGATGTGAGAAAAGGCTGTCAAGGGGGTGCCGATAAAGGAGGGGCTCTGTCCCCAGCCCCCTGGGCAGCTGGAGGATTGCAAGAAAAGGCCGACTGGTAAAGTGCAGACCAGGGGAAAACAGAATCCCCATGGGAACACGAGCAGGGGAAATGGAAGTATAGGGAAAGGGTGGAAGGTAGTTCTGCAAAATGCCAGGAGCTTGGGCAATAAAATTCCTGAGCTCCAGGTGATGCTAACTGAGGGAGCAGTGGATGTGGTAGTGGTCACTGAGACCTGGGCCACCGCAGGACACGACTGGGACCTGAACCTGGAGGGTTACACTATGTTCAGGAAGGGCCAGGGGGGGAAGGGGAGGAGGGGTAGCAATGATAGTCAAAAACTGCATTGGCATAGGGGGAGTAGAGGAGGCAGAGGGAACCATGGAGGCGATTTGGGTCACCTTGATAACAGAGGCAAACAGTAAATATAGGGAGGTGTATAGACCCCCTGCCCTGGCGGAGGGCTGGAGGAGAGTCTGGTGGCAGATGTTGGGAGACACTGTAGACTGGGCAGAGGAACGGTGGTGGTGCTGGGGACTTAAACATGCCAGGAACAGACTGGGAGACTATGACATCCTCTGTGACTAGGGAACAGAGGTTGTTGGATGTCTTTCAAGACGCGTTCCTAACTCAGCAGATGGGGGAACCGACCAGGGAGGCATGGGTACTGGATGTGGTCCTGGCAGACAGTGACCAGATTGGGGGCCTGGAGGTAAGGGACCCGTTGACGGGGATTGACCATGCCACGGTCTGGTTCTGCCTGGACCTAGGAGAGCTAGAATGCTGCACAAAGACGGAGGTAGCTGACTTCAGGGGGACAGATTTTAAGGAAATAGGAAGGATCCTTAAGGAACATTTGGATGTGATTGGGTCAGACATGGACGCTGATATTAGGTGGGAAATCATCAGGAGAGGGGTGCAGGATGCTACCAGCACCTGTGCAAGAGTAAGACGAAAATGCAGTAGGGCCCGAAAACCCTGCTGGTGGACCAGGGAGGTCCAGGAGGTGGTGCGGGGAAAGAAGGCAGCCTATAGGCAATTCAAGTGTTCAAGGAGTGAAAGGGATCGAGGGGAGTATGAGCTGACGGCTAGAAGGGCCACTATGGTGGTGAGGGCGGCTAAGGCAAGGAAGCAGCAGAACCTGGCCAGGGAAATTAGGAGAGGGAACAAGGGGTTCTTTAGATACATTGGAGAAAAACGAAGGGTGAAGGGGTAGATTAGCAGGATTAAATCAGGGGAGAGATGGGCACAAGACCCGGGGGAGCAGGCTGAGGTACTAAATGAGTACTTCTCCTCAGTTTTCACCAAGGAAAATTGGGGTGCTGCATCATACATGGGTGGAGACAGAGATACTGAGGAGGAGGAGAGCCTTACCGATCGGCGGGTCTGGGGGAGAGGGGGAGGCATCACTAGCAGGAGGTGGGGGTGCTAAGCAGGGAGAAGAGGTACAGGAAGTGGAAATCACAGCAGAGAGAGTGAGGGAAGCCCTCAGCTCCCTTAAGACGGAGAAAGCACCGGGGCCGGATAAATTACATCCCAGAGTGCTGAAGGAACTTGCGGATATCTTGACGAAACCCCTGATGGAGCTTTTCACCATCTCTCTGAGGACAGGCTGGGTGCCCCAGGACTGGAAGGTGGCGCACATAGTGCCTATCCACAAGGGGGGGATCAAGGGAGGTGGTAGGGAACTACAGGCCTGTCAGCCTGACATCGGTGGTGGACAAGGTGATGGAGGGCATTGTCAAGGAGAGGCTGGAGGGGACCTGGAAAAGTCAGGGTGCCTGGACGATAGACAGCATGGATTCATCCCGGGGAAATCGTGTCAGACAAACCTTGTGGAGTTCTATGACTGGGTAGCGGTGCCTTGGACCTGGGTAGACCAGTGGATGTCCTCTTTCTAGACTTCAGCAAGGCATTTGACTCTGTTCCTCACGTGGGCCTGTTGGATAAGCTGGGAGAAATGGGGTGGGGAACCAGATGATCAGATGGATAGGCAATTGGCTCCAGGACCGACCCAGAGGGTCGGAGTTGGTGGGATAGTCTCATCCCCAGGAGGTCATTAGTGGGGTCCCTTGGATCAGTCCTTGGACCCCTCCTGTTCAACACCTACATATCTGACATAAGGACAGGAATCAAGAAGTGAGGTGAGTCTTGGATGACTCAAAATTGAGGCGCGTGGTGGATGGGGAGGGAGGGGTGGCCTACAGGGGAACCTGGAGGCTCTGGAAAGATGGTCTAGAAAGTGGAAGCTGAGGTTCAATGCAGGGAAATGCAAGGTACTCCACCTGGGGCCAGAAATCAGGGCTAGTGTACACCCTGGGCGGGATGCTACAAGTCTCGATGGCTGAGAGGGACCTGGGGTGGTGGTGGATGTCAAGATGAACAACTTGAGACTTGTAGGAGGGCAGCAGCCAAGGCCAACAGGATGCTGGGATACATCGCTAGGGGATCACCTCTAGAAGGAGGAAGTGATACCCTCTGTATAACTGCTTGGTGAGGCCGCATCTTGAGTACTGCATGCAGTTTGGAGGCAACACTTAAAGAGGGACATTAAACTCCTGGAGAGGGTCCAGAGGAGGGTAATCAAATGATTTGGGGCTTGGGGACAGGACCTATGAGGAGAGGCTCGAAGAGCTAAATATGTACACACTGGAAAGAGAAGGGACCGGGGACATGATAAGAGGTCTTCAGGTACATGAAGGGGTAACTAGGGAGGGACAGTCTGGGTGCTTCAAGGAAGGAGGAGGGGCCACTAGAGGGCATGGGTGAAAGCTGGAGGGGAAGATTCAGGGAGAAAGGAGGAGGTGCTACTCACTGAGAGGGTGGTGGAGCCATGGAATGTGCTGCCTAGGGGGCTGGTGGAGGCAGAGACGGTGGGGGCATTCAAGAGGGGGTAGGACAGGTACAGAGGAAGGGTTCTGGAAGCAAAATCCAATGCAGCAAGAATATCTGGAACCAGGAAGGGAGAAGCCAGAGAAGGCGTGGGGGGCAGCAAGGTCAGCACCCAGGGTGGGGGCTGACCAAACGAGCAGACATGAAAGACCATTAGGCCTATTCTGCTGGCATTTTGATATGTTGGTACTACATAATGGCAGAACATTGGGTGAGTGGGTGGGTTGAGAGGCTTGCACCCCGCCAAACTAATGTATTGGGCTTCAGTATGTTTTTATTTTTAGTTAGATGGGATTTAGAATGTTATCTTAGTTTAGATATTAGACACGTTTGTCGCACCAGACTGTCGGTGCAGTGGTTGGATTTCCACTTGTGACACCAGTGACCTGGGCTCGGGAACAGATTCGGGTCACTGGAGAGCCAGCCGGGGGAGCAAGGCTGGAGCATCCAACGACGGCTCACCTTTTCCAGGAGAAGGGTGGGAATGTGGCTTGGCATCTGCTGGCCCCTGATGGAGGCTGGGAGCATAGCAGCATAACCAGTCAGTAGACACTTGGGGGAGCGGTGGATGTCAGCGTACGCCTTGACATCTGGGCACACCACTCCTCCAGGAGACAACAGAAGGAAACAGAGCCTCGGCCACTCAGGTGGCAGCCCCTCTGACTTCTCACCTCCTGGACACCCCAACCTGCATCCACCACCTCAACAGCACCCAGGGTCATGCCTCACAGCCGTAAAGACTGTTCCCTCACTAAGGTAAGGGACCCACCTGATGCAGGGATATGTCGGGGATACCTGGGTAGGCTACAATATGGGGCGGTGAAGGTGGGGAGGATTCAGGGATGAGAGAGCTTACAGGGACCCGAAGGAATGATCGTTTGAGGGCAGTGAGGCGCAAAAAACCAAAAAGACGTCTGGTGGTAGAGAAAGTGTATTTTCAAAGGTTTTGGAGGGAGTTCACTGATTTTATGCTGTTTAATTTAAATCACATTGTATTTGTAAGGTGAATAATGTACATATCTGTATGATATTATGATGTAATTGATGTGCTCTGTTATGATAGTTTTTGCTCTTTAATAAAACATTTCCCCAACTTTTTTCGAGAGGTGCCATGGGATCTTTAACATCCACCTGAACTACTACCAGAACAGGCAGATGGGACCTCCTCGATTTAACATCTCATCTGAAAGATGGCACCACAGGAGTACAGCACCCCCCTCATGCAGCACCACAGTGTTAGTATTAGTATTTGACCCATGTGCCTGGTACGGGGACAGAACCCACAGCCTTCTGATCTCCCATCCTCAGAGGTGAATGTGCTACCTGTTGAACCACTGACACTGATATACAGTCAGACACTGCGTGAAATAGCTACTCAGGAAAACAATTACCATAATGAACTGTGTAGGAACCGGGAACTGGGGTCTACTGGCCCATGACTTCATATTGTGCAAATTAAGTTTAGCCTGAAGCCTTCCAGTAAAATTCTTGAAATCCAAGGGTCCAGACTATTTTGCTCCCCTGTCTAAGGTGTAAGAATTACAAGATGAAGATTCAATTGCTATTCAACTCCTGGGTAATTCCAAAATGTCACTGTATCCTTCACCATAAGTATCAAAGTTTCATGGCTGGCTTCTGACAGTGGGGAATCAGATGGTCCAAGGACAGTAGAATACTTTTCATTATAAGCAAATGTGATGGCATTAAATAAACAGAAGCAGATGCCTGGGAGGTCAAGAAAGCTGATTAGCTGCATAAATGATACCTTCCTTTCCAGCCTCTCTGCATTATCACTAAGAAAGACGTTGAAGAGGGTTGATCCCAGGACTGACTCCTGTGGCATCCCACTGGTTACCTTTCCTTTCTCAGATTGCACCCAGGTTACCACCTCTCTCGGTCTTCTTTGTTTTGTACCCATTTTATTACCATGGGCCTCACCCTGAGGCTGCCCAGCTTGCAATTTACCAGTCTTTTATGTGGAACTGTGTCAAAAGTCTGACTGAAATTAGGTTAAGTCAGATCCACTCCTTCCCTGATCTACTTTCCTATTAACCCAGCTGAAGAAATCATTCAGGTTTGTCTGGCAAAATCTCCCTCCTGTGAACCCACACTGCCTCAGATCTGCAAACCATTGGTAGAAAGGTATTCCACAATCCTTTCTTTCAGTAATGTTTCCATAAGTTTGCCCACCACTGATGACAGGCTTACAGGTCTATAGTTCCCTGCCTCCTCCCAATTCCCACTTTCCTTTCATAAGGCATGACCACATCTGCCCTTTTCCAGTCACTCAGTACCACCCCCAAACCAGTGACAGGCTGAACAGGGCCGTCAGAGGTGCAGTGAGCTCTTTCCTAATTTCCCTTAGTATCCTGGAGTGCACCCCATTCGGCTACATTGCCTTATCCACCTTTAGTTTCTCTAGCTCCTGCAGGAGGGCTGACTAGCCTTAGAAGTTATCATTTGGAAAGATTTTCCAGGAGGCTTGTATGGAGTAAAAGCAAAGAGACCACCAATCCTGGGGAAAGTACATAGCCGTGAAACATTGCTATTTCAGGTGCATGATAAAATAAAAATAACGTTTGCAATTATCCAGGAGTTGAACCTTCTTTTTGTATTTTGGGGACTAATAATTGCTTGGAAGAGTTCCTCTGATCCTACTACCATTGTCCTTTTTAGGCTAAGCCAAGCCCTGGAAAGCCTGGCCCATAACATTAGGTTGCCACTGTCTAAGGTGCCCACATCCACCCGCTCCCGATGACAGTCAAGCAACCCATACTGCTGAGTGCAAGAGACTTCCAGCAAGAAATTCCAAGCATATAATTCTAAATTCAGGAATTCCCTGGGCCATGCCCACCCTCATCCAGGGCAGTGATGCAGGGTGGTCATGATGCTCCCTGAAGGGGAGGGGGGGTGCATTTACATCCTTCACAAAGTTTTAAAACAGGACAGAATGATGCTGAACATCAAACCTAAGGTAAATATGCTAGCCTGTCAGTGCAGTGGGAGTGCTACCACTCATAACGCCAGTGTCCTGGGATAGGGAACATACAATGTTAAACAGTAAACCTAGAGTACATATGCCAGCCTGTCCGTGCAGTGGGAGTGCTATCTCTCAATACACCAGTGTCCCGGGATAGGGAACATACAATGTTAAACATTAAACCTAGGATGAATATGCCAGCCAGTCCGTGCAGTGGGAGTGCTATGTCTCACAACACCAGTGTCCCAGGATAGGGAACATTACAATGTTAAACATTAAACCTAGAGTAAATATGCCAGCCTGTCCATGCAGTGGGAGTGCTATCACTCACTACACCAGTGTCCTGGGATAGGAGATATACAATGTTAAACATTAAAACCTAGAGTAAATATGCCAGCCTGTCCGTGCTGTGGGAGTGCTATCACTCACTACACCAGTGTCCTGGGATAGGGAACATGCAATGTTAAACATTAAAACCTAGAGTAAACATGCCAGCCTGTCCGTGCTGTGGGAGTGCTATCTCTCACTACACCAGTATCCCAGGATAGGGAACATACAACGTTAAATATTAAAACCTAGAGTAAATATGCCAGCCTGTCTGTGCAGTGGGAGTCCTACTACACCAGTCCCATAATGTTAATTAAACCAGGATGATAGCTTCAGTGGAGGTAGATATTATCACCACACCAGTCCCAGGATAGGGAACATAGAATGTTAAACATTAAACCTAGGATGAATATGCCAGCCTGTCCGTGCAGTGGGAGTGCTATCTCTCACTACACCAGTGTCCCAGGATAGGGAACATACAATGTTAAACATTAAACCTAGAGTAAATATGCCAGCCTGTCCGTGCAGTGGGAGTGCTATCTCTCACTACACCAGTGTCCCAGGATAGGGAACATACAATGTTAAACATTAAACCTAGAGTAAATACGCCAACCTGTCCGTGCAGTGGGAGTGCTATCTCTCACTGCACCAGTGTCCCAGGATAGGGAATATACATTGTTAAACATTAAAACCTAGAGTAAATATGCCAGCCTATCCGTGCAGTGGGAGTGCTATCACTCACTACACCAGTGTCCCAGGATAGGGGAAATACAATGTTAAACATTAAACCTAGAGTAAATATGCTAGCCTGTCCGTGCAGTGGGAGTGCTACCACTCACAACACCAGTGTCCCAGGATAGGGAATATACAATGTTAAACATTAAAACCTAGAGTAAATATGCCAGCTTGTCCGTGCAGTGGGAGTGCTATCTCTCACTACACCAGTGTCCCAGGATAGGGAACATGCAATGTTAAACATTAAAACCTAGAGTAAATATGCTAACCTATCAGTGCAGCAGGAGTGCTACTACTCACAATGACAGCATTCTGGGATAGGGAACATACAAAGTTAAATATTAAAACCTAGTGTACTTATGGCAGCATGTCAGTGCAGTGGGAATACTACCATTCACAACAAATGCATAGCACTTGCCTCACTGTGTTTAACAAACATAACACTTCTAGAAAACCTATATTAATATTTTCTGTACCATTAACATTGTCCCAAGAAAAAATTGCTAATCAGTTATTTAAAACCCTGTACCAGTGTCCCAGGATAGGGAACAGGCAATGCTAAACATTAGAAATGAGGGTATATATGCCAGCCTATCAGTGAAGTGGGAGTGCTACTGCTCACAATGACAGAATCCCGGGGTAGGGAACATGCCTTGGTAGGCAGGGACTGGCATGGGGAGGAGGATCACGCATCACAGAGGATGCTCTCAGGGCAGCTACCTCTGCTGGTATACTACCACCTGTGGGTGCTACTGCACACACTACCAGTATCCCAGGATAGGGAACATGCCTTGGTAGGCAAGGACTGGCATGGGGAGGAGGATCACGCATCACAGAGGATGCTCTCAGGGCAGCTACCTCTGCTGGTATACTACCACCTGTGGGTGCTACTGCACACACTACCAGTATCCCAGGATAGGGAACATGCCTTGGTAGGCAGGGACTGGCATGGGGAGGAGGATCACGCATCACAGAGGATGCTCTCAGGGCAGCTACCTCTGCTGGTATACTACCACCTGTGGGTGCTACTGCACACACTACCAGTATCCCAGGATAGGGAACATGCCTTGGTAGGCAAGGACTGGCATGGGGAGGAGGATCACGCATCACAGAGGATGCTCTCAGGGCAGCTACCTCTGCTGGTATACTACCACCTGTGGGTGCTACTGCACACACTACCAGTATCCCAGGATAGGGAACATGCCTTGCTAGGCAAGGACTGGCATGGGAGGAGGATCACGCATCACAGAGGATGCTCTCAGGGCAGCTACCTCTGCTGGTATACTACCACCTGTGGGTGCTACTGCACACACTACCAGTATCCCAGGATAGGGAACATGCCTTGCAGGCAAGGACTGGCATGGGAGGAGGATCACGATCACAGAGGATGCTCTCAGGGCAGCTACCTCTGCTGGTATACTACCACCTGTGGGTGCTACTGCACACACTACCAGTATCCCAGGATAGGGAACATGCCTTGGTTGGCAAGGACTGGCATGGGGAGGAGGAGGAGGATCACACATCACAGAGGATGCTCTCAGGGCAGCTACCTCTGCTGGTATACTACCACCTGTGGGTGCTACTGCACACACTACCAGTATCCCAGGATAGGGAACATGCCTTGGTTGGCAAGGACTGGCATGGGGAGGAGGAGGAGGATCACACATCACAGAGGATGCTCTCAGGGCAGCTACCTCTGCTGGTATACTACCACCTGTGGGTGCTACTGCACACACTACCAGTATCCCAGGATAGGGAACATGCCTTGGTTGACAAGGACTGGCATGGGGAGGAGGAGGAGGATCACACATCACAGAGGATACTCTCAGGGTAGCTACCACCGCTGGTATACTTCCACCTCTGGGTGTTACCACACACACTGTCAGTATCCCGGGATAGGGAACATGCCTTTGTAGGCAGGGACTGGCACAAGGAGGAGGAGGATCACATATCACAAGAGGATGCTCTCACAGCAGCTACCTGCACTGGTATACTGCCACCTCTGGGTGTTACTACACACACTGCAGGTGTTCTGGGATAGGGAACATGCCTTGGTAGGCAGAGACTGGCATGGGGAGGAGGAGGACTACGCATCACAGAGGGTGCCCTCATGGCTGGTATACTGCCACCTCTAGGTTTTACTGTACACACGGCCACTGACACGGGTTAGAGAACATGCCTCTGTAGGCAGGAAATGGCCATGGGGTGGAGGACCACAAATCACAGAATGCAATCTGGGCAGCTACCTTGGCTGGTATACTACCACCTCTGGGTGACCACAGCTGGCAGTGAATCAGGTGCAGCTTGGGGGGGGACTTTGGCTAGTGCCAGGCTACACACCTTTGTACCCCAAGGGAAAAGAATGAATTCAAGTGAAAACCTCAGGCAGTAACATGATGATGGCCCAGCCTCCAACAGGTCCCACACCAGTGACATGGACCTCCTCGGAGCTGGATCCAGAGTTGAGGCGGGAGTTGGGGAGCTCCACTACCCCATCCAGTAGCAGGATGATGTGACACAGCCTCCCACAGGCCCCACACCAGGGACATGGACCTTCTCCAAGCTGGATCCCAAATTGCGGAAGTTGGGGAGCTTCACTACACCAGCCAGTAGCCACCCACTACTAGCCTAGATTTCTTTATATTTCAGTCATGGATCTGATTACAATCAACCACAAAAGACTTGCACTTTCCCCACCTCTTGCACTTAGGTTACTGAACCCTATATACCCCTTCCATTGTCTTTACTGCTCTCCATATGTTACACATGTAAATGTTCATGCCACTCAATGTGTTTCTCTTTTTACTTTATTGTAATCGATTGCCTCCTGTTTTTCAGCTTATGAAAGTTGCTGTAACTGTTACTCTTTGTCATTGATGTGCATCTCTAAATACTAACATACTAACATACTAAAATGCCAGCAGAATAGGCCTAATGGTCTTTCGTGTCTGCTCGTTTGGTCAGTCCCCAGCCTGGGTGCTGACCTTGCTGTCCCTCTCGCCTTCTCTGGCTTCTCCCTTCCCAGTTCCGGATATTCTTGCTGCATTGGATTTTGCTTCCAGAACCCTTCCCCTGTACCTGTCCCACCCCCTCTTGAACCCCTCCACTGTCTCTGCCTCCACTAGCCCCCTAGGCAGTGCATTCCATGGCTCCACCACCCTCTCAGTGAAGTAGCACCTCCTCCTTTCTCCCCTGAATCTTCCCCCCTCCAGCCTCCACCCATGCCCTCTAGTGGCCCCTTCCTCCTTCCTTCGAAGCACCCTGACTGTTCCTCCCCTATTTATCCTCTTCATGTACCTAAAGACCTCTATCATGTCCCCCGTCCCTTCTCTCTTCATGTGTACATATTTAGCTCTTTGAGCCTCTCCTCATAGGTCCTGTCCCCAAGCCCCAAATCATTTTGGCTGCCCTCCTCTGGACCCTCTCCAGGAGGTTAATGTCCTGCTTTAAGTGTGGCCTCCAAAACTGCATGCAGTACTCAAGGTGCGTCTACCAAGCAGTTATACAGAGGGAGTATCACTCTCCTCCTTCTGGAGGTGATCCTCTAGCGATGCATCCCAGCATCCTGTTGGCCTTGGCTGCTGCCCTCCTACAAGTCTCAGAGTTGTTCATCTTGACATCCACCACCACCCCAGGTCCCTCTCAGCCATCGAGACTTGTAGCATCCCCCAGGGTGTACACTTGGCCTGGGTTTCTAGCCCCAGGTGGAGTACCTTGCATTTCCTGCATTGAACCTCAGCTTCCACTTTCTAGACCATTTTCCAGAGCCTCCAGGTCCCCCTGTAGGCCACCCTCCCTCCTCCCCATCCACCACTGCCCCCAGTTTCGAGTCATCTGCAAAGAGACTCATCTCACTCCTGATTCCTGTCCTTATGTCAGATCGTGAGGCGTTGAACAGAAGGGCCCAGGACTGATCCTGTGGGACCCCACTAATGACCCTCCTTGGGGATGAGACTATCCCACCAACTACGACCCTCTGGGTCCGGTCCTGGAGCCAGTTGCCTATCCATCTGATCATCTGGTTCCCCACTCCCATTTCTCCCAGCTTATCCAACAGGCCCACGTGAGGAACAGAGTCAAATGCTTTGCTGAAGTCTAGAAAGAGGACATCCACTGGTCTACCCAGGTCCAAGGCACTTGTCACCCAGTCATAGAACTCCACCAGGTTTGTCTGACACGATTTCCCCAGGATGAATCCATGCTGTCTATCGTCCAGGCACCCTGACTTATCCAGGTCCCCCCCTAGCCTCTCCTTGACAATGCCCTCCATCACCTTGCCCACCACCGATGTCAGGCTGACAGGCCTGTAGTTCCCTGCCACCTCCCTTGATCCCCCCTTGTGGATAGGCACTATATGCGCCACCTTCCAGTCTTGGGGCACCCACCTGTCCTCAGAGAGATGGTGAAAAGCTCTGCCAGGGGTTTCGCCAGGACATCTGCAAGTTCCTTCAGCACTCTGGGATGTAATTTATCCGGCCCCGGTGCTTTCTCCGTCTTAAGGGAGCTGAGGGCTTCCCTCACTCTCTCTGCTGTGACTTCACTTCCTGTACCCCTTCTCCCTGCTTGGCCCTCCCCCACCTGCCAGTGATGCCCCCCTCTCCCCAGACCTGCCCGATCGGTGGGGTCCCCCTCCTCAGTATCTCTGTCTCCTCCCATGTATGATGCAGCACCCCATTTTCCCTGGTGAAAACTGAGGTGAAGTACTCATTTAGTACCTCAGCCTGCTCCCCGGTCTTGTGCCCATCCCTCCCTGATTTAATCCTGCTAATCTGCCTCTTCACCCTTCGTTTTCCCCAATGTATCTAAAGAACCCTTGTTCCTCTCCTAATCTCCTGGCCAGGTTCTGCTCCTTCCTTGCTTAGCCGCCCCTCCCCCACTCTAGTGGTCCTTCTAGCCATCAGCTCGTGCTCCCTCGATCCCTTTCACTCCTTGAGCACTTGAATTGCTTAAAGGCTGCTTTCTTTCCCGCACCACCTCCTGGACCTCCCTGGTCCACCAACAGGGTTTTGGGCCCTACAGCATTGCTCACTCTGCACAGGTGCTAGTAGCATCCTGCACCTCTCCTGATGATTTCCCACCTACTACCAGCGCCCATGTCTGACCCAATCCCATCCAAATGCTCCTTAGGGATCCTTCCCATTTCCTTAAATCCGCCCCTGAAGTCGGTTAGCTTCAGTCTTGTGCAGCCTTCCCCTCCCTCCTAGGTCCAGGCAGAACCAGACCGTGGCATGGTCACTCCCCGCCAATGGGTCCCTACCTCCAGGCTCCAATCTGGTCACTGTCTGCCAGGACCACATCCAGTACCCTGTGCCTCCTGGTCAGTTCCCTCACCTGTTGAGTTAGGAACGCGTCTTGAAAGACATCCAACAACCTCTGTTCCTGGTCACAGAGGATGTCATAGTCTCCCAGTCTGTTCCTGGCATGTTTAAGTCCCCAACACCACCACCTCTCTGCCAGTCTGCAGTGTCTCCCAACATCTGCCACCAGACTGTCCTCCAGCTCCTCCGCCAGGGCAGGGGGTCTATACACCACTCCTATTTTTACTCTCTTGCCCCCCCTTGTTATCAAGGTGACCCAAATCGCCTCCACGGTTCCCTCCGCCTCCTCTACTCCCCCTATGCCAATGCAGTTTTTGACTATCATTGCTACCCCTCCCCCCCTTCCCTCCCCCCTGTCCTTCCTGAACATAGTGTATCCCTCCAGGTTCAGGTCCCAGTCATGTCTTGCAGTGGCCCAAGTCTCAGTGACCGCTGCCACATCCACTGCTCCCTCAGTTAGCATCACCTGGAGCTCAGGCATTTTATTGCCCAAGCTCCTGGCATTTAGCAGGACTACCTTCCACCCTTTCCCTATAGTTCCATTTCCCCTGCTTGTGTTCCCATGGGGATTCTGTTTTCCCCTGGTCTGCACTTTGCCAGTTGGCCTTTTCCTGCAATCCTCCTGGTCCCCAGGGGTGGAGACAGAGTCCCTCCTTTATCAGCACCCCCTTGACAGCCTTTTCTCCCATCCCACCCCCCTTCACAAGTTTAAACCCCACTTTTCACCAATGAACCCCTCTATTTTCAACTTAAGGATTCCCCTCCTCTCCAAATTGAGATGCAGTCTATCTCTAGCATACAGCTCCTTATCCTCCCAGGTCTCCCCCCAATCCCTCATCAACCCATACCCTCTGGCCTCACACCACTCCCTGAGCCACTGGTTTATCTCCCTAATTTTCCTTTTGTGTTCCCCACTAGCCCTTGGCACTGGCAAGATTTCTGAGAAGGAAACTGTGCATCCTATGTCATGACAGACCCTGGCGAGCTCCCTGAATCTTGCCTGTATCTCTAGCTCGCTATTTCCCTCAATGTCATTTGTACCCAGGTGGACAAGTATGTCTGGGAACCCCACAATCCTTTTGCCCTGATATACCTCATGCTTAGCCCTGTGCACTGTTAGTCCAGGGAAGCATCTTGTTCTAACTGGCCAGGCTTCTCCTCCCTATCCCATTTGATACCCCTGATCATAGAATCCCCAGCAGGAGCACTCTGACCCTCCTTTTCCTCCATTCCTCCCTTCATGTCCCTCACCTTTCTACAGGCCCTCCACCCAGCTGGCTCGTGTTCCTCCCCTTTCTGGGTGCCACATGCCACCTCCTCCAATCCTATGCCTCTCCTCCTCCTGAGTATCCTTCTGTACTTGCTAATTCCCCCTCACTGCTCTCAACTGGTCCTTCTCCCCATCTGCTAAACTAGCCTGGCTCATCCTCCTTCCTTCCTGTCTCCATTTAGTTCCTCCTTGCTAGTCATTGCTCCCCTGGCCTAAACTCTCAGCTCCCTTTACTGAATCCTCTTGTACTTCTGGTCCTTCTCCTTTCCCTTTCCTCCCAACTGGTCCTTCTCCTTGCTTTCCTCCCTCTTCCCTGCCCTCCTGCTCTGATTCACTGCTCCCCCCATTCTCCTGCATTCCAGGTCCCCCCCTGTTCTTCCTGCTATTTGGCCCCTGCCTTCTGCCTCCCACTCCCACTCCCTTTCCATCTATAACTACCCCTGTCATGGCTACATCATCCCCCTCATCCTTGAGCAGAAGAAGAGAATTGAAGCGGTTACTGAGTGTAAGGTCTGATCCACCTCCCCGCCTTGCTTCCTTCTGTCCAGCCCTGGCCATCTGCCTACTTCCCTGAGAATGTTGTCCCTCTGTCCCCCCTTTGTGAGGGTCCCCAGTTACCTGCCTGCTTCCTTGGTAGTGTCCTTTGTACCCCTCTTTGTGACCCCAGTATTCTCTGCACTCCTTTCCCTATGCCCCCACCCCAGTGCTTGGTGCAACCTTGGGGATTCCAGCCCCTTCCCCAACCACACCACCCCCTTCCCAGCTTTCTCCTAATCCCGCAACCTCCTCCCTAAGCTGTGCTAGCTGGTAGCACACTGGGCAACCACCGAACTTCCAAGCCCAGTCCAGTATCATGGCTGCTCCACACCCTGTGCACCCCACCACCCTCCCAAAGATGCCGGCCCTAAGGATGTGTGGTTCCATCCCCTTCCAAATAGGTTTCCTTGGGTGAGCCACCAGGTTCCCCTAGTCCAAGATACCCCTACTGCCTAATCAGGTCACCCACTAATCTTAGAGACAGTCCCACTGTACACCAGTAACCCTGTTACTAGGTGCAGTACAACACATTAAACTTATAAGGGAAATGAACAACTCCCAAAGCTCCTCTCTCCCAGCCTTTAAATCCTACCCCCAGTGGCTGGAACTACATGAGCTGCACCTGCAGCCTTTTCCTCCAATTGCAGGGCAGGTGTTCCCCTATAAATCTGCAGACTTCTGGGGAGGGGGGTCTTGGGCAGACACCTGACTCGAGAGAGAGTGTATCAGCCCTGTGTCTCCCCTCCAAGCCCAGCAGCCAAAGAACCAGGCCCAAGCAAATCCCACCAAATAGGTTTTAAATCAGAAGAAATAGGCCTCTACCAGTGCAGCCTGTTACACAGTGAAACATCCACAAAATAAGCCCCACTTACAGCCACCAAATCAGTTTACAAACATCCAGCATCACCCAAAACACTACCCTGCTAGCCCCTTAGAAGTAAGAAAGAAAATAACTAACCTACCAAATAAAATCCACAAGAACCCTGTGAAAACAACAGCAGCAGCTACTGTCCTGGAACACAACTGATCCTGTCCCCTTCCAGTTCTTTCTCACTTGTTTGGATTGTTTCTCCTGTATAGATCTTGTTTCTGTTAGACTCTGTTTTATACTGTCATACCTTCTTAGTATCTCTTACACTGGACATTTGTGAAAATGGGCATTTTTTGCTCACATACCATGCAGTATACAAATAAGAGAGATACGATGATGACCCAGCCTCCCACAGGCCCTGCACCAGGGACATGGACCTCCTCTGAGCTGGATCCTGATGTGTAGCAGGAGTTGTGCAGCTTCACTACACCAGCCAGTAGCAGGATGATGACCCAGCCTCCCACAGGCCCCACACCAGGGACATGGACCTCCTCTGAGCTGGATCCTGAGTTGTAGTGGGAGTTGTGGAGCTTCACTACACCAGACAACAGCAGGATGATGACCCAGCCTCCCACAAACCCTGCACCAGGGACATGGACCTCCTCTGTGCTGGATCCTGAGTTGTACTGGGAATTGTGCAGCTTCACTACACCAGCCAGTAGCAGGATGATGACCCAGCCTCCCACAGGCCCCACACCAGGGACATGGACCTCCTCTGAGCTGGATCCTGAGTTGTAGTGGAAGTTGTGGAGCTTCACTACACCAGACAACAGCAGGATGATGACCCAGCCTCCCACAAACCCTGCACCAGGGACATGGACCTCCTCTGTGCTGGATCCTGAGTTGTACTGGGAATTGTGGAGCTTCACTATACCAGCCAGTAGCAGGATGATGACCCAGCTTCCCACAGGCCCTGCACCAGGGACATGGATCTCCTCTGAGCTTGCTCCAAAGTTGTGGTGGGAGTTTGGAAGCTGCACTACCCCCACCACAGAAGGCAAGCCTTGAGGGATGGAATACTGGTAAGCCTGAGAGATGTTTGGCAATGGTGTAACTTGGACGCTATGTACCAGAGGGCTACTACTCTGCCTCATGACTACAATATAGGCTGAAGAGCTCTGTTCTTTTTTTTTTTTTTTTTTTGTATCATCTGTTTATCCACTTCCTCAAGGTACCTCTGCTGGCCACTCCTTTGGAGCTCCAAAGCCCACTACACCGCTACCTCAGTTCTACACCACCATTCTCCTGTCCCTGTCTTGCAGCCTTACCTTGGGTAACTGAACCTATCCCTGTGTTGGGAGGGTCTCTTTCCTCTGGGGGGGAGAGAATGCTGTCAGGTGACCTCCATATCCCGGTAAGCTGCTGCAGGGTTGGTCCAGGTTAGTCCATGGCTTTTTGGTGGTGCGGGCCAGGCACTCATCATCTGGTTGGCAGGAAACCGTTATCCCCTTTCCTCATCCCACTCCTTGTTATAGCCATAAAGACGACATCCTGAGGTGGGGATGTGCAGGACGGCATGTCGAGGCTACATGCTCTCCAACCTTGACCACCAATCCACTCACAGGAACCAGGGCTCATCCCCCCACTGGGAGGGAAGCATCAAATGGACACTTGTGAAACCTCTCCCCTGCCATCTCTGCTCCTGGTACCCGGGCTAGGGGTGCAAACCTGGGTCACCAGCATGCAGAGCAAACCCCTTGGCTCTGCACCATGGAGCCAGCTCTGGGCTCTGTTCTGATCATAACTGGGGGTTCTTTCCAAAACTGAAATAAGTAATAGTGTGGTGCCTGCACACAGAGTATGTATAGTGGTCCAGATATTTGAGGGGTACAACCCTCCTGGGATGCTGCACCTACCCTCCTCCCCTTTCAATCACTCCACACATGGATTACTAACTAAAACTATTTTACTACTCATGCAGTCATTGACTATGGCTAACAATATGCTCACAGACAGTTTTAACCAGTAGCAATGAAAAATGTATTAACAAGGAAAGTGGAACGGGAAGTGCAGAAATAAATGGCAGTTGGAAAATTTGGTAGACAACTTGACATTTTTCTGAAATCAGAAAATAGAACATTAACAGTATCCACCCCTGACAGCAACAGCACATTCCAATTAGCTCACCTCCCCACTGGTACCAGCGCCCCTGACAGTGTATTTGGGTACCCAGGCACAGAACATTGCAGGCCTGAGCACTGCTGTGGGTTGTCTGGCATTGGTGCACTTTAAACAAAACTGTAACTTGTCATGAAACTTTAACTCCCCAAGTCAGAGCAGGCCCTGTTTTACTCACGGTTCTGTTGGTCAGTTCAGACGGTGTGGAAGTGAGTGCAGTTGCAGTTTGCTGAGTTGGGGTCCTCGAGCTGCACAAGTAGGGACAGCTGTCTTGGCTGCGGCAGGGTCTTGCAGCTTGTCACGTTCTGTCTTGACTCTTGACTCTCTGTGAATGCAGCTGTTCTGGCTGACACCGTTCTATCATGGCTCTTTGGTGTCACCCAAGATACAGGAGCACTGTGCAGTGGCTTCCAAAGTCCCCAAGGACCCCAGATCGAGGAGTGACCCCACGGTTCAATTTCCCCAAATGTGTCAACAGTACCCTCAGTACACAGGTACATACAGTACCTGTGGCTCCCTGTTCCTCAATTCACCTCATTTAATAAGGGCTAGCTGGCTCTTTACCTGGCTTTGATGCACCTGAACAGGATATAGTCTCTCTGACTTCCCTAGATGTGGTCACAAGCACATGCACAGGTGAATCTGGTTGAGGAGCAAACAACTTCTGTCATGGTGGCCCAGCTCCCAGGCTTTTGTGGCTTTTTGACTTCCAAAGGCAACAGGGCCTCAACAGGCTTTTCCCACTCGATGGCAGGTCACAGGCCACTGTTTCAGTCTCTGGCAGATACAGTCCAACCCTCTTTGCAGGCTGAGGGCTTCACTCCTCCAGCACACTCCGGCTCTTCAGATGAAGACAGGCTTCCACAAGTCTCACTGCCTTTCGCAGTGAAAGCCGTGGTCCAACTTACAAATTGTCTCTCCCACTCACACATGGCTCCCTTCTGCACTTGGAGAGCCTCCCCCACCAACTGCCCATGGGGTTTCAGGGGGAAATGCCAGCATCTGATTGGTTACTGCAGCAGTCATAAAATTAATAAATATTCAGTCCCTTCGAGGTTTGATTGGTTGGCAGTTTGGGTGCCAAGACAATGTCCTTACTCCCTTCTCAGGAACCGTTGGCTGGCTTGGGGGTCAGAGGCAACATAGATGGCTGCAGACAAAATAGTGTATATGTAGTCCCAGTTTTAAGTTCCTTTTCCAGCCCAACAAAACAGTTTTAACCACAGTCTGTTAGTTGCCCCTCCTCACCATCATCCAGTGGCAGAGTGAGGCATGAAATACTTTTCCCCTGCCAGTTGCTGCTGCCAAAATATACTACCCTAGATGGCAGACAGGGCTATTCATTCACATGGCAGGCTCAACTGCTTTAAAGGGGCAGGCACCCATTTATTTTCTAAAAAGGTTTAGCCACAATTTATCTACCCCTTCCCACATGTTTCCGGACCCAAAGTATTTTTACTTTATTTGTTTTACCAGGAGAGACACTCTAAGCTGAAGCGTGTTTGCAGGTGCAACCTGGGAGCACAAGGAAGTTAAGCGACTTGCTTAGGGTCACACAATTTGCAAGTGGGGGCTGTGGGATTCAAACCCAGGTCCCTAGGGTTGCAACTCAGAGCCTTAAACCACTGCGCTATACTGCCTCCCTGGTGTCCAAGCACATGGAGGGGAACAGTCTGCGGAGCTGTCACAGTGGCTCTAATTTTTGAGTGCTATAGTGCTTAAAGACATTTGAGCTGGCCACAGCCTTCTTGCATACTTTAGCAAGCATCCAGTTCAATGACTGCATACTGCAGCATTTTCAAAACTTCATGTCGGGAAGCTTACTTCTACATGCTCCTCCAATCCTCTACACAGGGCTTGAGCTCAAAAGGCTGGTAGGAGTAAACAGAGGAAGAAATGGGACCCTGGGCTGGTGGAACTAGGAAGAACGAGCAGCCCACACGGGGAGACAGACAGGCAGAGGAGTGCCTGAGATGCTTCAAGTAAGTCCCACCTGTGGGTGGGGTTACAATTGGGCTACAAGGACGGAGTAAAAGTGATCATGGCCAGTGCAAAAGGGCATTAACAGGGCAAGCAAAAAACTAAAGCAAAGTAAATACTTACGTCAGTTGTCCATAGGCTACATTCATATGGGAGGGTTGGTAAAACGATAGACTCACAGATCCACCCTGTTTAGATGTCCTTTAAGGGCCTAAACCAGCTGCACACACACTGACTTTGTATCGCTTGTTGGGATAGTCCGGACCAACCAAGTCTATCAGTAAGCCCCCAGCTGCTTGCAATGGGGGTACACTTGTATCATGAAATGTAACTTTTAACAAGTATTTACTGACTAACTCCAACAGCCTAATGTACTTTTTATCATGTAATTATGTTTATCCTTTTGTACTACAGTAAATGCTTTATGCACACATGCAGGCCACTCCTGAAAAGGAACCCACAGATCTAGTCCTACACATTTAAAAAGAAATAAATCTGCCACAGTGTTTCATTTTTAGTTTTATGGATGAAACTTTCTTACAACTGATGTTCTGCATACATTTGTAAATACATTTGATTACAAAGGTTCTCTCCTGCATGTTGATGATAACACTCAGTCCTCCATGGTAACATGAACACAGCCAGACTTTATTCTCCAACTTTGACTCCACAGTATATTGCCTGCCCCCCACTTCCTGATACAACCCCATTTCTTCTCTTTTTTTTTTTTGGCAGGACCCCTGTCTGCCCTCAGCCCTGGTCACGGCCCCCGGAGACCTCCGCCACCGTCCATTGTGCCAGGTCCCACGGTCACCCCGGCTTTCACCCCCCAGGCGGGGCCGCCACCACTTCTGGTAGCCACGGGCTAGTGTCTGCTGGGGATCCGCAAGAACACGGTGGTGAATTGAGGTCCTCCTGGAGGGCTTCATCTCGATAGTGGTCCTTGCCCGCCTCCTTTTTCTTTTCCACCATTTTCGCTGGGAGGCGGGACGTGCAATGAAGCCAGCGCCTGCCCCGCCTCCCAGAACTGCACCATCGGGCCGCTTGTGTCCCCCAGCCTCCACCAGGGTCCGTGAGTGCGCCGACTGCTACCTCGCCCTCCCCGGAGAAGGAGAGCAGTCCATGGACGCCTATCCTTCTCCCTGGCTGGCTCCCATGATCCGGGTCCGCTCCCAAACCCGGGTCGCCGGCGTCGCAAGCAGAAATCCCACCGCTGAGCCGACGGGCCGGCGAGCCATTTCTTCTCTTGACAACAGCAGACAAGTGGAATATCTATTTCCGTCTTCCAAAACAGCTAATGCATGCATTTAAAGGCACAGCAAGTATTTAAATATAACATGCAGATCCCTATATGAGATTCACCATACACTGGCATTTCAAACTGACTCCCATTTTAGTCTTGTTTACGTTTTCCTGAGGACTGTTTACACAGCAGTTCAGTGTTTCTTACCTCCAGCTTCATGATCCTTTGTTTCAGTCTCCAACACCATACACTGCACTGTTCAGAAACACAAGTAGCTGCTACTCTACAGAGTTTAGGACTAGAAGAACAAAGGATATCTATCCACAGAAATCCAGTTCCCTCTGCATTTCCCAGTGTGCTCAGCATTCCTTACCTCCAACTTCATGATCCTCGCTTTCAGTCACCAACAACACAAACAACACTGTTCAAAAACACAAGCAGCCGCTGCCCTTCAGAGTTCAGGATTAAAAGAATAAAGGATATTTAAAAACAGGTCCCTCTGTAGCTCCCCGTCCTGGGCTCTGTGTTCCTGTCTCAAGTAGCTTTCAGAGGTTAAAGTGCACTTCCTGTCTTCCTCTGTAATGTGAGCCATAGCATCATTCTAAATAACTCATTAATATTCATAGTGTGCGGCAGCATGGGAGGAGTAAGAGGAAGGTATTGCTGAGCCTTTAAAGGCACACTGTCAACCTTAGACTGGCAAGATGGTATTTTTTTTTATTTCATTGCAGTTCATAATGTGTGTCAGTAAATGTGTATATCATACTTTTCTCCTATTACTGTATTGCTGCTTGGTTTGCACATCCTGCGATTGCTACAATTAATCCTTTAATAGGTCTGCTCTGAGTGAATGGTGTTTTCACACAACCCCCCACCCATCCTGCTGTTACTTCATTTTTTCCAACCCTCTACACTTATCTTCCCTTGTTTCACTGTTGACGCTCTTTTCCTAGCCTCCTCCCCATCCCTTTCCATACCCCCTTTCTGTTCCCATTCTCCATTTCAGTTTATTCTGAATTCCCCTCCACCTCTCAACTGAACACTTCTACCCCCTCCTCACCCCCATTCCTCTCTTCCCCTACCTTAATTTCTCTGCCTTACTTCCTCTCTCTGTCCCCCACTTTGACAACACCTCCAGTCTGCATTTGTTTCTCCTTATGTACAGTTACATAGTGAATTATTTTGACGCAAATCCTTACATTTATTCAAACATATGGATTTGCCTGCAGAAATAATCTACCTGGTTTATCAAGTCTGCTCAAGTGTGCAGCTAGCACCCTCACTTTGCAGCTGCTTCACCCCCTCCCCTTCCAAATTACTCCCCCACCTTGTCCCATCCCATTTCAAAACTACTCACTGTCTTACAGGCTACCACCTCCTCCAGTAGAGCATTCCATTCTGCCATGACTTTCTCCATGAAAAATGTCTCCCCATTTCCATCCTAAATCTTCCCCCTCCAATCTAAGGCAGTGTCCTCTTATGTCCCTCCCCCTTCCTCAGTCTCAGTATCCCCTCAGTGCCTTTACATACTTAAAGGTCTCAATCATATCTCCCCGATCCCTTCTCTTCTCCAATGAATACATGTTCAGCTGTCTCAGCCTCTCCTTATATGGTCTGTCCTCCAATCCCTGGATCATCTTTGTTGCCCTGCATTGTACCCCTTCCAATAATTTCACTTTCTCCTTCAGTTATGGACACCAGAATTGCATACAGTGCTCCAAGTGCGGCCCGACCAGTGCCATGTACAGAGGCAGGATCACTTCTCTGCTCCTGGAGGAGAGCCCTCTTGCAATGCAACCCAGCATCCTGCTGGCTTTTGCTGCCACCCTCCTAATGTACACTGCTATGTATTGTTTATCTTCCCTGTTACAACTATCCCTAGATCCTTCTTCTTCTCCTCAGTGTGGAACTTAGCTGCACCCTTCTAGCTGGTAATCCCTCCCTGGGTTCTTTTCTCCATAGTACAGGACTTTGCACTTTTTTGCATTGAACCCCAACTGCCATGCTTTCAACCACTTCACCAGTTTGGTGAGGTCATCCTGCCGCCCCTGCCAACCTGCTATATCATCCAGCACCGCTCCCAATTTAGTATCGTCACCAAATAGACTAATCATATTCCTGATGTCATATGAGATGTCTGCTATGAATATTCCAAACAGCACTGGCCCCAGTAACAATCCCTGTGGCACCCTGCTTATCACAGCCATTAAAGATGATAGTCCCCACCACTATCACTACCCTCTGCTGTCTCTCCTGCAGCCAATTCTCAATCCATTTAACCATCTTAGTCCCCACCACCATGTATTTCGACTTATGAACATAAGAACATATGAATTTGCCAGCAGAAATAAGTCACCTGGTCTAGTAAGTCAGTTCGAGTGTGCAGCTAGCACCCTTACCTTGCAGCTGCCCTATCTCTCCCCTTCCCAATTAACCCCTCACCTTATCCCATCCCCTTTTGAAACTACCCACTGTCTTACAGGTTACCACCTTCTCAGGTAGAACATTCCATTCTGCCATGACCCTCTTTGTGAAAAAGTGTCTCCTCTCTTTTCTATCCTAAATCTTCCCCCCCCTTCCAATCTAAGGCCATGTCCTCTCATGTCCCTCCCCCTCCTCAGCCTGAGTATTCCTTCATTGCTTGCCTTGTTTATCCATTTTATGTACTTAAAGGTTTCAATCATATCCCCTCGGTCTCTTCTCTCCTCCAAGGAGTACATGTTCAACTCTCTCAGCCTCTCCTCGTATGGTCTGTCCTCCAATCCCTGAATCATTCCTGTTCCCCTACATTGTACCCCTTCCAGTAATTTCATATTCTTCTTCAGATATGGATGCCCAGAATTGTGCACAGTACTCCAGGTGTGGCCTGACTAGTGCCTTGTAAAGAGGCAGGATCACCTCCCCACTCCTGGCAGAGATTCCTCTCATGATACAACCCAGCATCCTGTTGCCTTTTGCTGCTTCCCTCCTACACTGCTCTGTACTGTTCATCTTCCCTGTTGGAACCGCCCCTAGATCCTTCTCCTCCTCAATGGAGCCTAGCTGCACCCTCCCAGATGGAAACCCCTCCCTGGGTTTTTTGCTCCAAAGTTCATGACTTTGCACTTTTGTTGCACTGAACCCCAACTGCCATGCTTCCGCTCACTCCACCAGTTTGGTCAGGTCATCCTGCAGCCCCTGTCAACCTACTATATCAGCCAACACCACCCCTAATTTGGGGCAGGCAGTATAGCTTAGAGGTCAGAGTAATGAGCTGTGAATGAGTTTGGTACAACCAGCAGACAGATCTGGGTTTGATTCACCCCCCACAGCTAGCAGTGGAACCAGTGAACCAGAGGAGTGGCTATCTCTACAAAGCAGTGTGCAAAAGATGGAGATTAGCGCCCAAGAAGTGGATAGGCAGAAAAGGGGCAAAATTCAGCAGAAGGGCAGACAGCAAGGAGAACCAGGGATAAAGGACAACCAATGAAGGGGCTGGAGTAGAACAGTGAACCAGTCTAGGGAGGTCAAATCATGGAAAGCCATGTGTGCAAATGCCAGGAGCCTTAGCAACAAGATGGGAGATCTGGAGGCTGTCATGGTGCAGTCAGACCTGGACATTGTGGCCATCACTGAAACCTGGTGTAATGATAACCACGACTGGGAGATGGCCATACCTGGCTACAACATATTCAGAAGAGACAGAGCAGGCAGGAAGGGAGGAGGAGTGGCACTGTATGTGAAAAATGACATTAAGGCCACAGAGATCCAGGAGGAACAAAATGGGGGAGAGATACTGCGGGTTAAGCTGGCAAGGAAAATGGGGACAGCCATCCACACAGGTGTGGTCTATAGACCACCAGCCCAGGAGGAAGAAACAGATAGGGAGCTGATGCTAGCCATCCAAAGGATAGCAGACAAGGGTGAGGTAGTACTGGTTGGAGACTTCAATATTCCAGACGTGACAGGAGCATCCCAGCAGCAGCATCAACTAGGAGCAGATTTATCCTGGACTCCCTTCAGGGTGCCTTCCTCAAGCAACTGGTCATGGAATCAACTCAGCAGAAGGCAATACTGGACCTTGTGCTCACAAACAGGGACAATGTGATGGGGGTAACAGTGTGGGAGCACCTGGGGAACAGTGACCACCAGTCATTGTGGTTTGAAATCACAGAAAGAGCAGAACCAAACCACACAGAACACATATCCTGGATTTTAGGGGGGCAGACTTTGGGAAAATGGGGAGATACTTGAAAGAGACAATAAGGGGAATGGGACAGGAATCAGGGGTTGAGGAACAGTGGGCAGTATTTAAAATGGGGATTACAAGAACAACAGAATTATGCATTAAGCAGGTTAGCAAGAGGAAAAGGAAGAGGAGACCATTATGGTTTTCCAAGAGGTAGCAAAGAAAGTGAAAGCCAAAAGATTGCATTCAGGCAATACAAAAGACGCAGGCAGAAGGGGATAGGGAGAAGTACCAGGAGAAGCAAAGGGAGGCAGGGAGGTCAGTAAGGGAAGCCAAAGCTCAGGCAGAAGAACACATGGCAAAATCAGTGGGTAGAGGGGACAAAACCTTTTACAGGTACATAAGTGAAAAAAGAAAGGCAAAGGGAGGGATAGTGAGACTGAAGGGGGAGGATGGGGGCCGCATGGAGGGTGACAACAGTAATGCTGACATATTGAACAGGTATTTCTGCTCAGTCTTTACTGAGGAAGAGGAGGGTAATGGGTCTGAAGGCAGTACAAGGGGTGAGAATGGTGCAGAAATGGACACAAGTCTCTTTACATGAGAAAGGGTCCTGAAGGAACTGGAAGTAATAAGAGTTGATAAAGCAATGGGGCCAGATGGGTGCACCAGGTCCTTAAAGAACTAAGAGAGATGGTGGCTGAACCTCTGGATATCCTGTTTAGCCAATCACTGGAAACAAGGAGGTACCCAAAGACTGAAGGACAGCAGATGTGGTCCCTTATACAAAGAGTGGGAACAAAGAGGAAGCAGGAACTACAGACCAGTCAGCCTCACCTCGGTAGTGGGAAGATCATGGAAGCACTACTGAAGGAGAGATTGGTGGAACATCTGGTTGTCAATGGACTACAGGACCCAAGGCAGCATGGTTTCACCAGGGGAGGTCATGTCAGACCAACCTCATTGAATTTTTGACTGGGTGACTAGGGAGGTGGATCAGGGAGGGCAGTGGACATGGCCTATCTGGACTTCAGCAAGGCCTTTGACACTGTGCCACATAGAAGACTATTACACAAACTGGGGAATATGGGTGTGGGCAGGACAGTAGTGTGGTGGGTAGGTAACTGGCTGGGTGGCAGGACACAGAGGGTGGTAGTAAATGGCTGTCACTCCACAGAGGGAAGAGTGACCAGTGGGGTACCACAGGGATCAGTGCTGGGACCGGTCCTATTCAACATCTTCATCAGTGACATTGCACAGGACCTAGAAGGCAGAATTTCACTGTTCACTGATGACGTAAAGCTCTGTAACAGAGTAGACACACAAGAGGGTTTAGACAGAATGAGAAGGGACCTGCAAAAACTTGAAGAATGGTCAGGGATTTGGCAGTTGAAATTCAATGCAAAGAAGTGCAAGATATTGCATATGGGGCACAAAAACCCTGGCACAATATATCAGTTGGGGGGTGAGGATATAGCATGCACCAAGCAGGAAAGGAATCTTGGGGTTATCATCTCGATGACCTCAAGGTAGGGAAACAGTGTGACAAGGCAGCAGGTAAGCAAATAGGATGCTGGGATGCATAGGCAGGGCATCACCAGCAGGGAAAAGGGAGGTCATAATTCCACTATACAAGACACTAGTGAGGTCCCACCTGGAGTACAGTGTACAGTTCTGGAGACCATACCTACGTAAGGACATAGACAGGGTAAAGAAGGTTCAGAGGAGGGCAACAAAGATGGTGCATGGATTGCATCACAAGTCCTATGAAGACAGGTTGAAGGAACTGAACATGTACTCCCTGGAGGAGAGGAGGGAGAGAGGCGATATGATAGAGATATACAAGTATCTTACAGGGAGGAACAGGGTGCAGGAATACACTATTTTTAAGCAAAAAAGATGTTCCAGGACTAGAGGGCATGGGATGAAGTTGGAGGGAGGACGATTCAGAGGAAACGTGAGGAAGAATTTCTTCACAGAACGGGTGGTGGATAAGTGGAACGCCCTGCCAGAGGAAGTGGTGGGGGCTGAAACAATCACAGCATTTAAGAATGCATAGGATAGACATAAAGGAATTCTGGAGGTCAGGGGTAAGGTACAACAGACTTCTAGGAAAACATAAACTGAATTTATAAGCTCAAATGGGCAGACTGGGTGGGCCATAGGCCCTTATCTGCTGACATTATCTATGTATCTATGTATTCCCACAACCTCCACATGCATACTGTGTGACTCTGAGCAAGTCACTTAATCTCCCCGGTGCTCCCAGGTCACCCCTGAAAACAGGCACCTGTGCCTAGTGAGTCTTACCCAGTTACCAAAGAATAAAATAAAAAAAAAAAAAAAATTGATCTTGTCAACAAATAGACTGGTCTTATTCCTGATGCCATATGAGATGTCCGCTATGAATATTCAAAACAGCACTGGCTCCAGTACTGATCCTTGCAGCACCGTGCTTGTCACAGCCCTTGGAGAGGAGAGTTCCCCTCCCCCACTACTCCCCTCTGCTGTCTCCCCTGCAGCCAAGTCTAAATCTATTTAACTATCTTAGTCCCCACCCCCACGTAACTCAGCTTCCCTCCCAACCTCCCATATGGCACCGAATCAAAGGCCTTACTGAAGTCCAAGTATATGACATCCACCACATGACCCATGCGCAACTCCCTCATGACCCAGCTGTAATACTCCACTTGGTTCATCTGGCAGGATTTTCTGGAGACAAGCCCATGCTGGTGAATGTCCTGGAACCCACTGTCTTCCATAAAGGTCACCAGCATTTCCTTAAATATTGTCTCCATTAGCGTCCCCACAATGGAAGTTAAGCTTACCAGCCTATAATTACCAGGCTTATCCTTTGGTCCACTTTTATGGATTGATCTCATGATGGCCATCATCCAGTAATGCAGCAAGCACCCTGTCTCAAGGGAGGTATTAAACAGTACCACCAGCGTTCCAGCCAGGATCTCGGCTGTTTCTCTCAACGCCCTGAGATGTATGCCGTCCAGTCCTGGTGCCTTATCCACCCTCAAAGCCTTTAACCCCTCCAATACCCTGCTTTCAGTGATCACCCCATCTGTTACCACCTCTACCCCCCTTCCCACTCTGCCCACCCCTCAGTAACTGCCCTCCTTTTTCCCTCATAAATACAGAAAAGAAGTACTCATTCAGTGCTTCTGTCTGATCCACCCTTTCTCTGCCCTCCCTGTCCTTCCTGACACTATCTGGTCCTTGCAGCTCCTTCTGTCCTGTATGTATCTGAAGAATTGCTTTTCCACATTCCTGATGCCCTGCACCAGCCTAAATTCCCAGGGGGCCTTAGCTGCTCTGACTCCCTGGTAACTTCCTTGGACCTCATTACATACACCAACCTATCCTTTCCCTTTCTGGATTTCTTGTATTTCTTGAGCGTTGCTTTTTCAGCCCTTACCATTTCTAAGATCCCTCTACTTAACCAGCTCTGTTTTTAGCCCTTCCCTTTTTGCTCTGCAATCCAGTACATCTTTCAGTAGCCTCCAATATCCCCAATTTGATTTTTTCCCCATTTCTGATTTGCACCCATTGTGGCTATATTCCTTTCAGATGCCCACTTAAAATGTCACCAATCCTACCAAAGTCAGTCTGTCTGCAGTCCACCACCCTGGTCCTTGTGTCTGCTGCTTTTCTGCTCATATTAAGTATGAACCATGCCAAGTGCTGATCACTCCCAGCCAACGGGTCCTACACCCCACCTCCCTTACAGCCTCCCTGTTGGTAGAACTAGATCCAGTGCATCTCCCAACCTAGTTGGCTCAGTGACCATCTGTGCCAGGAAGCAGTCCTGGAGGGCATCTAGGAGTATTTGCTCCCAAGCACTCGAGGTGGCTGGGGTACCCCAATCCACTCCTGGTAGATCGAAGTTCCCCAAAATCACTGTGTTACCTTTCCCACACTCCTTCCTAATTTGTTCTGCCAGCTCCCCATCCAGGTCTTCCCCTTGCATTGGTGGCCTGTATATACCACCCCATCCTGAGAATCCTATTCCTTATGTCCTGGTATTGCATCCACAAGGCCTCTATCCTACCCTCCTCCCCCTCTTCCTCTGCACACTTTATCCCTTTCCTTGAGTACATTGCAACCCCTCCCCCTTCCCATTTGCCCCTATCCTTCCTGAAAATTCTATAGCCTGGGATCATCAGGTCCCAGTCCCGGTATAAGCTGACCCATGTTTCTGTGATGGCATCTATATCCACCATCCCCTCTGCCAACAGAGCCTGTAGTTCTGTGGTTGTGTTGCTCATATTCCTTGCTTTCAAGGAGACAACCCTCCAAGATGTTTCCTTATACTCCTTACCCAATTTTCCACCCTTCTCAGCCCCACCCTTTTATCCCTCCCTGCTTCCAACCCAGTTTCTATGGGGGGTAGACTAGTTTGGGAATACCATCACTACAGTGACACCAGTTCACTGAACCCCCACAGCAAACCCCCATGGTGCCTATATCGATAGCGATGGAGGTTTTGCATCGAGACACGTAAGGGCAATGAGGGGATAAATATCTAACTTCACTGTCTGAGTGATGTGGAGTTAGATATCTATAGTAGGGGGTGAGGCATCACAGTGTTGCTGGGTGGTTAGGTGTTGCATCATGGTCAGGGGTGTCGACAGGTTCCCGGCAATGTGGTGGACATTGCAGTTGGGGTTGTCATGCTGGCATCTTGGATCCACTCATTTGTCTCCCCTCTCTGGAGAGCCTTCCCTTTGTAACCCACATGCCACCCCCAAGCTTAAATTAACCCTTGTTTCAATGTATTCTTCTAACCTCTGTTTTAGCACCACCTTCCCCTCCCTGCTCAAATGTAATCTGTCCCCTGCGTACAGATCCCTACAGTCCCAGACCCTGCCCCAGCCTCCCACTAACCCAAACCCCTTGAACAGACACCAATTTTCCAGCCAACTGTTGAATTCATCTATCCTACCCTACCTTGCCGTACTTGCTCTGGGCACTGGGAGTACCTCAGAGAAGGCCACTGAGCTCCCTACCTTCTCACTCAATTTATTCAGTTCCATGAACCTCTGCCTAACCACATCTACTGTTTCCCCTGCCAAGTCATTTGTACCCACATGCACCACCATGTGTGGTTTATGCCTTCCCCTCTTTGTACACTTGAGAGCAACCTGTCCTGCTTTATCTGCTGTCAACCCAGGTACAGACTTTACCCATATGTGACTATGTCATTCCCCTTTTAGTATGGAATCATCCAGCACTAGCAAGTTCCCCCCTCGTTTCTCATGCCTCCATGAAACTCTCTTTTATTGTCTCTGCTCCAAAAGTCCATCCTACTCTGCATTTTTGTGTCCCTATTTGTACCCTCAACTCCACCTCCAGCCACATCCCAATTCTCCTAACACTCTGTACCTGACTTATCCCCCTTCCCACCTGGAGCTCCCTCATCCTCAATGCCATCCTTACCCTTCACCCTGAACCCCCTATTATCCCCCCGTACAGTAACCTCCATGTCCACCCCCACAGCCGGACCCTTCTTTCCCTCAACTGGGATCCACTCCTCCTCCTCCCTCAGAGCTGTGACTCCTGGGAGACACATTCACTAGGTATTCACTAGGTAGGAGAGGAGCAAAAAGGCAGAAGCCCATAAGTAGCTCCTTTAAATAGAAGGTAATACTCCATATTCCCTTTTAAAGCTGTGTGTGTATCCAAATTAGTTCTGAATTGTACTTAAGTTGTGCTAGATATTACAGTAAGAGGGAGTTTATTCCATAGATTTGGTGCTCTTGCAGTGTAAAATATTTCCTTTTATTTGTTTTATACCTGTCAATTTTAATTTGTAATGGATGACCTCTTGTGTTAATTTGATCATTTTTGTACTGTACATTTAATTTTATCATCAAGCATGGATTATTTAAAGTTGCACTGTCAGATTTCTTTAAATTTGTATTTGCACTCACCGTTTCACCTGGTGTGTAAGTTCCACTCCCGTTTGACTCTTTCCACTCATTTTTTTTCCATTTATTTTACTGTAAAATGAACCCCTAAACTGTGTGTTTTGTTTTGTTGTTAACCCATGCTTTTCTATTTAAACCACCCCTTTGAAGTCAACGCACGCTCACTCTTCGGTCGACTATGGGGATGTAAGACCATGGCCAATAAACACTAGCTGCTTCCCTCCTGCCCTTCCTCCACCAGTGCCTTTATATTTCAGTCCCCATCTGTTTTTCATCATTATTTCCCTTTCCCCTGGTTCTACCTGCTCCTTACAGCTGTCATACGCACACCTCGTTCTCATCCTGAGAATGCTTCACCAATTGGTAATATTCCTTCAATTTTCCTTTCGTAGCTCTTGTACTGTTATTGTAGAAAATGTACATGGTACTAAAACATAGAAACATAGACTTTGATGGCAGATAAGGACTTCTTGGCCCACCTAGTCTGCCCATTTCCCTACCTACAGGATAGGCTGCAGATCCTAGTTAACCAACAGCCTATTTCTTCCTACCCCCCACAAGAATTGCCTTATGTCTGTCCAACGCATTCTTGAATTCTCCCACAGTTTTACACCCCACAACCTCCTCAGGAAGGCTGTTCCATGCATCCAGTACCCTCTCTGTGAAAAAATGCTTCCTCACATTGCCCCGGAGCTGTCTCCCCCCCATCTTTAAATTGTGTCCCCTTGTTCTTGCACGTCTCTTTTTCTGAAAGATGCTACCCTCTGGGACTTTGTTGATTCCACTGAGGTACTTAAAGTTTCTATCATGTCCCCTTTCCCTTCTTTCCTCAAGGGGTATACATATTAAGCTCCTTTAGTCTCTCCTCATACGGCTTCTCTTGCAGACCCTGCACCATTTTAGTTGCTCTCCTCTGGACTGCCTCTATCCTGTCTATGTCCTTGCGGAGTTGGGGTCTCCAGAACTGGACGCAATATTCCAGATGGGGTCTCACCAACTGTCTGTACATAGGGATAACAACTTCCTGTTTTCTGCTGGTGATGCCTCTCCCTATGCATCCCAGTATACCCCCAGCCCTCCCTAATACCTTCTCACATTGCTTGCTAGCCTTAAGGTCATCTGATATGATTACCCCCAGGACCCTTTCCTTTTGTTGTTGTTACTACCCCATTGTGTAATCTTCCCTCGTTCTTGTTTCCAGGTGCATTATTTGCACTCCTTGCATTGAATCCTAGCTGCCATACTTCTGACCATTCCTCCAACCTTGCCAAGTCCCTTCTCATCCTTTCCATGCCTCCTTGTGTATCAAACCTGTTGCAGATCTTTGTGTCATCTGCAAAGAGGCATACTTTTCCTTCCAGTCCCTCTGCAATGTCACTTATAAAGACATTAAAAAGGACTGGACCCAGTACTGAACCCTGCGGTACCCCACTAGTAACCCCTCTTTCTTCAGAGTGGACTCAATTTACAATTACCTTCTGTGTCCTGTTGTCCAGCCAATGTTTTACCCAGACTACCATCCTGGGACCCACTCCCAGGCTGGTTAATTTGACTATTAATCTTTTGTGTGGGACTGTGTCAAATGCCTTGCTAAAGTCTAGGTAGGCCATGTCCACAGCTCCTCCCTGGTCTACTACTTTGGTCACCCAGTCAAAGAAATCTATTAGATTTGCCTGACATGACCTTCCCGTTGTGAACCCATGCTGCCTTGGGTCCTGTGCCCCACTGGCCTCTAGGTACTCAATTATTCTTTCCTTCAGAAGTGACTCCATCACTTTCCCTACCACAGAGGTCGAACTGACAGGTCTTTACTTTCCTGCATCTGTCTTGGTCCCACTTTTGTGAAGGGGAATCACATCTGCCTTCCTCCAGTCCTTGGATACCACACCATCCTCCCATGATTTATTAAAAAAAAGAGTAGTCAGTGGTTTCACTAGTTCCCCCCTAATTCTTTTAGAATTCTGGGGTGAATTCCATCTGGCCCCATTGCTTTGTCCACCTTCCAGTTTTAGAGTTCTTGCAGAACCCTTTCTTCTGTGAAAGGGCTGGGATCGACCCCCTATCAAGAGTGCTTCTGTTAATTGGATTAGGCACTTCCCTCTTCTTTAGGAATACTGAGCAGAAATATTCATTCAGTATTCCTGCTTTTTCACTGTCCCCCTCTGCTCACCCACCATTCATTCTATTCAGCCTCACTATCCCTCCCTTTGTCTTTCTACGCTCACTGATGTACCTATTAAAGGTTTTATCCCCCTTCTTAACCGAGTTGGCTATCTTTTCCTCAGTTTGGGCCTTTGCTATTCTGACTTCCCTCCCTGCTTCCTTCTGCCTTAACTGGTATAGCTCTCTGTCCTTCTTCTTCTGTGTTTCCTTATACTTCCTGAATGCTATCTTTTTCTCCCTGACTTTCCCAGCCACCTCTTTTGAGAACCATAGTGGCGTTTTCTTTCATTTTGATTTGTTTATTTGCTTCACACAAAGGCTTGTTGCCTCTGTGATGGCAGTTTTGATGATTCCCCATTGTTGCTCCACCCCTCCTTCTAGCCTGTTTGCTAGTGCTTTTCTGAGGCGCTCTCCCATCTTGCCAAAGTCAGCCCTCCTGAAGTCCAGTACCCTCACTTTTGTATGGTTTGACTCTGTAGCTGAGTTTAATGTAAACCACACTGTTTGATGGTCACTTGTTCCCAGGTGGCAACCCACTTCTAGATCTGAGATCCTCTCACTGCCCCCATTTGAGAGTACAAGGTCTAAGATTGCTCCCTCATGAGTGGGTTCCAAAACTTGCTGTCTGAGGCTTGCCACCTATAGAGCATCGAGAATGACCCTGCTCTTGGCTGTGGCTGCAGCAAATGTGCTCCAGTTAACATCTGGCATATTCAGGTCTCCCATCAACAGTATCTCCCCTTTCTCTGCCATCCTAAGAATGCCTTCTATCATATCCTTGTCCATTCCTTCCCCCTGACATGGGGGTCTGTACACAACCCCTGTGCGGATTGTGGTGCCCTTTCCAGTCTCCAAGGTGACCCACAGTGCCTCCTCTCCTCCCTGTTTACTCTTTTGTTCAATTGCTTTTATCCCTTCCTTTACATAGAGAGCTACTCCTCCCCTCTTCTCCCCTGCCTGTCTCTCCCGTAGGTTATGTACCCTGGTATGTTAATATCCCAGTCATGGTTCTCTGTGTACCAGGGGTGTAGCCAGGAAGTTTAAATTTGTACTCAAAACTGATGCACTGTTGCCCCCCCATTATGTAAACACAAACCAAAATATGTGCTGCCACATCACACTAACAATAGGCCCCCTCCTGTTTGCCATGTCTGAGTTTTCTTCCTGTAATCCTTCTTCCTTTGTTTTCCTACCTGCCTGGTAAGTTGTTTTTGTTTTTGTATTTGGCTGGTGGCATCAGTGCCCCATATCGATCAACAAAAGCAGAAGGGCTCAGTGCAGCACAGACACATTGTGACTACTAATGTCCTTGCTTTCCTCTTTTTATTGCCCCTGCCTGATTTTTTTACTATACTCTCCTGAGTACAGCGTGTATGCCTGCCAACACCCCTGCTGTATACCATGTTTCTGTGACTGCTACGATATCCAGGCATCCCTCTTCCATCAAGGCCACTGGCTCAGGGAGCTTGTTGCCCTGACTACAGGCATTGGTACTCATTACCCTCCATTTACTGATGGACCTACTCCTTTTTGCCCCATCCCTGTCCTTCTTGCCTTTGTCACTTTCCCCATTTACCCCTGCCCTTCTCCCTATCGCCACTTCTATGTTGGTGCTTACAGTACTTACTACCATGATGTTTTTTTTGGGGGGGGTTAGGATTTCCCTGCTCCTTTCCAGTGCCTTCCTCCTTGGCTAGTTTAAATGCTTGCCAATGAAGCATTTAAACCTATCACCTAGGATTCTGGTTCCCCTCCTGGACAGATGCAGCCCATCATGCCAGTATAGGCTTGCATCACTCCAGGTGGACCCCCAGTCCCCAATGAAGCCAAATCCCTGAGCTCTGCACCAGTTTTTCAACCACTGTTTGAATCCCATGGTGCAGAGCACCCAAGCCTCTTCTACGCCATAGATGGGCAGCATCTCCAAGAAGGTTACTGTGCATGCTGCTTGTCTAAGGCCCCTCCCCAATTTCACAAACTCTTTCTGCACTGCTCTAATCCCTTTCTTAGCCAGGTCATTTGTCCCTAGATGGACAGTAACATCCAGCTCCCTCCCCTGTGCAGCTGCTCTGGCAATCCTGAGGATTCGCTCCCTGTCCCTCCAAGACATGGCGCCAGGCAGGCACCTTACCTCCCTCTCCCCTTCCTCCCCCAGTTCTACCATTCTAACAATGGAGTCCCCCACCAGGAGTTGTTTCCTTCCCCTGTGGGGTCCCATGCCACCCTCCTGTGGGTCTCCTTTCTGGAGGTTCCCAGCATCCTCCTTAGTCTCCACAAAACAGATTGTTTCCTGAGTCTAAACTGTTTTTAGTGGTGGTTGCGGACAATGTACATTTGTTCCCGCATGCAAAGGTAAGCCATTTCTATAGAAAAAGGTGTCCACGTTCATTTATTACAAAGCTTACAAGAAAACAACGGTTTCTACTACTGTGATCAACATTGTCAGGATGTTACAGAGAGTGATCAGACTGCACAACACCGGTCTAATGAAACGAAATAGCTGTGTGCCCTTAGTTACTTAGTTACTCTGACAGCATAGAAACATAGACTTTGATGGCAGATAAGGACCGCTTGGCCTACCTAGTCTGCCCTTTTCCCTACCTAGTGGATAAGCTGCAGATCCTATTTAACCAACAGCCTATTTCTTCCTACTCCCCACAAAAATTGCCTTAAGTCTGTCCCATGCATTCTTGAATTCTCCCAGTTTCAGACCCCACAACCTCCTCAGGGAGGCTGTTCCATGCATCCACCACCCTCTCCGTGAAAAAATACTTACTCACTTTGCCCCTGAGCCGTCTCCCCTCTATCTTCAAATTGTGTCCCCTTGTTCTTGCACATACCTTTTTCTGTAAGATGCTACCCTCTTGGACTTTGTTGATTCCACTGAGGTACTTAAATGTTTCTATCATGTCCCCTCTCTCCCTCCTTTCCTCAAGGGTATACATCTTAAGCTCCTTTAGCCTCTCCTTGTATGGCTTCTCTTGCAGACCCTGCACCATTTTAGTTGCCCTCCTCTGAACTGCCTCCATCCTGTCTATGTCCTTGTGGAGATGGGGTCTCCAGAACTGGATGCAATACTCCAGATGGGGTCTCACCAACTGTCTGTACAGGGGGATAACAACTTCCCGTTTTCTGCTGGTGATGCCTCACCCTATACATCCCAGTATCCCCTGAGCCCTCCCTACTACCTTCTCACATTGCTTGCCAACCTAAAGGTCATCTGATATGATTACCCCCAGGTCTCTTTCCATTTTTGTTGTTGTTACTACCTCCCCCCCATTGTGTAATCTCCCCCTGGGTTTTTGTTTCCCAGGTGCATTACTTTGCACTTCTTTGCATTGAATCCTAGCTGCCATACTTCTGACCATTCCTCCAACCTTGTCAAGTCCCTTCTCATCCTTTCCACGCCTCCTTGTGTATCAACCCTTTGCAGATCTTTGTGTCATCTGCAAAGAGGCATATTTTCCTTCCAGTCCCTCTGCAATGTCACTTAAAAGACATTAAAAGGACTGGACCAATACTGAACCTCACTGTACCCACTAGTAACCCTCTTTCTTCAGAGTGGACTCATTTACAATTACCTTCTGTGTCCTGTTGTTCAGCCAATGTTTTATTCTAGGCTACCACCCTGGGACCCACTCCCAGGTTGGTTAATTTGACTACTAATCTCTTGTGTGGGACTGTGTTAAATGCCTTGCATAAAGTTCAGGTAGGCCATGTACATAGCTCCTCCCTGGTCTAATACTTTGTCAATGAGTAAAGATATCAATTAGATTTGTCTGACATGACCTTCCCACTGTGAACCCATGCTGCCTTGGGTCCTGTACCCCACTGGCCTCTAGGTACTCAACAATTCTTTCCTTCAGAAGTGATTCCATCACTTTCCCTACCACAGAGATCAAACTGACAGGGCTGTAGTTTCCTGCCTCTGTCTTGCTCCCACGGTTGTGAAGGGGAATCACATCAGCCTTCTTCCAGTCTTCAGGTACCACACCAACCTCTTATGATTTGTTATAAAGGGTAGTCAGTGGTGTCACTAGTTCTCTGCTTAATTCTTTTAGAATTTTGGGGTGAATTCCATCTGGCCCCATTGCTTTGTCCACCTTCAGTTTTAGGAGTTCTTTCAGAACCCTTTCTTCTGTGAAAGGACTGGGATTGACCCTCCTCTTCAGAGTGCTTCTGTTAATTGGATTAGGCACCTGCCCCACTTCCTCTTTTGTGAATACTGAACAGAAGTATTCATTCAGTATCCCTGCTTTTTCAGTGTCACTCTCTGCCCACCCACCATCCATTCTATTCAGCCTCACTATCCCTCCCTTTCTCTTTCTATGCTCCCTGATATAACTATAAAAGGTTTTATCCCCCTTCTTAACCGAGTTGGCTATCTTTTCCTCAGTTTGTGCTTTTGCTATTCTGACTACCCTCCCTGCTTCCTTCTGCCTTAACTGGTACAGTTCTCTGTCCTGCTCCTTCTGTGTTTCCTTATACTTCCTAAATGCTATCTTTTTCTCCCTAACCTTCACCGCCACTTCTTTGAGAACCATAGTGGCTTTTTTCTTCATTTTGATTTGTTTATTTGCTTCACACAAAGGCTTGTTGCCTCTGTGATGACAGTTTTGATATTTCCCCATTGTTGCTCCACCCCTCCTTCTAGCCTGTTTGCTAGTGCTTTTCTAAGGCACTCTCCCATCTTGCCAAAGTCAGCCCTCCTGAAGTCCAGAATCCTCACTTTTGTATGGCTTGACTCTGTAGCTGAGTTTATCATGAACCACACTGTTTGGTGGTCACTTGTTTCCAAATGGCTACCCACTTCTAGATCTGAGATCCTCTCACTGTCCCCATTTGAGAGTACAAGGTTTAAGATTGCTCCCTCATGAGTAGGTTCCAAAACTAGCTGTCTGAGGCATGCCACCTGAAGAGCATCAAGAATGGCCCTGCTTTTGGATGTGGCTGCAGCAAAGGTGCTCCAGTTAACATCTGGCTTATTAAGGTCCACCATCAACAGTATCTCCCCTGTCTCTGCCATCCTAAGTATGCCTTCTATCATATCCTTGTCCATTCCCTTCCCTTGACATGGGGGGTCTGTATACAACCCCTGTGCGGATTGTTGTGCCATTTCCAGTCTCTAAGGTGACCCACAGTGCCTTCTCTCCTCCCTGTTTACTCTTTTGTTCATTTGCTTTTATCCCTTCCCTTACATAGAGAGCTACTCCCCCCCACTTCTACCCTCCCTATCTCTCCTGTAGGTTGTATACCCTGCTATGTTAACATCCCCATCATGGTTCTCTGTGTACCATGTTTCTGTGACTGCTACGATATCCAGGCATCCCTCTTCCATCAAAGCCACCAGTTTAGGGAGCTTGTTACCGTGACTACGGGCGTTGGTACTCATTACCCTCCATTTCTTGATGGCCTTACCCCTTTTTGCCCCATCCCTGTCCTTACTGCGTTTGTCACTTTCTCCATTTACCTCTGTGCTTCTCTCTATTGATATCTCTATGTTGATGACTACCTCACTTAGTACCCTGATTTTTTTTGGGGGGGGCTGGGATTTCCCTGCTCCTTTCCAGTGCCTCCCCCCTTGGCTAGTTTAAATGCTTGCCAATGAAGTATTTAAACCTATCACCTAGGATCCTCATTCCCCTCCTGGACAGATGCAGACCATCACACCAGTATAGGCCTGCATCCATCCAGGTGGCCCCCCAGTCCCCAATGAAGTCAAATCCCTGAGCTCTGCACCAGTTTTTCAACCACTGATTGAATCCCATGGTGTGGAGCACCCTAGCCTCATCCATGCCATAGACAGGCAGCACCTCTGAGAAGGTTACCATGTGTGCTATTTGTCTAAGGCCCCTCCCCATCTCCACAAACACTTCTTGCACTGCTCTGATCCCTTTCTCAGCCAGGTCATTTGTCCCTAGGTGGAAAATGACATCCAGCTCCCTCCCCGTGCAGCTGCTTCTGTGATCCTGAGGATTAATTCCCTGCCCCTCCAAGCCATGGCGCCAGGCAGGCACCTTACCTCCCTCTCCCCTTCCTCCCCCAGTTCTACCATTCTAACAATAGAGTCCCCCACCAGGAGTTGTTTCCTTCACCTGTGGGGTCCCATTCCACCCTTCTGTGGGTCTCCTTTGTGGAGGGTCCCAGCATCCTCCTTGGTCTCCACTGTGGGTGCCTCCATAGAGGAACCACACTTTTCCAGAATGGCATAGTAATTGTGGAGAGGTACAACTGGAGGGATGCACCTCTGTTCCACCACCCTCACCCTCACCCTCCCTGAGTCCACTGTGGTCCAACTGCTCCTCTTTCATGGCAACCTCTGAGGCAACGGCAGTGACCCTGGTGGTTCCTGGGTGGGAGAGGAGGTCCCAGAAATCCTGGCCAACTCAGCCTGGAGATGAGCAACCTCCTCCCTCAGCCCAGAGAGGTGCCTGCAGATGGGACAACACTGCATCCTCCAGAACGTCTCCTGGAAGACTGCTGCTCCACAGCCACTGTACTGCACCACTCCCATCATGCCTTTTTTCTGGCCACTTAACTGTTGTTTGGAATACTTACCTTTCCTCTTCCTCTGTGCCCTTTTAGCTCCTGATCTTCCTGTTCTAAGACAGGAAGTTCCTATATTTCTTAGTAGTCTCCTTACTTGCTCAGAGTCAGACCTTCAGCAGTTGGGGGGACGGAGAGCTACTCTTGCCCTTCTAGGATGGTGAGTCTTTGGTGGCTCTGTGATCACTCACTTCCTGCTCCCAAACAGGAAGTTCCTGTTGTCAGTTAAATCCTGTGCCTGTAAAGTAGAACTGGTTTAGGGTGGGGGGTGGAGGGGAGGGAAGGAGGCAATATAGTCCCAGTAGAGAAGTTTTAGTTCTGTCTGTTCTCTGGCAGAAGCTATCTAGGGCAGTGCTTAAATCTGGTTTTAATCTGGCTCCTTCTAGCTAAGCCACTCCCCCCTACTTTGTAAATCTTTCTACACTTAGTTAATTTCACAGATAACAATTCCGTTCTGACACCTGTGACAACCACCTAGATAAATACACAGCTAACAGAGATAACAGATAACAATTTACTTCAACTACCTCTGACAAACACACTCTTTTTTTTACCTTAAATTGAAGGTCCCAGTACAAGATTTCTAGTTCTTAGTCCCAGTAGAGAAGTTTAGTTATCTCCAGTACTGCACGCAGTACTCCAGATGGGGTCTAACCAGTGTCTTGTAATGAGGGATTATTACCTCCCTCTTATGACTTGTGATACTCATTCTAATACATCCTAACATCCACCTAGCCTTACCTACTGCTTTGGAGGTCTGCTCAGATGATTTCAGGCCATCGGTGGTGATGATGATGCCCAAGTCTCTTTCTTCCTTTGTGACTGCCAGCAACTCCCCTCCCAGCCTATAGGTGGCTTCAGGGTTTCTCTTCCCTATGTGCATGATCTTGCACTTCTTTGCATTAAATCCCAGTTGCCACTCTTCTGACCATTTTGCTAGTTTATCCAGATCTCTTCTCATTCTGCCCACTCCATCTGGATCATCTACTCTGTTGCAGATCTTGGTGTCATCTGCAAACAGACAAGCCTTGATCTCTAGTCCATCTGCAAGGTCACTAATGAAGATATTGAAGAGTACTGGCCCCAGGACTGATCCCTGAGGTACCCCACTTGAGACTTGCATCTCTTCTGACTGTATACCATTTACCACCACTCTCTGTTTTCTGCCTGTCAACCAGTTTGCCACCCAGTTGACCAACTTCTGACCCACCCCGAGCCTACCCAGCTTATTTATCAATCTTCTATGTGGAACAGTGTTGAAAGCTTTGCTGAAGTCAAGGTAGGTGACATCAACTGCTCCCCCTTGGTAGCAGTGAGTGCTGGCAGATGTGCAGTGGCCACTCACATGACTTGTACAACACATAGCATTTGTGAATATAGCCCAATGTGCCTCACTGGCAATATTAAAATCAAGCAGAATATTATGTTGTGTTGTGTCATTGGTTCCGAACATGGGCAAACAAAGTGAACCATATGGTAGTTCGCAGCTGATGTTTCTATGTTTCATTAGCATGAGAGGTGAAGAACACTTGAGTGGCCTGGACAGCACAATGTTACATCAAACTGATGATGCCACTCTACAGTTCCATGGTGTGGCTCCACCTGGAGTATGGTGTTCTGATCTGGAGAACTCACCTACACAAAGATAAGATGCCAGAGAAAGTGTACAGAGAAGAGCCACAAAGGTGGTGCATTTGGCTAAGGTAGAAGCCATACAAACCACCTTCAGATTGTTGATAATGACAGGGACTGGGTATGGGGACAGTGGGGAAGGACCCAGGTATAGGGTGGTGGAAGAGCAGTGAGGGGTTGAAGAGAGGCAATGGAGGAAAGAGACACATGCAAAAACAACCTATCACCAGGATGAAGAGCACACTGTGAGTGCATAGGCCCAGCACTGAGTACAGGGAAAGGAGGGGGAAGAGAGGTAAGGGAGGAAAGAGAGACATGGTGAGATCAACTGCCCAACATGATGCAGAGAACTCTGCTAGTGAACAGGCACAGCACTGAGTATAAGGAAAGGAGTGGGTAAGATGAGGGGAGATGCATGGGGGAAGGAGAGACATGTTGTCAACTACCACACTTCAGGATGAAGATAACACTGCAAGTGGATCAATAGATCCTCCACTGGATGGGGGAAGGCAGGAGACGGAGCACGTGGAAAGGGGGTGGGAGCATAAGGTGAGTAGGAGTGGGTGGTTGAAGGACAGCAGCAAGGATTGGTGTGTCCTGACAATGAAGGGTGTGTCGGTGCTGCACTGCTGCATGGGCTAAGGAGCGGGTAGTCAGGGAATGTTAAGTGCAATTGCAACAAAGAATAGTGTGTTTATGGAGGAGGAGGAGTGAATGAGAGTAATGTCAACTATTGGTGTAATTACATAGCAGAATGTAGTTCCACATGCTAGGGAACTTATAGGAGAATGTGGCACAACCTGAAGCAGTGCATGGTGGGTCAGTGCCGGAGTTCCATATGAAGATATATAGATAGATAAGAGTTCTATATGGATAGGATTTCTATATGTAGCTTCACATCTGGTGTTGTACCACGGTTGCCATGGACCCTATGGTTCCGAACGAATGCATACTGGTGCCAAAAATTCCTCAAACGTGACTTGAAGTTGATTAGTGAAACATTGACAGAGGAGGCATATGTGATTGGTGACCAGTCAATACTGGATAGGTCATAGTGGATGGCTGATAGGTTGTGGTAGTGGGAAGAACAACAGTTGAGGATGACTAGAGGAAACTTAGTATATTTGGTGTGCCGCACACAGAAGACCATATGATGGTTACTGTGTGCATCAGCACGATACTATAATGTATGACATGGTGTTGGAACGAGGTCAGTATCCAGTCTGTGAGTGTTTATTTCCCTGACTTGTGATTGAGACATGTAGGGTCTGCAATAATTTGTTTTAGATTAAGTGAGGAGACATGGGTGCAGACTTTGGAGTTAGGACTGGACAGCCAATTAACGTTGAAATCCACTAGGAGGAAACGCTCACCAGGGGCAACAAGGGTGTAAAGGGAGGAGAGGATATGAGTGACAGAGGACAGTAAAGAGACTGAGCGGTTAGGTCAGCAGTAAACACCACTGACATGGACAGGAAGGGAGAAGGAAAGGGACATGTTCAGTAAGGGGGAAGTACATAGGCAGAAGGCACAGACTCATAGATTCAGATAGAGTAGATGATACTTGTGACAATATACATGGCAACTCTACCACCCTTGATCTTACGGTCCTGATGTATTAAGGAGGAGTCCAAGATGGAGTGCTGGGCATGGCAGAAGAACGGTATCAGATATTTGCAGAGATACGTAGAGGGTATGGCATAATGCTCATGAGGGCATCTGATCAGGGGCTGAGGATCTTCAGTTCTTTGCTGCACCAGACACAAGACATGATAAGATGTGGTGCACTTGGTGCAGTGCGTTTGCGCTGTACTCATGGGCTGCCATGGGCTGTGACTGTCCACACGCTCTTTTAGAATGTAAAGTGCTTCTGCTGTTGTGTTTATTGTCATTCTGCATTCATGCTGTGTGCCCTGTGCCATGGATGAGTTATTCGAGTTGATAGAGAGTGGCGAGAACATCATCCTTTTCATTTGTTTTCCTTTGCTTTGAGGCACATTGAAGGTGTTGTCATTGATCTTCATGTCATGATGAAGGACATAAGGACATAAGTATTTCTGTCTCTATGTCACTGTGGATGTCATGCTCTACATATACTGTTTTAATAGATATTCATTTGTCCACTTCTGTCCACTGAGCTCAGAATTAAAATGACAACTTTTTGTTTTGTGCTCATAGATACATAGATACATAGACAGTGTCGGCAGATAAGGGCCTATGGCCCACCTAGTCTGCCCATTTGAGCTTGTAAGTTCAGTTTGTTTTCCTAGAAGTCTATTTCCCCTTACCCCTGACCTCTAGAATTCCTTTATGTCTATCCCATGCATTCTTAACCCGTGATTGTTTCAGCTCCCACCACTTCCTCTGGCAGGGTGTTCCACTTGTCCACCACCCGTTCTGTGAAGAAATTCTTTCTCATGTTTCCTCTGAATCGTCCCTCCCTCCAACTTCATCCCATGCCTCTAGTCCTGAAACATCTTTTTCACTTAAAAATAGTGTTTTCCTGCACCCTGTTCCTCCCTGTAAGATACTTGTATGCTCTCATCATATCCTCTCTCCTCCTCTCCTCCAGGGAGTACATGTTCAGTTCCTTCAACCTGTCTTCATAGGACTTGTGATGCAACCCATGCACAATCTTTGTTGCCCTCCTCTGAACCTTCTCTACCCTGTCTATGTCCTTACGTAGGTATGGTCTCCAGAACTGTACACTGTACTCCAGGTGGGGCCTCACTAGTGTCTTGTATAGCGGAATTATGACCTCCCTTTTCCTGCTGGTGATGCCCCTGCCTATACATCCCAGCATCCTATTTGCTTTACCTGATGCCTTGTCACACTGTTTCCCACCTTGAGGTCATCAGAGATGACAACCCCAAGATCCCTTTCCTGCTTGGTGCATGCTATATCCTCACCCCCCAACTGATATATTGTGCCAGGGTTTTTGTGCCCCATATGCATTATCTTGCACTTCTTTGCATTGAATTTCAACTGCCAAACCCTTGACCATTCTTCAAGTTTCTGCAGGTCCCTTCTCATTCTGTCTACACCCTCTGGTGTGTCTACTCTGTTACAGAGCTTTGTGTCATCAGCGAACAGTGACATTCTGCCTTCTAGATCCTGTGCAATGTCACTGATGAAGATGTTGAATAGGACCGGTCCCAGCACTGATCCCTGTGGTACCCCACTGGTCACTCTTCCCTCTGTGGAGTGACAGCCATTTACCACCACCCTCTGTGACCTGCCACCCAGCCAGTTACCTACCCACCACACTACTGTCCTGCCCACACCCATATTCCCCAGTTTGTGTAATAGTCTTCTATGTGGCACAGTGTCAAAGGCCTTGCTGAAGTCCAGATAGGCCATGTCCACTGCCCTCCCCTGATCCACCTCCCTAGTCACCCAGTCAAAAATTCAATGAGGTTGGTCTGACATGACCTCCCCTGGTGAAACCATGCTGCCTTGGGTCCTGTAGTCCATTGACAACCAGATGTTCCACTAATCTCTCCTTCAGTAGTGCTTCCATGATCTTTCCCACTACCGAGGTGAGGCTGACTGGTCTGTAGTTCCCTGCTTCCTCTTTGTTCCCACTTTTGTATAAGGGACTACATCTGCTGTCCTCCAGTCTTTGGGTACCTCCCTGTTTCCAGTGATTGGCTGAACAGGATAGCCAGAGGTTCAGCCACCACCTCTCTTAGTTCTTTAAGGACCCTGGGTGCACCCATCTGGCCCCATTGCTTTATCAGCTCTTATTACTTCCAGTTCCTTCAGGACCCTTTCTCGTGTAAAGGGACTTGTGTCCATTTCTGCACCATTCTCACCCTTGTACTCCTTCAGACCCATTACCCCTCTTCCTTAGTAAAGACTGAGCAGAAATACCTGTTCAATATGTCAGCTTTACTGTTGTCATCCTCCACGCGGCTCCCATCCTCCCTCTTCAGTCTCACTATCCCTCCCTTTGTCCTTCTTTTTTCACTTATGTACCTGTAAAAGGTTTTGTCCCTTTAACCACTGGATTTTGCAATGTGTTCTTCTGTCTGAGCTTTGGCTTCCTTACTGACTTCCTGCCTCCCTTTGTTTCTCCTGGTACTTCTCCCTATCCCCTTCTGCCTGTGTCTTTTGTATTGCCTGAATGCAATCTTTTTGGCTTTCACTTTTGCTACCTCTTTGGAAAACCATAATGGTCTCCTCTTCCTTTTCCTCTTGCTAACCTGCTTAATGCATAATTTGTTGTTCTTGTAATCCCATTTTAAATACTGCCTACTGTTCCTCAACCCCTGATTCCTGTCCCATTCCTCTTAATGCCTCTTTCAAGTATCTCCCCATTTTCCCAAAGTCTGCCCCCCTAAAATCCAGGATACGTGTTTTTGTGTGGTTTGGTTCTGCTCTTTCTGTGATTTCAAACCACAATGACTGGTGGTCACTGTTTCCCAGGTGCTCCCCCACTGTTACCCCCATCACACTGTCCCTGTTTGTGAGCACAAGGTCCAGTATTGCCTTCTGCCGAGTTGGTTCCATGACCAGTTGCTTGAGGAAGGCACCCTGAAGGGAGTCCAGGATAAATCTATTAAATTTTACATTCTAGCTCAGTTTGCCCAGGATATAAATAATACTCTTTTCTTTGTTATGCACAGTATTGCTGGTGATTAATGGGTCTGTAAAAGTCAGGCGTGTAGAAGGGTTCTGTTGTTCACAGTTTGAATACCTTCATTGCTCATTCGGCCTGCCACTGAGTCTCATTGAATGACTGTTAATGCCTAATTACTTCTGTCATTGTTGCTTCATTTAATTTTTTTTCTCTGAGAACAGGACAAGCACAAATACAGAGCTTAATTGTGCTGTTGATGACAGTTTGATTGACTACATGCATCTCATTCAGACTTCAACTGAGACTCGTTTTTGGGCTGTTATTACCTAATTGCTTTTGTTCTTCAGCTTCATTTTGACCTGCTGAGAGACAACAGAACCATCACAAAGACAGTTGGGTGATAAATGTCCTGAGATAATTTCAACTACACTGCCTAAGCATATGCAAACTGTCACATATACAGTGGCCTTGTCAGTCCATTGGCATTGAAAGCAACCATTTTTGTCAACATTTGCAAAACACAGATATTCAGTATAAAACTGATTGTGCAAAGTGACAATCTACACAGTAGACATGAACCTTTCTCTACAGATATCGGAGAGATGTAACATTCTTCACTGTGTGAAGAACGTGTGCTGGTAACGGGTAGGGTGAGTTGTGGAAACTGACATGGTGCTGGATCTTTGTGCCTCTATTGGCCAAGGAAGCATTTGTTGAAACATGAGCTGCCAATCCACAGACCTTTCGTCTGCCATGCTCATGTTATGCCATTTCTTTGCCACATGACATACCACATGGGTGGTGTGTTGGGTGTCGAAGAAAGTACATAACCTGGTGCTTCTGGAAAGCAGGGTACTGGAAGGTTTACATTGAAGTTAGGGTTGATAAGGCACCCTAGGGTGTTGAGAAAAATGATGGATGAAACATAGAAACCGAGAAACATTGAATTTGATGGAAGATATGGACTGCTTGGCCCATCTAGTCTGCCCATTTACCTACCTAAGGGATAAGCTGCAGATCCTAGTGAACCAACAGCCTATGTCCTCCTACCCACCCACTAGAATTGCCTTATGTGTGTCCCATGCATTCTTGAATTCCCCCACTGTTTTTGACTCTACAACCTCCTCAGGGAGGCTGTTCCATGTATCCATAACCCTGTCTGTGAAGAAATACTTCCTCACATTACCTCCGAGCTGTCCCTCCTCTATCTTCAAATTGTGCCCCTTTGTTATTGAGCATCTCTTTTTCTGAAAGACGCTACTCTCTGGGACCTGGTTGATTCCCTTGATGTATTTGAAAGTTTCTATCATAGAAACATAGAAACAGAATTTGATGGCAGATAAGGACTGCTTGGCCCACCCAGTCTGCCCATTTCCCTACCTAATGGATAAGCTGCATATCCTAGTTAACCAGCAGCCTACTTCTTCCTTCCCCCACCCCCTAGAATTGCCTTATGACTGTTCCATGCATGCTTGAATTCCACCACTGTTTTTGACTCCACAACCTCCACCGGAAGGCCGTTCCATGCATCCACAACCCTCTCTGTGATATCATGTCACCCCTCTCCCTCCTTTCCTCACGGCTATCCTTTAGTCATTCGTCATATGTCTTCTGATGCAGACCCTGCATTATTTTGGTTGCCCTCGTCTGGAAAGCCTCCACCCTGTCTATGTCTTTCCAGAGATGGGGTCTCCAGAACTGTACACAGTACTCCAGATGTGGTCTTACAAACTGTCTGTACAGAGGGCCAACAACTTCCTGTTTTCTACTGGTGATGCTTTTCCCTATGCATCAAAGTATCCACCCAGCCCTCCTTACTGCCTTCTCACATTGCTGGCCCATTTTTAGGTCATCTGGTATAAGTACCCATAGGTCCCTTTCCATTTTTGTTGTTTTTAGTACCTCCCCTTCCCCCATTGTGTACTCTTCCCCTGGGTTTTTGTTTCCTAGGTGCATTACTTTGCACTTCTTTGAGTAACCGGGTGGGTCCTCCATTTTTGTAAGGCCCCTGACCCTTACATGTGTGTGTATCTACAGGTTCGGGGAAGGATGAGGTTACCTGGCACAAAAGACCTAGGTTTGGCTACTCTGCACAGGGGCACCCAAGTAAATCCAAAATACAGGAAGCAATAACTGTAATGTCCAGAACCAGAATTGGGATTTTTCAGTGTGGCTTTATTTATTAACTCACTGAACATAAACAAGCACTGTATGGACCCCCACAGGGCTACGTAACTGTAATGCAGATTAGAAGTTAAACACAGTGGTCCATTGGAGAATGAACACATTACACACAAATGTCTGGCTATGGACCCACCAGGCACTCAGCCCGGACTTTGCATGCGCAGTGGATACACAGCCTGACTGGCCCGGCTCCCCTGCCGGCCACTCTACATGACGGTCCATAGGAGAATGAACCCAAATTCTACTTGGAAAGACATCCCATCGAACAAGGAGGGCTCCCAAACTGTGGCTCTCTACACCACTTGAAGTCTTCGACTCCTAGAGAGATTTTGTTTTTGAACTTTTAATTGAAACTCCCATCAGACAAGGAGTACTCCCATCCTACAAGGTAGAAATTTCCCATCCGGTGGCTCCACACCACTGAAGTCTTCACTCCCAGGGAGATTTTCAAGTTGCGACCCACGCCTGGGTACTCCACCTCCCACCACTGGCTGCTGCATTAGTAGTGCAAAACAACAGAAGAAATCCATAGAGGTGGACCTGGTTACTAAAGATGGGGATTTATCCACCTCCAGCTCCCACAGCCCATACCCGGCCAATTCTCTGGACACACAGAAACTTTAGGACTGTAAATGTAGATTCACGGTGGATGAACTGACGCACCCCCTCTACTGTGAACTTTAACCATTAAAACTTTAAACTGACGGACTGCTTTATTTGTTTGTCCTAGTTGACATAGTCCTCCCAAATAGCAGTCCACATTAACATGAAATCCAACTGAAGAAAAAGAAGATGTTTGCTCCTTCCAAATGGAGCCAAACACTCACCCATTTGTTGCAGGTGCCCCACAGGCGAAGAAATGTAACCTTTGCTGTTATACATGAACAGACTTAAACAAAATCAGGCAGCTTCTTCCCATAGTGGGCAAGGGGGATTGCCCCTGGAACCCACAAAGAACTTTTCATCCCCCCCCCGAGGGAGAGGGGTACTGAGACCGAGAGGACGGTCTCCACCACTTGAAGAATGGTGAAACACAGAAAAACTTCCTTCTGTGTGGAGGCAAAACTCAAACTACAGACTGATGCTTCCTTCTTGCTTAAGGACAAACGGAAGACTGACTTTTGAATTCCCAAGGTTCTAAGAACTCCTGAGCTGAAGATTCCAAATGTGGCTCATGCAGCTGTAACAGTTCTATATAATGATGTCATCTCTCCAGTCTCAGTTGTGACTGAGGACAGAGGGAGACAGTGTGAAACCCATTTAACTGGAGTTTCACAAGCTGCCTTCCCTGCCTACCACTAGATCTTACTGGGATTCTAGTAACCCCGGGTAACAAGGGGGTTACACTCACCCTTGACCAGGAAAATGACTGTCCCCAGTCATTATGCACCCGGCCTTAGGCCATCCCACCCTATGTGCTACCTGTGGAGGGGGGTGATCAAGCCCCCTCCTACCATGTGCAAGCACAGGTAGGCAACACTAAGGGCCTAGAGACCTATAGCTGACACATCAGCCTCTACTCTATCCACTTACTATGGACACCTAGTGGCTCTGGTAGAACCATCCAGAGCATAGCCCTGATAGATCAGCACTGCGGCCCCTACTGCAGGTCAGGGCCACAGCCTGTCCATCGCCCCAACCTTCTAGAGAAAACCTATCTGCCTCTAACATAACATCCCAAACAAAAACAAAACCCGGGGACCTTCCCGACCCTGGGCAGCCTGCAACTACAACCATTAGCAATAATAACACAGTACATTTAAATTCTACACCATAAGCACTGATGAAGAACTCCGATGAGCCCCTCCTCCTCTTCTTGCCTTCTCTTCTATCTTCCAGGAACACCTGTAAGAAAAGACAAAAAAAAAAAAAAACACATCCTAATCTGCATTTACTATCTATCTAAACAACAACGACAGCAACAACAAACCCTTACCACACAGAAAAAGCACTGCACAATCCCAAAAAACAGAAACATTTTTTTTTTTCAGAAAAGAAGAAAAGACAGTATTTACATTAAAGTACAATGACATTGGTAACAATACACTTTTGGGGGGATGGAATGCCCTAAATGTCCCAAACTAGTGACTACAAGGTCCGAAGGCCAGTCCATTAAAGAGTCTCTCCTGGGCCGGAGCCCCATGAAGCATAGTTCTTTAAGGCAATTATCCCAAAGGGGAGAGTCTTTGCGGACAGTTCACACACTGTTTGAAGTCTGTAGTGTAGGGTGTGTACTGCAATGTCATAAAGATAGAATAAAAAGATTGTAACTCACCAGCCTCTTGAAGTATAAGACTAGGCACCGACCTGCACCACAGCCGAAGACCCTCCCTGGCAGCATTTCTTCTGATGCAGCTGGGCGGACATCTTCCGGGAACCCACAGGAGTGCACATCTGGAAACAGCTGGGCTGATGCCATAACTGGAGAAGGAACCTTAGAACAGGAACAAAAAGAGAAAACAGCTGGTCCGGCATCATCCGATTACCAGGCGATGAACAGGAAACAGCTGGGCTGATGTCCTCTCTGGATCTGAAGTCATCTGCTGGTACCAGTAGATGGTTGTTGAACGAAATAGTACACTGTGGACTGAAGAATGTGGGGCACCTGATACCTTGTTTATTCATATTGGCAGTTCAATGAGGTTATTTCACAGTGTAGATGTGGCAGTATTGACTACCACTGCTCGGCTCTCCATTTTGTAGGCACGGGCTTAATTACTGGGAGGTCCTTGCATTGAGGCCAATAGTAGAGGGGGTCAGGGGCTTGAATTATTACTCCATCTGGACGCACATAATTCACACAGTGGGAGATTTCACTTCCCTCTCTGTCCACTATTCTCACTCTGTCCATAAACAGTGTTCTGCCTCTCTTCCACTGTGTATACTTTTCATGGAACAGTCTATTCTTTACATGCTGGTTAGCCCCAGGATGCAGATGTTTCATTGCTTCATCCCAGATCCAGGATTTCCTGCAGTTCTCAATCTCCTCCCAGACTCTCCGAGGAAAGGTAGGAAAGGTCATACCAAAGATTTCATTGGCCTTTCTACGAACCAGTCTCTCCTTTTTACTTGCTTTGGTTAATCTGAGACCGCTGGCCTGGCTTGGGGGTGGCCAGTCCTGGTTCTGCCAGCTTCGCATCCTCAATGCAATACAAAATGGATCCTTGACTTCTTCTTCTTCTGGTGAAGCCAGGGCAGTGGCATCACTGCCTTCTTGAACACATTCCTCCGAGGCAAGATCTTGAGGCTGTGTACCCGTTCCTTCCTCACAAGGCCACATAGGTTCCCCCTCATCTTCCTCTTCACTAAGGATCTGAGCCCAGGAGTGAGCAGTAGTTCTCACCCCCGAGACCATCCATTCATCACTAGGAGCGGAGGTCGACACCTCCCATTCAACGGCCTCCCGCATCTCATCTTCACCTTCGAGACTTGGGCTAGGCCCCCCCCACCCAGGGGTCTATTGATGCTTTATCCGAACTTGCCTTCTGAGATCCAGCATCCAAAACTTCAATTTCAGATTCAGTCTCTAATTCTGCACTCTCTAACTTTGTGCCACACTCCCCCGGGACCTTCCTCCACAGGCTCCGCCTGATACTGTGTGCTGCCAACTGCAGGTTCTTGAAGTTGTGTCCATGCGGGAGCCAAACAAATTTGAGGCACTTTATACAAGCCATATTTTTGTAGACAACCAGCACAGTGAGGAATCATGAAGATATCCCTTCCAGCACTCAAGCACATCTGGCATACACGCACTGGATAATTAGGAATTGCCACATCAGGAGGGAGTTGCCCTCTATAGCACCAATTTTCAATATCTCTCAGTCTATTTACTGCTGCTGTTACTGCAACCCGGGCATGATCTGGGTAACGAGCTGGTCCTGAGGCCATAACTGCAGAAAAACAAACCAAAGTTCACTGTAACTGAAAGTCCCACTTTAAATGAACACACTCTGTAGCTTTAAAATGGCTCCTCTGCTGCTGTGTTTACTTTACTACCCCACCCTGTAATGGCGGCGGCAGCACTCCTGTGCATCAACATTCAGACTCTGGGTCAAGCCACTGCGCACCCGATTTACACCAACTACTGATAACTTTTATTTAAACTGCACAACTTGCTCTGTTCTGGCTGTTCTCACATTTACAGGATTTTCCTTGGACTTTTCACATGCTGGCAACATTCATTTAATCACAGTCCCTTTTTAAAACTTCAGGTTTCAGCACAGGATTGCCTGCTTCTACTAGTGTTGCACTTATTTTACAACTCACAGTCTCTCTCTGGCTGCAAACTTTAAACTGAGGCTACTTTCATTGCTATGCACACATTTAATGGCTTTACAGACTTGCACTTGCCAGCAGGATATCACACAATCGCTACTTGCAAAGCGACTACACAGCTGCACTCACATTTTATATGGCATTCTCTGAAAATCACTGATTTGAGCAGTTTTAAATCGTTTACTCACTGTTATGGTAGCAGATTGCTGCGATGGAAGAAAACGGCCTGCAGCCAGATTTTGAAGGCCTCAGATTGCAAACGGGCGGGCAGTCTCCGCGATCATAGTATTAATCACACAATTCACTGATCCCACGACCAATAAGCGGGTTGAGCCTGATTTTGAACTAGAAAAGTCACTTTTCACTGTTTACAGTGCTTTGAACACTTCGCGAACACTCCTCCACTGCCAGTACACGCACTACTCTCTGTCTCCCTCTCGAATGCTGAAGCAGACACTGAAGAGCTGGCTGAGGGGCGGGACTAATGGCAAACTGACCAACCACACGATGCCATGCAAATGATACATAGATACATAGATACATAGACAGTGTCGGCAGATAAGGGCCTATGGCCCACCTAGTCTGCCCATTTGAGCTTGTAAGTTCAGTTTGTTTTCCTAGAAGTCTATTTCCCCTTACCCCTGACCTCTAGAATTCCTTTATGTCTATCCCATGCATTCTTAAATCCCGTGATTGTTTCAGCCCCCACCACTTCCTCTGGCAGGGTGTTCCACTTGTCCACCACCCGTTCTGTGAAGAAATTCTTTCTCATGTTTCCTCTGAATCGTCCTCCCTCCAACTTCATCCCATGCCTTCTAGTCCTGAAACATCTTTTCACTTAAAAATAGTGTTTTCCTGCACCCTGTTCCTCCCTGTAAGATACTTGTATGTCTCTATCATATCCCTCTCCCTCCTCTCCTCCAGGGAGTACATGTTCAGTTCCTTCAACCTGTCTTCCTAGGACTTGTGATGCAATCCATGCACCATCTTTGTTGCCCTCCTCTGAACCTTCTCTACCCTGTCTATGTCCCTTACGTGGGTATGGTCTCCAGAACTGTACACTGTACTCCAGGTGGGGCCTCACTAGTGTCTTGTATAGCGGAATTATGACCTCCCTTTTCCTGCTGGTGATGCCCTGCCTATACATCCCAGCATCCTATTTGCTTTACCTGATGCCTTGTCACACTGTTTCCCTACCTTGAGGTCATCAGAGATGACAACCCCAAGATCCCTTTCCTGCTTGGTGCATGCTATCACCCCCCAACTGATATATTGTGCCAGGGTTTTTGTGCCCCATATGCATTATCTTGCACTTCTTTGCATTGAATTTCAACTGCCAAACCCCTGACCATTCTTCAAGTTTCTGCAGGTCGCTTCTCATTCTGTCTACACCCTCTGGTGTGTCTACTCTGTTACAGAGCTTTGTGTAATCAGCAAACTGTGAAATTCTGCCTTCTAGGTCCTGCGCAATGTCACTGATGAAGATGTTGAATAGGACCGGTCCCAGCACTGATCCCTGTGGTACCCCACTGGTAACTCTTCCCTCTGTGGAGTGACAGCCATTTACCACCACCCTCTGTGTCCTGCCACCCAGCCAGTTACCTACCCACCACACTACTGTCCTGCCCACACCCATGAGCCTCTTCTTCCTCACGAGGGCTCCTCTCCTCACGGCGATCGTCGAGTAGGCAAATTCAAACTGAAAAGATGCACTTTTTTTTTTTTCAACTGACTCCACTGCGGGAGCCCATTTCAACTATGTAACATTGCCATTAACTTCTACAGTCTCTAGTATTGCACAGAAAGCATTTCCAATGTCCAGGGCATAATTTCTCTGTTGCTACCCCTAGTTTTCCACACTTTTCTTCACAGAAACTTTATTTTAAAACTGACAAACGCTGTAAACTATGTTGATGCAGGACAAGGACACACACTTTGGCTTTACAGCTCCTTGGTAAACAGTTGGCATTTTTTAAACAGCAGCACAAGATTCACAGCACACAGCACACACTAGGGAAATTGCTTCAACTTTTTTGGGCTACCGACTGCCAGACAGCCAAAACGCTAGCCTACTTGCCCAAGCACCTTCCTTCCCAAACAAATCCAAAGCGGTGCCTCCATTTTTGTAAGCGGGTGGGTCCTCCATTTTTGTAAGGCCCCTGACCCTTACATGTGTGTGTATCTACAGGTTCGGGGAAGGATGAGGTTACCTGGCACAAAAGACCTAGGTTTGGTTACTCTGCACAGGGGCACCCAAGTAAATCCAAAATACAGGAAGCAATAACTGTAATGTCCAGAACCAGAATTGGGATTTTTCAGTGTGGCTTTATTTATTAACTCACTGAACATAAACAAGCACTGTATGGTCCCCCACAGGACTACGTAACTGTAATGCAGATTAGAAGTTAAACACAGTGGTCCATTGGAGAATGAACACATTACACACAGATGTCTGGCTATGGACCCACCAGGCACTCAGCCCGGACTTTGCATGCGCATTGGATACACAGCCCGACTGGCCCGGCTCCCCTGCCGGCCACTCTGCATGATGGTCCATAGGAGAATGAACCCAAATTCTACTTGGAAAGACATCCCATTGAACAAGGAGGCTCCCAAACTGTGGCTCCCCACACCACTTGAAGTCTTCGACTCCTAGAGAGATTTTGTTTTCGAACTTTTAAATGAAACTCCCATCAGACAAGGAGTACTCCCATCCTACAAGGAGTAAATTTCCCATCCGGTGGCTCCCCACACCACTTGAAGTCTTCGACTCCTAGGAGATTTTCAAGTTGCGACCCACGTCTGGGTACCCACCCCACCACTGGCCAAGTGCATGGGGCGAGTAGCAAAAACAACAGAAGAAATCCATAGAGGTGGACCTGGTTACTAAAGATGGGGATTTATCCACCTCCAGCTCCCACAGCCCATACCCAGCCATTTCTCTGGACACACAGAAACTTTAGGACTATAAATGTAGATTCGCGGTGGGTGAACTGACGCACCCCCTCTACTGTGAACTTTAACCATTAAAACTTTAAACTGACGGACTGCTCTATTTGTTTGTCCTAGTTGACATAGTCCTCCCAAATAGCAGTACACATTAACATGAAATCCAGCTGAAGAAAAAGAAGATGTTTGCTCCTTCCAAATGGAGCCAAACATTCACCCATTTGTTGCAGGTGCCCCACAGGCGAATAAATGTAACCTTTGCTGTTATACATGAACAGACTTAAACAAAATCAGGCAGCTTCTTCCCATAGTGGGCAAGGGGGATTGCCCCTGGAACCCACAAAGAACTTTTCATCCCCCCCGAGGGAGGGGGTACTGAGACCGAGGGGATGGTCTCCACCACTTGAAGAATGGTGAAACACAGAAAAACTTCCTTCTGTGTGGAGGCAAAACTCAAACTACAGACTGATGCTTCCTTCAAACACCATGAAGTCTTGCTATATTATGACTAAATGCAGTCAGCCACTGCAGCTGAACTGCCCCGGAGAGGAAAGAGTTAACTCCAGAGAGTCTGGAGTTCCACAGTGCGAGGGCGCTATACCAAAGCTCTATCTGGCCAGTTTCAAATGAAACTGTCAGATTCTTTACTCCGCTTCACTGAACAGTCGCTCCGGAGATCAGCTCCTTCACATCAGTTCATTTCTCGGTTCAAGCAAGTATTTTCGGTTCATTTGAACCGGCCAAAAGTATTTATTTTACCGCATTTCGGTTAAAAGCTCTATCTGGTAAACCGTAAGTAGAAAATTTAAAGTCTGTGTGGAAATTCAATTATCGGTTCGGTTTTGAACCAATCGGTTTGCTTAATTTAACTTTTTAAAGTGTGGTTGGGCTTTTAGAGTGCGGTTCCCGGTTCTTATCGGTTCTAAAAAAACCTTGCTTTTAAAATAGGTTTTTTCAAATACCCTGACACTTAGTTAGGAACTGATAAGGTGTTTGCCCTGGCACTGCCATCAAAAGGGCAAGTTTTGGTTAGGCTGGCATTATGTCTGAGAAACCCAAAGAAAAACCGGGCCACTGGGTTTCAACACTGTGATGTCTGTGGGGAAGCCTTTGCCAAGGCTGACCCACACACCACTTGTGTTTATTGTCTGGGGGCTGACCACCTCCTGTCAGACTGCCAGGTGTGTAAAAATTTCCCTGCAGCCACCCTGGAAAAGAGATTGGGCTGGCTCAGGGAATGAGAGGCCAAGAAGTCCACTGACCCGGATGGCCAGCCCGGTCCAGTCCCACTGGACCAGAGGGAGTGCCCTCTGACCAGGGCGAGACTTCCTCGGGCAAAAGGAAGGCTGGTTCAGGGGAACCAGTCTCAGTGAAAAAGACTAAGAAATCAGTAGGTTTGGAGTCCAAAATTGTCTCTCCAACTGCTGCAGAAATAGCTAAAGCCATACAGATTGTCCAGTCACTGTCTCAGGGTCCTGCCGAACCACCTACAGTTGGTAAAAGGTTGGTTCGTTCAGTGCCAGTGGTTCAGGAGTATGATGTTGAGGAATTTTATGAACCACAGGAGAGGGAGGACGAATTTGATCATTACATGTGTGGCTGGGAGGGTCTGGACGTGCCCATTGAACCGGACATTTCTCCAGACAGACCTTTAGAATCTCCTCCTATTCTGTCTGAGTCCCCTTCTCATTTTATGTTTTACAAAAAGGTTGCAGAAACCCTCCAGCTTCCTTTAGAGGAAGCTGTGGATGAGCAAGAGGAGCCTGATTATGTAGAAATGATGGATATACCAGAGTCTAGGAGGTTGTCTATTCCTTTGCATAAGTCATTTAGGAAGCAAACAACAAAGATTTTAAAAAATCCTCATTCTGTCCCTCCTGTAGATAAAAAAATGGACAGAAGATATACCTTGTCAGGTTCTGATACAGACTTCCTCACTGAGCAGTGTAGTCATGTAGGTGTGGTACAAGCTGCAGCCTGTGACAAGGCTAATATTCCTCTGGCCTCACATCCTCCTGATAAGGATTCCAGGAAGACTGATGCCATGGCGAAAAAACAGTATATGGCAGCTTCTTTGGGACTCAGGCAGGCAAATTATATGGCTTATGTGGCTAGATATCAGAAATCTAGGTGGGACACAGTATTGCAGTTAGCCAAGCAGGCCCATTACAGCTGGCTAGTGAGTTGGAACAGGTGGCTGCTGATGGCATTGAAGCCTCTAAAGTTCAATTTCATACTGCTGTTGATGTTAATGATGTTTCCTCTAGGGTCATGGCCACTTCTGTAGCTTTCCGTAGGTTGGCATGGCTCAGATGCACTAATCTGTCCCAAGATACTCAGTCAAAGGCTATGGATTTTCCTGTTGTGGGTAATTCTCTGTTTGGGGAACAAACAGAAAACTATATGAAAAAGATGATGAATACAGAACTACCTACAAAAGTGCCCAGGCTAAGGAGAGGCATGCCACTCCACAGAGGCACGCTCCCAGAGGTAGGGGCAGGCCTTTCCACAGGCCTTTTTACCAATTTCAGGCCTCCTCTGCATTTGGACAGAGGGGTTTCTTTAGAGGCAGAGGTAGACGGGCACAAGTAAACCATCCCCCTTCCCTCAGCCTAAGGCTACTGCCAAGCAGGCACCCTGATGGGGTGCCCAGGGCCGATTCTCCTGTACCAGTGGGGGGCAGGTTGGTTTATTTCAGCCAGAACTGGGTGTCCCTAACTTCGGACAGGTGGGTTCTGGAGGTAATAGGCCAGGGTCTGGTTCTCAGCTTCAAACAGTTTCCGAAGATGAGAGCCAGACATTTTCCACCTGCAAATCCTTCAGAAGCCCTTGCTTTGGAAGCAGAGGTTTCTTCTCTTTTGGACTGCAAAGCAGTAGAAAGGGTCCCTCCTTGCCATCAGGGCAAGGGGCTGTACTCAAGATACTTTCTTACCCCAAAAAAGACAGGAGAATGGCGGCCCATTTTAGATTTAAGGTACCTGAACAAGCATCTTTTGAAACCAAAGTTCAAAATGTTAACTCTGACAATGATTTTGCCCTCCCTGAGGCCAGGGGACTGGTTAGCTTCCCTGGACCTCAAGGATGCCTATTTTCATGTTCTGATCAGGCCTTCTCACCGAAAGTACCTCAGGTTCGAACTACCCTCAGGCCACTACCAGTTTGGCAATGCCTTCGGCCTTACCTCTGCGCCAAGGATATTCACGAATGTCTAGCTGTGGTAGTGGCTCATTTAAGAAGGCAAGGGATTGCTGTGTTTCCCTACCTGGACGACTGGCTCATAGTGGGTCAGTCCCCAGATCAGGTAAAATCCCACTTGCAAGTCACCCAGCAGCTTCTCACTTCCCTGGGATTCCTGCTGAATTTACCAAAGTCAGTTCTCGAACCAGTTCAGGTACTAACTTTCATAGGTGCAGAATTGAACACAAAGTTAGCCAGGCATTTCTCCCTCGAAAGGGTAGACAGACTCATTGCCCTGGCATCCTCCTTTACCCTGCGGGTCTCTCGACCAGCAAGGCATTTTCTGCAACTTCTAGGGCACATGGCTGCTTCCACAGCTGTAGTGCAAGAAGCAAGATTCCAGATGAGGGACATTCAGTTCCATTTGAGGGCCTACTGGTCTCAAAGGAGGGACCCCCTTTCCAAATTGGTTCCAGTGACCCAAACCCTGATCCTGGCCTTACACTGGTGGCAGGATCAAAGCAATCTAAAACAAGGGGTTCCTTTCGTTCCCGTTTCCCACTCCCTCACCCTCACCATGGATGCTTCCCTGTTAGGGTGGGGCGCTCACTTAGGCAACCTGTCCACTGAGGGAGTGTGGTCTCCCCAGGAATCTCTGCTCCACATCAATCTTTTGGAACTCAGAGCTGTCCTTTTAGCTCTTCAGGCATTTTCAGCTTCTGTCCAGAACAAAGTAGTTCAAGTCAGGACAGACAACACCACAACAATGTGGTACATCAATAACAGGGCAATCGGTCATCAGCCTTGTGCACAAGCAATGAAGTTATGGTCTCTGGCTTACTCCCGAACACCTCCCTGATAGCAGTTCACCTTCCAGGGAAGGACAGTGTCCTGGCGGATGCCCTCAGCAGGATTTCTCAGGGCCATCACGAATGGGCTCTGAATCCTCAGGTGCTGGGGTCAGTTTTTGCCAGATGGGGCACCCGTCAGATAGATCTTTTCGCAGCCCCAGACAACCACCAACTTCTCTGTTTTGTTGCAGGCCTCCAGTGCTGGGATCAGTCCCCCTGGATGCCTTTCAGTTGGATTGGAAAGGGAAGTTCCTGTATCCCTTTCCCCCCTTTTCCCTTCTTTTCAGGGTACTAGTAAAAATCAGATCTCAGCCCTGCAAGGTGATTCTGATTGCTCCAGATTGGGCCAGCAGCCCTGGTACCCACTGCTTCTGTCCTTTACAGTCCACCCTGCCCTGAGCTTGCCCAGAGTCCACGACTTACTGGCCTGTGCACAGGGGAGAGTGTGGTATCCGGACCTCAAATCCCTCCATCTCAAGGCATGGCTTTTGAGGAGTTAGAATTTGCTGACTTACACCTTTCTCAAGGTGTTTTGGATATTTTAAAGGCTTCAAGGAAGCCTTCCACTAGGGCCACTTACAATTCTAAGTGGAAAAGGTTTTCCATCTGGTGCTCTGAGAAGCAGATTATCCCAGAATCTGCTGATCTGCCCATTTACTGGACTATTTGGTCCATTTAAATTCCTAGGCCTTAGGCCAGCTACCTTAAAGGTTCATCTGGCAGCTGTCTCTGCTTTTCTGTCAGCAGGGAAGCCTGCTTCCTTTCTTCTCACCCTGTGCTTTCAAGTTTTTAAAGGGTTACTTCACCAACCCTCCTTTTGAGAACCAGCTCCTGCTTGGGACCTGAATGTTTGCATTGCTCAGTTAATGCAACCCCTTTGAGCCTCTGTCCTCAGCAGAGCTCAAGTTTCTGACTTGGAAAACTGTTTTCCTAGGTGGCTATCACTTCTGCCAGATGCATAAGTGAACTGCAGGCCCTGTCAGTGGAAGAAGATTTTATCTCTTTCCACAGAGATAAGGTAGTCCTCAGGACTAACAGAAAGTTTTTGCCTAAAGTGGTTTCAGATTTCCACCTGAACCAATCCATCTCTCTTCCAGTATTTTTCACTGAGCATTCTTCCTCAGGTGAGAGAGTCTGCACAGCTTGGATGTCAAAAGAGCCTTAAGCTACTATTTGGAACGCACCAAGGGTCACAGGTTCAATCCTCCAACTTCTTCCTTACCTATGGCGAGGTTGTAAAGGAAACCTGCCACTAAGAGGACAATTGCAAGGTGGATTGTCTCTTGTATCCAATTTTGTTATCAAAAACTAGGTAGAGAACCCCCCTCAGGACTGAGGGCTCACTCCACCAGGGGTACAACTGCATCTCTAACGGCTGCTAGAGATATTCCCATTCTGGAAATCTGTCAAGCTGCTACTTGGAAAGCAGTTCACACTTTTACCAAGCATTATTCCCTGGATATTCAGTCCAGGAGAGATGCTCGTTTTGGCACAGCTGTGCTTCAGAGCCTATTTCCTAAGTAGGTTCTGACCCTCCTCCATGGAGGTACTGCTGTGTAATCTGCATTTAGTCATAATATAGCAAGACTTCATGGTGTTTGAAGAAAAATTACTCACCTTAGTAATTGCTTTTCTTCTCATGGAGTCTTGTATTATGACCACCTCCTCCTGCCCTCTCAGAACTTCTACTTGGGTAGGGTGGCAAATTAGTGCAAGCACTGTGTCATGCCATTTAGTTCTTCCCTTCACCCCTTTATTTAGTTAGGAATTAGGTATTTCTGTTTTAGGTTATATGTTGGCCCCTTCCTGGACTTGAGTCTTGGGGAAGGGGTCTAATAGTGCTTGTTAGGGAGAAACTAATAATACTGTTATTCATTGTTATTCTTATTATTGCTGTTTATATTGTTTTTATATTGTTGTTATTCCTACTAGTAGGTAGCCACTTGGCTAGTGTAGAGCTTTCCACACAGACTTGTTGCTTAGTGTTAGCTTCGTAAAGATCTGACAGTTTCATTTGAAACTGGCCAGATAGAGCTTTGGTATAGCGCCCTCGCACTGTGGAACTCCAGACTCTCTGGAGTTAACTCTTTCCTCTCCGGGGCAGTTCAGCTGCAGTGGCTGACTGCATTTAGTCATAATATAGCAAGACTCCATGAGAAGAAAAGCAATTACTAAGGTGAGTAATTTTTTCTTCTTGCTTAAGGACAAACGGAAGACTGACTTTTGAATTCCCAAGGTTCTAAGAACTCTCTGAGCTGAAGATTCCAAATGTGGCTCATGCAGCTGTAACAGTTCTATATAATGATGTCATCTCTCCAGTCTCAGTTGTGACTGAGGACAGAGGGAGACAGTGTGAAACCCATTTAACTGGAGTTTCACAAGCTGCGTTCCCTGCCTACCACTAGATCTTACTGGGATTCTAGTAACCCCGGGTAACAAGGGGGTTACATTTGCATTGACTCTAATCTGCCATACATTTGACCATTCCTCCTACCTTGCCAAGTCCCTTCTCATCCTTTCCATGCCTCCTTGTGTATCAACCCTGTTGCAGATCTTTGTGTCATCTGCAAAGAGACATACTTTCCTTTCCAGTCCCTCTGCAATGTCACTTATAAAGATATTAAAAAGGACCGGCCCCAGTACTAAACCCTGCGGTACCTCACTGGTAACCCTCCTTTCTTCACTGTGGACTCCATTTACTATTACCTGCTGTGTCCGGTTGTCCAGCCAGTGTTTTACCCAGGCTACCAGCCTGGGATCCACTCACAGGCTGGCTAATTTGTTTATAAATCTTTTGTGTGGGACTGTGTCAAATGACTTGCTACAGTCTAGGTAGGCCATGTCCACAGACCCTCCCTGGTCAACAGCTTTGGTCACCCAGTCAAAGAAATAAATTAGATTTGTCTGACATGAACTTCCTGCTGTGATGAGTTGGCTGAGATACAGACTAACCTATTCAACCACTCCCTTGACATGGGGTGCATCTCGCAGTATTCTTGCTCATCTCATGTGTAGTTCACCCACAAGAGCAGCCCAAAGGACAAGCCATGCAACCACAGACATGTCAGTCTAATTTATATAGTAGGTAAAGTCATGAAAGCAAACTTTTTTTTTCTCTGTTTTTATGCCCCCTTCTCTCTGCCACTCTCCCCTTCTTCTGGAGACTACTCAGCATTGTGCGTCAATGCTCCTCCACTGGACACCTTCCACAGACCATCCCCTCCATGAAGCCTTAGCTGTACCCCCAGGCGGGTACGGGATGGGGACCCACAGTCCTCCCCGATGAAACATAGAAACATAGAAACATAGAATTTGATGGCAGATAAGGACCGCTTGGCCCACCCAGTCTGCCCATTTCCCTGCCTACTGGATAAGCTGCAGATCCTAGTTAACCAGCAGCCTACTTCTTCTTACCCCCACCCCCCAGAATTGCCTTATGACTGTCCCATGCATGCTTGAATTCCACCACTGATTTTGACTCCACAACCTCCTCCGGAAGGCCGTTCCATGCATCCACAACCCTCTCTGTGAAAAAATACTTCCTTAAATTGCCTCTGAGCCCCTCTATCTTCAAATTGTGCCTCTTGTTCTTGGACCTCTTTTTTGAAAGATGCTACCCTCTTGGACTTTGTTGATTCCCTTGAGGTACTTGAAGTTTCTATCATGTCCCCCCTCCTCCTTTCCTCGAGGCTATACATATAAAGCTCCTTAAGTCTCTCTTCATGTCTTCCGTGCAGACCCTGCACCATTTTAGTTGCCCTCCTCTAGACAGCTTCCATCCTGTCTATGTCTTTGGAGATTGGGTCTCCAGAACTGCACACAGTACTCCAGATGGGTCTCACCAGCTGTCTGTACAGAGGGATAATAACTTCCTGTTTTCTACTGGTGATGTCTCTCCCTATGCATCCGGTATCCCCCAGCCCTCCTTGCTGCCCTCTCACATTGCTTGCCCACCTTTAGGTCATCTGATATGACTACCCCAGGTCCCTTTCCATTTTTGTTGTTGTTAGTATCTCACCCCCATTGTGTACTCTTTCCCTGGGTTTTGTTTCCCAGTGCATTACCTTCACTTCTTAGCATTGACTCTAAGCTGCCATACATTTGACCATTCCTCTAACCTTGCCAAGTCCCTTCTCATCCTTTCCACCCCACCCTGTGCATCAACTCTGTTGCAGATCTTAGTGTCATCTGCAAAGAGACATACCTTTCCTTCCAGTCCTTCCATATGTCACTTATAAAGACATTGAAGAGGACGGTCCTAATACTGAACCCTGCGGTAGCCCGCTAGTAACCCTCCTTTCTTCTGAGTGGACTCCATTTACTATTACTCTCTATGTCCTATTCTCCAGCCAATTCTTTACCCAGGCTGTCATCTTGGGACCCACTCCCAGGCTGGCTAACTTATATATTAATCTTTTGTGTGGGACTGTGTCAAATGCCTTGCTAAAGTCTAGGTAGGCCATGTCCACAGCCCCTCCCTGATCTACTACTTTGGTCACCCAGTCAAAGAAATCTATCAGATTTGTCTGGCATGACCTTCCCACTGTGAATCCATGCTGCCTAGGGTCCTGTGCCCCTCTGGCCTCTAGATACTCGACAATTGTTTCCTTCAGAAGTGATTCCATCATTTTCCTATCACTGAGGTTAAACTAACAGGTCTGTAGTTTCCTGCTTCTGCCTTGCTCCCACTTTTGTGAAGGGAATCACATCTGCCCTCCTCCAGTCCTTGGGTACCACCCCATCCTCCCATGATTTGTTAAAAGGGTAGTCAGTGGTGTCACTAGTTCTACCCTTAGCTCTTTAGAATTCTGGGATGAATCCATCAGGCCCCATTGCTTTGTCCACCTTCAGTTTTAAGAGTTCTTTCAGAACCCTTTCTTCTGTAAATGGGCTGGTATCAACTTCTGTATCCAGAGTGTTACTACTGTTTGTTTTATGTACCTCCCCTCTTCATTTGTAAATACAGCAAAATATTTGTTTAGTATCTCTGCCTTTCACAGTCTCCCTCTGCCCACCCTCCCTCCCTTTATTAAGCCTCACTATCCCTCCTTGGTCTTCCTTTGCTCCTGATGTACCTATAAAGGTTTTATCCCTTTCTTAACTGAGTTGGCTATCTTTTCCTCGGTTTGGGCCTTTGTTGTTCTGACTGCCTTCCCAGCCTCCTTTTGCTTTAACTGATACAGTTCTCTGTCCTGCTCCTTCTGCGATTCCTTGTACTTCCTGAATGCTTTCTTTTTCTCTTGAACCTTCACTGCCACTTCCTTTGAGAACCATAATGGTTTCTTACGTCGTCTCATTTTGTTTATTTGCTTCACACAAAGGCTCGTTACCTCTGTGATGGCAGTTTTTATTATTCCCCATTGTTCTTCCACCCCTCCTTCCTGCCCATTTGCTAGTGCATTCCTTGGGCACTCACCCATTTTGGCAAAGTCAGCCCTCCTAAAGTCTAGTACTTTTGTCTTTGTGTGGCTTGACTCTATTGCTGTGTTTATTGTGAACCATACTGTTCGATGGTCGCTAGTTCCCAGATGGCTACCCACTTCTACATCTGTGATCCTCTCTCCATCTCCATTTGAGAGAATCAAGTCTAATATTGCTCCCTCTCGAGTGGGCTCCAGTACTAGTTGTCTAAGGCATGCCCCTGTAGGGCATCTAGAATAACTGCACTCTTGAGTGGCAGCTGCAACTGCACTCCAGTTAACATCTGGCATATTCAGATCACCCATCAGCAATATCTCCCCTTTTCTGCCATTCTAAGTATACTTGCTATCATTTCCTGTCCATTTCCTCCCCTGAGAAGGGGGTCTGTATCTAACCCTTATGTGTTGTTGGTGCCATTGCTGTCTCCAAATTTACCACAGTGCTTCTTCTCTCTCTGTTTACCCTTTTGTTCTGTTGCTTTTATTCCTTCCTTATGTAAAGAACTTCTCCTCCTCTTTTACCCTCCCTGTCCCTCCTGTAGACAGTGTATCCTGGTATGTTTATGTCCCAGTCATGGTTCTGTGTGTACCATGTTTCTGTGACTGCCACAATATCCAGATGTTCCTCCTCCATCAAGGCCACTAATTCAGGAAGCTTGTTACCCAGACTATTGTCTTGGATGCTTCTGTGTTTCATCGTGGTATGCTGTCACCTTTACGCCGGAAGGGGCATTGGAGAGTGGGGCCTTGAGCTCTGTCTACTGGGAGAGAGGAAGGGTATTTACTGGTTTTCTTGGTCCCTCTTCCCTCAGGTCAATGGTTCACTAGGAGAGCCAAGTACCGGGGCACACGGTGACGTGCATACACTCCAGCTCCTGACAAATGACCTCCCTCCCTTCTTTCTCCCTGTTCCACTGCACCTACCACCTGTGGTCACCCAGGTGGTGGTATAGCAGTGAACAAGCAGCCCGCCACTCCTGGAGAAGGAGAACAGCCTCAGGGTGCTCAATTCTTCTCCACCCCCGGCAGACCCTCCTGCAACTGGAGTCCATTCATGAACTCGGGTCACTGGCGATGCGAGCAGTAGCTCTACTGCTGCGCTGGCCAGCCGGCATGAAAGCAATCTTGAAGTAGATACTAGCAGCCTTCCGGGAGTGGAATGTTCTCGAGGATGGGCGGCAGCAGCATGGTTTCATCTCTGACAGAGCATGCAAAACCAACCCTATAGAATACTACGCCAGTGTGACAGGGTACTTGGACATGGACCATGTAGTGGATGTCCTGTTTTGTGATTACAGCAAGGCCTCTGATTACGTTCATTACATGTGACTGTGGCAAAAGCAGGAACATGTATGGCTGTGGACTCAGGTGGCTCGCTGGGAGATAAACTGCAACGGGTGGTTGTGGGTGTGGTGGTGTGTGGTTTATGAGCTCTCATCTCCCAAGTGAGTTACTAGTGGGGAGCAGCAGTGTGCATTGCAGGGTCCACTGTTGTCTGTACTGTTCATATCTGATATTGCACACGCAGTTGGGAGCACTATCAGTCTGTTTGTGGATGAGACCAAGATGATAGATGTGGTGGAAGACTTAAAGGGACACTGTCAACCACTCCTTAGGCCTCACAATGTCCCTGGTTACAACACACACATTTTATGATAGCAAACATTCCGTAAAGATTGCAAATGTAACTGGTAGTTTGATTCTGACTCCTTTTTCTTTAAAAAAGTGAAAGCCAGACTGCACACACTAATTTTGTTATCACAAAACAAAGTTTGTTTCCATTTCATAATCCGCTCCAACTGCTTCTTTCCTGGACTTGGGAACATCCACATCAGAGTCGAGCCACTCATGATGCAGTAGGAGGAAAGGAACCTATTGAATCATGAGTGACTGCACTGTTTGGGGGTGTTTCTAATGATCAGGATGTATGCAGTAAGAACAGATCATAGATAGTAAACAAACCCAAGTTGTTCATAAATATACATTAGCATGCATTTCAGTTGTACTAAACAAGGAGGCAGATTAAACAAACAGCAACATCAATGAAGTTTAGAGAAGGTAAGCAATCATAAAATGTAGATTTTTAATTAGAAATAATCAACGACGCTGGCGACCCGGGTTCAGGAATGGACTCAGTTCACTGGAGGGCCGTTAGAGGGGAGAAGGATGGAGCATCCGTGGACAGCTCTCCTTCTCTGGGGGGAGGTTGGGGACATGCACCAGTGCATGCTGACTCCTGGCAGAGTCCGGGAGTATGGCAGAGACATCCAGGTTCAGTGCTCAGGAGAGTGACAGATGTTGGCATATGCCTTGACGTCAAGACGTCACCCACCACAGAAAATCAGGAAACGCTTCCTGGCAGGATGGATGACGGTCTCTCTGTCCTCCACTGCCACCGATCCCATGACTGGCACACCTCAGCGATACCCAGGGTCAACAGAGTAGCACGCTGACCACACACACTGGTGCCTTTCCCCTTGGAGGTGGGGGACCTGTCTGGCAGAGGGATACGCAGGGTTACACGGGGGGATCGCAATATGGGGTTGGTTGCTGGTGTGGGAATCAGAGCAGGCAGTTGGTAGGGGTGATGGAGACCCGAAGGAGTGGGCAACTGGAAGAAGGGAAGGTGCAAAAAAAAACCAAATATGATGAAAAACATGTTGACGGTGTACCTTTAAAGGGGTGGTAGAGGCTAAAGGGTGACACTGGTGGACTCGAGAAGAGGCCAGCATGGTGGCAGTTGTGGGTTAATGCAAAGGAGTGCAAAACTAGGCACCTCAAGTTGGGGTGACAAAGGAGTAAACATTGGTTGAGTGTGGTGAGGCGAGGGCTCACTGAGGAGTAGAAGGAGCTCTTAGAGTAATGGGGAGCATGAACAGCTTTGCTCAGTTCAGAGGTGCTGCAACAATGGCCAATAAGATGCTGCCGTGCATAGCACAGGGATTGTCATCCAGGCCCAAGGCAGTAAACCATCCTTGCCCCTAGATCCACACTACCTGTCTTAGTACACCTGGGTGTATGGCATCTGATACAGTTTTTGTGTCAACCATAAGTGTCCTCGATACTTTCAGAACACTAACGACATCAAAGAATCCAAGATGGAACTGAAGGGTTCATTTACCATCTCCGCTTCTCACACATTACCCACTATTAATTTTATCCTCTTTAGTTAGCCTTACAGTCCAGAACTTACAGAACCTTCTTAGCACTTCTTAGCACTTCTTTATAAAATGAAAGCCCTATCACCACTACTAATGATGTGAGCTGTCTGCAGTCCACAACAGATAGCTTGTGGTAAATTTAAATGTGCACCTTTAACTTTCTACTATTGCCTTACTAAATTTTGTGTTGGTCATCATCTTGTCCCACATTGCCCGTGAAACCCTAAGCAAGGAATAGGGTGTGTGCTTTCACCCTTGTGTGCTTCTCATGGTGAACCATATTCAGGAGAAGACTCGGGCGGTGGGGGCAGGCAGGGGAGGGAGAGGATGGAGCATCCCACGCACTACTCTCCTGTCCCTGGGTGGGATCGGGGGCTTGCTTGGTACATCAGTTGGATCTGGGGGAGACAAGAGGTATGACTAGCAAAGAGCCCTACAATGAGGAGCAGAGTGGTGGAGGGTGACAGTGACTTGATCATCTGGGTTAGGTAATGATATCTCTGCAACACCGGGTCACACTCCAGATTGCTTGGCACTCTCCTCTTCATGGCCAATGGTGTCGGCAGGATCACTAGATTCTGGACAGAGCACCATGGGTGGACAGGCCTGACTCACTGGGGAGGGGGGTTTAAAACTGAAGATTACATTGGGCTGGCGCAAGTAGAGAAGGTTTTTCAGGTGGGAGGTAGAGCTCAGAGTGAGGCGAAGGCTTCTGGAGAGAGTGCCTGAAGGATGCTGTATAAAGAGAGAAAAAAAAGTGAAAAAAGCAAATATTTATCACAATCCCAGTCACAGAAAAAGCGGAGAAATGAAAGCACTTTAAATAACTGCATTATAAAATGTATATTTAAATAATTTCAAATCATCACAGAAATGAAATACTTAGTGAGGCATGTACAGGTATCTGTCATGTCACACCCCACCCACCAACACCACCGTCCATACTCTCTTCCAGGGGTCTTCACCCTCAGTGTGCCATGCCATCATAAACCTCGGGAGCATAACAAAAATACATAAAACACCATTGCATAGCCATTATTCTCTATTTAACGTACACACAAGGCATGGGATGCAACACAAAAACAGAAGGCAAAGCCCAAGTGGTTTATGAAAGTAACCAATACCGAGGGAGTGCATTAAAATCACCATATGCACAGATAAGCATCTTTTATTTTATTTAATTTGATGGTGAGCAGTTTTGTTTCTGTCTGGTTGCCAGCACCAACAGAAACACACACACACACACACACACACACCACACACCACACACCACACACAGTCTCTATACCTCCCTCCTGGTCAACACCCCCTCACCCCCACCCAAACACACACCTTTAGTCAAGCTATTTGGACCATAATGAGGCAGATCATACACAGCAGCTCTAAATGCAGCAGGTCATTTCAGCTGCCCCATCTCGCACTTCAGATTACACAGCTGTGCAGCGGTACCCACCTAGTCCCTAACCGTCTCCATTTTGACCCTTATCAGACAGCATCACAGCAGCCTCCAGCTCCCTCAGGTCCCACAAATTATTTTTATTAATGTGTGAAAGTGTGATCACACTTGCACTTGCCTCTTGGTGTGGAAAAGCAGCGCATGGAATGCTCCCCTTGTCTATCAACCGGTGGTGTACGTTCAAAAAAGTGAGCATCAGTATTTATACTGAATTACTGATCGCGCCACACTCCGATAGGTTAACTCTGCTAATTTGTTGCACAGTAATAAAAATAACATAACTAATGTATTCCTCTATGCCCATTCTCAATGAACACCGATCGAAATAAATAGACGGTGTGTTACCTGGTTAAGAACAATTTTAATACATAAATACTCCAAACTCACATTATGGGATACGAGAGGCAGCAAGAACCAAATGTGAAAATCAAGGGTCCTGGCATCACTAGACAAATGAGGTAAGTGGCACTTGTGTATGACACTATCAAAGGGAAAATGTAGCAAGCAGACTAGCAAAAGGAACTAAAACATGCACACAGTAGATGTTGCGGATTTACCACTGTATACGTAGCGTGGGTTTTATAAAGCCTGTTACAATCGTGATGCACTATGCACCCCTACACACACACACACACACACACACACAATCTCCACAAAACCAACACAAGGCATATAGCACTAATTGCACAGCTCATGTGTTCCCAGTAATGAAATATTGACATACTGGACTCAAGAGTACTGTGATTCGTAACGTAATAATTTTATGTAGACATCCTTGTCTGTACAACAGGGAGAGAAAGAGCAAAAGGAGAGAAGTACTGAGAAGGGGCAAACTCATCTGACACCGAAGTATTGTGGGCAAGGGCCACCTTGGAGTGACAACTTCTCCAAATTCATTGTATTCAAACACAGTGCCATTCATGACTCACGCTGGGTGGGTGAGGGTTGAATTTACAATTTCTTTACACTGCTGTAAAACTTGGCACTAGATGAAGTAAATCCATAGCACTGTAATGGGAGCAGACTGCAAGGATAAGGGAGAATAAAATACAGTCTAGGATGGTAGTAGTAGTAGTTCGGTGTACGATAATGTAATGGAAGCAAAACTAGTAGTGCTAGGATTTAATGTTGTGGCAGTCACTGTGACCTAACAAGGACATGTTCAGAGGCTAGGGGTGATTAAAGGACCATAACGGACAGATTGATGAGCCAGGTTTCTGTAAAAGTTGCACTCCTAATATGGATGCACCCATGTATATTTGCACACATATGAACAAGGAATCTGAATGACACAGTTCTGTAACAGGAATTCTATTGGCAGATTTAGCTAGCTGGGTATTAGTGGTGCAAACATAGCGCTGCATTGAACTGTTGTCATAGTGAAGTAATGCATCAGTGGCTCACACCAACTGATGTCTCATGACCGAAATGTTGCAATCGCCTTCACTATAGCGCTACTGTCGAAAAGCAAATGGCAATCGGGATGATACAGTCAAGTGAGATGCTGTGTAGCTGCAAGAAATGCAGTGTGCTGACAAACACATAAATGACACCAAATGTCATAGGCAGCAGTAAGTACCAGCGGTGCAAACACCTCTTATAACATATTCCAAAGCCTGTAATCATAAAAAAAAAGAAGCAAGTTTACTCTGTTGGGAATCAGGTGGATTGAGTCATAGGAACTCACCTTATTGAGAATTGGAGCAGGAACCAAAGGAGAACAGTCACTGCTTCAATACCGGCACAATTAAGGAGATGGTAATGCTCACGCACTGGTGCGAACAGAATTGATGTGCATGCTCAGACACTGTCCCAGCGTGATAGCACGACGCAGCTGTGTGTGGGCTGGAACAACAGCAAGGGAGGTTTATTAGTGGGCCATGGATAATTCGAACAATAGGTGAAAGATAGTAAAATGAAAACATCGCACAAAAAAGAAACACTTAGTAAGGTTAAGGGATGGACAGCTTGTTTAGAAAATTATACAAATTGATCAAAACAATGACAAAAGCAAAATGCTGGTGAAACGCTGACAGTGCAGCTTTAATATATCACGATAGAGAAGCTTGTCTCCTCTGTGCTTTCTGATTTCTAGGCTATGTAGTCCCAGTATGTTTAGTCTTTCATTGTATGAATAACAGTTGAATGATTTAATCAACTTTGTATACCTCTGTTGTGCTTTTTCTAATTTATGAATGCACGTTTTTAAGGTAAGGACTCCATATTTGGCTACCATAGTCCAGAATCGGTCTAACATACGATACATATAATGGCATTAGTACTTCTGAGTGTCTACTTTTTGTTTCTTTTAATTGCCATTATAATTCTGTTGCCTTTGCTAATGACTGAGCTACATTTTTCTTTAAACATTGATCCATTATTGATTAAAATCCCCGGGTCCTTTTCACATGTCTTTTGGACAAGTGGTATACCATCTAGTGTATATTGGTTTTTCTGACATTACTTACCCATCTGTATAACACAGCATTTATCACAGTTCAATTTCATTCCCCATTTTTTCGTCCATTCATTTATTGCATCAATCTCCCTCTCCCTCCTGATGTTATTTCCATACCCTGAACTATTGAGTCCCCCACTAGGAGAAGCTTCCTTCTCCCCAGGATTCTCTGGCCCCGTCCCATATGCCCCTGCCTGGTGGGTATGCCCTTCACCCTTGGTTACAACCTTGGGTTCTCTTTCGGGGCTCTCCATCTCATTGAGAACATCAAATTTTTTCCTTAGTTGTACCGGGTTGGGGGGGGTGCTTGAGCTCCACCTTCTTCAACCTCCCTGAGCCCACTGTAGTTCATCCAGGCCTCGGACTGCATACTCTCTGTGGCAGTGACTGGTGGTATAGTGGTCCCTAGGTGGGGGCAAAGGTCCCCAGCACTCCTGCTAAGTGTGCTCGAAGCCTGGCAACCTCCTCCCTCAGCCCAGAGAGGTGCCTGCAAATGGGGCAGCACTGCAGTTCTCTAAAAGTCATTCTGAACACCAATGCTCCGCACCCACTGCACTGCACCACTCCTTGTGTCACCTTACATATTCCTTAAATATGCCTCTACCCTCTTCTTTTTTCTACCATCTCTCCCATTTACAGAGTTTCTTTGTTTATGACCCTGCCATGTTTCTGCAGATCTTGTCCCTTTCGGCTCTGTGCTCCTGTCAGACTTATCCTATATCTAACAGAGTGAAACTGACAAGATCATGCAATTTAAATGTACAGATGTCCACTTATGTGATACAATCAGCAGCTCCAGCCTCCTCCTCCTCCTCCTTTTGGTTTTATTGGCTCCTTAGCTATCAGCCTGCCCCAGGGCAGAGCCTATATGCTCCTGCCAACTAGCTAAGCATTTAATAACATGGGGAGGTGAGGAGGGGGGGTTAAAAATCTTAGAGGAAAAATGCTTCCTGCGCAGATTCATACTTATACTCTTACCTCTGTTAGCAGCATGCAGCATAAACAGTTAAAGAAAGATTCAGACTAGCAACTCCTGCTTGATTGGTTCCTCTATTTCTGGACAAACAAACCCCTCCCCCAGCAGCCAGCAACAGTTAAAGAGAGAATTAAGCTAATCCTCCTCTGGGAAGACGATCCCCTCCCCATCTGCTGTTGGTTTATTACTTTTGAACAGGCATACATTGTTCAATGCCGGTACATAGCGGCCTGTATTGCTCCACTGTAATTTTTTGTTTGCTTGTTTTGTGTATATTCTCTTCTCTCATCCTTGTGTTACAATTTCAGTTGTAGCTTGCCTACGTATCTTGACATGCAACCTGTGTAAAAGAGCTCTTAGCTCAAAGGTGTCAATCCGAGATTCTAATAAAAATAAATAAATAAATAAATATGTTTAGTTTCCCTTAAAAAGAACATTTCCTTGGGTCAAGAAGAAGCCTTTGCTGCAAGAGAACCACCCATGATGCTCAGCACATTTGAGGCCACCCACAGTACGTACACCAGCACGATCACAGTGTGAGTGACCACCCACAGTACGTACACCAGCACGATCACAGTGTGAGTGACCACCCACAGTACGTACACCAGCACGATCACAGTGTGAGTGACCACCCACAGTACGTACACCAGCATGAGCACAGTGTGAGTGACCCATGCATTTCATTTGTCTTTGTCTTCTGACTCATAAATATTTGCACTGCTTTCTAGTTCCACCTGCTGTTGCTGTTCAGTTTTGAAACATAGAAACATAGATAATGATCGCAGAAAAAGATCCATGGTCCATCCAGTCTGTTGAGTTTCCTTTTTAGTCCTGGGATCTACTGTCCCTCCAGGGTTCAAGCCCTCCCCGGCCTCTCCCCATTCTCCCAGTTTCTGTCATCCAGAGCAAGCACTCCACCCTTCATTCTACCACGGGCATGCCGGAGACCATTTTGGTTGGTAGACTGTTCCATGACTCCACTGCCCTTTCTGTAAAATTATACTTCCTCATGTCCCTCCTGAACCTCCCTTTTGCTAGCACTCACTCATGTCCATGTGACCACAAGCTAACATTCAAGCTAAATAGTTCCCCCCAGTTCACTTTGTTAAGTAAGCAATAACCCACAACAGGGTGTTTGGTTATTGGGGATTAAGCAACACCCCAGGTGCATTATGAGGTATGAGGCTGCAAGCCAAGTGCCCTCTCAGAGCCCAGGGTATTGATTATTCCCTAATAACCGCACACCCCGGAGTGAGTTTTTGCACTTAAATAACATGGGTCATGGTTAAACAACAAAAAATATCCAGAAAGGTGTCCTTTGCCATTTAAATGCCAATGAAGATACTGTATCCAGCCACCATGCAAAATAGTTCCAACCAAATAATGCATGGAACAGGGCTGTTATGCACATAGAAATGTCACATATATACCACTTTGATGATTTTTTGACATTTCTTGTGCATGACATACTACTCTACCTTGCCTACAACAATTACTGTACCCCCCCACACTGTAGTAGTATATAGGGGCTGTCATTTTGTCTCCCTTAGGGCTCCCTGTGGTCTAGCCCTGATTTCTTTGATTGCACCCTCTGACAGAGCTAATGTTATGTTCCCCTTTGACTGAAGGCCTTCTGGTCACTATTGCTATAGATCTCCAGCTCCTCTGCTCATCCTAGAGCCGGGGGTGTACTTTTATTACTAACGGCTGCATGGCCCAACTGGAATTGGAGCACAGCTCCTTTCAATTTTTGTTCTGACAGCCGCGCATGCTCAGAGGGGGTGTGGCCACCATCTTGTTTAATTACTTTGCAGTCCTGGCTTTCCAAAACACCAGGATTTCAAGTTACCTTTCTTTTAGCACCTGCAGGTGTGGAAACCATGGTCTGATCCTCGGCCCCTTCGTACAGCGATCCCACAGGGTAAAGGACAGTGACGGGAACACGACAGTTCGCTCCCGACTACTCTACCCGTGACATTACACTCCCGTCATTACACAATGGAGTCAATTCACTCCTACAACAACTCGCTTCTAAGACTATTTGCTACCAAATTCACTCCCAAATAATGAAATTACTGTAGTTCCTTACCTTCACTCCCATATTCAGTCCCAATCTGTATTTTAATCCAGAAGTGTAGTGTAGTGTTACAATTTATTATTCCCCTCGATTCACCAGGAAATATATTCAGTCAGACACTGCATGAGAAACATAGAAACATAGAACATAGAAACATAGACTTTGACGAATGGACGCTAGGCCCATCTAGTCTGCCCATTTCCCTACCTACAGGATAGGCCGCAGATCTTAGTTAACCAACAGCCTATATCTTCCTGCCCCCCCACAAGAATTGCCTTATGTCTGTCCCATGCATTCTTGAATTCTCCCACAGTTTTAGACTCCACAACTTCCTCAGGAAGGCTGTTCCATGCATCCACTACCCTCTCTGTGAAATAATACTTCCTCACATTGCCCTGAACCGCCCTCCTTCTATCTTTAAATTGTGTCCCCTTGTTCTTGCAAGTCTCTTTCTCTGAAAGATGCTACCCTCTTGGACTTTGTTGATTCCTTTGAGGTACTTGAAAGTTTCTATCATGTCCCCTCTTTCCCTTCTTTCCTCAAGGGTATACATATTAAGCTCCTTTAGTCTCTCCTCATACGGCTTCTTTGCAGACCCTGCACCATTTTAGTTGCCCTCTCTGGACTGCCTCATCCTGTCTATGTCCTTGTGGAGATGGGGTCTCCAGAACTGGACACAGTATTCCAGATGGGGTCTCACCAACTGTCTGTACAGAGGATAACAACTTCCTGTTTTCTGCTGCTGATGCCTCTCCTATACATCCCAGTATACCCCAGCCTCCCTACTGCCTTCTCACATTGCTTGCTAACCTTAAGGTCATCTGATATGATTACCCCCAGGTCCCTTTCCTGTTTTGTTGTTGTTACTACCTCCCCACCCATTGTGTATTCTTCCCCTGGGTTCTTGTTTCCCAGGTGCATTATTTTGCACTTTTTTGCATTGAATCCTAGCTGCCATATTCGACCATTCCTCCAACCTTGCCAAGTCCCTTTCATCCTTTCCCGCCTCCTTGTGTATCAACCCTGTTGCAGATCTTTGTGTCATCTGCAAAGGCATACTTTTTCTTCAGTCCCTCTGCAATGTCACTGATGAAGACATTAAAGGACTGGACCCAATACTGAACCCTGTGGTACCCCACTAGTAACGCCCTTTCTTCAGTGGACTCCATTTACAATTACCTTCTGTGTCCTGTTGTCCAGCCAATGTTTTACCCAGGCTACCACCTGGGACCCACTCCCAGGCTGGTTAATTTGACTAATAATCTTTTGTGTGGGACTGTGTCAAATGCCTTGCTAAAGTCTAGGTAGGCCATGTCCACAACCCCTCCTGGTCTACTACTTTGGTCACCCAGTCAAAAATCTATTAGATTCATCTGACCATGACCTTCCGCTGTGAACCCATGCTGCCTTGGATTCTGTGCTCACTGACCTCTAGGTACTCAACTATTCTTTCCTTCAGAGTGACTCCATCACTTTCCCTACCACAGAGGTCAGACTGACAGGTCTGTAGTTTCCTGCCTCTGTCTTGGTCCCACTTTTGTGAGGGAATCACATCCGCCTTCCTCCAGTCCTCGGGTACCACACCATCCTCCCATGATTTATTAAAAGAGTAGCCAGTGGTTTCACTAGTTCCTTCCTTAATTCTTTTAGAATTCTGGGGTGAATTCCATCAGGACCCATGCTTTGTCCACCTTCAGTTTAGGAGTTCTTGCAGAACCCTTTCTTCTGTGAAAGGACTGGGATCGACCCCCTATCAAGAGTGCTTCTATTAATTGGATTAGGCACTTCCCCTCCTCTTTGTGAATACTGAGCAGAAATATTCGTTCAGTATTCCTGCTTTTCACTGTCCCCTCTGCCCACCCACCGTTCATTCTATTCAGCCTCACTGTCCCTCCCTTTGTCTTTCTAACAAGCATTGTACTATAAAGGTTTTATCCCCTTCTTAACTGAGTTGGCTATCTTTTCCTCAGTTTGGGCCTTTGTATTCTGACTTCCCTCCCTGCTTCTTTCTGCCTTAACTGGTACAGCTCTCTGTCCTGCTCCTTCTGTGTTCCTTATACTTCCGGAATGCTATCTTTTTCTTCCTGTTTCACAGCCACCTCTCTTGAGAACCATAGTGGCTTTTCTTTCATTTGATTTGTTTATTTGCTTCACACAAAGGCTTGTTGCCTCTGTGATGGCAGTTTTGATAATTCCCCATTGTTGCTCCACACCTCCTTCTAGCCTGTTTGCTAGTGCTTTTCTGAGCACTCTCCCATCTTGCCAAAGTCAGCCCTCCTAAAGTCCAGTACCCTCACTTTTGTATGGCTTGACTCTGTAGCTGAGTTTAACATGAACCACACTGTTTGATGGTCACTTGTCCCAGATGGCAACCACTTCTAGATCTGAGATCCTCTCACTGCCCCGTTTGAAATTCTGAGGTCTAAGATTGCTCCTTCACAAGTGGGTTCGAAACTTGCTGTCTAATGCCTGCCACCTGTAGGGCATCAAGAATGGCCCTGCTTGGATGTGGCTGCAGCAAATGTGCTCCAGTTAACATCTGGCATATTCAGGTCTCCCATCAACAGTATCTCCCTTTCTCTGCCATTCTAAGAATGCCTTCCATCATTCCTTGTCCATTCCTTCCCCTGACATGGGGGTCTGTACACAACCCTGTGCGGATTGTGGTGCCCTTTCCAGTCTCCAAGGTGACCCCAGTGCCTCCTCTCCTCCTGTTTACTCTTTTGTTCAGTTGCTTTTATCCCTTCCTTTACATGAAGAGCTACTCCTCCCCTCTTCTCCCCTCTGTCTCTCCTGTAGGTTATGTGCCCTGGTATGTTAACATCCCAGTCATGGTTCTCTGTGTACCATGTTTCTGTGACTGCTATCGATATCCAGGCATCCCTCTTCCATTAAGGCCACCAGCTCAGGAGCTTGTTGCCCAGACTACGAGCATTGGTACTCATTACCCTCCATTTCCTGATGGCCTTACCCCTTTGCCCCATCCCTGTCCTTCTTGCCTTTGTCACTTTCTCCATTTACCCTGCCCTTCTCCCTATCGACACCTCCATGTTGGTGTTTGCTACACTTACTACCGTGATTGTTTGGGGGCTAGGATTTTCCTGCTCCTTTCAGTGCCTCCCCTTGGCTAGTTTAAAAGCTTGCCAATGAAGCATTTAAACCTATCACCTAGGATCCTGGTTCCCTCCGGACAGATGCAGCCCATCATGCCAGTATGGCTTGCATCACTCCAGGTGGACCCCCAGTCCCCAATGAAGCCAAATCCCTGAGCTCCACACCAGTTTTTCAACCACTGATTGAATCCCATGGTGTGGAACACCCTAGCCTCTCCTATGCCATAGATGGGTAGCACCTCCGAGAAGGTTACCGTGCATGCTACTTGACTAAGGCCCCTCCCCAATTCCACAAACTCTTCCTGCACTTCTCTAATCCCTTTCTTAGCCAGGTCATTTGTCCCTAGGTGGACAATGACATCCAACTCCCTCCCCTGTGCAGCTGCTCTGCAATCCTGAGGATTCGCTCCCTGTCCCTCCAAGCCATGGCGCCAGGCAGGCACCTTACCTCCCTCTCCCCTTCCTTGCCCAGTTCTACCTTCCTAACAATGGAGTCCCCCACCAGGAGTTGTTTCCTTCCCCTGCAGGGTCCCCTGCCACCCTTCTGTGGGTCTCCTTTGTGGAGGTTCACACATCCTCCTTGGTCTCCACTGTAGGTGCCTCCATAGAGGAACCACACTTTGCCAGAATGGCATAGGAATTGTGAGAGGTACAACTGGAGGATGTGCCTCCTGTTCCACCACCCTCACCCTCCCTGGGCCCACTGTGGTCCAACCCTCCTCTTTCTTGGCAACCTCTGAGGCAGGCAGTGGCACTGGTGGTCCCTGGATGGAAGGGAGGTCCCACAAATCCTGGCCAACTCAGCCTGGAGATGAGCAACCTCCTCCCTCAGCCCAGAGGGTGCTTGCAGATGGGACAACACCGCATCCTCCAGAACGTCTCCCGGAAGACTGCTGCTCCACAGCCACTGCACTGCACCACTCAATCATGTCTTATTTCTGGCCCCTTAACTGTTTGCAGTCCTCTCTTTCCTCTTTTTCTCTCTCTTCTTACTTTCTGCCTGTGTGCCCTTTAAGCTCCTGATTGTCCTGTTCTGAGACAAGAATATCCTATATTTCTCAGCAGACCACTTACTTGTTCAGAGGCAGACCTCCAGCAGCTAGAGGCGCGAGAGCTACTCTTGCCCTTCTAGGATGGTGGGTCCTTGGTGGTTCTGTGATCACTCACTTCCTGCCCCTAAACAGGAAGTTCCTGTTGTCAGTCAAATCCTGTGCCTATAGAAATAGAACTAGCTTTGGGTGGAGGGGGTGGAGGGGAAGGAAGGAGGGCAATATAGTCCCAGTAGAGAAGTTCAGTCACACAGCAGTCCTTTCTCCTGTTGTCTTCTGCCAAGCTATTAGCAGAATCTTCTAAGGCAGTCTCTAAATGTAGCTTCCTTCTAGCCAAGCCACTCCTCCTACTTACCAGATCTTTCTACAAGTAATTTAAACCTCACAGCAGTTAAGTCCTTTCAGTCACCTGAGATTTACACCTAGATGACTTTTCAGTTACCCATTCAGTTCAGTTAACCCAAACACACACTTTTTTTTTCGTTTTGTATGTTAGTTTTTTTAACCTAAATTAAAGGTCCAAATACAAAAGTTCTTCTACTTTAGTCCCAGCAGAGAAGTTCAGTCACACCGCCGGACCATGTTGCCATAGTTACCATCCAGATCCACACCGTGATAGAGGCTTGGTGCATATGTGAATTAAAAACATCATTTTTATTGAAATAATTTATTTAAAACATCTCAGTCTGTGGCTGTGAGTTAATATTCGAAGCCATGTGCCACCCCTCTCAGAAATTCCTCTGTGGTGCGATCAGCATGCACTTCTCTAGGATACATGCTAGTCTGGTAATATTATCTCGGTAAATTCGGCATGACCCTGCTGGTGGGTTGCCATCAAGAATTTGTTGTACTTCTGAATCCCGCTTTCTCTGTACTCCTCGTAGCCCTTCAATAAATTTCCAGACAGTGGGATGCGCCATGCACAAAATGCTTTGCATCCCCCGATGAAAAGCCTCAATGACATTGTTAGTTTTGGCTCTTCCATCAAACACACTTTGCGAATGGTTCCAGAGTTCTATCGGGAAATGTGGTTGCCTTCTCCCTGTGCCCCTTCTGTTTCTCCTCCCAACCCACACATCCTCAAAATAATCAACTATTAGGACTAGCTCATCGGGGAAAATGCACAAGCTTTCTTCCGTAATCTCTTCAAATCTAGAGATTACTTGCTCTGGTGGATAGAAAGCAAGGGCTGGGAGGTACTTGCATTTTAGAGTGAACTCTGCATCTTGCACATAGCGTGTTGCCAGTCCTTCAGCTTGAATTCTTCGGTATAAGCATTGGGTAAGATGAAAAAAACACCCAACTGGTTTTGCTTTGGGGAATACTGATTGAAATGCAGAAATGCATGCACGTTCAAAGTCAGTCATTATGACTTCTGGACTAAGGTTAGGGTTCTGTTCCTTAAGTATGGTGAACATGCGTTCTTAACATTCCCTGCTTTTACCTGCTAAGAGTGCATATCTGCCATGTACATCTCCACAAATCTCCAGTTTTCCGTAATCTCTCCTACAGCACCCCTACAATCTATAGATTCTCGGCTAATCAAAATCACCCAGCCCCACTCTATCCCAGTATACATAGCTGGGTCATACTGTCCACCGGACACACCTCAGAGTAGCATCCTTGATCACCTTGGTAACCTGCAGTCCCTTACGGAAGGCGGCCAACTCTATATTCTTGGTAATTTCAATCAGAACTGGCTAGGCAGCGCGGCCTCTAAATCACGTTGTCAAATAAATGCACTAAACTTGCACCAGCAAATAGAGGAACTCACCTGCTTAAACCACAAATCCAATAAACACACACTACTGGATTGAACACTTACTACCCACCCTCATCGGATATTTAAAGCTGGTCTACTACCGGACTCCCTTAGCGACCACCATATGATTTTCATTGTGTGGAAAATCTTCCGACCAATGGCTCCCCCACCCCACACGCTTTACAGCAGAGGCTATAAATCACTTGATCTGACTGCATTACTAAACAACCTTAACTCCATTGACTGGTCTTTCATCCCCAGGGCCACCTCCATGGATGAGGCCCTGAAATATTTTTCCACTAACTTCCTTGCCACCTGGGACCTACATGCCCCGCTCAGGAGATGCCGAGTAAGAGGATCCCACTTACCATGGGTAACTACAAACGTTATGGAAAAACTACGAGCCAGAGAACGGGCCTGGAAATCTTTCAAGGCCACAGGTGGTCATCTGACTCAGCAACAATACAGGTCACTGAGAAATACCTGTACAAGACTAATCGCTCAATCCAAAGCAAATTACTTTAAAACTACGTTCAACAACTTCGCTCACCCTACTCAATTCTGGAAATCAGTAAAATCCTTTCTCTCCCCACCGGCCCAACCCCCCACTCCCACGCTCAATCTAAAAGGTAAAATCATCAAGGATCCTTGCTTGGTTGCCACCGAGTTTAATTCATACTTCTCCACCACTACTTCTTCTCTACTCTCCTCCCATCCCCACCCCCGCTCTTTGTGCCTCCTATAACATCCCCCCCTGCCTCCTTCTCACTCCGGCCAGTTACTCCTGGCCAGGTGCTAAAAATACTGCACTCGCTAAACCCATCCAAAGGCAAATGTCCATCAGGCCTTGATTCTAAAATGCTCCTTCTCTCTGCACCGGCCATAGCCCACCCTCTAACCATGCTCTATAACCTGTCCTTTAAACTCGGGGCAGTCCCCAAAATATGGAAACAAGCCACAGTCATCCCCCTACCCAAAGGAGGGGACCTCTCCTCCCCATCCAACTATAGGCCCATATCTCTGCTCCCCATCCTAGCCAAAATTCAAGAACGCCTTGTATTATCCCAACTCCAGCACTACCTAGATACCATATCGTTTTTCACCCCCTACCAAGCTGGCTTCAGAAAAAAATCACTCCACCACCACCTCCCTCCTCCGCCTTACTAACTCCATCCTTACAGGCATGGACAAAGGGGAAATTACAGCAGCCATATTTATTGATCTGGCAAAAGCCTTCGACACAGTCTCTCATCCCCTGTTGTTGACTAAACTTGCCCAAGCTGGTCTGTCCGGGAACACAAAAAAATGGTTCCAGTCTTACCTGTCAGGCAGGTCCCAATCAGTCCGGATCGACCCGGCTCGATCCACCTCACTTCCTGTCACCAGTGGAGTCCCCCAAGGGTCAGTACTCGGCCCTCTGCTGTTCTCTATCTTTCTCAATGACCTGCCTGCTGCCTGCCCTCAAATGGCTATCAATATGTACGCAGACGATACGGTGCTGTTCGCCTCTGGCCCATCCGCAACTGCCTTAACTGCTCATCTCCAGGAGGACTTGACTCCATCCAACGTTGGTTCCTCAGAAACCAACTATTCTTAAACTCAAAAACAGTCCCCTCACCTTGGCTCTCGGGCCAAACCAACCGACTCACTGCTCCACCACATTCTACACCTTGGACAGATCTCCACTCGAGGCCTGCACCACATATCGTTATCTCAGTGTCTGGTTAGATCAGCACCTTGACTTCTCAGCGCATATAGGACGCTTTATACAAAAATTGCATCCATGCTGGGAGCCCTCACTTGGCTACAAGTATTGCATACCTCTACCTACCAGATTAGCAATTGTCCAAAAATGATCCTCCGATTATGGACTACAGCATGTTGTATACAGTGCCGCCCCCAAACTCACTTAGCCAGGCTTGACCCCCTTTGCAACTCCTTCTGCCGGTTCTCCTTGGACCAGCCTACCAACACCCATCACTGTGACCTCTACCAGTCCCTGGCCCTCCCCTCACTACAAAGCCGATGATTACTCCACGTTGCTAGAACTGCTGCTAAGTTCTGGTCACAGATGCTCCCTTCTTACCTGTCATCATCCCTAACCGCCCTCTCCCCACCTGCCTACACTCTCAGAAACATAGACTTTAGGCTCCTACATACTCCACACAGAGCCACCAGATCTGGCCAGGCAGCTTTCAGCTTCGGGTTCCCCAAATTATGGAATTTCATGGCAGCTGATATCAGACACACCACAAGTACTCCTGAACTGAACACCCTTCTTAAATCACACTTCGCTACAAATTGCTCCTGCTTCCCCCTCCCTGAATCCCCATTTTAACTCCTACCTATTCAGCTGCTAGCACCAATCTGGGTACCCTTCTAGGTCTGCACCTAAGGTTTTAAATACTAATTAAATCTGAACCCACGCTATGTTGTATCTAAGAATTGCCATGCCCAGTGTTTGGAACAACCACCCTATGTATTGTCTTATTTCATCAGTACTACTGTACCAATGCCTGTGAAAGTTACATAATGTATGTTATTGTCTTCTTCTGTACAACTGTATTCATTTGTAAACCCTCTACCCCCAGGACGCATCTGGAATCGAGCGGCACTCCGTTCAGTATGCCTTCCTGGTAAATCTCTTAAATAAATAAATAAATATATATATACAGTAGCAGGCTGCATGTTACCAAACTGCTCTCCCATAGTTATGTACAACTGTTTAAAAAGTGGAGGGTGCCACGATAAATGTACCATCAGCATGCCATAACCTGCAGTGTTCAAGAAATTTCAAGTTATGCTCTGTGCCAAACATTAGAGTTCTGTTGCTTCCAGGCCCACTGTCTTGCAATAAAAACCTAACTGCCTCACCATCAGAGTTGGGCCTGTAAGTTGTGTAACTGTCATGGATTTGTAGCGCACATAGATTCTCAGGATTCGGCGGTGCTTCATGGACATGCACAAGTTGAATTGTGCGTTTTAGGTTTTTATCAATGATTTTTCCCTGTACTGCAAGTGACACATTCTCCTTAGCGTGCAGTAGCACTTGTGAGGTTGTATCCTGTGTTGAGTCAGCCCTTTCCTTAGCTAGCTTCATGCCTTTCCACAGCGCAAGGGTCTGGTACATGGGTATGCTGTGAGAACCTATGCACAATTACAGGGTTATCATAAGACAAAGTATGAGTCCATGCATTACACAGCTTTGCTTTCTTTACATCCAACTCACATTGCCAGATTGCTTTTTCTTGATGTCCAGTCTCAAGAAATGTATAAATATAATTCTGGTCATCAACCGTCTTTTTCTCTGAGTGCTCTGACATCACAAACCTCCTAGTCATGTTAAATACTAACATACTAAAATGCCAGCAGAATAGGCCTAACGGTCTTTCGTGTCTGCTTGTTTGGTCAGCCCACACCCTGGGAGCTGACCTTGCTGCCCCCTCTCCCTCTCTGACTTCTCCCTTCTCAGTCCCAGATATTCTCACTACACTGGATTTTGCTTTCAGAACCCTTCCCCTGTACCTATCCCACCCCCTCTTGAACCCCTCCACCATCTCTGCCTCCACAAGCCCCCTGGGCAGTGCATTCCATGGCTCCACCACCCTCTAAGTGAAGTAGCACCTCCTCCTTTCTCCCCTGAATCTCCCCCTTCAGCTTCCATCCATGCCGTCTAGTTGCCCCCCTCCTTTCTTGAGAGCACCCTGACTGCTCCTCCCCTATTTACCCCCGTCATGTACCTGAAGACCTCTTTCATGTCCCCCTGGTCCCTTCTCTCTTCCAATGTGTATATATTTAGCTCTTCGAGCCTCTCCCCATAGGTCCTGTCCCCCAAGCCCCAAATCATTTTGGTTGCCCTCCTCTGGACCCTCTCCAGGAGTTCAATGTCCCTCTTTAAATGTGGCCTCCAAAACTGCACGCAGTACTCGAAGTGCGGCCTCACCAAGCAATTATACAGTGGAAGTATCACTTCCCTCCTTCTGGAGGTGATCCCCCTAGCGATGCATCCCAGCATCCTCTTAGCCTTTGCTGCTGCCCTCCTACAAGTCTCTGAGTTGTTCATCTTGACATCCACCACCACCCCCAGGTCCCTGTCAGCCGTCAAGACTTGAAGCATACCCCTCCCTGGGTGTACACTTGGCCATGGTTTCTGGCTCCCAGGTGCAGTACCTTGCATTTTCCTGCATTGAACCTCAGCTTCCACTTCCTAGACCAACTTTCCAGAGCCTCCATATCCCCCTGTAGGGCCACCCTCCCCTCCTCCCCATCCACCACCGCCCCCAGTTTTGAGTCATCTGCAAAGAGACTCATCTCACTCCTGATACCCTTCCTTATGTCAGAGACTTAGGCATTGAACAGGAGGGGCCCAAGGACCGATCCCTGAAGGACCCCACTAATGACCCTCCTTGAGGATGAAACTATCCCGCCAACCATGACCCTCTGGGTCTGATCCTGTAGCCAATTTCCTATCCATCTGATTCCCAACCCCCATTTCTACCAGCTTATGCAGCAGGCCCCTGTGAGGAACAGAGTCAAAAGCCTTGCTGAAATCGAGAAAGAAGATGTCCACTGGTCTACCCAGGTCCAAGGCACTCATCACCAAGTCATAGAACTGCACAAGGTTTGTCTGACACGATTTCCCTGGGATGAATCCATGCTGTCTATCGTCCAGGCACCCCAACTTTTCCAGGTCCCCCCAGTCTCTCCTTGACAATGCCCTCCATCACTTTGCCCACCACTGATGTCAGGCTGACTGGCCTGTAGTTCCTTGCCACCTCCCTTGATCCCCACTTGTGGATAGGCACTATATGCACCACCTTCCAGTTCTGGGGCACCACCCTGTCCTCAGAGAGATGCTGAAGAGCTTCGCCAGGGGGTTCACCAGGACATCCGCCAGTTCCTTCAGCACTCTGGGATGTAATTTATCTGGCTCCGGTACTTTCTCCATCTAAAAAGGACCTGAGGGCTTCCCTCACTCTCTCTGCCATGATTTCCACCTCCGCTACCTCATCCCCTTGCTTTGCCTTCCTCCCACCTGCCAGTGATGTCCCTCCCCTCCCTCCCTCCCCAGACCCGCCCGAGCGATAGGGTCCCCACTCCTCAGTTTCACCATCTTCTCCCATGTATGATGCAGCCCCCATTTCCTTGGTGAAAACTGAGGTGAAGTACTCATTTAGAACCTCAGCCTGCTCCCCTGTGTCTTGTGCCCATCCCTCCCCTGTTTTAATCCTGCTAATCTGCACCTTCACCCTTCACCCTTCATTTTTCCCAAATGTATCTAAAGAACCCCTTGTTCCCACTCCTAATTTCCCTGTCCAGGTTCTGATCCTTCCTTGCCTTAGCCACCCTCACCACTCTAGTGGCCCTTCTGGCCATCAGTTCGTACTCCCCTCGATCCTTTTCATTCCTTGAGCACCTGAATTGCCTGTAGGCCACTTTCTTTCCCTTCACCACCTCCTGAACCTCCCTGGTCCACCAGCAGGGTTTTCAGGCCGTACTGCATTTTTGGCTTACTCTTACGCAGGTGCTGGTAGCATCCTGCACCCCCCCCCGATGATTTCCCACCTACTATCAGCATCCATGTCTGGCCCAATCCCATCCAAGTGCTTCTTAAGGATCCTTCCCATTTCCTTGAAATCCACCCCTCTGAAGTCAGTTACCTCCATCTTTGTGCAGCCTTGTACCCCTCCTAGGTTCAGGCAGAACCAGACTGAGGCATGGTCACTCCCTGCCAATGGGTCCCTTACCTCCAGGCCCCCAATCTGGTCACTGTCTGCCAGGACCACATCCAGTACCCACGCCTCTCTGGTCGGTTCCCCCACCTGCTGAGTTAGGAACGTGTCTTGAAAGACATCCAACAACCTCTGTTCCTTGGCCACCGAGGATGTCATAGTCTACCAGTCTGTTCCTGGCATGTTTAAGTCCCCCAACACCACCACCTTTCCCTGCCCAATCTGCAGTGTCTCCCAACATCTGCCACCAGACTCTCCTCCAGCTCTTCTGCCAGCGCAGGGGGTCTATACACCACTCCTATTTTTATTCTCTTGCCCCCCCATTATCAAGATGACCCAAATCACCTCCACAGTTCCCTCCGCCTCCTCTACTCCTCCTATGCCAATGCAGTTTTTGACTATTATTGCTACCCCTCCTCCCCTTCCCTACCTCCGTCCTTCCTGAACATGGTGTAACCCTCCAGATTCAGGTCCCAGTCGTGCCCTGCAGTGGCCCAGGTCTCAGTGACTGCTGCCACATCCACCTCTCCCTCAGTTAGCATCACCTGGAGCTCAGGCATTTTATTGCCCAAGCTCCTGGCATTTAGCAGGACAACCTTCCACCCTTCCCCTATACTTCCATTTCCCCAGCTCGCATTCCCATGGGGATTCCGTCTTCCCCTGGTCTGCACCTTACCAGTTGGCCTTTTCCCACATTCCTCCAGCTCCTCAGGGGGGGTGGAGTCCCTCCTTTATTGGACTCCCCTCGACAGCCTTTTCTCCCATCCCTTCCCCCTTCACAAGTTTAAACCCCACCTTTCACTAACGAACCCCTCTATTTTCAACTTAAGGATTTCCTTCCCCTGCAAATTGAGATGGAGCCTCTCTCTAGCATACAGCCCCTTATCCTCCCATGTCTCCTCCCAATCCCCCATCAAAAGTCTCCCATCAAAATCCCCCAAACCAAAGACAAAGTTTGACACAGTGTGATCTGCTATAACAGTGGTTCAGAATGGAAGCGCAGGCATACCTCTCAACCTCCCTCATCCCAAATCAGGGACAAGGCTTAAAATGATCAGGGACAAATGACCAAAATCAGGGACACACCTGAAAAAATAGTAATAGTAGTTCCAGAAGCTGTGTACAACATGCTTCTTAGTGTGAATAGCATTTTCTTAATGAGAACTAGATTGTAACACCAGTGGCTGGCATTATTTTATTACTCAAATTCCTACTCTTCAGTGACAGAAATGCCAAATTTAGGAGGGACAGAAGAAATTTCTGAGGCAAAATCAGGGACATCCCTGAAAATCAGGGACAGTTGAGAGGTATGAGCGCAGGGCAAACTTCGATGTTTTTTTGTATAAATGGTAAACCAATCAGAATGTTGGGTTACTGAAGTGTGTTATCCAATCAGGAAATGCCACATATATGTCTAGGTAAAAAAAATAAAGAAACGCAATGCCATTATAAAAATAATGTTCTGAGGGAGCGAATTGCCTGGGAGCGGATCATTATACAAGTGGACTGACGTGGGAGTGTAATGTCAGGAGCGAATTGATGGGGAGCGAGAAATTGGGAGCGAATTGTCATGTACCCTACAGTGACAACATTAGCAGCTGCAGCTGCGAGGTGACAGGAGGTGCCAGGTTCTGGATCCCACCCAGGACTCCTTGGAGTGACATCAGCACTGGGTTGGGGCAGAACCCACAATGTAAACCCAGTTTGGGGAGCTTGCACACAGAATAGTGTAATGCCGTTAGTTCAATTATTTTTGATACTACAGACATGTCAACAATGTAAGCATCATTTGCAAACAATGCTAATCTCTGATGAAAATGCATGAAATGCATGTCCACATGTACTTTGTGATAAACGTGTAATAATAAGCTGAGCTGCATCTGCTCACACAAGTCATGTTCATATATCAGCTTAAAAACACAAGATAAGTCTTCAGTTTATTTATTTGAATTTTGGTGACTGTCTGAGACCCCTGAGACCATACAGTCCCTTTTTCAGGAGTGACCCAGGATCAGTACAACATAACAACAGAGATTATGAAATGTATGCAAATATAACATTAAAGCTTCAGCAAGAAAAACACTATAATACAAGTGAGAAGACAAATATACAGCATTTATACAACATTTAAACAAAATGTGAACAGCATTACAACATTGTCAGTCTCAGGCAGAATTCTGTAAGCACCCATGTCCGGGCATGGTAGGTTGGCTTGGTGAAACTAAGTTCCTGGAATTAGGCATGGCAGGAGCAAGGATTAGACTGCAAGAGGAACTCTGAGAGGGAGTGCTTGAATGATGCCAAGGAGGCAAGGAACAAAGATGAAAAGGGAAGTGTGTTCCAAGTAGACTGAGCAGAGTAAGCAAATAACTGTTTGCCAATTGCTATGCCTGGGTAAGGTGTGAACAATAGAGGAGATGAGGAGGCTCTGAGTAAATGGGGAGAGGATTTAAACTTGAGTATGTCTCTCAGGGAAGGAGGAGAAAAAAAGAAGGAGAGCTTATAATGGGAGGGCTTTAAGCCCAAGGTTCAATGGGCAGAGCAACCACGTCACTCCCCTATCAGGCTCATAAGGTCACTCATCCTGGGCCTCTCCAGGATTTGTTTCTCATTGCCCACCATCCACCCCTTTTCCTCCTCCTCCAGTGACTCATCTGTCTTACCTGTGGGCTTCTTTCTAAGCTACCTTTAGCTGATGGAATAATTCCCACAGCACCTGTAGGGGTAACCCTCCTCTAAGGTTCGTCGCATTGTACCCCTACAGGGTGGTATATCCCATGGATAGAGAGGTGGAAAGCCACTACATGCATCGTCTCATCCAATTGCGTAAGCACAACTGAAGTAAAGGTAAGGGTGGTAAACTGCAATCTTTGGTCACAGTCAGGCCAATCCAGGGCAGTTAACATTTCACGATGGTGAAGATGCGGGTTGATTCAGAGTGCAAAAATGCTGTGCCCTGTAGTATAATGCTCCAAGGTGGGAGAGAATGGTGGGTTTGGCAGCAGAGAGTATGGGGGTTCCATAGAGCAGGATGGGGAGAAGGAAGGGGTGACAATCTTGTGACAGGATGTGGGGGGGTGGAGGAGGGGATGAAGTCAGTAAAGCAAGCCACGTTTTTGGTTAAATTTCTTAGAAATTTGTGTTACATGCTCCCCAAAGGAGAGAGAGGGGTCTAGCGACAATCCTAAGTATTTGAATGACTGGACAGTTTCAAGGGAGTCCCCTGATAAGGACCAGATGAGAAATGATCCACATCGATCAGGTTTCACAGAGGAGTTTCGAAAGAGCATAGCCTTGTTTTTTTTTGGTATTGAGGACTAAGTGGTTCTTAAGGAATCAACACTCTGACGAATGAAGGTCTGAGGAAAAGTTCTGATTCAGCCCTTGGATATCACCTGAGGGCCTGTATAAAATTGCTTCATTTGCATAAAGCTGCACCTTGGACCCACTGCAGTGAAGAGGTAAATTATTTATAAATAGTGACAACAGAAGTGGACTCAGGATGGATCCCTGGGGTACTCCGTGAAAGATGGACTTAAAAGAGGAGAGGGTACTTGACCATTTCACACCCTGTGAGCAGCCAGACAGAAAACTATTAAACCAGGAGAGCGAATGAACATCCAAGCCTAATGAGTGAAGCTTGTCCAACAAAAGGCTGATTTACAAAATCAGAAGTCTTCATGAGGTCCATGAATTCGCTCTGGTAAAGAGCCCATTGTCGAAAGCATCAAAGATATCTGTAGACACCTTTGTTAGGGCAGCTAGAGTACTATAATTTTTTTCTGAATCTATGCTGGCAGTCAGTTAGGAGGTGATGTTGTTCCAGATAAGATTGAAGCTGGTTACGGCTGGCCTGCTGGCACAGCAGTTGGATTTCCGCTTGTGACGCTGATGACCTGGGTTTGGGAACAGACTCGGGGAGTCAGGGATGGCCAGGGGAGAAAGACTGAGCATCCCATGGACTGCAATCCTTCTCTGGGGGCAGGGAGGTGTAGAGTGTTTAATGCTTGGTGGAGCCCTGGTGGAGGCCAGGGGACCCACAGGCAACTGGTGCCTGTACACTAGAGGGGTGGAGCGGATGCTGGACATCACTGCAAGTCCATACCCCTGGGGCAGCTCAAGAAAAAAAATTGTTGGCCACTGAGTATGATGCCCACCTTGGCACCTGGCTCTATGGCTCTCTGCCTCTCACCAACCAATTTTGGCTCCATGGTATCACCAGACCCTGAGACCCACCCTGGGGGCAGGCCAGGGAGGCATCCTTTTCCCATCATAGATGGGCCTGACTTGGTGCCGTGGTCCTGCCCTGTGGGGTAGCCAGGGGCTATCTGCAGAGGCAAGGTGATAGGGGAGTGAGGTAGGTGCTCAGAGGCCGGAGCTGAGTAATGGGTAGCAAGTGGCAAAAAGCAAACTGAATAAAAAAAGGGATTGAAGCTGGTTGAAAACTATATATTCTTGTAACTTAGCTAATGGGTATAAGATGGATATGGGTCTGAAATCTTTGACCAAATGCAGGCCACCCTTGAGCAATGGAATGACAATTGCAACTTTTCATTTTACAGGGACAATTCCACTCATGAGAGATCTATTTAGCAGGTCGTGGAAGGGGGCTGCTAGGGCTGAAGCACCAAGTTTTAGGAACCTTGGTTCTAAAGAGTCATAACTGGGGGGAGCTTTCCTTCTTTAACTTTAAGAATAACTGTAATATCTCTTCACGAGTTACTAATTTTAGATGAAATGCAGGGTGAGAAGGGATCTGCCTGTGTCAGAGGGAGGTGACGTCGAAGGCAGAGGAAGTGGTAAAATGCGAGGTATAACTAGTGAGAAGCATGAAAAAAATGGTTTAAGCCATCAGCTATAGCTTGAGGGACCCATAGTGTTGCTCCTCGATCATGTATTATGCTAGGGTCCACTGTGGATTGACCTTTCATAAGTATGTTGATCTACTTCCACAAAGCCTTTGCGCTACTGAGCCATTCTGTCTGCAAAGGCCAATAATAAATCCAGTTTGCGCTGCATAGCTTACTTTTGCATGTGTTGCGAAGGTGCCTATAGGTCAAGCAATTGGATGGGTTGCCATTCTTTTTGGAGTTTTTCCATGCTAAGTCATAAAGATACATGAGATGTCTTAGATCCTTACTAAGTCAAGGAGCCTTTAAACTCTTACACCTTCTTTTGGTGGTGGGGACACAAGTATTTAATATAGCTGTTAAGGTGCTGATGAAGTAATCCAATGCCTGATCAATATCAGGAAGGGTTCTGATAGAACTCCAGTCAGAAGTGGACAGAGAGTATACGAAAGGTGACAGGTCGAAGTGTGACATGTTTCTTGACACTGTGGTTTTGGGGGGATGGTGGGGGCATTTATTGTTACAGACACAGAGGGTGGGAGAGCGGTCACTGATACTACTGTATCAGGAAGTACAGTAGCCAACTGAATTCTATGAGGACGGATAGACACTACCCAATCAAGCAATGAATGGTTGCCAGACTTATTACTCAGTCTAGTGGGTTCAGAGATACAATGTGTGAGATTGAAGTCTGCTAGGATAGAATGAGCTTTGTTATTAATGTGGTTAAGATAAGACAATCGAGATTAAAGACTCCACAGAGTAGAAGATCTTGACAAGGGGGATTGGAAAGGGATGCTATAAAGGATGGAATGACATTATTAGCATCCTTGAGGGGGAAGATACACACAACTGATTGTTAAGATGTTTGACATTACCTAGGGATAATGAAAGGAAGATACATTCTACAGGAAGAGGAACAAAGGAGAGGTAAGCAACTTTGGATGCTGCAGTACTTGATCAGACATAGATGAGAACTCACCCCCTTTTCTACTCAGTCTGTCACACCTAAAGCATGCATAGCCCTGCAAAGCAACTTCCTGTTGTAGGATGCTGGGTTTGAGCCAGGTTTCAGTAATTCCTAACACATCAGGATTATGAAGAGTGACCTAGGCTTCTAATTCAGCTATTTTACGGTGCAGGCTTTGTGCATTTAAGAGGGCAACTGTCAGGCCCTTAACAGAATGGACAGGGATGGAGTTAGTAGTGGGGGCAAATAGCAGACCAGAAGGACTGGGATTCAATTTAACATCACCAGCCAGAATGATAAGAAGGAGTAAGGGAATAAGCTTGGTGAGGGAGTTCCTGGAGGAGAGACTTGAGAGATTACAGGTATACCAGAAACCAAGGTGGGTGGCTTCTTTGCTTGAGACATGGTAGGGGATAGAAGGAAGATAAAAGTTTTGGGCAGAACAGAATCACAGGAGGGTGCGCAGTTCCTGTAAGGGCATCGATAATTCTTAGAACTAAAATCCTATCTGAAGTGGTAAAGAAGATAATGTAGATCAGGGCAGTGAACAATCCAATGAACTGCATACTGGGAGGGAGTAGAGGGTTAGTAAGGAAGGTAATGTAGATCAGGGCAGTGAACAATCCAATGAACTGCATACTGGGAGTGACTAGAGGGTTAGTAAAGAAGGTAATGTAGATCAGGGCAGCAAACAATCCAATGAACTGCATACTGGGAGGGAGTAGAGGGTTAGTAAATAAGGTAACGTGGATCAGGGCAGCGAACAGTCCAATGAACTGCATACTGGGAGGGAGTAGAGGGTTAGTAAATAAGATAATGTAGACCACGGCAGCGAACAGTCCAATGAACTGATTACTGGGAGGGAGTAGGGGGTTAGTAAAGAAGGTAATGTAGATCAGGGCAGCGAACAATCCAATGAACTGCATACTGGAAGGGAGTAGAGGGTTAGTAAAGAAGGTAATGTAGCTCAGGACAATGAACAATCCAATGAACTGCATACTGGGAGGGAGTAGAGGGTTAGTAAATAAAGTAATGTAGATCAGGACAATGAACAAGCCAATGAACTGCATACTGGGAGAGAGTTAGTAAATAAGAAGAGAGAGAAACAGAGGATGTATGAGAGTGAGCTCACCAGAGGGAATAGGAACAGTAAAAATTATGTAGTGAAGAAAACAGTATAGGCTGAAACAATGAGGCATCAGTGAGCAGGTTAAACAGGTAACAGTAGTGCAGTCAAAAATGAGTGAGTGGGGAGAGGATGACAGAAGAGGACAGGTGCAGCAACAACTGTAATAAGTAAAACAGTGAAGGCAGAGGCAGAGAAGGGGCAGTGAGAGAACAGTACAATCTAATAGAGTTAGGCTAAGGAAGAGAGGCTGGGATAATGTTAGGAAAGCAAAGGTGAACTTGGAAAATAAGGACTGAGGGGAAATAAATGTGCCGAGAAGTTGGCAGAGTATGCAGTCACACAGACAAGAAACACCACAGATCTTGTGCCTAATAGACTGAGGACTTAACTAGAACAGGACATAGAAATTGTAAGCAGAGAGTAGTCATAATAACTCCGAAAGGCAGGCTACACATTGAGGGTTCTGAAAGTAGCCAGTAAATTTAGGTAGCTCCCAAAACAGCACTAAGTAGCAAATCAACTGTTTGGGATTTATAAAGCCGCCAATTGGCGACTCTGTATAACGAGCAAATGGAAATTTAGGAAGATAGTCAATGTCACACACTAGCTGATACAGGTAACTATATAAGGAAACGCAGACAAGGGTGGGCGTGGTGGGGGAAGGTGGGGACACACCGCGCAGTGGCGTCAGGAAGAGCTAGGTAGTTTAGCAGCAATGCACTGTGTTACAAGAACAGCCCTGAAATAATTGTGATCAGCTTTGGATTCGTTAACTGGCTAGGAATCATGCAAAAAAGAAAATAAAATTGTTGCTGTTCTATGAGGATTTTATTAATTTAGTCCAGAACTGAGTGTGGCAACAATGGCCATGGAGCAGTAGTGTACATGTAACCCCACGACAAATGGGGTTCCCAAAAAGTCTTCCTTGAGCTGGCCTAAATGCTCACTGCCAGGCTGGTGTCCTGCGTTTTAGCAATTTAAATGTGATTACCAGAGCTTGTATAGCCTCTGTGTACTGTCTCTTTAAGAGCTGCTTGATTGCAGCATAAGTAATCTGAGAGGGAGCTCTGTTGAAAGATGTAACTATTTGCTGAAAACCATTTAGAATGATAATGTAGTTTGTCTAACCTGCTTTCTTTGTAGCAAGGACTGTTTTGTTTGTCTCCACTATCTTGGTCCTGGACTACAAATTGGACCAATCAGTTCTGGTGGGACCTAAAATGTAGCCTGACTGCAGGAGCTGTCTGAATTCAAAATCTATAGGAATTGTGGTTTGAGTTTTTGCGCCTTTTTTGCAACTGAAGGGGGAGCTCTTGCTTTGACTGACAGCCAAATCAGCCAACCAAATCTTTTGGATCTTGGGGAAGTCCCGGGCTGCTTGCAGTTTTCAGTTTAGTTCTGAGCTAGAAGCTCAAGAAGAAGGAGCTGAAGTAATTTTGGGCAGAAATCCTGAGTGGATTTGCATGGGAAAACTGTGAAAGGGCTGAGTTTTTGGCTGCATGTCTGCTGCTGCTCCATGAGAGGGAGAGAAGAGAATTATTTTGGACTAAATCCAAGTTTGTGTGACTAAAGTAAGCTACTGAAGTGGGCCAGGCTCAACTGAAGAAGACCGAATATTTTTGCTGAATGCGATCGGCCTGTCAGGAGTTCCAGCTACCCCAAGCTCCTGGTGTGTGCAGAGACTTTGCGATTGTGCCAGGGGAGTGCTTTGCCTGGTATAGTAGAATTCCCGTACATGTAAATGTGCTATGAGCTGCTAATGGGTTGTGAGTTAGTTCCCCACTGTGTGAACTGTGTTCTGCTTGCTGGAAGCTGTATCGGCCCAAAATGGACTGCATCCGAACTTGTCTCCATGTTGTCTGGGCTTTGCCAGACTGGCCCAGCCAGACTACCCACTGCACAGAGAAGCCATCGACAGGAGACCTGCCTGGGGATCAGCCCCCCTGCTCCATGCTTGAACAGGAATGACGCCTCTGCGACCTGTGTGGGTCCTGCTTCTCCTGGCATTCCAGATCAACCACCTGCGGTCTCGATTTTCGTCCAGCCTGTGTCCAGTCTTGGGTATCGTGAGTAAATACCAGGGTAGTTCCCTGCACCAACAGCTTAATCTGAGTGTGTCATCTGATTGTCTTGTTGCTTCGTTTCCTTACGAACTGAGCCCTCTGGCTCCAGATTACAAATATTGTCTACTGGGCATGTTGTGTTTTCCATCACAGGGCCCCAACCAGCTGCAACCCCGGGCAACTGTCCTAGTTAGCCCATCTCTTCTCCACCTGGGTACCCAGAGGTGGTCTGTGTGGGGGGGACTCAAAGCGCATACATAACTGCTTGATTGATATAACCTTTAAGCTAATTAACCTGATTTTGCCCCTCCCATGTTCAAGTCCCCTGAATAAATCAGATCTAACTTTTTCTGCATGTAATCTGACTGTGGTTCCAGTTTGTGCTCAAAGTACTGTACTGTTGCTATTTGCTGTGCTTAACCTTGTTTTACAGGGGGTCCCCAGGGTCAAGCCAGAGGAACCAGCCCTGGTGGTAAGTGCAAACAGAGTGGGTACTTGAGTGGCGAACCAGGGGTATTGTGAAAGTGATTATTGTACAGTGTTCAGGCCACTAGAGGGGAAAGAGGGGGGTTACAGTATCCCAGAGGGCTGTGCCCAGGTTAGCTTCACCACTACCAACCCTGAACTCTGGGTGGAGGCACCCGTTTCAGAACTCAGACCCCTTAACCTGCTACTAGCCAAGCAGGTAGGGGTAGTAGCCCTAGGGATAGCGCCACCTAGGGGTTACATCTTGGAGGCTCACCACTGGGATTTTATGTCTTCTAGTGGCCAAATTTGCGATTTGCTGTTAAAAATAAATGGCTACCCCAACAGAAGTGGCCATATACCAGTTGATGGGGTGGTGCACTAGGCAGGAGATCGAACCCCAAAATGCTACACCTATTCTGGATATTCCCCTTGGTACCAATAAGGACACTGTAGAGGGAGTACTTTCCAAGGTTGAATGTTTACAAAACCCTGTGGTGGTGGGTTGATAGGCTAGTCTGCTCGCCCAAAGTTTCATGGTGTTAGTAAAGTGTAAGGACCCAGTAGACGGTTCCAAAGTGCCACGGACTATCACCCCCGAAGGAGCCCTCACTGCCTGGAGAGAGATAACTAAAGACAGTAAAGACCCCGGGGAGAATGAGCCCCCCCCCGCTATCTGAGACTTGTGAGGAGAAATTTGCTAAGTTGTTGCTGGAGGAAGGGAAAACTGTGGAGGACTTGAAACTATTCCTGCCACCTGGGGGGGTTCATCCCCCAACATCCCCTCCCGCTCCAGCACCCGTTATTGCCCCTCCTTCTGTGCCCCTGCCAATGCTGGGTCCTATGTCTGTACCTGCCATTAGTCATGACTCTTACTGAAGGTTGAGAATCTTCTCCGGCACCCTCCCCACCCCCCAAGAGGAGGACGATTGGGAGATCTGGATAGATTGTGTTGCCCCGTTGGTACCTGAATGGCAGTGTGCGGAGGCTGAGAAATGGAAAAGGGTCATAGAAAATTTGAGGGGTCCCGCCCTAGAGGTCATTACATTTCTGAGGTCCACAAACCCTGATGCATCTGCCCAGAAGTATCTATCTGCACCCGAAGGCAATTTTGGGAGCATTGAGTCAAGGGAGAACTTGATGTGGAAATTTCAACGTACAAAGCAATGGCCAGGGGAAAGTTTGCCTGCATATGTTACTCGTCTGGAACAAGCACTGCAAAAGGCTTACCAAAAAGGTGGGGTAGCCACCAGTGACTTAAACCATGTGAGGTTGGGGCACATACTGCAACATGGAAAACATTCTAAATTGCAGCTCCTTCAATTAAGGCTCCCAGATAGAAGGGGTAACCCACCGGACTATTGTGACTTGATAAAAGAACTCCGGGAGGCTGAAGATGAAGAGGGGGATTGTAATTCTAGGGTTAGCGCAGCCCAAGTGATCACGGCATAGGGAGGCCCTTCTGAAGTGGGGACCAATGAGTGTGTGTGCCACCATGGGATGAACTGCTGAGGGAGTTCAGGGAAATAAAAAAAAGTCTCTTTATGAAGGCCACTCCTGCAAGTACAGGCACCAACCCTTATCCAACTGCATCTGCTATGGGGGTGTACACCCAGGCATCTCCTGCTGATGACTGCTCGAAACTTGATGCCTTGACTATGGACGTAAGAGAATTGATGAGATATCTCCAAATGTTCACCACACAACAGACAGAGATGGCACCAAAGTTTTCAGTTGGTAGTACCACTGCCCCAGCTCCCAGTGTGATGCCTTGGCCACCCCAAATCCCAGAAAACATATTTTGCCATAATTGTGGGAAGGATGGGCACATGAAGAGAGAATGCCAGGCCACAAAAGACCTAGATAAAGTTGTATACAGGCGTCAAGGAGAGCTTCAGAGAACGAATCGGCAGTCAAGGAGTACCCAAAATGACCACAGTGAGGGTTCAAGAAGTGGTAACTCAAATCCCTATGTGGCTAAATCATCTGTCCAGGCCCCTGCTGCTGTCCCTCCAGACTGGTCCAAAATAGTGGGCCCTTCAGTGGAGACTACCATGGCTGTGAATGGTATTCCTACTCGGGCTGTGCTGCATGGTGGGTCACAAGTGACCACTGTATTTAAGGACTGGTATGACAAACACTTATCTGCTGTGCCCTTGCAATCCCTGGAAGGCCTACATGTGTGGGGGCTGAGCGACAAGTCTTATCCCTACCTAGGATATGTCCACCTCTGGTTGTCATTTCCTGCAGCTGTAACTGGTGTAGAGGAGCAAGTCGAGACACTGGCCTTAGTGTGTCCCCCTACTGGACTATATGATGGGGTTCCCCTGTTAACTGGGACCAATGCTCATATGTTTGGGAGACTGGCACAACTCTGTCACGAGAAACAAGGGCGACGGACTGGGAGGGCCCTAAGAATTCCCGCTCTGATCAAAAGGGCCTATGATTTGCAACAGAACCCCAAGGGAATGGACCAGGATGAACCAGTAGGGGTTGTGTGGAAGAAGGATCCTGATTCAATGGTACTGACCCCTAACGCCCAGTGTACCGTTCAAGGGGAGGTCCGCCTCTGCAAAGATGTCAAGAACAAAATACTGATGTTGGATGCACCAGGCGATGGAAAATTGCCGGAAGGATTATTGGTTAAGCCCAGCATCTTGCCAGCTCATGCTTATGCCTATGCATGACGAGTGATGGTCCAGATTCATAATGTGTCAGATCGGGAGATCCGGGTGAACAGAGGATACACCCTTGTTATGGTACACTGTGCAGACACTGCAGTGTTGCCCAGCAACAAGCACCCTGGCAAGACAGATAGAGTGACTCCCGACTTGTTTGATTTTGGTGACTCCCCATTGCCAGCTGAATGGAAGACTAGAATTAGCCAGAAACTTGCCCAGAGAGATCAAGTGCTTTCATTGAAGGAATGGGACGTGGGATGTGTCCAGGGTGCGGAGCATCACATACGCCTGAACGATGAACGGCCATTTCGAGAGAGGTCTTGACACTTAGCCTCTGCAGACATAGACGATGTGAGAAGACACTTGCAGGAAATGCTCGCGGCTGGTGTGATACAAGAATCCAGGAACCCATATGCTTCTCCCATTGTGGTTGTGCATAAAAAGAATGGATCTGTGAGAATGTGTGTTGATTATTGAACTCTGAATCGGTGGACCATCCCCGATCAATACACCATGCCCCATATACAAGATGCTCTGGATTGTTTGAATGGGAGCAAATGGTTCTTGGTGTTGGATCTTCGCAGTGGATATTACCAGATTCTGATGGCTCTGGAGGACTGTGAGAAGACAGCCTTCATCTGTCCTTTGGGGTTCTACGAATTTCTGAGAATACCACAGGGGATATCGGGCGCCCCAACCACCTTCCAGTGACTGATGGAACGAGTGGTGGGAGACATGAATTTGCTGGAATGCCTGGTGTACTTGGACAATGTTATTGTGTTTGGGAGCTCCCTAGAGGAACATGAGAGTTGACTGTTCAAAGTACTAGACTGACTGGAAAATTTCGTCCTCAAGCTGTCCATCGACAAGTGCCAGTTTTTCCAAACCTCTGTGAAGTATGTGGGGCACATAGTGTCTACAGAGGGGATAGAGACTGATCCTAGTAAAGTTGAAGCCTTGACTACTTGGCCCCAGCCCCACAATTTGAAAGAACTACAACATTTCCTGGGATTCTGTGGCTACTACTGCCGGTTCATAAAGGACTATTCCAAAGTGATTCGGCCACTCTTGAATTTTACCCAGGGTTACCCTCCTACCAATCGGAAATACAAAAAAAGGGTCCATCAAAGAACCAGACAGACCATATTTCTGCCCAGGTGAACTTTTCCGGTCCCGTTGGACAACTGACTGTGAAGCAGCTTTCCACTAAGTCATATACCAGCTCACCCACGCCCCCATCCTCGCTTATGCTGATCCCACCAAACCCTATGTACTGCATACTGACGCTAGTCTACAGGGTCTAGGAGCTGTACTGTATCAAGACCATGGGGATGGTTTGAGACCAGTGGCATTCGCCAGTAGGAGCTTGACCCCATCAGAGCAAAACTACCCTGTGCACAAGTTGGAGTTCCTTGCGTTAAAATGGGCCATTGTCGACCAGTTTCATGATTACCTCTATGGGGCAAAAATATTGGTGAGGACTGACAATAACCCGTTGACCTATGTACAGACTTCAGCTAAGTTAGATGCCATGGTGCACAGGTGGCTTTCTGCATTGTCAACATATGATTATGCTGTCAAATGCAGACCAGGCCTGAATCATATTGATGCTGATGCCCTATCTCGGAGGCCCATTTCCAAGAGTGACTGGGTCAGGCTGTCTGAACCTGACATCCGAGCATTATGCCAAAAGTTTGATAGAAATGAACAGATGTCTATGGACACAGTGGACTGCTTAGTAGATTGCTTGGGCCCCTCTGACACCTGCATACTGGCTGCGTATTGACACTTCTCTGCTCTAGATATTAGTGTACTACCTCAGTTTGACAATGACAGCATTCAGTGGGCTCAATCTCAAGATCCAATGATTCAGCCAGCACTTGACACCCTTCGTGCAGGAAAACATGTGTCCAAGTTGCGTTCCTCTGATCTGCTAACCACTTTATTGTTTAAAGAAGGCCCCAGGTTGAAGCTGCTTAATCAGTTGTTGTATAGAGAGACCGAAGATTGGGGTGGCCAAATAGACAAGCAACAATTGGTCCTGCCCACAGTCTTCAAAGATTTGGTACTGAGGTCCCTCCACAATCATATGGGCCACCTCGGTATCGACAGGACCCTTGACCTAGTACGATCTCGATTCTACTAGCCCAAGATGGGGGCCGATGTTGAACACCATGTAAGGACTTGTAGTCACTGCCTGCAGAGAAAAGCCCTGCCTCAGAGGGCTGCCCCCCTTGTCAACATTACTACCAGCATCCCAATGGAACTAGTCTGCATAGACTTCCTAAGTTTAGAGCCTGATCAGCGAAACATTGGCAATGTGTTAGTGGTTATGGACCATTTCACAGGGTATGCACAAGCTTTTCCCACCAAAGATCAAAAAGCATCTACCGTGGACAAGGTGCTAGTGGAAAATTTCTTCATCCACTATGGTGCCCCCCAGCGTATTCACTCTGATCAGGGCCGGGACTTTGAGAGTCGGCTAATCAAAGAAATGCTCTCACTATGGGGGGTGCAAAAGTCAAGAACCACCCCTTATCACCCGCAGGGGGATCCTCAACCTGAATGCTTTAACTGCACCCTACTAGACCTGCTAGGCACTCTCTACCCAAAAGATAAGCATAAATGGAGCCAGCAGATTAGCACCTTGGTACACGCATACAATTGCACAAAGAATGATGCTACGGGTTCCCTTCCTACTGCCTCATGATTGGGAGAGAGGCCCGGCTGACTGTTGATGTCTGTTTTGGGGTTTCTCCGATGGGGTCCGAGCCAAGATTACCTGCAATATGTACAAAAACTTAAAGCTCAATTGAACCATGCCTATCAACTGGCCTGCAGACACGTACGCTAAAAGAAATCTAGCCAACAAGAGAGACATGATAGAAAAAGTAAGCGCTCAAGAGCTTAGGCCTGAGACCTGTGTTGTTGTGAAATTTAGGATTGCATGGTAAACACAAAATTGTTGATCAATGGCACCATCTTCCCATGTCATAGTTGGAAAGCTGGATGATTTGCCAGTGTACAAAGTGCACCCAGAGAATAACTCCAAAGCTGTCAAGACCATGCACCGTAACCACTTGCTACCTATTGGTCAAGTTATAATTGAGGCTGAACCCAAGATTGATTCTGGACCAGTGACTCGTGCTGCTGCAAGAAAGAAACAGAGTCAGCCTGCCCCCATGATTGCCGATTTAAGACTTCCCCCGCAGCAGGCCCAGAATGATAGTGACTGCCAGTCTAACTCGGATGACAGTGAGTGTGATAATGCCTATTACCCCTCATATGAACTGAGTCAGTTGTTTCGTGGAAATCCTATGTTGAATTATGGGGATGAAACTGGGCCTTATGGACTGCCTAACGGCCCGGCATCATCCTTGGAGCCAATGCTCCCTGAAGGTGAAGTGCAAAGTTAGACTGGCAGTCACTATCTCCTGCTGAACACACCTCTAACTACTGTATCTCCCTCTGTGTCTCTAGTTGAATTTATGTGCTAGGTTTTAATAATTTGTTTAATCCTTACAGTCATTTTAAGTTCTGAGTTGATATTAGAAGTGAATTTAGAGCTTTTTTTTTTTTTTTGACTTTTCCATTAGCAGATTATATCCTCTCACCACTAGAGGGCTATATCTCTATCTCTTTATCTAGTATGTAAGCCATGTGGGCTCTCTCTGCCTTTCTCTCACCTCTCCTCATCCTTCTTGCCCTGGCCCCCCCTCTTCTCTCTCCCTGGTCCTAGCCACCCCACCGCCACCCTCTACTCTGGTCTCCACTGCTACTCCAAGGGAACTCTCCATTTCCACTCGAGTCTTGTGCTTGGTGCACCGATTGGATAGTCCTGGTTACTTAACCCAACCACTACTCTCAATAAGTGTGGCCACCTCTCTACACTGTACCACCCTGCAGTCCATATGGGACACCGCCTGGAACCTTGCAACTTCTACTCCAGGAAACAACAATCAAAACTATCTCTCAAAGAGCAGCAACTCTGCTCCTTAAAACTCCTACTCCTCCTCCTTCTCATCTCAGGCAGCGTCCATCCCAATCCTGGCCTTAGATGCTCAGGCCACACACAAACTCCAGGTGCCCTTATCCTTGCAACTATTAATATCTGCAGCCTACTACCAAAGCTGGATGCACTCCAAGCCTTCATATGCCAACACAACCCTGACATCCTTGCAGTGGTGGAAACTTGGCTGACACCTAAAGTTCCTGACTCAGCAGTAACAATACAGGGCTACAATGTCCACAGGCTGGACCGGATATCCCAAAAAGGCGGTGGTTAGCATAATCTATATCAAAGACTCCCTGTCTTGGCACCTGTAGAAACTCCATCACTTTCTGCCTCAGCCCAGATTCTGCCAATAAAATCGTCCTAGGTCCCAAACATAAAGCCCTGACTATTGTCTCCAGACACATCCCGCCCAGGACCCTAAACATGGATTCAATGACATCCTAAACTTTATCAACTCTCATGCTTCCGAAGTTGAACTTATTCTACTAGGGATTTCAACATAAACTGGTTAGCATCGCGGCCAGTGCCTATAAAGACTCCATCTCAGCTGTTAACCTCACGCAATGGTAAACTCCCCTACTAGAATTAACTACAAGACTGGCACCAGTACCCTCTTTGATGGTCCTCACCACTCACCCCACAAGGATTTCATACGACCATTCTCCCAGACTCACTCAGTGACCACTCCCCAGTCATGTGCATGGTCTAACAATCTTAAGCCCCTTCCCAAAATTATCACTAGCAGAGTCCTTCCTCGTGGAAAACTTCCACATCTCAAACAACACCTGCTTCTACAAGACTGCTACCCATCTATGAAGCAACAGATGTTAACTTGGCTCTTGATCACTTCATCTCAATTTTCAACAAAGCCTGCAACCTCTTTGCCCCAGCTAAAAGGCACAAAACAAAATTCTCTCTAACCCATGGGTCACCGCGGCTCTTCTCTCACAGCTGAAACTAAGGGATCACCTCTGGGCAGTTGTCAGGCCACTGGCAAAGAACTGACATCCAAATTACAAACAAGCATGAAATGCTCTGCACAAAAGCCATAAGGCTAATGAAATCCACCTATTACAAAGACGGTCTCACCAATACATGGAGAAATGGTCGTGCTTTCTGGGACAATATCAAGGATGTCACAGGGAAGCAACCAAAAACCTCTCCGGCCATGTTAATGGTTTATGGATCCTCAACCCTTGACCCCAAGGTGATCACAAACATCTTTAACGTTTTTTCAGACCTAGTGCTGTTCTACCCCATGACTTTTTCGAAAACAGGGCCTACTCCCCAAATCCAGCCCTCAGTCTAACCAACCCCACTTCTACTTCAGGAAGGTAAGGCTGAATGAAGCTCTCACTATATTACTGCAGCTATCTCTAAATCTAGATCTAGTAGCGACACCCTGACCTTAAGCTTCTGTTGCTCACCGATGAGATAATTCATCCATTAACAAAAATCCTAAACCTCTCTCTCAGCTGTGGAAAATTCCCAGACCTATGGAAAATAGCCACCTGACGACACGTTCCATAAAAGTGGGACAAGATTTATCTACTCAAATTATCGCCCATCTCCATACTGCCCCCACTTCTAAGGCACTTGAGCGCATCATGGCTGATCAACTTACCGACCACTTGATAAATACAATATACCTTGTCCACAACAACACGGCTTCGAAAGGTCACAGCACCACCACAGCCCTTCTTGAGTTCACTGGGCTTGCATACATCCCTTGACAACGGCCTTCTCACAGGGGCGTTTCACTTCCTCTCCAAGGCCTTCGATACAGTACACCATAGACTACTAATACACCAACTACTGAATGCGGGCTATCACCTGACTCTTCTCTCTGGTTTAAAAGCTACTTAGAAAACCGGTCACAGAGAGTAAAATTGCAGACGCTTCTTTCTAACACTCCTGCCTGTTCGCTGGAAGTCCCACAGGGATCTATACTGGGACCCTCCTTTTAGCCTTTTCTTAAACTCCTCCCTTACCACTGCTCTGAGCAGATCATACTATATGCCAATGATGCTGTTGTATTCTCCACTCACAAAGATCCTGCAACTCTTCAACACAACCTTCAACTTGGTTTCAGTTCTGTAGAGACATGGTTTCTTAATCATAAACTGATCCTCAATGACAAGAAAACCAAATCTATGCTCTCTGCAGCTCTCATAACCCACACAAGCTGCACCACTTGGCTATCTCCACCACCCAGGGCAGCACTCTAGATCAGGTGGTGTCCTTCAAATACTTAGGGATTCAGCTTGACCCTAATCTCTCCTATGGACTTCATGTAGATAATGTAGCTAGAGCTGCTAATACACGGCTTGGTCTCCTCTACAAACACAGACCACACCTCACGCCAGAAGCTGAAGGTTGCAGTCCTGAGCTCTGTGATCCTGTAATAGACTATGGTCTCATCATTTATGGCTCGCCACAACCACAACCCTTAGACGCCTCTCAACTGCCTTAAATAAAGCATGTCGGCTCATCACTGGTGCTCACCGTCTCACCCACATGTCTGTGACCTGTACACTCAGAGTGGCTGGCTCCAACTATCAAACCACATAAAGTTTCTCACCTGCTCCATGGTCAAAAAAATCTACCTTGGCCTTGCACCTTCTGGGGTCTCAACTCTGTTACAACACTGAATTAACAAATGTTGCCTTAGGAGATCCACGCTACAGCTACTGAAAGTCCCCCACTGCCACACTTCACCGGGACAACGCTCTTTTGCTTATCGAGCACCATTCTGGTTCAATGGCCTCAGCCCAACCATCTCCTCTGCCCCAACTATTGACATGTTTAAAACTAGTTTCCGGGACTATCTCACTACCAACAGCTCCTGTGACTGCCCAACTTAACCTTGTTTCTCCACTTCCCTTTCTGCTCTAGTTGTCCCCCCCTCCTCCCCTCCTCACTGGATTCTACCCTCACATTTTGGTATACCCAATGCTGCACTTTTCACCCTCTTGCCACACTTCCTACATTCCTTCTCCCCCCCTACCCTCTTCCCTCTCCCTATGACTCTGGCACTTCTTATCTGTTGTCTATTTTCTGACAAATGCCATGGCTGCCTTGTTACAATGCTACCCTTGAACTGTATTAATCTGTACTCTGTTTGCAATGTCCACATTGTTGTAATGCCTGTCTTGATGTTCCCCATAATTTGTATTTCTCTGACATGGAACCTTTGTAAAAGAGCCATGGCTCAAAGGTATTTGTAATCCTAGACTTGATAAATAAATAAATAAATAAATAAAATAAAGTATCACGTCTGAGGATGCTGAGTCTTTGTGTATCGTGGAACTGTATGATTTGCATGAAGGAGAGGCTGATGGTATGAGTCTTTCTGCTGACATGCCAGAACTTGAGGAACACTATGAGAGTGCTGACAACCCCCTTTCAATGCCAGAGTGTCTTCAAAATGAGCCAAGTGTTGTAGAAACAGAGACTACAGAGCAAGGGGCTGACAGTGCTCCCAGCTTGGACATTTCCCTTCATGCAGAGGCACCCCTCACAAGTGATGAAAGCTCCAAGACCATTGCTGAAAGTACAGAGACTGTGGCTGTTCACCCCAGAAAGACTGGCTGAGCTGTCAAGCCAGTGGTGCACTTCAGTTACGATTCCCCCGGGAGACCAGTGGATTTCCCTCTCAATGTAGTCCACAAAGGTGTTTATGTCTCTCAGAGCTCACGGCCTAAATTGAGCTTGACAGCCCATTCCAGGTTACTTGTCCTGCCCTCTCACCATGGTGCCCTTGCCCCATCCAGCCCCACGTTAGCTGATAGGGAAGGGCCCCCTCTTGCATTGTTTAGAGTACAAGAAGTTATTACATGATTCTGTATAGTAATGTTTAATTTACCTGTGTGAAATATGCATAATGTATTGTCAGAATGAAATTATATAGTGGAGTACATTGAAATGTATAGTAAAGTGACAAGTTATGCTAATTGATGAATCAGATAGTACTTGTATAGCATGGTAATGGTATAAATATCTTGTATATGTTGCATTTTCAATGTTATGATGGTACAGACTTGACGCGGACGCCAAGTTTTCCCAGGCAGGAAAGGGTGTAACCCCCCCCACAAATGGGGGTTCCCAAAAGTCTTCCTGAGCTTGCCTAAATGCTCACTGCCAGGCTGGTGTCCTGCATTTTAGCAGTTTAAATGTGATTACCAGAGCTTGTATAGCCTCTGTGTGCTGTCTCTTTAAGAGCTGCTTGATTGCAGCATAAGTAATCTGAGATGGAGCTCTGTTGAAAGATGTAACTATTTGCAGAAAACCATTTAGAATGATAATGATAATGTAGTTTGTCTAACCTGCATTCATTGTAGCAAGGACTGTTTTGTTTGTCTCCACTATCTTGCTCCTGGACTGCAAATTGGACCAATCAGTTCTGGTGGGACCTAAAATGTAGCCGGACTACAGGAGCTGTCTGAATTCAAAATCTATAGGAACTGTGGTTTGAGTTTTTGCGCCTTTTTTGCAACTGAAAGGGGAACTCTTGCTTTGACTGACAGCCAAATCAGCCAACCAAATCTTTTGGATCTTGGGAAAGTCCTGGGCTGCTTGCGGTTTTTAGTTTAGTTCTGAGCTGGAAGCTCAAGAAGAAGGAGCTGAAGTAATTTTGGGCAGAAATCCTGAGTGGATTCGCATGGGAAAACTGTGAAAGGCCTAAGTTTTTGGCTGCATGTCTGCTGCTGCTCCATGAGAGGGAGAGGAGAGAAGAGAATTATTTTGGACTAAATCCAAGTTTGTGTGACTAAAGTAAGCTACTGAAGTCGGCCAGGCTCAACCTGAAGAAGACCGAATATTTTTGCTGAATGCGATCGGCCTGTCATGAGTTCCAGCTACCCCTAAGCTCCTGGTGTGTGCAGAGACTTTGCGATTCTGACCGGGGAGCACTTTGCTTGGTACAGTAGAATTCCCATACACGTAAATGTGCTATGACCTGCTAGTGGGTTGTTAGTTCCCCACTGTGTGAACTGTGTTCTGCTTGCTGGAAGCTGTATCTGGCCCAAAACGGACTGCATCCGAACTTGTCTCCATGTTGTCTGGGCTTTGCCAGACTGGCCCAGCCAGACTACCCACTGCACAGAGAAGCCATAGACAGGAGACCTGCCTGGGGATCAGCCCCCTGCTCCATGCTTGAACAGGAATGACGCCTCTGAGACTTGTGTGGGTCCTGCTTCTCTTGGCATTCCAGATCAACCACCTGCGGTCTTGATTTTCGTCCAGCCTGTGTCCAGTCTTGGCTATCGTGAGTAAATACCAGGGTAGCTCCCTGCACCAACAGCTTAATCTGAGTGTGTCATCTGATTGTCTTGTTGTTTCGTTTCCTTTACAAACTGAGCCCTCTGGCTCCAGATTACAAATATTGTCTACTGGGCATGTTGTGTTTCCATCACAGGGCCCCAACCAGCTGCAACCCCGGGCAACTGTCCTGGCTAGCCCATCTCGTATCCACCAGGGTACCCAGAGGTGGACTGTGAGGGGGGACTCAAAGCGCATGCATAACTGCTTGATTGATATAACCTTTAAGCTAATTAACCTGATTTTGCCCCTCCCTTATTCAAGTCCCCTGAATAAATGTAGATCTAACTTTTCTGTATGTAATCTGACTGTGGTTCCAGTTTGTGCTCAAAGTACTGTACTGTTGCTATTTGCTGTGCTTAAACTTGTTTTACAGGGGGTCCCCAGGGTTGAGCCAGAGGAATCAGCCCTGGTGATAAGTGCAAACAGTGTGGGTACTTGTGTGGTGTACCAGGGGTATTGTGAAAGTGATTATTGTACAGTGTTCAGGCCACTAGAGGGGGAAGGGGGGTTACCGTATCCTGGAGAGCTGTGCCCAGGTTAGCTTGACCACTACCAACCCTGACCTCTGGGTGGAGACACCCGTTTCAGAACTCAAGCCTTTTAGCCTGCTACTAGCCAAGCAGGCAGGGGTAGTAGCCCTTGGGATAGTGCCACCTAGGGGTAACATACAGTGAATTGGAGTGTTTCAGGTAGGTGTCAGATTTGAAAAACTGCCGGCAGTGGCCTGATGCCTACCAAGAGAAAATTCAGCATTTCAGCCGAGAGGAGGTATCATACTTTAAGGGCAGGTTGATTGATGTCCAGGTCCCAAGGAGGGGGCTGCTGTTGCAGCGTGTGGCAGCCCTGGTGAGTGATGGATTCCAGCTGGAAGCCTTGGGGGAAAAGGGGAAAGAAACCAGGTTAGTGCCTACAGCATAAATGAAGCTGATGAGGTCACAGTGGGAGAGGGGGACTGCAATAGACTAAGTACAGGTGGGAGCAGAGATGGAGGAGAGAATTAGTGAAGGCTTGGGCAGAGGGAATAAAGCTGTAAGGAACAGAAGGCAAGGTGGTGCGATAACAAAGTGCTAATGTTTAGTGGGAGAAAGCTCAGAGGCTCATAGTCGGGTTTTCAAAGAGCCTTTAGAATGCTGCAAGGTGCATCAAGGAGCCACTCGTGGTGAAGCTGGGTGCATCAGGGACCCTGCACCAGATTTTGGTAGAAGTTAAGTCCCAGTGCGAAGGTCCTCAAAAATGCTATAAGCAGTTCCCTGCACCAAACAGATGGCAAATGGGAGGGGTTGCACAGAAGCGGCCACCAGTTCTTGGCACCTGAAAACTGGCCCATTGGGAACATCATGGACATATCATGTAAGGTAAACAGAGCATAAATATGGAACTAAACGCTACACTGTGTGTCACAATACCAGCATGAATGAGACCTGTGAGTACAGAATCTGGCCGTCCACAGGGAGCAAAAAGAAGGTGCAAATGTAATGGCGGGGAGCAGTACAAACAACCTGACAGCTCGATGGCACAAAGCTGGGCATCAAATTGCTGACAGTAGAATAGGCTTATAGTAGAAGGGGATGCAAGTACAGCTGTAAGACAAGAGAAGGTCATGGGGGGGAATGAATAGCACAGGTGAGATGCCGGAAAGTCAGACAGCAAGCTGATCCTGATGGGATGGTACCCAGACAGGGTCACACAGCAAATCTGGTAGTGTTCCTGTACCTACCACATGATGTACAGAGGGAGCCAGCAGCTACTCAGAAGATACAGGCAGGAGGACAGGATAGCAGTGATGATGGTATGTGGCAGTATTGACAGTGCAGTTACCTGTACCCCATCTCTGTGCCAGGCAGGTAAAGGGGGACAGGAGAGCAGTGATGATGGCATTTGGCAGTATGGACAGTGTGGGTCCCTGTACCCTGTCTCTGTGCCAGGCATGTACAGGAGGACAGGAGAGCAGCGATGATAGCATGTGGCAGTAGTGACAATGTAATTATCTGTACCATGTCTCTGTGCCAGGGAGGTACAAGGGGACAGAATAACAGTGATGATGTCATGTGGCAGTAATGACAGTGCAGTTCTCTGTACCCTGTCTCTGTGCCAGGCAGGTACAGGGGGACAGGACAGCAGTGATGAAGGCATGTGGCAGTATTGACAGTGCAGGTCCCTGTACTCTGTCTCTGTGCCAGACAGGTACAGGGGAACAGGAGAGCAGTGATGATGGCATGTGACAGTACTGACAGTGCATTTCCCTGTAACCTGTTTCTCTGTGCCAGACAGGTACAGGGGAACAGGGGAGCAGTGATGATGGTATGTGGCAGTATTGACAGTGCAGGTCCCTGTACTCTGTTTCTGTGCCAGGCAGGTCCAGGGGGGACATGAGAGCAGTGATGATGGCATGTGTCAGTATTGGCAATGCAGTTCCCTGTACCCTGTCTCTGTGCCAGGCAAGTAGTGTGGCAGGACAGCAGTGATGAAGGCATGTGGCAGTATTGACAGTGCACTTCCATTTACCCTGTCTCTCTGTGCCAGGCAGGTACAGAGGGACAGGAGAGCAGTGATGATGGCATGAGGCAGTATTGACAGTGCAGTTCCCTTTACCCTGTCTTTGTGCCAGGAAGGTACAGGGGGACAGGAGAGTAGTGGTGATGGCATGTGACAGTATTGACAGTGCAGTTCCCTGTACACTGTCTCCATGCCAGGCAGGTACAGTGGGGCAGGGGAGCAGTGATGATGGCATGTGTCAGTATTGACAGTGCAATTCCCTATACCCTGTATCTGTGTGCCAGGCTGGTACAGGGGGACAGGAGAGCAGTGATGATGGCATGTGCCAGTATTGATAGTGGAGTTCCCTGTTTCCTGTCTCTGCCAGAGCAGGTACAGGAAGCGACAGGAAAGCAGTTAGCGAGGCATGTGACGGTGACGATTGCAGTGTCTCTGTACCCCTGTGTCTGTGCCACGGCAGGTACAGGGGGGCAGGAAAGCAGTTATGATAGTATGTGGCAGTATTGAATGTGCAGTTCCCTGTACCCTGTGTCTGTGCCAGGCAGGTACAGGGGGATGGGAGAGCAGTGATGGTGGCATGTGCAGTATTGACAGTGCAGTTTCTTGTACCCTGTGTCTGTGCCAGGCTGGTACAGGGGGACAAGAGAGCAGTGATGATGATGTGTGGCAGTATTGACAGTGCAGTTCCCTTTACCCTGTCTTTGTGCCAGGCAGGTACAGGGGGACAGGAGAGTAGTGGTGATGGCATGTGACAGTATTGACAGTGCAGTTCCTTGTACCCTGTGTCTGTGCCAGGCAGGTACAGGGGGACAAGAGAGCAGTGATGACGGCATGTGGCAGTACTGAGAGTGCAGTTCCCTGTACCATGTATCTGTGTGCCAGACTGGTACAGGATGACAGGAGAGCAGTGATGATAGCATGTGCCAGTATTGACAGTGGAGTTCCCTGTACCCTGTCTCTGTGCCAGGCAGGTACAGAGGGACAAGAGAGCAGTGATGATGGCATGTGGCAGTACTGAGAGTGCAGTTCCCTATATCCTGTATCTGTGTGCCAGGCTGGTACAGGGGGACAGGAGAGCAGTGATGATGGCATGTGGCAGTATTGAGAGTGCAGTTCCCTGTACCGTGTATCTGTGTGCCAGGCTGGTACAGGATGACAGGAGAGCAGTGATGATGGCATGTGCCAGTATTGATAGTAGAGTTCCCTGTACCCTGTCTCTGTGCCAGGCAGGTACAGAGGGACAGGAAAGCAGTTATGAGAGCATGTGACAACATTGACAGTGCAGTTCCCTGTAGTCTGTGTCTGTGCCAGGCAGGTACAGGGGGACAAGAGAGCAGTTATGATGGCATGTGGCAGTATTGAGAGTGCAGTTCCCTGTACCCTATCTCTGTGCCAGGGAGGTACAGGGAGACAGGAGAGCAGTGATAATGGCATTAGGTAGTATTGACAGTGCAGTTCCCTTTACCCTGTCTTTGTGCCAGGCAGGTACAGGGGACAGGAGAGTAGTGGTGATGGCATGTGACAGTATTGACAGTGCAATTCCCTGTACACTGTCTCCATGCCAGGCAGGTACAGTGGGGCAGGGGAGCCGTGATGATGGCATGTGTCAGTATTGACAGTGCAGTTCCCTATACCCTGTATCTGTGTGCCAGGCTCATACAGGGAACAGGAGAGCAGAGAAGATGGCATGTGCCAGTACTGATAGTGGAGTTCTCTGTACCCTGTCTATGTGCCAGGCAGGTACAGAAGGACAGGAAAGCAGTTATGAGAGCATGTGACAACACTGATAGTGCAGTTCCCTGTACCCTGTGTCTGTGCCCGGCAGGTACAGGGGGACAAAAAAGCAGTTATGATAGTATGTGGCAGTATTGAAAGTGCAGTTCCCTGTACCCTGTGTCTGTGCCAGGCAGGTACAGGGGGATGGGAGAGCAGTGATGATGGCATGTGGCAGTATTGAAAGTGCAGTTCCCTGTACCCTGTCTCTGTACCGGGCAGGTATAGGGGGACAGGACAGCAGTGATCATGGCATGTGGCAGTATTGACAGTGCACTTCCATTTACCCTGTCTCCCTGTGCCAGGCAGGTACAGACGGACAGGAGAGCAGTGATGATGGCATGAGGCAGTATTGACAGTGCAGTTCCCTTTACCCTGTCTTTGTGCCAGGCAGGTACAGGGGACAGGAGAGCAGTGGTGATGGCATGTGACAGTATTGACAGTGCAGTTCCCTGTACACTGTCTCCGTGCCAGGCAGGTACAGTGGGGCAGGGGAGCAGTGATGATGGCATGTATCAGTATTGACAGTGCAGTTCCCTATACCCTGTATCTGTGTGCCAGGCTGGTACAGGGGGACAGGAGAGCAGTGATATGGCATGTGCCAGTACTGACAGTGGAGTTCCCTGTACCCTGTCTCTGTGCCAGGCAGGTACAGAGGACAGGAAAGCAGTTATGAGAGCATGTGACAACACTGACAGTGCAGTTCCCTGTACCCTGTGTCTGTGCCCGGCAGGTACAGGGGGACAGGAAAGCAGTTATGATAGTATGTGGCAGTATTGACAGTGCAGTTCCCTGTACCCTGTGTCTGTGCCAGGCAGGTACAGGGGGACAGTAGAGCAGTGATGATGGCATGTGGCAGTATTGACAGTGTAGTTCCTTGTACCCTGTGTCTGTGCCAGGCAGGTGCAGGGGGACAAGAGAGCAGTGATGATAGCATGTGGCAGTATTGACAGTGCAGTTCCCTATACCCTGTATCTGTGTGCCAGGCAGGTACAGGGGGACGGTAGAGCGGTGATGATGGCATGAGGCAGTATTGACAGTGTAGTTCCTTGTACCCTGTGTCTGTGCCAGGCAGGTACAGGGGGACAGGAGAGCAGTGATTATGGCATGTGCCAGTATTGACAATGCAGTTCCCTGTACCATCTCTGTGCCAGGGAGATACAGGGAGATAGGAGAGCAGTGATGATGGCATGTGCCAGTATTGACAGTGCAGTTCCCTGTCTCTGTGCCCGGCAGGTATAGGGGGACAGGACAGCAGTGATGATGGCATGTGGTGGAATTGACAGTGCAGTTCCCTTGTACCCTGTCTCTCTGTGCCAGGCAGGTACACGGGGACAGGAGAGCAGTGACAATGGCATATGACAGTGTTGACTGTGGAGTTCCCTGTACCCTGTCTCTGTGTCAGGTAGGTACAGGGGAACAGGAGAGCAGTGATCATGGCATGTGGCAGTATTGACAGTGCAGTTCTCTGTACCCTGTCTCTGTGCCAGGCAGGTACGGGGGACAGGAGAGCAGTGTTGATGGCATATGACAGTATTGACACTGCAGTTCCCTGTTCCCTGTCTCTGTGCCAGGCAGGAACAGACTACATGCATACAAGATACACAAGGGGCATGGTCTGTGATACACACAAGAATGTGTGGAGGAATTCATGTAGTGCTGGCGGCTACATATTTCACTGGTGTGTGATGCCTGGCTCCCTGTACACACCACCCAGCTGGCAACCATACTGTCCCAGGGCACATACAGTGCCAGAGTGGCAGATCTGGCAGGCAACATGACATATACGAACATACAAAATTTGCCAGCAGATAAAGGCCTAGAGGTCTACCAAGTCTGCTCAAATGTGCAGCTAGCACCCCTTATTTTGCAGCTGCCCCTCCCTTCCACCCTTCCCCTTCATTAACCCTCCCCCTTGTCCTGTCCCATTCTTGTTTGAAGCAGTCCACCGTTCTACTGCATACCACTTCAGCAGGTAACGCATTCCACCCAGCCACCACCCTCTCTGTAAAAAAGTGTCTCCTCATCTTCCTCCTGAACTTTCCTCACTCCAGTCTCATATCATGGCCCCTGGTGGCCCTTCCTGCCCTTACTTTGAACAGCCCCTCTGTACCTGTCTTGTTTATTCCTTTCAGGTATCTAAAGGTTTCAGTCATGTCACCCCTGTGTCTCCTCTCCTCCAGTGAGTACATGTTCAACTCCTTCAACCTCCTCTCATATGATAAGTCCCCCAGCCCCTTAATCATCTTTGTTGCTCTGCGCTGCACCCCCTTCAGTAACTTAATGTCCCTCTTCAGATACGGACGCCAGTACTGCATGCAGTACTCCAAGTGTGGTCTAACTAATGACCTATACAGTGGTAGAATCACCTCCTCCCTCCTTGAGGATATACCCCTTGCAATACAACCCAGCATTTTGTTGGCCTTGCAGCTGCCTTCCTACATTGTGCTGAGTTGTTCATTGACCCTGTAATGAGCACACCCAGATCCTTCTCTCCCTCTGTCTGGGCTAGCTGGATCTCTAGCTGGTAACTCCTCCTTGGGTTCTTCTATCCCAAATGCAGCACCTTGCACTTTTGGCATTAAAGCTCAGTTGCCAGGTGTCTGACCAGGTTCAGCTTTGCCAGATCATCCTGCAACCCCTGCCATCCCCCTAGGTCATCCACACCACCACGCCTACCTTGGTATCATCACCAAAAAGACTGATCTTGCCCTTGATGTCCCATGATATGTCTGCAATGAATATCCCAAACAACACTGGTCCCAACACCGAGCCCTGTGGAACACCACTCATCACTGCCCTTGGGTGTGAGAGCTCCCCACCCACCACCACCCTCTGTTGCCTTCCCTGCAGCCAGTTTCCTACCCATTTCACCAGCTTTGCACCTGCCCCTGTGCCTACTAACTTCCTTCCCAGTCTTCCATGTGGCACTGAGTCGAATGCCTTACTGAAGTCCAGATACAGGACATCCACAGCATGGCCCCTATCCAGTTGCCTAGTTACCCAGTCATAGAACTCTACCAGGTTGGTTTGGCAGGATCTGCCACGTATGAAGCCATGCTGTCTGCTGTCCTGTAGTCCTTTGGCCTCACCTATCCACTCATCTATCCACCTGAATTGCTCAAGTCAGTGGTCACAGCTGTCAGACCGTACTGAGCCCGCAGGGTTCCAATGGGCACCATCATGGTTCTGAAGTCCACCCTGTGGAGTGCAGCAGCTGAACCAGTTATAATACCACATCTATCCTGGCTGCACTGCCAGCCATGAGTACCACTACCACCCTGTGTGGAGTGATCACCCCAGTATTCACGTGCATGTGCAGAGAATGTGAACAGCCTGCTGCAGTACAGCTGTACTACACCTCTAGTGTGCCACTCTTCAACCCCTGCAATCCTGCCACTGCCCTTGTGGCCACATTGCATGTTCACGGTGCTTGACATCGTGGTAACCCTCATGCGCAGGAGTCAGGTGGCTGCACAGGCCTGTCCCTTGTCAGACTGACCAATGCCACCTGTTGCAGCAGGTGTACTGGCAGTTGCCAGGGTCTTTTTTTATATTCCACACTTTATTGAAATTTTCAATTAACCACCATGGCTTGACATCGGTACAAACAGATTCAGTAGAACATGGAAGAGTGGAACTCACAAATGTCAAGCCCCCCCCCACTTGGCATCATGGAATAACATAATCCTGGACTCTGAGCGATTTGGAGACCATCATAAATGCTACAACTGACCACAGAGGACACCCCTTGCCCAAATTAACCTGGAGGGGTGCCATCCTGTGGTAGCTATAAGGCATGAAAACCTTCCCAAATTGACTTATAATGAGACATAGAGCCCCAAAGGCTAGCCTTGAGCTGTTCAGCTCTGAGATTAAGCAACAGTTCCTTCAACCATTCAACATATGATACGTCTTCCCTGTCCAGCCAATGCCTTAACACTAATTTCTTTACTGAGAAGAAATTTAGAGCCATATGATATCTGCAAATATGGACAGGGATTTGAGTAAAATCCCCCAGGTGTAAATAAATCCTCTAAAGCCAATAAGGGATTTGCCTTGTTTTGAATCATGACCCACAGACGTTGCACCTAACTACAATCCCAGAAATGTGAAATAGGTTACTTTCTTGAGTCCCACATCTGGAGCACATAGAGGAAGGGGTATGCCCCACCCTTTGTAACTTCAAGGGGTCCAATACATATCTTGGAAAATTTGAAACTGGGTGAGACAGAGTCTCTCCTGGGGAATGTATGTGTGGAAGTCATCCCATATCTTCTCCCATCTACCAGCAGAACTGGGGAATGGGGGAACCCAGAATTTGGGGTAACTGTATTGAGAATCAAAGGATTTGGACAATAGAGCCACATAAAGCAATGATACTGCATGAGGCTTACCGCAAGTATCCGCTAGCCCCTGGAGCCAATCCGCTGTCTCAATGTCCCAGACCATTTCCTTTGAAAACTGGACCTGAAGGTGTCATAATTGATAGACTTTAAAGACCTTTTCCTTCAGAATTCGAAAGTGGGTCATGATGGAGGGGGAGGATAGACGTTGTCCCTCTATGAAAAAAGCTCCCACCCTGGAGTCCCTTATTACGGGAATCCAAGAGGGTGGAATGCACTTTCCCCCTAATTTAAAATTAGGATTCCCTACCACTGGCTGGAAAGAGTTGGAGGTATGCTTGTGTTTCAAAAAAGTGCACAAAATGGGTATGAGTTCTAATTGACGAAACAACAGGTGAATAACACAATTTCTTAGGTAAGACCTTAGTGGGTATATGTAACATTGCAAATGGGGAGATACCAACATTGGAAATCAGTTCACGTTCAAGAGTCAACCATGCAGGAATATCAGGGTCCGAGGCTAAGTTTCCAGGAAGCGGTAGCCACCTTAAATACTTGGCCAGTTGACTTGTCCAGAAATATAGACCAAAATATAGAAGCCTTAAACCCCAAAACCGTTTTGAGGCAGCCAGTTTATTATGGGCTCTTCTGATCGATTTGCACCTCCAGATGAATGAGGATATGACTGAATGTGTTTTTTTAAACCAGTTTAAGGGGATTCACGAGTTTACGTACTGGGGGGTAAAATAACCTTGGCACAATGTTCATTCAATGCTCAATCAAATTAATATGCCCCATAATGAAATAGGGAGGGATTGCCATCTGGCAAGATCTTGTTGAATGATAAGAAGTAAAGGATCGAGGTTTGCTTTCCTTAATTGGGTTTCTTCCCTAGTTAGAATAAGCCCCAAGTACTTTAAGCTAGACTGACTTCATTGTAACCCTAATGGAGGGATATTCTGCTTGGATAATCTTCCATTTAAGGGAAAGGCTATGGTTTTACCTACATTCATTTTATAGTTGGAAACTGCACAGTATTCCTCGAGTACAGATAGAACAACTGGGACTGACTGCAAGGGGAGCTCGATATGAAGCAACACATCGTCTGCATAAGCAGATAGTTTAAAGGTCTGGGATCCCAGTGTGATGCCCTGGATGTAGTCATAATTTCTAAGTTTGGTTAACAAGGGTTCCAGGTAAACATTAAATAGGAGCGGAGATAATGGGCTTCCTTGCCTTGTTCCCGAATAGAGTGAGAACCGATTCGAGAACACCCCATTGCATTAAATCTGGGCCAGAGGGTTCTGGTAGAGGGAGGAAATCCAATCGATAAATTTAGATGGGAATCCAAATCTTCACTTGGTACAGAAGAGGAAATCCCAGTCCACTTGATCAAATGCCTTCTCTGCGTCCAGAGATAGCAGGCCAGTTGGAACCTCTGTATCTCTGGATGCAGAGAAGATGTGAGCCAGTTAATTAAAGTGGTCAGAAGAGTGTCTGCCGGAAATAAAACCAACTTGATCTGGATGTATTAAAGCCAGAATTTTATGTTTCAGTCTGTTGGCTAATAATTTTGCTAAAATTTTAAGATCGCAATTTAATAGTGAGATTAGCCTGTAGTTCTTAACATCTTCCGGGTCTTTGTCTGGTTTTGGGAGAACTATGATCCGTGCTTCCAGAAGGGTACCATCTAATGGGTTGGCACCCAACATCCAGGCAAATAACCATGATAACCAAGGTGTGATTGGTTTAGAAATATTTTATAAAAATTTGGGGACAACCCATCTGGATCAGGGGCTTTATCGGCTACAACGGATATGATTGATTCCTGTATCTCCATGATAGAGATGGGGACAATCAGGGAATCCTGCTGCGCTGAATCCAGGGTAGGCAAAGTGATAGAGTCCAGGTATGCTTGAACTTGGGTGGCGTCAAGCTTGGGCATCATGGGACTATATAAGTGAGCATAAAATTTGGCAAATTCCCCAGTGATCTCTTTTGGAGAAAGTAGGAAAGCTCCATCTGACCAAGAACAAATGCTCTGCACAGATTTAGAGGATTCTACTTTTTTAAGCTTGAGGGCTAGTAAGTGACCAGCTTTCTCCCCCTAATCAATATATTTTGTGCCTGTTTTGAGAATCGCGTATTCTGCCTTCTCACAGAGCAAGTCAGACTACTGATCCTGGAGACTTAATAATCTGATCCTATCAGACTCCTGGATGTTGGGGGAGAGTGAGCTCTCCAGGCCTCTGATATCAGCTAGGAGATCTAGGGCCTTTTGATCCCTATGTTTTTTTTCTTTGTGTCGCATACTTAATAAATAAGCCCCTTAGTACATATTTTGAGGTGCACCATTCTAAATCCAGATGGTCGGTCGAATTTAAATTGACTGTTGTGTACCAGTCAATTTCCTGCCCTGTATGTCTGATAATACCTTGGTCCTTGAGCAGTTGATTGTTTAACTTTCAATTGGATTCTTTGGATGTATCAGTGGGAAGTGTTAGGGAGCACCATGTTACCGAGTGGTCAGAAATAACCCCGGGTTCTATTTTTACATCTATCAGACCACTAAAGAGTGACTTGCTGATTAATAAGTAATCAACTCTGGATTGAGATTTGTGAACTTCGGAGCGGAAAGTGTACTCCCTTGAGTGTGACTAGAGAGTGCTTCAAGGATCAGACAACCCAATGCGATCCATCAGATCCCCAATGGCTCAATGTGCTGATGTCAATCCTTTACACTTGGGATCAGATTTATCTAAATTTGGAAAAATGGGAGATTCCAATCATCTCTTATTATAATGGGTAGATTAGTAAAGGGGGCTAATACCTTCAGTAGCTCAGTAAAGAATCCTGGGGAATCTGCATTTGGGCCATAAATACTGCCTGTAGTAGAAACATGGAATTCAAATGTAGGCACCAGTTGGAGTATAAAATCAAACAGCTTTTATTCAGCAAGTTCCTGCAAAAATCGGCTTTAAGTCTACTGTACAACTATAGAAAATAAATTGGATTCAGGCATCCAAATAAACATAACAAACCGAATTTTAACAGGTACCTTATGCATGAAAGGAAATAACTGGGATGGACCAGAAAGATAGAGGACACAGCCCCTTGCTGAGTCCAAAACTAACTAACTAGCCCTAGAAATTGACATCCCTTTATAGTGCTAGAATTCCATGTGATACAGGATTCTCCTCCCCTACTTACATAATTATCCTACAATGTATGTTAGAACGCTATTAACCTTAGGAAATCATCATTTCCTAAGGTTGTTAACCTATCGATGTGACGTAGATATGTTGTTAACCTATCGATCCTACTCCGCAACGATAGGTTAACAACAGCGGTGTGGTCTGCGACAGTGCGTTGATGAGGAACCGCTGAAGGAAACTGACGGGAAGGACTGAAGGGCCGCGGAGGTGACTTTTTAAAAACTGTAAGCCGTTTCATTTTTGATAGTGGGACCATACACTATAAAAAATAATGCATGGTCCCTCTATCGGCAACCGGTCAATTTTAACTGTCTCGATGTTGCCATGGCAACGTAAACCTCTCGAGCTTCACTCTCGAGGTTTACATGGTCGCCCTGGCAACCTCTCGACTGTTAACCAACCAGTTAATGATAGAGGACCATACATTATCCTCTATATAAACTCTTTATTTCTTATGTTTTATTGACATGTTCTCAGATCAAACACTTTCAAGCAATATTATATCAGTTTCAAAGCACCCATTATCCATTAATTATGTGGCTAAGCTAAATTTAAAAAAAATAACATTCTGTCAATCATAGCCAAACTCCTCCCCTTTAAGCATGCCTATATTGTTGGGAGAGAGTCGGCCGGCCAGCTCTATAAAGCAGCAGTGCAATTATAGGGAGACACAGCGTTAGCGCCGCGCGGTAACACTGGAACCAAAAAAAAAGGTACAACTCTAAATTATTCTGCTTTCCCTGTCTTAAAGGCAATATCTTTGGAGAGTTTACAGAGGCTATTAAGGCTGGGCTGCAACGCTAACCTGCAGAGAGCTAACCGCTAATGCTGAAAAGTAAAACATGTTGTGTGGTAGGCAGTTAGTGCTTTACAGGTTCTACAAAGAGGAAAGCATTATATTTCAGCTCCGTATTTCAATCGGTGATAATGTCTCCATGAGTGAGACTTGCAAACAGCTCATTTGGTTCTCAACTCTTGGAAGAAGACAACAAACAGCTTCTGTACCAGAAAAATGCACAGAGGACAGAAAGGGACATTAAACTTTATTCGTTAGGGCACTGAGACTCAGCCCATTCACAGCATCTAAATTCAGGGGTTACAGCTTTGTGGTAACAAGAAGGACTTGTAGCGAGTTGTGTTACACTTCTCTTTATGGAGGGGGTGCCAAATACCAAGCAAATTAAGCCATAATTTAATATTTTACTTTCAGACTCGCTATCGCCTATATTCGCACATTCGCGGAGGTGATGTGCGCATATTCGTGAGGACAATCGGGCGCACATTCGTGAAGGCAATCATGTGCACGATCAAGGAGTGTATGCAGCATGATGTATAGTAATAAAATGGCAGAGACCACCAAAAAGGGACAGTAAGAACATTAGGCAGGTGGCCTACCTGCCTAAGGGGAACATAAAGGAAGAGACAAAAGGGACAGAAACAGAAGTGCTGTTGCAATGGACTTTGGGAAAAGGAAAAGGGGGTCTCTTAATTGATACTGTAACCCTGCTACACTGCCCAGTATCATGGTGGTTCTCTCCAACCTACCTAAAAGAAAAATCTATCTACCATTTCAATCCTTAATAGTCTGCTCACACACAAACTGCACCTTGTGCAATAAGAATTGTGACCCCCTGACTTTGGTTGCTACCATCTGTCAGAAAGGTCTGTCCCACAAACTATCTGTGAAGGAGAGTGCTCTCTGTATCCTGCAGGTGGGTTTCCTGCAGGAAGGAGACTTCACTCCTAAGCAGATGAATATGTTTCAGCACCTTATATCGTTTGACTTTATTGTGACCCCCATGAATATTACAAGGTAACAACTTTATAGGGACAGTCATTTAAACAACCAATTATCAGACACTTCTGTGTTGTACCGTATAATGAAGCCACCTGATAAAAAGACAGGATGAACCCTCCATGATGCCAAGCTACCTCACCCTCCATCCACCCAAACAATTTCCACATAACTAAAGAAACTTCCCCAAAAGAACAAACACACCCTTCCCACCCTGAAACCCAAAGAATAAAGGCCATAATGGAAGTCTCTAAGACACCATGCTTCGGGCCGTGATTCTGACTTATAACACACTGGCATGTAATGTACCCTCAACAGTAACCTCCCCCCCCCCAATTCCAACCATCACTGAAATCAAACACCAGCATTTACACTGACTAAATATCCATCCATAATAATCATCAGCCAATAAGATGGCTACAGAATCTTGGGCAGGTAATTCCGACTCAAAAAAAAAAATAGCCCTCTTGTGGCTTGTAGGAGGAACCAGATAGCCTCACTGCCCTGTTGTTAAAAAAAATTAAAAAAAAAACGAACAGCACCAACAGATTGCTCTGTTCCATCGGTAACTAGCTCCAAAACCAAAAGGACCAAAAAGTCAGAATGGAGAAAGCTAAGCATAGAGGAGTTTGAAAAAAGGATAAACACACTCTGGGGGCAACTATTTAAAATGTAACCTCCCACCAACATAGTCTCTGAGGAAAGAGAAAACAGAAAAGTAGCTCTCTTGAGGCTTATGGGGGGGGGGGGGGACCAGATAGTTACACTGCCCCTTTAAAAAAAAATCTGATAATTCTCTCCGTTCCATCGTTTGCTAGCTCCAAAACCAAAAGGACCAAAAAGTTAAAATGGAGAAAACTAAGCTGAGAGGATAAACACATACAGTGAGGAAAATCAAACTGAAAGAGTCCTGTTCGTACCTGCACTCTTGGTCACCATTCAGAGTGTATACATAAGTAAGATTGAAGCTGTAATGTTACTGAGGGAGCAAAAGCTCATACAGTGGCTACAATTAAAAATGTAGCCTCCCGACCATCACAGACACTGAGGAAAGAGAAAGAAGAAAAAGGAAAAGTCAGTACAGTCTGTAAACCCTAGCAGACTAAATCACTTCAGAAAGTTACGGTGATGTAACATTCTATGGCAGTACAGGTCAACAACCACTTTCAGCTTACACAGAACAGGTTGGGAAGTGCCTTCCTAAGGGACTCCTCAGTCGCCTTCAGGTCATCAAAGTTAACCCATTTCCCTTTAAGATGCACCTGGAAATTCGTGGGATATCCAATGCAGAATTTTATATTTGCTGCCAGATGTTTAGTAACTATGCAATGGTTTGCCATTTTCCATTGTCTCACCGATAAGGGGAGATCTTAGGCCACATGTATCACCTTGCCGTTCCATTGCACTTCTTTGATTTCTTTAATCTCCATCATAAAATGCTGATGCTCCTGGTAATTTAGAAACTTGAAGATTAAGATTCTTGGTGGGGCAATAGGGGGCATGGCTCTTAATGCCCTGTGAGCCCTTTCTATGATGTAGGACGGGCCAAATAGAGAAGGGCCTGCTAATTTTTCCACTAATTTTTGTGTAAACAGCGCTGGAGTGCTCCCTTCTTCTCCCTACATAGAAACATAGAATTTAACAGCAGATAAGGACCGCTTGACCCACCCAGTCTGCCCATTTCCCTACCTAATGGATAAGCTGCAGATCCTAGTTAACCAGCAGCCTACTTCTTCCTACCCCCACCCCCTAGAATTGCCTTATGACTGTCCCATGCATGCTTGAATTCCACCACTGTTTTTGACTCCACAACCTCCTCTGGAAGGCCGTTCTATGCATCCAACACCCTCTCTGTGAAAAAATACTTCCTTACATTACCTCTGAGCCGACCCCCATCTTCAAATTGTGCCCCCTTGTTCTTGCACACCTCTTTTTCTGGAAGATGGTACCCTCTTGGACTTTGTTGATTCCCTTGGTAGACCGAATAACACTGCATTATTGCGGTGACTCTTCCCTTCCAAATCTTTGACTTTGGCCTCCAACTTAGCGAGGCGTTGTCGGGTAGCAGCCATGGCTGGATCCACTTTATCCACTTTGTGCTCTACTGAACTAAGTCGGGCCTCACAGTCTCCGGTACGGATCACCAGATCTTCCAGTTTGGACAAAATTACTTTAAATTCATCTGTTAGAGACTGCAATTCATCCCTGAATGGGCAGAATTCATCCAGAAAGCAATCAAGAGTGAGAGGGGACTGCTCGTGAGTGCTGGAGGGTTGCCGTCCCATGGGCCCTGACTTGCCTTGTAATTTTTTCAGGTGTTGTAGGTAGCATATGTCATGGGAGAGCTGACCGCATCTCTGTTTCCATATCATCAATTTCACCCCCGAAGTTCACATCGAAAGGCTGCAGGTATGTTAACCTCTTAAACAATATTGTTGGAAAACTGTTGTTTGTAGGATATTTAGAGAAACCGATGGCTGTATGGGGGGAAGTATTGGGAGCGCTCAAAGAACAGCTACCCAGAGGATTGCATCACATGATCTCTGGCAGTTGCCAAGATCTAACGACCTTGGAAAGTCCAGTGTAGTGCTTCTACCGATCGGTCAAGTATTGGATCCCCATCACAGGAGGCTGTCATGGGTGCCAGCTGTTCATCTTCCCCTGCCTCTTGCCACTGTTCCTAGCAGCTGTGGTCAGTGCGGGATCCCCTAGCTTGGCCACCTTGTCCACCTTGCACATTGGTAGAAGTGCCAAGCAATGACTGGTCTAAGCACTGGGGCAGCTTTGGAAGGGATTTTAAAATTCCACAGTAGGGAGTGCTGCATCTGAGGTTTACCACAAGCCCCCTTCTGCCATTGGTCACCCCTATTTCTGGTGCAGAGCTGGCACTGGGCCAGTCTGCCATAAGGGGACTGGGTTTTACTGCAGCCAGCATATTGGTGCACCTTGCATCACTTCTGTTTGGTGCAGGCACTGTGCAGCCTTTGTTACTGCACAAGCTGTGATGCACAGTGCACCTTGCATCACTTCTGTTTGGTGCAGGCACTGTGCAGCCTTTGTTACTGCACAAGCAGTGATGCATGGCGTCGGTACACCTTGCATCACTTCTGTTTGGTGCAGACACAGTGCATCCTTTGTTACTGCCACAAGCTGGGATGCACAGTGCACCTTGCATCACTTCTGTTTGGTGCAGGCACTGTGCATCCTTTGTTACTGCCACAAGCTGAGATGCACGGTGCACCTTGTATCACTTCTGTTTGGTGCAGGCACTGTGCAGCCTTTGTTACTGCCACAAGCTGGGATGCACGGTGCACCTTGCATCACTTCTGTTCGGTGCAGGCACTGTGCAGCCTTTGTTACTGCCACAAGCTGGGATGCACAGTGCCCCTTGCATCACTTCTGTTCGGTGCAGGCACTGTGCATCCTTTGTTACTACACAAGCTGGGATGCACGGTGCACCTTGCATCACTTCTGTTCAGTGCAGGCACTGTGCAGCCTTTGTTACTGCACAAGCTGTGATGCACGGTGCACTCTGCTTCACTTCTGTTCGGTGCAGGCACTGTGCAGCCTTTGTTACTGCCACAAGCTGGGATGCATGGTGCACCTTGCTTCACTTCTGTTCGGTGCAGGCACTGTGCAGCCTTTGTTACTGCCACAAGCTGTGATGCACGGTGCACCTTGCATCACTTCTGTTCGGTGCAGGCACTGTGCAGCCTTTGTTACTGCACAAGCTGTGATGCACAGTGCACCTTGCTTCACTTCTGTTCGGTGCAGGCACTGTGCAGCCTTTGTTACTGCCACAAGCTGTGATGCACGGTGCACCTTGCTTCACTTCTGTTTGGTGCAGGCACTGTGTGCAGCCTTTTACTGCCACACAAGTCAGGATGCACGTGCACCTGCATCACTCTGTTTCATGCAGGCACAGTGCAGCCTTTCTTGTGCTTTGAAAATCATACCCAGGTGTTTCATGCATTCTTGCGGTAAAGGGCAGGATTTGTGTAACAAAAAAACAAAGAACAATAAGCATGAAATCGTGGTCGCAGCGAAAGTACCTGCTGCTAAATAGCTAGTGGGAAATTTTCACCAGGTATGTTTCCCTCTTTTTCTGTGCAACTCTTAAAGTTCAAATTCAAGCTTATTTGTAGGAAAACTTCAATGAGCACATTCATTTACGTGGAGGTCCTGGTAGGCGAATGCAATACATCAAGACAAGACAATACACTGTGTAAATACATAATGGACAGGTAATGTGAGTACAATAATTTGACATAGCAATTTCTGCAATAAGAGGACAATAATATCAGGGGACTTTGGGAAAAGAAAGTGGTGTATACAAGGAAGCAATAGGAGAGAGGCGCAATAGGACAACTGGTGTAACTAGAGGCCCTGGGTATATACAAGCAAACAATAGGAGACAGGTGCATCAGGACAAATGGTATAACTAGAAGCCCTGGATATATATAAGCAAACAATAGGAGACAGGGGCATCAGGACAAATGGTGTAACTAGAAGCCCTGGATATATACAAGCAAACAATAGGAGACAGGCGCATCGGGACAAATGGTGTAACTAGAAGCCCTGGGTATATACAAGCAAACAATAGGAGACAGACGCATTGGGACAAATGGTGTAACTAGAGGCCCTGGGTATATACAAGCAAACAATAGGAGACAGGTACATCAGGACAAATGGTGTAACTAGAGGCCCTGGGTATATACAAGCAAACAATAGGAGACAAGCACATCAGGACAAATAGTGTAACTAGAGGCCCTGGGTATATACAAGCAAACAATAGGAGACAGGTGCATCGGGACAAATGGTGTAACTAGAAGCCCTGTATATAATATATATATATATATATATATATATATATATATATATATACAAGCAAACAATAGGAGACAGGTGAATCAGGACAAATGGTGTAACTAGAAGCCCTGTATATATACAAGCAAACAATAGGAGATAGTCGCATCAGGGCAAATGGTGTAACTAGAGGCCATGGATATATACAAGCAAAAAATAGGAGACAGGCACATCAGGGCAAATGGTGTAACTAGAGGCCATGGATATATACAAGCAAACAATAGGAGACAGGTGCATCAGGACAAATAGTGTAACTAGAAGCCCTGGATATATACAAGCAAACAGTAGGAGACAGGTGCATCAGGGCAACTGGTGTAACTAGAAGCCCTAGGTATATACAAGCAAACAATAGGAGACAGGTGCAACAGGACAAATGGTGTAACTAGAGGCCCTGGGTATATACAAGCAAACAATAGGAGATAGGTGCATCGGGACAAATGGTGTAACTAGAGGCCCTGGGTATATACAAGCAAACAATAGGAGACAGGTGCATCGGGACAAATGGTGTAACTAGAGGCCCTGGGTATATACAAGCAAACAATAGGAGACAGGTGCATCGGGACAAATGGTGTAACTAGAGGCCCTGGATATATACAAGCAAATAATAAGAGACAGACGCAACAGGACAAATGGTATAACTAGAGGCCCTGAGTATATACTAGCAAAGAATAGGAGGCAGGTGCAACAGGACAAATGGTGTAACTAGAGGCTGTGGATATATACAAGCAAACAATAGGAGACAGGCGCAACAGGACAAATGGTGTAACTAGATGTCCTGGATATATACAAGCAAACAATAGGAGACAGGTGCAACAGGATAAATGGTGTAACTAGAGGCCCTAAGTATATACAAGCAAACAATAGGAGGCAGGTGCATCGGGACAAATGGTGTAACTAGAGGCACTGGATATATACAAGCAAATAATAGGAGACAGACGCAACAGGGTAAATGGTGTAACTAGAGGCCCTGAGTATATACAAGCAAAGAATAGGAGGCAGGCGCAACAGGACAAATAGTGTAACTAGAGGCTGTGGGTATATACAATCAAATAATAGGAAACAGGTGCAACAGGACAAATGGTGTAACTAGAGGCCCTGATTATATACAAACAAACAATAGTAGACAGGTACATCAGGACAAATGGTGTAACTAGAGGCCCTGAGTATATACAAGCAAACAATAGAGACAGGTGCATCAGAACAAATGGTGTAGCTAGAGGCCCTGGGTATATACAAGCAAACAATAGGAGACAGGTGCATCGGGACAAATGGTGTAACTAGAGGCCCTTGGTATATACAAGCAAACAATAGGAGACAGGTGCATCAGAACAAATGGTGTAACTAGAGGATGAACCATGAGCAGGTTGGGAAGTTCAGATGGGGAGAGGGCAACAGTAACAAGAGAATTTACCGTGGGGATAAATCTAAGCCATGGGAAGTCCCAGGGCTGGATGCTGGGAAGGGTAGGGAGAAGTTGGAAGGGGGGGTGCTTACTGTTGCCTTATTCGAGGAGGAGAGACTGTGGGAGAAATGGAGAGAGATGGGGTGGTAAGTATTGAAAATCAGCCAGTTAGCATGGGCTGTCCCAGTTTCAGGCTTGTTTTTGTGGCCATATTATGACATGTGTTTCCATTGATCAGAGCTTGTTTATTTTACATGCTACATACCCACATATCCACAAATAAGGAGCCCAGTTGTTGTGTGCTGGGCCCCTGAGTACTGGATGGCATGTTTCACCTCAGTGGAAATGCTTTTCATGCGCTCCTCAAAAGTTGCCTTAGTGCTGAAAGTGCAGTATTTCTTCCAAAATGACTCTGCAAACCAGAAAGTACTGGCCCAAAAAACAGTGACATTAGTTTTCACCTGCTGTTCAAGCCCCTCCTCCCTCATTTTATTTATTTACTTAACCCTCTTATCGGGGACCTGCTATCCTCCTCCCGAAATCTTTCACACTGACCTGGACCCCTCCAACAAGAGTCAAAACTCCACCCAAACACTACCTTCTCCTGTCACGCCTACCTCTGACCCTACTCTCCACTGTGATTTGGGTTCCATGCTGTGGGGACTCATCAAGGGGGGTTTACCCCGGCCTGCCTCAGTCTCCCTACATTAATCCGTTTGCACTGCATCTTTCACCAGCACCGCCCTTCCCGCCTGAGTCTCCCTACAGTTATACTTCTGCACTGCATCTTTCACCAGCACTGCCCTCCCTGCCTCAGTCTCCCTACATTAATTCTTCTACACTGCATCATTCACCAGCACTGCTCTCCCCGCCTCAGTCTCCCTACATTAATTCTTCTACACTGCATCTTTCACCAGCACTGCCCTCCCCGCCTCAGTCTCCCTACATTAATCCTTCTGCACTGTATCATTCACCAGTGCTGCCCTCCCTGCCTCAGTCTCCCTACATTAATTCTTCTACACTGCATCTTTCACCAGCACTGCCCTCCCTGCCTCAGTCTCCCTACATTAATTCTTCTACACTGCATCTTTCACCAGCACTGCCCTCCCTGCCTCAGTTTCCCTACATTAATCCTTCTGCATTGCACCTTTCACCAGTGCTGCCCTCCCCAGGTCAGTCTCCCTACATTACATAGATACATAGACAGTGTTGGCAGATAAGGTCCTATGGCCCACCCAGTCTACCCATTTGAGCTTGTAAGTTCAGTTTATGTTTTCCTAGAAGTCTGTTGCCCTTACCCTGACCTCCAGAATTCCTTGTGTCTATCCCATGCATTCTTAAATCCTGTAATTGTTTCAGCCCCCACCACTTCCTCTGGCAGGGTGTTCCACTTGTCCACCACCCGTTCTGTGAAGAAATTCTTCCTCACATTTCTTCTGAATCGTCCTCCATCCAACTTCATCCCATGTCCTCTAGCCCTGGAACATCTTTTTCATGTAAAAATAGTGTATTCCTGCACCCTGTTCCTCCCTGTAAGATACTTGTATGTCTCTATCATATCCCCTCTCTCCCTCCTCTCCTCCAGGGAGTACATGCTCAGTTCCTTCAACCTGTCCTCATAGGACTTGTGATGCAATCCATGCACCATCTTTGTTGCCCTCCTCTGAACCTTCTCTACCCTGTCTATGTCCTTACGTAGATAAGGTCTCTAGAACTGCACACTGTACTTCAGGTGGGACCTCACTGGTGTCTTGTATAGTGGAATTATAACCTCCCTTTTCCTGCTGGTGATGCCCCTGCCTATGCATCCCAGCATCCTATTTGCTTTACCTGCTGCCTTGTCACACTGTTTCCCTACCTTGAGGCCATCAGAGATGAAAACCCCAAGATCCCTTTCCTGCTTGGTGCATGCTATGTCCTCACCCCACAACTGATATATATGTGACATAGGTTGGTGCCCTATATGCATTATCTTGCACTTTTGCATTGAATTTCAACTGCCAAATCCCTGACCATTCTTCCAAGTTTCTGCAGGTCCTTCTCATTCTGTCTACACCCTCTGGTGTGTCTACTCTGTTACAGAGCTTTGTGTCATCAGCGAACAGTGAAATTCTGCCTTCTAGGTCCGGAGCAATGTCACTGATGAAGATGTTGAATAAGACCGGTCCCAGCACTGATCCTTGTGGTACCCCACTGGTCACTGTTCCCTCTGTGGAGTGACAGCCATTTACCACCACCCTCTGTGTCCTGCCGCCCAGCCAGTTACCTACCCACCACACTACTGTCCTGCCCACACCCATATTCACCAGTTTGTGTAATAGTCTTCTATGTGGCACAGTGTCAAAGGCCTTGCTGAGGTCCAGAAAGGCCATGTCCACTGCCTCCCCTGATCCACCTCCCTACTCACCCAGTCAAAAAATTCAATGAGGTTGGTCTGACATGACCTCCCCCTGGTGAAACCATGCTACCTTGGGTCCTGTAGTCCATTGACAACCAGATGTTCCACCAATCTCTCCTTCAGTAGTGATTCCATGATCTTCCCACACGAGGTGAGGCTGACTGGTCTGTAGTTCCCTGCTTCCTCTTTGTTCCCAATTTTGTATAAGGGACTACATCTGCTGTCCTCCAGTCTTTGGGTACCTCCCTGTTTCCAGTGATCGGCTAAACAGGATAGCCAGAGGTTCAGCCACCACCTCTCTTAGTTCTTTAGGACCCTGGGTGCACCCCATCTGGCCCCATTGCTTTGTCAACTCTTATTACTTCCAGTTCCTTCAGGACCCTTTCTCGTGTAAAGGGACTTGTGTCCATTTCTGTACCATTCTCACCCCTTGTACTCCCTTCAGACCCATTATCCTCCTCTTCCTCAGTAAAGACTGAGCAGAAATACCTGTTCAATATTTCAATATGTTAGCTTTACTGTTGTCATCCTCCATGTGGCCCCCATCCTCCCCCTTCGGTCTCACTATCCCTCCCTTTGCCTTTCTTTTTTCATTTATGTACCTGTAAAAGCTTTTGTCTCCTTTACCCACTGATTTTGCAATGTGTTCTTCTGTCTGAGCTTTGGCTTCCCTAACTGACCTCCCTGCCTCCCTTTGCTTCTCCTGGTACTTCTCCCTATCCCCTTCTGCCTGTGTCTTTTTGCATTGCCTGAATGCAATCTTTTTGGCTTTCACTTTCTTTGCTACCTCTTTGGAAAACTATGATGGCCTCCTCTTCCTTTTCCTCTTGCTAACCTGCTTAATGCATAATTCTGTTGCTCTTGTAATCCCCATTTTAAATACTGCCCACTGTTCCTCAACTCCTGATTCCTTCCCCATTCCCCTTAATGCCTCTTTCAAGTATCTCCCCATTTTCCCAAAGGCTGCCCCCCTAAAATCCAGGATACGTGTTTTTGTGTGGTTTGGTTCTGCTCTTACTGTTCCCCAGGTGCTCCCCCACTGTTACCCCCATCACACTGTCCCTGTCTATGAGCACAAGGTCCAGTATTGCCTTCTGCTGAGTTGGTTCCATGACCAGTTGCTTGAGGAAGGCACCCTGAAGGGAGTCCAGGATAAATGTGCTCCTAGTTGATGCTGCTGCTGAGATGCTCCAGTCCATATCTGGAATATTGAAGTCTCCAACCAGTATTACCTCCCCTTGTCTGTCATCCTTTGGATGGCTAGCATCAGCTCCCTATCTGTTTCTTCCTCCTGGGCTGGTGGTCTATAGACCACACCTGTGTGGATGGCTGGCCCCATTTTCCTTTCCAGCTTAACCCACAGTAGCTCTCCCCCATTTTGTTCCTCCTAGATCTCTGTGGCCCTTATGTCATTTTTCACATACAGTGCCACTCCTCCTCCCTTCCTGCCTGCCCTGTCTCTTCTGAATATGTTGTAGCCAGGTATGGCCATCTCCCAATCGTGGTTATCATAACACCAGGTTTCAGTGATGGCCACAATGTCCAGGTCTGACTGCACCATGACAGCCTCCAGATCTTCCATCTTGTTGCTAAAGCTCATGGCATTTGCACACATGGCTTTCCATGATTTGACCTCCCTAGACTATTTCGCTGTTCTACTCTAGCCCCTTCCTTGGTTGTCCTTTATCCCTGGTTCTCCTTGCTGTCTGCTCTTCTGCTGAATTTTGCCCCTTTTCTGCCTATCCACCTCTTGGGCACTAATCTCCATCTTTTGTACACTGCTTTGTAGAGCTAGCCACTCCTCCTGTTCACTGGTTCCACTGCTGGCTGTGGGGAGTGAGCAAGTAGGTACCCTTCTTGCTGGCCTACCACCCCCCATTACTAGTTTAAATGTTTGTCAATGTAGCATTTAAACTTATCAGTGAATGCTTGGGTTCCCCTCCAGGATGGATGTGCAGGCAGGCTTGAACAGACCTCCATCCTCCAGGTGGGTCCCCAGTCACCAATGAATTGAAACCCTTCCTCACAGCACCAGTTCTTCAACCATGAGTTAAAGTTCCTGATGCATGCACCCCATGCTGTCCCTTGCCTCTCACAGGTGGTACTTCTGATAAAGTGACAGAAGTAGCTACATGCTTGAGACCCCTCCCTCATTTCCTAAACTCTTCCTGAACTTGCTTTGGCTCCCCATTTGCCAGGTCATTAGTACCTAGGTGGATAATGACATCCAGCTCATCCTCCCGTCTTGTCTTCCCAGTGATCCTCAGGATCTGCCTTCCATCCCTCCATGCTGTGGCATCTGGTAGGTGCCTCACCTCCCTGTCCTCCCCCTCCTGTGTTCCTAGCTGGATCCCTCTTATGATGGAGTCCCCCACCAGGATTCACTTCCTCCTCCTCTGGGGTCCACTGCTTTCCCCGCTGAGGTCACCTCCTTGGCTAACCTCCACATCCTTTCCTTCCACTTCTCTGGGTACCTCTATTTGGTTGTCCCCATTTGCCAGTGTGGCATATGATTTCTTGAGTGGAATAGGATCTGGGATGTGCCTCTGCCTAACTGCTCTAACCCTCCCTGAGTCCACTGTCATCCAAGTGCTCCTCATTCTTGGTATCCTTTGAGGCAGTTGCATTGGATTGGGTGGTCTCTGGATAGGGGTGAAGGTACTCCTGACCCAGTTTACTTCCGCCTGAGTCTGGCTACCTCATCCCACAGTCCAGAGAGATGCATGCAGATAGGGCAGCACCTCAGTGTCCAGAAGGTCTGCCTGAATATGACTGCCCCACAGCCACTGCACTGCACCACTCCCTACATTATACTGCAATTATACTGCTATTCCACTACTTGTCTGCTACTGAAGCTCTCCAAGTTCCCTTTTTATTAATTTACTGTCCTAAAAATCCTGCCACTGATCCTCAGATACTTTTCTTTTTTAAAAAAGAAAATAAACCAATAAATAGACAAAAGAGTCAAAACACTTGCCATGCTGAGGGTGGGCTTCTTCCCCCTTATGCCCCTCCTACTCCACACCCCTTACTATACCCTGTGTTTAGCTCTTGTCAATCAGACTTAACAGGGCATATAATTAAGAGTTGGAGGAAGGGGAGCAATTAAAGACAGCAAAGAAATACATCCCCACTATGTTTTAAATTTTCAACAGCCCAAAAACAATTCTAAGTAAAGACAACAAAGAAAGTACAGTGTCACTAAAAGCCCACAATCTAAGTTTAAAAGAAAAATAGCAATTACCAGTTACAGTGAAGCACTGAATTTAATATGTTTCCTTTCCCTTCTAGCTTCTTCTGAGAAAATAAAAAATCCTTCTATACCATATCATTCATCAGCACTGTCTTCTAAACCTCAGGCCCTCAACATTATTCATTCTGCACTGCTTCATTCACCAGCACTGCCCTCCCCACATTTATACTTCTGCACTGCATCATTCAATAGCGCTGCCCTCCCTGCCTCAGTCTCTCTACATGAAACCTTCTGCACTTCATCATTCACCAGGATTGCCCTCCCCGCCTCAGTCTCCCTACATTAATACTTCTGCACTGCATCATTCACCAGTGCTGCACTCCCCGCCTCAGTCTCCCTACATGAATACTTCTGCAATGCATCATTCACCAGCAGTGCCCTCCCTGCCTCAGTCTCGCAACATTAACACTTCTGCACTGCATCATTCACCAGCGCTGCCCTCCCCTCCTCAGTCTCCCTACATGAATCCTTCTGCACTGCTTCATTCACCAGCACTGCCCTCCCTGACTCAGTCTCCCTACATGAACACTTCTGCACTGCTTCATTCACCAGCACTGCCGTCCCAGCCTCAGTCTCCCTACATTAATACTTCTGCACTGCATCATTCACCAGCGCTGCCCTCCCTGTCACAGTCTCTCTACATGAAACCTTCTGCACTGCATCATTCACCAGTAGTGCCCTCCCCGCCTCAGTCTCCCTACATTAATCTTCTGAACTGCATCATTCACCAGTGATGTCCTCCCTGCCTCAGTCTCCCACATTAATACTTCTGCAGTGCATCATTTAGCAGTGCTGCCTTCCTGCCCTCAGCCTCCCACATTAACACTTCTGCACTTCATCATTCACCAGTGCTGCACTCCCCACCTCAGTCCCTACATTAATACTTCTGCAGTGCATCTTTTAGCAGTGCTGCATTCCCCACCTCAGTCTCCCTACATTAATGCTTCTGCACTGCATCATTCACCATTGCTGCCCTCCCTGTCTCAGTCTCCCTACATGAATCCTTCTGCACTGCATCATTCACCAGTGCTGCCCTCCCTGCCTCAGTCTCCCTACATTAATACTTCTGCACTGCATCATTCACCAGCGCTGCCCTCCCCGCCTCAGTCTCCCTACATTAATACTTCTGCACAGCATCTTTCACCACTGCTGCCCTCCCTGCCTCAGTCTCCCTCCATTAATCCTTCTGCACTGCATCATTCACCAGTGCTGCCCCCCCCCTCAGTCTCCCTACATGAATACTTCTGCACTGCATCATTCACCAGAACTGCCCTTCCCGCCTCAGTCTCCCTACATTAATCTTTCTGCACTGCATCATTCACCAGTGCTGCCCTCCCCACCTCAGTCTCCCTACATTAATACTTCTGCACTGCATCATTCACCAGCGCTGCCCTCCCTGCCTCAGTCTCCCTACATGAATCCTTCTGCACTGCATCATTCACCAGCGCTGAACTCCCTGCCTCAGTGTCCCTACATTGTTCCTTCTGCACTGCATCATTCACCAGTGCCTCCCTCCCTGCCTCAGTCTCTCTACATTAATCCTTCTGCATTGCATCATTAACCAGTGCTGTCCTCCCGGTCACAGTCTCCCTACATTAACTTTTCTGTACTGCATCGTTCACCAGCGCTGCCTTCCCTGCTTCAGTCTCCCTACATTAATCCTTCTGCATTGCATCACTTGCAGCAATGTCCTCCATATCTGTCTCCCTACATTAATCTTTCTACATTGCAACTTTGACTAATGCTGCCTTCCCTGCCTCAGTCTTCCTACATTAATGCTTTTGCACTACATCATTCACCAGTGCTGTCCTACCCACATCAGTCTCCCTCCTTTAATCTTTCTATACCATATCATTCACCAGCACTGCCCTCCGCACATTGATCCTTCTGCACTTCATCATTCACCAGTACTGCCATACTTGCCTCAGTCTCCCTACATTAATACTTCAGTGCTGCATCAATCACCAGTGCTGCCCTCCTTGCCTCAGTTTCCCTATATTAATCCTTCTGCACTGCATCATTCACCAATGCTGCCCTGCCTGCCTCAGTCTCCCTACATTAATACTTCAGTGCTGCATCAATCACCAGTGCTGCCCTCCTGCCTCAGTTTCCCTATATTAATCCTTCTGCACTGCATCATTCACCAGCACTGTCCACCCTGCCTCAGTCTCCCTACATTAATTCTTCTGCAGCGCATCATTTAGCAGTGCTGTTCTCCCTGCCTCGGTCTCCCTACATTAACACTTCTGCACTGCATCATTCACCAGTGCTGCAATCCCTGCCCCAGTCTCCCACATCATCACTCTGCAGTGCTTCATTTAGCAGTGCTGCATTCCCCACCGTCTCCCCACATATACTTGCACTGCAACATTCACCCTTGCTGCCCTCCCTGTCTCAGTCTCCCTACGAAGCTTCCTTCTGCACTGCATTATTCACCAGTGCTGCACTCCCTGCCTCAGTCTCTCTACATTAATACTTCTGCACTGCATCATTCACCAGCGCTGCCCTCCCCGCCTCAGTCTCGCTACATTAATACTTCTGCACTGCATCATTCACCTCTGCTGCCCTCCCTGATTCAGTCTCCCTATATGAATCCTTCTGCACTGCATCATTCACCAGAACTGCCCTCCCCACCTCAGTCTACCTACATGAATACTTCTGTAGTGCATCATTCACGAGCGCTGCCATCCCCGCCTCATTCTCCCTACCTTAATCCATCTACACTGCATCATTCACCAGCGCTGCACTCACTGCCTCAGTCTCACTACATTAATACTTCTGCACTGCATCATTCACCACAGCTGCCCTCCCTGCCTCAGTCTCCCTACATGAATCTTCTGCACTGCATCATTCACCAGGACTGCCCTCCCCGCCTCAGTCTCCCTACATTAATACATCTGCACTGCATCATTCACCAGTGCTGCCTCCCGCACAATCTCCCTACATTATGCTTCTGCATTGCATCATTCACCACTGCTGCCCTCCCCACCTCAGTCTACCAACACACAATTCTACTATCATTCACCAGCCTGCCCTCCCCTGCCCAGTCTCCTCACATTAATCCTTCTAAACTGCATCATTCTACCAGCGCTGCCATCCCTGGCCTCAGTCTCCCACATTAAAACTCTGAACTGCTTCATTCACCATTGCTGCCCTCCTGTCTCAGTCTCCCTCACATTAATCCTTCTGCACTGCATCATTCACCAGTGCTGCCGCTCCCTCACCATCTCCTACATGAATACTCTGCACTGCATCATTCACCAGCGCCTGCCTCCCTGCCCTCAGTATCCCTACATTAATACTTCTGCACTGCATCATTCACCAGTGCTGCCCTCCCCACCTCAGTCTCCCAACATGAATCCTTCTGCACTGCATTATTCACCCTTGCTGCCATCCCTGTCTCAGTCTCCCTACATGAATCCTTCTGCACTGCATTATTCACCAGTGCTGCCCTCCCTGCCTCAGTCTCCCTACATTAATACTTCTGCACTGCATCATTCACCACTGCTGACCTCCCTGCCTCAGTCTCCCTACATGAATCCTTCTGCACTGCTTCATTCACCAGGACTGCCCTTCCCGCCTCAGTCTCCCTACATTAATCCTTCTGCACTGCATCATTCACCAGCGCTGCCCTCCCCACCTCAGTCTCCCTACATGAATCCTTCTGCACTGCATCATTCACCAGCGCTGCCCTCCCCGCCTCAGTCTCCCTACATGAATCCTTCTACACTGTATGATTCACCAGCGCTGCGCTCCCCGCCTCAGTCTCCCTACATGAATCCTTCTGCACTACATCATTCACCAGTGCTGCAATCCCTACCTCAGTCTCCCTACTTGAATCCTTCTGCACTGCCTCAATCACCAGCACTGCCCTCCCCACCTCAGTCTCCCTACATGAATCCTTCTGCACTGCATCATTCACCAGCACTACCCTCAATGCCTCAGTCTCTCTACATGAATCCTTCTACACTGCATCACTCACCGACACTGCACTCCCCGCCTTAGTCTCCTCACATTAATCTTCTGAACTGCTTCATTCATCAGTGCTGCCCTCCCCACCTCAGTCTCCCTACATTAATACTTCTGCAGTTCATCATTTAGCAGTGCTGCCTTCCCTGCCTCAGTCTCCCTTCATGAATCCTGTTGCACTGCATCATTCACCAGCATTGCCCTTCCTGACTCAGTCTCCCTACATGAATCCTTCTGAACTGCATCATTCAACAGCACTACCCTCCCCGCCTCAGTCTCCCTACATGAATCCTTCTACACTGCTTCATTCACCAGCACTGCCCTCGCTGACTCAGTCTCCCTACATGAACACTTCTGCACTGCTTCATTCACCAGCACTGCCGTCCCAGCCTCAGTCTCCCTACATTAATACTTCTGCACTGTATCATTCACCAGCACTGCCCTCCCTGTCACAGTCTCTCTACATGAAACCTTCTGCACTGCATCATTCACCAGTAGTGCCCTCCCCGCCTCAGTCTCCTTACATTAATCTTTCTGAACTGCATCATTCACCAGTGATGTCTTCCCTGCCTCAGTCTCCCTACATTAATACTTCTGCAGTGCATCATTTAGCAGTGCTGCCTTCCCTGCCTCAGCCTCCCTACATTAACACTTCTGCACTTCATCATTCACCAGTGCTGCACTCCCTACCTCAGTCCCTACATTAATACTTCTGCAGTGCATCTTTTTGCAGTGCTGCATTCCCCACCTCAGTCTCCCTACATTAATACTTCTGCACTGCATCATTCACCATTGCTGCCCTCCCTGTCTCAGTCTCCCTACATGAATCCTTCTGCACTGCATCATTCACAAGTGCTGCCCTCCCTGCCTCAGTCTCCCTACATTAATACTTCTGCACTGCATCATTCACCAGCTGCCCTCCCCGCCTCAGTCTCCCTACATTAATACTTCTGCACAGCATCTTTCACCACTGCTGCCCTCCCTACCTCAGTCTCCCTACATTAATACTTCTGCACTGCATCATTCACCAGCGCTGCACTCCCTGCCTCAGTCTCCCTACATGAATCCTTCTGCACTGCATCATTCACCAGCGCTGCCCTCCCTCCCTCAGTGACCCTACATTGTTCTTCTGCACTGCATCATTCACCAGTGCCACCCTCCCTGCCTCAGTCTCTCTACATTAATCCTTCTGCATTGCATCATTCACCAGTGCTGTCCTCCCGGTCACAGTCTCCCTACATTAACTTTTCTGTACTGCATCGTTCACCATCACTGCCTTCCCTGCCTCAGTCTCCTACATTAATCCTTCTGCATTGTATCACTTGCAGCATCATCCTCCATATCTGTCTCCCTATATTAATCTTTCTGCATTGCAACTTTGACTAATGCTGCCTTCCCTGCCTTAGTCTTCCTACATTAATGCTTTTGCACTTCATCATTCACCAGTGCTGCCCTCCCCACATCAGTCTCCCTCCTTTAATCCTTCTACACCATATCATTCACCAGCACTGCCCTCCGCACATTGATCCTTCTGCACTTCATCATTCACCAGTACTGCCATACTTGCCTCAGTCTCCCTGCATTAATACTTCTGCACTGCATTACTTACTAGTGCTGTCCTGCCTGCCTTTGTCTCCCTTCATTAATCATTCTGCACTGCATCATTCACCAGTGCCACCCTCCCTGCTTCAGTCTCCCTACATTAATACTTCTGCACTGCATCACTTACTAGTGCTGTCCGCCCTGCCTTTGTCTCCCTTCATTAATCCTACTGCACTGCATCATTCACCAATGCTGCCCTGCCTGCCTCAGCCTCCCTACATTAATACTTCAGTGCTGCATCAATCACCAGTGCTGCCCTCCTTGCCTCAGTTTCCCTATATTAATACTTCTGCACTGCATCACTCAACAGCACTGCCCTCCCCACCTCAATCTCTACATATTAATCCTTCTGCACTGCATCATTCACCAGCACTGTCCACCCTGCCTCAGTCTCCCTATATTAATTCTCCTGCAGTGCATCATTTAGCAGTGCTGTCTTCCCTGCCTCAGTCTCCCTACATTAACACTTCAGCATTGCATCATTCACCAGTGCTGCACTTCTGCGCCTCAGTCTCCTACATTACTTCTCCATTGCATCATTCACCAGTGCTGCCTCTCCTGTCACAATCTCCCACATTAATTCTTCTGCATTGCATCATTCACCACTGCTGCCCTCCTGCCTCAGTCTCCCTACATGAACCCTTCTGCACTGCATCATTCAGCAGGACTGCCCTCCCCGCCTCAGTCTCCCTACATTAATACATCTGCACTGCATCATTCACCAGCGCTGCCCTCCCCGCCTCAGTCTACCTACATTAATACTTTTGTACTTTATCATTCACCAGCGCTGCCCTCCCCGCCTCAGTCTCCCCACATTAATCCTTCTAAACTGCATCATTCACCAGCGCTGCCCTCCCCACCTCAGTATCCCAACATTAATACTTCTGAACTGCTTCATTCACCATTGCTGCCCTCCCTGTCTCAGTCTCCCTACATTAATCCTTCTGCACTGGATCATTCACCAGGACTGCCCTCCCCGCCTCAGTCTTCCTACATTAATACTTCTGCACTGCATCATTCACCAGCGCTGCCCTCCCCGCCTCAGTCTCCCTACATTAATAATTCTGTACTGCATCATTCACCAGCACTGCCCTCCCCTCCTCAGTCTCCCTACATGAATACTTCTGCACTGCATTATTCACCAGTGCCACCCTCCCTGCCTCAGTCTCCCTACATTAATCCTTCTGCATTGCACCATTCACCAGTGCGGTCCTCCCGGTCACAGTCTCCCTACATTAACTTTTCTGTACTGCATTGTTCACCATCACTGCCTTCCCTGCCTCAGTCTCCGTACATTAATACTTCTGCATTGTATCACTTGCAGCATCATCCTCCATATCTGTCTCCCTATATTAATCTTTCTGCATTGCAACTTTGACTAATGCTGCCTTCCCTGCCCTCAGTCTTCCCTACATTAATGCTTTCTTTCATCATTCACCAGTGCTGCCCCTAGTCATCATCAGTCTCTCCTTTAATCCCTTCTACACCATATCATTCACCAGCACTGCCCTCTGCACATTGATCCTTCTGCACTTCAACATTCACCAGTACTGCCATACTTGCCTCAGTCTCCCTGCATTAATACTTCTGCACTGCATCACTTACTAGTGCTGTCCTGCCTGCCTTTGTCTCCCTTCATTAATCATTCTGCACTGCATCATTCACCAGTGCCTCCCTTCCTGCTTCAGTCTCCCTACATTAATACTTCTGTACTGCATCACTTACTAGTGCTGTCCGCCCTGCTTTTGTCTCACTTCATTAATCCTACTGCACCTCATGATTCACCAATGCTGCCCTGCCTGCCTCAGCCTCCCTACATTAATACTTCTGCACTGCATCACTCACCAGCACTGCCCTCCCCACCTCAATCTCTATATATTAATCCTTCTGCACTGCATCATTCACCAGCACTTGTCCACCGTGCCTCAGTCTCCCTATATTAATTCTTCTGCAGTGCATCATTTAGCAGTGCTGTCTTCCCTGCCTCAGTCTCCCTACAATAACACTTCAGCATTGCATCATTCAACAGTGCTGCACTTCATGCCTCAGTCTCCCTTCATTAATACTTCTCCATTGCATCATTCACCAGCACTGCACTCCCTGCCACAATCTCCCTACATTAATTCTTCTGCATTGCATCATTCACCACTGCTGCCCTTCCTGCCTCAGTCTCCCTACATGAACCCTTCTGCACTGCATCATTCAACAGGACTGCCCTCCCCGCCTCAGTCTCCCTACATTAATACATCTGCACTGCATCATTCACCAGCACTGCCCTCCCCGCCTCAGTCTACCTGCATTAATACTTTTGTACTTCATCATTCACCAGCGCTGCCCTCCCCACCTCAGTCTCCCCACATTAATCCTTCTAAACTGCATCATTCACCAGCGCTGCCATCCCCATCTCAATCTCCCTACATTAATACTTCTGAACTGCTTCATTCACCATTGCTGCCCTCCCTGTCTCAGTCTCCCTACATTAATCCTTCTGCACTGCATCATTCACCAGTGCTGCCGTCCCCGCCTCAGTCTACCTACATGAAGACTTCTGCACTGCATCATTCACCAGCGCTGCCCTCCTCGCCTCAGTCTCACTACATTAATCTTTCTGCACTGCATCATTCACCAGTGCTGCCCTCCCCACCTCAGTCTCCCTTCATGAATCCTTCTGCACTGCATCATTCACCCTTGCTGCCCTCCCTGCCTCAGTCTCCCTACATTAATACTTCTGCACTGCATCATTCACCAGCGCTGCCCTTCCTGCCTCAGTCTCCCTACATTAATTCTTCTCTACTGCATCATTCACCAGCACTGCCCTCCCCACCTCAGTCTCCCTACATTAATCCTTCTACACTGCATCATTCACCAGCGCTGCCCTCCCCGCCTCAGTCTCCCTACATTAATCCTTCTGCACTGCATCATTCACCAGCGCTGCCCTCCCTGCCTGTCTCCCTACATTAATACTTCTTAACTGCTTCATTCACCAGTGCTGCCCTCCCTGCCTCAGTCTCCCTACATGAATACTTCTACACTGCATCATTCACCAGCGCTGCCCTCCCTGTCTCAGTCTCCCGACATTAATCTTTCTGCACTGCATCATTCACCAGCGCTGCCCTCCCTACCTCAGTCTCCCTACATTAATACTTCTGCACTGCATCATTCACCAGTGCTGCACTCCCTGCCTCAGTCTCACTACATGAATCCTTCTGCACTGCATCATTTAAAAGTGCTGCCCTTCCCACCTCCGTTTCCCTATATGAATCCTTCTGCACTGCATCATTCACCAGCGCTGCCCTTCCGCCTCAGTCTCCCTACATTATTCAGTCTCCACTGCATCATTCACCAGTGCCACCCTCCCTGCCTCAGTCTCCCTAGATTAATCCTTCTGCATTGCATCATTCACCAGTGCTGTCCTCCCAGTCACAGTCTCCCTACATTAACTTTTCTGTACTGCATCGTTCACCAGCGCTGCCTTCCCTGCCTATCTCTCACTACATTAATCCTTCTGCATTGCATCATTTGCAGCAACATTCCCCATTTCTGTCTCCCTATATTAATCTTTCTGCATTGCAATTTTGACTAATGCTGCCTTCTCTGCCTCAGTCTTCCTACATTAATGCTTTTGCACTACATCATTCACCAGTGCTGCCCTCCCCACATCAGTCTCCCTCCATTAATTCTTCTATACCCTATCATTCACCAGCACTGCCCACCCCACATTGTTATTTCTGCACTGCATCATTCACCAGTACTGCCATACTTGACTCAGTCTCCCTACATTAATACTTCTGCACTGCATCACTTACAAGTGCTGTCCTCCCTGCCTTTGTCTCCCTTCATTAATCCTTCTGCACTGCATCATTCACCAGTGCCACCCTCCCTGCTTCAGTCTCCCTACATTAATACTTCTGCACTGCATCACTTACTACTGCTGTCCGCCCTGCATTTGTCTCCCATCATTAATCCTACTGCACTGTATCATTCAACAATGCTGCCCTGCCTGCCTCAGTCTCCCTACATTAATACTTCAGTGCTGCATCAATCACCAGCGCTGCCCTCCTTGCCTCAGTTTCCCTTTATTAATACTTCTGCACTGCATCAGTCACCAGCTCTGCCCTCCCCAGCTCAGTCTCTATATATTAATCCTTCTGCACTGTATCATTTACCAGCACTGTCCACCCTGCCTCAGCCTCCCTACATTAATTCTTCAGCAGCGCATCATTTAGCAGTGCTGTTCTCCCTGCCTCAGGCTCCCTACATTAACACTTCTGCACTGCATCATTCACCAGTGCTGCAATCCCTGCCCCAGTCTCCCTACATTAATACTTCTGCAGTGCTTCATTTAGCATTGCTGCATTCCCCACCTCGGTCTCCCTACATTAATACTACTGCACTGCAACATTCACCCTTGCTGCCCTCCCTGTCTCAGTCTCCCTACATGAATCCTTCGGCACTGCATTATTCACCAGTGCTGCCCTCCCTGCCAAAGTCTCCCTACATTAATACTTCTGCAATGCATCATTCACCAGCGCTGCCCTCCCCACGCATCAGTCTCCCTACCTTAATCCTTCTACACTGCATCATTCACCAGTGTTGCCCTCCCTGTCTCAGTCTCACTACATTAATACTTCGGCACTGCATCATTCACCACTGCTGCCCTCCCTGCCTCAGTCTCCCTACATGAATCTTCTGCACTGCATCATTCACCAGGACTGCCCTCCCCGTCTCAGTCTCCCTACATTAATACATCTGCACTGCATCATTCACCAGCGCTGCCCTCCCCGCCACAATCTCCCGACATTAATACTTCTGCATTGCATCATTCACCAGCGCTGCCCTTCCCACCTCAGTCTCCCCACATTAATCCTTCTAAGCTGCATCATTCACCAGCGCTGCCCTCCCCGCCTCAGTCTCCCTACATTAAAACTTCTGAACTGCTTCATTCACCATTGCTGCCCTCCCTTTCTCAGTCTCCCTACATTAATCCTTCCGCACTGCATCATTCACCAGTGCTGCCCTCCCCCTCAGTCTCCCTACATGAATACTTCTGCACTGCATCATTCACCAGCACTGCCCTCCCTGTTTCAGTCTCCCGACATTAATCTTTCTGCACTACATCATTAACCAGCGCTGCCCTCCCTACCTCAGTCTCCCTACATTAATACTTCTGCACTGCATCATTCACCAGCGCTGCCCTCCTCGCCACAATCTCCCTACATTAATACTTCTGCATTGCATCATTCACCAGCGCTGCCCTTCCCACCTCAGTCTCCCCACATTAATCCTTCTAAGCTGCACCATTCACCAGCGCTGCCCTCCCCGCCTCAGTCTCCCTACATTAAAACTTCTGAACTGCTTCATTCACCATTGCTGCACTCCCTGCCTCAGTCTCCCTTCATGAATCCTGCTGCACTGCATCATTTACCAGTGCTGCCCTTCCCACCTCCGTTTCCCTACATAAATCCTTCTGCACTGCATCATTCACCAGCGCTGCCCTCCCGCCTCAGTCTCCCTACATTATTCAGTCTCCACTGCATCATTCACCAGTGCCACCCTCCCTGCCTCAGTCTCCCTAGATTAATCCTTCTGCATTGCATCATTCACCAGTGCTGTCCTCCCGGTCACAGTCTACCTACATTAACTTTTCTGTACTGCATCGTTCACCAGCGCTGCCTTCCCTGCCTATGTCTCCCTATATTAACACTTCTGCACTGCATCATTCACCAGTGCTGCAATCCCTGCCCCAGTCTCCCTACATTAATACTTCTGCAGTGCTTCATTTAGCAGTGCTGCATTCCCCACCTCGGTCTCCCTACATTAATACTTCTGCACTGCATCATTCACCATTGCTGCCCTCCCTGTCTCAGTCTCCCTACATGAATCCTTCTGCAATGCATTATTCAACAGTGCTGCCCTCCCTGCCTCAGTTTCCCTACATTAATACTTCTGCAATGCATCATTCACCAGCGCTGCCCTCCCCGCCTCAGTCTCGCTACATTAATACTTCTGCACTGCATCATTCACCACTGCTGCACTCCCTGATTCAGTCTCTCTATATGAATCCTTCTGCACTGCATCATTCACCAGAACTACCCTCCCCGCCTCAGTCTACATACATTAATACTTCTGTACTGCATCATTCAACAGCGATGCCATCCCCGCCTCATTCTCCCTACCTTAATCCTTCTACACTGCATCATTCACCAGCGCTGCCCTCCCTGCCTCAGTCTCACTACATTAATACTTCTGCACTGCATCATTCACCACTGCTTCCCTTCCTGCCTCAGTCTCCCTACATGAATCTTCTGCACTGCATCATTCACCAGGACTGCCCTCCCCGCCTCAGTCTCCCTACATTAATACATCTGCACTGCATCATTCACCAGTGCTGCCCTCCCTGCCTCAGTCTCCCTACATGAATACTTCTAACTGCATCATTCACCAGTGCTGCCCTCCCTTCCTCAGTCTCCCGACATTAATCTTTCTGCACTGCATCATTCACCAGCGCTGCCCTCCCTACCTCAGTCTCCCTACATTAATACTTCTGCACTGCATCATTCACCAGTGCTGCACTCCCTGCCTCAGTCTCACTACATGAATCCTTCTGCACTGCATCATTTAAAAGTGCTGCCCTTCCCACCTCCGTTTCCCTATATGAATCCTTCTGCACTGCATCATTCACCAGCGCTGCCCTTCCGCCTCAGTCTCCCTACATTATTCAGTCTCCACTGCATCATTCACCAGTGCCACCCTCCCTGCCTCAGTCTCCCTAGATTAATCCTTCTGCATTGCATCATTCACCAGTGCTGTCCTCCCAGTCACAGTCTCCCTACATTAACTTTTCTGTACTGCATCGTTCACCAGCGCTGCCTTCCCTGCCTATCTCTCACTACATTAATCCTTCTGCATTGCATCATTTGCAGCAACATTCCCCATTTCTGTCTCCCTATATTAATCTTTCTGCATTGCAATTTTGACTAATGCTGCCTTCTCTGCCTCAGTCTTCCTACATTAATGCTTTTGCACTACATCATTCACCAGTGCTGCCCTCCCCACATCAGTCTCCCTCCATTAATTCTTCTATACCCTATCATTCACCAGCACTGCCCACCCCACATGTTATTTCTGCACTGCATCATTCACCAGTACTGCCATACTTGACCTCAGTCTCCCTACATTATTTCTGCACTGCATCACTTACAAGTGCTGTCCTCCCTGCCTTTGTCTCCCTTCATTAATCCTCTGCACTGCATCATTCACCAGTGCCACCCCCTGCTTCAGTCTCCCTACATTAATACTTCTGCACTGCATCACTTACTACTGCTGTCCGCCCTGCATTTGTCTCCTATCATTAATCCTACTGCACTGTATCATTCAACAATGCTGCCCTGCCTGCCTCAGTCTCCCTACATTAATACTTCAGTGCTGCATCAATCACCAGCGCTGCCCTCCTTGCCTCAGTTTCCCTTTATTAATACTTCTGCACTGCATCAGTCACCAGCTCTGCCCTCCCCAGCTCAGTCTCTATATATTAATCCTTCTGCACTGTATCATTTACCAGCACTGTCCACCCTGCCTCAGCCTCCCTACATTAATTCTTCAGCAGCGCATCATTTAGCAGTGCTGTTCTCCCTGCCTCAGGCTCCCTACATTAACACTTCTGCACTGCATCATTCACCAGTGCTGCAGTCCCTGCCCCAGTCTCCCTACATTAATACTTCTGCAGTGCTTCATTTAGCATTGCTGCATTCCCCACCTCGGTCTCCCTACATTAATACTACTGCACTGCAACATTCACCCTTGCTGCCCTCCCTGTCTCAGTCTCCCTACATGAATCCTTCTGCACTGCATTATTCACCAGTACTGCCCTCCCTGCCAAAGTCTCCCTACATTAATACTTCTGCAATGCATCATTCACCAGCACTGCCCTCCCCACATCAGTCTCCCTACCTTAATCCTTCTACACTGCATCATTCACCAGTGTTGCCCTCCCTGTCTCAGTCTCACTACATTAATACTTCGGCACTGCATCATTCACCACTGCTGCCCTCCCTGCCTCAGTCTCCCTACATGAATCTTCTGCACTGCATCATTCACCAGGACTGCCCTCCCCGCCTCAGTCTCCCTACATTAATACATCTGCACTGCATCATTCACCAGCGCTGCCCTCCCCGCCACAATCTCCCTACATTAATACTTCTGCATTGCATCATTCACCAGCGCTGCCTTCCCCCTCAGTCTCCCCACATTAATCCTTCTAAACTGCATCATTCACCAGCGCTGCCCTCCCCACCTCAGTCTCCCTACATTAAAATTTCTGAACTGCTTCATTCACCAATGATGCCCTCACTGTCTCAGTCTCCCTACATTAATCCTTCTGCACTGCATCATTCACCAGTGCTGCCATCCCCGCCTCAGTCTCCCTACCTGAATACTTCTGCACTGCATCATTCATCAGCCCTGCCCTCCTTGCCTCAGTATCCCTACATTAATACTTCTGCACTGCATCATTCACCAGTGCGGCCCTCCCCACCTCAGTCTCCCTACATGAATCCTTCTGCACTGCATCATTCACCCTTGCTGCCATCCCTGTCTCATTCTCCCTACATGAATCCTTCTGCTCTGCATTATTCACCAGTGCTGCCCTCCCTGCCTCAGTCTCCCTACATTAATACTTCTGCACTGCATCATTCACCACTGCTGACCTCCCTGCCTCAGTCTCCCTACATGAATCCTTCTGCACTGCATCATTCACCAGCACTGCCCTCCCCGCCTCAGTCTCCCTACATGTACTTCTGCACTGCATCATTCACCAGTGCCACCCTCCCTGCCTCAGTCTCCCTACATTAATCCTTCTGCATTGCATCATTCACCAGTGCTGTCCTCCCCGTCACAGTCTCCTACATTAACTTTTCTGCACTGCATTATTCACCAGTGCCACCCTCCCTGCCTCAGTCTCCCTACATTAATCCTTCTGCATTTTATCACTTGCAGCAATGTCCCCCATATCTGTCTCCCTATATTAATCTTTCTGCATTGCAATTTTGACTAATGCTGCCTTCCCTGCCTCATCTTCCTACATTAATGCTTTTGCACTACATCATTCACCAGTGCTGCCCTCCCCACATCAGTCTCCCTCCTTTAATCCTTCTACACCATATCATTCACCAGCACTGCCCTCCGCACATTGATCCTTCTGCACTTCATCATTCACCAGTACTGCCATACTTGCCTCAGTCTCCCTGCATTAATACTTCTGCACTGCATCACTTACTAGTGCTGTCCTGCCTGCCGTTGTCTCCCTTCATTAATCATTCTGCACTGCATCATTCACCAGTGCCACCCTTCCTGCTTCTGTCTCCCTACATTAATACTTCTGCACTGCATCACTTACTAGTGCTGTCCGCCCTGCCTTTGTCTCCCTTCATTAATCCTACTGCACTGCACCATTCATCAATGCTGCCCTGCCTGCATCAGCCTCCCTACATTAATACTTCAGTGCTGCATCAATCACCAGTGCTGCCCTCCTTGCCTCAGTTTCCCTATATTAATACCTCTGCACTGCATCACTGTCCAGCACTGCCCTCCCCACCTCAATCTTTATATATTAATCCTTCTGCACTGCATCATTCACCAGCACTGTCCACCCTGCCTCAGTCTCCCTATATTAATTCTTCTGCAGTGCATCATTTAGCAGTGCTGTCTTCCCTGCCTCAGTCTCCCTACATTAACACTTCTGCATTGCATCATTCACCAGTGCTGCACTTCATGCCTCAGTCTCCCTACATTAATACTTCTCCATTGCATCATTCACCAGTACTGCCCTTCCTGCCACAATCTCCCTACATTAAGTTCTTCTGCATTGCATCATTCACCACTGCTGCCCTTCCTGCCTCAGTCTCCCTACATGAACCCTTCTGCACTGCATCATTCAGCAGGACTACCCTCCCCGCCTCAGTCTCCCTACATTAATACATCTGCACTGCATCATTCACCAGCGCTGCCCTCCCTGCCTCAGTATACCTACATTAATACTTTTGTACTTCATCATTCACCAGCGCTGCCCTCGCCGCCTCAGTCTCAGGACATTAATCCTTCTAAACTGCATCATTCACCAGCGCCGCCCTCCCAACCTCAGTCTCCCTACATGAATCCTTCTGCACTGTATCATTCACCCTTTGCTGCCCTCCCCACCTCAGTCTCCCAACATAAATACTTCTGCACTGCATCATTCACCACTGCTGCCCTCCATGCCTCAGTCTCCCTACATGAATCCTTCTGCACTGCATCTTTCACCAGGACTGCCCTCCCCGCCTCAGTCTCCCTACATTAATACTTCTGCACTGCATCATTCACCAGCGCTGCCATCCCCGCCTGTCTTCCTATACAAATACTTCTTAACTGCTTCATTCACCATTGCTGCCCTCCCCACCTCAGTCTCCCTACATGAATCCATCTGCACTGCATCATTCACCAGCACTGCCCCCGCCTCAGTCTCCCTACATTATTCAGTCTCCACTGCATCATACACCAGTGCCAACCTCCCTGCCTCAGTCTCCCTACATTAATACTTCTGCATTGCATCATTCACCAGTACTGTCCTCCCTGTCACAGTCTCCCTACATTAACTTTTCTGTACTGCTTCATTCACCAGCACTGCCCTCCCCCCTCAGTCTCCCTACATGAATACTTCTGCACTGCATCATTCACCAGCACTGCCCTCCCTGCCTCAGTCTCCCTACATTATTCCTTCTGCACTGCATCATTCTCCAATGCCACCCTCCCTGCCTCAGTCTCCCTACATTAATCCTTCTGCATTGCACCATTCACCAGTGCGGTCCTCCCGGTCACAGTCTCCCTACATTAACTTTTCTGTACTGCATCGTTCACCAGTGCTGCCTTCCCTGCCTCAGTCTCCCTACATTAATCCTTCTGCATTGCATCATTTGCAGCAACGTTCTCCATTTCTGTCTCCCTATATTAATCTTTCTGCATTGCAACTTTGATTAATGCTGCCTTCTCTGCCTCAGTCTTCCTACATGAATCCTTCTGCACTGCATAATTCACCAGCGCTGCTCCCCCTACCTCAGTCTCCTTCCTTTAATCCTTCTATACCATATCATTCACCAGCACTGCCCCCCCACATTGATACTTCTGCACTACATCATTCACCAGTACTGCCATTCTTGCCTCAGACTCCCTACATTAATGCTTCTGCACTGCATCACTTACTAGTGCTGTCCTCCCTGCCCTGGTCTCCCTTCATTAATCATTCTCCACTGCATCATTCACCAATGCCACCCTCCCTGCTTCAGTCTCCCTACATTAATACTTCTGCACTGCGTCACTTACTAGTGCTGTCCTCCCTGCCTTTGTCTCCCATCATTAATCCTACTGCACTGCATCATTCACCAATGCTGCCCTGCCAGCCTCAGTCTCCCTACATTAATGCTTCAGTGCTGCATCAATCACCAGCGCTGCCCTCCTTGCCTCAGTTTCCCTATATTAATACTTCTGCACTGCATCTCTCACCAGCACTGCACTCCACACCTCAGTCTCTATATATTAATCCTTCTGCACTGCATCATTCACCAGCACTGTCCACCCTGCCTCAGTCTCCCTTCATTAATACTTCTGCAGTGCATCATTTAGCAGTGCTGTTCTCCCTGCCTCAGTCTCCCTACATTAACACTTCTGCACTGCATCATTCACCAGTGCTGCACTCCCTGCCTCAGTCTCAATACATTAATACTTCTGCAGTGCTTCATTTAGCAATGCTGCATTCCCCAGCTCAGTCTCCCTACATTAATACTTTGGCACTGCATCATTCACTCTTGCTGCCCTCCCTGTCTCAGTCTCCCTACATTAATACTTCTGCACTGCATCATTCACCAGCGCTATCCTGCCCGCTTCAGTCTCCCTACATTAATACTTCTGTACTGCATCATTCACCAGCACTGCCCTCCCCGCCTCAGTCTCCCTACATCAATACTTCTGAACTGCTTTATTCACCATTGTTGCACTCCCTGTCTCAGTCTCCCTACATCAATCCTTCTGCACTACATCATTCACCAGTGCTGCCTTCCATGCCTCAGTCTCCCTACATGAATACTTCTGCGCTGCATCATTCACCAGGACTGCCCTCCCCACCTCAGTCTCCCTTCATTAATACTTCTGCACTGCATCATTCACCAGTGCTGCCCTCCCTGCCTCAGCCTCCCTACATTAATACTTCTGTACTGCATCATTCATTAGTGCTGCCGTCCCCGCTCCAGTCTCCCTACAATAATCCTTCTACACTGCATCATTCACCAGTGTTGTCCTCCCTGCCTCAGTCTCCCTATATTAGTATTTCTGAACTGCTTCATTCACCATTGCTGCCCTCCCTGTCTCAGTCTCCCTACATTAATCCTTCTGCACTGCATCATTCACCAGTGCTGCCCTCCCCGCCTCAGTCTCCCTACATGAATACTTCTGCACTGCATCATTCTCCAGCGGTGACCTCCCCCCCTCAGTCTCCCTACATTAATCTTTCTGCACTGCATCATTTACCAGTGCTGCCCTCCCCACCTCAGTCTCCTTAATTAATACTTCAGCACTGCATCATTCAGCAGCGCTGCCCTCCCAACCTCAGTCTTCCTACATGAATCCATCTGCACTGCATCATTTACCAGTGCTGCCCTCCCCACTCAGTCTCCCCTCATGAATCCTTCTGCACTGCATCATTCACCAGAGCTGCCCTCCCTGCCTCAGTGTCCCTATATTATCCCTTCTGCACTGCATCATTCACCAGTGCCACCGTCCCTGCCTCACTCTCCCTACATTAATCCTTCTGCATTGCATCATTCACCAGTGCTGTCCTCCCTGTCACAGTCTCCCTACATTAACTTTTCTATACTGTATCAGTCACCAGCGCTGCCCTTCCTGCCTCAGTCTCCCTACATTAATCCTTCTGCACTGCATCATTCACTAGCGCTGCCCTCCCCGCCTCAGTCTCTCTACATTGATCTTTCTGCACTGCATCATTCACCAGTGCTGCCCTCCCACCTCAGTCTCTCTACATGAATCCTTCTGCACTGCTTCTTTTACCAGTGCTGCCCTCCCCACCTCAGTCTCCCTACATGAATCCTTCTGCACTGCATTATTCACCCTTGCTGCCCTCCCTGTCTCAGTCTCCCTATATGAATCCTTCTGCACTGCAATATTCACCTGTGCTGCCCTCCCTGCCTCAGTCTCCCTACATTAATACTTCTGCACTGCATCATTCACCACTACTGCCCTGCCTGCCTCAGTCTCCCTACATGAATCCTTCGGCGATGCACCATTCACCAGGACTGCCCTCCCCGCCTCAGTCTCCCTACATTAATACTTCTGCACTGTATCATTCACCAGCGCTGCACTCCCTGCCTCAGTCTCCTTACATTAATCTTACTGCTCTGCATCATCAATGAGCGCAGCTCCCCCTGCCTCAGTCTCCCTACATTATTCAGTCTCCACTGTATCATTCACCAGTGCCACCCTCCCTGCCTCAGTCTCCCTACATTAATCCTTCTGCATTGCATCATTCACCAGTGCTGTCCTCCCTGTCACAGTCTACCTACATTAACTTTTCTGTACTGCTTCATTCACCAGTGCTGCCCCCCCTCAGTCTCCCTACATTAATCCTTCTACACTGCATCATTCACCAGGCCCTCCCCGACTCAGTCTCCCTAGATTAATACTTCTGAACTGCATCATTCACCAGCACTGCCCTCCCCACCGCAGTCTCCCTACATTAATACTTCTGCACTGCATCATTCACCAGCGCTGCCCTCCCCACTCAGTCTCCCTACATGAATCCATCTGAACTGCATCATTCACCAGCGCTGCCCTCCCTGCCTCAGTGTCCCAACATTATTCCTTTTGCACTGCATTATTCAGCAGTGCCACCCTCCCTACCTCAGTCTCCCTACATTAATCCTTGTGCATTGCATCATTCACCAGTGCTGTCCTCCCTGTCACAGTCTCTCTCTATTAACTTTTCTGTACTGTATCATTCACCAGCACTGCCCTTCCTGCCTCAGTCTCCCTACATTAATCCTTCTACACTGCATCATTCACCAGCTGTCCTCCCCGCCTCAGTCTCCCTACATTAATACTTCTGAACTGCTTCATTCACCATTGCTGCCCTCCCTGTCTCAGTCTCCCTACATCAATCTTTCTGCTCTGCATCATTCACCAGTGCTGCCTTCCCTGCCTCAGTCTCCCTACATGAATACTTCTGCACTGCATCATTCACCAGGACTGCCCTCCCCACCTCAGTGTCCCTTCATTAATACTTCTGCATTGCATCGTTCACCAGCGCTACCCTCCCTGTTTCAGTCTCCCTAGATTAATGCTTCTGAACTGCTTCATTCACAATTGCTGCCCTCCCTGTCTCAGTCTCCCTACATTAATCCTGCTGCACTGCATCATTCACCAGTGCTGCCCTCCCCGTCCCAGTCTCCCTATGTGAATACTTCTGCATTGCATCATTCACCAGCGCTGCCCTCCCGGCCTCACTCTTAGTACATTAATCTTTCTGCACTGCATTATTCACCAGTGCTGCCCTCCCCACCTCAGTCTCCCTAAATTAATCTTTCTGCACTGCATCATCAACCAGCGCTGCTCCCCCTGCCTCTGTCTCCCTACATTATTCAGTCTCCACTGCATCATTCACCAGTGCCACCCTCCCTGCCTCAGTCTCCCTACTTTAATCCTTCTGCATTGCATCATTCACCAGTGCTGTCCTCCCTGTCACAGTCTCCCTACATTAACTTTTCTGTACTGCTTCATTCTCCAGTGCTGCCCTCTCCCCTCAGTCTCCCTACATTAATACTTCTACACTGCATCATTCACCAGTGCTGCCCTCCCCGACTCAGACTCCCTACATTAATACTTCAGAACTGCATCATTCACCAGTGCTACCCTCCCCACCTCAGTCTCCCTACATTAATACTTCTGCACTGCATCATTCACCAGTGCTGCCCTCTCTGCCTCAGTCTCCCTACTTGAATCCTTCTGCACTGCATCATTTACCAGTGCTGCCCTCCCCACTCAGTCTTCCTACATGAATCCTTCTGAACTGCATCATTCACCATCGGTGCCCTCCCTGCCTCAGTGTCCCTACATTATTCCTTTTTGCACTGCATCATTCACCAGTGCCACCCTCCCTACCTCGGTTTCCCTACATTAATCCTTGTGCATTGCATCATTCACCAGTGCTGTCCTCCCTGTCACAGTCTCCCTCCATTAACTTTTCAGTACTGCATCATTCACCAGCACTGCCCTCCACGCCTCAGTCTCCCTACATTAATCCTTCTACTCTCCATCATTCACCAGCTTTGCCCTCCCCGCCTCAGTCTCCCTACATTAATACTTCTGAACTGCTTCATTCATCGCTGCTGCCCTCCTGTCTCAGTCTCCTACATCAATCACTTATGCATCATTCATCAGTGCTGCCTTCCTTCAGTCTCCCTACATGATACTTCTGCACTGCATCATTCACCAGGTGCCCTCCCCTCTCAGTCTCCCTTCATTAATGCTTCTGCACCATCATTCATCAGTGCTGCCCTCCCCGCCTCAGTCTCCCTACATTAATACTTCTATACTGCATCATTCACCCTTGCTGCCCTCCCCGCCTCAGTCTCTCTACATTAATCCTTCTATACTGCATCATTCACCGGCGCTGCCCTCCCTGTCTCAGTCTCCCTAGATTAATACTTCTGAACTGCTTCATTCACCATTGCTGCCCTCCCTGTCTCAGTCTCCCTACATTAATTCTTCTGCACTGCATCATTCACCAGTGCTGCCCTCCCCACCTCAGTCTCCCTTTGTGAATACTTCTGCACTGCATCATTCACCAGCGCTGCCCTTCCGGCCTCACTCTCCCTACATTAATCTTTCTGCACTGCATCATTCACCAGTGCTGCCCTCCCCACCTCAGTCTCCCTACATGAATCCTTCTGCATTGCATCATTTACCAGTGCTTCCCTCCCCACCTCAGTCTCCCTACGTGAATGCTTCTGCACTGCATCATTCAGCAGCGCTGCACTCCCTGTCTCAGTCTCCCTACATGAATCCTTCTGCACTGCATCATTCACCAGTGCTGCCCTCCCCGCCTCAGTCTCCCTACGTGAATGCTTCTGCACTGCATCATTCACCGGCGCTGCCCTCCCCTCCTCACTCTCCCTACATTAATCTTTCTGCACTGCATCATTCACCAGTGCTTCCCTCCCGCCTCAGTCTCCCTAACAGAGATACTCTGCGCTGCATCATTCAGCAGCGCTGCACTCCTGCCTCAGTCTCCCTACATGGATCCTTCTGCACAGCATCATTCACCCTTGCTGCCCTCCCTGTCTCAGTCTCCCTTCATGAATCCTTCTGCACTGCATTATTCACCAGTTCTGCCCTCCCTGCCTCAGTCTCCCTATATGAATCCTTCTGCACTGCATCATTCACCAGGACAGCCCTCCCCGCCTCAGTCTCCCTACATTAATACTTCTGCACTGCATCATTCACCAGTGCTGCCCTCCCCGCCTCAGTCTTCTTACATTAATCTTTATGCACTGCATCATTCACCAGCGCTGCCCTCCCCACCTCAGTCTCCCTACATGAATCCTTCTGCACTGCATCATTCACAAGCAGTGACCCCCTTGCCTCAGTCTCCCTACATTATTCAGTCTCCACTGCATCATTCACCAGTGCCACCCTCCCTGCCTCAGTCTCTCTACAATAATCCTTCTGCATTGCATCATTCACCAGTGCTGTCCTCCCGGTCACAGTCTCCCTACATTAACTTTTCTGTACTGCATCGTTCACCAGCGCTGCCTTCCCTGCCTCAGTCTCCATACATTAATCCTTCTGCATTACATCATTTGCAGCAACGTCTGCCATTTCTGTCTCCCTATATTAATCTTTCTGCATTGCAACTTTGACTAATGCTGCCTTCTCTGCCTCAGTCTTCCTACATTAATACGTTTTCACTACATCATTCACCAGTGCTGCCCTCCCCACATCATCCTCCCTCCATTAATCCTTCTATACCATATCATTCACCAGCACTGCCCTCCCCACATTGTTACTTCTGCACTGCGTCATTCACCAGTACTGCCATACTTGTCTCAGTCTCCCTACAATAATACTTCTACGCTGCATCACTTACTAGTGCTGTCTTTCCTGCCTTTGTCTCCCTTCATTAATCCTTCTGCACTGCATCATTCACCAATGGCACCCTCCCTGATTCAGTCTCCCTACATTAATACTTCTGCTGCATCACATGCCTACTGCTGTCACCCCTGTTTGTCTCCATCATTAATCCTACTGCACTGCATCATTCACCAATGCTGCCCTGCCGGCCTCAGTCTCCCTACATTAATACTTCAGTGCTGCATCAATCACCAGTGCTGCCCTCCTTGCCTCAGTTTCCCTATATTAATACTTCTGCACTGCATCACTCACCAGCACTGCCCTCCCCACCTCAGTCTCTATGCATTAATCCTTCTACACTGCATCATTCACCAGCACTGTCCACCCTGCCTCAGTATCCCTTCATTAATTCTTCTGCAGTGCATCATTTAGCGGTGCTGTTCTCCATGCCTCAGTCTCCCTACATTAACACTTCTGCAGTGCTTCATTTAGCAGTGCTGCATTCCTCACCTCAGTCTCCCTACATTAATACTTCTGCACTGAATCATTCACCCTTGCTGCCCTCCCTGTCTCCGTCTCCCTACATGAATCCTTCTGCATTGCATTATTCACCTGTGCTGCCCTCCCTGCCTCAGTCTCACTTCATTAATACTTCTGCACTCCATCTTTCACCAGCGCTGCACTCCCCGCCTCAGTCTCCCTACATTATTCAGTCTCCACTGCATCATTCACCAGTGCCACCCTCTCTGCCTCAGTCTCCCTACATTAATCCTTCTGCATTGCATCATTCACCAGTGCTGTTCTCCCAGTCACAGTCTCCCTACATTAACTTTTCTGTACTGATTCATTCACCAGCGCTGCCCTCCCCCCCCAGTCTCCCTTCATTAATCCCTCTACGCCGCATCATTCACCATCGCTGCCCTCCCCACCTGAGTCTCCCTACATTAATACTTCTGCACTGCATCATTCACTAGCACTGCCCTCTCTGCCTCAGTTTCCCTACTTGAATCCTTCTGCACTGCATCATTTACCAGTGCTGCCCATCCCACTCAGTCTCCCTACATGGATCCTTCTACCTGCATCATTCACCAGCGCAACCCTCCCTGCCTCAGTGTCCCTACATTATTCCTTTTGCACTGCATCATTCACCAGTGCCACCCTCCCTACCTCAGTCTCCCTACATTAATCCTTGTGCATTGCATCATTCACCAGTCCTGTCCTCCCTGTCACAATCTCCCTACATTAACTTTTCTGTACTGCATCATTCCAGCACTGCCCTCCCCACCTCAGTCTCCCTACATTAATCCTTCTACACTGCATGATTCACCAGCTTTGCCCTCCCCACCTCAGTCTCCCTACATTAATTCTTCTGCAGTGCATTATTTAGCGGTGCTGTTCTCCCTGCCTCAGTCTCCCTACATTAACACTTCTGCAGTGCTTCATTTAGCAGTGCTGCATTCCCCACCTCAGTCTCCCTACATTAATACTTCTGCACTGAATCATTCACCCTTGCTGCCCTCCCTGTCTCAGTCTCCCTACATGAATCCTTCTGCATTGCATTATTCACCTGTGCTGCCCTCCCCGCCTCAGTCTGCCTACATTAATACTTCTGCACTGCATCATTCACCAGTGCTGCCCTCCCTGCCTCAGTGTCCCTACATGAATCCTTCTGCACTGCATCATTCACCAGGACTGCCCTCCCCGCCTCAGTCTCCCTACATTAATACGTCTGCACTGCATCATTCACCAGCGCTGCCCTCCCCGCCTCAGTTTACCTACGTTAATACTTCTGTACTGGCATCATTCACCAGCGCTGCCCTCCCGCCTCAGTCTCCCTACATTAATACTTCTACACTGCACCATTCACCAACGCTGCCCTCCCTGCCTCAGTCTCCCCACATTAATACTGCTGAACTTCTTCATTCACCATTGCTGCCCTTCCTGTCTCAGTCTCCCTACATTAATCCTTCTGCACTGCATCATTCACCAGTGCTGCCCTCCCCGCTTCAGTCTCCCTATATGAATACTTCTGCACTGCATCATTCACCAGCGTTGCCCTCCCCGCCTCAGTCTCCCTACATTAATCTTTCTGCACTGCATCATTCACCAGTGCTGCCAACCCCACCTCAGTCTCTCTACATTAATACTTCTGCACTACATCATTCACCAGCGCTGCACTCCCTTCCTCAGTCTCCCTACATGAATCCTTCATCACTGCTTCATTTACCAGTGCTGCCCTCCCCACCTCAGTTTCCCTACATGAATCCTTCTGCACTGCATCATTCACCCTTGCTGCCCTCCCTGTCTCAGTCTCCCTACATGAATCCTTCTGCACTGCAATATTCCCCAGAGCTGCCCTCCCAGCCTCAGTCTCCTTACATTAATACTTCTCCACTGCATCATTCACAACTGCTGCCCTGCCTGCCTCAGTCTCCCTAGATGAATCCTTCTGCACTGCATCATTCACCAGGACTTCCCTCCCTCTCAGTCTCCTACATTGACGGTTTCTGCTTCTTCTTCACAGCGGCCCCTCCCCTCAGTCTCCCTACATTAATACTTCTGAACTGCATCATTCACCAGCGCTGCCCTCCCCACCTCAGTCTCCCTACATTAATACTTCTGCACTGCATCATTCACCAGCGCTGCCCTCTCTGCCTCAGTCTACCTACTTGAATCCTTCTGCACTGCATTATTTACCAGTGCTGCCCTCCCCACCTTAGTCTCCCTTCATGAATCCTTCTGAACTGCATCATTCACCAGCTCTGCCCTCCCTGCCTCAGTGTCCCTACATTATTCCTTTTGCACTGCATCATTCACCAGTGCCACCCTCCCTACCTCAGTCTCCCTACATCAATCCTTGTGCATTGCATCATTCACTAGTGCTGTCCTCCCTGTCACAATCTCCCTACATTAACTTTTCTGTACTGCATCATTCACCAGCACTGCCCTTCCCGCCTCAGTCTCCCTACATTAATCCTTCTACACTGCATCATTCTGCACCTTGCCCTCCCGCCTCCTCTCCCACATTAATGCTTCTGAACTGCTTCATTTCACCATTGCTGCCCTCCTGTCTCAGTCTCCATACATCAATGCTTCGCTCATCATTCTCCGGTGCTGCCTTCCCCTCCTCAGTCTCCCTACATGAATACTTCTGCACTGCACCATTCACCAGGACCGCCCTCCCCGCCTCATTCTCCCTACATTAATACTTCTGTACTGCATCATTCAGCCCTCCCCGCCTCAGTCTCCCTGCATTAATCCTTCTACACTGCATCATTCATCAGTGCTGCCCTCCGTGCCTCAGTCTCCCTATATTAGTACTTCTGAACTCCTTCATTCACCATTGCTGCCCTCCCTGTCTCAGTCTCCCTACATTAATATTTGTGCACTGCATCATTCACCAGTGCTGCCCTCCCTGCCTCAGTCTCCCTACAGGTACATTCTGCACTGCATCATTCTCCAGCGCTGCCCTCCCCGCCTCAGTCTCCCTACATTAATCTTTCTTCTCTGCATCATTTACCAGCGCTGCCCTCCCCACCACAGTCTCCCTAATTAATACTTCAGCACTGCATCATTCACCAGCGCTGTCCTCCCCGCCTCAGTCTCCCTACATTAATACTTCTGAACTGCTTCATTCACCATTGCTGCCCTTCCTGTCTCAGTCTCTCTACATTAATCCTTCTGCACTGCATCATTCACCAGTGCTGCCTTCCCCGACTCAGTCTCCCTACATGAATACTTCTGCACTGCATCATTCACCAGCGATGCCATCCCCGCCTCATTCTCCCTACATTAATCTTTCTGCACTGCATCATTCACCAGCGCTGCCATCCCTGCCTCAGTCTCCCTACATTAATCCTTCTGCATTGCATCATTCACCAGTGCTGTCCTCCCGGTCACAATCTCCCTACATTAACTTTTCTGTACTGCATCGTTCACAAGCGCTGCCTTTCCCGCCTCTGTCTCCGCACCATAATCCTTCTGCATTGCATCATTTGCAGCAACGTCCTCCATATCTGTCTCCCTATATTAATATTTCTGCATTGCAACTTTGACTAATGCTGCCTTCCCTGCCTCAGTCTTCCAACATTAATGCTTTTGCACTTCATCATTCACCAGTGCTGCCCTCCCCGCATCAGTCTCCCTACACTAATCCTTCTATACCATATAATTCACCAGCACTGCCCTCCCCACATTGATACTTCTCCACTGCATCATTCACCAGTACTGCCATACTTGCCTCAGTCTCCCTACATTAATACTTCTGCACTGCATCACTTACTAGTGCTGTCCTCCCTGCCTTTGTCTCCCTTCATTAATCCTTCTGCACTGCATCATTCACCAGTGCCACCGTCCCTACTCCAGTCTCCCTACATTAATACTTCTGCACTGCATCACTTACTAGTGCTGTCCTCCCTGCCTTTGTCTCCCTTCATTAATCTTACTGCACAGCATCATTCACCAATGCTGCCCTGCCTGCCTCAGTCTCCATACATTAATACTTCAGTTTTGCATCAATCACCAGCGCTGCTCTCCTTGCCTCAGTTTCCCTATATTTATACTTCTGCACTGCATCACTCACCAGCACTGCCTCCCCACCTCAGTCTCTATATATTAATCCTTCTGCACTGCATCATTCACCAGCACTGTCCACCCTGCCTCAGTCTCCCCACATTAATTCTTCTGCAGTGCATCATTTAGCAGTGCTGTCTTCCCTGCCTCAGTCTCCCTATATTAATACTTCTCCACTGCATCATTCACGAGCACTGCACTACCCACCTCAGTCTCACTACATGAACCCTTCTGCAGTGCATCATTCAGCAGCGCTGCTCCCCCTGCCTCAGTCTCCCTACATTAATCCTTCTGCATTGCATCATTCACCAGTGCTGTCCTCCCTGTCACAGTCTCCCTACATAACTTTTCTGTACTGCTTCATTCACCATCGCTGTCCTCCCCCCTCAGTCTCCCTAAATTAATCCTTCTACACTGCATCATTCACCAGTGCTGCCCTCCGTGCCTCAGTCTCCCTATATTAGTACTTCTGAACTCCTTCATTCACCATAGATTTAGATTTAGATGCACTAATTATCCTTATAACAAAATAGTGCAGCTATTCACATGCATAGTAGCCCCGGTGATACAATAATAATAATAATAATAAATCTTTTTATAATAAGTGCAATTCAACAAGTATCAAAACACTTTTACAGAGATTAAAAAAAATGAAATTTAGCAATAAAGCTCCTCACTTTAAAAGAACAGTCAAATATTAGTCAACTAAGATGGTCAGTGAAAATAAATGCTTTTTAGAGCTGCTTTAAAGCTCTTCACAGTAAGGCACCCTTAACCCGATGAGGCAGAGAATTCCTCAGGGTAGGAGCTGTGAAAGCAAATGTTAGAGCCCCAGAGGTCTTCAAATCAACCCTGGGAATCTCCAACAATCCCTCACTGGCAGAGCGCAGCATCCAGAGGGGACAGTAGGGACAAAAGAGATCTTGTAGGTAGCTTGGGCCCTATCTGTGTAGGGCTTTATAGGTCAGCAAGCCAACACTGAAGGTGATTTGCCACTGAACTGGCAGCCAGTGCAGTTTGTGCAACACAGGTGTGATATGGCTAGATCGAGACAGCCCAGCCAACAACTTGGCTGCAGCATTCTGCACCAGTTGCAATTGGTGACTATCTACCCCTAGTAGCCCTAGGTACAGGGCATTGAAGTAATTAAGGCAAGCAGTCACAAAGGTGAGGACCAAGATCAGAAGGTCACCAGGCGGAACCAGATGTCTAATCCAGGTGACATTCCTCAGATGGTAAAATGAGGTCTTGATGGCGAAGGACACCTGAGAGTTCAGATTCAACCCCTCGACATGAATAAAGACCAGATTTTGCACCTGTTCAGAAGTCACCAGCTGGCAACCACCAAGCAGAAGCCCAGTAGCCCATCCAGCTGAAGACCCTTCTATCAGACGGCCTAGGTCCACCACCAAAACCTCAGTCTTGACAGGATTCAGCTTCAACCAGCTGGCACTCATCCATTCCTGGATCTCGGAGAGACAGTTATTGAGCACAGAGACTGCATTGTCCTGATCCATTGTAAAGGACATGTATAGCTGAGTATCATCTGCATAGCAGTGAAAACTCAGTCCATACCATCTTACAATGTCTCCCAATGGCAGCATGTACACTGTAATTGTACCATGTTTTCTTGTATATATCTGTATGTTTGTCCAGACGTGGAGCTTTGCAAAGGAGTCTCCGACTCAAAGTTGTAATTCTGAAACTTTAATAAATAAATAAAATTAGCATAGGTGACAATACAGAGCTCTGGGGAACCCCTACATGGCAGAAAGAAAGCATCAGAGGAATAAATTCCTAATGTTACTCTCTGAAACCTGCCAGTGAGTAATAAATGAAACTATCTGAGGACTGTCCCTGATCATTCACAGAGCACCCACAGGTGCTCACACGACGTGATCCATGGTGTCAAATGCTGCAGAGAGATCAAGGAGGACTAAGATGGAAAGAGACCTCTGATCTCTCACTATCAGGAGATCATTGAGCACCTGAACAAGGGCGGTCTCAGTGCTACACCCTCTTCGTGAATCTCGACTGGAGAGGATCATAGATGTCATGGATGGTAAGGTGATCCTCCAGCTGCAGCATGACCACCTGCTCAGTAACCTCACCCACAGAGGGCAGATTAGCGAGACAGTCCGGCTGAGAAAAGATTTCTAAGTAAGGAATCACCACTGCCTCCTTCAAGGAGTCAGGGGAATCACCAGTCTCTTAGTGAGCACTGGACTGTCTCTGCAAGGACTGGGCTGATGACCTCAATGCACCTCATAAGGAGTCGGGTTGGTCCCGGCTTCAAACTACAGCAGGTCGGTTGCATACTCTGGATGATCTTCATGACATTCACAATTGCTGGCTGTTCAAAAACCAACCAGAAAAAAATGAGGCTCAGGGACCTCCCACTGATTACCGTAGTGCCCATTGGAATGTGCTGCATGGATCTCTGATCAGAAGTCATTAACCTTATCTGCAAAGAAGTGAGCAAACTCATCAAATTTATCTTGCAACAAGGCTCTTCAGACCTGCAGACAGGCTGGATTGCACAGCCTGTCCACAGTTTGAAAGAGCTGAGCTGGTCAGTTCCATGCTGCAGTAATCACCCCAGAGAAGAATTCTGCCTTCTTGCGGGAGACAACTGATTGATAGCCCAAATAATGGGCCATAAACCTGAGTCTGTCAGCACTGAGACTAGATTTCAACCAGGAACGTTCCATCCTTTGCCCCACTCTCCTCATCTCCCCTCACAGTCCCATCAAACCACAGGACTGAGGGTGAAGGGTGAGGGGCAAACATGGACAGGAGCAATAGAGCCTTGCACCTCTACCACAGCCTTATTATAGGCCTGTACTAGGGCATCTGGACCCCACTCACATTTGGATACCCTGAGAGATCTAGTACCACTGTTAGGCCTTCTAGGGCCACATCCCTCAAAGGGCGGTACCAGACCAACTCCACAGAATCAGGCCTATATGGGGGAGCCCAGAAATTGAAGCTAACAGTGCAATGGTCAGACCAGATGACAGGTTACTATATAGTACTGTAATGATTGTTGTCTATATCTAATCCAGATTAAGTAGTGTATAAAATGACCACAGGTAAGGTGTATAAAAAGTCTCGCTAGGGGATGTGACATTAGGCCCATTCCAGAGTTGTTCAGAAGCTTGTTGGACATAGCAGGGGAAGGATCTCACTCCTCTCCTGATGGACGGAGAGGCAGAGCACTTAAGACAGAAAATAGAGTTAACCCAATGGTGTAGATGGCTGAGGCACCCAGAGCCTTACCCTCTACTGTGCTGCCAACAATGGGGTAAGGATCTAGCTGCAGTCCTCAGGAGTTGGCCAATGGGAGGTTGGATGAGCATCCAATAGACTGCTCTCCTCCTCTGGGGAGGGTTATAGTTTCCTGGGGTTGGGATTGAGTTCAGGTCACTGAGGTGAGGTTGGACTGCTCTCCTCCTCCAGAAGGAGGGTTGTGGTTTCCTGGAGTTGGAATTGAGCACAGGTCGCTGAGGGAAGTTGGATGAGCATCTGATAGACTGCTCTTCTCCTCCAGGTGTAGAGTTGTGGTTTCTCTGGCTATCAGTGACATACAGTGGAGGCTGTGTGTGCTTCAGCTGGGGCACTGTAGCAAGGCAGAGGTGAAGGCAGACATCTGTGGGTCAGATGCAGCATGTGTCCATGCCATGCCTCTGGGGGGCAACACCATAAAATTGAAAACACGGCCTCCAGCTGATGATGACTGAAGGAAACAGAATGAAAAAGTCTGGAAACAGATGGAGGACAGATTTAACTGTATATTAACTTGGAAAGTTGTCACTAAGTGTAATCCTACAGATTGGGGTTTACTATAATGTCTTCCTGGGACCCCAATGCCTACTGTCAGGTTGGTGTCTCAACTTAGTGTTATTCTGTGTATTTGCGTGAGCATGCCTTTATTAAGCCTCTGCGCTACTACCTTAAGAAAATAGCTAATCTTGTTAAGAAAATGGTTTGTGCTAGGTCCAAGCAGTTTAGGGATAGCAGCCAGCCAAACAGTGTGTAGTTTCTCCATTCTGCAGTCACTACTTGTGCAGAGGAGCTCACATATATCCTGTAATTATTTACAGTTTGTGCTTTATTACATTACAGCCAGAAAAGTTGTCTAACCTGCTTTAATTGCAGCTCTGCTGTCAGAATGGAAGCCACCATGTGAGGTCTGCTACTTGCAGTAACTGGACCAATAGAACCACTGGGGACCTAAACTGGATCCTGTCCCCAGGGGTGTTGTGGGAAGGAAATTCTATAGTCTTGTAGTTTTATTCAGTTAGAGCCCAAATGGACCTGGAGGGGGAGCTCTTACTGTGACTGACAGCTCCTTTAGCCAGTCAAACCTTTGGACTGGCAAGGGAAATGCCCTGCATGCCAAGAAACAGTGGATCAGTTAGAGTTGCAGGTTGAAGTATGAACAGCTCGAGCTTTCGAGCAGCTGCTCCCAGAAGGAGCGTAGGGGAATTGGCAGGAAGAGGCTCATCTTGCCTTGCTGTCATTTTTCTCCTGCATTGAACTGCCTGATTGCAGAGGTCAGACTTGTCTGATTCCATCCTGGAACTGTGGCAGAAGAGAAGTTGTTTGTTAGTGCCATTTGTGATTTGGACCGAAGACTTGCTCCTGAAGAGATCGGCCTAGTTTGTGTGTGAGATATACTCGGTTTGAAAGGTTTACACGGTAAAGCTGTTGATTTGCAATCAGACTGAATCCGAACTGTTTCCAGAAGTAGTTGCTGATTTGAATGTGCTGATTGTGTTCCATGTGTCGAGACTTGATTCCCCACAGAAGAACCTGTTACAACAGCTGGAGGCTTCAGCAGCAGAAAATCATAAACTTTGTTAGACTGCTTATCCTGTTTGGGCCCTGCCATTTTGGCCTAGGCTGCTACTCCTGTGCCAGAGACAGTTTTAGTGAGAGACTGGCACAGGATCCAGCCCTGCAAAACAAGATCACGCAGGATGCGACCATCCAGAGGTGCATCGTGGTCGGCCCAACTTCCCCATGCCAATCCAGTCATCACCACAAGATCTGATATCGCCAGCCTTGCAGCAGATTCCTGGTAGCGTGAGTACAAACCAGGGTAGCTCCCTGCAACAAAAGCTTAAATCATTGTGGTGCCATCTAATTGTCTGCATTTATTGGGTTTTGCAAATGACTGAGCCAACTGGCTTGGATTACAAATAATTTGGGTGTTTTGCATGTTGACTGCTTTTCTGTCTATCAAGGGCTACAATATAAGCTGCAATGCCGGCCACCCCGGACAACACTTCTGGCTAGCCAGGATTACCATCCTGGGTATCCAGTGTTGTGTGACTGTCAGATTGGGACTAAGAGTGCATGCAATCACTGAACACATTCGGATAGCTAATCAGTTGCCTAGATTCATGCCCCTACCTTGTTCACTAGTAAATAAACCTGATCGCTTGTTTTATGCTTAACCTGGCTAGCGTGAATATTATTAGTTGGTTTACAGTATTAAGATTGCACTGCTGTATTACTAACCTTATTTTACAGGGGTCTCCAGGACATCACAGCAGATCTAACCCTGGTGGTAAGTGTGACAGGTGTGAGCATATTATTATTTTATTACAGATTATGAATTTATTATTGTGTTAGACACTAGGAGGGTTGGTGGTGGTTATAGTTTCCCAGAGGGCTGTACCAGAGCAGATCTGCAACCCCAATACCATTTCTCTAGGTGGAGGCACTTTGTTAGTGATCTCTGACCCCTTAACCTGTGCATAGTCATACAGGCAGTAGTATCCCTTAGAATAGTGCTGCCTAGGGTTACAGGAAGTACTCCGCAAAAGTGCTATGAACTTTATCTGTTTGACAGTTTATTTTATTTTGAATAATCCTGACCATCTGGAAGAATAAAACCACACTGAGATGTGTTTCACTATACAATCTGTGTCTGAGCATCCTTCTGCGACCACCTTCTGCACAGTGGGTGGATACCCTCAGGGCCTTGCATGAGGGAGGTGCAAGCTCAAGTTAGAGAGAAACAGACACTGCCAGTCTCAAAGACAATAAATTGATGAAACTGGATGCCGGACATGGCAATGAGGCATACTTCACAACCTTCGAGAGGAGGGCTCGAGCGGTCACTGATCCAGAGATGTGGGTTAGCCCCATATCTCACAGATTGAGCACAATTGGCTTACAGCTTCATTGAAACCTGAGATACTGAGAACTATAATCAACTGAATAGGGAGATTCTGAGATATGACACTAGCGAAGAGACTTACAGGTAATGATTCTGGAACCTATGATGCCTGTGAACAGGCACACCTTGAGAGACCTATACACATCCAAAAGTCCTGCTAGCAAAATGGATCCGAATATAGGGAAGACAGTCCAACAGGAGGTGTTGAAGACACTGGTAATGTATCACTTTGTCAGCATGTTACCTGTGGAGATACAGATCAGGGTATGAGAACATTGTCCAGAAATGGGGTGAAGGTGATTGTATTGGTGGCTGGTTTCCAGATAGTCTGGTCTAATCTCTGCTGGAAAGGACCACCCAGAGGCACCGGAATGGTAAGACCACCCCATCCTGTAGACATTTGACCTCCTTTTAACCCTGATTTTAAGTCTAATAAGGGAGTAAGGCCCAGTCCTACAGAACTGATTTGCTACAATTTTCAAGGGGTGGGACACATTGCCAGAAAATGCCCAACAAAAGAGGGAAGAAATATGGCCACTCTCATCTGGCCTTAGCAAACTGGGAGTAGTACCTCACGTAGGTGGAAACTGGGAAATAGCAATTATAGGGCTTGATTGACTCTGGTATGCAGCAGACAGTGACATAGGCAGATATGATACCGAGTACCTATTCGAGAGGTTACAGCACTGGGGTAACCTTTGTGCATGGAGACACCAAGTACTAACCCACCACCCAGGTGGCAGTGAAGGAAAAGAGGCAACATCAGCCATTAACTTTGAGGGTGGTACCAACGCTACCAGTACCTATTATCCATGGAAATGTCTTTCCATGGTTTTCAGCCCTTATTGCAGAGTTAACCAGTGTATCTCCAGCAGTGGTCCCAAGAGCAGAGGCCGGAAGAGCCTACCTTGGGTGACACAAGAGCACAGGCCTGTAAAGAACCTACTTGGGTGACATTTCCCTTTTGATGAAAAAATGTCTTTCATTTCCCAAGAAAAGTCAATCAGTCCCAAGGACATTGGAAGAGGAACAAGAAGCAATGGACCCAGACCCATAATGAAACTGATTGTGTTGATCCATACATGGACCCAGACCCATAATGAGACTAATTGTGTGGATCCGGACATGGGCTCAGACCCATAACGAGACTGATTGTGTGGATCCAGAGATGGGCCCAGACCCATAACAAGACTGGTTTTGTGGATACAATGGGACCCAGACCCATAACAAGACTAATTGTATGGATACAATGGGACCCAGACCTATAACAAGAATGATTGTGTAAATACAATGGGACCCAGACCCATAACAAGACCAATTGTGTGGATGCAATGGGACCAGACCCATAACAAGACTGATTGTGTGGATACAATGGACCCAGACCCATAACAAGACTGATTGTGTGGATACAGACATGGGTCCTGACCCATACCAAGACTGATTGTGTGGATACAATGGGACCCTGACCCATAACAAGACTAATTGTGTGAATACAATGGGACTATGACCCATAACAAGACTGACTGTGTGGATACAATGGGACCCTGACCCATAACTTGACAGAATGTGTGGCTACAGACATGGACCCAGACCCATAACAAGACTGATTGTGCAGATCCAGACATGGACCCAGACCCATAACAAGACTGATTGTGTGGATACAGACATGGGTCCAGACCCATACCAAGACTGATTATGTGGATACAATGGGACCCTGACCCCATAACAAGACTAATTGTGTGAATACAATGGGACTATGGCCCATAACAAGACTGGATTGTGTGGATAAAGTGAGACCCTGACCTATAACAAGACTGATTGTGTGGATACAATGGGACCCTGACCCATAACAGGACTGATTGTGGATACAATGGGACCCAGACCCATAACAAGACTGATTGTGTGGATACAATGGGACCCAGACCCCATAACAAGACTGATTGTGTAGATGCAATGGACCCAGACCCATAACAAGACTGTGGATACAATGGGACCCAGCTGCATAACAAGACTGATTGTGTGGATACAATGGGACCCAGAACCATAACAAGACTGACTGTGTGGATACAGTGGGACCCAGACCCATAACAAGACTGATAGTGTAGATTCAGACATGGAACCAGACCCATAGCAAGACTGAGTGTGTGTGACTACAGACATGAACCCAGAGCCATAACAAGACTGATTGTTTGGATACAGACATGGACCCAGACCCATAACAAGATTGATTGTGTGGATACAATGGGACCCAGACCCATAACAAGACAGATTGTGTGGATACAATGGGACCCAGACCCATAACAAGACTGATTTGTGAGGCTGCAATAGGACCGAGACCCATAACAAGACTGACTGTGTGGATACAATGGACTAGACCCATAACAAGACTGATTGATACAGTGGATCCAGACCCATAACAAGACTGATTGTCTGATACAACGGACCCAGACACATAACAAGACTGATTGTGTGGATACAGACATTGTAACATTTAGTGTTGGTGTGCATGATGAACAGGTTGAAGATGTCACTCTTAGAGCTGCTATTAATGAAGTAGGGTTTAAACAGGAGAAAGGAAAGTGGAAGCCTTCTTATAGTATGACTGAAGGACTGCTTTATCATGTCTGTTTGCACACCGCACATGGCCTGCAAGGTAGAAAAACTAATGGTTCCTATCAAGCATAAAGCTGACTTACTGTATTTGACACATGATCTGCCTTTGGCAGGGCACACCAGAAGGGAACATACAGTACCTTAGCCTAGCTGTGCAGTGATTTTACTGGCCTGGAATACTTGAGCTGGTGACTTCCTATTGGCAAGATTGGGGAATGCTAAAAGGTGGCTGGTGTGGATAAAGGAAAGGGTGGCCCTGATGCCCTTACCTGTGATAACAACCCATTTTGAAAAGATTGTTATGGATGGTAGGTCCCCAGATAAAAGCACAGAAGGAACAGGCTTGTTCTGGTAATATGTGACTATGCCACAAGGTACCTTGAAGTCATGCCCCTGTGAACTGTGACATCCCCATAAGTTGATAAGGAATTTGCTAAAATATTTGGTTGGGTGGGGATACCTTAGGAAATTTTAACTGATCGGGGAGCAACTTTAATGCTGTGATGCTGAAAGAGCTCTATGAATTGCTGGGGATAGTTGCAGTGTGCACCTCTCCACACCACTCTCAAACAGATGTCCTGGTGGAGCATTCTAATAAAACTCTAAAGAAAATGCTCCAGCAGTTTGTGAGTGAGGAGAGCAATAACTGGGACCAGTATCTACCTTACCTGCTGTTTGCTTATAAAAAAAAGTACCACTGGTCTCTCTCCTTTCTAGCTTCTATATGGCAGATATCCAAGGGTTCCACTTGATGTTCTAAAGGAAAGCTGGGAGCACTATACAGACATTGGGTTGGAAATAGGTGCATACTTGGTAAACTTAAGGAAAAGACTACTGAAGTATCTTGTAGTATCCCAAAAACAAATGTTACAGTCATAGGTAATATGAAAAAAACCATTATGATAAAGGGACTGGGGAAAAGGTGTTTAAAGAGGGGACCAAGTTTTGTTGTTATCATCCTATGACAAGAAGCTTCATATGAAATGGCAAGGCCTACAAGGTATTAAAACAAACAGGTCCTCTAACCTATGAGGATGACACACCTGATAAACAAGCTAGGACTATCAAGTTAGCCTTTAAAAAGGGTGTTCAGGGTGGAAGAGAAACATAATCTCTCATAGTTTTGCTTGACTGTGGAGATGGAGAGTTACAGGTAGCACACGAAAGGTTGGAAAAGGGAGGTGTCTCAGATATGGTGCAAATCACTCCTCCTCTAACAGCTCTCCAGTTAGTAGAAACAGAGCATTTCTCCATGAGTATGGATCAGCACTCATAATAAAACCTGTGACAGCAGAGGGTGTTGAGCAAACAGCCGTATAAAAAGTACACCCATATGACAGAAGCCATACAGGTTACCCGAAAGATGAGGGAAGAGGCAATTAAGAAATCTGAAAATAGAGGAAATGGACATCATAGAATCCTTCAAAGTGCTTAGTCTTCCACGATTGTGGCAGTAGGGGAAAATGAAGGTGGGATATGGGTCTACCTTGACTTTCAAAAGGTGAATGAGGTGTCTGTCTTGATAGCTACCCTTAGGCAGTAAGGGAAAAGAGGTTGGCCTATGGAAAATTCAGGAAGTCTGAGAGAGAGAGAGCATGATGGATAGGAAAATTACCTAAGATTGGCTAGTGAGGCAAGTAAGAAAGGTGAGCAAAGGCATAGAAGGAACTGCAGATAGATGAAGGAATTAAGAAGGGGAGAAGGCTTTCTTTTGTTATATAAGTGAGAAAAGGGACAAGAAGGAAGGGATTGTTAGGCTTAAGAAAGGGGTGGAGTGGGTGGAGGATAATGGGGGAAAAGCAGAGATGCTAAATGAATACTTCTGTTCCATCTTCACCAGGGAGAAGGAGAGACTAATGCCTTCAGGAGGGAAAAGAGGAGAAGGGGAGGAGGGGAACACAGATGTAGCAATAGAGAAGGACAGAGTGAGAGAGAAGCTGCTAGCATTGAAAGTGGACAAATCACCAGGCCTGGATGGAGTACATCCAAGTGCACTAAAGGAACTGGCTGAGGAGGGGCTGGCAGCAGGGCCACTGGCAGACCTATTTAATAGTTCTCTAGAGAAAGGTGTAGTACTGCAGAACTGGAGAACAGCACATGTAGTGCAACTCCACAAATGCTGTCCCAAAGATGACCCAGAGAATTACAGACCAGTCACTGTGACCTCCATTGTGGGCAGGTTCATGGAGACCACACTAAAGGAAAGATTGGTGGAATACCTAAAGGAACATGGTCTCTAGGATGCAAGGCAGCATGGGTTCATGGGGGAGATCAAGTCAAACAAATCTGATTGACTTCTTTGTGTCACGAAGACAGTAGACAGCAGCCAAGGGGTAAACATCCTCTATTTTGATTTCAGCAAGGCCTTTGACTCTATGCTCCACAATAAACCTGGGAGAGCCAGTAAAGGCTTGAGCCAAGCTGGAGTCAAAGATGTGGCTTGGCTCATCTGCAGTGTTAAATTATGAGCCAGGAGCCAAGTCAAAGGACAGTTAATAATTTTTAATGAATGGTGCCCCCGTAACCTCCAGTTTGTTGCATTTTTTACCAGGGGTCAGGAGGATGATACAGATACCGCAGTTATTTCCTATACCCCATGTCTGTGGCACTGCGGAGTTGGGGAGCCATCCTGGTCAGATGCTTGGCTATTTTTTTTTTTTTCCTCCCTCTGGCTCAGGCCTCACAGATTGCTGCCTCCCTACAAGAAAAGCTCAAACTGCCAGCAGTCTCCCTAGTGCCATCAGGGTAGGAACTAGCACTGCACATGTGTGAGAGAGTCAAGGGACCCGGCTATTGGTTAACGGACATCGCCAGGGCAACGCCATCAAGACAACATACCAGTCTAAGCGGAGAGAGTCTGTCGACTCAGCCAACTACTGTGTTGTCATCATCGTTATTTCAATGAGCAGGGGAGAAGAGGCAGCAAGTTTAAAAACAAAAATTGAAGTAACATCGTCTACTCTATACTCTGCATTGCAATGCAGTCAAACTTCCTCACTGTAGTCACCCACCCCCATGATGTTGCTGGCAGCAGACTCAAGTGAACTCCTGGCTGTGTGTAGTGGACCAGACCGTGGAACTGACAAGTAGGCCCAAGGCACCCAGGCCTGGCCCAGCGGGTACAGTGGCACAGTGTGCACTGCACAAACACAATGCTGCTGAATTTGCAATCGGCAGCCCACTCTGGGCCAGTCACGGCAGGTAGCCGCAGAATGGAGTAGAGCAGAGAAAAAATGGCAACACTGGTGGTGAGTGACAACAGTAGAGTAGACATCTTATTGGTCTCTACAGTGGCTGAAGCAAATGTTGTGACATTCACTGTCTTCGTCAGCTTTCTAAAGCCAGACCCTTAGTTTGATAATGTTAAGGGAGGGAGGGGCAAGCAGGATGTGAATAAGACTGTACTATGGGAGGGAAGACAGAGCAGGATTTTGTATATTGTAAATAATACAAGACAGGGACACATGAAGTTTTTCCGCGTGCAGGGGACAGAGGATGAGCTTGGCTGGGTAACACTTTCATGCATTTATTACTAGCACCAGGAATTTAATCCCATTGGGTGTGCTATCAGTTTCCATGCAGGTCGTGAGGCAGCCATGCGCACTTCCACCTGGTGCCCTGCTTCTCTTAGAATGGCTAAGTAGTAATATTAGTTGATTCAAAACTGCACTGACTTTCAATTAAGTAGTGTTACTGCTGATTATGAGTAAGGTGTTATATTTCACTTTAATCAATAATTTGTTTCAATCCTGCAAGTTCGGCAGTTGTATAAATGTTGTGCAGTGCTGTACAAATAATGTTGGTGTGTGAAGGTTGGAGTTGAGGTTAATGCGAGTTTGAATTTGCAGTGATGTGCTGTCCCAGCTTTTAACCTCCTATTCATTTAATTTTGTTTGTCTCACAATGCTGGTTGAAGTCAGCTGGGTGCTCAGTCACAGTGTTGGTTGAAGCAAGCTGAGGACTCCTGTCTATCTCTGTGTCTATCTCAATGATGTTTTCACATACTAATGTCATCTTCTTCATTCCCACCAGTCCTGTAATGGGATTTGGACATATGAATGTTGTCTGCTTCATTCCCACTGGTCTTCCAATAAAATGGATATTTTGTGGTTTTAGTTTGTGCACTTTCCTGTGTTTTTGTAAAAGAAGGTGTGTAGTGTAAGCTACAGTGCACGCTGTGCATGAGTGGACAAAGTCTGATTAAATAATATAAAACAGCATGTCATAGCTGGCTATGAAGGTGGACACAATTTTGGCTAGCGTGCAAACAGCTGACATGCTACAGCTGAAAATATGTGTCTGGCTAATGGGTTACTTACCTTGTGTTAGCCACTACAGTAGTTTGCCATTGAATGGGTGTCATATCGATGTGCCCTGATGTCATTGACTTAGTTCTCTATAACAGCTAAGGGCTGAAATAAGGCTGCTCAGATGGGAGCTGGGGAGGATGGTGTGGGAAGTCAAAAGAACAGAACAGTGGAGGGAAGGCAAAGGGTGATGCTCACGGAGTGATGTCATCATGCAGGGACAGGAGTGGGAGGAGAACCCAGATACAGGAGCACTCTTCCTCGAGAACTAGAGATTCCAGGGTGGAGGAATGGCAAGTGATAAGAGGATGGGGTGGGAATGTAAGAGCAGCATCAGGGGTGGGAATTTGTAAAGGGGTGCCTTTATTGAACAGATTTGCGCCACTGTCTGGAAGGAGAAAGAGGTCAGCAGAAGGTGAGGTAGGTGGTCAGGTTGAGCCAAGGTTGAGAGTAGGAGTACAGGGGAGGGTGAGGGAACTAATCAGGCTGGGCAGGAAAGAATATGCAGGCAAAATGGAGTAGAGGATGGGGCAAGGGAGAGAAAAGGAACGGAAGAGGGCCGGGGAAACTGAAAGCAGATACAGATAGTAAGAAGGGGAGGGGCAGATTGGGAGATGGAAAAACATTTATGAGGATAAATTGTGGATGTGTAGATAGGTTTTCCAGGGTGCAGAGGGAGCCGTTAGGTGAGGCAGCAGCTAGTACTGAAGGTAAGAAAGGAAGGATGGGGAACAAGGATGCAGGGGATGGAAGGGTGGCAATCGTAGGGGACTCCATAATTAGGGGTATTCAATGGGGAAGGAAAGGGGACTCAGATGCAAGCAGGAGGGTGGTTTGTATGCCGGGGATGACAGCGGGGAAGGTGGGCCCAAGAATAAGGGAAATAGTAAGAGCAGTTGGAGGAAAACCTAATTTAGTTATACATTTGGGAACCAACGACCTAGCTGGGGAGGAGGTTAAGGTAGTGCAAAGTAGGTTCTGGGAGTTAGGGAATATATGTAGGGAGGAAGTTAGTTAACTGGCCTTCTCAGAGGTGATACCAATACCAAGGGCCAGCACAGCTAGGAAAAGACGAATAGAGGATTTTAATGACTGGCTGAGGAAATGTTGCAGGAGGAGATGTTCATCTGTTGGGGACTGGAAGGAGACCTGGTCAAACAAAGCACTTTTTCACCAGACAGGCTATACCTCAGTAAAGAGGGTTTGAGGGTACTGGGGCAAACTGGTAGAATACATAACCACTACATTTAATTGAAACTACTGGAGGGCCGTGGGTAGCAATTCCACAGACTCTGAGAGGAGGTGGTCAGTGACCCCTCCCAAGTGATAAGAGGTCTGGAGGGAGGAGAAAATACATGGTTAGCAAAGGGTGAAATGGTGAGGAACACATAAGGGTATGAGCAGGGGTGCACACAGAGGAGATCAATGTGAATAGAAGAAACAAGGGAAGAGAAGGAAGGTCAGACTCTAGGTGGAGGTTAGTGTCTCTGAATGCGCGGAGTCTTGGAAACCAGATGGATGACCTGCAGGCACTATTAGCAGACAGGAGGGTGGACATAGCTGCAGCAACCGAGACTTGGGCAACATCATACCATGACTGGGACCTTGCTATCCCTGGATATAAACTATACCAGGAGGGACAGAGTAGTTGGGAAGGGGGGAGGGGTGGCAGTTTATATCAGGAGGGAATAACTTGCATGTGGGAGGAGTCTGAGGAAGGGGAGGTGGAGGCATTATGCATTCAGTTAAAGTCCAATACAGGGAGAAAGGTGAGGTTGGGGGTGGTTTAGAGACCACCCAGTCAAGATGAGGAGAGAGGCAGGGAACTGATCTCACAAATTTTGGAAGCTGCAAGGAAAGGAGAGGTGATAATTGTGGGGGACTTCAACATGCCCAAGGTGGACTGGAGGATACCATCCACAACATGTGCTAAGAGTCAGGTGATCCTGGAAGGGCTGCAGAGTGGGTTCCTGACTCAAGGCATCACTGAACTAACAAGAGCTGATGCTATTCTTGATCTGGTGCTCACAAATAGGGAGCATGTACCGGAAATAATGGTCAGGAGCCACTGGGTGGAAGTGACCATTGCACAGTGTGGTTCCATTTGGATATGGGCAGGGAAAGCATCCCGACTAAACCAAAATATTAGGTTTCAGGAGGGATGGACTTCAGGAAAATGGGTGAGGTTCTAAGGAGCCATCTGGTTGGCATCAAAGCAGATATGGGGGTGGACCAAAAATGGTCCATCATTAAGGAAGGAATACTGGTTGCCACAGATGAGTGTGTTAGGCTCAGGGGAAAGAACACAAGGGCCCAAACTCCCAGCTGGTTCAGTTCTGGGGTTGCCAAGGCAGTAAGGGAAAAGAGGTTGTCCTACAGAAAATTCAGAAAGACCAAGAGAGAGGTAGATAGGGAAAATTACCTAAGGTTGGCTAGTGAGGCAAGTAAGGAAGTCCAGCGAGCAAAGGCACAGAAGGAGCTGCAAACTGCTGAAGGAATTAAGAAGGGGGAGAAGGCTTTCTTTCACTATATTAGTGAGAAAAAGGACACAAAGGAAGGGATTGTTAGGCTTTAGAAAGGGGTGGAATGGGTGGAGGATAATGGAGGAAAAGCAGAGACACTAAATGAATACTTCTTTTCTGTCTTCACCATGGAGAAGGATGGACCAGTGCCTTCAGGAGGGAAAAGAGGAGTGGGCGGGGAGGGAAACATAGACATAGTGATAGAGGAGGACAGAGTGAGGGAGGGTCTTCTGGCATTGAAAGTGGACAAATCACCAGGCCTGGACAGAGTACATCCAAGGGTACTAAAGGAACTGGCTGGCAGGGCCACTAGCAGACCTATTTAATAGTTCACTAGAGTCAGGCATGGTACCACAGGACTGGCAACTAGCATATGTAGTGCCCTTCACAAAAGTGGTCCCAAGGATGATCCAGGGAATTACAGACCAGTCAGTCTGACTTCCATTGTGGGCAAGCTCTTGGCGACCATACTAAAAGAAAGGTTGATGGCATATCTAGAGGACCATGGTCTCCAGGATGAGAGGCAGCATGGGTTCATGGGGAGAGCGTGTCAATCAAATCTGATTGACTTCTTTGATTGTGTCACTAAGACAGTAGACAGGGGCCAGGCAGTAGACATCCTCTAGCTTGATTTCAGTAAGGCCTTTGACTCTGTACCATATAAAGGTTGACTAGGAAGTTGGTGGATCTCAGAGTTGGGGGAGAAGATGGTCAGATGGATGGAAAACTGTCTGAGGACAGAACCCAGAGGGGGTGGTGGTGGGGGAGAGTTATCTGGCACCAGAGATATAACCAGTGGGGTCACACGGCTCTGTGCTGGGGCCAGTGTTGTTCAATGTCTTGATCAATTATATTGGGGATGGTATTAAAGACAAAATGTGCCTATTCGCAGATGACACCAAGCTTTGTGGGAGAGTGACACAGCTGAAGGGATACAGGACCTACAGGAAGATCTGGAGAAGCTGGGGAGGTGGTCCAAGATCTGGCAGCTTGGCTTTAATGCCAAGAAATGTAAAGTTATGCATATTGAGCCAAGAATCCCAGGATAGAGTATTACCTGGGTGGAGTCCTAGAGCTGCTTCAGAGGAGGAGAAGGACCTGAGAATGATGATCACTAGTGACCTGAAGCACTCCACGAGTGCAAGAAAGAGCAGCAAAGACCAACAAGATACTGGGATGTATAGCTAAGAGGATCAGTAGTAGGATAGAGGAGGTTATACTGCCCTTGTACAGGTCACTGGTAAGGCAGCATCTAGAGTATGGAGTTCAGTACTGGTGCCCATCACAAACCCACTCAACAGGTCAGCCCTCTGCTCCCACAGTGCCAACCTCTGAGCACAGTCTTGTGAACAGTTAACAGAACAAGGTAACCCTCTTGTCTGTTTTGTGGGTTTGAAACAACCTTTGGTCTCAAGTCTTGGAGGGATTCAAACTGTGAACCTCTTACCAGTGTACCCAATGCACAGGCTCAGATAATTCTGTCTTTGGGGGGCCAGATATCTTTGCCTATGGGCACCTAACGAGGTGTACAAAAATGAACCCTTAAAAACTGCAATAAAATACCTCATATTAAACCCCTTACCTTTTTCCAGTTTGGTATCACAATTCAAGTTTATGCCCAGTGTCTGCTTTAACCACATATATTTCACTTGCAAAAGGAGGAAATTCAAAGACAGACCAAGTAGGCTCTAAAAATAGAGTTTTACTAAAATAGATAAGACATAAAATACAGAACCAATATCACAAGAACATACAATCTTTTAAAAGAACAAGGTTTTAACAGTGCAATTCCTACTACAATACTTAGATATGTCTCTCTCTCTAAATACCTGCTTCAAGTGCTCAAAGATGTTTCTTTGTCAGAGTGTAGATCAAAAGTGTGTCTCAAGGAGAAAAAAGAATACTCTTAAACAACTGTATTTGCCAACTCCTTTGTGTGGGGTCACCTAGCTCCTCCCTCTCAGAATATAAAAAAAAAAATTATATCTATATGGAACAGGATGTCCTTTTAAGGTATTAACTTTCTGTGATCTCAGCACAACTCATTTATTTAAAATGACATTCTTTGATCTTATGATCAGCTTCCCCTTCCCAGGACATCAAAGCATCTTTTATGACTTCACACTACAACATCATAACATACTCTTCTTCCTCTAAGCATTATAAAAGTTTATGATTTTTCCTCTTAGCAACTATAGCTATAATTAACTCAGATAACCAGGAGATCCCTGATCAAGGCCTTTCTACTCTGTAATTAGTTCATGACCTTCCAGGTAACACCTGGTATCTAAAACCTTGTGTGTGTGTGTGTGTGAGAGAGAGAGTGTGTGTCATTCCACATGCTATTTCAACATTTCTCAGCTATGACAAATTAATAACATTTTTATTTTCAAAATGATAGAGTACTCAGAATTGGCTGTCCTCGTGTCACAATCCTCCTCCCTACCTAGACTGAATTTAGGGCTTTATCCCCTGCATGGGATGAGCTTCCCAAATCAGACAGGCCATCTGAATTCTGATTTCTGGCTCTAGCCCTATGTACGATTGTCAGATCATACCCTTGTAAAGCAAGACTCCATCTTCGCTATCTATCATTCATCTTTCCCATCTGCGTCAGCCAAACCAGAGGGTTGTGGTCAGTCTGTATCACAAAAGGCTGCCCATACAAGTATGGCTCCAACTTGTTTAGGGCCCACACTATGGCAAGACATTCTTTTTCCACAGTGGCATATGCTTGCTCCCTGGGAAGTAACTTCCTATTCAAGTATGCTATTGGGTGATCCCTCCCTTGGCTGGATGTCTGACCCAGTACTGCCCCAATACCCATGTCTGAGGCATCAGTCTGAACTATAAAGGGTTTGCTATAGTCAGGACTTGTCAAAACAGGAGCACTGCACAGAGCCTCCTTTAGTCTGGAAAAGGCTTCCTCACAGGCTGGGCGCCAGGTAATTTTCTTTGGCATCCTTTCCTTTGTCAAGTCAGATAGGGGAGTAGCCAGGGCACTGTAATTGGGTACAAATTCTCTGTAGTACCCTGCTGTCCCTAGAAAACTCCTGACCTGCTTCTGCATTTCCAGTCTGGGCCACACCTGGATTACCTCTACCTTTATTTGGTTAGGACAGAGCTGTCCCCAGCCTACCACATGCCCGAGGTATGCCACCTCCGATGGCCACCTGGCACTTCTCAGCTTTGACAGTGAGCCCAGCCCTCTGTATCCTGCCCAGCATTTGCCTAAGGTGGGATAGGTGTTCCTCCCAGCAGGTACTAAAGATGGCAGTGTCATCCAGGTACGCCACGGCGTACTCCTCAGCATCATTTAACACCTGGTTCACCAACCTCTGGAAAGTGCCCTGGGCGTTCTTCATTCTGAAAGGCATTACTTTGAACTCAAATAAGCCTAGCAGAGTGATGAAGGCCGACCTCTCCCTAGCTCTGTCTGTCAACTCTACCTGCCAATACCCATTGGTCAGGTCAATGGTCGTAAGGTAGGTCACCCCTCCCAACATATCCAGGAGTTTGTCCGTCCAGGGCATTGGGTGGGCATTGGACTTTGTGACTGTATTCAGTCCTCAACAGTCCACACAGAAATGAGTAGAGCCACCTGGCTTAGGCACAAGGACTACGGGTGAGGTCCGGGGCTGTGGGATCTCTGGATTACCCCTAAATTCAGCTTCTCCTCCACCTTCCTCCTAATGTCCTTTTGGACAGCCTCTGGCACCCGATATGCTGTCCACCGTATGGGTGTCTGTGTCTCTGTCTCCACATCGTGCATTGCTAAGGGGGTTAGTCCAGGCTTGGCACTAAATAATGGGGCAAAGTCTGCTAAAACCTCCCTTACTTTCTGGATCTGGTCCGGGGCCAGCTGGGGAGACAATTTTATTGCCTCCACAGAGGACTCCCACTTACTTTCCTCCAGCAAGTCCAGAAGGGGGTCTCCTTCATCCGTACCCTCCCCAGGACTACACACTGCAAACACCATGTCAGCGCTATCTGCATATGGCTTCATCATGTTGATATGGTACATCCTTTCTGTCTGTCTTCAGTCAGTAACTCCACAATGTAGTTCACGTCATTTACTTTCCTAATCACTTTGTACGGTCCTGCCCACTCAGCCTGCAACTTGTCTTTCGGACTGGAATAAGATGCCTGATTTCCTGACCCACCATGTATGAGCAAGCTTTGGCTCTGTGGCGTACCACACTTTTTTTGTTTCTGTTGGACAGCTGCTAGGTTGCTGTAGGCTGTCCCCATAAGCTCCTTCAGCCTTTCCCTAAACCTAAGGATGTGATCAACAATGGGAGTTCCTTGGATGGCTTGCTTGCCTCCCAGTCTTCCCAGATCAAGTCTAGGGGCCCACGTACCAAATGTCCATTTAAGAGTTCAAAGGGGGAAAATCCTGTCGACTCTTGGGACACCTCCCTGTATGCAAGCAACAGGTGGGGAAACTATTTCTCCTAGTCCCTCCCATGCTGTTCAACAAATGCCCAGAGCATTAACTTCAGGGTACCTTTGAATCTTTCCACAAGACCATTGGCTTGTGGGTGATACGGTGTCATGCATCTCTGCACCACCTGACACTTCTCCCATAAACATTTCATCAGGTCTGGCATGAAGGAACCCTCTCAATCGGTGATTACCTCCTGCAGAAACCCAACACGGGAGAAAATCCCAAGTAAGGCATCTGCCACTTTGTCTGTCCTCAGTGAGGATAGGGCGACTGCCTCTGGGTACCAGGTGGCATAATCCACCACAGTCAGGATAAATATCTTCCCTGAGGAGCTGGGGGTATTTAAAGGCCCCACAATACACATTCCCACCTTCTGGAATGACTCCTCCACTATGGGCAGTGGAATCAGGGCTGCTTGGGTTTTCTTGCCCACCTTCCGTATTTCTTGGCACCGGTTCATGTTGCCTCTGGCACTTCTGCGCCTCATGGTCTGCATCTTGGCATTCTCACTCTGTCTCACAGTCTGCCTCTCACTTCTCTCACTCCCTCTCCCTCTGGAACTCCAGCTCCATCCTGTGCAACTGAATTTGCAGCCTGAGTACTTTGAATCCAGGATACTGGTGACCTTCCCTGCTGCTGTGGCTCTTTGCTGGCACTGGCCCTGTTGTCCTCCTCATCAGATCTGGACGTGCACTGGCCGCTAGCCCTGCCACACTCGAGGACTGGTCCTTTTCAGTCATGATCTGTGACTCCTGCTCTGGGTATCTGCTACCATCAGGGCATCTATGAGACTCTGCTTGCTGGCTTTCACCTCGAATGGGACTCCTCTATTCCCGCACAACTGCTTTAAGTAGTCTACAATGTACCTGCTGCAGTTGGAAGCCATCTTCCCTGACTACTGCTACTCTGAATTGCACTTTAGAAAAAAAAAATGGGTAGGAACTTGACTGTATGCCAAGTGATATGGTTCTGTTTCCTTTTAAAATAAAACTGCCTTTTTCTTTCTCTGCAAGTGAGCTTACGGTCTCAAGTTGACACACTGAACAATAAAAGTTTGTGATACCAAAATTTTATCCACACCACTGCCAACCAATCTGTTACAAAGTGCTCAAAGATGTTTCTTTGTCAAAGTGTAGATCAAAAGTGTGTCTCACGGAGAAAAAAAGAATACTCTTAAACAACTGTATTTGCCAACTCCTTTGTGTGAGGTCACCTAGCTCCTGCCTCTCAGAATATAAAAAAAATTATATCTATATGGAACAGGATGTCCTTTTAAGGTATTAACTTTCTGCAATCTCAGCACAACTCATTTATTTAAAATGACATTCTTTGATCTTATGATCAGCTTCCCTTCCAGGACATCAAAACATCTTTTATGACTTCACACTACAACATCATAACCTACTCTTCTTCCTCTAAGCGTTATAAAAGTTTATGATTTTTCCTCTTAGCAACTACAGCTATAATTAACTCAGATAACCAGGAGATCCCTGATCAAGGCCTTTCTACTCTGTAATTAGTTCATGACCTTCCAGGTAACACCTGGTATCTAAAACCTGTGTGTGTGTGATTCCACGTGCTATTTCAGCATTTCTCAGCAGAGACAAATTCAATAACACATTTTTATTTTCAAAAAATGATAAGAGTACTCAGAACTGGCTGTCCTCATGTCACAGTGCCCACACCTCAAAAAGGACATTAACCTGCTGGAGAAGGTACAGAGGAGGGTTACACAGATGTTAGCCAGTCAGCAGGACAAGGCATACAAGGAGAGGTTGAGGGCACTGAACATGTACTCCCTGGAAGACAGGAGAGAGAGGGGACATGATTGGGACATTCAAGTACTTGAAAGGGATAAATAATGTTGATAAGGAAAGTCTCTTTAAGCTGAGTGGAAACCATATCATGAGAGGGCACAGTCTTGAGCTGGAGGATGAGAGGTTTAGGAGGGATGTCAAGAAGCACTTCTTCAGAGAAAGGGTGGTGGACACTTGGAATGCACTGCCAGAAGAAGTCATCTCGTTAAAGAAAGCAGCTTTAAGAGAGGCTGGGATAGGCATAAGAGGAAGATAAGAATCATGGATAGGGAGGATGGGAGGAGTGAGGAGGGAGGGCAGGGACATTAACTACAGCTGTGGACCCTGCAATACAAGCAGACTTGATAGACCAAATTGCCTTCTTCTGCTGGCTTCTTCATATGTTTGTATGTTAAAAAATGTTTATTGGCTACTGTGATAGAAACAATAAGCATTTGTCAATGCCGAACTCTCGCTTGCAGGTATTTGCAGTGGTGTTTGGCATGTATGGTGCTTTACCCTGATGCCCTGTGCGATTGCTGGTATTTGCACAATAAATTGTCAGCATGACCTTTTTGTTACCCCCATTGTGCTCTACATAAGCGGAAACACGTTTTGGGCAGGATGTGAAAAATGACAGCTGTACTGCTCATAAGGAAGTGTGGTAAAATGGCAATGTTGAAAATCTGGAGTGGAAATATTGAAAATTCACAAACCTGCGAGCATGAATGGGAACTGTGCAATGCACGCTCGTAAAACAGTCATTGTTAGGAATTTTTTCACCAAATTGTCAACATCGGCATTTTAAAACCTCTGCTAATGAACAGTGTCACTGTGATTGTCTTACTGTGTGCCATACATTGATTTTTTGCACAATCGACTGCCCATTGTGCACACATGGGCGGAAACATGTTTTGGGCAGGATGTGAAAATGACAGCTGTACTGCTCATAAGGAGGTGTGGTAAAATGGCAATGTTGAAAATGTGAAGTGAAAATATTGAAAATTAGCAAACTTACGAGCGTGCATAGGAACTGTGCAATACACACTCATAAAACAGTCATTTTAGGAATTTTTTCACCAAATTTTCAACACAGCCATTTTAAGACCTCTGCTCATGATCAGTGTCACTGTGATTTTCTTAATGTGTCTCTTACATTGATTTCACACACCAATCTGCCATTGTGCGCTACATGGGCAGAAACACATTTTGAGCAGGATGTGAAAAATGATAGCTGTACTGCTCATGAGGAGGTGTGTAAAATGCCAATGTTGAAAATCTGGAGGAAAATATTGAAAATTCATGAACTTACAAGCCCGCAAGGAACCGCGCAATGCACGCCAGAAAAGTCATTTTTGATTTTAGACTTACACGCATGAATGATGTCACTGTCATGAGTTCAGTCCAGCGTGATTTCGCAGTGACCGCGAAATCACCCTTTGGGCCTGAATAACACCATGACAGTGACATCATTCATGAGAAGGGGTCCCAAAACACCATGTTGAAAATTTGGCAAAATTCCAAAATGCCTGAGATATGCAATAAAGTTGAAACCCCTATCTAGCCCATTATACAGCTTACCGGCATTTCCTCAGTTTGCGGTCGGCTTTGAAGAGTGCAGACGTGTTCCGTCCACTCAAGATCATCATCGCTGAGCTCCGGAGGTAAGTATGGGGTGAGGGGGTGGGGAGGCTGGGTGCACAGTGGGTGGGTGCAGGTTGTGGAGGGGGACTGGGAGACTCGCGTGGGACCATTTTTTCTTTACAGGTTTTAAAAATGGACTATGTGGGATGCTTGCCATGCTGGGGTGGGCCTCAGCATGGCAGAAGATGGCTGGGGGCCGAGGAGCCGACGGGGATTGGGCACCGCCGGTAAACTATGGGGGCTGAGGAGCCGACGGGGATTGGGCACCCTGTCAACAAAAAATGGACATTTGCCACACTGGAGTGGGCTCCCAGCATGGCAGAAGGATGGCTTGGGGGTCCATAGAGCTGACAGGGATTGGGCACCCCGCCAGCAACAACGCTTGCCACGCTGGGGTGGGCGACCAGCGTGGCACCAAAGCTTTGGGGTGCGTGATGCGGAGGGAGTGCGTGATGAGGGGGCAGCGTGACGTAGGTTATTATGACAGTGGTGGTTTTGGAAGCGAAGACCACCACTGTCATACACAGCTCCTGCACCCATTGGTGCAGGACCGCCACGCCTGCTCAATGGAGCACTGGATTGCAAGGGAGAGGCACACCTCCAAAGTGTGCTACTCTCCCAAAACGTTCCTTGTGCATGCGTGCAAGTGAACGTAAAAAAGGAATGTCCAGGGGAATGTGTGTACAAATTGGCTATGCTAGGGGAAGGGGCTGCATCTTTTTGAAGAATCAACTAGTGTTCATTCTGTCAGAGCGAATTGGGAGGGGAGAGTGACTGCTTCTCTGTTTTGTTTCTATTTCACTTTGTGATTTAGAAACCCAGTAAAGGGATATGCAGGAACACATTGCCTGTTGTGTTGTGTGTAGCCGCATGTTAGCAGATATTGGTGGTCAAATTGGAATCTTTATTTTTAATCCTCTGCAAACAACCCAACAGATTCTGAAGTCCCTCCAGCCCATTGATCGCTAATGTTAGTGTTTACCCGTCTTTGTTGTTATTTAATTCATTTCAGACAGCAGTATCAGTCAATGGCATGCACTATAAAAGATGAGCCCTGTACACTGCAGTGTAGTCACACAAGAACCCACTCTCATACCTTTGTGAAGTCTTCACTTGTTATTCCCACCATTTGGACGGAAAAACCTACTTGAGGAAAAGAAACAAACAATAACATTTGCATTGCAGTACTTCAGAGTTATTTGATCGGTACAGTACCAGCACTGTACCATCCGGATTTGAGACCACACACACAAAATGGGAACACAGGCTTTGCTTTCAGGTTGACAATTAAAACAAAACAGTTCTCCCAGGGACTTACAAAAATCAACTGCCTAAAGCCTCTTTGCATTATTTTTTTTTAATCCTCTTTTTTTGAGTGGAGTTTGGACTAAAATGACTTATTTTTCAGAGGACAAAGGCAGTTAGATTTCAGTCTGATTTGTATGTGAAAACAGATATGATTGGAAGGAGTTGTGTATGACTGATTTTGCCTCGACTTGTCTCTCATAATTGATGAACTGGACTTAAAATTATGGACTGATGTTCTCCAAACTGGAGCACATCTTAAAATCTGAAGGTATCATCTGAAGAACTTGTCACAAATTACTGCTTAGAGGGAAAACACATTTTTGTTAGAGGACTAGACTGTCTTACTGTCTGTCATATTATGCTTCAAAGTCACACTTCTTGGTGACAAACATTTAAAAAGTAACAAGAAAATTATTCGAGGCAGCATCAGCAACATCCCCTGATAATCTGGGCAATATGTAAAAATACATTGTAGGAATTTACTGCAGTATGAAAATTGAAAAAAAACCTCAGTTTTTTGAATTTCCAATACCCTTTAGCTCAGCTCGTGATTGACTCTTACAGCCAAGCCAGAGCCTTGGCTCGGCTCTTCTTCAAAAATTCAAGGCTTGCCCACCTGTACCCTACAAAAGGTTGATCAAGAAGTTGGTGAATCTTGGGGTTGTAGAAAAGATGACCAGATGGGTGGAAAAATGGCTGAAGGACAGAACCCAGAGGGTGTTGTGGGGAAGAGTTATCCGGCACAAGACAAGTAACCAGTGGGGTCCCGTAGGGCTCGGTGCTGGGGCTGGTGTTGTTCAATGTCTTCATCAGTGGTATTGGAGATGGCATTAGGGGCAAAATGTGCCTATTCACAGATGACACCAAGCTCTGTGGGAGAGTGGACACAGCTGAAGGGATACAGGCCCTAAAGAAAGATCTGGAAAAGCTAGAGAGGTGATCCAGGATCTGGCAGCATGGCTTTAGTGCCAAGAAATGCAAAGTTATGCATATTGCAGCCAAGAATCCAGGACAGAGTACTGTCTGGTATGGCTGTGAAAATACCTGTCTGTGAATATTTGGCCAGATATGCGGTATTTGGACAACAAATCTTTGGTATTCAGCTGCTGAATATAATATTCGGCACAGCCCTAGCAACTGAGAAAAAAACCATAAAACAAGCTCCCACTCCTCTGCAGTTCCCCGCATAAAAATATGTGCAGCCATGTAACCCTCATCTCCCAAGCACTGGCAGTAATTTATTATAAAAAAATAAAACAAATCTTCAGTGGCAACTGGCACAACCTGCCCCCCTCCACAGCCAGCTGCCCTATTGTCTGGTGAAGCTCATTTTTATTATATAATCTTCCTCCCCTTCCACTCTGGCAGCACCCTACACCCACCCCCAGCACCCAAATACCCTTCAGAAAATAAAATGGCAGGTAGCACTGCAACAACCCTCCACAGCTGAGCGCCTTCCAATGAATGAAAGTATTACTGCAGGCTTGCATAGTAAAACCAGCAGATCATGTGATTTGCTGGTTTTACTATGCAAGCCTGCAGTAAAACTTGAGGTTGAGGTGTTTTTTTAGGTCTGTGAAGACAGGGGCTTTGCCGAATATGAATACCACCCGGAATAGTCATCTATTCGGGAAGGGCTTCTAAATATTTGGAAGCCCTGATATTCATGGTATTCAGAAAGTAATATTTGGCCCCTGCACAGCCCTACTGTCTGGGTGGAGTCCAAGTATCCATATCAGATGAGGAGAAGGACCTGGAGTGATGATCACTAGTCACCTGAAGCACTTCACACAGTGCAGGAAAGAAGCAGCAAAGGCAAACAAGATGCTGGGATGCATACCTAGGGGGATCAGTAGTAGGAAAGAGGAGGTTATACTGTCCTTGCACAGGTCACTGGTAAGGCAATATCTAGAGTCTGGAGTTCAGTACTGGTGCCCACACCTCAAAAAGACATTAACCTTCTGAGAAGGTACAGAGGAGGGCTACAAAGATGATAGCCGGTTAGTAGGGCAAGGCATATGAGGAGAGATTGTGAGCACTGAACATGTACTCCCTGGAAGACAGGGAGGAGAGAGGAGACAAGACTGAAACCTTCAAGTATTTGAAAGGGATAAATAAGGTTGATAAGGAGAGTCTCTTTACACTGAGTGGCAACCAATAACATGAGTGGCACAGTCTTAACCCTTTGCCACGCCGACATAATATTCTATCCTAAAAGCTATGCTCTAAATCTTCCCGCAGCCTAAGGGTTAAGCTGTTGCTAGGGAGAATGGCAAGGGTAAATGGAGAAAAAGACAAAGGCAGTAAGGACAGGGATGGGGCAAAAGAAATAAAGCCATAAAAATGGAGGGTAATGAGTACCAATGCCCATAGTCTAGGTAAAAAGTTCCCCGAAATGGTGGCCTTGATGGAAGAGGGATGCCTAGATATTGTGGCAGTCACAGAAATATGGCACACAGAGAACCATGACTGGGATGTCAACACACCAGGGTACACAAACTACAGGAGGGACAGGGAGGGAAGAAGAGGAGGAGGAGTAGCTCTTTATGTAAGGGAAGGGATCAAAGCAACAGAACTAAAGGGTAAACAGGGAGGAGAGGAGGCACTCTGGGTCACTCTGGAGACTGAAAATGGCTTCACAATCTGCACAGGGGTTGTATACAGACCCCCATCTCAGGGGGAGGAAACAGACTAGGAAATGATAGAAGGCATCCTTGGGATGACAGAGAAAGGGAGGTACTGTTGATGAGTTACCTGAATATGACAGATGTTAACTGGAACACCTTTGCTGCAGCCACATCCAAGAGCAGGGCCATTCTCGATGCCCTACAGGGGATGCCTCAGACAGTTAGTTTTGGATCCCACTTGGGAGGGAGCATTGTAGACCTGGTGCTCTCAAATGGGGATGGAGAAAGGATCTCTGATCTTGAAGTGGGTAGCATCTGGGAACAAGCGACCACCAAACAGTGTGGTTCATGATCAACTCAGCTGTAGAGTCAAGCCACACAAAGTGAAGGTACTGGACTTCAGGAGGGCTGTTTGTCAAAATGGGAGAGTGCCTCAGAAAAGCATTAGCAAACAGGCAAGAAGGTGGGTGGAGCAACAATGGGGAAACATTAAAATCACCATCACAGAGGCAACAAGTCTTTGTGTGAAGCAAATAAATCAAAATGAAAGAAAAACTCTATGGTTCTCAAAAAGTAGCAGGAAGGTAAGGACAAAGAGATAGCATTCAGGAAGTATAAAGAAACACAGAAGGAGCAGGACGAGAACTGTACCAGTTAAAGCAGAAGGAAGAGGGAAGACAGTCAGAATAGCAAAGGCCCAAACTGAGGAAAAGATAACCAACTTGGTTAAGAAGGGGATAAAACTTTATAGGTACATTAGGGAGCAAAGAAAGACTAAGGCAGGGATACTGAGGCTGAATAAAGAGGAAGGTGGTTGGGCAGAGAGCAACAATGAAAAGCAGGATACTGAATGAATACTTCTGCTCAGTATTCACAATGGAAAAGCAGGGGAGATACCTAATCCAGTCAATAGAAGCACTCTGGATGGGGGTTGATATTAGTCCTTTCACAGAAGAAAGGGTTCTGAAAAACTCTTAAAACTGAAGGTGGATAAAGCAATGGGGCCGATGGGATTCACCCCAGAATTCTAAAAGAACAAAGGAAGAACTAGTAACACCACTAACTACCCTTTTAATAAACCATGGGAGGATGGTGTGGTACCTGAGGACTGGAGGAGGGTAATGTGATTCCCCTTCAAAAGTGGAGCAAGACAGAGGCAGAAAACTACAGACCTGTCAGTTTGACCTCAGTGGTAGGGCAATGATGGAATCACTGCTGAAGGAAAGAATTGTTGAGTACCTAGAGACCAGTGGGGCACAGGACCCAAGGCAGCATGGATTCACAGCAGGAAGGTCATGTCAGACAAATCTAATTGATTTCTTTGACTGGGTGACCAAAGTAGTAGACCAGGGAGGGGCTGTGGACATGGCCTACCTAGACGTTAGCAAGGCATCTGACACTGTCCTGCACAAAAGATTAATAAACAAATTAGCCAGCCTGGGAGTGGGGCCCAGGGTGGTAGCCTGGGTAAAACACTGGCTGGATAACAGAACACAGTGAGTAATGGCAAATGAAGTCCACAGTGAAGACAGGAGGGTTACTAGTGGGATACTGCAGGGTTCAGTACTGGGGCCAGTCCTTTTTAATGTCTTTATAAGTGACATTACAGAGGGACTAGAAGGGAAAGTATGTCTCTTTGCAGAGGACACAAAGATCTGCAACACGGTTGATACGCAAGGTGGGGTGGAAAGGATGAAAAGGGACTTGGCAAGGTTGGAGGAATGGTCCAATGTATGGCAGCTTAGATTCAATGCAAAGAAGTGCAAAGTAATGCACCTGGGAAACAAAAACCCAGGGGAAGAGTACACAATGGGGTGTGAGATACTGACGACAACAAAAATGGAAAGGGACCTGGGGGTAGTCATATCAGATGACCTAAAGGTGGGCCAGCAATGTGAGAAGGCAATAAGGAGGGCTGGGGGGATACTGGGATGCATATGGAGACGCATCACCAGTAGAAAACAGGAAGTTGTTGGCCCTCTGTACAGACAGTTGGTAAGACCCCATCTGGAGTACTGTGTACAGTTCTGGAGACCCCATCTCCGCAAAGACATAGACAGGGTGGAGGCTGTCCAGAGAAGGCAACCAAAATGGTGCAGGGTCTGCACCAGAAGGCATATGAAGAAAGACTAAAGGAGCTTAGGATGTATAGCCTTGAGGAAAGGAGGAAGAGGGGGGACATGATAGAAACTTTCAAATACCTCAAGGGAATCAACAAAGTCCAAGAGGGTAGCATCTTTCAGAAAAAGAGATGTGCAAGAACAAGAGGGCACAATTTGAAGCTGGGGGGATGGCTCAGAGGTAATGTGAGGAAGTATTTCTTCACAGAGAGGGTTGTAGATGCATGGAACAGCCTTCCTGAGGAGGTCATAGAGTCAAAAACAGTGGGGAATTCAAGAATGCATGGGACAGACATAAGGCAATTCTAGTGGGAGGTAGGAGGAAGTAGGCTGTTGGTTAACTAGGATCTGCAGCTTATCTGTTAGGTATGGAAATGGGCAGACTAGGTGGGCCATGCAGTCCTTATCTGCTGTCAAATTCTATGTTTCTGTGGAGGGTGGGAGGTCAGGAAGTACTTCTTCACAGAGAGGATTGGAATACCCTGCCAGATGAGGTAATCTCATTAAAGACAGTGGACAGCTTTAAGAGAGGCTGGGACAGGTATGGGGGAGGGTAAGGGTCATGGGTAGAGAGGAGTGAGGAGAGGGAGGCAGGGACAGTAGCTCAAGCTGTGGACCCTGCAACATGAGCAGACTTGATAGACCAAATGGCCTTCTGCTGGCTTCTTCGTATGTTTGTATTCCCCAGGTTGATAACCTGATAGACTGGGATGTGCACAGTACATTTTTGCATTGGAGTTGACTAAGGAATTCTGGCAAATACCACTAGCCCTAGAGTCCAAAGATAAAATTGCCTTTGCCACCTCTGTAATTGTTTTCGATTTACAACTATGCCCTTTGGCCTACATTGTGCCCCTGCAACTTTCCAGATGTCAATGGATCAGATATTGGCCCCTTATGGTGTGACTGTGCCACCTATCTGGATGATGTAGTTGGTTTTAGTCCTGATTGAAAGACACATAAACTTCATCTCCACAATGTGTTTGGAACCATTAGAGGGCAGAGTTGGCAATAAGCCTCACAAAATGTGCTGTGGCTATCCAAGTGACACAATATCTTAGGTATGTGCTGGGAAACCGTACAGCAAAGCCTGAAATATCCAAAGCTGAGGCAGTGGCTAACAGCCCTATTCTTCTGTTGAAGAATTATGTGAGATCCTTTTGTTGGGTTTAGCAACCCCACTGACGGTGCTGACTTATCTGAAAACATTCAAATAAAGTAGAGTGGATGGAAACCTGCAATCTGACTTTCTGACCAATGAAAGCTATCCTGTGCTCAACTCCTGTTGTTACCAGTTCAGACTTCTCTCAACCCTTCCTGTTGTAGATCAAAAGCCTCAGCTCAGAATGCGACATTGGGGTGATGTTATGTCAGATCAAAAATGGGGAGGATCACTCTGTGGTGTACATCAGCTGAAACCTCTTTGACAGGGAGGAAACGTATGCCACTATAGGAAAGGAGAGCCTGGCTGTGGGCTGTTGAAGCATTTAGGCTTTATTTATGGGGTACTTAGTTCACTCTGGTCACAGATCACAATCCATTATGGTGTGGAGTTGAGGAGGGGCCTAAGACAAGTAGCACACACAGTATCCTTCTCAGAGGTGCTGCCCGTCTATGGCATGGGTGAGGCGAGGGTACTTCACACCATGCAATTCAATGAATGGTTGAAAAAATGGTGTAGAGCACAGGGGTTTGGCTTCATTGGGGACTGGGGTTCCACCTGGAGATACCAGCCTATACTGGCAGGATGGTCTGCATCTGTCCAGGAAGGGAACAAGTCTTTTGGGCAATCTGTTTAAATGCTTCATTGGCAAGCTTTTAAACTAGTCAGTTGGGGAGGGACTGATAAGCAGCAGAGAATTCCCAGCCTCCCCTACAAAACAGGGTACTAAATGAGGAAAAGACCAAGGTAGAAAGGTCAGTGGGGGATGTTGCTACAAGAGGTAAAGCCATCAAAAATGGAGAGCAATGAGTACCAATGCCCATAGTCTGGGTAACAAGCTTCCTGAATTAGTGGCCTTGATGGAGAAGGAACATCTGGATATCGTGGCAGTCATAGAAACATGGTACACACAGAACCATGACTGGGACATAAACTTATCAGGATACACTATCTACAGGAGGTACATGGAGGGTAAAAGCGGAGGAGTAGCAGCTCTCTACATAAGGGAAGGAATCAAAGCAACAGAACAAAAGGGTAAACAGGGAGGAGAGGAAGCACTGTGGGTCAGTTTGGAGACAGACAATGACACCACAATCTGCACAGGGGTTGTATACAGACCCTCCTCACAGGGGGAGGAAATGGACAAGGAAATGAAAGAAAGTATATTTAGAATGACAGAAAAAGGGGTGATACCGCTGATGGGGGATCTGAATATGCCAGATGTTAACTGGAGTGCAGTTGCAGCAACCACTTCGAAGAGTGGGGTTATTCTAGATGCCCTATGGGGGCATACCTTAGACAACTAGTATTGGAACCCACTTGAGAGGGAGCAATCTTAGACCTGGTACTCTCAAATGGAGATAGAGAGGATCAGAGATGTAGAAGTGGGTAGCCATCTGGGAACTAGCGACCATCGAACAGTATGGTTCACGATAAACACAGCAGTAGAGTCAAGCCACACAAAGGCAAAGTACTGGACTTTAGGAGGGCTGACTTTGCCAAAATGGGTGAGTGCCTAAGGAATGCACTAGCAAATGGGCAGGAAGGAGGGGTGGAAGAACAATGGGGAATAATCAAAACTGCCATGACAGAGGCAACAAGAGTTTGTGTGAAGCAAATAAAATAATGTAAGAAACCACTATGGTTCTCAAAGGAGGTGGCAGTGAAGGTTCAAGAGAAAAAGAAAGCATTCAGGAAGTACAAGGAATCACAGAAGGAGCAGAACAGAGAATTGTATCAATTGAAGCAAAAGAAAGCTAGGAAGGCAGTCAGAAAAGCAAAGGCCCAAATCGAGGAATAGATAGCCAACTGAGTTAAGAAGAGGGATAAAACCTTTTATAGGTACATCAGGGAGCGAAGGAAGACCAAGGGAGGGATAGTGAGGCTTAATAAAGGGGAGGAAGGGTGGGCAGAGGGTGACTGTGAAATGGCAGAGATAGTAAACAAATATTTTTGCTCAGTAATCACAAATGAAGAGGGGAGGTACCTAAACCAAACAATAGAAATACTCTGGATACAGAGGTTGATACCAGCCCATTTACAGAAGAAAGGGTTCTGAAAGAACTCTTAAAACTGAAGGTGGACAAAGCAATGGGGTCTGATGGGATTCATCCCAGAATTCTAAAAGAACTAAGGGTAGAACTAGTGACACCACTGACTACCCTCTTTAACAAATCATGGGAGGATGGGGTGGTACCTGAGGACTGGAGGAGGGCAGATGTGATTCCACTTCACAAAAGTGGGAACAGGCAGAAGCAGGAAACTACAGACCTGTTAGTTTAACCTCAGTGGTAGGGAAAATAATGGAATCACTTCTGAAGGAAAGAATTATAAAGTACCTAGGGGCCAGAGGGCACAGGACCCAAGGCAGCATGGATTCACAGCGGAAGGTCATGTCAGACGAATCTAATAGATTTCTTTGACTGGGTGACCAAAGTAGTAGATCAGGGAGGGGCTGTGGACATGGCCTACCTAGACTTTAGCAAGGCATTTGACTCAGTCCCACACAAAAGATTAATATACAAGTTAGCCAGCCTGGGAGTGGGTCCCAAGACGGTAGCCTGGGTAAAGAATTGGCTGGAGAACAGGACACAGAGGGTAATAGTAAATGGAGTCCACTCTGAAGAAAGGGGGTTACTAGTGAGGTACCATGAGGTTCAGTACTAGGATCAGTCTTCTTCAATGTCTTTATAAATGACATTGCAGAGGGACTGGAAGGAAAAGTATGTCTCTTTGCAGACGACACAAAGATCTGCAATAGAGTTGATGCACAAGGTGGGGTGGAAAGGATGAGAAGGGACTTGGCAAGGTTAGATGAATGATCAAATGTATGGCAGTATAGATTAAATGCTAAGAAATGCAAGGTAATGCACCTGGAAAACAAAAACCCAGGGGAAGAGTACACAATGGGGGGTGAGATATGAACAACAACAAAAATGGAAAGAGACCTGAGGATAGTCATATCAGATGACCTAAAGGTGGGCAAGCAATGTGAGAGAGCAGTAAGGAGGGCTGGGGGATACTGGGATGCATAGGGAGAGGCATCACCAGTAGAAAACAGGAAGTTGTTATCCCTCTGTACAGACAGCTGGTGAGACCCCATCTGGAGTACTGCATGCAGTTCTGGAGACCCAGTCTCCGCAAAGACATAAACAGGATGGAGGCAGTCCAGAGGAGGGCAACTTAAATGGTGCAAGGTCTGCACCAGAAAATACATGAAGAAAGACTTAAGGAGCTTAATATGTATAGCCTCGAAGAAAGGAGGGAGAGGGGGACATGATAGAAACTTTCAAGTACCTCAAGGGAATCAACAAAGTCCAAGAGGGTAGCATCTTTCAGAAAAAGAGGTGTGCAAGAAGAAGGGGGAACAATTAGAATCTGGGGGGAGCTCAGAGGTAATGCAAGGAATATTTTTTTCCCAGAGAGGGTTGTGGATGCATGAACAGCCTTCCAGAGGAGGTTGTGGAGTCAAAAACAGTGGTGAAATTCAAGAATGCATGGGACAGTCATAAAGCAATTCTAGTGGGGGTAGGAAGAAGTAGGCTGTTGGTTAACTAGGATCTGCAGCTTAACCATTAGGTAGGGAAATGGGCAGACTGGGTGGGCCAAGTGGTCCTTACCTACCATCAAATTCTATGTTTCTATGGTGGATCAGTCAAAGGAAAGATAAAAATCCCTTAATAAGCTGCTGGTACCTGGCATTACAACCATACAATTTTAGGGTTGTACGCCAAGCCAGGAGCACAACATAAGAAGGCTGACTTTTTTTTTGCTCTGCTATAGCAAATGCTGAATCTGCCTCTTCTGTTGTACTCTTGACTTACCTGTCTTGTTGACGAAGAAGCCTGGAGTTGAAGAGGGGCAGTGAAGTTGGAACTGCAGATGGAAAAATTTCTTTCTCCCAAAACAGTTACCAGGAAGGTCATTCTGCAATGGGGGTCAGTAAGTGTGCAACTCCCAATGGGAGAGGCGTCTTCACTCGCAATGCTGTGTCCTGAGCTGGGTGCTAAGGCAAATAATCTGCAGAAGCTAACTTTGGCTTTTTTGCAAGCTTTTTTGATGGAGTTGCAAGTGGATATAACAGACTCATTTACAAAGGTGCAAACATTGCTTTCTGAGATTTCCCTGCATTGTGGGAGCATAGAAGAAAAAGTTTCCAAAATTGAAGAGCTTGTTGCCATTGCTGAAGAACAAACAGAACAACTGGCCACAAGGGTTCTGACAGTGGAGGGAGCATTAAATGCCCCTCTTCACAAATAAACATAATGGCAAAATTGGAAAAGATAAGAATACACTGTTAATGAAGAACTTGAGATTGATTGGGCTGAAAGCGAAATATCTCCAGTTCCGAATTAAAGCTGAAGTGGAAAACATTTTAATAATGGCTTTCTTACCTGACCAGCAAGTGTTGCTAGAGTCAATGTTTAGACCATCATCAAGACCCTAAACTAGGGATAAATTGTGCTTCAGAATTTCCCTTAGATATGTAATTTGTACTTTTGCATCTATGGATCAAAGGAATAAAATGCTGCATGCTGCCAGGGTGAAACGAGGTTTTCATTGTCAGGGCAATAAGATCCATCTGCATCCAGACTTTGCCTAAATACACAGAGAAGAAAAGCACTTTTGATCCGAATTTCGTCAGGCAGCAGTCACTGAAGTATTACAAGCCCTTGCAAGGATAAAGGTTACTTTTCTAACTAAAGATAAGTTTTTGAAGACGTCGATGTTGCAAGAGCTTTCTAGGACAAAAACATAGCTTTACCTATGGATTTGGGATCTGAACAAGAAAAGTCAGAGGATAAAGTTGGTAGACAAAACTCAGCATATTCCTGTGTCCACTTAATTCTTATTTTCTTCCAAATGACTTTAGAAATGAACTTATTCCATCTAATATGATTTGATAAGGAAGTGATATTTGCCTGAGAAGTTTAAATTTTAATTAATTTCTTTTCATGGGAAGTTAAAGCTTGGAGCGTGGGAAATGGAATATATGACATGTAAACTGAAGATGCTCTTAAGTACGTGGGTAGAATGGTTTTCTTTTATTCCCCAAAATGCATTTATGCTTTTGAATTTGATTTGTGAATCTTAATTTTGAGATGAACTTCATTCTATGTCCATATATCCTGGTTTTAAAATTTCTCTGAAAAAAGTATAAAAAAAAGAATGCTGAGTTTTGTCCAGCTGAAGTAGATGGAAACTCTGTTTAGTTATAGGGTGTATTGACTGTTCATGTGATTGTTAAAATTGCTTTGTGTTGTATGCAAGTATAACATACCCTGTATAACTGGAAGGCACAACAGTGTTACTAGTTATTGGAAGTCCCATGGAATTGTTGATTTATAGGAGTTGATCTTTAAAAGGGCATTTCTCCAGCTATGTTGTAATGATCAAGGTCCCGGGGTGGAGCTGCTTGTGTGGGTGGATGGTGGTCCCTTTACACCGCTCTTAGATGCTGGGGGAATCTGTTTTAGGAAACTCTTTTTTTTTTTATTCTTTCTGTATCCGTCCCTGCCACCAGCCACCTGGAACCATCAGCTCGGTCACGGACCACAGCCTTCCACTTCCCCACAACAGCCACAACCCTCCGATATCCCCTGCATTACTCCCAGGTGGGGTTACGGCACCTGGGGCCAGAGCCACAAACAACGGGATTGGTCAGAAGGCCGGCCTGGGGGGGGCTAATTGAAACCATGGCAGGCATCATTGAAGGCAGCCAGCAGCTGTTCTTTTTCCTAGTTTTCTCAGGGGTGGGGACGTGCAATGACACCCTGCGTCCACTCCACCCTCTGATTGTACTAGGCACCGGTCACTGCACGATCCCCGGCCTCCACCAGAGGTCCATTACACATCGGACACACTTCTCACCCTCCCCCCAGAGAAGGAGAGCAATCCCCAGGACACTCCATCTTTCTCCTCCTGGCTATCTTCCAGCAATCCGGGTCTGTTCCTGTACGCGGGTCACCGGCGTCGCAAGCAGAAATCTAACCACTGCACCAATGGTCCAGTGTTAATTTAACAAAATTCTGGAAAATAGCCTTTGTCAGAGCAGTTTCTCTCTTAAGGAGTGGTGTGTGTGACAAAGTGAGGCCCTGTCTAGCCCTAAAAGGGCTGTTAGTGATAGCTATACTGCTACATAGGTATAATGTAACAAGAGATGTCCCAGAGTGAAAAAAATGAACAAAATGTATGTTGAAAAGAAAGAAAAGCTAAGAAATACCAGCCTTCATAAGTCTGTTGCAACAACTCTGCTTCCTTCCTTACTTCTCTCTCTTTCTTTCTTTCTTTCTTTCTTTCTTTCTTTCTTTCTTTCTTTCTTTCTTTCTTTCTTTCTTTTCTTTCTCTCCAGCTCCTTCTCCTGTCCATCCAAAGTGAGCACCCTGCTCAAAAACGTGGGCTAGTGCTGGTTCTCACAGAACTCAGCAGACCCCTTATTTATCCTCTGTTTCTCCTGATCTGTTTAGTTTCTTCCCCTATCTGCTCCCGCCATCTTAGGTGCCTATTTGCAATCTCCCCCCAGCCCAATTGTGCCTGGCGCCTGAAGTCAGACATACCCCCTTCCCCTCATACCACTCTTTCTCTCCCTACCTCCCAGATAATTCTTGCTAACTGCCCTCTCTGTTGTTTCTAACCCCTCCCATTGATTGACTGTTCCAGTGCTCAGATGTCAGTGGCCCCTACTAAACTACCCAACCACCCTCCCTCCTCTTCCAGGTCCAGCCTTGACTCAGGCTCCGCCAACCAGTGGCTGCTGCATGGCTTCTCTGGCCACCACACCACTCTGCAACCCACCAGCCAGCACCATTCTTGGACCAAACAGGTGTGGAACTCAGGGACTCCCAACAACAACCTCATTGGTCCTTCCAACCACATGGCTCCTTGCTATTGGATGCTGCTCCTTTTCCTTCCTCACCATTGGCTAAACTGACTCCTCCACAAAATGTTAGTTGTGGAGCACAGCGTGTTTCTCTGCTGTGCAGAAATTATGTTAGAGCCTACTTTTGTCCCTGCCAGCCTCCGACCCCAGCCTCTATTACATATGCTCAAGAACCTCCCATCACCACCATCCCTGCTCCCATTGCTGACATGCTCAAGACTGGACAGTATCACAGTGCTGTATTTTTAAGCTCAGGCTGCTAGCCCCAAAGACCTAGGTATTACCTATTTTAATATATGAATTTTGAAAATAATACCATGGTAAAGCTTACAAAGAAATTCCATTAATATCACTGTTGCAACAGTGGTAATACCATTGATGCACACTAATAACAGTATCATTCAGAACCCATAATACTATTGTTTTGAGCTCTGAATGATACTATTATTAGTAAAATCCAACAGCGCAAGTGCAGGAGTCTCCTCCACCAGGCTGTGCTACCACTGTCTATCAAACAGTGTCCACAATGTGATTCCTGATTGGTCAGTTTTTTTCGGAGGGCGGGCAACCCATTTTCAAAAACACTTCCATAGAAACATAGAAATTGATGGCAGATAAGGACCACATGGCCCATCCAGTCTGCCCATTTCTTTTTCTACCTTATGAATGTACCATTGGCCTTTGCTCTGTCAATGGCCTATCTATTCATACTCATCTGTATTGCTCCCTTTTATGCCTATCCTATGCCTGTTTGAAGCCCTGCACTGTATTCATATCCACCACTTCCTGAGGTAGGCCATTCCATGCATCCACCACCCTTTCTGTGAAAAGAACTCCTTCACATTACCCCTTAATCAGCTCTCCTCTAATCTCATGCTGTGTCCTCTTGTCCTGCTATTTTTCTTATATTGAAACATGTTAGACTCTTTCACCTTGTTAATGCCCTAAAGGTGTTTGAATGTTTCAATCATATCACCTCTCTCCCTCCTTTGCTCTAGGGTAAACATATTGAGCTCCGTTAATCTGTCCTCATATGCTTTCTGATGCAGTCCCTGCACCATTTTGGTTGCCCTTCTCTGGACTGCCTCAATTTGGTTAATGTCCTTGTGAAGGTGTGGCCTCCAGTACTGAACACAGTACTCCAGATGGGGCCTAACCAGTGTTTTGTAAAGAGGGATAATTACCTCCGTCTTCTGACTTGTGATACCCCTACTAATACACCCCAACATCCCTCTAGCCTTGCCTACTGCTTTAGTGGTCTGTTTGGATGATTTCAGGTCATCGGTGATGATGGCGCCCAAGTCTTTCTTCCCTTGTGGCTACCAGCAACTCTCCTCCCAACCTATAGGTGGCTTCAGGGTTTCTCTTCCCTATGTGCATAATCTTGCACTTTTTTGTGTTAAACTCCAGTTGCCACTCTTCCAACCATTTTGCTAGTTTATCCAGATCTCTTCTCATTCTACCCACCCCATCTGGATCCTCTACTCTGTTGCAGATCTTGGTGTCATCTGCAAACAGATAAACCTTACCCTCCAGTCCATCTGCAATGTCACTGATGAAGATATTGAAGAGGACTGGCCCCAGGACTGATCCCTGAGGTACCCCACTTGTGACTTGCATCTCTTCTGACTGTATACCGTTTACCACCACTCTCTGTTTTCTACCCGTCAACCAGATTTGCCACCAGTTGACCAATGTCTGACCCACCCTGAGCCTACCCAGCTTATTAATCAATCTTCTATGTGGAACAGTATTGAAAGCTTTGCTGAAGTCAAGGTAGGCAACATCAGCTCCCTCCCTTGGTCCACCACTCTGGTTACCCTGTCAAAGAAATCTATGAGATTAGTTTGACAGGATCTTCCTTTGTGAACCCATGCTGTCTTGGATCCTGTGCTCCTATGGATTCCAGGTGTTGCACTATTCTTTCCTTAAGAGTGCCTCCATAATCTTGCCACTACTGAGATAAGACTGACTGGTCTGTAGTTCCCTGCCTCCTCCTGTTACCACTCTTGTGGAGTAGGATCACATGAGCCCTTCTCCAGTCTTCTGGGACCTCTCCTGTGCTCAGAGACTCACTAAACAGTTCTGATAATGGCTCTGCTAGTTCCACCCTTAGCTCCTTTAGTATCCCTGGGATATGTGCCATCAGGTCCCATTGCCTTGTCCACCCTGAGCTTTAGAGTGCTTGTAGAACCCTTTCTTTTGAAGGGACTAGTGTACACCTCCTCCCTTGTTTCCACAGTGCTGAGCTGTGGGCCCTTCCCTACCTTCTCTTCGGTAAATACTGAGCAAAAGTATCTATTTAGGATAGATGCTTTTACAGGGTCCTTCTCCTCACATGCCCCTTATCCCCTTTGTTCTTAGCAATACCCCCTCTGGAGTTTCTCCTTTCACTGATGTATCTAGAGAAAGTCTTGTCACCTTCTTTTACTGTTTGTGCTAGTGTTTCCTCGGTTTGGGACTTTGCCTGCCTTACTGCCTTCCCTGCTTCCCTTAGGGCAGTTTGGTATGCCTCCCTATCTTTATCCTGCTGTGTACTCTTATATTTCCTGAAGGCCAGTCTTTTGGCTCTGCTCTTTTCTGCTACTGTGTTTGAGAACCCGGTTTTTTCACCCTTTTTTTTTCTTTCTTTTAACACTTCGAAAGAGGAATTATCTGGTTGATCCTGCATTCTCCCCCAAAATGTAAAGGTAGGACTGACTGTAAACAAGTTAAAAAGCTAAAGCTTTTCCAGTATGTGATGCGGGGGGGGGGGGTGAGGCAGAAGCGAGATAGTGTGAGACAGTGCAGCAGTTGACCGAGAGAGTCCTTCACTGTAGCAGCCGACCGCCCATCACAACATGCATAAAACAGAAGGATCCATGTATTAAAAAATAACAAATAGGGTAGTGTACACTACATGGCAGCAATTCCATCTCGAGGTTCTGGGGACATGGGAACCTCTCGATGGAATTACTGCCTTGTAATGTACACTACCCTGTCTATTATTCTATTTATTAAACCAGCTATCCCCAGAAGATCTAGGTGCTTTCAAGGATTTACTGTAATACTGAGATAATCACCTATCCTGTTCTCCACACTTTGCCCTCGCCCCCAACGTAAGCTTTTGCAGTTTAAGCACCAATTTAAAACTGGGTGCCCAGCCAAATATATATGTCTTAGGTTGACGTTCCTTACAACCCAATTCCAAAAAAAAATATATATATATATATATATATATACATATATAACGTGAAGCTGCACATCTACTGCCTGTCCATGTTCTCACCTCCTGTTCTACTCCTCTTCTGCTCCCTCCTATCCCATACCTACAGCCCCCCTCCCCTTTTCTACACCTAATCATACTACTTTCCCTGCTGACCAGACAAAAGTATTATTCCATCAGTGACTGGGATGCAACCATGTCTGCCCCCTACTATATCAGTAGCCGGCAGACCCATGAACCCCATCTGGAACTACCCCACAAACTGGCTATCTATTTTACTTGCTGTTTTACATCCTTGACCCATTCGCACAACTCTGATGTTCTACACTCTATATCCAACCTTCCTCCACTACACCAGTAGTTGCTTAAACATACCTACCACCCTTGAAGTCAATCACAGTTCACTAAAGCCAGATTTCTTAGCAGATGGATTAAACACATAATCTTCCTACTATTAGTCTCGCTGGTAATATCGAATTAAACCCCATCCCACCACAGTCACTCACCTCACCAACCATTCTAGCAGCAACCAAAAGTCTGCAATGCATGCACTTGAACGGGTGTAGCTTATTGAAAAATATACCTCTCATCCAAGCCTGCATCTCCCACACCAACATGGATATGCTAGTAGTATCCGAAACTTGGTTAAAAGCTTACACCCCTGATGTCTCAGTTTCTCTTCCCATCTATAACCTCTTCAGATGTGACAGACCCACCAGGGGTGAGAGCACAGCTATTTATTTTAAAGACAAATTTACAGTATCCAAAATTACTGCTGCCACCTTGCCTAAGGAATTCAGACCTCTGAGGATGAATATTTTAATCTCTCACAAAAACAGTCACTGTTATAGGCTGCTACAGGCCACCATCTGGAGGCATGGATCTTATAAACCACCTGTGTACTAGCACAGATGCTATATGGAATGAAACTATCATTCTCGGTGACTGGCAGAAATCTGATACGAAAGCCTGCAATTAAAGGGTTCTGTGATGAAGCCAATTTCACCCAATTAATAAGGGAGCCCACCATCCTAACCCAAGTCTCCCTCTAACCAATCCTTACTCAATCTCATACTTACAAATAGGCCACACAAGATCACCCATTCTGCTGTATTCCACAATGATGTTAGTGATTACTGTGCCATGGCCTGTATCAGCAGGCAGACCTCCTTTAAAGCAACAAACAAATTAACATGGAAAAGGAGTTTTGTAATTTCAACTTATCCAACTACCTATTTGATCTCAGCAATATCAATTGGACTGAATTCTAACTACAAATATCAATGATGCTGCCTCCTTCTTTAACAAGATATTGTGTGACATCATCAACAAACACGCCCCTTTACTAAAATACAGAACCCAGAAACTCTCCTCTCCTTGGTTCACAAATAAACGTAAGGTTGCGTTAAAAGTGAGGGACAGTCTCTGGTTCATAGACAGACGGACCAAACTACCATCAGACTAATCAGCATTTAGAGCCTGCCACAACAGCTGCATCAAACTTGATTAGGAAAACCAAAGCAAACTACTTCCTATTTGCTTTCGTCCGAAAAAGAACAATCCAGGCAAATTCTGGCAAATTATCAAGCAGGCTAAAGGGTACAAACAATCCTCCTCTTTACCTAATAAGGTTTCCTTTAAAGGAAACATCTTATCAGAAAGCCAACATCTTGTATAGCTTCAATAAACATTTATCTACTGCAGGTCTCACCTTCACTTCCTCCAAAGCAACTACCATCATGCCTAGCCTCCCCATACTATCCCTGACACAATTAACACTACATTCTCCTTTACCTTATTCAATTTCGAAGATGAGGAAGACCTACTGACCCACCTTGATGGTAAGAAAGGAGTTGGTGCCAACTGACATAGGACTATACTTCCTCAAAGCTGGTACCAGATATCTAACAGCCCCCTTACTGCACCTATTTAACCTGTCCATCAGCACCAGCACTGTACCTGATGCTTGGAAAATAGATCAGGTATTATAACTATTTAAGTCTGGTGACCCTGTGGACCTAAACAATTGTCACCCTATCTTCATCCTGCCCCTGCTTTCCAGATTACTCAAAAAACTAGTAAATGTCCAAATAAGGGATTACCTCACCAACACAAACCTAAAAAACCCTATACAATCTGGCTTTAGAGCTACCACCACCACCATCCTAGCCTCCATCTCAAATAACTGGCTCCTTGCGATGGACAAGAAACAAGTCCAAGATGCTGTCTTTTTTGGATCTAAGCAAAACCTTCGACACAGTCAACAACAACTTGCTCCTTGACATATTGAATTTGCAAGGCATCTCTGGTTCTGCTTTAATTTGTTTCAGCAGTTACCTAACTAGTAGATTACAGCAAGTGAAATCAGATGACTCCCTCTCCCCACTTCTACCACTCATGAGAAGAGTTCCATAAGGCTCCATCCTTGGACCCCTCCTTTTCATGCTCTGTATTAACTCCATCAGTAATAATATCAGCAAGGCAAAACTTCATATCTTCACTGATGATACAGTAATATACCTATCCAGACCCTCATTAGCCAAAGCCCATGCAGAACTTCAAACCGAGTATGATCTGCTTTAGTACAACCTTGCCCAAATGAAATTATTCCTAAATGCAAAGAAAACAAAAGTAATGTATGTCTACTTCAACCACCTGCCAAACATTACAAATGCACTCAATTCCTTGCCATCTATCAAAACACTCCTAGATGACAACCTTGAGGTAGTCAAAAATGTTAAATGCCTTGGCTGTGTTCTAGACCACCTACATTTCCCTGCCCATATCTCATCACTAATGAAAAACCTGAAGCAAAGAATGGCCTTCTTATATAAAAACAGATCTCTGTTTACCACTGATACCAGACTCTGCCTAGTTCAGACAACTTTCATCCCACTTCTCGACTATGCAGACATTTTAAATAGTTACTGCTCAGACATCTTTCTAAAACAACTTGATATGCTCTACCATAGGGCACTACGATTCATTTCTAATGCCCACCATAGGACCCACCATTGTGACCTTTATACCTCCATAGGATGGACCTTCTTGCACACTAGATCTCTCACTCACTCCCTTACCTGGCTCTATAAAGCTCTCCTGTCGAAACTCCCTCCTTACATATTAAATCTCCTTCAGTGATCAGTTGGCAAATACCCTTGCAAAGAACTCATACATTATGTTGGATGTTCCAAGTGTCCGATCCCATTTCAGCGATATGGCCATAAACAGTACTCTCCCAATTGTTTGGAACAAAGCCCAATCCAGCCTTAAATTACAAAATCTAATCCTCTAAGCAACTTGAAACATTGATCACTAGTAAGTTTAATGAATTCTGTACCTGCCATTAAGTATAATTCTCCCATGCAGCTTGAATATCCCAGGCCATCAACAGCCCTCACAGGTTCCCCATGTTACTCTCACCCACACACCCCACCCAAACTACACCCTCCCTCGCCTATCACAGGTCACCCCAACTCCTGCTAGGTTCCCCATTTTCAATCCCACCCCAACTCTTCCACCAACCTTCACCCCATCTTGCATCTACCCTACCAACTACATGGACCTTCCATCATCTTCCCCCCACTCCTGCTCTGATACCCCCACCATCACCAGCTACACTTTCCATATACACTTTCTTTATCCCCAACCTGCCTACTCCCTTTCACCCTTGCCTATTCATACCCATTTCACCACTCCATTCCCATCTATAATAGCTCCCAATTCCAGAAATCTTCTGCCTCTATCATTTATCCATCCTCTCCGCACACTCCTTCTTATCTCCAACCTGCCTGTCCTCTATTCTGCCTGCCTCATTTATCATCTTCTCCCACCATTTCTCACCACTCCCCTCCATCAGTGACCCAGTTCACCCTGGGAACTCTACCCTCCAACCTTTCAGTTAACAACTACCCCAATCGACACTCTCCAGTCTACAAATCACTTAATCACTGCCCATTGCCAGCCAACAAATCCTTGACTTACGTATCTACTTGTAGTACTACTTTATTCTATAGCTGCTGTATGTATCTACCTGTATATCAATTGTGCTGCTTTATTCTGTGACTGCTGCATGTGTATCTACCTGTATATCAATTGTGCTGCTTTATTCTGTGACTGCTGCATGTGTATCTACCTGTATATCAATTGTGCTGCTTTATTCTGTGACTGCTGCATGTGTATCTACCTGTATATCAATTGTACTGCTTTATTCTGTGACTGGTGTTAATGTATCTACCTGCATATCAATCATACTGCTTTATTCTATGACTGGTGTATATGTATCTACCTGCATATAAATTGTACTGCTTTATTCTATGACTGCTGTATATGTATCTACCTGTACATCAATTGCGCTGCTTTATTCTACGACTGCTGTATATGTATCTACCTGTATATCAATTGTGCTGCTTTATTCTATGACTGCTTTATGTGTATATACCTGTATATCAATTGCGCTGCTTTATTCTGTGACTGGTGTATATGTATCTACCTGTATATACATTGTACTGCTTTATTCTATGACAGCAGTATATGTATCTACCTGTATATCAATCATACTGCTTTATTCTATGACTGCTGTGTATGTATCTACCTGTATATAAATTGTGCTACTTTATTCTATGACCAGTGTATATGTATCTACCTGTATATCAATTGTACTGCTTTATTCTATGACCAGTGTATATGTATCTACCTGTATATAAATTGTGCTGCTTTATTCTATGACCGGTGTATATGTATCTACCTGTATATAAATTGTAGCTTTATTCTATGACTGGTGTACAGGTATATGTATCTACCTGTATATAAATTGTACTGCTTTATTCTATGACTGGTGTACAGGTATATGTATCTACCTGTATATAAATTGTACTGCCTTATTCTGTGACTGGTGTACAGGTATATGTATCTACCTGTATATAAATTGTACTGCTTTATTCTATGACTGGTGTATATGTATCTACGTAACCTGTATATCAATTGTACTGCTTTATTCTATGACTGCTGTATATCCTGTACATATCTTGCAAATGTTTATGTCGTTGTCTCTGTGTGATCACACTGTAACATCATTGAGTGCATCAGGATCTCCTTGTAAATGAGACTGCTCAATGGAGTCTTTCCTGCCAAACAAAACTGAACTTTCTTTCTTTCTTTCTTTCTTTCTTTCTTTCTTTCTTTCTTTCTTTCTTTCTTCATCACAAAGCCTCCTAATCTTTTTATTTGTTCTCCCCTTTCCTACATTCTTTTAAATACTGGTGCTGGTCATAGTGCACTCCCTACCCACATTACAGCAAAACAAAATATTAGGCTGCCATTGTTCTGCATGTCAGGATTTGTTAAAATAGTTAAATACAGCCAGCCTGTAAGTTACAGGATTTACATTGTTTGCTACCTATATGATATATACATGTAAAGCGTCATTTATCAGCTTGCAAATTACTAGGACATCTTTTCTTGTCCTTTAAAACTCTTGTTTGTTCCTACTCTGGCATTGCTACCTGACAAGCAGTCTGTAAATAATCCTAGATAACTAGAACATTCCTATATGGAGCCTTTTAGGCTCATCGCTACAGACTGACAGGATGTCAGAATACCCTTTTGCTAAAAAATAAATGGGCCTGATTTCAGGCCTACATTACAAAGGGAACACAGGAACTTTTCCTTTTCACATTACAGTGTTACTGATTCCATCAATGTAGAGATCTGCCAGTAGAAAACAGACATCCTGAGTTTTGGAAGTTAGTTACAGAGTCTGCTAATTTTATAAAACAAATGGTGGTGCAGACCTCTTTGCTGAGAAGAAGCCAGTGCTAATAGTGTTCTCCCAAAGTGATGACATTGGGAATAGTCAGTCTCATTCTACGCCATATTTATCTGATAAAACAGGTGGGTTGTTGCTTTTGCTGCAGGCATGGTCTTGAAAGTGGGGCTAACCCCAGATTTAAATATATAATAATTATCCTTATAACAAAATAACACCATTATCTGCACAGAAATAGCCCTGGCTAATATGTTACAATATGGTAATGTAATGAATGTAGCTTATAACAAACCCAATTTTCTTTCTGTACAATAGCTATTTCATGTTTTGTGTTGAGTGGTGGATAAAAAAAAAACACAGGGGAGGGTTATAAAAATGCCCACTAGAGAAAGGGAAGTTAGATTCATTCTAGAGCTGTCCAGAGGCTTGCTGGAGACAACAGAAGAAGGATTTTGTACCTCTCCTGACAGTAGGAGAGGCAGAGAATTCAAGACTGAAAATAAATAGATGGACAGATTTGACAGTCTATTAACCTCAGAAAGTTATAACCCAAAGCACTCCACCAAGATGCCATGAACTCGGTCTGTTTGACATTTTGTTTATTTATTTTATTTTATTTTAAATAATCCTGACCATCCTAAAAATTAAAAAAAACACACCAAGATGTATTGCACTATAGAAACTGAGCTTCTTTCTGTACTCACACCCTCCCACAATAACAGCATAGTGAAATTGATCCACTGGAAACTATGCACACACCATAACATACTGTACAGGTAGCAGAGAAACACTAGAAACATGAACCACAAAGAACTGCAGAGAATGAAGAAGTAATAATCGCATGGGATCACCTAATACCAACAGCCAAGAAAGTGGAGGCAATAAAACCAGACATTCTAATAGAATAAAAAAGGGTAGCATTGCTGCTCCAAGTAGCCATCCCTAGTGACTACAGTGTCCTGCACACAGAGACACAAAACATGAAATGCCAATATATGCGAACAGAAAGTAAACTGATGTGGAACAAAGACACACAAATCATTCCAGTAGTGCTCAGATTACTGGGGCTAATCAAAAAGAACTTTCAGGCACATGTAAATATGCTACCACTATCTGTGACACCATATGGTGAGGCAGTACAGTACAGAAGTTTAAGGCTCTGAGCTGCAAACCTGAAGACCTGGGTTTGAATCCCACAGCAACCCCTTGTATACTGTGTGTGACCTTGAGCAAGTCACCTAACTTCCTTGTGTTCCCAGGTTGCACCTGTAAACAAGCTTTCCACTTAGTTTGTCTCTCCTGGTAAAAAAAAAGGTAAAACAAAAACTATGAACTGCAAAAATAAACCACACTGGGGACATTGTGGGTGCTGAGAAGAGTGCTCTCAGCAAACACCAAAGACTGATACAGTACTCATTTCCCGATGTTAGAATATGTTGTGGCTTAAGAATAGGGTCCATCTTGTCATGGAACTTGAAATCCCTGAACATTTGGAGACAATAACTCCAGGAGGGAGACCACCAAATATGTTGAATATGACAAGAGTTTTGGCCAGAAGACTAACCTGAGAATACATCCATGAATTCATTCTGGAAAGGCAGTAAAGAAAATCATGTGGTACAAAGGACTATCTCCTGCTCAACAAAGCCATAATGGAGAGCTGCAAAAAAAAAAAAAAGCAGACACCTTAGAGTAGCTTTGATTGACTATAAAAAGCATTTGAGAACATCTCACACTCTTGAATCAGTGAGTGTTTACAGCTCTACAGGGTAAATCTCACACTGGTAAATGTTATCACAACTGCTATGAGAATGTGGTAAACCACCTACAGTTAAATCTGAAAAGGTCAACTCACTGTCCCAAGTGTAAGGTCCAATGAGGAATATTTCAGGGTGACTTCTTCTCATCACTTCTCTTCTGTCTTGCCTTAAACCCATTAAGTAGCCTAATCAATAGCCTTGGCTATGGACACAACATGAACTCTAGAAACCACAGATGATCAACAGCTAACATCTCATCTCCTTTTTGTAGATGGCCTGCAACTTTTTTAGTTCATCCAACAAACACCTAAAAGTATAACTACAATTGTCAAGCCATTCTCTGATGATAAGTGGATGAAATTTGGCCTAGACAAATTGACCAAAGCAACATTTATAGCAGGAGCGATGACTTGTAAAGAAACATCAACCTCATAGAGGATTGTGACATAAAAGAACTCAAGCAAGATGAAGTGTACCAATAACTGGGATCAGATGAAGAAGCAACAACGCAGCATGAAGAAATTAGAGAAAAAATCAGCAAGGAATATTTCAGAAGTCTGAAGCTTATACTTGAAAACTGCTTTGACAACACAAAACAAAGTGCAAGCTATAAACCAACTCGCCTTTCCTGAGATGTCATACAGCTTCAGTGTTATAGACTGGCCACAGAAAGTGTTGAACCAGATAGATATAAAACAAGAATGTAGTGGGGCTTCATGCCCACCTACTGACATCCTTAGATCCAAGCATAATCAAGGTCCTGCACCATGAAGAAAACAAGCTAAGATGACTTCCATCATTAAATTAGGAGAAGCCTTCAGGAGGGTAGCAGAGATGGATGTTAAGCCACTAGTAGATAAAAATGCTATCCATATTTGTGACACCCTATGAACTGCAAAAGGATGCCATCTGGGCAGACAGTGCACATGTTGAGATAAGCACACTCAGCAAACATCAACGATTATTACAGTAAGGCCAGCCTGGTGGTGTGGAGGGCTGAGGTGCTCTGCATTACCTCCTGCCATGCTGGCGGCCTGTGTTTGTGGTGCAAGCTGGTTGCTGGCGGTCAGCCAAGGAGGAAGAGGATCAAGCATCCCAAGGACAGCTGTGCTCCAGGGATGAGGGGAATCAGGGCTCATTGCTTGCCTTGCCACTAGCAAAGTCTGGGAGCTGGCACATCAGCACTGTACATGGAGGGCAGACCCCTGGTGTGCCATGCACAGGAGTGTGCAAGACACTGCCACTGGCGTTATTGCATACCTTTCCCCTCAGGGGAAGAAAAGAAAGGAAAGGTCTTTGGCAGTAGGATGAAGGACGGGCTCAGAAGTCCCACTCCCCAACCAGCCAGGCACTGACTGAAACTGGATCTGGTCTTCAGTGGAGGCCTGGGGACCCCACCAGGGTGGGCAATCCATGGGAGAAGATGGTCATTGAACCTGGTAAATGTCGGGGGGGCAGGACTGAGGCACCCTCCAGAATGTGGGCTGCTGGAGAGGGGGGAGAAAAAGACCAACAACAACAAAAAGATTACTACAGGACTACTTCCCTGATTTTCAAAGATGCCCTGGCTTAAGAATGGGGTCTGTTCTCATCATGGCTCTTGAAACTCCTGAACATTTTGAGACACTAACCCTGAGAGAGCCCTGGCTTAAGAATGGGGTCCATTCTAATCTTGGCATTAGAAACTCCTGAACGTTTGAAGACAGTAACCACGAGAGAGACAGAATAAATGTGATCAATGTGACAATAATTCTACAGCACAAGGAAGCCTCAGAGCACATCAGCAAATTTATATGGGAGTCAGACCATATAAAGGTGCTGAATGTAACAAAGTTGTATACAACCGACAAACTGCAAACTCACCCTTGCAAAGGGATGTAACAGAAGAACCTGAGCCAGAGAGTTGTACAAATACCTGGGAATTGGTGAAGGAGCAACAATGCAGTGTGAAGACAAATGAGAGCAAAATTCAGCAAGGAATATTTCAGATGACTGAAGCTTGTACAGAAAACTGCTTTAACAACATGAAACAATGTACAAGCTATAAATCAGCTAGCCCTTCCTGTGAGATCATGCAGGTTTACTGTGATTGACTGGCCACAAAAAGTGCTGGATCAGCAAGATATAGAAACAAGAAAACTGCTCTCTGCCTACCAGTCAATACACAAAGACCAGTGCATGCCCAGATATCCCAAAGGCATGAGAGGCATGGAGTCTCTAAGAATGATCAGACATTTGAGGTCCACAGCTGTGGGCTACAGACATACCACTGACATCCCTGTACCCAAATACAGCCAATGTCCTTCAACAAGAAGAAAAACAAGCTTAAGATGATGTCCATCACAAGTTAGAGAAGCCTTCAGAGGGTAGCAGAGACGGATGATGAACCACCAGTGGATAAACAACAACCAGCAACAGGAAGTGCAAAGAAACAGAAAAAGAATATAAGGACAATGATCAACAGAAGAAAAAGGACAACTGGAAAGCCTATAATTATAGCACAAAATATGGGGAAACATAGAAACATAGAATTTGATGGCAGATAAGGACCACTTTGCTTCCACCTAGTCTGCCCATTTCCTACCTAATGGATAAGCTGCAGATCCTAGTTAACCAACAGCCTATTTCTTCCTACTCCCCACTAGAACTGCCTTATGTCTGTCCCATGCATTCTTGAATTCTCCACACTGTTCTTGACTCCACGAGCTGCTGAATAACTTACAAGTCGATCAAAACTGAACCACAAGTGGTTATAAATGGTAAATTTAAACCACAAAATGAGAAGTGGATGATGGCAGCCCAAGATACTAGACTACACACAAAATGATTCACAAAATCCATAGAAACAAACACAGGAAAAACAAACAGTGCAGGTTCTGTAATACAGAGTTAGAAACAGCTGCACCTCTTTTAGCTGGATGTGAACTGCTCATGGCAGAAAGCCTGTATACTGAAAGACATAGCAATGTAACAAGACTGATTCACTGGAAACTATGGAAATACTGCAATGTGCAGGTAACAAAGAAACAATGGAAACAGGAACCACAAAGAATCACAGAGAACAAAGTAGTAACTTGAAGCACATGGGATCACCCAATACCTACTGCCAAGAATGTGGTGATGGAAAACAGGCATTGTTATAGAAGAAAGAACAAAGGTGGTCTTGCTGATTAAAGTAACCACCCCAGCTACTATAGTGTCCTATGTACAAAACCATGAAATACCTAGATATACAAACAGAAACTAAACTCATGTGGAACAAATGTCATGACACCACTCCTGAGGGCCCTAGTCCACTGAGCTCACAGTGGCCTCCCATAAGTTCAGTTTGTGACTGGGGGGTCAGAAAATGCTCCCTTCATGTCCTTTTAGAGTAGTGCTTGCTGATTTCACAACTGAGCACTCACCATGAGGGTGTAGAGCTTCCTCTCTTTCTGGGTAAGGGTAAAATACAGTCTTGAGTCTGTAGCCAGTGAGAACCCTCCTTGGTTAGTGCACTGGGGAAGAACCCATGGGCATTACAAGCTCTTGGGCTGTCCTCATAACTCTGATTGTGTCTTCTCCCACAGGTGCTGCAGGAACCTGATTCAGACCCACAGACCACTCTGGAGGTCTTGTGTACTTTCCCTACTTTAGGCCCCTCGTTTCCATTCCAGAAACCTAGTTTCGGTTGTGCTGGTTCCTTAGTGCTAAACAGGCATGTAACAGATTGAATAAACCTTCCCAAAAATCTTCACACATAACAAACCTCCCAGGCAGTAATACTTTAAAATAAAACAAGGGCTTTTACTGATTATTTAAATAATTAGTGTATAAACATACAGACAAATTATTTTGATATTTGGTTACAGGATAAATTCATAAACAGTTGGAAAATACATACAAAAGGACTAGTAAAGTAACTGGATAATATCTACCTCTTCTGTAGTGAAATCAGAGTCCAGAATATAAAAAATTTTTGCAAAGTTTCTCTTTTCCTCTCTGCTGAATCTCAGAGTCCCAGTTTTCTTGCAGTGGTCTTCAGTGTGTCTTAGACTGAGGCGAGGAGGGCAGTGCTGGTGAATGATGCAGTGCAGAAGGATTAATGTAGAGAGACTGAAGCAGGAGGGCAGTGCCGGTGAATGATGCAGTGCAGAAGGATAATGTAGGGAGACTGAAGCAGAGAGAGCACTGCCAGTGAATGATGCAGTGCTGAAGGATAATGTGAGACTGGAGCGGGGAAGGCAGCAGCTGGTAAATGATGCAGTGCTAAAGGATTAAATAGAGGACTGAGGCAGGGAGGGCAGCACTGGTGAGCGATGCAGTGCAGAAGTATTAATATAGAGGAACTAAGGCAGGAGGGCAGCGCTGGTGGTGATTCAATGCAGAAGGATTAATGTAGGAAGACAGGGTGAGGAGGGCAGCAATGGTTAATGATGCAGTGCAGAAGGATTTATGTAAGCAGTCTGAGATGGAGGAAACACTGATTAATGATACAATGCAGAATTAATATATTGAGAATAAGGTGGGGAGGGCAGTGCTGGTGAATGATGCCGTGCAGAAGGATTAATGTAGGAAGACTGAGGCGGGGAGGGCAGCACTGGTGAATGATGCAGTGCAGAAGGATTATATAGGAGACTGAGGCAGGGAGGGCAGTACTGGTGAATGATGCAGTGCAGAAGGATTAATGTAAGAGACTGAGGTGGAGAGGCAGTGCTGGTGATGAGCAGTGCAGAAGAATTATGTAGGGAGACTGAGGCAAGGAGGGCAGCGCTGGTGAATGAAGCAGTGCAGAAGGATTCATGTAGGGAGACTGAGGTGGGAGGGCACTGCTGGAGAATGATGCAGTGCAGAAGAATTCAATGAAGGGAGACTGAGGCGGGGAGGGCAGCACTGGTGAAATGAAGCAGTGCAGAAGGATTAATGTAGGAGACTGAGGCAGAAGAGGCAGTGCTGGAGAATGAATGCACTGCAGAAGGATTCATAAGAGGGAGACTGAGGCAGGAGAGCAGTGCTGGTGAATGATGCAGTGCAGAAGGATCTATGTAGGGAGACTGAAGCGTGGGAAGGCAGCACTGGTGAATAACGAGGCAGAAGGATTCATGTAGGGAGACTGAGGTGGGGAGGGCAGTGCTGGTGAAAGAAGCAGTGCAGAATGATTAATATAGGGAGACTGAGGCGAGGAGGGCAGCAAAGGTGAATGATGCAGTGCAGAAGGATTCATGTAGGGAGACTGAGGCGGAGAGTGCAGCACTGGTGAATGATGCAGAACAGAAGGATTCATGTAGGGAGACTGAGGCAGGGAGGGCAGCGCTGGTGAATGATGTGGTGCAGAAGGATCCATGTAGGGAGACTGAGGTGGGAAGGGAAGCACTGGTGAATGATGCAGTGTAGATGTATTAATGTAGGGAGACTGAGGTGGGGTGGGCAGCAATGGTGAAGGAAGCAGTACAGAAGTATTAATGTAGGGAGACTGTGACAGGGAGTGCAGCGCTGGTGAATGATGCAGTGTGAGAAGTTCATGTAGGGAGACTGAGCGAGGGAGGCAGCTGGTGAATGATGCAGTGCAGAAGGATTTATGTAGGAAGACTGACGCGGGGAGGGCAGTACAGGTGAATGATGCAGTGCAGAAGGAGTCATGTAGGGAGACTTAGGCGGGGAGGGCAGCACTAGTGAATGATGCAGTGCAGATGGATTTATTTAGGGAGACTGAGGTGGGGAGGGCAGTGCTGGTGAATGATGCAGAGCAGAAGGATTCATGTAAGGAGACTGAGGCAGGGAGAGCAGTGCTGGTGAATGATGCAGTGCAGAAGGATTCATGTGGGGAGACTGAGGCGGGAAGGGCAGCAATGGTGAAGAAAAGCAGTACAGAAGTAGTAGTGGGGGAGACTGTGACAGGAGTGCAGCGCTGGTGAATGATGCAGCAAGCTGCACTCTATCTAAAGGAGTCAGACAGCTGCTGCATCATTCCTGTGCTGCACTCCCTGTCTACAGGGAGTGCAGGCTGTAATACCAGTATAATAAGATTCATGTAGGTAGACTGAGGCAGGAGGGCACGCTGGTGAATGATGCAGTGTAGAAGGATTAATGTAGGAGACTGAGGGGGGAGGGCAGCGCAAGTGAATGATACAGTACAAGTATTAATGTAGGTAGACTGAGGCGGGGAGGGCAGCGCTGGTGAATGACACAGTGCAGATGTATTAATGTAGGGAGACTGAGGAGGGAGGAAGTCCTGGTGAATGATACAGTGCAGAAGGATCGTGTAGGGAGACTGAGGCAGGGAGGCAGCACTGGTTAATAATGCAGTGCAGAAGGAATCATATGGGAGACTGAGACAGGAGGCAGCAAGGGTGAATGATGCAGTGCAGAAGTAATAATGAGGGAGACTGAGGTGGAATGCAGCACTACTAAATGAAGCACTGCAGAGAGTATCAATGAAGGGAAGTTGAGGCAGGGAGTGCAGCACTGGGGGAATGATGCAGTGCAGAGTGTTAATATGAGGGAGACTGAGGCAGGGAAGACAGCACTGCTAAATGATGCACTAGAAGAATTAATGTAGGGAGACTGAGGAAGGGTGGACAGTGCTGGTGAATGATGCAGTGCAGAAGGATTAATATATAGAGACTGAGGCGAGGCGAGTGGTGGTCAGTCATGCAGTGCAGAAGTATAAATATAGGGAAACTGAGGCAGGAGAGTAGCGCTGGTGATTGATGCAGCACTGAAGTATTATGTAGGGAGACTGAGGCAGGCAGGGCAGCATTGGTGAATGATGCAGTGCAGTAGAATTAATGAAGGAGAGACAAAGGGAGGGAGGACAGCACTAGTAAGTGATGCAGTGCAGAAGTATTAATGTAGGGAGACTGAGGCAAGTATGGCAGTACTGGTGAATGATGCAGTGGAGAAGTATCAATGTGGGGAGGGCAGTGCTGGTGAATTATATGGTATAGAAGGATTAATGGAGGGAGACTGATGTGGGGAGGGCAGCACTGCTGAATGATGAAGTGCAAAAGCATTAATGTAGGAAGACTGAGGCAGAGAAGGCAGCATTAGTCAAAGTTGCAATGCAGAAAGATTAAAATGGGGAGACAGATATGGAGGACGTTGCTGCAAATGATGCAATGCAGAAGGATTAATGTGGGGAGACTGAGGCAGGGAAGGCAGCGCTTGTGAACGATGCAGTACAGAAAAGTTAATGTAGGGAGACTGTGACCGGGAGGACAGCACTGGTGAATGATGCAATGCAGAAGGATTAATGTAGGGAGACTGAGGCAGGGATGGCAGCACTGGTGAATGATTCAGTGCAGAAGGATTCATGTAGGGAAACTGAGGTGGGTAGGGCAGCACTGGTAAATGATGCAGTGCAGAAGGATTCATGTAGGGAGACTGAGGCAGGGAGGGCAGCACTGGTGAATAATGCAGTGCAGAAGGATTCATGTAGGGAGACTGAGACAGGGAGGGCAGCAAGGGTGAATGATGCAGTGCAGAAGAATTAATTTAGGGAGACTGAGGCAGGGTGGACAGTGCTGGTGAATGATGCAGTGCAGAAGGATCCATGTAGGGAGACTGAGGCGGGGAGGGCAGCGCTGGTGAATGATGCAGTGCAGAAGGATTTATGTAGGAAGACTGACGCGGGGAGGGCAGTACAGGTGAATGATGCAGTGCAGAAGGAGTCATGTAGGGAGACTTAGGCGGGGAGGGCAGCACTAGTGAATGATGCAGTGCAGATGGATTTATTTAGGGAGACTGAGGTGGGGAGGGCAGTGCTGGTGAATGATGCAGAGCAGAAGGATTCATGTAAGGAGACTGAGGCAGGAGGCAGTGCTGGTGAATGATGCAGTGCAGAAGGATTCATGTGGGAGACTGAGGCGGGAAGGGCAGCAATGGTGAAGAAAGCAGTACAGAAGTATTAAGTAGAAGGAGACTGAGACAGGGTGCAGCGCTGGTGAATGATGCAGCAGCTACACCTCTATCTAAAGATCAACGCTGCTGCATCATTCCTGTGCTGCCTCCCTGTCTGCAGGGGAGTGCAGGCGCTGTGAATCCCATGAATAATAGAGACCATGTAGGTAGACTGAGGCCAGGGGAGGCAGGCTGGTGAATGATGCAGTGTAGAAGGATTAATGTGGGAGACTGAGGCGGGAGGCAGGCGCAGAGTGAATGATGCAGTACAAGTATTAATGTAGGTAGACTGAGGCGGGGAGGCAGGCGCTGGTGAATGACTCAGTGCAGATGTATTAATGTAGGGAGACTGAGGAGGGAGGAGTCCCTGGTGAATGATGCAGTGCAAGGATTCGTGTGGGGAGACTGAGGCAGGGAGGGCAGCACTGGTTAATAATGCAGTGCAGAAGGAATCATGTAGGGAAACTGAGACAGGGAGGCAGCAAGGGTGAATGATGCAGTGCAGAAGTATTAATGCAGGGAGACTGAGGTGGGGAATGCAGCACTGCTAAATGAAGCACTGCAGAAGTATTAATGTAGGGAGACTGAGGCAGGGAGTGCAGCACTGGTGAATGATGCAGTGCAGAAGTGTTAATGTGAGGGAGACTGAGGCAAGGAAGACAGCACTGCTAAATGATGCACACAGGAGTAATATGAGGGAGACTGAGGAAGGGTGGACAGTGCTGGTGAATGATGCAGTGCAGAAGGATTAATATATAGAGACTGAAATTGGCGAGGCAGTGGTGGGTCAGTGCATGCTGCAGAAGTATAAATATGGGAAACTGAGGCAAGGAGAGTGGCGCTGGTGATTGATGCAGCACTGAAGTATATGTAGGGAGACTGAGGCAGGCAGGGCAGCATTGGTGAATGATGCAGTGCAGTAGAATTTAATGAGAGAGACAAAGGGAGGGAGGACAGCACTAGTAAGTGATGCAGTGCAGAAGTAATGTAGGGGAGACTGAGGCAAGTGGCAGTACTGGTGAATGATGCAGTGCAGAAGTATCTCATTTGTGGGGAGGAGCAGTGCTGGTGGATTATATGGTATGGAAGGATTAATGGAGAGACTGATGTGGGGAGGGCAGCACTGGTAGAATGATGAAGTGCAAAAGCATTAATGTAGGAAGACTGAGGCAGGAAGGCAGCATTAGTCAAAGTTGCAATGCAGAAAGATTAAAATGGGGAGACAGAACCTCAGTCTCCCTACATTAATACTTCTGCTGCATCATTCACCGCGCTGGCCTCCCTGCCTCAGTCTCCCTACATGAATCCTTCTGCACTGCATCATTTACCCAGTGCTGCCCTACACCACCCTCAGTTTCCTACATGAACTTCTGCCTGAATCATTCACCAGTGCTGCCATCCCTGCCTCAGTCTCCCTACATTAATCTTCTGCTTACATCATTCACCAGTGCTGTCCTCGGTCACAGTCCCTACATTAACTTTTCTGTACTGCATCGCTCTAGCGCTGCCTTCCTGCCTCAGTCTCCCACATTAATCCTTCTGCATTGCATCATTTGCAGCAACGTCCTCCATATCTGTGTCCCCATTTTAATCTTTCTGCATTGCAACTTTGACTAATGCTGCCTTCTCTGCCTCAGTCTTCCTACATTAATGCTTTACTTCATCATTCAGCAGTGCTGCCCTCCCACATCTCCCTCCATTAATCCTTCTATACCATATAATTCACCAACACTGCCCTCCCCACATTAATGCTTCTGCACTGCATCATTCTCGGCGCACCCTCCCGCCTCTGTCTCCTACATTAATACTTCTGAACTGCTTCATTCCATTTGCTTCCTTCCCTGTCTCAGTCTCCCTACATTAATCCTTTTGCACTGCATAATTCACCAGTGCTGCCTTTCCCGCCCCAGTCTCCCTACATGAATACTTCTGCACTGCATCATTCACCAGCGATGCCATCCCGCCTCAGTCTCCTACATTAATCTTTCTGCACTGCATCATTCAAAAGGCCTTGCCCTCCGTCCCTCAGTGTCCCTACATTAATCCTTCTACACTACATCATTCACCAGCGCTGCCCTCCCTACCAGTCTCCCTACATGAATCCTTCTCCACTGCATCATTCCACCAGCACTGCCCTCCTACCTCAGTGTCCCTAATTCTTTTTTGCACTGCATCATTTCACCAGCGCTGCCCTCCCGCTCAGTCTCCCTACATTAATCCTTCTACACTGCATCATTCACCAGCGCTGCCCTCCCCGCCTCAGTCTCCCTACATTAATACTTCTGAACTGCTTCATTCACCATTGCTGCCCTCCCTGTCTCAGTCTCCCTACATTAATCCTTCTGCACTGCATCATTCACCAGTGCTGCCCTCCCCGCCTCAGTCTCCCTACATGAATACTTCTGCACTGCATCATTCACCAGCGATGCCATCCCCGCCTCAGTCTCCCGACATTAATCTTTCTGCACTGCATCATTCACCAGCGCTGCTCTCCCCACCTCAGTCTCCCTACATTAATACTTCTGTACTGCATCATTCACCAGCGCTGGCCTCCCTGCCTCAGTCTCCCTACATGAATCCTTCTGCACTGCATCATTTACCAGTGCTGCCCTCCCCACCTCAGTTTCCCTACATGAATCCTTCTGCACTGAATCATTCACCAGTGCTGCCAGCCCTGCCTCAGTCTCCCTACATTAATCCTTCTGCATTGCATCATTCACCAGTGCTGTCCTCCCGGTCACGGTCTCCCTACATTAACTTTTCTTTACTGCATCATTCACAAGCGCTGCCTTCCCTGCCTCAGTCTTCCCAAATTAATCCTTCTGCATTGCATCATTTGCAGCAACGTCCTCCATATCTGTCTCCCCATTTTAATCTTTCTGCATTGCAACTTTGACTAATGCTGCCTTCCCTGCCTCAGTCTTCCTACATTAATGCTTTTGCACTTCATCATTCACCAGTGCTGCCCTCCCCACATCAGTCTCCCTCCATTAATCCTTCTATACCATATAATTCACCAGCACTGCCCTCCCCACAATGATACTTCTGCACTGCATCATTCACCAGTACTGCCATACTTGCCTCAGTCTCCCTACATTAATACTTCTGCACTGCATCACTTACTAGTGCTGTCCTCCCTCCCTTTGTCTCTCTTCATTAATTCTACTGCACTGCATCATTCACCAATGCTGCCCTGCCTGCCTCAGTCTCCCTACATTAATACTTCAGTGCTGCATCAATCACCAGCGCTACTCTCCTTGCCTCAGTTTCCCTATATTTATACTTCTGCACTGCATCACTGACCACCACTGCCCTCGCCACCTCAGTCTCTATATATTAATCCTTCTGCACTGCATCATTCACCAGCACTGTCCACCCTGCCTCAGTCTCCCTACATTAATTCTTCTGCAGTGCATCATTTAGCAGTGCTGTCTTCCCTGCCTCAGTCTCCCTACATTAACACTTCTGCACTGCATCATTCCCCAGTGCTGCACTCCCTGCCTCAATCTCCCTTCATTGATACTTCTGCAGTGCTTCATTTAGTAGTGCTGCATTCCCCACCTCAGTCTCCCTACATTAATACTTCTGCACTGCATCATTCACCCTTGCTGCCCTCCCTGTCTCAGTCTCCCTACATGATTCCTTCTGCACTGCATTATTAACCAGTGCTGCCCTCCCTGCCTCAGTCTCCCTACAGGAATCCTTCTGCACTGCATCATTCACCAGGACTTCCCTCCCCTCCTCAGTCTCCCTACATTAATACATCTGCACTGAGTCATTCACCAGCGCTGCCTTCCCCGCCTCAGTCTACCTACATTAATACTTCTGAACTGCATCATTCACTTGCGCTGCCCTCCCCGCCTCAGTCTCCCTACATTAATCCTTCTACACTGCATCATTCTCCAGCGCTGCCCTCCCTGCCTCAGTCTACCTACATGAATCCTTCTACACTGCATCATTCACAGCGCTGCACTCCCTGAGACAGGAGTGCAGCACTAATGAATGATGCAGCAACGTCTCTGTCGACAGGGAGTGCAGCGCTGCTGCATCATTCACCAGCGCTGCACTCCCTGTCACAGTCTCCCTACATTAATACTTCTGTACTGCTTTCTTCACCATTGCTGCCCTTCCCGCCTCAGTCTCCCTACATGAATCCTTCTGCACTGCATCATTCACCAGCACTGCTCTCCCTGCCTCAGTCTCCTTACATGAATCCTTCTGCTCTGCATCATTCACCAGCACTGCCCTCCCCACCTCAGTCTCCCTAAATAAATCCATCTGCACTGCATCATTCACTAGTGCTGCCCTCCCCGCCTAAGTCTCCCACTGACTCCTTCACTGCATCATTCACCTGTACTGCCCTCCCACGTCAGTCTTCCTACATAAATCCTTCTGCACTGCATCATTCACCAGCGCTGCCCTCCCCGCCTCAGTCTCCCTACATGAATCCTTCTACACTGCATCATTCACCAGCGCTGCACTCCCTGTCACAGTCTCCCTACATTAATACTTCTGTACTGCTTCCTTCACCATTGCTGCCCACCCCACCTCAGTCTCCCTACATTAATACATCTACACTGCATCATTCACCAGTGCTTCCCTCCCCGCCTCAGTCTCCCTACATGGATCCTTCTGCACCACATCATTCCCAGCGCTGCCCTCCCTGCCTCAGTCTCCCTACATGAATCCTTCTGTTCTGCATCATTCACCAGTGCTGCACTCCCCGCCTCAGTCTCCCTACATGAATCCTTCTGCACTGCATCATTCACCTTTGCTGCCCTCCTCGCCTCAGTCTCCCTATATTAATCATTCTGCACTGCTTCTTTCACCAGCACTGCCCTCCCCACCTCAGTCTCCCTACATGAATCCTTCTGCACTGCGTTATTCACCAGTGCTGCCTTCCCCGCCTCAGTCTCCCTACATGAATCCTTCTGCACTGCATCATTCACCAGCACTGCTCTCCCTGCCTCAGTCTCCCTACATGAATCCTTCTGCAGTGCTTCATTCTCCAGCACTGCCCTTTCTGCCTCAGTCTCCCTTCATTAATCCTTCTGCACTGCTTCATTCACCAGTGCTGCCCTCCCCGCCTCAGTCTCCCTACGTGAATTCTTCTGCACTGCATCATTCTCCAGCAGTGCCCTCCCCACCTCAGTCTCCCTACATGAATCCGTCTGCACTGCTTCATTCACCAGCGCTGCCCTCCCTGCCTCAGTCTCCCTACATGAATTGTTCTGCACTGCTTCATTCACCAGCACTGCCCTCTATGCCTCAGTCTTCCTACATTAATTCTTCTGCACTGCATCATTCACCAGCACTGCCCTCCCTGCCTCAGTCTCCCTACATGAATCCTTCTGCACTGCTTCATTCACCAGCGCTGCCCTCCCCGCCTCAGTCTTCCTACATTAATCCTTCTGCACGGCATCATTCACCAGCACTGCCCTCCCCACCTTATTCTCAATATATTAATTCTGCACTGTATCTTTAATCAGTGTTTCCCTCTCCATCTCAGACTGCTTACATAAATCCTTCTGCACTGCATCATTAACCATTGCTGCCCTCCTCACCCTGTCTTCCTACATTAATCCTTCTGCATTGAATCACTCACCAGCGCTGCCCTCCCTGCCTTAGTTCCTCTATATTAATACTTCTGCACTGCATCGCTCACCAGTGCTGCCCTCCCTACCTCAGTCTCACTTTATCCTTTAGCATTGCATCATTTATCAGCAGTGCCCTCTCTGCCTCAGTCTCCACATTATCCTTCTGCACTGTATCATTCATTGGTACTGCCCTCCCTGCTTCAATCTCTCTACATTAATCCTTCTGCACTGCATCATTCACCAGCACTGCCCTCCCTGCTTCAGTCTCTCTACATTAATCCTTCTGCACTGCATCATTCACCAGCACTGCCCTCCTCGCCTCAGTCTAAGACACACTGAAGACCACTGCAAGAAAACTGGGACTCTGAGATTCAGCAGAGAGGAAAAGAGAAACTTTGCAAAAATTTTTTATATTCTGGACTCTGATTTCACTACAGAAGAGGTAGATATTATCCAGTTACTTTACTAGTCCTTTTGTATGTATTTTCCAACTGTTTATGAATTTATCCTGTAACCAAATATCAAAATAATTTGTCTGTATGTTTATACACTAATTATTTAAATAATCAGTAAAAGCCCTTGTTTTTATTTTAAAGTATTACTGCCTGGGAGTGGTTTGTTATGTGTGAAGATTTTTGGGAAGGTTTATTCAATCTGTTACATGCCTGTTTAGCACTAAGGAACCACGCACAACCGAAACTAGGTTTCTGGAATGGAAACGAGGGGCCTAAAGTAGGGAAAGTACACAAGACCTCCAGAGGTGTCTGTGGGGTCTGAATCAGGTTCCTGTAGCACCTGTGGGAGAAGACACAATCAGAGTTATGAGGACAGCCCTGAAGAGCTTCTAATGCCTATGTTCTTCCCCCAGTGCACTAACCAAAGAGGGTTCTCAACTGGCTACAGACTCAAGACTGTATTTTACCCTTACCCAGAAAGAGAGGAAGCTCTACACCCTCATGGTGAGTGCTCAGTTGTGAAATCAGCAAGCACTACTCTAAAAGGACATGAAGGGAGCATTTTCTGACCCCCCAGTCACAAACTGAACTTATGGGAGGCCACTGTGAGCTCAGTGGACTAGGGCCCTCAGGAGTTGTGTCATGACATTTGTTCCACATGAGTTTAGTTTCTGTTTGTATATCTAGGTATTTCATGGTTTTGTACATAGGACACTATAGTAGCTGGGGTGGTTACTTTAATCAGCAAGACCACCTTTGTTCTTTCTTCTATAACAATGCCTGTTTTCCCACCACCACATTCTTGGCAGTAGGTATTGGGTGATCCCATGTGCTCGTTACTACTTTGTTCTCTGTGATTCTTTGTGGTTCCTGTTTCCATTGTTTCTTTGTTACCTGCACATTGCAGTATTTCCATAGTTTCCAGTGAATCAGTCTTGTTACATTGCTATGTCTTTCAGTATACAGGCTTTCTGCCATGAGCAGTTCACATCCAGCTAAAAGAGGTGCAGCTGTTTCTAACTCTGTATTACAGAACCTGCACTGTTTGTTTTTCCTGTGTTTGTTTCTATGGATTTTGTGAATCATTTTGTGTGTAGTCTAGTATCTTGGGCTGCCATCATCCACTTCTCATTTTGTGGTTTAAATTTACCATTTGTAACCACTTGTGGTTCAGTTTTTGATCGACTTGTGGTTATTCCAGCAGCTCGTGGAGTCAAGAACAGTGGGAGAATTCAAGAATGCATGGGACAGACATAAGGCAGTTCTAGTGGGGAGTAGGAAGAAATAGGCTGTTGGTTAACTAGGATCTGCAGCTTATCCATTAGGTAGGGAAATGGGCAGACTAGGTGGGCCAAGTGGTCCTTATCTGCCATCAAATTCTATGTTTCTATGTTTCCCCATATTTTGTGCTATAATTATAGGCTTTCCAGTTGTCCTTTTTTCTTCTGTTGATCATTGTCCTTATATTCTTTTTTCTGTTTCTTTGCACTTCCTGTTGCTGGTTGTTGTTTATCCACTGGTGGTTCATCATCCGTCTCTGCTACCCTACTGAAGGCTTCTCCTAACTTGTCGATGGACATCATCTTAAGCTTGTTTTCTTCTTGTTGAAGGACATTGGCTGTATTTGGGTACAGGGATGTCAGTGGGTATGTCTGTAGCCCCACAGCTGTGGACCTAAATGTCTGATCATTCTTGAGACCCATGCCTCTCTCATGCCTTGGGATATCTGGGCATGCACTGGTCTTTGTGTATTGACTGGTAGGCAGAGAGCAGTTTTCTTGTTTCTATATCTTGCTGATCCAGCACTTTTTGTGGCCAGTCAATCACAGTAAACCTGCATGATCTCACAGGAAGGGCGAGCTGATTTATAGCTTGTACATTGTTTCATGTTGTTAAAGCAGTTTTCTGTACAAGCTTCAGTCATCTGAAATATTCCTTGCTGAATTTTGCTCTCATTTGTTCACACTGCATTGTTGCTCCTTCACCAATTCCCAGGTATTTGTACAATCCCTCTGGCTCAGGTTCTTCTGTTACATCCCTTTGCAAGGGTGAGTTTGCAGTTTGTCGGTTGTATACAACTCTTGTTACATTCAGCACCTTTATATGGTCTGACTCCCATATAAATTTGCTGATGTGCTCTGAGGCTTCCTTGTGCTGTAGAATTATTGTCACATTGATCACATTTATTCTGTCTCTCTCGTGGTTACTGTCTTCAAACGTTCAGGAGTTTCTAATGCCAAGATTAGAATGGACCCCATTCTTAAGCCAGGGCTCTCTCAGGGTTAGTGTCTCAAAATGTTCAGGAGTTTCAAGAGCCATGATGAGAACAGACCCCATTCTTAGGGCATCTTTGAAAATCAGGAAGTAGTCCTGTAGTAATCTTTTTTGTTGTTGGTCTTTTCCCCCCTCCAGCAGCCCACATTCTGGAGGGTGCCTCAGTCCTGCCCCCCCGACATTTACCAGGTTCAATGACCATCTTCTCCCATGGATTGCCCACCCTGGTGGGAGTCCCCAGGCCTCCACTGAAGACCAGATCCAGTTTCAGTCAGTGCCTGGCTGGTTGGGGAGTGGGACTTCTGAGCCCGTCCTTCATCCTACTGCCAAAGACCTTTCCTTTCTTTTCTTCCCCTGAGGGGAAAGGTATGCAATAACGCCAGTGGCAGTGTCTTGCACACTCCTGTGCATGGCACACCAGGGGTCTGCCCTCCATGTACAGTGCTGATGTGCCAGCTCCCAGACTTTGCTAGTGGCAAGGCAAGCAATGAGCCCTGATTCCCCTCATCCCTGGAGCACAGCTGTCCTTGGGATGCTTGATCCTCTTCCTCCTTGGCTGACCGCCAGCAACCAGCTTGCACCACAAACACAGGCCGCCAGCATGGCAGGAGGTAATGCAGAGCACCTCAGCCCTCCACACCACCAGGCTGGCCTTACTGTAATAATCGTTGATGTTTGCTGGAGTGTGCTTATCTCAACATGTGCACTGTCTGCCCAGATGGCATCCTTTTGCAGTTCATAGGGTGTCACAAATATGGATAGCATTTTATCTACTAGTGGCTTAACATCCATCTCTGCTACCCTCCTGAAGGCTTCTCCTAATTTAATGATGGAAGTCATCTTAGCTTGTTTTCTTCATGGTGCAGGACCTTGATTATGCTTGGATCTAAGGATGTCAGTAGGTGGGCATGAAGCCCCACTACATTCTTGTTTTATATCTATCTGGTTCAACACTTTCTGTGGCCAGTCTATAACACTGAAGCTGTATGACATCTCAGGAAAGGCGAGTTGGTTTATAGCTTGCACTTTGTTTTGTGTTGTCAAAGCAGTTTTCAATGCAAGCTTCAGGCTTCTGAAATACTCCTTGCTGATTTTTTCTCTAATTTCTTCATGCTGCGTTGTTGCTTCTTCATCTGATCCCAGTTATTGGTACACTTCATCTTGCTTGAGTTCTTTTATGTCACAATCCTCTATGAGGTTGATGTTTTCTTTACAAGTCATCGTTCCTGCTATAAATGTTGCTTTGGTCAATTTGTCTAGGCCAAATTTCATCCACTTATCATCAGAGAATGGCTTGACAATTTGTAGTTATACTTTTAGGTGTTTGTTGGATGAACTACAAAAAAGTTGCAGGCCATCTACAAAAAGGAGATGAGATGTTAGCTGTTGATCATCGTGGTTTCTAGAGTTCATATTGTGTCCATAGCCAAGGCTATTGATTAGGCTACTTAATGGGTTTAAGGCAAGACAGAAGAGAAGTGATGAGAAGAAGTCACCCTGAAATATTCCTCATTGGACCTTTACACTTGGGACAGTGAGTTGACCTTTTCAGATTTAACTGTAGGGTGGTTTACCACATTCTCATAGCAGTTGTGATAACATTTACCAGTGTGAGATTTACCCTGTAGAGCTGTAAACACTCACTGATTCAAGAGTGTGAGATGTTCTCAAATGCTTTTTTATAGTCAATCAAAGCTACTCTAAGGTGTCTGCTTTTTTTTTTTTTTTTTGCAGCTCTCCATTATGGCTTTGTTGAGCAGGAGATAGTCCTTTGTACCACATGATTTTCTTTTACTGCCTTTCCAGAATGAATTCATAGATGTATTCTCAGGTTAGTCTTCTGGCCAAAACTCTTGTCATATTCAACATATTTGGTGGTCTCCCTCCTGGAGTTATTGTCTCCAAATGTTCAGGGATTTCAAGTTCCATGACAAGATGGACCCTATTCTTAAGCCACAACATATTCTAACATCGGAAATGAGTACTGTATCAGTCTTTGGTGTTTGCTGAGAGCACTCTTCTCAGCACCCACAATTCCCCAGTGTGGTTTATTTTGCAGTTCATAGTTTTGTTTTACCTTTTTTTTTACCAGGAGAGACAAACTAAGTGGAAAGCTTGTTTACAGGTGCAACCTGGGAACACAAGGAAGTTAGGTGACTTGCTCAAGGTCACACACAGTATACAAGGGGTTGCTGTGGGATTCAAACCCAGGTCTTCAGGTTTGCAGCTCAGAGCCTTAAACTTCTGTACTGTACTGCCTCACCATATGGTGTCACAGATAGTGGTAGCATATTTACATGTGCCTGAAAGTTCTTTTTGATTAGCCCCAGTAATCTGAGCACTACTGGAATGATTTGTGTGTCTTTGTTCCACATCAGTTTACTTTCTGTTCGCATATATTGGCATTTCATGTTTTGTGTCTCTGTGTGCAGGACACTGTAGTCACTAGGGATGGCTACTTGGAGCAGCAATGCTACCCTTTTTTATTCTATTAGAATGTCTGGTTTTATTGCCTCCACTTTCTTGGCTGTTGGTATTAGGTGATCCCATGCGATTATTACTTCTTCATTCTCTGCAGTTCTTTGTGGTTCATGTTTCTAGTGTTTCTCTGCTACCTGTACAGTATGTTATGGTGTGTGCATAGTTTCCAGTGGATCAATTTCACTATGCTGTTATTGTGGAGGGTGTGAGTACAGAAAGAAGCTCAGTTTCTATAGTGCAATACATCTTGGTGTGTTTTTTTAATTTTTTAGGATGGTCAGGATTATTTAAAATAAAATAAAATAAATAAACAAAATGTCAAACAGACCGAGTTCATGGCATCTTGGTGGAGTGCTTTGGGTTATAACTTTCTGAGGTTAATAGACTGTCAAATCTGTCCATCTATTTATTTTCAGTCTTGAATTCTCTGCCTCTCCTACTGTCAGGAGAGGTACAAAATCCTTCTTCTGTTGTCTCCAGCAAGCCTCTGGACAGCTCTAGAATGAATCTAACTTCCCTTTCTCTAGTGGGCATTTTTATAACCCTCCCCTGTGTTTTTTTTTTATCCACCACTCAACACAAAACATGAAATAGCTATTGTACAGAAAGAAAATCTGGGTTTGTTATAAGCTACATTCATTACATTACCATATTGTAACATATTAGCCAGGGCTATTTCTGTGCAGATAATGGTGTTATTTTGTTATAAGGATAATTATTACATATTTAAATCTGGGGTTAGCCCCACCTTCAAGACCATGCCTGCAGCAAAGAACAACCCACCTGTTTTATCAGATAAATATGGCCGTAATGAGACTGACTATTCCCAATGTCATCACTTTGGGAGAACACTATTAGCACTGGCTTCTTCTCAAGCAAAAGAGGTCTGCACCACCATTTGTTTTATAAAATTAGCAGACTCTGTAACTAACTTCCAAAACTCAGGATGTCTGTTTTCTACTGGCAGATCTCTACATTGATGGAATCAGTAACACTGTAATGTGAAAAGGAAAAGTTCCTGTGTTCCCTTTGTAATGTAGGCCTGAAATCAGGCCCATTTATTTTAGCAAAAGGGTATTCTGACATCCTGTCAGTCTAGTGATAGAGCCTAAAAGGCTCCATATAGGAATGTTCTAGTTATCTAGGATTATTTACAGACTGCTTGTCAGGTAGCAATGCCAGAGTAGGAACAAACAAGAGTTTTATAGGACAAGAAAAGATGTCCTAGTAATTTGCATGTTGCTATATACATGTAAAGCACCATTTGTCATACAGGTAGCAAACAATATAACTCCTATAACTACAGGCTGGCTGTATTTAACTATTTTAACAAATCCTGACATGCAGAACAATGGCAGCCTAATATTTTGTTTTGCTGTAATGTGGGTAGGGAGTGCACTATGACCAGCACCAGTATTTAAAAGAATGTAGGAAAGGGGAGAACAAATAAAAAGATTAGGAGGCTTTGTGATGAAGAAAGAAAGAAAGAAAGAAAGAAAGAAAGAAAGAAAGAAAGTTCAGTTTTGTTTGGCAGGAAAGACTCCATTGAGCAGTCTCATTTACAAGGAGATCCTGATGCACTCAATGATGTTACAGTGTGATCACACAGAGACAACGACATAAACATTTGCAAGATATGTACAGGATATACAGCAGTCATAGAATAAAGCAGTACAATTGATATACAGGTTACGTAGATACATATACACCAGTCATAGAATAAAGCAGTACAATTTATATACAGGTAGATACATATACCTGTACACCAGTCACAGAATAAGGCAGTACAATTTATATACAGGTAGATACATATACCTGTACACCAGTCATAGAATAAAGCAGTACAATTTATATACAGGTAGATACATATACCTGTACACCAGTCATAGAATAAAGCAATACAATTTATATACAGGTAGATACATATACACCGGTCATAGAATAAAGCAGCACAATTTATATACAGGTAGATACATATACACTGGTCATAGAATAAAGCAGTACAATTGATATACAGGTAGATACATATACACTGGTCATAGAATAAAGTAGCACAATTTATATACAGGTAGATACATACACAGCAGTCATAGAATAAAGCAGTATGATTGATATACAGGTAGATACATATACTGCTGTCATAGAATAAACAGTACAATGTATATACAGGTAGATAAGCATATACACCAGTCACAGAATAAAGCAGCGCAATTGATATTACAGGTATATACACATAAAGCAGTCATAGAATAAAGCAGCACAATTGATATACAGGTAGATACATATACAGCAGTCGTAGAATAAAGCAGCGCAATTGATGTACAGGTAGATACATATACAGCAGTCATAGAATAAAGCAGTACAATTTATATGCAGGTAGATACATATACACCAGTCATAGAATAAAGCAGTATGATTGATATGCAGGTAGATACATTAACACCAGTCACAGAATAAAGCAGTACAATTGATATACAGGTAGATACACATGCAGCAGTCACAGAATAAAGCAGCACAATTGATATACAGGTAGATACACATGCAGCAGTCACAGAATAAAGCAGCACAATTGATATACAGGTAGATACACATGCAGCAGTCACAGAATAAAGCAGCACAATTGATATACAGGTAGATACACATACAGCAGCCATAGAATAAAGTAGTACTACAAGTAGATACGTAAGTCAAGGATTTGTTGGCCGCAATGGGCAGTGATTAAGTGATTTGTAGACTGAGAGTGTCGTACTGGGATAGTTAACTGAAAGGTTGGAGGGTAGGGTTCCCAGGGGTGAACTGGGTCACTGATGGAGGGAAGTGGTGAGAAAATGGTGGGAGAAGATGATAAATGAGGCAGGCAGAATAGAGGACAGGCAGGTTGGAGATAAGAAGGAGTGTGCGGAGAGGATGGATAAATGATAGAGGCAGAAGATTTCTGGAATTGGGAGCTATTATAGATGGGAATGGAGTGGTGAAATGGGTATGAATAGGCAGGGTGAAAGGGAGTAGGCAGGTTGGGGATAAAGAAAGTGTATATGGAAAGTGTAGCTGGTGATGGTGGGGGTATCAGAGCAGGAGTGGGGGGAAGATGATGGAAGGTCCATGTAGTTGGTAGGGTAGATGCAAGATGGGGTGAAGGTTGGTGGAAGAGTTGGGGTGGGATTGAAAATGGGGAACCTAGCAGGAGTTGTGGGTGACCTGTGATAGGTGAGGGAGGGGGTGTAGTTTGGGTGGGGTGTGTGGGTGAGAGTAACATGGGGAACCTGTGAGGGCTGTTGATGGCCTGGGATATTCAAGCTGCATGGGAGAATTATACTTAATGGCAGGTACAGAATTCATTAAACTTACTAGTGATCAATGTTTCGAAGTTGCTTAGAGGGATTAGATTTTGTAATTTAAGGCTGGATTGGGCTTTGTTCCAAACAATTGGGAGAGTACTGTTTATGGCCATATCGCTGAAATGGGATCGGACACTTGGAACATCCAACATAATGTATGAGTTCCTATGCAAGGGGTATTTGCCAACTGATCACTGAAGGAGATTTAATATGTAAGGAGGGAGTTTCGACAGGAGAGCTTTATAGAGCCAGGTAAGGGAGTGAGTGAGAGATCTAGTGTGCAAGAAGGTCCATCCTATGGAGGTATAAAGGTCACAATGGTGGGTCCTATGGTGGGCATTAGAAATGAATCGTAGTGCCCTATGGTAGAGCATATCAAGTTGTTTTAGAAAGATGTCTGAGCAGTAACTATTTAAAATGTCTGCATAGTCGAGAAGTGGGATGAAAGTTGTCTGAACTAGGCAGAGTCTGGTATCAGTGGTAAACAGAGATCTGTTTTATATAAGAAGGCCATTCTTTGCTTCAGGTTTTCATTAGTGATGAGATATGGGCAGGGAAATGTAGGTGTTGGTCTAGAACACAGCCAAGGCATTTAACATTTTTGACTACCTCAAGGTTGTCATCTAAGAGTGTTTTGATAGATGGCGGAATTGAGTGCATTTGTAATGTTTGGCAGGTGGTTGAAGTAGACATACATTACTTTTGTTTTTCTTTGCATTTAGGAATAATTTCATTTGGGCAAGGTTGTACTAAAGCAGATCATACTCGGTTTGAAGTTCTGCATGGGCTTTGGCTAATGAGGGTCTGGATAGGTATATTACTGTATCATCAGTGAAGATATGAAGTTTGCCTTGCTGATATTATTACTGATGGAGTTAATACAGAGCATGAAAAGGAGGGGTCCAAGGATGGAGCCTTATGGAACTCTTTCTCATGAGTGGTAGAAGTGGGGAGAGGAGTCATCTGATTTCACTTGCTGTAATCTACTAGTTAGGTAACTGCTGAAACAAATTAAAGCAGAACCAGAGATGCCTTGCAAATTCAATGTGTCAAGGAGCAAGTTGTTGTCAACTGTGTTGAAGGCTTTTGCTCAGGTCCAACAAGTTACGGCCTCTGTAACTTTGTTTCTTGTCCATCGCAAGGAACCAGTTATTTGTGATGGAGAGGCTAGGATGGTGGTGGTGGTAGTGTGGGCAGCTCTAAAGCCAGATTGTATAGGGTTTTTTAGGTTTGTGTTGGTGAGGTAATCCCTTATTTGGACATTTACTAGTTTTTTGAGTAATCTGGAAAGCAGGGGCAGGATGAAGATAGGGTGACAATTGTTTAGGTCCACAGGGTCACCAGACTTAAATAGTTATAATACCTGATCTATTTTCCAAGCATCAGGTACAGTGCTGGTGCTGATGGACAGGTTAAATAGGTGCAGTAAGGGGGCTGTTAGATATCTGGTACCAGCTTTGAGGAAGTATGGTCCTATGCCGTTGGCACTGACTCCTTTCTTAAGATCGGGGTGGGTCAGTAGGTCTTCCTCATCTTTGAAATTGAATAAGGTAAAGGAAAATGTAGTGTTAATTGTGTCAGGGATAGTATGGGGAGGCTAGGCATGATGGTAGCTGCTTTGGAGGAAGTGAAGGTGAGACCTGCAGTAGATAAATGTTTATTGAAGCTATACAAGATGTTGGCTTTCTCTGATAAGATGTTTCCTTTAAAGGAAACCTTATTAGGTAAAGAGGAGGATTGTTTGTACCCTTTAGCCTGCTTGATAATTTGCCAGAATTTGCCTGGATTGTTCTTTTCGGAGTCGAAAGCAAATAGGAAGTAGTTTGCTTTGGTTTTCCTAATCAAGTTTGATGCAGCTGTTGTGGCAGGCTCTAAATGCTGATTAGTCTGATGGTAGTTTGGTCCGTCTGTCTATGAACCAGAGACTGTCCCTCACTTTTAACGCAACCTTACGTTTATTTGTGAACCAAGGAGAGGAGAGTTTCTGGGTTCTGTATTTTAGTAAAGGGGCGTGTTTGTTGATGATGTCACACAATATCTTGTTAAAGAAGGAGGCAGCATCATTGATATTTGTAGTTAGAATTCAGTCCAATTGATATTGCTGAGATCAAATAGGTAGTTGGATAAGTTGAAATTACAAAAACTCCTTTTCCATGCGAATTTGTTTGTTGCTTTAAAGGAGGTCTGCCTGCTGATACAGGCCATGGCACAGTGATCGCTAACATCATTGTGGAATACACCAGAATGGGTGATCTTGTGTGGTCTATTTGTAAGTATGAGGTTGAGTAAGGATTGGTTAGAGGGAGACTTGGGGTTAGGATGGGTGGGCTCCCTTATTAATTGGGTGAAATTGGCTTCATCACAGAACCCTTTTAATTGCAGGCTTTCGTTATCAGATTTCTGCCAGTCACCGAGAATGATAGTTTCATTCCATATAGCATCTGTGCTAGTACACAGGTGGTTTATAAGATCCATGCCTCCAGATGGTGGCCTGTAGCAGCCTATAACAGTGACTGTTTTTGTGAGAGATAAAAATATTCATCCTCAGAGGTCTGAATTCCTTAGGCAAGGTGGCAGCAGTAATTTTGGATACTGTAAATTTGTCTTTAAAATAAATAGCTGTGCTCTCACCCCTGGTGGGTCTGTCACATCTGAAGAGGTTATAGATGGGAAGAGAAACTGAGACATCAGGGGTGTAAGCTTTTAACCAAGTTTCGGATACTACTAGCATATCCATGTTGGTGTGGGAGATGCAGGCTTGGATGAGAGGTATATTTTTCAATAAGCTACACCCGTTCAAGTGCATGCATTGCAGACTTTTGGTTGCTGCTAGAATGGTTGGTGAGGTGAGTGACTGTGGTGGGATGGGGTTTAATTCGATATTACCAGCGCAGACTAACAGTAGGAAGATTATGTGTTTAATCCATCTGCTAAGAAATCTGGCTTTAGTGAACTGTGATTGACTTCAAGGGTGGTAGGTATGTATTAAGCAACTACTGGTGTAGTGGAGGAAGGTTGGATATAGAGTGTAGAACATCAGAGTTGTGCGAATGGGTCAAGGATGTAAAACAGCAAGTAAAATAGATAGCCAGTTTGTGGGGTAGTTCCAGATGGGGTTCATGGGTCTGCCGGCTACTGATATAGTAGGGGGCAGACATGGTTGCATCCCAGTCACTGATGGAATAATACTTTTGTTCGGGTCAGCAGGGAAAGTAGTATGATTAGGGTGTAGAAAAGGGGAGGGGGGCTGTAGGTATGGGATAGGAGGGAGCAGAAGAGGAGTAGAACAGGAGGTGAGAACATGGACAGGCAGTAGATGTGCAGCTTCACGTTATATATGTATATATATATATATATATATATTTTTAGGAATTGGTTGTAAAGACGTCAACCTAAGACATATATATTTGGCTGGGCACCCAGATTTAAATTGGTGCTTAAACTGCAAAAGCTTACGCTGGGAAAGTGTGAGAACAGGATAGGTGATTAGCTCAGTATTAGAGTAAATCCTTGAAAGCACCTAGATCTTCTGGGGATAGCTGGTTTAATAAATAGAATAATAGATAGGGGTATGTACATTACAAAGCAGTAATTCCATCGAGAGGTTCCCATGTCCCCAGAACCTCGAGATGGAATTGCTGCCATGTCATGTACACTACCCTATTTGTTATTTTTTAATACATGGATCCTCTGTTTTATGCATGTTGTGATGGGCGGCCAGCTGCTACAGTGAAGGACTCTCTCGGTCAACTGCTGCACTGTCTCACACTATCTCGCTTCTGCCTCACCCCCGCATCACATACTGGAAAAGCTTTAGCTTTTAACTTGTGTTACAGTCAGTCCTACCTTTACTTTTTGGGGGAGAATGCAGGATCAACCAGATAATTCCTCTTCCGAAGTGTTAAAAGAAAGAAAAAAAAAGGGTGAAAAAACGGGGTTCTCAAACACAGTAGCAGAAAAGAGCAGAGCCAAAAGACTGGCCTTCAGGAAATATAAGAGTACACAGCAGGATAAAGATAGGGAGGCATACCAAACTGCCCTAAGGGAAGCAGGGAAGGCAGTAAGGCAGGCAAAGTCCCAAACCGAGGAAACACTAGCACAAACAGTAAAAGAAGGTGACAAGACTTTCTATAGATACATCAGTGAAAGGAGAAACTCCAGAGGGGGTATTGCTAAGATCAAAGGGGATAAGGGGCATGTGAGGAGGAGGACCCTGTAAAAACATCTATCCTAAATAGATACTTTTGCTCAGTATTTACTGAAGAGAAGGTAGGGCAGGGCCCACAGCTCAGCACCATGGACACAGGGGAGGGAGGTGTACACTAGTCCCTTCACAAAAGAAAGGGTCCTACAAGAGCTCGCTAAGCTCAAGGTGGACAAGGCAATGGGACCTGATGGCACACATCCCAGGGTACTAAAGGAGCTAAGGGTGGAACTAGCAGAGCCATTATGAGAACTGTTTAATGAGTCTCTGAGTACAGAAGAGGTCCCACATGACTGGAGAAGGGCTCATGTGATCCCGTTCCACAAGAGTGGTAGCAGGGAGGAGGCAAGGAACTACAGATCAGTCAGTCTTATCTCAGTAGTGGACAAGACTATGGAGGCACTCTTTAAGGAAAGAATAGTGTAACACCTGGAATCCACAGGAGCACAGGATCCAAGACAGCATGGTTTCACAAAAGGAGGGTCCTGTCAAACTAATCTCATAGATTTCTTTGACAGGGTAACCAGAGTGGTGGACCAAGGGGGAGGGGGAGCTGATGTTGCCTACCTTGACTTCAGCAAAGCTTTCAATACTGTTCCACATAGAAGATTGATTAATAAGCTGGGTAGGCTCAGGGTGGGTCAGACATTGGTCAACTGAGTGGCAAACTGGTTGACGGGTAGAAAACAGAGAGTGGTGGTAAACAGTATACAGTCAGAAGAGATGCAAGTCACAAGTGGGGTACCTCAGGGATCAGTTCTGGGGCCAGTCCTCTTCAATATCTTCATCAGTGACATTGCAGATGGACTGAGGGTAAGGTTTATCTGTCTGCAGATGACACCAAGATCTGCAACAGAGTAGAGGATCCAGATGGGGTGGGAGAATGAGAAGAGATCTGGATAAACTAGCAAAATGGTTGGAAGAGTGGCAACTGAGTTTAACATACAAAAAGTGCAAGATTATGCACATAGGAAGAGAAACCCTGAAGCCACCTATAGGCTGGGAGGGGAGTTGCTGGTAGCCACAAGGGAAGAAAGACTTGGGCGCCATCATCACCGATGACCTGAAATCATCCAAGCAGACCACTAAAGCAGTAGGTAAGGCTAGAGGGATGTTGGGGTGTATTAGTAGGGGTATCACAAGTTGGAAGAGGGAGGTAATAATCCCTCTTTACAAGACACTGGTTAGGCCCCATCTGGAGTACTGCGTGCAGTACTGGAGGCCACACCTTCACAAGGACATTAACCAAATTGAGGCAGTCCAGAGAAGGGCAACCAAAATGATGCAGGGACTGTATCAGAAAGCATATGAGGACAGATTAACGGAGCTCAATATGTTTACCCTAGAGCAAAGGAGGGAGAGAGGTGATATGATTGAAACATTCAAACACCTTTAGGGCATTAACAAGGTGAAAGAGTCCAACATGTTTCAATATAAGAAAAATAGCAGGACAAGAGGACACAGCATGAGATTTAGGGAGGCCGATTAAGGGGTAATGTGAAGGAGTTCTTTTTCACAGAAAGGGTGGTGGATGCATGGAATGGCCTACCTCAGGAAGTGGTGGATATGAATACAGTGCAGGGCTTCAAACAGGCATAGGATAGGCATAAGGGAGCAATACAGATGAGTATGAATAGATAGGCCATTGACAGAGCAAAGGCCAATGGTACATTCATAAGGTAGAAAAAGAAATGGGCAGACTGGATGGGCCATGTGGTCCTTATCTGCCATCAATTTCTATGTTTCTATGGAAGTGTTTTTGAAAATGGGTTGCCCGCCCTCGGAAAAAAACTGACCAATCAGGAATCAGCATTGTGGACACTGTTTGATAGACAGTGGTAGCACAGCCTGTGGAGGAGACTCCTGCACTTGCGCTGTTGGATTTTACTAATAATAGTATCATTCAGAGCTCAAAACAATAGTATTATGGGTTCTGAATGATACTGTTATTAGTGTGCATCAATGGTATTACCACTGTTGCAACAGTGATATTAATGGAATTTCTTTGTAAGCTTTACCATGGTATTATTTTCAAAATTCATATATTAAAATAGGTAATACCTAGGTCTTTTGGGGCTAGCAGCCTGAGCTGAAAAAATACAGCACTGTGATACTGTCCAGTCTTGAGCTTGTCAGCCAATGGGAGCAGGGATGGTGGTGATGGGAGGTTCTTGAGCATATGTAATAGAGGCTGGGGTCGGAGAGCTGGCAGGACAAAAGTAGGCTCTAACATAATTTCCGCACAGCAGAGAAACCACGCTGTGCTCCACAACTAACATTTTGTGGAGGAGTCAGTTTAGCCAATGGTGAGGAAAGAAAAAGGATCAGCACCCAATAGCAAGTGAGCCATGTGGTTGGAAGGACCAATGAGGTTGTTGTTGGGAGTCCCTGAGTTCCACACCTGTTTGGTCCAAGAATGGTGCTAGCTGGTGGGTTGCAGAGTGGTGTGGTGTGGTGGCCGGAGAAGCCATGCCACAGCCGCTGGCTGGCTTGGAGCCTGAGTCAAGGGCTGGACCTGGAAGAGAGGAGGGAGAGGTGGTTGGGTAGTTTAGTAGGGGCCACTGACATCTGAGCACTGGAACAGTCAATCAATGGGAGGGGTTAGAAACAACAGAGAGGGCAGTTAGCAAGAATTATCTGGGAGGTAGGGAGAGAAAGAGTGGTATGAGGGGAAGGGGGTATGTCTGACTTCAGATGCCAGGCACAATTGGGCTGGGGGAGATTGCAAGTAGGCACCTAAGATGGCAGGAGCAGATAGGAGAAGAAACAAAACAGATCAAGAAACAGAGGATAAATAAGGGTCTGCTGAGTTCTGTGAGAACCAGCACTAGCCCACGTTTTTGAGCAGGGTGCTCACTTTGGATGGACAGGAGAAGGAGCTGGAGAGAAAGAAAGAAGAGAAAGAAAGAAAGAAAGAAAGAAAGAAAGAAAGAAAGAAAGAAAGAAAGAAGAAAGAAGAAGAGAGTTGTTGCAACAGACTTATGAAGGCTGGTATTTCTTAGCTTTTCTTTTCAACATACATTTTGTTCATTTTTTTCACTCTGGGACATCTCTTGTTACATTATACCTATGTAGCAGTATAGCTATCACTAACAGCCCTTTTAGGGCTAGACAGGGCCTCACTTTGTCACACACACCACTCCTTAAGAGAGAAACTGCTCTGACAAAGGCTATTTTCCAGAATTTTGTTAAATTAACACTGGACCATTGGTGCAGTGGTTAGATTTCTGCTTGCGACGCGGTGACCTGCATTCAGGAACAGAACCGGATTGCTGGAAGATGGCCGGGAGGAGAAGATGGAGTGTCCAGGGTTGCTCTCCTTCTCTGGGGGAGGATGGGAGTGTGTCTCGATGCTAATGGACCTCTGGCGGAGGCTGGGGATCGTGCAGTGACCGGTGCCTAGTACAATCAGAGGGTGTAGTGGACGCAGGGTGTCATTGCACGTCCCCACCCCTGAGAAAACTAGGAAAAAGAACAGCTGCTGGCTGCCTTCAATGACACCTGCCATGGTTTCAATTAGCCCCCCCCAGGCCGGCCTTCTGACCAATCCCGTTGTTTGTGGCTCTGGCCCCAGGTGCCGTAACCCCACCTGGGAGTAATGCAGGGGATATTGGACGGTTGTGGCTGTTGTGGGGAGTGGAAGGCTGTGGTCCGTGACCGAGCTGATGGTTCCAGGTGGCTGGTGGCAGGGACGGATACAGAAAGAATAAAAAAAAAAAAAAAGAGTTTCCTAAAACAGATTCCCCCAGCATCTAAGAGCGGTGTAAAGGGACCACCATCCACCCACACAAGCAGCTCCACCCCGGGACCTTAATCATTACAACATAGCTGGAGAAATTGCCCTTTTTAAAGATCAACTCCTATAAATCAACAATTCCATGGGGCTTCCAATAACTAGTAACACTGTTGTGCCTTCCAGTTATACAGGGTATGTTATACTATGCATACAACACAAAGAAGCAATTTTAACAATCACATGAACCGTCACTACACCCTATAACTAAACAGAGTTTCCATCTACTTCAACTGGACAAAAACTCAGCATTCTTCTTTTTTATACTTTTTTTTTTTCAGAGAGAAATTTTAAAAACCAGGATATATGGACATAGAATGAAGTTCATCTCAAAATTACGATTCACAAAATCAAATTCCGAAAAGCATAAATGCATTTTTGGGGGAATAAAAAGAAAACCATTCTACCCACGTACTTAAGAGCATCTTCAGTTTACATGTCATATATTCCATTTCCCACGCTCCAAGCTTTAACTTCCCATGAAAAGAAATTAATTAAAATTTAAACTTCTCAGGCAAATATCACTTCCTTATCAAATCATATTAGATGGAATAAGTTCATTTCTAAAGTCATTTGGAAGAAAATAAGAATTAAGTGGACACAGGAATATGCTGAGTTTTGTCTACCAACTTTATCCTCTGACTTTTCTTGTTCAGATCCCAAATCCATAGGTAAAGCTATGTTTTTTTGTCCTAGAAAGCTCTTGCAACATCGACGTCTTCAAAAAACTTATCTTTAGTTAGAAAAGTAACCTTTATCCTTGCAAGGGCTTGTAATACTTCAGTGACTGCTGCCTGACGAAATTCGGATCAAAAAGTGCTTTCTTCTTCTCTGTGTATTTAGGCAAAAGTCTGGATGCAGATGGATCTTATTGCCCTGACAATAAAAACCTCGTTTCACCCTGGCAGCATGCAGCATTTTATTCCTTTGATCCATAGACGCAAAAGTACAAATTACATATCTAAGGGGAAATTCTGAAGCACGATTTATCCCTAGTTTAGGTCTTGATGATGGTCTAAACATTGACTCTAACAACTCTTGCTGGTCAGGTAAGAAAGTCATCACTAAAATGTTTTCCACTTCAGTCTTTAATTCGGAACTGGGGATATTCGCTCTTAGCCCAATCAATCTCAAGTTCTTCATTAACAGCGTATTCTATGTCTTTTCCAATTTTGCCATTATATTTATTTGTGAAGAGGGGCATTTAATGCTCCCTCCACTGTCAGAACCCTTGTGGCCAGTTGTTCTGTTTGTTCTTCAGCAATGGCAACAAGCTCTTCAATTTTGGAAACTTTTTCTTCTATGCTCCCACAATGCAGGGAAATCTCAGAAAGCAATGTTTGCACCTTTGTAAATGAGTCTGTTATATCCACTTGCAACTCCATCAAAAAAGCTTGCAAAAAAGCCAAAGTTAGCTTCTGCAGATTATTTGCCTTAGCACCCAGCTCAGGACACAGCATTGCGAGTGAAGACGCCTCTCCCATTGGGAGTTGCACACTTACTGACCCCCATTGCAGAATGACCTTCCTGGTAACTGTTTTGGGAGAAAGAAATTTTTCCATCTGCAGTTCCAACTTCACTGCCCCTCTTCAACTCCAGGCTTCTTCGTCAACAAGACAGGTAAGTCAAGAGTACAACAGAAGAGGCGGATTCAGCATTTGCTATAGCAGAGCGAAAAAAAAGTCAGCCTTTCTTATGTTGTGCTTGGTTTAGCTGCATAACCCTAAAATTGTATGGTTGTAATGCCAGGTACCAGCAGCTTATTAAAGGGTTTTATCTTTCCTTTGACTGATCCACCATAGAAACATAGAATTTGATGGTAGATAAGGACCACTTGGCCCCCAGTCTGCCCATTTCTCTACCTAATGGATAACCTGCAGATTCTAGTTAACCAACAGCCTACTTCTTCCTACCCCCCATAGAATTGCTTATGACTGTCCCATGCATTCTTGAATTTCACCACTGTTTTGACTCCACAACCTCCTCTGGAAGGCTGTTCCATGCATCCACAACCCTCTCTGGGAAAAAAATATTTCCTTACATTACCTCTGAGCTCCCCCCAGATTCTAATTGTTCCCCTTCTTCTTGCACACCTCTTTTTCTGAAAGATGCTACCCTCTTGGACTTTGTTGATTCCCTTGAGGTACTTGAAAGTTTCTATCATGTCCCCCCTCTCCCTCCTTTCTTCGAGGCTATACATATTAAGCTCCTTAAGTCTTTCTTCATATATCTTCTGGTGCAGACCTTGCACCATTTTAGTTCCCTCCTCTGGACTGCCTCCATCCTGTTTATGTCTTTGGAGACTGGGTCTCCAGAACTGCATGCAGTACTCAGATGGGGTCTCACCAGCTGTCTGTACAGAGGGATAACAACTTCCTGTTTTCTACTGGTGATGCCTCTCCTATGCATCCCAGTATCCCCAACCCTCCTTACTGCTCTCTCACATTGCTTGCCCACCCTTTAGGTCATCTGATATGACTATCCCCAGGTCCCTTTCCATTTTGTTGTTAATCATATCTCACCCCCATTGTGTACCTCTTCCCTGGGTTTTTGTTTCCAGGTGCATTACCTGCATTTCTTAGCATTTAATCTATACTGCCATACATTTGATCATTCATCTAACCTTGCCAAGTCCCTTCTCATCCTTTCCACCCCACCTTATGCATCAACTCTGTTGCAGATCTTTGTGTCGTCTGCAAAGAGACATACTTTTCCTTCCAGTCCCTCTGCAATGTCACTTATAAAGACATTGAAGAGGACCGGTCCTAATACTGAACCCTGCGGTACCCCACTAGTAACCCCCCTTTCTTCAGAGTGGACTCCATTTACTATTACCCTCTGTGTCCTGTTCTCCAGCCAATTCTGTACCCAGGCTACCATCTTGGGACCCACTCCCAGGCTGGCTAACTTGTATATTAATCTTTTGTGTGGGACTGAGTCAAATGCCTTGCTAAAGTCTAGGTAGGCCATGTCCACAGCCCCTCCCTGATCTACTACTTTGGTAACCCAGTCAAAGAAATCTATTAGATTCATCTGACATGACCTTCCTGCTGTGAATCCATGCTGTCTTGGGTCCTGTGCCCCTCTGGCCTTTAGGTACTTTATAATTCTTTCCTTCAGAAGTGATTCCATTATTTTCCCTATCACTGAATTAAACTAACAGGTCTGTAGTTTCCTGCTTCTGCCCTGCTCCCACTTTTGTGAAGTGGAATCACATCTGCCCTCCTCCAGTCCTCAGGTACCACCCCATCCTCCCATGATTTGTTAAAGAGGGTAGTCAGTGGTGTCACTAGTTCTACCCTTAGTTCTTTTAGAATTCTGGGATGAATCCCATCAGACCCCATTGCTTTGTCCACCTTCCATTTCAAGAGTTCTTTCAGAACCCTTTCTTCTGTAAATGGGCTGGTATCAACTTCTGTATCCAGAGTATTTCTATTGTTTGGTTTAGGTACCTCCCCTCTTCATTTGTGATTACTGAGCAAAAATATTTGTTTAGTATCTCTGCCTTTTCACAGTCACCCTCTGCCCACCCTCCCTCCCCTTTATTAAGCCTCACTATCTCTCCCTTGGTCTTCCTTCGCTCCCTGATGTACCTATAAAGGTTTTATCCCCTTCTTAACTGAGTTGGCTATCTATTCCTCGATTTGGGCCTTTGCTTTTCTGACTGCCTTCCCAGTTTCTTTTGCTTTAACTGATACAATTCTCTGTCCTGCTCCTTCTGTGATTCCTTGAACTTCCTGAATGCTTTCTTTTTCTCTTGAACCTTCCCTGCCACCTCTTTTGAGAACCATAGAGGTTTCTTACATTGTTTTATTTGCTTCACACAAACGCTTGTTGCCTCTGTCATGGCAGTTTTGATTATTCCCATTGTTCTTCCACCCCTCCTTCCTGCCCATTTGCTAGTGCATTCCTTAGGCACTCACCCATTTTGGCAAAGTCAGCCCTCCTAAAGTCCAGTACTTTTGCCTTTGTATGGCTTGACTCTACTGCTGTGTTTATTGTGAACCATACTGTTCGATGGTCGCTAGTTCCCAGATGGCTACCCACTTCTACATCTGTGATCCTCTCTCTATCTCCATTTGAGAGTACCAGGTCTAAGATTGCTGCTTCTTGAGTGGGTTCCAATACTAGCTGTCTAAGGTATGCTCCTGTAGGGCATCTATAATAACCCCATTCTTAGACGTGGCTGTTGCAACTGCAGTCCAGTTAACATCTGGCATATTCAGATCCTCCATCAGTGATATTGCCCCCTTTTCTGCTATTCTAAGTATACTTTCTATCATTTCCTTGTCCATTTCCTCCCCCTGAGAGGGGGGTCTGTATACAACCCCTGTGCAGATTGTGGTGCCATTGCCTGTCTCCAAATTGACCCACAGTGCTTCCTCTCCTCCCTGTTTACCCTTTTGTTCTGTTGCATTGATTCCTTCCCTTATGTAGAGAGCTACTCCTCCTCCTCTTTTACCCTCCCTGTCCCTCCTGTAGATAGTGTATCCTGGTAAGTTTACGTCCCAGTCATGGTTCTGTGTGTACCATGTTTCTGTGACTGCCACAATATCCAGATGTTCCTTCTCCATCAAGGCCACTAATTCAGGAAGCTTGTTACCCAGACTGTGGGCTTTGGTACTCATTGCTCTCCATTTTTTGATGGCTTTACTTCTTGTAGCAACATCCCGCACTGACCTTTCTACCTTGGTCTTTTCCTCATTTAGTACCCTGTTTTGTAGGGGGAGACTGGGAATTCCCTGCTGCTTATCAGTGCCTCCCCCACTGACTAGTTTAAAAGCTTGCCAATGAAGCATTTAAACAGATTGCCCAAAAGACTTGTTCCTTCCTGGACAGATGCAGACCATCCTGCCAGTATAGGCTGGTATATCTCCAGGTGGAACCCCAGTCCCCAATGAAGCCAAACCCTGTGCTCTACACCATTTTTCAACCATTCATTGAATTGCATGGTGTGAAGTACCTCGCCTCACCATGCCTATAGGCGGCAGCACCTCTGAGAAGGATACTGTGTGTCTACTTGTCTTAGGCCCTCCTCCAACTCCACACCATAATGGATTGTGATCTGTGACCAGAGTGAACTAAGTACCCCATACCTAAAGCCTAAATACTTCAATAGCCCACAGCCAGGCACTCCTTTCCCATAGTGGCATACGTTTCCTCCCTGTCATAGAGGTTTCAGCTGATGTACACCACAGAGTGATCCTCCCTATTTTTGATCTGACATAACATCACCCCAATGTCGCATTCTGAGCTGAGGCTTCTGATCTACAACAGGAAGGGTTGAGAGAAGTCTGAACTGGTAACAACAGGAGTTGAGCACAGGATAGCTTTCATTGGTCAGAAAGTCAGATTGCAGGTTTCCATCCACTCTACTTTATTTGAATGTTTTCAGATAAGTCAGCACCGTCAGTGGGGTTGCTAAACCCAAAAAAAGGATCTCACATAATTCTTCAACAGAAGAATAGGGCTGTTAGCCACTGCCTCAGCTTTGGATATTTCAGGCTTTGCTGTACGGTTTCCCAGCACATACCTAAGATATTGTGTCACTTGGATAGCCACAGCACATTTTGTGAGGTTTATTGCCAACTCTGCCCTCCTAATAGTTCCAAACACATTGTGGAGATGAAGTTAATGTGTCTTTCAATCAGGACTAAAACCAACTACATCATGCAGATAGGTGGTACAGTACACACCATAAGGGGCCAATATCTGATCCATTGACATCTGGAAAAGTTGCAGGGGCACAATGTAGGCCAAAGGGCATAGTTGTAAATCGAAAACAATTACAGAGGTGGCAAAGGCAATTTTATCTTTGGACTCTAGGGCTAGTGGTATTTGCCAGAATTCCTTAGTCAACTCCAATGCAAAAATGTACTGTGCACATCCCAGTCTATCAGGTTATCAACCTGGGGAATACAAACATACGAAGAAGCCAGCAGAAGGCCATTTGGTCTATCAAGTCTGCTCATGTTGCAGGGTCCACAGCTTGAGCTACTGTCCCTGCCTCCCTCTCCTCACTCCTCTCTACCCATGACCCTTACCTTCCCCCATACCTGTCCCAGCCTCTCTTAAAGCTGTCCACTGTCTTTAATGAGATTACCTCATCTGGCAGGGTATTCCAATCCTCTCTGTGAAGAAGTACTTCCTGACCTCCCACCCTCCACAGAAACATAGAATTTGACAGCAGATAAGGACCGCTTGGCCCACCTAGTCTGCCCATTTCCCTACCTAATGGATAAGCTGCAGATCCTAGTTAATGAACAGCCTACTTCCTCCTACCTCCCACTAGAATTGCCTTATGTCTGTCCCATGAATTCTTGAATTCCCCCATTGTTTTTGACTCTATGATCTCCTCAGAAAGGCTGTTCCATGCATCTACAACCCTCTCTGTGAAGAAATACCTTCTCACATTACCTCTGAGCCGTTCCCCATCTTCAATTTGTGCCCTCTTGTTCTTGCACATCTCTTTTCTGAAAGATGCTACCTCTTGGACTTTGTTGATTCCTTGAGGTATTTGAAAGTTTCTATCATGTCCTCTCCTCCTTTCCTCAAGGCTATACATCTTAAGCTCCTTTAGTCTTTCTTCATATGTTCTGGTGCAGACCCTGCACCATTTTGGTTGCTCTTCTCTGGACAGCCTCCACCCTGTCTATGTCTTTGTGGAGATGAGGTCTCCAGAACTGTACACAGTACTCAGATGTGGTCTTACCAACTGTCTGTACAGAGGGCCAACAACTTCCTATTTTCTACTGGTGATGCCTCTCCATATGCATCCCAGTATCCCCCCAGCCCTCCTTACTGCCTTCTCACATTGCTGGCCCACCTTTAGGTCATCTGATATGACTACCCCCAGGTCCCTTTCCATTTTTGTTGTTGTCAGTATCTCACCCCCCATTGTGTACTCTTCCCTGGGTTTTTGTTTCCCAGGTGCATTACTTTGCACTTCTTTGCATTGAATCTAAGCTGCCATACATTTGACCATTCCTCCAACCTTGCCAAGTCCCTTTTCATCCTTTCCACCCCACCTTGCATATCAACCGTGTTGCAGATCTTTGTGTCATCTGCAAAGAGACATACTTTCCCTTCTAGTCCCTCTGTAATGTCACTTATAAAGACATTAAAAAGGACCGGCCCCAGTACTGAACCCTGCAGTACCCACTAGTAACCCTCCTTTCTTCACTGTGGACTCCATGTACCATTACCCACTGTGTTCTGTTGTCCAGCCAGTGTTTTAACCAGGCTACCACCCTGGGCCCCACTCCCAGGCTGGCTAATTTGTTTATTAATCTTTTGTGCAGGACAGTGTCAGATGCCTTGCTAACGTCTAGGTAGGCCATGTCCACAGCCCCTCCCTGGTCTACTACTTTGGTCACCCAGTCAAAGAAATCAATTAGATTTGTCTGACATGACCTTCCTGCTGTGAATCCATGCTGCCTTGGGTCCTGTGTCCCACTGGTCTCTAGGTACTCAACAATTCTTTCCTTCAGCAGTGATTCCATCATTTTCCCTACCACTGAGGTCAAACTGACAGGTCTGTAGTTTTCTGCCTCTGTCTTGCTCCCACTTTTGTGAAGGGGAATCACATCCACCCTCCTCCAGTCCTCAGGTACCACACCATCCTCCCATGATTTATTAAAAAGGGTAGTTAGTGGTGTTACTAGTTCTTCCTTTAGTTCTTTAGAATTTTGGGGTGAATCCCATCAGGCCCTATTGCTTTATCCACCTTCAGTTTTAAGAGTTCTTTCAGAACCCTTTCTTCTGTGAAAGGACTAATATCAACCCCCGTCCAGAGTGCTTCTATTGACTGGTTTAGGTATCTCCCCCTGCTTTTCCATTGTGAATACTGAGCAGAAGTATTCGTTCAGTATCCCTGCTTTTTCATTGTTGCTCTCTGCCCAACCACCTTCCTCTTTATTCAGCCTCAGTATCCCTGCCTTAGTCTTTCTTTGCTCCCTAATGTACCTATAAAAGGTTTTATCCCCCTTCTTAACCAAGTTGGCTATCTTTTCCTCAGTTTGGGCCTTTGCTATTCTGACTGCCTTCCCTCTTCCTTCTGCTTTAACTGGTACAGTTCTCTGTCCTGCTCCTTCTGTGTTTCTTTATACTTCCTGAATGCTATCTCTTTCTCCCTTACCTTCCCCGCTACTTCTTTTGAGAACCATAGAGTTTTTTCTTTCATTTTGATTTGTTTATTTCCTTCACACAAAGACTTGTTGCCTCTGTGATGGTGATTTTAATGTTTCCCCATTGTTGCTCCACCCCACCTTCTTGCCTGTTTGCTAGTGCTTTTCTGAGGCACTCTCCCATTTTGACAAACAGCCCTCCTGAAGTCCAGTACCTTCACTTTTGTGTGGCTTGACTCTACAGCTGAGTTGATCATGAACCACACTGTTTGGTGGTCACTTGTTCCCAGATGACTACCCACTTCAAGATCAGAGATCCTCTCTCCGTCCCCATTTGAGAGTACTAGGTCTAAGAATGCTCCCTCCCGAGTGGGTTCCAAAACTAGCTGTCTGAGTCATGCCCCCTGTAGGGCATCGAGAATGGCCCTGCTCTTGGATGTGGCTGCAGCAAAGGTGTTCCAGTTAACATCTGTCATATTCAGGTAACTCATCAACAGTACCTCCCTTTCTCTGTCATCCCAAGGATGCCTTCTATCATTTCCTAGTCTGTTTCCTCCCCCTGAGATGGGGGTCTGTATACAACCCCTGTGCAGATTGTGAAGCCATTTTCAGTCTCCAGAGTGACCCAGAGTGCCTCCTCTCCTCCCTGTTTACCCTTTAGTTCTGTTGCTTTGATCCCTTCCCTTACATAAAGAGCTACTCCTCCTCCTCTTCTTCCCTCCCTGTCCCTCCTGTAGTTTGTGTACCCTGGTGTGTTGATATCCCAGTCATGGTTCTCTGTGTGCCATATTTCTGTGACTGCCACAATATCTAGGCATCCCTCTTCCATCAAGGTCACCATTTCGGGGAACTTTTTACCTAGACTATGGGCATTGGTACTCATTACCCTCCATTTTTTATGGCTTTATTTCTTTTTGCCCCATCCCTGTCCTTACTGCCTTTGTCTTTTTCTCCATTTACCCTTGCCATTCTCCCTAGCAACAGCTTAACCCTTAGGCTGCCGGAAGATTTAGAACGCATAGGTTTTTAGGATAGAATATTATGTCGGCGGTAGCCAAAGGGTTAAGACTGTGCCCACTCATGTTATTGGTTGCCACTCAGTGTAAAGAGACTCTCCTTATCAACCTTATTTATCCCTTTCAAATACTTGAAGGTTTCAGTCTTGTCTCCTCTCTCCTCCCTGTCTTCCAGGGAGTACATGTTCAGTGCTCACAATCTCTCCTCATATGCCTTGCCCTACTAACCGGCTATCATCTTTGTAGCCCTCCTCTGTACCTTCTACAGAAGGTTAATGTCTTTTTTGAGGTGTGGGCACCAGTACTGAACTCCATACTCTAGATATTGCCTTACCAGTGACCTGTGCAAGGACAGTATAACCTCCTCTTTCCTACTACTGATCCCCCTAGGTATGCATCCCAGCATCTTGTTTGCCTTTGCTGCTTCTTTCCTGCACTGTGTGAAGTGCTTCAGGTGACTAGTGATAATCACTCCCAGGTCCTTCTCCTCATCTGATATGGATACTTGGACTCCACCCAGACAGTAGGGCTGTGCAGGGGCCAAATATTACTTTCTGAATACCATGAATATCAGGGCTTCCAAATATTCAGAAGCCCTTCCCGAATAGATGACTATTCAGGTGGTATTCATTCGCAAAGCCCTGTCTTCACAGACCTAAAAACACTCAACTTAATGTTTATTGAGGTTTCAGATAGTAAAACCAGCAAATCACAAGATCTGCTGGTTTTACTATGCAAGCCTGCAGTACACTTTCATTCATTGAAGGCACTCAGCTGTGGAGGATGGAGGGTTGTTGCAGTGCTACACTACCATTTTATTTTCTGAAGGGTATTTGGGTGCTGGGGGTGGGTGTAGGGTGCTGCCAGAGTGGAAGGGGAGGAAGATTATATAATAAAAATGAGCTTCACCAGACAATAGGGCAGCTGGCTGTGGAGGGGGGCAGGTTGTGCCAGTTGCCACTGAAGATTTTTTTTATTTTTTTTTAAAACAAATTACTGCCAGTGCTTGGGGGATGGCCGCACTTATTTTTATGGGGGGAACTGCAGAGGAGTGGGAGCTGGAGGCTTGTTTTATGTGTTTTTCTGAGTTGCTAGGGCTGTGCTGAATATTATATTCAGCAGCCGAATGTCGAATATTTGTTGTCCAAATACCGCATATTCAGCCGAATATTCACAGAAAGGTATTTTCACAGCCATCCCAGACAGTACTCTATTGTTGGATTCTTGGCTGCAATATGCATGACTTTGCATTTCTTGGCACTAAAGCCATGCTGCCAGATCCTGGATCACCTCTCTAGCTTTTCCAGATCTTTCTTTAGGGCCTGTATCCCTTCAGCTGTGTCCACTCTCCCACAGAGCTTGGTGTCATCTGTGAATAGGCACATTTTGCCCTAATGCCATCTCCAATACCACTGATGAAGACATTGAACAACCAGCCCCAGCACCGAGTCTCACGGGACCCCACTGGTTACTTGTCTTGTGCCGGATAACTTTCCCTACAACACCCTCTGGGTTCTGTCCTTCAGCCATTTTTCCACCCATCTGGTCATCTTTTCTACAACCCAAGATTCACCAACTTCTTGATCAACCTTTGTAGGGTACAGGTGGGCAAGCCTTGAATTTTTGAAGAAGAGCGAGCCAAGGCTCTGACTTGGCTGTAAGAGCAATCACGAGCTGAGCTAAAGGGTATCGGAAATTCAAAAACTGAGGTTTTTTCAATTTTCATACTGCAAGTAAATTCTACAATGTATTTTTACATATTGCCCAGATTATCAGGGATGTTGCTGATGCTGCCTCGAATAATTTTCTTGTTACTTTTTAAATGTTTGTCACCAAGAAGTGTGACTTTGAAGCATAATATGACAGACAGTAAGACAGTCTAGTCCTCTAACAAAAATGTGTTTTCCCTCTAAGCAGTAATTTGTGACAAGTTCTTCAGATGATACCTTCAGATTTTAAGATGTGCTCCAGTTTGGGAGCATCAGTCCCTTAATTTTTTTAAGTCCAGTTCATCAATTATGAGAGACAAGTCGAGGCAAAATCAGTCATACAGCCCCAACTCCTTCCAACCATATTTGTTTTCACATAGCAAAATCAGACTGAAATCTAACTGCCTTTGTCCTCTGAAAAATAAGTCATTTTTAGTCCAAACTCCACTCAAAAAAAGAGGATTAAAAAAAAATAATGCAAAGAGGCTTTAGGCAGTTGATTTTTGTAAGTCCCTGGGAGAACTGTTTTGTTTTAATTGTCAACCTGAAAGCAAAGCCTGTGTTCCCATTTTGTGTGTGTGGTCTCAAATCCGGATGGTACAGTGCTGGTACTGTACCGATCAAATAACTCTGAAGTACTGCAATGCAAATGTTATTGTTTGTTTCTTTTCCTCAGGTATATCTAAAATTTTAGATAATTATCTGTATAGGTTTTCCATCCAAATGGTGGGAATAACACGTAAAGACTTCACAAATGTATGAGAGTGGGTTCTGTGTGACTGCACTGCAGTGCACAGGGCTAATCTTTTATAGTGCATGCCATTGGCTGATACTGCTGTCTGAAATGAATTAAATAACAACAAATACGGTAAACACTAACATTAGCGATCAATGGGCTGGAGGGACTTCAGAATCTGTTGGGTTGTTTGCAGAGGATTAAAAATAAAGATTCCAATTTGACCACCAGTATCTGCTAACATGCTACACACAACACAACAGGCAATGTGTTCCTGCATATCCCTCACTGGGTTTCTAAATCACAAAGTGAAATAGAAACAAAACAGACAAGCAGTCACCTCCTCCCATTCGCTCTGACAGAATGAACACTAGTTGATTCTTCAAAAGATGCAGCCCTTCCCTAGCATAGCCAATTTGTACACACATTCCCCTGGACATTCCTTTTTTACGTTCACTTGCACGCATGCACAAGGAACGTTTTGGGAGAGTAGCACACTTTGGAGGTGTGCCTCTCCCTTGCAATCCAGTGCTCCATTGAGCAGGCGTGGCGGTCCTGCACCAATGGGTGCAGGAGCTGTGTATGACAGTGGTGGTCTTCGCTTCAAAGAAAACCACCACTGTCATATTGAGCACCACGTCACGCTGCCCCCTCACATCACGCACTCCCTCCCGCATCACGCCACCCCCCCAAAGCTTTGGTGCCACGCTGGTCGCCCACCCCAGCGTGGCAAACGTTGTTTGCTGACGGGGGTGCCCAATCCCCTGTCAGCTCTATGGACCCCCCCAAGCCATCCTTCTGCCATGCTGGGAGCCCACTCCAGTGTGGCAAATGTCCATTTTTTTGCTGACAGGGTGCCCAATCCCCGTCGGCTCCTCAGCCCCCATAGTTTACCGGGGTGCCCAATCCCCGGCGGCTCCTCGGCCCCAGCCATCTTCTCTGCCATGCTGGGAGCCCACCCAGCATGGCAAGCATCCCAACATAGTCCATTTTTAAAACCTGTAGAAGAAAAATGGTCCCACGTGAGTCTCCCAGTCCCCCTCCCACAACCTGCACCCACCCACTGTGCACCCAGCCTCCCCACACCCCCCTCACTCCATACTTACCTCCGGAGCTCAGCATGATGATCTTCGGTGGACCGGGAACATGTCTGCACTCTTCAAAGCCGACCGCAAACTGAGGAAATGCCGGTAAGCTGTATAATGGGCTAAATAGGGGGTTTGAACTTTATTGCATATCTCAGGCATTTTTTGGAATTTTTGCACCAAATTTTCAACATGGTGTTTTTGGGACCCCTTCTCATGAATGATGTCACTGTCATGAGTGTTATTCAGGCCAAAGGGTGATTTGCGAGTCACTCTGCGCGAAATCACCTTTGGGCTGAATATGCCATGACAGTGACATCATTCATGAGAAGGGGTCCCAAAAACACCATGTTGAAAATTTGGTGCAAAAATTCCAAAAAATAGTTTTTTTTATGAGCGTGCATTACGCAGTTCCTACGCAGGCTTGTAAGTTCATGAATTTTTAATATTTTCACTCCAGATTTTCAACATTGGCATTTTACCACACCTCCTCATGAGCAGTACAGCTATCATTTTTCACATCCTGCTCAAAATGTGTTTCTGCCCATGTAGCGCACAATGGCGCAGTTGGTGTGTGAAATCAATGTAAGAGACACATTAAGAAAATCACAGTGACACTGATCATGAGCAGAGGTCTTAAAATGGCTGTGTTGAAAATTTGGTGAAAAAATTCTTAAAAATGACTGTTTTACGAGTGTGTATTGCACAGTTCCTATGCACGCTCGTAAGTTTGCTAATTTTCAATATTTTCACTTCACATTTTCAACATTGCCATTTTACCACACCTCTTTATGAGCTGTACAGCTGTCATTTTCACATCCTGCCCAAAACATGTTTCCGCCCATGTAGTGCACAATGGCGCAGTCGGTGTGCAAAATCAATGTATGGCACACAGTAAGACAATCACAGTGACACTGTTCATTAGCAGAGGTTTTAAAATGCCGATGTTGACAATTTGGTGAAAAAATTCCTAACAATGACTGTTTTACGAGCGTGCATTGCACAGTTCCCATTCATGCTCGCAGGTTTGTGAATTTTCAATATTTCCACTCCAGATTTTCAACATTGCCATTTTACCACACTTCCTTATGAGCAGTACAGCTGTCATTTTTCACATCCTGCCCAAAGCGTGTTTCCGCTATGTAGAGCACAATGGGGTAACAAAAGGTCATGCTGACAATTTATTGTGCAAATACCAGCAATCGCACAGGGCATCAGGGTAAGCACCATACATGCCAAACACCACTGCAAATACCTGCAAGCGAACGTTCAGCATTGACAAATGCTTATTGTTTCTATCACAGTAGCCAATAAAACATTTTTTTAACATACAAACATATGAAGAAGCCAGCAGAAGAAGGCAATTTGGTCTATCAAGTCTGCTTGTATTGCAGGGTCCACAGCTGTAGTTAATGTCCTGCCCTCCCTCCCTCCTCCTCATCCTCCCTATCCATGATTCTTATCTTCCTCTTATGCCTATCCCAGCCTCTCTTAAAGCTGCTTTCTTTATGAGATGACTTCTTCTGGCAGTGCATTCCAAGTGTCCACCACCCTTTCTCTGAAGAAGTGCTTCTTGACATCCCTCCTAAACCTCTCATCCTCCAGCTCAAGACTGTGCCCTCTCATGATATGGTTTCCACTCAGCTTAAAGAGACTTTCCTTATCAACATTATTTATCCCTTTCAAGTACTTGAATGTCCCAATCATGTCCCCTCTCTCTCCTGTCTTCCAGGGAGTACATGTTCAGTGCCCTCAACCTCTCCTTGTATGCCTTGTCCTGCTGACTGGCTAACATCTGTGTAACCCTCCTCTGTACCTTCTCCAGCAGGTTAATGTCCTTTTTGAGGTGTGGGCACTGTGACATGAGGACAGCCAGTTCTGAGTACTCTTATCATTTTTGAAAATAAAAATGTGTTATTGAATTTGTCTCTGCTGAGAAATGCTGAAATAGCACGTGGAATCACACACACAGGTTTTAGATACCAGGTGTTACCTGGAAGGTCATGAACTAATTACAGAGTAGAAAGGCCTTGATCAGGGATCTCCTGGTTATCTGAGTTAATTATAGCTGTAGTTGCTAAGAGGAAAAATCATAAACTTTTATAACGCTTAGAGGAAGAAGAGTAGGTTATGATGTTGTAGTGTGAAGTCATAAAAGATGTTTTGATGTCCTGGGAAGGGGAAGCTGATCATAAGATCAAAGAATGTCATTTTAAATAAATGAGTTGTGCTGAGATTGCAGAAAGTTAATACCTTAAAAGGACATCCTGTTCCATATAGATATAATTTTTTTTATATTCTGAGAGGCAGGAGCTAGGTGACCTCACACAAAGGAGTTGGCAAATACAGTTGTTTAAGAGTATTCTTTTTTTCTCCGTGAGACACACTTTTGATCTACACTTTGACAAAGAAACATCTTTGAGCACTTTGTAACAGATTGGTTGGCAGTGGTGTGGATAAAATTTTGGTATCACAAACTTTTATTGTTCAGTGTGTCAACTTGAGACCGTAAGCTCACTTGCAGAGAAAGAAAAAGGCAGTTTTATTTTAAAAGGAAACAGAACCATATCACTTGGCATACAGTCAAGTTCCTACCCATTTTTTTTTTCTAAAGTGCAATTCAGAGTAGCAGTAGTCAGGGAAGATGGCTTCCAACTGCAGCAGGTACATTGTAGACTACTTAAAGCAGTTGTGCGGGAATAGAGGAGTCCCATTCGAGGTGAAAGCCAGCAAGCAGAGTCTCATAGATGCCCTGATGGTAGCAGATACCCAGAGCAGTGAGTCACAGATCATGACTGAAAAGGACCAGTCCTCGAGTGTGGCAGGGCTAGCGGCCAGTGCACGGTCCAGATCTGATGAGGAGGACAACAGGGCCAGTGCCAGCAAAGAGCCACAGCAGCAGGGGAAGGTCACCAGTATCCTGGATTCAGAAGTACTCAGGCTGCAAATTCAGTTGCACAGGATGGAGCTGGAGTTCCAGAGGGAGAGGGAGTGAGAGAAGTGAGAGGCAGACTGTGAGACAGAGTGAGAATGCCAAGATGCAGACCATGAGGCGCAGAAGTGCCAGAGGCAACATGAACCGGTGCCAAGAAACACGGAAGGTGGGCAAGAAAACCCAAGCAGCCCTGATTCCACTGCCCATAGTGGAGGAGTCATTCCGAAGGTGGGAATGTGTATTGTGGGGCCTTTAAATACCCCCAGCTCCTCAGGGAAGAGATTCATCCTGACTGTGGTGGATTATGCCACCCGGTACCCAGAGGCAGTCGCCCTATCCTCACTGAGGACAGACAAAGTGGCAGATGCCTTACTTGGGATTTTCTCCCGTGTTGGGTTTCTGCAGGAGGTAATCACCGATTGAGAGGGTTCCTTCATGTCAGACCTGATGAAATGTTTATGGGAGAAGTGTCAGGTGGTGCAGAGATGCATGACACCGTATCACCCACAAGCCAATGGTCTTGTGGAAAGATTCAAAGGTACCCTGAAGTTAATGCTCTGGGCATTTGTTGAACAGCATGGGAGGGACTAGGAGAAATAGTTTCCCCACCTGTTGCTTGCATACAGGGAGGTGTCCCAAGAGTCGACAGGATTTTCCCCCTTTGAACTCTTAAATGGACGTTTGGTACGTGGGCCCCTAGACTTGATCTGGGAAGACTGGGAAGGCAAGCAAGCCATCCAAGGAACTCCCATTGTTGATCACGTCCTTAGGTTTAGGGAAAGGCTGAAGGAGCTTATGGGGACAGCCTACAGCAACCTAGCAGCTGTCCAACAGAAACAAAAAAAGTGTGGTACGGCCACAGAGCCAAAGCTTGCTCATACATGGTGGGTCAGGAAATCATGGTCCTTATTCCAGTCCGGAAAGACAAGTTGCAGGCTGAGTGGGCAGGACCGTACAAAGTGATTAGGAAAGTAAATGACGTGAACTACATTGTGGAGTTACTGACTGAAGACAGACAGAAAGGATGTACCATATCAACATGATGAAGCCATATGCAGATAGCGCTGACATGGTGTTTGCAGTGTGTAGTCCTGGGGAGGGTACGGATGAAGGAGACCCCCTTCTGGACTTGCTGGAGGAAAGTAAGTGGGAGTCCTCTGTGGAGGCAGTAAAATTGTCTCCCCAGCTGGCCCCGGACCAGATCCAGAAAGTAAGGGAGGTTTTAGCAGACTTTGCCCCATTATTTAGTGCCAAGCCTGGACTAACCCCCTTAGCAATGCACGATGTGGAGACAGAGACACAGACACCCATACGGTGGACAGCATATCGGTGCCAGAGGCTGTCCAAAGGACATTAGGAGGAAGGTGGAGGAGAAGCTGAATTTAGGGGTAATCCAGAGATCCCACAGCCCTGGACCTCACCGTAGTCCTTGTGCCTAAGCCAGGTGGCTTTCTCATTTCTGTGTGGACTGTTGAGGACTGAATACAGTCACAAAGTCCAATGCCCACCCAATGCCCTGGACGGACAAACTCCTGGATATGTTGGGAGGGTGACCTACCTTACGACCTTTGACCTGACCAATGGGTATTGGCAGGTAGAGTTGACAGACAGAGCTAGGGAGAGGTCGGCCTTCATCACTCTGCTAGGCTTATTTGAGTTCAAAGTAATGCCTTTCAGAATGAAGAACGCCCAGGGCACTTTCCAGAGGTTGGTGAACCAGGTGTTAAATGATGCTGAGGAGTACGCCGTGGCGTACCTGGATGACACTGCCATCTTTAGTACCTGCTGGGAGGAACACCTATCCCACCTTAGGCAAATGCTGGGCAGGATACAGAGGGCTGGGCTCACTGTCAAAGCTGAGAAGTGCCAGGTGGCCATCGGAGAGGTGGCATACCTCGGGCATGTGGTAGGCTGGGGACAGCTCTGTCCTAACCAAATAAAGGTAGAGGTAATCCAGGTGTGGCCCAGACTGGAAATGCAGAAGCAGGTCAGGAGTTTTCTAGGGACAGCAGGGTACTACAGAGAATTTGTACCCAATTACAGTGCCCTGGCTACTCCCCTATCTGACTTGACAAAGGAAAGGATGCCAAAGAAAATTACCTGGCGCCCAGCCTGTGAGGAAGCCTTTTCCAGACTAAAGGAGGCTCTGCAGTGCTCCTGTTTTGACAAGTCCTGACTATAGCAAACCCTTTATAGTTCAGACTGATGCCTCAGACATGGGTATTGGGGCAGTACTGGGTCAGACATCCAGCCAAGGGAGGGATCACCCAATAGCATACTTGAATAGGAAGTTACTTCCCAGGAGCAAGCATATGCCACTGTGGAAAAGAATGTCTTGCCATAGTGTGGGCCTAAACAAGTTGGAGCCATACTTGTATGGGCAGCCTTTTGTGATACAGACTGACCACAACCCTCTGGTTTGGCTGACGCAGATGGGAAAGATGAATGATAGATAGCGAAGATGGAGTCTTGCTTTACAAGGGTATGATCTGACAATCGTACATAGGGCTAGAGCCAGAAATCAGAATTCAGATGGCCTGTCTGATTTGGGAAGCTCATCCCATGCAGGGGATAAAGCCCCTAAATTCAGTCTAGGTAGGGAGGGAGGATTGTGACACGAGGACAGCCAATTCTGAGTACTCTATCATTTTTTGAAAATAAAAATGTGTTATTGAATTTGTCATAGCTGAGAAATGTTGAAATAGCATGTGGAATGACACACACTCTCTCTCTCTCACACACACACACACACAGGTTTTAGATACCAGGTGTTACCTGGAAGGTCATGAACTAATTACAGAGTAGAAAGGCCTTGATCAGGGATCTCCTGGTTATCTGAGTTAATTATAGCTATAGTTGCTAAGAGGAAAAATCATAAACTTTTATAATGCTTAGAGGAAGAAGAGTATGTTATGATGTTGTAGTGTGAAGTCATAAAAGATGCTTTGATGTCCTGGGAAGGGAAGCTGATCATAAGATCAAAGAATGTCATTTTAAATAAATGAGTTGTGCTGAGATCACAGAAAGTTAATACCTTAAAAGGACATCCTGTTCCATATAGATATAATTTTTTTTTTATATTCTGAGAGGGAGAGTAGGTGACCCCACACAAAGGAGTTAGCAATACAGTTGTTTAAGGTATTCTTTTTCTCCTTGAGACACACTTTTGATCTACACTCTGACAAAGAAACATCTTTGAGCACTTGAAGCAGGTATTTAGAGAGAGAGACATATCTAAGTATTGTAGTAGGAATTGCACTGTTAAAACCTTGTTCTTTTAAAGATTGTATGTTCTTGTGATATTGGTTCTGTATTTTATGTCTTATCTATTTTAGTAAAACTCTATTTTTAGAGCCTACTTGGTCTGTCTTTGAATTTCCTCCTTTTGCAAGTGAAATATATGTGGTTAAAGCAGACACTGGGCATAAACTTGAATTGTGATACCAAACTGGAAAAGGTAAGGGTTTAATATGAGGTATTTTATTGCAGTTTTAAGGGTTCATTTTGTACACCTCGTTAGGTGCCCATAGGCAAAGATATCTGGCCCCACAAAGACAGAATTATCTGAGCCTGTGCATTGGGTACACTGGTAAGAGGTTCACAGTTTGAATCCCTCCAAGACTTGAGACCAAAGGTTGTTTCAAACCCACAAAACAGACAAGAGGGTTACCTTGTTCTGTTAACTGTTCACAAGACTGTGCTCAGAGGTTGGCACTGTGGGAGCAGAGGGCTGACCTGTTGAGTGGGTTTGTGATGGGCACAATGCTGAACTCCCATACTCTAGATGCTGCCTTACCAGTGACCTGTACAAGGGCAGTATAACCTCCTCTATCCTACTACTGATCCTCTTAGCTATACATCCCAGTATCTTGTTGGTCTTTGCTGCTGCTTTCTTGCACTGCGTGGAGTGCTTCAGGTCACTAGTGATCATCATTCTCAGGTCCTTCTCCTCCTCTGAAGCAGCTACTCGGACTCCACCCAGGTAATACTCTATCCTGGGATTCTTGGCTCCAATATGCATAACTTTACATTTCTTGGCATTAAAGCCAAGCTGCCAGATCTTGGACCACCCCCATGAACCCATTCCCCAGCTTCTCCAGATCTTCCTGTAGGTCCTGTATCCCTTCAGCTGTGTCCACTCTCCCACAAAGCTTGGTGTCATCTGCGAATAGGCACATTTTGTCTTTAATACCATCCCCAATATAATTGATCAAGACATTGAACAACACTGGCCCCAGCACAGAGCCGTGTGTGACCCCACTGGTTATATCTCTGGTGCCAGATAACTCTCCCCCCACCACCACCCCTCTGGGTTCTGTCCCTCAGACAGTTTTCCATCCATCTGACCATCTTCTCCCCCAACTCTGAGATCCACCAACTTCCTAGTCAACCTTTTATATGGTACAGAGTCAAAGGCCTTACTGAAATCAAGCTAGAGGATGTCTACTGCCTGGCCCCTGTCTACTGTCTTAGTGACACAATCAAAGAAGTCAATCAGATTTGATTGACACGCTCTCCCCCCATGAACCCATGCTGCCTCTCATCCTGGAGACCATGGTCCTCTAGATATGCCATCAACCTTTCTTTTAGTATGGTCGCCAAGAGCTTGCCCACAATGGAAGTCAGACTGACTGGTCTGTAATTCCCTGGATCATCCTTGGGACCACTTTTGTGAAGGGGCACTACATATGCTATTTGCCAGTCCTGTGGTACCATGCCTGACTCTAGTGAACTATTAAATAGGTCTGCTAGTGGCCCTGCCAGCCAGTTCCTTTAGTACCCTTGGATGTACTCTGTCCAGGCCTGGTGATTTGTCCACTTTCAATGCCAGAAGACCCTCCCTCACTCTGTCCTCCTCTATCACTATGTCTATGTTTCCCTCCCGCCCACCTCTTTTCCCTCCTGAAGGCACTGGTCCATCCTTCTCCATGGTGAAGACAGAAAAGAAGTATTCATTTAGTGTCTCTGCTTTTCCTCCATTATCCTCCACCCATTCCACCCCTTTCTAAAGCCTAACAATCCCTTCCTTTGTGTCCTTTTTCTCACTAATATAGTGAAAGAAAGCCTTCTCCCCCTTCTTAATTCCTTCAGCAGTTTGCAGCTCCTTCTGTGCCTTTGCTCGCTGGACTTCCTTACTTGCCTCACTAGCCAACCTTAGGTAATTTTCCCTATCTACCTCTCTCTTGGTCTTTCTGAATTTTCTGTAGGACAACCTCTTTTCCCTTACTGCCTTGGCAACCCCAGAACTGAACCAGCTGGGAGTTTGGGCCCTTGTGTTCTTTCCCCTGAGCCTAACACACTCATCTGTGGCAACCAGTATTCCTTCCTTAATGATGGACCATTTTGGTCCCACCCCATATCTGCTTTGATGCCAACCAGATGGCTCCTTAGAACCTCACCCATTTTCCTGAAGTCCATCCCTCCTGAAACCTAATATTTGGTTTTAGTCGGGATGCTTTCCTCCCATATCCAAATGGAACCACACTGTGCAATGGTCACTTCCACCCAGTGGCTCTGACCATTATTTCCGGTACATGCTCCTATTTGTGAGCACCAGATCAAGAATAGCATCAGCTCTTGTTAGTTCAGTGATGCCTTGAGTCAGGAACCCACTCTGCAGCCCTTCCAGGATCACCTGACTCTTAGCACATGTTGTGGATGGTATCCTCCAGTCCACCTTGGGCATGTTGAAGTCCCCCACAATTATCACCTCTCCTTTCCTTGCAGCTTCCAAAATTTGTGAGATCAGTTCCCTGCCTCTCTCCTCATCTTGACTGGGTGGTCTCTAAACCACCCCCAACCTCACCTTTCTCCCTGTATTGGACTTTAACTGAATGCATAATGCCTCCACCTCCCTTCCTCAGACTCCTCCACATGCAAGTTATTCCTCCTGATATAAACTGCCACCCTCCCCTTCCAACTACTCTGTCCCTCCTGGTATAGTTTATATCCAGGGATAGCAAGGTCCCAGTCATGGTATGATGTTGCCCAAGTCTCGGTTGCTGCAGCTATGTCCACCTCCTGTCTGCTAATAGTGCCTGCAGGTCATCCATCTGGTTTCCAAGACTCCGCGCATTCAGAGACACTAACCTCCACCTAGAGTCTGACCTTCCTTCTCTTCCCTTGTTTCTTCTATTCACATTGATCTCCTCTGTGTGCACCCCTGCTCATACCCTTATGTGTTCCTCACCATTTCACCCTTTGCTAACCATGTATTTTCTCCTCCCTCCAGACCTCTTATCACTTGGGAGGGGTCACTGACCACCTCCTCTCAGAGTCTGTGGAATTGCTTACCCACGGCCCCTCCAGTAGTTTCAATTAAATGTAGTGGTTATGTATTCTACCAGTTTGCCCCCCGAGTACCCTCAAACCCTCTTTACTGAGGTATAGCCTGTCTGGTGAAAAAAGTGCTTTGTTTGACCAGGTCTCCTTCCAGTCCCCAATACAGATGAACATCTCCTCCCTGCAACATTTCCTCAGCCAGTCATTAAAATCCTCTATTCGTCTTTTCCTAGCTGTGCTGGCCCTTGGTATTGGTATCACCTCTGAGAAGGCCAGTTAACTAACTTCCTCCCTACATATATTCCCTAACTCCCAGAACCTACTTTGCACTACCTTAACCTCCTCCCCAGCTAGGTCGTTGGTTCCCAAATGTATAACTAAATTAGGTTTTCCTCCAACTGCTCTTACTATTTCCCTTATTCTTGGGCCCACCTTCCCGCTGTCATCCCCGGCATACAAACCACCCTCCTGCTTGCATCTGAGTCCCCTTTCCTTCCCCATTGAATACCCCTAATTATGGAGTCCCCTACGATTGCCACCCTTCCATCCCCTGCATCCTTGTTCCCCATCCTTCCTTTCTTACCTTCAGTACTAGCTGCTTCCTCACCTAACGGCTCCCTCTGCACCCTGGAAAACCTATCTACACATCCACAATTTATCCTCATAAATGTTTTTCCATCTCCCAATCTGCCCCTCCCCTTCTTACTATCTGTATCTGCTTTCAGTTTCCTCCCTCTTCCGTTCCTTTTCTCCCTTGCCCCATCCCTCTACTCCATTTTGCCTGCATATTCTTTCCTGCCCAGCCTGATTAGTTCCCTCACCCTCCCCTGTACTCCTACTCTCAACCTTGGCTCAACCTGACCACCTACCTCACCTTCTGCTGACCTCTTTCTCCTTCCAGACAGTGGCGCAAATCTGTTCAATAAAGGCACCCCTTTACAAATTCCCACCCCTGATGCTGCTCTTACATTCCCACCCCATCCTCTTATCACTTGCCATTCCTCCACCCTGGAATCTCTAGTTCTCCGAGGAAGAGATACTCCTGTATACTGGGTTCTCCTCCCCACTCCTGTCCCCTGCATGATGACATCACTCCCGTGAGCATCACCCCTTTGCCTTTCCCTCCACTGCTCTGTTCTTTTGACTTCCCACACCATCCTCCCCAGCTCCCATCTGAGCAGCCTTATTTCAGCCCTTAGCTGTTATAGAGAACTAAGCCAATGACATCAGGGCACATCGATATGACACCCCATTCAATGGCAAACTACTGTAGTGGCTAACACAAGGCAAGTAACCCATTAGCCAGACACATATTTTCAGCTGTAGCATGTCAGCTGTTTGCACGCTAGCCAAAAATTGTGTCCACCTTCATAGCCAGCTATGACATGCTGTTTTATATTATTTAATCAGACTTTGTCCACTCATGCACAGCGTGCATGCGCGCGCGCGCACACACATACACACCTTCTTTTACAAAAAACACAGGGAAAGTGCACCAAACTAAAACCCACAAAATATCCATTTTATTGGAAGACCAGTGGGAATGAAGCAGACAACATTCATATGTCCAAAATCCCATTACAGGACTGGTGGGAATGAAGAAGATGACATTAGTATGTGGAAAACATCATTGAGATAGCACACAGAGATAGACAGGAGTACCTCAGCTTGCTTCAACCAACGCTGTGACTGTGAGCACCCAGCTCACTTCAACCAGCATTGTGAGACAAACAAAATTAAATGAATAGGAGGTTAAAAGCTGGGACAGCACATCACTGCAAATTCAAACTCGCATTAACCTCAACTCCAACCTTCACACACCAACATTATTTGTACAGCACTGCACAACATTTATACAACTGCCGAACTTGCAGGATTGAAACAAATTATTGATTAAAGTGAAATATAACTTACCTTACTCATAATCAGCAGTAACACTACTTAATTGACAGTCAGTGCAGTTTTTGAATCAACTAATATTACTACTTAGCCCATTCTAAGAGAAGCAGGGCACCAGGTGGAGGTGCGCATGGCTGCCTCACGACCTGCATGGAAACTAGATAGCACACCCAATGTGGATTAAATTCCTGGTGCTAGTAATAAATGCATGAAACAGTGTTACCCAGCTAAGCTCATCCTCTGTCCCCTGCACGCGGAAAAACTTCATGTGTCCCTGTCTTGTATTATTTACAATATACAAAATCCTGCTCTGTCTTCCCTCCCATAGCACGGTCTTATTCACATCCTGCTTGCCCCCCCCTCCCTTAACATTATCAAACTAAGGGTCTGGCTTTTAGAAAGCTGGACGAAGACAGTGAATGTCACAACATTTGCTTCAGCCACTGTAGAGACCAATAAGATGTCTACTCTACTGTTGTCTCACTCACCACCAGTGTTGCCATTTTTCTCTGCTCTACTCCATTCTGCGGCTACCTGCCGTGACTGGCCCAGAGAGTGGGCTGCCGATTGCAAATTCAGCAGCATTGTGTTTGTGCAGTGCACACTGTGCCACTGTACCCGCTGGGCCAGGCCTGGGTGCCTTGGGCCTACTTGTCAGTTCCACGGTCTGGTCCACTACACACAGCCAGGAGTTCACTTGAGTCTGCTGCCAGCAACATCATGGGGGTGGGTGACTACAGTGAGGAAGTTTGACTGCATTGCAATGCAGAGTATAGAGTAGACGATGTTACTTCAATTTTTGTTTTTAAACTTGCTGCCTCTTCTCCCCTGCTCATTGAAATAACGACGATGACAACACAGTAGTTGGCTGAGTCGACAGACTTCTCCCGCTTAGACTGGTATGTTGTCTTGATGACGTTGCCCCTGACGATGTCCGTTAACCAATAGCCGGGTCCCACTTGACTCTCTCACACATGTGCAGTGCTAGTTCCTACCCTGATGGCACTAGGGAGACTGCTGGCAGTTTGAGCTTTTTTCTTGTAGGGAGGCAGCAATCTGTGAGGCCTGAGCCAGAGAGGAGGATTAAAAAAAAAAAAATAGCCAAGCATCTGACCAGGATGGCTCCCCAACTCCCGCAGTGCCACAGACATGGGGGTATAGGAAATAACTGCGGTATCTGTATCATCCTCCTGACCCCTGGTAAAAAATGCAACAAACTGGAGGTTACCGGGGGGGGGGCACCATTCATTAAAAATTATTAACTGTCCTTTGACTTGGCTCCTGGCTCATAATTTAACACTGCAGATGAGCCAAGCCATCTTTGACTCCAGCTTGGCTCAAGCCTTTACTGGCTGCCAGGTTTATTGTGGACATAGAGTCAAGGCCTTGCTGAAATCAAAATAGAGGATGTTTACCCTTGGCTGCTGTCTACTGTCTTGCGTGACACAAAGAAGTCAATCAGATTTGTTTGACTTGATCTCCCCCATGAACCCATGCTGCCTTGCATCCTAGAGACCATGTTCCTTTAGGTATTCCACCAATCTTTCCTTTAGTGTGGTCTCCATGAACCTGCCCACAATGGAGGTCACAGTGACTGGTCTGTAATTCTCTGGGTCATCTTTGGGACAGCATTTGTGGAGTTGCACTACATGTGCTGTTCTCCAGTTCTGCAGTACTACACCTTTCTCTAGAGAACTATTAAATAGGTCTGCCAGTGGCCCTGCTGCCAGCCCCTCCTCAGCCAGTTCCTTTAGTGCACTTGGATGTACTCCATCCAGGCCTGGTGATTTGTCCACTTTCAATGCTAGCAGCTTCTCTCTCACTCTGTCCTTCTCTATTGCTACATCTGTGTTCCCTTCCTCCCCTTCTCCTCTTTTCCCTCCTGAAGGCATTAGTCTCTCCTTCTCCCTGGTGAAGATGGAACAGAAGTATTCATTTAGCATCTCTGCTTTTCCCCCATTATCCTCCACCCACTCCACCCCTTTCTTAAGCCTAACAATCCCTTCCTTCTTGTCCCTTTTCTCACTTATATAACAAAAGAAAGCCTTCTCCCCTTCTTAATTCCTTCATCTATCTGCAGTTCCTTCTATGCCTTTGCTCACCTTTCTTACTTGCCTCACTAGCCAATCTTAGGTAATTTTCCCTATCCATCATGCTCTCTCTCTCTCTCAGACTTCCTGAATTTTCCATAGGCCAACCTCTTTTCCCTTACTGCCTAAGGGGTAGCTATCAAAGACAGACACCTCATTCACCTTTTGAAAGTCAAGGTAGACCCATATCCCACCTTCATTTTCCCCCTACTGCCACAATCGTGGAAGACTAAGCACTTTTGAAGGATTCTATGATGTCCATTTCCTCTATTTTTCAGATTTCTTTAATTGCCTCTTCCCTCATCTTTCCGGGTAACCTGTATGGCTTCTGTCATATGGGTGTACTTTTTATACGGCTGTTTGCTCAACACCCTCTGCTGTCACAGGTTTTATTATGAGTGCTGATCCATACTCATGGAGAAATGCTCTGTTTCTACTAACTGGAGAGCTGTTAGAGGAGGAGTGATTTGCACCATATCTGAGACACCTCCCTTTTCCAACCTTTCGTGTGCTACCTGTAACTCTCCATCTCCACAGTCAAGCAAAACTATGAGAGATTGTGTTTCTCTTCCACCCTGAACACCCTTTTTTAAAGGCTAACTTGATAGTCCTAGCTTGTTTATCAGGTGTGTCATCCTCATAGGTTAGAGGACCTGTTTGTTTTAATACCTTGTAAGGGCCTTGCCATTTCATATGAAGCTTCTTGTCATAGGATGATAACAACAAAACTTGGTCCCCTCTTTAAACACCTTTTCCCCAGTCCCTTTATCATAATGGTTTTTTTCATATTACCTATGACTGTAACATTTGTTTTTGGGATACTACAAGATACTTCAGTAGTCTTTTCCTTAAGTTTACCAAGTATGCACCTATTTCCAACCCAATGTCTGTATAGTGCTCCCAGCTTTCCTTTAGAACATCAAGTGGAACCCTTGGATATCTGCCATATAGAAGCTAGAAAGGAGAGAGACCAGTGGTACTTTTTTTTATAAGCAAACAGCAGGTAAGGTAGATACTGGTCCCAGTTATTGCTCTCCTCACTCACAAACTGCTGGAGCATTTTCTTTAGAGTTTTATTAGAATGCTCCACCAGGACATCTGTTTGAGAGTGGTGTGGAGAGGTGCACACTGCAACTATCCCCAGCAATTCATAGAGCTCTTTCAGCATCACAGCATTAAAGTTGCTCCCCGATCAGTTAAAATTTCCTAAGGTATCCCCACCCAACCAAATATTTTAGCAAATTCCTTATCAACTTATGGGGATGTCACAGTTCACAGGGGCATGACTTCAAGGTACCTTGTGGCATAGTCACATATTACCAGAACAAGCCTGTTCCCTTCTGTGCTTTTATCTAGGGGACCTACCACATCCATAACAATCTTTTCAAAATGGGTTGTTATCACAGGTAAGGGCATCAGGGCCACCCTTTCCTTTTATCCACACCAGCCACCACCTTTTAGCATTCCCCAATCTTGCCAATAGGAAGTCACCAGCTCAAGTATTCCAGGCCAGTAAAATCACTGCACAGCTAGGCTAAGGTACTGTATGTTCCCTTCTGGTGTGCCCTGCCAAAGGCAGATCATGTGTCAAATACAGTAAGTCAGCTTTATGCTTGATAGGAACCATTAGTTTTTCTACCTTGCAGGCCATGTGCGGTGTGCAAACAGACATGATAAAGCAGTCCTTCAGTCATACTATAAGAAGGCTTCCACTTTCCTTTCTCCTGTTTAAACCCTACTTCATTAATAGCAGCTCTAAGAGTGACATCTTCAACCTGTTCATCATGCACACCAACACTAAATGTTACAATGTCTGTATCCACACAATCAGTCTTGTTATGTGTCTGGGTCCCGTTGTATCCAGACAATCAGTCTTGTTATGGGTCTGGATCCCACTGTATCCAATCAGTCTTGTTATGGGTCTACGTCCCATTGTATCCACACAGTCAGTCTTGTTATGGGTCTCGGTCCTATTGCAGCCTCACAAATCAGTCTTGTTATGGGTCTGGGTCCCATTGTATCCACACAATCTGTCTTGTTATGGGTCTGGGTCCCATTGTATCCACACAATCAATCTTGTTATGGGTCTGGGTCCATGTCTGTATCCAAACAATCAGTCTTGTTATGGCTCTGGGTTCATGTCTGTAGTCACACACACTCAGTCTTGCTATGGGTCTGGTTCCATGTCTGAATCTACACTATCAGTCTTGTTATGGGTCTGGGTCCCACTGTATCCACACAGTCAGTCTTGTTATGGTTCTGGGTCCCATTGTATCCACACAATCAGTCTTGTTATGCAGCTGGGTCCCATTGTATCCACACAGTCTTGTTATGGGTCTGGGTCCATTGCATCTACACAATCAGTCTTGTTATGGGGTCTGGGTCCCATTGTATCCACACAATCAGTCTTGTTATGGGTCTGGGTCCCATTGTATCCACACAATCAGTCCTGTTATGGGTCAGGGTCCCATTGTATCCACACAATCAGTCTTGTTATAGGTCAGGGTCTCACTTTATCCACACAATCAGTCTTGTTATGGGCCATAGTCCCATTGTATTCACACAATTAGTCTTGTTATGGGGTCAGGGTCCCATTGTATCCACATAATCAGTCTTGGTATGGGTCTGGACCCATGTCTGTATCCACACAATCAGTCTTGTTATGGGTCTGGGTCCATGTCTGGATCTGCACAATCAGTCTTGTTATGGGTCTGGGTCCATGTCTGTAGCCACACATTCTGTCAAGTTATGGGTCAGGGTCTCATTGTATCCACACAGTCAGTCTTGTTATGGGTCATAGTCCCATTGTATTCACACAATTAGTCTTGTTATGGGTCAGGGTCCCATTGTATCCACACAATCAGTCTTGGTATGGGTCAGGACCCATGTCTGTATCCACACAATCAGTCTTGTTATGGGTCTGGGTCCATTGTATCCACACAATCAGTCTTGTTATGGGTCTGGTCCCATTGCATCCACACAATTGGTCTTGTTATGGGTCTGGGTCCCATTGTATTTACACAATCATTCTTGTTATAGGTCTGGGTCCCATTGTATCCATACAATTAGTCTTGTTATGGGTCTGGGTCCCATTGTATCCACAAAACCAGTCTTGTTATGGGTCTGGGCCCATCTCTGGATCCACACAATCAGTCTCGTTATGGGTCTGAGCCCATGTCCGATCCACACAATTAGTCTCATTATGGGTTGGGTCCATGTATGGATCAACACAATCAGTTTCATTATGGGTCTGGGTCCATTGCTTCTTGTTCCTCTTCCAATGTCCTTGGGACTGATTGACTTTTCTTGGGAAATGAAAGACATTTTTTCATCAAAAGGGAAATGTCACCCAAGTAGGTTCTTTACAGGCCTGTGCTCTTGTGTCACCCAAGGTAGGCTCTTTACGGGCCTCTGCTCTTGGGACCACTGCTGGAGATACACTGGTTAACTCTGCAATAAGGGCTGAAAACCATGGAAAGACATTTCCATGGATAATAGGTACTGGTAGCGTTGGTACCACCCTCAAAGTTAATGGCTGATGTTGCCTCTTTTCCTTCACTGCCACCTGGGTGGTGGGTTAGTACTTGGTGTCTCCATGCACAAAGGTTACCCCAGTGCTGTAACCTCTCGAATAGGTACTCATTATCATATCTGCCTATGTCACTGTCTGCTGCATACCAGAGTCAATCAAGCCTATAATTGTTATTTCCAGTTTCCACCTACGTGAGGTACTACTCCCAGTTTCTAAGGCCAGATGAGAGGGCTATATTTCTTCCTCTTTGTTGGGCATTTTCTGGCAATGTGTCCCACCCTTGAAAATTGTAGCAAATCAGTTCTGTAGGACTGGGCCTTACTCCCTTATTAGACTTAAAATCAGGGTTAAAAGGAGGTCAAATGTCTACAGGATGGGGTGGTCTTACCATTCCGGTGCCTCTGGGTGGTCCTTTCCAGCAGAGATTAGACCAGACTATCTGGAAACCAGCCACCAATACAATCACCTTCACCCCATTTCTGGACAATGTTCTCATACCCTGATCTGTATCTCCACAGGTAACATGCTGACAAAGTGATACATTACCAGTGTCTTCAACACCTCCTGTTGGACTGTCTTCCCTATATTCGGATCCATTTTGCTAGCAGGACTTTTGGATGTGTATAGGTCTCTCAAGGTGTGCCTGTTCACAGGCATCATAGGTTCCAGAATCATTACCTGTAAGTCTCTTCGCTAGTGTCATATCTCAGAATCTCCCTATTCAGTTGATTATAGTTCTCAGTATCTCAGGTTTCAATGAAGCTGTAAGCCAATTGTGCTCAATCTGTGAGATATGGGGCTAACCCACATCTCTGGATCAGTGACCGCTCGAGCCCTCCTCTCGAAGGTTGTGAAGTATGCCTCATTGCCATGTCCGGCATCCAGTTTCATCAATTTATTGTCTTTGAGACTGGCAGTGTCTGTTTCTCTCTAACTTGAGCTTGCACCTCCCTCATGCAAGGCCCTGAGGGTATCCACCCACTGTGCAGAAGGTGGTCGCAGAAGGATGCTCAGACACAGATTGTATAGTGAAACACATCTCAGTGTGGTTTTATTCTTCCAGATGGTCAGGATTATTCAAAATAAAATAAACTGTCAAACAGATAAAGTTCATAGCACTTTTGCGGAGTACTTCCTGTAACCCTAGGCAGCACTATTCTAAGGGATACTACTGCCTGTATGACTATGCACAGGTTAAGGGGTCAGAGATCACTAACAAAGTGCCTCCACCTAGAGAAATGGTATTGGGGTTGCAGATCTGCTCTGGTACAGCCCTCTGGGAAACTATAACCACCCACCAACCCTCCTAGTGTCTAACACAATAATAAATTCATAATCTGTAATAAAAAGTAATAATATGCTCACACCTGTCACACTTACCACCAGGGTTAGATCTGCTGTGATGTCCCTGGAGACCCCCTGTAAAATAAGGTTAGTAATACAGCAGTGCAATCTTAATACTGTAAACCAACTAATAATATTCACGCTAGCCAGGTTAAGCATAAAACAAGCCGATCAGGTTTATTTACTAGTGAACAAGGTAGGGGCATGAATCTAGGCAACTGATTAGCTATCCGAATGTGTTCAGTGATTGCATGCACTCTTAGTCCCAATCTGACAGTCACACAACACTGGATACCCAGGATGGTAATCCTGGCTAGCCAGAAGTGTTGTCCGGGGTGGCCGGCATTGCAGCTTATATTGTAGCCCTTGATAGACAGAAAAGCAGTCAACATGCAAAACACCCAAATTATTTGTAATCCAAGCCAGTTGGCTCAGTCATTTGCAAAACCCAATAAATGCAGACAATTAGATGGCACCACAATGATTTAAGCTTTTGTTGCAGGGAGCTACCCTGGTTTGTACTCACGCTACCAGGAATCTGCTGCAAGGCTGGCGATATGTAGATCTTGTGGTGATGACTGATTGGCATGGGGAAGTTGGGCCGACACGATGCACCTCTGGATGGTCGCATCCTGCGTGATCTTGTTTTGCAGGGGCTGGATCCCTGTGCCAGTCTCTCACTAAAAACTGTCTCTGGCACAGGAGTAGCAGCCTAGGCCAAAATGGCAGGGCCCAAACAGGATAAGCAGTCTAACAAAGTTTATGATTTTCTGCTGCTGAAGCCTCCAGCTGTTGTAACAGGTTCTTCTGTGGGGAATCAAGTCTCGACACATGGAACACAATCAGCACATTCAAATCAGCAACTACTTCTGGAAACAGTTCGGATTCAGTCTGATTGCAAATCAACAGCTTTACCGTGTAAACCTTTCAAACCGAGTATATCTCACACACAAACTAGGCCGATCTCTTCAGGAGCAAGTCTTCGGTCCAAATCACAAATGGCACTAACAAACAACTTCTCTTCTGCCACAGTTCCAGGATGGAATCAGACAAGTCTGACCTCTGCAATCAGGCAGTTCAATGCAGGAGAAAAATGACAGCAAGGCAAGATGGGCCTCTTCCTGCCAATTCCCTACGCTCTTCTAGGAGCAGCTGCTCAGCTCGAGCTGTTCATACTTCAACCTGCAACTCTAACTGATCCACTGTTTCTTGGCATGCAGGGCATTTCCCTTGCCAGTCCAAAGGTTTGACTGACTAAAGGAGCTGTCAGTCACAGTAAGAGCTCCCCCTCCAGGTCCATTTGGGCTCTAACTGAATAAAACTACAAGACTATAGAATTTCCTTCCCACAACACCCCTGGGGACAGGATCCAGTTTAGGTCCCCAGTGGTTCTATTGGTCCAGTTACTGCAAGTAGCAGACCTCACATGGTGGCTTCCATTCTGACAGCAGAGCTGCAATTAAAGCAGGTTAGACAACTTTTCTGGCTGTAATGTAATAAAGCACAAACTGTAAATAATTACAGGATATATGTGAGCTCCCTCTGCACAAGTAGTGACTGCAGAATGGAGGAAACTACACACTGTTTGGCTGGCTGCTATCCCTAAACTGCTTGGACCTAGCACAAACCATTTTCTTAACAAAGATTAGCTATTTTCTTAAAGGTAGTAGCGCAGAGGCTTAATAAGGCATGCTCACGCAAATACACAGAATAACACTAAGTTGAGACACCAACCTGACAGTAGGCATTGGGGTCCCAGGAAGACATTATAGTAAACCCCAATCTGTAGGGGGATTACACTTCGAATGACAACTTTCCAAGTTAATATACAGTTAAATCTGTCCTCCATCTGTTTTCAGACTTTTTTTCATTCTGTTTCCTTCAGTCATCATCAGCTGGAGGCCGTGTTTTCAATTTTATGGTGTTGCCCCCCCCCCCAGAGGCATGGCATGGACACATGCTCGCATCTGACCCACAGATGTCTGCCTTCACCTCTGCCTTGCTACAGTGCCCCCAGCTGAAGCACACACAGCCTCCACTGTATGTCACTGATAGCCAGAGAAACCACAACTCTACACCTGGAGGAGAAGAGCAGTCTATCAGATGCTCATCCAACTTCCCCTCAGCGACCTGTGCTCAATTCCAACTCCAGGGAAACCACAACCCTCCTTCTGGAGGAGGAGAGCAGTCCAACCTCACCTCAGTGACCTGAACTCAATCCCAACCCCAGGGAAACTATAACCCTCCCCCAGAGGAGGAGAGCAGTCTATTGGATGCTCATCCAACCTCCCATTGGCCAACTCCTGAGGACTGCAGCTAGATCCTTACCCCATTGTTGGCAGCACAGTAAGAGGTAAGGCTCTGGGTGCCTCAGCCATCTACACCATTGGGTTAACTCTATTTTCTGTCTTAAGTGCTCTGCCTCTCCGTCCATCAGGAGAGGAGTGAGATCCTTCCCCTGCTATGTCCAACAAGCTTGAACAACTCTGGAATGGGCCTAATGTCACATCCCCTAGCGAGACTTTTTATACACCTTACCTGTGGTCATTTTATACACTACTTAATCTGGATTAGATATAGGCAACAATCATTACAGTACTATATAGTAACCTGTCATCTGGTCTGACCATTGCACTGTTAGCTTCAATTTCTGGGCTCCCCCATATAGGCCTGATTCTGTGGAGTTGGTCTGGTACCGCCCTTTGAGGGATGTGGCCCTAGAAGGCCTAACAGTGGTACTAGATCTCTCAGGGTATCCAAATGTGAGTGGGGTCCAGATGCCCTAGTACAGGCCTATAATAAGGCTGTGGTAGAGGTGCAGGGCTCTATTGCTCCTGTCCATGTTTGCCCCTCACCCTTCACCCTCAGTCCTGTGGTTTGATGGGACTGTGAGGGGAGATGAGGAGAGTGGGGCAAAGGATGGAACGTTCCTGGTTGAAATCTAGTCTCAGTGCTGACAGACTCAGGTTTATGGCCCATTATTTGGGCTATCAATCAGTTGTCTCCGCAGAAGGCAGAATTCTTCTCGGGGTGATTACTGCAGCATGGAACTGACCAGCTCAGCTCTTTTCAAACTGTGGACAGGCTGTGCAATCCAGCCTGTCTGCAGGTCTGAAGAGCCTTGTTGCAAGATAAATTTGATGAGTTTGCTCACTTCTTTGCAGATAAGGTTAATGACTTCTGATCAGAGATCCATGCACATTCCAATGGGCACTACGGTAATCAGTGGGAGGTCCCTGAGCCTCATTTTTTCTGGTTGGTTTTGAACAGCCAGCAATTGTGAATGTCATGAAGATCATCCAGAGTATGCAACCGACCTGCTGTAGTTTGAAGCCGGGACCAACCCGACTCCTTATGAGGTGCATTGAGGTCATCAGCCCAGTCCTTGCAGAGACAGTCCAGTGCTCACTAAGAGACTGGTGATTCCCCTGACTCCTTGAAGGAGGCAGTGGTGATTTCCTTACTTAAGAAATCTTTTCTCAACCCGGACTGTCTCGCTAATCTGCCCTCTGTGGGTGAGGTTACTGAGCAGGTGGTCATGCTGCAGCTGGAGGATCACCTTACCATCCATGACATCTATGATCCTCTCCAGTCGGGATTCACGAAGAGGTGTAGCACTGAGACCGCCCTTGTTCAGGTGCTCAATGATCTCCTGATAGTGAGAGATCAGAGGTCTCTTTCCATCTTAGTCCTCCTTGATCTCTCTGCAGCATTTGACACCATGGATCACGTCGTATTGCTTGAGCACCTGTGGGTGCTCTGTGGACGGTCAGGGACAGTCCTCAGATAGTTTCATTTATTACTCACTGGCAGGTTTCAGAGAGTAACATTGGGAATTTATTCCTCTGATGCTTTCTTTCTGCCATGTGGGGTTCCCCGGGGCTCTGTATTGTCACCTATGCTAATTTTATTTATTTATTAAAGTTTCAGAATTACAACTTTGAGTCGGAGACTCCTTTGCAAAAGCTCCACGTCTGGACAAACATACAGATATATACAAGAAAACATGGTACAATTACAGTGTACATGCTGCCATTGGGAGACATTGTAAGATGGTATGGACTGAGTTTTCACTGCTATGCAGATGATACTCAACTTACACATGTCCTTCACAATGGATCAGGACAATGCAGTCTCTGTGCTCAATAACTGTCTCCGAGATCCAGGAATGGATGAGTGCCAGCTGGTTGAAGCTGAATCCTGTCAAGACTGAGGTTTTGGTGGTGGACCTAGGCCGTCTGATAGAAGGGTCTTCAGCTGGATGGGCTACTGGGCTTCTGCTTGGTGGTTGCCAGCTGGTGACTTCTGAACAGGTGCAAAATCTGGTCTTTATTCATGTCGAGGGGTTGAATCTGAACTCTCAGGTGTCCTTCGCCATCAAGACCTCATTTTACCATCTGAGGAATGTCACCTGGATTAGACATCTGGTTCCGCCTGGTGACCTTCTGATCTTGGTCCTCACCTTTGTGACTGCTTGCCTTAATTACTTCAATGCCCTGTACCTAGGGGTAGATAGTCACCAATTGCAACTGGTGCAGAATGCTGCAGCCAAGTTGTTGGCTGGGCTGTCTCGATCTAGCCATATCACACCTGTGTTGCGCAAACTGCACTGGCTGCCAGTTCAGTGGCAAATCACCTTCAGTGTTGGCTTGCTGACCTATAAAGCCCTACACAGATAGGGCCCAAGCTACCTACAAGATCTCTTTTGTCCCTACTGTCCCCTCTGGATGCTGCGCTCTGCCAGTGAGGGATTGTTGGAGATTCCCAGGGTTGATTTGAAGACCTCTGGGGCTCTAACATTTGCTTTCACAGCTCCTACCCTGAGGAATTCTCTGCCTCATCGGGTTAAAGGGTGCCTTACTGTGAAGAGCTTTAAAGCAGCTCTAAAAAGCATTTATTTTCACTGACCATCTTAGTTGACTAATATTTGACTGTTCTTTTTAAAGTGAGGAGCTTTATTGCTAAATTTCATTTGTTTTTAATCTCTGTAAAAGTGTTTTGATACTTGTTGAATTGCACTTATTATAAAAAAAAGATTTATTATTATTATTATTATTGTATCACCCGGGGCTACTATGCATGCGCAGATAGCTGCACTATTTTGTTATAAGGATAATTAGTGCACATCTAAATCTAGGGCAAGCACTGCTTTCAAGACCACCGCTACAGATAAAGACAACCCACCTGTCTTTCACATAAATATGACCGTAATGAGACTGACTATGTCCTGTGTCATCAGCCTGGGGGAACACTGCTAGCACTGGTTTCTACTTAGGGAAGAGAGGCTTTCCTAACCATTTGATTTATAAAAGCGGCAGGCTCTATAAAGTATAGTTACTTAAGAACTTACTTCAACAGTAGATCTTCGAGAAGAACTCTTGCAGCAGTATACACAATAAGGGCTATGCCAGAAGGCACTAGGACCCCACTGAAAATGTCTAGCTAGCAGAATACAGTGGGGTACACCCCCGATGTCAGACCACCTCCAACGTTGGCCAATGGTATGAAGGGGTGGTCCCCAGTCCCACCTTAGTTCTCTTGCTGGAGACCTAGCTGAGCAAGATGGAGATGGAGAACCAAGTGGGTTTGACTCTTCCCAAAGAAGAATACCAGGGGGAAGGAAGGAGGAAAAGCAGCACCTGCTGCAAGAGCTCTTCTCGAAGATCTACTGTTATGGTAATTTCTTATGTAAACGTACTATCTTACTTTAAGTTGGAGCTCTTGCAGCAGGCTACACAATGAGGACTGAGTGTCAAGAAGTACTAGTGAGACCCTGGTTGAAAGGGAGGAGGTGCCAAATGCGAGAATGGCATTTAAGCAGTCCTGGGAAGACTGCAAGGTCAAAGTCTGCCCTTCTACGACAGGCAATGTCCAGATTGTAGTGCTTGATAAAAAATATGCACTGAGCTCCAGGTAGACACTAAGAAGTTATGTAGGGCTGCACAAGATGCAGAGATTCCCTTTGTGGAATGACCCTTTACTCCTCCTGGTAAGGGCCTATTGTACTTGTAACAAAAATCAATGCAATTTGCAAGCCACGTAGACAGTGTTTGCTTAGCCACTGGTAAACCTAACAACTTTGGGGCAAGGGAAACAAAATGGTGATCAGACTTACTGAGATTTTTGGTACAGTCCATGTAGTACTGGAGAAGCCTGTGCATATAGAGGGCATGCAGAAGGGCTTCCCCTTGATTTGTGTACTCTGAGGAATAGACTGGCAGGCTGATGTCCTGATTGAGGGTAAATTCAAACACCACCTTGGGAAGAAATTTAGGATTAGATTATAAAGACAGCCTATCCCTATGAAAAATTAAATAGGGCTCTTTACACATCAGAGCCTGAAACTTGTTAAGTCCTCTGAACAGAAGTAACTGCAACTAAAAATAACACTTTCCACAACAGAAAGCAAAGCTCACAATCTGTGGCAGGTTCAAAAGGAGGCAGGGTGAGCTTTTCTAGCAAAATCTAAAGGTCCCATGAGGGAATCAGATCCTTAATGAGAGGCTTGAGGTGAAGCATGGCCCACAGGAAGGTGCAGGGCAAGTCCAGTTAAGCAACATGTTTTCCCTCCACAGGTGCATGGTAAGCAGAGATTACGGAGAGGTGCACCTTGAGGGAACAGTAGTGAGAGGAAAAGGAGGTACTCCAAGATCGAATTTATGGAGCAGGAGAAAGGGTCCAGACCATGCGCGGAAGCCCAGTGGCAGAAATGCTTCCATTTCAAGGCACAGGCAGCTCTAGTGGAAGGTTTCTGAGCCATGACTAGGACTTCTGTAACCCTTGGGGAGATCCCAAAATGGGAGGAAGTTAAATCCTTAGGAGCCAGACATGCAGATGCAAATACTTGAGGTCTAAATGGACTACAGAACCCTGATCCTGGGAGAGCAAGTAGGAGGAGAGGGGTAGGGGAATTGGAGGCTCCTCTGCCAGTTGCTGCAGCAAAAGGAACCATATCTGATACAGCCATAGAGGAGTGATCAAAATTATGTCTACACTTTCTGCTTGGAGCTTGAGGAGGACCGCTCTGAAGAAGTGGGAAGGGAGGGAAGGTGTACAGAAACCTCTCTGTCCAAGAAAGGGACAATGCACCTCACCAAAAAAAAAACAGGCAGTGGCTCTACTGAGCAAAAATTGGGTAGTCTGGAACTGGATGGGGATGCAAAAACATCCAGTTCTGGATGGCCCCACCTGTCCAACAGGTCATTCACTACTGACTGAAAAAGCTCCCATTTGTGTGCCCAGGACTGAGAGTGGTGTAGACTATTGGCCAAGGTGTTTTGGACTCCTGAAACATGTACCACTGTGAGGGAGAGACCATGCTCTATGGCTGAAAACCACACTCTCATCACCTCTTGACACAGAGAATACGAATGGGGTCCCCCTGCTTGTTAACATAAAATGACAACAAGCATGTTGTCTGTGCGAATCAACAAGGGTCCTGGATGAAGTCTGTTTGAAATGCTTGGAGAGTGTAAAGAACAGTTTTCATCTCCAGGACATTGATATGCAGGCCTTGCTCCAGTGGTGACCAGGAGCCCTGTGTCTGACAGTGCTGCAGGTGAGCACCCCATCCTAAATTTGACGCACCCATCATTAAAATCTGTTGTGAGGAATTCATCTGGAAGAGGACCCCATCTCCAAATTGGGTGGGGACAGCCACCAGGAGAGGGTTTGGCTCACCATCCTGGAGATTTGAATGGACTGGTTGAGGTCATCCAACCTCTGATCCCACTGGACTCTGAGAGTCCATTGTGGGACTCTCATGTACAGAAGAGCCAGCAGTACTGTCTCTGTGGCAGCTGTCATGTGCCCCAGAAGCTGCATTATCATCCGTGCATGAACCTGGCATAAGGAGGAGATCCTCTGGGCCAGAATTTGTAGACGGGTCACCCTGTCTAGAGGAAGAAAGGCTCTACTCAGAGAGGTGTCCACAATGGCTCCTATGTATTGAATCCATTGGGAGGGCCAGGAGAATGATTTGGTCATGTTCAGGGTAATCCCTGGAGTCCCAAAGAGGTGAAATGTGTCCGACAGGGAGGACAGATGCTGTTCCCCGGAGGGGGCGGTGAGGAGCTAATCATCTAGGTATGGGTAGATGTAATGGCCTGGCACCTGAGAGTTGCTGCCATCACCCCAAGGCATTTTGTAAATACCCACGGTGCTGAGGACAGACCAAAGGGGATGCCTGGAACTGGTAACGTTCTCCCTGAAAGATGAACTGCAGGAACCTCCTGTGGGCTGGGAGCACCTTGATATGGAGGTAGGCATCCTGCATGTCCAGAGAACTAAGCCAGTGCCCCGGATAGAGCATGGGGAGAAGACTTTGCAGGTTTACCATCTTAAATCTTCTGTATGCACTATAGTTGCTCAGGAGACTTAGGCCAAGGATCGGATGGAGATCTCTCATCTTCTTAGGGACCAAGAAGAAGTGGGAATAGAAGACTTTTCCACACTGGGGTGGGGGAACAGGTTCTATGGCCTGCCTTTGCTCTGGAAAGACTGAATTTCCTCCCCCAATGAGAATGGTATGAGACAAGGATTAGGTGGAGTGAATGGAAGGTTTGTCTGGGGGGATTTGCCTGAATTCCAGCACATTACCCCATTCGATCAATTGGAGTACCCACACATCAGAAGTGATTTTGGCCCATCCCTCTAGGTAGAAGGAGAACTGACCCCCTACTGCTTCCCCAAGGTCTGCTGGGGGAAGGTAGTCTGGTAGGTAGTCAGGCCATGGTTCTGGGGTAGGCAGGGAGACCTGGGAAGGCTTGGTGTTCTGAGGTCCTGAGGCATTTGCAGGCTGGGAGGGAGACTTACACTTGAAGGCCCCTCTAGACTGTTGCCCTCTGGGCTTCTGACTTGTGAAGCAATGAAAAGGCTTCCTTCAAGCTGGAAGGGGGTCAGACCTGCACATTAGGTACACGTATTGGATGACTTTGCCCAAATTCTAGAGACCCATAATGATCTTTTAGAGGGCCTCACCGAACAGAATGGACCCACTGAAGGGGGCATCCATAATGGTGTCCTGGCAATCCTACCTAAACTCGGAAACTCTGAGCCAATAATGCCTCCTAAGACAGACCCCAGTAGCTGCTGCCCTAGCTGCCATGTCTGCTGAGTTGTAGGGAGAGCCTAAGACATGTTTTCCCACATCAAGGTCAGACTGCAATATGTCCAGAAGCTCAGTTTTGTGAGGTGAGTCTGGTTGTTTCTGAACCAGTTCAATGGCCTTTTGCCACAGCGATTTTTGATACAACACCATGTGTGCCAAAACGTTTAGTGAGCACATGGTGCAACTGACTGACAAATACACCTTCTGACCAAGATGGTCCAGCATTCATATGTCATGGCTGCTTGGTCCTGCCATGGGTGGCTGAGAGGACCATGGAATTGGCCTTGGAGTTTTCACTTAGAAAGGGCTCATTTTTGGGGGTCCGGTACAGTCTGTCCACTTTCTTGGGGACAGCTGAAGTGGATTCTGGGTGCTTCCAAACTAGTCTGGTGATGTCTTGGAATGGAGCCACCACCAGTGACTTTTGGTCATTCATGCCCAGAAAGTGGGCCAGGTGCCACCTCTCCAGGTCTAGATCTTCCATGTCTCACTGATTTAAAACTGGATGTGACACACATCCACAAATGTTGGGTTGTCTGGGGGAGACCTAGGTGAATCACCTTGGGTGTCTGGTCTGAGGGGGGAAGCAAATCCTTCCAAAGAAGCTGAGGATGAGGAGGAACTCCTGCCAGATGAATCAGAAGAGGGAGATCTGGAAAAAGTCCTGTGGGACCAATGGCTGTGGGAGTGGCGATGGTGCCTAGAGACAGACCTGGATGATGAACAGTGTCACTGTATATGGGGTTGCGAGGCCCGTCATTGGAGGGTTCCCATGGAGACATCATTTTAGGAGGGGGCGGTGACCTCCTGGGTGGTACAGTCAGTGATCTTGGTATTCTCATGGGTGGAGGAGTAGGGGACTTTGAGGGTCTCGATGGGACATGCAAGGGAGCTGGATCTGGTGACGGGGTCAGGCAATCCTTAGGCAGGAGATCTCCCTTAATGGTGCTCCACCATGTGAATAAAAGAGTCCTGATGTCTGCCAATGAAACTGGGGGGGGGTCTCTGGTATGTCTGATTTTGGTGGTAGTGACATCAGGTTTATTTATTTATTTCACTTTTGTTAACCAGGTAAGTACACTAGACAAAACATATGCCTATTTTCAGGTATGGCCTGGGACAGTACAGGAGAATAAAGAACATACAGAGTACAAATTGAAGCAAGTGAGGCAGATACACTGAAGTCAGGAGAAACATAACATACATAATAGCTCAGATTACAGCAGTGAACACCATCAAATGTGAACATGTAACAGCACAGAGTTTCTATAGCAATATGCCTAGCAAAAATATACATAACATACACAGTTTACACAGGGACACACCCAGATGGGCAGGCAGCAACAGTAGGGCTGGAGCCAAGTACAGGAGATTATGTGCTTGAGTACAGTGCAGAGACCAGAGTACTCAGGGAGGTCTGAGACAATCGCATACCGAGGAGAGCTTCAAGTGCTTCCACAGGGAAGTTCATAGACATGCCTGGGAAGGGGCAGATCTGACCTGGACAGGAAAGGAATTCCATAATCTGGGGGCACATGCCAGAAGGGGACATTGGTGTTATCCGGCATCGGTCCCGAAGGCCCTGATGGTTTGGTCATTAGGTCTGGGGAATGCTGGCTTGTGAGGCGGAGATCCCTCTGGTGGCAGGGAGGGGGATGCCTGGTTGTCCTGCAGATCAGAGATATCTGATGACCCATGTTCTAGCATCACAGGTGGGGTTACCAGCTTGGTAGGCAGCAGAACCCCGGACAACGGCTTAGGGGTCACTGAAGGAGATGATGTCACCTGATCTCTACCCCGGGGAGGTGGAAGATAGGACATTGGGGTCCAACAATGGGAGTCCATCATCTGTAGTTTTGGGGAGCAGACTCCAGCCTAGAGATCCTGCTCCTTGCATCTCTTCTGTTTGCCAGGTGTGGAGAGTTGGACTGAAAAGGAGGATGCTGCAGCCAGGTGGGCATTAAGTTTCTGCCAACATCCAATGGAGAACCAGCTGACACTCCAGACTTAGGATCAGGTGACTGGAAAGGCCTAAGAGTCAGAGGTGGGACCAAAGGCTCCTGCCCAGAAGCCCCTGCACCTGACGTCTGGATAAGGGTGGGGGCTTCATTGATGGGAGCCTGAAAGGAAGGAGGGCTGCTGGAGGAGCAGCATCTGGTCTCCTGTAGGAGTGCAGACTGGAGGAGGAGGAGACAATCTTGTGATGTGGGGACCTGGAATGGGAATCAGACTGGTGTCTCATTTTCTCTGTGGTGATACTTCCCACTGGACTTCTTGTGGGATGTGGTTGAGATCCTGAAGACCAAGGAAGAAAAACCAATGGAGGTCTGTTGCATGATGGCCAGCTGCTGCTCAAGGAGGTGAGTCTTCAGTGCTTTCAGATGGCAAATTTGGATGTACTGGTTGAAACTTTGGCAGTGTGGGCAGGCCTCAAAGTTATGTGATAACTGAGAAAAATTAGGTAGGCCATATAGCCATCTTTTACCGTAATTTGTTTTCTTCAGGCACACTTTGATTTATGCTGCTCTGAAGTGGATGGAGAAGACATAAATGAAGGAGGAAATCTGAAGACAAAGCAGAAAAATTCACGTGAAACTCACAACTAAGATGGCGGGTGACAAGTAGCAGGAGGTGTCCGTGGCACCAAAGCATACAGGTTGACAGTGGAAAAAGAACTGAGGTGGGGCTGGGAACCACCCCCTTTATACCACTGGCCAATGTCAAAGGTAGTCCAACGTTGAAGGCGGTCCCTGCTGTATACTGCTAGCTAGACGTTTTCCTTGGGGTCACAGTGACTGGTGACATAGTCCTTATTGTGTAGCCTGTTGCAAGAGCTCCAACGCAAAGTTAAATCTCTACTACTGGTAGAACATAGATTGAATCAGTAACACTGTAATGTGAAAAGGAAAAGGTCCTGTTTTCCCTTTGTAAAGTAGGCCTGCTTATTTTTAACAAAACGGTATTCTGATATCCTGTCAGTCTGTAGCCATAACCCTAACATACTCCATAAAGGAATGTTCCAGTTTTCTAGGATTATTTACACACTGCTTAGCTGGTAGCAATGCCAGTGTAGGAACAAGAGTTTTAAAGGACATAAAAAAAACAACTAATCATTTACAGGCAGTTACATACATGTAAAGCACCATTTCCCATACAGGAAGCAAATTATATAAGTTCTGTAACTTACAGACTGGCTATATTTAACTATTTTTAACACATCCTGCACTGCAGGACACTAGCAGCCTAATATTATGTTATGCAGTTATTTTTTTGGGGGGGGGCACTGTGACCAGTGTCACAACCCCACTCAGCAGGCCAGGCCCTCTGCTCCCACACTGCCAACCTCCGAGCACAGTACTATGAACAGGAACAGAAACAGGGTAAACCTCCTGTCTGTTTTGTGGGTTCGACTCAACCTTTGGTCTCAAGTTCTGGAGGGATTCAAACTATTCAAACTGTGAACTTCTTGCTAGCATTCCCAATGTACAGGCTCAGATAATTCTGTTCTTCGGAGAAATGCCAGATATCTTTTACCTATGGGCACCTAACCAGGTGTACAAAATGAATCCTTAAAAACTCTATGAAAGACCTCAGATCAAACTCTTAACTTTTTTCCAGTTTGGTATTACCATTCAAGCTTATGCACAGTGTCAACTCCAACATATATGCTTCACTTGTCAAAAAAAGAATTTCAAAGGCACACCAAGTAGTCTCTTTAAAATAGAGGTTTACTTTAAATAGATAAAAATATGTAAAATGTACTGTAAATATAGAACAATATATCACAAAAACATACAATCACTTAAAAGAACAAAGTTTTAAAATGCAAAATTCCTTCCACCAGACAATTAGACTTCTCTTTCTGTATATCTTCTAAGAGTGCTAGAGCAGATGTTTCTTTTTCAGAGTCCAAACATGCATGTGTCTAAGTGGAAAAGCAGAACACTGTTTAAAAGCCTGGGTCTCCACCCCTTCTATGACACCACCTAGCTCCTCCTTTTAAAATATTAAAAATTATACACCCAGGATGTCTTATCACTCCAGAGGTATATTAAATAGGTGACATTTCAGCAAAACTCATTTCACAAATTATGACACACTTTTAATAACATCCCCTCTTTCATCTCAAGTAGCTCTTCTTCCCAGGACACATCAAATACTCTTTTATGACTTTGCACTAAAGCGTCATAACCTGCTTTCTTCCTCTAAACGTCATAAAGGTTTATGAGCTTTTTCCCAGCAACTGGCAAGCTATAATTAAGTCACATAAACAGGAGATCCTTAATTTGTCTCTTCTAGTCTTTATCTCCTGGCTTTTAGGATAACACCTTGTAGCAAAACCTTGGGGGGGGGGTCATCCTAGGGGCACAAGATTTCTCATGACAACCACACATTTTAATTTTACAAAAATCATTGAGTAATCAGAAGCAGCTGTCTAAGTGTCACAATCCTCCCCACCTAGACTGAATTTGGGGGATCTATCCCCTGCATGGGATGAGCTTCCCAAATCAGTTCACTCCTCATAGACACTAGACAGCCTATCTGAGTTCTGATTTTTCACTCCAGCCCTATGTAGAATTGTCATGTCATACCCTTGCAAAGCAAGACTCCATCTTAGCAATCTATCACTGTTTTTTCCCCATCTGCGTCAGCCAAACCAGGGGGCTGAGGTCAGTCTACACCACAAAATGCTGCCCATATAAGTATGGCTCTAGCTTCTTTAGGGGCCCACACTATGGCAAGACACTCCTTTTCCACAGTAGAGTATGCTTGCTCCCTGGAAAGTAACTTTTTACTCAGGTACACTACTGGGTGATCTTTCCCTTGGCTGGATGTCTGACTCAGTACTGCCCCAATACCCATGTCTGAGGCGTCAGTCTGAACTATAAAGGGTTTGCTATAGTCAGGACTTGTCAAAACAGGAGCACTGCACAGTGCCTCTTTCAGTCGGGTAAAGCTTTCTCACAGGCTGGGCCCCAGGTAATTTTCTTTGGCATTCTTTTCTTTATTAGGTCAGAAAGGGGTGCAGCCAGGGCACTGTAATTGGGTACAAATTGTCTGTAGTACCATGCTGTCCCTAGAAAACTCCTGACCTACTTCTGCATTTCTGGTCTGGGCCATGCCTGGATCACCTATATTTTCATTTGGTTAGGACGGAGCTGTCCCCAGCCTACCACATGACCGAGGTATGCCACTTCTCCCATGGCCACCTGGCACTTCTCGGCTTAGTCAGTGAGCCTGGCCCTCTTTATCCTGCCCAGAACTTCCCTAATGTGGGACAGGTGTTCCTCCCAGCTGGCACTAAAGATGGCAATGTCATCCAGGTATGCCACGACGTACTTCTCAGCACCATTTAACCCCTGGTTCACCAGCTTTTGGAAAGTGGCTGGGGTGTTCTTCATTCCAAAAGACATTACTTTAAATTCAAATAAGCCTATTGGAGTGATGAAGGCTGACCTTTCCCTAGCTCTGTCCATCTTCTCCACCTGCCAATACTCCTTTGTCAGGTTAATGTTTGCAAGGTAGGTCGCCCCTCACAACTTGGCCAGGAGTTCGTCCATCTGGGACACTGGGTGGGCTTCTGACTTCGTGACTGCATTCAGTCCATGGTAGTCCACACAGAAATGAGTAGAGCCATCTGGCTTGGGCACAAGGACTACAGGTGAGGCCCAGGGGCTGTGGGATCTCTGGATTACTCCTAAATCCAACATCTCCTCCATTTCCTTCCTAATGTCATTTTGGACAGCTTGACACCCGATATGCTGTCTGCCATATGGGCATCTGTGTCCCTGTCTCCACATCATGTGTCGCTAAGAGGGTTAGTCCAGGCTTGACGCTAAACAAGGGGGCAAAGTCTACTAAAACCTCCCTTACTTCCTGGATCTGGTCTGGGGCCAGCTGGAAAGACAATTTTACTGCCTCCACAGAGGACTCTCGCTTGCTGTCTTCCAGCAAGTCCAGAAGGGGGTCTCCTTCATACATCCTCTCCCCAGGACCACACACTGCAAACACCATGTCAGCCCTATTTGCATATGACTTCAAGTTGACATGGTACATCCTTTCTGTTTGTCTTCTGTTAGGTAACTCTATAATATAGTTCATGTCATTTACCTTCCTAACTACTTTGTATGGTCCTGCCCACTCATCCTTCAGCTTGTCTTTCCAGACCAGAATAAGGACCATGACTTCCTGACCTACCATGCATGACTGAGCTCTGGCTCTTCGGTGGTACCACACTTTTTGTTTCTGTTGGGCAGCTGCCAGGTTGCTCTGGGCTGTCACCATAAGCTCCTTCAGCCTTTCCCTAAACCTAAGGACATAATCCACTATAGGAGTTCCCTGGGTGGTGTGCTTGCCTTCCCAGTCCTTCCGGATCAAGACTAGGGGCCCACGTACCCGGCATCCATATAAGAGTTTGAAGGGGGAAAATCCTGTCGACTCTTGGGGCACCTCCCTGTATGCAAACAACAGGTAGGGAAGGTATTTCTGCCAGTCCCTCCATGCTGTTCAGCAAACAGCCAGAGCATTGACTTCAGGGTACCATTGAATCTTTGGACAAGCCCATTGGCTTGTGGGTGATACAGTGTTGTGCATCTCTGCATCACCCCACACTTCTCCCATAAATATTTAATCAGGACTGACATGATGGAACCCCCTTGATCAGTAACAACCTCCTGCAGAAACCCAAGAAGGGAGAAAATCCCAAGTAAGGCATCTGCCACTTTGTCTGTCTTCAGTGAGGATAAGGTGACTGCCTCTGGGTACCGGGTGGCATAATCCACTAGTCAGGATGAATCTCTTCCCTGAGGAGCTGGGGGTATTTAAAGGCCCCACAATATCCATTCCCATCCTCTGGAATGGCTCCTCCACTATGGGCAATGGAATCAGGATGTCTTGGGTTTTCTTGCCCCCCTTCCCTATTTCTTGGCACCGGTGACAAGACCTGCAATACTCCATCACCTGCTGGGTGAAGTTAGGCCAACAGAAATTCTAGGCCAACTGCTGAATTGTGCATGTGATTCCCAGATGACCAGACAAGGGAATACTATGTGCAATCTTGAGCAACTGCTCACAATCCTTCTGGGGAATGACAAGCTGTCTGGCTATCACCCTTCCCTCTGTCTGCACAGCCTGAGTATACATCAGTCCATTTTCCCAATAAACCTTATGTCTGCCATCACCTCCCTGTGCTCCATCAGAGTCTGCCCAAGCCCTCAACTTTAGACTATGGTCACTTCTCTGAGCAGCTGCAAACTTCTGACACATTCCCAAGGTATGGGTCAGGTCCCCTTCTGTCTCTAAACTAGGGTCCCTAGCACTGGTGTCAGGGCACTCAGGATCACTGTCATCCCTAACCTTCAGACAATGGGTTACCTCTCCCTCTTTGCAGTAACCTTCTGTAGCTGTGTGGTTAACGGCTACTGTGGAAATTTCTACCCCTTTTCATTAATCTCCATATCAGGAGACACGGGCTGGGGAACCAGTCTCCCAGTGGTTTCCACAATGGCTTCTGTGGAGTTCAGGGAACTACAATTTTCCCTTGCCACTTGGCTATGGGTAACTGCACATACCATCTCCTGTTGAAGATTGTTGCCCAGGATCACATCCATTGCTAAGGTTTTGGCTAGTGCCACCTGTTGCATGGTTCCCCGTTTCATCCCAGTTTAGGAGAATCCTGGTGAGGGGCAAAGTTTTCTTCCCACCAGTAAAGTCTTGTACAGTGACGTATTCACTTGGTATAAGCTGACCAGGCTGTACCAGATCCCCTTTTATCAATGTCATGGATGCCCCTGTGTCCCTTAACCCTTGTGTCTGGACACCATTCACCATGACTGGGTGCATGTGTTCCCTCATGTTCACCGGCATGCTTCCAGGGACACACAAACAACCCACTTCCTTACTAGCCCCCATCTGTGTATTGCCAGCCCTTTTTGGACACTGTCTGGCAATATGCCCAGTTTCTTTACACAACTGACATTCATGTCTTGTCTCAGAGAAATCTTTTCTCTGAAACCAGGGGCTAACTGGTTTTGGTGGAGGCAGTGAGGGTTTAAGCTGCCCTGAAGGCGCGCTTTTCGCTTTTTGTGTTGTCACGCCCGCCCCATTCACTCTCACAGCAGGTCTGCTTCTGGTATATCAGTCCGAGAGTTCAGCAGCTACTTGCACTGTTTTGGGATCTAGGCCCTCCAGCCAGGTTTTTAGCTCTGCTGGGCATGCCCAATAAAACTGTTCTAACAAAATCACATTTTCAATTTTATCAACAGAGTTTGCTTCAATTCCTTCCCACCAATGTTTTAAAAACTGACACTGTTTCATGGCTAGCTCCTCGTAGTTCATATCAGGACTTCTCCTGAGCTTACAGAATTTAGCTCTGTATGATTCAGCAGTTAATTAAAACTTTTTTAACAGTGCAGCTTTAAGTTTGCTGTAATCATTACTGTTCTTATTGTCCATTTGACCCAATGCATCCTGAGCTTTCCCAGTAAGTAGTGGGGATAGCTGGAAGCTCCAGGACTCCCTAGGAATTTTAGCCTGAATACAAACTTTTTCATAAGAATTTAAAACGGCATCCATATCCTCTCCCTCTTTAAATTTGGCTATCAATTTGGAATTCAATTTGTAACCCAGTCCTGTAGTCCCACTTTAACCCAAGTCACTTACCTGCTCTGGTGTTGCTGGTTAGAGTCGTAGCTTCTCCAGTTCATGTTGTCTCTGGCGCTCATGCTCTTGACGGTCTGCCTCCCGCTGTTCACGGTCTGCCTCTCGCCCTTCTTGCTCCCTCTTCTCCTCTGCAGCTCGCTGTCCTCACTCTGCCTCTCGGCATTCTCGCTCTGCCTCCCTCTGGAACTCCAGCTCCATTTGGTACAACTCAGTCTGCAGCCTGAGTACTTCTGGATCCAGAATGCTGTTGACCTTCTCCTGCTGCTGTGGCCCTTTGCTGGCACTGGCCCTGTTGTCCTCCTCATTGGATCTGGACACTGCACTGGCTGTGACTCGATGCTCTGGGTATCTGCTACCATCAGGGCATCCACGTTCTGTTTGGTGGTTTTTACCTCATATGGGACTCCTCTGTCCCTGTACAACTGCTTTAAGTAGTCTACAGTGTGCCCACTGTAGTTGGAAGCCATCTTCTTCCCTAACTATGGCTACTCTGACTTGCACTTTAGAAAGAAAAATAAAATAGGTAGGAACTTGACTGTAAGCCAAATGATAAAGTTCTGTTTCCTTTTTAAAAATAAATCACTGGCCTTTCTTTTTTTGCAAGTGAGTTGACAGTATTAAGCTGACACACTGAACAATATAGAGCTTGTAAAACCAAAATTATGCACACCACTGCCAACCAATCTGAAAATTATCAGCACCGCTGCCACCAATCTGTCACAACCCCACTCAGCAGGTCAGACCCTCTGCTCCCAGAGTGCCAACCTCCGAGTGCAGTATTGTGAACAGGAACAGAAACAAGGTAACCCTCCTGTCTGTTTTGTGGGTTCGAATCAACCTTTGGTCTCAAGTTCTGGGGGACTTCAAGTTGTGAACTTCTTGCTAGCATACCCAATGTACAGGCTCAGATAATTCTGCTCTTTAGGGAAAGGCCAGATATCTTTTACCTATGGGCACCTAACCAGGTGTACAAAATGAACCCTTAAAAACTCTATGAAAGACCTCAGATCAAACTCTTACCTTTTTCCAGTTTGATATTACCATTCAAGCTTACGCACAGTGTCAACTCCAACATATATGCTTCACTTGTCAAAAAAAGAATTTCAAAGGCACACCGAGTAGTCTCTTTAAAATAGAGGTTTACTTTAAAATAGATATAAATATGTAAAATGTAAATACAGAACAATATATCACAAAAACATACAATCACTTAAAAAGAATACCGTTTTAAAGTGCAAAATTCCTACCACCAGACAACTAGACTTAATTTTCTGTGTATCTTCTAAGAGTGCTAGAGCAGGTGTTTCTTTTTCAGTGTCCAAATATGTATGTGTCTAAGTGTAAAAGCAGAATACTGTTTAAAAGCCTGGGTCTCCACCCCTTCTATGACACCACCTAGCTCCTCCTTTTAAAATATTAAAAATTATACACCCAGGATGTCTTATCACTCCAGAGGTATATTAAATAGGTGACATTTCAGCAAAACTCATTTCACAAATTATGACACTCTTTAAAGAACATCCCCTCTTTGATCTTAAGAAGCTATTCTTCCCAGGACACATCAAATAAACTTTTATGACTTTGCACTAAAGCGTCATAACCTGCTTTCTTCCTCTAAACGTCAAAAAAAGTTTATGAGCTTTTTCCTAGCAGCTGGCAAGCTAAAATTAGCTCACATAAACAAGAGATCCTTAATTTGTCTCTCCTAGTCTTTAATTATCTCCTGGCTTTTAGGATAACATCTTGTAGCAAAACCTGGAGGGGGTCATCCTAGGGGCACAAAATTTCTCATGATAGACAATCACACTGCATTTTTATTTTACAAAAATCATAGAGTAATCTGAACCAGCTGCCTAAATGTCACAGCCAGCACCAGAATATAAAAGGATATAAGAAAGGAAAGCAAGCAAAAAAAAAAAAAGGATTAGAGGCTTTGCAACTCTGGATAGCCATCCCACAGTTAGGAGGAGGAAAAACAGAAGAAAGGACAGAGCAGAGATGCTGCAACAGACTTACAAAGGCTGGTATTTCTTAGCTTTTTATGCCTTTGTTCAACATAAATTTTCTTTATTTCTATTTCTCTGGGACATCCCTTGTTCTACTGTACCTAAAAAGGGCTTTGCTGTAGCAGTACAGTTATCACAAACACTGATTTTAGGGTTAGACAAGACCTCAACCTGTCACAGTTAGGTCTTTCAGTGTATAGACCTGACATGAGTACTTCAGATCCACCCACAAGATGTGCGACTGTTTCTAATTATGTATTACAGAACTTGCACCAGTCTGTTTTTATTATGGATTTTGTGAACCATCTTGTGCTCAGTCCAGTATTTTGGACTGTCATTATCAGCCTTTCATCGTGTTGCTTAAATTAGCTTCTTTTCAACGACAAAGAACCTCTGTGCACAAACACTGAGGCAAGGGTTACCCCAAAGGGCATTTGGCTGGGAAGCCAAGTTTCAAGAAAATACAAAATCACACATGCCCCCACAATGCAAAGCATCATGGGCTGCATATGCAAATCACCACAGAATGTTATGCTGGTTCAACTTTAAGCAGAATTGCATGGTGCCGAAAGGCCTCTCACACAGTTTGCAAAGGGTGCTAACATTCTGTGGTGATTTGCATATGCAGCCCATGATGCTTTGCATTGTGGAGGCATGTGTGATTTTGTATTTTCTTAAAACTTGGCTTCCCAGTCAAATGCCCTTTGGGATAACCCTTGCCTGAGTGTTTGCGCACAGAGGTTCTTTGTCATTTAAACAGTTTTTTTATTTTAATGGGTTCACCACAACATAACCAAGACACACTGTCTTAGGGTAACTGGTTCATTCCACTGGGGTGTCAAACAGACGAGGCATACTGATGAGTCCTGGTAGGATGAAACACGTGTCTATGTCATCTGTTAGCACCTTTTGCAAACTGTGTGAGAGGCCTTTTGACACCATGCAATTCTGCTTAAAGTTGAACCAGCATAACATTCTGTGGTGATTTGCATATGCAGCCCATGATGCTTTGCATTGTGGGGGCATGTGTGATTTTGTATTTTCTTTTCAACTACTTGTGGGTCAGTTTTTAATTGAATTGTGATTGTTTCTGTAGTTCCCTCTATTTTCTGCATGTATTTATGGGCTTTCCAGTTGTCCTTTCTTCTCTGTTGATCTCTGTCCATATGTTCCTTTTCTTGCTTCTTTGCACTTTCTTTTGCTGAGTGTTTCTTAATTATTGGTGGCTTAATGTCCATCTCTTCTACCCTCCTGAAGGTTTCTGCTAACATGATGATTTCTCACCTGAGTGAATTTTCTGGTGTTTTATCAGTTTGCCCTTACAGCCAAATCTTTTGCTGCATTCATCACATGTATATGGTCTCTCATGTGGTTAGTGTCACCAAATGTTTAGGGAGTCCTAGTACCATGATGAGAATGGACCCTATTCTTAAGCCAGGGCATATTCACAACTCAGGAAATCAGTACTGTATTAGTCTTTGATGTTTGCCGAAAGTGCTCTTCTCAACAAACGCAATGTCCCCCAGATGGCTTCCTTTTGAAGTTCAGAAAGTGTCACAAATATTGGTTGCTTATTGAAATGTGCTTGCAAGTTCTTTTTGATTAGTTCCATTGCTCCAAACACTACTGGAACAATTTGTGTGCCCTTATTCCACATCAGTTTGCTTTCTGACTGCATATCTTGGTACTTCTCTAGAGTGAATTTGCTGATGTGTTATGAGGCCATTCCTCCAGCTAAAACTCTTGTCACATTCATTACATTTATATGGCCTCTTGCCAGAGTGAATTTGCTGATGTTTTATTAGATGACCCTTCTGGCCAAAACTTTTGTCACATTCTGGACATTTATATGGTCTCGCTCCAATGTGGATTTGCTGATGTTTTCTCAGGTCACTCTTACGAATAAAACTCTTGTCACATTCATCACATTTGTACAGTCTCTCTCCAGTGTGAATTAGCTGATGTATTATTAGGTAACCCTTCCGGCCAAAACTCTTGTCACACTCAGCACATGTATATGGTCTCTCTCCAGAGTGAATACACTGATGTCTTTTCAGGGTACTCTTGTAGCCAAAATGTTTGTCACATTCATTACATTTATATGGTTTCTCTCCAGAGTGACTTTGCTGATGCATTATTAAGTTACCCTTCTGGGCAAAACACTTGTTACATTCATCACATTTATATGGTCTCTCCCCAGAGTGAATTCGATGATGTTTTATCAGTTGACCCTTCTGGCCAAAACTCTTGTCACATTCGGTACATTTATGTGGTCTTTTTCCTGAGTGAATTTGCTGATGAATTATCAAGGTACTCTTCTGGCAAAAACTCTTATTGCATTCAGCACATTTATATGGTCTCACTCCAGAGTGAATTTGTTGATGAATTGTCAGGATACTCTTCTGACCAAAACTTTTACTGCATTCAGCACATTTATAGGGTCTCTCTCCAGTGTGAATTCTGTAATGTTTCATCAGATGACTCTTCTGGCCAAAACTCTTGTCACATTCCGCACATTTATATGGTCTCACTCCAGAGTGAATTTTGTGATGTTTTTTCAAGGTAGCCTTCTGATCAAAACTCTTGTGGCATTCAGCACATTTATATGGTCTCTCCGTCATGTGAATTTGCTGATGATTTATTAAGATATTATGTGCTGCAAAACTCTTATCACAATGAGCACATTTAAATTGTTTCTTGTGCATTTGGTGTGTTGTAGTAGTTTGCTGTGCAGTAAAATTCATGTTAGTACATTTAGCTGCATTTAGCTTGCTCTGATATTTGGTACATTTCAACTGCCCATCTCCTTCATGAAGCTGATGTGCAGTGATAAGGTGTAGATCATGGAAAGTCTTCTTGCACTGAGGATACTTATGGCATTTCTCTGTTGTGTGACTCTGCTGGCAATTCTTTAGTGATGATTGCTGGCTCCAGGTTTCACAGCACTCAGACTTCCAGGTGACTAAAAATAATGCATACTTAATTAGTATTTCCTTTCAATAAGCAAACAAATGTGTTAGTGCTCCACCAACTTTCCTACAATTTAAATTCAGAAATGTGTCTTTAAAAACATTTGCATTTTAAAATAATTTGTATTAAATTATTCTTTCTGTGACATTTGAATTTATTGCTTTCATTAATAATACTGATAGAATAAGTCTGACCAAGTCTGGCTTCTCACTGGTTGTAGAAGGGTGGTCTAGTCCTGGAGACCCCTCCTTTTACTATCTACAAGTCTGTTGCAACAGCACTTATTTTCTTGCTATTTCTTTCCTCTCCTCTTTATTTCTCCCCATCTTACAGGCAGGCCACCTGTAAGATGGCTCTCTATTAACTTTCCTTTATTTCTCTTTCAGGGTCCTTCCAGGAAAATCCCCCTCCCCCATAGTGATTCATGCTCCTTCTCGAACGTGTGCACAACCTGCTGGACAGTTGTGCGATCATGCAAACGTGTGCACATTCCTTCACGAATGTGCAAATTAGACCGAGCAAGTCGTGCTCGCTGAAAGGACTAAAAATCAGGGCAAAAGCTAGTAATTAGGCTGTTTAGATAGCCTACTAGTGTTTTGTGGTGTTCAAGTGGTTCAGGCTAGGCAGGTTTGCTGAAAACAGGAAGTTTCTCACTGCAGCTTAACACTCACACTTGCAGACTGCTCTGTTTCAGAGTGACCAGGAAGTTAGGCCATTTTTATTTCAATTTAAAGTAACCAAAGAAGAATTAGAGGTAGAGAACTTGTTAAAATGAATGTTTTCAAGGACAGTACTGCTGTTTCGGTTTCATTTATAGCTGGCTACAACTTTATAAGAATTGGGACAAAAGCCAGGAATTGAGGTTTTCTGTCTACCTGTAAAGGTTTTCTTGTGTTTTAGTAGCACAGGTGAGGCAGGACTGCTCATATCATGAAGTCTCTTGTTGCAGCCTGGTACATTCAAACAGGCTGCTGTTTCAAGCATGACTGAGAAAAGTTTCACTATTTGCTAGCCAAAAATCCAACAGAAATATAGAAAACCTGTTGAAATAAATGTTTAAAAGGACAGGTTTAGTTTGAGCTGGTGTTTTAGGTTATAGGTCACTTTAGATACTCTTTCAATCCCCTGTTGTATATCAGAACAGAAAACTAAAAAGGAAACAGTAAGTTTGCACAAAAGCTTAACATGCTTGGAGAAGAAATTACAGTAATGTAGTAATGTCTAAGTTTATAGGAAAATGTTAAAATACCTGTGTTATTTTTTTTATTTAGGCATTTCCTTGAGGAGGAAAATATGTTTGGGAAGTGGTTCTGCTGCTACCTGACCCTCTCCTGCCCAAGTCTTCTATAGAGCCGGCTGGCCTCTGTAATGCTAACTATATTGGGCTGAAGACATGTGGGAGGAGCCAGGACAGCAGGGAACCACCCTCAACAATAACATTTTGTTATAAAATGATTATAACATGATTCCAGTTTTGAAATGTGAAAGATCATCAGATATAAATGTGTATAGAATGTTTAGGGGTAAATAATAAGGTATAGGTATAAAAATAAAGGTTATATTTTCAAAAGGGGTGGAGCTTAGTAGCACCACCTGATCATATCCCTATTTAAAGAGGAGCCTTGGAAGTGGAAGGCAGATGAGGGCTCAGTAGAGCACTAGAGCCAGCCAGGAGCAGATCTTAAGACTCGGCAGAGGGGCTGACCCTACCTCAGACCCTAGTGCCTTCTAGTGGTCAAATGCTGGAATTCCAACTGAACTTTGATTTAATTATTCGTTTAACCCTATTTTTTTGGTCATGATATAGTTCGCTGTTTTATTTTATTTTGCTGAATAAAAGCTGATTTGAGTTATTATATTGGTGTCTGCCTCCATCTATTCCCACACTGTCTACACTGGTCACAACCTAGTCACAAGGGAGTGTGTTAACAGGTAATAATAAATCATGGCTGGAGGGGTATGCTAATAACAACCAGTAGTGAAACAGGATGAAAGATAATTAAGCAAATCACACACAGCCACACAGAAAATTTCCAGTAAAGAAAAAAATTAAATTACATTTTCAATAACCACATTCAGAGTAAGAGAAAGTAAATCATTAACCAAGTGGCAGACTGTTTGGTGTAGTGGGTAGGTTGTCTGAGTGTAGTAGTATAGATCTTGGGTTCAAACTCTGCAGTGGGATAAATATTCTATCCGTAACAGAGTTGATACACAAGAGGGGGTAGAAAAGATGAGAAGGGACTTGGCAAGGTTGGAGGAATGGTCAGACATATTACAACTTAGATTCATACTAACATACTAACATACTAAAATGCCAGCAGAATAGGCCTAATGGTCTTTTGTGTCTGCTCGTTTGGTCAGTCCCCAACCTGGGTGCGGACCTTGCTGTCCAATGCAATGCAAAGAAGTGCAAAGCAATGCACCTGGGAAACAAAAATCCAGGAGAAGAGTACACAATAGCAGGGGAGGTACTGACAACAACAAAAATGGAAAGGGACTTGGGGGTAGTCATATCAGATGACCTAAAGGTGGGTAAGCAATGTGAAAAGTCGGTAAGGTCGGTCTTTAAGTACATCAGGGAGAAAAGGAGCTGTAAGGACCACATAGTAAGGATTAGGAAGGAGGGGGGTTGGGTGGAAGCAGGGTACGATAAGGCGGAAGCACTAAATGAGTACTTCTGCTCAGTATTTACTAAAGAGAAGAGGGGGGTGACACCCAAGGTGGGAGAAATGGCAGACGCGGGGGAGAAGTGGTGACAGATGGGGAACTCATGGAGGCCAGAGTTCAAGAGGGTTTGAAGGCACTGAGGGTGGACAAGGCATCAGGCCCAGATGGCATCCACCCTAGGGTACTGAAGGAGCTGGCAGAGGTCCCTGCAGGACCTTTGGCAGACCTATTTAATGCCTCACTACATTCGGGGTGTGTACCTCCGGACTGGAGGATGGCTCATGTGGTGCCAAGGATGAACCGGGAAACTACAGACCAGTAAGCCTCACATCCATCGTGGGTAAGCTAATGGAGACTATCCTGAAGGAGAGGCTGGTGGCCCTCCTAGAGGCCAAAGGACTACAGGACAGCATGGCTTCATCCATGGCAGATCCTGCCAACCCAACCTGGTTGAGTTCTATGACTGGGTAACTAGGCAACTGGACAGAGGCCATGCAGTGGATGTCTTGTATCTGGACTTCAGTAAGGCATTCGACTCGGTGCCACATGGAAGGCTGGGAAAGAAGTTAGTAGGCACAGGGCGGGTGCAAAGCTGGTGAGATGGGTAGGAAACTGGCTGCAGGAAGGCAACAGAGGGTGGTGGTGGGTGGGAGCTCTACACCCAAGGGCAGTGACGGCGGTGTCCCACAGGGCTCAGTGTTGGGATCAGTGTTGTTTGGGATATTCATTGCAGACATATCATGGGACATCAAGAGCAAGATCAGTCTGTTTGCTGATGATACCAAGGTTGGCGCGGTGGTGGATGACCTAGGGGGATGGCAGGGGTTGCAGGATGATCTGGCAAAGCTTGAAACCTGGTCAGACACCTGGCAACTGGGCTTTAATGTCAAAAAGTGCAAGGTACTGCATTTTGGGATGAAAAACCCAAGGAGGACTTACCAGCTAGGGGGAGTGCAGCTAACCCAGACAGAGGAGGAGAAGGATCTGGGTGTGCTCATTACAGGGTCAATGAACAACTCAGCACAGTGTAGGAAGGCAGCTGCAAAGGCCAAAAATTCTGGGTTGTATTGCAAGGGGTATATCCTTGAGGAGGAGGAGGTGATTCTGCCACTGTATAGGTCAGTGGTTAGACCACACCTGGGTACTCACGTGCAGTACTGGCATCCGTCTATCTGAAGAGGGACATTAAGTTACTGGAGGGGGCGCCGCACAGGGCAACAAAGATGATCAAGGGTCTGGGGGACTTATCATACGAGAGGAGGTTGAAGGAGTTGAACATGTACTCACTGGAGGAGAGGAGAGACAGGGGTGATGTGATTGAAACCTTTAAATACATGAAAGGAATAAACAAGATGGGTACAGAGGGGCTGTTAAAAGTAAGGGAGGGAAGGGCCACCAGGAGCCATGATATGAGACTGGAGCGAGGACGGTTCAGGAGGGAGATGAGGAGACACTTTTTTACAGAGAGGGTGGTGGCTGGGTGGAATGCATTACCTGCAGAAGTGGTATGCAGTAGAACAGTGGACTGCTTCAAATGAGGATGGGACAGGACAAGGAGGGTTAATGAAGGGAAGGGTGGAAAGGAGGGCAGCTGCAGAATAGGGTGCTAGCTGCACATTCGAGCAGACTTGATAGATCTCTAGGCCTTTATCTGCTGGCAAATTTAGTATGTTTGTGATGAGAGCCAGGGGATACTGGGATGCATAGGAAGGGGCATCACAAGTAGAAAAAGGGAAGTGGTTATCCCTCTATACAGACAGTTGGTGAGATCCATCTGGAGTACTGTGTGCAGTTTTGGAGATCTCATCTATGCAAGGACATAGACAGGATGGAAGCAGTCCAGAGGAGGGCAACTAAAATGGTGCAGAGTCTGCAGCAGAAACCATATGAAGAGAGACTGAGAGAGCTTAATATGTATACTCTTGATGAAAGGAGGGATGGGCGGACATGATAGAAACTTTCAAGTTACTCAAGGGAATCAACAAAGTCCAGGAGGGTAGCATCTTTCAGAAAAAGGGATGTGTAAGAACAAGAGGGCACAATTTAAAGATAGAAGGGGGATGGCTCAGGAGTAATATGAGGAAATTTTTTTTTCACGGAGAGTCGTTGGGTCTAAAACAGTGGGGGAATTCAAACATGCATGGGACAGACATAAAGCAATTATAGTGGGGGGTTGCCGGAAGTAGGCTGTTGGGTAACTAGAATCTGCAGCTTATCCAGTAGGTAGGGAAATGGGCAGACTGGGTGGGCCAAGTGGTCCTTATCTGCTGTCAAAGTCTATATTTCTATGTTTCTATGTAACCAGCAGCTACCCATTCCAAAGTAAAACAAGCCAAACCTGGTTTTTATGTTGGCATGCTTGTGCAGCCAACATCTTGTGTCAGTGGGGATTTGGAGGTGTAGCCACTGTTGGGCAAATGCAGGGCACGCATCAGGAGGTGCATCCCTCATTCCCCAATCAGCCTGCATGCCGGTGCCACACCATGCATATATAATGTGGCAAGCACATCTAAGAAAATGTCCACTGCAATCCGAGCAAAGCTTGTCAGATGCAGTGGACCTTCCCATGACGTGCTCACCATATTATGAACATGGCGGCACACTGGCCGCCAAACTGCCGACTTCGGGGGTGCCCAATCCCTCTGTCAGTTTCCTCTACCCCCTATGTATGTGCCGATGGGGAAGCCCACTCCCTGTCGACATAAAGCACCCCCCATTTGTTATATGCTAAGGGGGGGCCCAATCCCCCTTAACTCTTACCTTCCCACTTTCATTGTGTGCCACTGGGGGAGCCCTCTCCCCGGCGGCATAATGAACCCCTCATTATTAAATGCTGAGGGGGTGCTCAATCCTCCTCGGCTCTGCCCTCCCGGCTTTCTTTGTGTGCCAACGGGGGTGCCCAATCCCAGTCGGCATAAATTTCTCCCCCCGTGTTGTGTGCCGACGAGGTTGCTCAATCCCCCGTCAGCTACAGAACCTCCCCAAACAGTTAGGTGGCATGATGGGAGCCTACCCGAGCGTGCCAAATCCCCTAAAAAAAAAAAAACAACTGTCCCACGATGTTTATTATTTTTACCTGTAAAACTAAAACTGTCCCTCGTAGTCTCCTGCCCCCACCCGCACCCACCCTCTGCGCACCCTGCCTCCCCATACCCCCTCACTCCATACTTACCTTCGGAGGCTGACGAGATGATATTCAGTGGACCGGGAACACATCTGCAGTCTTCAAAGCCGACCGCAAACTGAAGAAATGCCGGTAAGCTGTATAATAGAATAAATAGGCTTTTTTCACCTTTGGTGCATATCTCAGGCATTTTTGGGAATTTTGGCACCAAATGTTCAACATGGGGGTTTTGGGACATCTCCTCATAAATTCTGTCACTGTCCTGGCATTATTCCATCCCAAAAGGTGATTTCGCAGTCACTGCATGGAATCACCTCTTGGGACTGAGTAATGAAATGACAGTGCCACTGTTCATGAGGGGGCTCTCAAAAAGCCTATGTTACAAATTTGGGGGGAATATAAAAAAATTACTTTTTCGAGCGTGCGTTGCGCAGTTGGTACGCACGCTTGTAAGTTGGCGAATTCACAATATTTTCATGCCAGATTCTCACCATTGGCATTTTACCACACCTTCTTGTGAACCGTACAGCTGTCATTTTTCACATCCTGGCCAAAATGTGTTTTTGCACCTCCGGTGCATAATAGCGTGGTTGCAGTGAGAAATCAGTGTTCGAGACACGTTGCAAAAATGGCAGTGACACTGTTCTTGAGCAGAGGTCCTAAAATGCCTATGTTGAAAATTTGGGGATGAAAGTCAATAAAATGAGTGTTTTACGAGCGTGCGTTGCGCAGTTTGTACGCATGCTCATGACTTTGTGAATTTATAATAGTTTCACTCCAGCTGTTCAACACTGGCATTTTTCTACACCTCTTTATGAATAGTATAGCTGGCTGAAATGTGCTTTTGCATGTCCGGCACAGAATTGCATGGTCGCTGTGCAAAATCAGTTTTTGGGACAGTTTGAGGAAATGATGGTGACAATGTTTATGAGCAGAGGTCCTAAACTGCCTATGTTGAAAACTTGGTGCCGAAAGTCCATAAAATGACTGTGTTGCAAGCGTGCATTGCGCAGTTTCCACACACCCTTGTACCTTCGTAAATCTGCGATATTTTCATGCCACATTTTCACCACTGGCATTTGTGCACACCTCCTTGTCAACAGTCCAGCTGCCATTTCTCACAGCCTGCCCAAAACGTATTTCTGCAGCTGTGGCGCAAAATGGCGTGCTCACTGTGGAAAATCACACTTTGGGACACATTAACAAAATCACACCGCTATGCGTTTCCAGCTCCGCCACTGCCAATGCCAGCGCGACAACATTCATTATTGACAAATGCTTGTTAAATTCAGGCAGTCACCAAATTCCGACAGAACACAATATAACTGTAGCTGCCTCCTTCCCTAAATACAAAGCAAAGATCAAATTTTTTTTTTTACGCAGACTGTTGCCAAAGTAATACAGACTATAATACAACTGAAGGTACCCCAACCCCTAAGTAAAAACCAAAAATCACATTTTTGTAATAAAGAGAGCCACCAGAACCAGTCACAATACAAAGCAAATTATGTAATGTACATATAATGGTTCAAAGTGCTGGAAGTCTCTGCCTGTGTACATATGTCCCACTGTCAAGTCATTCCCGCATTGCAAAATATTAAAAAATGGTTTAAAGATAACTACTTGGTCTGCTGTAAGTCTTGTCAACGATCATCCTAAGGTTGTACTGTAGTTCAAATGTTGGTGTTTCTAATACTTTTTGTCTTATAAATGTGTATTTATTTTGTCTATTTTATTATGCAGCAACTCGTTATGAAAACTTTTTTGAACTATTATCAGAAAGCCACAGTAAATTAGTTCAAGTTCAGTTGGTCTCGTCACACCTTTTCCTGTTCTAAATAAGGCTAGTCACAATAGAATAAACTGCATTCTGAATGTCTGACCTTGGTTATAAACACGTGACTCCCCTGAGTAAAAGACAAAATCACAAGTCAATGCAGACAGCTACCGAAGTCAGAGTAAAAACAAAAGTACATTTTAATTTTTTGCCTTTTTGAAATTACTCCAAGCAGAATGACCCCATGAGATACATCATCTTGCTGTCATGGGGGTCCCAGTGAGGACAGCAGCTGTCAGCAGGTTAACATAGTCCAGCACGAATACATACACATAGGTTAAAGTATACACAGGAATGTAAGCACATCGAAATGGTAATCAATGCAAGCACACAATGTGGGTTCACTGCTTTTTTATGTTGGCGCACTTGCGCAGCCAACATCTTGGGACAGTGGGGCTTTGGAGGCACGGTCGCTGTTGGGTGAATGCAGGGCATGCACCAGTAGGTGCATCCCTCATTCCCCAATCAGCCTGCATGCCAGTGCCACACCATGCATACATAATGTGGCGAGCACATCTAAGGAAAGGTCCGCTGCAATCCAAGCAAAGCTTGTCACATGCAGTGGACCTTTTCTTTACATGCTCGCCGACATTATGTACATGGCGGCACACTGGCCACCGACCTACCAACTTCGGGGGAGCCCAATCCCCCTGTCGGTTGACCCTGCCCCCTAAGAATGTGCCAATGGGGGAGCCCACTCCCCACTGGCATAAAGAACCCCCCTTTTTGCAAAATGCCAAGGGGGTGCCCAACCCCCCTCAGCTCGGCCCCCCCACTTTCTTTGTGTGCCGATGGGGGTGCCCAATCCCCATAGGCATAACATCCTCACCCCCCCATGTTGTGTGCCAACGAGGGTGCCCAATCTCCCCCAAACATTTAGGTGGCACATTGGGAGCCCACTCCAGCATGCCAAATCCCCTGAAACAAAAAACTGTCCCGCGCTGGTTTTTTTTACCCGTAAAAGGAAAACTGTCCCACATAGTCTCCCTGCCCCCACCCACACCCACCCTCTGCGCACCCTGCCTCCCACACCCCTCACCCCATACTTACCTCCAGAGCCTGGTGCGACGATCTTCGGTGGATCGGGAACACGTCTGCACTCTTCAATGCCGACCGCGAACTGAGGAAATGCCGGTAAGCTGTATAATGGAATATATAGGTTTTTTCCAACTTTGCTGTGTATCGCAGGCATTTTTGGGACTTTTGGCCCCAAATTTTCAACATGGGGTTTTTGGGACCCCTCCTCATAAATTCTTGCACTGTCATGGTGTTATTCGGTCCCGAAAGGTGATTTCGCAGTCACGGTGTGGAATCACCTTTTGGGGCTGAGTAATGAAATGACAGTGCCACTGTTCATGAGGGGGGCTCTCAAAAATCCTATGTTGCAAATTTGGTGGGAAAAATCCAAAAAATGACTGTTTTACAAGTGTGTGTTGCACAGTTGCTACACACGCTCGTAAGTTAGCGAATTCACAATATTTTCCTGCCAGATTCTCAACATTGGCATTTTACCACACCTTCTTGTGAACCATACAGCTGTCATTTTTCCCATCTGGGCCGAAATGTGTTTTCGCACTTCTGGAGCAGGATAGCACGTTTGCTGTGCGAAATCACTTTTTGGGACACATTATGAAAATGACAGTGACACTGTTCATGAGCAGAGGTCCTAAAATGTCTGTATTGAAAATTTGGTGACAATACTCCATAAAATGATTGTGTTACAAGCATGCGTTGCGCAGTTTGCGTGCACGCTCATAAGTTCGCAAACTTCTAATATTTTCACCCAGATTTTCAACAGTGCCATTGTTCTACACCTCCTAATGAACAGTACAGCTGTCATTTTTCACATCTTGACCAAAATCTGTTTTCGCAGTTCCGGCGCACAATAGCGCGGTCACTGTAGAAAGCCCGTGTTCGAGACACATTATGAAAATGGCAGTGACACTGTTCATTAGCAGATGTCCTAAAATGCCTATGTTGAAAATTTGGGGATGAAAGTCAATAAAATTAGTGTTTTATGAGCATGCATTGCACAGTTTGCATGCATGCTTGTGACTGTGTGAATCTGTAATAGTTTCACTTCAGCTGTTCATCATTAGCATTTTTCCATGCCTCCTTATGAACAGTACAGCTAGCTGAGATGTGTTTTCACACGTCCGGCACAGATTTGCATGGTCACTGTGCAAAATCAGTTTTTGGGACAGTCTGAAGAAATGACGGTGACACTATTCATGAGCAGAGGTCCTAAAATGCCTATATTGAAAATTTGGTGCTGAAAGTCCACACAATGACTGTGTTGCAAGTGTGCATTGTGCAGTTTCCACGCACCCTTGTAACTTCGTCAATCTGCAATATATTCATGCCACATTTTCACCACTGGCATTTGTGCACACCTCCTTGTCAACAGTCCCACTGCCATTTTTCACCACCTGCCCAAACCGCGTTTACGCAGTTGTGGTGCACACTGGCATGCTCACTGTGCAAAATCACCTTTTGGGACACATTAACAAAATCACAATGCTATGCGTCTCCAGCTCCGCCACTGACAATGCCAGCGCGACAACATTTGGCATTGACAAATGCTTGTTATAATACAGGCACAAGTCACCAAAGCCTGACAGTACAGGGTGGGGTGGAAAGGTTGAAAAGGGACTTGGCAAGGTTGGAGGAATGGACAAATGTATGGCAGCTTAGATTCAATGCTAAGAAGTGCAAAGTAATGCACCTGGGAAACAAAAACCCAGGGGAAGAGTACATAATGGGAGGTGAGATACTGACAACAACAAAAATTGAAAGGGACCTGGGGGTAGTCATATCAGATGACCTAAAGGTGGGCCAGCAATGTGAGAAGGCAGTAAGGAGGACTGGGGGGATACTGGGATGCATAGGGAGAGGCATCACCAGTAGAAAACAGGAAGTTGTTAGCCCTCTGTCCAGACAGTTGGTAAGACCACATCTGGAGTACTGTGTACAGTTCTGGAGGCCCCATCTCTGCAAAGACACAGACAGGGTGGAGGCTGTCCAGAGGAGGGCAACTGAAATGATGCAGGGTCTGCATCAGAAAACATATGAAGAAAGACTAAAGGAACTAAAGATGTATGGCCTCGAGGAAAAGCGGGGGGCATGATAGAAACTTTCAAATACCTCAAAGGAATCAACAAAGTCCAAGAGGGTAGCATCTTTCAGAAAAAGAGATGTGCAAAAACAAGGGGGCACAATTTGAAGATGGTGGGGCAGCTCAGAGGTAATGTGAGGAAGTATTTCTTCACAGAAAGGGTTGTGGATGCATGGAACAGCCTTCCTGAGGAGGTCGTAGAGTCAAAAACAGTGGGGGAATTCAAGAATGCATGGGACGGACATAAGGCAATTCTAGTGGGGGGTAGGAGGAAGTAGGCTGTTTGTTAACTAGGATCTGCAGCTTATCCATTAGGTAGGGAGATGGGCAGACTAGGTGGGCCAAGCAGTCCTTATCTGCCATCAAATTCTATTTTTCTATGTTTCTAGTACAATACAAGTGCAAAAATAGTCCATCTAACATATCATGCATGTAGCAATGCCGAACATTTATTTATTTATTTATATTTTGGATTACAAATACCTCCGAGCCACAGGCTCTTTTACAGAGGTTCCATGTCAGTATCAACATTTGACTAACAAAACAGAAGAGATTCAATAACAATACAAAACTATTCATGCAAAAAGCAAAGTAAAAGTGTCCATGTAACAGACAGGTAGGTTACAGGTAATTACAACAACTTGCATTACAGATTATAAGTAGGTGATTCAAACTGCACGTTGTTGTACCTTTAGTGCACTCAGTCAATTACAACAACTTGCATTACAGATTACAGGTAGGGGATTCAAGTTGTACATTGTTGTAATATTGGTGCAGTAGGTCAATTACAACAACTTGCATTACAGATTACAGGTAGGTGATTCAAGCTGTTCACTGTTGCACCGTTAGTGCAGTCAGTCAATTACAACAACTTGCATTACAGATTACAGGTAGGTGATTCAAGCTGTACATTGCTGTACCATTAGTGCACTCAGCCAACTGATTTTGTCTTGTACCAGAGTGGAGGGAAGGGGGGGATAGAGCTGTCAGCACAGAGACGTTGTACTCTGGGATGGAGAGAGGGGATAAAAGTAGGAAGTGGATGGGGTGGAGAGTGATCAGTAGGTGGAGAGACCTTATCAAGCCCCAATTAGGTGACAGAAAAGGGGGAAGTAGGGAAAGGGGGGAGTAGGTAGAGGGAGGGTAGAGAAAAGGGGGTAGGTAAAAGGGTGAGAGGGAAGCAGGCAAAGGGAGGGGACTGAAGAGGTGGGTGTTCAGCATCTTAAAGGTGCCAGAGAGTGGGATCAAGGAGATGTATAGGTTTGGAAGATGTCTGAAAGTAAGAATGGGGAGGTAGTGACAGAGAGGGAAGGATAAGGTAGTTGGGTGTGGGGAAAAAGTAGTGGGAGGCTAAGGCCTAGGTGAAGAGTGGTGGTGGAGAAGATCTACATTGGTGGAGTCTAGATGGGGCAGTTACAAATGCTACATGTAGTAGGGTGCTGTTGGAGATTACACTTGAAGGGACCGAGCTTGGGTTTGTCAAGGATTTCCAAATCCAAAGGGAGTTCATTTACTGAGTTAGGAGCCCAGGACAGAAAAGACCTTTGTGCCTGAGAAGTCCAGCAGAACGGGACCTGGTAAGCAAGTCTAGAGGCACACCTAAAGTTACACAAGTGAGACGTATGTGTGAGAAGGTACTGGGTGGTTTGTGGGAAAAGCCCTAGACTGATTATTTTTTTTTTTGTTAACAAGCAGGTCTGATACAAAATCCTTCCTTTGAGGTGCAACCAGTTTGTCAAGGCATATAGGTTGCATGTATGGATGTGTATGTGAGCTCCCAAGACCAGTGTACAAGCTTTGTTGAAAAGAATGGTAATTATTTTAAGGGGAGTCTCAGTAGCAGAGCAACAAATGACTAATCCATAGTCAAGTATGGAAAGTACTGAGCTGCTGACCACTAACCTTAATGCTTCATCGGTCATGCTGTGCCTGTAGAGGATCCCATGTCTGGCATTCTTGTCAGAGAACAGGCAGAACACCAGGAAGAAGGAGCTGCTGGTATAACTAAACTTCTCTACTGGGACTAAGAACTAGAACTCTACTATTAGGACCTTCAATTTAGGGTAAAAAAAAGTTAGTGTGGTTGTCAGAGTTAGTTGAAGTGAATTGTTATCTGTGTAGTTATCTAGGTGCTTGTCACTGGTGGCTGAAGGGAATTGTTATCTGTGCCATTAACTAAATGTAGAAAGATTTGCAAAGTAGGGGGAGTGGCTTAGCTAGAAGGAAGCCAGGTTAAAGCCAAATTTAAACACTGCCTTAGATAGCTTCTGCCAGAGAACAGGCAGAACACGAGGAGGAAGGAGCTGCTGGTATAACTAAACTTCTCTACTGGGACTATATTGCCCTCCTTCCCTCTCCACCCCCCCAACCTAAACCAGTTCAACTTTTATAGGCACAGGATTTGACTGACAAAAGGAACTTTCTGTTTGGGAGCAGGAAGTGAGTGGTCACAGAGCCACCAAAGACTCACCATCCTAGAAGGATAAGAGTAGAGCTCCATCCCCACCAGCTGCTGGAGGTCTGACTCTGAGCAAGTAAGAAGACTACTGAGAAATACAGAAACTTCTTGTCTCAGAACAGGAAGATCATGAGCTTAAAGGGCACAGAGGCAGTAAGTAGAGAGGAGGAAAAAAAGAAACAGAGGAAAGAGTTAAGTATTCCAAACAACAGTTAGGGGGCCAGAAATAAACATGATGGGAATGGTGTGGTGCAGTGCAGTGGTTGTGAAGCAGCAGTCTTCCAGGAGATGTTCTGGAGGATCCGGTGTTGTCCCATATGCAGGCATTTCTCTGGGCTGAGGGAGGAGGTTGCTCATCTGCAGGCTGAGTTGGCAAGGATTTGTGAGACCTCTCTCCCACCCAGAAACCACCAGGACCACTGCTGCTGCCTCAGAGGATGCCAAGAAAGAGGTGTGGTTGGACCATAGTGGGCTCAGGGAGGGTGAGGGTGGTAGAATAGAGGAGCATCCCTCCAGTTGTAGCTCTCCACAATTCATATGCCATTCTGGCAAAGTGTGGTTCCTCTATGGAGGCACCCATAGTGGAGACCAAGGAGGATGCTAGGAACCTCCACAAAGGAGAGACACTGGAGGGTGGCATGGGATCCCACAGGGGAAGGAAACAACTTCTGTGGGGGACTTCATTGTTAGGAAGGTAGAACTGGAGAAGGAAGGGGAGAGGAAGGTATGGTGCCTGCCTGGTGCCATGGCTTGGAGGGAAAGGGAGAAAATCCACAGGATCATCAGAGCAGAAGCACAGGGCAGGGAGCTGGATGTCATTGTCCACCTAAGAACAAATTACCTGGCTAAGAAAGGGATCAGAGCAGTGCAGGAAGTGTTTGTGGAGTTGGGGAGGGGCCACAGACAAGTAGCATGCATGGTAACCTTCTCGGACGTGCTGCCTGTCTATGGCATGGGTGAAGCTAGGATGCTTGTAAACATGAGATTCAATCAGTGGTTGAAAAACTGGTGCAGAGCTCAAGGATTTGGCTTCACTGGGGACTGGGGGTCCACCTGGAGGGATGCAGACCTATACTGGTGTGATGGTCTACATCTGTCCAGGAGGGGAACCAGGATCCTAGGTGATAGGTTTAAATGCTTCATTGGCAAGCATTTAAACCAGTCAAGGGGGAAGGAACTGGAAAGGAACAGAGAACTTTTAGTTCCCCCCATAAAATCAGGGTACTAAGTAAGGTAAACACCAACATAGAGATGTCGATAGGGAGAAGGGCAGGGGTAAATGGAGAAAATGACAAATGCAATAAGTACAGGGATGGGGCAAAAAGGGGTAAGGCCATTAAGAAAAAGAGGGTAATGAGTACCAATGCCCATAGTCTGGACAACAAGCTCCCTGAATTGGTGGCCTTGAAGGAAGAGGGATGCCTGGATATCATAGCAGTCACAGAAACATGGTACACAGAGAACCATGACAGGGATGTTAACATACCAGGGTACACAACCTATAGGAGAAACAGGAAGGGGAGAAGAGGGGTAGGAGTAGCTCTCTATGTAAGGAAAGGGATAAAAGCAACTGAACAAAAGAGTAAACAGGAAGGAGAGGAGGCACTGTGGGTCACCTTATAGACTGGAAATGGCACCACAATCCGCACAGGGGTTGTATACAGACAGCCATGTCAGGGAAGGGAATGGACAAGGATATGATAGAAGGCATCCTTAGGATGGCAGAGAAAGGGGAGATACTGTTGATGGGGGACCTTAATATGCCAGCTGTTAACTGGAGCACCTTTGCTGCAGCCACATCCAAAAGCAGGGCCATTCTCGATGCCCTTCAGGTGGCATGCCTCAGACAGCTAGTTTTGGAACCCACTCATGAGGGAGCAATCTTAGACCTCATACTTCAAATGGGGACAGTGAGAGGATCTCAGATCTAGAAGTGGGTAGCCATCTGGGAACAAGTGACCACCAAAAATTGTTGTTTAATGATAAACTCCACTACAGAGTCAAGCCATACAAAAGTGGGGGTTCTGGACTTCAGGAGGGCTGACTTGGCAAGATGGGAGAGTGCCTTAGAAAAGCACTAGCAAACAGGGTAGAAGGAGGGGTGGAGCAACAATGGGGAAACACCAAAACTGTCATCACAGAGGCAATAAGCCTTTATGTGAAGCAAATAAATCAAAAGGAAAGAAAAAGCCACTATAGTTCTCAAAAGAGGTGATGATGAAAGTTAGGGAGAAAAAGATAGCATTTAGGAAGTATAAGGAAAAACAGAAGGAGTAGGACAGAGAACTGTACCAGTTAAGGCAGAAGGAAGCAGGGAGGGTAGACAGAATAGCTAAGGCCCAGACTGAGGAAAAGACAGACAACTTGGTTAAGAAGGAAGATAAAACCTTTTATAGGTATATCAGGGAGCGTAGAAAGACAAAGGGAGGGATAGTGAGGGTGAATAGAATGGACTGTGGATGGGCAGAGAGGGACAGTGAAAAAGCAGGGATACTGAAGGAATACTTCTGCTCAGTATTCACAAAAGAGGAGGAGGGGGAGTTGCCTAATCCAATTAACAGAAGCACTCTGGATAGGGAGGTCGATCCCAGTCCTTTCAAAGAAGAAAGTGTTCTGAAAGAACTCCTAACACTGAACGTGGATAAAGCAATGGGGCCTGATGGAATTCACCCCAGACTTCTAAAAGAATTAAGGCGAGAACTAGTGGCACCACTGACTACCTTTATTAACAAATCATGGGATGATAGTGGTGTGGTACCTGACGACTGAAGGAAGGCGGATGTGATTCTCCTTCACAAAACTGGGAGCAAGACAGAGGCAGGAAACTACAGACCCGTCAGTTTGACCTCTGTGGTAGGGAAAGTGATGGAATCACTTCTGAAGGAAAGAAATGCTGAGTACCTAGAGGCCAGTGAGGGCTCACAACGGGAAGGTCATGTCAGATGAATCTAATTGATTTCTTTGACTGGGTGACCAAAGTAGTAGACCAGGAAGGGGCTGTGGTCATGGCCTACCTAGACTTTAGTAAGGCATTTGACACAGTCCCACACAAAAGATTAACAGTCAAATTAACCAGCCTGGGAGTGGGTGCCAGGGTGGTAGCCTGGGTAAAACATTGGCAGAACAACAGGACACAGAAGGTAATTGTAAATGAGTCCACTCTGAAGAAAGAGGGTTACTAGTGGGTACTGCAGGGTTCAGTACTGGGTCCAGTCCTTTTTAATGTCTTTATAAGTGACATTGCAGAGGGACTGGAAGGAAAAGTATGCCTCTTTGCAGATGACACAAAGATCTGTAACAGGGCTGATACATAAGGAGGCGTGGAAAGGATGAGAAGGGACTTGGCAAGGTTGGAGGAATGGTCAGAAGTATGGCAGCTTGGATTCAATGCAAAGAAATGCAAAATAATGCACCTGGGAAACAAAAACCCAGGGAAAGATTACACAATGAAGGGGGAGGTATTAACAGCAACACAAATGGAAAGGGACCTTGGGGTAATCATATCAGACGATCTTAAGGTTAGCAAGCAATGTGAGAAGGCAGTAGGGAGGGCTGGGGGGATACTGGGATGTACAGGGAGAGGCTTCACCAGCAGAAAACAGGAAGTGGTTATCCCCCTGTACAGACAGCTGGTAAGACCCCATCTGGAGTGCTGTGTCTGGTTTTGGAGACCCCATCCACACAAGGGCATGGACAGGATAGAGGCAGTCCAGACGAGGGCAACTAAAATGGTGCAGGGTCTGCAAGAGAAGTCATACAAGGAGAGACTAAAGGAGCTTAATATGTATACCTTTAAGGAAAGGGGGGGGACATGATGGAAACTTATAAGTACCTCAGTGGAATCAACAAAGTCCAAGAGGGTAGCATCTTTCAGAAAAAGAGATGTGCAAGAACAAGTGGACACAATTTGAAGATAGACGGGTAATGGCTCAGGGGCAATGTGAGGAAGTATTTTTTCACAGAGATGGTTGTGGATGCATGGAGCAGCCTTCCTGAGGAGGTTGTGGGGTCTAAAACTGTGGGAGAATTCAAGAATGCATGGGACAGACGTAAGGCAATTTTTGTAGGAGGTAGGAAGAAATAGGCTGTTGGTTAACTAGGATCTGCAGCTTATCCTCTAGGTAGGGAAATGGGCAGACTAGGTGGGCCAAGCGGTCCTTATCTGCCATCAAAGTCTATATTTCTAAGTTTCATTGACCACCTTTGACATAAGGCTAACACGTTCGGTGAAGGACAATGCGATGCTGAGAGCTATACCTAGGTACTTGAAGTAATGGACTTGTTTAATGGGGCTACTCTCACTGTTTACAACAGTAACAGAGGCTGACTTGCCTACTGTGGGAACTGGTAAATGGCATCAGCTTTGTCTTTTTGTAGTTCAGAATCAGCTTATGCTGGAGGAACCAGGCTTTGACAGCTGCAAAGTTATGTCTTAGGGTTCTAACTAAGGGGGAGGGTCATAATATCACATTGTCTGCCTAGAAGAGAAGATTACTGATGCAGATTTGAGGAGGGGTATTAAGGAAGAGGCTGAAGAGTGGGGGACCCAATATGGAGCCTTGTGGAAATCCTGAGTGGACTGGGCAGCTGATGTATAGGGTGTCAAAGATTTTTACCTGCCAGGATTTGCCATCTAGGTAGTTTTGAAACCAGAGTGTAGCTCCATGGGAGAGTCAAAGGGCAGGGAGTGACTTGAGAAGGAGAGTGTGACTTACATGTTGAAAGCCTTAGTGAGGTAAATGTTTACTGACCCCACTAAGTGACTCTAGGTTAGTGCCTTCTGAATGTCATTGGTATATTCTAGAAAGGCCCTTTCCAAGTCCATATTGTATTGGACGCCATACTTGGTCAGCTAGTCAGACAGCTGGTCTGATACAATCCATCCCAGGGCTTTAGAAAGAGGTGGGAGGACGGAAATAGGTTAGTAGTTTGAGTGCAGGGTCCTGTCTCCATTCTTGTGAATGGAAGTCACCACTGCCGCTTTCCACAGTAGTGGGAATTGTTGAAAGCAAAGTGGCAGGTTAAGGATTTTTGTGAGCTGCAACAGTATTGTATCTAAGGTAAGGTACAGCAGCTTCAAATCAAGCAAGTCACCACTGAAACAAGACTCACCAAGGACTTTTAGGATACATATTTTAGAGTCTGTCAAGAAGACTTTCTTAAAATAGAAAAGGGGTTTATTCAGGGTCAGGGCTGAAGTTCTGAGGTTAAATGGGCTGGATGACTTATGAAGGAAATCGGGGAGGAAGTATTGCAATAAGGTCAGTGAAGGCTGAGTGACAAGTGCCCACTATTAACTGCGGGTCCCGGATAAATTCCCAACTTCTGTAAAGCATGGAGGAAGGGGATGTGTTGGGCTTACCAGTGAGTTATTTTATGTTTTCTCAAAATGTCCTGCTGTCACTGTAGTAATTTGAGGGCTACTTTGTAGTATACAGGTTTGGCTAAATAGATATCTTGAGTGCAAGTGTTCCGGGTGGCTTTGTACTATTAACAGGTAGGATAGAACACAGTACTGTGTACACATGTCCTATAAGGAGTAGGGTAAATAGCTAAAGATAGTAGATTGAAAGGCAGGATGAAACACAGGACTGTGTACACGTATCCTATAAGGAGTAGGGTAATGAACTAACGATAGTGGGTTAACAGGTAGGATAAAACACAGGACTGGGTACATGTATCCTATGTGGAGAATGGTAATGAACGAACAATAGTGGGCTAACAAGTAGGATATAACACAGTACTGTGTACACGTATTCTATAAGGAAAAAAGTAATGGACTAACGATAGTGGGTAAACGGGGGGGGGTACCACATAGGACTGTGTACAAGTATCCTGTAAGGAGTAGGGTAAAGAACTACAAATAGTGGGTTGATGGGTAGGATAAAACACAGTACTGTGTACACGTATCCTGTAAGGAGTAGGGTAATGAACTAAAGATAGTGGGTTAACAGGTAGGATAAAATACAGTACAGTGTACAAGTATCCTATAAGGAGAAGGGTAAAGAACTAATGATAGCAGGTTAACAGGTAGGATAAAACACAGTATAGTGTACAAGTATCCTATAAGGAGTAGGGTAAAGAACTAAAGATAGTGGGTTGACAGGTAGGATAAAAGACAGTACTGTGTAAACGTATCCTATAAGGAGTAGGGTAAAAGAACTAAAGATAATGAGTTCACAGGTAGGATAAAGCACAGGACTATGTACAAGTATCCTATATGGAGTAGGGTAAAGAACTAAAGATAGTGGGTTAACAGGTAGGATAAAACACAGTACTGGGTACACGTATCCTATAAGGAGCAGGGTAATGAACTAACAACAGTTGGTTACAGTAATGGATAGGATAAAACAAAGGACTGTGTACATGTATCCTATAGGGGAGTAGGGTAAAGAACTAAAGAAAATGGGTTAACAGGTAGTATAAAACTCAGGACTGTGAACATGTATTCTATAAGGAGTGGGGTAAATAACTAAAGATAGTGGGTTAACAGGTAGGATAAAACGCAGTATTGTGTACACGTATCCGATAAGGAGAAGGGTAATGAACTAATGATAATGGGTTAACAGGTAGGATTACACACAGTACTGTATACACGTATCCTATAAGGAGTAGGGTAATGAACTAATGATAATGGGTTAACAGGTAGGATTACACACAGTACTGTATACACGTATCCTATAAGGAGAAGGGTAATGAACTAATGATAATGGGTTAACAGGTAGGATTACACAGTACTGTATACACGTATCCTATAAGGAGAAGGGTAATGAACTAATGATAATGGGTTAACAGGTAGGATTACATACAGTACTGTATACACATATCCTATAAGGAGAAGGGCAATGAACTAATGATAATAGGTTAACCGGTAGGATAAAACACAGTACTGTGTACACGTATCCTATAAGGAGTAGGGTAATGAACTAACGATAGCTGGTTAATGGATAGGATAAAACACAGGACTGTGTACAGGTATCCTATTAAGAGAAGGGCAAAGAACTAAAGATACTGGGTTACAAGCAGGATAAAACACAGCACTGTACACATATCTGATAAGGAGTAGGATAATGAACTAACGACAGTGGAACAACAGGTAGCATAAAAGACAGTATTGTGTACAAGTATCCTATAAGGAGTAAGGTAGAGAACAAAAGATAGTGGGTTGACAGGTAGGATAAAAGACAGTACTGTGTACATGTATCATATAAGGAGAGAGGTAAATAACTAAAGATAGCGGGTTAACGGGTATGATAAAACACATTATTGTGTACATGTATTCTATAAGGAGTGGGGTAAATAACTAAAGACAGTGGGTTAACAGGTAGGATAAAAGACAGTCCTGCATACATGTATCCTATAAGGATTACAGTAAAGAACTAAAGATAGTGGGTCAACAGGTAGGATAAAACACAGGACTGTGTACATGTATCCTAAAAGGAGTAGAGTAATGAACTAAAGATAGTGGGTTAACAGGCAGGATAAAACACTGGACTGGGTACACTTAACCTATAAGGAGTAGGGTAATGAACTAAAGATTGTGGGTTAACAGACAGGATAAAACACTGGACTGTGTACACATATCCTATAAGGAGTAGGGTAATGAACTAACGATAGTGGGTTAACAGGTAGTATAAAACACAGTACTGTGCTCATGTATCCTATAAGGAGTAGGGTAAAGAACTAGAAATAGTGGGTTAACAGGTAGGATAAAACACAGTACTGTGTGCACGTATCCTATAAGGAGTAGGGTAAAGAACTAGAAATAGTGGGTTAACAGGTAGGATAAAACACAGTACTGTTTGCATGTATCATATAAGGAGTACGGTAATGAACTAATGATAGTGGTTTGACAGATAGAATAAAAGACAGTACAGTGTACAAGTATCCTATAAGGAGTACAGTAAAGAAATAAAGATAGTGGGCTGACAGGTAGGATAAAAGTCAGTACTGTGTACACATATCCTATAAGGAGTAGGGTAATGAACTAACGATAGTGAGTTGACAGGATAAAAACGGTACAGTGTACATGTATCCTATAAGGAGAAGGGTAAAGAACTATAGATAGTGGGTTGTCGGGTAGGATAAAACACAGGACTGTGTACACATATCCTATAAGGAGTAGGGTAAAGAACTAAAGATAGTTCTTCCGGTACATTGGGGAGTGGAGAAAAACTAAGGGCCATCTCAGCAGATTGAGATCAGAAGGAGGGTGGGTGGAAGAGGCGAGGGACCAGGCAGAGGTATTTAACAAGTACTTCACCTCTGTGTTCACTAGGGAGGGGGTGGGATATCTACAAAGCAAGGCATGATGGGGATAGAAGCGGCAGTGAGTGGGATCAGGGGAGCAACAGAAATGGAGCAAGAAGGAGGGAGAGGTACCCCAGGTGTGTCACATCAGGATAAGGATAAAAAGGCCAGTAAGGTGGAGGGGATGGATGATGCTATCTCCGCCGAAAGGGTGTGGTTAGTCCTCAAGGCCCTAAAGAAAGACAAATCTCCTGGGCCAGATGGCATTCATCCGAGAGTACTATGGGAATTGGCGGACATACTGGCTGCACCCCTGGCGGATCTCTTCAACAGGTCGCTTGAGACAGGGAGGGTACCTAGGGATTGGTGAGAGGCACATGTGGTGCCAATCCATAAAGGGAGGTCAAGGGAAGTACCAGGTAACTATAGACCCATCAGTTTGACCTCGGTGGTGGGAAAATTAATAGAGAGTATACTAAAGGAACGAATGAGTGTGTACTTGGAGGAGGTGGGAGGTCTGGATAGTCGGCAACATGGGTTTGTGCCAGGTAGATCATGTCAAACCAATCTTGTGGAGTTCTACGAATGGGTAACATCAGAACTGGGCAGGGGAAAGCCTGTGGATGTATTATTCTTGGACTTCAGCAAGGCATTTGACTCTGTCCCCCACAAAGGTCTGGTGGAGAAACTGCTGAGGTTGGGAGTAGGCCCTTTGATGGTCAGATGGATTGAAAACTGGCTAGCTGGACGCACCCAGAGAGAAGTGGTCGGTGGGGAGATCTCGAACCCTAGAGAGGTTGGTAGTGGGATACCGCAGGGCTCGGTCCTGGGGCCGATCCTGTTTAATGCATACATATCAGACATCAGGGAGGGTATACGGTGTGAAATGAGTCTCTTTGCTGATGACTCCAAGATGGGAGCAGTAGTTGAGGGAGAAGAGGGGAGGTTGGCCCTGCAAGGGGACCTGGACACCCTGGAAAGCTGGGCTCACACATGGAAATTAAATTTCAATATCACCAAGTGCAAGGTGTTACATCTTGGGCGGGGAAACCCTAAACACAGGTACACCCTGGGAGGGGAGGCACTGGAGGCCTCAATAGGTGAATAAGACCTAGGGGTCATGGTTGATACATGTATGAATAACTCTGAGCAGTGCAGGAGAGCTATGCAAGGCAAACAGGATGTTGGGATGCATGGTAAGGGGGGGTCACCTCTAGGAGCAGTGAAGTGATTCTGCCACTGTACGATGGACTGGTTAGACCACACCTTGAGTACTGTGTACAGTACTGGAGACCACACTTAAAGAGGGACATACAGCTCCTGGAGAGGGTACAGAGGAGGGCAACTAAAATGATACGAGGACTAGGGGAATTGACGTATGAGGACAGACTTGAGGAGCTCTGCCTGTTTTCATTGGAGGAGAGGAGAGGAGAGATGGGGGGACATGATTGAGGTCTTCAAGTACCTCAAGGGAATAAATAGGGTAAACATGGAGGGGGATCTTTAGACTAAAGCAGGGAGGTATCACCAGAGGGCCTAGTTTGAAGTTGGAAGGCGGAAGGGTGAGGGGGGAAAAGAGGAGGAGGTTTTTCACTGAGAGGGTGGTGGACCCTTGGAATGCACTGCCTGGTGAGCTGGTTCAGAGATCCACAGTGGAGGGCTTCAAGAGAGGGTGGGACAGACACAGAAAGTGGATGTATCAGATGATGGCCTGGTCCGGGGAGTGGGGATGGATGATAGGGGTTTCTGGAACACAAGGGGGGGAAGGGCCTCGGCACCCAACTAGGGATCTGAGGTTCGAGCAGACTTGATAGACCATAAGGCCTAATCTGCTGGCAATTAGTATGTTAGTGGCTCAACAGGTAGGATAAAACACAGGACTGAGTACATGTACACTATAAGGAGTAGGGTAAAGATTTAAAGATAGTGGGTTAACAGGTAGGATGACACAGTACTGTGTACACGTATCCTATAAGGAGTAGGGTATGAACTAACGATGGTGGGTTAATAGGTAGGATAAAACACAGGACTGTGTACATGTATCCTACACGGAATAGGATAAAGAACTAAAGACAGAGAGTTAACAGGTAAGATAAAAGACAGGACTGTGCACACATATCCTTTAAGGAGTAGGGTAATGAACTAATGATAGTGGATTGACAGGTAAGATAAAAGACAGTACTGTGTACACGTATACAATAAGGAGTAGGTTAATGAACTAACGATAGTGGGTTTACAGGTAGGACAAAAGACAGTACTGAGTACACGTATGCTGTAAAGAGTAGGGTAAAGAACTAAAGATAGTGGGTTAACAGGTAGGAGAAAACACAGTACTGTGTACATGTATCCTGTAAGAACTTTGTGCTGGCCTTCCCCTCTCTTGACAACCGGTGCCTACTCCACTATGCCAAATTTGCTTCAAAGTTCTGACTCGGGTCCCTTCCACCCTACCTCAAATCCTCCCTATCCCCAACCCCAACCCCCTCCCATGCCCTCAGATCTAATGACTCTCGACTGTTAGTAGTCCCTCACCGCCAGACCACTGCTGGCCAATCGGCCTTCCCCTACCACCTCCCAATGCTCTGCAACGACTTGCTGGCACAAATCTGGCACTCTTCCTCCTCTAGGTATTCCATCATCTGTGCCCTGACAAACTACTGTGCTGTAAACTGCCAGTGTCACTGACCTCCCCTCCAACTGCCTCCCCTTCTCCCTTCCTCCCCCACTGCCATATCTTTGATCCTATGTGGCCTGACCAGTGGCATTAGCTATGGCTACAACACTGGCATATATTCCCAACCTCTGCACTTACCCCCTACAGCACTTCAACCTTGACTCTGTCAACCATGCTACCATAGCTAGTAGCTGACATGTATGAAGTCATATTTTACACCCTTTGTTATTATAATCCTTGTACATTCTCGACATGTAAATGTGGACAACAATATGGTTTCCTCCTTGTGGTAATGTTACCTATGTTTACTCCTACTTCTTGTTCCAGGGTATCATACCTATGTACAGTCATATAAATTCACTCATGTAATTTTGTTTCCTGTACAAATGTATATAATTTCTCTCCCTCTGTAACCCCCTCCCCCAGGTCGCACAGTTAAGATGAGCATCTTTTTGCTCAGTGTGCCTTTCCTGGTGAAACATTTTAAAAAATAAATAAATAAAAAAACTAGGGTACATGTATCCTATAAGGAGTACGGTAATGAACTAAAGATAGTGGGTTAACAGGTAGGATAAATCACAGTACTGTGTACACGTATGCTATAAGGAGTAGTGTAAAAATAGTGGGTTGACAGGTAGGATAAAAGACAGTATGGTGTACACATATCCCATAAGGAGTAGAGTAAAGAAGTAAAGATAGTGGGGTTAACAGGCAGGATAAAACACTGGACTGGGTACAGTTATCCTATAAGGAGTAGGGTAATGAACTAAAGATAGTGGGTTAACAGGTAGGATAAAAGACAGTATTGTGTACACGTATCCTATAAGGAGTAAGGTAAAGAACCAACGATAGTGGGTTAACAGGTAGGATTACACACAGTACTATGTACAAGTATCCTATAAGGAGTAGGGGTAATGAACTAACGATAGTGAGTTGACAGGTAGGATAAAAACAGTACAGTGTACATGTATCCTATAAGGAGTAGGGTAAAGAACTAACGATAGTGGGTTAACAGGTAGTATAAAAGACAGGACTGTGTGCACGTTTCCTATAAGGAGTAGGGTAAAGAACTAAAGATAGTGGGTTGACAGGTAGGATAAAAGACAGTACTGTGTAAACGTATCCTGTAAGGAGTAGGGTAAAGAACTATAGATAGTGGGTTAACAGGTAGGATAAAACACAGTACTGTGTACATGTATCCTATAAGGAGTAGGGTAATGAACTAATGATAGTGTGTTAATAGGTCGGATAAAACACAGGACTGTGTACACGTACACTATAAGGAGTAGGGTAAAGAGCTAAAGATAGTGGGTTAACAGGTAGGATAAAACACAGTACTGTGTACACGTATCCTATAAGGAGTACGGTAATGAACTAAAGATAGTGGGTTAAAGGGTAGGATAAAATACAGTAGTGTGTACACATATCCCATAAGGAGTAGAGTAAAGAACTAAACATGGTGGGTTAACAAGTAGGATAAAACACAGTACTGGGTACATGTATCCTATAAGGAGAAGGGTAATGAACTAACAATACTGGGTTTACAGGTAGGATAAAACACAGGACTGTGTACATGTATCCTACAAGGGATAGGGTAAAGAACTAAAGATAGAGAGTTAACAGGTAAGATAAAAGACAGGACTGTGCACACATATCCTTTAAGGAGTAGGGTAATGAACTAATGATAGTGGGTTGACAGGTAAGATAAAAGACAGTACTGTGTACATGTATACAATAAGGAGTAGGTTAATGAACTAACGATAGTGGGTTTACAGGTAGGACAAAAGACAGTACTGAGTACACGTATGCTGTAAACAGTAGGGTAAAGAACTAAAGATAGTGGGTTAACAGGTAGGAGAAAACACAGTACTGTGTACATGTATCCTATAAGGACTATGCGCTGGCCTTCCCCTCTCTTGACAACCGACGCCTACTCCACTGTGCCAAATCTGCTTCAAACTTCTGACTCAGGTCCCTTCCACCCTACCTCAAATCCTCCCTATCCCCAACCCCAACCACCTCCCATGCCCTCAGATCTACTGACTCTTGACTGTTAGTAATCCCTCACAGCCGGACCACTGCTGGCGAATCGGCCTTCTCCTACCACCTCCTGAGGCTCTGGAACGACTTGCTGGCACAAATCCGGCACTCCTGCTCTAGGTATTCCATCTCCCCTACCCTGACAAACTACTGCGCCATAAACTGCCAGTGTCACTGACCCCCCCACTGCCTCCCCTTCTCCCTTCCTCCCCTCACTGCCGTACCTTTGATCCTATGTGGCCTGACCAGTGGCATTAGCTATGGCTACAACACTGGCATATATTCCCAACCTCTGCACTTACCCCTACAGCACTTCAACCTTGAATCTCTGTCTACCATGCAACCATAGCTAGTAGCTGACATGTATGGAGTCATATTTTACATCCTTTATCATTATAATCCTTGTACATTCTCGACATGTAAATGTGGACAACAATATGGTTTCCTCCTTGTGGCAATGTTACATATGTTTACTCCTACTTCTTGTTCCAGGGTATCATGCTTATGTACAGTCATATAAATTCACTCGTGTAATTTTGTTTCCTGTACAAATGTATATAGTTTCTCTCCTCTGTAACCCCTTCCCCCAGGTCGCACCGTAAGACGAGCATCTTTCTGCTCAGTGTGCCTTTCCTGGTGAAACATTTCAAAAAATAAATAAAAAAACTAGGGGTAAAGAACTAAAGATAGTGGGTCAACAGGTAGGATAATACACAGGACTGTGTACATGTATCCTATAAGGAGTATGGTAATGAACTAAAGATAGTGGGTTAACAGGTAGGATAAATCACAGTACTGTGTACACATATCCTATAAGGAGTAGGGTAAAGATAGTGGGTTGACAGGTGGGATAAAAGACAGTACTGTATACACGTATCCTACAAGGAGTAGGGTAAAGAACTAAAGATAGTGGGTTAACAGGTAGGATAAATCACAGTACTATGTACATGGAGTAGTGTAATAATAGTGGGTTGACAGGTAGGATAAAAGACAGTATGGTGTACACATATCCTATAAGGAGTAGAGTAAAGAACTAAAGATAGTGGGATTAACAGGTAGGATAAAACACAAGACTGGGTACAGTTATCCAATAAGGAGTAGGGTAAAGAACTAAAGATAGTGGGTTAACAGGTAAGATAAAACACACTACTGTGTACACGTATCCTATAAGGAGTAGGGTAATGAACGAACGATAGTGGGCTGACAGGTAGGATAAAAGACAGTACTGTGTAGAAGTGTCCTATAAGAAGTAGGGTAAAGAACCAAAGATAGTGGGATGACAGGTAGGGTAAAACACAGTACTGTATACCTGTATCCTATAAGTAGTTGGGTAAAGAAATAAAGATAGTGAGTGGGTTAACAGGCAGGATAAAACACTGGACTGGGTACACTTATCCTATAAGGAGTAAGGTAATGAACTAATGATAGTGGGTTAACAGGTAGGATAAAAGACAGTACTGTGTAGACGTATCCCATAAGGAGTAGGGTAAAGAACTAAAGATAGTGGGTTAACAACACATGGAATACAACAGCAGGATTTAAGTATAGGTAGCTACAAGTAGAGGGGGAAGCAGGAGACATCCTATATAGGGTAGGCTGATAACTTTATTTCAAGGAGGGTGAGGAAGAGAAGAAGTTAGCAAGACAAAAAAAAGGATTCAGTAGAGTACAGGGCAAGTGCAGCTGATTAGAATACTTGTAGAAGGAAATATTGGAAACACCCTATCTAGGGCAAGATATCTCCATTTCAGGTACTCTAAGGAAGGAGAATTAGGTTAATAAGCATAGAAAGAAGGCAGAATAGGACAAGGTAGCTTTAGTAGAGAAAAGGGTTACGCATGCAAAGAGGTGGGAGTGGTGCACGCAAAAAGAGGTGGGAATGATGCATCATTTGCACTCCTCTCTATGAATTAAGGACAGCGGTTGCTGGACTCCGGGATAAGCTGTCAAGGATGCAGACTGCTTGTCATGCTCAGGGGCCACCCACGTAGTTGTCACTACCTCAGAGTATGTCCAGACAGAGGCAGGATGTCTGGACCACTTTAGACTCTGGGAAGGTGGGGGTGTTGTGTAGGCAACACATGCCTCCGCCTGTGCCAATACAAAATTCATTCAACATATTGATGGGACAGGAATGCTAGGGAGGATGTAGAGTTCCACAGAAGTGGAGACCCCAAGGTAGGAGGAAGAGGCCCCTAGCAAGGTAGGAAGTAGCTTCTGGTAGTGGATACTGTTTTTGGGGAGACAGACTTTGGTGTGGGAGCTGGAAACTAGAGAGAGAGGTATGATGCCTCCTGGCACTTTGGCTCAGCAGCGTGGTGAGTGGATCCAGTGGACTGCTAAGCTAGCAGGCCATGACAGCTAGACGTCATTGTCCACCTGGGGACACCTAGCCTGGTAAGGGATGGGACAGGAGTCATGCGGGGTAATTTCAGTCAGCTGGGTAGGTGCCTTAAGCAGGTAGCATGTATAGTGACATTGGCTGAGGTGTTTCCTGTGTCTGGCCAAGAGTAGAATAGGACACTCTGCTCTAGGGCATTCAACAACTGGTTGAAGAAATGGTGCAGGGAGAAAGGTTTCAGTTACCTTGGAGACTGGGGGCCAGCCTGGGTGGATAGGGTATCTACAAGGATGAATGCTGCATCATAGAAACATGGATTCTGTCAGCAAAAAACAACAAGCAGGCCCATCTTGTCAGCCTATTTTCTCTGCTTATTCCAACTCCACTGACCCTATGTGGCCACTGGTGTCCTTCCCTCACTGTTCCTTTACCAATAGGCCCATGCCTATCCAACACATGCTTGATGCCCTCCACAGTCTTTGCTCTGACCACCTCCTCTATCAAGATGTTTGTCATCTACCACCCCTTCTGTGAAGAAGTATTTCCTCACATACTTCATAAACTTCCCCATTTAGCTACATTGCATGCACTTGCATTCCAGTGCCTTCTTTATTGTGAAACAGACCATCCACTGGCAACTTGTTCACTCCTGTGAGGTACTTGTAGGTTTCCATCATGTCCCTTTTCACTCTCTTCATGAAAAACCATTGATCACATAGGGTCAGTGGCCACGTACAATATATAGGACCTACGGGCAGACTGGATGGGCCTGGTGGTCATTATGTGCTGACAGTTTCTATGTTTCCTCTCCTCTCCTCCAGGAAGTAATTTTGAGTTTATGCAGCCTTTCCTTATATGGATTCTCATGCAGCTCTCACAGCATTCTGGCAACCCTCCTCTGCACCACCTCCACCCTGGCAATGTTCTCATGGAGGTGTGGCCTCCAGAACCGGACAAAGTACTCCAGGCAGGGACTCAGTACTGTGCGATTCTATGGCAGCACCACCTCCCCCCTCCTGCCAGAAATCCCCTTCCAATGTTTTCCCCAAATCCTTTTGCATTTTCTCTACCCTTTCATGGCTGTGCACCCCGTTGCAGATTTCTGTGTCATCCACAAGGAGAAACAACAAAAATGCATTCCACTAGTGCTTCCCTTCCATCGCAGTACCCCTTCTCTTCACAGGATCATCACTAGTAACTTTCAGATTTTACAAACTGACCCTAAAATCAGTGCTTCGTTTACAGAACCAGCTACTGCCTCCTACTGCAGAGCAGCCTACCCACTCCTAACAATTCCTCCCCCCCAGGTACCAAACCTTGCAACAGACTCGCTGCTACACCTGCAAATTTATTTCTAGTCTGACTGACATTTCGGGGGCCCAGAGGTGTTTTCACATCACTAAGGAGTTCTCATACACCTCCACTAATGTGGTTCAGAAAATGGGCTTTTTATTTGCTAGGCTCTGTCTGAATTAACTTTCAATAGACACCTAGCAAATAAATAATTCTGGCACAAGTGCCCATTCACCCATGCAAGAATCTTTGTGCCCACCCTGCCTGTCCATTAGCTGAAAACACCCTATTCAATTTGAAAATACTGCCATTTTTTTTGTCTCACTTAGCAAGAGATGCTGCCCTACCAAGACACTCTAATTCATTGCCATCTGCCACAAGAAGCCACACATCAACCTCCTCTGTGCCATCACTACGTTGCCACTCCCTAGTAATCAGCTGCTGCTTGCCATTACTGCAGCTTACTGTACAGGTGTCCTGTGTATGCCATTTAATTAGAACTGACTATAGCCCACGCAGTAAAAATGTTGTCTCATTGAGGGGGGGGTTACCAAACAATGCTGCCCAAGATCAAAACAAAAGCAGTAGCCGCACGGTCCCAAGTAAAAAAACACGAATCAAGAAAGAAAAAAAACGAAGCCATCCTACTGATCAGGTTTGCATAACTGACGGTGGGCAGACCATGCCTCCCCATGGCAACCACACTCATGCTCTCACAGTACTCTGTCATGCTGGTAGCAATACATCTTCTGGCACTGTCCACGCAGACATTTTCCCCTTAGCACGGAAATAAAATTTTTTGCAGGCATTTCTGCACAAGATTAAAGCACCTCCTTTTTGACACAGAGGCATAATGTCTCCAGTCTCACCTGAAGCATGAAGTAAACTGTTACCTCATCAACCATGCTCAGTTTCCCAAATGTGCACATAATTACCGACGGCACTTTCTTCTCTGTCCGATCTGAACTGCAACTGCTCCTGACCCCAATATTACAACACACACACACTCACACACACACACAAAAACATACTTTATATCTTAAATGTACGCTCTGCTGCAAAAACGAACACACAAACTCTCTGCCTTTGTCGTGGTCACAATGGCAACAGCTGCTGGTGAGGTTACAAATAAAATAAAAAAGAAAGAAGAAGCTTCCATTGCAGGGGGAGAGATTAAAGGAGCATTTAAACACCAACTAAATTAAACTTGCACTCTGCTTGACCATGGGGGATAAACAGACTGCTATGGGAGGCATACAAACAGCTTTTTTTAAACTACAGAGTCTCATAGCTCATGCAAGCGGAGGAACAATTTTATATAAAACTTTTTTTTTCAACAGTGCCATTTTATAAGAGCAATAATAGCCTCCAGGATGGGCAATTCCAGACCTTCCAGGGATTATAAGGCCTGATGCCAGTTACACCCCAGGGCAGTCCTGGCAATACCACCCACCCTGTTGGGTATTATTGCTTGCATGTTGTATTCTCTGCAGTAAATAAGTAGCTATTTACATCAGAAAAACTGGCAGACACCTGACTGGCCAGTTCAGGGAACATTACAAGGCAGTCAGGAATGGAGACACTGAAAAACCCATTGTACTCCACTCTACATCCAGGGACCATAGTATCAATGATCTTTCTGTTTGAGTTCATCACCTTTTTTGTATTCCAGATTCTCTTTTTATCTTGCTATTTATCACTTCTTGTCCCAGAGCCTCCCCTTTTCTTTCCCCACAGATATATTCCTTATTTCCCTCCCCTCTACACTAACTTTGCTTATTTCTGTTTTAGATATTTCCTGAAGAAGACCCATAGTCAAAACGTTGATTTAACTGTTTTCTATTTTCAGCTTGTACTTACTGTTACCATTTTGTTTTGTTTTCAGACCACATGCTGATGCAGTGCCTTGTTTTTGTTATCCACAGAGAGAGACAGAGACACCTACCCCTTCAGCTCGTTCATGATGTCACTTATGAAGACATTGAAGAGAACCAGTTCCAGCACCAATACCTGTGGCACCTTGCTAGCAACTCTCCCTACCTCCTTAGTATCTACCATTTACCACCAGCCTTTGCCTCCAACTCTTCAACCAGTCTGATACAAAGCTTGTCACTTTCTCCCTCACCCCCAAGATGCTTAGTTTCTTAACTAGTTTCCAGTGCAACACGGTGTTAAAAGCCCTACTGAAGTCCAGATAGACAACATCCACTGCTCTCGCTTGATCCTCCTCCTTAGTAATCCAGTCAAAGAAATCTGTCAGAATAGTTTGGCATGAGATCCTCCCTGTGAAATTGTGCTGCCAGTAATCTTGCATCCTACAGGGGAGGACCTGAGTCTTCAGTGCAAGGTTTACATGTTACTCAGATGACCATTTAAACTAGCTGGAGGGGATGGCTGAATTAACAAAGGCGGCAAGAACTACCCCTCTGTCACATGATGAAAAATGAGGGAAGAAGGTCCTGAGGCCAGAGAGATAGATCCTCTAGGGCAGGGGTGCAAAAATGAAAGAGTGGGCCCAAGGCAGAAGGCAGCAACGGTATAAACCAAGGTTGCAAACAGAAAAAAGTGAGAGAGACAAGACTCAGGGAAGATAACATGAGAAGAGGAGAGACATGGAGCAGTATAGACAGTAGGAAGGAGGGAAAGAGGGGTTGCAGGTAGGGAGAGAGCAAGGTATGGAAAGCCATGTGTGCACAACACAGGGAGTCATTTCACAACAGCACCCATTACCCATCTATGCAACCTGTCTCTCAAACAAGTGAACCTCCCATCTTCTTGGAAAATAGCACACATAATTCCCCTCTCAAGCCTGGTGATCCCTGCAACCTAAGTAAGTATCGGCCCATGTTACTGCTACCCATTTTATCTAAATTACTTGAAAAGTCAGTTAACACTCAACTAGGACAACAGCTGGAAACCCATAACATTCTCAGTCCCTTACAATCTGGGGTCAGGTCAGAACACAGCACAGTATTTGCATTGTCCAAGATGACTAATGACTGGCAAACTGCACTCGACAGTAAAAACGATATCAGTGCAGTATTTTGGGATCTGAGCAAGGCATTTGACACAGTGGACCATGCATTATTATTTCATATGTTAAAATGCACTAGCCTTGATGCTTTTGCTGTGCTGTGCTTTTGGTGCTACCTAACAGGTAGACAACAACAAGAGAAAGTGCAAAATGACCTCTCCCCCATTAAAACTCTGCCAAGAGGAGTACCTCAGGGATCCAGTTTGAGGTCCTTATTATTCATAATATACATCAATAATATCAATTCCAACAGCAGCACAGCTAACTTCCATCTTTTTGTCGATGACACAGCATTGTACATTGCCAGGCCCTCAATCAAACTTGTCTGAATAGATCTGTAACAGGACTTTAACCCACTTCAGCAAAACCTCTTTCAATTGAAACTGTTGCTTAATGCAAACCAAAAAAAAGTCATGCTACTTTTCCCTTATGCTCATGCCACAACCACAGCTACCACTAGTCCCATTTACCAAATAGCAACCCTCCTTGCTGAAACACTCAAGGTAGAGGATCAATTCAAATATCTGGGTTTTTGGCTTGATTGTCAACTATCTGTCAAAACCCACATTGAAGAATTGTCCAAAAAACTAAAACAGAGGTTAGTTCTCTTCTTCAAAATTAAGAATCAATTTACCCATGAAGCAAAAATAAGGCTGATCCAGACTACTTTCATTTCCCTTATAAATTATGTTGACTTTCTCTACAGTCACTGTCCCAAAGGAATTCTTGCCAAACTGGACACACTTTATCACAAAGCACCACAATGTACCCTTAATGCCCCTTTCAGAACCCACCATTGTGCTTTTTATGCCCATCTCGGCTGGTTATCACTTCATATTAGAAGGCTAAAAAATGCCTCAATATGAGCTGGTAGACCTGTTACAAATAAACTTCCTCCTTACATCTCTGTACTCCAGGCTCCTATTCACTGAAGAGGTACTCCTACATAATATTTGACATACCTAGGACACGATACTGTCATGGCAAAGCAACAGCCAGCTATACTCTCCCAACTATATGGAATACCCTCCAAAAGTCATTGAAACTCACCAAAACCAAAAATATCTGCCTGTAGATTTTTAACTCCCTATTGGACCACCACTTGCAGGAGGAATGTAATTGTTTTGTATAATCTGCATGGTGGATACCAGCCCTGTGATGTATCACCTATATGACACCTGATGATCTGTACCAGTTCTATTGGAGTTTGTCAAGTGTACTCTTTTTCATCCCTTTTTCTCCCTTCTGATGCATCACCTATATGCACTTGGTGATCTGTACCAGTTCTATTGCAGTATGTTAAGTATACCCTTTTTCCTTCCTTTTTGAATTTGTCATGGCGCACAAGCACAAACTCATTGAAATGAGAGGTGCTATACAGGGGTGTGTGGGGGGGGTGCGCCCAATGGAGAGCTCAGTTCCAAGTGGTAGGCCAATGAGTCAGCAGGCTAGTGATTCGTCACTTTCTGTTTTGGGGGGCGGAGTTGGACAATTTTCAAAGGACAGAGCTGCACCAATAGTGGCGTGGCTCAGTCCTTTGATGTGTAAAGCCTTGCATTACTTTGATTTCCTGGTTGTGCGATCACACTGCCGTAGCACATACAGTGTGAATGTGCTGAGCCTGCCCACTGCTCCTGTCTTTCTTGTTTTCAAGTTCTGTGTTAGCATAGAAACATAGAATTTGACAGCAGATAAGGACCGCTTGGCCCACCTAGTCTGCCCATTTCCCTACCTAACAGATAAGCTGCAGATCCTAGTTAACCAACATCTTACTTCTTCCTACCCCCCACTAGGACTGCCTTATGTCCGTTCCATGCATTCTTGAATTACCCCACTGTTCTTGACTCCACGACTGCCTCAGGGAGGCTGTTCCATGCATCCACAACCCTCTCTGTGAAAAAATACTTCCTCACATTACCTCTGAGCCGTCCCCTCTATCTTCAAATTGTGCCCCCTTGTTCTTGCACATCTCTTTTTCTGAAAGATGCCACCCTCTTGGACTTTGTTGATTCTCTTGAGGTACTTGAAAGTTTATATCATGTCCCCTCTCTCCCTCCTTTCCTCAAGGGTATACATATTAAGCTCCTTTAGTCTTTCTTCATATGTCTTCTGGTGCAGACCCTTCACCATTTTGGTTGCCCTCCTCTGGACAGCCTCCACTCTGTCTATGTCTTTGTGGAGATGGGGTCTCCAGAACTGCACACAGTACTCCAGATGGGGTCTCACCAACTGTCTGTACAGAGGGATAACAACTTCCTGTTTTCTACTATTGATGCCTCTCCCTATGCATCCCAGTATCCCGCTAGCCTTCCTTACTGCCTTCTCACATTGCTTGCCCACCTCTAGGTCATCTGATATAATTACCCCAGGTCCCTTTCCATTTTTACTGTTGTCAGTATCTCACTCCCCATTGTGTACTCTTGCCCTGGGTTTTTGTTTCCCAGGTGCATTACCTTGCACTTCTTTACATTGAATGCAGCTGCCATACATTTGACCATTCCTCCAACCTTGCCAAGTTCCTTCTCATCCTTTCCACTCCATCTGGTGTATCAACCCTGTTACAGATCTCTGTGTCATCTGCAAAGAGACCTACTTTTCCTTCCAGTTCCTCTGCAATGTCACTTATAAAGACATTAAAAGGACCGGTCCCAATACTGAACCCTGTGGTACCCCGCTAGTAACCCTCCTTTCTTCACTGTGGACTCCATTTACTACTACCCTTTACGTTCTGTTGTCTAGCCAATTTTTTATCCAGGCTACCACCTTGGGACCCACTCCAAGGCTGACTAACTTGTGTATTAATCTTTTGTGTAGGACTGTATCAAATGCCTTGCTAAAATCTAGGTACACCATGTCCACAGCCCCTCCCTGATCTACTACTTTGGTCACCCAGTCAAATAAATCTATTAGATTAGTCTGACATGACCTTCCCATTGTGAATCCATGCTGCCTTGGGTCCTGTGCCCCACTGGCCTCTAGGTACTCAACAATTCTTTCCTTCAGAAGTGATTCCATCATTTTACCTACTACTGAGGTCAAACTAACTGGTCTGTGGTTCCTGCCTCTGTCCTGCTCCCACTTTTGTGCAGAGGAATCACATCCACCCTCCTCCAGTCCTCAGGTACCACCCCATCCTCCCATGATTTGTTAAAGAGAGTAGTCAGCTGTGTCATTAGTTCTACCTTAGTTCTTTTAGAATTCTTGGTGAATCCCATCAGGCCCCATTGCTTTGTCCACCTTCAATTTTATTAGTTCTTTCAGAACCCTTTCTTCTGTAAATGGACTGGTATCGACCCCCATCTTCAGAGTGTTTCTCTTGTTTGGTTTAGGTACCTCCCCCTCCTCTTTCTTTGTGAATACTGAGCAGAAATATTCGTTCAGTATCCCTGCTTTTTCATTGTCACCCTCTACCCACATTCCCTCCCCTTTATTAAGCCTTAGTATCTCTCCTTTGGTCATTCTTCAATCCCTAATGTACCTATAAAAGGTCTTATCCCCTTTCTTAACAGAATTGGCTATCCTTTCCTCGGTTTGGGCCTTTGCTATTCTGACTGCCTTCCCAGCCTCTTTCTGCTTTAACTGATAAAGTTCTCTGTCCTTCTCCTTCTGAGTTTCCTTATATTTCCTGAATGCTATCCTTTTCTCCTTAACCTTCCCTGCCACCTCTTTTGAGAACTATAGCGTTTTTTTCCTTCGTTGTGTTTTGTTTTTTTGCTTTACACAAAGGCTTGTTGCCTCTGTGATGGCTGTTTTGATTACTCCCCATTGTTCCTCCACCCCTCCTTCTTACCTGTTTGCTAGTGCTTTTCTGAGGCACTCTCTCATTTTCCCAAAGTCAGCCCTCCTAAAGTCCAATACTTTTGCTTTTGTATGGCTTGATTGTATGGCTGTGTTTATCGTGAACCACACTGTTTGGTGGTCGCTTATTCTCAGATGGCTACCCACTTCTAAATCTGAGATTCTTTCTCCATCCCCATTTGAGAGTACCAGGTCTAAGATTGCTCCCTCCCGAGTGGGTTCCAATACTAGCTGTCTGAGGCATGCCCCTGTAGGGCATCAAGAATGACCCTGCTCTTGGATGTGCCTGCAGCAAAGGTGCTCCAGTTAACACCTGGCATATTCAGGTCCCCCATCAACAATATCTCCCCTTTTTCTGCCATTCTAAGGAAGCCTTCTATAATTTCCTTGTCCATTCCCTCCCCCTGAGATGGGGGTCTGTATACAACAGCCAAGCGGATTGTGGTGCCATTTCCTGTCTCCAGGGTGACCCAGAGTGTTTCATCTGCTCCCTGTTGACTCTTTAGTTCTGTTGCTTTGATCCCTTCCTTTACATAAAGAGATACTCCTCCTCCTCCTCTTTTACCCTCCCCTATCCCTCCTGTAGATTGTGTATCCTGGTATGTTGACATCCCAGTCATGGTTATCTGTGTACCATGTTTCTGTGACTGCCACAATATCCAGGCAACCCTCTTCCATCAAGGCCACTAGTTCAGGGAGCTTGTTACACAGACTACGGGCATTGGTACTCATAACCCTCCACTTTTTGATGGCCTTACCCCTTTTAACCCCATTCCTGTCCTTACTGCCTTTGCTTTTCTTTGCATTTACTTCTGTCCTGCTCCCTAATGACTTCTCTACCTTGGTGTTTGAATGTTGTGGCCATGAGGGTGGTGTGTACAGTGTGTGTGTGTGTTCATGTGCATGTGAGTGTGTCTGTGCTGTATATAATAAACTATTTCTGAGATAGTTTTTATCAGATAGTGTCTTAAGAGGTTAAAAAGTATTGAACCTCAACTGGCAAACCCCGCACAATGTCACTTACAGTGTGGTCCTGCTTTTACCCATTATTTCTAGTGAATCTGCACAATGTAATCTCCTGAGAGGCAGTTTAAATGTAGTCATCCTTTTATACATGTTTACAATGTGTTTTCCTAGAATATGCCTGCTGATTACTATACTGTGTACTGTATTTAGCCTGGATAGTACACAGAAGACGTGGCATCTTATTTTCAGAGGGGCTCTACATCTACACATTATTATGCTACTTTACATAAAATGTAAACACACTGAAAACAATATTTTACATCTGGACTAAGCTACCCTAAATAAAAACATTATAAAAACCGATGGCACAAATTTTTCTACATGAGACAAATATAATAAATGTTTTTTTTTTTATAGACTTTGGAACTACAACAGCAAAGAAAGAAAAAACAAAATGTAGGGACTGTACAATTGGAAGGGACTTTAGAGTTTAATGGAGTAGGATGAGTGTGGGGTAATAAGGAAAGCGTAGAACAACAGGATGAAAAGGGTACAAAACCCCACCCCAAAATGTTACTTTTTGTAGGATTAGTCCTAATGAGTTCATGGATGAATGGTTCAAGTTGAATACGTGGAAATCCATAGGATTAGATGGAATCCCCACGTTTCTTTTGAGCATTGCGGCCCCTATTGTAGCACAAAAGATTACTGATATTTTTAATTTGTCCATAGATACTGGAACATACCCCAGTGCCTGGAAACAGGCGAAGGTGATCCCTATACACAAATCTGGGGCCAAAGACAATATACAGAACTACAGACCTGTATCCTTACTCCTGGTTATATCTAAACTTTTCGAGAAACTTATAGGGGAGACAGTTACAGGGCTATTTGGAGGTTAATGATTTACACAACATATACCAATCAGATTTTCGTACAAAACATAGTACTTCTACAGATTTAAAGTAAAGTAACGTCTGATATTCAAAGTTCAATGGACAAGGTCCTTCTAGTCAGGGCCATGTTTCTAGATCTGGACAAAGCATTTGATACACTTAACCATTTAGTCTTATTGGACACATTGAAGGACACTAGCATCAATCAGGTGACCCTTAAATGGTTCACAGAATATCTAACAGACAGGACACAACTGGTCACTTTGGGTTCCTTTTCATCCCAACCCAAGTGTATCAGATATGGGGTCCCTCAAGGTTCAGTGTTGGGACCAATATTATAAAACCTGTACACGAATGGTAGTGCCCTCTTAAAGGGGGCGGGGCACCATGTGTATGCAGATAATGTGATTATGTATGCAGATGGTGTGTCCATCTTGGAAATACAGAAAATACTTCAAAGTGATTTTGACATTCTTCAGGATTATTTAGGATCACGTAATTTAATCCTAAATAATACAAAATTTCATGTTATGCTTTTTGGGAGTGAACAGGCTATTAATCTGCATAAACTTCAAATCACAATTCATACAAATCAGATATTAACACACGTTAATTCTTTTAGATATCTAGGTGTATGGTTGGATGTGCAGTTAAAATGGGATGCACATCTGGATAGTTTGGGGAAGAGACTGCACACCAGGTTGGAGGCATTATACAGACTGAGACATTGCGTACCACTTAATGTTAGAAAACGTATAGTTAATATATAGAATAAAGTATAGGTCAGTGTGTGTAACAAGAAGTTTACACCCCCAAAGGATCAGATGCTACATAAACCCTGAGAGCAGAGCTCAAGGGGTTTATTAAAAGCATCTAACCCTGAGGATATGTGTACACTTTGAGTTTACACACACCGATCCACATTTTATTTTATATAATTGCTGTGTTTGCCTTTTTCACCTCAACAATTATTAAAATGAATGGAGGTTGCTGCGTGGCCCACCCGGTTTGATTTCAGCATCCAGTCTGTGCCTCACAGTGCCGTTTTTCATTGATTTTGAACTTTTTTTTTGGGGGGGTGAGCAGTACAAACAAATTTTCTTTCCCATTGCAGATTTTGTTTAAAAATTAAACTTACTGCTGATTCTGATTCCGAGTGGCAGTTAAGTCTTCTGGGGGAAAGCATGCAGCCAGAGTTCTGAAAGGAAAAGCTGCTGTGGGGCATACACAAAGCGAGGGAAACCATGTGCATGTTTGCTGTTATAAACACTCTTTTATAACGACAAATTATGCCATGGTTTCCCTATGGGAAAAAGGCTAAGCTAGTTATTATACAACAAAATCCCACTGTTTGGTTACAGAGATGTGGTCTATGCAGGGTCACCCTGGGCAGGACTGGAATGGTTGGATGTAGCCTTGAATAGATTTGCCAGGTTTGCCCTGCATGCCCCACGTCTGACACATCACTGTACCTTGTGCAGGTCCCTGAACTGGATCACCCTAATGGAATGAAGACATTTGCATACAACACATTTGGTCCACCAATATCTAAAAAGTAAGAAACCACCACATTTAGATAATTTATTTGAAATACGTACCGTAAAGGTAGATTTGAGAACAGCACATAACCTAGAACTAACAATCCCTAAAATGAGAACAGCAAAGGGAAACTCTGCTATAGTTGCCTGTGGACCTAGAATTTGGAATGGGTTGCCAGATTCTTTTAAACAAAAAGTGATTGTTCCATGGAACAAGATTAGATGCTGGTTATTTCAAGAGTTTGCATAATCATAAAACTGCTGTTGTGGTTGACCTTTTTAATATTTACTTATGTCTCTATGTGACTGTATAAATCTTGTGAAGTGTTTATGGAATGTGTGACGTTATGCTGCACATTTATTGTATTACTCGTTGTGAATGAATGTGGATCCCACTGAAAATGAGCTTGTACTCAGATGGGCTATCCTTTTCCTTGCAATGTTCTTAAGGAATAAACTCTAGCAAACAAACACAAACAAAAATTGGAAAATCATGTCCCCACTGAAAACAAGACATTGCATCTAATCTGGGACGTCCTGAGTAAATACAGTGCAAAAATGTGTAAAATGAACACCCCTATGAGAATGAGATGTAGCATCTCCCCGTGCTATCCAGGATACAAAATATAGGATAAGACATATTTAAAGGAATTCTACTGTAAACTGAACATCATTGTTCCACATAACCAAGATTGACAAACAGTTTCTTTATTGTTTTATAACATATTAGATTGCAGAATTTATTTTAACCCTTAGGCTGCCGGAAGATTTAGAACGCATAATGTTTTAGGACAAAGATATTATGTTGGCGGCAGGCTAAGGGTTAAATGTTGTGTCCATGAGTGTGGTATGTACAGTGTGTGTGTTTGCTGTATATAATAAACTATGTCTGAGATAGTTCTTATCAGACAGTGTCTTAAGAGATTAAAAAGTGTTGAACCTCAACTGGCAAATCCTGTAAAATGTCAGTTACAGTGTGGTCATGCTTTTACCCATTATTTCTAATGAATTTGAATAATAAAAGTCTGCTGATAGGCAGTGTCAATGTGGTCTTTCTTTTACATATTTATACAATGTGTTTTTCTAGAATTTTTTTTTGCGCCCTCCTCCATCCCTGGTCAACTACTCCTTCGGGTCTCCCTGGGTCCCCCTGTCTGCTCACTCTTCCTCCACACTGGCCACTTACCTCAGATCATGGCCCCCAGGGTAACCCGGTGTATCTACTTTGCCAGATGGGTCCCCCTCTTCCAAGAGAGAAGGCACTGGTGGGAGCATCAAGCACAGTCTTTCTTGGCCCAGGTGCCACTGAGGTGGGAATGGCTGTGGAAGTCTGGCAACAGTGGGGGGCAGGACTGTTGACATATGGCCAATCAGGGCAGTTTTTTCTGATTTTCTCCCTGGGGAGTGGCATGTCACAGACATTAGGGCATACACCGATGTCCACCACTCCCCCAGTCATCAGGTCCAGATGTTCTGCTATGCTCCTGGCCTCTGCCAGGAGTCATCAAGCACTGGGCTGCATTCCCACCCTCCCTCTGGAGAAGGTGAACCATCCCTGGGATGCTCCTTCCTTCTTCTCTGGCTGGCCCTCCAGTGACCCGAGCCCATTCCCGAACTCGGGTCTCCAGTGTTGCAAGGAGAAATCTAACCACTGAGACGATGGGCCAGCTTAGAATATTGTTTTATAACATTTTAGATTGTAGTATTTATTTCGAATGTTGTGGCCATGAGGATGGTGTGTACAGTGTGTGTGTTTGCTGTATATAATAATGTCTGAGATGCTGCTTATCAGATAGTGTGTTAAGAGGTTAGAAAAACAGTGTAAATCTTTTTTGGAGATTCCTAGCTGAAAAAGATGGCATTTATGAGGCATGAATCTTTCTTGAGAGAGAATACCTGCCAAACTGAAGCTAGTAGAAGGAGAATGTTTATTTCCTTATCCTCTACAGGGTACCCCATTGAATGCTTCCCTACAAGTTCATTTACAGGTCTGTTCTCTACTTAAAGTTCAGCCCTTTACGGACATCTCTCAACCAATAATAGAGAAGCCCAATTTTAAAATAGTGGGGCAGATCTTTTCTAAACAGTTTTGGCCCCTTAATTAGGTGGATGTGGTTGAAGGCCTCATACAGGACTGTAAACATCTCACCTTTCAACAAGCTTGAGAGATCCACTGACCTATCTCATTATATTTTAAATATTTCCAACTGACACACATGCTATTATATCATGTTGGTGTAATCCACTGGGATACTTCTTATAAGTCAGGGATCCTCTCCCTGGCTTTATCCGCCCACACTTCACATGTTATTTCTTATTACTATCACAGATTACAGGAGCTACTAACTAATAATGAGGGCCTAACATTTTATTATTGGGATCAGACTTTACCAAATGTTAACTCCCCTCGGAACTGGTCCTGGATTTGGAGGCACTTATATAAATACATTAAATGGGATAGATATTACTTCCTACAATTTCAGGTCCTACATAACCTCTATTATACCTTGCTTGGTTACAAAGGTTGGGAAAACTCCTTTCTGATATCTGTTCCAGATGTAATAAGGAACCCAGTACATTATTTCACATTATCTGGACCTATGAAAAAGCTTTCCCCTTTTGGGAATTAATTAGATCATGGTTGGACCCCTTGCTAGGATTATCGGATAGGTTCCTTCCTGAGATCTGCTTATTAGGGGAATAAGAGAATAACCTAATTTGTAATCAAAGAACTCACATGGCCCCAATTTCAGCCTATATGAAGAAAGCCATTCCCTGACATTGGCTTGACCAGCATCCATCCCCCAACCCCCAATTTCTAGAATGGTACAGAGAGATACTTTTTGCATTGCGGGCGGAAAGGCTCATAGCCAGCACGATGAACAAACTTCAAAGACACCAAAGGCTATGGGAACCCTCTGTATGTTTTATTGACTGATGGAATATTTCTGATCTCTCACCCCCTATAAATTTATACTCTCCTAGGTAGCACCTCCCCTTATTTGCCATAGCCAGTGTGCATATTATGGGTGTCGAACAAATAGCTGATGTATGTTGTTATTACATGGTTTTCTGCCATCAATAACTCTGGTGGTGGGAGAGGATGGGCTGGGTGGTGGGTGGTGGGGGCAAATTGTTGTTTTGTTGTGTTCTCATTACTATCTTGAGATTTAGATTAAAAAAAATGTATATGGTGCTATGGTTTTAAACTGTTTCTTTAGTCTTATGTCTCTGTACATATGTGATGACGGTTTGGTTCCAGACATCTCGTTATAATTAGAAATGATGTTTGATTTTTGGTTGTTTCCAATAAATCCTGTTCTATTTGAAATAAAAAAGGAAGTCAAATAAATGAGAGGTACTTCTAGCTGGCAACTTTCATCTGCCAGATGTAGACTGGAGCTTTTCAGCTGCAGCCTCAGCAAGAAGCTGGACTACCCTTGACTCCAAAAAAAAAAAAACAGAAACAGAAGCAGTTAGCAGATATGGGTCTCTTGACCCACCCAATCGGTCCTGTTTTCCCTAGACCTATAGTGACACCACAGACCCTGTTCTGTCTCTTGTCTCTCCCTCTATACTTCTGAGATCCATTTGTGTCTATCCCATACATTATTGAAACCAGTAGCTGATTCCAGCTGTTCTGCACATCTACCACTCTTTCTGTGAAGAAGTGTTCCCTTCCAACTCATATGTTCCATTATTCTTCATTTTATTTTCCTTTGAAAAATGTCACCTTCCTGTAGCTTGTTTTTTTTGTCTAAGGTATCTGAATGATTCTATCATCTCCTCTTCTTCCTCCTCTCCTCCAGGGAGGACATATATAATTCCTTAAGCCTTTCCTTGTAGGTTTAATGATGTAGGACCTGCCCCATTTTGGCTTCTCCCCTCTGACTGAATAAATCCTACCAATGTCCTTTTGAAGATGGGGCCTCCAGAACTGGACACAGTACTGAAGGTGTGGTCTCACCAGTGAACTACATAGGGGAATTATCATTATTACCTCCCTCCTTCTGCTGGTGATGCCCCTGCCTATGCACCCCAGCATCATTCTAGCCCTCCCCACTACATTGTCACACTGCTTAGCAACATTTAGGTAATCAGTAATGATTATCCCAGGTCCCTTTCCTGCTTTGTGTCTATTGGTGCCCCTTCCCCCCACTGGTAGACTGCCCTTGGGTTTCTGTGCTCCATGTGTATTATTTTGCATTTTTTAGTGTTGAAACCTATCTGTCAATCCTTTGAGCATTCCACCAGCTTTTTAAGGTCATTCCTCATTCTGTAACCTCCCCTGGTGTGCCTGCTCTGTTACAGAGTTTTGTGCTACCTGCAAACAGGCATACTTCTCCTTTCAGGCCCTTGGTAATGTCACTAATAAAGACACTGAAAAGGACTGGTCCCAGTACTGATCCCTGCAGCATTCCACTGGTCACTCTGCCTTCTCCAGAGGGGATGCCATTTTATTTCTTGTCTCTGTAATGTCACTAATAAAGACACTAAAGAGGACTGGTCCCAGTGCTGATCCCTGCAGCATTCTACTGGTCACTCTGCCTTCTCCAGAGGGGATGCCATTTTATTTCTTGTCTCTGTAATGTCACTAATAAAGACACTAAAGAGGACTGGTCCCAGTGCTGATCCCTGCAGCATTCCACTGGTCACTCTGCCTTCTCCAGAGGGGATGCCATTTTATTTCTTGTCTCTGTAATGTCACTAATAAAGACACTAAAAAGGACTGGTCCCAGTGCTGATCCCTGCAACATTCCACTGATCACCCTGCCTACTCCAGAGGGGATGCCATTGTATTTATTATCTCTGTAATGTCACTAATAAAACACTGAAAAGGACTGGTCCTAGTGCTGATCCCTGCAGCATTCTACTGGTCACCGTGCCTACTCCAGAGGGGATGCCATTTTATTAATTGTCTCTATAATGTCACTGATAAAGACACTGAAGAGGACTGGTCCCAGTGCTGATCCCTGCAGCATTCCACTGGTCACTCTGCCTACTCCAGAAGGGATGGCATTTTATTTATTATCTCTGTAATGTCACTGATAGACACTGTAAAGGACTGGTCCGAGTACTGATCCCTGCAGCATTCTACTGGTCACTCTGCCTACTCCAGAAGGGATGGCATTTTATTTATTATCTCTGTAATGTCACTGATAGACACTGTAAAGGACTGGTCCCAGTACTGATCCCTGCAGCATTCCACTGGTCACTGTGCCTATTCCAGAGGGGATGCCATTTTATTTATTATCTCTGTAATGTCACTGATAAAGACACTGAAGAGACTGGAAATGGCACCACAACCTGCACAGGGGTTGTATACAGACCCCCATGTCAAGGGTGGGAATGGACAAAGATATGATAGAAGGCATACTTAGGATGGCAGAGAAAGGGGAGATACTGTTGATGGGGGACCTGAATATGCCAGATGTTAACTGGAGCACCTTTGCTGCAGTCACATCCAAGAGCAGGGCCATTCTTGATGCCCTACAGGTGGCAGGCATTAGACAGCTAGTTTTGGAACCCACTCATGTGGGAGCAATCTTAGACCTCATACTCTCAAATGGGGACAGTGAGAGGATCTCAGATCTAGAAGTGTGTAGCCATTTGGGAACAAGTGACCACCAAACAGTGTGTTTCATGATAAACTCAGCTACAGAGTCAAGCCGTACAAAAGTGAGGGTTCTGGACTTCAGGAGGGCTGACTTTGGCAAGATGGGAGAGTGCCTTAGAAAAGCACTAGCAAACAGGCTAGAAGGAGGGGTGGAGCAACAATGGGAAAATATCAAAACTGCCATCACAGAGGCAACAAGCCTTTGTGTGAAGCAAATAAACAAATCAAAATGAAAAAAAAAAACCACTATGGTTCTCAAAAGAGGTGGCAGTGAAGGTTAGGGATAAAAAGATAGCATTTAGGAAGTATAAGGAAACACAGAAGGAGCAGGACAGAGAACTGTACCAGTTAAGGCAGAAGGAAGCAGGGAGGGTAGTCAGAATAGCAAAGGCACAAACTGAGGAAAAGATAGCTAACTCGGTTAAGAAGGGGGATAAAACCTTTTATAGGTATATCAGGGAGCATAGAAAGACAAAGGGAGGGATAGTGAGGCTGAATAGAATGGATGGTGGGTGGGCAGAGAGTGACAGTGATAAAGCAGGGATACTGAATGAATACTTCTGTTCAGTATTCACAAATGAGGAGGTGGGGGAGGTGCCTAATCCAATTAACAGAAGCACTCTGGAGAGGGGGGTTGATCCCAGTTCTTTCACAGAAGAAAGGGTTCTGAAAGAACTCCTAAAACTGAACGTGGACAAAGCAATGGGGCCAGATGGAATTCACCCAGAATTCTAAAAGAATTAAGCAAAGAACTAGTGACACCACTGACTACGCTTTTAACAAATCATGGAGGATGGTGTGGTACCTGAGGACTTGAAGAAGGCGGATGAGATTCCCCTTCACAAAAGTGGGACCAAGACAGAGGCAGGAAACTACAGACCTGTCAGTTTGACCTCTGTGGTAGGGAAAGTGATGGAATCACTTCTGAAGGAAAGAATTGTGGAGCACCTAGAGGCCAGTGGGGCACAGGACCCAAGACAGCATGGATTCACAGCGGGAAGGTCATGCCAGATGAATCTAATTGAATTCTTTCACTGGGTGACCAAAGTAGTAGACCAGGGAGGGGCTGTGGACATGGCCTACCTAGACTTTAGCAAGGCATTTGACACAGTCCCACACAAAAGATTAGTAGTCAAATTAACCAGCCTGGGAGTGGGTCCTAAGGTGGTAGTCTGGGTAAAACATTAGCTGAACAACAGGACACAGAAGGTAATTGTAAATGGAGTCCACTCTGAAGAAAGAGGGGTTATTAGTGGGGTACCGCAGGGTTCAGTACTGGGTCCAGTCCTTTTTAATGTCTTTATAAGTGACATTGCAGAGGGACTGGAAGGAAAAGTATGCCTCTTTGCAGATGACACAAAGATCTGCAACAGGGTTGATACACAAGGAGGCGTGGAAAGGATGAGAAGGGACTTGGCAAGGTTGGAGGAATGGTCAGAAGTATGGCAGCTTGGATTCAATGCAAAGAAGTGCAAGTAATGCACCTGGGAAACAAAAGCCCAGGGGAAGATTACACAATGGGGGGGGAGGTAGTAACAACAACAAAAATGGAAAGAGACCTTGGGGTAATTATATCAGATGACCTTAAGGTTGGCAAGCAATGCGAGAAGGCGGTACGGAGGGCTGGGGGGATCTGCAGCTTATCCTCTAGGTAGGGAAATGGGCAGACTAGGTGGGCCAAGCGGTTCTTATCTGCCGTCAAAGTCTATGTTTCTATGTTTCTATGTTGAAGAGGACTGGTCCCAGTGCTGATCCCTGCAGCATTCCACTGGTCAGTCTGCCTACTCCAGAGGGGATGCCATTTTATTTATTTATTGGAGACAGCACCCTTGAGCTAGGAGCTTGTTTACAAAGGTTCCATGTTACACAAATACATAACAGACAATTTGAATACATGCTTCAAAACTCACAGATGAGATTACATGGTAAGACACCCTGATGTGTACAAATATGGGGTACTTGGTAGCACACAGTAGTCCTAAGTAGAGTGCAACAACATTTTCAGCATTTAGGTAGTTACAGATTCCATAAATTTTTGGTAAACAAGGAGGCAGCCAAACATTGGCTTTGTCAGCCATGAAGATGGGGAGGGGGCATTGTTAGGCAGGGTGATGGGGGGATTTATCAAGGATATGTGACGGGGTAACTAAGGGACACGCTGAGGGAGAGGACAACATGACTGGGTCAGCTAAGTTTGACAATCACAATTACTTTGGAAAGCAGGGTATTGTATGAGTTTTTTTCTTAAATGGTCCAATTTTGCCCTCATCAGTTGTGTCTTGAAAGGGAAGAGAGATATTTTTTAACCAGGAGAGGCACACTAAGCTGAAGCTTATTTCCAGGTGTGACCTGGGAACACAAGGAAGTTAAGTGACTTGCTCAGGGTTGCACAGTATGCAAGTGGGGGCTGTGGGATTCAAACCCAGGTCTCTAGGTTTGCAGCTCAGAACCTTAAACAACTGCACTATACTGATTCTGCTCCTACCGCCTCCTAGGCTGTTTCACACATCTCCCACACTTTCTATAATAAGTGTTCCATTCTAACTTCATAGCATGTCCCATCATTCTTGAACTTATTTCCCTTTGAAAAATGCTAATATACAAATATGGGGTACATGGTAGCACACAGTAGTCCTAAGTAGAGTGCAATAAAATTTTCAGCAATTAAGTAGTTGCGGTTTCCATACATTTTCAATGAACAAACAAGGAGGCAACCAGACAATATCTTTGTCAGCCATGGAGATAGGGGAGGCAGGCATTGTCAGGCCCTTCCCCCACTGAGCCAACAGGGTGTTCTGTAGGCAAAAGAACATTGCCCTTGTGAAGGGTGACAGAAGGTGACAAGGAGGGAGTTTCTAGACATACCCCTAGTTTTCTGCAGGTTGATGGCAGAGCTGAAGACTTTGGATTGAAACTGGGGTTAGCTGGAGTCTAGTTTTTCCCCAGGAAGCAGACTTGGTATTTTATTCTTCCTTGAATGTTTAACAACTTGGTAAGAACATATAGATAAACTGATGTGCATCAGTTTAGGTGACCCAGTGATTAATCTACAAGCTGTATGGGATGCCCTGACTGTTTTAAGAGTTGTGTCTGTGGCTGCACCATAAACTACGAGACTATAATCAATGACAGAAAGGACAAAGTTTTACAGCTAATGAGAGTGCATCAGGGGTCATATTATGCTGCTGTTTATAAAGTAGGCAAATTCTAGTGCTTACAACCTTACCAACTCTGTCCATGTGCAGGGTGAAGGAGAGTGAGGTATCAAAGGTAATGCCTAAATACTTAAAGTTAGCGACCTGATCTAGCAGAGTTTGTTTACTGTTCAGAATAATCCATTGATATGTTTTGTATCTACTTTTTGGGCTTGTGAACTTCATTATCTTAGTTTTCTTGTAGTTCATTAGTAGTTTGTTTTCTAAGAACCAGGTTTCTAGAGTGAAGACATTCTGTTGGAGGTGCTGTTTAGTGCTAGTGGGTCATTTTTTTTGGTCGAAGATGACAGCATCACCTGCCTAGAGGAGAGTTTTTTCAGTGTGTACTGGGGGAGTTGGTTCAAGAAAAGGCTAAACAGTAGTAGACCTAGAACTGACCCTTGTGGTACTCCTGTGCTCACTTGCCTACTACAGTATCTGAAATGATACCATTTATTTTTATGTGCTGTGTTCTGTTGCCTAGATAGCTGCCAAACCATCTATTGGTTTCAGCCTAGAACCCGGTAGTGCAAAAGGTACTGAGCAGTACATTGTAGTTGATGGTACCGATGGCTTCAGTGAGTTTGATATAAATTGTTCCTGCTAGTTCGCTGCCATCTAATGTCTCATGTAGGAAGCTGCAATATTTGATTAAAGCCACTGTACTATGGGCCTTCCAAAATCCATGTTGTTTTGGGCACTGGATATTGTACTTCACCAGGTAGTAAACCAGCTGGTTCAATACTGTGTGCTCTAGGGCTTTGTCGGGGGTGGGTAGAATTGAGATGGGGCGATAACTGGTATGAGGAGCTCGGTCACCATTTTTATGAACTGGTGTGATCACCACAGCTTTCCATCTTTGTGGAAATTGCACTAATCTGAGTGACAGATTAATTTTTGTTAATGGAGATAAAACTTCATCCAGAGTGAAGGATATAATATAAACTTTAGGTCCAGTAAGTCATTGCTGTGTCTTAACTTCCCCAAGGATCAGATTAGGTATTCTTTGGCCTTAGCACATGAAATAACCTTAAAGTAGAAGGGGGGAACTGGTGGTCTTAGTGTTAGTTTACCTGTCATCTACCTGGGTGTCCTTTGTTGCATTAAGGAATTGGGGGGGGGAGTATGTTGCTTAGGTCAGTGAATGCAACATTAAATGTATTTGCTTTTACCTCTGGGTCATGAGTAATTTCACCATTTGTAAGAAGCATGTGCAGCAGGTCGGGATGAGATGGTTTCAGCCTGTAATGAGACTGACGGTGATGGATCTATCTGGTGTGAGTGTTGCATGTGCAGCAGGGCTGGATGAGGTGGTTTCAGCCTATAATGAGACTGATGGAGGTGATGGATCTAGCTGGTGTGAGTGTTGCATGTGCAGCAGGGCTGGATGAGGTGGTTTCAGTCTGTAATGAGACTGATGGAGGTGATGGAGCTATCTAGTGTGAGTGTTGCATTGGCAGCAGGGCTGGATGAGGTAGTTTCAGTGTGTAATGAGACTGATAGCAGTGATGGATCTATCTGGCGTGAGTGGTACATGTGCAGCAGGTCGGGATGAGATGGTTTCAGCCTGTAATGAGACTGATAGCAGTGATGGATCTATCTGGTGTGAGTGTTGCATGTGCAGCAGGTCGGGATGAGGTGGTTTCAGCCTGTAATGAGACTGATGGGGGTGATAGATCTATCTGGTGTGAGTGCTGCATGTGCAGCAGGACTGGATGAGGTGGTTTCAGCCTGTAATGAGACTGATGGATCTATCTGGTGTGAGTGTTGCATGTGCAGCAGGTCGGGATGAGGTGGTTTCAGCCTAAAATGAGACTGATGGTGGTGATGGATCTATCGGGTGTGAGTGCTGCATGTGCAGCAGGACTGGATGAGATAGTTTCAGCCTGTAATGAGACCGATGGGGGTGATAGATCTATCTGGTGTGAGTGTTGCATGTGCAGCAGGGCTGGATGAGGTGGTTTCAGCCTGTAATGAGACTGATGGCTCTATCTGGTGTGAGTGTTGCATGTGCAGCAGGTCGGGCTGAGGTGGTTTCAGCCTAAAATGAGACTGATGGCGGTGATGGATCTATCGGGTGTGAGTGTTGCATGTGCAGCAGGACTGGATGAGATGGTTTCAGCCTGTAATGAGACTGATGGAGGTGATGGATCTATAGGCTCTGCTGGTGAGGTCTTTCAGGTTGTCCCAGAATTTCTTACTATCCCCAATGTAGTGGTGAGAAAGTCTTTGCAGTATTGCATTTTTGCTAGTCTAGTCTCTTGGCTACAGGGATTTCTGGCAGTTTTGTATTACTGGATATAAAACTGCATGTCAGAAGCCCTGGTGTTTTGCCACTGGTGATCCCGCTGTGTTATAAGGGTTATTAGGGCTGACCTTAAGATTGATTTGGTCACTTGGTCGGATCATCACACAGTGAGGATTTCATTTTGGGGCCCCCCATTAGTTTCCTATACTGTGGAGATGGTTCGCTACCTCCCTTTGAAGGGGTTTTCAGAGGGACCAATGGTGGTGACGGATCTATCTGGTGTGAGTGCTGCATGTGCAGCAGGGCTGAACGAGCTGGTTTCTGCCTGTAATGAAACGGATGGTGGTGATGGATCTGTCTGGTGTGAGTGTTGCATGTGCAGCAGGGCTGGATGAGGTGGTTTCAGCCTATAATGAGACTGATGGAGGTGATGGGTCTATCTGGTGTGAGTGCCGCATGTGCAGCAGGGCTGAACGAGCTGGTTTCTGCCTGTAATGAGACTGATGGTGGTGATGGACCCGTCTGGTGTGAGTGTTCCATGTACAGCAGGGCTGGATAGGGTGGTTTCTGCCTGTAATGAGACGGATGGTGGTGATGGATCTATCTGGTATGAGTGTTGCATGTGCAGCAGGGCTGGATGAGGTGGTTTCAGCCTATAATGAGACTGATTGGGGTGATGGATCTATCTGGTGTGAGTGTTGCATGTGCAGCAGGGCTGGATCAGGTGGTTTCAGCCTATAATGAGACTGATGGAGGTGATGGATCTATCTGGTGTGAGTGTTACATGTGCAGCAGGGCTGGATGAGGTGGTTTCAGCCTGTAATGAGACTGATGGATCTATCTGGTGTGAGTATTGCATGTGCAGCAGGGCTGGATGAGGTGGTTTCAACCTATAATGAGACTGATGGAGGTGATGGATCTATCTGGTGTGTGTTACATGTGCAGCAGTGCTGGATGAGGTGGTGTCAGCCTATAATGAGACTGATGCAGGTGATGGATCTATCTGGTGTGTGTTGCATGTGCAGCAGGGCTGGATGAGGTGGTTTCATCCTGTAATGAGACTGATGGCAGTTATGGATCTATCTGGTGTGTGTTGCATGTGCAGCAGGGCTGGATGAGGTGGTGTCAGCCTATAATGAGACTGATGCAGGTGATGGATCTATCTGGTGTGTGTTGCATGTGCAGCAGGGCTGGATGAGGTGGTTTCAGCCTAAAATGAGACTGATGGCGGTGATGGATCTATCGGGTGTGAGTGTTGCATGTGCAACAGTCCCGATGAGGTACTGTTAGCCTATAATGAGACTGATGGCGGTGATGGATCTATCTAGTGTGAGTGCTGCATGTGCAACAGGGCTGGATGAGGTAGTTTCAGCCTGTAATGAGACTGATGCGTGATGGACCCATCTGGTGTGAGTGTTCCATGTACAGCAGGGCTGGATGAGGTGGTTTCTGCCTGTAATGAGACTGATGGAGGTGATGGATCTATCTGATGTGAATGTTGCATGTGCGGCAGGGCTGGATGAGGTGGCTTCAGCCTATAATGAGACTGATGGGGGTGATGGATCTATCTGGTGTGTGTTGCATGTGCAGCAGGGCTGGATGAGGTGGTGTCAGCCTATAATGAGACTGACGGTGATGGATCTATCTGGTGTGAGTGGTGCATGTGCAGCAGGGCTGGATGAGGTGGTTTCAACCTATAATGAGACTGATGGAGGTGATGGATCTATCTGGTATGAGTGTTACATGTGCAGCAGGGCTGGATGAGGTGGTATCAGCTTATAATGAGACTGATGGCTGTGATGGATCTATCTGGTGTGTGTTGCATGTGCAGCAGTGCTGGATGAGGTGGTTTCAGCCTGTAATGAGACTGATGGAGGTGATGGATCTATCTGGTGTGAGTGTTACATGTGCAGCAGGGCTGGATGAGGTTGAGGTGATTAGAGCCTATAATGTGACTGATGGAGGTGACAGATGTATCTGGTGTGAGTGTTGTATGTGCAGCAGGACTGGATAGGGTGTTTTCAGTCTATAATGATAGTGATGGATCTGTCTGGTGTGTGTTGCATGTGCAGCAGGACAGGATGAGGTGGTTTCAGTCTATAATGAGATTGATGTTGGTGATAGATCTATCTGCTGTAACACTCACACCAGATAGATCTATCACCAACATCATGTGCAGCAGGGCTGGATGAAGTGGTTTCAGCCTATAATGACAGTGATGGATCTATCTGGTGTGAGTGTTGCATATGTAGCAGGACTGGATGAGGTCGTGTCAGCCTATAATGAGACTGATGGCAGTGATGTATCTATCTGTGTGAGTGTAGCATGTGCAGCAGGTCTGGATGAGATAGTTTCAGACTATAATGAGACTGATGGGAGTGATGGATCTATCTGGTGTGAGTGTTGCATGTACAGCAGGGCTGGATGAGGTGGTGTCAGCCTATAATGTGACTGATGGGGGTGATGGATCTATCTGGTGTGAGTGTTACATGTGCAGCAGGGCTGGATGAGGTGGTATCAGCCTATAATGTGACTGATGGGGGTGATGGATCTATCTGGTGTGAGTGTTGTATGTGCAGCAAGACTGGATAGGGTGTTTTCAGTCTATAATGATAGTGATGGATCTGTCTGGTGTGTGTTGCATGTGCAGCTGCGCTGGATGAGGTGGTTTCAGTCTATAATGAGACTGATGTTGGTGATGGATCTATCTGGTGTGAGTGTTACAGTACATGTGCAGCAGGGCTGGATTAAGTGGTTTCAGCCTATAATGACAGTGATAGATCTATCTGGTGTGAGTGCTGCAAGTGCAGTAGGGCTGGATGAGGTGGTTTCAGCGTATAATGAGACTCATAGCGGTGATGGATCTACCTGGTGTGAGTGCTACATGTGCAACAGGACTAGATGAGGTGGTTTCAGCCTATAATGGGACTGATGGTGTATCTCGTGTGAGTGTTGTATGTGCAGCAGGGCTGGATGAGGTGGTGTCAGCCTATAATGAGACTGATGTCGGTGATGGATCTACCTGGAGTGAGTGTTGCATGTACAGCAGGACTGGATGAAGTGGTTTCAGCCTGTAATGAGACTGATGGAGGTGATGGATCTATCTGGTGTGAGTGTTGCATGTGCAGCAGGGCTGGATGAAGTGGTTTCAGCCTATAATGAGACTGATGGCAGTGATGTATCTATCTGTTGTGAGTGTTGCATGTGCAGCAGGGCTGGATGAGCTGGTTTCTGCCTGTAATGAGACTGATAGTGGTGATGGATCTATCTGGTGTGAGTGTTGCATGTGCAGCAGGGCTGGATGAGGTGGTTTCAGCCTACAATGAGACTGATGACAGTGATGGATCTATCTGGTGTCAGTATTGCACATGCAGCAGGGCTGGTGTGGTAGGGCGCAGGTGTAAATGGGCAATCATTGAGAAACATACATCACCAATTCTTTTTTAAAGTTCCAGTTTTACTTAATTCTTCTTCAGCAGTTGTTTACATCAGGACAAATTCAATACAGCAGAATAATCTGGCAGCTTAATCTTCCATTTAGAGCAGCAAATATTCAGGTAGAAACTCCTCAGAGCACCTTCAATAACATCCTGGAGTGTACCTCCAGACCCACAAGCAAATCTGATTACCAAACTCAGTATTCAGCATTTATACACTGCAGGGGTCACGTGACATCTTAACCCCACCCCTATACTTTATTTTAAATATTATCTCTTTATTTACAACATTTATATTTTATATAGTGGGCCAGATATTCAAACTGCGCTATTTTGTGGAGCAAGCCCTTGCGCTGCACAAAATAGTTGCGCAGGGGTGTGGCCAGAGTGATATTCAAAGTAGATGCACCCTTGAGCAACTCCTTTGAATATAACCCCCCAGCCACAGCCACTGTGCATGGTGCAGTGGAACTTGCACCACCGCAAGTGGACAGAGTGGAGCATTCAACTTGCGGTGGCGCAAGTACCATTGCGCCGTGTGCAAAATCCCGATATTCAAAAGGTGACATGCAAATGGGGCCATAATTCATGCAAGGCGCAGGGAGGGCATTTGCATCTGATTATGGCACCATTTGCATGCCATTAGCATGCAGGTGCGCCGATCCCCGAGTACTTGCGCCTGGCACCCTGCCAGGCAGCAGCCGCCGGGGACTGACGCCCCCTGCAGCCCGATCGCAGGCAGAAAATTGTAAAATCCCCACCACCACCCTCCACCAGCCCGATCGCGGGCATAGCTTAAATCCCCCCACCACCACCAGCCCGATCGCGGGCAGCAATGTGTCTCCCCTCCAACATATCCCTGGTGGTCCAGTGACCGATAATCCTGATCACAGGATGTAATACGAAACCTTCTCCCGAACATAGCCCTGGTGGTCCAGGGGACCGATAATCCGATCGCAGGATGTAATGAGTAAACACACCTCCCCGGACACAGCCCTGAGTGCCTAGTGTCCCCACCCCACCCACCCATGAAGCCCACCACCTGCGCCCGCAGCCAGCTGGCGCAGCATCCCACCCGCCTGCTGCCCCGCCGCCTGCTGATTGACTGCTCAGGGCAAGACGATTGGTGCAGAGCAAGAGCCAATGGTGTGCAGCTTCATACGATAAAGACAGTCCAGATTTGGTGAAAGAATACATTCATTCACAAAACTGGACTGTCTTGTACGGTATGGGCTGCACGCTTATTGGCTCTTGCTCTGCACCAATGGGCGGCAGTCCTACTCGGCAGTCAGTGCGGGGCGGCGGGCGGCAGGGATGCTTGCCTGCCGCCGCCGCCGGAGGGGATCGGGTGGGTTGTGGGTGGGGTGGGGACACTAGGCACCAGGGCTGTGTTCGGGGCAGGTGTGTTTAATTATTACATCCCGCGGATCAGGATTATCGGTTCACTGACCACCAGGGCTATGTTCGGGAGGGTGTTTCATCACATTTCATCCCGCGATCGGGATTATCGGTCCACTGACCACCAGGCTAAGTTCCAGGGGAGACATACTGCTGCCCGCGATCGGGCTGGTGGGGGTGGTGGAGGATTTACATTTTGCCCGGCAGCGGCTGCGGGCGCACAGGAGGGTTGGGCCATCCACAGGTGGCAGCTGCTGTGTTGCACCCTGCAATGCAGCAGCTCACCTGTGGTGGCCCGACTCTGAGCCTTTTTTTTTTTGGCTCAAAGTTGTGCAGGAAGCAGGTTGGGGGTTGTGCTCGATTAACTCTCACCAAGTCCAGCTGAATATCGGGCTGTGCAGTTTATGCATGGTTCCTCCCCCTCCAGTTCAGCATGCTTTCATTTGCCTTGCATTGTTGCTCAGCATGTTTTCTGTGGCGCAGCTGCCTCCTGTTGAATATCGCAGAATGAAGCAAGTTCGGACTTGCGCAGGCACAACCCTATTGCACATGGCGCAGCCTTTTTGAATATCTGGCCCAGTATGTCTAAACATTTTCTATTTGACATAACAACTCCCTCTCATACAGAGAAGTGAAATACAGTCTTTCTGTGAAACATTTAATTCAATCTCTAATCCCAGAAAGCATCACCCCTTGTTATTCTGTATAGAAACATAGAATTTGACGGCAGATAAGGACCGCTTGGCCCACCTAGTCTGCCCATTTTTCTACCTAACAGATAAGCTGCAAATCCTAGTTAACCAACAGCTTACTTCCTCCTACCCCCACTAGGACTGCCTTATGCCTGTCCCATGCGTTCTTGAAGTCCCCCACTGTTCTTAACTCCACAACCTCCTCAGGGAGGCTGTTCCATGCATCCACAACCCTCTCAGTAAAAAAATACTTCCTCACATTACCTCTGAGCCGTCCCCCCTCTATCTTCAAATTGTGCCCCCTTGTTCTTACACATCTCTTTTTCTGGAAGATGCTACCCTCTTGGACTTTGTTAATTCCCTTGAGGTACTTGAAAGTTTCTATCATGTCCCCTCTCTCCCTCCTTTCCTCTAGGGTATACATATTAAGCTCCTTTAGTCTTTCTTAGGTAGTCTTCTGGTGCAGACCCTGCACCATTTAGTTACCCTCCTCTGGACAGCTTCCACTCTGTCTATGTCTTTGTGGAGATGGGGTCTCCAGAATTGCACACAGTACTCAGATGGGGTCTCACCAACTGTCTGTACAGAGGATAACAACTTCCTGTTTTCTACTATTGATGCCTCTTCCTATGCATCCCAGTATCCCCCTGCTTTCCTTACTGCCTTCTCACATTGCTTGCCACCTTTAGGTCATCTGATATAATTACCCCAGATCCTTTCTATTTTTACTGTTGTCAGTATCTCACTCCCCATTGTGTACACTTCCCTGGGTTTGTTTCCGTGTACATTACCTTGCACTTCTTTGCATTGAATCTGAGCTGCCGACATTTGACCATTCCTCCAACCTTGCCAAGTCCCTTCTCATCCTTTCCACTCCATCTTGTGTATCAACCCTGTTGCAGATCTTTGTGTTATCTGCAAGAGACATACTTTTCCTTCCAGTTCCTCTGCAATGTCACTTATAAAGACATTAAAAGGACCGGTCCCAGTACTGAACCCATGGTACCCACTAGTAACCCTCCTTTCTTCACTGTGTATTCCATTTACTACTACCCTTTAAGTCCTGTTGTCTAGCCAATTTTTATCCAGGCTACCACCTTGGGACCCACTCCAAGGCTGGCAATCTTGTGAATTAATCTTTTGTGTGGGACTGTATCAAATGCCTTGCTAAAATCTAGGTAGGCCATGTCTACAGCCCCTCCCTGGTCTACTACTTTGGTCACCCAGTCAAAGAAATCTATTAGGTTCATCTGACATGACCTTCCCATCGTGAATCCATGCTGCCTTGGGTCCTGTGCCCCACTGGCCTCTAGGTACTCAACAATTCTTTCCTTCAGAGTGATTCCATCATTTTCCCTACTACTGAGGTCAAACTAACTGGTCTGTAATTTCCTGCCTCTGTCCTGCTCCCACTTTTGAAGAGGAATCACATCTGCCCTTCTCCAGTCCTCGGGTACCACCCCATCCTCTCATGATTTGTTAAAGAGAGTAGTCAGTGGTGTCACTAGTTCTACCCTTAGTTCTTTTAGAATTCTTGGGTGAATCCCATCAGGTCCCATTGTTTTGTCCACCTTCAATTTTATCAGTTCTTTCAGAACCCTTTCTTCTGTAAATGGACTGGTATATGACCCCCGTCTTGGAGTGTTTCTCTTGTTTGGTTTAGGTAACTCCCTCCTCTTCCTTTGTGAATACTGAGCAGAAATATTCATTCAGTATCTGCTTTTCACTGTCACCTCTACCCACATTCCCTCCCCTTTATTAAGCTTCAGTATCCCTCCTTTGGTCTTTCTTCACTCCTAATGTACCTATAAAGGTCTTATCCCTTCTTAACAGAATTGGCTATCCTTTCCTCGGTTTGGGCCTTTGCTATTCTGACTGCCTTCCCAGCCTCTTTCTGCTTTAACTGATAAAGTTCTCTGCCCTGCTCCTTCTGTGTTTCCTTATATTTCCTGAATGCTGTCCTTTTCTCCTTAACCTTCCCTGCCACCTCTTTTGAGAACCATAGCAGTTTTTTCCTTTGTTGTGTTTTATTGATTTGCTTTACACAAAGGCTTGTTGCCTCTATGATGGCTCTTCTGATCACTCCCCATTGTTCTTCCACCCCTCCTCCTTGCCTGTTTGCTAGTGCTTTTCTGAGGCACTCTCTCATTTTCCCAAAGTCGGCCCTCCTAAAGTCCAGTACTCTTGCTTTTGTATGGCTTGATTGTATGGCTGTGTTTATCGTGAACCACACTGTTTGGTGGTCACTTGTTCCCAGATGGCTACCCACTTCTAAATCTGAGATTCATTCTCCATCCCCATTTGAGAGTACCAGGTCTAAGATTCTCCCCTCCCGAGTGGGTTCCAATACTAGCTGTCTGAGGCATGCCCCCTGTAGGGCATCAAGAATGACCCTGCTCTTGGATGTGCCTGCAGCAAAGGTGCTCCAGTTAACATCTGGCATATTCAGGTCCCCCATCAACAATATCTCCCCTTTTCTGCCATTCTAAGAAGCCTTCTATCATTTCCTTGTCCATTCCTCCCTGAGATGGGGTCTGTATACAACCCCATACGGATTGTGGTGCCATTTCCTGTCTCCAGGGTGACCCAAAGTGCCTCATCTGCTCCCTGTTTACTCTTTAGTTCTGTTGCTTTGATCCCTTCCTTTACATGAGAGCTACCCTCCTCCTCTTTTACCCTCCCTGTCCCTCCTGTAGATTGTGTATCCTGGTATGTTGACTTCCAGTCATGTTTCTCTGTACCATGTTTCTGTGACTGCCAAAATATCCAGGCAACCCTCTTCCATCAAGGCCACTAATTCAGGAGCTTTTACACAGACTACGGGCATTGGTACTCATCACCCTCCACTTTTGATAGCCTTATCCCTTTTAGCCCCATTTCTGTCCTTACTGCCTTTGCCTTTTTCACATTTAAATCTGTTCTGCTCCCTAATAACTTCTATACCTTGGTGTTTACCTCACTAATCACCATGTTTTGTGGGGGAAGGCTCGGACTTCCCTGCTCCTTTTCAGTGCCTCTCCCCTTGGCTAGTTTAAATGCTTGCCAATGAAGCATTTAAACCTCTCACCTAGGATCCTGGTTCCCCCCAGGAACCCCCAGTATAGGTCTGCATCCCTCCAGGTGGCTCCCCAGTCCCCAATGAAGCCAAAACCCTGAGTTTCAAACCAGTTTTTCAACCACTCATTGAATTCCCTGGTGAGAAGTGCCCTAGCATCTCCCTTGCCATAGACAGGCAGCACCTCCGAGAAGGTTACCGTATGCGCTACTTGTCTAAGGCCCCTTCCCAACTCTATAAACTCCTCTTGCACTGCTCTGATCCCATTCCTAGCCAGGTCATTTGTCCCTAGGTGGACAATGACATCCAGCTCCCTCCCATGCAGCTCCTCCCACGATCCTGAGGATTCGCTTCCTGTCCCTCCAAGCCGTGGTGCCAGGAAGGCACCTTACCTCCTTCTCCCCTTCCTCCCCCATTTCTACCCCCTAATGATTGAGTCCCCCACCAGGAGTTGTTTCCTTCCCCTGTGGGGTCCCATGCCACCCTCCTGTGGGTCTCCTTTGTGAAGGTTCCCAGCATCCTCCTCAGTCTCCACTGCAGGTGCCTCCATAGAGGAACCACTATCCACCAGAAGAGCGAATGAATTGTGGAGAGGTACAGCTGGAGGGATGCAACTCTGTTCCACCACCCTCTCCCTCCTTGAGCCCACCCTGCTCCAGCCTCTCCTCTTTCTTGGCAACCTCTGAGGTAGTGGCATTGGCCCTGGTGGTCCCTGGTGGGGGAGGAGGTTTCACGAATCCTAGCCAGGCTAGCCTGGAGACGGGCAACCTCCTCTCTCAGACCAGAGAGGTGCCTGCAAATAGGGCAGCATTGCAGCCTCCAGAATGTCTCCCGGAACACTGCTGCCCCACAGCCATTGCACTGCACCACTCCTATCATGTCTTATTTTGTGTCCTCTCTACTGTTTCTCTGGATGCTTACTCTCTCCTCTCCTTACAACTCTGACCCTTCCTGTTCTGGGACAGCAACTTCCTATCTTCTTCAGTAGCCTCCTTCTTCCTTGCTCAATATCAGACCACCAGCAGCTGGGGGGTGAGCTACTTTTTACTTTAGGGTTGACAAAACCAATGTTTCTCTATGATCCTGTCCTTCCTACTGCCAAACAGGAAGTTCCTGTTGACAGTCAAATCCAGTGGCTATAAAAGTAGAACTGGCTTTGGGTGGGATGGAGGGCAATTAGTAAGAAAAAAAGGCTAGCAACAGGAAGTTGTAATTTGACTCACCTGCTTTTCTAGTGTCTAAACCACACCCCCAGGTAAGCTCTCTTTTCTCCTACTGGTTTAGCAAAGTCACCTGATACAGTACCTTTCCCCGCACAGAACACACACTGCCTTTCTTTTCTTTCTTTTTTTAACCCTAAATAAGACCCCTTCTACTTCTAATAAAGTTATCTGTCTACTTAATCTTAACTGACACTGACTCCTGCTAAGATATAAGTTTTAAATTAACAAGAAAATGTAGCTTCTTTTAGTTAGGGTTACCACCTTTTAGGAAGCCCAAAGTGGGACATTTCTTACTGAAACATGATTTTTTGCAGGACAGTAGGCAACCTTGACCAATGCAACAGATTTGTTTTCTCTATATAAGCAGAATTAAGGCTAAATATTGTAGTTTCTTAGTTGCTTCTATTATTTCTTATCATTTTAAGGTATTTTAGTTAAGGCATTATAGTTTTCTGCAGCATTTAGTGGAATGTTAAGAAATATTTTTTCTACTATAAAGTCAGGACATGCATTATTTTTCATGTTTTTTTTTCAGGACACAGCTGCCCAAATCAGGACTGTCCTGCAAAAATCAGGACAGGTGGTAACCCTACTTTTAGTTAGCTGCTTTCTGCTCTACAAGCAAGGCTAGCAACAGGAAGTTGTAATTTGACTCACCTGCTTTTCTAGTGTCTAAACCACACCCCCAGGTAAGCTCTCTTTCCTCCTACTGGTTTAGCAAAGTCACTTGATACAGTACCTTTCCCTGCACAGAACACACACTGCCTTTCTTTTCTTTCTTTTTTTTAACCCTAAATAAGACCCCTTCTACTTCTAATAAAGTTATCTGTCTACTTAATCTTAACTGACACGGACTCCTGCTAAGATATAAGTTTTAAATTAACAAGAAAATGTAGGCTGACTCTTAAGGAAAACTACTGCAGCTGAGAAAGGATCCACTCAGGGCTCTGAAACACCAAAAGGAAAACAAAAACCTTCGCTTTCAAGAGGTCCCAACTGCAGCACCAAACCTTCTTATTCCACCTTCAGAAGGTTTGCAGAGCACAACATGTTATGTTTTATTTAGTACATTATAAAACAGCGCCCTATATTTACAGAACTGAGTGTTTGCTTAAGGCTACAAGTAGGTATTTTATTAAGGAAAGCAGGAGAGAACCAACAAGTTCTCACTATTATTTATAAACTCAGCCAAGTCCTCGCAATCACAGCAGGAACAAACAGGGCTGAAGCAGAATTAGCAGCGTCTTGCAATACGGAGGGCTATTTCCTCACAAAAGAAAAACCCTCACTACTATACAAGCAGGTAGCCTGCACTATTGGAAACAACTTTTAATGTAAGACAAACTGGGAGATTCATTACTGACTAACATACAATACCTAAACAGATTAATTTCCCTGACTGTTAACATATCAGCCCATCAATATTTATAGCATTTAAAGCCTCACAGTTTTCTTATTTATTTCCTTCCCATATCATTTCTGTTTCTTTAAATTATTTTAGAAATGCAACACCTAAAGTGCTCACTTCTTTCCTAAGCACTACCTTCCTATTTCTATAATGCAGAAAGGGGGGTGGAGAGAATTATTCTATGTTACGTCAAACCATTAAGAAAAGCCGTTCTATACACATAGCTCTTTCACTCATTATGTTTAATTTATTAAACACTAAGGTATAAGGTTATAACAAGTTTAAGGCTCAGCTGCTAAGTTCCCTTATTTTATCATTTCAAAGGACGCCCCCTAGAATCGCAGTTGCCTTACAACTAAACAAACATGAGCACATAAATCCAGCAACCCAAAGACATACATTAGGCTGAACAAAACAGCCTGCCTGTGTGACGATGCACACTATCGCAGCACCTTTAGGGCAGTAAACAGCCGGACCTTCAGGTATCCAGCATTTTTACAATTATTATTTCTGGGCCATCAACCCTTCACAGGGGCACCCTGTGACAGCTGGATGAGGTGGTTACAGCCTGTACTGAGACTGAAGGTGATGATGGATCTATCTGGTGTGAGTGTTGCATGTGCAGCAGAGTTGGATGAGGTGGTTTCAGCCTGTACTGATAGGGATGGATCTATCTGGTGTGAGTGTTACATGTGCAGCAGGACTGGATGAGGTGATTTCAGCATATAATGAGACTGATGGCGGTGATGGATCTATCCGGTGTGAGTGTCACATGTGCAGCAGGCCTAGATAAGGTGGTGTCAGCCTATAATGAGACCGATGGCAGTGATGGATCTATCTGGTGTGAGTGCCGGATGTGAAGCAGGGCTGGATGAGGTGGTTTCAGCCTGTAATGAGGCTGATGGCAGTGATTGTTCTATCTGGTGTGTGCGCCAGATGTGCAGCAGGACTGGATGCGGTGGTGTTAGCCTGTAATGAGACTGATGGCAGTTATGGATCTATCCGGTGTGAGTGTTGCATGTGCAGCAGGGCAGGATGAGATGGTTTCAGCCAGTAATGAGACTGATGGCAGAGATGGATCTATCTGGTGTGAGTGCTGCATGTGCAGCAGGGCTGGATGAGGTGGTTTCAGCCTGTAATGAGTGTGATAGCGGTGATGGAGCTATCCAGTGTGAGTGTTGCATGTGCAGCAGAGCAGGATGAGATCATTTCAGCCAGTAATGAGACGGATGGCAGTGATGGATCTATCTGGTGTGACTGTTGTATGTGCAGCAGGGCTGGATGAGGTGGTTTCAGCCTATAGTGATAGCGATGGATCTATCTGGTGTGTGTTGCATGTGCAGCAGGGCTGGATGAGGTGGTTTCATCCTGTAATGAGACTGATGGCAGAGATGGATCTATCTGGTATGAGTGTTACATGTGCAGCAGGGCTGGATGAGATGGTTTCAGACTATAATGAGACTGATGGAGGTGATGGATCTATCTGGTGTGAGTGTTGCATGTGCAGCAGGGCTGGATGAGGTGGTTTCAGCCTATAGTGATAGCGATGGATCTATCTGGTGTGAGTGTTGCACATGCAGCAGAGCTGGATGTGGTGGTTTCAGCCTATAGTGATAGCGATGGATCTATCTGGTGTGAGTGTTGCACTTGCAGGAGGACTGGATGAGGTGGTTTCAGCCTATAATGATGACGATGGATCCATCAGGTGCGAGTACTGCACGTGCAGCAGGGTTGGTTGTTGTGGTTTCAGCCTGTAATGAGGCGGTTTCCAAGACACTCGACTCTTACACAGATCCTACAGTTTAGGCTGGTTGGGGGGCTGAGGTCTGAGGTGATTTGAAAGCTGTGGGCCACGTATTGTGAATTGAACCTGGAATCAACTCATCTCTCAATGGGACATGTCGAGTCCAGTGTTCACCAAGATTCTTCTTCCTTTGCCCTTTTAATTGCACCCTTATCTGACAAAGTGAAACTATCCACACAGTCCCCTTTGCAACATCTTTTATGTTATTACCATGCTCACATATTACTGCTTCCCCTTACTGCTCTGCTGCATGGATCTCTTGTTCTTTAAATGTACTCTCCCGCTGCTCTGCACTGCTCTTCTGTGAAATAAAGGGCAGTGGGCTAAATCAAGCTAGACTACTTTACCGTTTGACATGTTAGAGATTCTCCAAAGTGCCCCACCCCCTCAGCCCCCATTATTCCTATTAATATATTTTTGAGGCAACTAGGTTTGCGTTGTTCCAGAAAAGTCAGTAAAATTCTGGAATTGGAATACTTGCACACAGGTAAAAACAAAGAATTTCACAGATTTGGGCATTTTATATGAGCTCAGTAAATCTAGAGAACTCATGTTTTTGTTATAATTGGCTTCCTCTACTATTTTTAATTGGCTTCAGTCTGTAGGCTAAGCCTTCTTTTAGCCTGATTTTTCATACACATACTATAAGAATAAAAGCAGAATGCTGGCAAAGATCTGAAAATTAAAGTAACCATTACTGGTTCAATTCTTGTAATTTCTTTCAAAGGTTACTAAGGTAGAAGCACAGAAACTGTCGGCAGCTAAGGACTGCTAGGCCTATCTAGTCTGCCCGTAGGCCCTATACATTGTATGTGGCCACTGACCCTATGTGATCAATGACTTTTCATCTTTGTGACAAAGTACCTTTGTAAATGAGCCTATGGCTCAAAGATTTTCCAAACTGCTGTTTAAATAAATAAAATCACTCTCTCCCCTCTCAGGGTTCCCTTGTGCCTGTCCCAGGCATGCTTAAGACCTTCCCCTACTACCTCCTGTGGCAGGCTGTTCCATGCATCAACTACCCTCAGGGCTTCAGTTAACTCCATTTTGGTAGTATTTGACTCCCCAAAGTAAGGTAAAAACTTCCAAAATAAAGGAGGAGGAAGTCATTGACTTCCAAATGTAAAACAACTAAACTGGATGACTTTGAAAACTGAAAGCACAGAGCAAAGAAATTAAGGATTTTCTAAAAGGTATTGTATTTTACCACTAATACTTGTATTAATATCTATAAATTGATCCTTTTTAGAATACTGTCTTTCAAACTGTGGGATCTGGGAAGTATTTTGACTTCCAAAACATTGAAATGACTTTCAGATTTTGACTCATGGAAGTATATGACTTCCACAAAAAATAAATTAACTGAACCCCTGACTACCCTTTCTGTGTAGAAAAACTTTCTCACATTACTTCTTAATCTACCCCCTTCCAATTTCATATTGTGCCCCCTTGTTCTAGTACTTTTTCTGCATGGAAAAGGTCTCCTACCTGCACCTTGCTTATGCCCTTGATGTACTTGAAAGTTTCAATCATGTCCCTCTGTTATCTCCTCCAGTGAGTACATACTGAGGTCCCTAAATCTCTCCTCACATGTTTTGTGGTGCAAGCCATGCACCATCTTTGTTGCCCTTCTCTGGATAGTCTCCAGCTTACCTATATCCTTGCACAGGTGTGGCCTCCAGAACTGCATGCAGTACTCCAGGTGAGGCTTTACCAATGTTTTATACAATGGCATCACCACCTAACGCCTCCTGCTAGTGATATCCTTGCCTATGCACCCCAACATGCCACTGACCCTCCCTGCTGCGTTTGTATACTTTGATACCTTAAGGTCATCAGAGATGATAACCTCTAGGTCCCATTCCTCTGTGGTGACAGTCAGTCCCCTCTTCCCCCACCTGTAGCTCTCCTCAGGGTTCCCTCTACCCAGGTACATTATTTTGCACTTCTTTGCACTGAACCACAGTTGCCACATCTCCGACGATCTCTCAAGCTTCTCCAGGTCCATCTTCCTTTTCTGCACCCCTCCTGGAGTATCCAACCTGTTGCAGATCTTGGTGTCATCAGAAAACAAGCAGACCTTTCCTTCCAGCCCCTCTGCAATGTCACTAATGAAGACATTGAACAGGACTGGTCCTAGTACTGATCCTTGTGGTACCCCACTGGTCACCCCTCTCCCCAGACAGCACCCGATTTATTGCCACTCTCTGTCTCCTGTCTGTTAACCAGTTCATAACCCAGTTCACCACCTTGTCTCCCATGTCCAGACTACTCACCTTGTTAATCAGCCTTCTATGTGGAATGGTGTCAAAGGCTTTGCTGAAATCTAGGTAGATGATGTCTACCACCCCTTCCTGATTTAGTTCCCTTGTCACTCAATCAAAACAATCTTTTAGATTTGTTTGACATGACCTTCCTGCTGTGAATCCATGTTGCCCCAGATCCTGAGCACTGCTGGATTCCATATGTGCCACTATCCTTTCTTTCAGCAGTGTCTCCATGATCTTTCCCACTGAGTTGAGGCTGACTGGCCTGTAGTTCCCCGCCTCCTCCCTACTGCCACTTTTGTGCAGTGGAACTACATGTGCCCTCCTCCAGTCCTCTTGAACAACACCCGTGTTGAATGACTCTGTGAACAGGATCCCCAGAGGTGCTGCTAGTTCCCTTTGCAGCTCCTTTAATATACTTGGGTGGATGCTGTCTGGCCCCATGACCTTATCCACCTTCAGCTTTGTGAGTTCTTCCAGAACTCTCTCTACTGTGAATGGACTGGTGTCCACCTCCCCCATTGCCTCTGCATCCCAACTGTGGTCCTTGACCTTCCCCCTCCTTAGTGAATACTGAGCAGAAGTATTTGTTCAATATTTCTGCCTTGTCCAGATCCCCCTCCTTACATTCTCCCTTCTCCCCTTTGAACCTCACAATCTCTCCCCCGTTTTTTTCTTCTTTCACTGATGTACCTATAAGCACCTGATACCCTTTGTTTACAGACTGTGCTAAGCTCTCTTCTGTCTGTGCCTTTGCCCTCCTAACAGCCTTCCCTGCTTCCCTTAGACATTCAAGGTACACCTCCCTGTTCTCCTCCATTTGGCTCCCCTTACATTTCCTGAAACTCAGCCTTTTAGCCCTGACCTTGTCCCCCGCCTCTTTGGAGAACCATAGTGGTTTCCTTCTTCTTCTCTCTCTGGCCACTAACCTAATACATTGGTTTATTTCCACTATGGCTCCTTTTAGTTTCTACCATTGTTCTTACACCCTGTCTATTACTTCTTCCTTCCCCAGGACTGTTTATAAACATCTACCCATTACAGTGAAATCCACACTCCTAAAATCTGATATTCTTGCCCTTGTGTGGCTTCACTGAGTCCATGTCTCCATGCCGAACCACACCATGTGGTGGTCATTGAACCCCAGTTGCCCTTCCACCTGTATTTCTTCAACTCTGTTTCCATTGGTCCATACCAGGTCCGGAATTGACCTGTCCCAAGTTGGCTCATGGACCAGTTGCCTGAGTCCAACCCCCCGCATAGATTCAAGGATGGCTGTGCTTCTAGCTAAAGCAGCCATCTGGGTGGTCCAGTCCATGTCAAGTATACTGAAATCCCCCAGTAGCAGGATTTCACCTTTAGCTGCTATGTCATGTATGTTCTCCACTAGTTCTTTGTCTACTTCCTCCCTCTGTGCCGGAGGTCTGTAGACCACCCCTGTGCATATTGCTGTTCCATTCCCTCACTCCAGGGTGACCCACATTACCTCAGCCTCCCCATCTTCCCTTAACTTCTGTAGCCTTTATACCATCTCTGAGGTACCAGGCCACTCCCCCACCCTTTTAACCCTCTATGTCTCTCTTGAACAGTGTACAGCCTGTTACATTGACTTCCCAGCCATGATTAGGAGAGTACCATGTCTCTGTCATTGCTACTATGTCAAGGTTTGCATCTGCCAACAAGGTTTCCAGGTCTGGAACCTTATTTCCTAAGCTACGGGCATTCGTTAGCATGACCTTCCATGTTTTACAGTCTGCCCTTTCTCTACTCTTGTTCTCCCTCTCTAGCATCTTCCCCCCACCCTGGTTTCCTTTCCTAAGTGCTCTTGCCCCCCCATTATACAGTCTTCACCTGCCTGCCCTTCCCTGCCTGCTGCAATTATTTCTGTAGTCCACTTACCATTCCTGCATGTTCCCAAGGGGGGAGGTGTTCCTAAGCCTCCTGACTCTCCTGGCTCTTCCCCCTTGGCCAGTTTAAATGATCACAGCTGAAGCATTTACTTTCTCAGATGCAGGCCATCCTCCTTATATAAGCTCGCATCTGCCCAGGTCAGGCTCCAGTTCCCAATGAAGCCAAAACCCTCCCTTCCACACCAATCCTTTAACCAGTGGTTGAAGGTATGGAAGTGGAGTGCCCTAGCTTCCCCTATGCTATGGACAGGTAGAACCTCAGAGAATAAGACGGAGCATGCTATCTGTTTCAGGTTCCCCCCAGCTTCCTGAAATCTTCCTAGACTCTGGCTAACTCCACCTTTCTCCTGGTCAGGTTATTTGTTCCCAGGTAGACAATAACATCCAGCTGCTCCCTCCTAGCTATTGCCATAGCGATCCTATGGATCCACTTCCCATCCTTCCATGCAGCACTTCCTGGGAGGCACTTGGCCTCCCTCTCTCCAGTACTAGGTGACCCTAACTCCACTCCCCAGACAACAGAGTCCCCCACTAGGAGAAGCTTCCCCCTCCTCTGGGGTACCCTGCCTATCTTCCCTGGGGCTCCATCCTGGAGAACCCTTGCATCCTCCCTGGTCCCAGCCTTGGGTTCCTGAGTATAGGTGTCCCCTTCCTCCAAAAAACTGTAGGAGTTACTAAGTGGGACTGGTTGGGGGATGTGCTTTCAACCCCCTCCCTCCCCCCTCCGTCCATCATGTCTGTTTCCCTCAACAATCAACTGCCTGCTAAAGATGGCTATTTGTTACGTCCCAAATATGTATTTTATTTCTCTTGTGTTTTGTTATGCTTCCTCTCTTTGCTACTTTCTGTCTGGATTCAGGATGTTGCATGGCCCTATGGGCCCACCTAATAATTGTAGGATGAGCCCTGGGGTGAGACTACACCACAGGCTGTTGTGTCCAAAACAGTCAGTCAATGAGCCCCCTGGTAGTGACTCCTCACTCCACTCACCGTAGTCCAGACACAGCCACTTTCAAACACACAGTCACAAAGTTGTCAGCTATGATCCCTCAATCCTGCACAAACTAAATGGGAAAGCACACAGAGATTGCAGTTAAGAAAATACCTCAAATACAATTACAAACACAGTCACAAACTCACCATCTAGAGTCCCTCCCTCCTGCTCTAACTAAATGAAGAATGAAACTGAAATGGCAGTTAAAACCTCACATTCAAACATTAATCCCTGTAATATAATGCCTGCATTTAAAGTTCAGACACACATACAATTACAAATACAGTCACAAACTCACCATCTAGAGTCCTTCCCTCCTGCTCTAACTAAATGAAGAATCAAACTGAGATGGCAGTTAAAACTTCACATTCAAACTACATTAATCCCTGTAATATAATGCCTGCACTTAGAGTTCAGACACACATACAGTTACAAATACAGTCACAAACTCACCATCTAGAGTCCTGCTCTCCTGCTCTAACTAAATGAAGAATCAAACTACTCCAAGGTAAGTCAGACTAGGAACAGACCAGCAGTTCTGCTTGCCTATTCCCCTATAACTTGATGGAATATTAGTTCCTATTTAACATGTGATTATCCAATATCCTTTAAAAGCATTAATGTTTGTAGCTGAAACTGCTAGAACAGGCAATGTGTTCCAAGATTTCACAACTCTCTGTGTGAAATATGGACCTCTGTCATTTGTTTTGTACCTTCTCCCAATTATTCACATATCATGTCCTCTAGTATTATACACATTTTCTTTGTATTCCAAATCAATGTGCATACAAAGATGTGAATCCTTCAGGATGTTATAGAGTAATAATAGAGCTCCCCACTGCCTCCTTTGTTTGAGACTATACAGACTTAGGGATGTTAGTCTAATAGTGAATCCTCCAGTATGTTATAGAGTAATAATAGATATCCCTGCTGCCTCATTTGTTTGAGACTATACAGACTTAGGGATGTTACTCTAATAGTGAATCCCCCAGTATGTTATAGAGTAATAATAGAGCTCCCCACTGCCTCCTTTGTTTGAGACTATACAGACTTAGGGATGTTAGTCTAATGGTGAATCCCTCAGTATGTTATAGAGTAATAACAGATCTCCCTGCTGCCTCATTTGTTTGAGACTATACAGACTTAGGGATGTTAGTCTACTGTTGTAATTCAGCCCTTCCATAACATAAATGCACTTAGTAAATTTACGCTCTACCCTCTCCAGTGCTATTTCTTGCCCTTTGCAAGCTGGTTACCAAAACTGCAAACAGTAGTCTAGATGTGGCCTCACCAGTGCCCACCACAGACGGACCATAACATCCTTGTTTCTACTACTACCACCAATGTTCTTGTTCATATTTCATATTATTCTATTGGCTTTATTGTAGATGGATTTGATATGCAACAGAAAAGACAAATCGGATTCTATAATTACTACAAGGTCCCTTTTCCTGATCAACACTTGCTAAGATATTACTACCCAGCTAATACTGATATTTCTTATTTGCCTTACCAAAATGCATTGGTACAGCACTCTTCTGTGTTAAATGACATACCCCACACAAGTCTTGAACATGGAATTTCACTACTTTAATCACAATAAGTCACTGGCCATGTACATTTTCAATATTATCCTTTATCATTATTATTATGTAAATGCTTACCAGCTTTGTCCTTGGGCTGCTCCATCACTGCCTTCTTTGGTCTCTGCTCTTCTTCCCCTACCTTGTTTGTCCTACTGTCCTGTGGCTTATCTTCTTTTCCTGTCTTTGACTTTTCCTTCCTGCTGCTGGTGATCTTCCTTTTCCCCTTCATTTCTTTCTTTTTCTCCAATGGCTGCTCACGTGGGTGTTGAAACATGGGGAAAAGTGGGGACTCTGAAGTTTAAATTAGCACAGGATTAGTCAAGTACCAATGGTACTGAAAGGTGTCAAACAGTTCTAAGCAGAAGTGAGACTCAACAGTTTTTTTTTTCTTTTCCATAACGGTTTTTATCCTCAGGAGTCAGGCAGGGTGGCTACTCAAGCACATCCCTGGATACCTCAGACTATCCCTATACACTGGGGGTTAGTTCCCCTGCAGCTTCCCTGCAAGACCATGCCCCTCCCTCTGGAGAACACATACTCAGAATTGCTTTACTAGATGGAGTGGGAGGGTGGGTCCATGTGTCTAGGTGGGGTTTCAGGGAGCCTGATCTGCTTAGTTTTCCACCATGTTTTTCTTCCCACTAGTTTCCGAAGCCACAGCAGTAAGGAGGATGCATGTGTCTAGGTGCACATGGAGGCAGGCTTGCATTCAGGAACCGAGGCTTTCTCCCTCTCGACCTACATCTGCCTCTCATGCATGTCAGCTGGTACCATGCCTCCACCTAATAGTGGCCATGAGCTGGGAAGGCCCGCCACCCCAGTCCAAGAAAGGAGAGGCTACCACGTGGCTGCTCATTCTTCTGTTGGTTTATTTAGTTATTGAAATGTTTCACTAGGAGGGCACACGGAACAACAAGTTGCTCATCTCATGGTGCAACCTGGAGGAAGGGGGTTACATAGGGTTGTGAAGGATGATCAGTTACCATACTATTTGGGTAGTACAAACAATACAACATTGTAAGATTATGCAACAGTTGGAATACAAGGTATTGTACAATAAACAGTAGTGGAACATTGGGTAAATTACAATACATGTCCAAAACCATACAAAAGAACATATAAACATACAAAACAGTAATAATGCAACAGAACCATTATAGTGCATGAGGGTACCAGGAGCAGGCTTGAGGTAGTACGCAAGTGCTGTTGGAGTAAAAAGGATGGGGTAGGTTATGCACATGGGTGACCCAGAAGAGCAGGTGGAGAAGAGAGTGGGAGAGGCAAGAACTGAATATGAGGAGAAGGGGTAGCCATTTCCTGATTCCCCCTTCAGGATGTTGAGGACCCTGCCGGGGGGGGTCAGGGTAGGAAGGCAGAAACTGTGGATAGGTATTTAATGAGGGCTAAAGCAGGAACAGCTGAGGGAGAGGTAATTGTGTAGGGCAGAGGTGAGGGAGTAGTTGGAGGAGGAGTGTCATATTTCAGGGGGGAGGGAATTCCAGATTTTAGGGAAGCGATGGGTGAAACCAGTCTGACCAATGAGGGTAGAGTGGTGAGGGGCTGTCAAGGTGCGGGTGTCATTAGATCTGAGAGAGTGGGTGGGGGGAGGAGGAGTGGAGAGAGAGGATGATAGATAGGAGGGAGCACTCCAAACCAGAATTTGGAAGTAAGTTTGGCACAGTGTGAGATGAGTCTGTGAGATAGTGGAAGGAAGGTCAGAGAGGGATAGTTCACAGTGGTGGAAGTGGGAAGGGGAGTCAAGAGCAAAGCAGCAGGAGTTAAAGAGAGTGTCCAACTTGGTCAGGAAAGATTTGGGAGCAGCACCATAGACTATGTCACAGTAGACAAAGATGGGAAGTATCATCTTCTGGACAATTTCACGCTTTGCAGTCAGCAGGATGCAACTATGATTCCTGCACAGAGCACCAAGCTTGGGGCACAGTTTCTTCAGGATAGCATCGATATGCACAGAGAAGTTGAGGTGCTAGTCCAGCCAAACCCCTAGATATCTAAATGAGGAGGTGTCCTCCAGGATGGTCCCATCAAGGGCATGGAAGCTGGGTAGGGCCAGGAGCCTAGACAGTCTCTGTTTGGTTCCAAAGGTCATTGAGACTGTCTTCTTAGCATTTAGAAAAAGCTGGTGAGAAGCAAATCAGAGCTGAACTTGGTTGAAGTCATGCTGTAAGTTGGTTTCCACAGCAGCAGGGTTTTAGCTGGAACTGTATGAAAAAGTATCATCAGTGTACATGTGAATAGATGAGGATGAGCAGGCTGTGGGAAGATCATTAAGGAAAATGGAGAAGAGTAGAGGACCAAGCACTGAGCCCTGAGGGACACCAGTGTTAATGGGGAGTGGAGGGGAGATGGAATCAAGGATTGTCACTGATTGAGTCCTGCCAATGAGGCAGAATTTAAACCAGTTGGTGGCTTATGGAGCAAGGCCAGCTGAGGAGAGGGAATCAAGAAGCAGGGGATGGGAAACAGTATCAAAAGCTTTGGCTAGGTCGACAAAGATGGTCGAGGTGAGCAGGCCAACGTCCATCCTTGAAAGGATGGAGCCAGTAAGCCTGAGGATTTAGGTGGCTGTTGACTGATTCTTCTGAAAACCAGATTGGAAGGGGGGGAAGAAGGAGGAATCGGAGAGGAAGGGTAATAGTTGAGAGAGAACTAAATGTTCTTGAAGTTTGGCAAGGATAGAAAGGAGGGAAATGGGGCAATAGTTGCCAGGAGTGGATGTATCACCACCCTTGGGGAGAGGAAGTACTACAGCATGTTTCCAGGATGAGGGTACTTAGGCAGAAATAAAGGAGAGGTTAAGGATTAGGGAGATAGGATAAGCAATTGCAGGAGCAGAAAGGTAGAGAAGTTTAGGATCAAGCTCATCTGGTGAGGAGCCTTTAGAGGGGTTAAGGGATAGGACTGCACAAAGAGCTTTGTCACAGAAGATAGTAGAAAAGGAAGGTAGGCACTGGCTGAGGCAAAGGGCTAAAGTTAGTAGGTGGCAAGGGGGAGATGGAATTTAGAAGAGACGTGGCACATAAGGTGTAGCAGGAATCAAATTCATTGGCCATGGAGCTAGGGTCAGAAACTAGGGAGTTATTTATTCTGAAACTGGTGGGAGGGAGAGAATAGGCATGAACTACCTCCAGAATTTAGATGGAGAGTTAATGTTAGTCAGGAATGAAGAGTTGAAATAATCAGACTTAGCTAGTCTGGTAGCTTTAGTACATGAATTGTGTAGCATTCTGTACTTGCGTGCGTCATTGGATGTTTAGTAAATACACTTACTCACCTGTAACAGGAGTTCTAGGAATGGTATATGTTGTTCATCCACTTATTGGCAGGTTCCTTGCCGCTTTAAATCTTGCGGAAGGTCTTCAAGCTAGCTCCTCCACCACCCGGGTGGTAAAACTCGGCTCCGCCCCACGGCGCCAGATTAGCCGCTGGAAATGAAGTTGTGTCGAGCGGGGAGGCTGGGTGGGTCGTGTGGTGAACAACATACCATTCCAAGAACTCCTGTTACAGGTGATGAACCTATATTTCTAGGGACATGGATATGTTGTTCATCACACTTGTTAGACAGACTCCTAGCAGTTCTCAGGAGAGGGGGCATAAAGCGCGCTACACCCCCTGCTGCGTATACAGACTGGAGAACTGATGCCCGACCAACATCCTGGCTGACCCAAGGTTGATGTGGAAGGGGAAATCGGTATAAGCTTGCTTCCAGGAAGGAGCCCTCGGGATATCCTGGACAGGAGTATCCTCAGAAGCAGCCACCGATGCAGCAGAAGGGTGGGTAAAATGAGCACTTATCCCTCTGGGAGGCTCCATGCCCGCCCACCTATAGCGGAGACCTATGCCGGAGGTGACCCACCGGCTCGTCGTCCGCTTGGCTGCAGGTCTGCCAGATGTGGCTTCAGCGTAGATGACAAACAGCTGGCGAACCTCTCCCGAACTTCAGCCCTACGCTCCCTGGGTAGGCGAGCATTAAAAAGGGTCCCAATCGATCCTATATACGGCCTCTGAGGCGTGAATGGGGATGAACTCCGGCAGAAACAATACCTGGTTAGGGAAAGACTCAGCCGCCGCCTACGGAAGGAACTTCGGGTGGGGCGCAGGACAACCTTGTCCCTGTGGAAGACCAGATAAGGAGACTCAAAGGAGCACCTGGAACTCTCCCCTCCTTCTGGATGGCAGAGAAGCCCAAGAGGTGTTCTTCCACAACAGGTGGGGAACTCACCCTGTGCAAAGGTTGAATAAAGCGCTTGTGAGCTAAGCCCATACCAGCAAGATCACAGAATAGGGATACTCTCCCAAAGGAAAGGTGATCGAGGCCTAGAAAGGTGCAGACCACCTTTTCTGCGCCACCGACAGCCTTCCGGCCCGCGCCCGGAAGACAGGGTTGACCAACAGAAGCACCTAGAGGGTCATCGGCTGAAGCCCTAGTTCAAAAGAACGGACCATAGATGGTCCAGAATGCTCACCGGAGGAGGGAGGCAGAGTCCATCCATCATCACATGGAGAACTCTTCCAATTGAAGGCGAACATGTTTGGCCGACTTCTAGCAGGACACCTCGAAAACATCGAGGACCTTGCCAAAGGACCCAAAGCCTGGCCCCTAGCTGCACAGGGACCAGGCCTGCTGGTGCAGGGATTGAAGGTCCAAATGAAAAGACCTTCCCCGGAAAAGAGAGATCAGGACCGGGGGGGCCTGGGGCTGAGACTGAGGAGAGCTGGATACCAGAGCTGGCAATCCAGTCTGGGGCTACCAGCATCGCCTGCGCCTAGTCCCTCCTCACCTTGCCCGTGGGTCAAGGGAAATAGGGAGGCGTGGGAAGGCCGGGGTCCAGCGGCCTCAAGCATCCTCCAGCAAACCTTGCTGAGGGGCGGTGGAAACAGTCTCTGCCTCGTATTCTCCCTGGAGGGGAAGAGGAGAAAATCCTGTGCTACCTCCGGCGGGAGACCACTCATGAGGCAGCCTATGTCCGGCTTAGGGCATCAGCCAGGGTGCTGGAGGCTCCGCCATCAAATGGCTGGGAAACCTCCCGGCTGTGTGAAAAACTCATCTGGGAGAACCTCCCTACATGCGAGGTAGGGGTTCGACAGAACTCAGATGGGAGTGGGTAGCACATGGTTGTGGTGTTGTCCACTTGGACTTAAACCACTAGACCCTGTACCAACAGACAAGCGGTGCAAGCTAAGCAGACCGCCTGGAGCTCCAGCGGGTAAGAGAGACATTGGGACTCCCGAGAGGACCAGAGGCGAAGCACTCTGTATTCCCCTAGATGGGCACCCCCACCCATCCGAGAAGCATCGGTCGGAGAAGACCGTCGACTCAGAGTGGACGAACAGGATGTTCTCCTGCAGGAGCTGGAACGGTCCAAGGGGGAGCATTCACCTAACTCCTGGGCTGTAGTCACGAACTGGTCCGAGGAACGCAGCACTGTGACCGCTGGCTGGCCAGTCCCCACTAGGGGGACGCATGAACCAGCGGGTTTAACAGACCATGCTGGAGCCGGCCGCCGTGAGGCCCAGGAGGTGCAGGAGGTCCCAGCAGGGTGCAATTGCCCAGTCAGACCTGACTAGGTAAGGGAGGAAGAACCTCAGCCCTGTCCGCCAGGAGCCGAGCTCGGACTCAAGAGTCGAGCCTCGTCCCGAAGAAGCATCACCCGCTTAGACATGAGTTCCCACATGGCTCTGGTAAAGGGAGACCAGTCTGAGAGCCAGAATACTGGACCATTCCCTTCCGCCTGGAAGGGTTGTAATCAGGCTGCCATCCAGGTGGGGTTATGCCCGGACCCCTCAATGCCGCAGAAAGCTGCTGAGCAGAGAACGAAGGGCCTGGCCAGGAACTCATAAGAAGATCCCCCACTTAGGAAAGGGAGGAGTCTCCCAGGAAATGGATGGAACGAGGAGTAAGTACGTCCTGGAGGCCCAAGAAAGAAGCCACACGCCTCATTCTGAGGATGGAATATCTGAGGCAGAGAGAGACCATCCAGGCGCAGAAGGATGGGGCGCAAGCCCCCTGTCCGTTTGAGACCAGGAATACCTGGACACCAACCAAGGGTCAGAAGGAGGGTCTGCAACCTTCCTGATCACCTCTAATTAGAGGGCCAGGCAAGTCGGCTCAGCAGGCCGACGAAGAGGCTGTGGACCACAAGATCCCCGTGGGGCAATGGCTCAAAAAGGGTGGAACCTGCTTGCAACCCATGACAGGACCTACCCTTAGCACCTCCGACCTCTAGAGGACTGGGAGCGGACCAAGGAAGAGGTGTGGAGCTGTCCCCCCACGGGGAACCCAGGCAGGGATGACGGGGCCGGGGACAGCGCCCCTTAGCCCATCACTGAGCAGGTTTGGGGAAGGGAGCAGCCGAGGAAGCTCTTGGACCTTTACCTCCCTGCTTCCTTTTGGAGGAAGATGCTGGTTTGGCGTCAGGCCACCCAGCACATGCCTGCTGGCCCTTGTGTTGGGCCGGTCGAGTCGCAGGGGCCGGGGGGCAAAGGGCCTTACACAAAGGCTGCCGGCTGCCCTTGTCCCTCTGGGTGGGAGTGACCAAGTCCAGAGTGGCATCGGACTTCTCGGACCCCAGGAGGTGTCCCTCCACTCCAGGGCCGAAAAGGTCAGTCCCCAAGAAGGGAATGTCTGCCAACTCGTGCTGGGTTTCCAAACAGAAGGAGGATAACCTCAGCCACGCCCTGCAGTGCATGGCCACCGCGGCCGCCACTGATCTGGCACAGGAGTCGCCCAGATCCAGAGCCATCTGGAGCTGCTGTTTCACCGCCGCCCTACCCTGGTCCCGCACCCGCCGGACCGTGGTCTGCAGGTCGGCCGGGAGAACCTCATCCAGGGAGCCCAAGAGGGCATGGGAGAAATGTGCCATCAATGCCGTTGAGCTGGCCTGATGGAGGCCTAGGGAGGACGCAGTGTAAACCTTGCACCCGACATAGTCCATCCTTTTGGACTCCTTGTCAGGGGGCCTATCCACTTCCCTAGCATTTCCAGAACATTGGAAAACATTGTCGGTGACTACCCCCTCAGCCGAGGGGTGTTCTGAGAAACTGGGCAGAGAACCGACAGGGACAGAGTACTTCCTGGCCACCCTGGCCGAAGACGCAGGGCAGGAAGTAGGCCACCACCAGAGCTCCAAGGCTGGGCCCACGATTGCCTCAGCCACCAGGAAGGCCTCCGAGGGTGAACTCCTTCAGTCTAGAATCTCCGTAAGGGGGTAAGTGACCTGTTTGGAAATGGGCTCGAACTGCATCCCGGTGAATTCCGAGATGAGCTGGAGCAGACCCATAAAAGATGATGGGCTGTTGTCCACGCAATGTTCCGGAGAAGACCATGGGTCCTCCCTGCTAGGAAACATAGAGGAGTCGATTTCGGGCTCTGAGGGGGTCTGCAAAAAGCTGCTGCAGGCCTGAGTCACTCTTCATCCGCCGAGGGCGGGCGGGAGTGAGGGGAACAGATAACCTCGGGACATGTCATGTCATGGCCCAGCCTGGGTTCCACCGAGGATGGTGGGGCAGCAGGGACTGGACAAGCAACCGGTCCCGGAAAGGGCACCTCGACTGCCCGACTGAGTCGGCCAACGGCTGACGCTGCTTATCTGGAGAATGAACCGAAGTCGATTGATTCCCAGACAACAACAGCTGCTGCCACATAAACTCCTCGTAACGTCGAAGCCAACGGCATCGAAGCCACTTCTCATCCGAGGAGGAGGACGAGGAAGAATGACAATGCCACTTGACTCGGTGCCCCGACCGAGAACGCCGAGGTCGGCGTGAACGGCTAGACTGAGAGGAGGACCGAGACTGAGACCCGAATCCTCGGGGAAACCGAGGGCGGGCCTGGGAAGGAGTGGGGCGCGCCTGCTCCTCCGGCTCGGAAGAAAGGGCCGAGGACTGCCAACCCGAAGGTACAGGCAGAACCTCAGTCTCTGCCGGGGGAACCAGCGAAGGGATGGCGGCACCAGCAGAAGACAGCCCAGATTATGAGTCGAGAGACTCGACAACGTCGATGGGAGTCCTGGCTGACTGACCTGATGGGGATACCGTGAGGCCAGCGGCTGAAGCCGCATCCTCAACCGAAGTCGAACGTCGGCTGGAAGGGGAGGGGGAACTCTTCCGCTCCCTCCGGAGCCAACGAAGGGACTTACCCTGTGATTCCTTGGACTTAGGCCAAGAGGCAGGTCCCAAAGGTCCCTCTCCCTTCGAGGAAAGGGACTGTCGAAGCTCCTTTGAACGAAGTTGCATGAGGAGAACTCAAGGACAGCGGGATGAGCGCCGCGACCAAGGAAGAGGGAGAGGCAGCCGCCCCTTCCCTGGAGGAAAGAAGATCGAGCTGCTCAGCCTAGACAGCTGATGCGGACACTGCCCGATGAGTCTCCGAAGAATTTTCCTGGGCGGGAAAAAATTATCGTCGCCCAGCCCCGAATGGGCCGCAATCTCCAGAGAGCTGGCCAGCAGGGCACAACAAAACTCGCAAAGTTGAGGATCGTGATCCAAGTCAAGGCAGTAAATGCATGTGGAGTGTGGATCTCTCCTGGAGGAATTAACTGGGCGCCTCCCAGAGCTGGAAAATGAATGAGCCATCGCCACAGTGAAGAAGAAAGGATCGAAGTTTCAGAAAACTTCCAATTGATTTAGAAGACCAAAAATTCCAGGAACCAGTCGAAAACGCAGAGCGCTAAGGAGGGAACCTGAGCTTCCAAGCGGTAAGGAAGATCTGGTACTGCATGGGGCTTGGAGTCGAGAGTTTTACCAATTGGTGGGTGGAGAGCAGCCTGAAGACTTCCGGCAAGATTTAAAGCGGCAAGGAACCTGCCAATAAGTGTGGATGAACAACATATCCATGTCCCTAGAAATTTGTATTTTCTCCAGGCCCGGTCAAGCTCCCTGAATCAGGCCAGTAGTTCGGGAATGATCTGGGGGAGGTGAAGCCCACAGACTCTGGTCCTTCTGAAAGGAGTAAAGGCATTCAGTAATGAATTTATCCTTAAAATAGTCAGGGGCTTGGTCAACAGAAATGGCAGTGGAGAGGTGGGCCCAGTCGATAGAAGCAACTGCAGAGCTGAGTGGGTTAAGGTCTAAGGATTTAAAGGACCAAAGCTGTATGATTTTAGGGGGAGGTTTGGGGTGATGGACCTTACATACAATGAAAATAAGGCTGTGATCACTAAGGGCATCAGGGAGGAGACCAGATTTAATGACATGGTGCTGGTGGGTTGTGAGTGCCCAGTCAAGCAGAGTGCAGTTTTGTGTTTTGGGATTAGGGTGTGTGGGCTCAAGTATAAGTTAAGTGAGGTTTAGAGCAGTGACGTCATTGCAAGGCTTGTTTAACTTGGGAGACAACCAATTTAGATTCACATCAACCATTAGGAACAGTTCACCAGATTGTGAGAGGGAGGTGATGTTGGCTAAGAGTTCAGTCATCACCGAGGGTTGAATGCTTGGGTGGCAACAGATGCCAGCCACAAAGATTGGGATTGAGAAAGGAGGGGTAATACAGGTGACAAGGGCTTCATAAGTAGCTGGGATGGAGGTAGATAGGGTGGTAGTAAACTGCAGTGTGGACAGGATATTCATGGCCACTCTCCCTCTGCGACCTGATCGATCTTGTCTGGAGAGGGAATACCAAGGGATACCAGTGGCATTGTTCTTTGGCCACCCCACTGACCTCCGGTGACCAAAACCGGTTCCCGAACTTGGGTTACTGGCATAGTGAAAGGTGAAGTGCTTGACAGTAACTCAGCCCTCTGTGCCACCAGGCCAGCCTTCAACTTTTTTATATACACAGAAATACAGTATTATCATAATTTTAAATACATAAGCAAAGAAATACTGCATCACACTTACAAAATCAAATCATAAATGTCATTTCAGGAGTCTTTGATCCTATAGAAATGTCTATATCATCTATATCATGACTTACTGCATGCACAAACTACAATTACCTCTACCCACCTATAGAAACATTGATATCATCTATATCATGACTTACTGCATGCACAAACTGCAATTACCACACTTCCCCTTACCTACCACTGGAGCCATTCTCTAAATTCCCCAGACACCCAAAATCCACTGCATGATCTTGCTTCCTCTAACTGATCCCTTTTCTACACCCCTAATGATTTCAACACTGCACTCTTCCTCTTCTGCCACATACTAATCAATGTCTGGAACATTCATGCCCCCCCATGTCACTGAAGGATGCAACATTTCCAGCACCCTTAGATATTAGCAGACATCATCAAGCCCAGCAACACTCGCGACTGTGCCCGAATACACTATAAAGTGACACTCTCCTCCAATGACCTTTCCACATATCAAGCTCTGAGAAATGTATGTACCAAAGCTATTAGGACAGCTAAATCCTACTATTAAAGAACACACTACATGAAAATCTCAACTCCCGAGACATCAAGTTGTTTTATAACAAGAGAGGGGTCAAGAAGGACAGAGCAAGGGAATGGACTAGGAAATTGGAACTTGAAAATCAGAATTAGAAACCAGTTCTGAAGTTGAAGAGAAAGAAGTAACAGAAAATTGGTATTGAACAGATTCCAGCCCTAAGTTTTAGGCTTGTGGAAGTACTTATTGAGGTGGAACATCGGAACATTGAAGAAAAAGAGAGTAAATACACAAAGTGGTGAGAACATATAAGGACTTCTAAAGCGAACATTACAACCATTTATGAGACTTTTATTGTGTATCTACATTCAGATTAATAAAAGCATTGATATTAAGCTGAAAGACCTTTGCAAACATTATCGACAGACAATTAATACTTATAAATAACCAAGATGGTTTGCCTAGATAATTGTTTTTTGAGAATCTACTGTGATAATGTTAATTACCATTTTGTTTATACATTTATAGTAATTCTAGAGTGAAAATAAAGTTTCTGAAGATATTAAGGTCTAAGATCTAAGAAATTAGGATAACAAGTTTTTAGCAAAATCAGATTATACATCTGACAAATACCTGGTTAAATAACTGATAATTGATTAATTGGATTAATTGGATGATCAATAGGTAATTAAGAGGCCAGTAGAATTGGTTAAGTAGGATAATTGGTTTGGGGGAATTAAGTCATCATATATATTATACATTACTTATTTATAGAAAAGGAAGTGAGTGGACTCCCATTCTAGCCTATTGAAATAATTAAGATAATTAAGATATTGTTAGGTTTGGAATCGATTCTTGCTAGATTTATATAATTCTAAACAGGGCTGCAGCTATGAATCCCGGGGCCCCAGACAAGTTACTTGGAATGGGCCCCCGTTTCCCAAACCAGCTAATGACAGAGGTAATGCCAGTTCCTCAGGAGGGCCCCTCCTGAGCTCGGGGCCCCGGACAACTTCCCCACTTACCCCCCCATTACTGCGGCCTGATTCTAAAGAATAAGTGGACTGTGATAATTAGATAATGCCAATTGCAACAAGAAGTGGGAAAGGACTAATGGATAACTTAATGGTAGAAGAAATTGGAAAGGGGGAGTGGCTACAAGGGTTCTGACAGAGATACTAATAAAGGTAAAAGGAACATATAAGGGAGCAAGTGTGGATTTCAAGAGGGGAATAAAGGACAAGATGGGGGGAAATAATGAGGTAACTTCAACCCCAAATATTAATCTTAAAGGGAATAAGATGATTCAGCCACTGATTAGTGACATTATTGGGAGAAACAAAAATAAATCAAAAGGTGAATTAGAGGGAGGTTCACAAGTACAAGTTATAACCGAGGTAAATATAGAAACATTGGAGAAACTGAATATTGAAGGAAAAAATATTCATGATTTTGATATAGTCAAATTAATAAATAAAGAAGTAAACAAAATAGTAGAGGAAATTAGAGAGACCATTGAGACTAATAAAAGAATAGAACAGAAGATTAAGGATATTAGGTCAAGTATGAATGGGTCTGGATTCTTTACTGAGGATTATTACAAACAAGGGCAGAATTTAGATGGTAACATGTTAGAAAAAGGAGAGGATAGAAGAGAATGATGGTTCTTAGAGGGGGAAATACAGTTTATGAGCCTGATGAGTCCAATTGGTCAAAATGTATTGCTGACAGATAATATAACACAAGACGTGTATGGCACCGAGAGATACATTAATAGCTAATGCAATAATTTATGAGCAGTTGTTGGGTATTAGAAAAGAGCTCTCCTTTGTGAAAGGTGTTTGTGTGGAAAACCGGACATATATTGAACAAGTTATTGCTATTCAAAAGAAGCTGAAAATAAATCAATGGACAGTTGGAGAGGTGAGAAAGCAAATTTCAGTAATCAACAGGGAGAGAAATTCCCTTCTGATTGTAAAGGAAAAAAGGAAGAAAGTAATGATTCAATGAAAATGGAGGGAGAAGATGAAAATCAAGATGTAACTGAGTATATGGAAACAGAAATAATGAACTTAACTGAGGGAACTACAAACTAGGAAATATAAGTAGTGAAAGCAAGTGCTAAGTACAGATTGAATTCTGAGTACAATATAGATGGAACATGGGAATCTGAATCAAAATTAATAATGCTCCCTGATGAAAAGTGGAGAAAGGATAGTGTAGTAAAAGAAATGGAAGCTGGAAATGCTGAAATATGGAAAAAAAGGGTTATTACAGGAAGTTAACTATAAACAAAAAGAGAAAAGAAGAGGAGAAAGGAGGGAACAGGTGTATTACAGAAGAAGGTTTAAAATAAGGAAGAAATGAAAAGGTCTCATGGTAATAAGGGTAAAGCAAAGTTGAAGAATGACTATAAATGTATGGGGAAAGAGAAGAGTAAATGAAAATATGATAGATATAAATAAAGGGAAGGAAAAAGGAACCAAAGGAAATAAGAATAAAATAAGAAAGAATAAGGATAAAATAAGAAAAATTAAGACAAGAAAAAATACAAGAACAGAAGGATGAAGGAACATTACAAGATATAGAACAAAAGAAGGACAACAAGACTTGGATTACTGGAGAACAAGAGTGAGAGAGAGAAACTGCAGGAGGATCAACTTGAACAAATGCTAAAATGATTGACAGACTCTGATTTTGTATTACCCCTGTACAGGGTAGCAGTAATACCAGATGAATCTGAAAGGAAATTAGATAAACATTTAAAAACATTCTTGGCACTGTTCTACAGGGAAAAAGAACTATATCCCTATGTTAAATTTTCTATGTGTGGTTAGACCATTAGCAGATATGGAACTGGTACTTTTAGTTTCAGACCAATATTATGTCTTAAAAGCAATAGAAAAATAGAAGAGATAAAATAAAAAACTTGGGGCTAGAAACAGAATTTATGGTAAATGTTAAAGTAATGTTCTGAGAATATTTTGAATCAAAAAGAGAAAAGGATAATACCAACGTAGATTTGCCTATTTCTACTTTTGGCATGAATAACTTTATAAATGAAACAAAGAAAATTTGAAAATGAAAGTTACTGAGATACTTCAGAATTTGTTGAGAATAAAGGGAGTATACAGGAAGTTCAAAAGAGTAAAAAAATGGGAAGTAATGGTCAAATAATGCTATGGATGAACAACAAAGAAGATTATCAGCAAACGGTCTCATATGCAGAACTGCTTGATAAGATGGACATCAATTTAATCAGGGAAGTAAAAGAACAATTTCCAACACAAGTTAAACCCAAATCAGATGAATGGATCTATTTGATTCAAACATCAAACAGGTTCCAGATATTAGAAAGCCAAGGAGAGGACTGATGTCAACATAAAAATAAAATAAATAGGGAAGAGCACCAGAATGAAAAAGGTCAGGAAAAGATAGTTAAGAACAAAATTTTATCATGGAATATAGCAGGAATTATAGATAGATTGGCATTTACAGATTATGTAAAAGGATTTGACTGTACTTGTCTACAAGAGACGTGCACAGATCAAGATAAATATCTTAATGGATATAAAGTTCTTAGTAAAAAAGCAATAAAACATTTGGGAGACTCTGAGAAAGATTAATAACCTGACTTAAAATGTCAAAAGAATACAAGGCAATAGAGATTCAGATAGTATCTAAGAATATCCTCGGGATAAAAATAAGGGTTGGGGGGAAGTAATCTTTGATAATTATTAATGTATATATTCCACCAGTATCGTCACAATATAAAGACAGTAATATAATTCTGAAATTAGAGAAAATAACAGAGGAGTGTAGTGGAAAAGATCCAGACTGTGGGATTATGTTGACAGGAGATTTTAAATCAAGGGTAGGACATAATGAGAATTTATCATATGAAGTCATTGATTTCTGTTCAGCACTAGGACAGGACTCAATATCAATAAAAAACAAACAATTAGGGATAAACAGACAACAAATAGAGGCAGGATCAATCAATCAATTACTAGATCAATGGAATTTTGTTTTACTAAATGGAAGAACAAAAGGAGACATTATCAGGGATCATATTTATATGGGAAGTAGACGAGAATCAGTTATTGATTTATGTTGGGTAAATCTAAGTTTAATACTTTTTTTTAAATGTAAGTGTTGGGGAGAGACCAGAGAGTGAACATAATTCCTTGATAATTTTGATTAAACAGTAAGATAAGACATAGGAATGTGTGGGCAAAATGATTATTATAAGAACAAAATTTGGAGTGAAATGGAAAGTTATAGATAACATTTTTTTTATTTTAGTCTTTGGTAATCAGGTAAGGCACACTAGGCACAATTGCCTGCTTTCAGGGGTGACCTGGGAGCACTGGGTGGTTAAGTGACTTGCTCAGAATCACACAGTATGGAAGTGGAGGCTGTGAGAATCAAACCAAGGTCTGGTCTGCTGGATGTACCAAGCTCATTCACAGTTTATTACTCTAACCTCAAGGCTATACTGCCAGGCTATACTATGCCTCTAATAAGTTGTTAGCAGAAAGTGGAATGAGATCTGATATGGGAAATTATGGAAAAGAAAGATGATAGGACTGTAGAGGATTTTATGGAAATAATGAATAAAACAAGATCACTCATAGTGAAAGCGTCCTTTAGTAAAGAGCACAAAGGAAGTAAATGGTATGACACTGAATACAAGGAGGTAAAAAGAGAATTGATTAGAAAGGCAAGGGACGTAAGAAATTATCCAACAAAAGATAACAAGGAACATCTGATTTATATATATATATATATATATATATATATATATATATATAAGAAATTAAAAAAAAATTGTCTAAAAAATTGAATTATATAGAAATACCTTGTGGGAAGAATTTAGAAAATTCAGTACGAAATAAAGATGATTAGAAATTTTGGAAAATGGTGACCAGAGGATGGGATACATTCCCAGAAGATATAGAAAATGATATTGAACCTTGTATATTGGGAGATTATTATGCATAATTATTCCAGGATCAGGACAATAGGATAGGGGATGAAGTACTTAGGGAATGGATGCCTTTGAAGGAAGAGATTAAAGATAAAGAAATTGTAGAAACCTTAGGAACACCTAAAAGACACAAAACCCAGGCCCCAGATGATATTCCAATAGATATCATTTTAAACGATGTAAACTTATGGGTACCTCTGTTGAGGAAATTATATGATCATATAACAAAAACTGGAGAAATGCCTGGAACATGGAAAGAGAACATAATTATTCCAATTTATAAAAAAGGAGATAAAACGAATCCAAAATATTATCACCCAATAAGTTTATTAGACACATCTTTAAAAATATTTACAAAAATTACACATAAAAGAATTATGGAATGGATACAGGAGTCAAGAATAATTGATGAAGCCCAGGTAGGGTTTATGCCTGGGCACTCTACCGTGGATCAGTGTTTTGCTTTATCTCATTTAATACACAAATATATTAATATAACAAAGCAGAAATTATATTGTGTTTTTGTGGACCTTCAGGCTGCATTTGATAAGGTAAAAATAATTAGTTCATGGAGGGTATTGGAAGGATATGGTCTGGATCCAGCAATAACTGGTATAATAATCTTTATGTATAAAAAGAACAGAACCTGTGTAAGATACAATAAGGAAGGGGAAAAAACAGAGAAGTTTGATTCAAACTTGGGGTTGAGGCAAGGATGTGTATTGTCCCCAATTTTGTTTAATATTTATCTGAATAAAATATTGGAAGGGCTATATGATACCGATCTACATATGCCAAGAATGAGGGGCAAGTTCTACCCATTTTTGGCGTATGTGGATGATACAGTCCTAATGTCAACAAATTATTTTGGAATTAAAAGAATAATGGAAAAATTTAAAATAGGGTGCCAGGAAGCATCATTGGAAATAAATCTAGAGAAAACTAAATACATGATTTGTTGCAGAAAACAAGTAATGAAGGGAGTGGACATGGAATTAAGAGGTGATAAATGTATCATAGAAACAGTACAGACATTTTGTTATCTAGGCATAGTCTTTACTTATAACTTGACTTGGACAGAACATAAAAAGAATATAACAAAAACAAATTAATAAATTTACCCCTGCAGTTGAAAGGTTCTCTTATAGGTTTGGAGGTCACTCTACTAAGGGGAATACAAGAGCCCATAATGCAAAAACTATGGGGGCATCCTCGGTGTTAACCAGAATGGAATTAGGACAATTTCCAGTAAAATGTTTGATAGAAGAAAGATTAGTTATATATTAGTTAACAGTATTCAGAATGGGTGAAGAGAAAATACCGAGAATATGTATGGAAGAGGCAATAATATATATGGGTAGTGGATTTGTCTGCCCAAGTATGAATACTTTAGAAAAAATAATAAAACTTTTGGTTTGTTAAACTGCTTGGTGAGTAATTACAAGAAACACACAGAATATATAAATTTGGAGATCAAGAATAAAATCAAGGATAGTTACATCCAATTGGAAAACAATCTGAGTTGGAAAAGCAAAATAAGTAATTGGCTGGGTAAAAATAGAAAAAGAAAATTTGGGCTGGAACCATATTTATCAATAATAAGAGACTCCGACAAAAGAAAATGCTTTACAGGATTCTGTTTTGAGTATCACATATCATAGAAGTTAAAGTGAATATACACCAAGCAGAAGGAACCAAAATGTGGGTGTGGTTTAGGAATAGGTAATAATGTTCATCTACTGATAAGGGGCAGGATTCACAAAAGAGATGCTTTGGGTGCAACTGAGATGTGTCATGGAGTGATTCACACACACAGGGTGAATGTGCCGGCACATCCAACATGTGTTGTGCCAAACAAGAAGCGCCATAGGCACATCATAATGACATGCAGCACATAAACAGGGGGCGGACCCATGAATACACAGTGCAACATGATTCACGATGCAAAACGACGACACAACAACAGAGCAATCCCAGTACAAATACCAAACGCACCATGAAAAGATAAGTATAAAAGAAGCAGACTGAAGTGCAAACCAGCTGCAGGCCATCAGCTGAACAGCAGCACCTGCACATTGACTGAGAGAGGGGGCGAGTGTGTGTGTGAGTGAGAGAGAGAGTGAGCCAGAGAGACAGACTGCACAACACCAGCAGCATGGACCTAGCAATAGTCGTCGTGGTCGGTGTACTCATGAGGATGAGGAGACGGGGAGGCAGAAAGCACCGTAGGCGGCCTGCCCCACAGTGGTACAATGCTAGGCTGTCATTTGAGCAGCTGACAGATGTGGAGACAGTAGGCCGATATTGCCTGAACAGGATTATTCTGTGGCAGGTCTGTGAGCTGTGCCATGATGAAATGCAGGCATCCACCTCACGTGGTCATGCCATCAGGGTGGAGACCAAGGTGACAACAGTTATGTGCCTGCTCACCACGAGAACCTTCCAGAGGCCCACTGGGGACACCACTAGCATCTCACAGGCCTCTACTTCCTAGCTTCTCACACAGTTCCTCACCGCACTGCTGCCTAATGCTTTGGAATACATCCATTTCCCCATCACGCAGGCGGAGTGGACAGAAGACATGCAGGGGTTCTACAGGGTCACATGCATGCCAAGTGTCATAGGGACCACAGACTGCACCCAGGTGGCACATGAGCAATGTGCATCAGGTGTGGGGCACTACCATGGCGGGGCATGTCTGGCAGGGACATACACATCACAAGTGAACAGGGCATGCGAAAGCTGCCAGTGTAGGGATGCAGGACTGCAGGAAGGGGGAGACACAGGCAGCAGTGCATGCCAGGTGCACACACACCAGTGAGGTCATGAGTGGGGACAGGGTGCATGCCACACATGCTACTGATGTACTAACAGACACTCATTCTCCCCCACAGGAGACACGCCATACCCGCTGAGGTCCTGGTTCATCACCTCCTTCCAATGACCCAGAACAGAGGTGGAGGAGTAGTACAACAAGGCACACAGCGTTACATGCACCATTATAGAGCGTGTCTTTGGCATGCTGAAGATGCAGTTCTGGTGTCTGTATAGGTCTGGTGGTGCCCTACAGTACAGCCCTGAGAAGGCCTGTGACATATTCCTGGCCTGTTGTATGCTACACAACATGGCCCTAGGCCATGGAATACCTGTCAAGACTAGTGAGGGTGACAGTTCCAGGGAGGAGGGGGAGGAGGTTGGGAGGGATTGCGCACCACCACAGGGCCATGGCCCAGACACTGCACAGGGCCACCCAGGACCCACAGCTGGCAGCATGGGCCAGGCAATAGCAAAGCAGGCTGGTGGAGGAGAACTTTGGGAACAGCAGGTGAGTGTAGGAGGTATGTATCCTGTAGGTGCACTATGGTGTGGACATGGGCCATGCTGTGCATAGTGGACACTGGACAGTAAACACACACACACACACTGGGCCAGCAACACACCTGTACCACCAGGACCATGGCAGGGATGTCATGGGTCAGTGTGCACTGCAACCGGTGCACAGGCATGGCAGACACTGGACCGCACTCATCATACCCATGATACATGGCACAACAGTGGTGCACACATACACACAGGTGGTACTGCACAGGGAGCCCAAGATGGATCTAGTGGTGCACCAAGGTGGGTGCCTGCCACACACGCCACCCCCGGCACCAGCGGCCAGGCATGTGGGACACACAGGTGGCATGAGCCTCTGCCAATGGAATGGGGACCTGGGCATTACAGGGCAGCACCTCAGCTGCCACAGACACATGGGTGGCCTCTGCAATGACTGGTGGATGCTGTTTTTCTACCACCAGCCACAGGAGGTGTAGCCATCAAACCCTGCAGGGGTACTGCACCGAGGTTGTGAACGTGTGCTCAGTGGTGTTGCCATCCCATGTCCAACATCTGTGCCATGGACACTGGAAGTAGAGGCAAGCAGTGATGCCATCAGCAGCAAGGGGCCCACCTGATGTTGCTGTTGGGGTGTGTGGGATGTGTTGCTGGGTGTCTGACTGGACACCAGATGTCCATGGTGTGCAACAGATGCAGCTGCTGTCTCCGCAGCAGATGCAATCTGCTCCAATGCTGCAGTCATGCCCACCCACATGAGGCGTGTCTCGGTCAACATCTGTGCACACCAAGCAGCCACAGACTCATGCTCTTGGACCATCATGGTTCTGAGGCAGATGCATGGCAATGGCAGCACGGCATGCACAACCAGGTGTGGCACACAGTTACAAGCATGGCAGCCAGGGTACACATGGGTCCAGGCATACTTGAGCTACACGGCTACTTACAGTGCTGTGATCGGGCTACCACCAGTCTGGAAGCCACCTCCCAGGACACCCAACACAGCGGACCTGGTGATGGTAGTGGCCAGTAGCTCCTCATTGTGGCTTAGGTGAACCTTCGTGGGTGGCCCACCCTTGGTCCACCAGAGGGATGCCTCAATGCGGGCCACCTTCTCTTTTTTACCCTCCTTCACCCATCATTCCACTGCTTGCAGCACTCCTGTGTGGTGTGAGTGTAGGACCCCACAGCATTGACATGGAGGCCCAATTCCTCCCAGCCCTCTGCCTGCACCGTCCTGTTGCCACCCCTGCCAGTTGGGACATTCAGCCGCAGGTTGCATGCCTCGATGAGTGCCTGCTCCTCATCCTTTGTAAAGTTAGAACACCGCCAGCTGGTGACACGACTGCCTTCCAACATTGTGGTTTCTGTGGGAGACTGTATACAGACATTAGCCATGCTTGTTGGGGTCCCCTTCTGGCCCAGTCCGACAGGCTGCATGTGGTGTCTGCCATTCCAGCACCTGTCAGCCAGGGACAGTAGAGCATGCATGTGCGTGGCCATGCACAGTGTGCTGTGACTGTGTCTGGTGTGGACAGTGCACACACCACAGATGGCTGCAGGGCTACGGCTGAACCACCTGTGCTGCATGCCAATGGACACATGCACAGCTGTCCATCCTGCACACGCACCATGCACACCACACTGTCAGTGCATCTGCATCGGCCAGCATGCCCCCTATGGTACCGCCTGTGGGACGTCAGTAGGGTGGCCAGGGGTACCTGCACATGGCATGCTGCTGGTGTATATCGACCAGCTGGCCCCAGTCTGTGGCACTGCAACAGTGCTACTATGCCTGAATAGACACTGCTACATGTCTCTGATAGTCCTGTTGCACACCGCTGGTTCCCCCACCCATGGTCTAGGCAAAGACTTCAATATTCATAGTGACATGCAACATTATCTGCAGTTGTACATGTAAGAATAGCTGTGTATTCACCTTCACGGCTGTGTATCCTCTCAGTCGCCTAGTCTCAGTGTGCTGAATTGGGAGCATTTATGGCTCAGGCATGCAAATGAGCTCTGGGCCTTTGTTAATGAGATGCTAAACAGCTGAGATGCCCATGCATGCAGGGTGAGGCTGTGCTGGGTGCATTGTCTGTGAATTGCATAACTGCCCCCAGCTTATCTCAATCTGCATGGTGCATCTGTTGATTTGGCTCATCCGGGTATGGCGCATTTCCCATGCATGCACGTAACATTCGGCTCCTGAGTCAGAATTGGGCACATCCAACGTAGCGCACATCCTAGGCATGCACCTCCCACACTACCCATGGTGCATCCCCACATATGCGCAGCTGTCCTGTCATTGCAAAGCGCATCTGTATGGCTGCTGACCATCGTGTGGTGCACCCTGCTGTGCATTACTCGCCTACCTGCATGATGCTCATTGTCTTTGAGGATGGTATTGTACCCTGATCACACATTGGTCTGGTATGTGGGATGATGTGCTGATGCACCTCACAGCCGCTTTGTGTGACTGCACTTGCCATACATAACATGGCGGTCGCATGCGGATTATGCATGTGTGACCCGGACATGACCCCTGCCATACCTTGGTGGTCCTTACTGTGCATGTGCCACTGTGTTCTGTCAGCCAATTGTGCTTCACACCACTGTGCGTGGTGCACTGCACATGTCCTGCTACTGTACATGGCACATACTGTGTCTCATGCCACACATCCAGTGCATGTTCCACTGAGCTGTAATAAATGGCAATGCCTAGGGCAGGGAGAGTTGGGCCTAGGGCCTTGAACTGGACACAGATAGAGCTGCTTCACCTGGTGGCACTGGTGATGCCTGTGGAGGGGCAGCTGTTTGGCTGTGAGGACCTGCAGATGAACAGGTCACATGTGTGGGCCATCATTGCCCATTGGCTGGTGAGGCACACAGGGGTTCCACGCACTGAGGAACAGTGCAGGCACTGCTACAGTGACCTCCAGTGACAGGACCAGTACCAACTGCTAAGTCTGCATCGTCATGCATGCAGGGGTGCACTGCCATGGCCAGGTAGGTTCTGCACATTCTTTGACTTCTCTGGCACAAGTGGGCTGTGTGTGGCTCTATTCACATGGGGGGGCACACATTGGCCACACACACACACACATATGGCTGTGGCTGCACATGCCCTGTGTTGCCTTGTCCTGTGTTCCACACAGGGTGGGCACTATGCAGTGCTGTTTGTGTGTCCAGGGCACTATCGCATGGGTGGGTGCCACCATGTGTGGTGCATGCACATGGGACAGCACCCTGGGGGTTTGGGCACAGTGTATGTGCACAATTGTGGCCTGCTTATGCAGTCCCCACTGTTGCACCGGTTGGGTACCCCTGCACTGCATGTGCACACTGGCGTTGGGGTTGCGGTTCATGCACTGCTGTGTTGACTCATGGTGCTCTCTGTCTGTTGTGTCTTGTGGGCTGGAAACCAGGCGATGGATTGTATAGGCCACTGAGGTTCATTGGCAGGGCGTTACGGGGGCCAGGCATGGTGCATGTGCAGGAGCAGATGGGTGCTGCACTCTGTGGTATTTGCCTTTCTGGTCATGTGGGCTCTTGTTTGGTGGGGGTGGTGTCTCTGCTAAGGTCCATAGTATGTGTTCTCTGTATCATTGCTGTTGGTCTCCAGTATCATCGTGCTGCGGCTGGAGGAGGTATCTTTGACCATGTGGGGGACTTGGACCAGAGGATCAGTCAGGCTATCCAGGTGCACTACGGCTATTACACTGCACTGTAGGGTGGCTCAGTGCATCCTTCAGTGGCCTCCTATGCCTACTGTCTGCATGTGGGGATGGCACTTAGGGGTGCGCGGCCATGGTAGTGGCCCCCTGCCATGCTGTTGCTGGGCACAGTTGTAACTAGCCCCCTGTTCCTGCCCCCTCCATTCCTCCCCATTGGTCCCACTCACCATCTGATACTGCTGCTGTACATGTTTACTTTGTTTCATTTACCATTTTATAAATCTTTCTACAATCTGCACTTGTGTCCATGTTGTTACACTGTTGCACCTTCCTGTGTGTGTGTACTGTCAAAAGTGTGTTCCATGTCCCCTTCCTCTCATGGCCGTGTGTGCATGCAACATTGTATGGTCTCTGTCTCCCCTTCCATGCCCACCCACTCCATACAGTGCTGCCGTTGCCCATGCCATGTGCATAGCTCACCGTCCAGTGGCTCATGTGCCCCCGATCCCTGCATATACATTGCATGTGGCAAGCCTACATTGCACCACTGCACATTTCCTAGGTTTCCTATGTGCCTGTGTGCTGTTACTGGGATTGGGTTTGTGGCCTGGCTACCTGGCATTGTGGTGCCTCAATGTCTTGCTTGCTGTTCGGCATGCTGCCGCCCCTGTGCCCCCCCTGCACTACCCTGGTGCCGGCCACCTGTGGGGTTGGCCCTGTCCACTGCCCTCCGCAGTGCCATGTGCATCTCCACACTGTTCTGTGCCACACTGTCTGCTGCAGCATGCCTCTTCTGTGTGCCTGCCCCAGCCCCTGTGGGATGTGGCCATGGGCTCAGCTGTTCTTGGGTCTCTGTCCCGGTTCTGTGTCTTTTGTGGCTACTGTTGTGCCACTGCCTCACTGGTGTGTGCCTGTCCCATTAGACCTTTGTCCCTCACTCCTATGTACGGGCACATTGCCCGTGTGGCTCCTTCTTGCCTTGCTGAATTGCTCCTATTGCACTGTGTTGCCCCTCGTGTGGCTCAGTGCATCCAGCTAGTGCTGGTGCATCTCCACTGGTGCCCTGCCATTTCTGGGCAATTCACAGTGGGGTTTGTGCATGGTGCATCCCATGATGCATGCCTGTGTGGCTCAGTGCATCCAGCTTGTGCTGGCACATCTCCGTTTGTGCCCTGCCGTTTCTGGGCACTTCACTGTGGGACTGCGCACGGTGCATCTAGTGGTGCATGCCTGTGTGGATCGCTTAGTTTCTGGTTGAAGCATCCTGTTTGCACCGGCGCATCTCAGTTGCACTCAGCACATCTCTTGTGAATCCTGCCCTATGTGTCCTCTGTATGAATTTCAATGTATGTCATACTTAGGAAACATATTAAGTAAGCTGGATATGGAATCTCGGTATCAAGCAAACTATCTATTGAAATCAACTAATGAAGAAGTTTTGAAACGAGTAGCTAATTTTTGTAAAAATCTAGAACAAAAAAATACATTTAACATTGGTGGAAAGTTTGAGGACTGTTACAAAAACAGGACGAGGGGATTTGTGCAATAGGACAGAAAGTAATCTTTGAAGGGATCTTGGGGAAGTATTAAATATTTATTGTTTTAGGGGTTTTATTTTATATTTTTATGTATAAAAGGAGTACTGTTGATTTGAATTGCAATGTGTTTGTTGAGTAACATTTGTTATGACAATACTGACACAATAAAATTGAGCTGAACTGCTTCTGTACCGATGTATTGCCTCCATTTCTAGATATTTTCTATGACCTGCTGGGCCCTATCCAGTAATGTACCTGCTTCTGTACTACTTTATCTGCCCAATGTTAGGTACTTAGGTATTATGCCTCCTTATTCCATCCTCCCCCCACCAGATCACACCTGGAAACGAGCCTCAGCTCAGTGTGCCTCCCCTGGTTACCAAGCTTCAAATAAGTAAATATAAACAGAAATTGCCTGCAGATAATTACAAAAGGCCCATCTAGTCTGCCCATAAAGAGCATGCTACCTATGTCATTGACCTACCATGTTGAGGGGCTTTAGCCATGATGCCCACTCTGAGTCCTGTCACTCGTTTCCTAGCTTCTCCTCTTGGAAATATCAGCCTTCAACACTGTAACATTCACAGCCATTCATGAACCTGTCTATAGTCTCTCCCCCACCACTAACACAGACTATCTGTTCCAAAGGGTACTCCACCCCCAAACTCTTCCCCTCACACCCTACCTTCACATCCCTAGTTTCTCCTCTTGGAATTATCAGCCCACTATACTGTACCAGTCCCATCTCATCATGAACATGTTTATAGTCCCTCCTGCACCACTTATAGAGGCAATCTGTTCCACTAGTACCCCAGCTCTGAACCCTGACCCTCACACCCTACCTTCACATCCCTAGTTTCTTCTCTTGGAATTATCAGCCCACTATTCTGTAACTGTCCCAGCCATTCATGAACATGTTTCTAGTCCCTCCCACATGACTTATACAGGCAATCTGTTCCACTAGTACCTCACCCCGGAACCCTCTCCCTCTCACCCTATCTACACATCCATAATTTATCCTCTTGGATATATCAGCCATCTATACTGTACCTGCCCCTGCCATTCAAGAAGCTGTTTTTAGTCCCTCCACCACCACTTACACAGGCAATCTGTTCCACTACTACCCTGCCCTCAAACTCTAACCCTACCTCTCACATCCCTCGTTTCCCCCTCTTGAAATGATCAGCCCTCTATACTGTACTAGTTCCAGCCATTCATGAACCCATTTATAGTTCCTCCATCACAACTTACACACGCAATCTGTTCCATATGTACTCCACCCCAAACCCTCCCCCTCTCCCCACATCCCTAGCTTCTTCACTCGGAATTGTCAGCACTTTGTGCTTTAATGGTCCCAGCTGTCAGGAATGTGTTTATAGTCCCTCTGCTACCACCTACCCCAGCAATATGTTCCATGGGTACTCCACCCCTGACCCTGACGCCCTACCTCCACATCCCAAGGTTCTCCTCTTGGAATTATCGGACTTCTGTACTGTACCTGTCCCAGCAATTCATGAAGCTGTTTCTAGTCCCTCACCCACCACTTACACAGGCAATCTGTTCCATCGGTACCCCACCTCCAAACCCTCTGCCTCTCCACCTTCCCCCACATCTTGAACTTCTTCTCTAGGAATTATCAGCTCTCTGTACTGTACTGGTCCCAGCCATTCATTAACCTGTTTATAGTACCTTGCTGATCACTTACCCAGGCAGTCTGTTCCATGATTACACCATCCTCTCTGTAATGAACAGATTCGCGCTTAAAGATATGGCCCTTAAAACACATCCCCCACACCACCTCTGACTTGAAGGTCAGCATGCCTGGACCCCTTAGTCTTCTGCATGCAAAGGAATAACATTTCAAACCAGCACTTCCACTTTTAGTTCTCACTGAGCTTTATCTAGTCCCTGCCCAATCACTTATGATAGGATGAGTCCCCAAATGAGCCCTTCTCAGCCTGCTCAAACTTCCTTCCCACTCAGTTGCAATGTGCTCAACAATCAATCAATCAATCAATCAATCAAAATCTTTATTTATTCAGGCGAACATCATTGAGCATAGCTCATTTACAAGATGGACCTGAGTGGTCATAACAAAAAAGGTTACAGAGTGTATACAAAAACATGATATTGAAATAGCACAAATACAGACATTTATGAGTGAGATAGATGTACAATTATTTACATATATACAAGGCAAAGGACAGTAAACCAAAACCTATTAAAGTTGAGAAACAAACAGTCTGGTGGGGATAAGGCTTGGATAATGGTACATGGGTGGGCATATATGTTTGAGGTTTGATGTGGAAAGGACCAGAGCAATGATAGAAGAATAGGAGGAGATTTAGAAGGGGGTGAGGGAGGAGAGGGTGTGGGGGGGGATGTGGGAGGACTAGGCCTTGTGGAAGCAAAAAAAACAGTGAAGTTAGCCCTCCTCAAATGAGCTGTTGAAACACTTACACCTCTTATGTATGACAACTTTGGATGTGAGGATCAGCACAGTCAGACCCCACTGTCACCAAGGTACAAAGGATTCAAATACAGTATAGGCAATAGTCAAGTTTGTGTAACGCAAGGCAACTCCAGCAGCTCCTGTACTAACAAAGTGATGAGCCTGGCCATTTATTATGTTTGCTGCAGAATGTGAGGTAACTCCAGCAGTTACTGTACTGACAAAGTGATGAGCCAGGCCATTTATTATGTTTGCTGCAGAATGTGAGGTAACTCCAGCAGTTACTGTACTGACAAAGTGATGAGCCTGGCCATTTATTATGTTTGCTGCGGAATGTGATGTAACTCCAGCAGTTACTGTATTGACAAAGTGATGAGCCTCTCCATTTACTATTTTTGCTGCAGAATGCGAGGTACTTTCAGCAGTTACTGTACTGACAAAGTGATGAGCCTGGCCATTTATTATGTTTGCTGCAGAATGTGAGGTAACTCCAGCAGTTACTGTATTGACAAAGTGATGAGTCTGGCCATCTATTATGTTTGCTGCAGAATGTGAGGTAACTCCAGCAGTTACTGTACTGACAAAGTGATAAGCCTGGTCATTTATTATGCTTGCTGCAGAATGTGAGGTAACTCCAGCAGCTATTGTACTGACAAAGTGATGAGCCTGGTCATTTATTATGTTTGCTGCAGAAGGTGAGGTAACTCCAGCAGCTATTGTACTGACAAAGTGATGAGCCTGGTCATTTATTATGTTTGCTGCAGAAGGTGAGGTAACTCCAGCAGCTATTGTACTGACAAAGTGATGAGCCTGGCCATTTATTGTGTTTGTCGCAGAATGCGAGGTAACTCCTGCAGTTATTGTACTGACAAAGTGATGAGCCTGGCCATTTATTGTGTTTGCTGCAGAATGCGAGGTAACTCCTGCAGTTATTGCACTGACAAAGTGATGAGCCTGGCCATTTATTATGTTTGCTGCAGAATGCGCGGTAACTCCAGCAGTTACTGTACTGACAAAGTGATGAGTCTGGCCATTTATTGTGTTTGCTGCAGAATGTGAGGTAACTCCAGCAGTTACTGTATTGACAAAATGATGAGCCTGGCCATCTAGTATGTTTGCTGCAGAATGTGAGGTAACTCCAGCAGTTACTGTACTGACAAAGTGATAAGCCTGGCCATTTATTATGTTTGCTGCAGAATGCGAGGTAACTCCTGCAGTCATTGTACTGACAAAGTGATGAGCCTGGCCATTTATTATGTTTGCTGCAGAATGCGAGGTAACTCCTGCAGTTATTGCACTGACAAAGTGATGAGCCTGGCCATTTATTATGTTTGCTGCAGAATGCGCGGTAACTCCAGCAGTTACTGTACTGACAAAGTGATGAGTCTGGCCATTTATTGTGTTTGCTGCAGAATGTGAGGTAACTCCAGCAGTTACTGTATTGACAAAATGATGAGCCTGGCCATCTAGTATGTTTGCTGCAGAATGTGAGGTAACTCCTGCAGTTACTGTACTGACAAAGTGATGAGCCTGGCCATTTATTATGTTTGCTGCAGAATGCGAGGTAACTCCAGCAGTCATTGTACTGACAAAGTGATGAGCCTGGCCATTTATTATGTTTGCTGCAGAATGCGAGGTAACTCCAGCAGTTACTGTACTGACAAAGTGATGAGCCTGGCCATTTATTGTGTTTGCTGCAGAATGCGAGGTAACTCCTGCAGTTACTGTGCTGACAAAGTGATGAGCCTGGCCATCTATTGTGTTTGCTGCAGAATGCGAGGTAACTCCTGCAGTTACTGTGCTGACAAAGTGATGAGCCTGGCCATTTATTGTGTTTGCTACGGAATGTGAGGTAACTCCTGCAGTTACTGTGCTGACAAAGTGATGAGCCTGGCCATTTATTACGTTTGCTGCAGAATGTGAGGTAACTCCAGCAGTTATTGTACTGACAAAGTGATGAGCCTGGCCATTTATTATGTTTGCTGCAGAATGTGAGGTAACTCCAGCTGCTATTGTACTGACGAAGTGATGAGCCTGGCCATTTATTATGTTTGCTGCAGAATGTGAGGTAACTCCAGCTGCTATTGTATTGACGAAGTGATGAGCCTGGCCATTTATTATGTTTGCTGCAGAATGCGAGGTAACTCCAGCTGCTATTGTACTAACAAAGTGATGAGCCTGGCAATTTATTATGCTTGCTTGCTGAATGCAGCAGCTAAATATATTTTGGTATTGTCAAAAAAAGCACATTCTAGAAGTGTCTCGGGCTGTGAGCCAATGATATTACTGGAAATGAGCCTATAGCCAATGATGCTGAACCTTTTGGATGATATCAGAGGTGCTCAGCAAGTACGGTTTGCAAAGGGATAGCACAGAATCATTCACTGTGCTGTACTTTGCCATTCTGAATTCTAATTTATTTTATTTATTTATTGAAAGATATTGGAATTACAATCCTTTGAGTCATATACTCCTTTGCAAAGGCTCCACATCAGTAAAAACATACACTAAGTATCACAAACTTATACATCTGGCACAGTACAAGCTTAAACATTTGGCACAATTGTTATACATTTGGCACTGTACAAACTTAAACATTGATAGAGGATTTAAACATTTGGTACCACATATCATGAAGGGTTACATCATCTGGGATCTTAAAAATAGGTCCCGGGTCAAAGCTTTTGTTCATTTGACAGTACTTCAGTTTCGGAGTGTCTTACAAAAAATAGGCCCAGAGTCAAGATAAGATTAAAGTCCTCGAAAACGGCCATTACGGAAGGTACGGGACTCGGAGCATCAGACTGCAGACGAGACTTTATTTTTTTTAATTTGGCACCTTTTTCAAGCAGTGCTATAATTTAAATAAGGGAGCTTCTTGTTTAAGCTCCTACGTGCTTGATTTTTTTGCCCATCCACCCCTTCCCCACCCCTTCCTTAATTAAATACTCTGTGGCTCCGCCCCTGCTCTTCTCTGACTGGCCTCTTTACTAGTAGGGAAGTAGCTGAGTGTCTGTCTACCAACTTTATTCCTTATGAACTCACATTACCCATTGACAACCATGGGCCTCATCCTAAGACCAAATCTATCAGTCCCTCTACTGTCCTAGCAGTCTTTATTCCCCACCTTTGTCCATCACCATCTTCAACTGCTAATAACCCTGAGGTTTTACCCACCCCTCTATACACCCTCCCACCCACTGAAGTTCTTCCTACCCCTCTATCCACTCTCCCACCCCCACCCTGTCCATCACCATCACCTTCCCCCCACCCCACCCTTCCCAGCTCCATCTAAATCTGGTTTCCCACAACACACCATTGCCAATGCTTTACCATGCTATCCCCACCATATGTGCTCAGCCCATCCCATGCTAACTTCCTGTTAGCTCAACTTACTACCGCCATGGCTCACACAAACTATGTATGTCCTCTCTCCTCAGGTTTGTCTCCCTGCTCCTAGTCCTATCTGGCAACATTCATCCCAACCCTGGCCCGTCTCCTCCCTGCCAAACTCAGACCCTCCCTACATCGGGGCTACGCATAGCCTCTATGAACATCTGTAGCCTCTTAAAAAAGCGCTGCCCTCCTTTTCTGGATGGCACAACATCAGCCTGGCATTCTGGCAATAGTGGAAACCTGGCTGTCTAAATCTACCCCGGACTCTGCAGTCGCTCTCCCTGCCTACTCCCTTTTAAGGGAAGATAGAGTTGGTAAACGTGGGGGGCGGCTGCGCCATCTATATGCATGACTGCTTAATGGGCAACGCTCTACCAATTCCCAAGCTCGACCACAGTACCCAAGCCATCTCACTTAGAATCACCCCAGACCCCTCCAGGGCCCCTCTGACTATCTTGGTAGCCTACATTCCCCCACAGAAACAAACCCAAGCAATCCAATCCCTAACTGACTACCTGTCCAGCCTCCTGCATAAGGGTGAGCAGATACTAGTGGGTGACCTCAACACCAACTGCCTTGCCAGTTCATCTGCTCTTGCCAAGAATGTTTTTGCAGCCCTGGACCTAACATAGCTGGTAACCCAGCCTAACTGTCTGAACCCATCCAACGGCTCTTACACATTACTGGACATTATCCTTGCCAACCGCCCGCACAGAATTGTGGACATCGTTGTCCATCCAAACTCCCTGAGTGATCACTTGCCAGTAACTTTCATGTGGTCCTGCAGTCTACCAAAACCTGTGCCCAGCATGGTCTCCCGCTGACTTATCCCCTCAGGTAACCTCACTAGGCTTAAGCAGCACCTTGCCCAGTGGGACTGGTCACCAATCAACCAGGCCCCTAGTATTGATGAAGCACTCGACTACTTTACCCACTCCTTCAATAAGGCCTGTGACATCTTTACCCCGATGGTCAAAACCCGGGACTAAGCAACATAGTGCACCATGGATCACAACAACACTGCTCAAACAGCTCCACCACAGAGACAATCTCTGGCATAGAGCCAATTCCTCAGGCAAGCCTGGGGACAGGCAGTCCTACAATGCTGAGCGCAACCGATGTACGTGGGCCACTCGTTAAGCTAAAGCAGAGTACTACAGATCCACACTAGCCTCCTCCTGAGGGTCTACCCGGAACTTCTGGGACAACATAAAGGAGCTAAATAGAAAGTCTCACTCCCCGCTCCCGTCTCTACTCAACTTTAATGGAACCGCTATCACTACCCCGCTAATACTGCAAACTGCCTAAACACCGCCTTCTCAGATCTCAGAACAGTTCTCCCTAGTAAGTTCTTCAACCCTACCTCCCCCCCCAGCCACAGCCCTCCCTCTCCCACCTTTTCTACCTGAGGACCATCTCACCACAAAACTCTTGGCACTATCCAACAAAAGCCCTCAGTGTTACCAGCCTTTCCTCTAACCCCCCTGGATACTAGGATCCTACGGCAGGTCCTTGACGTAGTACTTAACCCCCTGACTGATTTACTCAACCGCTCCCTCTGCCTGGGCCAATTCCCTTTAGCTTGGAAAAAGGCTGTTATCATCCCCATCTTCAAAAGTGGTGACACCTCCTCTCCTGGAAGCGATCGGCCAATCTCTATTCTTCCTCCTCTCTCTAAAGCCCTGGAAAAAAATAGTGGCAGACCAATTATCTGAATATCTTGCCTCCCACAATCTCCTATGCAGAGAGCAGCATGGCTTCCGTCCAGGTCATAGTACGACCACTGGTCTCGTGGAGTTCTCTAACTTCCTTCATGAAACCCTTGACAAAGGCCACCTTGCAGGGGGCTGTCTACATCAACCTCTCCAAGGCCTTTAATATGGTCTGTCACCCACTCCTACTGGACACTTTTCTTCAACTAGGCTTTTCCCAAGGCCCACTGGACTGGATCTCTAGCTATCTCTCTTCAAGGTCCCAGTGTGTCAAAATAAACAGCACCCTCTCCAGCACCCGCCTCATCTGCTCCGGGGTCCCACAGGGCTCCATCCTGGGCCCTCTTCTTTTTAGTCTCTATGTAAATGCCCTACCCAAATCCTGCTCCAGCAAGATCCTGCTATATGCAGATGATGCGGTTCTCCTCTCCACCCACCTTGACCCCTCCTCTCTTCAGGCCTCCCTCCAGCACTCTTTTAGTCAGATTGGAAACTGGTTCAATGACCGCAGGCTGGTCATTAACATTAAAAAAACAAAAGCCATGTTGTTTGCCCATCATCAAAATAAGGCAAAAAGCTTGCCCCTCCATATACTACCCAGCTCACTCCACCCACTAGAACAAGTTAGCAGCTACAAATACCTGGGCATCACCTTCGACTCTGCCCTCTCCTTTCACTCGCATACTGACCTGCTCACCTCAGCAATTAACATGCACATAGGCCTTCTCTACCATCATAAGGACTGCCTTCCACTGGATGCCCTCAGATTGGCTGTCTCCTCCTCTGTCCTGTCTCTTGTAGGCTACAGCCTCCCTGTCTACATTGCTGTTGATGCCACTGCCCTCAGGAGAATCCAACTATCCCTAAAGAAAGCCTTTAGGCTCCTCACTGGTGCAGACAAATGGACTCATGTATGCACTCTATACTCGCTGTCCAGCATACTCTACCTAGAAGAGCAGTTACAATATCAGAACTGCCTCCTGGTTAAAAAAAATACTTTTAGGTCTCTCCCCCCGAGAGGTGTCCACCTCCCTCCACCCTGCTTCCCCCTCTGCCTCTACCCTTGGTTCCACTAAGGCCGATCTCAGAGTCCCGAGGGTGTGGACATAACTTGCCCAGAGATCCTTTTGTTACAGGGCACCACACTTGTTCAACGCCTTCCCCTCCTCGATCTCCTCACTCACTAAAATAGGTCATTTTAAGGCAGCTCTCAAGAGCCTTATTTTCTCCACCTGCAGCTGCAAATGCACTCCACAATCGGGATCCTAGCCCATAGGTGCCCCACTCACTCCCCAGTCCCTTTTCTAGACTGTTGACGACAATCGTCTTATCTCAGGCTGCAATTCTGAATTTACTGTATTTGTCTGTGGAGCCTAGCTTTCGCACTACATAGACCTCTGTACTGCTACTGTAAACTGTAACTCCTATCTGGGCACTAGATGGCTCAGGATTCTATGTTGTTTGTTCTGACACCTGCAAATATATGAATACTGATTGCTATTCACAGTTTGGTATGTAACAAAAAACTTCTGTAACCTCCTGTCTATCATACTGCATTTGTGTTGCTGTCTATGTGTTGAATCCACTGGAACTGATGTGGAGCCTTTGGAAACGAGTCCTTGACTCAAAGGGTTGTAATTCTGATATGTATAATAAATAAATAAGTGAGAATTAGGATCCTAGCTTAGGGAAAGAGTAGAAAGTCCCTATGCTGGGGTGGGGGGGGCATATTTGTAGCACTGGAATCTGGTTGTAAAGTTATTTACAGTCACATGTTGCCAAGTTGAGGAGTATCTTAAGACCAACTTTAAATTGCCCCAAACTGGACGTAAGGGAAATTGTGGATGGTAGGTTGTTTGGCCACAAAGGGGCACGATAACGGAAATACCATTTCCCAAGGAAGGTTCTACAGTGTGGTACTAGTATGGGGGTGTTTGCAGAGTGTCTTGGTGTCCTCCTGAATGAGGCTCTCTGAATAAGAAGGAGGAGGCCTATTGGAGCTTGTTTGTGTAGTATCTTTTTTGCTAGAAGGCAGGTGTGATACTTCACCCTATCTTGGAAGTTTAGCCAGCCATAAGTTTGTATAGCTCACAAGTATGGGTTAGCCTGTTACAATTAGAGACCAGGTGGCAGGCTTTATTGAGGGTGAGGTAGATGCTGCACAGGGCAGTATGATCAGCAGACCCATAAAATACTATGCCATAGTCCACCAGGGGTAGTATTGAGGAGGACACTGCTAGATGCATTGCCTGTGGGGGAATGCAGTGCCTATGTCTGTATAGGATCCCTAACCTGGCATTGACAGAGGAGGATACTTGTTGGATGTGAGTGTGATAGGTAAGGGAGGTGTCCAACATGACACCCAGGTATTTGAAACTGTAGACCTGTTCCAGAGCAATGACCACAGGAGTTTGTGATGATTAGCGGCATATTACAGAGCGGGTTTTGGTGGTGGGTGAAGATCATAGCTTTTGTCTTATTATAGTTAAGTATTAGGCGGTGTTCAGGGAACCAGGTTTCAAGTGCACCAAAGAAGGTCTGCAGGGCAGCTTGTAGTGTGTTGAGATGATGAAGTTTCCAAAAGGCACACTTTTTGTGCACAAATGTCCCACCTGACGATGTTCCATGTCCCTCTCTTCCCTCTCCCAATATCAATGAAAACAGTAAGGTATTTCTGAAAGCCAACAATCCACATTATTGAAAAGAAAACAAAATACCTCCATGCTCCCACAGAAACGTAAGACTTGACATCAGATAAGGACCACTTGGCCCACCCAGTCTGGCCATTTCCCTACCTATTGGATAAGCTGCAGATTCTAGTTAACCAACAGCCTACTTCCTCCTAACCCCCACTATACTTGCCTTATGGCTGTCCCATGCATTCTTGAATTCCCCCACTGTTTTTGACCTGATAACCTGCTCAGGAAGGCAGTTCCATGCGTTCACCACTCTCTCAGTGAAAAAATATTTCCTCACATTGCCCCTGAGCCATCCTCCCAATATCTTTAAATTGAGCCCCCTTGTTCTTGCACATCTCTGTTTCTGAAAGATGCTCCCATCTTGGACTTTGTTGAGTTCCCTGAGGTAGTTGAAGGTTTCTATCATGTCCCCCCTCTCCCTCCTTTCGTCAAGGGTATACATATTAAGCTCTCTCAGTCTCTCTTCATATAGTTTTTGTTGCAGACCCTGCACCATTTTAATTGCCCTCCTCTGGACGGCCTCCACCCTGTCTATGTCTTTGCGGAGATGGGGTCTCCAGAACTGCACACAGTACTCCAGATGGGTTTTCACCAACTGTCTGTACAAAGGGATAACAACTTCCTGTTTTCTTCTGGTGATGCCTCTCCCTATGCATCCCAGTATCCGCCCAGCTCTCCTTACTGCCTTCTTGCATTGCTTCCCTACCTTAAAGTCAGCTAATATGACTACTCCCAGGTCCCTTTCCATTTTTGTTGTTGTCAGTTTAGTACTCTCCACCCCCCCCCACCATTGTGTACTCTTCACCTGAGTTTTTGTTTCCCAGGTACATTACTTTGCATTTCTTTGCATTGAATCTAAGCTGCCTACTTTTGACCAATCCTCAAACCTTGCCAAGTCTCTTCTCATCCTTTCCAGACCCCCTTGTGTATCAACTCTGTTGCAGATCTTTGTGTCATCTGCAAAGAGACATACTTTCCCTTCCAGTCCCTCTGCAGTGTCTCCTATAAAGACATTACAGAGGGCTGGTCCCAGTACTGAACCCTGCGGTACCCCACTAGTAACCCCACTTTCTTTTGAGTGAATTCCATTTACTATTACCCTCTGCGTCCTGTTGTGCAGCCAATTTGTTACCCAGGCTGCCACCCTGGGACCCACACCAAGGCTAGCTAACTTGTATATTAATCTTTTGTGTGGGACTGTGTCAAATGCCTTGCTAAAGTCTAGGTAGGCCATATCCACAGCCCCTCCCTTGTTTACTACTTTGTTCACCCAGTCAAAGAAATTGATAACATTTATCTGACATGACCTTCCTGCTATGCATCCATGCTGCCTTGGGTCCTGTGCCCCACTGGCCTCTAGGTACTCAACAACTCTTTCTTTCAGAAGTGATTCCATAATTTTTCCTACCAGAGGTCAAACTAACAGGTCTGTAGTTTCTTGCCTCTGCTTTGCTCCCACTTCTGTAAAGGAGAATCACATCCCCCCCTCCAGTCCTCACATACCTCCCCATCCTCCCATGATTTGTTAAAAAGGGTAGTCAGTGGTGTCACTAGAACTGCTCTTAGTTCTTTTAGAATTCTGGGGTGAATCCCATCAGGTCCCATTGCTTTCTCCATCTGAAGTTTTAGGAGTTCTTTCAGGACCCTTTCTTCTGTGGATGGACTGGTGTCAACCCCCTTGCCCAGTGGATCTACTGTTTGGTCTTCTTCTTTCATGAATACTGAGCAAAAGTATTCACTCAGTATCTTTGCCTTTTCACTGTCACTCTCTGCCCATTTCCCCTCCTCTTTATTAAGCTTCACTATCCCTCCCTTGATCTTCCTTCCCTCCCTGATGTACCTATAAAAGGTTTTATCCCCCTTCTTAACTGAGTTGGCTATCTTTTCCTCGATTTGGGCCCTCACTATTCTGACTGCCTTCTGTTTTAACTGATAACAGTTCTCTGTCCTGCTCTTTCTGTGATTCCTTATACTTCCTGAATGCTATCTTTTTCTCCCTAACCTTCCCTGCCACCTCTTTTGAGAACCATAGTGTTTTTTTACTCAGTTTTGTTTCCTTTATTTGCTTCACACAAAGGCTTGTTGCCTCTATGATGGCAGTTCTGATTTTTCTCCATTGTCCTTCCACCCCTCCTTTCTGCCCATTTGCTAGTGCATTCCTTAGGTACTCACCCATTCTGCCAAAGTCAGCCCTTCTAAACTCTAGTATCCTCATTTTTGTATGGCTGGACTCCACAGTTGTGTTTATTGTGAAACACATTGTGTGGTGGTCGCTTGTTCCCAGATGACTACCCACTTCTAAAGCTGTGATCCTCTCTCTGTTTGAGAGCACCAGGTCCAAGACTGCTCCCCCCGAGTGGGTTCCACCACTAGCTGTCTGAGGCATGCTCCCTGTAGGGCACTGAGAATGGCCCTGCTCCTGGATGTGGCTGCAGTAAATGTGTTCCAGTTATCATCTGATACATTCAGGTCCCCATCAACAATATCTCCCCTTTTTCTGAAATTCTGAGAATGCCTTCTATCATTTACTTGTCCATTTCCTCCTCCTGAGATGTGGATCTGTATACAACCCCTGTGCAGATCGTGGTGCCACTCCCTGTCTCCAAGTTGACCCATAGTGCCTCCTCTCCTCCCCATTTACCCTCACCAAGCCCTCCCAGCCTGATCCCAGATTCTTAAAAATATCTCTCCATTAACAGATCACCAAACCCTTCCAGGCTGCTCCCCATTTGTGAAAAATACCTGCCAGCTATCAGCTTTCAAAACCCTTCCAGCCTGATCTTTGTTTGTAACAAAAGAACATCCCATACCCTGCTTACCAAACCTTCCAGGCCTGATCTCCGGTTGTGACAAAAAAAATCCTTCCACTCCCAGCTCAATAAACCCACTCAGCTGGATCCCCAATTTTGACAAAAATACCTCTTTGCTAACAGCTCACTAAGCCATTCAAGCCCAATCTCCATTTGTGACTAAAATACCTCCCCACTCCTAGCTTGCCAAGCCCTTGCAGCCCGATTCCAGTTTGAGAAAAATACTGCCTACAAGAGACCAGTTTGTGAAAAATACCTCCTAACTCCTCTCACCAAACCCTCACAATCCAATCCGAGTCTGTGAAAAATAACTCCTCATTCCCAGCTCCCCAAACCTACTAACCCTGAGCCATTTGCAACTGCTCCCACAGACTCCCACCATTCTCAAAACACCCTTGGGAATCATGGCATATTGGATTCATCCGAGAAACTTCTTACACCAATCTGTTAAAAAGCAGTGCTCTACAGTTCTGACTTACCATTTCTGGGCGATGCTGGGCTGGAATCATCCTGTGTCCATCCTTGGCTTCAAATAATGTGGAGCTGTGCAAATCCCCCCTCCCCCCAAGAATGCATCAGAGTCTACTTCCTGAATGAAATAAGTGCAGGATACAGTTTAAGTATGAGTAAAATAAGATGCTGTTGAAGAAATGATGAATTTCCCAGATAATCACTCAGAATGCTCATGTTAGTCAAAGATTAGTTCAACCTTTTTAGCCAAAGTTAATGTTTTGGGACAGTCTGGAAATGTTTTAAAATGCCTTTGACAATCTGCAATGTTCAGTGCCTGGGTTCTGACAACTTCCATTGAAGGCAGACAAAGAACCACCTCTCAGTCTGGAAGTGGAGTATAAGACAATTCTTTTGTTGCGGCAAGATCTCTCCACTGGGTCTATATATTTGGGGGTTGAGGGATATCTATTCCCTTTGTATGCATGTCTGATTGATCTTCTGCCACCAGTGGTACAGTATGGTGCTGTCTGTATAGTGGACTCTGAATTTTACAGGGAAAGGTGTCTGGAATTTAATACACACCTGTCTGACAGCACACAGATGGAGGAGTAGCAGTGTAGTCCTGATCAGCCTAGATCCTTTGCTCCCCCACTGCACCACTTTCTTGCACCAGGCTGCCAACAGAACTTTTTCTTTAGTTGTACAATGAAGGAACCTCATAATGACTGAGCAAGGTCTTTCTCCTGGGGTTGACATGGGAAATGGGGCCACTCACTCTATGCAAACATTCAATATGTAGTAGCTCATCTGAGGGAAGGTCCTGCAAGCCAAAGATGGACTTTTCAACAAACTCTGAAGTGTGCTGCCTTTCTGCATCCTCAAGATGGTAACACAACGTGGGAACTGACAGCATCCTGAAAAGGGCCCCGGACTACTACCACTGATGGGGTAAAACCCACTGATGGAGGCCACAGACTGTCCATAGTAGGTACAGCAGAACCTGCCCCTGACCTTGCTATCTCATTGATGATCAGGTGGGGCAGTAGTTGTCACTGCCAGAGATAACAGGGAATGACTCTCCTTTAACAGACACCCCAAGTTCACTGGTGAAGGAGGAGCCTTGTCCCCAACTAGTGGTGATTCAACAACTTTTCTATGTTTGTATTCTTTTATTTTGATGATCATGTAGATGAAAAGTTTGACAAATGCTGGGAAGACTTCCTGGCAGTAGCTGTTATGTGAGAAGTCGGATAGGAGACCACAGCCTTATCAGCAGCTTTCATGACTGTGACAGTGATGAAGCCTTTAAGAGCCTTCTTTTGGTATCTCCTTGTGGCCAGGTTAAATCTCTGGCAGAGATCACAAGTCCTCACATTGTGAGACATGCCTAAATGTCAAAACACAAACCATGTGAATGTCATTCTTGTAAATGGAAGTGCAAGAGCTAAATAAAAGTTCTTTCGATGGTGACATAAATTGACAAAAAGAAGTTGAACAAAGTAAAGTCAAGAATCACCAGTGCTGTTTCCCTGCAGGTGTGATGAGTGGTCAAAAGCAGGAAAATGGGGGACATGATAGATACATAGAAGTAGCTCCATGGATTAATGGGGTAACTTGGAGCAAACTAAAAAAAAAAAACATCAACACGTACACAAGGGAGAATCCTCTGAAGCTGGCTGGAATAAAATTTAGGAGGGATGTCCAAAAATACTTTCTCAAGGAAAAGTGGTGAACAGATGGAACAAATTCCCCAAAGAGACAGTATGCACAAAAACAGTGGGGATTCAAACTGGGGTGGAACAGGAACAGTGTGAGATCAGCGGATGATATGGATGTTAGTTAAAAAAAGGAAGGATATGACAAACACTCAAGTACTTGGTAGGGTTCAGCAGACTGGATAGGTTAAATGGCCTTTTTCTGCCATCACATTCAATGTTTCTATATGTTACAATAGTGTAGGGAGGGGGGCACTGCTGGTAATGGACTGCACAGCCTGAACGGCCTTTTTCTGTCACCACATTCAATGTTTCTAAATGTTACAATAGTGTAGGGAGGGGGACACTGCTGGTAACAGACTGGACATGCTAATGGACTTTTTCTGTCACCACATTCAATGCCTCTATATGTTACAGTAGCGTAGGAAGGGGGACACTGCTGGTAATAGACTGGACATGCTGATTGGCCTTTTTCTGTCCCCACATTCAATGCTTCTATATATTACAGTAGTGTAGGGAGGGGGACACTGCTGGTAACAGACTGGACAGGCTGATTGGCCTTTTTCTGTCCCCACATTCAATGCTTCTATATGTTACAGTAGCGTAGGGAGGAGGACACTGCTGGTAACAGACTGGACAGGCTGAATGGCCTTTTTCTGCTGCCACATTCAATGCTTCTATATGTTACAGTAGTGTAGGGAGGAGGACAGTGCTGGTAACAGACCGGACAGGCTGAATGGCCTTTTTCTGTCACCACATTCAACGCTTCTATATGTTACAGTAGTGCAGGGAAGAGGACACTGCTGGTAACAGACTGGACAGCCTGAATGGCCTTTTTCTGCCACCACATTCAATGCTTCTATATGTTACAGTAGTGTAGGGAGGAGGACACCACTGGTAACAGACTGAATGCCCCTTTTCTGCCACCATTTTCAATGCTTCTATATGTTTCATTAGCATAGGGAGGAGGACACTGCTGGTATCAGGAAGGCAGGTTTCATTAGTAAGGTAGGATAAGAGCTGCTACAGCATACTCAGTGTGTATCAGAAAGTGAGCTCATTATCTAGCCAGACGCCGAGGTACTTTACTATATCTACCATTTCCAACTGGGCATTAACAGAGGAAGAGATCTGCAAGACTTTATTTCTATCTGTGCCCAATTTTCTGTGTCCAAATGGCACGGTCTGAGTTTTTTCCATTGAGATAAAAATAATTTATTGATTTACTAACATCTTTGCAACACTACATAGTTTGTCACTTCCTAACCTCCGCTACAGCTGAAACCTTTTTCTGCTTGGCTTCTCCTCTCATGTTGACAGTATTTCAAAGTAGAGTTTTTCTGTAGTTTAAAATACTATGCTGTGCCTCGAACATTTTAATGGAATTTTATATTTACATGCAGTAATTGATTGATTCACTATCATCTTTAAAACACTGCTTGGGTCATCATCACATCCAAGATTCAAATACAGTCCATTCACTCCTCAGTGCACTTTTCATGTCTCTCCTCTCTGTCTCTCCTCTCTGAATGATCAACTGTTTATAATGCAGAAGAAGCCAGAAGGTGAAGGAAGGAAACATATTCAATTCAGTGCTTCAGAGTAACTGGTAACTGGTATTTTTCTTTTAAACTTAGATTGTAGGCTTGTAGTGACACTATACTTTCTTTCTGTGTTGTCTTTACTTATAATTGTTTTTGGGCTGTTGAAAATTTAAAAAATAGTGGTGGTGTAATTCTGTGCTGTCTTTAATTGCTGCAAATTTTCGCCCCCACCCCTTCCCCAACTCTTAATTATATGCCTGATAAATCTGATTGACAGGAGCTAAACACAGGGTATAGTAAGAGGTGTGAAGTAGGAGGTGCATAAGGGGAAGAAGACCACCCTCAACACGACAAGTGTTTTGACTCATTTTTTATTTATTGGTTTCTTTTCCTTAAAAATATATATCTGAGGATCAGTTACAGGATTTTTAATACTGTAAATAAATAAAGAGAACTAAGAAACTTCAGTAGCAGATAAGTAGTGGAATTGCAGTATAATGTGGGGAGTGGTGCAATGTAGTGGCTGTGGGGCAGCTATATTCAGGCAGACCTTCTGGACACTGAGGTGCTGCCCTATCTGCATGCATCTCTCGGACTGAGGATGAGGTAGCCAGACTCAGAGCGGAAGTAAACTGGGTCAGGGTACCATCACCCCTGTCCAGGATCCACCAGTCCAATGCAGCTGCCTCAAAGGATGCCGAGCGAGGAGCACTTGGATGACAGTGGGCTCAGGGAGGGTTAGAGCAGTCAGGCAGAGGCACATCCCAGATCCTATTCCTCTCAAGAACTCATATGCCACACTGGCAAATGAGGACAACCAAATAGAGGTACCCAGGAAGTGGAAGGAAAGGATGTGGAGGTTAGGCAAGGAGGTGACCTCAGTGGGAAAGCAGTGGACCCCAGAGGAGGAGGAAGCGAATCCTGGTGGGGGACTCCATCATAAGAGGGATCCAGCTAGGAACACAGGAGGGGGAGGACAGGGAGGTGAGGTGCCTACCAGGTGCCACGGCATGGAGGGATGGAAGGAAGATACTGGGGATCACTGGGAAGGCAAGACAGGAGGATGAGCTGGATGTCATTATCCACCTAGGTACTAATGACTTGGCAAATGGGGAGCCAAAGGAAGTTCAGGAAGAGTTTAGGAAACTGGGGAGGGGTCTCAAGCAAGTAGCTACTTCTGTCACTTTCTCAAGTACTACCTGTGAGAGGCAAGGAGACATAGGAGTGCATGCACCAGAACTTTAACTCATGGTTGAAGAACTGGTGCTGTGAGAAGGTTTGGATTCATTGGTGACTGGGATCCATCTGGAGGGATGGAGGTTTGTTCAAGCCTGACGGCCTGCATCCATCCTGGAGGAATCCAAGCACTCAATGATAAGTTTAAATGCTACATTGACAAGCATTTAAACTAGCAAAGGGTGGCAGGCCAGCAAGGATGGTAACTTACTTGCTCACCCCACAGCTAGTAATGGAACCAGTGAACCAGAGGAGTGGCTATCTCTGCAAAGCAGTGTGCAAAAGTTGAGATTAGTGTCCAAAAGGTGGATAAGCAGAAAAGGGCAAAATTCAGCAGAAGGGCAGACAGCAAGGAGAACCAGGGATAAATGACAACCAAGAAAGGGTCTGAGTAGAACAGTGAAGCAGTCTAGGGAGGTCAAATCATGGAAAGCCATGTGTGCAAATGCCAGGAGCCTTAGCAACAAGATGGAAGATCTGAGGCTGTCATGGTACAGTCAGACCTGGACATTGTGGCCATCACTGAAACCTGGTGTAATGATAACCATGACTGGGAGATGGCCATACCTGGCTACAACATATTCAGAAGAGACAGAGCAGGCAGGAGGGAGGAGGTGGCACTGTATGTGAAAAATGACATAAGGCCACACAGATCCAGGAGGAACAAAATGGGGAGAGATACTGTGGGTTAGCTGGAAAGGAAAATGGGGACAGCCATCCGCACAGGTGTGGTCTATAGACCACCAGCCCAGGAGGAAGAAACAGATAGGAGCTGATGCTAGCCATCCAAAGGATGGCTGACAAAATGAGTAGTACTGGTTGGAGACTTCAATATACCAGATGTGGACTGGAGCATCCCAGCAGCAGCATCAACTAGAGCAGATTTATCCTGGACTCCTTCAGGTGCCTTCCTCAAGCAACTGGTCATGGAACCAACTCGGCAGAAGGCAATACTGGACCTTGTCTCACAAACAGGGACAGTGTGATGGGGGTAACAGTGGGGAGCACCTGGTAACAGTGACCACCAGTCATTGTGGTTTGAAATCACAGAAAGAGCAGAACCAAACCACACAAAAACACGTAGCCTGGATTTTGGGGGCAGACTTTGGGAAAATGGGAGATGCTTGAAAGAGGCATTAAGGGAATGGGACAGGAATCAGGGATTGAGGAACAGTGGGCAGTATTTAAAATGGGATTATAAGAACAACAGAATTATGCATTAAGCAGGTTAGCAAGAGGAAAGAAAGAGAGACCATTATGGTTTCCAAAGAGGTAGCAAAAAGTGAAAAGCCAAAAGACTGCATTCAGGCAATACAAAAAGACACAGGCAGAAGGGATAGGAGAAGTACCAGGAGAAACAAAGGAGGAGGAAAGTCAGTAAGGGAAGCCAAAGCTCAGACAGAAGAACACATTGCAAAATCAGTGGTTAAAGGGACAAAACCTTTTACAGGTACATAAGTGAAAAAGAAGGTCAAAGGGAGGGATAGTTAGACTGAAGGGAGGATGGGAGCAGCGTGGAGGATGACAACAGTAAAGCTGACATATTGAACAGGTATTTCTGCTCAGTCTTTACTAAGGAAGAGGGGTAATGGGTCTGAAGGAGTACAAGGTGAGAATGGTGCAGAAATGGACACAAGTCCCTTTACACGAGAAAGGGTCCTGAAGGAACTGGAAGTAACAAGAGTTGACAAAGCAATGGGGCCAGATGGGGTGCACCCAGGGTCCTTAAAGAACTAAGAGAGGTGGTGGCTGAACCTCTGGCTATCCTGTTCAGCCAATCACTGGAAACAGGGAGGTACCCAAAGGCTGGAGGACAGCAGATGTAGTCCCTTATACAAAGTGGGAACAAAGAGGAAGCAGGGAACTACAGACCAGTCAGCCTCACCTCGGTAGTGGGAAAGATCATGGAAGCACTACTGAAGGAGAGATTGGTGGAACATCTGGTTGTCAATGGACTACAGGACCCAAGGCAGCATGGTGTCTACCCAGGGGAGGTCATGTCAGACCAACCTCATTGAATTTTTTGACTGGGTGACTAGGGAGGTGGATCAGGAGGCAGTGGACATGGCCTATCTGGACTTCAGCAAGGCCTTTGACACTGTGCCACATAGAAGACTATTACACAAACTGGGGAATATGGGTGTGGGCAGGACAGTAGTGTGGTGGGTAGGTAACTGGCTGGGTGGCAGGACACAGAGGGTGGTGGTAAATGGCTGTCACTCCACAGAGGGAAGAGTGACCAGTGGGGTACCACAGGGATCAGTACTGGGACCGGTCCTATTCAACATCTTCATCAGTGACATTGCACAGGATATAGAAGGCAGAATTTCACTGTTCGCTGATGACACAAAGCTCTGTAACAGAGTAGACACACCAGAGGGTGTAGACAGAATGAGAAGGGACCTGCAGAAACTTGAAGAATGGTCAAGGGTTTGGCAGTTGAAATTCAATGCAAAGAAGTGCAAGATAATGCATATGGGCACAAAAACCCTGGCACAAATATCAGTTGGGGGTGAGGATATAGCATGCACCAAGCAGGAAAGGGATCTTGGGGTTGTCATCTCTGATGACCTCAAGGTAGGGAAACAGTGTGACAAGGCATCAGGTAAAGCAAATAGGATGCTGGGATGTATAGGCAGGGGCATCACCAGCAGGAAAGGGAGGTCATAATTCCGCTATATAAGACACTAGTGAGGCCCCACCTGGAGTACAGTGTGCAGTTCTGGAGACCATACCTACATGAGGACATAGACAGGGTAGAGAAGGTTCAGAGGAGGGCAACAAAGAGATGGTGCATGGGTTGCATCACAAATCCTATGAAGACAGGTTGAAGGAACTGAACATGTACTCCCTGGAGAGAGGAGGGAGGAGGGGATATGATAGAGACATACAAGTATCTTACAGGGAGGAACAGGGTGCAGGAAAACACTATTTTTAAGCGAAAAAAAGCGTTTCAGGACTAGAGGCATGGGATGAAGTTGGAGGAAGGGCGATTCAGAGGAAACATGAGAAAGAATTTCTTCACAGAACGGGTGGTGGACAAGTGGAACACCCTGCCAGAGGAAGTGGTGGGGGCTGAAACAATCACGGGATTTAAGAATGCATGGGATAGACATAAAGGAATTCTAGAGGTCAGGGGTAAGGGGAAATAGACTTCTAGGAAAACAAACTGAACTTACAAGCTCAAATGGGCAGACTAGGTGGGCCATAGGCCCTTATCTGCAGACACTGTCTATGTATGTATCTATGTATCAGACACTTGCTTGCTCACACACGCCTGGAATCAGTCCATTCCCTCCTTTGTGCACTTCTTGTGTCCCTCCTCTCTGAATGACCATAATAAGGATCATACTAAGATGTAAGGAGCTTAGTAAGGTTTTTGGCCGATAAGCGCTCCTATGCCTAGTGGTAATAGCAGAGTGAATTTTTCCTAAAATATATCTATCCAAATTTATCTTAAAATTAGCTTTATCTGTACTATTAATCACTTCCAGTGGAAGACAAGACCAGGGATTGACCACTATCTGCATGAAAAATGCCCTTTTTTCTGTTAGAAATTTAGTGGCTTTTAATTGCAAGTGATGTCCTCTTGTCCCTTTGGTTTAATTTTTAAACTCGAAATTCAGTTCATTAAACTGCATTTTCCTTAGACTAAGAACTGCCTTTTCTACTCTGGCTCCAACTTTTATTCACAGAACAGTTAACCAGCTTATAAACTATGTATTCAGTCCGACCTGGTGGCAGCTGTCACTACCGGTAACCGGGACTCTAGGTGGTGACGTGGGGAAGGAGGATGGGTGCTACAGTTTAAAAGGGCATACCCCTCTAGTGGCACTCTGTGTAGTGGATCTGCATGAGTGGCTCTTGCTGGAGTGGCGAGAGTCCTCAGTGGGAGTCACAGGCAGGAGGTGCAGCAGGAGGACTATAGTAAAAATGTGTGTGTATATGTGCAGGGGGATTTTAATGAAAGCATGTGATTGTATTTGTGAAATAGGTTATTTTAAAAGGGTAACTTAAAATATGTATACATATAGTAGTTATTACTGCTTTTTATTACTATTGTCGGGGTACATTTATATAGTTGTGGAATAGAAGCCAATGTCAAGGGGGTAGCTAAGTTTTATGGATTGGGAGATATGATGTATGTACCAAATAATATTCCCATGGTGAAGACATGCTACAGAGAAGCAAAAAGAAATGTGGACCATGTAAATCAGGGGAATCTGCATAATATTATCTGTGAACCTATGGGTTCAGATTTTACTGGGGGGTACTGAAAATATTCCTGTGGTGACATGATGCTACAGAAAAGCAAAAAGAAATGTGGATCATGTAAATTGGGGAACTCTGCGTAATATTATTTGTGAAGCTATGGGTTCAGATTTTATTGGGGGGTGTTTAGTTTAAGAGAGAGATATGAAATCATGGCTCAAATTACCCTCAGAGAAGCTTGAACATATAGGGTTAAATTAAGGTTAAGATCTATTGTAAGACAAAATTTGGTTAATGAAGAAATACAAAAGTCATGGGTTCCTTCTTTATTGAATATTAATATTAGAGTTCTTGTAGCCAAAGTAGGTGAGTTAAGTGTGATTTTGAAGTATAACATCGTGCAAATTGCTGTTATCACTGAAACATGGTGTACGCTCCAAGTACCAAATGATGCTTTACAGATTAGTGAGTATCAGTTAGTTAGAAAGGATCGGGTAGGAAAATTGGGGGAAGGGGGGACTTGCATGTTACGTACAAGAGAATATTCCAGTTGAGAACATGAGTGAATTAGAAATGGAAGGATTTGAGACCTTGTGGTGAAAGATAAATATGTCCACACTTCCCAGAAATTGTTCCACTTTGTTTGTGGGTAGTTTAACCCCCCCCCCTTCGAGTAACAGCCATAGTATGATTATACACCTGAATTGGTGTTTAGATAGAATAATAGAAAAATATCCTGTGTGTAGGATTGTTTTAATAGGGGATGCAAATCAGCTACAGTTATCCAAAATTATGCAAGGTAGAAATTTGAAACAGATAGTTAGGGATGGGGCCATGGGGAAGAACATTTTGGATGTTGTAGTTACTAATTTGGCTGAATGGTACAACCTCCCTGAGACTGGACTACCAACTGGGTCATCTGATCACAATTCTGTATTTATTACCTCCAACGTATTAGGGTGCAAAGCTCAAAGAGAGAAGAAAAAGGTGTGGAAGAGTCTGAAATGGAACTGTTAAAAAAGATAGGGTGTTAGATGTGATAGCAGGGGAATTTGAGAATAATGACTTAAGTCTGAAATAGTTGATTCCACATGGTCTATAGTAAATACCAAAATCCAGGAGATAATGGATAGAATTCCATCTCTGTGTAAGGTTGAAACTGGGGGGGGGAGGATAAACCTTGGGTTATGGAGGAATTTAAAGTGTTGATAACAAAAAGACAAAGGGCGCTGAAAGCAGTGTGGATGGATGAATTCCATAATTTGAGAACTAAAATGAATAGGTTAGGAAAATGGAATAAAAGGAAGTACTATGAGAAAACAATTAGTAGGTTACGAAATGCAGACCCAAATAAATGGTGACAATCCACAAAGATGATTATTCAAAGTCACAATGAGGAAGAATAGGAAGGAAAGTGGGTGATAGAATTGTGGGTTTGAGAGTGAAAAATAGGGAGATGCAATTTGTACGGAAACTAGAGTATTGTGTGAAGTTAGCAGAAAGTTGAAAACCTTTGAAAGAATGTGAGGAAGAGCTGTGGGTAGTTCCAGCTAAGTATTTAGTGTCAATTACGGATGTTGCTAAGGCTTTAAAACAATTAAAAGTAAACAAAGCAGTAGGAACAGATAATATACCTAACTGGATTTGGCAGGAGGGAGCTGGTCTGATATACCCTCGGATTTGTAATGTGTTTAATAAATCAATTTTGTTTGGGAAAATGTCCAATCAATGGAAACAGGCCCTGGTTGTACCATTGTCTAAGCCTAAATGGTACAACCTGGGCATGTTTCCATTGATTGGGCATTTTTCCAACAACATTGTCACAAATTCCTCACATACTTTAGAGACGACACAAGTCAAAGAAATGGGTCCAAAAACCTTACTAACATCACATGGATGGTTTACCTTAGACTCTAAGGTAAACCATCCATGTGATGTTAGTAAGGATTTTAGACCCATTTATCTGATTTGTGCTGTTTCTAAAGTATGTGAGGAATTTGTTACAAATTGGCTCCTGTGAATAAATCAGTGTATAGATCACAATTAGTTTGGTTCCTTGAAGGGGAGTTCCACTGCCCTAGCTTTACTTAAATTTCAGGATTTATGTATGAGGTCATGGGAGAATGGTGAAATGGTAAGAGTGGTGTTAGCCGATTATAGGAAAGCATCAAACAGGCTCTCAAAACTTACTTGTGGAGAAAAGCATCCGGGGACTGCTACATATTTCGGTTTTATCAGTATTATCTTTTTTAAGTATTTATATTAACTGATTTTATGATTTACTCTGCTTTAATTCTTGTAAGGCGCCTTGGTTATAGAAAGGCGCCTTATAAATAAAGATTTATTATTATTTTATTATTTGATTTGATAGAGCATGATATCTTAACAGATAAATTACAGTTGTTTGCAGTTCCTGCTTGTATAATAAGGTAGATCCATGATTTTCTTGTAAGGAGGTCACAGTGGATAGAAAAGGAGGAGTGGAGGTCAGAACCAGATTATCTGTATGGGGGGGGGTTCCACAGGGTACCAAATTGGGGCCCATTAATAAATGACCTGCATACAATGGAGCCTTGTATTAAATATGTGGATGATACAACTGTTTTTGATAGATTTGAAGAACTAAGCCAAAGTAAAATCAGGGTTTTATTTAACTCTCAAAATTGATTAGCATTTTGCTCATAAAAGTTCTAAAACATTGTGAAAATGCAGACCACTTCCCTCACTGTGTTTAACAAACATGACACTTCCAGAAAATCTATATAAATGCTTTCTGTACAGTTAGTATTGTCCCAAGAAAAAAACTGCTAATCAATTATTTAAAACCCTGAAAATACAGAAGGAGCTAGAGAAAATTGCAGTATGGACTCAAAGTAATAAGATGCAGATAAATCCAGATAAAACCAAGAAATAAGATTTTGGAAAACTAATAAGGCTGCATTACCACCACTGATGTTTGGGGGTAGTATTGTGAAGGTGGTAAAATGTTTTAAATTGTTATGTTTACAATTTCAAGATGATTTTGGATGGAAAGAACAAGTGTCAGGGGTGGTAAAGAAAGGGAATTCAAAGGTGTATTTCCTGACAATGTTAAGAAGAGCAGGTGTGAGTCAGTGTATCTTTTTTGTACAGTTGTTCACCCCGTTTTGGAGTATGGGAAGCTGGGTTAACTTTGGCAGAAAGTGAAGAAACTGAAAGAAATTAGAAGTGAGCTTTGAGGATTATTGTCGGCCAGGAAATGTCATATAATGAAGCATTGAAAATGTGTAAGTTAGAAAGGCTGGATGAGAGAAGAACAGAAATGGCAAGGACATTGTTTTATGAAATTTGTAATCTCCAGCATAAGTTGTATACACTGTTACCAGCTAGAGAAACTGCAGTCTATGGTTTAAGAAAAAAATTTAGATGGCAAAAACTGGTGTTTGGAACAACTAAATATCAGTCTTCCTTTTTTATGACATTTTTAAATGATTGTTAACATTGTAATGTAGTTATCTTTCAAGTAAGCAAATGTTTATTGAATTTGTGATGTCATTTTTAAGGTGTATTGTATTGTATTATATCCCTTCGTAAATTTTGTACCCTTGTTATACATTTGTGTACTCAACTCCTGCTGACCCACTGCAGTGGGAGTTCTGGCTTCAGTAAGGTAAATAAACAATCAAACAAACATAATTATCTTGGGCAATTGAATAGCAAAGCAGCAATCACCTCTTATCCTTCTGTTATGAAGCAACATGAGATTCAGTTTAATTAGATGTTCCTCATACGGCAGGTCTTTACATGTATAAATTAAATTAGTAGCTTGCCTTTGGATTTTTTCTACTTGATCTTTCATAGTTCCTTTAATTGGTTCCCAAAGAGGGGACGCATAATCTATCAAAGGCCTGACATAAGATCTGTATAACTGCAAAATTACATCATCTTCCCTGCTCTTAAAATTCCTTTTGATGGTCCACAATACCCTTTTAGCTTTAGTATTTGAGCATCTACATATCCTTCATAGGATAGTTTGTTTGAAATTATTACTCCTACATCGATTTCTTTGTTTGTTACATTGAGAGGATTGTTTTTCATATAATAATTAGTTTTTCTGCTGTGAATGCCAAAGTGTATAACACTACATTTCTCCATACTGAAGGACGTTTGTACTTTATCTGCCCATTGTACTGTTCTATCTAGTGTTGCTTGTAGGTGTGTTTTGTTGGAATCATTATTAATAACATATGCTATTTTCATGTCATCCGTGTACTTATTAACCCATATGGATTTGTTATGACCCAATTTAGATGTAAAGAGCTGAAAGAACAGTGGTCCTAGGATAGAGCTCTAGGGGGACACCACTGGTAACAGGCATATAGGCAGAGTGAAACCCCTGCATATTTACTACCTATTTCCAATCTTTCAGCCAGCAAAGTATTCATAAAACGATTCTGTGATCAAATTCAACCAGAGTTTGTATAATGTATTTATGGGGAATTATCAAATGCTTTGGACATATCTAAGTATATACAGTCCACTGAATTACCTTGATCTAATGCGGAGGACACATTTTCGTAGAAACTTAATTGATTAGTTATACATGCACGCACCATGGTGAACCCATGTTGTGTATAATCTACCATGTTCCTGCTCTTAATATAATCAAATGTTTGTAATGCTGACAGTTGCCCGCTCAAGACCAATATCAATTATAACACCGACATATTTCTGTCTAAAACACTCACTGAGTTTACTCCTCTCAAATGTTCTGACATTATAGCTTACTTGTAATCCTACAGTTCTCCTCCTTCCAACTCTATATTTTTTCCTTTTCTTCCCAGCTTCCTCTCAATCATAGCTGAAAAAAATCCCATATAAACACATCATCTAGCCATCTATGATACTTACTGGTGGGAGTGACTTCGAAGTGATCCTTCTGCTCTGCAGTCTCTTCCCCTTTCACATCAACAAAAGGAACTTTGTCATTGATGTCTTCCTCCTTCACAACAACAAAAGGGAGTTCCTCATCCCCCTCTTCCATCTTCACATCATCAAAAGGGAGTTTGTCATTCCGCTTGTCCTCTTCCACAACAACAAAAGGGAGTTCCTCACCCCCCTCTTCCACCTTCACATCAACAAAAGGGAGTTCTTCATCCTTCTGAGATAGCAATAACAATTGCTCACTTGGGACATTGTAGCCTGCACATTAACAATCACAATACAGTATAAATGATATTTATAATCAGAACTAGATAAAGGTAAAAAAAGACCTTTCAAATAATATATACATTGTACCAGTTGTTGCTTATAGTTAAAAACTGACTGTTGGTACATAATTGCAACACTTTTCATTGTAAAATCATGGATAAAAAACAGCCACCTCTGAGGCCAAATTACTAATTTCTATATGTATATTCCTGCACCCCTGTTCTTTCCACAATTACACGTTTCTGTGCTCCTGTTTTCTCTACATTTATATTCCTGCATCCCTTTCCTCTCCATAATAAATACAGGTTACTCACCTGTAACAGGCGTTCTAGGAAAGGTATATGTTGTTCATCCACACTATCTGGCAGGTATCCTTGCCGCTTTAAGTCTTGCCAGAAGGTCTTCAAGCTGGCTCCTCCCACCCACCCGGGTGGTAAAACTCTCAGCTCCGCCCCATGATGCCAGATCTGGCCTGCTGGAAGCTCAGGTTGTGCATCGAAGTGGGGGAGGTCGGGTGGGTCGTGTGGATGAACAACATATACCATTCCTAGAACTCCTGTTACAGGTGAGTAACCTGTATTTCTAGGGACATGGACATGTTGTTCATCCACACTATCTGGCAGACTCCTAGCAGTTCTCCAGGAGGAGGGAGGCAAGGCGCACTCCCCTGATACATACTTGGGAAAGAGAGACTGGAGAACAGAGGCCCCAAAACCAGCATCCTGGTGAGACTCAAGGTCGATGTGGTAAAGGGTAATAAAGGTATGTGCCGACTTCCAGGTAGCAGCCCTGCAGATATCCTGGATAGGGACATCCCTGGAAGCAGCTACCGATGCAGTGGTATGGTGGGTAGAATGAGCTCTTATCCCTCTGGGAGACTCCATGCCCACCAACCTATAGCAGAGCTCTATGCATTAGGTGACCCACCTGCCTATCATCTGCTTTGCTGCAGGGATGCCAGGTGCGGCTTCAGTGTAGGTGACAAACAGCTGGCGAACCTCTCCCCGAACTTCAGCGGTCCGCTCCTTATAATAAGCGAGCGCTCGTCTAGGGTCCAAAGTATGGAGCCTATACTCGGCCTCCGAGGTGTGATTGGGGTAGAACACTGGCAGAGTCAACACCTGGTTAAGGTGTAACTCTGACACCACCTTCGGAAGGAATTTTGAGTGGGGGCGCAGGACAACCTTGTCCCTGTGGAAGACCAGGTAAGGAGACTCGATAGAAAGCACCTGGAGCTCTTCCATCCTTCTGGCTGATGTGATAGCCACCAAGAAGGCAGTCTTCCATGACAGGTGTGAAATATTGCACCTGTGTATTGGTTCGAATGGCTTGCCCATAAGCTTGGCCAATACCAGTAGTAGATCCCATGGAGGTGGAGGTTCTCGCACCGGAGGGGAAATGTGGTCAAGGCCTTTTGAAAAAGCACCTGACTACCTTCTCCTGCACCACTGACTGCTTGCCCGGTAAGCAGAGATGGCTGCCAGGTGCACCTTAAGGGTCGTCGACCGAAGCCCTTGCTGAGAAAGGAACCACAGATAGTCCAGAATGCTTGCCAAGGGGCAGTCGGAAGGTTCCAAGCCCTTCCCCTGACACCAAATGGAGAATCTCTTCCATTTGAAGGCATAGCATTTCCTGGTTGACTCCTTACAGGATGCCTCAATGACGTTGAGGACCTTCTCGGAAAGACCCAAAGCCTGGAACTCTAGCCGCTCAGGAACCAGGCTGTCAGGTGCAGGGATTGAAGGTCCGGATGGAATACCTTCCGCTGGCTGACTGAGATCACGTCCGGGCGGACTGGAAGCCGCCTCGGGAGCCTGGAGCTGAGGTTGAGGAGATCTGGATACCAGAACTGGCAGGGCCAGTCTGGGGCTACCAGAATTACCTGCGCCTTGTCCCTCAAGGGAAATGGGGGAAAGGCGTAGAAGTGGCCCAGGGTCCACAGCCTTGAGAAGGCATCCCCCTGCAGTGAGCCCTGCTGAGGGGGGCGGGCATGGAACAGACTTAGCTTCGCATTCTCCCTGGAGGCAAACAGGTCCTCCTGAGACTTGCCCCAGTGGGAGAACAGATCTTGTACTACCTCTGGCAGGGGAGAGACCACTCATGAGACGCAGCCCCTATCCAGCTTAGGCCATCGGCCAGGGTGTTGGAGGCTCCTGCCACGTGAATGGCTAGGAGATCTGCCTCCAGGCTGCGCACGAGGGACCATATGCGGAGAGCTTCCTTGCATAACAGCATGGAGCGCGTCCTGCCCTGGCGGTTCAGATAGTACATGGTCGTGGTGTTGTCCGTCTGGACCTGAACCACTTGACCCCGTAGAAACAGAGCAAAGGTGGTGAGAGCTAGATGGACCGCTCGGAGCTCCAGCAGGTTGATGTGGCATCGGGACTCCCGAGTTACCAGAGGCCATGAGCTCGGTGTTCCCTCAGATGAGCACCTCAACCCATCAGAGATGCATCAGTCGAGAGAGAGACGGTCAGCTCTGGGTGGACGAATGGGATGCCCTCCTGCAGATGTGCTGGAATGATCCATCATTGGAGAGTGTTCCACATCTGGGTCACTGTCACGGGCTGGTCCAACGGATCGCATCGTTGTGACCATTGGCTGGCCAGTCCCCATTGAAGGGGATGCATGTACCAACGGGCCCAATGGACCATGCTGGTGCAGGCCGCCATGAGGCCCAGGAGGTGCAGGAAGTTCCAGGCAGGGCACAATTGCTCAACCAGAAATGATTGGGCAAAGGAGGAAAGAACCTCGGCCCTGTCTGCCGGGAGCCATGCTCTGGCTCGCAGGGAGTCGAGCTCTGCCCCGATGAACAGTATCACCTGCTTTGGCACGAGTTCTGACTTGGCCTCATTGATGAGGAGGCCAACCGAGAGCAAACCTGGAGGGCCAGATCTCTGGACCACTTCACCTCCTGTCTAGAGGGGGCTGCAATCAGCCAATCATCCAGGTAAGGGTACACCTGGACCCCTCAGCACCGCAGGAATACTCTCACCATGGCCATGCATTTGGTGAAGACCCTGGGAGCTAGGGAGAGGCTGAAGGGCATGGCCCAGAACTCATAAAGGGATCCCTCCACTCTGAAGTGGAGAAATCTCTGATGGGACGCATGGATTGGGATGTGAAAGAATGCGTCCTGGAGGTCCAGGGAACAGAACCACATGCCTCGTTCCAAGGATGCGATTATCCAAGCCTGAGTGACCATCCTCAAGGTTCGAGACCTTAGGAACTTGTTCAGGTCATGCAGGTCGAGAATGGTGCGCCAGCCCCCCGTCCGTTTTGGGACCAGGAAGTACCTGGACACAAACCCCGGGTCTGGAGGAGGATCCAACACCTTCCTGATCACCTCTTTTTCGAGGAGCAGGGCAATATCAGCTCGGCAGGCCGACAGCAAGGCTGCGGACCCCGTGGCCCCAAGGGGCGACGGCTCGAAAGGGTGGGGCCTGCTCGAACTCCAGAGGCAGGCCTTTTCCTACCACCTCCAACACCCAGCGGTCCGTGGTGATAGTGGACCAGGCGGAAAGGAAGTGGCGGAGCCATCCCCCCGGGGAACCCAGGGGGAGTGATGAGGCTGGGGGCGGCACCCCTCAACCCATCACTGGGCAGGCTTGGAGGAAGAACCGGCCGAGGGACCTTCTGGGCCTTTACCTCCTTGCTTCCTGTTGGAGGAAGCGGCCGGCATGGGTTTGGGACGCCAAGCACGAGCCTGCTGGCCCTGTTGCTGGTGCTGCTGGGCTGGTCGAGAAGCAGGGACCGAAGGACGAAAGGACTTCTGCTGCTGACGGCGGCCTTCGTCCCTCTGGGCGGAGGTGACCGAGTCCAGGGTGGCATTGGACTTCTCGATCCACTGGAGGTGTCCCTCCACTCCAGGGCCAAAGAGGTCAGTCCCCAAGAAGGGGACGTCCGCCAACTTGTGCTGGGTATCCGCCGTGAAGGTGGATATCCTCAGCCACACCCTGCATCGCATGGCCACCGCAGCTGCTACTGACCTGGCACAGGAATCACCTATGTCCAGAGCAGTCTGAAGCTGCTGCTTCGCCACCGCCCTACCCTGGTCCCGCACCTGGTGGACCGTGGTCTGCAGGTCAGGCAGGAGATGAGGAACAACCTCATCCAAGGAGGCCAAGAGGGTGTGGGAGAAGTGTGCCATCAGCACGGCCGAGCAGGCCGAGGGAGGACGCAGCGTACACCTTGCACCCGGCAAAGTCCAGCTTTTTGGACTCTTTGTTGGGGGGCTTATCCACATCCTGAGCGTTACCAGAATGCCGGAAAACGCTGTCGGTGACTAACCCCTCAGCAGAGGGGTGCTCCGAGAAACCGGACAAAGAGCCGGTAGGGACCACATACTTCCTGGCCATCCTGGCCGAGGGCGCAGGACAGGAAGCAGGCTGGGCTGACTATGGCCTCAGCCACCGGAAGGCCTCCGTGGGAGAATCCCCTCGGTCCAGAATCTCCATCAGGGGATACTTGGCCCGTTTGGACACGGGGCTCTAGCTGCATCCCGGTGGACTCCGAGATGAGTCGAAGCAGACCCAAGAAGAACGATGGGCTATCGTCCACTGACTGGCCCCCAGAGGACTCCAGATTGAACTGCCTGGAGAACAGGGAGGAGTCATCGTCGGATTCTGAAGAGTCTGCGAAAAGCTGCCTCGGCCCTGAGCCACCCTCCACCTGCCAAGGACGGTCGGGAGTGAAGGTGACCGACAACCTGTGGGGTAGGCCGTGACCCGACTGAGAATTCTTGGTCAGTGCCCCCGACTTTGGTTGTGGAGGCGGAGGTTCCACCACAATCAATGGAGCAGCTGGTTTCGACCGAGCAACCGGCCCTGGAGCGAGCAACTCGACTGAAACAAGTGGTTTCTTCAGTCGTTCCGGTGACAGCCACTTGATGGCCAGGATCTTGGCCGGGGTTGGCTTAGGCCCGGACAACAGCAACTGCCACCACATAAGGTCCTCGTAGCGCCGGCGCAATTTGCGCCACAGCCTCTCCTCACCCGAGGAGGAGGATGAGGAAGAATGGCATCGCTGCTTACTTCAGTAATGAGACTGAGACCGCCGATGTTGGCGGGAATGGCTGGACCGAGAAGAGGTCCAAGACCGAGACAGAGACCTTCGGGGGGACCGAGGGTGGGTCTGGGAAGGGGCGGGGGACACCCGCTCTTCCCTCGGCTCGGGCACTTTAACCAGGAACTGCAACTCAGAAGGCGCAGGCAGATCCTCGGAAACCACCGAGGGAACCGGTGAAGGAGGGTTTTCGGCATCTCCAGTTGACAGCCCGTCTAACGGATCAAGAAAAATCTCAACTTCGTCGATGGAAGTCTCGGCAGGCTGGCCTTGCGGGGGCACCGTGAAGCCAGCGGCCTCAGCTGCAACCTCGACTGAAGTCGACGGTTGGTTGTCCGGGAAAGGGGACCTCTCCCACTCCCACGAATGCCGACAGTGGGACTTACCTTTTCATTCCTTTTTCTTGGGCCGAGAAGAATGTCCTGAAGGCCCCTTTCCTTTCGTGGAAAGGGACTGACAAAGCTCCTTGAACGAAGCCGTATACAAGGAACTCAGAGCGGGATAAATGCCGCAGCCGAGGAGGAGGAAGATGCGGCCTGGGCCGCCTCCTCCTCTAGGGTGATCATCTGCTCGAGCTGCTCAGCCGAGCCAGCCGCGCAGACACTGCCCAATGAGCCTCTTTAGATTTTACCGGCGGGAAACGTTTCTCGAGGTGCCCGAGCTTCAATCAGGCAGCACGATCATCCAGGACGTTGGCCGAGAAAGAGCGGCACAACTCACAGGCCTGTGGGTCATGATCTAGGCCTAGGCACTAGACGCACGTGGAGTGCGGATCCATCCTGGACAATTTCTGCCCGCAAGGGCACTTCCAAAAGCCAGGAGCAGATTTGTCCATCGCAGCCGCGAGGGAAGATGAAGACCGAAGTTTAGAAAACTTCAAAACCAATTTCGGACGAACCGAAGAGTTAAGATCCAGTCTAAAACGCAGAGCGCTAAGGAGGGAACCTGAGCTTCCAAGCGGTAAGGAAGATCTGGCGTCATGGGGCGGAGCCAAGAGTTTTACCACCCAGGTGGGTGGGAGGAGCCAGCTTGAAGACCTTCCGGCAAGACTTAAAGTGGCAAGGATACCTGCCAGATAGTGTGGATGAACAACATATCCATGTCCCTAGAACATATTCCTTCACCACGTTCTATCCTTATTTATATATTTCTGCACACCCTGTTCTCTACACTTAAATATTCCTGCAGCCTGTGTTCTCTCCATGCTTACATATTTCTGCACTGCTGTTCTTTCGATACTTATATATTCCTGCACCCTGTGTTCTTTCCATACTCACATATTCCTAAAACCCTGTCTCTCCATACTTACATATTCCAGCACTTCTGTTCTGTCCATACTTACATATCCCTGCACTTCTGTTCTCTCTATACTTACATATCCCTGCAGTCCTGTTCTCTCTATGCTTACATATCCCTGCACTCCTGCTCTCTTCACACATACATATTTCTGGACCCCCAGTTCTCTCCATACTTACATAGTTCTTCAGCCCATGTTCTTTCCATATTTATATATTCCTGCGCCCACTATTACCTCCATACTTTTATATTCTGGCACCCACTGTACTCTCCACACTTGCATATTCCGGCACCCACTGTTCCCTCCATACTTTCATACTCCAGCACCCACTGTTCCCTCCATACTTTCATATTCCGGCACCCACTGTTCCCTCCATACTTTCATATTCCAGCACCCACTGTTCCCTCCATACTTTCATATTCCAGCAACCACTGTTCCCTCCATACTTGCATATTCCGGCACCCACTGTTCCCTCCATACTTGCATATTCTGACATCCTCTGTTCCCTCTATACTTTTATACTCTGGCACCTACTTTTCCCTCCATACTTTCATATTCCGCCACCCACTGTTTTTTCCACACTTGCATATTCTAGAACACCTGTTCTCTCACTACTTACATATTCCTACACCCCAGTTCTATCCATATTTATTTATTCTTGTACCCCTGTTTTCTTCATAATTACATATTCCTGCATCCCATGTTCTCTCCATACTTACATATACCTGCATTTTTGTACTCTCTATACTAGCATATTCCTACACACCAGTTCTATCCATACTTACATATTCCTGCACTGGCAACTCTGTTCTGTCTATACTGAACATACATATTCCTGCACGCCTGTTCTATCCATACTTACATATTTCTGCACCCTGTTCTATCCATACTTACATATTCCTGCACTCCCTGTTCTCTCCATGCTTACATATTCCTGCACTCCCTGTTCTCTCCATGCTTACATATTCCTGCACTCCCTGTTCTCTCCATACTTACATATCTGCACTTTCTCTTCTCTTTATACTTACATATTCCTGAACTCCCTGTTCTCTCTATACTTACGTATTCCTGCACTCCCTGTTCTCTCAATACTTACATATTCCTGCACTGGCAACTATGTTCTCTCTATACTGAACATACATATTCCTGCACCCCTGTTTTATCCATACTTACATATCCCTGCATTCCCTATTGACTTCATACTTGCATACTCCTGCACTTCTGTATCTATACTAATGTATTCCTACACCAGTTCTAGCCATACTTGCATATTATTGTATCCCCTGCTCTTTCCATACTTACATATTTCTACACCTGTTCTCTCACTATTACATATTCCTGTACTCCTGTTCCCTCCATAATTACATATTCCTAACCAACTGTTCTTTTCACATTTACATATTCCTGAACACCTGTTCTCTCCATACTTACATATTCCTGCATTCCTGTTCTCTCCATACTTACGTATTCCTAAACCCCCTGTTCTCTCCACACTTCCACATGCCTGAATGCCTGTTCTCTCTATCTACTTATATATTCCTGCACTCCTGTTCTTTTCACATGCACCTATTACTGCAACCCTGTTCTCTCCATACTTACATATTCCTGCACCCCCTGTTCTCTCCATACCTACATATTCCTGCACCCCTTTTTCTCTCTATACTTACATATTCCTGTACCCCCTGTTCTCTCTATACTTACATATTCCTGCACTCCCTGTTCTCTCCATACTTACATATTCCTGCACCTCCTGTTCTCTCCATACTTACATATGCTTGCACACCCCGGTTTCTCCATACTTACATATTCCTGCACCCCAATTCTCTCCATACTTACATAGCCCTGCACACACTGTTCTTGTCATATTTGCATATTTCTGCACCCACTGTTCTCTGCATACTTACATATTCCTGCACCCCTGTTCTCTCCATACTTAAATATCATGCTGGTCCTATGTGGTCTAAACTGCCTGCAGAAGAGGTGGCAGATTGCCTTCAGGGTTAGGTGACTGACCTGTAAAGCCCCACATAGCCTGGGTCCTAGCTACCTGTGTGACCTACTGTCTCTCTACCAGCCCCCCACTTTCTGTTTCTCTGGGGAGAGTCTTCTGGCAGTTCCCAGGGTTTGACTGAAATCATCTGGTAAGTGCGCTTTTCAGTTGTTGATCCAGCCCTGTGGAAATTGCTTCCAAGTTGTTTGAGAGAGGCCCCTTCAATGGAAGCCTTTCAAAAGGGTCTGAAATCCTACATATTTAAGAAGGCATTTTCTTAAACTACTGAACTGCTGAAATTCTTAATAAGTTTAAGTTAATTCGGTTATTATTATATTAGATCATATATTTGTTATGTATGATGTCCTGTTTTCTTTTAACTTTGGAATGATGTATTTTATGCTATGTATTATTTTGTACAGCACCAATAGCCTCTGGGGGTAGTGTGTTTTATAAATACAATTGTACTTACTTACTTTTAATACAAATGTGTTCTGGACTTCCTTGGATGAGAGTGTATTCACTTTTATCAGATGAATTTGTCAAAGACGTTTAATATAAACATGTGTAAAAAATGATTGCTTTCACTAGAAGCATTTTAAAATCTCTTCTACTGAGGATATTTTCATTTATGAATCCATGACTGATGTAATAAAATGTCTGCGATACTACATTTACTATCACTCCCTATCCCTAGACTTCTCTGCTGCAAAAGATATTTTCATTTATGAATCCTTGACTGATTTAATAAAATGTCTGCAATACTACATCTACCATCACTCCCTATCCCTAGACCTCTCTGCTGCGGAGGATATTTTCATTTATGAATCCTTGAATGACTTAATAAAATGTCTGCAATACTTCATTTGCTGCAACACCCTATCCATAGACCTCTCTTCTGGTGAGGATATTTTCATTTAAGAATCATTGACTGATTTAATAAAATGTCTGCAATACAACATTTACTCTCACTTCCTATCCCTAGACATCTCTTCTGCTAAGGATATTTTCATTTAGCAATCCTTAACTGATTTAATGAAATGTCTGCAATACTACATTTACTGTTACTTCCTATCCCTAGACCTCTATTCTGCTGAGGATATTTTCATTTAGGAATCACTGACTGATTTAATAAAATGTCTGCAATACTTTATTTGCTGCAACACCCTATCCCTAGACCTCTCTTTCTGCTGAAACCCTTTTTCTTGCCTTAATCACCTGTCATCCTGACAACAGCAATTCTCTCCTTTCAGGACAGACCAAGCCCCTCTTCTCTTAGTAACAAAGTATTTATAATGCAGACACCTGACTGCCCACCCACTGCTGGAATGAAGATGCCAGAAATTCAAACCTCCGTCATGTGCTGCAACTCCCAGTCAATCCGACATCCACTATAATATTGATCCATTTCTTTTAACAGTTCTTACTGGTTTTCTCCTTCTTATCCAGCTGTCACCCTCCCTGCTGATTTGTAATCTAATGTCTACCCCTCCAGTTCTTAACTGTTTCCCAATTCTTCCTAATCCCCTCAACAGCAGTTGGCAGATTCCCATACAGATTCATTATCTAGCCTTCTACTTACTGCTGGGAGTATCTTCAAGGTGATCTTTCTCTTGTGCTGTCTCTTCCAGCTTCACATCACCAAAAGGAACTTCCTCATCCCTCTCAATAAGCAATAACAACTGTCCCTTTGGGGTGGTATAGCCTGCACATTAAAAAAGAACCACTGTAATACAGATGTAATTTATAATCAGAGCTAGAAAACTAAGGAATAAGGCATGACTGAAATGGGACTACACTATGGTAATATAGCTAGGGGCAGGTTCAAGTCCTGATCCCAAAGGGCTTCAACAGCCACCCTGAGGTACATTAGAAAAAATAATCCCCCTGAAAGAATTGGTGTCTCTCTGCAGTCTCTGTGACTTCATGTATTTTTATGGGAAAAGAAGAAGGGAGAGAAATTTACATTACTGAATAACACTGAAGTCTCTCTGCTTTCTCAAAGTGAATTTGAGACTGTGACGGGACGGTCGGGTTGCAAACAGTTGCAGTCAGGGATTTATTTAACTCCAAAAATTGATTAACGTTTTGCTCATAAACATGCTAAAACATTGTGAAAATGCATAGCACTTGCCTCACTGTATTTAACAAACATAACCCTTCTAGAAAACCTATATAAATACTTTCTTAACAGTTAGCATTGTCCCAAGAAAAAAACTTCTAATCAATTACTTAAAACCCTGGTTGCAGTCATAATACGAGTGACTGTGTCTTCCAACTTCTGGTCAATTTCCAGGTGCTGGGAGAATCAGGTCTTGCTTGTGAGTAGTTGTGGTTCTACTGTGCTGGTGAGCAGTTGCCACTACATTGGTAAGTGAACATTTAGGAAATGGTGGTGAACATTTTGGTGAGCAACCACATCTTTCATGTGCTGCTGGGAGCTTCTGGTGGAGGACTTGTTCAGGGATGTTGTGGATGATGTGCTGCCTACCAGGCTGGCCAGTGTGTGTGACCATTGTCTGGTAGGACAATGCATCACAGGGAGGCAGTTGGTTTGGCTGCATTTGTGGATGAGCATTGGTAGCGTGTGGTGGAAGGCACAGTAACCGTGGCATGAATGATTGAGGAGGCAGTTTAATTGTGAGTATGGTGACATTTTGATCATAAAATGCAGTGTTCTCAATTAATAAACCACAATGATGACATGCAGCAGGGGTATGTTCTATTTTAATGTAGTGCCATGTGATGGGGTCCTGACCAATAGGGATCTGAAAGAAATCAGTTCCGATTTTATGCAAAAGAGCCTCTTAAGAATCTATGCATTCTACTTGTTGCTGCTCATTACTGAATTCTGATGGATAGCCACAACAGGATTCCATCACAAAGTTATGGATAAAGATCAGAATCATCAGAGGCAAAAATTACTGATTTCCAGACTTATTTATTCCTCAACCCATGATCTCGCCATCCATCCATTCATCCATCTGCATACTTTTTCTCTCCAGACTTATGTATTCCTGTAGACTCTGTTCCCTCCATACTTGTATATCCCATACTCTCTCCATACTTACATATTCCTGCATCCTATGTTCTCTCCATATTTACATACCGTATTCCTGCAGTCCATGTTCCCTCCATACTTACATATTCCTAAACCCCATGTTCTCTCCATACTTACATCTTCCTACACCTCTTGTTCTTTCAGTACTTACAGTACATATTCCTGCACACAGGTTCTCACTATATTAACATATTTCTATGCCCCTGTTCTTGTCATACTTACATATTCCTGCACTTATTGTTCCCCCATACTCCAGTACCCCTGTTCTCTCCAAAGTTTCTCCAATGTTACATATTCATTCAACAGCTGTTCTCTCTATACATATTTATGCATTCAATATATTCTCCATACTTACATATTCCTGAACCCCTGTTCTCTCCATATTACATCATGTTCCTTTTATACTTACATATTCCGGCACCCCCTGTTATATGCATACTGATATACTCCTGCATTCTTATTCTCAACATACTTATTCCTACACTCCATGTTCTCTTCATACTTGCATATAACTGCCCCTGTTCTCCCCATACCTAAACGTACCTGCATGACCCGTTCTCTCAATAATTACATATTGCTATACTCCCATTCTCTCCTTATTTACACATTCCTGGACTTCCTGTTTTTGCCATATTTATGTGTTCTGGCACTTCCAGTTCACTCCATATTTAAATATTCCCACACCCCTGTTCTCCATACTTACATAGTCCTAAACCACCTGTTTACTCCTCGCTTACATATTCCTGCACCAGCTATTTTCTTCATGGTTACATATTTCTGCAGCAAATTTCTCAATACCTGCATAATTCTGCACCCCCTGATCTACACATATTTGCATATTCCTGCTCTGTTGTCAACATACTTGCATATTTCTGCTCCCCAGGTTCTCACCATACTTGTATATTCCTACACACCCTGTTCTTTCCTGTTCTTTCTGTAACTGCATACTGCTGCACTCCCCTTTCTCTCCATATTTATATATTCCTCCACTGTGTTCTTTCATACTTATAAATTCCTGCACACTGTGTTCTCTCCATACATACATATTGGTGCAGCCCCCTTCTCTCCATACTTACATATTCATTCATCCCTCCACCAAGTCTTGCCATACTTACATATTTGTGCACTCCCTGTTCTCTCCATACTTACATATTTATGCATGCCATATTCTCTCCCAACTTTACATATCCCTGAACTCCCTGGTCTCTCCATATTTACAGATTCCTTATCTCTGTTCTCTCTATACTTTCATATTCCTGCACTTCCTGTTCATTGCATACTTGCATATTCATAAACCCCTTTTCTCATACTTACATATTCCTACCTCCCCATTCTTTCCATCTTTACTATTTCTGCACCCCATTCTCTACATATTTACATACTCCTGCACCCCTGTTCTCTCCATACCGTCATATTCCTGCAATGCATGCTCTCTCCATACTACAGCTGTGCAGAATATAAAATTCTGCCTGATGGATGCCTTTGGAATTACCATTCAAATCCTGTGGAATTTCAAGGAGTTTGTGAGGAGATTCCATGTAATTTTGCAAAATTTTAAATTTCAGTTTTTTTTTGCACTCATTTTAAAAATATGCATCAAACTGACAATAAATGAGGTGTGTAGACAGTACAAGCCTTCATAAGTGTACCAAGTGTCGGAGTCATAGGTTTAAAGACAGTGAAGTTATGAGTGGCCATATATTTGATCAAAATTACATTTTCAGTTATTTCCATCTAATTTTAAAATGTCGCATCCACATTTCTCTAGTTTTGGGATTTAGAGAAACATACAACATGGATAGGTTATCCATATTATAAGTCTCAAGCTTTAAAAGGGGGGTGAGTTATAGGTAGCCAAACATTTTGCCAAAATTTACATTTCAATTATTTTGGTATCATTTTGATATTGTTCATAGGAATCTTATGAAATGTTACAGGTATACATGTAATCAATACATTTATACATGCACATAGTTTCAGATTTCTAGCTTCAAATGGGACTGAGTTATAGCCTGCTAAACATGTTGGAAACATTTAGATTACAGATATTTCCCTCAAATTTTAAAACTGCCTATCCAAATTTAACTTTGCAAAAAAAATAATTCAAATTTAACCAGATTTGAAACATTTAGACATTTATCAAATGAAGCAGTGATATGTGCACTATGAATGTTGAATTCCACAAAAATAATTCAGAATGCTTCATCTATATGCTCCAATAAATATTTGAGAAACTATTACCTATATTGTGTTGTGTTTTCCCCTGACTGTGGATTTAAAACTGCTAAACCAATTTATCCAGTTATGTCAGACACCAGGATATAATGACATCACATATGCATGTAAAATGTAAAGTCTATGCCTGCAAGAGCAGATAAGTTACAAATATCTACATTTGTGAGAGTTTTCAAAAAATTCGCAGATATTTACATATTAACATTTTGAACCCGTGTAACTTAAATTTTTTTTAATTCAATTTGCTCCATATTTAGACACTTCTATAACCATTAAAACAATATTATTTGTGCTAATTTACACATGTCTAGCTACAAAGGTTTCTGAGGTAAATGCAAAAAAGAATTTCTTGAAATTTCACACAAAACTAAAATGACAGACTTTGAGCACATGTAACTTTGAGATGACGCATCCCAATGTAATGAAATAGGGCACAGCTTTAGAAAACCAATCATCAAGTAATAATGCTAAATTTAAGGTCTCTGGGCCATTAAAGACTGAGGTATATGTAGAGACAGACTCAGATATTCAAAGGGGTTGCACCGGTGCAACCCTGCATTGCGTCCCAGTGGGATATTGAAAGGGCTGCCCAGCACAGCACAAATCCTGATGCACCGGGGCGCAATGTAATCGTATGCAGTGCAGATTCAGGGGGCATGGCCATGCATATGTGGCACATCCTGATATTCAGCCCGGGATGTGCAGCACATATGGTGGCACAACCCTGCAGTGCGCTGCATAGGAGGGTTCAAAGTTGAGCCAATGAGGAGTGGGAACAAATCCCGGCCACCCACAGGTGGGCTGCTGTATTGCAGGGTGCAACACAGCAGCTGCCAGCTGTGGATGGCCTCCCGCCCACCCTGAACACCGTCCTCAAGCACACACAGCACCCTGGTGGTCTAGTAGTCCCCCCTCCCTCCCAATTCCCTGATTCCCTGATAAATGTAAATGAAGTCCTTCCCTGGTGGTCTAGTGGTCCCCCAGCTCGTCACCGTGATTGCGGTTAATCTCTGTCAATAATCCCTGGTGATCCAGTGGCACCCCCACCCCACCCACACGAAGCCCTTGCCCACCCATCACTGGCGAGCAGCAACAACGAGCCCACATACCACCCTAGCCACCACGAGACAACAAGTACACTATAGGCTTGCAGGGCATACTACTAGACAATCCCAAATATGTGAATGAAGTCATTCACATATTTGGGATATCTAATACAGTATACACTACTAGCCGATAATCCACTGGGGACCAATGGGCTTGCAGCCTATATTGTACCTGTCATTCAGCGAGCTGTCGAGAAGTATGCAGGTGGGTTGCCACCTGCCAATGATGGGGGAGTGGGGTGGGCAAGGGATTCTGTGTGGGTGGGAGGGGTGGGGTGCCATTGGATCACCAGGGATATTTTTGACGGAGATGAACTGTGGTCATGACGATGGGCGGGGGGACCACTTGACCATCATGGATGGTCTTCTTTTACATTTCTCGGGGAATCGAGAGGAAGGGGGGACCACTTGACCACCAGGGAAGGACTTCATTTACATTTATCAGGGTATTGGGAGGAGGGGGGACCACTAGACTACCAGAGGCTGTTATGCTGTACTATGGGGTGGGTGTTGCCCCGGGATCCCCACTGCACACATTATGCTGTGCAGGGTGCCAGGAACAAGTCACTGGGCTGCCCTGCACAAGGCATGCAAATGGGGCCATAATGACATGCAAATGGCCCCATTTGCACCTTGCATATATTATGGCCTCATCTGCATGCCCCCTGCTGAATATCGTGGGTGATGTGCCTAGTGCAACTGCACTTGTGCTGGTGCATCCCTGTGCTCCCTATCTGTGGCTTGTGCTGGCGCAGTGCCACTGCGCCATGCAAAGTGCGTGCCATATTCAATGGCGTTGCACCATGACCCATCACCATTGAATACTGGGCCCAGACTACTTGGAAGAGCTTCTGGTACCTTACTGCCCTAGACAATTGCTCTGCTCAGTGAATGAGGGGTTACTAGAGATTCCAAGGGTTTTTCTAAAATCTTCGGGGGCCCATTCTTTTATGTATGTGGTCCCTGCCCTTTGGAATTCTCTACCCCATCCGCTTCAGCAGTGTGCATCATGGAGGAATTTAAAAAGGCCTTAAAGACCTATTTATGATCAAAGGTATACACCTGAAGATGATATTTTATTGTATTTTTATGAACTCAGCAGTTTTAGATTTGTGTTTATTTTTGCTCTATGTGTAATTTTTGTAAGGCTCCTTGGTTATAAGAAAGGCGTGGTATAAATAAAGATTTATTATTATTATTATTATAATATCACCTGGTTCTGGCCCCAGCGCATCCCAGTTGCACTGTGCCCAGGCTTGTGCCACTGACTGGTGCAGTCTGAATATCTGGGCCACAATGTTCAAGTGATTTCCCAGGAAAAATAAAACTACAGATTTTGAGAACCTACTTTATAATTTTGAGATGATCCATCCTAATGTCATGTAATTTGGCACATTGTTAGAACACATATCATAAAGTAATCATGCCAGTTTAAGATCCCTGGCCCAATAGATGGCTGAGGTATATGCAGATAAACATTTTCACAACATTTCCCTCAAAAAATTTAAATGACAAACCTTGAACACCAATGATTATGAGACAATCCATCCTACGTTCATGGCATGTTATTAGAATACCTCCCAAAAAGTAAGCATGCCAAATTTCAGAGCACTAGCTCGATAGATGGGAAAACAGAAACCAATAACTCTTTTTTCCCCAATTTTCTTTATTCTCTGGAGGCCTAGGGCATCGCTCCAGGATACCCACTCAACACTGCCTCTACTCCCTACCTGAAATCCCCATACCTACACCTATTCCTACACCCCCTGTACTCTCCACACATGCATATTCTTGCACACCATGTTCTCTCCATACTTTTATATTCCTGCACCACCTCCTGTTCTCCTTACTTCCATATTCCTGCACTGCATGTTCTCTCCATACTTACATATTCCCTTACTTCTTTTTCTCTCCATACTTCCATATTCCTGCACTGCATGTTCTCTCCATATTTACTCTGATATTCCATTAGACATTGCATTCACCACTGCGACTTGTATGAACAGGTGGGATGGCTTCCATTAGAAAAAAGGTACTTATGTACAGTATTTAGGTACTTTTAAAAATAATATATCACTCTTGATCTCATTCCTTCAGCACTTCATTTAATATTTTAAAAACATGTTAGCAGCATCTCCACTCAATAATTTTTTATGATCAAGTTACTGTTCCCTGGATGAAAACATCAATTGGTCAAAACACAACTGTGACAGAGATCCCTCACCACTATTACCAGCTGTGACAAAAACTGCCTCTTAGGCCTTTTGCTTACAGGGCAGTAATCTGCTGTGGACTTTTAGTCCTTTTCCACCACCTAATTTTTACTTGGAACCAGGAAACCACCCTTTTGCACTCTTGCTCAAGGTTAGGAAGGTAACACAATAATAGTTTCTAGAATGCCTTTCGAAGACAGACTGTTAGAGTTCAGCATGAATAGTAAATTAGCTTTTTATAAAAAAAAAAAAGCAGTTGCTCATTCTATCAGAAATTGATTCTTTACTAAAAGGACTACAAGTATTTACAAATGGGATATATTTGCAGTCAGACAAAAGGTTTACAAGTCTACTAGGAAATTGAAAAATTTAAGCAACTTACACAGTTGATGCACAGAAAAATCTGAACTTTTTTTTTTACCTATTTACCTACTGCTAGCTATAGAAGACACTTTTCCTTACCTGCAGTAGGGCCCACTCGTGCACATGTTGAGTGTCCCAAAGAGAGAAGGGGAGAGAGAGAGAGAGAGAGATGGGGCCCTCAGTTCCCTAATGTATTTCTTTTGGCTGTGAGGAGTGGCCTCACCCTATGACTGAAAGTTTCCTATCCCACGAGTGAGTGAGAGTGTGTGTGTGTGTGTGTGTGTGTGTGTGTGTGTGTGTGTATGTGCGTGCGCGTGTGTGTGTACACATGACATCATCTGAGCCAACTGGCCTGACTTCACACCTAGAACATCCCTTGTCTTTCTAGGGCGTGGGGGTAGAAATAAGTAGGCTGCTGGTTATCTAGGATCTGCAGCTTATCCAGTAGGCAGGGAAAAGGGCAGACTGGGTGGGCCAAGCGGTCCTTATCTGCCATCAAATTCTATGTTTCTATGTTTCAAATTCTATGTTTTATGACCCTGTTTTGCAGGATGTTTGAGGTGTTTAAAATTGTAACCTTGCAACTGCCAGGGTCTGTAGCTCAAATGAGCTCAGGGGAAAGTTGCACTAAGCAGCTGGCAATATTTCTCACAAGACATATCTAGATATTTAACAGAGAAGCCATATTTTGCATCCAATTTCAAACAGCAGAACTTATAAAAGAACACATTCAAATAGAAGAACTTACAAAAGAATCATAACTCCACTAACAAAATAAATCAATAGATCAATCCAGTCATATGTCCATCACAACAATGTTTTACCAGTTGCCAACTTTTTACTATTCTCTACCTTGGTCTTTATTTATTACATGTAATACAATACAGTTAACAGTTATAAACATGCTTTAAACCATTATATCACTGTTAATTGTCACTGTATCTGCTTCTTTAGATAGACATATTTGACTGTGTATATTTGTATAGTTCTGGTTGTATTACTTGTATTATTTGTCACGTGTATGTTTTGCACTCTGTTATATGTTCTGGTTGTATTACTTGTATTATTTGTCATGTATATGTTTTGCACTCAGTTATGCATTCTGGTTGTATTACTTGTATTATTTGTCACATGTATGTTTTGCACTCTGTTATATGTTCTGGTTGTATTACTTGTATTATTTGTCACATGCATGTTTTGCACTCTGTTATATGTTCTGGTTGTATTATTTGTCACATGTACGTTTTGCACTCTGTTATATGTTCTGGTTGCACTTGTAAATGTACCCTTGGCCCAAGATTTTGCCAGATTTTAAATAAACAAATGTATTGCAGCACTGCCTTTTCTCTCCATATTTACATATTCCTGTACCCCTTTTCTCTCCATATGTATATATTCCTGAACTCCTGTTCTCTCCGTACTCCCCTATACCTGCACTCCCTGTTCTCTCCAAGCTTCCATATTCATGCATCCCATGCTCTCTCCATACTTCCATAATCCTACATACCATGATCTCTCCATACTTACATATTCCTGCATCCCATGCTCTCTCCTTCCTTCCATATTCCTGTGTCCCATGCTCTCTCCGTGCTTACATAACATATACCTACACCACTGTTCTCTCCATACTTTTATATTCCTTTATCATTTGTTCTCTCCATATTTACATATTCCAGCACCCCGTGTTCTCTCCATAGTTACATATTCCTGCACTCCCTGTTCCCTCCATACTTACATATACCTGCACTACCTGTTCTCTCCATACTTACATATTCCAGCACCCCATGTTTTCTCCATACTTACATATTCCTGCACCCATGCTTTCTTTATACATACATATACAGTACCTGCACCACTGTTCTCTCAATATTTTTGTATTCCTTTATCAGATGTTCTCTTCATATTTACAAATTGTAGCACCCTGTGTTCTCTCCATAGTTACATATTCTTGCACCGTATGTTCTCTGCATACTTACACATTCCTACCCCATTCTCAATTTATGTATTCCTGCACCCCTGTTCTCTCCCTACCTAGATATTTCTGCACTCCCTGTTCTCTACCCACAGTACCTACATATTTCTACATCCCCAGTTCTATCTATACTTGCATATTCCTGCACTCTCTGTTCTCCCCTGCCTACATATTTCTGCACCATCTCTTCTAGCCATACCTACATATCCCTGCACTCACTGTTCCATACATACTTATATATTCTTGTACCTCTGTTCACTCCATACTTACATATTCATTCACCCCTGTTCTTTCAGCTGTTACATACTCCAACACCCACTGCTAACGCCATACTTAAATATACCTGCACCACTGTTCTCTCCATACTTGCAAATTCCTGCATCCCATGTTGATGCACAAGGTGGGATGGAAAGGATGAGAAGGGACTTGGCAAGGTTAGAGAATGGTCAAATGTATGGCAGCTTAGATTTAATGCTAAGAAGTGCAATGTAATGCACCTGGGAAACAAAAATCAAGGGGAAGAGTACACAATGAGGGGTGAGATACGAACAACAACAAAAATGGAAAGGGACCTGGGGGTAGTCATATCAGATGACTTAAAGGTGGGTAAGCAATGTGAGAGGGCAGTAAGGAGGGCTGGGGGGATACTGGGATGCATAGGAAGAGGCATCGCCAGTAGAAAACAAGAAGTTGTTATCCCTCTATACAGACAGCTGGTGAGACCCCATCTGGAGTACTGTGTGCAGTTCTGGAGACCCAACTCTGCAAGGACATAGACAAGATGGAAGCTGTCCAGAGGAGGGCAACAAAAATGGTGCAGGGTCTGCACCAGAAGACATATGAAGAGAGACTAAAGGAGCTTAATATGTATAGCCTTGAGGAAAGGAGGGAGGGGGACATGATAGAAAGCGTTAAGTACCTCAAGGAATCAACAAAGTCTAAGAGGGTAGCATCTTTCAAAAAGAGGTGTGCAAGAACAAGGGCAAATTTGAAGATGGCGGCTCAGAGGTAATGTAAGGAAGTATTTTTTCACAGAGAGGTTGTGGATGCATGGAGACCTTCTGGAAGAGGTTGTGGAGTCAAAAACAGTGGTTGAATTCAAGCAAGCATGGGACAGCCATAAGGCAATTCTAGGGGTTGGGGGTAGAAAAAAGTAGGCAGCTGGTTAACTAGGATCTGCAGCTTATCCATTAGGTAGGGAAATGGGCAGACTGGGTGGGCCAAGTGGTCCTTATCTGCTGTCAAATTCTATGTTTCTATGTTCTTTTCATATTTACACATTCCAGCACCCTGTGTTCTCTACACAGTCACATAAGCATGTATCCCTGTTCTCTGCCTACCTACATACTCCTGTACCGATGTTCTCTCCATACTTATATATTACTGCACTCCCTGTTCACTCCATACTTACAAACTCCTGTTCCTTCTGTTTTCTGCATTCTTACATATTCCTGCACTGCTTTTTCCACACTTACAGATTCCTACACCCCATGCTTTCCATACATACCTATTGTTGAATCTCTTGTTCTCTCCATATTTGCATTTCTACACCCCATTCTATTCATACCTGCATATTCCTGCACTCTTGTTCTCAACGTATTGTACTTACAAATTACTGCACCCCATGTTCTCTCCATACTTATATATTCCTGCACCCCTTGTTCACTCCATTCTTAATATTCCTGCACTCCATGATCTCTCCATATTTACATATTTCTACACCCCATTATCTCCAAATTTACACATTCCTGCACCTCTGTCCTTTCCAGACTTATATATTCTTGAATCCATTTACTCTCTATTTACATATTCCTGTACCCCGTTCTCAATCTATTTACCTATTTCCATGCCCTCTGTACTCTCTATATTTACATGTTCCTGCACTGTCATTATCTCTACAATTACATACTCCTGCATCCCTGTTCTGCCCATACTTACATATTAATGCATCTCCTGTTCTCTCTGTACTTAAATATTCTTGCACCCCTGTACTCTTCAAACTTACATAGCCCCACACTCTTACTCTCTCATTTTTTTCTGTATGATCACCATCTCTTCAAGAGTATTTAGGTTTATCTCTGTAGTAGATTAGTGCAAAATGTGAAAATTCCAGATTCATGGAGTTTGATGGAAATTTGTGAAATTCCACTGAATTTTGTCCAAACAATGCAGAATTTTGAAAATGTATTGGTTTGGTTATAACTCTGCCGTCTAATGAGCTAGAGCTCTGAAATTCAGAATGTGTCATGTCTGGGAGGAGTTCAAATGATGTGCCCACCATAAAAGTACAATGGATTGTCTCACAATTATAGGTGCTCAAATACTGTCATTTTATTTTTTGTTAGAAAATTCATGAATGTTTTATTGGTATATACCTCAGCCACCTACTGGACGTAAGATCTTAAATTTGGCATGAGTGCTTGATGGCAGGTGTTCTAAAAATGTGCCAAATTTCACGACATTAGAATGGCATGCTTTAAGATTATTGGTGCTCAAAATCTGTTGTTTTATTTTTGTAGGAAATTTCATGAAAATGTGCATATACCCAAGTCATATAGTGGTCCAGAGATCTTAAATTTGGCATGATTTCTTCATGGTAGGTGTTCTAAAAATGTGTCAAATGTCATGACATTAGGATGCATTGTCTCAAAATTATATGCGCTTAACATTTGTCATTTTATGTTTTGCAGGAAATTTCATGAATACTATTATTTGCATATACATCTGGTGCCGTTGGAGCTAGACATATGTAAATTAGCATGAATTACCTTTTTGTAATGGTTATAGAACAATTTAAATAAGGAAATAATTGTATTAAAGATGTTAAAGTTATGGGGGTTCAAACCCTTATTATGTAAATATTTTCAAAATGTGAAAACTCAAAAATGTGGATGTTTGTAACTTCTCTGCTCTTGTATGCATACACTTAAAGGGGACAGGAAATCTGTGCTAATTAATAGTAACAACTGCTAACATAAATGAAAGACTTGCCTCCAAATGAGCCATACTGAACTGTACCTGAGTAACCACTGATGTGAAAAACTGTGTTTTCAGCTGTTTCTTCTTTATGGACAACATTCTACACAGTTCTCTTCACGGTACTAGTAATTTGGAGTTTTTACTATGTCATGGTTTGAGTACAGAATGCTAAATATGAGCTACTATCCTGTCAGAACTATGTTTAGAGTTCTGTGCTCAAACAGTGACATAGTTAAAATTCCATCACTGGTTCTGTGAAGAGAACTGTAACAGAATGCTGCCCATAAAGACAAAACAATGCAAAATGTAGTTTTTCGCATCACGTTTTATGCAGGTACAGATACATATAGACCATTTAGGGTTATGGATACAATTTCTACTACTGGGAGCATCATAAACAGCTGCAGATTTGAACTAATTTCCTGTTCTCTTTAACACTGACATGTATAAGTGATGTGTATCCAGGTGTCCAACACAACTGGATAAATTGGTTTAGCAGTTTTAAAATTTACCATACAAATATTGGAAACATTTTCTGAGATATTTTACGGCAGCATATAGAAGAATCATCCAGAATTCTTTCTGTCAAACTCAACATTCACAATGCATGAATCACTGCTTCATGTGATAAACTGGACTGAGCATTTTGCAGTCCTGCTATTTCTCTCTGGGTGACTATTCCCCCCCCAGCATAGCCAGACTGATTCAGTAGAACTATTGATACCACTGATATCCTATTTGTTTCTTACAGTGACAAAATTCCTTAAACCAAGAGTCACATACTCATTTTCCTATTAACGTATCCTATTGGAATAGCCAGAATTCTTCCTTCTTGGTGCCCCAGACATTATCTTCCCCCACTATGTCTTTTTCAGTACCTCTAAGTCCCAGACTTGCATCAGGCTCCCTGGATCATCAAATTTACTGGGTGCAATCCTTGTTTATGCATTAGGAGTGAGCAGAGAATGCATGAGATCAAAACATGCATTCTCACCGCAGAGTGATATCTCACTGTGATGACATCAAATAAAAAAACAGCGATAAACAAACTCCTATTGTATAAACCGGATACATGATGTGCACTCATGTGATATGGAAAATAATTTCACTCCTGCAGAGTGACCGCTGGACACTCTCACTCATGGCTTCAACACTCATGAATATCCAGAGGTCACTCTAAAGGAGTGAAAATATTTTCCATATCACACTCATGCCCATCATGCATCCCCTGTATATCTTGCATTCAAACTGGAATTGTTGACACTTTGTGCTTCCTTGCTCCAATTTGGAGGTTTGCCACTAATGTGCTATGAAACCATGCATCAGACTCCTGAATCTGGTGACCCCCTTGCACTACCTGCTTCTCATGCCCCTATCCTGTAATTTGAATCCCCTAATAAGGCTGAGTGAAATTAGCAAATTCCAATTTTTTGGAATTTTCATGAAATTCCACAATTTTCACAAAGACACACTGATTTTGACTTTAAGTACAGATCAAGAAGAAAGATTTTATTATTCGGTCAATGAAGACTGAAACTAAAATTACAAACAACTTGTGCAATATTCAAAGCAAACATACAGTCCAAAATAGGTAACATATCATTTTTACAATATAATACGAATAGGAAATAAATAAGTGAATAAATACACAAGGTGGGGTGGAAAGGATGAAAAGGGACTTGGCAAGGTTGGAGGAATGGTCAAATGTATGGCAGCTTAGATTCAATGCAAAGAAGTGCAAAGTAATGTACCTGAGAAACAAAAACCCAGAGAAGAGTATTCAAAGGGGGGTGAGATACTGACAACAAAAATGGAAAGGGACCTGGGGGGAGTCTTATCAGACAACCTAAAGGTGGGTCAACAATATGAGAAGGCAGTAAGGAGGGCTAGGGGGATACTGGGATGCACAGGGAGAGGCATCACCAGTAGAAAACTGGAAGTTGTTGGCCCTCTGTATAGACAGTTGGTAAGACCACATCTGGAGTACTGTGTACAGTTCTGGAGACCCCATCTCCACAAAGACATAGACAGGGTGGGGGCTATCCAGAGGAGGGCAACCAAAATGGTGCAGGGTCTGCACCAGAAGCCATATGAAGAAAGACCAAAGGAGCGTAAGATGTATAGCCTCAAGGAAAGGAGGGAGAGGGGAGACATGCTAGAAACTTTAAAATACCTCAAGGGAATCAATAAAGTCCAAGAGGGTAACATCTTTCAGAAAAAGAGATGTGCAAGAACAAGGGGGCACAATTTGAAGATAGAGGGGGGGAAGCTCAGAGGTAATGTGAGGAAGTATTTGTTCACAGAGAGGGCTGCAGATGCATGGAATGGTCTTCCTGAGGAGGCCATAGAGTCAAAAACAGTGGGGGAATTCAAAAATGCATGGGACAGACATAAGGCAATTCTAGTGGAGGGTAGGAGGAAGTAGGCTGTTAGTTAACTAGGATCTGCAGCTTATCTGTTAGGTAGAGAAATGGGCAGGCTAGGTGGGCCAAGCGGCCCTTATCTACCATCAAATTCTATGTTTCTGTGTTTCTATGATTGTGCAAAATCTGCAATTAACTTATTGTTAGAGCTGTATCTCCTTATGGATACTCATAGTATGCACATAATGTAAACTGCCTGAATTTGTTTTATGCCTAGTATAGATTCTAGAACTTGCGTCTAGATAAATAGTAACATTTTTAATGACTAAATCATCATTAGTAGTAAATAATATGTTTCAGAGTAAATTATCATCATTTGATTGTATAGTATTCAGAATCGATTGGAGCCTTTTGGCTCTAGGAGTACAGTACCAATTACAATTAAATATTACATGCTTTAAATCTTCCAATTCTAGACCTTTTCAGGTACAGTAACACGACTGTAGATCAGATGATTTGTTATATCTGGCACGCAACACTCTGCTTGGAAATAATTCCATGTGATATTTGATAAGCAACAGTCTTTGCTTTTTATATGACAAGACATCTAGATAGTGTCTATATTGATATAACACCATTTTGGACCAGCCAATGAGACAAGTGCAGCTTTTTAATACAACTTAGATCATAAGCTTTAGCTTTCTCAGAATTTTTTTGTGTGACATATTTTTGATATTTTAAACCTATCCAGTGCCTTTATGGGAATAGTCTGTCAATAATTCAAGATCATAGCTTTAAGAATCTGAGAACCTTTCATTAACCAATGTGATTGTAATAATTTTCAATGTAACCACTGGTATTTTTCCATTTGACACATATGGAGAATATGTTTTTCATCAAAAAGTAACATTTTAATCCAATAATTGACCTTTTTTGTGCATACAAGTGCCATGACGCTCATAATGCCCAATTCTGACCTAATCATATATGCTGGTACTGAATATTCCAGACCCATGCTAGTTTTTAAGATTTTCTTGAGTGTAATTTCCAGAAGGCAAAATTTATTAGAATCACAAATCTCAGTATTGTAGAGAAGCTGCAAATTGTATTTGGCCTCAGCTGCCAACAAGGGTTTAATTGTATTACCCCCATATTTTTTGTTAAACAGGTTTAAAGAGCTGGCCAACTGTTTAAGTTTAAACCTGAGCTGGTCAACATGATTGTTCCAGTTTCTGTTTGACAAGCATTTAAGACAGAGATAATTATACTTTTTAATGTTTTTTAATTTCTTTGTAACAATTTGCCAAGTTTTTGAATGTTATTTGATCCCAAGACTATTACTTGACTTTTGGCCTCATTTATTCTTAGTTCATATTTAGTAGCATAATTATTTAGATTTCTTATGCAGACCTGACTAAATGACAGAATGACCAAATCGTCTGCATATGCTAATGCAGCAGTCTTTTGTCAGAATTTTTGGAGAGTCTGTACACAAATTTTCAAGTAAAATGAGTCATTTGTTTATATAAAGACAGAGTAGCACCAGGGCTAAGACACAACCGCTCCTTAGTCCTTTGTTTATAGGAAACCTAGAAGAGATCTCCATAAAGCCTAGCCTGATTTGTGCCCAGGTACCTGTGTACAAGTCTTTGATAATGTTAATTAGATGAGGTGAGACTCCCCAGTCAGACAATTCCTGACACAGGATTTGCTGTGATACAGTGTCAAAGGCTGAATTAAAGTCTATGAATGCTAAGAAAATTTTCTGTTGCCTGAGTTTGACATATTTCTCAAAAAGATGTCATAGTATGAAACAATTGTTGGTAGTACTGTAGCCTCCCCTGAATCCTGCTTGAAGTTTTGCGAGCCCCCTCAGAAGTGTCATCTGATCTTTTAACCTTTCTAGTATAATCTTTGAGAATACCTAACTCATAATATCCAACAGGGACATTGGTCTGTACATGGCTGGATTGTTTTTGTCCCCTTATATTAATACAATGGTGGCACCCTTCCAGGAAAGTGGGAATTTTAAGTTTATACAGAAAAACTGTATACAGTAATAGTTGGTAAATATAACTGCCCACAAGGAGGGAATAATCAAGTATACCTCCATGGGAATCTTGGCAGGGCCTGGGGCTTTATTTGGTTTTAAGTACAGATGTTAATTTGCAATTTCGGGCAGCAAGCAACTAATAAAACTGACACACAATCTCCTTGTAATGTCTAAGAACCTGTCAAATTTAATAGAATTCTATTCTCTACTTGTTAAGTATCAGGGGTTTATAAATCTGCAGTTTACATACTTGCAAAATTTAGTTTTAAAAAGCTGTGAAAATTTGACTACTTTTATTTCGGTCTCATTTAAAGCTGTAAATATGAACTTTGTCAGAAATGGCCATGTGGAATAATTGTTTTAATGTTTCAAATATGGCTAAATTTAGATATGTTGCTTTAAATTCAGAGAAGGAAATAACTGAAATTTATATTTTGGCAACATTTTGGCAGTCTATAGCTCAGTTCAATTTGAAGTTAGAAATGTGAAACTATGTATCTATATAAATGAAGTGCCAAGCTGTATCTCTGTAAAAATGTTGTAATCTTTCACAATGAATTCTATCAAAATTACACTAAAATAACAGAAATCTCAATTTTGGCAAACTTTGACCACCTATAACTCTGCCCCTATTGAAGTTTGAGACTTAACAGATGGTGCACATTATCATGTTGTAAGTTTCTTTAAATCCTGAAACAATGGATGCATTTGCGTTGAAAATTATAAGATTATGTCAAAATAACTAAAAATGTAATTCTGATTAAATGTTTGGCCTCCCATAACTCCCCCCCCTTCAGTCTATGGCCCTGAAATGTGGGACACACATGTATGCCATTACTGTCTATGCACTAATTTTGTTGTCACTTGGATGCAAAGTTGTAAGAGCAAGTAACTGAAATTTTAAATTCTGTGAAATTCCACAGAGGTTTTGCACAAATTCCATAAAAATTGCAGAGAATGGGAATGGTAATTCTGCAATTATTCCATGGGCAGACTTTAATATTCCACACAACTCTACTCTATAGAAATACTGTATTTCCCACAGTTTCTATTGTGTACTGTTCTGTAACATATGTGAGTATCATGGAGTACTAAATGGTATTGTTATATACTTCATGCTTTCTGCGACTAAGTCCTTTCAAGGACAGCTAATCAGGGATAAACTGGCAAGTCTATGATCTGTTTCCAAAGAGACAGGCTACAGTTATCACATGTAATTCAACATTTTCTCAGCTGTGATGAAAGGGGTGGGTCACTTGCCTTTTGGAAAAGAACACTGCACTGTAGTACAGTGAATATGGATCTAGAGATACCCTAATTGATACTGCAGCTGGATGGTGGCAGCATACCAAGTTAACTCATTCAGGTGTCTGAAGTGTTGTGAAATCTGGTAGCAGTGCAGGCTGAACTCTGCGAAAAAAAACAAGTCTGTAACACTCACATAGAGTACTACATGCTGTCCTGCTTTCATTACATGAGGACAGATAGGGATAGGATGGAGTCAGTCCACAGGGGGTCCAATCTATGACACCTACCCAGAGTACTGCATGCTGTCCCACTATCATTACATGAAGAGGGATAGGGATAAGGTGGAGTCAGCCACAGAAGGGACAGTCTGTGACACCCACCTAGAGTACTGCATGCTGTTCTGCTATCATTACATGAGGACAGATAGGGATAGGGTGGAGTCAGTCCACAGGAGGGCCAGTCTGTGACACCCACCTAGAGTACTGCATGCTGTTCTGCTATCATTACATGAGGACAAATAGGGATAGGGTGGAGTCAACCCACAGGAGGTCCAGTCTGTGACACCCACCTAGAGTACTGCATGCTGTTCTGCTATCATTACATGAGGACAGGTAGGGATAGGGTGGAGTCAGTCCACAGGAGGGCCAGACTGTGACACCCACCTAGAGTACTGTATGCTGTTCTACTATCATCACATGAGGACAGATAGGGATAGGGTGGAGTCTGTCTACAGGAGGACCAGTCTGTGACATCCACCTAGAGTTCTGCATGCAGTTCTGCTGTCATTACATGAGGACAGATAGGACTAGGGTGGAGTCACCCCACAGGAGGGCCAGTCTGTGACACCCACCTAGAGTACTTCATGCTGTTCTGCTATCATTACATGAGGACAGATAGGGATAGGGTGGAGTCAGTCCACAGGAGGGCCAGTCTGTGACACCCACCTAGAGTATTGCATGCTGTTCTGCTATCATTACATGAGGACAGATAGGGATAGAGTGGAGTCAGTCCACAGGAGACCAGTCTGTGACACCCACCTAGAGTACAGCATGCTGTTCTGCTATCATTACATGAGGAAGAATAGGGATAGGGTGGAGTCAGTCCACAGGATGGCCAGTCTGTGACACTCACCTAGAGTACTGCATGCTGTTCAGCTATCATTACATGAGGAAGGATAGGGATAGGGTGGAGTCAGTCCACATTAGGGCCAGTCTATGACATCCACCTAGAGTTCTGCATGCTGTTCTGCTATTATTACATGAGGACAGATAGGGATAGGGTGGAGTCAGTCCACAGGAGGGCCAGTCTGTGACACCCACCTAGAGTACTGCATGCTGTTCAGCTATCATTACATGAGGACAGATAGGGATAGGGTGGAGTCAGTCCACAGGAGGGCCAGTCTGTGACATCCACCTAGAGTACTGCATGCTGTTTAGCTATCGTACATGAGGACAGATGGGATGGGTCGATACAGGAGGGGGTTGGTCTGTGACATCACCTAGGTTCTGCATGCTGTTCATCTATACAAGGATGGATAGGGATAGGGTGGAGTCAGCCCACAGGAGGGACAGTCTGTGACACTCATCTAGAGTACTGCATGCTGTTCTGCTATCATTACATGAGGACGGATAGGGATATGGTGGAGTCAGTTTGCAGGGGCCCTAGTCTTTGACACCCACCCAGAGTTCTGCTATGATTACATGAGGACAGATAGGGATCAGATGGAGTCAGTCCACAGGACGGCCACCAAGATGATTCAGGGACATCAATATAAACCCCACAGAGAAAGGCCGAACAATCTTAAGATGTACTCACTGCAAACCAGGTGCAAGAGATAGAGAGTCAGAGGACAAGATAAAAACATTCACCTTTCTATAGGAGATAAAAAAGTTGGCAGTAGTGAATGGTTCATCTTCAGCATAAACACAATCACTAAAAGTAATATGAAAAAGCTGGTACAGGACAGGTTAACTAACAACATCAGGAAGTGCTTGTTTTACACAGAGTGTGGTGGAGAGCTGGAAAAGACTGCCCAATGAATATGTCTGTTTAAAATAAGTAACATCAAAACATATAAATTGTTGGCAGATAAGGGCCTTTGGCCTACTTAGTCTGCCCATTACCCTTAATCCTTTATGCACTGCTGTAACTAGGTTGTCCCCCTCTCCTGAGTATCAATAAACCTCTAAGCCTATCTCAAGCATTTTTGAAGGCTGTAATAATTTCTACACCCCACCACCTTGGCTGGCAGAGCATTCCACTTGTCTATCACCCTCTCTGCAAAGAAGTACTTCCCCATGGTTCCTCAGAACCTCCGTTTCTCCAGTTTCATCTTGTGACCCCTTGTCCTTGAGCATCTACTTCTCTGGAAAATAGTATTCTCCTGCATCCTGTTCTTCCCTATGAGGTACATACCCCCTTTTTCCCTCCTCTCCCAGGGAGTACATATTCAAATCTTTCAGCCTTTCCTCATATGGTTTGTGATGCTGTCCCTGCACCACTTGTTGTCACCCTCCTCTAAACTGCCTCCACTCTGTGTTCTTTCATAGATAAGGCCTCCAGAATTGTACACACTACTGGAGGTGTGGCCTCATTAGTGTTCTGTGGAGTGGAACTGTCACCTCCCTTTTTCTGTTGCTGATGCTCTGCTAGTGATCCCAGCATTCAGCTTGCCTTTCACAACAGTAACAAAACCTGAAAGCATAACCTGTCACAATTTAATGGACATACACCTTGCAAAAAATAACAGCAATGTAAATCAGAGAAAGATAAAGTAGTAACCTGTAAGCACAAAACAGTAACAAACCTCTAACCACACCCTGTAACAATTTAGCAGAAAATATACCCTGCAAAAAACAATTGCAATCAGAGGGAAAAAAAGGCAGCAAACTGTAAAACCTGTAAGCACAGAACAGTAACAAAACTGCAGCAGCTGGTTAGCTATCCCAGCTACTTTAACACCCAGAAATTATTCACAGCAGAGAATAGTTCACCCTGCAATCTCCATGGATCACTGCAAGCTAAGGCTACGTGTCTCTGACTGTGATAAAAAGAACAATAGGATGTAGGTGTGTTATCCTGACCAGGTTCCCTGTTCTGTGCAGCTGGAAGATTATAGATGTAAAAAGAGAAAACGCTGTCTCTGCTTCCTGGCACAGCTATCCCCTGTAATTAAAGTTCGAAACAGTGGCTTGTCCTCTGACTAGCTTCCATTCCTCTACTGGTGATGGACTGTGAGCTGAAATGCAATAAAAAATATAAAACCAACAGAGTAAAATGGCGCCATGTGATAAGAGTTAAGATTTAATAGCGACTCGAAAAAGAATGAGCACAAATTGACGAATACAAAATCAGTGATCGGCACTACAGCCACTGGACAAAAAAGCAATGGCACAACAGAAAACTTACAGGGGAGATATCTAAATTTACTACTTATGCAGGGGGCTTTGCCCCCACACCCCCAATTCTAAATAACCAACTTCAGGGGGGGTTGGCCACTGGGGAAAGAAGCAAACATGGGAGAGGGGTACTTGGCATAGCAGTGTGCAGGGGTAGAATGTTGGGTGAAGCAACCTGTGGGTGGGGGTAAACAAAGTCGGGGATATATAACCCCCCAAATAAAAAATCCCAACAATGCAACAACAACTAACATAAAAATAAACCCCACACCAGTTCAGAAACCCCGGACCACTGCTATCACACACTGTAACCTTAGCCACCACTCCAGATGGCCAGCATGGATCCACAATCCCAAGCAAACCCTCATATTCTTCTGTCGTTCGCTTTCAATTGCCATGCAGTACCAAGCCGTGTTTTCCAGTCACTCTTATTCCTCCTCATTGTTCTCTCATAGTCGCTTTTAATCCAAGCACTCAAACTGAGTCGCTCAAATAAAGTCACCCATATCATGGGATACTGAGCAAAATAGCTTCTTCTCTTCCCCATATGGACATCCCTGCAGTTAAAGATCTAAAATGCCACCTGTCCCCCAACCCACTTCCCCTATTCTACAGTCAGTGAAGGGTTCAACAATAACTGAGCTAGACACTTGGGTATAGTAAGGTGGACAAACATAGAATTTGACAGCAGATAAGGACCGCTTGGCCCACCCAGTCTGCCCATTTCCCTGCCTACTGGATAAGTTGCAGATCCTAGTTAACCAGCAGCCTACTTCTTCCTACCCCCACCCCCAACCCCTAGAATTGCCTCATGACTGTCCCATGCATGCTTGAATTTCACCACTGTTTTTGACTCCACGACCCCCTCCGGAAGGCCGTTCCATGCATCCACAACCCTCTCTGTGAAAAAATACTTCCTTAAATTACCTCTGAGCCGCCCACCCTCTGTCTTCAAATTGTGCCCCCTTGTTCTTGCACACCTCTTTTTTTGAAAGATGCTACCCTCTTGGACTTTGTTGATTCCCTTGAGGTACTTGAACATTTCTATCATGTCCCCCTTCCTCGACAACAAGGATAAAAGAGGACAGAGAAGACAACGGATGACTATGGGATTCTTTCTCATCAGTTAGGCAATGATAAGGGCAGAACAGATACAAAAAATGGCATTTTTCTGCTTTCAAGTTGTGTATTCTCACCTCCTGCAAAGCCCTTCCCTCTGATGACACAGAGTGTCCCAAAGTGAAGGCTGAAGGCTGGGCACACACTGGTGAGGTTCAAGAATGCATGAGATAGGCATAAGGGAATCTCATGGGAAGGGAAGGGGGTGAATGGGCCAGATGTTAAGTAGCATCTGCAGTGATATTGTAGGCAGAGAAAATTAGGCAGACTACGTAGGTCAGCCAGTCCTCATTTGTCAGCAAAGTCTATGTTTTTATCTGTCAATGTACTTCACATACTGCATCTTTCAAAAAGGTACAGAAATGTTATAATGGAGCACCTAAGCCACTGTTTTCAACATTTCACCCAACATGCCATCGGACTGGAAGTTGTTAAAAGTAAGCCCATCCTCCTCAGACTAAAGATCCCTCCTCTGAGACTAGGTTGATTCTTACCTACTGAAACAACGTCTTCATAGTTCTGCACCATCTCTTCCCTGTAAAGCTCCTTCTCCTGTTTGCTTAACACTTTCCATTCCTCTTCAGAAAAATCAATAGCAACATCTTCAAAGGTTTCTGGTACCTGAAAGGACATGAGCCATGTTTAATTGCTCTTGGTTTCACAACACACATTGAGAAATCTGCAACTTTTACACAGGATAGGTATTGGCAAGGTTACAGTCTAAAAGATTAAGGGGCTTTGCTGGCAACCCCACAACAAGTGAAGATAGAAACTATAATGTACTGTAGGTCAGACAAGGGGGAAGCAGAGATGGAATAATGACATTTAGAAGGGGGAGACTGAGTGAGACAAGTGAGTGGAGAGAAACCTAGCTAGTAGAAAGTAGTCTGCCTGAACATCAGGCATCTTGGGAATAAAATGGGGGCCCTACAGGCAGCGGTAATGCAAGCCCAGCTGGACACGGTTGTCATCATGGAGTGCTAGTGGAGGTGCATAAAGATCACCAATTCAGTTCAGGGAGGGCTGCAGGGATGGAACTAACCAGAGATGGGCCCATCCTTGACTTGGTACTGTCAAATCAGGACATAGTAGGAGAGACCAGAGTAAAGGAGTCCCTGGGGATGAGTGATCATTAGTCAGCGTGGTACATTAATAGCCATAGAAACCCAGCACCCCAAGTCAAAGACAATGGTCCTCGAATTTAAGGACAGCAGTTTTGGAGGACATGGGGCAGATCCTCATGACAAACTGGGGGAGTGGAAGACAGTGAAACATCAGAGTGAGTCTGATGGAGGTCACCAAAGCTTGTCTGAAGCAGGAAGGGAAAAAACACAAAATAAATCCAATATGGTATCCAAGAGAAGTTAGCGGAGCAGTAAGAGCAAAAAGGGTAGCATGAAAAATGTACAAGGGGGATCAGTCTAAGAGCAATAGGGAGGTATACCTGGGAAAGCTAAAGGAGGCGTATAATTTATTTTATTTATTTATTTCAAAAGTTTCATCAGGAAAGACACACTAAACTGAGAAGAGCTTGTTTCCAGATGCGTCATGGGGGAGAGGGTAGAAGGGAAATTTGACATGTGCAAATCAGTACAAAAGTTTTACATGTGCATTAAGAGTGCAAAAAGTATACGGTGTAGCATAACACATAAGCGCGGCATTATACTGTAAATAAACATCAAGGTACACAATGAAAGGTACAGAGAAATTTCAAAGTGTTACATACAGGCTGATACAGAGAAATTTCAAAGTGTTACATACAGGCTGATACAGAGAAATTTCAAAGTGTTACATACAGGCTGATACACAATCAGACATACAACAGCCTTCAAGAATGGGGTAGAGAAGGGTATGGTAGCCAGAAGGGCTAACCAGCCATGGCACAGAACAATCAGAAGAGAGGAGGTGAAGAAGGAGAAACAGGGTAATAGCAGGACAGAAAGAGTGGGGAGGAAGAAGCACAGGGCAGGTGAGGGAGGCGGTAAAAGGGGGTAGTAAGATCAGAAAATGAGAAGAAGGAGGAGGGAAAAAGGGAAGAGATCGGGGCAGGTGCAGGAGGGGGCAGTGTGAGCATGAAGAAGCCTGGCGAAAGAGGGAAAAGAGGTGGCAGAGCAGATGGGGAGTGGGAGAGAATTCCACAGTTTGGAAAAGCAGTAGAAGAAAGCAGCTTGACCAGCCAAGGACCCTCTAGAAGGAAGAGCTAGAAAACATTGACTAGAGCTATGGAGAGAATAGGCGGAGTCAGAAGAACTGGAGAGAGGAGAAGAGAGGTAAGATGAGAGGGAGCTGAGCCAGTGTTTATCAATAAGGGCAGAGTCATGAGCCCGTCATCTGGCTTCTAGAGAAGGAAGGGAGAGAGATGTGTAAAGGTGGTAGTGGTGGGTTGGGGGGCAATCCAGGGTAAACTTAAAGGAGTGGAAGTAGGTGTCCAGTCTGGCCAAGGTAAACTTAGGATCACTGCCATAGATAGTGACACCATAGACCAAGAGAGGAAGGATCATTCTCTTGATAATGGCTCTGCAGGCCAACAGAGGAATACAACTACAGTTCCTAAACAAAGCATCAAGTTTAGGGCGCAGCTTTTTGTGCAAGGAACCCACATGCACAAAGAAGTCTAGGTGACAGTCTAGCCATACCCAAGATACTTGAAGGAAGTGACACCTTTAAGGCGAGTACCACCCAGAGAGTGGAAGTTGGGCAGGGCTGAAAGGCAAGACAATTTTTGCCTGGTCCAAAAAGTCACTGAGACTGTCTTCATATTATTTAACTCATTCAAGCTTAGATAAGCCTGTAGGTGGCATCTGAAAGCATAGCCACTCAGGCCAATAACGACTGTAGATATAGTCAACTAATTTTCACTCAGGCCTGGAAACATCTGAGGAAATTAACAGTTTTAACCTAAATATTAAAGAAACCAAATTGCTTAGCATCGATTACATACCACCATTAGAAAGGTAATTTTGTGCTGAACAACTTTGCTGCCAATACTTTGTGTCTATTATGTATATTTTAGGAGTTATTCACGTGTTTGAGGTATGGTGTGCATGGCTGACATTTATCTCTCAAGCCTCACCTAAGCACCTTGAATGAATCCACCCTCCCCCATTTTTGGTATTTCAGCTAGTATATAATAAAAAAACTAATTGATTACTAAGCACACTGAGAAAGCTAATTTTGTGCTGAACAACCTTGCTACCGATACTTTGTGTCTATCACATATACTTCAGGAGTTATTAGCATTTATTTATGGTATGGTGTGTATGGCTGGCATTTGTCTCTCAAGCCTTGCCTAACCACCTTGAATAAATCTAAAACAAAGTCATTTGGTATTTCAGCTAGTATAAAATAAAAACCAAATTGAGTACAATTGATTGCATGGCACCATTGGAAAGGTAATTTTGTGCTGAACTGCTTTGCAACTCATACTTTGTGTTTAGCACAGTTCACAATATATTTGCATTTGTCTGTGGTATGCTGATTATGGCTTGTTTTTGCTTAGAAAGGCCCAGCATGCAGTGCTCAGAGTTCACAGGACACAAGTGGTGGAAGTCTCAAAGAGCTGAATGAGTTAAAGAAAGCTGATAAGTGTGGAACCAGTGTTGCATGTTGTTGAAGTCAAGCTGGAGCTGGTTCCTCAGGCCAGTGAAGGAGGAGCCAGAGGCAAATAGTACAGTACAGTCTAAGTCACATAACATGGACATGGATAACCTGGAAAATGGCTACGATGGACATTTCTTCAACACCAAAACCATGCAATATGTTTTCTTAATAATGTCAGCCTTTTAATGTGGACCATAAGCGCCAGCAATCATGGACAGCTCAGAGTTAAATTTGATGCCTCAGCACCTCGTTTGACACACCTACCTTAACACACTCGCAGCACTTGCTAATCTGCTAACTACCTGATAGCTGCCTGTATTTAAGTTTTCAGCCAGAGATCTTGGAGTCCACTTTCCACTTTGTGTCAGCTTAGTTTTCCGTGCTGTGTGCTGTTCAGTCTTACGATGTCAAAGTGCCCTGGGATTCCATTGTCTTGTAAAATTAAGCTTTTGAAACAGATCAATGCTGTTCCTAGAATGAGAATAAGGGACCTTGCAGCTCATCTCTCCATACCCAAGTCCACAGTCTCTGACCTCATTCATAGCAAGGAGAAGTTCTGGTCTGAGTGGCACTTGAATCAGAACTCACAAAAGACAAAGAGGGAGGGGAAGGACTCTGAGATGGAGGATGCACTTTTGATGTGGTTCACATCAATGAGGGAGCATGAAGCAATGGTGAGTGGCCCCTTGTGAGCTGCCAAAGCTAAGTAGCTTATGGCTCCTGTGGATAAAGAGGATTTCAACTCCACAGATGGCTGGCTGCAGCACTGGAAGATGTGCCACAACATTTGTAATGGCACAAACTATCCAAAACTGCTTTGCCAAGGCTGGTTTCAAACAGTTGGAACAGATGGAAAATATAGAGGAACCACAGGCACCTACCGTTGATGAGAAGATGATCCCTCCACCATCTGACCTCCAGAAAATGAATGTTTTAACTCTGTGCCACCTCGGAGATAACCTCGGAGAGAACAGTGCTGAAATGAGTGATGACATTATGAGGGTTTTGGAATGAATCACATTTCCTAGCAGCCAAAAGGACACCAAAGCTGAAGAGGCTGAGGAGGATACAGATGATCCCATACCACCACCAGTGACATCTGCTGATGTATGCATGGCTGTTCTAACCCTACCCAGAGCCATGGAGCAGAGCGTGGATGTTCAGCCAGATTGGAATCTGATGGGCAGTATCAGGAGGAATTTTCATCCCTACACATTGACTGCAGCATGGCCGACAACTCTCAATGGCTTTTTTAAGAATAAACATGATCGGATTTTATCAACCCCACCCTTCCTCCGAAGTAAAAACACAAAAAGCATAAACATGATTTTACCCACTAACTCCTTTCTTCACAAAAAAAGAATAAAGTACTGTACACAAAGCACAAAAATTAACCAGGAGCACAAAATAAACCATGATTTTACCCACCTCCTCCCTCCTTCATTAACAGAAGAACTAATAAATACATTAACGTGCAAGGTTATATCCACAACACAAGCACCACTATGTATCTCCTGTCTTACAAATGCAAGCACAGCACAATAATATGTTGCAGCACCACCTGCCGGCAACAGAAGACATTGACTAGCGTGGACATAACTAACAAGCACCAATGTGTCCGTCTAAAATGGCTTAGACTGTATCATTAGCATACATGGTATGGATGCAGATGAACATACAGAGGGGAGGCTATTAGAAAGATGGAGGAGGAGGGGTCCAAGCACTGAGCCTTGGGGGATGCCAGTGTGGATAGGGAATGGGGGATATGGATTCACAATTTTTTACGGTTTGAATTCTGTCTTGACGTTAAGAACTGAACCAATCTGTGGCATAGGGAGAGAGACCAGCTGCAGAAAGCTGATCTATGAAGAGGAGGAGATAAACTGGGTCAAAGACTTTGGCCAGGTCGACAAACATGGCAGAGATGAGCAGGCCCTGGTCCATACTGGTCAGGATGGCATCAGTCAGCCTGAGGAGGGAGCTGAAAATGGAATGGGATTTGCAAAAACCAGACTGGATGGGCGGAGGGGTGAGAAAGAGTCAAGGAAGGAGGAGAGTTGGGAGAGAACCAACGATGTGCCCATGTTACTAACTGTACCGTATCTGTTCTTTCAAATACATGTTACTTCTGAGTCGGTTCAATACTGTGCTGTGTTTCTTTCATGAGGTCTGTCTTGGTGTGCAACACTGTGCCTGCTTTACATTGTTGGCAACACACAATTTCAGTGACCTTTTCCTGTGCGGTTATTCATACTGTGATGTTTGCCACTGAGTAAGATGTGACACTGTCTCTTGTTCAGACTTCAACTGTTTCTTTTACTGTGTATCAACATGAACCATTTTTTTTTATAAAAGTGAACTTGGCATGGATGCTGTGTGTCACATATCTTCTCTGAAGACACCTGTAACTTGTTTGTCTGGATGGTGCTGCTTGCATTAAGCAGAACAATGGCCACACTACTTATAAAACACATTTTACTCATGAATTCATGCATACTGTGAGACAATGTGTCTGTCACACAAAGACCTAGCATTCCATTTTCCTGTTTTGTTGTAGGGCATCAACATGGATTTTCAAATGTAGCAGTATTTTGCACATACAAGAGACACTGAAGCCCTGCTGCCACTAGCAGACAACAATGAAGCCCTTCTGAAACCACCTATATAGACATTTGCAATGTGGATGAGAAGCTATGGTCTATTGTATGCTGCTTATGACTGTGGCACTCAACAGTCAGCTGAGAACACTGTGGACATGGGAACATTCCTCAGTGTTTTGGAATTTAGTGACAATGATGTTTAACCAATACCAATGGATTTAAACTTCTGCATGAGTCGTGAAACCTTTTACTTTATACTGAGCAAAACACAAACACATAATAGGAAGACAGAACACCAAAATGCATCAAGCTATTACATTTGAAATAAGACTGGCTATTGCAATTCGGAGACTGGCCACAAACAACGAGTATCGGACCTCTGGACACTTGTTTGGTATGTTACCACCAGACTGGGTGGGCCACAGACCCTTATCTGCCAATAGTCTCTATGTCAAGGGCAGTGGTCTGCTCTGTTGTGCGTGAGGTTTGCAATCTTTGATACCTTCATGCACTTAATTCCTATGGGCACATGGCTACAAGACATTTTGGATGGCTTTGAGGAAAGATTTACCTTAACACAGATAGCCAGTGCAATAGATGGCACACACATACCAGTTCAGGCACCAGCAGAAGATGTGGCAGATTTTGTCAACCATAAAGGCTGGCACTCTGTAGCAATGCAGGCAGTGGTGGACAACCAGTACTGCTTTTGGGATGTTAGCATTGGATGGCCTGGAACAGTTCACAGTGCCCATATTCTTTCAAGCAGTGGGCTGTATGCGAAGGCTATGGATGGGCTTCTATTTCCCCCAATGTGACACGTGAAATATGTGGGGTACAGGTGGCCATTCATTTACTTGGTGACCCAGACTACCCACTGATGTCACGGCTGATGAAGCCATTCCCTGACACCAGAAACCTCACAATTGAGAAGAAACACTTTAGCCGCTGTCTGTCAAGTGGGCATATGACAGTGGAGAATGCCTTTGATCAGCTAAAAGGAAGATGGCAATGCCTGCTGAAAAGACTTGATAGACACATGTTCTTTGTTCTATCCGTGGTGCTCATGTGCTGCATTCTACACAACATTTGTAAGTGAAAGGGTATGTTTTTAATTTAGAATGGATTAGGGAGACTGTGATAACTTGCAAAAGCTGTCAGGCAGTGAAATGCAAGACATGCAAAGGGGCAGAGTAGGGGATCAGGCAAGACAAATCAGAAATGCTATTGCTCAACATCTCAGTAGACAGTATAATGACCAAGGTAATTTGTGGCATGTTCATACATTGGGCAATAAAGAGAACTGTGAAGGTACACCACACTGATGGTTTTCCATGTTTCATTACTGCACTGTTCATGTTATGTGTCTAAAAAAGATCACATGTGTGGCCTGACAAGCAAGTATGAAGTCACTAGATCAGCTGGCTACACGCAGCCATCCGGAGCATCACATGATTCTTGCGTGTCCACAAATGTCTCAGAGGTGGTTACACGTAACACATTTAGCATGAAAGTTGTCATCCTGGTGTTGGTGGCTAGATGTGCAATGTTTGTCGCTATGCGTACCATGCATGCCATTATTGTCTCACAGAATGCAGACAGTGCTGATGTCCTCCTGCCACTGATACCAACATGCTAGTGTCATGTGTTACCACCCTTCAGTGTGCGACCATAATGCTTTGTGACATGAAACCTGATCATTAATGGTTTTGGTTCATGCAACAGGCCATTACTGGAGCTCTTGCCATTGCACAGGCTTGGATCTGCCATTCTCGATGAAAGTATGGAGCCCATAAGGACACTCTTACATTGAGGCATAGCAAGTTATATTGCATGGGAGGGTGCACATAACTGAACATATATATGCACAATGTGGTGTGGTGAACATCAAAAAAAGCACAGCACATGAATAAAAAGTCACAGTATCTGACAAAGTTTTTCAGCACAGAAATGGAGTTTGAAATCCGGAACTGCAATGAACTGATAACATGGACTGCGTGGCTGAGGTCGAACACAGTAAAGTATTTAATACGAAAACACAGTGACAAACACAGAACAGGAAAAAAAAAAAACATACACATTTAGAACAAATACATTGTATGCAATTCCACAGTATAGCAGTACCCAATAAAACACCTGTGATCCCAGTCGATCATTCAGTGAAAATGCAGCCCCTGTGCTGGCATGTCCCACCACCAAAAGCAACCCAGTGACTTCACTCATCAATTCTATATATATCCCCACCACCCAGATACATGAGGCAAACATGCTGATAAACAGACAGGGGTGGTGGAAGCTGGCACATAAGTGTACCAGAGTTGTGTGCAACCCCATTTGCATTTGCCATGCATTTAGGCAGTTGGTTAATGCAGTTAACTAGGTGAAGAAAGAAACTGTGAATTAGGGAAGTGGCTTAAGCAGAAGGAAGCCAGGTGTTTGCATTTAACAACTGCCCTAGATAGTTTTGGACAGACAACAACAGGAAAGAGCTGCTGTTAGAACTTGACTGGGACTATATTGCCCTCCATCCCTAGCCGGTTCTACTTTTATAGGCACAGGATCTGACTGACAGACCATATGCACTGTCTCTGCTGGCACATTTTGTATGATCATATGTTTGGTATTGGAATTAGGCACTGCCTCCCCGAGATGACACTCTGCAGTCTCTGGATGTCTACTCTTGGGTGCTTTACATGTAAGATAAAACCTGGAAATGGCACTGTACAGCTGTTTAACATCTGCTTCGGTAGGTAATGTATGCATTAGGCATGGAGTTGAGTCCATTGCTACAGAGTTAAAATATTGGCAATGTCCTCCACCACTGTGACTCGATTAAAACATTAAGAAACACTGGCTAGAAATTAATAGGTAAAGGCTAGCCAAGTGTTGGACCACCATCACCCCACAGTAAATTCTGGGCTTCCAACCTTTTTGGTGACCACAGCTAAGCCCTGCTTCCTTACCACTCTGCTCCCTTTACACATATATATATTGAGCAAGTGGCTAGACAAGAAAGCACAATCTGCACTGGTGTGTAAAACAAAAGGCCTGGAGCAGATTGTAATCAGTCCACCAGACGAGCCGCTAGGTGCCTACCTAGCATTGCTCATGTGCCTTATTTTAATAAGATTTGGAATAGTGACCTGGGATACTGCCACAGCAGCCCACTAACACAAGTGGCATCATATGGGCAGGTCACCATGAACGTCCATGAACATACAAACTGTGCATTGTTTAGTCCATACTGTGTTTTTGGGGAGTTCAGTACCAGCAGGAAATTGTCAATATGGAATGCCCATACTTGCAGTACCACAGTATTCCACCTCTGTCTGGGAAGGGGGGGGGCTGTGGCCGTGTTAGAATACCCATGATTGTGCAGTGATACAAAACAGCCACACATGGGAGAACAAAATGGCTTTGGTCCAGGACTGCACAATGGCACTTACTAGACTGAATTCTAGATGCACACACTACACCAACCCTCATATGACATGCAGTCGTGCATCTGTATATAGTTTTACATGTAAGGAATGCAACTTTAAGGAGAACACTGAACAGCCGAAAGGCATCCTGAATATGTATTTGGCACATGACAGAGCAGCAAGCAATCTTGAGGAGAAGCATATATTACAGCCGATCACTACTAAAGTGAAACGGTAGATGCCCAATAAATAATGGTACCACAATGCTGACAGCTCACATCAAAACACATGGGCCGTATATCCAGATTTAAGGACACAGAAATGCAGCACTGCTTCCTCACTGTGGCCCAATACTGTGCATATGAGCGGGCACCCAGGTGCATGCTGTTGGTAAAAGAGCACATCCCTGGATGGCACTAACAACACTGAAACTGAAATATATATAAATGGTCTCTCACCGATGACTCAGAGAGGATCGACTGATTGAAATGTAAGTCCCTAGCTGCTGTGATGGTTGGAGGCTGTGGCAGAGGGTTTGTTTGTTACAGAAGGAAATCAGGTGGTCACAAGAATGAATTCTTATTCTGTGACTTCGGTGGTAAATAATCTGAAAAATATGATTGAAATACTACTGGATGTACACTGCTCAGGCAGTACTGGAGGGTGTGGGGTACTATTTCAGGCCTAACAAATGCTGAACAAACGTGCAGCAAGCACCGCAGCGATTAAAGTTTAAATCCCCTGCTTCCTGTTTACACCTTGACAGGACGTGACATACGCAGATGTCCCTCCACTCCCCCCCAGCTTGCAACCGGAACAACAGTGACCGTGCTGGAACTTGAATGTGGACCTTCAACACTGGTGTACAATGTGCACAATGGTGCCATCTGAACAGTGGTCATTCAGCATTTCCGAACAGTGACCATGCTGGAACTTGAATGTGGACCTTCAACATCGGTGTACAATGTGCACAATGGTGCCATCTGAACAGTGGTCATTCAGCATTTCTGAACAACAGTGAGCATGTTGGAACTTGAGTGTGGACCTTCAACATCAGTGTACAGTGTGCACAATGGTGCCATCTGAACAGTGGTCATTCAGCATTTCTGAACTACAGTGATCATGCTGGAACTTGAATGTGGACCTTCAACATCAGTACACAATGGTGCCATCTGAACAGTGGTCATTCAGCATTTCCGAACATCAGTGACCACGCTGGAACTTGAATGTGGACCTTCAATATCAGTGTGCAGTGTGCACAATGGTGCCATCTGAGCAGTGGTCATTCAGCATTTTTGAACAACAGAGACCACGCTGGAACATGAATGTGAACCTTCAACATCGATGTACAGTGTGCACAATGGTACCATCTGAACAGTGGTCATTCAGCATTTCTGAACAACAGTGACTACGCTGGAACTTGAATGTGGACCTTCAACATCGGTGTACAATATGCACAATGGTGCAATCTGAACAGTGGTCATTCAGCATTTCTGAACCTGCTGATGGAACTACTTGTTGGGCTGCACTATAGCAAACACCCATATGAACCAGCTTAAAAACAACACACTGTACAGCACCAGGAGACAGACCACCAGCCCTAACAATTCACACCACAATGTACTTGTAGAGGAGGCCTGGATCACAGTGTTCACTGCAACAATTAAGCAGCCAGATCATTTAAAGCCACAGTAAACCTTTTATCAGTACAATTAGATGTGGCATGCTACTCTTGATGGCACTGCTGATAAACCAACTCTTGTAGCACTATTGTGGGCAGCAGTTGTTTTTTTACTGTTGGTAGTGGTCCTACAATGCATGGCTGTGGGCCAATCAGCTTACAGCAATTTCCCAATCTGTTTGACAAGGGGAGTTACATACCTCAGCCTTTCAGTCTCAAGCCACGCTCATCTTGCGGTCCTTATCTGCCGTCAACTTCTATGTTTCTATTTTTGTATACCCCAGCAAACTGAGTGTTATTACTTAAATATGTGCTGCTAAAGTTAAGATTAATACATTTCATAAACTAGTCAGGAAGCACTTGATTCACACGTTAATAATTTTCTTTCTCTACCTACCTCTAGTGCCTCCACCTTGGCAACCGTACTGTGGCACTCATGCACAAGAGACTTTTCACAGGCTGCACGGACAGGTTTATGTTCATCCAATTCCTCACAAACCCGTCCCAGTGGCTCTTGATACTGGTCACAGGTGTTGCTCTTTTCAGGCTCCTCTTCATTTCCAGAAAGATGTTTTACAATTTCCACAATCACTGCAAGTTTTCTGTTTGCTCGTAGTACCTTCTGCTCCAACACATCATAGCATTCACCACAGGACACATTTCCATCTATGTACTCCCAGTATTTTGTGATACAGACTCTGCAAAAGTTGTGCCCACAATCTATAATGACAGGATCATTAAAATAATCCACACAGATGGGACACATAACTTCATTTTTCAGTAGCTGTAGCTCTTTTATTGCTGCCATGTTCACTGCTGTCTGTTAGAGGTGTCTACTTCCCTTCTGTTTCCTGGAACATAAAAACATATAAACATAGAATGAGTTTATTCCCCTTTTCCATGCTGACCATGTCATGCACAGTTAAAACCTCTTGCAGTGCTACTGAACCATATTACAGTGTTTTATTATTGCTTTCGGTACTGACCACATCATACACAGTTAAAAACTCTTGCACTGCTATTAAACCTTATTATGGTGTATTGTTATTGCTTTCAGTACTGACCACGTCATGCACAGTTAAAAACTCTTGCACTGCTACTAAACCTTATTGTGGTGTTTATTATTGCTTTCAGTACTGACCACATCATGCACAGTTAAAAACTCTTACACTGCTACTGAACCTTATTATGGGGTATATCAATTGGACATTGTGGCAGTCACAGAAACATGGTACACCGAGAACCATAATTGGGATGTCAACATACCAGGGTACACAATCTACAGAAGGGACAGGGAAGGTAAAAGAGGAGGTGGAGTAGCTCTATACATAAGGGAAGGGATCAAAGCTACAGAACTAAAAAGTAAAGGGGGAGGACAAGAGGCACTCTGGGTCACCTTGGAGACAGGGAATGGCATCACAATCCACACAGGGGTTGTATACAGACCACAGTCTCAAGGGGAGGAAATGGACAACAAAATGATAGAGGACATTCTCAAAATGGCTGAAAAAGGGGAAATACTGTTGATGGGGGACCCGAATATGCAAGATGTTAACTGGATAACATGTACTGCAGCCACATCCAAGAGCAGTGTCATTCTCGATGCCCTGCAGGGGGCAGGCCTTAGACAGCTATTGTTGAAACCCACTCGGGAGGGAGAAATACTAGACCTGGTACTCTCAAATGGAGAGAGGATCACAAATTTAGAAGTCAGTAGACATCTGGGAACAAGTGGCCACTGCACAGTGTGCTTCACAATGAGCACAACCATGGAGATAAGCCATACAAAAACAAGGATACTGGACCTTAGGAGGGCTGATTTTGGCAAAATGGATGAATACCTGAAAAATGCACTAGCAAATGACCAAAAAGGAGGGGTGGAAGAACAATGGCGAAAAATCAAAACTGCCATCATAGAGGCAACAAGTCTTTGTGTGAAACAAATAAAGAAAACAAAGTGGAGTAGAAAACATCTAAGGTTCTCAAAAGAGGTGGCAGGGAAGGTTAAGGAGAAAAAGGCTGTATTCAAAAAGTATAAGGAATCACAGAAGGAGCATGACAGGGAACTGTATCAATTAAAGCAGAAAGAAGTGGGGAAGGCAGTCAGACTAGCAAAGGCCCAAACCGAGGAAAAAACTGCCAACTCAGTTAAGAAGGGGGATAAAACCTTTTATAGGTACATTAGGGAGCATAGAAAGGTTAAGGGAGGGATAGTGAATATTAATAAAGGAGAGGGGAGGTGGGCAGAGGGAGACAGTAAAAAGGCAGAGATGCTGAATGAATACTTTTGCTGAGTATTCACAAAAGAAGATGAGGAGGAGTTACCTAAACCAGACAATAGAAGCACTCTGGGTAGGGGGGTTGACACCAGTCCATTCACAGAAGAAAGAGTCCTAAAGAACTCCTAAAACTCAAGGTGGATAAAGCAATGGGGCCTGACGGGATTCACCCCAGAATCCTAAAAGAACTAAGGGAGGACCTAGTGACACCACTGACCATGCTTTTTAACAGATCATGGCAGGATGGGGTGGTACGCGAGGACTGGAGGAGGGCAGATGTGATTCCCCTTCACAAAAGTGGGAGCAAGGCAGAAGCAGGAAACTACAGACCTGTAAGTTTGACCTCAGTGGTAGGGAAAATGATGGACTCACTTCTGAAAGAAAGAATTGTTGAGTACCTAGAGGCCAGCGGGGCACAGGACCCAAAGCAGCATGGATTTACAGGAGGAAGGTCATGTCAGACTAATCTAATTGATTTCTTTGACTGGGTGACCAAAGTAATAGACCAGGGAGGGGCTGTGGATATGGCCTACCTAGACTTCAGCAAGGCATTTGACATAGTCCTGCACAAAAGATTAATAATCAAGTTAGCCAGCCTGGGAGTGGGTCCCAGGGTGGTAGTCTGAGTAGCAAACTGGCTGCACAACAGGACACAGAAGGTAATAGTGAATGGAACACATTCCAAATAAAGGGGGGGTTACTAGTGGAGTACCTCAGGGCTCAGTATTCGGTCCAGTCCTCTTTAACATCTTCATAGGTGACATTGCAGGGGGGTCTGGAGGGAAAGGTATGCCACTTTGCAGATGACACAAAGATCTGTAACAGAGTTGATACACAAGGGGGGTTAGAAAAGATGAGAAGGGACTTGGCAAGGTTGGAGGAATGGTCAGACATATGGCAACTTAGAGTCAATACAAAGAAGTGCAAAGTCATGCACCTGGGAAACAAAAACCCAAGAGAAGAGTACACAATAGCAGAGGAGGTACTAACAACAATAAAAATGGAAAGGGACCTGGGGGTAGTCATATCAGATGACCTAAAAGTGGGTAAGCAATGTGAAAAGTCAGTAAGGAGAGCCAGGGGGATACTGGTATGCATAGGAAGGGGCATCACAAGTAGAAAGAGGGAAGTGGTTATCCCCTCTGTACAGACAGTTGGTGAGACCCCATCTGGAGTACTGTGTGCAGTTTGGGAGACCTCATCTACGCAAGGACATAGACAGGATGGAAGCAGTCCAAAAGAGGGCTACTAAAATGGTGCAGGGTCTGCAGCAGAAGCCATATGAAGAGAGACTGAGAGAGCTTAATATGTATACTCCTGATGAAAGGAGGGATGGGGGGACATGATAGAAATGTTCAAGTACCTCAAGGGAATCAACAAAGTCCAGGAGGGTAGCATCTTTCAGAAAAAGAGGTGTGTAAGAACAAGGGGCACAATTTAAAGATAGAGGGGGGACAGCTCAGGGGTTATGTGAGGAAATTTTTTTCACGGAGAGAGTGGTGGCTGCATGGAACAGCCTTCCTGAGGAGGTCGTTGGGTCTAAAACAGTGGGGGAATTCAAACATGCATGGGACAGACACAAGGCAGTTATAGTGGGGGGTTGCAGGAAGTAGGCCGTTAGTTAACTAGAATCTGCAGCTTATCCAATAGATAGGGAAATGGGCAGACTGGGTGGGCCAAGTGGTCCTTATCTGCCGTCAAAGTCTATGTTTCTATTATTGCTTTCCGTACTGACCACGTCATGCATAATTAACAACACCAGCACAACTACTGAACCTTATTACAGTGTTTAACTGCAACACTGGAGGGCCTATTTGCATCTTTTTACGAGGTGTCCGCTCATGTCCAACATCTCTCATTATAGAAATGTGAAAACAGTCACCGGGTCACTTGGAATTTCGATCTCAAAAACAGCACAGATTTAGTTCATTTAGTAATGTTTAGTAGTTCCAAAATCTACATTTGCATGGGTCAGAGTTTTTTCTGCAATATCATTTTACAAATACTGATATGAAAGTTTCCATTCTCAAATAATTAAGCATGTGTGTATAATATTTATGAAAAATAAATGAAAAAGAAAAGATAAACATATAAAACTGCAAGAGAGTGCATTTTATGTTCTTTTGCCGTCTACGAAATAAGAAACTTTCCTGCCATTCATGAAGGGAGACCAGTGTGCATATCATGTTGGTGCATTACGTCACTTCTGTAATCCCCTGTAGTTAGACAGCTAAACCCGTTCATGAAGGGAGACCAGTGTGCATATCATGTAGGTGCATTACTTCACTTCTGTAACCCCCTGTAGTTAGACAGCTAAACCTGTTCATGAAGGGCGACTGGTGTGCATATCATGTAGGTGCATTACTTCACTTCTGTAATCCCCTGTAGCTAGACAGCTAAACCCATTCATGAAGGGAGACTGGAGTGCATATCATGTAGCTGCATTACTTCGCTTCTGTAACCCCCTGTAGTTAGACAGCTAAACCCATTCATAAACGGAGACTGGTGTATGTTGACGAATGCTCAACGATGAACGCCTGGTTAAATAAAGGCTTGATTGATTGATTGACTGGTGTGCATATAATGTAGGTGTATTACTTCACTTCTGTAACCCCCTGTAGTTAGACAGCTAAACCCATTCATGAAGGGAGACCGGCATGCATATCATGTAGGTGCATTACTTCACTTCTGTAACCCCCTGTAGTTAGACAGCTAAACCCATTCATGAAGGGAGACCGGCGTGCATATCATGTAGGTGCATTACTTCACTTCTGTAATCCCCTGTAGTTAGGCAGCTAAACCCATTCATGAAGGGAGACCATCATGCATATCATGTAGGTGCTTTACTTCACATCTTTAATTCCCCTTAGTTAGACAGCTACATTTATTAATATCATATTGGGGAGCTATTGAGAAAATTGCAAACAAGGCACAGGTGAAACCATGCCTGCATCCTACCAGTATGCCCTTTAAATCATATTATTCACACATCATTAAATTCACTTGTAGACTCAGCTTAGCAAACAAGCCAGAACAGCACAATAACAAGCATTTGTCAATGCCGAATGGTTGCTTGCTGACATTAGCAGTGGAAGTGCAGGAGTTAGATTCAGTATAGAAATTGGCAGTGAAGTACTAAACTGACGCCAACTTCACCCCTACTCTGCAGAGATGGATACGCATTGGGGTGTGCCTTTCGGTCGTCGCCCATAACGGTCATAACATTTCACCTCACCCTACCCTGCAGACACTGACAAGTGTCGATGTGTTCCTTGGGTGTTCAGGCTTTACATGCACCTCATTCCATAAGGAAATGGGTGCAGTATAGGAGAATGGGGTGAACACTGGGGCCAAAGAGTCCAAGGTGGACCTCGATAAGTGTCACTGGCTGCAGAGTGTGGGTGGGAATGGCATGAGCATTACTGTCAACAATCCCAAGCCACGCCCTGACGCCTGTCAGTCCCTACAGGGTAGGGCATTATGGTCGGAAACCCTAATGCCCTAGGCATTTCTTGGTATTTTTACTCCACGTTCTCAACATGGGTTTTTTGTGACCCCACCACATGAACAATGACACTATCAGTCCATTAACTGAAAGGTGATTTTGCACAGCGACTGCGCCATTTGGTGCCACAGGTGTGAAAACACATTTTGATCAGGATGTGACAAATGACAGCAGTACTGTTCATGAGGCGGTGTAAAATAATTGTAATGTTTAAAATCTGGAGTAAAAATATAAAAAACTGGTGAAGTCATGAGCATGCATAGAAACTGCGCAGTGCACACTCATAATGTAATTATTTGGGGGAATTTTTACATCAGACTTTCAACATAGGCATTTTGGGACTTCCGCTCTCGAACAGTGTCACTGTAATTTTCTTAATCTATCCCGAACACTGATTTCCCACAGCGACCGCACTATTCTACGTCAGAAGTGTGAAAACACATTTCGGCCAGGATATGAAAAATGCCAGCTGTACTGCTCATAAGGAAGTGTGAAAAAATGCCAGTGTTGAAAATCTGGAGTGAAAATATTACAAATTCGTGATGTTACGAGGGTGTGTGGAAACTGAGCAATGCACACTCGTAACACATTTTATGGACTTTTGTCAACAGATTTTTCAACATAGACATTTTAAGACCTCCACTCATGAACAGTGTCACTGTGATTTTCTTAATCTGTCCCGAACATTGAATTTGCACACTGACCAAGCCATTGTGCACTACATGTGCAAAAACACATTTTGGGTAAAATGTGAAAAATTACAGCTGTACTGATCATAAGGAGGTGTGGTCAAATGGTAATGTTGAAAATCAGGAGTGAAAATATAAAAAATTCTCAAAGTTACGAGCATGCGTAGGAACTGCGTAACGCACGCTCGTAAAATAGTCATTTCTGAGAATTTTTTCACCAAATTTTCAACATAGGGTTTTTGGGGGTCTACCTCATGAACTGTGACACTGTTGTTTTGTTAATTGGTCCCAAAAGGTGGCTCTGTGCAGTGACCGTGAATTCACCTTTTGGGACTGAATAACAAAATGACAGTTCATGAGGTGGGGTCCCAAGATCCCCATGTTGAAAATTTGATGAAGAAATTCCCAAAAATGGTCAAGATATCCACCTAAGTTGAAAACCCTCTATTTATGCCATTATACAGCTTACCCACATATCTTCAGTTTGCGATCAGCTTTGAAGGGTGTAGACGTGTTCCCTGTCCACGAAGATCGTCACATGGGCTCCAGAGATAAGTATATGGGGTGGGAGGGTATGGGAGGTGGGTGCACAGTGGGTGGATGTGGGTTGGGGGCCACAAAAGACTGTGAGGACCATTTTCTGTTTTACAGGTTTAAAAAATATATAGATGATGTGGGTCACTTTCTTGCACGCTGGGGTGGGCTCCCAGCATGCCAGTACACGTGGGTGTTTCTTTTGGGAGGCTGGAGCCGACAGGGCATGGACACCCCCCATTGGCCATACAGTGTCCGGGGGGGGGGGAGTGTGCATTAGCCAAGGGAGACTGGGCACTCCCTCGGCACACAACAAATGGGGGGAGAGGTGCATCATGCCGATGGAGATTGCGCTACCCTGTCGGCAAATGAACTGGGGAGCGGGGCATGCTGAGAGGGGGATTGGGTACGTTTGTCACTTTAGGAACTGGGAGCAGCAGGCGACGGATTTACGTTGGCTTCATGGTGACTGGGAGAGGCCGACTGAGAAGCTGCCATCATGTTTACTGAAAGGGGACACCACCCAATGCAGCTGTAATTGGCTGCTGCAGTCAGGGACCGCCCCACAGCAGAAACAGCTGATGGTGTAGTGACAGGGCGTTCCTTAATTACAGTGGCCACAGTTCTTTGAGCGTAGTGGCATGCTCATTAACGGCCATCATCGACAGCATGCTCCTCTATTCGTCGCGGCAGAGACCAGCCCCAGAACGGACTGCTGCCGTTCAGCACAACACTGCCACACCTTCACAACCCACTTGTGAAGGAAGCTGATGCAATGGGTTGCTTGCACATGCATGCAAGCAACCACCAAAATCAATGGATCCTACGCATGTCAATCCGACAATGTTTACCTGCTTCAGTGTATCAAGTTCACAAATGGATGCTATATTGGAGAAACTAGGCAACCACAACAAACCAGGAAGAACCACCACTGACACATAATAGTAAATCAGGTTAGCAGCACCCCAGTAGGACACCATTTTTCATCATTCCCTCTCTGACTTATCTGTCCTGACACTAAGCGGCAGCTTCAGAAAACATACAGGACAGAAAGACATGGGAACTGAAATATATCAAACAATTTAAATCTAATATTTGTGGACTCAATCGGGGCATTGGATTTATGACACATTCTATGGTAAACTATAATTCCTTTGCTATTTGTTACCCAAGTTTTTTTTTTTCTGTGTTCCTGTCAGCTGTTTCCAGTTACCTGTTCCTAGCATCCTTCCTGCCTCTCTTATAAATATATTTTCAGCTTCTGTCCTGTCCTCCCCCTACATCGCCCCTTGATTAGTTCTTCTCACACATCACTGTGTATACAAACCTTAGACTCTGTTTATCTAGGCCCACATTTTCAGACGAGATGCGCGAAGCATCCCTGCATGTACCACACCTCTCCAGACTTGCATGGGCCATCAGAGCACAGTCATATTCAAAGGCCATCAATGCACCACCCCAACTGCACCGCTGTACTGAAGTGCCCCCTCTCCCCAGTCCCAGTCGTAGATGTCAAACAAAAACCCACTCCCTATTTCCTGGTAGTCATGTGCCCCCCCCCATCCTTTTAGCCAGTGACCCACCACCTCACTCCCCCCAACCCGACTGGAGCAGTCGACTGGCACAGCCCACCTCACTCTACACTGGCCAGCCACCAAGTGAACTGTATAGGAGCGCTATGCAGTATATAGTACACACCCATTGGGTGACCAGTCACACACTAGGCCTGTACTGTACTATATACTGTACAGCACTTCTCTACAGTTCAGTGAGCGGCTGGTTGGTACAGTGTGAAGTGAGCTGTGCCAGTTGCTGGTTGGGTTGAGGTGGAGTGGGGTGGTGTGCTACTGGCTAACGGGGTGGAAGGGCCATTTGACTACCAGAGAATGGAGAGCGGGGTTTCTGTTTGACATCTGTGATCGCAGCTGGGGAGGTGGACCATTTCACTATCCAGTGATTGGGCGGAGGTTTTATTTCATGATTATCAGGGCTAGGGAGGGGGTCACTTCACTACCTAGTGAATGGGCGGATGTTTCATTTCATGATGATCAGGGCTGGGGGTCATACTAGACTACCAGGGAGACTGGGGAAGGGATTTTATGTTACAGTGATCAGGGCTGGGGAGAGGGGGTCCCTACACTATGGAAACAGGACTACAGTATTCTACTTTCTGTACAGTGATCGACGCTGGGGAGGGGGCTGGCCCTGCCCATTCTGCCAGGCTCAGTCATGTAAATGAGCCCATAATGGGCATGCAAATGGCCTCTTTGCACCATGCGTGCCGACTGCACTCATTTACATGTTTGGGCTGAATATCGCCCATGGGGCTGCAGCACATACAGGAATGAGCCCCACTTTCCCCTATGGGTGTTCCTCAGCCCCACACCCTGGATTCGCAGCATGAGACTTGGTGACCCCTGTTGTGCTCCATGCATCCAGGGTCCAATATTCAAATGGGTTGCACACTCTGTTTGAATATGGCGCCAGAGCCAGCTGACCCAATTTATTTGTGCAGCACATGATTCCGTATGTGCATCTGGCCATCTCTAAATATAGGGACCCTAGGCCTTTGTTGTTTTGCTTTCCTTAATTTCTTCATAACTTACATTCCTTTCTTATCACTTCCTACCTATATACCCTTCCTGCCTACTGTAAACACCCTATATTTCAAGTCTTTCTTAGCTGTGTTCCTGTCTGGTCAACTTCTTATTACCTCTTCTTAACATCCCTTCATCTTCACGTGACCTGTTCCTACTAACCGCTACCACCCCCCCTTATTCCTTCTCACACATTCTATTTTTATTACTTTGGAACTTATTCAGACTCTTATCTCAGGGCTTTATTGCTCTGTATTCCTTTCTTCACATAATCTGTTCCTATTAACTGCTACCCCTCCCCCACAGCCTTTCTCACACATCCTATTTGGAACTTATACATACTCTTATCTCAGGGCTTTATTGCTCTTTGTAACAAAATATTAAATCTGCAGGGAACAAACACGATTGGTATAAGGGCGTCAGGTGGTACAAGAGCAGCACGGCATTATGAGACGATAATGCTGTGTTGCTTGTGAAGTACATTAAGTAGCCTGGGGAGGAAAACGAGCAGTGTATCAAAAACGAGAAGGTGAAAAACAGAACAGAGCAAGTTGTGAAAGAGCAAGTAGGTATGCCAGAGCAGGAGAAGGAGAAATGTGAGAGAGACACAGTGGAAAAAAAGATAACAAGGGAAGTGGAAGAAGGTAGGAATGGAGAAAAAGACAATAATGTCTAGTTTATGTGGATAGTAGAATCAGCAAAAAGTTGCCAGATACCAGAAATCGAAATAGTGACAAGTACGCAACAGACAGGAGGACAGAGAGAGACAATTGAGGAATGTGGTGGAGAAGGAGTGAGCAACACGGGATTCAACTGACCCATACACACAGTAACAGACAGAAGAACCAGAAGTGCATTTAATTTTAACAACTTCACGGTCTACGGCACAGTAAAGTTGAATTATCCAGCACCACCGACAGAGAGGGAAAAGAGAATACACACACACTGTAAATCTGAGCAGTGGAATTCACAGACTACTAGAAACAAATTCATGCCAGGTACACAATAGAAATTACAAGGAGTAAACGACCATACTTCTATGCAAATGAGACAGAGAGCTACATGGAGAAGTAATAACAGACCAACGTTGGGGTCCTCCAACGAACAATACCAAACAAACAGCCATTAGAAATTGTTCAAAATCTATACCGACCATTAAGAAATACATGATTGTAGTAGTATGCAAAAAAAAAAATGTGTATGTAACAGAGGTTCATGCACAGTTTTGAAAGTAACATTAAATACAAGTGAATAACTGGATTCATCTCACTGTTTATTCTATAACAGCAGTACAAAGATATCTCTGAGATATACAGCGATCTACACATCACGTTACAAGTGCATTAATCCACGATGAAGGTGGCATCTAATGGGGAATTAATGCATGGTTGGTCCATTGTAGGCACTCGGCCTCCGGCCTCGTGCAACAACGGTCTCAACCATGCATCAATTCCCCATTAGAGACCACCTTCATCATGGATTAATGCTTATGTATTCCTTTCTTAACATGACCTGTTCCTATTAACTGCCACCCCTCCCCCTTACTCCTTCTCACACATCCTATTTTTATTACTTTGCAACTTACACAGACTCTTATCTCAGGGCGTTATTGCTCTGTATTCCTTTCTTCACATGTCCTGTTCCTACTAACTGCTACCCCTCCCCCACAGCCCTTCTCACACACCCTATTTTTATTACTCTGTAATGTATACAGACTCATCTCATGGCTTTATTGCTCTGTATTCCTTTCTACACATGATCTGCTCCTATTAACTGCTACCCCTCCCCCTTAGGCCTTCTCACACACCCTATTTTTATTACTTTGTAACTTATACAGTCTCTTATCTCAGGGCTTTATTGCTTTGTATTCCTTTCTACACATGATCTGCTCCTATTAACTGCTACCCCTCCCCCTTAGGCCTTCTCACACACCCTATTATTATTACTCTATAACTTATACAAACTCATCTCAGGACCTTATTGCTCTGTATTCCTTTCTTCAAATGACCTGTTCCTGTTGACTGCTACCCCTCCCCTTACTCCTTCTCACACATCCTATTTTTATGACTTTGTAACTTACACAGACTCTTATCTCACGATTGTATTGCTCTGTATTCCTTTCTTCACATAACTTGTTCCTATTAATTGCTACCCCTTCCCTTTAGCCCTTCTCACACACCCTATTTTTATTACTTAGTAACTTATACAGACTCTTATTTCAGGGTGTTATTGCTCTTTGTAACATGGCAATTAATAGTATACTAGAATAAAGTATTTATATTGGTTAAACTGCCTCACATGACCAAAGCTCAACTGTGCGTTAATTCCTCAGTAATGCCTGGTTGCTACTGTTGTATCTTTGTGAAAAAGAGTAAATTCTTTGTTCCAGTACAGTTCCCATGGCTGTAAAACAGTGTTGTGCTGCTAGATTTGTTTCACAGCCATCCGCTGACCTGCCAAGGGAACTGCAGGAACAAAACATGAAGATCTGCACTAGCATGGGCCCATCATGCAGTGCAACCCATATCTTGAAATACACACAGTTGAAAATGAAAGTACATAGCACCAATCCTTACAATAAATTAGAAGGAAAAGTACCATATCAGTAAATGTAAAGCTAATATGTATAGAATTACAGGTTGAAATTGTTCAGTTTCTACTCACGACATTACAGTTATCAGCAATCACAGCCATATGTTGGCCTTCCAAGGGAATGCAGGAACAAAACATGAAGATGTGCTCTAGCATGGTCCATCATGCAGTGCAACCGATATCTTGTAATACACAGTGATGAAAATTGAAGTATCTAGCACCGATTCGCACAGTAAACTAGGAGAAAAGGTAGCATAGTAATAAACATTTTAAAAGCATATTTGGCAATAATAACACTGAATTTAAATTAAAATGTTATAAAGTAATGCCTCTCTACACCCACAATATACGTAACACAGGTTGCATTCAGCAAAATGTGTACTATCAACACAGTGTTAAATACAAGAAATGTAATTGTATGTGCTTTTTTGCATTACAAATAATAAATCTGCTTATTTCTGGAAATGGTTGCCATGTTACAAGTGCATTAAGCCACTTGAAAGGAGGCTTCTATTAGGGAACTAATGCACAATTGGGTGGTTGGGGCATTCTGCCTTTGGCCTCATGCTCCAATTCCCAGACCAGCACACTAAGCCTCATATACAAGATGCAATGGATTGTTTAAATGGGACAAGTAATTTTCTGTCCTTGACTTACACAGTGGGTACTATCAAATCCCAATGGCCCCTGAATATTGCCCTTTGGGATTTTATGAGTTTCTTAGGATTCCACAAGGAATCTTGTGTGCTCCCGTGACATTTCAAAGACTTATGGAATGAGCAGTGAGAGATATGAATCTTCTCGAATGTCTGGTGTATCTTGATGATGTCATATTTTTAAGAAAGACACTAGAAGAGCATGAAGTTCACCCGTTTAAGATGCTGGACTGACTGGAAGAGTTCGGCCTTAAGTTGTCCCTCAACAAATGTCAGGTTTTCCAGAGTTCTATAAAGTATGTAGGTCACATTGTGTCCATCGAAGGCATAAAGACCAACTCTAGTAAAGTGGAAGTCTTAACTGACTGGCTGCAGCCAAATAACCTTGAACAGCTACAAAGATTTCTAGAATTTTGCAGCTACTATCAAAGATTTATCAAAGACTATACTACACCAGTGCCTCTTCTACTCAGTCTGACTCATGGGTACCCACCCACTCACAAAAGATATAAGAAAGGTTATGATAAAGAAACTTTTAAAACCTATTTCAACCTTACAAAACTTTTGGCCAAAAATGGACAACTGATTGTGATGCCACCTTTGAAGAAATCATCTACCAGCCAGCCTGTTGGCACTGAGGGTTGAGCTGTGGACACCACACGTCGTGCCTTGCCGGTGACCTGTGTTTTGGAGTGAGCGTAAGTCACTGGAGATCAGCAGGAAAGGAGAAGCATCGAGTGTTCTAGGGGTGACTCTTCTTCTCCAGGGAGGGGTGAGCGATCAGTTGTCGGCGCATGCCTGGCCCCTAGCAGAGACTGGGGGTGGCACACCAATGCTGCTCACTTGGGGTCAGAGGTGGGCTGGCATCATTGCATGCTCCACCCCTAAGGGGGTGAAAACTAGAGGAAAAAAGAGCTTCTGGCTTGATAATGGAGGGAGCTTTGGTAAAAATACCAACAGCTTAATCTGGTTCAGTTTTAGTTGGTTACCATCTGTATCCCCCTCCTCCCCCTTCCCGGTCGCCCCTGAAAAAATGGACTTCTAGTCTCAGTGAGCCTACCGGGTCAACAAACTTCAATAAATAAATAAATAAGCTTTCAGGTCCTGCCCCTGAATAGCCACAAAGCTGACCACACTGGATCTGGTCTTCGGTGGGCTTTGGGGTGCCCGGCTAGCCCCACCAGGGGGGTTAAGCCATAGGGGTAATGGTTGGCCATCGGCTGGTGGATGTTGTGGGATGGGATTGGGACTCCCTGCCAATCAAGGGCTCTGGAGCAGGAGCATAAATAAAAAGAAATCATCTACCCGCTGACCCATGCCCCCGTGTTAGCCTACGCTGATCCTTCGAAACCCATGCCAGCCTAAGTGGTCTGGGGGCTGTGCTTGATCATGTATACTCTGAGGGATTGTGCCCAGTTGCTTTCACCAGAAGAAGCTCGTCAATTTCAGAAAAAACTATGCGGTACCCAAACTGTAATTCGTAGCACTCAAATGGGCCATATAGGAGCAATTTCATGAATATTTGTATGGAGGGAAGATCCTAGTCAAAACTGACAAAAATCCATTACCGTACATCCAGACATCAGCCAAGTTAAATGCCACAGGGTACAGGTGGCTCTCAGCCTTGTCTACTTATGACTATGCAGTGGAACATCGACCTGGCTCGAACCATGTTGATGTAGATGCTCTCTCTCATAGACCTGCCTCAAACCCCAACTGTGTATGCATTCCTAAACAATCAGTAAAAGCACTGTGTCACAAGTCTGACAAAGATGAGCCTTCACCTGTGGAGAATGTTAACCGTATAGTGGATTGTGTTCGACCACTTGATACCTGTGTGCCAACAGCCTACTGTAACTTAGCTGCTCTGAATCCAAGTTCTTTGCCTCAGCTGACTAAAGCTGACCTGCAGAGACAGCAAAGCTGTGACCCTATGCTAAGAAATGTTGCTGCTGTTCTAATGAAGGGAGAGGATGTCTCTCAGCTACAATTCTAGCCCGCTATAGCGCGAATGGCCAAAGCTCAAGTTGTGTGAACTACTGTTGCATCGAGATGTAACTAATAGCCAAGGGGAGCTTATTAAAAGACAACTAGTGCTGCAATCTACATTTAAAACTGTTGTGTCAAAAGCCCTGCATAATGATATGGGACATTTGGGGATCAAGAAGACTTTGGACTTGGCCTGGTCATGTTCCTACTGGCCCAGAATGGGCATAGACATTGAGCAATATTGTAAAGCTTGTAGCCGCTGTATTTGAAGAAATGCTCAGCTGCAAAGAGCAGTTCCTTTGGTCAACATAGTAACCAGCGCCCCTATGTAACTTATTTGCATAGCCTTTCTTATTCTGGAACCAGACTCCCAAAACAAATGTCTTGGTAGTCACTGATCATTTTATCATGTATGCTCAAGCCTATCCAATCAAGGATGAAAAGGCCTCCACAGTTGCTAAGGTTTTGGTAGAGAAATTATTTGTAAATTAGGTTGCACCTCAAAGCATAGGTTCTGATCAAAGCCATGACTTTGAGAGTAGACTGATCTCAGAAATGTTGTCATTGTGCGGTGTCAGATAATCCAGGACAGCTCCCTACCACCTACAAGGTGATTCCCAGCTGGAAAGATTTAATCGCTCGTTGCTTGACATGTTAGGCACACTTGATCCAAGTGACAAAAGTAAGTGGAGTCAACAAATCAGTGCTCTAGTTCACGCCTATAATTGTACAAAAGATGACGCCACTGGTTTCTTTCTATATAGTCTTATATTTGGAAGAGAAGCCTGCCTTCCTCTAGATGTGTATTTTGGTGTTTCTCCTCATGGTATCACATCTAAAAGCTATGTACAGTATGTGAAAAAGCTGAAAGAACAGTTACATCACACTTACTGACTGGTTAACACACTAGCTGCAAAAAGAACTCTTGCAAATAAAATTTGCCATGATAAATGAGTCCAAGGGTTTCTTTAAAATCTTCAGGGGCCCGTGCATTTATGTACGTGACCCCAGCACTTTGGCATTCTCTACCCCATCAGCTTCGGGAGTGCGCGAACATGGAGGGAGTTAAGCAGGTCCTAAAGACCCACCTGTGGCATTAAGCCTACTCTACCTGATGGTATTTTATTCTGAATTTTATGAAACCTTGTATTTATTGTTTTTACTGCATCCTGCTGCATTCTCTTTGTATTTTATTGCCAAGGCACCTTGAGTTTAGAAAGGCGAGGTAAAAATAAAGCATATTATTATCATTATTATTATTAAAGCTTAAGAACTCTAGCCAGGAGACCATGTTCTAATTCGTAATCTTGGGTTCCAAGGCAAGCAAAAACTGCTGACCACTGGGGTCATACGCCCTATGTAATAGTTGCTAAGCTGGATGACCTCCCCATCTACTAGATACGTCTAGAAGGAGACTCGCATCACTAAAGCAATCCACACCTATTGCCAATTGGTTAAACAGTGCTGAATGAAGTCCATGAGTCCGAGGTTCCTAGATGCCCTATGACCAGGTCTGCTACTAAATCCAGGCAACAAGGTCTGCAAACATCTGCTATCCAGCCTCTTATTCCCATCAGTGCAACACTGAGAACACCAATTTTGAAAATGATGATGAGAAGTTTTGTGCTGCCTGTTATCCATCACCTGAGCTTGCAAGACCGTTCCTGGGATTTCCAACTTCTACTCCTAGCAACTCCCCTGAATGTCCAGTGATTTCTGATTGTTCTAATCTGTCGTTTCTACCTGAATCTGCAGACAGACCTACAGTCAATGAGGCCAGCAGCCTAAGTTCAGAAATGCCACAATTCCACAAAGTATCTGCACACCACAGAACAAATGCCTCAGACAAATGATGCTGAGTTGCAAAATTTAATTACTGGCAGAGCCAAGCTACAACAGACCCCAGAGCTTTGGCGATTAGGCCTTCATCAGCACGTGGTTCTGAAAGAAAACTACATCCATTTTAAATGCATCATTTTCTGTGACCTCACCAATTACATCACATCCATGCTCCATGTAATTAATATGGTGGTATAAACCACTATCCATATATACATACTGTATACAATACAAAAGTACAAAAATACAAAATGACAAAGTTGCAAAAAGACTTCAGAACTACAAAACTTGATTTAAATAATCAATATTACCCTGCAGCACATTCTTCAGGGTAATACCAGTGTCAGTGGCTCAGCAGGTAGAACACTTGCCTCTGAGGTCGGAAGATCAGAAGGCTGTGGGTTCTATTCTCACACCAGGCACTTGGGTTAATATCCCAGTACTGACACTGTAATGCAGCATGAGGGGGGTGCTGCACTCCTGAGGTGCCATTTTTCAGATATTAAACCGAGGTCCCGTCTGCTTGTTCAGGTGGACATTAAAGATCCTATGGCACTTCTCGAAAAGAGTAGGGGAAATTTCCCCAGTGTCCTGGCCAATTTCCTCCATTCACTAGAAATACCACCAATAGTTTAATCTGGTTCAGTTTCAGTTGGGTATCATCTGTATCTCCACCTCTGGGTCACCCTTGAAAAAGGGACTTCTAGTCTCAGTGGGCTTACCCGGTAAACAAAATTCAATAAATAAATTACAATTTCATTTTTATGTTTGCTTGCGTACATGCACAAGAAACATTATGTGGCAGTTTAGGAGAGAAGAGGGCTGTGGAGGTGCGGCACTTTAGCAGCCAAAGGAGGCACTACCTTTGGGGGGTTGCCACTGGCAGACCAATGGAGGCACAGTGTCCTGATGACACTGGTCTCCAAAAGTGCCATCACGTAGAAATGTTTTCACCACAGCAATCAGGGGCCGCTCCGTCACTGCAGCATCAGCCATTCGCTGCAATGAGGGAGCGACCCATCATTGCTGGGCGGAACATTGTCGACTGCAATATTGTTTGAGAACATGGCGGCGGCTTGCTGCCATGTTCACAAACAATATTCATCAGCCCCCACTGCTGAGGGGATGCCCGATCCCCATGGCATCATGTACTAAGAAATTAGTTTTGCTGACGGGGGGCCCCAATCCCCGTCAGCTTCATTCACACACCCCCACGTGTAAGTTGCCGATGGGGGAGCCCACTCCCCATCAGCATAATGGTTTCCCCCACCATACAGTTCGGTTTATGCCGATAGGGTGCCCAATACCCCTCCAGCTACAGCCCCCACAAACATTCAGATGGCATGCTGGGAGCCCACCCCAGCGTGCCCAATACCCCTGTAAAGAAAAATACATCCCGTGTTTTTTTTTTGTTTTGTTTTGTTTTAAACCTGTAAGAAAGAAAACGGTTCCTCACTGTCTCCCTGCCCCCTCTCACAACTTGCACCCACCCACTGCACACCCTGCCTCCCCACAACCCCCCACCCCATACATACCTCCGGAGTCCCGCGCAATGATCTTCAATGGACCGAGAACACGTCTGCACACTTCAAAGGTGACTGCGAACTGAGGAAATACCGGTAAGACATATAATGGCATAATTTTTTTTTCAACTTTTTTGCATATCTCAGACATTTTTTTGAATTTTGGCACCACATTTTCAACATGGGGTTATTGGGCCCCCTCCTCATGAATTCAGCCACTGTCATGGCATCACTCGGTCACAAAAGGTGATTTTGCCGTCACTGCCGGAATCACCTTTTGGGACCAAATAATGACATGACAGTGCCAGTGTTCATGAGGTGGTCTCTCAAAAAGTCTATGTTGCAAATTTGGCAGGAAAAATTAAAAAAAATTACTGTTTTACGAGCGTGCGTTGCACAGTTGCTACACACACTCATAACTTCACCAATCTGCACTATTTTCACTCTAGATTTTCAACATTGACATTGTTATGCACCTCCTTATGAACAGCATAGGTGTCATTTTTCACATTCTGGTCGAAATGTGTTTTTGCAGTTTCGCCGCAGAATAGAGCGGTCGCTGTGGGAAATCAGTGTTCAGGCCACATTAAGAACATCACAGTGACACTGTTCATGGGCAGAGGTCCTAAAATGCCTATGTTGAAAATTTTGTGATGAAAGTCCATAAAATGAGTGTGTTACGAGTGTGCATTGCGAAGGTTCCACACACTCTCATAACTTCACAAATTTGCAATATTTTCACTCCAGATTTTCAAAATTGCCATTTTTCCCCACTTCCTTATGAACAGTACAGCTGTCATTTGTTACATCCTGGCCACAATGTGTTTTCGCACTTCTGGCACAGAATAGTGCAGTCGCTGTGGGAAATCAGTGTTCGGGATGCAATAAGAAAATCACAGTGACACTGTTCATGAGCAGAGGTCCTAAAATGCCTATGTTGAAAATTTGGTGATGAAAGCCCATAAAATGACTGTGTTATGTGCATGCGTTGTACAGTTTCTATATATGCTCGGAAGTGCGAGCATTTTTACTATTCCCACTACAGATTTTTAACATTGCCATCTCTTCACACCTCCCTGTGGATGGTACAGCTGCCATTCTTCATATCCTGCCAGATCTGTGTTTTCGTACATGTGATGCACAATGGCACGGTCGCTGCTGGAAGTCACAGTTCGAGACACATTGACAAAATCACACTGCCACTCTTCATAAGAGGAAGTCCCACATGCTTTCATGAGGCGGGGTCACAAAAAGGCCATGCTGAAAATTTGTAGTGCAAATACTAACAAACATCTGGGGCATTAGGGTTTCTAACCATAACATCCCACCCTGTACAGACTGACAGGCATCAGGGTGTGCCTTTGGATTGCCAACTGTACCGCTTATGCCATCCCCCAGCCCCCACCCAGTGACAGGCATCGAGGCGTACCTTGGCCTCTGCTGCCCTACAGTTCACCCCATTCTCCTATGCTGTACCCATTTTTAGCATATGTCCTTATGGAATGGGATGACTGTAACAACCAAGACACCCCAAGACACACCTCAACACGTGTCGGTGTCTGCAGAATAGGGTGAGGTGACATAGCATGAACATCATGGATGACGACCCAAACACTTACCCTAATGCCTGTCCACCTCTACAGGATGGAGGTGGGGTTGGCATGAAGTTCAATACTTCACTGCCATTCTTATTCTGCATCTGTCTACCTCCTGCATTTCCAATGCTAATACCAACAAGCAAACATTCGGCATTGACAAATGCTTGTTTATTATTTATGATTTACTACATTCCATCATGTCAAGCAGGGGAAAAAAGAATAGTTTCAAAATTGAAACAATGTACCACAAACACAAAGTCCTAAGAAGCCAAAAGAAGAAAGGACACAGACATCCTCATGGTGGCTGTATACTAGCTAAGGGGAAGTGGGGGAGAACAAGATTAATAGGTCAGGCATAATCTATAGGAAAACAGGTGGAAGGCTAGAAATATCAACTAATAACAACAGTAGCAGCTGGGGGGAAGGTCCATATTTATTAGGTCAGGCATAATCCATAAGACAACATGTATACAGAGCTAGGAATACAGACAAATCAAAGAGAGTGTTAACTTGGGCCCAGAAACCTAAAAAGGTACAAAATAATTTATTTTTATTCAGTTTTTGTTGACCAGGTAAGTGCACAAGACAAATCCTGCCTATTTTCAGGCATGACCCGGGGGAGGGGATACAGATGAATGCCAACTGACCTTGAACCAGATTAAGCTGTTGGTGGTATTTTTAGTGAATGAGGGGAATTTGGCCAGGACACCGGGGAAATTCCCCTACTCTTTACAATAAGTGCCATGGGATCTTTAACATCCCCCTGAACTACCACCAATCCAGGCAGATGGGACCTCGGTTTAACATCTCATCCGAAAGACGGCACCTCAGAAGTGCAGCACCCCTCTCATGCTGCACTACAGTGTCAGTACTGGGATATTAATCCAAGTGCCAGATGTGGGAACTGAACCCATAGCCCTCTGATCTCCTGGTCTCAGAGGTGAGTGTGCTACCTACTGAGCCACTGACACTGTTAATAGAAGGCAGGGGAAAAGGAAATGTAGCTCATTGACCGGGAATCGTAGTTAAATGATCACCCTATTCCCATTCTCATCTCAGTTTCTGGGGATCTGCGGCATACAAATCTTCTCAGGTCCAATCCTATAAATTAAGGGAAGAAAAAGAGAGAAGAAAGAAAAAACAGAAAACCATTTTTTTAAAGTTTTTACACTAACTGGATATTTATTCATTCACATCATGTCTCTCACTTTATTTCTTCTCAAGAATGGTTTTAAATCCCACTGGTCATTAAGACCACCTGGTTTCACAATCTGTAGGTGATAGATCCATGGGCTTTCTCTTTGTAAAAGCACATTTACTCTGTCACTCCCATATCTAAGGGGTGGTTGCCAGTCTATGCCCATAAATGTTAAAGCAGTGGGAACAGAATTCCAGTGCTGGGCAAAGTGCCACCCCACCAGTGTATCCCTTTTGTCACTTGTTATGTTTCTAGCATGTTCTTGCATTCTCATCTTTAATGCTCTAGTAGTTCCTCCTATGTATAGAGTTTTACAAGCACACCACAGGACATAAATTACAAATGTAGTATCAGCAGAGTCAGAAAGTACAACTGCATTAGATGTGTTAAGTAAACTGTTTCATTCAAGAGAAACTATTGTACCAGGAACTGTCAACTGTGTCCTGGAAGACTACAACTTTGTAGATATAGAACTCAGAGATGAGGATGAGCCCAAAGAACAGGAACTTGACAATGCTAGTCAAGGAAGTGCATTGGCATCCATTTCTTCAGAAGCTGTTTCTTTGGTGGGTAATGAATCAGGACTAATCACCCAAAATCCTACAGCAGAAGTGCAAGCACCGATGAATCACGACTGATCACCCGAAATCCTACAGCAGAAGTGCAAGCGCCGATGAATCAGGACTAATCACCCGAAATCCTACAGCAGAAGTGCAAGCACCGATGAATCACGACTGATCACCCGAAATCCTACAGCAGAAGTGCAAGCGCCGATGAATCAGGGCTAATCACCCGAAATCCTACAGCAGAAGCGCAAGCACCGATGAATCAGGACTGATCACCCGAAATCCTAAAGCAGAAGCGCAAGCGCCGATGAATCAGGACTGATTGACCGAAATCCTACAGCAGAAGCGCAAGTGCCGATGAATTGGGACTGGTCACCTGAAGCAGAAGCGCAAGTGGTGATGAATCAGGGCTGATCACCCAAAATCCTGAAGCAGAAGCGAAAGCGCCGATGAATCAGGACTGATCACCCAAAATCCTGAAGCAGAAGCACAAGCGCCGATGACTCAGGACTGATCACCCGAAATCCTGAAGCAGAAGCGCTAGCGCCGATGACTCAGGACTGATCACCCGAAATCCTAAAGCAGAAGCGCAAGCGCCGATGAATCAGGACTGGTCACCCGAAATCCTAAAGCAGAAGCGCAAGTGTCGATGAATTGGGACTGGTCACCTAAAGCAGAAGCGCAAGCGCCGATGAATCAGGACTGGTCACCCGAAATCCTAAAGCAGAAGCGCAAGTGCCGATGAATCGGGACTGGTCACCTAAAGCAGAAGCGAAAGCACCGATGAATCAGGACTGATCACCGGAAATCCTAAAGCAGAAGTGCAAGTGTCAATGCCAAATTTGCCCAGCTGCTGAGAAAGAACTGTCAAACTTGTATTAAGGCTCACATACAGTATGACACTCCAGGAAAGCCTGTTGATCTGCCCACGAATGTTGTGCACTCAGAAGTATATGTTACATCCAATTCCCTGCCCAGAACTGTGTTCCCTGCTTCCACCAAAACCAAAATCTCCCCAGTATACAAGGAGCCATGCAAACAGAAAAAGGGTATTGTATAAAACCTGCAGGCACAGACGTTAAAGGTGTGAAACTTGTAACTGTAACCTATTAATCTATCCACATGTGATTGTGAAATGCCTAATGTGTGACAGTTAAATTTAAAAGTGTTATGGCAGTGTCTTTAAGTACAGCGGGATATTCCAATGCCTAAGGTGAGATGTAATATAATCAATCAATCAGTCATTATTTATTTATAAAATAGCGCTATTCCAAAACCATAGCGCTAGTACAAATCATAAAAGCCATAAAAAATCATGTTATAAAACAGCAGCAACAGATCAGATAAAATCAAAAAACGCCAAGCCAAATAAATACGTTTTTAGCTCAGATTTAAAGCTCTCAACCGTCTGGCACTGTCGAATCCAGCAAGGTAGAGAATTCCACAGGAATAGGGCCACAAATTAAAATGCATGGGCCCCAGATGACTTTAAAAGAACCCTGAGAATCTCTAGCAATCCCTCATCGATGGAGCAAAGCGGCCGGGAGGGACAATAAGGATGAGGAAGATCTTGCAGATAATTCAGACCCTGTCTGCGTAGGGCCTTATAGGTCAGAAGACAGACCTTAAATGTGATCCACCACTGAATAGGCAGCCAGTGCAGATTGCGCAGCATCGGTGTGACATGACAGCTACGAGGCAGCCCAGTCAATAGTCTAGCTGCTACGTTCTGCACCAGCTGCAAGTGGTGGATATCAACCCCTGGTAGCCCTAGGTACAGGGCATTACAGTAATCAAGTTGCGAGGTTACAAAGGCTTGAACCAAAGCTGGTAGGTCATCGGGTGGAACTAGGTGCTTGATCCGGGCTACATTTCTTAGATGGTAAAAAGCAGTCTTGACAATAGATGACACCTGATGTTTAAGTGTCAGCCTGTCATCAAGAATCACACCCAGATCTCACACCCATTCAGAAGTCATCAGCTGGCAACCACCGAGCCAGAGCCCTGAGGCTAACCCAGCCACCACCAACATCTTGGTCTTATCCAGATTCAACCTCAGCCAATTGGCACTCATCCAGTCCTCAATCTCGAAAAAGCAGTAGTTAAAACTCGTGACAGCCCCCCTCCCCCCGCTGATCGGACATAAAGGACAGGTAGAGCTGAGTATCATTTGCAAAACAGTGAAAACATAGCCCATACTGCCTTACAAGGTCTCCCAATGGCAGCATATGCACTGCAAACAACATGGGGGACAGTACAGAGCCCTGCAGAACCCCACATGGCAGGGAGACCACAAGCAATATGGTATATAGGGGATACATGATGGGCAGTAGTGCGACGTGGAAAATATTTTCACTCTTGCAGGGTGACCTCTGGAAACTCATGAGTGGCGAAGCCACGGTGAAAAGTATCTAGAGGTCACTCTTAGAATGAAATATTTTCCATAGCACAAGACTGCACATCACGTGTGCAATTAATACAAAACAGGGGTTTCCAGAACTTTTTTTTTAAATTTCACTTCATCTTGTGGAATAAACAAGGAAGACACAGGACAAAAAAAGGAAAATTCTGCTAAAGCAAGCTGAAACACTTCCTTGTCATTTGGGATGAAGCAAGTTGTATTCCTTGGTAGTTGAGGTATTTGTGGATGTCGAAGGCTTTGCTGTTTTTTGGCTTCTTATTCAGTATGAAACTCAGGCTGCTGTTTGCTTGCTTTGGGGCTTTCATAGAGTGCACAAGTGAAAAAGAGACTTACAGATGCAAGTGTGACAGGTGAGCTACGTTCTTGTCATTTACATCATGAAAGCAGTTCCAACACTTAGGCAGAATCTGAGGGTTGCTGGGTGACATCAGCAAAAATGAAATAAAGGTTGATGAGATAAGCACAGTGTGGATAAATAGCATTTATTATCACTGTGCTGATGTCAGCTGCATTTATCTCACTCCTGTGAGAATAACACAGTTTATCTCACTAAGAAAACTCCCACCCCATTGTATAAATAGTTATATCTGCATTAGATATTGTATATAGCAGCCTGTTGTCCTGACTTGTACATCATATAATGTTAATATAAAGGTTACCAGTACTTTTATAGACTTGGCACAGACACCAAGTTTCATAGGCAGGGGAGAGTGTACCCCTTCCCCAAAATGGTGAGGCTTAACTTAAGGATGTCTCCCTGGGCACTGTATTGCGCTTTGCCTGGCTAAGGCCCAGCCTGGTTTCTGGCTTCTTGAACCTGGCTAATATCCAGCAAAAGGTGTGAGCCCCTGTACAGCAGTGTTGCTATTGTAGCCCTGTGCGAATGTGCAAATCCACGCTGTTGCACTGTGGCTTTAAGAAGCCCAGCCTGTGTATATAGTGTGTATAGTCTGTGCTGGGTCAGAGTGGATGGGCATGCAACACTTCCTTACTCTCCACTTTGCAATCGCTTAACAATACAGAGGGGGCCCTGTGGAATGCTGTATATGTGTATCTCTAAATCTAAACAGTTGTATTTAAAAATGAACTTTAAAGTTTGAACTGTTTGCATTTTACAAGCCAGCAGCCATATTGATACTCTGACCCTGCTTTTGAGCCAATCAGAACTCAGGGGGTTCTAATGGGGTCCTTTCTGCTATAGCTGCTGAGAGAATCAGTGAACTGTGTGCTTGGTGTCCATTTTAACCAATCAGAACACTAAGGGCCAGCTATTCAAAGCTTAGCACTGGGCACAAATCCATTGTGCTGGACGAGTGCTGTATTTGCGCCTGACTGCAATATTCAAAACAGCATTTAGCACCAGCATTAGGTGTTAGCACCAATGCTAAATTATAATGTATGCAGGGTGGGACTGAGGGGAGGGGCCCTGAATGCTGGTGTACTGGCATATTCAAATCTACAGCACAGCACTACAGGCATTAGCATGACCTGTAGGGCGGCACTAAATACCACCGACAAAAAGCTGGCAGTAATGTGGTAGTGCCCCCAACCCCCAGCATGAACCCTGACTCCCATTGGAAGTAATTAAAATGAATTGTTCCTGGTAGTCAGTGGTCTCCCAACCCTCATTGCGAATCCTGACCCCGTTAGAGCATTATTAAAATGAATTTTCCCTGGTAGTCTAGTGGCCTCCCCCACCCCCATTGATGTAATTAAAAACATTTCCGTGGTAGTCTAGTGGTCCCCCACCCGGCAGTGACACCCCTGCTCATCCTGATAACAACGAATAGAGCTGGCAACTGGCTCAGCCCTCCTCTCACCACCATGGCCAGCCGCCGACTGAGGTATGAATGAGTGCTACTGTAATGAATCATTCATGATAGTAGCACTCATTTGCACCTCAGTTGGCAGTCGGCTCTGTTTGTTGTTATCGGGATGAGAGGGGCATCACTGCTGGGTGGGGGGAACCACTAGACTACCAGGGACAATTCATTTTAATGATGTCGAACAGGGGTCACGATTCATGCTGGGGAGGTGGGGAACCACTAGATTACCAGGGAAAATTAATTTTAACTATGTCGAATGGGGTCAGATTCATGCTGGGGGTGGGAGGAACCACTAGACTACCAGGAAAATTCATTTTAATCATGTCAAACAGGGGTTGAGATTCATGCTGGGGGGTGGAGGGGCCACTGGACTACAGGAAAATTATTTTTACTTGGAATGGGGTGAGATTGGGGTGGGGACCACTGGACTACCAGGAAAATCATTTTTATTTACTTGGAATGGGGTTGGGATTCATGCTGGGGGTGGGGGGACCACTGGACTATCAGGGTAAATTATTTTATTTACTTGGAACAGAGTCAGAATTTGTGCTGGGGTGGGGGACCACTGGACTACCAGGGAAAATAATTTTTATTTACTTGGAACGGGGGTTGGGATTCATACTGGGGGGAACCACTAGACTACCAGGGAAACTGGTGTGTAACAGGCACACATATGTATGGGTGCGTTGCATGCACCCATACATCTCGACTGTCCCTAATTGTCAGGGAAATCCCTGATGTTGCCTCCATATTTTCCTCTGTCACTCATAAAAGTTGTGGCTTTGTGACAGAACAGTGGGGGATAAACTCACACATTAAGGTTGAACATTAAAGTTACAGACTTGTTCTTCTGAGAATGCATCTTATCACAAATCACCTTGTTCTATCAACATTCTGAGTGAATAGTACCACTTCTCATGATGTGTCCCTGATTTTGGGTCTTTGTCCCTGATTTGTTCAAGCCTTGTCCCTGATTCAGGAGGCAGAAGGTTGGGAGGTATGTATGAAACATAGAAACATAGACTTTGACAGCAGATAAGGACTACTTGGCCCACCTAGTCTGCCCATTTCCCTACCTACAGGATAAACTGCAGATCCTAGTTAACCAACAGTCTATGTCTTCCTAACCCCCGAAGGAATTGCCTTATGTCTGTCCTATGCATTCTTGAATTCTCCCACAGTTTTAGACCCCACAACCTCCTCAGGAAGGCTGTTCCATGCATCCACCACACTCTCTGTGAAAAAATACATCCTCATATTGCCCCTGAGCCTTCCCCCCTCTGTCTTCAAAGTGTGTCCCCTTGTTCTTGCACATCTCTTTTTCTGAAAGATGCTACCTTCTTGGACTTTGTTGATTCCACTGAGGTACTTAAAGGTTTCTATCATGTCCCCACTTTCCTCAAGGGTATACATATTATGCTCCTTTAGTCTCTCTTCATATGGCTTCTTTTGCAGACCCTGCAACATTTTAGTTGCCCTCCTCTGGACTGCCTCCATCCTGTCTATGTCCTTGCAGAGATGGGATCTCCAGAACTGGATGCAGTACTTCAGATGGGGTCTCATCAACTGTCAAGAGGGATAACAACTTCCTGTTTTCTGCTGGTGATGCCTCTCCCCTATACATCCCAGTATCCCCCCAGCCCTCACTACTGCCTTCTCACTTTGCTTGCTAACCTTAAGATCATCTGATATGATTACCCCCAGGTCCCTTTCCATTTTTTTTGTTGTTACTACCTCCCCCCCATTGTGTAATCTTCCCCTGTGTTTTTGTTTCCCAGGTGCATTATTTTGCACTTCTTTGCACTGAATTCAAGCTGCAATACTTCTGACCATTCCTCCAACCTTGCCAAGTCCATTCTCATCCTTTCCACACGCCTCCTTGTGTATCAACCCTGTTGCAGATCTTTGCATCATCTGCAAAGAGGCATGCTTTCCTTCCAGTCCCTCTGCAATGTCACTTATAAAGACATTAGAAAGGACTAGACCCAGTACTAAACCCTGTGGTACCCCACTCGTAACCCTGCTTTCTTCAGAGTGGACTGCATTTACAATTACCTTCTGTGTCCTGTTGTCCAGCCAATGTTTTACCCAGACTACCACCCTGGGACCCACTCCCAGGCTGGTTAATCTGATTATTAATCTTTTGTGTGGGACTGTGTTAAATGCCTTGTAAAAGTCTAGGTAGGCTATGTCCACAGCTGCTCCCTGGTCTACTACTTTGGTCACCCAGTCAAAGAAATCAATCAGATTCATCTGACATGACTTTCCCGCTGTGAATCCATGCTGCCTTGGGTCCTGTGCCCCACTTTCCTCTAGGTACTCAACAATTCTTTCCTTCAGAAGTGATTCCATCACTTTCCCTACCACAAAGGTCAAACTGACAAGTCTGTAGTCTCCTGCCTCTGTCTTGCTCCCATTTTGTGAAGGGGAATCACATCTGCCTTCCTCCAGTCCTCAGGTACCACACCATCCTCCCATGATTTGTTAAAATGGGTAGTCAGTGGTGTCACTAGTTCTACCCTTAATTCCTTTAGAATTCTGGGGTGAATTCCGTCAGGTCCCATTGCTTTTTCCACCTTCAGTTTCAGGAGTTTTTTCAGAACCCTTTCTTCTGTGAAAGGACAGGGATCGACCCCCCTATCCAGAGTGCTTGGATTTGGCACCTCCCCCTCCTCCTTTTTTGTTAATGCTGACCAGAAGTATTCATTCAGCATCCCTGCTTTTTCACTGTCCCTCTCTGCCTACCAACTGTCCTTTCTATTCAGCCTCACTATCCCTCCCTTTGTCTTTCTACACTCTCTGGTGTACCTATAAAAGGTTTTACCCCCCTTCTTAACAGAGATGGCCATCTTTTCCTAGGTTTGGGCCTTTGCTATTCTAAATTCCCTTCCTGCTTCCTTCCTTCTGCCTTAACTGGTACAGTTCTTTGTCCTGCTCCTTCTGTGTTTCCTTATACTTCCTAAATGCTATCATTTTCTTCCTAACCTTCCCCACCACCTCTTTTGAGAACCATAGTGGCTTTTTCTTTCATTTTGATTCATTTGCTTCACACCAAGGCTTGTTGCCCCTGTGATGGCAGTTTTGATGTTTCCCCATTGTTGCTCCACCCCTCCTTCTAGCCTGTTTGCTAGTGCTTTTCTAAGCCACTCTCCCACCTTGCCAAAGTCAGCCCTCCTGACGTCCAGTACCCTCACTTTTGTATGGCTTGACTCTGTAGCTGAGTTTATTGTGAACCACACTGTTTGGTGGCCACTTGTTCCCAGATGGCTACCCACTTCCAGATCTGAGATCCTCTTGCTGTCACCATTTGCGAGTACGAGGTCTAAGATTGCTCCCTCTCGAGTGAGTTCCAAAACTAGCTGTCTGAGGCATGCCACCTGCAGGGCATCGAGAATGGCCCTGCTCTTGGATGTGGCTACAGCAAAGGTGCTCCAGTTAACATCTGGCATATTCAGGTCCCCCATCAACAGTATCTCCCCTTTCTCTGCTATCCTAAGGATGCCTTCTATCATATCCTTGTCCATTCCCTCTCCCTGACATGGGGGTCTGTATACAACCCCGTGCAGACTGTCTTGTTATTTCTAGTCTCTAAGGTGATCCACAGTGCCTCCTCTCCTCCCTGTTTAATTTTCTGTTCTGTTGCTTTTATCCCTTCCCCTACACAGAGAACTAATCCTCCACTCTTCTACCCTCTCTGCCTCTCCTGTAGATTGTGTACCCTGGTATGTTAACATCCCAGTCATGGTTCTCTATGTACCATGTTTCTGTGACTGCTGTGATATCCAGGCATTCATCTTCCATCAAGGCCACAAGTTCAGGGAGTTTGTTGCCCAGACTATGGGAACCGGTACTCATTGCCCTCCATTTCTTGACAGCCTTATCCCTTTTTGCCCCATCCTTGTCCTTACTGGCTTTGTCATTTTCTCCATTTACCCCTGCTCTTCTCCCTATTGACTGCTCTATCTTGGTGTTTACCTCACTTACTATCCTGATTTTTTTGGGGGGGGTGCTAGGATTTCCCTGCTACTTTCCAGTGCCTCCCCCTTGGCTAGTTTAAATCTTGCCAATGAAGCATTTAAACCTATCACCTACCATCCTGGTTCCCCTCCTAGACAGATGCAGACCATCATGCCAGTATAGGCCTGCATCACTCCAGGTGGACTCCCAGTCCCCAATGAAGCTAAATCCCTAAGATCTGCACTAGTTTTTCAACCACTGATTAAATCCCATGATGTGGAGCACCCTAGCCTCATCCATGCCTTTGACAGGCAGCACCTGCAAGAAGGTTACCATGTGTGCTACTTGTATAAGACCCCTTCCCAACTCCACAAACTCTTCCTGCACTGCTCTGATCCCTTTCTCAGCCAGGTAATTTGTCCCTAGCTGGACAATGACATCCAGCTCCCTCCCTCATGCAGCTGCTCCAGCGATCCTGAGAATTTGCTCCCTGTCTCTCCAAGCCATGGCACCAGGTAAGCATCTTACCTCCCTCTCCCCTTCCTCCCCCAGTTCTACCCTCCTAACAATGGTGTCCCCCACCAGGAGTTGTTTCCTTCCCCTGTGGGGTCCCATGCCAACCTCCTGTGGGTCTCCTTTGTGGAGGTTCCCAGCATCCTCTTTGGTCTCCATTGTGAGTGCCTCCATAGAGGAACCACACTTTGCCAGAATGGCATAGGAATTGTGGATAGGTACAACAGGAGGGATGCACCTCTGTTCCACCACCCTCACCCTCCCTGAGCCCACTGTGATCCAAACGCTCCTCTTTCTTGGCAACTTCTGAGGCAATGGCAGTGGTCCTGGTGGTCCCTGGGTAGGAGACGAGGTCCCCCAAATCCTGGCCAACTCAGCCTGGAGATGAGCAACCTCCTCCCTCAGCCCAGACAGGTGCCTGCAGATGGGACAAAACCGCATCCTCCAGAACGCCTCCCGGAAGACTGCTGCTCCACAGCCACTGCACTGCACCACTCCCATTATGTCTTATTTCTGGCCCCTTAACTGTTGTTTGAAATATTTACTCTTTCCTCTGTTTTTTTCCCCTACTTACTTACTGCTGCTGTGCCCTTTAAGCTCCCGATCTTCCTATTCTGAGACAAGAAGTTCCTATATTTCTCAGTAGTCTCCTTACTTGCTTAGTCAGACCTCCAGCAGCTAGGGGGGGATGGAGAGCTACTCTTTTCCTTCTAGGATGGTGAGTCTTTGGTGGTTCTGTGATCACTCACTTCCTGCTCCCAAACAGGAAGTTCCTATTGTCAGTCAAATCCTGTGCCTATAAAAGTAGAAATGGCTTAGGGGGAAGGGAAGGAGGGCAATATAGTCCCAGTAGAGAAGTATGGTTATAACAGTAGCTCCTTCTTCTTGGTGCTCTCTGCCTGTTCTCTCGCAGAAGCTGTCTAGGGCAGTGTTTAAATCTGGCTTTAACCTGACTTCCTTCTAGCTACGCCACTCCCCCTACTTCACAGCTCTTTCTACACTTAGTAGTTGCACAGATAACAATTCCCTTCAGCCACCTGAGACAAAACCTAGATAAATACACAGATAACAATTCACTTCCACCAACTCAGACAAACATACTAACTTTTTTTTGTGCCTGCCAACACACACTTCCTGCTGCTTCCAGTCTGTGCTTCCATTCCGACCAAAAGGTGGAGCTGTGTGCTCCATGCAGTAGCACCGGGCAAACTGCATAGTAATGTACGCTAAGTAGCACATAATGAGATGCAAACGTGCCTGTTTTCCCACGGATTACCTAAGTAACATAGACTTTGACGGCAGATAAGGACCGCTTGACCCATCTAGTCTTCCCATTTCCCTACCTACAGTATAGGCCGCAGATCCAAGTTAACCAACAGCCTATTTCTTCCTAACCCCCACAAGAATTGCCTTATGTCTGTCCCATGCATTCTTGAGTTCTCCCACAGTTTTAGACCCCACAACCTCCTCAGAAAGGCTGTTCCATGCATCCACTACCCTCTCTGTGAAATAATACTTCCTCACATTGCCCCTGAACCGCCCCCCTCTATCTTTAAATTGTGTCCCCTTGTTCTTGCACATCTCTTTTTCTGAAAGATGCTACCCTCTTGGACTTTGTTGATTCCACTGAGGTACTTAAAAGTTTCTATCATGTCCCCTCTCCCTTCTTTCCTTAAGGGTATACATATTAAGCTCCTTTAGTCTCTCCTCATACGGCTTCTTTTGCAGACCCTGCACCATTTTAGTTGCCCTCCTCTGGACTGCCTCTATCCTGTCTATGTCCTTGTGGAAATGGGGTCTCCAGAACTGGACACAGTACTCCAGATGGTGTCTCACCAACTGTCTGTATAGAGGGATAACAACTTCCTGTTTTCTGCTGCTGAGGCCTCTCCCTATGCATCTCAGTATACCCCCAGCCCTCCTTACTGCCTTCTCGTGTTGCTTATTAACCTTAAGGTCATCTGATAGGATTATCCCCAGGTCCCTTTCCTTTTTTTGTTGTTATTGTTACTACCTCCCCCCACATTGTGTATTCTTCCCCTGGGTTCTTGTTTCCCAGGTGCATTATTCTGCACTTCTTTGCATTGAATCCAAGCTGCCATACTTCTGACCATTCTTCCAACCTTGCCAAGTCCCTTCTCATCCTTTCCATGCCTCCTTGTGTATCAACCCTGTAGCAGATCTTTGTGTCATCTGCAAAGAAGCATACTTTACCTTCCAGTCCCTCTGCAATGTCACTTATGAAGACATTAAAAAAGGACTGGACCAAATACTGAACCCTGCGGTATCCCACTAGTAACCCCTCTTTCTTCAGAGTGGACTAGATTTACAATTTCCTTCTGTGTCCTGTTGTCCAGCCAATGTTTTACCCAGGCTACCACCCTGGGACCCACTCCCAGGCTGGTTAATTTGACTATTAATCTTTTGTGTGGGACTGTGTCAAATGCCTTGCTAAAGTCTAGGTAGGCCATGTCCACAGCCCCTCCCTGGTCTACTACTTTGGTCACCCAGTCAAAGAAATCTATTAGATTCATGTGACATGACCTTCCCGCTGTGAATCCATGCTGCCTTGGGTCCTCTGCCCCACTGGCCTCTAGTTACTCAACTATTCTTTCCTTCAGAAGTGACTCCATCACTTTCCCTACCACAGAGGTCAGACTGACAGGTCTATAGTTTCCTGCCTCTGTCTTGGTCCCACTTTTGTGAAGGGGAATCACATCCACCTTCCTCCAGTCCTCGGGTACCACACCATCCTCCCATGATTTATTAAAAAGGGTAGCCACTGGTTTCACTTGTTCCCCCCTTAATTCTTTTAGAATTCTGGGGTGAATTCCATCAGGCCCCATTGCTTTGTCCACCTTCAGTTTTAGGAGTTCTTGCAGAACCCTTTCTTCTGTGAAAGGACTGGGATCAACTCCCTATCAAGAGTGCTTCTGTTAATTGGATTAGGCACTTCCCCCTCCTCTTTTGTGACTACTGAGCAGAAATATTCGTTCAGTATCCTGCTTTTTCACTGTCACCCTCTGCCCACCCACCGTTCATTCTATTCGGCCTCACTATCCCTCCCTTTGTCTTTCTACGCATGCTGATGTACCTATAAAAGGTTTTATCCCCCTTCTTAACTGAGTTGGCTATCTTTTCCTCAGTTTGGGCCTTTGCTATTCTGACTTCCCTCCTACTTCCTTCTGCCTTAACTGGTACAGCTCTCTGTCCTGCTCCTTCTGTGTTTCCTTATACTTCCGGAATGCTATCTTTTTCTTCCTGACTTTCACAGTCACCTCTTTTGAACCATAGTGTTTTTTCTTTCATTTTGATTTGTTTATTTGCTTCACACAAAGGCTTGTTGCCTCTGTGATGGCAGTTTTGATGATTCCCCATTGTTGCCCCACCCCTCCTTCTAGCCTGTTTGCTAGTGCTTTTCTGAGGCACTCTCCCATCTTGCCAAAGTCAGCCCTCCTGAAGTCCAGTACCCTCACTTTTGTATGGCTTGACTCTGTAGACTGAGTTTAACGTGAACCACACTGTTTGATGGTCACTTGTTCCCAGATGGCAACCCACTTCTAGATCTGAGATCCTCTCACTGCCCCTATTTGAGAGTACGAGGTCTAAGATTGCTCCCTCATGAGTGGGTTCCGAAACTAGCTGTCTGAGGCCTGCCACCTGTAAGGCATCAAGAATGGTCCTGCTCTTGGATGTGGCTGCAGCAAATGTGCTCCAGTTAACATCTGGCATTTTCAGGTCTCCCATCAACAGTATGTCCCCTTTCTCTGCCTGTCTAAGAATGCCTTCTATCATATCCTTGTCCATTCCCTCCCCCTGACATGGGGGTCTGTACACAACCCCTGTGTGGATTGTGGTGCTCTTTCCAGTCTCCAAGGTGACCCACAGTACCTCCTCTCCTCCCTGTTTACTGTTTTGTTCAGTTGCTTTTATCCTTCCTTTACATGAGAGCTACTCCTCCCCTCTTCTCCCCTGCCTGTCTCTCCTGTAGGTTATTGCCTGGTATGTTAACATCCCAGTCATGGTTCTCTGTGTACCATGTTTCTGTGACTGCTATGATATCCAGGCATCCCTCTCCCATCAAGGCCACCAGCTCAGGGAGCTTGTTGCCCAGACTACGGGCATTGGTACTCATTACCCTCCATTTCCAGATGGCCTTACTCCTTTTTGCCCCATCCCTGTCCTTCTTGCCTTTGTCACTTTCTCCATTTACCCCTGCCCTTCTCCCTATCGACACCTCTATGTTGGTGTTTACTGCACTTACTACCCTGATTTTTTGGGGGCTAGGATTTCCGTGCTCCTTTCCAGTGCCTCCCCCTTTGGCTAGTTTAAATGCTTGCCAATGAAGCATTTAAACCTATCACCTAGGATCCTGGTTCCCCTCCTGGACAGATGTAGCCCATCATGCCAGTATAGGCTTGCATCACTCCAGGTGGACCCCCAGTCCCCAATGAAGCCAAATCCCTGAGCTCCACACCAGTTTTTCAACCACTGATTGAATCCTATGGTGTGGAACACCCTAACCTCTCCTCGCATAGATGGGCAGCATCTCCGAGAAGGTTACGGGCATGCTACTTGTCTAAGGCCCTCCCAATTCACAAACTATTCCTGCACTTCTCTAATCCCTTTCTTAGCCAAGTCATTTGTCCCTAGGTGGACAATGACATCCAGCTCCCTCCCCTGTGCAGCTGCTCCGGCAATCCTGAGGATTCGCTCCCTGTCCCTCCAAGCCATGGCGCCAGGCAGGCACCTTACCTCCCTCTCCCCTTCCTCCCCCAGTTCTACCTTCCTAACAATGGAGTCCCTCACCAGGAGTTGTTTCCTTCCCCTGCATGGTCCCCTGCCACCCTCCTGTGGGTCTCCTTTGTGGAGGTTCCCAGCATCCTCCTTGGTCTCCACTGTGGGTGCCTCCATAGAGGAACCACACTTTGCCAGAATGCAATAGGAATTGTGGAGAGGTACAACTGGAGGGATGCACCTCTGTTCCACCACCCTCACCCTCTCTGAGCCCACTGTGGTCCAACCGCTCCTCTTTCTTGGCAACCTCTGAGGCAACAGCAGTGGCACTGGTGGTCCCTGGATGGAAGAGGAGGTCCCACAAATCCTGGCCAACTCATCCTGGAGATGAGCATCCTCCTCCCTCAGCCCAGAGAGGTGCCTGCAGATGGGACAACACTGCATCTTTCAGAACGTCTCCCGGAAGACTGCTGCTCCACAGCCATTGCACTGCACCACTCCCATCATGTCTTATTTCTGGCCCCTTAACTGTTTGCAATCCTTACTCTTTCCTCTGTTTTTTTTTCCTCTTTCTCCTTACTTTCTGCCTGTGTGCCCTTTAAGCTCCTGATTGTCCTGTTCTGAGACAAGAATATCCTATATTTCTCAGTAGACCCCTTACTTGCTCAGAGGCAGACCTCCAGCAGCTAGAGGGGGCCAGAGAGCTACTCTTGCCCTACTAGGATGGTGGGTCTTTGGTGGCTCTGTGATCATTCACTTCCTGCTCCCAAACAGGAAGTTTCTGTTGTCAGTCAAATTCTGTGCCTATAAAAGTAGAACTAGCTTTGGGTGGGAGGGTAGAGGGCAATATAGTCCCAGTAGAGAAGTCCAGTCACACAGCAGTCCTTTCTCCTGGTGTCTTCTGCCAAGCTACTCATTCTTCCTGTAATGAAGATGTGCTGTGTCCAGTAGGCACCTCAGTTATGTCTGGACGGGCTTGGAGTCTGTGACTGTGAAGTAACATAGAAAAGTATAAAAGATGATCAGGAAAGGATGTGCTCTGTGAAGGACAGAGTGGATCCCTGAGAAACCTTCACTGGATAAATGCTGCCAGCTGAGAGACGGTAAACTAGCTCAGAGGCAAGTGTCTAAGAAAATGGACTATCAAAAGTCCATTTAGGCTCCCACTCAAGTTCAGGAGTGGGGAAGCCCAGGAGTAAATGTGCTTCTTCTCACATACAGAAAGATGTGAATAAAGTTCCTCACTATGTTTCTAACCCAGAAGTGCCAGTACCCTACCACCTTATTTATTTTATTTAGTTGTTTAACCAGGTATAGCACACTAAGCTGAAAGCTTTTTTACAGGAGCGACCTGGGAGCACAGGGAGGTTAAGTGACTTGCTCAGGGTTATATTATAATAACTGACAAATGAACTGTAACAAATGAACTGTAACAGCTGGAAATGGATAATATCATTTGAGCTCAAGAAAATAAAGTATACAATATGTTTTTAAAAAGAATTCCTGTTTGGACATTCCTTTTGTTTGTTTCCAAGTTATGGTAAACTCCGTAAATCCACAGTCTATCCAGCTCTGCCATGTGTCAGTGGCAATCTGCAGTCTATCCAGCTCTGCCATGTGTCAGTGGCAATCCACAGTCTATCCAGCTCTGCCACGTGTCAGTGGCAATCCACAGCCTATCCAGCTCTGTGGTGTGTCAGTGGCAATCCGCAGCCTATCCAGCTCTGCCACATGTCAGTGGCAATCTGCAGTCTATCCAGCTCTGCCACGTGTCAGTGGCAATCTGCAGTCTATCCAGCTCTGCCACGTGTCAGTGGCAATCCGCAGCCTATCCAGCTCTGTCGTATGTCAGTGGCAATCCACAGCCTATCCAGCTCTGCCATGTTCAGCGGCAATCCGCAGCCTATCCAGCTCTGCCATGTGTCAGTGGCAATCCGTAGCCTATCCGGCTCTGCCATGTGTCAGTGGCAATCCGCAGTCTATCCAGCTCTGCCATGTGTCAGTGGATGACTGGAGGTCACCCCAGTGCTCTGGAGGTCAAGTAAATGGACTTTGGTTCTTGATGTAGGACCCCTCCCAGGGGACCATAACCCCAGTGATACCCCTAGACATGCTGGGAGGGTCTACCCTACACAAAAGTAAAGGTTACCTTTTGTAGGAGGAGGCTAGTAAGGGTAATAGTAAATGTAGCCAGAATCTTGAGCCCAAGAAAGTATAAAATATATAATAAATAAAACAGTTTGGTAAAGAACAAAAATACTTGAAATAATGCTGCCTGCTTGTGTGTACAAAATAACCTTACTCCGCACAGTTTCTGCTTTGCCTTTGTTTTTAGCACAAGTCAACAGATTTTTTTTTCTCATCTCCAACTTCATGATCCTCAGTTAGTCTCTAACACCACCTCCTGACAATTTGAAACTGCACTGTTCAGAATCATTAGGGCTCCTCTGGATTCAGGAGAACAGTAGGTACCATGTCCTCAGCAAACAAGATCTCTCTGCAGCCCACTGGTGGCAGAGTGAGGGCAATGACAAATGCAACTAGAATACACCAGGCAGAGAAGGTAAAACAGAACAAAATAAAGAAAGCAGCTTATCAGCAAGTCTTGCAATAACACTGTCTGTTTCTATACAGATTTAATTATTGTGAACTGAAAAGCACTGCAAACTGATCCCATTTTGCCCAGTTTCTGCCTTACCTCTGTAAACATACAGTAATTATCTCCAACTTCTGGGTCCCGTGTTTCAGTCTCCAACACACCATCTCCTGATAATTATTCAAAACCACAAACAAGTGTGAGGAGCTTCAGTTCTGCAGCACTTAGAAACATCTGAACTAAGAGACTAGCCACAGTTCTCTCTGCAGCTCCCTGTGTATTCCCCTCATATCTGCTCTCAGTCTGAAGTCACTTCCTGTCTGACTCTGAAATGTGTCCTACACCACACAACTCCAGCCATTAACAGGCTGGGTATACTGAGAAACAGTAAACTCCTGTGATATGTAATCTGAATAGTGTGCAAAGATTGTATCTTCTAAGATTTTGTAAGGTGTCAGGTGGCTTTATACTACTGACACTGCTGACTTGCATCTCCTAGTTTCAGTCTCCAGAACACCTTTGGAAGTAAGCTTTAGTTTGCTCAGTGTAGCTTGCAACCACCAAATTTTAAATAAACATAAAAGTACTTCTCCTAGCAGTGACAAGTCAAAGCTGAATGTGCCATCATGTGACTTTAAATACTGTATTTAGCGACCCCTTCCTCTCGCTCCCCTTGCTGCTGCACGCTATAAATATTAAAGAGCTGTTTTGAATGGGATGTGGGAGGGGGAAGGGACACATAGAAGGAGACAGAAAGTGAACTTTAGGCTCTGAAACTGCTCTAGATAAGAGTACAGAGCTGAGCATACCAGGAGCTGCAAAGAGAACTGCTTTTTTCTGTGGATAGATATCCTTTGTTCTTATTGTCCCAGCTCTGAAGAATAGCAGCTGCTTGTGTTTCTGAACAGTGCAGTTTGTGGTGTTGGGAGACTGAAACAGAGGATCATGAAGCTGGAGGTAAGGAATGCTGAGCACACGGGGAGCTGCAGAGGGAACTGGTTTTCTGTGGATAGATATCCTTTGTTCTTCTAGTCCCAAACTCTGAAGTGCAGCAGCTGCTTGTGTTTCTGAACAGTGCAGTTTGTGGTGTTGGGAGACTGAAACAGAGGATCATGAAGCTGGAGGTAAGGAATGCTGAGCACACGGGGAGCTGCAGTGGGAACTGGTTTTCTGTGGATAGATATCCTTTGTTCTTCTAGTCCCAAACTCTGAAGAGCAGCAGCTGCTTGTGTTTCTGAACAGTGCAGTTTGTGGGGTTGGAGACTGAAACAGAGGATCATGAAGCTGGAGGTAAGGAATGCTGAACACACGGGGAGCTGCAGAGGGAACTGGTTTTCTGTGGATAGATATCCTTTGTTCTTCTAGTCCCAAACTCTGAAGAGCAGCAGCTGCTTGTGTTTCTGAACAGTGTAGTTTGTGGGGTTGGCGACTGAAACAGGATCATGTGGCTGGTGGTAAGGCACATCGAGATGCTGTGTAAACAAATCAAAAGCAGACCTGAGACAAAAATGGGGTCAGTTTTCCATGCCTTTGTAATCAGTAGTATTTATAAATGTGTGCAGAAAATCAGTTGTAGGAAAGTGTCAGACTGAAAACTGCAAATGAAACATTGTGACATAATTGTAGTTGCATTTGGTATGATCCTTAATAGACACAACCTGCAGAATGTAACCTTTTTTTTATATATTGCTTTTTAGGGCTGTGGGTGGAGCCTACAAGCCATTTTGCAAGAGCTCTGTAGCTCTGAAAATGGCCACTCTCAGAACCCCTTCCGTTGGACTTTTGGAAGTATCCTTCCGAAAGACCAATGGAGCTGAAACCCCTCCGCCACATTCAGCATACAGAATAACAACCGCACTATTTCGGCTGTTACTTCTGCATTCCGATGCATGCACTGCACATGCGCAGAGTCGTGCGCATGTGCAGTGCTGCAGTGCCAGCATGTTGCGAATGGCACAGTGCCATTCATTGTTTGTCAAGTCATCCCCAGCATGTTACATCGCAACACTGGGAGCCCACCCCAGTGTGCGAAATTTGTTTTTCTCTGTCAATCAGAAAACGGTCCCTCATCACGTTTCATTTTTTCTGGTGCCCCCTGCCCATGCCATACCCAACATCAGGGTGCCCAATCCCCATGTCGGCATTCATTTGGTACACTGGGAGCCCACCCCAGTTTGCCTAAATGTTTGTTTTGCTGTAAATTAGAAAATGGTCCCTCGTTGTTGGTTTCTTTTCCCCTGCAAAACTGTGAATGGCCTTGTAGGTCTCTGCGGTCCCCTCCCCACCCTCCCACTCAGCACCCACCTCCCCATCCCCCTCTTACTCCATACTAACCTCAGAGGTCAGGACTGTCATCTTCTCTGGACTGGAACACGTCTACACTCTTCAAAGCCCAACCGTGAACTGAAGAATTGAAAGTAAGTGTGCTATACAGCCATTCAATGGGATTTTCAACTTATGCTGCTATCTCAGCCATTTTTTGGAATTTTTGCCCCACATTTTCAAGATGGGGTTCTTGGGACCCCACCTCATGAACATTGTCACTGTCATTTTGTTACTCAGTCCCCAAAGGTGATTTTGTGGTCACTGCACACAATCACCTTTCGGGACTGATTCACAAAATGACAGTGCTACTGCTCATGGGGTGGGGTATCAAAACCCATGTTGCAAATTTGGTGAAAAAATTCCAACAAATGACTGTTACAGCACGTGCATTGCACAGTTTCTATGCACGCTCCTAACGAATAATTTTTTATATTTTCACTCCATATTTTTCACATTACTATTTTTGCACGCCTCCTTCACAAAAGTACAGCTGTCATTTTCCACAACCTGCCTGAAATGAGTTTTCGCACCTGTGGCACAGAATATCAGGTTGGCTCTGTGCAATCACCTTTAGGGACACTTGAACAAAATGACACTGGCACTGTTCATGAGGAGGGTTCAACAAAGACCATGTTGAATATTTAGTGCAACACCTCCAACATATGGTCAAGTTACACATGGGCGTTGAATAATTACTATGCACATGTGTAACTTTTGTCACTTAGTAGCACTTCACAGCATTATTGGTTCTGGCCAGAGTTTGTTTATAGTGAGTCAACACAGGCAGGCTCTCACCCCGATTCCTGCCCTTTCTTGCCTGGTATTCCCCCCCCCGGTGGCAGGGCCAGGAAGGGGAGGACTGTCCTTCCCCCACCCAGAGACACAATCCAGATCTGTGGGCCATGTGGACCAGCAGTGGCACCGGGCACAGGCGGGCAAGCAAGGCTTCATGTAGCATGTGCCAGACCCATTTCCTCTTTGTGTTTCCACCTTCACAGCAGTGGCACATAAGCGTGTACACATGGTGGCTTACGCACGTTACAGAATTGTGGTCCTTCCCTTAATATCACTCAGGCTGTTAGTACTGCCCCAGGCCTTCACCTGGGGACAGCTAAGACACCAAGACAGCAAACCTCCCACCATAGGAGAGGAGAGCTGTGTGTTGGATGCTCAGACCTCTCCCTCCCCAGCTGACCACAGGTGACCTGAGCTTTTTCCCGAACCTGGGTTGCCAGCATGATAAGAGGTAAGGTACATTGTGCCTCAGCTGTCTATGACACTGGGCTGGCAAAAACACAACCTTTTCTGTTGATCTGATCATTACTACCCCCTCCCTATATACTGTTTTACCTGTGTGGCCTCCTGTTCCAGGTAATATAAATTCCTTTGTTGTTCCTGCACTCTACCTTTTAGAGCTGAATTAATCCTGTCCTGACTTTGTACTCTCCCCTCCCCATTTTTTACTGTACCTTATAGAATTTGTTGATAGAAAAGGACTGGTAGGCCTTTCCAGGCTACCCTATTTTTCACTTCCTTTTCTAACACCTCAGACCCTATTTGGTCATCAACATCAATCCCACTTCCCTTATTATGCCATTGTACCTATCCAATGTATGCTTCAAAACTCCCCAATGTTTTCTCCCCCACTGCCTCTGCTGGCAGGCAGTTCCAGGCATCCACCACCCTTTCTGTGAAAAAATATTTCCTTACATCCTTCTTAAGCTCCCCCCCAGCTTCATGCTTAAATGGTTCTACTTTCATAGGTGCAGGATTTGACTGACAACAGGAACTTCCGGTTTGGGAAGCAGGAAGGGAGTGATCACAGAGGCACAAAAGACTCACCATCCTAGAAGGAAAACTGTAGCTCTTCATCCCCCATAGCTGCTAGAGGTCTGACTCTGAGCAAGTAAGAAGGAGACTCCTGAGGAATATACAAACTTCCTGTCCCCAAACAGGAAGATCAGGAGCTTTAATGGCACAGAAGCAGTAGGAAAGTAGGGGAAAAAATTACATGAAATGAAAAAAAAACAGTAGAGAGAGGAAACAGTAAGTATACAAAACAACAGTTAAGGGGCCAGAAATAAGACATGATGGGAGTGGTGCAGTGCAGTGGCTGTGGAGCAGCAGGCTTCTGGGAGATGTTCTGGAGGATGCGATGTTGTCCCATCTGCAGGCATCTCTCTGGACTGAGGAAGGAAGTTGCTCATCTCCAGGCTGAGTTGGCCAGGATTCTGGGACCTCCTCTTCCACCCAGGGACCACTAGGGCCACCACCGCTGCCTCAGAGGTTGCCAAGAAAGAGGAATGGTTGGACCACAGTGGGCTCAGCGAGGGTGAGGGTGGTGGAACAGAGGCGCATCCCTTCAGTTGTACCACTCCACAATTCATAAGCTGTTCTGGCACAGTATGGTTCCTCTATGGAGGCACCTGCAGTGGAGACCAAGAAAGATGTTGGGAACCTTCACAAAGGAGACCTACAGATGGTGTCATGGGACCCCACAGGGGAAGGAAACAACTTTTGGTGGGGGACTCCATTGTAAGGAGGGTAGAACTGGCGGAGGGAGGGGAGAAGGAGATAAGGTGCTTGCTTGATGCTGTGGCTTGGAGGGACAGGGAGTGAATCCTTAGGATAGCGGGAGCAGCTGCTTGGGGGAGGGAGCTGGTGTCATTGTCCACTTAGGGACAAATGACCTGGCTGGGAAAGGGATCAGAGCAGTGCAGGAGGAGTTTGTGGAGTTGTGGAGTTGGGGAGGGGTTGTAGACAAGTAGCACACATGGTAGGATTCTCAAAGGTGCTGCCTGTCTATGGCATGCATGACGCTAGGGTGCTCCGCAACATGGGATTCAATTAATGGTTGAAAAACAGGTGCAGAGCTCAGGGTTTTGGCTTCAGTGGGGACTGGGGGTCCACCTGGAGGGATGCAGGTCTTAACTGGTATGATGGACTACACCTGTCCAGGAGGGGAACCAGAATCCTAGGTGATAGGTTTAAATGCTTCATTAGCAAGCATTTAAACTAGCCAAGGGGGAGGCACTGAAAAGGAGCAAGGAAATTCTAGCCTCCCCCCCAAAAAAATCAGGGTAGTTAGTGAGACAAACACCAAGATAGAGAAGTCGATAAGGAGATGGGCAGGGGTAAATGGAGAAAAAGGCAAAGGCAGTAAGGACAGGGATTGGGCAAAATGGGGTAAGTCATTCAAAAAATGGAGGGTAGTACATACTAATGCCTGTAGTCTAGGTAACAAGCTCCCCGAACTGGTGGCCTCGATTGAAGAGGGATGCCTGGATATCGTGGCAGTCACAGAAACATGATACACAGAGGACCATGACTGGGATGTCAACATACCAGGGTATACAATCTACAGGAGGGACAGGGAGGGTAGAAGGGGGGACCACCAGGTCCACTGCTGTTGCCTCAGAGGTTGCCAAGCAAGAGGAGCGGTTGGACCACAGTGGGCTCAGGGAGGGTGAGGGTGGTGGAACAGAGGTGCATCCCTCCAGTTGTACCTCTCCACAATTCATATGCCATTCTAGCAAAGTGTGGTTCCTCTATGGAGGCACCCACATGGAGACCAAGGAGGATGCTGGGAACCTTCACAAAGGAGATACACAGGAGGGTGGCATGGGACCCCAGAGCAGTAGGAAACAACTCCTGGTGGGGGACTCCATTGTTAGGGGGTAGAACTGGGGGAGGAAGGGGAGAGGGAGGTAAGGTGCCTACCTGGCACCAAGGCTTGCAGGGACATGGAGCGAATCCTCAGGATCACTGGAGCAGCTGTACGGGGGAGGGAGTTGGATGTTATTGTCCACTTAGGGACAAATGACTTGGCTGAGAAAGGGATCAGAGAAGTGCAGAAAGAGTTTGTGGAGTTGGGGAGGGGCCTTAGACAAGTAACAATCACAGTAACCTTCTCAGAGGTGCTGCCTGTCTATGGCATGGATGAAGCTAGGGTGTTCCACACCATGGGATTCAATCAGTGTTTGAAAAACTGGTACAGAGCTCAAGGATTTGGCTTCACTGGGGATTGGGGGTCCAACTGGAGTGATGCAGGCCTATACTGGCGTGATGGTCTTTATCTGTCCAGGAAGGGAACCAGGATCCTAGGTGATAGGTTTAAATGCTTCATTTGCAAGCATATAAACTAGCCAAAGGGGGAGGCACTGGAAAGGAGCAAGGAAATCCTAGCCCCCCCCAAAAAAATTGGGTAGTAAGTGAGGTAAACACCAAGATAGAGATGTTGATATGGAGAAGGGCAGGGATAAATGGAGAAAATGATAAAAGGGTAATATGGACAGGGATGGGACAAAAGGGGTAAGGCCATCAAGAAATGGAGGGTAATGAGAACCAATGCCCATAGTCTGGGCAACAAGCTCCCAGAACTGGTGGCCTTCATGGAAGAGGGATGCGTGGATATCATAGCAGACACAGAAACATGGTATATAGAGAACCATGACTGGGATGTTAACATACCAGGGTACACAACCTACAGGACAGACGGAGGGTAGAAGAGGGGGAGGAGTAGCTCTCTATGTAAGGGAAGGTATCAAAGCAACTGAACAAAAGCGTAAACAGGGAGGAGTGAAGGCACTGTGGGTCACCTTAGAGATTGGAAATAGCACCACAATCTGCACAGGGGTTGTATACAAACCCCCATGTCAGGTGGAAGAATGGACAAGAATATTATAGAAGGCATCCTTAGGATGGCAGAGAAAGAGGAGTTACTGTTGATGTGGACCTGAATATGCCAGATGTTAACTGGAGCATCTATGCTGCAGCCACATCCAAGAGCAGGGCCATTCTCGATGCTTTGGCATTCCTCAGACAGCTAGTTTTGGAACCCACTCATGAGGGAGCAATCTTAGACCTCGTACTCTCAAATGGGGACAGTGAGAGGATCTCAGATCTAGAAGTGGGTAGCCATCTGGGAACAAGTGACCACCAAACAGTGTGGTTCACGATAAACTCGACTACAGAGTCAAGCCATACAAAAGTGAGGGCACTGGACTTCAAGAGGGCTGACTTTGGCAAGATGGGAGAGTGCCTTAGAAAAGCACTAGCAAACAGGCTAGAAGGAGGAGTGGAGCAACAATGGAGAAACATCAAAACTGCCATCACAGAAGCAACAAGCCTTTGTATGAAGCAAATACGAACATACGAAATTTACCAGCAGATAAAGACCTAGAGGTCTATCAAGTCTGCTCGAATGTGCAGCTAGCACCCCTTATTCTGCAGCTGCCCCTCCCTTCCACCCTTCCCCTTCATTAACCCTCCCCCTTGTCCTGTTCCATCCTCGTTTGAAGCAGTCCACTGTTCTACTGCATAACACTTCAGCAGGTAACGCATTCCACCCAGCCACCACCTTCTCTGTAAAAAAGTGTCTCCTCATCTCCCTCCTGAACCTTCCTCCCTCCAGTCTCATAGCATGGCCCCTGGTGTCCCTCCCCTCCCTTACTTTGAGCAGCCCTTCTGTACCTGTCTTGTTTATTCCTTTCATGTATTTAAAGGTTTCAATCATGTCACCCCTGTCTCTCCTCTCCTCCAGTGAGTACATGTTCAACTCCTTCAACCTCTTGTATGATAAGTCCCCCAGACCCTTGGTCATCTTTGTCATTCTGCGCTGCACCCCCTCCAGTAACTTAATGTCCCTCTTCAGATACGAATGCCAGTACTGCACGCAGTACTCCAGGTGTGGTCTGACTAATGACCTATACAGTGGCAGAATCACCTCCTCCCTCCTCGAGGATATACCCCTTGTAATACAACCCAGCATTTTGTTGGCCTTTGCAGCTGCCTTACTACATTGTGTCAAGTTGTTCATTGAGCTTGTAATGAGCACACCCAGCTCCTTCTCCTCTTTTGTCTGGGCTAGCTGCACTCCCCCTAGCTGGTAACTCCTCCTTGGGTTCTTCATCCCAAAATGCAGCACCTTGCACTTTTTGGCATTAAAGCCCAGTTGCCAGGTGTCTGACCAGGTTTCAAGCTTTGCCAGATCATCCTGCAGCCCCTGCCATCCCCCAGGTCATCCACTACCGTGCCTACCTTGGTATCATCAGCAAACAGACTGATATTGCTCTTGTTGTCCCATGATATGTCTGCAATGAATATCCCAAACAACACTGGTCCCAACACCGAGCCCTGTGAAACACCGCTCGTCACTGCCCTTGGGTTTGAGAGCTCCACACCCACCACCACCCTCTGTTGCCTCCCCTGCAGCCAGTTTCCTACCCATCTCACCAGCTTTTCACCCGCCCCTGTGCCTACTAACTTCCTTTCCAGCCTTCCATGTGGCACTGAGTCGAATGCCTTACTGAAGTCCAGATACAGGACATCCACTGCATGGCCCTTGTCCAGTTGCCTAGTTACCCAGTCATAGAACTCGACCAGGTTGGTTTGGCAGGATCTACCACATATGAAACCATGCTGTCTGCTGTCCTGTAGTCCTTTGGCCTCTAGGAGGGCCACCAGCCTCTCCTTCAGGATAGTCTCCATTAGCTTGCCCACGATGGATGTGAGGCTCACTGCTCTGTAGTTTCCCGGTTCATCCTTGGGGCCACTCTTGTGGAGGGGCACCACATGAGCCATCCTCCAGTCCTGAGGTACATACCCCGAATGTAGTGAGGCATTAAATAGGTCTGCCAAAGGTCCTGCAAGGACCTCTGCCAGCTCCTTTAGTACCCTGGGGTGGATGCCATCTGGGCCTGGCGCCTTGTCCACCCTCAGTGCCTTCAAACCCTCTCGAACTCTGTCTCCATGATTTCCCATCTGTCACCACTTCCCACCCCTGCTTCTGCCATTTCTCCCACCTTGGGTGTCACCCCTCTTCTCTTTAGTAAATACTGAGCAGAAGTACTCCATTTAGTGCTTCCGCCTTATCGCACCTACTTCCACCCAGCCCCTCCTTCCTAATCCTTACTGTGTGGTCCTTACAGCTCCTTTTCTCCCTGATGTACTTAAAGAAGTCCTTCTCCCCCTTCTTAATGCCTTGTGCCAGCCTGAGTTCCGTAGATACTTTGGCTCCCCTTACTGCCCTTGTCACCTCCTTCGATTCTGTCAAGTACTCCTCCCTGTCCTCCCCCCTCCCTGTTTTCTTGTACTTCCTAAAGGCAGCTCTTTTCCTCCTTACCTTTTCCATGACCTCCTTGCTCAACCAGATCAGTTTCTTAGCCCTAGCCTTCTTGCTCTGGGCTTTGCAGCAGGTTTAGTTGCCTCCACTATCCCCAGCTTACGAGCCCCACCTCTGGTTAGTATCCGTACTGGGTTGAATTCTGGCCAGGTACCCTTTTACCACTTCCCCCATCCTCCCAAAGTCGGCCCTCCTGAAGTCCAGCACTGTTGTGCCAGATTCCACTCCTTCCTTGCCCATATCCAATGTGAGCCATACTGAGTGGTGGTCACTCCCTGACAGCGGTTCCTCCACTGTAAGTTCTCTCACAAAGTCTCTATTTGCCAGCACAAGGTCAAGGGTATTCCCTAACCTGGTTGGTTCACTGACCATTTGCAGCAGGAAACTGTCCTGGAAGGCATCCAGCAGTACCTGCTCCCTTCTGTTCCTGGTTGTTGGGGTGCTCCAGTCCACTCCTGGCATGTTCAAGTAAAATAAATCAAAATGAAAGAAAAAGCCACTGTGGCTCTCAGAAGAGGTGGCGGGGAAAGTTAGGGAGAAAAAGATAGCATTTAGAAAGTATAAGAAAACACAGAAGGAGCAGGACAGAGAACTGTACCAGTTGAGTGAGAGAAGTCAAAATTGCAAAGGCCCAAACTGAGGAAAAGATAGCCAACTCGGTTAAGAAGGGGGCTAAAACCTTTTATAGATGCATCAGGGAGCACAGAAAGACAAAGGGAGGGATATTGAGGCTGAATAGAAAGGACGGTGGGTGGGCAGAGAGGGACAGTGAAAAGCAAGAATACTGAATGAATACTTCTACTCACTATTCACAAAAGAAGAGGAGGGGGAGATGCCTAATCCAATTAACAGAAGCACTCTGGATAAGGGGGTAGATCCCAGTCCTTTCACAGAAGAAAGGGTTCTGAAAGAACTCCTAAAACTGAAGGTGGACAAAGGAATGGGGCCTGATGGAATTCACCTCAGAATTCTAAAAGAATTAAGGGAGGAACTAGCAAAACCACTGACTACCCTTTTTAACAAATCATGGGAGGATGGTGTGGTACCTGAGGACTGGAGGAAGGCGGATGCAATTTCCCCTTCACAAAAGTGGGAGCAAGACAGAGGCAGAAAACTACAGACCTGTCAGTTTGACATCTGTCGTATGGAGAGTAATGAAATCTCTTCTGAAGGAAAGAATTGTTGAGTACCTAGAAGCTAGTGGGACACAGGACCCAAGGCAGCATGGGTTCACAGTAGGATGGTCATGTCAGACGAATTTAATTGATTTCTTTGACTGGGTGACCAAAGTAGTAGACCAGGGAGGGACTGTGGACATGGCCTACCTAGACTTTAGCAAGGCATTTGACACAGTCCCACAGAAAATATTAATAAACAAATTAACCAGTCTGGGAGTGGGTCCCAGGGTGGAAGCCTGGGTAAAACATTGGCTGGACAACAGGACACAGAAGGCAATTGTAAACGGAGTCCACTCTGAAGAAAGAGGGGTTACTAGTTGGGTACCGCAGGGTTTGGTTCTGGGTCCAGTCCTTTTTTAATGTCTTTACAAGTGACACTGCAGAGGGACTGAAAGGAAAAGTATGCCTCTTTGCAGATGACACAAAGATTTGCAACTGGGTTGATATACAAGGAGGCGTGGAAAGGATGAGAAGGGACTTGGCAAGGTTGGAGGAATGGTCAGTAGTATGGTAGCTTAGATTTAACGCAAAGAAGTGCAAAATAATGCACCTGGGAAACAAAAACCCAGGAGAAGAGTACACAATGGGGGGGGAGGTAGTAACAACAACAAAAATGGAACGGGACCTGGGGGTAATCATATCAGATGACCTTAAGGTTATCAAGCAATGTGAGAAGGCAGTAGAGAGGGCTGGGGGGATACTGGGATGTATAGGCAGAGGCATCACCAGCAGAAAACAGGAAGTTGTTATCCCTCTGTACAGACAGTTGGTGAGACCCCATCTGGAGTATTGTGTCCAGTTCTGGAGACACAATCTCTTCAAGGACATAGACAGGATGGAGGCAGTCCAGAGGAGAGCAACTAAAATGGTGCAGGGTCTGCAAGAGAAGCCATACGAGAAGAGACTAAAGGAGCTTAATATGTATACCCTTGAGGAAAGGGGGGGGGACATGATAGAAACATTTAAGTACCTCAGTGGAATCAACAAAGTCCAAGAGGGTAGCATATTTCAGAAAAAGAGATGTGCAAGAACAAGGGGACATAACTTGAAGATAAAGGGGGGACGGCTCAGGGGCAATGTGAGGAAGTATTTTTTCACAGAGAGGGTGGTGGATGCATAGAACAGCCTTCCTGAGGAGGTTGTTGGGTCTAAAACTCTGGGAGAATTCAAAAATGCATGGGACAGACATAAGGCAATTCTTGTGGGGGGTAAGAAGAAATAGGCTGTTGGTTAACTAGGATCTACAGCTTATCCTGTAGGTAGAGAAATGGGCAGACTAGGTGGGCCAAGTGGTCCTTATCTGCCATCAAAGTCTATGTTTCCAAGAGGAGGAGGAGTAGCTCTCTGTGTAAGGGAAGGGATCAAAGCACTGGAACAAAAGGGTAAACCGGGAGGAGAGGAAGCACTGTGGGTCACCCTGGAGACTGGAAATGGTACCATAATCCGCACAATGGTTGTATACAGACCCCTGTGTCAGGGGGAGGAAATGGACAAGGAAATGATAGGAAGTATCATTGGGATGGCAGAGAAAGGGGATATATTGTTGATGGGGGACCTGAATATGCCAGATGATAACTGGAGCACCTTTGCTGCAGTCACATCCAAGAGCAGGGCCATTCTCGATGCCCTACAGGAGGCATGTTTCAGACAGCTAGTATTGAAATCCACATGAGAGGGAGAAATCTTAGACCCGGTACACTCAAATGGAGACAGAGAGAGGATCTCAGATCTTGAAGTGGGTGACCATCTGGGAACAAGTGACCACCACACGCTGTGGTTGACAATAAACTCAGCTGCAGAGTCAAGCCATACAAAAGTGAGGGTACTGAACTTCAGGAGGGTTGACTTTGTCAAAATGGGAGAGTGTCTCAGAAAAGTACTAGCAAACATGCAAGAAGGAGGGGTGGAACAACAATGGGGAAACATCAAAACTGCCATCACAGAGGTAGCAAGCCTTTGTGTGAAGCAGATAAATCAAAACAAAAGAAAAAACACTATGGTTCTTCAAAGAGGTGGTGGGGAAGGTTAGGGAGAAAAAGATAGTGTTCAGGAAGTATAAGGAAACACAGAAGGAGCACAACAGAAATATGTACCAGTTAAAGCAGAAGTAAGTGGAGAAGGCAGTTAGAATAGCAAAGGCCCAAACTGAGGAAAAGATGGCCAACTTGGTTAAGAAGGGGAATAAAACCTTTTATAGGTACATTAGGGAGCGAAGAAAGGGAGGGATAGTGAAGCTGAATAAAGGGTAGGGTGGATGGGCAAAGAAGCACTCTGAATGGGTGGGGGGCAGGGGAGTCGATACCAGTCCCTTCACAGAAGAAAGGGTTCTGAAAGAACTCCTAAAGCTGAAGGTGGACAAAGCAATGGGTCCTGATGGGATTCAATCCAGAATTCTAAAAGAAGTAAGGGGCGAACTAGTGACACCACTGGCTACCCTTCTTAACAAATCATGAGAAGATGGTGTGGTACCTGAGGACTGGAGGAGGGTGGATGTGATTCCCCTTCACAAAAGTGGGAGCAAGACAGAGGCAGGAAACTACAGACCTATTAGTTTGACCTTAGTGGTAGGGAAAATGATGGAATAACTTCTGAAGGAAAGATTTGCTGAGTACCTAAATGCCAGTGGGGCACAGGACCCAAGGCAGCATGGATTCATAGCGGGACGGTCATGTCAGATTAATCTCGTCAACTTCTTTCACTGGATGACCAGGGAGGGGCTGTGGACATGGCCTACCTGGACTTTAGCAAGGCATTTGACACAGTCCCACACAAAAGATTAATAAACAAATTAGTCAGCCTGGGAGTGGGTCCCAAGGTGATAGACTGGGTAAAACATTGGATGGACAACAGGACACAGAAGGTAGTAGTAAACAGAGTCCACACCGAAGAAAGGTTGGTTACTAGTGGGGTACCACAGGGTTCAGTACTGGGTCTGGTCCTTTTTAATGTCTTTATAAGTGACATTGCAGAGGGACTGGAAGGAAAAGTATGCCTCTTTGCAGACGACACAAAGATCTGCAACAGGGTTGATACATGGGGGGGTGGAAAGGATGAGAAGGTCTTGGCAAGGTTGTTCATTGTTCACTTGGGAGCTTAAGCAACAGGTTGGTAGAAAAGAGGCCAGGAGTTATATTTTGTTTTAAACTGAAATATTTGATTAGTTTGTTAGTGAAATTAGTTCTATGTGTTAAAAATTATTACCTTGAATTTGAACTGATACTTGGGCTGTGATATTGTAGGTTTGGGGATAGATGTTTGGCAGGGAAAATTAGAAGGTAATTTAAATGTGTTTGCCTGGTGTTTGGAGGAGGGGACATTAGCTGCAATTAACTTGTCTTTAAACAGGAATTACTGTGGCTTTCATTGTTCACTTGGGAGCTTAAGCAACAGGTTGGTAGAAAAGAGGCCAGGAGTTATATTTTGTTTTAAACTGAAATATTTGATTAGTTTGTTAGTGAAATTAGTTCTATGTGTTAAAAATTATTACCTTGAATTTGAACTGATACTTGGGCTGTGATATTGTAGGTTTGGGGGATAGATGTTTGGCAGGGAAAATTAGAAGGTAATTTAAATGTGTTTGCCTGGTGTTTGGAGGAGGGGACATTAGCTGCAATTAACTTGTCTTTAAACAGGAATTACTGTGGCTTTCATTGTTCACTTGGGAGCTTAAGCAACAGGTTGGTAGAAAAGAGGCCAGGAGTTATATTTTGTTTTAAACTGAAATATTTGATTAGTTTGTTAGTGAAATTAGTTCTATGTGTTAAAAATTATTACCTTGAATTTGAACTGATACTTGGGCTGTGATATTGTAGGTTTGGGGATAGATGTTTGGCAGGGAAAATTAGAAGGTAATTTAAATGTGTTTGCCTGGTTTACTTAAATACTGAAAAGCCACTGGGGGTTGGGATTGAAGGGCTGAGTATTTCTGTTTGGGACTGAAATTTTGAAGCAACAGGAGTTGGTGGGCCTGTGACATCATACGGTACCTGGAGTCTGCTTACACACACTGTTAGTGGGACTGAACACATGCTGGACTGTATGTGTTTGTGAGACTTGGGAACTTTGTTGGTGGGGTTGAAATTGGGTTTGTAAATAACTACAGTCAGTATGAAAAACTGTACTCAGGGAAAGGGACTGAGAAAAGGGGTGTGCTATTATAAACAGGGGGGATAATCAGGGTGGCCATATTCCACCATGGCAGGCATCTTCGGAAGGGTTGTAGGCTGCACAGGCTGTGGGATGGCAATAATTCTAAATTGGGCCTGGAGAGAGGAGGCTGCCACTCTGTAGACAGCTATCTTGTATTAGGAGTGAGGTATATTGGTTAAGGAGAAGCTGGGAGCTGGGGGTGTCCAAGGATAAGGGGTGTGGATATGGGCAGCAGAAGGGTGGGGCTGAGGGGAGGCTGGGGCAACGCTCTGAAATTACAGGACATTATGCTACAGCAAGCAGAAGGGGGATATAGGGACAGAGGACCCTTAGATAGGAAGTTGATGCTAAGGGGAAGCGTACAGGGTGAAAATTCTGAATTCAAGGAGACTGGAGGGGAAAAGTCAGGAGGGCTGTTGTCAGGAAGCCTAAACAGCAGACTGTGGGAAGGAGCTCCTAAGGTGAACAGTGCAAGAGAGGAAGAAGAGGGTCAGTTTAGAGATGCAGACAGGGAAACTCGGGTTACTTGATGGAGGCTGACATAGAGTGTCACAATAAATTTGAGATACTAAGCATCCTAGAGGGGAGGAAGGGTTGGTGGAAGAGGAAACTTATACAGAGGCCGGGGAGGTCAGATACCCATAGGGCATCACAGAACAGCTATGGAAAGGATAGACATAGTCCCAGAGGAGAAGGGAAACATATATGTTAAGCAAATGGGGAGATGCAACATATTCCAGACATGAGGGAGGAGAGCATGATTGGAGAGGAACTGGGAGACAAGGAGGTGGGAGAGGAGCCCCCCTTCAGCAGGAAGGTCAGTACCAAGGATGGGGCCCTAGCTAAAGGGGACCCACAGAGAGCCTCTGGAGACAGGGGTACTATTACAAGGGGGATGAGGTGCGGGAAGGGGAAACCATCAGGGCCAGGATAAATGGTTCAGATAAGAGAGGTTAAAGGGACACCTATTCAGAGGGTTTGAGTTAAGTGGGCAAAATAGCAAGGGAGGCAGAAAGGGAGGGTGACAAGGGGTCTCTAATAAGGCAGGAAGACTCCCATGAAATTGTGATCATGAATAAAGTGGGGAGGGGGGCTGAGAGGGCATAGTGGAGTAACCATAAGGATGATGGCGGTGTTAAGGTTCTGTTACTGGGAGACTCGATGATAAAGGGTATCCATTGGGAGGGACAGGGGGTGGATGCCATAGCCAGGTGAAGGTAGTGAGTATCTCGGGCTGACATTGCACAGAGCAAAGTTCATAGTGTATGAAATGGTTAGGGATTGTGGAGGAAACCCGGATTTCCTGGTGCATTTGGGAACTAATGATCTGAGAAATAGCATTATGGAAATCCAAGCAGGTTCCAAGAACTTGCCAGAGTCTGTCGGGATAATGGATGCAACATTTCCTTTTCAGAGATATTGCCAGTACCAAAAGGCCTCAGTGGAGAAAAAATGAAGCTCACAGAGGTTAATGAATGGCTCAGGAAGTAGAATTGAGAGAGAATGGGTTGGGGTGTTAGGGAACTGGAATGGAGTTTGGGAGGATAAGGGACTATATGCCAAGGACAGGTTTCATCTTGCCCATTAGGAAGGAATCCTTAAACAGGGGATGGCTGACTACATACAAGAAAAGGTGGGGGTTTAAACTTGTAAGGGGGAAGGGATAGGAGGGCTGACCAGAAGCCCTCCCTCTCAGATGAGGGAGTAGCCTTCAAGCCCAAGGGGAGGAAACAGACTGGAGGTGGAGGTTTCCAGGAGGAGCAGGGGAGGATGGAAGTATAAGGAATCTGGGTGGGTTCACCAAAAGGATCAGGGATAAGGGGTGGGGGTTAGTGTTAGTAAATGCCAGGAGTTTGGGAAACAAGTTGCCAGAGTTCCAGGCCATGCTGTTCGAGGGGGTGGATGTGGCGGCAGTCAGGAAACGTGGCAACAAAACCATGACTGGGACCTAATGTACTGGGGGTACACTATGCTTAGGAAGGATAGAAAGGAGGGCAGAGGGTGGAGTGGCTATGTTCATTAGAGATGACATAGAAATTGCTATGGTAGAAGAGGCAGAGGGAAACGTGGAGGCCTTATGAGGTCACCTTATGATCCCCAGCAGGAGATAAGGTCAAGCTGGGTAGCATAGGCCCCCGGGATGAGTGATGTTCTAGAGGATGGTTTGCTGGACAACATCATTGCCCAGTGTGGTCCAAAAGGGAAGGAGTGGTGTGATGGGGGACCTTAATATGCCAGGTACTAACTGGGAACCATGTCCTCTAAGGTGGCCAAGGAGCAGAGGCTGCTGGATGGCTTCCAGGATGTGTTCTTAACACAGCATGTGATGGAGCCACAAGGGAGGGGCATGTCCTGGATGTGGTTCTGGCAGATGGGGATCTGGTAAGGGACATGGTTGTACAGGACCCCTGACTGGGAGTGACCACAATACTGTCTGGTTTCAAATAAGCATTGGGGGAGTGGGGGTGAGATCTAGGACACTGGCAGTGGACTTCAGGGGGGCAGACTTTATGGGCATGGGAAATATTCTCAAGGATCACTTGAAGGGGATTACCTCAACAACAAGTGTGGAAAGGAGATGGGAGGTCATAAAACGGGGACTTCAAGAGGCAGTCAGGATCTGCGCTAAGTTGAAACGTAAGGGAGCAAGGTCACATAAACCATGCTGGTGGTCCAGTGAGGTCCAGGTAGCAGTCAGAGAAAAGAAGGCGGCTTACAAAAAATATAAAACAACAAGAGGGGATAGGGATAAGGAAATGTACCAGCTTGCATCTAGAAAAGTCACCCGTATGGTGAGGGGAGCAAAGTCCAGTAAAGAGCATCGGCTGGCACAGGGGATACATGGAGGGGAAAAGGGGTTCTTCCGGTACATTGGGGAGCGGAGAAAAACTAAGGGCCATCTCAGCAGATTGAGATCAGAAGGAGGGTGGGTGGAAGAGGCGAGGACCAGGCAGAGGTATTTAGCGAGTACTTTGCCTCTGTGTTCCTAGGGAGGGATGGGATATCTACAAAGCAAGGCACAAAGGGATAGAAGGCAGGGGAGTGGGATCAGGGGCAGCAGAAATGGAGCAAAGGGAGGAAAGAGTACCCCAGGGTGTCACATCTGGTTAAGGATAAAAGACCAGTAAGGTGGAGGACGGATGATGCCATCCCCACCAAAAGGTGTGGTTTGCCTCAAGGCCCTAAAGAAAGACAAATCTCTGGGCTGGATGGCATTCATCCAGAGTACTATGGAATTGGCGGACATACTGGCTGCACCCTGGCGAACTTTTCAGCAGGTCACTTGAGACAGGAGGGTACCTAGGATTGGCGAGAGGCACATGTGGTACCAATCCATAAAGGGGGTCGAGAAGTACCAGGAAACTATAGACCCATCAGTTTAACCTCGGTGGTGGGAAAATTAATGGAGAGTATACTAAAGGAACGATTGGGGTTTACTTGGAGGAGGTGGAGGTCTGGATAGTCGGCAGCATGGGTTTGTGCCAGGTAGATCATGTCAAACCAACCTTGTGGAGTTCTATGAATGGGTAACATCAGAACTGGATAGGGTAAGCCTGTGGATGTATTATTCTTGGACTTCAGCAAGGCGTTTGACTCTGTCCCCACAATGGTCTGGTGGAGAAACTGATGGGGTTAGGAGTAGGCCTTTGATGGTCAGATGGATTGAAAACTGGATAGCTGGACGCACTCAGAGAGTAGTGGTCTGTGGGGAGCTCTCGAACCCTACAGAGGTTGGTAGTGGGGTACCACAGGGCTCAGTCCTGGGTCCAATCCTGTTTAATGCATACATATCAGACATCAGGATGGTATAGGGTGTGAAATGAGCTCTCTTGAGGATGACTCAAGATGGGGAGCAGTAGTTGAGGGAGAAGAGGAGTTGGCCCTGCCAAGGACCTGGACACCCTGGAGCTGGGCTCACACATGGAAATTAAATTTCAATATCACCAAGTGCAGGTGTTGCATCTTGGTCGGGAAACCCTAAACACAGGTACACCCTGGGAGGGAGGTGCTGGAAGCCTCAACAGGGAAAAGACCTAGGGGTCATGGTGGATACATGTATGAATAACACTGAGCAGTGCAGGAGGCAGCTAGCAAGGCAAACAGGATGTTGGGATGCATCGAAGGGATCACCTCTAGGAGCAAGGAAGTGATTCTGCCACTGTACAATGGACTGGTTAGACCACACTTGAGTACTGTGTACAGTACTGAGACCACACTTGAAGAGGGACATAGCTCCTGGAGAGGGTACAGAGGAGGGCAACAAAGATGATACGAGGGCTAGGGGATTTGACTTACGAGGACAGACTTGAGAGCTCTGCCTGTTTTCATTGGAGGAGGAGAGACAGGGGGACATGATTGAGGTCTTCAAGTACCTCAAGGGAATAAATAGGGTAAACATGGAGGGATCTTTAGACTAAAGCAGGAGGCATCACCAGAGGGCATGGTTTGAAGTTGGAAGGTGGAAGGGTGAGGGAAAAGAGGAGGAGGTTTTTCACTGAGAGGGTGGTGGACCCTTGGAATGCTCTGCCTGGTGAGCTGGTTCAGAGATCCACAGTGGAGAGCTTTAAGAGAGGGTGGGACAGACACAGAAAGTGGATGTATCAGATGATGGCCTATCCCGGGGGGGTGGGGATGGATGATAGGGGTTTCTGGAGCACAAGGGATGGGAGGGTCTCGGCACCCAACTAAGGATCTAGGTTCGAGCAGACTTGATAGACCATAAGGCCTAATCTGCTGGCAAATAGTATGTTAGTATGTTAGTATGTAAGGTTGGAAGAATGGTCAGAAGTATGGCAGCATGGATACAATGCAAAGAAGTGCAAAGTAATGCACCTGCAAAATAAAAACCCAGGGGACGAGTACACAATGGAGGGGGTCGGTGATAGTAACAACAACAAAAATGGAAAGGGACCTGGGGGTAGTGATCTCAGATGACCTAAACGTTAGCAAGCAATGTGAGAAGGCAGTAGGGATGGATCGGGGGATACTGGGATGTATAGGAAGAGACATCACCAGTAGAAAACAAGAAGTTCTTATCCCTCTGTACAGACAGTTGGTGAGACTCCATCTGGAGTACTGTGTGCAGTTCTGGAGACCCCATCTCTGCAAGGACATAGACAGGAATGGAGGCAGTCCAGAGGAGGGCAACTAAAGGGAATCAACAAAGTCCAAGAGGGTAGCATCTTTCAGAAAAAGAGATGTGCAAGAACAAGGGGGCACAATTTGAAGACAGAGGGGGGATGGTTCAGGGGCAATGTGAGGAAGTATTTTTTCACAGAGAGAGTGGTGGATCCATGGAACAACCTTCCTGAGGAGGTTGTGAGGTCAAAAGCAATTGGGGAGTTCAAGAATGCATGGGACAGACATAAGGCAATTCTTGAGAGGGGGGTAGGAAGAAATAGACTGTTGATTAACTAGGATCTGCAGCTTATCCACTAGGTAGGGAAATGGGCAGACTGGGTAAGCCAAGCAGTCCTCATCTGTCATCAAAGTCTATGTTTCAATATTTACATAGAAGTTGATGGCAGATAAGGACCGTAAAGCCTATCCAGTCTGCCCACTTTTTCTACCTTGTGAGTGTGCCATAGGCCTGTATTCTGTCAAAGGCCTACCTATTCATACTCATCTGTATTGCTCCCTTATGCCTATCCCATGCCTGTTTGAAGCCCTGCACTGTATTTATATCCACCACTTCCTGAGGTAGGCCGTTCCATGCATCCACCACCCATTCTGTGAAAAATAACTTCCTCACATTACCCCTTAATCAGCCTCCCTCTAATCTCATGCTGTATCCTCTTATCCTGCTGTTTTTCTTATATTGAAACAAGTTAGGCTGTTTTATCTTGTTAATGCCCTTAAGATGTTTGAATGTTTTAATCATATCACCTCTCTCCCTCCTTTGCTCTAGGGTATTCATATTGAGCTCCGTTAATCTGTCCTCATATGTTTTCTGATGCAGTCCCTGCACCATTTTGGTTGCCCTTCTCTGGACTGCCTCCATTATGTCCTTGTTCAGGTATGGCCTCCAGTACTGCATGCAGTACTCCAGATGGGGCCTAACTAGTGTCTTGTAAAGAGGGATTATTACCTCCCTCACACGACTTGCGATACCCCTACTAATACACCCCAATATCCCTCAAGCCTTACCTACTGCTTTAGTGGTCTGCTTGGATGATTTCAGGTCATCTGTAATGTTGATGCCTAAGTCTCTTTCTTCCTTTGTGACTGCCAGCAACTCCCCACTCAACCTATAGGTGGCTTCAGGGTTTCTCTTCCCTATGTGCATGATCTTGCACTTCTTTGTGTTAAACCCCAGTTACCACTCTTCTGACCATTTTGCCAGTTTATTCAGATCTCTTCTCATTCTGCCCACCCCATCTGGATCATCTACTCTGTTGCAGATCATGGTGTCATCTACAAACAGAAAAACCTTACCCTCCAGTCCATCTGCAGTGTCACCGATGAAGATATTGAAGAGGATTGGCCCCAGGACTGATCCCTGAGGTACCGCACTTGTGACTTTCATCTCTTCTGACTGTATACTGTTTACCATCACTCTCTGTTTTCTGCCTTCCAACCAGTTGCCACCCAGTTGAACAACTTCTGACCCACCCCGAGCCTACCCAGCTTAATAATTAATCTTCTATGTGGAACAGTATCAAAAGCTTTGCTGAAGTCAAGGTAGGTGACATCAACTGCACCCCCTTGGTCCACCTGTCTGTCTACCCAGTCAAAGAAATCTATGAGATTAGTTTGACAGGACCTTCCTTTTGTAAACCCATGCTGTGTTGGATCCTGTGCTCCTATGGATTCCAGGTGTTGCACTATCCTTTCCTTTCCTTTAGGAGGACTTCTATAATCTTGCCCACTACTGAGGTAAGACTGACTGATCTATAGTTCCCTGCCTTCTCCCTGCTACTACTGTTCTGGAGTGGGATCACATGAGCCCTTTGCCAGTCTTCTGGGACCGCTCCTGTGCTTAGACACTCACTAAACAGTTCTGATAATGGCTTTACTAGTTCCACCCTTAGCTCCTTTAGTACCCTGTGATGTATGCCATCGGGTCCCATTGCCTTGTCCACCCTGAGCTTAGCGAGCTCTTGTAGGACACTTTTTATGTTGGTGTGCGTGCACAGCCAACATCTTGTGGCAGTGGGGATTTGGAGGAGCTGTCGCTGTTCGGCGAATGCAGGGCACGCACAAGTATGTGCGTCCCGCATTGCCCAATCAGCCTGAATGCCGGCACCACTCCATGCATACATAATGGGGCAAGCACATCTAAGAAAAGGTCCGCTACAATCCGAGCAAAGCTCGTCAGGTGCAGCGGTCTTTTTCTTGCCGTGCTTACCGCCATTATGTGCATGGTCGGCGAGCGGGCAGGCGCCTAACATTTGCCGACTTTGGGGTGCCCAATCCCCTGTCAGTTAACCCCAGCTGTCTTTGTGTGCTGACAGGGCTCACTCCCATCGCGTAAACCCCCAATTGTTGAATGTCGGGGTGCCCAGTCCCCCTCGGCTCGCGTCCCCCACTTTCTTTCTGTGCCGAGAGGTGCCCAATCCCGTCATGCCTCCTTCCTCCCCCGTATGTGTGCCGACAAGGGTGCCCAATCCCCCATTGGCTACGTCACCCCCAAAACAGGTGGCATGCTGGGACCCCAAGCGTGCCAAATGCCCTGCAAAGGAAAACTGTCCCGCAAGGTTTTTCTGTTTTTTTACCTGTAAAACGAAAAGGACCCTCATAGTCTTGATGCCCCCCTTCCCCACCCGCACCACCCACGCACCCTGCCTCCCCTCACCTCCCCTCACCCCATACTTACCTCTGGAGTGAGGCGGATGATCTTCTGTGGACCGGGAACACATCTGCACTTTTCAAAGCTGACGCAAACTGAGGAAATGCGGTGAGCTATATAATGGAATGAATAGGGGTTTTCAACTTTAATGCATATCTCGGGCATTTGGGGAATTTTAGCTGAAATTTTCAACAGGGTTTTGGGACCCCTCATGAATTCTTGCACTGTCATGGCGTTATTCAGTCGAAGGTGATATCACAGTCACTGCGTGGAATCACCTTTCAGGACCGAGTAACGAAATGACAGTGTCACTGTTCATGAGAGGGGCACTCAAAAAGCCTATGTTGCAAGTTTGGTGGGAAAAATAAAAAAAAATGACTGTTTTACGAGAGTGCGTAGCAACTGCACAACGCATGCTCATAAGTTAGCATATTCGCACTATTTTCATGCCAGATTCTCAACATTGGCATTTTACCACACCTTCTTGTGAACCGTACAGCTGTCATTTTTCATATCCTGCCCGAAATGTGTTTTCGCACTTCTGGCGCAGAATAGCGCAGTCGCTGTCTTGAAATCAGTGTTTGGACACATTCTGAAATGACAGTGACACTGTTCATGAGCAGAGATCCTAAAATGCCTGTGTTGAAAAATTTGGTGACAATACTCCATAAAATGACTGTTTTCACGAGGTGCATAGTAACATGCCTGCGCTTCATTAACTTAGCATATTAAGTAATATTTTCCGCGCCAGATTCTCAAATTTGGCATTTTACTACACCTTCCTGTGAACTGTACAGCTGCCATTTTCACATCCTTGCCGAAATGTGTTTTCGCATTTTCGGCGCACAATAGTGTGTTTGCTGTGCGAAATCAGTGTTCTTGACAAATTACAAAAATGACAGTGACACTGTTCATGAGCAGAGGTCCTAAAATGCCTGTGTTGAAAATTTGGTGACAATACTCCATAAAATGACTGTGTTACGAGCGTGCGTTGTTCAGTTTGCACGCATGCTCTGACGCTCAGTAAACTTCTAATATTCTCACTCTAGATTTTCTGCAGTGCCATTGTTCTGCACCTCTAATGAACAGTACAGCTGTCATTTTCACATCCTGACAAAATCTGTTTTCGCAGTTCCGGCGCAGAATAGCGTGGTCGCTGTGGAAAGTCCGTGTTCGAGACACATGATGAAGTTGGCAGTGACACTGTTCATTAGCAGATGCCCTAAAATGCCTATGTTGAAAATTTGGGAACGAAAGTCAATAAAATGAGTGTTTTATGAGCGTGCGTTTCACAGTTTGCATGCACGCTCATGACTTTCTAAATCTGTAATACTTTCATTCCAGCTGTTCATCATTGGCATTTTTCCATACCTCCATATGAACATTCCAGCTGCCTGAACTGTGTTTTCACATGTCCGGCACAGAATTGCACGGCCGCTGTGCGAAATCAGTTTTTGGGACAGTTTGAGAAAATGACGGTGACACTATTCATGAGCAGAGGCCCTAAAATGCCTATGTTGAACATTTTGTGCCGAAAATCCATACAATGACTGTGTTGCAAGCGTGCATTGCGCAGTTTCCACGTACCCTTGTAACTTCGTTAATCTGCAATATTTTCATGCCACATTTTCACCACTGGCATTTGTGCACATCTACTTATCAACAGTCCAGCTGCCATTTTTCACAGCCTGCCCAAAACGTGTTTCCACAGCTGTGGCACACAATGGCGTGCTCGCTGTGCAAAATCACCTTTTGAGATACATTCACAAAATCACATCACTATGCGTCTCTAGCTATGCCACTCCCACTGCCAGTGCCAGTGTGACAACATTCAGCATTGACAAATGCTTGTTTTTTTTTTTTGTGAAGGGACTAGTGCACCCTTCCCCCTCCCTTCCCCTGTGTCCATGCTGCTGAGCTGTGGGCCCTGCCCTACCTTCTCCGCAGTAAATACTGAGCAGAAGTATCTATTTAGGATAGATTCTTTTCCTTGGTCCTCCTCCACACACTTCCCCTTATCCCCTTTGATCTTAGCAATACCCCCTCTGGACTGCCTCCTTTCACTAATGTGTCTGTAGAAAGTCTTGTCCCCTTCTTTTACTGTTTGTGCTAGTGTTTCCTCCGTTTGGGCCTTTGCCTGCCTTATTGCTCTCCCTGCTTCCCCAAGGGAAGTATGGTATTCCTTCCTATCTTTGTCTCACTGTGTCTCCTTATATTTCCTGAAGGCCAACCTTTGGCTCTGATCTTTTCTGCTACTGATTTTGAGAACCAAAGTGGTTTCCTCCTTCTTTTGCTCTTGCTTTTCTCTCTAACACAATGGGATGTTGCTTCACTTATTGCATCCTTAATGCTTGCCCACTTTGCCTGTACCCCCTCATCTGTGTTTCTTCTTGCCAGGGCTAGCTTACCTCTGTTGGCCAAATTGAACCATACCATTTGATGGTCACTTTGCCCTCAGGTGACCTTCTACCTGGAGATCTGTGATCCTTTTCCCATTTAGTTTATGTTTCTCTGTTTCATGTTTCATTGCATGGCACTGTGTTCTGGTGCTTTTCCTTCCCTGAAAGAGACTCCCATCTGCACATTGTTCACCCCTGTGAGGTACATATCTTAATCATGCCCCCTATCGCTTTCCTCTCCTCCAGGGAGTACATGTTGGGATCCCACAGCTTGCCCTCATTTGACTTTTTGTGCAACCCCCGCTCCATTCTGGTAGCCCTCGTATGAACTGCTTCCACCCTTTTCAATGTCCTCTTGGATCTGATCTTTTCCCATTGAGTCTCCACTCACCCCAGAATCTTCCCAAGGTATTTACTGAGGCAGTCACCCATTTCTTTAGAATCCGCCTTCCTGAAGTTCAGGTCCCTCATCTCAGTGTTTGTTTTTTCTTTTGCTCAATCCATATGCCAAACCACACAGTACAGTGTTGGCTTGAACCCAGGAGACTAGCTACTGTGATGCCTGCAGTGCTGTCCCTGCTCATAAATACCAGGCCCATCACTGCCCTATCTTTAGTGGGTTCCATAACCAGCTGTCTGAGAAATGCCCCCTGAAAGGAGTCAAGCATGGCCCTGCTTCCGTGTTTGTAGCTACAGCCAGAATGGTTTAGTCTATCAACTGCTGTTATCTTCTGTTGTGATCTGAATTTCCCCATTGTTTCCACATCCTGCCATCCTGGTAGAAGTACCTTGAGTGGGGACTGCCCCTCCTTGTGTGAAATGGAGGTACACCCTAACTGGCCCATCTGAAATACTATACCAGTTCTGGAGTTCCCAACCAAAGGAAGACAGGGACAGGCTGGAGGCAGTCCTGCATAGGGTAACAAAAGTGATTCAGGTACAATATGGCAGATCTTATGAAAATTAGCTTAGGGCACTGAGCATGTACACACTGGAGGAATAAAGAAAGAGGATGATGCCTGGCCCAGTGGCACTGAGGGTTGAGGCACTGGACGCCACACCTCGCTCCATGCTGGTGACCCGGGTACGGGAACTGACTCCAGTCACCGGGGGTTGGCATGGGTGGAGAGGGATGGAGCACCCGAAAGCATGCGTTTTCTTTCCAGGGGAGGAGGGTTTCAGTGGTCGGTGCATTGGCGCCCCTAGCGGAGGTCAGGGGATAATGCACTGATGCTGTGCTTTGGGGAGTGAGTCGGGGCATGGCGCCGGGGTGGAGTGCATGCTCCCTGTCCTTGGTGTCATTGCACACCCTGCTCATGCAAGTCACCAGTAGAGGAGGAAAATGGCAAATGATCACGGCAGCTTGATGTTCGTCCATGGGACGCTCGACCTCAGGAGCACCACTGAGATGTTGGATCCTGTTCCTGTGGGAGTAAGGGGGACTCTCTGCCACCCCACTGTGGGTGGGGAGCCACGGGGGTATTTGGAAGTGGGGATTCCATTGGGGGCTGAAGTGGGCCAGATGGTGGCTGGATGAATGGGATGCCAGACGTGATGTGCAGATTGGGAGCCACAGGTAAAAAGTACTAAGGGAAAAAAAAAAAGAGCGGGGCGATATGCTAGAGACTTTCAAGTTCCTAAAAAGAGTAAACGAAGTAGACTGCGATGAACTGTGTTTACCAGGGGCAAAGGATCAAAAGTAGAAAAGGCAGTTTTGAAGAACCAAGGATTAGAACCACCAAATGACTAGCAGGTTGTAGTAAAAGTAAATATGAAGGGTTTAGAGATAAGTGAGACATTTGCCTCCAGAAAGTCTAACATCTTCTCTTCAGTGATGGTCTTGAGTAACACCATCACTATAGAGGTTGAGCAAACCAGCCTGCAGTCCCCCAGATGATCCCTGCTCCCACTGCTATGGAGGACAACATTAACTACCCTGCAGTTAGCCAGGACCACCCTAGGGAACAGGTGAACAAATCCACTAAAGGCACTGTGAGTTCCTGCTCCATTTCCTTTATCACCCAAAGATACAAGCCATCTGAATGGAAAGACATGCCCATCCTCTATGCTCTTAGCCCCTTAAGCACCCTTTCCCCTAGTTCTGGTCCAGAGTCCAGATTTTGTATACCCTCTATATTCAGCTGCCCCAAACACTAAGTTGACCCCCTCCACCCACTGTGAACACCAAGCAGAAATATCCATTGAGGATGTTAGCTTTCTTCACCCAGTCCCTCCTTGATTACAATCCCAGTATATTCTCTTTGTTTTTCCTCTCCTCTTCAATATACCCAAGTAAGTCCTTGTTATTCTCTTGAACACCATTACCTGTTCCTAACTCTGTGTCTGCCTTTGCCTTCCTGATGGCTTTATTGGTCTCCTTTAACTTTCCTAGGTATACCTCCCAGTTGCCCTCAGACTGATCCTCCTTGTACATTTCTCATGCTGCCCTTTTTGCTCTTACTTCTTCTCAAACTTTTCTGGTATACAAAATTAGATTTATTTACTTATTGTTTTTTTTTTCTTTCCTGCTTCAGACAAGCTTTGGTGATCTCCATCAGACTCTCTTTGATGTTCCACTCTCTCTGGCCCTTCCACTCCCTTAATTTGTCATGGAGGATCTCCCCCACTTCGTCAAAAACTGCTGTCCTGAAATCCAAGACCATTGTCTTTGATGTGGGATGCTGGGTTTCTAGGGTTATTACTGTACTTCACTGAGTTATGATCGCTCATCCCCAGAGGCTGTATTACTCTGGCCTCTCCTACTATGTCCAGATTTGACAGCACCAAGTTGAGGATGGCTTCATCTCAGGTTAGTTATATCACCCATTGTACAAGGAAGCCATCCTGCATTGAATCTACAAGAGCTTACTTTCTGGCACTCCTAACGTCTCAACATCAATCTAGTAGGAGATCCCCCATCATGATTGTGTTTCCATAGTGATTGACCTTCTGATGTGGTCCTGTTAGTGCCTTGCAGCCCTCCTTGAACTGCTTTGGTGATCTTTAGGCCACCGCCACCAGCATTCTGAGGTTCTTACCTACTTTATCAGCTGAACACAAATTTGTTCTACCCCCAAGATTTGTATCCTCTATTTCTTCAATACAGTTTTAGTCTATACTGTAACACTTTCTCCTGCCCTTTTTCATGTCTCTTCAAAATAAGGCACATATTGGGATAATGAGGTCCCAGTTGGGATTTTGTCTCCCACAATTCCATGTTGACAACTACGTCCAGCTGGGCTTCCATCACCATTACCTGTAGGTCCACTGTTTTTTTCCTGAGGTGCCTGATGTTCAGACAGACTGCCTTCTACTAGCTAGGTCTCACTCCCCTCACATGGCTGACTCCACCTTCCTTATGTCCTTATTCCATCTCTGCTTTCCCCCTTGTCTGCCTTACATTACATATGTCTATGTATCTTCACTTGTTCTGGGAGTGCCAGTAAAGCCTGTTAGTCTTTTAGACTGTTGATCGTAACCGTGCCCATCCCCATCTTGTTTAAAAGTTACAGATGTCTCAATGGGTACTGTGAAACCAAGAGCAGTTAAACATGCCTCATGTTCTTTCAGGTACCAGAAACCTTTGAAGATGTTGCTGTTGATTTTCTGAAGAGGAATGGAAGATGTTAAGCAAACAGGAGAAGGAGCTTCACAGGGATGTGATGGTGCAGAACTATGAAACCATGGTTTCAGTAGGTAGGGATCAACCCAGTCTCAAGAGGGGGGATCTTCATTTGAGGGGGCTTACCTTTAACAACTTCAAGTCTGTTACCATTTTGAGAGAAAGGATGAAAAAAAGAGTGACTTAGGGACTCTGTTACAATATTACTGTACCTTTCAGAAAATTGCAGTATGTGAAGTACATTGACACATAGAATTTTGCCAACAGATAATAACCAGCTTGCCAACCTAGTATATCCAGTTTCCCCCTGCCTATAGTATCACTGCAGATCCTACTTGATCTCTGGCCCATTTACCCCCCTTTCCATGAGATTCCTTATGCGTAGCCCAGGCATTTTTGAACCCCGTCACTGTGGGCTTAGCCTTTTGCTTTAATTTTGGGACACTGCATTAACAGAGGGAAGGACTTCGCAGGAGATGCCCCTAGTGGTCACTCATCTTCTATGTCCTTTTTTTATACCATTGACCCCCACCTCCACTATACCCATGTGTCTATCCCAATTATTTTTTAACCCTACCACTGATTTTGAACAGACAACTTCACTGGGCAATCTGTTCCATCTTTCCAACACCCTCTGCATAAAAAAGTGCTTCCTGATATTCTTATTTAACCCTCCCCCTTCCAGCTCCTCCATGTTGCCGCTAGTGATTGTGTTTATGCTGAGGGTAAATCGTTCACTGCTATCAACTTTATTATCCCCTGTAGAAACATGATTGTTTCTATATCTCCTCTCTCTCACCTGGTTTGCAGTGAGTACATCTTAAGGTCATTCAGCCTTTCTTTGTAGGGTGTATTTTGATGTCCCTGAATTGTCTAGGTGGCCCTCTTGTGGACTGACTCCACCCTATCCTTATCCTTCCTCGTGTAATGAGAGTAGAATAGCATGCAGCACTCTAGCTGGGTGTCACAGACTGGTTCATCCCCAGAGTTTAGCTTGCACTGCTACCAGATTTCACAACACTTCAGACACCTCAATGGCTTCGCTTGGTATGTTGCCACCACCCAGTTGCAATATCTCTTGGGGTATCTCTAGGTCCAAGTCTAGTGTACAACAGTACAGTGCTTTTCCCAAAAGGCAAGTGACCCTCCCCTTTCTTTGCATCTTAGAAGACTTTGCATTGCACATGGTAACTGTATCCTGTCTCTCTGGAAATGGATCACAGCCTTGCTAATTTATTCCTGAGTGTCTATCCTTGAAGGGACTCTGTCACAGAAAGCATGAAGTATATAAAGCTGAGGGGAGGTGAGCAGAGGGAGACAGTGAAAAGGCAGAGATACTGAATTAATACTTTTGTTCAGTATTCACAAAAGAAGATGAGGAGTTACCTAAATCAGACAGTAGAAGCACTCTGGGTAGCGGGGTTGACCCCAGTCCATTTACAGAAGAAAGAGTCCTGAAAGAACTCCTAAAACACAGGCATCCAACTGGCTCAACTCTCTTGGCAGTGACATAGCGACCGCTCCAACACTCGGCCTCTTCAAGTCCAAGCTGTGCCTCTCACTGCTTGTATCCTGCAATTGCCCATCCTAACATTTCCACTGTTCCAGCTGCAAATGCCCCAGCACCCAGCACTTACAATCAGTCTTTGCACCCCTAGCACCTTACCTGTCATATTCCCTCGACAAGGCCCCCTGGCTGCACTGTCTCCCACCCTCGCCCACCTCCCCCTCCCGTATCTCCACTCCTGCCCCCGGCCCAACCACCTCCCGTACTCCCCCTTACCCCTGCACCTCCTCCTCCCCGATCTCCTACCCTCACTTCTCCCACCACCCCCCCTTCCCTTGTCTTGCGCATAGCTCAAGTCTTTGTACTGGTTATTGCATGTCTGTAAGTCAATGACTATATGTTTGTAACTAAAAATGATGACTGTTGCACACACTGACGTGGGACCTTTGTAAAAGAGCCTTGGCTCAAAGGTAATGTAATCCTAGATTACCCCCTCCCCCAATCCGTATGCCCGATCGTGGGCACTTGAATAGTACCACTCAACCAGGTGACCTAGTGTTGCCCCCCTGCTATATGCCCGATCACAGGCAGTCAAACAGTAACCCCCTACCCGGTGGTCTTGCAGTCCCCTACCCTCCCTACTGTAAGCCCGGTCACGGGCATCCATAGTGAAACACCCCCCTGGTAGACTGGCGGACTCCCCACCCTTCCTGCACTGCTGTCGCACCATTGTACCACATTCTGGTGGTCTAGTGGTTCCCCCCCTCCCCTCCAATTTATCCAGCTGCCCCCCGTCATCAGCGGGCAGCTGCACCCCACCTGCATATCGCCTGGCCACCCGCCAAATGACAGCTTACTGTATGTTCTGTAAGCCTATTGGTGCACAGTGTGTACCAATCAGCTTGCAGACCGCACTGTATTTACACTGGCACTAATATGTGAATGAACGCTCAGTCACATATTTGTGGAGGTAGTACAGTATATTGCTAAGCCCATTGGTCACACACTGTGGTACCAATGGGCTTACAGAACATACTGTACACTGTCATTCAGTGGGCAATTAGCAGTATGCGGCGGGTGCAGCCGCCTGCAGATGACAGGGGGAACTGATGGCCAGGGTCCTCTGGTGGGTGGGTGGAGGAGGGGGCCACTAGGCTACCAGGGAGGTATCATTTGATATAGATGCCCACGATCGGGCATACTGGAGGGGAGGGGAGAACCATTAGACCACCGGGATATGGTATAATGGTGCGGTAGCTCATGATCGGCCATGCAGGAGGGGTAGGGAATCCGCCAGTCTACCAGGGGAGTGCTTCACTATGGATGCACGTGATTGGGTGTACAGTGGGGAAGATGGGGTTCCAGTAGACCACTGGGTAGGGTCTTACTGTTACCCAGCCTGTGATCGGGCAAACTGGAGGGGGGTCCACTAGACTACCAGGTGGGGTGTGTGTATCCCACCACCTAATGAGTGGGCATGGGGGTGCACCTGGCCATGGTGGAGGGTGTGGGTGTTTGTGGATGGTGTCTCTGCTGGGAAGGTGGCCACCCAGGCTGGCAGGAGCTGTGTTGCACACTGCAATACAGCAGCCCACCTGTAGGTGGCTTGGCTTTGAGCCTTTTTTGTCTTGCTCAACTTTGAGCCCCTGTATGTGGCACAACCTGGGGTTGTGCCAGCATATGCGCCGCACATCCTGGGCTGAATATTGGGATGTGCCGCATATGCATGGGCATGCCCCCTGCACTTGCACTGCATACATTTACTTTGCAGCCCGGTGCATCAGGACTTGCACTGCGCCAGTCCCCCCTTTCAATATTGCACCGGGGTGCATTACTGGGGTTGTGCTGGCACAACTCAGTTGCACCTGGAGTTACCCCTTTGAATAACTGGCTTCTAGTCTTTACTGTAACATATGTAAATATCATGGAGTACTAAATGTTATTTTTATATACTTCATGATTTCTGTGATGGAGTGAATTCAACTATAGATATCTAGGGGAAACTGACAAGTCTGTGATCTGGCTACAAAGAGAGAGAGGCTACAGCTACCATATCTAATGCAAAATGTTCTGAACTGTGACAAATGAGGTGGGTCACTTGCCCTTTGGGAAAATATATTTACTGTGTCAGCAGTTGCTTTAGTGGGATTCTGATCTCCAGACACCCCGAGTGAGAGTCATGTGGTGTATATCACTGCATACCATGGTTACCCTTTCAGGCATCTGAAGAGTTGTGAAAATGTGTAGCAGAGCAGACTGAGTTCTGAAAGAGAGCAAGTCTGTGACAACTGTGTACTATCCTGTAACATGTGTAAATACTGTGGATCATTAAATGTTATTTTTATAGAAATATAGACTTTGACGGTAGATAAGGACCACTTGACCCACCCAGTCTGCCCATTTCCCTTCCTATTGGATAAGCTGAAGATTTTAGTTAACCAACAGCCTACTTCCTGCAACCCCCCACTACAATTGCCTTATGTCTGTCCCATGCATGTTTGAATTCTCCCACTGTTTTAGACCCAACAACCTCCCCAGGAAGGCGGTTCCATGCATCCACCTCTCTCTCCGTGAAAAAAAACTTCCTTACATTACCCCTGAACCGTCCCCCCATTATCTTTAAATTGTGCGCCCTTGTTCTTACACATCTCTTTTTCTGAAAGATGCTACCCTCCTGGAGTTTGTTGATTCCCTTGAGGTACTTGAAAGTTTCTATCATGTCCCCCCCGTCCCTCCTTTCATCAAGGGTATACATATTAAGCTCTCTCAGTTTCTCTTCATATGGTTTCTGATGCAGACCCTGCACCATTTTAGTTGCCCTCCTCTGGACTGCTTCCATCCTGTTTATGTCCTTGTGTAGATGGGATCTCCAAAACTGCACACAGTATTCCAGTTGGGGTCTTGCCAACTGTCTGTACAGAGGGATAACCACTTCCCTTTTTCTACTTGTAATGCCCCTTTCTATGCATCCCAGTATCCCCCTGGCTGTCCTTACTGACTTCTCACATTGCTTACCCACCTTTAGGTCATCTGATATGACTACCCCCAAGTCCCTTTCCATTTCTGTTGTTGTTAGTACCTCCCTGCTTTTGTGTACTCTTCTCCTGGGTTTTGTTTTACAGTGCATTACTTGCACTTCTTTGCATTGAATCTAAGTTGCCATATGTCTGACCATTCCTCCAACCTTGCCAAGTCCCTTCTCATCCTTTCTACCCCCCCTTGTGTATCAACTCTGTTACAGATCTTTGTGTCATCTGCAAAGAGGCATACCTTTCCTCCAGACCCTCTGCAATGTCACCTATAAAGATGTTAAAGAGGACTGGACCCAGTACTGAGCCCTGAGGTACTCCACTAGTAACCCCCTTTTTCAGAATGTGTTCCATTCACTATTACCTTCTGTGTCCTGTTGTGCAGCCAGTTTGCTACCCAGGCTACCACCCTGGGACCCACTCCCAGGCTGGCTAACTTGATTATTAATCTTTGTGTGGGACGTGTCAAATGCCTTGCAAGTCTAGGTAGGCCATATCCACAGCCCCTCCCTGGTCTATTACTTGGTCACCCAGTCAAAGAAATTGATTAGATTCATCTGACATGACCTTCCTGCTGTAAATCCATGCTGCTTTGGGTCCTGTGCCCTGCTGGCCTCTAGGTACTCAACAATTCTTTCTTTCAGAAGTGATTCCATCGTTTTCCCTACCACTGAGGTTAAACTTACAGGTCTGTAGTTTCCTGCTTCTGCCTTGCTCCCACTTTAGTGAAGGGGAATCACATTTTCCCTCCTCCAGTCCTCAGGTACCACCCCATCCTCCCATGATTTGTTAAAAAGTGTGGTCAGTGGTGTCACTAGGTTCTCCCTTAGTTCTTTTAGGATACTAGGGTGAATCCCGTCAGGCCCCATTGCTTTGTCCACCTTGAGTTTTAGGAGTTCTTTCGGGACTCTTTCTTCTGTAAATGGACTGGTGTCAACTCCTCCTCATCTTCTTTAGTGAATATTGAGCAAAAGTATTCATTCAGTATCTCTGACTTTTCACTGTCTCCCTCTGCCCACCTCCCCTCCCATTTATTAATCTTCACTATTCCTCCCTTAACCTTTCTATGATCCCTAATGTGCCTATAAAAGGTTTTATCCCCCTTCTTAACTGAGTTGGCTATTTTTTCCTCGGTTTTGGGCCTTTGCTAGTCTGACTGCCTTCCCCACTTCTTTCTGCTTTAATTGATACAGTTGCCTGTTGTGCTCCTTCTGTGATTCCTTACACTTTTTGAATGCAGCCTTTTTCTCCTTAACCTTCCCTGCCACCTCTGTTGAGAACCATAGTGGTTTTTTACTCCGCTTTGTTTTCTCTATTTGTTGAACACAAAGGCTTGTTGCCTGTATTACGGCAGTTTTGATTTTTCTCCATTGTTCTTCCACCCCTCCTTTTTGGCCATTTGCTAGTGCATTCTTCAGGTGTTCACCCATTTTGCCAAAGTCAGCCCTTCTAAAGTCCAGTATTCTTGTTTTTGTATGGCTTGTCTCCATGGTTGTGCTTATTGTGAAGCACACTGTGCAGTGGTTGCTTGTTCCCAGATGTCTACTGACTTCTAAATTTGTGATCGTCTCTCCATTTGAGAGTACCAGGTCTAGTATTACTCCCTACTGAGTGGGTTCCAACACTAGCTGTCTAAGGCCTGCCCCCTGCAGGGCATTGAGAATGACCCTACTCTTGGATGTGGCTGCAGTACATGTCATCCAGTTAATATCTGGCATATTCAGGTACCCCATCAACAGTATCTCCCCTTTTTCAGCCATTTTGAGAATGTCCTCTATCATTTCTTGTCCATTTCCTCCCCTTGAGATGGGGGTATGTGTACAACCCCTGTGCGGATTGTGATGCCATTCTCTGTCTCCAAGGTGACCCAGAGGTCATTCAGCTACAGAGCCCCTACCTGGTTTAACTCACTCCCCGCAGCCATTTCCAACACTGCCAAAATTGCCCCCTTCAAAGCTGCCTTACGAGACCTGCTGTTCAACACCCGCTGCTGCACCTGTCACTAAAGATACTCTGCTCTTTCCTCTGGCACTATTGACATGCCCACTGGATAAACACCCACCCACCCCCACCCCCCAATCCCTCCCTCAGGCCCTCTCTCCTCTGCCAGTACCTGCTGGTACTACTTGAAATGTTTATTTATCTACACGTATTCAAGCAATTGTATGTAATAATATGCATCTCTGTTCATGCAACCTATGTAATACTATGTTGACTCTGTATGTCTGTATTCTGTAAACATGTAAAAATCTGTTACTCTGTCTTGACTGTACTCTGTAAACTATGTTAACCATGTGTGTCCTCTCTGTGACAAGGTACCTTTGTAAACGAGTCACTGGCTCAAAGGCTGTAAATCCAATTATACAATAAATAAATAAATTAAATGTCACTTTGATTGCTGTTTAGGGGATTGTTTATTGTATAACCCTTGCAGCCTTGGACCTTGGGGAACCCAGTTTTAACTGTTTGTTTTTCTTGCTAGGTGTGTGGGGATTGTTTTTGTGAAACACCTATCAATATATAGGGGGCTGTGGAGGTTGCCTCATGGGGTGGGATCTTAATATGGGGACTGCAGGTCACGAGTGAGGCAGGACCTTGGAGGGGGCCTCCAGCTACCAGAGCAGGCATCTTTTTTGGGGGGTTGGGTGCACGGGATGTGGGGCAGCCATGCTCCTTGACTGGGCATGGAGGCTGGGTGGTTGCCCAGTGTGCTGTCAGCTGTCACATTTTAGGGAGGAGGTTGACAGGATTGGGTGGCAGATGGCGGTGATAAGGGGTGGGCTAGGGAGAGGTGAAATGGGGAGGATAGTGAGGGGCATGTGGGCATTGACATGGTAGCCTCTGGGTCCAGTTCAGCAGACAAGAATGGTGGGGAAATGGTGGGAGGCCTTGGAGCAGAAGGAGGCTTTTCTGGGGGGGGGCCCAAAAGGTGGCAACTACCAAAAACGCAGGCAGTTATTGGGGAAAAATGGACAGGTACTTCACAAGGGGTGATGGCTGGGGGAATAGGGTAGTAACACGGTGAGATAAGGGGGGAGGCTTTGAGAGCTACAATAGATTTGAACCACTGGATATGATTCATAATGAGGATGGTGCAGTCGGAGCTGTGGTGGAAAAGGGGGAAGGTTAGGATGGGCAGGAGTAGTTGCTAGGGAACAGGAGAAGCGGGAGAGGCTTTGCATTCAAACCAGCAGACAACCAGGAGTTTTAATGGTCCAGTTGAGGAGGATAGGGAGGGAGATAGGATGAGCAAGAGGGGTGACCAGGGGATTAAAAGGTCTATACCTGCTCTGGGAGATGGAGTCATGGCCAACCCAGTGGAGATAAAAAAAAAAAAGGGGGAAGAGAAGGGTGTGGTGGGCACAACAACTGGGCTGGGGAATGGGGATAGTAGGGAGGGACCTTTGCATAGGAACCAACAGGGATCAGGAGGGGTGGGCTGTCTGGTGGTAGGCAAGTGTGAGTGTGTAAATTGGCATGGGGACTTAGAGGGGCAGGGTGTTCTCACAGTATTGGAAAGGAAGAAATCATAGTAGGCAATAAAGCAGGGTATCAGGCCAAAGGGATTTGGATGAATCTGGGGCTGGCAAGGATAAGGACGCTGCATCTGGGGAGATCCTCACAAGGGGTGGGGATCCTGTCAGGGGAGGAGTGGTAGAGCTGGGGTCCAGTAGGTGGACAGGGTGGGGAGGTGGGATAGTGGCCACTAAGGGGGGAGATTGGAGGTGACATGGAAGGGAGAGGGGTGCCTGGTGATGCTGGGTCTGGGGGGGAGGGTGGTAACTGGAGCTGGTGGCCCAACTAGGGAAATGAGCAGGGTTGAAGCAACACTAGGGCCAAAAGAGGTGGTCAGGAAAATACATGGGGATGGGGGAAAGGGGCTGCATGTGCATGTCAAATAGGGGGTCTGACAGCCACCCAGTTTAAGGGCAGGCCTGGGGAAGATGTAGGGATTGGGGGTGAACTGCAAAAGGGGAGGGTCTAAGAACACAGGAGGAGTTAGGGTGCTCCTGTTGGAAGACTCCATGATTAGAGGTTTTCAGTGGGAGGGTCAGGGTGAGAGGAAGCCCAGTTCTGTTAAGGTCAAGAGGATTTCTGGCCTGTCTGTGCACAAGGCTAAGTACCTGGTCTATGAGCTGGTGCAGGGTTGTGGAGGTTCCCCTGACATCTTAGTGCATCTGGGTACAAATGACATTGCAGGAAATAGGGTGTTGGAAATCCAGGCTAGGTTCCATGAGCTTGCCAGAGTCTGTCATGTAAATGGCTGCTTGGTCTCCTTCTCAGAAATCCTGCCTTTACCGAGGGCCAGTGTGGAAAACAAGCAAAAAATTAGAGTGACGAATGAGTGTCTCAAAGGGTGGGGTGAAGTTCGGTGGTGAGGGGTGGTGGCGGGGACTACCTTTGCCTCAAGTTTTACAAAACTGTACATCAGACTCTAGGAACAGAACTATATCTAGTACCAAGGCACACACATGATAAACTTACAATCTGGAAACAAAATAGACAATGAATTCATCATATGGGACAGTAGAAAACTTAAGTTAAAGGAGTTTCTGAAATATATAAATATAAGTAGCAAAAACCTGAGATTCAGCATAGTACAAAGTAAGAGAGAGGTTCACTTCCTAGTTATCTTAAAAATACAGAAGGCCTCTTAGAAACCACTGTGTTTGCCAAACAAATAGACAGGAATGCACTATCAGAACATATAAGCTGCCACCAACAGCACTTGAAGGACAATATTGCCATCAGTCAGATGTTGCAGATAAAAAATTGCAGCTGTGAGAAGGAATTTAGGTTGGCATCAAATAATATGTGCATTAAGTCTGACAAAAGAGACTGCAGACCAGAAGTAATTGACAAATCTTTTAAAAGAGCATTAAACATCCAAAGAACTGGTCTTTTACAAACAGGAAATAACTCACAAACATAAATAACTTGTCTAGTATTTGTTACTGAATTCAAAAAATTGAGCCATGCAGTGTTTAGAGTCATTAATAAGTACCGGGGACTCCTAGAAGCAGAGCAAACACCAAGGGAGTACACAGAAAACAAGTCCTTGATTAGTTATATCAGAAACAGAGCAAACACTAAGGGAGTACACAGAAAACAAGTCCTTGATTAGTTACAGCAGAAGCAGAGCAGACACTGAAGGAGTACACAGAAAACAAATCCTCAATTAGTTACATCAGAAATGGAGCAAACACTAAGGGAATCCACAGAAACAAGTCCTTGATTAGTTACATTAGAAACAGAGCAAACACCGAGGGAGTACACAGAAAACAAGTCCTTGATTAGTTATATTAGAAACAGAGCAAACACCAAGGGAGTACACAGAAAACAAGTCCTTGATTAGTTATATCAGAAACAGAGCAAACACTAAGGGAGTACACAGAAAATAAGTCCTTGATTAGTTATAGCAGAAGCAGAGAAAACACTAAGAGAGTACACAGAAACAAGTCTTTGATTAGTTACAACAGAAGCAGAGCAAACACTGAGGGAGTACACAGAAAACAAGTCCTTGATTAGTTACATCAGAAACAGAGCAAACACTAAGGGAGTCCACAGAAACAAGTCCTTGATTAGTTACATTAGAAGCAGAGCAAACACTGATGGAGTACACAGAAAACAAGTCCTTGATTAGTTACAGCAGAAGCAGAGAAAACACTGAGGGAGTATACAGAAATATGTCCTCGATTAGTTACATCAGAAGCAGAGCAAACTGGTTGGCAGGCAGAATACAGAGAGTGGTGGTAAATGGTATGTAGTCAGAAGAGATGCAAGTCACAAGTGCGGTACCTCAGGTATCAGTCATGGGCCAGTCCTCTTCAATATCTTCATCAGTGACCTTGCAGATGGACTGGAGGGTAAGGTTTATCTGTTTGCAGATGACACCAAGATCTGCAGCAGGGTAGATGATCCAGATGGGGTGGACAGAATGAGAAGAGATCTGGATAAACAGGCAAAATGGTCAGAAGAGTGGCAACTGGGGTTTAATGCAAAGAAGTGCAAGATCATGCACATAGGGAGGACAACCCCTGAAGCCACCTATAGGTTGGGAGGGGAGTTGCTGGCAATCACAAGGGAAGAAAGAGACTTGGGTATCATCATCACAGATGACCTGAAATCATCCAAGTAGACCACTAAAGCAGTAGGTAAGGCTAAGGGAATGTTGGAATGCATTAGTAGGGGTATCACAAGTCATAAGAGGGAGGTAATAATCCCTTTTTACAAGACACTGGTTAGGCCCCATCTGGAGTACTGCATGCAGTACTGGAGGCCACCCCTGCACAAGGACATTAACAAAATGGAGGCAATCCAGAGAAGGGCAACCAAAATAGTTCAGAGACTGCATCAGAAAACATATGAGGACAGACTAACGGAGCTCAATATGTATACCCTGGAGCAAAGGAGTGAGAGAAGTGATATGATTGAAAGATTCAAATACCTTAAGGGCATTAATAAGATAAGAGTCTAACATGTTTCAATATACAGCCCATTTAGCACCCCTTCCTTTCTTTTTCAAGGCCATCTGTATTAGGGAAGCAAGAAAATACCTGTCTAAGGTGCTAGGTAAAGGTAGATAAAGTGGTGATACCCTTGATCTTAAACTTGTGGCCTTCACCCTGGAAGAAATCCTGTCTCTCATCACCCATATCATTAATCTATCACTTCGGCACTCCAAATTCCCCCAAAGGTGGAAAACTGCTGTAGTAACTCCTGTACATAAGAATGGTGATTGTGCCTTAACTGGGAACTACAGACCCATCTCCATTCTTCCAACTCTCTCGAAGGCTTTAGAAAGAATTGTTACCAACCAGCTAGTTGAGTATCTGAAGAAATATCATCTTCAGTGCCCTGAGCAGTACGGATTTAGGATGGGGCACAGTACTACTGCAGCATTACTCGAATTTACAGGTAATATCCTCAAATCCTTTGACAAAGGCCAACTTGCTGGGGCAGTTTACATCGACTTAACGAAGGCCTTTGATATGGTAAACCATGCCCTCCTAGCAGACCAACTTGCTGCCATGGGTCTCTCCACAGACACCATCACATGGTTCTGCAGCTCCCTGCATAACTGTTCGCAACAAGTGAAGACAGGTAATGTCCTTTCTGACTGCCTACCCATTTGTTCTGGCGAGCTGCAAGGCTCAGTCCTGGGCCCCCTCCTTTTCAGTTTGTTTTCGAATAGCCTTCCTCTAGCTTGCCAGGGTCACCTCCTTCTTTATGTAGATGATGCTGTTGTTTTTTTCCAGTGGCTTGGACCCAAGTGTTCTGAAGTGTCAGCTTCAACTCGACTTTTCCAGTGTTGAGAAATGGTTCAATGACCATAAATTGATAATTAATTATAAAAAGATGAAATCTATGTTGTTCTCTTGCCCACAAAGTAAGCATAGAAACTTCCCTCTCAAAATTTGCAACAACGCAGGGTCTCCACTGGAACTTGTTAAACACTTCTAATATCTGGGGATCACAGTTGATAACATGCTCTCCTATGCTCCCCATATCGACAGCATCGCCAAAGCTATCAATACGCATAATGGATTGCTCCATGGGCACAAACACAGTCTGACATCTGAAGCACTAAGAATAGCTGTGTATGGCTCAGTGGTTTTCCTAGTGGACTACGGACTGGCTATCTATGGTTTGGCCACATACATGTCCCTATGGTGCTTAAAGACTGTGCTAAACAAAGCCTGTCGGCTCGTCACAGGTGCACCTCTGCTGACTCACACCTGTCACCTATATGCCAGGGCAAACTGGCTCCAACTCAGTGGCCGATTAAAATACCAAACATGCCTTTTGGCAAAAAAAATTCACTTAGGTCTGCCGCCCCCCGAGGTTTTTATGACTTCTCCTACCCTGCATCAACCTTCTTCCTGCTCAAAGGTCAGAGCACCAATTCTTCATTACCCCCATTGCTGTACCTCCCAAGGAGAAAGGTCCTTCACTTACTGAGCCCCCCACTGGTTCAACTCCCTTCAGGATAACATAGCTGACCTCCCCACACTGGGTGCCTTCAAACTGAACCTAAAGCAACAGATAGTGCTCTGGTCCCACTGCAACTGCCTACTCTAATCTACTGCCCCTTTTTCCCTCCTGCTGTCTGCCATACCTCATGCCTATCCACACCCTCTCCACTCTTCCTTCTCCTTCCCTCCCCCCTCCTTCACCCTCCCACTGCACATAGCATGCTCCCTCCCCTGTCCCACCTACCTGGTCCTACCTGCCTAACTATTACCTCCCACTAGTGTTCCCCCTTCAAACAAGGCCTCTTGGCTGCTCAACTTATTCTGCCCATTCTGTGCACTCTGGACTAAAGCCCCCTCAGCACTTAGCAATCTTGTCTTTGTTTTGAGCAATCTTTACTTCCGCACCACTCTCTGCTTATGTTTTGATGTTAATGCCTAGCTACACTCTGTTTAAAGATCAGTATTTTGATGTTAATGTCTATGCTCAATTTATTCAATTATGATCCTGTTTATTGCCGTTTGTACTGTACTCACTTGACGTGGAACCTATGTAATGAGCTTTTAGCTCAAAGGTGTCAATCCTAGATCATAATAAAAAATAAATATAAGAAAAACAGCAGGACAAGAGGACACAGTGTGAGATTAGAGGGAGGCTGATTAAGGAGTAATGTGAGAATGTTATTTTTCACAGAAAGGATGGTGGATGCATGGAACAGCCTACCTCAGGAAGTGGTGGATATGGATACAGTGTGGGGCTTCAGACAGGCATGGGATAGGCATAAGGGAGCAATACAGATCAGTATAAATATGTAGGCTATTGACAGAGCACAGGCCTATGGCACACTCATAAGATAGAAAAAATGGGCAGATGGGATGGGCCTTGTGGTCCTTATCTGCCATCAACGTCTATGTTTCTATGTACATGTAACAAATCAGGGTCATACACGTGCCTACATGCCCATGTGGCATGAACTATGTATGGCAAAAAAAAAAAAGACATTGACAGCACAAATAAGTGAACATAAAACTGCAACCAGGACTAAGAATAAATGTTACACAAAGGCACAACATTCTAAGGAGCCAGGGCATGGATTTGTAGCCAGACTTCTCTTTGTTGTTATAGCGGAAATGACTAACCTCAAGAGGAGATGATATACACAGAAAACTATTGCAACAGGAATTTTATTAGATAAATTAACTCCAAACAGTCAAACAAAAGGGACAAAGTGATGACTTGGGGCTTTATGGCAAGCTGTTAGGGACATAATTCATAATCTCTGGCTGTATAATAAAACACATACAATATATAGTGAAATACATATATCATAAAGTGAAATACATCATATACTGAAATGCATACACAATGTAGTGAACCACATACACTATCTACTGAAATATATACATCATATAGTAAAATACATATACTGTAAACTGAAATACATATATCATATAGTGAAACACATACACTATATAGTGAAATGCTTACATTATATAGTGAAATACATACACTATCTACTGAAATCCACATACTGAGTACTGAAAATCCACATACACTATAGACTGAAACAAATGCACTACGTACTGAAACATATACACTACCTATTGAGATACATACACTACAGACTGAAACATTCACATAAACTATTTACTGAAGCAAATACTCTACACATTGAAACATATATATATATATATATATATATATATATATATATATATACACACACTATATACTGAAACAAACACACTATATATTGAAATACATACATTATTGAAATGCATACACTACACACTGAAAAAAGTACATACACTATATACTGAAACAAATACACTATCTATTGAAATGCATCCACTACACACTGAAAAAGCACATACACTATATACTGAAACAAATACACTATATAAAAACATAGAAACATAGATTTTGACGGCAGATAAGGACCGCTTGGCCCACTCAGTCTGCCCATTTCTCTACCTAATGGATAAGCTGCAGATCCTAGTTAACCAGAAGCCTACTTCTTCCTACCCCCACCCCCTAGAATTGCCGGTATGACTGTCCCATGCATGCTTGAATTCCACCACTGTTTTGACTCCACAACCTCCTCCGAGCCGTTCCATGCATCCACAACCCCTCTGTGAAAAATACTCTAAATTACCTCTGAGCCGACCCCCCTTCTATCTTCAAATTGTGCCCCCTTGTTCTTGCACACCTCTTTTTTTGAAAGATGCTACCCTCTTGGACTTTGTTGATTCCCTTGAGATACTTGAAAGTTTCTATCATGTCCCCCCTCTCCCTCCTTTCCTCTAGGCTATACATATTCAACTCCTTAAGTCTCTCTTCATATGTCTTTCGGTGCAGACCCTGCACCATTTTAGTTGCCCTCTTCTGGACAGCCTCCATCCTGTCTATGTCTATATTGAAACATCTACACTTTATATTGAAATACATACACTATATATTAAAATAAATACACCATGCATTGCAAAATCTTCATACACTATATACTGAAACAAATACACTATATATTTAAAACACCTTCTCTATTGAAAAATGTTGCATACACTATATACTGAAAGAAATATATTACATATTGGAATACATACACAGTATATTTTAAAAACCACATACACTATATACTGAAACAAATGCACTACATGATGAAACACATACACTATGTATTGAAATAGATACACCGTAGACTGAAAAATTCACATACTCTATATATTGAAACAAATAAACTATATACTGAAATGGATTTTGTTCTGAAACTACCCATCCCCTAGCCTCTCCCCCTTGAAAGGCCTGCAACTGCATTCCTTGCCTGTTGCATTCAGTTAGCTGCTGGCTTGATGAGAGGATATTTAAAACTGCAAAGCAGCTAAACAAAACAGGCTTGGCTATCTCTTATTCTATTTCTTTATGGGGTTTTACATCTTATTTTGCTTGCACACCTTTAATCAAATTTCAGAACATTGTGATGTGACAATAAACTTTTAGAACAAATTTAAAATGCTGTAGTTTATTCTTTTGAATAAGTGCTGCCTTCATTTATTGTTAGGCAACACATTTGGAAGCTAATACTGGATATTCAAGTGGGGGCACAGAATTTACAAGTATCGGCACATAGCGAAGATATTCTTTTGCAAGTATCTAATCCTAAAACATATATCTGGCAGCCCTGGCCATGATCCAAGAATTTGGATGTCTTTCTAATTATAAACTTAATTTGAGTATAACCAAAGTTGTGCAATTAAACACTGTGGTTTTTAAATCTGATGTGTTAAACTTAGGTTTATCTTGGGCTCCAAGGCAACTTAAATACTAGGGCAAACGTTTCTGTCTAGAAGTATGGCACAGCTAAAGACTCTTAAATTAGATGCTCTGGTCTCTAACTTACAATGAGGTTTGCATAGATGGAAATCACTGCCATCGACCCTATGGGGTGAAATTAGCATAATTAAAATGAATGTGCTTCCCCAGTTATTCTATCCCCTTAGTATGTTGAATGTTTTTCTTCCTTTGTCTTGGATCAAAAAAGTACATGGGATAATATCTAATTTTATTTGGTCAGGTAAACTGCCTAGAAGGTCATACAAGTGATTAACGGCACCCAAACAGTTTGGTGGTCTATGGCTCTCTCACTTTTTTATTACATTGCTACTCAAGGTAGTAAATACCTCCATTGGACATCTCATATGCCTCTAAATGAAGAATCATTCTATACTCCTATTAAGCTCTCATTAGAAAGGGATCTGATTAAGGAGGCTGAACTGGATCCTGCAACTGTGTGTTTTGTTCCTTTTAAATGACTCCCTGTGGTGCTTCAAAATTCAGTGGTTGGAACTTCAATAAGGGCATGTATACAACTTTGTTCACTTATGCACTATACGCTATTTAACAATGTATCACAACCCATTTTTCACAATCTTAATTTTAAAATAGCTGGGCAGGTCCTGCCTGAAACATGGTTACCACAGATGTCAGGAGGTAGGATGTATGATTTGCTCCATAATGGTTCCCTAAAAACATGTCAAGAGATTCTTGACTTTTATCACTTAGATGTTAAATATATATTTGAAACTATTCTAGCTTAGACATGTACCCCTTCAATGGTATGGTCCCAGCCCATGGACTGTTAATCTCCAAGAGTTCCTACAACTGGCTATGGATAAAGCTCTACACCCACACACAGTTTCTGGATTGTATTCATTATTTTTTCAGTGGTTATTTCCATCACTGTCTCCATGTGGTGAAACTGTGTAACAACCCTTGTAATCTCTCCAGTTACATACCTATACCCTTGAAGGGCCTCCTTCCAGCTACAGACCTCCTCCTCTCAGTTCACCATGTTTATTCCTTTTTAGAATTTGAATGGGAATGAATCTGTGAACTGGATGCTAACCAGAACTGGAACCCTCCCTTGCAGCTTATAGTGATTACATGTCTACTGCTCCAATGCCCCTTCACTTATAGGGTCAGTGCTGTTGACTTCCCACTGATTAATTTTGTTTACTTAACAGTGCAACATGTGCAGTCTGTCTGTATCTGTCCTTAGGTTACTGCTTCGTAACTGAACAGAGTTGTACTGAAGAAGTGTGGTCTATCCTCAGTCTCCAGCGACATATGCTGTTGTTTCTTTGCTGAAGCACCAGAAATGTTTCTCTTTCAAGTCAGTTTCTCATCAATTGCTGAAATATTTTTATTACGATTACCAGAAATGTGAATTGCTCTGCTCTTTGGTACACAGCTGGTGGAGCTCTTACTCTACTGCCTGTGGTCAGGGTCTGACTCCTGTTGAGCATCTGAAGAAGTGGTTGAAAATGAACATGATATTTTAGTGCTGGAAGAAACAAAATATTCAAGGAAAAGAAAGCATCACACAACTTCTATGGTGATGGGCAAGTGTCATTGTGTGGGCAACTTTACCACAGGTCACCATGTATAATATCATAAAGAGAGATTAGGATTCACAGGTAGGGCCAGGGAAACAAATCTTCACACTTATTATTGAGATAAGAACTGTGGTACCATCAAGGGCCATGTGCTGCCAAGGATGTACATGCACTAGGGTCTGGATAAGCTGGTGACGCCTGCCGTAAGTCCTTGGTTAGCTATGTATCACTGATAATGTTTCATATAACTTTTATGTGTGAAACTCTCTAAAGGTTAAGAAAATATGTTTTAAAACGTATGTTAGGAAACATTACATTTGTGTAGATCAATGTACTGAAAGTATTGGATCGTTACATTTAGCCAATCTTTATCATTGCCTCTGATTGGACCGTGTAGGCATTCATTAAACAGCAGACCATGGTTTGTGTGTACATTTGCAGTATGATTAGAAACAGTCAACCAATGTTCCACTGTTGAATCACCATTGGATTTGCATTGTGCCACGCAGAACATGTGGTTGGTTATTGACTTTAATCATGGTTGTATCACAGCACATTCCTTTTTCTTGGCAGACTGCTCTAATTTATTTTCTCACTCCTACAGTATCACAAATAAGCAGATACAATTACATGATACCTCAATTATGAGTGAACCATAAATGTGAAAGTACTGTATGAAGAGCAAGAAAAGTGAACTCCACAAGACCCGTGACCGTCATGTAAGCATCATGTAGGGTATTTGATTTGTAAAAGTGGCTATCACTACGGTCCCTACTAAGATGCAAGGAGCTGAGAAGGAAGTTAACCTATTTATGCTCCTATCCATTCATCCATAATTCATTCACTAAAAATAACACAAACAGCATAAAAGGACACTGTCAACCCCCTTTAGGTCTCAAAGTGTCCCTAGTTTAAAAAAAACACTTTATGATTGCCAACATTCTGTAAAGATTGCTGATGTGGCTGGTAGTTTGATTCTGACTCTTTTTTTTTTTCTTAGAATAAGCAAAAACACAGACTGCCCACCAAACTGGTGTTACCACACAAACACAAGTGTGTTTGCATTCCTTGATCAGCTCCAGCTGCATCCTTTCTGAACTTGGGAATGCCCACAACACAGTCTAGCCCCTTGTGATGTAGTAGGAGTTTAGGAGGCTACTGCCCCATGAGTGACTGCACTATTTTTGGAGGGAGGGTTCTAATGCTCAGGAAGTATGCAGTAAAAACAGATCTAGAATTGTAAGCAAAAGCAAAGTTGTTTATACATATACATTACCATGCATTTCAGTTCTACAAATTAAGGAGACAGACAAAACAAACAGCAACATCAATGAACTTTAGAGAAGGTAAGAAATCATAAAATGTAGGGTTTAACTAGAAAGTATATGATGAAAAACAGGTTGACAGTGTCCCTTTAATCTGGTCCAGTTTCAGTTGGTTACCATCTGTATCTCCCCTCTCCCCGGCCACCCCTGAAAAAGGGACTTCTAGTCTCAAGTGTGCCTACCAGGTCAACAAAATTCAATAAATAAATAAATAATAAGACAGTTTGTGTCTATTTAATAAGAGTCTAACCTGTCTTTGAATGGTTGTTTATCTTTATTGATATATAATTTCTAATGGAAGTTTATTCCATGGCTTAATTACTCTTTGGGTATAAAAAGGTTTCCTTTTGTTTATATTAAATTGTTTTTGTCTTAATTGTAGAGGGCATCCCCTGGTGCCATTGCAATTGTTTTTGAATTCAAAACCCAACTCATTAATTGCAGATAGATTTTGTGATGTTAACAGTGTGAAACTGTCATCACAGTTCAGCATACAAGTGATATTACTGCAACACATGGCACAGCACTTAAGCAGGTGGAGATTTCTATGCTGCAGTGGTTTAGAAGGTTGGTAGGATAGTAATTGAGGGTTGTTATTTATAATGTTTTAATTTTGATGTTTTTATTGTACAGCGCCCAGAGCCGCTGGGATTGGGCACCTGAAAAATTAAAGTTGACTAGCCTAGGATGCCATGCGTTTGGGATAGTGGTGCTTCATGGAATCCTTTGTGACCTAATAGGATGCCTTATCTGTATGCATATTGGCAAACTGAGGGTGTGGATGTGACACTACAGGCATGAGACAGGAGCCAGTGCACATGTCTAGATATGTGGGTATGGTATGATAGTAAATATTACACACTGGTTTGTGGATCTTACAGTATGATTTATGTACATTTATACTATTGCTGATGGCATACGTGAAGTGTAAAATATTCCTTAACTTTGGACATGTGGGCCTGCTCACCAGCACAGCTGTAGCGCTACCGCTTGTGATGCCATTGACCCAGGGTCGGGAATGAGCCCAGGAGATGGAGGGCTGGCCAAGGGGAAGAGGCTTGAGCATCCAGGGTACTGCTTGCCTTCGGTATGGAGGGGGGATTGTGGCTCAGTGCTTAGCTGACCTCTGGCAGAAGTCAGCGACTCAAGCGTTCGAGTGATTTAGAGGGATTGAGGCGTGATAAATGTCGGTGCTTGCACCTTGATGTCTGGGCACATGTCATGCCCACAGAAAAAAATAAAAAAAAAGTCTCTCAGAGCACCAGGGAGATGGTGTGCCGGTGTGACCTCGCATCTCCAGGCTGCCTGCCCTGCCATTGGGTGCCCAACAAGACATAAGAAAGATCTTGGGGTGAAGGGTACCACCTTCTACCCACCTGGGGGATATAAACAAGGCTTCATGGGGGTTCACCCACAGGATCAGGTAGGGTGAGGTTGTCCCCATTGACAATCTCCAAGGAAATGGGGGGGAGTTATAAAAAAAACCTTTCGACATGTGACACATATTGAAAAAGTGTTTGGGGCCAGATGGGGTGCACCCAGGGTCCTAAAGGAACTAAGAAAGATGGTGGCTGAACCTCTGGCAATCCTGTTTAGCCAATCACTGGAAAAAGGGGAGGTACCCAAAGACTGGAGGACAGCAGGTGTAGTCTCCTTATATACAGAAGCAGGAACAAAGAGGAAGCCGGGAACAACAGACCAGTCAACCTGACTTCAGTAGTGGGGAAGGTCATGGAAGCACTACTGAAACATAGAAACATAGAACATAGAAACAGAGAAACAGAAACATGGACTTTGACATCAGATAAGGACTGCTTGGCCCACCTAGTCTGCCTATTTCCCTACCTACTGGATAAGCTGCAGATCCTAGTTAACTAACAGCCTATTTCTTCCTACCCCCACAAGAATTGCTTTATTTCTGTCCCATGCATTCTTGAATTCTCCCACAGTTTTAGACCTCAAAACCTCCTCAGGAAGGCGGTTCAATGCATCCACCACCCTCTCTATGAAAAAATACTTCCTCACATTGCCCCTGATCCGTCCCCCCCATCTTCAAATTATGTCCCCTTGTTCTTGTACATCTCTTTTTCTGAAAGATGCTACCCTGTTGGACTTTGTTGATTCCACTGAGGTACTGAAAAGTTTCTATCATGCCCCCCCCTTTCCTCAAGGGTATACATATTAAACTCCTTTAGTCTCTCCTTGTATGGCTTCTCTTGCAGACCGTGTACCATTTTAGTTGCCCTCCTCTGGACTGCCTCTATTCTGTCTATGTCCTTGCAGATATGGGGTCTCCAGAACTGGACACAGTACTCCAGATGGGGTCTCACGAACTGTCTGTACAGAGAGATAACAACTTCCTGTTTTCTGTTGGTGATGCCTCTCCCTATTCATCTCGGTATCCCCCAGCCCTCCCTACTGCCTTCTCACATTGCTTGATAACCTTAAGGTCATCCAATATGATTACTCTCCAGGTCTGTTTCCAGTTTTGTTGCTGTAACTACCTTCACCCCCTCATTGTGTGCTGTTCCCCTGGGTTTTTGTTTCCCAGGTTCATAATTGTGCACCTCCTTGCATTGAATCCAAGCTGCCATACTTCCGACCATTCCTCCAACCTTGCCGAGTCCCTTCTCATCCTTTCCACCCCACCTTGTGTATCAACCCTGTTGCAGATCTTTGTGTCATCTGTAAAGAGACATTTTCCAACTTCTGCACTAGGCTTAAGGCTCACCTATCGGTCTCCAGTTCCTGCCGTGGCATCGGCCCCTGACAGGAACCAGGAGATAAACGACCTACCAGGTCCTACTTCTCAACTAGTGCTCTAACTCTATCTCAAACTGCTATTATTTGTACTATATTACCATTTATTCCACTTGTCCCGCTACATGCATGTACTGTTGTCTTAACTGCATTGTTGTGATTCCTATAAACTGTACTCACTGTATTTGTCTCCGTATTATGTCATTTCCCGGGTCGCCCCTGAAAAATGGACCTCTGGGGCCCAGTGGGCTTACCCGGGCACCAAAATTTAATAAATAAATAAAATGTCACTTATAATGGCTATAAAAAGGACTGGACCCAGTACTGAACCCTTCGGTACACCACTAGTAACCCTTCTTTCTTCAGAGTGGACTCCATTTACTATTACCTTTTGTGTCCTGTTGTCCAGCCAATGTTTTACCCAGGCTAACACCCTGGGACCCACTCCCATGCTGGCTAATTTGATTTTTAATCTTTTTTGTGGGACTGTGTCAAATGCCTTGCTAAAGTCTAGGTAGGCCATATCCACAGCCCCTCCCTGGTCTACTACTTTGGTCACCCAGTCAAAGAAATCAGTTAGATTCGTCTGACATGCCTTGGATCCTGTGCCCCACTGGCCTCTAGGTACTCAACAGTTCTCTTCTTCAGAAGTGTATTCCATCATTTTCACTACCACAGAGGTCAAACTGACAGGTCTGTAGTTTCCTACCTCTGTCTTGCTCCCACTTTGGTGAAGGTGAATCACATCTGCCCTCCTCCACTCCTCAGGTACCACACCATTCTCCCATGATTTGTTAACTGAAGGAGAGATTGGTGGAACATCTGGTTGCCAATGGACTACAGGACCCAAAGCAGCATGGTTTCACTGGGGAGAGGTCATGTCAGACCAACCTCACTGAATTTTTTGACTGGGTGACAAGGGAGGTGGATCAGGGGAGGGCAGGGGATGTGGTCTATCTGGACTTCAGCAAGGCCTTTGACACTGTGCCACATAGAAGGCTATTACACAAACTGGGAAATATGGGAGTGGGCAGGACAGCAGTGCAGTGGGTAGGTAATTGGCTGGGCAGCAGGACACAGAGGGTGGTGGTAAATGGCTATCACTCCACAGAGGGAAGAATGACCAGTGGGGTACCACAGGGATCAGTGCTGGGACTGGTGCTAGTGAACATCTTCATCAGTGATATTGCGCAGACCCTAGAAGGCAGAATTTCCCTGTTTACTGATGACATGAAGATCTGTAACAGAGTGAACACTCCAGAGGGTGTAGACAGAATGAGGAGGGGGACCTGCAGAAGCTTGAAGAATGGTCAAGCCAGGATTTGGCAGTTAAAATTCAATGCAAAGAAATGCAAGATAATGCATTTTTATTTATTTACCAAATCAGAAAGACCTTTGAGCCAAGGGCTCTTTTACAGAGGTTCCACGTCAACGTGCATATGCATGTGTCTATGGGGCACAAAACCCTGGAACAACATATCAATCGGGGTATGAGGATACAGCATGCACCAAGCAGGAAAGGGACTTTGGGATTATCATCTCTGATGACCTCAAGGTAGGGAAGCAGTGTGACAAGGCAGCAGGTAAGGCAAATAGGATGCTGGGATGCATAGGCAGGGACATCACCAGCAGGAAAAGGGAGGTCATAATTCCACTATACAAGACACTAGTGAGGCCCTACCTGGAGTACAGTGTACAGTTCTGGAGACCTTACCTACTTAAGGACACAAAGAGAAGGTTGAGAGGAGGGCAACAAAGATGGTACAGGGATTACATCACAAGTCCTATGAGGACAGGTTGAAGGTCTTGAATATGTACTCCCTGGAGGAAAGGAGGGGAGACAGGGGATATGATAGAGACATACAAGTACCTTACAGGGAGGAACAGGGTGCAGGAATGCACTATTTTCCAGTGAAAAAGATGTTCCAGGACTAGGGGGCATAGGATGAAGCTGGAGTGAGGGCAATTCAGAAGAAACATGAGGAAGAATTTCTTCACAGAACGGGTGGTGGACAAGTGGAACACCCTGCTAGAGGAAGTGGTCGGGGCTGAAACAATCACAGGATTTAAGAACGCATGGGATAGACATAAGGGAATTCTAGAGGTCAGGGGTAAGGAGCAACAGACTTCTAGAAAACATAACGTGAACTTACAAGCTCAAATGGGCAGACTGGATGGGCCATAGGCCCTCTTATCTGCTGACAGTGTCTATGTATCTATGTATCTAATATTGAGATAACATGTCTGCATATATGCATGGAGTAGCACATGTCTATCTGTCATGAATTGAGAAATTTGACAACTTTCAATCAATCAAAATAAATCAGTCAATCAAAACTTTATTTTTAAAAGGCGCCTTTCTAAACCAAGGCACCTGTACAATAAAACACACATTTTTATGAATATCCAGAAAAGATTAAAACTAATAAATACAGTAGCAGCTTTAGCAGTTAGAAAATGCCAGGCTAAAAAGATATATTTTAGAGTAACGGTCAGGGAATCTCGTACCCAATGAGGTAGAGAATTCCACAGGATCGGGGCCACAAAACTAAATGCTCTTGCCCCTGATGTTTGTAAACGAACCCTGGGAATCTCTAGGAATCCCTCATTGGTGGATCAGAGAGGGTGGAGAGGATAGTAGGGGTGAAGGAGATCTTTCAGGTAACTGGGTCCCTGATCATGTAGGGCCCTGTAGGTTAGCAACGCAACCTTAAAGGTGATCCACCACTGTTTTGGCAGCCAGTGCAGTCCGCAGAGCACAGGCGTTATATGACTGGTCCTAGAGGTACCAGTCAAAAGCCTGGTTGTCGCATTCTGCACTAGTTGCAAGCGGCAGATATCAACCCCTGGTAGCCCTAGGTAAAGGGCATTGCAGTAGTCAAGGTGGAAGGTAACAAAAGCATGGACCAGCATTGGAAGATCATTGAGAGGAACTAGGTGCTTTTCCTCAGATGGTAAAAAGAGGTTTTGACAGCTGCCAACACCTGCAATTTTAGGGTCAGGCAGTCATCAAACATAACACCCAGGTGTAGCACCCGGTCTGAGGTAGTTAGCTGGACACGTCCAAGCCATAGACCCAAAGGAGAACCTGCCAACACGCCCGCCTCATGACGACCTGGGTCCACAACCAACACCTCAGTTTCTGGGGGGTTTAACCACAGAGAACTCACATTCATCCAGTCCTGGATTTTGGCTAGACAGCTGTTAAAGACCAAGACAGCATCATCCTGATCAGGCACAAAAGACATGTACAGCTGAGTATCATCTGCATAGCAGTGAAAAGTCAAGCTGTACCACCTAATAATCACTCCCAATGGCAGCATATACACCGCAAACAACATGGGGGCCAAGATGGATCCCTGCAGTACCCCACAGGATAGAGAGAATGGAGCTGAGGAAAAAAAAAACAGACACCACCCTCTGAGTCCTACCCTCGAGGAATGATCAAAACTATCTGAGGACCGACCCTGAAAGTTCACAGAAGAACCGCAGGTGATCCAACAGCATGTCATGTTCCATGGTGTCAAATGCCACAGAGAGATCAAGAAGGACCAAGATGGAATTAGTCTTTCGATCTCGGTCTTGGTGATGCAAGCCAGGTCAGACGATTTAACAAGATCCGCTACTATAGCGGTCTTGTTTTTAATAGACCTGGCATTATAACACCGCCCAAGTCGGATGAGCAGCTGAGGAAGACCGAGTTTCCTGCCTGCTGTAAGCAGAGCCCTTGGGTATGGGAACCAGACAGGGGGACCTCTTTCCTGGACCCATTTCACCCCAGGGCGTCTCCTTGTCCCCAGTATCCCAATACGCCCACTCCTTTCCATTACCCCAACAGGCCGAGCCCCCAGCCTTGACCTCCTAACTATCCCCAGTGCCCTACACCATCTATACACCTCCGGGGACAGGGAGGGATGAAAAAGGGTGGAGGTTCCTCAGCCTGGAGGAGGAATAATACCTGACCATTAATTTACCTGCCCAATACATCTTCACCACAAGTCACAAACACCCAATCAAATAACATTCAGTGCAACAAACTTTCAAAAACTCTCAGACATTCACACCACTCCACACAACAACCACACATGCAACAGACAATCAACCCAAAACCCCCAACCCCAATAACAATATAAAATCAACTGTATCCTCCCTGGCCCTGATCACTGTATGAAATAGAATATGAAACTGAGTCCCATTACCATAGTGTAGTGTCCTGCCACCTCCACCCTGGTAGGCAGTAATCTCCTTCCCATACCCCCTAATCCAACCTGTGCCAGCGACTGGCACAATCCTCCTCACCCTGCCATGTCCAGCCACCGACTAAGTGGTACACAAGAACATACAGTAATTAGTACTTGCTGATTGCTTTGCGACTACCAATGAGTGTACTATTTACTGTATGTGCTTGGGTACCACTCAGTCAGTGGTTAGCCATGGCAGGGTGAGGAGGTTGTGCCAGACACCGGCACAGGTCAGGTTGGGGGGTGTGGGGAGGTGGGTTACTGCCTACCAGGGTGCGTGGATACTACACTATAGAAATGGGACTCTTGTTTCTTATTCTATTTCATACAGTGATCAGGGGTAGGGAAAGGGTCCCTACACTATGGAAAAGTGGATCCTTTTTTATTTATATGTCACTCTGTGATCAGGGTGGAGGAGACCCTATACTATGGAAATGGAGCTTGGAGGTCTATTGTATGGTACAGTGATCAGAGCTGGGATATGAGGTCCCTGCACTGTGGAAAAGTGGATCCTTTTTTATTTATATGTCACTCTGTGATCAGGGTGGAGGAGACCCTATACTATGGAAAAGGAGCTTGGAGGTATATTGTATGGTTCAGTGATCAGGGCCAGGGAGAGGGTTCCACCAGATTACCAAAGAACAGATAGCTTTTCCTTTTTACTACAGATATGGATCGGGGAGGCATGTGACCAACCCTGGACTGTGCACAGGGCACCACACTGCCCTGCACAAAGTTAGGGTAGGGTTTGGTAAACTTATCTTTGCACCTGTTCATCTGGCTGTGTCTCTGCCAGGGAACATTTGAATATACTGTGATGTGCAGAATGTGCATGAGGGACCCCTCATTTACATACCCACAACACAATATTCCCTGCAGTGGCTCAGTTGGGTTTGTGGGGTGCATCGGGGCTTCTGAATATTGCCACATCCAGAGATGTGTGGGAGCATCTAGGGATGTGCTGCACCTCTCTTTTGAATGTGTGGGCCCTTTTCTATTGCTGATATCTCACAGAATGTCTTCTTGCTGATGGTGACAGACTTTTTGCACATCAGGAACAATGTAAGATCTTTGAATCTTATGATAGATAACTAGTGACAATTCTGGTATGTGCATCTGATTCAGTAAACTCAGCACTTCTGCTGGTGGGATTCCGGAAGTGAAGATTGCAGCATAACACAGCAGGTTTCCCATAGGCATACCGTCATGTAGCTGCTGGCTGTGCCATTTCCTCAAGCATCCGTGAATATAGGTAGAAACTGCTTTAATCATATTGCCAATAAATCTTTTATGGCTCTGCTGGTGCCCGATTTACATATGTGACAGTTCTTAGAAAGCAAAGCCAGGTAAGTCTCGGAAGCCATAAAATATTTCTCCTCCAGTTCTATGGTGCTGTTTTCAGACAGATGCACACATCTGCATCCAAGTGTTGTTTCCTCGCTTTCCTCTCATGACTCATGCTCAGCCAACAGTCTTCATCATGAACGACTAATTTGATCACAGGGGAGGTTGTGAAATCCGACTCAGTATGATGTACATCCATTTCAGTAATGAGGGTCTATACATCAAAATCTTTTGGGTTACACTGTACACCAACTGACACCGTGCAGTGCTTCTCTGTGTACACTGTACACCAACTGACACCATGCAGTGCTTCTCTGTGTACACTGTACACCAAGTGACACCGTGCAGTGCTTCTCTGTGTACACTGTACACCAAGTGACACCGTGCAGTGCTTCTCTGTGTACACTGTACACCAAGTGACACCATGCAATGCTTCTCTGTGTACACTGTACACCAAGTGACACCATGCAGTGCTTCTCTGTGTACACTGTACACCAAGTGACACCATGCAATGCTTCTCTGTGGTGCATACAGATGGTAATGACATTTGAATATATCTTGTGTGCTGATGTGGTTTAATGTTAGCTTGTGTCTTTACACTTGTACATGATGGAATCAATTTGTACACTTCAGACACTACAGTGGAATACATACATTTATTTATTTATACATATCGGAATTACAATCCTTTGAGCCATGGACTTGTTTCCAAAGGCTCGTCATCAAATACTCAGAGATAATCACATAGTTACAAGGACACACAGATCATCACATGGTTACATAGAGCCATAGTTATGTAGTTGCATAGCTACATTGTGCATTGTTACATCATCAAGTTTCAATGATACAAGCAGGTTGTAAAGTCAATGTACATTTAACATATACAGTAATGTAACTGACCTATACAAGATGGTAGCTAGGTAATATTAGAGTGAGAAATGTAGGTGACACTCTTTGGTGGTGCGTAAATTAGCTGTCCAGGGGACATTGTCAGAGATGGCTATGGAGTAGCACTAGGGACAAAAGGAGGTGGGGCTGTTAGGTATAGTAGCTCTGGCTTACTATGCACACCTGCAGAAACGAGTGGCAAATAGATGGCTCCTGAGGGCAATTTTGAAGGGAATGATTTTAGTGAGGTCAGTAATAGCAGCAGGGAGGGAACTGTACCAGGATGGTGCCCAGTAGCAGAAATTATGTTGACATAGTCTGAGTGTTGAGAAGCAAACTTCTTTCAAACCCCTGGATGAAACAATTAGCAACAATATAGGCAATATTTCAGTTGTCAAGCAACACTGGTGGTGTTGCAGATGCTCATTCAGTAGTCGATTTGGGGATCTGTGGTTCACTACACATTGATGAGAAGTCCATGGATGTAGCAGGTGTACATCACCAGATCTGTGGTTCACTACAAATTGATGAGATGTTCATGGATGTAGCAGATGCTTCACAGTGCACTTCACTAGCTCTGTGGTTCATTACACATTGCTGAGATGTCCATCAATGTAGCAGATGCTTCACAATGTGCTTCACTAGATCTGTGGTTCACTACAAATTGATGAGATGTTCATGGATGTAGCAGATGCTTCACAATGCACTTCACTAGCTCTGTGGTTCATTACACATTGCTGAGATGTCCATCAATGTAGCAGATGCTTCACAATGTACTTCACTAGATCTGTGGTTCATTACACATTGCTGAGATGTCCATCAATGTAGCAGATGCTTCACAATGTGCTTCACTAGATCTGTGGTTCACTACAAATTGATGAGATGTTCATGGATGTAGCAGATGCTTCACAATGCACTTCACTAGCTCTGTGGTTCATTACACATTGCTGAGATGTCCATCAATGTAGCAGATGCTTCACAATGTGCTTCACTAGATCTGTGGTTCACTACAAATTGATGAGATGTTCATGGATGTAGCAGATGCTTCACAGTGCACTTCACTAGCTCTGTGGTTCATTACACATTGCTGAGATGTCTATCAATGTAGCAGATGCTTCACAATATACTTCACTAGATCTGTGGTTCACTACACATTACCATGACATCCATCGATGTAGCAGATGCTTCACAATATATGTCACTAGATCTGTGTTTCACTACATATTGCCGAGACATCCATAAATGCAGCACATGCTTCACAATGTACTTCACTAGATATGTGGTTTACTACACTTTGCAGAGGCATCCATCGATGTAGCAGATGCTTCACAATGTACTTCACTAAATCCGTGGTTCACTACACATTGCTGTAACATCCATGGATGTATCAGATGCTTCACAATGTACTTCACTTGATCTGTGGGTCACTACACATTGTTGAGACATCCAAGGATGTAGCAGATGCTTCGCAATGTACTTCACTAAATCTGTGTTTCACTACACATCACCGTAACATCCATGGATGTAGCGGATGCTTCACAATGTACTTCACTGGATCTTTGTTTCATTACATATTGCCGAGACATCCATCAATGTATCTCATGCTTCTCAATGAACTTCACTAGATCTGTGGTTCACTACAGTTTGCAGAGGCATCCATCGATGTAGCAGATGCTTCACAATGTACATCACTAGATCCGTGGTTCACTACACATCACCGTAACATCCATGGATGTAGCAAATGTTTCACAATGTACTTCACTAAATCTGTTTCACTACACATTGCTGAGACATCCATGGATGTAACAGATGCTTCACAATGTACTTCACTAAATCTGTGTTTCACTACTCATTGCTGAGATGTCCATGGATGTAACAGATGCCTCACAGTGTACTTCACTAAATCTGTGTTTCACTACTCATTGCTGAGACATCCATGGATGTAGCAGATGCTTCACAGTGTACTTCACTAAATCTGTGTTTCACTACACATTGCTGAGACGTCCATCGATGTAGCAGATGCTTCACAATGCACTTCACTACATCTGTGGTTCACTACACATTGCTGTGATGTCCATGGATGTATCAAATGCTTTACAATGTATTTGACTAGGTCTGTGTTTCACTACACACTGCTGAGACATCCATAGATGTAGCAGAGGCTTCACAATGTACTTCACTAGATATGTGGTTCAATACACATTGCTGAGATGTGTATCGATGTAGCAGATGCTTCACAATGTACTTCACTAGATCTGTGGTTCCTTACACATTGCTGAGACATCCATGGATGCAGCAGATGCTTCATAATGAATTTCATTAGATGTGGTTCCCTACACATTGCTGAGATGTCCATGGATGTAGCAAGTGCTTCACAATGTACTTCACTAGATGAAGGTCACTATTCATTGCTGAGATGTCCATGGATGTAGCCAATGCTTCACAATGTACTTCAGTAGATCTGTGGTTCACTACAAGTTGCTAAGTTGTCTATCAATGTAGCAGATGCTTTACAATGTACTTCACTATATCCGTGATTCACTGCACATTGCCGAGACATCCATCGATGTATCAGATGCTTCATAATGTACTTCACTAGATCTGTGGTTCACTACAAGTTGCTAAGGTGTCTATCAATGTAGCAGATGCTTTACAATGTACTTCACTGTATCTGTGGTTCACTGCACGTTGCTGTAATGTCCATGAATGCAGCAGATGCTTCACAATGTATTTCTCTAGATCTATGGTTCACTACACATTGCCAAGACATCCATCGATGTATCAGATGCTTCATAATGTACTTCACTAGATCTATGGTTCACTGCAAATTGCTGAGACGTCCATGGATGTAGTAGATGCTTCAAAAGATACATCACTAGATCTGTGGTTCACAACACATTGCTGAGATGTCCATGGATGTAGTAGATATTTCACAGTGTACGTCGCTAGATCTGTGGTTCACTACACATTGCTGAGACCTCCATGGATGAAGCAGATGTTTCACAGTGTACTTCACTAGATCTGTGGTTCACTACACCTTTCTGAGAATGTCCATGAATGTAGCACATGCTTCACAATGTGCTTCACTATATCTGTGGATCACTACACATTGCCAAAATGTCCATGGAAATGAGACTTCACAATGTACTTCACTAGATCTGTAGTTCACTACACATTGCTGAGATGCCAACAAATGTAGCAGGTGCTTCACAATGCACTTCACTAGATCTGTGGTTCACTACACATTACTGAGATGTCCGTCGATGTAGCAGATGCTTCACAATGCACTTCACTACATCTGTGGTTCACTACACATTGCTGTGACATCCATGGATGTAGCAAATGCTTCACAATGTACTTGACTAGATCTGTGTTTCACTACACATTGATGAGACAGCCACAGATGTAGCAAATGTTTCACAATATACTTGACTAGATCTGTGTTTCACTACACATTGCCAAGACATCCATCAATGTGGGAGGTGCTTCACAATGTACTTCACTAGATCTGTGGTTCACTACACATTGCTGAGACATCCATGGATGTAGCAGATGCTTCATAATGTATTTCATTAGATGTGGTTCCCTACACATTGCTGAGATGTCGATGGATGTAGCAAGTGCTTCACAATGTACTTCAGTAGATCTGTGGTTCACTACAAGTTGCTAAGGTGTCTATCAGTATAACAGATGCTTTACAATGTACTTCATTATATCTGCAGTTCACTGCACGTTGCTGTAATGTCCATGAATGCAGCAGATGCTTCACAATGTATTTCTCTAGATCTGTGGTTCACTACACATTGCCGAGACATCCATTGATGTATCAGATGCTTCATAATGTACTTCACTAGATCTGTGGTTCACTACAAATTGCTGAGACATCCATGGATGTAGTAGATGCTTTAAAATATACATCACTAGGTCTGTGGTTCACAACACATTGCTGAGATGTCCATGGATGTAGCAGATATTTCACAGTGTACGTCGCTAAATCTGTGTTTCACTACTCATTGCTGAGACATCCATGGATGTAGCAGATGCTTCACAATGTGCTTCACTAAATCTGTGGATCACTACACCTTTCTGAGAATGTCCATGGATGTAGCACATGCTTCACAATATGTTTCACTATATCTGTGGATCACTACACATTGCCAAAATGTCCATGGAAATAACAGAGACTTCAAAATGCACTTCACTAGATCTCTGGTTCACTATATATTGCTGAGATGTCAATGGATGTAGCAGATGCTTAACAATGTATGTCACTAGTTCTGTGATTCACTACACATTGCTGAGATGTCGATGGATGTAGCAGGTGCTTCACAATGCACTTCACTACATCTGTGGTTCACTACACATTGCTGTGATGTCCATGGATGTATCAAATGCTTCACAATGTACTTGACTAGATCTGTGTTTCACTACACACTGCTGAGACATCCATAGATGTAGCAGAGGCTTCACAATGTACTTCACTAGATATGTGGTTCAATACACATTGCTGAGATGTGTATCGATGTAGCAGATGCTTCACAATGTACTTCACTAGATCTGTGGTTCCTTACACATTGCTGAGACATCCATGGATGCAGCAGATGCTTCATAATGAATTTCATTAGATGTGGTTCCCTACACATTGCTGAGATGTCCATGGATGTAGCAAATGCTTCACAATGTACTTCACTAGATGAGGTTCACTATACATTGCTGAGACATCCATGGATGTAGCAGATGCTTCATAATGTATTTCATTAGATGTGGTTCCCTACACATTGCTGAGATGTCCATGGATGTAGCAAGTGCTTCACAATGTACTTCACTAGATGAGGTTCACTATACATTGCTGAGACATCCATGGATGTAGCAGATGCTTCATAATGTGCTTCATTATATCTGTGGATCACTACACCTTTCTGAGAATGTCCATGGATGTAGCACATGCTTCACAATGTGCTTCACTATATCTGTGGATCACTACACCTTTCTGAGAATGTCCATGGATGTAGCACATGCTTCACAATGTGCTTCACTATATCTGTGGATCACTACACATTGCCAAAATGTCCATGGAAATAAGAGACTTCACAATGTACTTCACTAGATCTGTAGTTCACTACACATTGCTGAGATGTCCATGGATGTAGCAAGTGCTTTACAATGTACTTCACTAGATGAGGGTCACTATACATTGCTGAGACATCCATGGATGTAGCAGATGCTTCATAATGTATTTCATTAGATGTGGTTCCCTACACATTGCTGAGATGTCCATGGATGTAGCAAGTGCTTCACAATGTACTTCACTAGATGAGGGTCACTATTCATTGCTGAGATGTCCATGGATGTAACCAATGCTTCACAATGTACTTCAGTAGATCTGTGGTTCACTACAAGTTGCTAAGTTGTCTATCAATGTAGCAGATGCTTTACAATGTACTTCACTGTATCTGTGGTTCACTGCACATTGCCGAGACATCCATCGATGTATCAGATGCTTCATAATGTACTTCACTAGATCTGTGGTTCACTACAAGTTGCTAAGGTGTCTATCAATGTAGCAGATGCTTCACAATGTATTTCTCTAGATCTGTGGTTCACTACACATTGCCGAGACATCCATCGATGTATCAGATGCTTCATAATGTACTTCACTAGATCTATGGTTCACTGCAAATTGCTGAGACGTCCATGGATGTAGCAGATGCTTCAAAATATACATCACTAGATCTGTGGTTCACAACACATTGCTGAGATGTCCATGGATGTAGCAGATGCTTCACAATGCACGTCGCTAGATCTGGGGTTCTCTACACATTGCCAAGACATCCATCGATGTGGGAGGTGCTTCACAATGTACTTCACTAGATCTGTGGTTCACTACACATTACTGAGACCTCCATGGATGAAGCAGATGTTTCACAGTGTACTTCACTAGATCTGTGGTTCACTACGCACTGCTGAGACACCCATCGATATATCACATGCTTCACAATGTACTTTACTTGAACTGTGGTTCACTACAAATTGCTCAGACATGCATGGATGTAGCAGATGCTTCACAATGTACTTCACTAAATCTGTGGTTCACTACACATTGCCGAGACATCCATGGATGTAGCAGATGCTTCACAATGTACTTCACTATGTCTGTGGTTCACTACACATTGCCGAGACATCCATGGATGTAGCAGATGCTTCACTAGCTAGGTGGTTCACTACACATTACCGAGACATCCATGGATGTAGCATAGAAACATACTTTGATGGCAGATAAGGACCGCTTGACCCACATAGTCTGCCAGTTTCCCTACATATTAGATAAGCTGAAGATTCCAGTTAACCAACAGCCTACTTCTTCCTACCCACACTATAATTGCCTTATGCCTGTCCCATGCACTCTTGAATCCCCATGCTGATTTTAACACCATTACCTCCTAAAGAAAGCAATTCCATGCATCCACCACTCTTGCCATAAAAAATAGTTCCTGACGTTGCCCCACTTCACAATGTACTTCACTAGGTCTGAGTTTCACTACACATTGCTGAGATGTCCATGGATGCAACAGATGCTTCACAATGTACTTCACTAGATCAGTAGTTTACCACACGTTGCTGAGATGTCCATTGATGCAGCAGCAGATGCTTCACTAGATCTGTTATTCACTACACATTGCTGAGATGTCCATGGATGCAACAGATGCTTCACAATGTACTTCACTAGATCAGTGGTCACTACACATTGCCAAGATGTCCATGGATGCAGCAGGTGCTTCATAATGTACTTCACTAGATCTGTTATTCACTACACATTGCTGAGATGTCCAAGGATGCAACAGATGCTTTGCAATTTACTTCACTAGATTGGTGGTTCACTACACATTGCCGAGATTTCCATAAATGCAGTAGTTGCTTCACAATGTATTTCACTATATCTAAGGTTCACTACACACTGCTGAGATTTCCATGGATGCAACAGATGCTTCACAATGTACTTCACTGATGTTGTCATCAGGTGACAAGTACAATTATAACATTGGGTAGAGAAAACATGTACAGTACCTGATTGGTGCTGAGCCATCAAGTGACTGTTGATTAATCCACAATATACCCACAGTAAGTGGTGAATCGTCTGCCCTGAGTTATCAATGAGTGAACCAGACCTAGTTATTGTGCCATAATTGCAGTGTCGAGGCAGCCATTACTGTCCTCGCTAAGTGAGTGAGATCCGAAGCCTGTCATGTACTGTGGGTTTCTCATAATCCCTAACGGTCAGTGAAACCCTGCTTCTCATCACAGTGGCATTCATGTCAGTACCAGTGGATGTTGCTATTTGGTTCCCCCCACTTCCCCCAGTGGATCTCCAAGTACTGAGCCACACAGTGCAGCTGCATGGACCCCTGCACAGTGTCAGCACAATCTCCAAAGCAGCAGCCGTGGTTGTGCTACTGAATGAAAAAGTGCTGTTGTTTCTTTTATAGCACTGTCTTTCTACACTGTATGCCCTCCCCTGCACCCATGTTCTGGCCCCCAACTCCTGATGATGGCAAAAGCAAGTGTAAAAAGCAGCAGTTGATTTCACTGTGAGAGGCACAGAGAAAGAAGGAGCGGGAGAAGTGCAAACACAGCTATCAAGCAAACTCCTGTGCTGTGGAAGTCAGTGCAATAATCTCTGTGAGTCCATCCCTGTTTCACTCTCTGTCTCGTTGTTGTCTGAGGAGTAACATACACAGCTAGCTAGTCATTTGGAGATTGGTTCCCACCCTGACGATCACTCTCCAGCCTATCGGGATGTCTCCGGTGCTCTGTGTGTGTGTGTGTGTGTGTGTGTGTGTGTGTGTCTCACAATCTCCCGATTTCACCATGTCTCTCTGGGTTGGTTGTTGCTATATTTTCCATGTCTTCATGGATAGCCATGCACCCGCCCCATGGATCTCCACTTTCCTGTGCCTTACATGGCAACTGATGCACCGGGCCCGCTGATCTGTACCCTCCCATCCCAGATATCCCCTCTGTACAGTCAGATGAAGTCTGACAGACAGAGCATGACAACATGTCTGACAACTCATTCTAGACAGCAAGGACACACTGTTACTGTGTCTGAGAGAAAGCACTGTAGTGATCACCGCAGGCACAAAGAGGCAGAAAGGGAAAGAACCACAGAGCGAGACATTTACCTGGTGTCTGTCCCACAGAATTTGTGGCTGCCATTCCCCTTACTAGCCCTTCTTTAGAGAACATGCATGCCGTGCCCTCCCAACAGACAGGTTTCAGTCCCTATGGCCAATTGTCTTTCCCCTCACCAGTACTTGTGTCCACTACATGCAGAGAGAGAGAGAGAGAGAGTGCCACCCCCCAGATGACGGTGTCCGCTTATTCACTCATCCCCCTTTTGAGGCATGCAAGTGAGAAGGCAGAGCCTCATGCCAGTGTCTGAGGGGGGTTTCAGAGCACCTTCTGACTCTCAGTGTGGAGAGAGGCAGCAGGTCCTGGCGCACTGTACAGAGAGAGAGAGAGAGTGTGTCAGAGGGAGCAGCTCAGCAAGCGCTATACAGTGAATGACAAGAAGAAAGACAGTGACAGATGGACAGAACTCCAGTTTTCTTTCCGATCCTGCAGCAGTTGTAGATGAATATTGTTGCCCCCCCACACACACACAGACACATAGCTGCACACACAGGAGAGAGACAATGTCTGTGTCTCACCGCAGCTTCCCAGTGCTGAATTTCTGTATATACGGTATGGTATATAGGGTACGGTTGCTGCACAGCAGATGTCTGAAGAAGCTACTAAGATGTCTAATACTGCTTCTCCTGCTTACATCTGGAAATTATACACCCTAACTCTGGTTCACCTTTCTCCAGACTTAGTGGCACAAGCAGATCTGGGACTGTCTCACTAGCCTGCATTAATATTTGCAGCCATCTCAAAAAACTTGATGCCCTTACCACCTGGACTGTCCAGCACAGTCCAGACATCCTTGCAGTGACTGAGATGTGACTGTCACCAGTTATCACTGATGCCACTGTTGCAATTCCAGGATATACTGTTTTCAGGCAGGATAGACTATCTAAAAAAAGGAGGAGGCTGTGCCCTATACCTGAAAGACTCTTTGCAGAGGCATGCTCTGCTATTGCCCAACTCTGGTGATGACCTACAGGTCCTAGCTATCAAGACTCTCTGCTTGGAGCCCACAATAAGGTCCTGACAATAGTATCCATTTATATTCCACCAAAATCAACATCAACTAGCCCGGAGCCACTCCAAACTTGTATCAGTAGCTTAAACCACAATGCTCAATTTTGCTTGGGGATTTCATTGTGAACTGTCTCTCCCCCAGTGTGAAAAATTATGAGGATGCCTTATCTGCTACAAATTTCACCCAGCTCATAACCTCACCTACAAGGGTCAACTACAGAACCGGGGCAAGCACCCTATTTGACTGGGTGCTCACAAACCATCTAGACCATATCTCTCATACGGAAGTCCTTCCCGATTCTATAAGTGACCACTCCCCGGTAAAGTGCTTATGGTCAAATAAACCCACAGGAAAAACTATTACTAGTGGGATTCTCACCAGAGTGCAACTGGAGCCATTAAAATTGCTTCTAAAATTGCACCTCTCTAGGAGGGGAACCAGGATCCAAGGTGATAGGTTTAAATGCTTCATTGGCAAGCATTTAAACTAACCAAGGGAGGCACTGGAGGAGCGGGAAATCTGGCCTCCCAAAATCAGGTACTAAGTGAGGTAGACACCAACATAGAGATGTAGACAGGGAGAAGCGCAGGGGTAAATGGAGAAAGTGACAAACGTGATAAGGACAGGGATGGGGCAAAAAGGGGTAAGGCCATCAAGAAATGGAGGGTAATGAGTACCAACACCCATAGTCTGGGCAACAAGCTCCCTGAACTAGTGGCCTTGATGGAAGAGGGATGCCTGGATATCGTAGCAGTCACAGAAACATGGTACACAGAGAACCATGACTGGGATATTAACATACCAGGGTACACAACCTACAGGAGAGAGAGGGAGGGGAGGGGAGAAGAGGGGGTGGAGTAGCTCTCTATGTAAAGGAAAGGATAAAAGCAACTGAACAAAAGAGTAAACAGGGAGGAGAGGAGGCACTGTGGGTCACCTTAGAGACTGGAAATGGCACCACAATCTGCACAGGGGTTGTATACAGACCTCCATGTCAGGGGGTGGGAATGGACAAGGATATGATAGAAGGCATTCTTAGGATGGCAGAGAAAGGGGAAATACTGTTGATGGGGACCTTAATATGCCGGATGTCAACTGGAGCACCTTTGCTGCAACCACATCCAAAAGCAGGGCCATTCTCGATGCCCTTCAGGTGGCATGCCTCAGACAGCTAGTTTTGGAACCTACTCATGAGGGAGCAACCTTAGACCTCATACTCTCAAATGGGGACAGTGAGAGGATCTCAGATCTAGAAGTGGGTAGCCATTCGGGAACAAGTGACCACCAAACAGTGTGGTTCATGATAAACTCAGCTACAGAGTCAAGCCACACAAAAGTGAGGGTTCTGGACTTCAGGAGGGCTGACTTTGGCAAGATGGGAGAGTGCCTTAGAAAAGCACTAGCAAACAGGCTAGAAGGAGGGGTGGAGCAACAATGGGGAAATATCAAAACTGCCATCACAGAGGCAACAAGCCTTTGTGTGAAGCAAATAAACAAATCAAAATGAAAGAAAAAGCCACTATGGTTCTCAAAAGAGGTGGCGGTAAAGGTTAGGGAGAAAAAGATAGCATTTAGGATGTATAAGGAAATACAGAAGGAGCAGAACAGAGAACTGTACCAGTTAAGGCAGAAGGAAGCAGGGAGTGTAGTCAGAATAACAAAGGCCCAAACTGAGGAAAAGATTACCAACTCAGTTAGGAAGGGGATAAAACCTTTTATAGGTATATCAGGGAGCGCAGAAAGACAAAGGGAGGGATAGTGAGGCTGAATAGAATGGATAGTGGGTGGGCAGAGAGGGACAGTGAAAAAGCAGGGATACTGAACGAATACTTCTGTTCAGTATTCACAAAAGAGGAGGTGGGGGAGGTGCCTACTCCAATTAACAGAAGCACTCTGGATAGGGGAGTTGATCCCAGTCCTTTCACAGAAGAAAGGGTTCTGAAAGAACTCCTAAAACTAAAGGTGGACAAAGCAATGGGGCCAGATGGAATTCACCCCAGAATTCTAAAAGAATTAAGCAGAGAACTAGTGACACCACTGACTACTCTTTTTAACAAATCATGGGAGGATGGTGTAGTACCTGAGGACTGGAGGAAGGCAGATGTGATTCACCTTCACAAAAGTGGTACCAAGACAGAGGCAGGAAACTACAGAGCTGTCAGTTTGACCTCTGTGGTAGAGAAAGTGATGGAATCACTTCTGAAGGGAAGAATTGTTGAGTACCTAGAGGCCAGTGGGGCACAGGACCCAAGGCAGCATGGGTTCACAGCAGGAAGGTCATGTCAGATGAATCTAATTGATTTCTTTGACTGGGTGACCAAAATAATAGACCAGGGAGGGGCTGTGGACATGGCCTACCTAGACTTTAGCAAGGTATTTGACACAGTCCCACACAAAAGATTAATAGTCAAATTAACCAGCCTAAGAGTGGGTCCCAGGGTGGTAGCCTGGGTAAAACATTGGCTGGACAACAGGACACAGAAAGTAATTGTAAAATGGAGTCCACTCTGAAGAAAGATGGGTTACTAGTGGGTACTGCAGGGTTCAGTACTGGGTCCAGTCCTTTTAATGTCTTTATACAGTAAGTGACATTGCAGAGGACTGGAAGGAAAAGTATGCCTCTTTGCAAATGACACAAAGATCTGCAACAGGGTTGATACACAAGGAGGCATGGAAAGGATGAAAAGGGACTCTGCAAGGTTGGAGGAATGGTGAGAAGTATGGCAGCTAGGATTCAATGCAAAGAAGTGCAAAATAATGCACCTGGGAAACAAAAACCCAGGGGAAGATTACACAGTGGGGAGGATTAGTAACAACAACAAAAATGGAAAGAGACCTGGGGGTAATCATATCAGATGACATTGAGGTTGGCAAGCAATGTGAGAAGGCAGCAGGGAGGGCTGAGTGGATACTGGGATGTATAGGGACAGGCATCGCCAGCAGAAAACAGGAAATTGTTATCCCTTTGTACAGACAGTTGGTGAGACCCCATCTGGAGTACTGTGTCCAGTTCTGGAGACCCCATCTCCGCAAGGACATAGACAGGATGGAGGCAGTTCAGAGGAGGGCAACTAAAATGGTGCAGGGTCTGCAAGAGAAGCCATATGAGGAGAGACTAAAGAAGCTTAACATGTATACCCTTGAGGAAAGGAGGGAGAGGGGGACATGATAGAAATGTTTAAGTACCTCAGTGGAATCAACAAAGTCCAAGAGGGTAGCATCTTTCAGAAAAAGAGATGAGCAAGAACAAGGGGACACAATTTGAAGATAGAGGGGGGATGGCTCAGGGGCAATGTGAAGAAGTATTTTTTCACAGAGAGGGTGGTGGATGCATGGAACAGCCTTCCTGAGAAGGTTGTGGGGTCTACAACTGTGGGAGAATTCAAGAATGCATGGGACAGACATAAGGCAATTTTTCGAGGGGTTAGGAAGAAATAGGCTGTTGGTAAAATAGGATCTGCAGCTTATCTTCTAGGTAGGGAAATGGGCAGACTAGGTGGGCCAAGCGGTCCTTATCTGCTATCAAAATCTATGTTTCTCTGTTTCATCTCCCAGTTCAGTGCAACATGTGATGTCCATGCTCCTTTCAAGAAGTGAAAAGTTAAATGCTTTGACAACCCTTAGATTACAAGTGAATTATTGAAAAAAATGAAATCACCGGACCATCTCTGGGATTGGGAAGGAGCTACTGGCAGACCAGCTGACATACAGGCTTATAAAACAGCCAGGAAACCTGTACCAAAGCCATTCACTTGGCTAAAGCCAACTACTATAGGAGTGCCCTATCCAACACATGGAAGGATGGAAGGAAATTCTGGAACACCATATCAGAAGTCATGGGGAAAGGTTCCAAAGAGGCACCCACCCCACTGAATGTAGATGGTTCCATCATCATTGACCCCACCTCAATTGCCAGTACTTTTAATCTGGCATTCACCAACCTTAGTCGTGTGCTGCTCGCTAATTTCTTTGATCCAAACTCCTCCCTGGTTCCTCATGGTAAACCAGTTAAGAAGTTGGAACATCCACATTTCTATTTCAAAGCAATCTCTGAACGTGAAGCCAAAAAATACCTTCTGAAGGTACTTGGAAAAAACAGAACTGGTGGTGACTCTCTTGACTTGAAGCTCATAGCCCTCACCCTTGACACTGTCTTGACGACTGTAACTAAGATTACCAACCATTCCCTCATGCTCTCCTAGTTCCCTTTCAAGTGGAAGTCTGCCCTCGTGACCTCAGTCCACAAGAATGGTGACAGAGTACAACACGGAAACTACAGACCTATCTCCATCCTCCCTCCCTTATCCAAAGTGTTAGAGAAAATTGTTGCAGACTAATTGGTAGACTACTTGGAAAAATACAACCGGCAATTCCCACAGCAGCATGGCTTTTGAAAAGGTCACATTACCACCACCGCACTCACTGAATTTACTGGCTACATTCATCAGGCACTTGATCAAGGCCAACTTGTCGGCACCACCTTCAGTGACCTGTCAAAAGCTTTCGATATGGTCAACCATTCACTACTAATTGAACAGCTTGCTGATCTAGGGCTGTCCCTTGACACCCTAAGGTGGTTTAATAGCTATCTCTCTGATCGCACTCAGCAGGTTAAGATTGGTAATGCCTTCTCTTCCAAACAGCCTGTTTGGTCAGGTGTCCCCCAAGGATCAGTTTTGTGGCCCATGTTATTTAGCATCTTTCTGAACAAAGTCCCTGCCTCCTGTCGTGAGCATATCCTCCTGTACTCAGATGATGTGGTAATTTTCTCAAAGAACTCCAGTCCCTCTGTCATGGAGGGCCACCTTCAGGAAAGTTTCATGGATGTAGAAGCATGGTTTGTTACACAGAAACTAGTGCTGAACTACAAGAAGACAAAGATTATGCTTTTCCATAGTACACATAATAAACATAAAGGTAAACGGCTAACAGTCAGAAATAGCGCCGGTGTTGCCTTAGACCAGATGCATTCTTTCAAGTACCTTGGCGTGACCCTGGACAGCACTTTACCTTTCTTCAGTCATACTAATATGGTCGGCAAATCTATGAATATCTGTATCGACCTTCAGTATAGACATAAGCACTGCCTGACTCCTGAACTGCTTAAGCTTACAATACAGAGTGTGATTGTATCAATCATTAACTACAGGATTGTTATCTACAGAGTGCTGCCTCTGTGTCTGCCTTACGGCGTGTTGCCATTGCTCTGAACAAGTTATGTAGATTACTGACTGGTGCTGCCCCCGTACACATACCTGTGACCTCTATGAACAGGCTAACTGGCTTCAATTTCTGGGAAGAATCACTTCCCAAACCTGTCTGGTAATAAAAAAGGCATCCCTCAGTGTTATGCCCTGTGAGGTACAGAATCTCTTTAGACCAACTAACAGCACTCACCACACCAGAAGCTCTGATAACTCCACTCTACTCTACTCCACTCTAGTTGTCCCCTTGTCAGGGCCAGTGGTCGTTTGCAGGCAGAGCCTCTAAGTTATTCAACTCACTGGGCAGCGAAGTCACCAGTTCAGCTATTCTAGGCCTGTTCAAACATAATCTTCATCATACCCTTGTGACTCAGGCCTCATGTGACTGCTTCACTTAATTACCCCAGACTGACATCCCTCTCTCCCTTCATCTCCATTTTTTCTGTTTCTATGCCTCTATCCACCTCCCATAATCCCCATACACCTTTTTTTCTCTTTCTCTGTTTTCACTTCCCCCTTTCCCCTCAATTGCTCTATCCCTCCACCAGCTCTCCAACTCTTCTGTCTGCTTCCTACTCACCTGTCCACTAGCCCAGGTCCTGAATGTCTTCTGACATCCCATCCCCCCCTACACCCTAAACTACCTCCCTACACTTACGCACCCCCTCTCTCGTATGCCTATATCAGTTTGTATTTTCAATCCCTGCTACTTTTGAAACTCTTCGACTCTGATGATGAGACTTAACTTTGCTGCATTATAATTATCTGTATAATTGTGCCCGTGTACTCCACTATTTGTAAAGATATTCTTTGTTTTTTCATTGTATCTAACCTAGTAACTATGTCTAGCTGTACTGTTTTTGTATTAAGTAACTCTGGACTGTGTAAACTGATGCCAATGTTTTTTTATTGTCTTTTTTATGAATTTTCAATGTGGAAGGAACCTTTGCAAAAGAGCCTATGGCTCAAAATTCAGAATTCTAAATAAAAAAAAAATATGTCAGAGAGAGACAGAGAGAGAGAGAGACACACATACAGATACAGTGGCACACATGATATTGCAGCAACTCTGTAACACTGTCTGTCTCTCCCAGTCCTGCTCTCTCCATCTCTTGCTGGATGGATGGACAGCACAGTGCAAAAGTCATTTCCCCAGACACAGCAGATCCCAGCAGATGTGCTTTGCAGGGAATCTCTGTCAAGGCAGTCTACTTTTTCGTAATGTGTGTACTGTACAAAACTGCATGGTAAGTTGTTTGTGTTGTGTGCTCAGTGTTCCAGAATTCAGCAGCCTCACCAGTGCATACATAGCACAAATTAGCAGCGTCAGCACCACTGGGGTTGTGGTGGTGGTAGAACACATTCAAACGTTCCTACTTTTTCATGACATAATCATGCTTTCCTCCTATTTGTTCCCCCACTTTGGTTACGCAGCATGTTATAAGTGCAATAACCCACTCCAGGGAGTGTGGTTATTGGGGATTAATCAACACCCTGGGTGCTGTAGGGACACTCAGCCTGCAGCCTCATGTCTCACAATGCACCCAGGGTGTTGATTATCCCTAATAACCACACACCCTGTCATGGGTTATTGCTTACATGCGGTATCTTCAGTACAGGTTCCAAAAACAGACAGAGCACAGTCAGCAGAGATAGATGCCTTTAGAACTCTTGGCAAAACTAAATCAAGCATCTGTTAAGCATACAAGAGTGAGGAGAAGTACTCATCAAGAAGTAACTGCATATTTACAAGTATTATAAAACACACACACATATTAATAAAATGCAAAGGCAAAGGAATGTGTTACGTAAGGTTTAGTTTTGGGGAAACAGTGTTTTTTTATTTGTTTTTTTGGGTGGCCAGATGAAACACAGCCAGCACCTTACCACCTGCAGTGGTGCAACCGAGGGACAGACCGGGATCCACCATGTTTGGCCTTCCACTTGCTGCAGCATGCTTTGGTGTGCTGTCAGAGACCCTTAAAATATGCTGCACACAGTCCACAGTTTTGAGGGCAACCTGCCTCCTCTGAGCCTCACCCATGTGCTGGGCACCACCAGAGGGACAGACTGGGATCTACCATGCTTGACCTTCTACTTGCTGCAGCATGATTTGGTGTGATGTCAGAGACCCTTAAAATGTACTGTACACAGTCCACACCTTTGTGGGCTCTCTGCCTCCCCTGGGCCTCACCCATGTGCCAGGCACCACCTACAGTGGTGCCCCAGAGGGACAGACCGGGATCCACCATGTTTGGCCTTCCACTTGCTGCAGCATGATTTGGCGTGGTGTCAGAGACCCTTAAAATGTGCTGCACACAGTCCATAGCTTTGAAAAGTAAACTTTACTTGGTGTCCAGTGGCCCTTCCTCCCACCCGCACCCTTGCTCGATGTTCCAGTAAATATTCCCTGGTGTCCAAGTCCCCCCCTTCCACCTGCACCCATGCCTGATGTTTCAGTAATCATTCCCTGGTGTTCAGTGGCCTCCCCATCACAATCCCCTGTATATAAAAATAACACCATTCCCTGGTGTACAGTGGTCCCTCCCTCCCCACGTGCACCACTCTACAAAAATAATACCATTCCCTCACATCCACTGTTCCCCTCCATCCTTATCCCCTGTATAATAATTTGAAACCATTCCTGGTGTCCAGTGGTCCCTCCCTCCCCGTGCCACTCTAACAAAATAATACCATTCCCTCCATCCACTGTTCCCTCCATCCTTATCCCTGTATAATAATTTGAAACCATTCCTGGTGTCCAGTGGTCCCTCCTCCCCACGTGCACCACTCTACAAAAATAATACCATTCCCTCACATCCACTGTTCCCCTCCATCCTTATCCCCTGTATAATAATTTGAAACCATTCCCTGGTGTCCAGTGGTCCCTCCCTCCCCACGTGCACCACTCTATACAAAAATAATACCATTCCCTCCATCCACTGTTCCCTCCATCCTTATCCCTGTATAATAATTTGAAACCATTCCTGGTGTCCAGTGGTCCCTCCTCCCCACGTGCACCACTCTACAAAATAATACCATTCCCTCACATCCACTGTTCCCTCCATCCTTATCCCTGTATAATAATTTGAAACCATTCCTGGTGTCCAGTGGTCCCTCCTCCCCACGTGCACCCTCTACAAAATAATACCATTCCCTCACATCCTGTTCCTCCATCCTTATCCCTGTATAATAATTTGAAACCATTCCTGGTGTCCAGTGGTCCCTCCTCCCCACGTGCCCTCTATACAAAAATAATACCATTCCCTCCATCCCTGTTCCTCCATCCTTATCCCTGTATAATAATTTGAAACCATTCCCTGGTGTCAGTGGTCCCTCCTCCCCACGTGCACCACTCTTACAAAATAATACCATTCCCTCCATCCACTGTTCCCTCCATCCTTATCCCTGTATAATAATTTGAAACCATTCCTGGTGTCCAGTGGTCCCTCCCTCCCCGTGCACCACTCTACAAAAATAATACCATTCCCTCACATCCACTGTTCCCCTCCATCCTTATCCCCTGTATAATAATTTGAAACCATTCCCTGGTGTCCAGTGGTCCCTCCCTCCCCACGTGCACCACTCTATACAAAAATAATACCATTCCCTCACATCCACTGTTCCCCTCCATCCTTATCCCCTGTATAATAATTTGAAACCATTCCCTGGTGTCCAGTGGTCCCTCCCTCCCCACGTGCACCACTCTACAAAAATAATACCATTCCTCACATCACTGTTCCCTCCATCCTTATCCCTGTATAATAATTTGAAACCATTCCTGGTGTCAGTGGTCCCTCCCTCCCCGTGCACCACTCTGTACAAAATAATACCATTCCCTCCATCACTGTTCCCTCCATCCTTATCCCTGTATAATAATTTGAAACCATTCCTGGTGTCCAGTGGTCCCTCCTCCCCGTGCCCTCTACAAAAATACCATTCCCTCACATCCACTGTTCCCTCCATCCTTATCCCTGTATAATAATTTGAAACCATTCCTGGTGTCCAGTGGTCCCTCCTCCCCACGTACCACTCTATACAAAAATAATACCATTCCTCCATCCACTTTCCCTCCATCCTTATCCCTGTATAATAATTTGAAACCATTCCTGGTTCCAGTGCCCTCCTCCCGCACTGTAATCCCTCCATCCTTATCCCTGTATAATAATTTGAAACCATTCCTGGTGTCAGTGGTCCCTCCTCCCCACGTGCACCACTCTAACAAAAATAATACCATTCCTCACATCCACTGTTCCCTCCATCCTTATCCCTGTATAATAATTTGAAACCATTCCCTGGTGTCCAGTGGTCCCTCCCTCCCACGTGCACCACTCTACAAAATAATACCATTCCCTCCATCCACTGTTCCTCCATCCTTATCCCTGTATAATAATTTGAAACCATTCCTGGTGTCCAGTGGTCCCTCCCTCCCACGTGCACCTCTACAAAAAATAATACCATTCCCTCACATCCACTGTTCCCTCCATCCTTATCCCTGTATAATAATTTGAAACCATTCCCTGGTGTCCAGTGGTCCCTCCTCCCCACGTGCACCACTCTACAAAATAATACCATTCCCTCATCACTGTTCCCTCCATCCTTATCCCTGTATAATAATTTGAAACCATTCCTGGTGTCCAGTGGTCCCTCCCTCCCCGTGCACCACTCTACAAAATAATACCATTCCTCCATCCACTGTTCCCTCCATCCTTATCCCTGTATAATAATTTGAAACCATTCCCTGGTGTCCAGTTGGTCCCTCCCTCCCCGTGCACCACTCTATACAAAAAATAATACCATTCCCTCACATCACTGTTCCCTCCATCCTTATCCCTGTATAATAATTTGAAACCATTCCCTGGTGTCCAGTGGTCCCTCCTCCCCACGTGCACCTCTATACAAAATAATACCATTCCCTCCATCACTGTTCCTCCATCCTTATCCCTGTATAATAATTTGAAACCATTCCTGGTGTCCAGTGGTCCCTCCCTCCCCACGTACCACTCTATACAAAAATAATACCATTCCCTCCATCCACTGTTCCCTCCATCCTTATCCCTGTATAATAATTTGAAACCATTCCCTGGTGTCCAGTGGTCCCTCCCTCCCCACGTGCACCCTCTAACAAAAATAATACCATTCCCTCATCCACTGTTCCCTCCATCCTTATCCCTGTATAATAATTTGAAACCATTCCTGGTGTCCAGTGGTCCCTCCTCCCACGTGCACCACTCTACAAAATAATACCATTCCTCACATCACTGTTCCTCCATCCTTATCCCTGTATAATAATTTGAAACCATTCCCTGGTGTCCAGTGGTCCCTCCCTCCCCACGTGCACCACTCTACAAAAATAATACCATTCCCTCACATCCACTGTTCCCCTCCATCCTTATCCCCTGTATAATAATTTGAAACCATTCCCTGGTGTCCAGTGGTCCCTCCTCCCCACGTGCACCTCTATACAAAAATAATACCATTCCCTCACATCCACTGTTCCCCTCCATCCTTATCCCCTGTATAATAATTTGAAACCATTCCCTGGTGTCCAGTGGTCCCTCCCTCCCCACGTGCACCACTCTATACAAAAATAATACCATTCCCTCACATCCACTGTTCCCCTCCATCCTTATCCCCTGTATAATAATTTGAAACCATTCCCTGGTGTCCAGTGGTCCCTCCCTCCCCACGTGCACCACTCTATACAAAAATAATACCATTCCTCACATCCACTGTTCCCCTCCATCCTTATCCCCTGTATAATAATTTGAAACCATTCCCTGGTGTCCAGTGGTCCCTCCCTCCCCACGTGCACCACTCTATACAAAAATAATACCATTCCCTCACATCCACTGTTCCCCTCCATCCTTATCCCCTGTATAATAATTTGAAACCATTCCCTGGTGTCCAGTGGTCCCTCCCTCCCCACGTGCACCACTCTACAAAAATAATACCATTCCCTCACATCCACTGTTCCCCTCCATCCTTATCCCCTGTATAATAATTTGAAACCATTCCCTGGTGTCCAGTGGTCCCTCCTCCCCACGTCACCACTCTACAAAAATAATACCATTCCTCCATCCACTGTTCCTCCATCCTTATCCCTGTATAATAATTTTGAAACCATTCCCTGGTGTCAGTGGTCCCTCCTCCCCGTGCACACTCTATACAAAATAATACCATTCCTCACATCCACTGTTCCCTCATCCTTATCCCTGTATAATAATTTGAAACCATTCCTGGTGTCCAGTGGTCCCTCCTCCCCACGTGCACCACTCTATACAAAATAATACCATTCCCTCCATCCACTGTTCCTCCATCCTTATCCCTGTATAATAATTTGAAACCATTCCCTGGTGTCCAGTGGTCCCTCCTCCCACGTGCACCACTCTACAAAATAATACCATTCCCTCACATCCACTGTTCCCCTCCATCCTTATCCCCTGTATAATAATTTGAAACCATTCCCTGGTGTCCAGTGGTCCCTCCCTCCCCACGTGCACCACTCTACAAAAATAATACCATTCCCTCACATCCACTGTTCCCCTCCATCCTTATCCCCTGTATAATAATTTGAAACCATTCCCTGGTGTCCAGTGGTCCCTCCCTCCCCACGTGCACCACTCTACAAAAATAATACCATTCCCTCACATCCACTGTTCCCTCCATCCTTATCCCTGTATAATAATTTGAAACCATTCCTGGTGTCAGTGGTCCCTCCTCCCCGTCCACCTCTTACAAAATAATACCATTCCCTCACATCCACTGTTCCTCCATCCTTATCCCTGTATAATAATTTGAAACCATTCCCTGGTGTCCAGTGGTCCCTCCCTCCCCACGTGCACCACTCTATACAAAAATAATACCATTCCCTCACATCCACTGTTCCCCTCCATCCTTATCCCCTGTATAATAATTTGAAACCATTCCCTGGTGTCCAGTGGTCCCTCCCTCCCCACGTGCACCACTCTACAAAAATAATACCATTCCCTCACATCCACTGTTCCCCTCCATCCTTATCCCCTGTATAATAATTTGAAACCATTCCCTGGTGTCCAGTGGTCCCTCCTCCACGTGCACCACTCTACAAAAATAATACCATTCCCTCACATCCACTGTTCCCCTCCATCCTTATCCCCTGTATAATAATTTGAAACCATTCCCTGGTGTCCAGTGGTCCCTCCCTCCCCACGTGCACCACTCTATACAAAAATAATACCATTCCCTCACATCCACTGTTCCCCTCCATCCTTATCCCCTGTATAATAATTTGAAACCATTCCCTGGTGTCAGTGGTCCCTCCTCCCACGTGCACCCTCTACAAAATAATACCATTCCCTCCATCCACTGTTCCCTCCATCCTTATCCCTGTATAATAATTTGAAACCATTCCCTGGTGTCCAGTGGTCCCTCCTCCCACGTGCCACTCTATACAAAATAATACCATTCCCTCCATCCACTGTTTCCCTCCATCCTTATCCCTGTATAATAATTTGAAACCATTCCCTGGTGTCAGTGGTCCCTCCTCCCCACGTACCCTCTATCAAAAATAATACCATTCCCTCACATCCACTGTTCCCTCCATCCTTATCCCTGTATAATAATTTGAAACCATTCCTGGTGTCCAGTGGTCCCTCCTCCCCACGTGCACCCTCTACAAAAATAATACCATTCCCTCCATCCACTGTTTCCCTCCATCCTTATCCCTGTATAATAATTTGAAACCATTCCCTGGTGTCCAGTGGTCCCTCCTCCCACGTGCACACTCTACAAAATAATACCATTCCTCACATCCACTGTTCCCTCCATCCTTATCCCTGTATAATAATTTGAAACCATTCCTGGTGTCCAGTGGTCCCTCCCTCCCCACGTGCACCTCTACAAAATAATACCATTCCTCCATCCACTGTTCCCTCCATCCTTATCCCTGTATAATAATTTGAAACCATTCCTGGTGTCCAGTGGTCCCTCCCTCCCCACGTACCACTATACAAAATAATACCATTCCCTCACATCCACTGTTCCCTCCATCCTTATCCCTGTATAATAATTTGAAACCATTCCTGGTGTCAGTGGTCCCTCCTCCCACGTGCCACTCTACAAAATAATACCATTCCCTCCATCCACTGTTCCCTCCATCCTTATCCCTGTATAATAATTTGAAACCATTCCCTGGTGTCCAGTGGTCCCTCCCTCCCCACGTGCACCACTCTACAAAAATAATACCAATCCCTCACATCCACTGTTCCCTCCATCCTTATCCCTGTATAATAATTTGAAACCATTCCTGGTGTCAGTGGTCCTCCCTCCCCACGTGCACCTCTATACAAAAATAATACCATTCCCTCACATCCACTGTTCCCCTCCATCCTTATCCCCTGTATAATAATTTGAAACCATTCCCTGGTGTCCAGTGGTCCCTCCCTCCCCACGTGCACCACTCTATACAAAAATAATACCATTCCCTCACATCCACTGTTCCCCTCCATCCTTATCCCTGTATAATAATTTGAAACCATTCCTGGTGTCCAGTGGTCCCTCCCTCCCACGTGCCACTCTATACAAAATAATACCATTCCCTCATCCACTGTTCCCTCATCCTTATCCCTGTATAATAATTTGAAACCATTCCCTGGTGTCCAGTGGTCCCTCCTCCCCGTGCCACTCTTACAAAATAATACCATTCCCTCACATCCACTGTTTCCTCCATCCTTATCCCTGTATAATAATTTGAAACCATTCCCTGGTGTCAATGGTCCCTCCCTCCCACGTACCACTCTACAAAATAATACCATTCCCTCACATCCACTGTTCCCTCCATCCTTATCCCTGTATAATAATTTGAAACCATTCCTGGTGTCCAGTGGTCCCTCCCTCCCCGTGCACCCTCTACAAAATAATACCATTCCTCACATCCACTGTTCCCTCCATCCTTATCCCTGTATAATAATTTGAAACCATTCCCTGGTGTCCAGTGGTCCCTCCCTCCCCACGTGCACCACTCTATACAAAATAATACCATTCCTCCATCCACTGTTCCCTCCATCCTTATCCCTGTATAATAATTTGAAACCATTCCTGGTGTCAGTGGTCCCTCCCTCCCCGTGCACCACTCTACAAAATAATACCATTCCCTCACATCCTGTTCCCTCCATCCTTATCCCTGTATAATAATTTGAAACCATTCCTGGTGTCCAGTGGTCCCTCCCTCCCCATTACCCTCTACAAAATAATACCATTCCCTCCATCCACTGTTCCCTCCATCCTTATCCCTGTATAATAATTTGAAACCATTCCTGGTGTCCAGTGGTCCCTCCTCCCCGTACCACTCTACAAAATAATACCATTCCCTCACATCCACTGTTCCCTCCATCCTTATCCCTGTATAATAATTTGAAACCATTCCTTGGTGTCCAGTGGTCCCTCCTCCCACGTGCCACTCTATACAAAATAATACCATTCCCTCATCCACTGTTCCCTCCATCCTTATCCCTGTATAATAATTTGAAACCATTCCTGGTGTCAGTGGTCCCTCCTCCCCACGTCACCACTCTACAAAAATAATACCATTCCCTCCATCCACTGTTCCCTCCATCCTTATCCCTGTATAATAATTTGAAACCATTCCCTGGTGTCCAGTGGTCCCTCCTCCCCGTACCCTCTATACAAAATAATACCATTCCCTCACATCCCTGTTCCCTCATCCTTATCCCTGTATAATAATTTGAAACCATTCCCTGGTGTCCAGTGGTCCCTCCCTCCCCGTGCACCACTCTTACAAAATAATACCATTCCCTCACATCCATGTTCCCTCCATCCTTATCCCTGTATAATAATTTGAAACCATTCCTGGTGTCAGTGGTCCCTCCTCTCCCGTGCACACTCTACAAAATAATACCATTCCTCACATCCTGTTCCTCATCCTTATCCCTGTATAATAATTTGAAACCATTCCCAAGTGTCAGTGGTCCCTCCCTCCCCGTACCCACTCTACAAAAATAATACCATTCCCTCCATCCACTGTTCCCTCCATCCTTATCCCTGTATAATAATTTGAAACCATTCCTGGTGTCCAGTGGTCCCTCCTCCCCACTGCACCACTCTACAAAATAATACCATTCCTCCATCCACTGTTCCCTCCATCCTTATCCCTGTATAATAATTTGAAACCATTCCCTGGTGTCCAGTGGTCCCTCCTCCCCACGTGCACCACTCTACAAAATAATACCATTCCCTCCATCCACTGTTCCCTCCATCCTTATCCCTGTATAATAATTTGAAACCATTCCTGGTGTCAGTGGTCCTCCTCCCCACGTGCCACTCTACAAAATAATACCATTCCCTCATCACTGTTCCCTCCATCCTTATCCCTGTATAATAATTTGAAACCATTCCCTGGTGTCAGTGGTCCCTCCCTCACGTGCACCACTCATACAAAATAATACCATTCCTCCATCCACTGTTCCCTCCATCCTTATCCCTGTATAATAATTTGAAACCATTCCTGGTGTCAGTGGTCCCTCCTCCCCACGTGCACTCTACAAAATAATACCATTCCCTCATCACTGTTCCCTCCATCCTTATCCCTGTATAATAATTTGAAACCATTCCTGGTGTCCAGTGGTCCCTCCTCCCCGTGCCCTCTATACAAAATAATACCATTCCCTCATCCATGTTCCCTCCATCCTTATCCCTGTATAATAATTTGAAACCATTCCTGGTGTCCAGTGGTCCCTCCTCCCCATGCACCCTCTATACAAAAATAATACCATTCCCTCACATCCACTGTTCCCTCCATCCTTATCCCCTGTATAATAATTTGAAACCATTCCCTGGTGTCAGTGGTCCCTCCTCCCACGTGCCACTCTATCAAAAATAATACCATTCCCTCACATCCACTGTTCCCCTCCATCCTTATCCCCTGTATAATAATTTGAAACCATTCCCTGGTGTCCAGTGGTCCCTCCCTCCCCACGTGCACCACTCTACAAAAATAATACCATTCCCTCACATCCACTGTTCCCCTCCATCCTTATCCCTGTATAATAATTTGAAACCATTCCTGGTGTCCAGTGGTCCCTCCCTCCCCGTGCCCTCTATACAAAATAATACCATTCCCTCACATCACTGTTCCCCTCCATCCTTATCCCTGTATAATAATTTGAAACCATTCCTGGTGTCCAGTGGTCCCTCCCTCCCACGCACCACTCTATACAAAATAATACCATTCCCTCACATCCACTGTTCCCCTCCATCCTTATCCCTGTATAATAATTTGAAACCATTCCTGGTGTCAGTGGTCCCTCCTCCCACGTACCACTCTATACAAAAAATAATACCATTCCCTCACATCCACTGTTCCCCTCCATCCTTATCCCTGTATAATAATTTGAAACCATTCCTGGTGTCAGTGGTCCCTCCCTCCCCACGTGCACCTCTACAAAAATAATACCATTCCCTCACATCCACTGTTCCCTCCATCCTTATCCCTGTATAATAATTTGAAACCATTCCCTGGTCCAGTGGTCCCTCCTCCCCAGTGCACCACTCTACAAAATAATACCATTCCCTCCATCCACTGTTCCCTCCATCCTTATCCCTGTATAATAATTTGAAACCATTCCCTGGTGTCCAGTGGTCCCTCCCTCCCCGTACCACTCTATACAAAATAATACCATTCCTCCATCCTGTTCCCTCCATCCTTATCCCTGTATAATAATTTGAAACCATTCCTGGTGTCAGTGGTCCCTCCCTCCCCGTGCCACTCTACAAAATAATACCATTCCCTCCATCACTGTTCCCTCCATCCTTATCCCTGTATAATAATTTGAAACCATTCCCTGGTGTCAGTGGTCCCTCCCTCCACGTGCCACTCTACAAAATAATACCATTCCCTCCATCACTGTTCCCTCCATCCTTATCCCTGTATAATAATTTGAAACCATTCCCTGGTGTCCAGTGGTCCCTCCTCCCCGTGCACCCTCTACAAAATAATACCATTCCCTCCATCCACTGTTCCCCTCCATCCTTATCCCTGTATAATAATTTGAAACCATTCCTGGTGTCAGTGGTCCCTCCTCCCCACGGCACCACTCTACAAAATAATACCATTCCCTCACATCCACTGTTCCCTCCATCCTTATCCCTGTATAATAATTTGAAACCATTCCCTGGTGTCCAGTGGTCCCTCCTCCCCGTGCACCACTCTACAAAATAATACCATTCCCTCACATCCACTGTTCCCCTCCATCCTTATCCCTGTATAATAATTTGAAACCATTCCCTGGTGTCCAGTGGTCCCTCCTCCCCGTGACCTCTATACAAAATAATACCATTCCCTCACATCACTGTTCCCTCCATCCTTATCCCTGTATAATAATTTGAAACCATTCCTGGTGTCAGTGGTCCCTCCTCCCCACGTGCACCACTCTACAAAATAATACCATTCCCTCACATCCACTGTTCCCTCCATCCTTATCCCTGTATAATAATTTGAAACCATTCCTGGTGTCCAGTGGTCCCTCCCTCCCCACGGCACCACTCTATACAAAAATAATACCATTCCTCATCCTGTTCCCTCCATCCTTATCCCTGTATAATAATTTGAAACCATTCCTGGTGTCAGTGGTCCCTCCCTCCCGTACCACTCTATACAAAAATAATACCATTCCCTCACATCCACTGTTCCCTCCATCCTTATCCCTGTATAATAATTTGAAACCATTCCTGGTGTCAGTGGTCCCTCCCCTCCCCGCACCACTCTACAAAAATAATACCATTCCCTCCATCCACTGTTCCCTCCATCCTTATCCCTGTATAATAATTTGAAACCATTCCTGGTGTCAGTGGTCCCTCCTCCCCGTGCCACTCTACAAAATAATACCATTCCCTCACATCACTGTTCCCCTCCATCCTTATCCCTGTATAATAATTTGAAACCATTCCCTGGTGTCAGTGGTCCCTCCCTCCCCAGTACCACTCTATACAAAATAATACCATTCCCTCACATCCTGTTCCCTCCATCCTTATCCCTGTATAATAATTTGAAACCATTCCTGGTGTCCAGTGGTCCCTCCTCCCCATTGCCACTCTATACAAAATAATACCATTCCCTCACATCCACTGTTCCCTCCATCCTTATCCCTGTATAATAATTTGAAACCATTCCTGGTGTCCAGTGGTCCCTCCCTCCCCCGTGCACCTCTATACAAAAATAATACCATTCCCTCCATCACTGTTCCCTCCATCCTTATCCCTGTATAATAATTTGAAACCATTCCTGGTGTCCAGTGGTCCCTCCTCCCCGTGCACACTCTACAAAAATAATACCATTCCCTCACATCCACTGTTCCCCTCCATCCTTATCCCTGTATAATAATTTGAAACCATTCCCTGGTGTCCAGTGGTCCCTCCCTCCCCGTGCCACTCTACAAAATAATACCATTCCCTCCATCCACTGTTCCCTCCATCCTTATCCCTGTATAATAATTTGAAACCATTCCCTGGTGTCAGTGGTCCCTCCTCCCCGTGCACCACTCTACAAAATAATACCATTCCCTCCATCCACTGTTCCCCTCCATCCTTATCCCTGTATAATAATTTGAAACCATTCCTGGTGTCCAGTGGTCCCTCCCTCCCCCACGTGCACCCTCTATACAAAATAATACCATTCCCTCATCACTGTTCCCTCCATCCTTATCCCTGTATAATTTGAAACCATTCCTGGTGTCCAGTGGTCCCTCCTCCCCGTGCACCTCTATACAAAAATAATACCATTCCCTCACATCCACTGTTCCCTCCATCCTTATCCCTGTATAATAATTTGAAACCATTCCTGGTGTCCAGTGGTCCCTCCCTCCCACGTGCACCTCTACAAAATAATACCATTCCCTCCATCCACTGTTCCCTCCATCCTTATCCCTGTATAATAATTGAAACCATTCCTGGTGTCAGTGGTCCCTCCCTCCCACGTGCACCACTCTACAAAAATAATACCATTCCCTCACATCCACTGTTCCCTCCATCCTTATCCCTGTATAATAATTTGAAACCATTCCTGGTGTCCAGTGGTCCCTCCTCCCCGTGCCACTCTATACAAAATAATACCATTCCCTCACATCCACTGTTCCCTCCATCCTTATCCCTGTATAATAATTTGAAACCATTCCTGGTGTCCAGTGGTCCCTCCTCCCACGTGCACCACTCTTACAAAAATAATACCATTCCCTCACATCCACTGTTCCCCTCCATCCTTATCCCTGTATAATAATTTGAAACCATTCCTGGTGTCCAGTGGTCCCTCCCTCCCCGTGCCACTCTATACAAAATAATACCATTCCCTCCATCCACTGTTCCCCTCCATCCTTATCCCTGTATAATAATTTGAAACCATTCCTGGTGTCAGTGGTCCCTCCTCCCCACGTGCACCACTCTATACAAAAATAATACCATTCCCTCACATCCACTGTTCCCTCCATCCTTATCCCTTATAATAATTTGAAACCATTCCTGGTGTCCAGTGGTCCCTCCCTCCCCACGTGCACCTCTACAAAAATAATACCATTCCCTCCATCCACTGTTCCCTCCATCCTTATCCCTGTATAATAATTTGAAACCATTCCCTGGTGTCAGTGGTCCCTCCTCCCACGTGCACCACTCTATACAAAATAATACCATTCCCTCATCCACTGTTCCCTCCATCCTTATCCCTGTATAATAATTTGAAACCATTCCTGGTGTCCAGTGGTCCCTCCCTCCCCACGTGCACCTCTATACAAAATAATACCATTCCCTCACATCCACTGTTCCCTCCATCCTTATCCCTGTATAATAATTTGAAACCATTCCTGGTGTCCGGTGGTCCCTCCTCCCCACGTGCACCACTCTACAAAATAATACCATTCCCTCCAATCCACTGTTCCCTCCATCCTTATCCCTGTATAATAATTTGAAACCATTCCTGGTGTCCAGTGGTCCCTCCCTCCCCACGTACCCTCTATACAAAAATAATACCATTCCCTCACATCCACTGTTCCCCTCCATCCTTATCCCCTGTATAATAATTTGAAACCATTCCCTGGTGTCCAGTGGTCCCTCCCTCCCCACGTGCACCACTCTATACAAAAATAATACCATTCCCTCACATCCACTGTTCCCCTCCATCCTTATCCCCTGTATAATAATTTGAAACCATTCCCTGGTGTCCAGTGGTCCCTCCCTCCCCACGTGCACCACTCTACAAAAATAATACCATTCCCTCACATCCACTGTTCCCCTCCATCCTTATCCCCTGTATAATAATTTGAAACCATTCCTGGTGTCCAGTGGTCCCTCCCTCCCACGTGCCCTCTATACAAAATAATACCATTCCCTCACATCCACTGTTCCCCTCCATCCTTATCCCCTGTATAATAATTTGAAACCATTCCCTGGTGTCCAGTGGTCCCTCCCTCCCCACGTGCACCACTCTATACAAAAATAATACCATTCCCTCACATCCACTGTTCCCCTCCATCCTTATCCCCTGTATAATAATTTGAAACCATTCCCTGGTGTCCAGTGGTCCCTCCCTCCCCACGTGCACCACTCTACAAAAATAATACCATTCCCTCACATCCACTGTTCCCCTCCATCCTTATCCCCTGTATAATAATTTGAAACCATTCCCTGGTGTCCAGTGGTCCCTCCCTCCCCACGTGCACCACTCTACAAAAATAATACCATTCCCTCACATCCACTGTTCCCCTCCATCCTTATCCCCTGTATAATAATTTGAAACCATTCCCTGGTGTCCAGTGGTCCCTCCCTCCCCACGTGCACCACTCTATACAAAAATAATACCATTCCCTCACATCCACTGTTCCCCTCCATCCTTATCCCCTGTATAATAATTTGAAACCATTCCCTGGTGTCCAGTGGTCCCTCCCTCCCCACGTGCACCACTCTACAAAAATAATACCATTCCCTCACATCCACTGTTCCCCTCCATCCTTATCCCCTGTATAATAATTTGAAACCATTCCCTGGTGTCCAGTGGTCCCTCCCTCCCCGTGCACACTCTATACAAAAATAATACCATTCCCTCACATCCACTGTTCCCCTCCATCCTTATCCCCTGTATAATAATTTGAAACCATTCCCTGGTGTCCAGTGGTCCCTCCCTCCCCACGTGCACCACTCTATACAAAAATAATACCATTCCCTCCATCCACTGTTCCCTCCATCCTTATCCCTGTATAATAATTTGAAACCATTCCTGGTGTCAGTGGTCCCTCCCTCCCACGTGCACCTCTATACAAAATAATACCATTCCCTCACATCCACTGTTCCCTCCATCCTTATCCCCTGTATAATAATTTGAAACCATTCCCTGGTGTCCAGTGGTCCCTCCCTCCCCACGTGCACCACTCTATACAAAAATAATACCATTCCCTCACATCCACTGTTCCCCTCCATCCTTATCCCCTGTATAATAATTTGAAACCATTCCCTGGTGTCCAGTGGTCCCTCCCTCCCCACGTGCACCTCTATACAAAAATAATACCATTCCCTCACATCCACTGTTCCCCTCCATCCTTATCCCCTGTATAATAATTTGAAACCATTCCCTGGTGTCCAGTGGACTCTCATCCATCCCATCCACCCCAGCAGGTAGCGCCCCACCATCACGCTCCCCCCCATCCTGACCCCGGGCCAGTGACTGGCGCATCCTTATGCTGTCCACCATGGCTGGGTGTTGACTGAGTGGTCGCTGAGCACATGCAGTAAAGGCTGATTGCGCAGTCATGTTCACTGACAGCTCAGTTGGTGGCTGACTGTGGTGGAGACTGGAGTGCTGTGCCAGTTGTCAACTCAGGGTCGGGATGAAGGGTGCGGGGTGGTGGGGCTCTTCCTGCCAGGATGGGAGGTTTTCTAGACACATGGGAATGGTTTCACGTTCTTACACAGGAGATCGGGATGGGGAGCAGCAGACACCTGGGAATGGTGTTCTTTTAGTGTACAGGGGTGGTGGGGGGAGGGACCACTGGACACCAGGGAATATTATTCTCCACTTTATCTTGGAACTAAAGGAATAAGTAAATAAAACTTTCAGGTACATCTGAATATGCTACCAATATCAATGATACCATGCCAAGTACAGAAGGAAGCCATCAGAGGTACATTGCTTGTATTAAGAGGAACACTTACATCAAACATTGAAGCCTAATACGATGTTGATCTCCTAATGTTTTTAAACATGCTCTTGATTAAGAATAAGGTCCATTCTTGACATTTTGTTAAGGTATGTAAGTGAAAAGCTGACAGACAGGGATGGGATTATAGGTTTCCCATTGTTAGGGCACCGTGATTAGGGCACCATCATTAAGGCGTTGGGCACCCAGGACTTGTGGGCTCAGTTGCCTAGCTGCCTCTGCCCCCATATGCTAGGGGTAGAGGTGATTATATTTTTTAAATGCGGGTGCAAAAGGCATAACACCCCAGGAGAGGTGCTGGGTACATAGCCCCCCACTTAAACCCCATGGGAAATCAGTGATGCAGCCTATGTCTGCACACCACTTCCTTACGCCCTTAGTCCACGCAGCACAATGCCGTCACCCTAAAGAACACTGTGGTTTATAACTATGTACCTCCATGGGTAATCCAAGATTATAAGGTTAAAAACGGAAGACTGTGCATAGGGAGCCAAGAAAAGGCAGACAGTCTGCACAAATACTTTTGTTCAGTGTTCATAGACGAAGGAGAAGGGAAGAGGGCAGAAAAAAGTGACAGAGGCTTTGGAGGGAGGGAGGGAAATGGACACTAGTTCTTTTTTGGAGGAGAAAGCCCTGAAGGGACTCACTAATCTGAAGGTGGACAAAGCATTGGGAGCCAGATGGGCTGCATACTAGAGAACTCGGATAGATTCTGCATGAAACTCTGACAGTCCTATTTAACAGCTCACTGCAAGCAGCAGTGGTTCTGGAGGACAGGAGGAGGCCAACTGTAGTCCCACTGCACAAAAGTGATAGCAGGGAGTATGCTGGCAAGTATAGGCCAGTCAGCCTGACATTGGTGGTGGGAAAGTCAATGGAATCGCTGTTGAAGAAAAGGATTGTGGAATAGCTTGAATCCAGTGGGTTACAAGACCCAAGGCAGGATGGGTTCATATAAAATGGAAACAGTTTGTATGGCATATAAGGACCACTTGGCCCACCCTGACTGCCCACTTTCCCTTCCTACATTATTACTGCAGACCGCACTTCATCTTCAGCTCTTTCTCCCTCCCTCCCTCCCTACCCCTTCCTTTGCACTATGAATCCTGTGTGCCTATTCCTTACACTCTTGAATCCCACCACTATTGTCACCATCACCACCTCCACTGGAAGTCTGTTCCAGGAATCCAACACTCTTTCTGTGAAGAAGTACTTCCGCACAACTCTCCTGAATCTACCTTCTTCAAGCTTCATGGCATGTACCCTTGTTTTCAAGCACCTTTTTCTGAAAAAATACTTTCGTCATGTACACCGTTTACCTCTGTGAGTGACTTCAGAACTGGACAACGTACTTTAGGTGCGGTCTTACCACAGTGATCTATACAGAGGCAATACCACCTCCCACTTTCTGCTGGTGATACCCCTCCCTATGAATCCCAGCATCCTACTAGCCCATATGACTGCCTTGTTGCACTGCTTGGCCACTTTTAGGCCATACAATATGATTTCCTCCAGGCCGCTTTCCTGCTTGGCAGCTGTCAATACCACTTCATCCATTTTGTACTCTGCTCCTCAGTTTTTTGTGGCCTAAGTGCTTTCCCCCAGGCCGCTTTCCTGCTTGGCAGCTGTCAATACCACTCCATCCATTTTGTACTCGGCTCCTCAGTTTTTTGTGCCCTGAGTGCATTATGTTGCACTTTGTTTGCATTGAAAACCTGCCATTTCCTTGACCACTCCTCCAGTTTTCTAAGGTCTCTGCTTGTCCATTCCACCCCCTCACCCACGAGTGCCCACCCTATTGCAGTTTGTAGTGACATCAGCAAACAGGCAGACCTTCCCTTCTAGCTCTTCTGCAATGTCACTTATAGGGACATTAAAGAGGAGTAATCCAAACACTCATCCACAAGGCATCCCGCTGGTCACCCTCCCTTTCTCGGAGTGAATTCCGTGTACCACCACCCTCTGTCACCTATCTCCTAACTTATTTCTTATCCAGTTTAGTATGTTTGGACCCACTCATGAGCCACCCAGCTTGCTCTCTAGTCTCCTATGTGGAACAGAGGTAAAGCCTTACTGAAATCTAGGCAGGCAAGATCCACTGCTCCATCCTGATCTAAGTCTTTTGTCACCCACAGAAATCTATCAGATTAATTTGGCATGGCACCCCCTTTGAAACCATGCAACCTTGGCTCCTGCAACCTATTGAATTCAAGCTATTCCAGTCTCTTCCTTCAGCAGTGATTCCATAACTTTCCCACCACCAATGTCAGGCTTAGTGGCCTGTAATTGCCAGCTTCCTCCCTGCTACCACTTTTGTATAGTTGAACTACATCCACCCTCCAGTCCTCCAGAACAGCTCCCATTTCCAGTACGCTGTTAAATAGGGCTGTCAAAGGTGCAAGGCAGTATTTTCATCGGCTTTCTCAATACCCTTGTATGTACCCCGTCTGGCCCCATCACATTTTCTGCCTTCAAATTAGTGAGGCTCTTCAGCACTCTCTCCTCTGAAAAAGGACTAGTGTCCACTTCTCGCATTCCAAAGCTTCTGTTACATTTGTGAGGCCCCTCCCCTTTTCCTTCCTCTGTGAACACTAAATAAAAGTATTTGTTCAGGATGTTTGCCTTTTTCTTGTTCATCTGCTGCACAGTCCTCCTTCCCCATTTAACCTTACAGTCCCACTCCCGGTCTTCCTCTTTTGTTCTCTCTCGTTTCACGACCTCCTGGGCTATTCTCTCTTCAATCTGCACTTTGGCACTCCTTACAGCTTTCCCTGTTTCCTTCTGTTTCCCCAGATAAACCTCCCTATTATTCTACCTCCGTGTCTCCTTATACCTTTTGAATGCTACCCTTTTATCCCTTACCTTGTCACCCACCTCTTTCAAGAACCATAGTGGTGTCTTTTTCCTCTTGCATTCACTAACTTGTTTGATGTAGAGATTTGTTGGGTGGAGGATAGAGAGGTTTATCAAGGGAAGCAGAGGGAGGCAGGAATGCAGTCAGGAGTGCAAAGATGCAAAGTGAGGAAGAGACAGCGCAGGCAGTAAAGAAAGGGAGCAAAACATTTTTCAGATATGTTAATGAAAGGAGAAAGATCAGGGGAGGTTACTGCAAGACTAAGGAGGGAATGGATTATGTTAGCAAAAGGAGAAAGACCAGGAGAGGGATTGTAATAATAAGGAGGGAATGGGGAATTGTGTGGTAGGGGACAAAGAAAAATAAGACATCCTAAACAATTATTTTTGTTCAGTTTTCATAAATAAACGGAAGGGTGAGGGACCATAAATTTGTGGTAGGGACATTAAAGGAAGGTGTGGGGACACTAGACCATTTACAGAAGAGAAAGTCCTGGAAGAACTTGCAAATCTTAAAGGAGACAAGGCAATGGGACCAGATGGGATACATCCAAGGTTTCTGAGGGGCTCTGAGAGCACTGATTGCACCTCTGACAGTCCTATTTAACCACTCACTAGAAATGGGAGTGGTGCAGGAGACTGGAGGAGAGCATGTAGTACAACTTCACAAAAATGGGAGCAGGGAGGAAGCTGACAATTATAGCTCAGTCAGCCTGACTTCAGTGGTGGGGAAATTAATGGAATTGCTACAGAAAGAAGGGATTGTGGAACATCTTGAATCCAGTGGCTTACACAATCTGAGGTAGCATGGATTCGGTCAGGGATGGTCATGTCAAACTAATCTTACAGACTTCTTTGACTGGGTAACAAGGGAAGTAGATCAGAGTGGAGCAGTGGATGTGACCTACCTACAGTACATGTCAGTAAAGCCTTTCACGCTGTTCCACATAGGAGTTTCATAAACAAGCTGGGCAGCCTAGGAGTGTGACTAAAAGTGGTAAACTGGATAAGAAATTGGTTGGAGGATAGGCAACTGAGGGTAGTGGTAAACTGAGTTCACTCTGAGGAAGGAAGTGTGACTAGCGGGGTGCCACAAAGATCAGTACTTGAACCAGTCTTCTTTAATATCTTTATGAGTGACATTACACAGGGACTAGAAGGGAAAATAGATCTTTTTGCAGATAACACAAATCTGCAATAGACTGGACACTCCAGAGGGGGCTGAAAAAATGAACAGAGATCTAGATAAGCTGGAGGAGTAGTCTAGAACGTGGCAAATAAGTTTCAATGCAAAAAAAAAAAAAGCAAAATCATTCACTTGGAGCAGGGTTGCAGTACAAAGTGGGGGGAGTAGTACTGGTGACCACCAAACAGAAAAGAGACTTGGGTGTTACCATATCTGATGACCTCTATAAAAGTCTCTGGTGAGGTCTTGCCTAGAGTATTGTGTCCAGTTCTGGAGTTACAGATTTAGTCTTTGCTGTATTGGTCCTCGTCCACACTGGTCTTTGCCATACTGTTGTCCTTGTAAGAACAGATCCAGAAGCAAAGGATTTGATAGCTTTTATTGGATCAACATAGATGTAATAAAAAGAACAAAGTGATTTAGCTTCAGAGAAACCAAGTGGGGGTACCAGTTCTGGAGTTCTTATCTCTGAAAGGACATAGACAGAGTCGAGGCAATCCAGAGGAAGGCAACTAAAATGGTGTGGGATCTGTATCAAATGCCCCATTAGGAGATACTGAAGGACTATAATATGTACAGACTGGAGGAAAGGAGGGAGAGGGGGGATATGAAAGAGACTTTCAGAAACCTCAAGGGTATAAATATGGTTCAAGAGGGAAGCCTATTTCAGAGACAAGGATGCACAAGACCAAGGGGTCATGGGGGTAGAATATGGGGAAATGTAATAAGACACTTCTTCACAGTAAGGATGGTGGATGCCTGAAATAGCCTCCCCGAGGAGGTAGTGGGACCAAAAACTGTAATGGGATTTAAGAAGGCATGGGAGAGGTATAAGAGAACCTTAGAAGCGGGGGGGGTGGTAAAGTCAGAGATCAAAAAGAGTCTATGGTGTGATATGTAGGGAACATGGGCAGACTAGGTGGGCCAAATAGTTCTTATCTGGCATCATATTCCATGTTTCTATGCTTACTATGTTCCCTCTTAGCTTCACCTACTGTTCCTTCACCACACCCAGGTCAGCCACCGCCAGTTCATCCCTGAGGCATTCACCCATCTTTATAAAATCTGTCCTCTTGAAGTTCAGGACCCTCAACCTTGTGTGGTTCGATTCCACAGCTGTCCTTATATTAAAGCACATCATACAGTGATTACTGAGCCCCAGCTGGCCTCCCACCTTGATGTCTGCAGTGCTGTCTCTGTCAGTAAGTACCAGGTCCAGTATTTCTCCATCATGAGTAGGCTCACTGACACATTGCCTGAGAAATGCCCCCTGCAGAGAGTCCAAAATGTCTCAGTTTCTAGCTGAAGCTGCATCAGTCAATCAATCTTTATTTCTAGCACGCTTTTCCAATATCAAAGTGCTCTGATCTACATCCACAAGGCTGAATTCCCCCACCACCAACAGTTCCCCCTTTCCTGTCATCTTACCAGTGGTTTCCACCAGTATCTTATCTAATTCCTTCCCCTTTGCTGGAGGTCTGTAGTTCATTCCAAGGTGAATAGTGGCTACATTTCCTGTCTCTAGGGTGACCCCACTATCTCTGCCTCCCCCTGTATCTCTGTCACTTTTAAAGTACCACACCCTCTCCTTTACATCCCACCCGGATCTTCCTGAATGGAGTACAGCCTGGCTTGGTCAGTTGCCAGTCAGGGGTTTCAGTGCACCATGACTCAGTAATGGCCATAAAATCCAGGGTGGTCTCTGTCATGATGACATCTAGGTCCTGAATCTTATTTGCTAGACTTCTAGCATTCACATACATGGCAATCCAGATTTTGTTTCTGCTCTGTGTGTTGCATCCCTTTTTTTTCCTTTGGCCTCCCTCCCCCCACTCTCCTTTTTAATACTCCTGCTCTCTACTCCCTTTGTCATTCAAACTTTACTTCGTTTATTAATTTGCACCCTTGGGGATCTCTACCCATGGATTCTTATTACTCTCTACTTCAGCCTGTGGAAGAACAGCTTATGCTTCTCTGATTCCTCCTGCCACCTCCTCAGCTAGTTTAAATGTTCACTGAAGTAACATTTAATCTGTCCACTGAAAACTGTGGTTCTCCTCCCAAATGAATGCAAGCCATTACCTCTGTGTAGGCCCTTATCCACCCATGTAGGTCCCCAGTCCCCAATGTAGCTGAATGCCTCCTCTCTACACCATTCCTTCAGCCATGAGTTGAAGTTCTTGATAAATAGATTCCTCTCAACCCCCATCATAAACAGGCAGCACCTCATTAAAGGCCACAGGTTCTCAATTAGGAGGTAATGTTAAATTAATTTGCTAGATTTATTTGACTGGGTGGAAAAGGATTGAGATGACAGTGCAGTGGTAGCTGTGGACTACCTAGATTGCAGGAAGGTTTTTGATACCATTCCACATAGGAAACTAGTAAGCCATCTGAGTTGTTTGGCACTGGTCCTAAGGTGGTACACAGGATACAAATCGGGGAGATGTGACAATGGGAAGTGGTAAATGGGGTTCACTGTAAGGAAAGAAGAGTGACCAGAGGGGTGCCTCAAGGATCAGTGCTGGGAATGGCCTTCTTTAATGTTGTTAAAAGTGACATTGCAGAGGAGCTGGGAGGGAAGGAGTATGAAATGGGTAGCGTGGTATTGAAAACAACCAAGCAGTAGAGAGACCTGGAGGCAATCATATCAGATGACCAACAGGTAGCCAGGCAGTGTGACAAGACAGTCAGGAGAGCTAGTGGGATGTTGGGGTGCAGAAGGAGAGGTATCACCAAAACAAAGAGAGATGCTAATGCATCTGTTTAGATTACTGGTACGACTCTACCTAGAGTACTGTGTCCAGTTCTGGAGACCACATCTCTGGAAGAACATAGAAAAAGTGGAGGGTATCCAGAGGAGGGCAACTAAAATGGTGCAGAGTCTGCCTCAAAAATCCTATGAAGAGGGACTAAAAGACAGATATGTACACTTTAGAAGAGAGGATGGAAAGGTGAGTATAGAAACAGAAACGTAGAATTTGACGGCAGATAAGGACCGCTTGGCCCACCCAGTCTGCCCATTTCCCTACCTACTGGATAAGCTGCAGATCCTAGTTAACCAGCAGCCTACTTCTTCTTACCACCACCCCTGAGAATTGCCTTATGACTGTCCCATGCATGCTTGAATTCCACCACTGTTTGTGACTCCACAACCTCCTCCAGAAGGCCATTCCATGCATCCACAACCCTCTCTGTGAAAAAATACTTCCTTAAATTACCTCTGAGCCGCCCCACCTCTATCTTCAAATTGTGCCCTCTTGTTCTTGCAGACCTCTTTTTTTGAAAGATGCTACCCTTTTGGACTTTGTTGATTCCCTTGAGGTACTTGAAAGTTTCTATCATGTCCCCCCTCTCCCTCCTTTCCTCAAGGCTATACTATTAGCTCCTTAAGTCTCTCTTCATATGTCTTCGGTGCAGACCCTGCACCATTTTAGTGCCCTCCTCTGGACAGCTTCCATCCTGTCTATGTCTTTCTTGGAGATTGGGTCTCAGACTGCACAGTACTCCAGATGGGGTCTCACCAGCTGTCTGTACAGAGGAAAAATAACTTCCTGTTTCTACTGGTGATGCCTCTCCCATGCATCCCAGTATCCCTCAACCCTACTTGCTGCCCTCTCACATTGCTTGCCCACCTTTAGGTCATCTGATATGACTACCCCAGGTCCTTTCCATTTTTGTTGTTGTTAGTATCTCACCCCCATTGTGTACTCTTCCCTGGGTTTTGTTTCCCAGGTGCATTACCTTGCACTTCTTAGCATTGAATCTAAGCTGCCAAACATTTGACCATTCCTCTAACCTTGTCAAGTCCCTTCTCATCCTTTCCACCCCACCCTGTGCATCAACTCTGTTGCAGACCTTAGTGTCATCTGCAAAGAGACATACTTTTCCTTCAGTCCTTCTGCAATGTAAACATAAAGACATTGAAGAGGACGGTCCTAATATTAACCCTGCGGTACCCTACTACTAACCCTCCTTTCTTCTGAGTGGACTCCATTTACTATTACTCTCTGTGTCCTATTCTCCAGCCAATTCTTTACCCAGGCTGTCATCTTGGGACCCACTCCCAGGCTGGCTAACTTGTATATTAATCTTTTGTGTGGGACTGTGTCAAATGCCTTGCTAAAGTCTAGGTAGGCCATGTCCACAGCCCCTCCCTGATCTACTACTTTGGTCACCCAGTCAAAAAATCTATCAGATTTGTCTGGCATGACCTTCCCGCTGTGAATCCATGCTGCCCTAGGGTCCTGTGCCCTCTGGCCTCTAGATACTCGACAATTCTTTCCTTCAGAAGTGATTCCATCATTTTCCCTATCACTGAGGTTAAACTAACAGGTCTGGTTTCCTGCTTCTGCCTTGCTCCCACTTTTGTGAAGGGAATCACATCTGCCCTCCTCCAGTCCTCAGGTACCACCCCATCCTCCCATGATTTGTTACAAAGGGTAGTCAGTGGTGTCACTAGTTCTACCCTTAGTTCTTTTAAATTCTGGGATGAATCCATCAGGCCCCATTGCTTTGTCCACCTTCAGTTTTAAGAGTTCTTCAGAACCCTTTCTTCTGTAAATGGGCTGGTATCAACTTCTGTATCCAGAGAGTTACTACTGTTTGTTTTATGTACCTCCCCCTCTTCATTTGTAAATACTGAGCAAAAATATTTGTTTAGTATCTCTGCCTTTTCACAGTCTCCCTCTGCCCACCCTCGCTCCCCTTTATTAAGCCTCACTATGCCTCCCTTGGTCTTCCTTCACTCCCTGATGTACCTATAAAAGGTTTTATCCCCCTTCTTAACTGAGTTGGCTATCTTTTCCTCGGTTTGGGCCTTTGCTGTTCTGACTGCCTTCCCAGCCTCCTTTTGCTTTAACTGATACAGTTCTCTGTCCTGCTCCTTCTGCGATTCCTTGTACTTCCTCAATGATTTCTTTTTCTCTTGAACCTTCACTGCCACCTCCTTTGAGAACCATAGTGGTTTCTTACATCGTCTTGTTTTGTTTATTTGCTTCACACAAAGGCTCGTTACCTCTGTGATGGCAGTTTTATTATTCCCATTGTTCTTCCACCCTCCTTCCTGCCCATTTGCTAGTGCATTCCTTAGGCACTCACCCATTTTGGCAAAGTCAGCCCTCCTAAAGTCCAGTACTTTTGTCTTTGTATGACTTGACTCTATTGCTGTGTTTATTGTAAACCATACTGTTCGATGGTCGCTAGTTCCCAGATGGCTACCCACTTCTACATCTGCGATCCTCTCTCCATCTCCATTTGAGAGAATCAAGTCTAATATTGCTCCCTCTCGAGTGGGCTCCAGTACTAGTTGTCTAAGGCATGCCCCCTGTAGGGCATCTATAATAACTGCACTCTTCGAAGTGGCAGCTGCAACTGCACTCCAGTTAACATCTGGCATATTCAGATCACCCATCAGCAATATCTCCCCTTTTTCTGCCATTCTAAGTATACTTTGTATCATTTCCCTGTCCATTTCCTCCCCCTGAGAAGGGGGCCTGTATACAACCCCTGCGCGGATTGTGGTGCCATTGCCTGTCTCCAAATTTACCCACAGTGCTTCTTCTCCTCCCTGTTTACCCTGTTGTTCTGTTGCTTTTATTCCTTCCCTTATGTAAAGAACTACTCCTCCTCCTCTTTTACCCTCCCTGTCCCTCCTGTAGACAGTGTATCCTGGTATGTTTATGTCCCAGTCATGGTTTTGTGTGTACCATGTTTCTGTGACTGCCACAATATCCAGATGTTCCTCCTCCATCAAGTCCATACATAATAGAGATATAATAGAGATATTTAAATACCTCACAGAGGTAAATAACGTGCAGGAGGGAAGTACATTATTTTTCAGAAGAAAAGGTGCTTAAGAACAAGGGGACCTGCTATGAAGCTGGAAGTGGGTAGATTCAGAAGAGACAGAAGGAAGCAGTTCTTCACAGAAAGTATGGTAGATTCCTGGAACCACCTTCCAACAGATGTCGTAGGAGTAAAGACAGTGGGGTTCAAGGATGCTTGAAACAGGCACAAGAGAATCATAGTAGAATGACAGAAGGATGGAGAAAGAGCCGTAGTTTAATGGGACAGCTTAGCATGAGGTTCGATGTGGAGAATAGCTCCTTCCACAACCTCTGCATAAATGCAACTCAAACTCACCTGCCCTGCTATTACTAACAGAACTCGAGGAAGGGTTTATTATTGCACCTTTTAAGGCTCCTCCTTTCCCCTCATTCAGGGTCAACCCCATAGGCACTGCCACTAGGAAATTCTCCGGCAAGAAACACCTGACCAGTGATCTTTCTGCTCCTCACAATACAGCGATCTCTAGCATTAATTTGTTAATAACTTCAGAACATTACTTATCTTACGCAAGAATACACAATGCCATCTCTGTCATAAAATGTTTTGGCCCCGTTCCTGGCTAGCAAAAGCAGACATTACAGTGGAGGGGGGTAGGAGTAAGTAGGCTGTTGGTTAACTAGGATTTGCAGCTTATCCATTGGGTAGGGAAATGGCAGACTAGGTGGGCCAAGTGGTCCTTATCTGCTGTCAGATTCTATGTTTCTGTGTTTTTATTACCAATACCTAAAAACTTCTCCCAATCCACCCTTCTCTATGGCATTTGTACAGCATGCAATGACAGGACTGATTCTACTTCACCACCCAATTGATCTTTGGTTGCAAAAGCAGTCCTAAGCTATTTGACATCTTCTCTGAGATCCTCTGCTTGACATTATTAAACATCAGTCACTGTTCTTCAGTTATTCATCTCCTGGACGACTTTCTTACTGATCCTCTAGATACCATACCAGCCACAGGTATCACCACTTTAGTATCTCAATTCAGCAAACTTGCAATTCCCCTCTCTAAAGAAAAGACTCTAGGGCCTGCAACCTCCACCAAGTTCCTTGGTGTTATGCTGGATTCCTCTATCATGGAAATATGACTACCTTTGGACACATTACACCATATGTGCGAATTGGTGGACTCCTTCTCGACCAGACAGAGCTGTACTCAATGAGAACTCTTGTCCCTCTTAGGATATCTCAGCTTCGTCTTGTGAATTGTACCTCAAGGTTGATCCTTCATTTCTTGCCTTCTCCATCGAGATCTACATAGCACATACAGAACAAGAACTCTGATAAACTTTTAGGGTACTCTCCTCTTAGTTTGCCTAGAGGATGAGCAGACCAATAGCCATGGGTCCTCAGAGGTTTCCTCCACTGGGGTTTTTCCTCTCCTGAGTGCTAGAGGTCATACTCTCTGTGAGTTGAAGGAAGGTATCATTTTGGGCCTTCTATTCCCTAAAGCTTCCTACCTACATACCCATTACTCAAGCGTGGGAATAGAGTAAAGCCACAAAAAGTGCTACAAGTTGCATAAACACTAATATCCCACATCTATTCCCCAAGCAATGAATAGGAGGGCTTAACCTGAGGTTCAGTGTGGGGAATAGCCCCTCCCACAACCTCCACATAAACACAGCTCAAATGCACCTTCCTTGTTTAGTGAGTGTTTTTTCTCCACCACCTTCTTCTCCTCCACCTCTTTCTTCTCCAGCACTCTTCTCACCCTTGTCCATGGCCTTCTATTCCCTACAACTTCCTACCATACACCTACATGGATGGGAGCAGAGTAAAGTCACAAAAGTACTACAAGTTACATAAGCACTAATACCCACATCTATTCCCCAAACATTGAAGTACAGTCTGTGGTAATAATTTATTTATTTATTGAAATGTTTCACCAGGAGGGCACATTGAATAACAAGTTGCTCATTTCACGGTGTGACCTGGGGGAAGGGGTTACATAGGGTTGTGAAGCATGATCAGTTGCAATAGTATGTGGGTAGTACAAACAATACAACACTGTAAGATTATGCAACAGTTGGAACCCAAGGTATTGTACAATAAACAGTAGTGGAACATTGGATAAATGACAATACATGTCCAAAATCATACAAAAGAACATATAAACGTGCAAAACAGTAATAATGTGACAGAACCATTTATAGTGCATGAGTGTACCAGGAGCAGGCTCGAGGTAGTGTGCAAGTGCTGTTGGAGTAAAAAGGAAGGGTGTAGGTTGTGCACACTGGTGACCCAGAAGGGCAGATGAAGAGGAGAAGGGGAGTGGCAAAAACTGAATATGAGGAGAAGGGGTAGCCATTTCCTGATTTCCTCTTCAGGATGTTGAGAACCCTGCCGGGGGGGGGGGTCAGGGTAGGAAGGCAGAAACTGGGGATACGTATTAAGGAAGGTTAAAGCAGGAACAGCTGAGGGAGAGATAATTGTGTAGGGTGGAGGTAAGGGAGTAGTTGGAGGAGGAGTGTCATATTTCAGGAGGGAGGAAATTCCAGATTTTGGGAAAATGATGGGCAAACCAGTCTGACCAATGAGGGTGGAGCAGCAAGGGCCCGTCAAGGTGCGGGCGTCATTAGATCTGAGAGAGTGGGTGGGGGAGGTGGAGTGGAGAGAGAGAGGATGAGAGATAGGAAGAGAGCACTCCGAACCAGAATTTGGAGGTTAGTTTGGCACAGTGTAAGATGCATCTGTGAGATAGTGGAAGGAAGGTTAGAGAGTGATAGAGTTCACAGTGGTGGAAGCAGGAAGGGGAGTCAAGAGCAAAGTGACGGAAAGAGTTAAAGATAGTGTTCAACTTGGTCAGGGAAGATTTAGGAGCAGCACCATAGACTACGTCACAGTAGTCAACAGTGGGAAGTATCATCTTCAGGATAATTTCACAGCTCGCAGTCAGGTGGATACAGCTATGATTTCTGTACAAAGCACCAAACTTGGGGCTCAGTTTCTTCAGGATAGCATCGATATAGAGGTAGGGGGAAAGTGGCAGACTGGGTGGGCCAAGTAGTACTTGTCATTTGGACCCCCTAAAATCAGCCATACCACACCATTCTTTAGGTTAACAAATCGAAGCTTTGTTCTGTAGATAATCATTTAACATATTTTGTGGCTTCCAGTACCATCACCACGTATTTTATTTACACCATTATCTTTCTGGGGTTCCCCCTTTATTTACATTCACATTTATTCAAAACATTACATTCCATTTTTGCATCTTCTCAGGCCCAGGTGTAGAGACCCGATGCCCCTTTTTCACCTTTTCATCCTGTCTGGGTTCAGGTGTCCCACCTGATCCCCCAGCATTGTTTCCCCTGTGGTGACTACCCCATGGGGAGCCCTCCCTTGCTGTACCTCCATTCAGCTTACCCTCCTTTTTCCCATTAGCTGACCCCCAGTCTGGTATCTGGCCTTTCCCCACTAAAAGCTAACAAATACCCCTCCCAAAACCTTGCTATTTCTCTATTGTTTCCCTAACTGGAACCATTAAATTCTGCATTATCCACCACTGACATGTGCACTCCATTGTTGTGGAACATCCCGGGTGTGTCGTGCATAATAAGTTCATGCCGTATGTACAAACTCACATCTTTTTTTGCCCAGTCTGCCATTTTGCAGTTTACCCTCTTTCAGGCATTGTTCGCTGTCAAAACATCTCAAGCATATCTCCAACTTGTCCATGGTATAATTTTGGACCATGTTACCATCACCTGTGGCCACCATGATTTAATCACATCCAAGTCCCTCACTATCATGTGGAGCAAAGTCACCAAAGGTATATTTCCCAGGTCATCCCCCCCCCCGGATGTATCATGATCAGGTCGGGGTTGGCAAAAATCTGCCGCTATTATCCATTAATGGTAACATCTGCTTCCATTTTAGTCCCCTCTGCCCATGCCACTTGATTATGGTCTTTTCAGGGTGTTGTCCTAGCTGCCCCCCCCCACTGTGGTTATGACCCACTGATCTGCCCAATGGATGAAAGAATGGCCGATAATCTACACCACCCTACAACATCCGACCCCTGAAGGACATCAAATCAAATGTTAAAAATCTCAGTTTCACACGTACCTCTTGTATGCCTGGGAAGTCCACCTGCCCACCCGTTGAACCTTGGTGGTGGTGCACCCAAACGTGGCCACCTCTGAGGCTGACTCGATCCTGAAGGAGTGTGGTGTGAATCCCTTGGGATCCTCCCCAATGAAAACATCTCAAGACTCCTTCACTGCCAAGATACAGAAATGCAGGACTGCCAATCACACTGATACACTATCAGGGGAGATTATTGGATGCTCTTGTAGCCATAGGGCGCACCTGTAAAGAGGACCTAAGGATTTGGTTGGAACCCTGACGAGGTGGGGAAAGCCTTATGGAACTATGCTAGGTCAGTAGAAGAATCATACACTTAGTGTCTGACCATGGGGGCAGTGGTTAAAAGTTCCTGTATTAGCTGGTATGGTAGGGCTAGGGGGATGAAAGAATGAGGAGGGATCTGGGAAGGCTACAAGAACAGTCCAAAGTGTGGCAATTAATGTTTAATAAAATGCAGTATAAAATCATGCACCTAGGGTAAAGGAACCCAGCAAAGAGCTACAGAATGGAGGGGGGTGGGGAGTGCTGACAGTCACCAGGGAAGTGAGGGATTTAGGGATCATCATCTCAGATGACCTTAAGGTGGTCAAACAGTGTAACAAGGCTGTGGGGAAGGCATGTGGGATGTTGGGGTGCAAAGGAAGGGGTATCACTAGCTGAAGAAGGGAGGTGGTCATGCTCTTATACCAAATGCTGGTAAGGCCTTATCAGAAGTACAATGTTCAGTTCTGGAGGCCAAATCTTTGCAAGGGCATAGACAGGGTGGAGGCAATCCCAGAGAAGAGCAACCAAGATGGTGCATGGCTTGCATCAGAAAAGATATGAGGACAGATTAAAAGACCTCGATATTTATACACTGGAAGACAGGAGGGGATATGATAGAAACCTTCAAGTATCTTAAAGGCTTCAACAAAGTGAAGGTTGATGACATCTTTCAGTATAAGAGTTGTGTAAGGGCAAGGGAGTACGATATGAGATTGGAGGTGGCAGGATAAGGGAAAATGTGAGGAATTGTTTTCATTATAGAAAGGGTGGTAGATGCTAGGAATAGCCTACCCCAGGAGGTGGTGCAGGCTAACACAGTGGGGGATTCAAGCATGCATGGGACAGACATAAAAGAACCCTAGATGTGGAAAAGAGAGAGACAAAAGCCAATGACCAAGCAGGGTCAATGGCCACTGATGCAGGCAAGAAATACAAGCAGACTAGGCAGGTCTAGTGGTCCCTATCTGCCATCAACTACTGTTTTACTATGAGTACAGTAGAGATCTTCCAGTAGGTATGCTGTTTGAAGAAGGGGAACAGGTTCAACACTAGGATTTTGAAAGTCGGAACCTGTGGGAGGCTAAAGTGCTGGAAGTAATCCTTGACTGATCTATCTGGCACTGAATCCCCATACACCATGTTGTACCCTTCAGCTCTGATGGATACTGGACATCAAGGGAGCTCTGGGATGAAGACATCCCATGCATGTGAAAAATCCACAATGACATTACAAGACCCCTGATTACTTGTCACAATAACTGGACTGTCATGTTCTGCCATGCAAAGTCCTGCTGGCAGTGCAGGGTGAAGCATCTTCCCTTTTGTGCCTATTGGTGTCTGTTCAAAATTATAAGTGCAAAAAGCAGGACAGTGTTGACTTGTTAAATTTCCAGACTAAATACTGGCTTGTCTGTCTTTTCTTTCCACAGGTTTGGAAGGGTTGCAAAAGATCTAGGACGTAGCTGTTGTGTTAGGAGTTTGCAACAGTATTGAGAAGAATAATGATATTGCCTTACACCGGACCGGAAATTGTAGGATCATATTATATATGCGCAAATGGTTATTATGTCTGTAACTGCTAAGATAATGCTGTTAGCCAGCCAATTTTAGATGCCAAATACTGCAGTGAAAAGTGAAGCCTATGTTGTAAAGTGCTTGCTGAATTACTGCACAATTTGTCTTAAGTAAAAAGTATATTTTGATTGGCCTGGTGGTGCTGAGGGTTGGGCGCTGGATGCCACACCTCATGTCTCACATGGTGACCCGTGTTGGGAATGGACTCGGGTCATTGGGGGTCAGAAGGGTGGAGGATCGAGCATCCCAGCGGATGCTCTCCTCCCTCTGGGGTGGGAAACCAGGGGTGCTTCCAGCACCCGGCGCTAGGCGGTGATGCATGGGTTTGCGGATCACGGCTCTACTGGAGTCGGGGGAGGCTGTTCCACGCGTGGCTGTCGGGGTGCATCAGCACGTCAGCTAGCCTGGACATCAGTCCTAAGCGCAGGCATCTCAGGGGAATGGGAGAAAAATGGGAAAAAATGAAGCACCCCATGCCCTACGAGTGGATGACACTAGGGAATGGGATGCCATGGGGATTGCCCTGGGGACGGAGTAGGAGGAGGTATGAGGCCTCCTCTGAAAGCTGTAGGAGCCAGACAAATTACAAAAAAAAAAAGTATATTTTGGTAGCCTTTGTGTGACTGACTCTTCTCTGGGGGAAGCACTAGGACATGCATCACTAGTTGGTCTGTTAGGCAGGGGGAGATCCCACGTAGGTAAGTAGTATGCCCCAGGGTTCTAAGGGGTGGGTATGCAGGTATGAACATATGAATTAACTATTAGAAGAAGATAGTTTGGTCTATCCAGTTTGCTGTGTTTTGGAGACCCTGATCTAGAGATTACAATGAACCTGCCCTCTCCCTGCCAACTTGAACCCTCTCCTTCCTATCTCACCCCTTCTTGAGCACCCCCCCCGCACAATGTTTTGATTGACTAGATCATAAGGAAGCTCATTCCATCCTGACACCACTCTTCTGTAAAGGAGCATCTGTGGACCTCCTTCTTGAACCTTCCCCTCACCAGTTTATAACAGTTCCCCTTGTGGTCCTGTTTTCATTAAGATGGAAAAGGTCCCAAATACCCACCTTGTTTATACCATTCAGGTACTTATAGGTTTCAATTGTGCCCACTCCTCTCCTTCCTGTCCTCAAGCGAGTACATACTGAGTTTTCACAGTCTGTCCTCATATGTCTTGTCATGCTGTCCCTGAACTATCTTTGTTGGCCTCCTGTGTTCTGCTTTAAACTTATTAATATCCTTCTTTTGGTAGGGACCCATGATGCAGTCACACCAGGGATCTGTACATTTGCAAGACAACCTCCTACCTTCTGCTCATGAACCTTCTGGCAATGCAGCCCAGCATTCTTTTGGCCTTGTCTGCAGCCTTTTTACAATGTGTAGCATGTTTAAGGTCACTGGTAATGCCTATCCAAAGTCCTTTCCTCCTCTGCTACAGTGACTTTAAATCTTCCACCAAGACTGTACTTGGCCCTTGGGTTCTTTACTCGTATGTGCATGACCATGCATTTCTTAGCACTGAGTCGCAGCTGCCATGCTGTATGTCAGACTACCCCTCCAGCTTTGCTACATCCTCCTTTAGGTCCTTCACCCTTCATCCATGTCCACCTCTCGCACAAGGCTTGGTGTCATATGAACGTGCCTGTAGAAACAGACCACCTGCTCTATCTACGTCTGCTTGAGTGTGCAGCTAGCACCCCTAGTTTGCAGCTACCCCAATCCCTCCCCCTTGTCATCCCATTGCCATCCACCACCTCTCTGTCCCTCACTCTCCCCTGCTCCCTGTTCCATGCCCTTTTAAGGCAGTTCACAGATTTACATGATACCACCCATTCTGGTAGTGCGTTACATTTTGCTACCACAATTTCTGTAAAATAGTATCTCCTCACTTCCATCCTAAATATTCCCACCTCTATTATTAGCCCATGCCCCTCGGTGTCCCTCCTCCTCCTTAGCTTAAAGACCTTATCTGCCCCATCCTTACTGATTGCCCTCAGATACTTGAATGTCTCTATCATGTCCCCCTGCCCTTCTGTCCTCCAGGGTGTACATATTCTGGTCCCCCATCCTGCTCTCATAGTTTCTTCCCTGAATTCCACATATCATCTTTGTTGCCCTCCTCTGCACCCCCTCCAGTAGCTTGATATCACACTCCAGGTATGGCCTCCAAAACTGCACACAGTACACCAAGTGCGGCCTTACCAGTGACCTGTATAGGGGCAATATCACCTATTTTCACCTGGATAAAGAAAACCTCGCTATGCACCCCAGATTTTTGTTCACTTTTGCAGTAGCTCTCCTGCACTGGGCAGTATTTTTCATGGTCCCTATTGCCATTACCCCTAAGTTTGTCTCCTCTTTAGTGAACTCCCGCTTAACCTCCCCAGCCAGTATTCTCTCCTTGGGTTCTTCACCCTGAAGTGCATAATCATACACTTTTTGCATTGAACCCCAGCTGCTACCTCTCTGACCACTTCTCTAGCTTGCTTAGGTCCTCCTGCAGCTGCTTCCATTGCTCCTCTCCGTCTACCACTAGTCCCATTTTGGTGTCGTCTGCGAGCAGACTTACCTTGCTCACCACCCCGTGTGCAATGTCTGATATGAAGAGCTCAATTAATTCTGGTCCCAGCACAAAGCCCTGTAGCACCCAACTTGTTACTGGCTTTGGAATTGAGAGCTCCCCTCCCATCACCACCAGTTGCAGCCTCCCACTCAACCAGCTTATAATCCAGCTCATCATTTTTTCCCCTACCCCTACACCAGTTAGCTTCCCCCCATGCTGCCCATGAAGCACTGAATCGAAGGCCTTGCTGAAGTCCAAGTAAATGACCATTATCCAGCATACCTGTCACTCAGTCATAATATTGTATCAGATTGGTTTGACAGGACTTCCCCGAAATGAACCCATGTTGCCTCACATCCTGGAGGCTGTTGTCCTCCAGCTATGACACCAGTCTTTCCTTTAGTATCATGTCATGAGTTTACACACTATGGAGGTGAGACTTACCAGATGATAATTGCCCGGTTCATCCCTTGGTCTGCTCTTGTGTAATGGCACTACATGTGCCATTCTCCAGTCCAGTAGCACACATGCAGACTCCAGTGAGATGCTGTACAGATCCACCAGCAGCTCCGCCAACACCTCTGCCATCTTCCTCAGCACCCTGGGGTGGCTACCATTCAGCCCTTGTGCCTTGTCTACCCTCTGTCCCTCTAGGACTCTACCTCCCTCAATTCTGCCAAATGTCGCCTCCTCCCCCCCCCATCTCCACCCATAGTGGTAGCGGTCCCCCCTTTTCTTCCGTGAACACTGAGCAAAAGTATTCATTCAGTGCTTCTGCCTGTTCCTCCCCCTTTTCCATCCATGCCCCACCCTTTTTTATCCTCACTATTGTCTCCTTACACTTTCTTTTCTCACTGATGTATCTAAAAGAGTCTTTCTCTGCCCTTAATTCTGTGCACTAATCTTAGCTCCCTCTCAGCCTTGGCTTCTCTCTATTTTCTGTGTCATCCACAGAGGCAGATTTTCCCTTTGTTGTCATCTCCAATATCATCAATGAACACATTGAATAACACTAGGCCAGGCACTGACTGCTTCAGGACCCACTGGTTACATTTCTCATATCTGAGTGCTCCCCCACTACCACTCCTTGGGTCCTATCGGTGAGCCAATGTCCCACCCACTTTGTTAATTTGTTTCCCACTCCAGGGTTCATTAACGTTGATCACTCTCTCGTGGAACACAAAACTGAAGGCCCTAATGAAATACAAATACAGACTATCAGCTGCCTGGCACTTGTCTGTGGCCCTCATTAACCAGTCAAAGAAGCTAATCTGGTTGCTTAGAAAGGATTTCCCTGACATGAACCTATGTTGTCTCTCATTCTGCAGCATCTTTGCTTCAGGAAACCTAAATAGCCTTTCTTTCAGAATGGCCTTCTTTAGTTTACCCACAATGGAAGTCAGACTGACTGGTCTGTAGTTCCCAGGTTCATCACAAGACCCACACTCGTGCAGCAGTACCATGAGTAGTTCTCCATTCCTGTGGTACCACCTAATACCCAATGGACTGCTGAAGAGATCCACTGGTGAAACTGCTAGTTTACCCAGCAGTTCCCTTAAAACTCCTGGGTGCATGCCATCTGGACCTGGTGACTTATTTATTTATTTCATTTATTTAAGAAATAGGTACCTGGAAAAGGCACACTGATCCGAGCCTCATTTCCAGGAGTGAGCTGTGGAACTAGATACAGAAAGGTAACATTTACAAACAACTGAACATGGTAAATACAATAAACAGAACACCATCAAGGGTGTATGATATGATATGATGAATCAAGCTGAGTTCACAAACCAGTACGTACAACATGTGCAAGAAATCAGTAAGTGTGCCTTGCATGAGAAAGGGTCAACAGTGCTAAGGATACACAGAAGAGGTAAAATGCAAGAGCATTGATTGCCTGGTATGGGGAGACCAAAGGGGGGCAGTGGAGGTGGAAGAAAGAAATTGTGAGGGGTCAAGAGGAGGAGGAGTGGCAGGTGCAGGGGGCAGAAGAAAGCCTTAGCATAAAAGGCAGAGGGTAAGGGAGAGTCAGAGGGAGGAGGCAGCAGGTTCCAAGGGACAGAAGGAGACAGTAGGAAAGTCTGTTTGTCCAGCACAGGAGTGAGGGTGTGGAATGGAGAAGGTGCAGGAATCCCATGAGTGCAGTAAGAGGACAATAGGGCAGAGGAGAGAAATGAGGAAAGGAAGGAGAAGAGGGATTCCAACCAGTATTTGGTGATAAAGGAGTCAGAGGAGGAACTGGTGATGTGAGGGTAATGAGAGAAGTAGAGGGAGCAGTGATAAGTATGGGGAGGAGAGTTGTTAGTGAAACAACAGAAGATATTACAGAGGGGAAACTAGTGATATGAGGGTAATGAGACCAGTAGAGGGAGCAGTGATGAGTATGGGGAGGAGAGCTGGTAGTGAAACAACAGAAGATATTACATAAGGTGTCCAATTTGACTAGGGAACGGGAGGGCGGTTGCCAAAAACCACATGGTCATAGTGAAAAATCAGGAGAACCATTATGATAACCAGCTGCCTTCAGACCTGGGGGGAGAAGCAGTCCTTGTTGCAGTACAAGCTACCATGTCTGTAAAGAAGTTTAGCATGCATGGCATCTATGTGGGTAGAGAAAAACAGGTTACTCATCTGTAACAGTATTTCTAGGAGTGGTATATGGTTTACATTCACACTTCTGACAGTGTCCTCTCACATTAAGACTTGCCAGAACATCTTCAAGCTGGCTTCTCCCACCCACCTGGGTGGTAACTTCCTCAGCACAGCCCTGTGATGTCAGATCTTGCCTGCTGGAGGAAGAATCAGTGTGCCACTTGCCAGGGGAGATCGGGTCGGTCAGTGTGGTTCTACACCATACACCACTCCTAGAAAGTACAGTTACAGAACTTACCATAACAGTAGATCTCTGAGGAGTGTTTCTTGCAGTAGGTAATACACTTGGGTCATCACTAGAGGTTGCTGTGGTGCACAACAGCTCTTCTAGCAGTCTTTTACCAGGGGCTGCCCACATATGACATCAGCTTCCTGTTTTCCTATATGAGCATGGGGGAAACATAGAAACATAGAATTTGACGGCAGATAAGGACTGCTTGGCCCACCCAGTCTGCCCATTTCCCTACCTAGGCCATGTTCACAGCCCTCCCTGATCTACTACTTTGGTCACCCAGTCAAAGAAATCTATCAGATTCATCTGGCATGACCTTCCACTGTGAATCCATGCTGCCTATGGTCCTGTGCCCCTCTGGCCTCTAGATACTCGACAATTCTTTCCTTTAGAAGTGATTCCATCATTTTCCCTATCACTGAGGTTAAACTAACAGGTCTATAGTTTCCTGCTTCTGCCTTGCTCCCACTTTTGTGAAGGGAATCACATCTGCCCTCCTCCAGTCCTCGGGTACCACCCCATCCTCCCATGATTTGTTAAAAAGGGTAGTCAGTGGTGTCACTAGTTCTACCCTTAGTTCTTTTAGAATTCTGGGATGAATCCCCTCAGGCCCCATTGCTTTGTCCACCTTCAGTTTTAAGAGTTCTTTCAGAACCCTTTCTTCTGTAAATGGGCTGGTATCAACTTCTGTATCCAGAGTGTTACTACTGTTTGTTTCATGTACCTCCCCTCTTCCTTTGTAAATACTGAGCAAAAATATTTGTTTAGTATCTCTGCCTTTTACAGTCTCCTCTGCCCACCTTCCTCCCTTTATTAAGCCTCACTATCCTCCATTGGTCTTCCTTCGGCTCCCTGATGTACCTATAAAGGTTTTATCCCCTTCTTAACTGAGTTGGCTATCTTTTCCTCGGTTTGGGCCTTTGCTGTTCTGACTGCCTTCCAGCCTCCTTTGCTTTAACTGATACAGTTCTCTCCTGCTCTACTGCGATTCCTTGTACTTCCTGAATGCTTTCTTTTTCTCTTGAACCTTTACTGCCACTTCCTTTGAGAACCATAGTGGTTTCTTACATCGTCTTGTTTTGTTTATTTGCTTCACACAAGGCTCGTTACCTCTGTGATGGCAGTTTTATTATTCCCATTGTTCTTCCACCCTCCTTCCTGCCCATTTGCTAGTGCGTTCCTTAGGCACTCACCCATTTTAGCAAAGTCAGCCCTCCTAAAGTCCAGTACTTTCGTCTTTGTATGGCTTGACTCTATTGCTGTGTTTATTGTGAACCATACTGTTCAATGGTCGCTAGTTCCCAGATGGCTACCCACTTCTACATCTGTGATCCTCTCTCCATCTCCATTTGAGAGTATCAAGTCTAATATTGCTCCCTCTCGAGTGGGCTCCAGTACTAGTTGTCTAAGGCATGCCCCCTGTAGGGCATCTAGAATAACTGCACTCTTCGGAGTGGCAGCTGCAACTGCACTCCAGTTAACATCTGGCATATTCATATGACATCAGCTTCCTGTTTTCCTATATGAGCGTGGGGGTCCCTGGTATCCTCAGTTCCCCCACTAGATTCAGCTCGCTAAGCGAGAACCAAGGGGAACCTGAGGTACCAGAGGCGTCCCAACCCAAAGTCATTGAACCAGAATTTGGTCTAGAGAAGGAGGGGGGCAGAAAGTGGATTGAACTTACAGCAAGACAGTCCTCAAAGACCTACTGTTATGGTTTGTTCTTATGTAACTGTACTATCTACCATGGAGTGGTCTCTTGCAGTAGGTAACACACTTGAGATGAATTCCAAGCAATATAACCAAGATGGGTGGACATTATGACAGAAGGACTTGTAGGACTGGAGCAATATCCAAATTGTAGTGCTTCATGAATGTATGGATTATGGACCAGGTAGCTGCATTGCAGATATCTGAAATGGAGGCTCCTTTAAAGCAAGCTGCAGTAGTAGCTATAGCTCTAGTGGAATGGGCTTGGACAGGTCCTGGTAAGGGTTTGTTGTATTTTTTATAACAAAATGTAGTACAATGTGCCAGCCAGTTAGAAAGGGTTCTTTTAGTAACTAGGAGCCCTTCTCAGCCCAAGGCAAAGGTGACACACAATTGGGAAGTCTTTGTGATCGATTGTGTTCAATTAGTACAGTAATGTAATATACCATGGACATCTGGAGTATGTATTTATTTATTTATTTGAATTTTGGTAACAGAGTGGGCCCGCTGAGACAAGGTCCCTTTTTCAGGGGCGACCCAGGAGAGGAGTAACAAGGGGAGCAAAAGGAAGTGTAAACAGACACTTAAGAACAAGTACAAGGGGAGTGTGCACAGGCACTTCTTCAGCGTTAGCATATAAACGCAGAAACATAGAAGTTGATGCAAATAAGGACCGCAAGGCCCATCCAGTCTGCCCATTTCTTTTTCTACCCTATGAATGTGCCATTGACCTTTGCTCTGTCAATGGCCTATCTAGTCATACTCATCTGTATTGTTCCCTTATGCCTATACCATGCCTGTTTGAAGCCCTGCACTGTATTCATATCCACCACTTGCTGAGGTAGGCCATTCCATGAATCCACCACCCTTTCTGTGAAAAAGAACTTCCTCACATTACCCCTTAATCGGCCTCCCTCTAATCTCATGCTGTGTCCTCTTGTCCTGCTATTTTTCTTATATTGAAACATGTTAGACTCTTTCACCTTGTTAATGCCCTAAAGGTGTTTCAATGTTTCAATCATATCACCTCTCTCCCTCCTTTGCTCTAGGGTATACCTATTGAGCTCCATTAATCTGTCCTCATACGTTTTCTGATGCAGTCCCTGCACCATTTTGGTTGCCCTTCTCTGGACTGCCTCAATTAGGTTAATGTCCTTGTGAATTATAAACCAATTAACAATTAAAAAGTGCAAATAAACAGTGGACAATAGACAAAGTACAGACAAAATATTAAATTAAACATCAGGTTCATACTGGTGAGGGACACCCTAACAGAGGTTCACCTTGGTTGGCGTATTCAGGATAGTATACTGGTAACTCCAGGGACTGATTTAGAGTCTGTTCAGACACCAATGTAGGTGGGAAAGAAGGGTTGGTACAAAGTGCCACTCTATCTTTGTGAAATATTAGATACGGTTCTCTACACGAGGGCATGAAGCTCAGAAATATGTTGAGCCAAAGTGACAGCCACTAGAAACAAAGTTTTCCATGACAGGAAATGGAGGTCACATGTAGCCATCAGTTCAAAAGGCTCAACAGTTCATTTTCTATTAGAAAATTGTGATCCCATGGAGGAGTGGGTCTTCTAATAGGTGGTTTGATGTGTAGCATTCCCTTTAAAAACATTTTGGCTAGATGGTGTTGGTACAGTAATCTGCCATCTAGAGGTTCATGGAAGGCAGAGATAGTGGCAAAATGGTATTTGATGGAGGAATAGCTCAAACCTGACTCAGACAGTGAGGCCAGGAAGTCTAGAACTTTTATCAGTGGGCAAGAATGAGGATCTAATTATCTAGATGCAGCCCATATAGAAAATCATCTCCATTTGGAATTATAGGTTTCTCTGGTTGCTGGTTTATGTGAGGCCAAGAGAATGTTGGCAACAGGAGAGGACACTTGTAATCTGGCTATGAAAGCATCCTTAGGAGCCAAGCATGGAGGTGTAGCGCCTTCAGATTGAGATGTAATAGGGTCCCATGACTTTGAGTCAAGAGGTCCAGTCTGATTGGCAACGGAACGGTTTCCTGTAGTGAGAGTTATTGAAGTAGAGGAAACCACACTTGCCAGGGCCACAGAGGAGCTATTAGGATCATTGTGGTAGGTTTCAGTTGTACTTTCAGTAGAGTTCATTGCAGGAAAGGGATGGGGGAAGAATATAAGAAGAGTCCTGTCCATGGCTAGGACAGGGCATCTATAGACCATTTCTTTTTGCTCAGGATAATGGAAAAGTATTTGGCATGATGGTGATTGGCTCAGGAGGCAAACAGATCTATATGTGGAGTTCCCTAGAGGTTGAAGATTTTCTGACATACTTCGTCGTGAAATGTAAATTTGTGTGTGGACGTCTGGTGACTGAATGGTTGGCCAGAAGATTGTAATGTCCTGCTAGGTGGATGGCTTTTAGTACTAGGTGTTATTGGATGGTTTCTTGACAGACTGCAAACTGAGAGAGAGAGGTGGTCCACTTGTCTTGTGTCCAGTAAGGACCCGAGTGTGCAACCCATCCTTCCAGGGAAGCATCCGTGGTTAACATCTGTGTGGCGGGGGGGCTGAAAGGGTATTCCTTGACATAAGTTGTTTCTGATTGTCCACCAAGTCAGAGCAAACTTCAGAAAGGGAGTGTCTCTGATCTTGTCCTTGAACTGTCCTGTTCTTTGGGACCACTGATTCTGAAGGGCCCATTGAATAGATACCATATGAAGATAGGCAAATGCCACCGTATGCATGGTAGTAGCCATGTGACCCTGAAGGCATAGTATTTGTCTGGTTGTGATGACAGAGACAAAAGTGCATCCTGCCAAGCAGCTGCATGGTAAGCTTTGACTGAGACTGTGTCTAGGACAGCTCCAATGTGTTGGAGAGACTGTCAGAGTCAGGTTGGACTTTGGCCAGTTGACTGTGATTGCTAGAGTGTGAAACAGTTGCAGGGTAGCTTATAGGGAGGAAAGCAGAGCTGTTTAGGCATCTGCTTTGATTAGCCAGTCATCTAGATATGAGAAGATAAAGTGCCATGTTCTTCGTAAAGCTGCTGTGACTTCCACTAGGCATTTAAGTGAACACTCTTGTGGCTGAGGAGAAGCCGAATGGGAGTGCACAAAACTGGTAGTTTTGATCTAGTAGCAGATGGAAGCAAAGAAACCTGTGGTGGGAAGTATGGATGGGAATATGCAGGTAGGCATCTTTCATATCTAGAGCACAAAGCCAATGTCCTTGTTTTAGTATCGGCATGATGAAATTTTAAATTATCATGTGAAACCGTTTGCACTGGATGAAAATATCAGTTTTCTGAGGTCCAGTATTGGTCTGAGGTCTCTAGTTCATTTGGGTACCAGGAAGAAGTGGTAATAGAATCCCGCTCAATGTTCTAAGGGGGGGGTACTGGATAAACGGCCTGTTTGGCCAGTACAGCCCTTAAGTACTCCATGTAATTTAGAATTCTGATATTCAAGGTACTGGAGGAAAATACATTTTCCCTAGATAGTCAAGCCTTCAAGAATCCTTACTGGGGGTAAGAAGCTCATCGTACTGGGTCATAATGTCATACGCTTAATAGCATACAACATTATAGCTAACCCAGGATAGCGCTGTATGAGACAGCGAGTGGTGCAATACTGCAAATACTGCTGTACATGGTATTGCACCACTTGCACTATAAAAAAAATCAACAAATAACCGCACCGCACAGCCTGCTACTCCAAACAGCTTTTATTTGAATAGTTTAAAATGAATGCCAAACACAAGGCATCACAGCATCAGGAAACAATCCTTTTTTTTTTTTACCACTTGCACTATCCCAGGCAGAGGATAAGACCTCTGCTGGGACAGGATTCTGCCGAGCAGCTGCCATGGTTCAATGGACTGAGCCACTGCAGCAAGGAACCTAGGCACAGAATCTGGGACCAGGTTTGATTCCTGGTCCCTGAAACTTTTAAAAAAATGTTTGCACTTTGTGCAGTTTGGAAGCAAACCCAACCCAGAGTTCAGAATCCTTATTGGGGAGGGTTCAGGGGCACAGACCCCCATAATGGGGGTGAGTAGGGTGGAGCCTCCCACAAAAACAGAATTATGCCACATGCAAGAAATCACACTATATTGGCTGCGTGATTTTTGCATGCGGCATAATGTCCTGTGACATTATGACCCCATACCAGAGCTCATGTGTTTAGGTTGTTTAGTACAATCATGAGCAGCAGTAATCACAACAGAGTCCACTTCAGATATAGTTGAAAAGAAGGAATGATCCAGAGAAGCTTCGTAAATGCAATTTACCTTGCAGGGAACAGCTGCTATAGCTGAAGGCTGGTACCATGCTGCTAGCATAGCAATTTGATAGGCTTGAATTAGTGGGGGAACCACCAAGACATGCTCCTCTGGTAATTCAGGGTATTCTGCTATGTCATTACAGTGTTTGTCATGTTCTGTGGTAGAAAATCTCATGACTTCATAGATTTGAAACATAATTTCTTCAAAAGAAGGGTCATCATGAGAAGAGGCTGAGAAATGTTTTTCCAAAAAAGGAGACTTTGATGTGAAATCCAGCTCCTGGAACACTTCATCTTCAAGGTCATGGGTGAAACAAACCAGGAGGTCTTATTCATCTGATAAATAGTCTTCCATATATGGAGTAGATAACCATGGTGGTAAAGGATCCCTGTGACCATGGAACTTCTTAGGTGGAAGAGTAGGAGATCACGGAGGGTCATCCTGCTCACCTGGATCAGAGGGCTGGGAGTGCTGCATGGCATGCAAGACTTACTGTACTACATTAGTAGCACCAAGTTCCTTCCGAAAAGTAGGGTGTATGTGGGGGGTGATGGAGGAAGTGGATGCAAAGCTTGAGCAGGTCTTGCCCCAGGCTGGTAAAGGCCAAGGTCCCGATCTCTGTCCTCCTGACTCTTGTGAGTAACCGTCTGGGAAGGTCAAGGGGCAGTAAGCATGGCATAAGCTGTCGGTTTCCCCTGAGGAATGCAGGGTCTCATTGATGGGGCCACAGGGAAGATGAATTATAATGCATATGTGAAGGTGCCACTGATGGGAGAGGAGCCCCCCATCAATGGAGCGGTACTATAACCCCTATAGGATGTTTCAGTTTGTACTGCATTTAAAGCACTGGAAAACACTGTCACTGAGAGTGCATGTGCTCCCATTGATGAGGAAGTGGTGTGAGGGTGCATCATTGATGGAGGAGCACCTGGGGTGGTGTTTGTCAATGAGTGCTTTGGTATGGAGCATGAGGAGGGTCTCTCCTTCTCCTTTTTTGTGCCATGGAAGAGAATCAGTGGAGACGAGTCCTTGGTACAAGCTCCACTATTTTCTAAGAGAGACACTTTCTGCTCCATTAATAATCATTGAACTTCAAGCAACCATCGACGATAAGTTGCTTGATTAAAGTCCTGACAATAAGTGCAGGAACTGGTGTCATGTGTGGCTCCCAGACACTGTACACAAAAAGTATGGTTGTCAAAGTGGTATATCTTCCTACCGCAATGGCAGGAACAAATAATGCTTGCTTGTTTGAAGACTCTTTGGACATTCGTTTTGTAGCTCAAATTCTTGCCAATGACTGCTGTTAGAAGTTACTTTAGCTGCAGCGTGTGAGCTGAAGACAGCGTGAAAATGAACTGAGGATAACAGGGATCACCCAAGCTTATATTGGAAACAGGAAGCCAATGTCATGTGTGGGTGGCCCCTGGTAAAAGACTTCTAGAAGAGCTGCCATGCACCATAGCAACCCCTGGCAATGACCCAACTGTATTGCCTACTGCAAGAGACCACTACGTGGAAGATCTACTGTTGAATGTGAATCACTTGCTTTTCTAGGCACATGGATATAGTGTAGAGATCTGAGCCACATTTCTGGCAGACTCCTTACAGTTCTCCAGGAGGGAGCAAGGTACACACTCCCTAGTTGGGGAAATAAAGATGGAAGAAACAAGGACCCAAAACCAGCATGCTGGCATGACACAAGGTTGATGTGGTAGTGTGATATAAAGGAGTGTGCTGACTTCCAGGTAGCAGCCCAAATTTCCTGGATGGGATATCCCTGGAAGCAGCTAATGAGGCAGTGCTACAATGGGTGGAATGATCCCTTAGCTCTACAGGAGGATCCCTACACATGAACCTATAGCAAAGGTTGATGTAGGAGACTATTCACCTGGCAATGGTCCACTTAGCTCCCAGTCTAGGTGGTGTGACTTCAGTATAGGTGACAAACTGCTGGCAAACCTCTCCCCAAACTCCAGCCATGTGCTCCTCATAATAGGCTAGTGCTCGCTGCAGCATGAAGCCTGTGCTTGGCCTCCAAGGTGTGATTGGTGAAATACCCAGGGAAATGAATCACCTGATTAACAGGAAACTCTAATACAACCTTCAGGAAGAACTTTAGGTTGCAGTAAAGTGCAACCTTGTTCCTGTGGAAGACGAGGTGAGAAGACTCCACTGAAAATGCTTGGAGCTGACTGATCCATTTGGGTGATGTGATAGCCACTAAGAAGGTGGTCTTCCACGAAAGGTGAGTGATGTCTCACCTGTGCATCAGTTTAAATGGCTTGCCCATGAGCATTGCCAACACCAGCAACAAGTTCCAAGGTGGTGGTTCACACATCAGAAAGGAAATGTTGTCAAGGCCTTTGAAAAAAATGGCAGATAGTACAGTTGGGTAAGAACTTACTGTAACAATAGCTCTTCAAGAGAAGCCCTTACAGCACGCTATACCACAAGAGTTGAAGCCGCCGGGCACCAGGATTCCACTGAAAGATTCTAGTCAGCAGTCTATAGTGGGGGACCTCCCTTGACATTGGCCCTTCAATGACACATTGCCTATGCTATAAAAGTGGCAGTCCCCCAGTCATACCTCAGCTATCCCACCAGAGATCCCGGCAAGCACTGAACATGGAGAACTGAGGAGGTTCCTCTAAACTGAGGAAAAACTTAGCTGATGATGGAGAAGCAGATACCTGGGGGGAGGGTGGGAGAGAAAGCAGTGTCTCCTGCAAGAGCTACTCTCAAAGATCTACTGTTACATTAAGTTCCTACCTAACTGTACTATCTTACTTTGAAGAGCATCCTTGCAGTAGGCTACACCATAAGAAATGAGTCCCAAGCTGTGGAAGGACAACTACTGTCAACTCGGTGGCGGAAAATCTATGGAAATCATTCACAAGAGTAGACCCTGCAGGACAGCGAGGCCCAACTCCATTCCCTATCCAGAGGCAAAGTACAAACTGTGGTGCCAAACAAAAGTGTGGACAGAACTCCAAGTGGCTGCTGCACAAATATATGCAGCATACACATTCTTAAGGGATGCGAAAGATGCAGCCACACTGCTGGTAGAATGTTCTTTGACCCATCCCAGCAAAGGCTTGACGTACTTGCAGTAACAGTAAATATTAATAGTGGCAGATCCAGGTTTTTTGCAATGGGGGTGCTGTGGTGGTGTGCCTACTTGATATGTAACTTTTTTTTCCACTACCTGCCGCCATCCCTCGGCCTCGGTCATAGCCCCCTTCCACACCCACATTGGCTGTGACTCCGATACCCCCTGACTTACCCCCCAGGGTGGGGTTACAGCACCAGGCCTAAGTGCTGCAATCTATGGGATAGGTCAGGGAGCTCACCATCAGAGTGTAGGGGCAGGTTTCATCCAGAGCGACAGGCAGCATTTCTTTTTCCTCCTGTATGCAGGGGTGGGGATGTGTAATGATGACCAACATCTGTCCCCCAGACAACATTCTGGTGCCGGTCGCTGTGGTATCCCCAGCCTCCGCCAAGGGTCCGTCAAGCACCAGGCACACTCCCCTCCCTCCAACTGGAGAAGGAGAGCAGTCCCTGGAATGCTCCATCCTTCTCCCCCTGTCTTGCCCTCCAATGTCCCGGGTACGTTCCTGAACCTGGGTCACCAGCGTTTCAAGCAGAAATCCAAATGTTGTACTGACAAACCGGCCAATATGCAACTTTTTATACTTTTTTAATCCTTTACACTATATGTTTTATGCCATTTTTGACTGACAATATAAACATAACCTATAGATTTTAATGCATATTTTCTTATGATCAATATATTAGAATTCTCCAGCAAAGTGAAATTTAGCTGCAGCAAGCAAGCGAGTTACAATAGGGGGTGTACCTGCACTCTTTAAAACCCCGTAGATCCACTACAGTTAAGCAATCATTTAGAAAGAGTTTGCTTAGACACTGGACCCCCTTGAGTTCTTGGGGTGAAGGAAACAAACAACTAATCAGAATTCCTGATAGCACTGGTGCTGTTCAAATAGTAGCGAAGCACCAGGTGAACATCTAGAATAATAAGTTGAGCCTCACCTTTGTTTGAGTACTCTTGCTAGTAAACATGACTTCTGGCAGAAATTTAGGACTGGTTCAATAGGATACCCTGTCCTTGTGGAAAGCTAAATAAGGCTCTTTACACACGAGAGCCTGAAGCTCAGAAATTCTTCAAGCAGAAGTAAAGGCAACTAAAAATAACACTTTCCATGACAGAAGGAGTAGCTTGCAGTTTGTGAATGGTTTGAAGGCAGGCAAAGTACGTTTTTCCAAAGTAAACAAAAGGTCCCATGATGGAACTGGTTCCTTGATGGGAGGCTTTAAATGGAGGATACCCTACAAAAAGGTGTGGGAGAGATCCAACTGAGCAAGGGTCTTGCCTTCAATAGGTGCATGATATACAAAGAGATGGGCAATATATGCACCTTAATAAAGTAGCTCAATCCTAAGTCCAAGAGAGAGAGGAGGTACTCCAGAATGGAATTTGCCAGACAGGTGAAGGGATCAAAGTGGTGAGCAGAGACACATGATGCAGACCCACTTTCACTTCATCACATAAGTTGCATTAGTGGAAGGTTCCTTGTGGCCACTAGGACATGTGCCACTCATCTCAATACATGTCCAGCAGAGAAGGGACAACCAGAGGTTTGGAGTCCTTCTGCTTGAGGATGATGGCCATGCAACATCTCACCAGGTCCAGGTCTCCAGTGTCCCAGCCCATACTGACTTGGATGTGTCTTGTGACATCCATAAAGGTAGGGTAATCAGGGGAGATCTGGGGGTGTCCCTGGGCTCCACAGGCATTAAAGAGGCCCTCCAACCCTCAGCAGACTGAGAATGAGGAGGAGGATCTAGGACTTGAGATCCTTGATGAAGGAGACCTGGAAGCTGAACATCTGTGAGAGCTATGGCGATTCCTGTATGAAGATCTCGATAACAAGCAGCAATGTTTTTGTGCCCGCAAGACCTGAAGCAGCCCCCACCTGATTTATCTGGGTGAGGTGCAGGCTCCTTAGGAGTAGGCATAGGCTGCTTAGGAGGAGGCTCTTTGGGAGGAGGCTCCTTGGGAGGAAGCACAACAGGAAGAAGCAGCGGTTTAGGCAAAAGAATGCCTTTGACTATGTTCCACCAGGACGTAAACAGAGTTGTCAGGTCTGGTAGAGGATTATTAGATACGGAGGGATTAACCAGTGTTGGGAGAGGAGCATCAGCCCCGCTGGCATCGGTACCTGAGGCTGCGGCAACCCACATGTTGGAACTGAAGGGTTTGAGTTGTCCAGTTTTGGCCCAGTGAATGTCATCTAACTAGCAGTAGTCTGGAGGACATCTAATCCTCAGATGTTGGTCCCTTTGGTGCAAGACCCTCTGTTGGCAGTAGAGGGGTGATGTCAGTATCTGCTGGTGACAGGTGTATCTCCGGTGATGACAGTAAGGGTGTCATTAGGTTAGACTTCGGGGTAACTGGCATCGAATTATCAAGTGTAGGCTGCACCAGTCAGGAGCAGCTGCAGGCGTAGTCTTGGAAGATGCCTGAAAATGGGAGTAAACTCACGATCAGGGTAAAAGGCATCGCATTCACAGGGGAGGCAATCACATGCTCTGGGTGTCACTTGGAGCCATCAGCACCTGAAGTCAGGACCGACATAGCAGACATCTTGAACAGATGGACAATGGGTGGAGACCTGTGGCCCAAGGTGGAACTGGCCAAGCTACCTACCTTAGAGCCTGATGGCTGGTGAAAGGGCTTAATCAGCAAGGGCTGTGAGGCTGAAGGTGAAGTTCCCAAGCCCAAAGAACCACCATCTAACATCTGGATAAGGGCAAGAGATTTCACCAACAGGAGCCCTGCTGGAGTAAGGGTCACCAGAGAATCTGAGGCTGATATCCCATGGCAGAAAGACCCGCAGTTGAGCGCCAGCTTGTGCAGGGACTGAGAGTGGGAAGAAGACCAGGACTTGTTCCAGTGCTTGTCCTGGTGCTTGTGCTTTCTGCTGGACTTCTCCTTGTTCTTTGAAGAGGGGAAAGTGGAGGTCCCAGAAATTAGGGAAGCTGAAGAACTTGTCTTGTGGCTCTCCTCTATCACTGCAAATTTATTTTCTAGTAATAAGCTCTAAAGGGCTTTCTGGTGGTAGATTCTCATCTTCTGGTTGAACTTCAAGATATACTAGTAGGCTAGCAGACCTCACTATCATGGTTGGGCCTAGGCAGAAAAGGCAAGAAGACTGGCAACACTTTAGCAGCCACCACTCTACAATACAAGGTTGGAGGAGAAGAAGACATGCAGAGTAGAATCTGAAAAATAAGTATTTTTAGTAAAATAATAAAGCATTGGTAATTGTGAAACAAGCAGTTGTCAATGCCGAATGTTGTCTTGCTGGTGCTGGCATTGGTAGTGCAAGAGTTAGAGAGATGCATAACATGAAATGGCAGTGAAGTATGGAACCAACATCAACCCCAACCACCCTGCAGAGAATGACAGGCATTAAGGTGTGCCTTTGGGTCATTGGCCGTAATGCTCATGCCATTTCACCTCACCCTACCCTGCAGCAGTAGCAGATCCAGTATTTTACAATGGGGCATGCTGTGATGGTGTGCCTACTTGATATGCAACTTTTGATAATGGTGTTTAATCCTTTATACTATCCTTTTCATTACATTTTTGGCTGAAAATATAAACCTAATCCATAGTTTTCAATGTGCATTTTCTTACAATCAATGTATTAGACTTCTCCTGCAAAGTGAAATAAAGCAGCAGCAAGCAAATAAGTTACAGTGGGGGGGGTGCACTTGCACCCGCTAAAACACCCTAGATCCACTACTGCCCTGCAGACTCTGACAAGTGTTGTGTTGTGCCTTGGGTCATTGGGGCTTATGATCACTCCATTACATAAGGAAGTACATGGAGATGGGCGCAACATAGTAGAATGAGGTGAACTTTGGGTTCAAAGAGTACAAGGCACACCTTGATGCTTGTCAGTGGCTACAGGGTGGGAGTAGGGTTGGGGTGGAATAGTGTGAGCATTACAGCTGACAATACAAAGGCACACCCCTAATATCTGTCAATCTGTACAGGGAAGGATGTTATGGTTAGAAACCCCAACACCTCGGGCGTTTGTTGGTATTTGCACTCCAAATTTTCAACATGGCCTTTTTGTGAGCTCACCTCATGAAGGCATTTGGGACCTCTGCTCATGAACAGTGGCACTGTAATTTTGTTAATCTGTCCCGGACGTTGATTTCCCACAGCAACCACGCCATTCTGTGCCACATGTGCAGAAACACAGTTTGGGCATAATGTGAAACATGACAGCTGCACCATTCATAAGGAGGTATGAAGAGATGGCAATGTTGGAAATCTGGCTTGAAAATATTGAATCTTAAAGTTATGCGCGTGCGTGAAAACTGTGCAATGCAGGCTCATTAAGCAGTCATTTTTCTAAACTCTTTCATGCATTTGGGACGTCTGCTCATGAACAGTTGCATTATGGTTTTCCTAATCGGTCCCGAACGTTGATTTCTCACAGCAACCGCATTTCGGGTAGGATGTGAAAAATGACAGCTTTATTGTTCATAAGGAGATGTTAAAAATGGCAATGTTGAAAATCTGAACTGAAAATATCAAAAATTCTCAAAGCGACGAGGCTGCATGAAAACTGCACTACGCACACTCCTAACATAGTCATTTTGTGGAATTTTGCCACCAGATTTTCAACATAGGCATTTTGGGACCCCCACTCATGAACAGTGTCAATGTAATTTTCTTAATCTGTCTAGAACATTGATTTCCCACAGCGACCGTGCCATTGTGCACTGGATGTGCAAACACACATTTCGGGTAGGATGTGAAAAAAAAAAAAAAACAGCTGTACTGTTCATAAGGAGGTATGTAAAAATAGCAGTGTTGAAAATCTGGAGTAAAAATTTCAAAAATTTTCAAAGTCACGAGCGTGCATGCAAACTGCATAATGCATGCCAGTAGCACAGTGATTTGTTTGGCATTTTGTCACCAAATTTGCAACATAGGTATTTTGGGAGGCCACCTCATGAACAATGGCACTGCTGTTTCATTAATTGGTCCCGCAATGTGATTCTGCACAGTGACCATGAAATTACCTTTTGGGACAGAATAACACCATAACAGTAACTGAATTCATAAGGAGGGGTCCCAAGAACCCCGTGTTGAAACTTGGTGCCAAAAGTCAAAATAATGACTGAGATATGCACCAAAGTTGAAAAAAAACATTTATGCCATTATACAGCTTACCGGCATTTCTTCAGTTCGCGGGCAGCTTTGAAGAGTGCAGATGTGTTCCCGGTCCACCGAAGATTATTGTGATGGGCTCCGGAGGTAAGTATTGGGTGTGGGGTGGTGGGGTGCGCAGAGGGTTGGTGTGGGTTATGGGATGGGACCCGATGACGAGGGATCAGTTTCTGTTTTTCAAGTAAACAAAAACAAAAAAAAGACACTGCAGGAAGGTTTTTTATTTGCAGGTTTGCTTTGAAAACACTAGGGTGGGCTTCCAGTGTGTCACCTGCTTTTTTGGAGAGGGGGACTGAAGTCAAAGGAGATTGGGTCCCCCATCAGCAAAGAAAGCCTGTGAGGAGTATAATGCCAAGGGGGATTGGGCACTCCTTCAGCACACAAATAAAATTATAAAGGGGCCATTATGCCAACAGGAATTGGGCTCCCCATCAGCAAATGAACTGGGGAGACGGAATGCTGACAGGGGGATTGGGCACCCTGACATTGGCTTGTTTGGGGAATGCAAGAGCCAGACAGCGACAGCCACCACCATGTTTTCTTGAAATGTTAGATCAGCGAAGGCATGCCCTGCAATGAGGTCACTCCCTCATTGCAATGGCTAAATCATTTCAAGTTGGTGGCATGTTTTGTAGCTGCTGACATAGACAGCATGCAGTCTAATTTGTGCCACAGAGCCCAGCCTGAAAAAGTAGTGGCGCCACTGGCCACAACATGACCATGCCTCCAAAACCTGTTATTCCACTTCAAGCAACCCCAATACGTTGTCTACGCTGCGCGCACAAGACAACATAAAAATGGCATTCGACTAGAGCTGAAAGCTTCTGTGGAGCCAATGTGTGAGGGGGTTGATGGAGGGAAATGAACTGAGGTATGACTGAGAACCACTCCTTTTATACCATAGGCAACGTTGGAGTGGGGCAGATGTCAGGGAGCAGTCCCCCACTACAGAGTGCTAGCTAGACATTTTCTGGGGTGTCCTGTTGTCTGGTAGCTTCAGTTTTTATGGCGTAGCCTGCTGCAAGAGCACTCCTTGAAGTAAGAACACTTTATCTTGTGCCACTCATGGCATAATAGTCCACACCCAGTAGGCAGAGATGGCTGCCAGGTGCACCTTAAGTATTGTTATCTGAGTCCCAACAGAGAAGGACTAAAGGTTACAGTTCCTCGCCAGTCAGAATTTATTTTACAGTTCATCCCCGTCAGAATTTACCTAATGCCTTTACCAACTCTACTGCCCCTGACCCTAGCCCCTCCAAAGTTCTAGTTCTCCTACCTTTTTCCCTTCCCCTACTCGCTCCCACTTTTTTACATAGCCTTCATACTCCCCTTGCAGGGTTCTTAGCATCCTGAAGGGGTCCTATAGTGCCTAGGCTTGCCACCTTTTCTTCCCTATCTAATATCTTTGGCCTTCCAGGTCCCCTTGCTGGGTCACCAGCATCATGGAGGGTTCCTTGCATCAGGCATCATTCCCTTGTAGGTGTTATTTCTCTTTCCTTCCATCCCTCTCACTATAATTACAATGCCTAACTGCAGGAGGGTTTACAATCACCTGAATTTCCCTGCCCCTTGCATGGTTCCCTGCAACCTGAAGGAGTCTCTCCAGAGCATGACTCTGCACTGTCAATTCATCCTCTCTCTCCTTCATCCCTTATTACCATTGCACTTAATTGTTCTTACAAATTACATACTGTATGTATGTAACAGTGTTTGTAACAGCTGCCTTAATTAATTGTATGCTAGGTAATCTGTGTAACCTGAATGTAAAATGACTTATCCCTATTGTACCCCTTTTTCCTAGGTGACACCGGGAGATGAACAACCTGTTGATCAGTGTGCCTTCTTGGTGAAACACTTCAATAAATACATAAAAAGGTAGTTGAGAATGTTAGCCACCGGGCAAGATAATGGGTCCAGCCGCTTGCTGTGTCACAAAATGCAGAACCTCATCCCTTTGAAGGAATAACATTTTCAGATCAACTCCTTTCAATATGCCTTGACTACAGTGAGGACAACATCAGAAAGACCCAAAGACTGGAACTCTAGCCACCCAGGAACCAGGCTGTCAGGTGCAATGATTGACAGTTCGGAAAGAGTCCCTTCACCTGATTGATGGAGAGCAGCTTTGGGCATTGGGGAAGGTTCTTCATGAGCCTGCTGCTGAAACTGAAGAGATCAGGTTACCAGAATTTTCATGACCAGTCTGGGGCTACCAAGACCATCTGAGTCTTGTTCCCCCTTGCCTTTAGCAACACCTTGTTGATCATGGGAAACAGAGGGAAGTGGTAAAGGAGGCTCGGGGTTCAGGGCCTTGAGAAGGCATCCCCCTGCAGTGAACCCTGCTGAGGGGGACAGGCACAATACAGCCTCAGCTTTGCATTCCTCCTGGAGGCAAACAGGTCCATCAGAGGGGTGCCCCACTAGGAGAACAGACTGCATTACCTCTGGATGGAGAGACCACTCATGAGACACTTCACCCACATGGCTGAAAGCATCTGCTAGCTGGTTGGAGATAACAGCCGCATGGATGGCCAGATCAGCCTCCAGGATGTGCATGAGGATTCAAACATGGAGAGCTTTCCTTCACAAAGGAAGGGAATGCATTCTGCCCTACTTGTTGAGGTAGTACATGGTTGTGATGTTATCTATCTGGACCTAAATGACCTGACCACTGATGTGAGGAGCAAAGGCAGGCAGCACCAGTTGAACTGCTGTCAGCTCCTGCAGCTTGTTGTGGCATTGGGACTCCTCAGGGGTCCAGATCATGTGGATTTTTTGGTCCTCCAGATGGGATCCCCATCCCATGAGTCATGAGAAAGACATAAGTTATCAGGGTGAATGCAGACTCTAGGTGAACAAACAAGATACCTTCCAGCAGGTATTCCAGGACTAACAACCCCTGGAGGACATCCCACATCAGCTGGGTCACAGTGACCAGCTGGTCAAAGTGGTCCTTGCACTGAGACCATTAGCAGGCCAGCTCCCAAAGCAGAGAGTGCATTTTCCAGCTGACCAACAGACCACACTGGTGCAAGTCACTATGTATCCCAGTAGGCACCGAAAGTCCTGAGCAGGGTGCAATAGCCCAACTTGAAGTGATTCATCAAAGGAGAAGAGAGCTTCTGCCCTGTCTGCTGGGAATCAAGCCCTGGCTCTGCAAGAGTTGAGCACTGCCCTGATGAAGTTGATCACTTTTGAGGGCATGAGTTCTGATCTGGCCTCATTTACCAGGAAGTCAAGAGAGGTGCTGGTCTGGAGGGTCAGGTCCCTAGACCACCCCACTTCCTGCCCAGAGGGACCCACTAGCAGCCAGCCTTTCACGTTGACTGCCAACACTGATATGTATTTGGTGAAGACCCTGGGGGACCAAGGACAGGCTGAATTGGCATGGCCTGGAACTTCTAGAGAATCCCCTCTGCTCAGACCCAAGGAATAGGAGGCAAGACAGATGGAAAGGTACATGAAGGAGCCTGTCCTGAAGATCCAGTGAGCAAAACCACATGATTTATTCAAGAGATAGTATTATCTGAGACAGATTGACCATCCTGAAGCTGCATGACAGAAAAAACATGTTCTGGTTGTGCAGATCACTTTGAGCACCCTTCTGTTCACGGCAACAGGCCAGGTGGTAAGGAAATGATGGATCCTGTCCCCAACAGCAAGACCCAGGAAGAAGGACAGGCATGAGGGAGATGCCCCCTTCCCAACATTAAGCAGGCTTGGAAGTGGAGGAGGAGCCAGTGGAGGGGTAGCCGGGACCCCAGCCTCCTTGCTTCCTGACTATTGAGGCCACTGATTTTGGCCTGGGATGCCAAGCTTGTTGCTGTCCAGCCTTGGGTTGGGCCGAAGGGGCAGAGGGGAGGCCAAAAAGGCTTCTTCTTTTGAGGCTTACAGCCCTTGGGGTCCTTTTGGGCAGAAGTCACTGAGTCCAAGGTGGCATTGGACATCTCAAATTGGGTGAGGTGCTGTACCACACCAGACCTGAACAAATCAGTACCCAAGAAGGGAACATCTGGCAATGTGTGTTATGTGCCTGCCATAAAGGTGGAAATACACAGCCAAGCACTGCAACACATGGCAACTGCTGCAACAACTGACCAGGCACAGGAATCACCGAGATCCATGGCTGTCTAGAATTGTTGTTTGACCAACACGCAGCCCTGGTCCCTGGCATGCTTGACTGTACTCTGCAGGTCAGTGGGGAGATGAGGAAGCACCTCATCATGTAAGCCCAGGAGGGTGCAGAGAAATGGGCCATGAACAGGGCCAAACTTACTTATTGCAGGCCCAGTCAGCAGTCAGCGTGCACCTTTTTGTCCATATGGTCCAATTTCTTGGGAATCCTTATCGGGGGGGGGTCAACATCTCCCACATTGCAAGTGCACTAAAAAACAAAGACAGCAACAAGACCCTCGGCCAAGGGAGGCTCCATGAGACCCATGGGGAGCCGGTAGGAACTGCATATGTGTAAGTCATCTGGGCTCATTTTGCAGGACAGGAGGCTGGATGCTGCCAGAGTTCCAAGGAAGGACTGAGGATAGCATTCCAGACTAGGAAGGTTTCCACCGGGGAGTCACCACAGTCAAGAATATTCATCAATGGGCACCGTTCCCATTTCTGAATGGGCTCCAGCTGGAGACCCGTGGATTCAGAAATAAGATGCAGAAGACCCATGAAGGACGTGGGCCCTTGATCAGTCATGAGAGCCCCATTGACTCCAAATCCATTGGACAGAAGTGTAAGGAGAACCTTTCCAATTCTGAAGAATCATGGAAAAACAGTCAACCACTTGAGTCACTACTAACCCTGCCATATTGATCCAGGTTGACAGTGACCAACAGCCAGTGGGGCAAACCCTTGCCTAGATGAGCATTCTTGGTCCAAGTGCCGGAGGCTGGCTTCTTGTGTAGCAGCTCCACCTGGATCAGTGAAGAGGCCAGAGGGGGGTGCACCAGGCCCATACATACCTGCTGAGGCAGAGTTAGTTGCAGCTCCTGTGGCATCAGTCTAGTAAAGGCTGGGTTAGCTGGGATCAGCTTCATCCAGGTGAACAAGAGCTGTTGCTACATTAATTTCTCATAGAGTCAATGCAACTTGTGCCATTGCCTCTCCTTGCCTGATGAAGATGAGGAATAGTGGCGCAACGTGCCTAAGTGCTGAGTGTGTTGAGTATCGAGATCGAGGCAGGCTGCCTGACTCAGGGCTGCAAGAGTGAGACCTTGGCCTTGACCACCAGGGGGATCAATGGCAGGTCTTAGAGGGGCCTCTCTTGGTCTGGGAGCTTAGTAAGGAGAGGGGCCAAACAGTGGCCTGGCCTGTCCCTCCCTGGGAGAGTGGCAGGACCAAAGTCCTAGATAGGCTGACCTCCTCAGGGGACAATGTGTTGACCAGGTTGAGAAAGACCTTGGACAGTAAGTCACCCTGAGTCTCAACCAAATGGCCTGATGTGGAGACTGTGGGGACAGCGGCCTGGGCTGTGTTAGATGTGAAAAGATTACACCTTAGGTTCTTTGCATGGTATGCTGGACAAAGAAAGTAACAAGTCGAAGTAATAAAAGAGGTTTATTACAATACTCGCGCCATAACAAGTGAAGCAAAGCAATCACAAGGGAGCCAATTTCCTAGCATTCCTCGGGTATAGTCTCTTTCTCTCTGAGGAGCTGATGTGCATACTATTATACATGACTGATAAGAGTACAGTTATAGATATGATAAACATACAGCATTGAATAAGGCACGTCAGTAAGGTGGCTCCCTTGGACAATTACATAGGAAATAAGGAAGAATATCTGAAGAAAGGAAATTAATAGTCAGCAACCTATTTGTTCTTATTTCTAGACAGTGAGTCTAGAAATGTTTGCAACATAATCATAAAAGCACACATAATAGTGGAAAACTACAGGATACGAGTGATTGTGAGTATAAAGAATATATGGCAGAAACATATCATATAGGTAAATGCATTAAGATAAATATGAGCATAGCAAATATAATAAAGAACACTAATATAAGTAATAAAACAAGATAAAACATTATAAAACTCTGGTAAGGCACTAATATTTTGTAAATTAATAAGGTTATGATTACATGTGGGTCAATTGGTGGTATATAACCCAGGCATAACAGTTAAAGAATTTACCAAGGTTGGAAACTCTGGCAAAACTTGGGAATTGGAGGCCCAAGAGTGCTCCCATTTCTACGACTGATAGCAAGACCATTTTTTGGCCTCTCTTTTTTAGATTTTTTTAGATTTAGTGCCCAAGGGACAGTGCCCATGGGTGGAAAGGGCCTGGCACAATTCTTTGAATGCCCCCATGAAAGAGGCATACAACGAGAGCATCAAAAAGGCCAAAGCTGTGGTGACATGAGCTGCAATTTTGGCTTTCTCAAACACTGCAAGTTGTTTGGCAGATTCAACAGCCACAGAGATCACCTGATGGTCATCTCAGGATTTCACAGGTGGGTTCCAATCATCTAGACATCCAAGGAAAAAGGTGGTCATGGTGATCCTCTAAAGTGGAGAGACGGAAGATGTGGCAGAGGCCACTTACCTGGGTATCGTGCTTGTGGCCCAGGCGGGTCAGTTTGGGAAATATTTTGCCCACAACTGCTTTTCCAGAACCCTAAGCAGACTGCATCATTCATGCTGATGGGGAGAAGAAATGAAGATAAAGATATAGTTATTAAATAAGAAGATAAGTTTAGTAGAGGACCTTCTCAGTGCAAGAACAGTAAGGATGAAACCGTCTTCCTCCAGCAGAAAGGAAGATTTGGAAGGTGTATGCCTGGGATGCTATGGGAGGTGAATAGCTCCTCCCTCATCCAATATTTAAACCCTCAGGCAACGGCCGCTTGACTTAGAGTGAGTCATACTTGCAGCCGTGTGGTTGCTGGTCCATGGCTGCTGCTCCGTTCATTCTCTGTGCTCCCCATATTACTGCTTGTCCGTCCTGCCCTCTCTCTCGCTCTCTCTCTGTTTGTTTTGTTTCGTTTCCCCTTCTCTCCTCTTGTTCCTGTTCCCTATTAGTTCTGTACCCACTCACTTGTTTTGTTTTGTTTTTTGCCATGCTTTGTTACCCTGCAGGCTCCTTTCTCTTCCCTCTGTGCATGCTCCTCCACAGCCACTCCTTCAGCCGCCGCTGTGTATTGCTTCCTGCTGCTGCTTCCAGATCATCTGCTTTTTGTTTCTGTTGCCTTTGTTTCTCCCTCCTGGCAGCCACTGTTCCTTGCCACTGTGTAGTTTACTTGTTCTGGGAGTTCCTTCACTCCCTGTGGCTTCCTGGTCTCCACTGCTGAAGCATCCCGTGCTGCTTCCTGTCTGCCCTTACTTGACCAGCATTGTTTGGTGTTCTTCACTCTGCCTCGCACTCGCTGTTCCTGATGGTTGGAGCTTTGCACTCCTTGACTGTTGCTTCCCCGATTCCTTGCTCTGTTTCCTGCTGGGCTCCATGGCCATATATGTATCTATGCTGTCCTACACTTCTATGCCTCAATCGTACAGGGGGACAGCCTTGCATCCAGCATACTTCTCCACTGTCCCAGATCTCAGGGCCATCTCTGATTTTGCCTCACGATTTTACTCAGCCATTCCTACAGTTTGTGTTTCCATGACTTAACTGAGGGGATTTATTTCAGTGCAAACTACTGTCAAGCACTGCAGTTATGGACTTGTTCTTCTTTGGCTCAGACATTCTACACCTTGTCCTTTATTCTACCAGCTTCCTGGATGTCTTCGCTGTTTTTTGGAGCTCTGTCCTTGATTTCATCCTTGCTATGCCTCTGCAGCACTTCTCCATACAACGGCTAAGCAAACTGTGTGCCATATCATCCACTGCCAGCTCAGGACTATATTGCTGTCTTCCTTCCGCAACCACGCACCTTCTGGCACCCATTTCAGCTGATTCCTGCAAGCTGGAGTTTTACCATTCTCCTGTTGCTGCTGATGCACTGCCTTCGGTTTTGCCACTCAGCTTCATCAGCCATAGCACAGTGACTACGACAGAAACAGGGCTACTCCATAGTGTGCTGTATGGACGTCTCGTAGGGTGTATTGTTTCCCATTCTTGGACAAGGAGGGAGTGGACCACACATCTCAATTTACTGATGCACCCTCAGCACTTCTCATGTGTTTCAGCTCTCTCTGCTGTTCTCCTTGCTAGCCTACTTAGAGGCCTAGCTCGACCCACTTCTGCTCCTCCCCTATATAGTCCCAGGGAAGCCATGCCTCTGCTGCCAGTCCTGCTAGCCTTCATAGAGGTCTAGCTCAACTTGCTCACTATTCCTTCTCCGGCTGACCTTCGTAGAGGTCCAGCCGCTCCTGCTGCTTGCCTACTCAGAGGCCTAGCTTGGTACACCTTCCCTACTCCCTTCTTCAGTCTACCTACGTGGTGGTCCTGCAGTCATGCTAGCCTTTGTAGAGGCCTAGCTGGACTCGTTCTCTACTCCTTTTTCTGGCTGACCTTCATAGAGGTCCAGATGTTCCTGCTAGCCTCCATGGCAGCCTAGCTCACTTATTTCCTAACCCCCTTTCAGTGGATGATCTTGTAGAGGTTTATCCACCTCCTGCTAGCTCACGTGGAGGCCTAGCCTTCATATGCCACCGTCCTCTTGGACTCATGACCTGCACTGCAGCCATGCACTCTCTCATGGCATTCTGCACCCTGATCTGGATCCAGTTCCTGCTGTCAGTTATCTGAGCCTCACTACTGCATCATCTGTTCCTGCTTTGCAGTGTCCCTCCATCCTTCATCTCCTTCAGCACTGGTTTCTGCCGGGACATTCAAGTAGCCTCCCTTCTTAGCTCTCAACGATTGCTTCTGCTGCCTCATGCTTTCCTTGTGCCACTGGATTTCGGCCCCTACTGAATCTGGACTATATCAGGTCCTTCATTCTATCTGCCTACCTTGTCCCTGTGCCTCTGAGGCGTCTCCCTCCTCCCTGGACTGGACATGGTTCTGCTGCTGCTGCTTCCTCTGCTTGACTATTCTGGATTATCCTCCTCCTTCTTTGGGCATTTTCATCAGATCTTCATTTGCCAGAAGCAGTCATCTCCATGTCACTTACTCATCCAATTTTACATCAGGATTGGACACTGCCGGGATGTCTTGCCTTCAGTCGTCATAGTCAAATACTGGACATTGCAGTCACCTACCTTCATCTGCTCTAACCTACTTGTGCTCGTTGAAGATATCCTTTGTCCCGCTGTGGACATTACATTTTGACTACATCTCAAGATATTCCCAATCAATTCCCCTGGATGTTCCTCGACATGCTGCTTCAGTTAATTTTAGGATCTCCTACTGCTGCTGTCTCCTGCCTGGACTCTCAGCTGTGCTCTATCCTATAGTGCCATTCCTATCTCATGATTTAGGCCCTGGACATCCACCTACTCTAGTGCTATGAGGCTCTTTGAATCTGGTTGAGTTGTTAACTTATCTGACTCAGTCCTCTTCACCACATTCTTCTGCCACCCTTGAACATTAGGAACATGAAATTTGTACAGGACCTGCCATACCTGACCTCATAAGTCCACCTTTCCAGCTTGTCGCCTCGTCTTAGCTCATGCCCAACCATACATCCATACCGTCCTCTACAGGGCTATCTTACTTAGCAAACAGGAGGTTCTTCTATTTACCTGCTTACTTACATGCCCTCAATGGTCTTCACCGACTACCATACACAAACTATTTATAGTGCTGCTCTTTGCTACTATGCTGCAGACCTCTGTGCAGATCTGATTATTACTACTACTACTGACCTATGTGCAGGTCCACTCTTGCTTACGCAATCACTGCTTCATATCCACCACCATCCCCTCGGCTTCAGCTCCTGGGATGTCTGCTGTGCTCACTACTGTAATCTACAATCTGACTTGCCCCACCAAAGCATGGAGGTTTCTATTCGTCTCACATCGAATGTCCTGTGCCACTATGGGGCCTGAAGGTCCATCGAGTTTCTATTATTACTTGCATGTACCTGCTTCACCCTTCAGGGTCGGGAGGTTCATCGGGCTTATTTTGCCTACTTATGCTACCTGCTTCACCCCCGGGGTCTGGAGGTTCATCACTTAACTGCATATTTCCACTTACCTGCTTTGCCCCATATGGGCCAGGAGGTTCATCTGGCTTATATTGCTTATTCTCACTACCCGTTTTGGCCCTTTGGGGCCTGGAGGTTCATCGGACTTATATTGTCTATTTACCCCTATTCTGCTTCACCACACATGGTCTGAAGGTTTCCAACTGCCCTGCACTCTGATTTAGTAGCCAGCACTCAGCTTACACTCTTCACCGCAATTGGAAGTTTTGCTTCAGATTGCTCTCAATCAGTTTTGCACTCACCTTTCCAGATGGATTATTCTCTCAACTCTGTATAAATTGTACTTTGTATCAAACTTCTCACCCTGGACATTGCTAGTTATTGAACTGGGATTTAGTCAACAGGATATGCCACCGTCTTCTCACCAGAGACTCAACACCAGTGTCTCGCTCCATGATTGCCTGCTTGCCATCAAATTCCAGATCTTCAATCAAGTGGATTTTGGATTAGCCGACATCTTACTATATGTTAATTTAGGATTACTCTCCTTTAGTATGCGCAGGAGGACGGGCAAGTCAGTAGCCTTGGATCCTCAGAGGTTTCCCTCAAAGGGGTGTTTTCCTCTCCTGCATGCTACTGGGCACACTCTCCAGAGTTGGAGGAGGTAATTGCACCGGTACTTATAATTCTTCTTTTGGGGTCTTCAATCCTACTCAACTAAGCATCCTGCCAAAGGTGGGATATAGAGAAAGGCCAAAACATCAAGTTCTAACAAGTTGCTATATCATCTGTTCAAGTATCTAAGCAATATTCATAATCACTCCGGTTCATATGTACTACAGTCATTGACTTATGTTCATATCCATGCTGATGTATCTAAGCAGTAACCATTTATCCAACTCATACATTCTACAGGCATTGTCCTACTTACTGGTCTAGCTTTAATGTAGCTAAGCACAACATATTTTCCAGCTCTACTGTACGTAGCACAAGCACTGAACTATGAACAACACATAGAACTGAAGTTATGTGGTGGTGCTGAGGGAGTTACCACCCAGGTGGGTAAGACTAGCCAGTTAGAAGATGTCTGAAGATTTAAAGGGAAAGGACACTGCAAGACATGTAGATCTGTACAGCATATCCATGTCCCTAGAAGTCAAGCTTACTATCCGGCCACACTCCTACATATTAAAGGCAGGGACAACCTCCAGGGGAGTGCCATCCAGTGTAGAAAAAATGGGAGAGTGACAGCCTAGACAATTTCTGGCTGCTGCTAGTGGTCACAGACACAGTTTTCTTGGTGCTGACTCTAAGCTGGTGTGCTTGGAACCAGTGTAGCATGTTGTGGAAATCTCTTTGGAGCAGAATTTCCACTGCTAAAATCAATGGTCAGAGGTGAAGATGATCATGTAATTCACATACATGTGGATATGTGAAGGTCCACAAACTGAGAAAAGATGGAGGACAGGATTGGACAGAGGACTGAGCCCTGAGAAACATCTGCTAGAATGGGAAGTGGGAGACTGGGTGCTATATTGATGGCCCATGAGACTTAAACTGAACCAGTCAAGAGCAGATACAGAGAGCCAGCAGAGCTTACCTTGTCCAGGAGGAGCAGTTGGGGCACTGAGTCAAAAATATTGTCCAGATTAGTGAATATGGCTGTGGAAACATGTGCCTGATCCCTCCTGGGAGAATAGAACCAGTTATACTTAGGGGGGGAGAGTCAATAGTTTTTTTTCTAAAGCCAGACTTGTTCTCCTTCAAGGAATTGAGCCCCTTCTTAGCCCTGTCTTTCATTATTCTCTCCTCAGCCATGACCCACCTGTACCCCTCTCCTATTCTCCCTTGCAACAGTGGGACATCTTTTTTTTGGTAAAGATAGAGCAGAAATATTTATTCAGGACTTCTGCCTTCTCTTTACTGCCTTTTTCCCCACTCTTCCCATTTTTTTATTTAATTTTACCTTACATCATGTCTTTCTTTTCACCAGCATACACAAAGAAGGCATTTCCAGCTCCTTCCTAGTCTTGGATCACTAAACATGTGAGTACAGGGGAGCCCCCATACACAGCTGCTTTCATCCTTGTGTGGGCTGGTGGGATAAGTTTCTCTTTCTCTAGGCAGATGAGGTATCTGTATCCATTGTTGGATAGGCACAAAGACTGATTCCGCTGTGACCAACTTAATGACTTCAAGCTGGTGGGATGGGTAGGATATCATTTCCTGACCATCAAGGTCAGCTGGGAGGACATAAACTTCCTATATGGTAGGATAAGCATGACTAGGTGTCTGCTGAGGTGGTTCCTTAATGGGAGTGTGTGGGCTACCACTAGAGGGTGCTGCTCCCTGTTAGCATAAAGGGATAGTTTTTTCAGAGGTTTTATTTTATCTGTGCAGAGTTTTGTCTTCAGGGTACGAGTACTGTTTGCAGTTTTTTTGCACTGTCCATGAAGCACATGGAGGCCTCATCAACCCCTGGAGCACTGGATGAGTTATTTTTATTGACTCTCTTTCATGTTTCCAGGAACTGAAACTACTGAACAGAGCACAGAGTGTAAGAACCTCATCCCTGGATTGAGAATGGTTGTTGTAGTCTGTCCATCAAGGCTTTGGGTGCTAGCACACCTGGAACCTTGCCCTAGTAGAGTGGGGTGGAGCTTAGTTAGGGGATATATAGAAAGCTTTGTTGGGAAGATAGGAGTGGGTCCAGGGAGACAGTCATAATTGGTTGTGAGTTAGTTGTGTTTTAGAACCAGTAAGAGAACCATCAAACCTTACTGGGAAAGCAAGGAGATGAAGATCAGTTCTGAAGGTACAGAGGTACATCAAGCCTCAGCTCAGTGTTACTTTATCAGTCACCAGAGTTTAATTAATGTCTCCTCCTAACAGTGGGAAACCAAAGCTTGATGTGCTAGTCTGTCATGTTAAATATTCAGAAACACCTTCCTTTTTTGTCCTGCCCTACCACTTTGAGATTATCAGATACAATAGCACCAAGGTTCCTTTCCTGCTTAGTGACCATCAGTACCTCTCCCCATACTTCTCTCCTAGGCGCAGGATTTTGCACTTTTTGGCACTGAATCCTAAATACCACACTCTTGACCACTCCAAGTTTCCCCATAGTCCCTAAACATTCTCTTCACTCCCTCATGAATGTCCACCGTTACAGATTTCAGTGTTGTCTACACAAAGGTACACAGTGCCTTCCTTTCCAGTTCTTCTGCAGTGTTATGTGTGAAATAATTGTAGAGGACCAGTCCCAATACTGAGCCCTGTGACTCCCTTTGGCCACTCTCTCCCAATTAGAGTTATTGCTGTTGCTTATTTATTAACCTGTTCCTCACCTGATTTACTGCTCATTCTTTTTACAGTCCCCTGTACTGCACAATGTTGAAGGCCTTGCTAAGGTACAGATAGACCATGTCCACTGCCCTCCCCTGATATATTTCCGTGTTCACCCAGTCAAAGAAATCAATCAGATTCATCTGGCATGATGTGAATCTATGTTGCCGTTGATCTTGTAATCCACTGAATTTAAGATACTCCACCAGTCTTTCCTTTAACAAGTTTTCCATTAAATTGTCCCACTACTGGCATGACACTGATTGGCCTACAGAAACTAGCCCCCTCCCTTTTGCTGCTCTTATGGAGAAGGACCACATCTGCAATGTCCTCATTATGTTCAGCTCCAAGAGCCTCTAGGATTGGGTGCCTTACAAATAAAATTGCCTTGCCTAACATTAAATGACACTGCATGATATACTGGAGCCAAATCAAATTTTCTAATGTACTATCAGAGCACTCTTATAGCCAAAACTCCTTTTGCATGCAGCACATTTATATGCTGTCTTGGTGTTACTATCTTCAAATGTATGTTCAAGGATTTCTAGTACCGTGATGAGAATGGACCCCATTTTTAAGCCAGGGTTTATTAAACAAGTTCTGGTCAGAGCTGAAATGACTGTGGAAAGCTTTTGGGGTGCGTTTGCCCTCTATTTCAAATGAATTTGCACAATGGAGATCTGTTGAGAGGCAGTTTCATTGTGGTCTTCCTTTTACTTGGGAGGCAATACACCACAGAGCTTTAGGGCTCCAAGCTACAAACCTGGACTCCTGGTTTGAATCCCACAGTCCCCATTTACATATTGTGCAATGCTGAGCAAGTCATTTAACTTCCTTGTGATTCCAGGTCACATCTGGAAACAAGCTTCGGCTTAGTGTGTCTTTCCTGGTTAAACAATTTTCCCTTCCACATTTTTATAATGTGTTTTCCTAGAATATACCTGCTGATTGCTATACATTTAGCCTGGGGAGTTCACAGAAGAAATGGCATCTCATTTTCAGTGGGGCTGTACATCTACACAATATCATACTGCACTGCGTAAAATCAGAACACATCGAAAACAATATTTTACATCTGGACTAGGCTACCCCAAATAAAAACATCATAAAAATAATTTGCAATTCAATTTTTTTTCAATTTTATTTTACCAGGAAAACAACATTGAGTGAACTCATTTACAAGGCAGTCCTGGAAGGACAAATATGAAAAACAAGAGGATGCAAAACAAATAAGACAGCAGATGTGAACCACAGCAGTTCCTCAAAATACAGGAGCAGTAACTAAAAAAAAAATAATAAGGCTCTATAACATTTAGTTGCAATGGGTGACATAATAATGTATGCAATAGGATTACATATCAGGTAGAGAATACATGTAACTACTACTGTTGATAAGGAGGATGGAAGAAAATAGGCACTAAAAGGGGAAGGAAAACTGGGTAAGTGTATCAGCAGAGTAGGTAAGGAGAAAGGTGAAGGGAGAGGGGGAGTTAGAAGAGAGGACAAGGAGAAGGGAGGAGGGTAGGGCAGGGGGAGAAAGGAGTAGGGCACACAAGGTAGCAGTTGTGAGTGCTCATGGTGCTTAGTAAGGGTCAAAGGGTAAGGATGAAATCATTACCCCACTGAAAACAAGACATTTTATCTAATCTGGGACATCTTGAGTAAATACAATGAAAAAAAATGTGTAAATGAAGATCCCTATGACAATGAGATGAAGCATCTCACCTGCGCTATCCAGGATATAAAATATAGGATAAGTAATATTTAAAAGAAATGTACCATTAACGGAACTTCACTGTGTTCACTGACATAAACAATTTCTTTATTGTTTTCGAACATATTATATTTCAGTATTTATTTTGAAAGTTCTGGCCATGAGGATGGTGTGTAGGGTGTGTGTGCTGTAGCACAGTATATTGTTTCCCCAAAAGCATAGCAAAAAAAGGCCTGCTTATTGCTATATATTTCACATGGATACTTCATAGAAGACATGGCATATGTCTGAGACAGTGCTTATAAGATAGTGTCTTAAGAGGTTTTAAAAAACTGTAAATCATTGTAGATTTGCTGGAAAAGGGTGACATTTATGAAGTATGAATCTTTCTTGAAAAACAATACCTGCCCAACTGAAGCTTGTAGCAAGAACATGTTTAAATGTAAAGTATTTAAATATGCAAGTTGTTGCATTTTGGAAGGGGTAAACAAATCTCTAGTTTAATAGGCAACCAATATTTAACAAGCTGTTTCAGTTTCCTAATGGTCATCTGATAAGCAGCTTGGAGTTATGTCTCCAACATTCTAAACAGAAAGAAGGAAGTATTTTATTTCAGTTGACATAGTGATTTGTAGATGTGTAAGGATACACTGAAAACTCCAAAATATGTGTTCCATGATACTCCATTTTTCCAGCTACAGATGACAAGAAGGGTGTAGGCTCCACCCACAGCCATAAAAATCTGGAAATCAGTACTGTATTAGTCTTTGATGTTTGCTAAGAGCACTTTTCTCAGCATATGCAGTGTCCCCAGAATGGCTTCCTTCTGCAGTTCATAAGGTGTCATGAATATTGGTGGCATATGTAAATGTGCCTGAAATTTCTTTTTGATTAGCCTCATTGCTCTGAGCACTACTGGAACAATTTGTGTGTCCTTATTCCACATCAGTTTGGTTTCTGATTGCATATCTTGGTATTTCATAATTGTATGTTGTTTTGTATGCAGGACACTGTAATTACTAGGGGTGGCTATTTTGATCAGCAATGCTAACTTTGTTCTTTTTTCTTGTATTACAATGCCTAGTTTTCTTGCCTGTTGTTATTGGGTGATCCCATGTGATTATTACTTCTTCATTCATTGTGATTCTTTGAGGTTCATGTTTTCAGTGCTTCCCTGCTACTGTGTGTTATAGTGTTTGCATAGTTTCCAGTGGATCAGTCTTGCTACATTGTTGTGTCTTTCAGTATACAGGCCTTCTGTCATGAGTACTTCACATCCAGCTACAAGATGTACAGAATTAGAGACCATTGCACAACAGAAGATGCACCTGTCTGTTCTTGTTTTTTTTTCTGTATCTTTCATACACCATCTTGTACACACTCCAGTGTCTTGGGCTGCCATTATTAATCTCTCACCTTGCGGCTTAAATTCTCCTTTTTTGTTAACCACTCGGGTCAATTCTTGATCAACCTGTGGTTGTTCCAGCAGATCCCTGTATTTTCCATTGTAATTATGAGGTTCCTGCTGTCCTTTCTTTTCTTTTGATCTTTGTCTTTATACTGTTTTTTTTCTGCTTCTTTGCACTTTGTGTTGCTAATCTCCAGAGTGAATTCGCTGATGTTTTATCAGGCCACTCTTATGGCGAAAACATTTGTTGCATTCAATGCATTCATATGGTCTCTCTCCAGAGTGAATTCTCTGATGTGTTATTAGGGTACCCTTCTGGCCAAAACTCTTGCCACATTCAGCACATTTATGTGGTCTTTCTCCAGAATGAATTCGTTGATGTCTTATTAGCTCACTCTTGTGGAAAAAACTCTTGTCGCATTCAGCACATTTATAAGGTTTCTCCCCAGAGTGAATTCGCTGATGTTTTATCAAGGTACCCTTCTCACCAAAACTCTTACTGCAGTCAGTACATGTATATGGTTTCTCTCCAGAGTGAATTCTTTGATGTGATATTAGGTTTCTTTTCTGGCCAAAGCTCTTGTTGCATTCAAAACATTTATATGGTGTCTCTCCAAAGTGAATTCTTTGGTGTAATATCAAAGCATCCTTGAGGGCAAAATTCTTGCCACATTCGGCACATTTATATGGTTTCTCTCCAGAATGAATTTGCTGATGTAATATTAGGTTTCTTCTTCTGCCAAAGCTCTTGTCACATTCAGAACATTTAAACGGTCTCTCTCCTGTGTGAATTCTCTGATGCAATATCAGGACATCCTTCCGGGCAAAACTCTTGTCACATTCAGCACATTTATATGATCTCTCTCCAGAGTGACTCTGCTGATGCATCATCAGGCAATTTTTATTGCCAAAACTCTTGCTGCATTCAGCACATTTATACGGGCTCTCTCCAGAGTGAATGTACTGATGTACTATCAGGGTACCCTTACGGCCAAAACTCTTGCTGCATTCAGCACATTTATATGGTTTCTCTCCTGAGTGAATTTGCTGATGTTTTATCAAGGTACTCCTATCGCCAAAACTTTTGCTGCATTCAGCACATTCATATGGTTTCTCTCCAGAGTGAATTCGCTGATGTTTTATCAGGGTACCTGTATTGCCAAAACATTTGTCACATTCAGAACATTTATACGGCCTCTCTCCAGAGTGAATTCGCTGGTGCATTATCAGGCCACTCTTTTGGCCAAAACTCTTTTTGCATTCAGCACACTTGTATGGTCTCTCACCAGAGTGAATTCGCTGATGCCTCATGAAGATACTCCGGGCCATAAAACTCTTGTCACATTGATCACATTTATATGGCTTCTTGTCAATTTGATGTGTTATACTTTTTTGCTGCACACTAAAATTCTTGTTAGTACATTTATCTCTATGTAGCATGCTTGAACTCTTCTGATATTTGGTACATTTATATTGCCCATCTCCTTCATTTATCTGTTGTTGTACAGTGATGAGATGTAGGTCATGGAAACTCTTCCGGCATGGAGGGAACTGATGAAGTTTCTCTGTTCTGTGGCTCAGCTGGCAATTCTCTAATGATGATTGCTGGCTCCAGCACTCACTGTACTCAAACTTCCTGCTGACTAAAAATAGATATTTAATAAGTATGTTCTTATAATGAGGAAATAAATGTGTCAGTTTTTATCTTAATCGTTTTGAGAGCTCCATCAATTTTTCTGAGATTTAACTTTAGAAATGTGTTTTTCAGATATTCCCATTTAAAAATACAGTATGTTGGATTACATTATTTTTCTGCAGCATTTCAAGTTATTGTTTTCATTTATAAGATTCACAGAATGGGTCTGACCAATTCTGGCTTCTCATTGGTTGACATCTGCTCACAAGGGAGTAGGGTGACAAGTAATAAAACATGGCAGGAGGTGCATGGTAACTAAAAAAGTAATGCTACAGGGCAAAAGATTATTAGCAAATCAAACAATGACATGGAAAATTTCCAGCAGAGAAAAAAGTTAAATTACATTTTCAAAATGTAGACAGTAACCAGAGTCAAAGTAGGACAGAGTAAAATGTCAATCTGCAGCAATCCCCATTCTAAGAAAAAAAAAAAGCAAAAGCACATTTTTCAAATGCAGGCAGTCTCTGAAGTAAGACAGAACATAATGCAACTACAGCTACCCTGACCAATGAGTAAAAAACAAAACACAATTTTATTTTTAACGCAGGTAGTCATTAGAGCCAGTCAAAAGAGAAAACTACTTCAGCTGACCTAAGTAAAAAACAAACATCACATTTTTAAAATGCAGCAGTCACCGGTTAGAGTATGATAAAACTGCAGCTACTCCCTTCCCGATTAAAAAATAACAACAATTGCATGTTTGTAATGCAGACAGTCGCCAGAACTAATCAGAATAGAATGAGCAGAAAGCAAGAATAACATTTTTGTAATATAGATGGTGACTGCCTGTGCTATAAAAATGTGATTCCCAAACAAAAGTAGAGGAGTTTCCAACCCTAATTCCCCACCAACTAACCCCCTTCCCCCATGCAGCAAAAGGGGGAAAAATATGGTTTTGGTTGTCCTGGGTTTTGGCAAATCAGGGAAGCGCTCTTCCTTCAGGATCTCAGGCCTAACACTCACCCCAGTCTTATATTACCTTCAAACATACAGAACTGACTCTTGCCACATGCTACCAATAAACTGTGGTCCCTGCCTAAAGAAAACAGATTACACCTTATGTTATTGGATCATGCAAGGGGTGAGGGCTGAGAGTCCCAAACTACAGCCCACCCTGATTCACCAAAATTCTGGACAGCTGAAACTATAAAGGTTTTCCTTTTGCTGCTTGGTGGTGGTGGTTGGTGGGGGGGTGGTACGGTTGGAAACCCTAACACCACATATCCCTACTGTTGTCACTTTAAGCTGAACCCTAACTATTGCATTAACACTTTGTTTTCAAAGAATACTGAATATAAGGTACTGTAAGGTGTTTGCACATTGGCCACAATCTGCAAGTACAATACAACTACAGCTACCCCCTCTCTGAGAAAAAACCAAAATGACATTTTTGCAATGCACACAGTCTCCAGAGCCTGTCAGAATGCAGTGCAAGTAAAGCTGCCCCCTTCTGAGTAGAAAGCAAGAACCGCATATTTGTAATACAGATGGTCACCAGAGTCAGTCACATTGCAATACAAATGCATTCTGACTGGCTCTGGTGACTGTTATAAAAACATGACTCCCCTAAGTGAAAAAAATGAAATCACATTTTTGCAATGCAGACAATCACCAGAGCCAGTCAGAATACAATGTAACTGAAGCCACCCCCACCTTGGAGTAAAAGGCAGGAATTATACATTTGTAATACAGTTGGTCACCAGAGCCAGTCACTATACCATGCAAATGTATTCTGACTGGATCTGGTGACTGTGTTATAAAAATGTGATTCCCAACATAAGTAAGGAAAAGCAGTATTAGGTTTTCCAACCCTAACTCCCCACTCACTAGCCCCCAGCAGCAAAAGAAAACAACATTACAATTTCAGCTTGTCCTAGTCTTGGTGAATTAGGGGAGGGCTCTTCCTTGGGTAACACCCCATTCTGATATTGTCTTCAAACATGCAGAACAGTGTCTCCTCATATGCTATCAACAAACTGCAGGCACTACCTAAAGAAAACAGATCCCACCTGATGTTATTTGATCATGCAATGAGGCGAGGGTTGATTTCCCCAAAGAAGAGTTCATCCCTGATTCACCAAGATTCAGAACAGCAGAAACTGTAATCTTTTTTCCCGTTTGCTGCTTGGGGGTGGGGAGTTAGGGTGGAAACCTTAACACCACATTTTCCTACTTTTGTCACTTTAAGTTGAACCCTAACTGGTACATTAACAGTTTTTTTTTGCAAAGAATCTTGAATGTGCACTGTTGGCAGATGTCTGCAGATTGTCCATAGTCTGCAAGAGGCTCTGCCGGGGAGACACAAAAACAAGTAGGGTAAAACACCGTACTGTGTATACTGACACTATTTTCAAACTGCAGAACTTAAGTGTGGGTAGCTACAAGCAGAAGGAAAGCAAGAGGCACACTATTAGGGCAAGGTAATAAATTCATGTTATGGAGGTTGAAGAAGAGAAAGAGGTAGTAAGACATAAAAAGGAGGCAGAAGAGGGAAACAGGGAATTGTTTAACCAGGATGGACACGCCAAGCTAAAGCTCTTTTCCAGGTGTGATCTGAGAGCACATGGAAGTTAAGTGACTTTCTCAGGGTCACACAGTATGCACATGGGCACTTTGGGATTCTATCACAGGTCTCCAGGTTTGCAGCTCAGAGCCCTAAACCTCTGCTCTATACTGCCTCAAGTAGAGGATGAGGGAAGAGCAGCTAATGAGAATATTGGTAGATGAGAATAAAGGAAACACCATGACTAGAATAAGGTAATAAATCCATTTCAGATATTCTAAGAAAGGGAAAGTAGTTAATAAGCATAGATGGAAGGCAGAAGCAGACAAGGTTGCTTCAATAGAAAAAAGGGTTAAGCAGGCAATGCCACAGGAGTGGTACAGGGTAACAGATATGGGGCCACAGTGTTTGGGGACAACCTCTGGAAACTGTGGTGCTGTGCCATTTGCACTTACCTCTCTGAGCTAAAGGCAGAGGTCACTGGACTCCAAGACAAGCTGGCAAGGATGCAGAGAATTAGTTGCCCCACCCAGGGGGCCGCTAAGGATCCTACCATTATATCAAAGGATGCCTAGACAAAGGCATAATAGCTGGATCTTTGTGGGCCCTGGTAGGGTGGGGGGGGGGTTACACAGTCCTCAGCCTGTGCCAGTACAAAATTCCTTTACCATATTGATGAGACAGGACAGCTTTGAAGAGGCACCTAAAGTAGTGGCTAGGGAGGATGGGGTGCTCAAAAGGGGAGGCCCCAAGGTGGGAGGAAGAGGCCCACAGCTGAGGAGGAAGCAGCTGCCAGTATGGGACCCTATCATTAGGGAGATAGACTTGGTCGAGAGAGCTGGAGAGTAGAGATCGATACGTTGCCTCCTGACACTTCAGCTTGGTGGGTTAGTGAGTTGGTTCAGTGGATTGCTAGGCCAACAGGTCAAAAGCAGCAGCTAGTTGTCATTAGAAAAGCAGCATAAAAGACAAGAAATCCAAATCAAATGCCCTGAGGCAAGGGTTACTCTACAAGGGCATTCAACACATAGGCAAATTTCAAAGAGAAACACTACTGCACATGCCCCAATCATGCAAAGCATTATGGGAAGCATTTGCATATGTCTTTTGTATTGCTCCTCTCCTATGGCATAACCCAGACAAGTAAGGCCCTTCTATTTCTGGCTTGCTTCCTCCCTTTGGGTTGAGACACAGATATGGCACACTGATATGTCCTAATAAGGATGAAACGTGTCTGGTGTCTGCTGTTTTGCTGGTTGCACTGTGAGGCCTTTCGGCACCATGCAATTTTAATTAAAGTTGAGCCAGTCTAGATTTTTTTTGTGGATATTTGCATAATGCTTCACATGAAGTTTTGTATTACTGGGGTACGTGCACTTGTGCTTCACCAGATGTCATTGTCCACCGGGGGACAGCTGACATGGCAAAGGATGGGTAGGAGCAGTACAGGGTAATTTCAGGCAGCTGGATAAGGGTCTTAAGCAGGTAGTGTGTACAGTGATGTTAGCTGAGGTGTTACCTGAATATAGCGGAGAGAAGAATAGGGCACTCAGCACTAGGACTTTCAACAACTGGCTAAAGGGATAGTACAGGGAAGAAGACTTGAGCTACATTGAAAACTGGGACTAGCCTGGGTGGTCATGAACCTCTACAAGGGTGAAAGTCTGCAGCATAGAAATATTGATTTTGTTAATTGAAAAGGACAGGCCCATCGAGTCTGCCCCTTTTCCCTGCCTGTTGTGACACCACTGACTACATGTGGGCACAGGTGTCCTGCCCTCCCTATTCCTTTACTTAATATGTCCCTGTGCCAATCCCATGCAGTAACTAGGTCAAAACCACATGGACTGAAAGAGTGAAAATCGAACTTTGAATGGGAATTCTACCAGAATTTCTGTAACAAGTTCTGAAGTTCAATACTGAATTCATTTTCAGAGGATCTTCCCTAACAAATGATGTAGAAAATATCTGAACAATTCATCATCATGGAGTTTTTATTCATTAATTTATGTGTAAATCAGAAGACTGAGAGTACGCTTTCCAGGCACAACCTTGGATTCCACATGGAGTTTTTATTCATTAATTTATGTGTAAATCAGAAGACTGAGAGTACGCTTTCCACGCATAACCTTGGATTCCACATGGAGTTTTTATTCATTAATTTATGTGTAAATCAGAAGACCGAGAGTACGCTTTCCAGGCAAAACCTTGGATTCCACATGGAGTTTTTATTCATTAATTTATGTGTAAATCAGAAGACCGAGAGTTCGCTTTCCAGGCACAACCTTGGATTCCACATAAACTAACTATTACAACTCCAAGGGGGATGGATTTTTGAACAGTTTTAACAGAATTCTTAACACTCACCTCTGAGGTCGGGAGCTCAGAGGATTGTGAGTTCAGTTCCCACATCTGGCACTTGGGTTTAATATCCCGATACTGAAACTGTACTGCAGCATTGGGGGAGAGGCTACACTTCTGAGGTGACATTAAACCGAGGTCCCATCTGCCTGAATTGGTGTTAGTGCAGGTGGATGTTAAAGATCCCATGGCACTTATTGAAAATAGTTGGGGAATTTCTTATTCAAGACTCAGAACAAAATATACAACATGTAGAATAGTGTATGGACAATCCTACACAACAAGGCTGTGTTACCATTGAGGGGTTGAGATGACATCACAGGCGCTCTCGAGGTCCCGATGTCATCTCAACCCCACGATGGAAACACAGCCTTGTCTGTGTAGGATTGTCCATATACTAGTTTATATAGTATATGGTTCCAAAGTGCAAGAGACAAGAGGCTTTCTGTTTTTTTCTCCTTACCGGCTCACTCGTCCACTCACCGGCTCGCTGCTCGCGCTAACGTCAACTTCTCCCTGATCCTACTTCTCGGTGCTCCCGTTCACTGAGTCGCTCTGTCCTTCATTTCTTTTTGGGGTTTTGGGGGTGAGGTTTTAAAAACGAAATAAAAAAAATAACTTTTGGGGCATGGAGCGGTATGGGGCTCTTTCCGTCAACTGTCTCGGGGTCGGAGGTTCTCGCTAAGCATTGCCGCCATTTTTTTGCCTGTTTTCTTGACGGAGCATTTGTGTTTCATTGACAGGAATGTTGTTGTACTATCGATGTGATGTCAGATCGATAGTACAACTTTTCTGACCTTTGAACTGTCCTACAACAACATTTGAGAAGCCACTGATTTCCATCTAGAATAAGCCCTAACTATATACTATAGTGTATTATTTCATGCAAAAACATAAAGAAAGAAAATCAAAACACTGACTTTAAACCAAAATAATTCATAGTGATATAATCCTCCTTGCACACAACGTACAGTAAAAATCTCCTGCATAATTAATATTCCTTAAAAGAACACAAAAAGGGTTGAATAAGTGCAAACAACTCCATTCTCTCCACCTTATACTGAGAGGCATAGATAATTATAAACCTGCTAGGTTGACCATACCATAACCTACTGATCACTAGAGCTCTCCCAGGCTGAAGGTCCACTATTTTGGACATTTTCAGTCCCACACCTGAAAACAGCACCCCACCCACCTACTTTATCCAATCTGAAGGACCATATGAGGGCCCCCAGATCCATTCCCATTTAGCCTGGGCAACAGCTTGTGTTGTGTTAAGCCATGCCTCCTGAAGAAAAATAACTCCACAAGCTAAGTTCCTTAGTTCTAACCATAAGGACCCCTCCCCCCCTTTTACCCCATTCAAAATACTGCACACATTTAAGAATGCCATAGAAAACAATACCATTTTAAATGTTTTGTAAAGAAAAATGAATGTGTCCTTTCCAGGACCACTAGAAAAATCCTGACATTTATTTAAATTTTCTTCTTTTCTTCTTTTTCTTCTTCACCTGCTCATCCAGCTTATCTGACTCATGAGGGAGTTGTTTTTCCCCTTGTACTCCTAATGACACATCCAACTCCTCACAATAGTAGGGTAATGTCCCAGGTGTCCTGGCCAAATTTCCCCATTCACTGGAAATACCACACACAGCTTAATCTGGTTCAATCTCACTTGGTATTCATCTATGTGGGAGGTAATTGTGGGGGGGGGGGCAGCTGCAAAGTGGGGTGCTAGCTGCACACTCAAGCAACTTGAGAGAACATATGGCCTGTATCTGCTAGCAAGTAGTAAGTAAGTAGAATCTTTTAGGGAAACTCCTCCTGAAAGGAATTTTGTACTTAACTTTAGAACGTGTTACAGAAATTCCAGTAAAACCACCATCCAAAGCTTCATATTCACTCTTTCAGTCTAGTTGGTTTTGACCGGATACCTCCCCCGCATGCTTGAAACTCCCCACAGTCTCTGCCCTCACTACCTGCTCTGGCAAGCTGTTCCAGTCATCCACCACCCTTTCTATGAAGATGACATTTCCTCACATCCCTCCTAAACTTTCCCATATAACTTCACAGCATGCCCCTACATTCTGGTGTTTTCCTTTCTCTGAAACAGATCCTCCACTAGCATCTTGTTCACAACTGTGAGATACTTGTTGGTTTCAATCATGTCTCTTCAGTCTGTCCTCTCCTCCAGGGACTACATATTTTATTCCTGCAGCCTTTCCTCATATAGCTTCTCATGCAAACTTCATACCATTTTGGTTGCCATCTCTGCACCACCTTCACCCTGTTAATTTCTTTGCATAGGTGTGGTCTCCAGAAGTGACCTAGGTAGCTCAATTTCCTTATCAATTTCCTGTGCAGCACAATTTCAGAGACCTTGCTAAAGTCCAGTTAAGCCAAGTCAACTGCCTTCCTCGGATGAATTTCCATGGTTGCCAAGTCAAAGAAATCCACCAGATTCATCTGGCATAACCCTCTGACCCCATGAATCTACACAGCCAGCCCATTGTATTCATGACACTCCACCTTTTCATTCACAAGATTTCCATTAATTTCCCCACCACTGAGGTAAGACTGACCAGCCTATAGTTGCCTGCTCCTCACAGCTGCTGCTTTTATGTAGAGGGGCCAAAGCTGCTGTCCTCCAGTTTCCAAAACTGTGCATGTTTGTAGATAGCTGCTGAATAAGACCATTAATAGGGCATCTAGCACCTCCCCAAGTTCCTTTAGTGCTCTTGGGTGTACCTTGTATGATCCCATAGCTTTGTTAACTTTCAGAGCTGCAAGTTCCTTCACAACTCTTTCCTCTGAAAACGAACTCATCCACTCACCTTTTGTTCCTGCTGTTCCCTGGTGGTCCTTCCCCACTGTGAAGACACAGCAGAAGAACCTCTTCAGGATCTTTGATTTTCCTTGGTTCTCTTCTGTGCAGTCCTCACCCCCACCCCTTCTTCTATCCTCCTTATCCTCGATGTCCCTCCCTTAATCCTCCTTTTCTCACTTATATACCTGAAGAAAATCTTGCCCCCGTTGCTACCCCCTTGGCTACCCTTTCTTCTCTCTCTAGTTTTGCTCCCCTCACTACCTTTCCCAATTCCCTCTATCTGTTTATTTATTTGAATCTTGGATTACAATACCTTTGAGCCAGAGGTTAATTTACAAAGGTTCCACATCAGTAGGGTTGATACAAGAGCAAGTGAAAAAACAATTTGGGAAATGCATTCAATATAGATGATAGGTGCACTTGCGGCAGATTAGGGTGAGAAAAACAATCCAAACAGAACATAACAGTAAGGTAAACAAATATTGAAGAACGTAAGGATTAAGCAAGGACAGTAAGTGTAATTAAAGCAGATATGATGCAGTCATGACAAGTCATTCCGAGAATATCAGCAGTGAGGACAAGTCAAGATAACAGACTATTCAGGGTGGGAGTTCACTTGAACAGCTCTGGAAAGTAGCAGCCTGAGGTAGGCTTTGCTGGGAGGTGGGGTGGGGAGGAGAGTGTAGGAAGGAAGGGAGATGAGGGGGGTGCTGAGAGGGAAACAGTAACATCACTGTATAGGTGGGGAGGTAGAGGAGATAGTGTCATTATCAGTAATTGGATGTGGCAAAGTAAATAGTGGGAGGGATTGTGGTAAGAATGCAGGAGTGGGAGTAGGGAAAAAGGGGGGATGGGAAGGAAGGGGGTTAGTAGGTGAGTGGAGGGGTGTAAGGGGGTGACAGGAGGGAGAATGGAGTAGAGGAGGGGGAAAGAGGAGATGGGTTGTAACTGAGAGAAAAGGAACTGAGCAGAAAATGGTGGTTAATGGGGAGGAGGGAGAATGGGGTGGTGGTGTAAAACAGGGTGAGTAATTAGTCTAGAGGTGGCAGTTACAGCAACTGAGTGTTGAGAGGTGCTGCCCCGGGAGGGCGGGTGGAGATGCATTCACTAAAAATACTATCGACAGCTTAATCTGGTTCGAGGCCAGTTGGCATTTATCTGTATCCCCCTCACCCTGGGTAGTGCCTGAAAATAGAATTTGTCTAGTGCACTTACCCGGTCAACAAAAATAAAAAAATAAAAATTAAAGGGCCTAACCCTGATTCCTCCCTGATATTCGAGGGGAGGTTAGTTAGCCAGTAGGGAGCCTGCTAGGAGAAGGATCACTGGGCCTGGGTGATACGACAAAAAAGGAGCATGGTATGCCTGCTCTGACATGTTCAGAATTAGGTGGGGGTTAGTCATAGAGATTAGGTACTTTTGAGCACCAAGGGGGAATGACCTAGACTAATTTTTCTCACCAATACGCAGGTCTGGTACTCAATTTTGCCCTTATGTTTTTGCCAGCTGGTCTGAGCATACAGATCACATGTATGTGTTAATCTATGCAATCCAGTAATCAACCATCATGCCTTGATAAGTGCTGTGCAGATTCTTTTAAGTGTGGTGCCCGTTGCTGCATTGTATAATACTAGGCCACAGTCTATAATAGAATCAAACAGGTTATAGCAGCCCAGAATGCATGAGGGGTCAGACAGTTCCTGCGCCTGTATAGTAGGCCTATCCTGGATTTGACTTTCCTTGTGACAAGGTCAGCAAAGGTTCCTTGTACTAACATGCTGTCCAGAGTAATCCCAAAATATTTGACATTTAATAGGGGACCAGTCAGTTTGTTTTACTTGATACAACTCCCTGTCTCAATCCCTCTGTGTTTCCTTATACCTCCTGAATTCCTCCCTTTTTCCTTCACCACCACAGCTACGTCACTAGGGAACCTCAACAGTCACTTTTTCCTTCAGCCTTTACTCACTTCTTTCATGCAGAGGCTGGTTGCCTGAATTATGCCCTCCCTTGTTTTTGCCTCGTGGTACCCTCCCCCCCCCCAAGCAATCCAACCCTATGAGGCACTTTCTGATGTAGACTGTCATTTATTTAAAACCTGATCTCCTAAAGTTCAAGAACTTCATCGTTATTTGGTTTGCCTCTTTTCCTGACAACGTTAAACCACATTGTACAGTGAGCACTGGTACCTAGGGGACTGCCCATGGTGACATCTGCAATGCCATTCTGTTTGTAAGCATCATGTCCAGCACTGTCCTGTCCCAAGTGGGCTAATCAAATATCTCCCTGAAAAAGCGCCTTGCGGGGAGTCAAGGATGGCCCAGTTCCTTGCTGAAGCTGCAGCTGGAAGGTTCCAATACACATCTGGCACACTTACATCACAAACTAGCAACATCTTCCCTCTACTTGCCATCATGATGATGGCTTTGCCAAGTGATGTATCCAACTCCGCTCCCTGGGCTGGAGGTCAGTATGCCACCCCCTGAATGGTCTGTGGCTCCAGTGTCCATCTACAGGATGACCCACAGCACTTCCAGTCATTCCTATCCCTCTGGATGCCCCTGCATGTCCGTAGTCTTGTTTATCTCCCTTACATATAGCACAACCTCTCATCCCCACCTCCCTTCCCTGTCTCTCCTGAATAAAGAATATCCCGCTATGGCCAAGTCCCATTCATGGCTGGTTGTGTACCATGACTCTGTTATGGTCACAAGATCCTGGCTAGCCTATACCATGGCTTCTAGGTCTGGAATTGTATTTCCCAGACTCCTTGCATTGGTGCACGTGACTCTCCGTACATTTCTCCCTCCCTGCTTATTTCCCTGTTCCCCCCAACTTGTGTTGCTTTCCCTGATCCACCTCTTCACTTGTTGCTGTCTCTGTTACCAGTCTCCTTTACTACTTTCTTGCTTCCCTGATTTATGTCAACTTTATCCTCACCTCTGTCTTCTTGTATTCCTGCCATGGAGTTTACTCTCACATGACAGCATCAGTACTCAATCAGAGAGGATGTAATCACACCAAGAAATACTCCCCTGGCTATGTAGCACTGTTTCAAAAAGGATTCTAATTACTACCTGAAAATACCCCCGAGCTCTGCAGTGTTACTGTATTTGACTTAATGCCTGCCATCCACTACCCAGTCTATGGTAGCCGCACAGGATCTTGCTAGGACATCCCATAGCTACAGCACAATCTGTTCGATTTTCCTTAGTAGCATATGATTTAATGACCCTTCACCTAATTCTCAATCAACAGTACACTTCATCTACATTTGCTAAGTCAGTTTAAGCGAGCTCTGTAGTGTTAGTGGTAAATGAAGTAATGACCCCACCTACTACTCTATCTGCTGTACATTAGATATAAACTTCTAAGCCAGCTTAAAGTCACAATTGAATTTGATCAACTGCAAGTAGTTTGACTTATTATCATGCTAATGCTATTGACAATTGTACTGGTGTCTTATCCCTACCTGACTCTATACACAGAGAGCCCATGACACATCTACCAACCCTCTCCCCACCATGCACTTCCAAACTCCTTTTTTATCTCTAACCCACCACCCTTCTGGGATGTGTCTTCTAGCTCTCTTGCATCAACCCTCACATCATTATAAAAATTAACCTTCCGGGCCATTTTGCTCACTATGCAACTGTCCCATTTTGTTTATACCCTGTTTATAAGCACACCACCCGACTACTGGTACACAACACTATTCCCCATAATAAAGAGCTTATATTCATAAGGCTTAGTTTAAAGAAACTTATAACATTACTGCTTCTATGCTCAGGGAATATCGATGTAAACCCAGTCCCTATCTTGCCCCTTTGCTTCTCCATTTGAATTTGCTTCAACATCCGGCCTAGAAATGATGTTGATTAATGTTTGCACACTTCAGAAAAAAACTTGATACGGTAAAAACATGGGTTTCACATATAAATCCAGACAACTTCTAATCACTGAAACATGGCTAAAGGAAGTAATCAGAGATCAACAGATAGCACTACCATCCTTCAACACCTTTGTATTGCACAGACCTACAATATGTATGCGTGTGTGTGGGAGGGTAGTTATACAGGTTAATTAAGCAATAAGGCATGACAAGGTGTGTGTTTTCATGTAATAATGTCACTCCTGGGGTGGGTTGATGCACGAAGTAAAGTCGAGTGCTTCCACCACCCCAGGTGTGACGTTATTACACAATAACACACACCTTGGAGTGCCTTATTCCAATTATACAATGGCTCAATGTTATACAAAATAAAAAATATTTTAGAAATGTTTTAGTAGATTTTTAGTGTGGCAATATATCTTTGCTTCTGAAAAATATAAGTGGTCATTATCTGACGAATCCACACAGTGTTGTTATTGTGTAATAACATCACTGTCTCAGACACACACTGACCAACCAGAGTTCAGGAAATGTTCTTGTCATTGCATAATATTAATTATACAATGGCAACTAAAATACCCTGCTCTCATTGGTCAGCTGGCACTATCACCCTGTTGTAAAATTCAGCATCACCAACAGGAACAAGTGCCAACCAGCCGTCTTTCTAAAATCAATCCAACACCAAATGGCAGGGGTGAGAAACTGCGATATTGAATGCCCGCCAAACAGCACATAATGTTTTTTTTTTTATCTCATGGCTGCTCCACACTTACCCGCTTGCCGCTGCCACCCAGCCCAATACATTTCAGTCAATTCAAACATGCAGCCGTTGCCGCTCAGAACCCCGGAGAACTTTTTTACCCCGACCCAACCAGCTCAACTCAAACATGCAGCCGCTGTTATTCTGAACCCTCAAAAACACCGCATACTTTCGTTACTGCATCCGAGCAGCAGACAACAGCTAGGGGACAATTTTTCACCACACCACAAATGTAATTTTCATTGTACCTGCGTCTCCTTTGTATGTCTCTCATCACTACTTTCACGATCTCTCACTCCACTCCTACTCGAGCCATTCTCCCGGTCTGTCACTCCTCTCCCGCTTCATTCGTGGTCTGTTCTCTACCTGAACTCCTACTGCGCTTTCCGAATACTTTAACTTTAAATTTAAAAAAGCGTAAAAGAGTGAAACAAATTTCTCTAGACCTCTACAGTTACTGTTTCCTTCCTGAACAGTTGAACCCGGAAGCACACAGTCTCAAGTGTCACCTGTTACTGCTTTCAGCACTAATGGTTACTTAAATCTCCCATGCTGTCTCTGTAAAAAAAATAATAATTAGCCCACAACTGTAGTCCTCTTTTAATGCCAAAAAACAAACTCACCCAAACAAAACAGCACTTCTCTATATAGTTGCATTAGGATTAATAGGAACTATTTTTGTGGTGGAATGACAAATGTTATAAAAATTATTATAAGTGGAAACAACTCTATTTCTCTTTTTCATTTTGTTACAAAAATCAAGGGAACATTGTATAATTGCAATAACCCACTCAGGGTGTTGGTGATGCTGGTTTTACCACATACAGTTTACTCAGGCCTGCGGCCTCGTGACCAAACCCGCCCAGGCGTGGTCGCTCATCATAATTCAATATGGTTATTGCTTAAATATCTTGCTACTAAACTCCTTGCAGTTACCAAACCTAGGGATTTTGAATGTTTTGCCGTAAGACTTTAACTGTCCTTGTCTGAAGCACTCTGTTACCGACTGCTATAGACCATTGTCAGGGGGTGCAGAATGGGAGAGCTTGCCCCAGGTTTAATGTGGGGAATAGCTCCTCCCACAACCTCTACATAAGCTCTCTGTTGACACACTTCCCTTGCTTAGGGAGTGTTTTTCCTCCCCTCGGCTCCTGCTTGGCTTGTGCGGCTGTGCCTGCCTCTCTGCTGCCTGGTCCATCCTGTCTCCCTTCTCCCCTTCCCTCCTGGGTCCTCTGCTCTGTATTTGTGTCCCTCCAGCTCCTTTTTTGTTTTCTGTTCCCCTGCTCTCTGGTTCTCTTTTGGGTCTCATCTCCCCCTGCAGTTCGGCGTTGTTCTCGCCTATTCCTGGTTCTGTTATCTCTCTCTCACTCCCTCCTCTGGCTCCCTCCTTTCCTGCCAGTTACACGTTTCTTACTTGTCTGCCTCTCAGAGCCTAGGCCTACTGGGACAACAGTGCGCACACTCTACGGCTTCCACTCAGGGACCCGTACCTCCATCTCGTATACATGTACAGCCCAACTGCTGGTTTACCACAGCGCCCGTGCATTTACCCCAGTATGCCTGCTGTGCTGCATCTGCTCACTGCTCGCTGCCTGCATTTCATCTCTGCTGCCTTCTCCGCTTCTGTCACTCAGGTCTCAGCCATGAACTTGGTCTCCCATTCCACAAGTAGACCGACTCACATTGTTACACCCAGCTGACCACCTCAGCTTCTCACTACACTCCTTCCAGTGGCTCCCCACTTCCATTTTCAGCTCCTTCTCGTCTATGCTCCACCACTGTCTCCTTTCCAGCTCATCCTTTCCTCCCAGTGGTTGGCATTCCAGTTCCCTGCCTCCATTCAGGTACTCACTTTTACATATGACATACTACACTCTTTTTCTTTCCACTTCCTCATTACAGCCAACAACTCAGCCATGATTACTACTCAGTGAGATACTGTCAGTCCATATATTAAAGGTATCTGGGAGCTACATATCCACCGACTAGTAAATTATTCGCTGCTCACCAATATTTCTTTATATATAGCTATTGTCCTACACTTCTGTCTTAGCCAACCCATGTTTTCCTTCCTCCACCACCTCTACAGCCCGTTGCCTCTACTATATATATTAATTGAGCTGGGACTGTCTGAACTACTTGTTTTAATAATTCAGCAATGGGTGTCCAACTACTCCACCTACCACTACTGATTCTGACTTGGAGGAGAAGCCTTGTATTAGTGTGGTTCTTACCTTACAGTTCGCTTTTCATTCACACCCAGCTTTCTCTCTCTTTTTTTTTACTTTCTGTTTTTCCTCCCTCCTCTTGGTGCCCACTCCTTCCATACTACTCCTCCCCACCTCACACCACCTTCCTGGGATCTGCCCTTAGAGTGCCTCCTTCCCTTTACCTCCTGCACAGTGGGGTCTGTCCCTCTTCGGTGGTCTCTTGGATGGATCCGGAGCGGATTTCATCTAGGGCAGCCGGGAGGTGTCTTTTTCCTGTTTTTCTCCCTTCCCCCCAATCCCCTGCCCCCCCCGGGGCGTCCAGCGCTAGGGCGTGCGTCCCGAGGCGTGCTGGCGCGCCGCCAGACCTCTCATCGCCGCTGGCGTCCCCTCCCGACTCCGACGAACGGAGCCGCCTAAACCCCTTCAGCTGTCGGTGCTCCCACCGGCTGCGAGGGGATGCAGAACGCAGATGCGTTCTTGGTTCCCACCCCTGAGAGAGGACAGCATCCATTGGGATGCTCAATCCTCTCTCCCCCTGCTGACCTCTGACCGCCCGAGATCGTTCCCGAACCCGGGTTGCTGGCGTAGCGCGAGGTGTGGCGTCCAGCGCCTCAACCCTCAGCACCACCGGGCCGACTACTCAGCTTTCTCTTTTTGACCTGCACGGGGCATGCTACCTAGGAATGTCTCAATACTTTCTCATATATTTTACCCCTTCCTTCCTCCATGCTACTTCCTCCACTTTACTGGTTGCCCTCCATCCTACCCATGGTCTGCATATGTTCCCCATTTTATGTCCATGCTTTACTATATCACGCCCATGTCCTTCCATATTCTCCTTACAGTCCTACTCCCAGACTGTTATCTATTGATGCTCATTTCTTCTATTTTCCTTTCAGCAGTTTAGTGCTTGGTTCAGCCCATACCAGCAGTTTCTTCCAGTCTCAGTCACTAACTCTGAGGTGCTGAGAGAAGCTAGGCTTCCCCTGTTTACCAGGGATGGGAGTCTGTTTCAACTATTATATCCTGCTTCTTCCAGCCTGACATCCTCTGTCCCCAACTGTGCTAAACAGCATCGAGTGTAGGTTCGCATGTCCCGACGACCGGGGATGGGAGTCATGTCTACCATCTACGGACTGTTATCATACCTTCTGTACCACATACCAGTTGCTGCGTCCCTTCAGGAACGGAACTTTATCCTACTTACCACTTTGATGTTCTCCGCCCTTAACTCTGCCGATAACATCAAGTGAAAGTTAGCCCGCCCTGACTACCAGGGATGGGAGCTATGTCTCCATTCTCCAGATTTATACCTTACTTATTCTACCTTATGCTAGTTGCTGCTTCCCTTCAGGAACAGAACTCCCATGCTCTGCAAACCATAATCATGCTACTCATGCTGCTTCAGGTCACTACTGTTCACCTCTGCCATTTGATGACTGACTGAATTTACAATAGTCTGCTTCAATTACTATGTTCTCGGCCTGATACACAGCTACTGCTCAGAATCAGGACCTCATTGATTGATTTGTCTCCATCCTGCCAGTTTCCTAATTCCCATCCATCGCTGGACACTTCTGATTTGAAGGATTCCACTTGCCGTCATGTTCTCCCATGGACCTTCATTCTTTAGCCCATTTGGCCTCCTTCCCTCCTTATCTGGACCTTACTGGCTTGCCCAATCCCCTCTCACTCCTGCTCGATTGCCTCATGGACTTCCTTGCGACAGGTCCCCCATCCAGCTGCTGTGTTAACTTGTTTTCCTTGCAGATTTGGAACCTCGTCCTTCATCACTTCATCACTTTCCATCTTCTCTCTGGTTGCTTCTGGCCTTCATCAGACATGGGACTTCCATTCCTCATAGGAATCGGCTTGGCTTCTTGTCCTTCCGTGGATCATCACACGATGCCTTGCTTCACCTTTCCTGCACTTCTCTGCTGTTCACCTTGGAACTGCAGTCTTCCTGCTCCTTCCTGCTCTGGCTGTCATCTGGCTCACCTAGCCCATAGCTTCTTCTGCTCATTCATTCAGTTACTCAGGATCCACTCCATCCTTCATCCACATTTGACTGGCTGCCTTCTCCCCTTTGCCTAGCTGGCTCGGGGCCTCATACTGTTTGCTGCTGCTCTTTTATGGGCCTCATACCTCATTTCTGACCAGTACTCTTACCAAGCCATCTGCTTCCATATGATCCATCCCCTACTTCTACTTCAGCCCTTCTAACAGTATCTTCCACTACTCATTCAGGCATTCTTTCATTACGCTGGAGTAATACTTCTGCCAGCAAAATATTCCTTGGCTTACATGCCCCACAGACTCTTACATTATTATTAAAGTCTCACACTGCTCATTCAGTTCTTCACAATCATTCATGGAATCCCAGTCGCCTGGACATTAGGAAAATCTCGTCAGTCTCTATTGAATATACCCTCTGATTCCTGTCCATCCAATCACCATCATTCCTCAGATGCCTATTCTCATTGGCCATCCTCATACATGGAAAGGACTTAAATCCTTCTGTCCTATTCAGACTTGATAATCAGCATCACCTCTACAGATACCAGGAATTACAAGATAACTCATGCAACTATGAACTTCATCCGTTTCACCTTATGCCGCCTCTTAGTTCAGCAATGACATTGATGACCATGTTACTCGACTTCTACTTCCCAACAGTCATTGCTAGTTCTAGGAATTGCATAGATATCATCCAGAGTACTCATCGTGGGATCTCCATCACCTAGTTGATTCCCGATTCCACGCCATCCTCACCTTCGATTTCATTCCTGGACATTGTTATTCGTTATACTATTATCCGCAGCTGTTAACCTAGTATTTTCTGCCAGGTTAATCATTCTTCCAGCAGCCCATTCAGCCTCTTCTTCTCAAAGTACCTTCACTAATCTCTACAGTAAAGACCATTACCAAGAACTGGCTCTCCTGAATTCTATCTGGAAATCCATAACAACCAAGTCAAATTCACCAACTCAGCCTTGCATCCCAATCAGCATTTATCTGCTGTTGCACTAAATCCCATGGCATCCTGCATTTATAGAATTCACTACCATCCAGCCTACAGAATCTTCCTCTCAACTGCCTTAAGCTTTTCTCATGTGCTTCAGCATCAGAATTACCCATAAACTTAACTACCTATGCCACCATGGTGCATCTCCTAAATGGTCACAACACAAGAATACCCACATGTACGTCAGACAGTGTACCAGCAAAGCATTAAGTATAAAGTCCTGAACATCATGACCAAAGAAGCCATCACTTATTCTGCATTTCCAATCATTCCTCATATACACTAGAGTACTATCTAGATGGCTCTGCAAATTATCTTCTGGGCTTTACTAATCACTTACGGCATTATTCTTATCAGGCACTCAAACTCCTCTACTCATTTCTTCTGGGATACTTACTAATTGACTTTCACTTATTAATCAATTCTTTACCTTCAGACTACCTTGAGTATCGAACCTTACACGAACTGGACAAGTCACTCATAACTTTACTAATCATAAGTATTAGTGTTCAGTTTGTTCTTATATTAATCTCATCTTATTCTCCCGCCTCATAACCTCTGTACAATTCCTTGGACATCCATCTTTGTTACTTTGGAAATTCACATTAGCCTTTCTTTAACTGGATCCACTTTAGACGTAGGACTTTACCATCCCTACGGAAAGATGTACCCTTCATCTTCAGGATTATCATTCAAGCCAGATCATCTTTGGATCGAGAATGAACCATCATCTCCATGGCACTCAAAAGACTCTTCTACAAATCATTCTCTATAGATGTTTCCTTAGCAACTCCTTGTTCAATACATAATTTCTAGCCTCCAGACCATACCCTTACATTCAAGCCTCTCATAAGTTGGATCATTCATGAATGACTTCTTCTACCAGTGCAGTTCATCACTCCCAGTTTAGTATCTTATCGATCCACTCATGATCCCTCTGCCTAGTACAATTCAGTTGGGCAAGTATCATTCACCGTCTTGGATACTTGGCCTTCTTTCCTCCTTCAGTTGGATTTAATTTATACTCAGGATTCCATCACTCATTCAGAATGGGTCTCCTCTTCAACCGCAGGATAATCATGCAATCGGCATCATCCATGGATCAAAGATGGATTATTGTCTCTCCAAACAGCTCACCACCTTGAATTAGTTATGGTTATTAGAACCTAGATCCTTCTCTATTCGTATGCCCAGAAGGACGGGCAGACCTCCGGCCATGGTTCCTTAGAGGTTTCCTCCACCTGGGGGGGGTCCCTCTCTTGGGTGCCAGGGGGTCATACTCTCTGTGAGTTGGAGAAGATTGCTTTCTGAGCCTTTTACTCCCTACAAATTATTACCTACCTACTACTATGCAAGGGTGGAAATAGAGCAAAGCCACAAAAAAGTACCACAAAGTTACACAATCATATATATCTCATCTCTCCTCATTGCTATTCTACAAACATTGAATGGGAGGGCTTACTTGAGGTTCAATGTGGGGAATAACTCCTCCCACAATCTCTAGATAAGCCCTGTATTGATACACCTCCCTTGCTTAGGGAGTGTTTTTTATCCACCACCATCCCCTCCTCCTACTTCTCTGGTGCTCCTCTCACCCTTGCTCCTCGGCCTTCAGTTCCCTACAAATTACTATCTACCAACTACTACACAAGGGTGGGAATTAAGCCACAAAAAGTACCACACAGTTACACAAGCATATATAGCTCATCTCTCCTCATTGCTATTCCACAAAGAATAAACTATTATCAACCCTCAGAAATATTATTGATGCTAACCCCACTGAGTCTATTATTCTTGATGACCTGAGCCTGGACTGGCTCACCCCCAATTCCATGTTACCGCATCAACAATGTTTTTGACATCCCCAACAACATTGGCAACAATGCAGACTGTCATGGGACCATCACAGTGACCTGCTGAGATTTGTCTGGTTAACTTTGTTTTATCATTAGCCAAAATGGAGAGCACCTTTTGCCTCATAATGGAGGAGAATTTCTGCAGGAGATAGCAGACTTCATCATCGACATGGTGTTGAGGTACCCCAGATGGATAGTTCTGGGGGACTTCAATGCCTGGGTCAGTGATGAACTGTAGCATTTTGGTCAAAATTTCCTCCAGCTGATGATGATGCTGGGCCTTACTCAGGAAGTTACCTCCCTGACCCATGTAGGGGGTCACTCATTGGATCTGATCTTCCTTTTGGGTATGGAGATAGCTGATCTGGGGGTGGAACCAGTCACCTGGTCTGACTCACAAAATAAGGTTCAGTTTCAGGACCCCCCCCCAATAGGTCTGCCCCTACGGAGATGGTTCAGTACCGTCCTTTAAAGGAAGTTAACCCTAGTGACCTATTGGTGGTGCTGGACCTATCGGGCTTGTCAGGTGAATGCATGTGTCCAGATGATCTCATATTAGCCTATAATAAAGCTGTAGGAGATGCTCTGGACAAGATTGCTCCTGTCCATGTTCGACCTCTCACCCTTCACCCAAGGAGCCCTTGGTTAGATGGCTCCTTGAAGGAGTTGAGGTGAGTTGTCTGAAGGATGGAGACAGCCTGGCAGAAGACTGGCCATGATGTTGACAAGCTTAGGTTGATGGCACACTATGACAGCTATCAATCAAAAATCACCAGTGAGAAGGTAAAATTCCTGTCCAGGGAGATTTATGCTGCATGAAATCAACCAGCTCAGCTTTTCCGGACTGTTGACAGATTGTGCAAACCAATCTGTCTCCAGCCAGAGAAACCTTTTCTCGGTTAAGATGCAAGGAGCTTGCTCGATTCTTCGCAGATAAGGTTGCCATCATCAGGTCTGGCATCGATCCAGCCTCTCCTACAAGGGATTGCAGTGATCAAAAAGAGGTGGCATGCACCCAGTCTATCTGGTCAGATTTCTACATGCTGGAATTCACGGACATTGTAAAGACCATCCAAACATTGTACCCAACCAGCTGTAGTTTGGATCTGGGCCCTACACCTCCCTTAGTGGGGTGTGTAGACGTTATCTGCCTGATCCTTACTGAAATTGTCTGGAAGTCCTTGGAGAATGGGGTCTTTCCTGACCCCCTCAAGGAGGCAGTCATTCGACCATGCCTTAAGAAATCCTCCTAGAATCCAGACTGTCTAGCTAACTATCGGCCTATCTCTAACCTACCATTTGTTGGTAAGGTTATTGAAAAGGTGGTTGTGTTGCAATTGGATGATCATCTTACAACTCACAATGTCTATGATTCTCTCCAGTCTGAAATTAGGAAGAAGCATAGCATGAAGACTGCTCTTGTCCAAGTATTGAATGACCTCCTAATGGCTAGAGATCGAAAGACACGTACCATTCTGATCCTTCTTGATCTCTCTGCTACATTTGACACTGCAGACCATGGTGTGCTGCTGGAGCACCTTCAGCTTTATTGTGAGCTGTCTGGTAAAGTGCTTAAATGGTTCCATTCGTTCCTCATGGGCAGGCCACAGTGAGATGCCACTGGAATTTATTTCTCTGGTGCTCACTCCCTGCTCTGTGGGGTGCCACAGGGCTCCATTTTGGCCCCCATGTTGTTTGCAGTGTACATGCTGCCATTGGGAGATATCATCGGGCGATACAGTCTGAGTTTTTACAGCTATGCAGATAGCAATCAGCTGTACATGTCCTTTCTGCCCAAACAAAATGATGCACTCCCCATGCTAAATAACTGCCTTACTGAGATTAGAACTTCGATGAGTTCCAGCTGGTTGAGACTTAATCCAGACAAGACTGAAGAGTTTGTAGTGGACCCAGGCCTTCTGCGGGCAGGTTTAAGGGCTGGACAACCATCAGGTTTATTGCTTGGTGGTATACAGCTCACTACCTCAGACTGGGTGCGTAACTTGGGTGTTATTTTTGATGATGATTTGACTCTAAAATCTCAGGTTTCAGCAGTTGTTAAATCATCTTTTTATCATCTCAGGAATATTGCCCAGGTGAAACTTCTGGTTCCTCTGGACAACCTTCCAACACTGGTCCATGCCTTTGTCACTATCCATCTTAATTACAGCATTTCCCTCTACTTAGGGCTACCAGGGGTCGATATCCGCTGGTTGCAGCTGGTGCAGAATATGGCAGCCAGACTTCTGACTGGGACCTCTAGGACCTCCTACCTTAATGTATGCCTTGTTCCTGCTGTTCATACCTCTTTGTATACACTCCAACATTTTACTTGCCTTGCAGTATGCCTTGTTACATTGTTCCCACTATCGATAATTCTTCCTATTCACCCCAACATTTTACCTGCCTTGCTGCATGCCTTGTTACATTGTTCCTGCTATCGATATCTCTTCCTATACATCCCAACATTTTACTTGCCTTGTTGTATGCCTTGTTACATTGTTCCTGCTATCGATAACTCTTCCAATGCACTCCAACATTTTACTTGCCTCGTTGTATGCCTTGTTACATTGTTCCTGCTATCGATACCTCTTCCTATACATCCCAACATTTTACTTGCCTTACTGTATGCCAGGTTACATTGTTCCTGCTATCGATACATTTTCCTATATACCCAAACGTTTACTTGCCTTACTGTATGCCTTCTTACATTAATCCTGCTATCGATACCTCTTCCTATTCACCCCAATATTTTACTTGCCTTGTTGTATGCCTTGTTACATTGTTCCTGCTATTGATAACTCTTCTTATACACCCCATTTTATTTGCCTTACTGTATGCCTTGTTACATTGTTCTTGCTATCAATATCTCTTCCTATATACCCCGACATTTTACTTGCCTTACTGTATACCTTGTTACATTGTTCCTGCTATCGATATCTCTTCCTATACACCCCAACATTTTACTTGCCTTGCTGTATGCCTTGTTACATTGTTCCTGCTATCGATAACTCTTCCTATGCACTCCAACAGTTTACTTGCCTTGCTGTATGCCTTGTTACATTGGTTCGACTGCTTTAGGGTGTCGCATATGATGACCCCCCCGCTGAGATCCCTTTCCTTTTGTACTGCACTGAGCTTTACTCCATTAAGGCAGCATTTTGTCATAGGATTTCCCTTTCCCCAGTGAATCAGCTTGCATTTCTTTATATTAAATCTGAGCTGCCAGATATTAGGTCATCTTGGTCTATTTCAACAGGAAGGGTGAGAGACATGTGGGAGTCATGCAATGCACTGGTTATGGGGTGGCTGCCTTCTGAGGGACATTCTGGAGGCTGCAATGCTGCCCTATTTCCAGGCACTACTCTGCTCTGGGGAGGAGGTTGCTTGTTTTCATGCCAAACTGGCAAGGAGGAAGGAAACCTCCTCCCTCACCCAGGAACCATCAAGGCTGCTGCCACTGCCTCAGAGGTTGCCAAGAAAGAGGAGTGGTTGGACCACAGTGGGCTCTGGGAGGATGAGAGTCATGGAACAGAGGTGCATCTCTCCAGTTTTACCTCTCCACAGTTCATACGCCATTCTGGGGGAGTGTAGTTCCTCTATGAAGGCACCCACAGTAGAGACCAAGAAGGATGTTGGGAACCTCCACAAGGAAGACCCAAAGGAGGATGGCATGGGACACCACAGGGGAAGAAAACACCTCCTGGTGGGGGACTCAATTGTTGGGGGTAGAAATGGGGTAGAGAGGGGAGAGGGAGATAAGGTGCCTGCCCAGTGCCATGACTTGGAAGGATCAGGAAGTGAATCCTCAGGACTGCGGAAGCAGCTGCATGGGAGAGGGAGCTGGACATATTGTCCACCTAGGGAAAAATGACCCAGCTGAGAATAGGATCAGAGAAGTGCAGGATGAGTTTGTGGATTTGGGGAGGGGCCTTAAGCAAGTAGCATGAATGGTAGCCTTTGCAGAGGTGCTGCCTGTCTATGCCATGAGTTGGGCTAGGGTACTCTGCACCATGGGATTCAATCAATGGTTAAAAACCTGGTGCAGAGCTCTGGGTTTTTGCTTCTTTGGGGACTGAGGGCCCTTCTGTAGGGATACAGGCCTATACTGGCATGATGGTCTGCATCTGTCTAGGAGGGGAACCAGGGTCTTAGGTGATAGGTTTAAATGCTTCAGTAGGAAAGCTGTTAAACTAGCTGGGGGCACTGAAAAGGAGCAGGGAATTCTCAGCCTCCCCACACAAAACAGGGTTGTTAATGAAGTAAACATCAATGTAGAGAAATGGATAGGAAGCAGGTCAGGGGTCAATGGAGGAAAAGGCAAAGACAGTAGGGACAGGGATGGGGCTAAAAGGGTAAGGCCATCAAAAAATAGAGGGTGATGAGTACCAGTGCCTTCAGTCTGGGTAACATCGCTTTCTGAACTAGTGGCCTTGATGGGAGCAGGATGGCTGGATATTGTGGCAGTCACAGAAACATGGTAGACAGTGAACCATGTCTGGGATGTCAACATACCAGGGTACACAATCTACAGGATGGACAGGGTGGGTAAGAGAGGAGGAGTAGCTCTCAATGTAAGGGAAGGAATCAAAGCAATGGAACTAAAGGGTAAACAGGGAGGAGAGGAGGCACTGTGGGTCACCGTGGAGACAGGAAATGGCATCCAATCTGCAAGGATTTTGTTTACAGACCCTGTCTCAGGAGGAGGAGGAGGAAAGGCACAAGGAAGTGATAAAAGGCATCCTTAGAATGGCAGAAAAAGGGGAGATATTATTGATGGGGGACCTCAGTATGCCAGATGTTAACTGGGGCACATTTACTGCAGCCACACCCAAGAGCAGGGTCCTTCTCGATGCCCTACAGGGGGCATGCCTCAGACAGCTAGTGTTGGAGCCCACTCAGAAGGGAGCAGTCTTAGACCTGGTATTCTCAAAATACAGATGAAGAGAGGATCTCAGATTTAGAAGTGGGTAACCATCTGGGAACAAATGACCACCAAACTGCGTGGTTCATGATAAACACAGCCTTAGAGTCAAGCCATACAAAAGTGAGGGTACTGAACTTTAGGAAGACTCACTTTGGCAAAATAGGAGAGTGCATAAGGAACACAGTAGCAAATGGGCAGGAAGGAGGGTCTAAAAACAATGGGGAAAAAGAAAAAATTACTCACCTTAGTAATGTTGTTTCTTCTAATGGAGTCTTGCTATAGTATGACAATTGCAGTTTGTCCCACCATTAGAACTGCTCCGGAGGTGACGTTAACTCCATTCCATGAATGGAAATTAGAGCCTGAGCTCTAAAAGAGAAGCTCTGTCTGTGTAATTTCAAACCTGAACTGTCGGATCTTTACGAGCAAAAAAACTCACTAAGGTCTGTGGGAAGCTGTAACTTACACTAGCCAACTGGCTACCTAAATATTATCATTCTTACTGGTCCCAACACAAAGACTCAAGTCAGGGGACCAGAACTAATAGTATAATTTAACAACTATGAGAGAAATATAAGGAAAAAATGAAAACACTTACCCCCAAACCCCAAGAAGGGGTGAAAACACATAAGGGCTTAAATAGTGCCCACACTAGGCTGCCCACTTTATACCCAAGTAGAAGTTCTGAGAGGGCAGGTTGGGGAGGTCATAATATAGCAAGACTCCATTAGAAGAAAGCAACATTACTAAGGTGAGTAATTTTTCTTCAAACAACATGAAGTCTTGCTATAATAAGTGACAATTGCAGACTACACAGCAGTACCTCCGATGGAGAGGGACAGAACCTACTTAGGGAATAGGCTCTGAAGCACAGCTGTGCCAAAACCGAGACCCTCCTAGCCTGACATCCAGGGAGTAATGTTTGCAGTGTGTACCATTTTCCAAGTAGCAGCTTGACATATTCCAATATAGGGATGTCTCTTGCAGCAGCTAGAGACACGGCTGTACCTCCAGACGAGCCCTCAAGCCAGAGGGGGATCTCTGCCCAGTTTCCTGATAATAAAATTGATACAAAGAGACAATCCACCTGGCAATTGATTTCTTAGTGGCAGGTTTCCCTTCCCAACCTCATCATAAGTGAGAAAAGTTGGAGGGATTCAACCTGTGACCTTTTGGCACTTCTATATAGTAACTAAGGGCCCTCTTAACGTCCAAACTGTGCAATCTCCTCTCATCAGAAGAGGAATGTTCAGTGAAAACACTGGGAGGGAGATAGATTGGTAAGATGGAAATCTGAACCCCCTTAGGCAAAACTTCCTGTTAGTCCTGAGGACTACCTTATCCCTGTGGAAAGAAAGAAAGCCAAGCCACTGACAAGGCTTGCAACTCACTTATGCGTCTAGCAGAAGTGATAGCCACTAGGAAAACAGTTTTCCAAGTTAGATACTTAAGCTCTGCAGAAACAGAGGGTTCAAAGGGGTTGCATTAACTGGGCAATGCAAACATTGGGTCCCAGGCAGGGGCGGGATCCTAAAAGGTGGATTAGTATGAAGTAATCCCTTAAAAAACTTGGAAAATACAGGGCGAGCGGAAAGAGGATGGCTTTCCTGTTGTAACACAAAGCAGAGACAGCTGCCAAATGAACTCTCAGGGTAGCTGGTCTCAGCTCAAAGAAATTAAGATGTGACCATGTAATCTAACACAATGGGCAAATCAAGCAGATTCTGGGAAATATGTTTTAGACACCAGAACCTTTTCCATAAGTCCTCGTAAGCCCTAGTGGAAGACTTCCTAGAAGCCTTTTAGATTTTCAAGAACACCTTGAGAGGTGTCGGGTCAGCAAATTCTAACTCCTCAAGAGCCAGGCCTTGAGGTTGAGGGGTTGAGTTGGATGCAAACTGTGCCCCCTAGGCTGGGGTTAATAGGTTGTGATTCCTGAGGAGACACAGGGGAGATGGACTGTCAGGGACAGAAGGGAGTGGTACCAGGACTGCCTGTGGCCCAATCTGGGAACAATCAGAATCACCCTGGGGCTGGGATCTGATTTTACTAACACCTTGAATAGAGAGGGAAGGAAAAGCATAGAAACTTCCTTCCCAATCCAGGAGAAGGGCGTCGGGGACTAGGCCCAACACTGTGGCCTGCAACAGAACAGTGTGGAGTTGGTGATTGTCTGGGGCTGCAAAAGATCTATCTGAGGGAGCCCCATCTGGCGAGGCTATCCCAGTGCTTGAGGATCCAGAGACCATTGTGATGGCCCTGAAATCTTGCTGAGAGCATCTGCTAGGACATTGTCCTTTCCTGGAAGGTGAACTGCTTAGTGAAGTGTGTGTGAGTAGGGCCAGAGACCACAACTTCATTGCCCTTGGTGCACAAGGCCGAAGACCGAGTGCCCCTGCTTGTTGATGTACCATTGTTGTGGTATTGTCTGTTCTGACTTGTACCACTTTGTTCTTGACAGAAGCAGAAAACACTTGAAGTGCTAAAAGACGGCTCTGAGTTCCAGCAATTGATGTGGAGCAGAGATTCCTGAGGGGACCCTCCTGACTGGAGAGAGATCGCCCATGGGCTCCCCACCCCAGGAGGAAGCATCCGTGGTGAGGGTCAAAGTGTGAGAAAGGGGGATGCAGGGGACCCCCAGTCTTAAGTGCTCTGATCCTGCCACCACTGGAGGCCTGGATCAAGTTGGGTCACTGGGACCAACTTGGAAGGGGTCTCTTCTGAGACCAATAGGCTCTCAAGTGAAACTGAATGTCTTCTCATCTGAAATCTTGCTCCCTGCACTACAGCTGTGTGGCCTAGCCATGTGCCTGGAGCTGCAAAGTGTCTTGGCTGGGTCGAGAGACCTGCAGAGGAGGAGGAGGCCAGAGCTACCAAGTTCCTTACCTTTCTAAGGGAAGAAAAGCTCTGGCCAGATTTAGTCTCACCCTGCACCTATGAAGGTGAGTACCTGAACTGGTTCCAGAACAGACTTTGGTATATTTGTAGGAAGCCCAGGGATGGTGAGCTGTTGCGGTGGGCTTGGTGGTGAGATTTTACCTGTTCTGGGGACTGGCCTACAATGAGCCAGTCGTCCAGATAGGGAAAACAACCTTCTTGCCTCCTTAAGTGAGCTACTGCCGCTGCCAGACATTTTGTGAATACCCTTGGGGCAGAGGTGTAAGGCCGAAGGGCATTGCTCTGAACTGGTAGTGACCTGAGGCAGTTGTAATCTGAGTACTTTGGTGGGAGCTTCTGATTGGGGCGTGAAAATAGGCATCCTTGAGGTCCAGGGAAGCTAGCCAGTCCCCTGGCATAGAGAGGGTAAAATCATTTTGCCAGAGTTACCATTCACGAACTTTGGTTTCAAGATGCTTGTTCAGATATCTGATGTCTAATGGGCACGCCATTCTCCTGTCTTTTGGGGTATGAAGTATCTGGAGTACAGACCCTTGCCCTGGTGTAGGGAGGAACCCTTTCTACCCGTTCTGACAGCTAACAGGGTTGAGACCTCTGCTTCTAGAGTAAAGGTCTCTAAAGAGCTTGCAGGTGGAAAAGACCTGATTTTCATCTTTGGGAACTTTTTGAAGCTGAGAACAAGACCCTGACTTACTACTTTAGAACCCACTTGTCTCAGAGTTAAAGACACCCAGTTCTGACTGAAGTAAGCCAACCTGCCTCTACTGGTAAAGGAGAATCCGGCCTCTGGGCACCCCATCAGGGTGCCTGCTTGGCAGGTGCTTTAGGCTGAGGGGTGGGGCAGGCCTGCCCGCGCTCCGCCTGCCTCTTGCTCAGAAGAACCCCTCTGAGCATAAGCAGAGGCCGGGGTTTGGTAAAAGGCTGTGGAAAGGCCTACCCCTACCCCTGGGGTGTGCTTGAGGAGTGGCTTGCCGCCCTGGCTTGGGGCACTTTTATAGTAGTCCTATATTCATCCATCTTTCTTCATATAATTCTCTGTCTGCTCCCCAAGCAGAGAATTTCCCTCACAGGAAAATCCATAGCCTTAGACTGGGTATCCTGTGACAAGCTAGTACACCTGAGCCAGTCCAACTCACGAAAAGCTACAGATGTGGCCATGACTCTGGAGGAAACATCATTAAAATCCACAGCAGCATGAAACTGTACCTTAGAAGCCTCAATGCTATCAGCAGCCACCTGCTCCAGCTCACTAGCAAGCTGGCCAGGAGGCTTGTTTGGCTAAATCCATAACAGCATCCCATCTAGATTTGATGATTCTGCTACATAAGCCATATAATTTGCTTGCCTGAGTCCCAAGGACGCTGCCATGTACTTTTTGCCATGGCATCAATCTTCCTGGAATCCTTGTCAGGAGGATGTGAAGCCAGGGGAATATTAGCTTATCACAGGCTGCAGCCTGAACTACTCCAACATGACTGCATTGTTGAGAAAGGAATTCTGTATCAGGACCTCGACTAGTGTGTACCTCCTGTCCATCTTTTTATCTACAGGAGGTACAGAATTACGAGTTTTTAAGATTTTTATTGTTTGTTTCCTAAAATGACTCTATGCAAAGGAATAGACAATCTCTAGACTCTAGTATATCCACTCATTTCTACAAAATCAGGCTCCTCTTGCTCATCCCACAGCTTCCTCCACAGGAGCTGGAGGTTTTCAGCAACTTTTGTAAAACATAAAATGAGAGGGGACTCAGAAAGCATGGGGAGATTCAAAGGTCTGTCTGGGGAGATGTCCGGTTCAATGGGCACACCCAGACCCTCTAAGTCACATTCATACTGTTCATAATCATCCTCCCCCTCCTCTGGTTCATAAAACTCCTGAACATCATATTTCTGAACTGATGGAACCGACCTTTTACCAGATAGTAGCGGTTCGGACGGAACCGGAGAAAGTGACTGGACAATCTGAATAGCTCTTGCTATCTCTGCAGCAGTTGGAGTAAGAAGTTTGGGCTCCAAACCTGCTGACTTTCTTGTTCTCTTTTCTTGAACTGGTTCATCCTTGTTAGCTGTTGCTCCGAGAAGTCTCACTGGTCAGAGGGCATCTGGTTCGGGTTGGCACTCAACCGGCTGGCCATCCGGTCATGCTGACTTTTTGGTTTCATTCCTGAGCCTGCCCAATCTCTTTTCCAGGGTGGCTGCAGGAAATTCTTACAAATCTGGCAGTCTGACTGGAGGTGGTCAAACCTCAGACACAAACCATGTGGTGTGGGTCAGCTCTGGCAAAGACTTCCCCACAGACATCACAGTGTTGAAACCCAGTGGGCCCTGCTTTTCTTTTGGTTTCTCAGACATAATGCCAGCCTAACCAGAAAACATGCCTTAAACGGCAGAAAAGCAGGTGCAGAAGACACCTTATCGGTTCAATCGTGGTCACGGTATTGGAAAAACCGTACGAAATCTGCTTTTTTAGAACCTATAAGAACTAGGAACGCACTTAAAATCTCAAATTTAAAACTTTAAGTTTTAACTCAAGCTGATCGGTTCAAACCGAACCGATAAAACTTACAAGTTCCACACAGAATTAAAATATGAATTACTTACGATACCACAGACAGAGCTTGAACCGATCGGTTTTATGGTTAAAATAAAACTATTCTCGAGAGTAAAGAATCTGATAGTTCAGGTTTGAAATTACTTAGACAGAGCTTCTCTTTGAGCTGTGCTCCAAGTTCCATTCATGGAATGGAGTTAACTCTTTCACCTCCGGAGCAGTTCTAATGGTGGGACAAACTGCAATTGTCATAATATAGCAAGACTTCATGTTGTTTGAATCTAAACTGCCATCACATTGGCAAAAAGCCTCTGTGTAAAACACATAAAGAAAACAAAAAGAAAGAGAAAACACTATGGTTCTCAAAAAAAAAATGGCCGAAGAGATTAGGAAGAAAAAGATAACATTCAGGAAGTATAAGGAATTGAAGAGGAAGCCGAACAGGGAACTGTATCAGTTAAAGCAGAAGGAAGCAGGGAAGGCAATCAGAACAGCAAAGGACCAGACAGAGAAAAAGATAGCCAACTGGATTAAGAAGGGAGATACAACCTTTTATAGGTACAGTAGGGAGCAAAAAAAGACCAAGTGAGGGATAGTGAGATTTAACAAAGGGGAGGGGAAGGGATGTGGGCAGAAGGTGACAGTGAAAATGCAGAGATCTTGAATTAATGCTTTTGCTCAGTATTCACAAAACAGGAGGAGGGGGAGGTATCTACACCAAAAAATAGAAGAACTCTGGATAGAAGGGTTGATACCAGTCCATTCACAGAAAAAGGGGTCCTGAAAGAACTCCTAAAACTCAAGGTGGACAAAGCAATGGGGCCTGATGGAATTCACCCCAGAATTCTAAAAGAACTAAGGGAGAACTAGTGACACCACTGACTACCCTTTTTAACAAATCATGGGAGGATGGTGTGGTACCTGAGGACTGGAGGAAGGTGGATGTGATTCCCCTTCACAAAAGTGGGAGCAAGGCAGAGGCAGGAAACTACAGACCTGTTAGTTTGACCTCAGTGGTAGGGAAAATGATGGAATCACTTCTGAAGGAAAGAATTGTTGAGTACCTAGAGGCCAGTGGGCACAGGACCCAAGGCAGCATGGATTCACAGCAGGAAGGTCATGTCAGATAAATCTAATAGATTTCTTTGACTGGGTGACCAAAGTAGTAGACCAGGGAGGGCTGTGGACATGGCCTACCTAGACTTTAGCAAGCATTTGACACAGTCCCACACAAAGATTAATAAACAAGTTAACCAGCCTAGATGGTCCCAGTAGAAGCATAGAAACATAGAAACATAGAAGTTGACAGCAGATAAGGACCATAAGGCCCATCCAGTCTGCCCATTTCTTTTCTACCTTATAAATGTGCCATCGGCCTTTGCTCTGTCAGTGACCTATCTATTCATAGTCATTTGTATTGCTCCCTTATGCCTATCCCATGCCTGTTTGAAGCCCTGCACTGTATTCATAGCTACCACTTCTTGTGGTAAGCCATTCCATGCATCTACCACCCTTTCTGTGAAAAATAATTCCTCACATTCCCCTTAATCGGCCTCCTCTAATCTCATGCTGTGTCCTCTTGTCCTGCTATTTTCTTATATTTAAACATGTTAGACTCTTTCACCTTGTTTATGCCCTTAAGGTGTTTAAATGTCTCGATCATATCACCTCTCTCCTCCTTTGCTCAAGGGTATACATATTGAGCTCCGTTAATCTGTCCTCATATGTCTTCTGATGCAGTCCCTGCACCATTTTGGTTGCCCTTCTCTGGACTGCCTCAATTTGGTTAATGTCCTTGTGAAGGTGTGGCCTCCAATACTGCATGCAGTACTCCAGATGGGGCCTAACCAATGTCTTGTACAGAGGGATTATTACCTCCTCTTACGACTTGTGATACCCTACTAATACACCCTAACACCCCCTAGCCTTACCTACTGCTTTAGAGGTCTGCTTGGATGATTTTAGGTCATCAGTGATGATGATGCCCAAGTCTCTTTCTTCCTTGTGACTGCTAGCAACTCCTCCCAGCCTATAAGTGGCTCTAGGTTTCTCTTCCTATGTGCATGATTTGCACTTCTTTGCATTAAATCCCAGTTGCCACTCTTCTGACCATTCTGCTAGTTTATCCAGATCTCTTCTCATTCTGCCCACCCCATCTGGATCATCTACTCTGTTGCAGATCTTGGTGTCATCTGCAAACAGACAAGCTCTTACCCTCTAGTCCATCTGCAGGGTCACTAATGAAGATGTTGAATAGGACTGGCCCCAGGACTGATCCCTGAGGTACCCACTTGTGACTTGCATCTCTTCTGACTGTATACCATTTACCACCACTCTCTGTTTTCTGCCAGTCAACCAGTTTGCCACCCAGTTGACCAACTCTACTCACCCGAGCTACCTACATTTATCAATCTTCTATGTGGAACAGTGTCAAAAGCTTTGCTAAGTCAAGGTAGGCGACATCAACTGCTCCCCCTTGGTCCACCACTCTGGTTACCCAGTCAAAGAAATCTATGAGATTAGTTTGACAGGACCTTCCTTTGTAAACCCATGCTGTCTGATCCGTATCGTGGGGTCCACAGTTGAAGAAAGGAGGGTAATGTAGCTGGGTACTACAGGGTTCAGATTGGAATTGGTCATCTTTAATGTCTTTATAGGTGATGTTGCGGAGGGGCTAGAGGAAAAGTATGCCTCTTTGCAGATGACACAAAGATCTGCAACAGGGTTGATACACAAGAAGTGATGCAAAGGTTGAGAAGGAACTTGGCAAAGGTGGAAGAATGGTCAAAAGTAAGGTAGCTTAGATACAATGCAAAGAAGTGCAAAATAATGCACATGGGAAACAAAAACACAGGGGGAAGAGTATACAATGGGGAGGGGGTACGAACAACTGCAAAAATGGAATGGGACCTGGGGGTAGTCATATCAGATGACCTAAAGGTAGGCAAGCAATATGAGAAGGCAGTAAGGAGGGCTGGAGGGATACTGGGATGCATAGAAAGGTGCATCATCAGTAGAAAACAGGAAGTTGTCATCCCTCTGTACAGACAGTTTGTAAGACCCCATCTGGAGTACTGCATGCAGTTCTGAAGTTCTCATCTTTGCAAGGATATAGGTAGAATGAAGGCAGTCCAGAGGAGGGCAACTAAAATGGTGCAGGGTCTGCATTAGAAGCCATATGGAGTGAGACTAAAGGAGCTTAATATGTATACCCTAAAGGAAAGGAGGGAGAGGGGGGATATGACAGAAACATTCAAGCACCTCAAGGGGATCAACAAAGTCCAAGAGGAGAGCATCGTTCAGAAAAAAGAGAGGTACAAGAACAAGGGGCACAATTTAAAGATAGAAGGAGATGGTTCGGGGAAACATGAGGAAGGTTTTAATATTTATTTACAGAAAGGATGGTGGGCGCATGGAACACCCTTCCAGAAGAGATAGTGGGGTCAAAAACAGTGGGGGAATTCAAGAATGCATGGGACAGACATATAAGCAATAAGACACAATGGGGTGTGCATTATGGTATGATAACCACACTCCTAGGGGTGTAGTTAGGCACAAGGCCGAAGACAGAGTGCTGGTCATCCCTAGGAGTGCGGTTATCACACCGTAATGCACAACCCCAGAGTGTCTTATTGAGGTTATAAAATGTCCCTTTATTTTTAGAAGCAGTTTTTCTATTTTTAAACACATTTTTAAATAAGTAAAAATATAAGTGAATCTGTGCTTTTAACATAAAATAGTCCTTCCGTCTATTGGTGCTAGATTAAAGTAGTGTTATACAGTATGTGCCTCCCTGCCCACTTAAGCTTCATATTCCCCTGCCAGCTACAACTATTCACAAATGCTGTTTTTCTCATTCTAAGTATGACACATAGCCCCCTTGTTTTATTTCATTCTCCTCACTCTGTAGACAAAACTAAAAAGGAAGCCATAACAGGGCCTCCTTAGTTCCCCAGTGCTGCAAGCATGAGCGTGGTTCAAAACTGCCACACTCACTGACAGCATCGTGAACTGCTCACTCTGTCCTGAAAGATAAACAGCAGGGTGAGTCATTTACCACCTTTTCTCTTTGTTTGTATAGTATTATCAATTATTTTCTTTGTCTTGTTTTTTCCCTCTGGGTTTCCCCACATTCAAGAAATGGAATGTTTATCATGGAATGTTTACCATGGAATACAGGGATTCATAATTATACTCAGTTCTACTAGAAGAATGTTCCTTTACTAACATACTGTACACACAGACAATAAAGGCCTGTTTTAGAGCCTGAGACTCAATTACTTCACTTGTCAGGGAAAGCAGAAGAGATTTCCCTGATGAGCAGGTAAAGATAGAAGGGGCGATTTTTCACTGTTATCAAACAAACAGTTGTAATGAAGTGTGACAATCTGGTAAACAACATTTAATTAATTAATTTGTTTTATTTTACATTTAAGATAATTTTAATTTTAGGGCCCAGTTGAAGGTTTCTACAGTGTAAAGGTAGCGACCATGTTTGTGGTGGAAGATCGGTTCTGGTTGTAGGGAGACTGATGGAAAATAGTTCTGGTTGTAGGAGTAGTGATCTGCTCATTGTGTAATGTGGTTTAGGACCAGGATGACTGTTCATATACAGAGAATTAATGTACGGTCAGCTGATCTGTTTTGGCCAATAAGCGTTCTAGATTTTGTCTTGCCATTTTATAAATAGAGAATACTAGATGGGCAACCATGCAGAACCAGTGTGTTCTGCCACAGAGGGGTCTGATTTCATGTAACCTCAAGAGCGAAGCTCAAAAGGTCCATTGAAATCAAACCCTGAGGTGGCAGAAAACACTGTTTCGGCACCGAGTTGCTCATCCAGTATTTTTTGTAGTGTATGGTTTCCCTTGTGGTAATTTTACATCAATTTAAGTACATTTGTACATATTGTTTTAGTGCAGAGAATAAACTTGTTGCTGCCGTGCCTTATTCAGAGAGTTGGGTCCGGTTATTAGGATGAGTTGCAAGTTGCTAGGGACCGTAAGTCCTAGCGTCTCAAGTGCACGCTGTCATTGGTTGTCAGGTGGGTGTGGGAGTTTAAAAAAAAAAATTGGCAGATATGGGCCTTGCTTTGCGAGCGGAGGTGGATGCCCTAAATGTATTTCCATAAATGTTTTTAAAATATACTGTATCTGGTTGATCCTGTTTATTTTACCTTATCTGGTTGATCCTGCATCTACTGGACAGGTTACGTGAGTGTGTTGGATGCGTTGTGGTGTTATCTGGGTGATCCTGTGGTTACCGTTACTGTGGCTCCCGTGCAAGTGAAATGGACTGGAACGCTGTTCCACCACAGAAAAATTGAACACCATTCTATGCCCTTTGAACTATGGTAGAACAGCTTTCTAGTGCAGATAAAAATTAAAGTAGAACATCATTCTCCCATACACTATAAATAGAATAATAGATAGATGAGGGTGTATTACAAGGCAGTAAGACCATCAAGAGGTTTTGGGGACTTTGAACCTCAAGAGCAAAGCTCAAGATGCTCTTACTGCTGTGAAATACACCCTCATCTGTTTGTTATTTTTTGTAATATATGGAGCCATGTAAAAAAAATTGTATTTTCTGTGGGACGTCAGATTTTGTGCTGTGCTGACCAGCTGATGACTCTGCCTCACTTGCCCACTCATCCCCTGCCCCCTCGCTGTCTGTTGCATTTAAATTTGGCATTTTTTGTTCTCAAGGCAGTAAGTCCTACCTTTCCCTTTTGTCATCCTTAAGTGAATGCAGGATGAAGCAGATGACTCAGTGATTAAAGAGAAAAGCAAATATGGGTGACCATCTGTAAAGCGAGGGGAAACAGCCGCCATGTTTTAAAAGTTGATCTGTCCACCCCACAGAGGAAAGCTGCCAAAAAGAATACACGCAATCACTTCAGAAACATGGCACCTTGGCAACTGGTCTGTGTGGCAGGCAGACTGGGACATGTGCAGTATCATTTCTGTGATAATACTAGCATTCAGAGATGAAATGATGGTATTATCACCTCTGAATGATAGTATTATCAGGGAGCAAAAATGGTATTATCACTTTGGCTACTGTTATATTAATGGGATTTTTTTGTATGGGATACTATAGTATTATTCGGCCATCTCCATATATTACAAGGTAATTCTGGGGGGGAGGAGAAATTAGGCTGTTGGTCAACCAGGACCTGCAGCTTATCCAAAAGGTAGGGAAATGGGCAGACTGGGTGGGCCAGGTGGGCCTTCCTCATGTCAAAGTCTATGTTTCTATCATTTCAGCTTTTAAGGGTCATTTTGTAGATCCCTAACCCTTCTGTACTGTCAACCCTCCTGGCAAGTTTGGTATCAGCTACAAAACTGGTGAGTTTGCCCTATGTTACTGCACCAATCTTACTAATAAACATATTAAAGAGGACCAGGCAGCAGATTGATCACTGAGGTATTCTGCTCGTGACCTCTCTCTCACTAGATTGCACTCTGTTGATTTCTACCCTTTGACGTCTATCCTTGAGCCAGTTTCCCACCCATCTGACTATGTTTCTTGCTATAACTAGAACCTCTAACTTCTTTAGCAGATAATTATGTGGCACTGAGTTGAAGACCATGTTGAAATCAAAGAGCAGGAGGTCCACTGGATGATGCTCATCAGGCTCCTTGGTTACTCAATCAAAGAAAATAAGGAGGTTTGATTGGCATGACCTTCCTACCATGAACCCATGCTGTTTGCCACTTTGAAGACCATTCTTATCCAGATATTTCACTAGGTCCTACTTAATGAGGGTCTCCATAAGTTTCTCCATGATGGACGAGAGGCTTATTGGTCTGTAAATGCCTGCCTCCTCCCTGCTTCAACCCTTGTGCAGTGGTACCATGTCTGCCTTTCTCCAGTCTCTCAGCATGACTCCTATCTGTAATGATTATCCAAACAGATATGCCAAAGGGCTCTCAAGTTCTTCAGCAAGCTCCTTCAGCATCTTTGGGTGCAACCTGTCAGGTCCCAGAGCCTTATCTATCTTGAGATTCGACAGTGCCTTTCTAACTCTGCCAGTGGTCATTTCTGGCAATTCCATTGGAGAGATTCCCCATGTCGGCCGCTTTAAGATTGCTTTCCGGCAATGGACCAGTATTCTCCTTGGTGAATACTTAACGGAAGAAATTATTCAGAACAGTGGCATTTTGTTCATCATCCTTAACTATATTGTCTCCATCTACCATCCTTACTACCCCACCCACTTTTTTCCTGTTTATACTGGAACAAGTGTTTATTTCTGGATTGTTTCACTGCGGCAGTCTTTAGCTCTGCTGTGGCCTTGGTTTGTCTTACATTCTCCTTTGCTTCCTTATTTTTCTGATTGCAGTAATCCCAGTCACCCTTCTGTTGGCTCTTTTTCAGCTTGTGAAAGGCATCTGTTTTGTTCCCAATTGTCTTTCTGACCTGGGCTGTGACTCATATGTACCTCTTGTGCTTATTATTTTTCAACACTGTCCTAATGCAGAGCCTCCTGCATGGATTGCTTTACCAGTCCCCACATGTCTTCTACCTCAGTCCTATCCTAGATGTTACTCAGTTTGCTCCCGACTATCCTTTTCATCTCCCCGAGCTTAGCCTCTCTGAAGTTTAGGAACTCAGTCTTGGACTGTGAATTTACTTCCCCTATGAATAACTCAAACCATACAGAGTTGTGGTCACTGTTTGCCAGTGGTTCCCCCACCTTGACAGCCCCAACTGCCTCTGTATTAGTGAAGACCACATCCAGGATGGCTTTTTCCTGGTTGGCTTGTTAACCAGCTGGATTAAACTGCAGATACACTCTCCTGTAATCACTTGTCCTAAGCAGTTTCTAGACTGTGACATTCTGGACGCTGTCCTTGTTGGTGAGAACTGGGTCAATTTTGAGTTCTTCTCTAGTAGGGATGATATTAAATGTATTAAGAATATTTCCATATATGCCTCCACCAGGCGAGGATTCATTGCACTTGCCTGCACTGGGACACTTCAGTCCTCATTCAGCACATTGAAGTCTCCCAATATTAACACCTAGTGAGTTCTGCTGCCTCCCTAATGACCTCCCCATTTCTCTGTCCACTTTCTGACTCTGTGATGGTGATCTGTATACCACTCCAACCTTGATCTTCCTCTCATTTCCCATGATGGCCTGCAACCATTGGATTTCTAGACCTTTAGTCCCCAGTTTTCTGTGGCCTTTATTTTCTCTTTAATATATAAAGCCATACCACCCCATTCCCTTCTCCCTGTCCTTTCTAAATAGCAAACAGCCTAATATGGTCATGTCCCAGTCATGGTTTGGTGTTGTCCACATTTCTGTGACCACTATTATATCTAGCTGTACTTCAGCCACCAATATCTACAAATCTGAGAGCATGCAACCTAGACTTTTAACATTTATACACATTATCCCGTACCTCTTGCCCCTCCTTTCTGCACACATCTGCTCCATTCTCTTTTTAAAGCCTGTCTTTGCTAGGGGAGAGGTGTGTCAAGACCCCTTCAGCTGTTTTTATGTTCTGACCCAACTGAGCTGCCCTTCCTTTTCAAGTTTAAATCTTCCTAGGTGTACTGCTCAAATATTTTCCCCACACTCCTGTACCCTCCTCATTAAGATGTAGGCCTTCTTCCCTGGCACCAGTCCCTCAGGATCTAAATTTCCTTCACTATGCACAACCCCTTTAGCCACACACTGAGCAAGTAGAGATCTAGTTGTTCCCTCTCATTCATGTTTGACCACTGTAGAACCTCCAACAACGTTACCACTCCTGCCCTGTCTTTGACTATTCTGCTTAGAGAACTGAAACTTGACTTCACCTTGCCCATGACCATGCTACTCAGATTGTTCATGTTCACGTGAACAATCAAATCAAAAAGGCTGGAGGTGAAGCTTGCCAGCTAACATGATGGCGGCATAATTTGATTTGTTACAAGAAATCCACAGAAGGGGACTCAGCATCCATCCATCAAGACTGATACAAGTTCTGATAAAAAGATTCTGCCTAAATGACAGAGCAAAATCAAAACTAAACCTTTCCAGACCAGATCCATCAATGCCAAGGCACCATACCAGCAATCTGAAAATAAAGATTGGTAGACCCATGATACTGCATCAGAGAATGGGGCCCTGGGTGTTTCTACAACTTTGTGACCTACAGACAGGGAACGCACACAGTGTATCATGCATGGACTGGCATTTTATAAACACAATGGCTTTTTCAGAAACAGCAACCTCATCGAAAGAAATAGCAAACATTACTAGATGGTTGAACAGGATATTAAACAACACTGAAGAACTCAAAGTCATTGCCACCAAAATAAACAGTAATCTCACTGACCTCACCACAAGGGTGGCAGCTACAGAACTGCATGTCAGATCTTAGGATATTACAATACCAGATCACAATAGGATATTACAGGAACACCAAAATCAGTTGCAATACCTCATTCACAAAGTAGATAAGCTAGAAACAGAGCAAAGAGAAAAATGCATCATAATTATCAGAATCCAGGAGGTGCTGAGGGTAGGGACATCATGGCCTTCCTGTGATCTACAATACTAACCATCCTGCAGCTGGACAACCACCCCTGCCAGACATTGAGTGAGCTCATCGCGAGGGTAGGGACATCATGGCCTTCCTGTGATCTACCTTACTATGAACATACGAAATTTGCCAGCAGATAAAGGCCTAGAGGTCTATCAAGTCTGCTCGAATGTGCAGCTAGCACCCCTTATTCTGCAGCTGCCCCTCCCTTCCATCCTTCCCCTTCATTAACCCTGCCTCTTGTCCTGTCCCATCCTCGTTTGAAGCAGTCCACTGTTCTACTGCATACCACTTCAGCAGGTAACGCATTCCACTCAGCCACCACCCTCTCTGTAAAAAGTGTCTCCTCATCTCCCTCCTGAACTTTCCTCGCTCCAGTCTCATATCATGGCCCTGGTGGCCCTCCTCCCTTACTTTGAACAGCCCCTCTGTGCCTGTCTTGTTTATTCTTTTCATGTATTTAAAGGTTTCAATCATGTCACCCCTGTCTCTCCTCTCCAGTGAGTACATGTTCAACTCCTTCAACCTCCTCTCTATGATAAGTCCCCCAGACCCTTGATCATCTTTGTCGCCCCTGCACTGCACCCTCCAGTAACTTAATGTCCTCTTCAGATACGGATGCCAGTACTGCACACAGTACTCCAGGTGTGGTCTAACTAATGACCCATACAGTGGCAGAATCACCTCCTCCTCCTCGAGGATATACCCTTGCAACACAACCCAGCATTTTGTTGGCCTTTGCAGCTGCCTTCCTACACTGTGCCGAGTTGTTCATTAACTCTGTAATGAGCACACCCAGATCCTTCTCCTCCTCTGTCTGGGCTAGCTGCACTCCCCTAGCTGGTAACTCCTCCTTGGGTTCTTCATCCCAAAATGCAGCACCTTGCACTTTTGGCATTAAAGCCCAGTTGCCAGGTGTCTGACCAGGTTCAAGCTTTGCCAGATCATCCTGCAACCCCTGCTATCCCCTAGGTCATCCATCACCGCTACCAACCTTGGTATCTCAGCAAACAGACTGATCTTTGCTCTTGATGTCCCATGATATGTCTGCAATGAATATCTCAAACAACACTGGTCCCAACACCGAGCCCTGGGACACCGTCATCACTGCCCTTGGGTGAGAGCTCCACCCCACCACCACCCTCTGTTGCCTTCCTGCAGCCAGTTTCCTACCCATCTCACCAGCTTTGCACCCGCCCCTGTGCCTACTAACTTCCTTCCAGCCTTCCATGTGGCACCGAGTCGAATGCCTTACTGAGTCCAGATACAGGACATCCACTGCATGGCCCCTGTCCAATTGCCTAGTTACCCAGTCATAGAACTCAACTAGGTTGGTTTGGCAGGATCTGCCACGCATGAAGCCATGCTGTCTGCTGTCCTGTAGTCCTTGCCTCTAGGAGGGCCACCAGCCTCTCCTTCAGGATAGTCTCCATTAGCTTACCCATGATGGATGTGAGGCTCACTGGTCTGTAGTTTCCCAGTTCATCCTTGGGGTCACTCTTGTGGAGGGGCACCACATGAGCCATCCTCCAGTCCTGAGGCACACACCGCAAATGTAGTGGAGGCATTAAATAGGTCTCCAAAGGTCCTGCAAGGACCTCTGCCAGCTCCTTCAGTACCCTCAAGAGTGTAGATAATTAGCAAACAACAATGTTGTCAAGCGTGGGGATGTGAGGCAAACAACAATATGACAAGAGGGTATGCTAAGGCAAACAACAAGGACAAGAGTGGGGTTTACTTAGGCAAACAAATAACAAGGATTAAGAGTGGGGATACTCTTTTGGTAAACAAATAACAAGGACAAAGAGTGGGGTTACCAAGGCAAACAACAACAAGGACAAGAGTGGGGTTATCTAGGTAAACAAGTAACAAGGACAAGAGGGGGTTGTACAGTCAAACAAATAACAAGGACAAGAGTGGGGTATCTTGGCAAACAAATAAGAAGGACAAGAGGGGTTACTGGGGCAAACAAATAAGGATAAGATTGGGGATACCAGAGACAAACAAATAGCAAGGACAAGTCAAAGTGGGGTTACCTAGGGCAAAAATAATAGGACAAGAGTGGGGATACTGAGGCAAACAAATAACAAGGAGAAGAGTGGGGATACCGGTAGGAACTAATTAACGACAAGAGTTGGATACAGAGGCAACAGGCAACAAGGACAAGAGTGGGATGCCAAGGCAAACAAATTACAAGGACAAGAGTGGGATTATCAGGCAACAATAACAAGGACAAGAGGGATACCTAGTCAAACAAATAACAGGGAAAAAAGTGGGGATGCCAAGGCAAACAAATAATAAGGACAAGAATGGGGTTACCTAGGCAAACAAATAACATGGACAAGAGTGGGGTTTCCTAGGCAAACAAGTAACAAGGACAAGAGTGGGGTTACCTAGTCAAACAAATAACAAGGACAAGAGTGGAGTTATCTAGGCAAACAAATAAGAAGGACAACAGTGGGGTTACCTAGTCAAACAAATGACAAGGACAAGAGTAGGGTTACCTAGGCAAACAAGTAACAAAGACAAGAGTGGGGAGCCCTAGGCAAACCAATAACAAGGACAAGAGTGGGGATACCGAGGCAAACAAATAAGAAGGACAAGAGTGCGTATTCCGAGGCTAACAAATAGGAAGGACAAGAGTGGGAATACCGAGGCAAACAAATAAGGACAAGAATGGGGATACCGATACAAACAAATGACAAGACTAAGAATACGGTTACCTAGGCAAACAAATAACAATGACAAGAGTGGGGATACCTAGGCAAACAGATAACAAGGACAAGAGTGAAGGTACCGAGGCAAGCAAATAAAAAGGACAAGAGTGGGGATACCTAGCTAAACAAATAATGGGGCGACAAGAGCAGCAGATACCTAGGCAAACAACAATAACAAGCCATCAAGGTGGGGATTACTGAGGCAAACAACAACAAGGACAAGAGTGGGTATGCCTGGCAAACAAATAACAAGGACAAGAGTGGGGTTACCTAGGCAAACAAATAACAAGGACAAGAGTGGGGATACCTAGGTAAACAAATAACAAGGACAAGAGTGGGGTTACCAAGGCAAACAAATAACAAGGACAAGAGTTGGGATACCACAACTAGGACAAGAGTTGGGTTACCTAGGCAAACAAATAACATGGACAAGAGTGGAGGTACCTAGGCAAACAAATAACAAGGACAAGATTTAGGATACCAAGGCAAACAAATAACATTGACAAGAGTGGGGTTACCGAGGCAAATAAATAGCAAGGACAATAGTGGGGTTACTTATACAAACAAATAACAAGGACAAGAGTGGGGATACCTAGGTAACCAAATAGCAAGGACAAGAGTGAGGATTCCGAGTCAAACAAATAACAAGGACAAGAGTGGGGATACTGAGGCAAACAAATAACAAGGACAAGAGTGGGGATACCTAGGCAAACAAGTAACAACAAGAGTGGGGATTCCTAGGCAAACAAATAACAAGGAAAAGAGTGGGGATACCGAGGCAAACCAATAATGACAAGAGTCGGGATACCTAGAAACAATAACAAGGACAAGAGTGGGGACACCTAGGCAAACAAATAACAAGGACAAGAGTGGAGATACTGAGGCAAACAAATAACAAGGACAAGAGTGGGGATACCTAGGCAAACAAATAACAAGGAAAAGAGTGGGGATACCAAGGCAAACAAATAACAAGGACAAGAGGGGATACTGAGGCAAACAAATAACAAGGGTAAGAGTGCGGATACCTAAGCAAACAAACAACAAGGAAAAGAGGGGGATACCTAGGCAAACAAATAACAAGGACAAGAGTGGGGATACCTAGGCAAACAGATAACAAGGACAAGAGTGGAGATACCGAGGCAAGTCAATAAAAAAGACAAGAGTGGAGATACATAGGCAAACAAATAACAAGGACAAGAGTGGGGATACCTAGCAAACAGATAACAAGGACAAGGCGTGGAGATACCGAGAGGCAAGCAAATAAAAAGAAAAAGTGGAGTATCTAGGCAAACAAATAACAAGGACAAGAGTGGGGATACCTAGGCAAACAAATAACAAGGACAAAGCGTGGGATACGAGGCAAGCAGGTAACAAGGACAAGAGTGTGGATGCCAAAGCAAACAAATAACAAGGACAAGAGTGGGGTTACCTGGGCAAACAAATAACAAGGACAAGAGTGGGGTTACTCTAGGCAAACAAGTAACAAGGACAAGAATTGGGTTACCAAGTCAAACAAATAACAAGGACAAGAGTGGGGTTATCTAGGCAAACAAATAACAAGGACAAGAGTGGGGATACTGAGGCAAACAAATAACAAGGATAAGAGTGGGGATACCGAGACAAACAAATAGCAAGGACAACAGTGGGGTTACCTAGGCAAAAAAATAACAAGGACAAGAGTGGGGATACCTAGATAAACAAATAACAAGGACAAGAGTGAGGATACTGAGTCAAACAAATAACAAGGACAAGAGTGGGGATACTGAGGCAAACAAATAACAAGGAGAAGAGTGGGGATACCGAGGCAAACAAATAACGACAAGAGTTGGGATACGGAGGCAAACAGGTAACAAGGACAAGAGTGGGGATGCCAATGCAAACAAATAACAAGGACAAGAGTGGGGTTATCTAGGCAAACAAATAAGAAGGACAAGAGTGGGGTTACCGAGGCAAACAAATAAGGACAAGAGTGGGGATACCGAGACAAACAAATAGCAAGGACAACAGTGGGGTTACCTAGGCAAAAAAATAACAAGGACAAGAGTGGGGATACCTAGGCAAACAAATAACAAGGACAAGCGTTGGGATACAGAGGCAAACAGGTAACAAGGACAAGAGTGGGGATGCCAAGGCAAACAAATAACAAGGACAAGAGTGGGGATACCTAGGCAAACAAATAACAAGGACAAGCGTGGGGATACGGAGGCAAACAGGTAACAAGGACAAGAGTGGGGATGCCAAGGCAAACAAATAACAAGGACAAGAGTGCGGTTATCTAGGCAAACAAATAAGAAGGACAAGAGTGGGGATACCTAGATAAACAAATAACAAGGACAAGAGTGAGGATACTGAGTCAAACAAATAACAAGGACAAGAGTGGGGATACTGAGGCAAACAAATAACAAGGATGAGAGTGAGGATACCTAGGCAAACAAATTACAACAAGAGTGGGGATACCTAGGCAAACAAATAACAAGGAAAGAGTGGGGATACCGAGGCAAACAAATAACGACAAGAGTGGGGATACCTAGAAAAACAAATAACAAGGACAAGAGTGGGGACACCTAGGCAAACAAATCACAAGGACAAGAGTGGAGATACTGAGGCAAACAAATAACAAGGATGAGAGTGAGGATACCTAGGCAAACAAATTACAACAAGAGTGGGGATACCTAGGCAAACAAATAACAAGGAGAAGAGTGGGGATACCGAGGCAAACAAATAACGACAAGAGTGGGGATACCTAGAAAAACAAATAACAAGGACAAGAGTGGGGACACCTAGGCAAACAAATAACAAGGACAAGAGTGGAGATACTGAGGCAAACAAATAACAAGGGTAAGAGTGGGGTTACCTAGGCAAACAAATAACAAGGAAAAGAGTGGGGATACCAAGGCAAACAGATAACAAGGACAAGAGTGGAGATACCGAGGCAAGCAAATAAAAAAGACAAGAGTGGAGATACCTGGGCAAACAAATAACAAGGACAAGAGTGGGATACCTAGGCAAACAAATAACAAGGACAAGCGTGGGGATACGGAGGCAAACAGGTAACAAGGACAAGAGTGGGGATGCCAAGGCAAACAAATAACAAGGACAAGAGTGGGGTTACCTAGGCAAATAAATAACAAGGACAAGAGTGGGGATACCTAGTCAAACAAATAACAAGGACAAGAGTTAGGATGCCAAGGCAAACAAATAACAAGGACAAGAATGGGGTTACCTAGGCAAACAAATAACAAGGACAAGAGTGGGGTTATCTAGGCAAACAAGTAACAAGGACAAGAGTGGGGTTACCAAGTCAAACAAATAACAAGGACAAGAGTGGGGTTATCTAGGCAAACAAATAAGAAGGACAAGAGTGGGGTTACCGAGGCAAACAAATAAGGACAAGAGTGGGGATACCGAGACAAACAAATAGCAAGGACAATAGTGGGGTTACCTAGGCAAACAAATAACAAGGACAAGAGTGGGGATACCTAGATAAACAAATAACAAGGACAAGAGTGAGGATACTGAGTCAAACAAATAACAAGGACAAGAGTGGGGATACTGAGGCAAACAAATAACAAGGACGAGAGTGAGGATACCTAGGCAAACAAATTACAACAAGAGTGGGGATACCTAGGCAAACAAATAACAAGGAGAAGAGTGGGGATACCGAGGCAAACAAATAACGACAAGAGTGGGGATACCTAGAAAAACAAATAACAAGGACAAGAGTGGGGACACCTAGGCAAACAAATAACAAGGACAAGAGTGGAGATACTGAGGCAAACAAATAACAAGGACAAGAGTGGGGATACCTAGGCAAGCAAATAACAAGAAAGAGTGGGGATACCTAGGCAAACAAATAACAAGGACAAGCGTGGGGATACGGAGGCAAACAATTAACAAGGACAAGAGTGGGGATGCCAAGGCAAACAAATAACAAGGACAAGAGTGGGGATACCTAGGCAAGCAAACAACAAGGAAAAGAGTGGGGATACCTAGGCAAACAAATAACAAGGACAAGAGTGGGGATACCGAGGCAAACAAATAACAAGGACAAGAGTGGGGATACTGAGGCAAACAAATAACAAGGGTAAGAGTGGGGATACCTAGGCAAACAAATAACAAGGAAAAGAGTTGGGATACCTAGGCAAACAAATAACAAGGACAAGAGTGGGGATACCGAGGCAAACAAATAACAAGGACAAGAGTGGGGATACCGAGGCAAACAAATAAGAAGGACAAGAGTGGAGATACCGAGGCAAGCAAATAAAAAAGACAAGAGTGGGGATACCTAGGCAAACAAATAACAAGGGCAAGAGTGGGGATACCTAGGCAAACAAATAACAAGGACAAGCGTGGGGATACAGAGGCAAACAAATAACAAGGACAAGAGTGGGGATGCAAAGGCAAACAAATAACAAGGACAAGAGTGGGGTTACCTAGGCAAACAAGTAACAAGGACAAGAATGGGGTTACCAAGTCAAACAAATAACAAGGACAAGAGTGGGGATACCGCGGCAAACAAATAGCAAGGACAATAGTGGGGTTACCTAAGCAAACAAATAACAAGGACAAGAGTGGGGATACCTATATAATAAAATAACACGGACAAGAGTGAGGATACTGAGTTAAACAATTAACAAGGACAAGAGTGGGGATACTGAGGCAAACAAATAAGAAGGACAAGAGTGGGGATACCGAGGCAAACAAATTAGAAGGACAAGAGTGGGGATACCGAGGCAAACAAATAAGAAGGACAAGAGTGGGGATACTGAGGCAAACAAATAACGACAAGAGTGGGGATACCTAGAAAAACAAATAACAACGACAAGAGTGGGGACACCTAGGCAAACAAATAACCAGGACAAGAGTTGGAATACTGAGGCAAACAAATAACAAGGACAAGAGTAAGGATTCCTAGGCAAACAAATAACAAGGACAAGAGTGGGATACCGATGCAAACAAATGACAAGAACAAGAGTCGGGTTACCTAGGCAAACAAATAACCAGGACAAGACTTGGGATACCTAGGCAAACAGATAACAAGGACAAGAGTGGAGATACCGAGGCAAAGAAATAACAAGGACAAGAGTGGGGATACCGAGGCAAACAAATTAGAAGGACAAGAGTGGGGATACCGAGGCAAACAAATAAGAAGGACAAGAGTGGGGATACCGAGGCAAACAAATAACGACAAGAGTGGGGATACCTAGAAAAACAAATAACAACGACAAGAGTGGGGACACCTAGGCAAACAAATAACCAGGACAAGAGTTGGGATACTGAGGCAAACAATTAACAAGGACAAGAGTAAGGATACCTAGGCAAACAAATAACAAGGACAAGAGTGGGATACCTATGCAAACAAATGACAAGAACAAGAGTGGGGTTACCTAGGCAAACAAATAACCAGGACAAGACTTTGGATACCTAGGCAAACAGATAACAAGGACAAGAGTGGAGATACCGAGGCAAACAAATAACAAGGACAAGAGTGGGGATACCTAGGCAAACAAATAACAAGGACAAGAGTGGGGATGCCAAGGCAAACAAATTACAAGGACAAGAGTGGGATTACCTAGGCAAATAAATAACAAGGACAAGAGTGGGGATACCTAGTCAAACAAATATCATGGAAAAGAGTGGGGATGCCATGGCAAACAAATAATAAGGACAAGAATGGGGTTACCTAGGCAAACAAATAACAAGGACAAGAGTGGGGTTTCCTAGGCAAACAAGTAACAAGGACAAGAGTGGGGTTACCTATATAATAAAATAACAAGGACAAGAGTGAGGATACTGAGTTAAACAATTAACAAGGACAAGAGTGGGGATACTGAGGCAAACAAATAAGAAGGACAAGAGTGGGGATACCGAGGCAAACAAATAAGAAGGACAAGAGTGGGGATACCGAGGCAAACAAATAAGAAGGACAAGAGTGGGGATACCGAGGCAAACAAATAACGACAAGAGTGGGGATACCTAGAAAAACAAATAACAAGGACAAGAGTGGGGACACCTAGGCAAACAAATAACCAGGACAAGAGTTGGGATACTGAGGCAAACAAATAACAAGGACAAGAGTAAGGATACCTAGGCAAACAAATAACAAGGACAAGAGTGGGATACCGATGCAAACAAATGACAAGAACAAGAGTGGGGTTACCTAGGCAAACAAATAACAAGGACAAGACTTGGGATACCTAGGCAAACAGATAACAAGGACAAGAGTGGAGATACCGAGGCAAACAAATAACAAGGACAAGAGTGGGGATACCTAGGCAAACAAATAACAAGGACAAGAGTGGGATGCCAAGGCAAACAAATTACAAGGACAAGAGTGGGATTACCTAGGCAAATAAATAACAAGGACAAGAGTGGGGATACCTAGTCAAACAAATATCATGGAAAAGAGTGGGGATGCCATGGCAAACAAATAATAAGGACAAGAATGGGGTTACCTAGGCAAACAAGTAACAAGGACAAGAGTGGGGTTTCCTAGGCAAACAAGTAACAAGGACAACAGTGGGGTTACCTAGTCAAACAAATAACAAGGACAAGAGTGGGGTTACCTAGGCGAACAAGTAACAAAGACAAGAGTGGGGAGCCCTAGGCAAACCAATAACAAGGACAAGAGTTGGGACACCGAGGCAAGCAAATAACAAGGATAAGTGTGGGAATACCTAGGCAAACAAGTAACAAGGACAAGAGTGGACATACCTAGGCAAACCGATAACAAGGACAAGAATGGGGATACCGAGGCAAACAAATAACACTGACAAGAGTGAGGATACCTAGGCAAACAAATAACAAGGACAAGAGTGGGGATACTGAGGCAAACAAATAACAAGGACAAGAAACGTACCTTCCTTTTCCAACCCCACAAATGACTCTCGCCCTCATGACTCCTCACTACTTTGCTGTGCACCATGGCTGCACACCAGACAATTCCTTCCCAGGCTGCACCTAACCCTGTGCCCCTCCCAAGCTCATTCATCCCTAGCCAAAGTAATCTAAATGCACTTCTCTCCCCTGCTTACTTTATGAGCCACACTACCCTAGTGCTGCTATAATACTACCAGCACTTTATAATGGTACCTACATCAGTAACTGTTGTACAACTGTTTTTTTTTTTCATTCTTTTTCTACCATACTGTTGCCATTGTGATAATAATTCATTCTTCATCATGCAATTCCGTTGTGTTTTATGATTGTCTTGTCAAAGTTTGACATGGAGCTTTTGAGAAAGAGCCTGCTATGGTCAAAGATTGTAATTCAAAATTATAATAAATAGATATAGAAAAAAGAAACATTCTAATCTGTACCACTTCTGCTGGCAGTCTAATCCCAGCATTTGCCGCCCTTTTAGGGGAATCCCTCAAACGTTCAAGCCTGTACCACTTTTGTTGTTGGTTTAATCCCAGCATCTACACCCCTTATAGGGGAATTCCCCCCAATAGTCTAGCCTGTACCACTTCTGCTGGCAGTTTAATCCCAGCATCTATCACCCTTTCAGGGGAATCTCCCCAAAGTTTTAGCCTGTATCACTTCTGCTGGCAGTTTAATCCCAGCATCTACCATCCTTTTAGGTGAATCCCCCCAGTGTTCTAGCCTGTACCACTTCTGCTGGCAGTCTATCCCAACATCTACCACCCTTTTAGGAGAATTACTACCAACATTCTAGCCTGTACCACTTCTGCTGGCAGTCTAATCCCAGCATCTACCATCCTTTTAGGAGAATTACTACCAACATTCTAGCCTGTACCATTTCTGCTGGTAGTCTGTTCCCAGCATCTATCACCCTTTTAGTGAAGAAATATCTCCTCACATCTCTCCTGACCCCTCCCCCATCACATGCCACTGGTCCTGCTGCTCATCCTCATTTGAGGAAGCATCCCCAATCAGGTTCACAACACAAATGATCTGTTTGCATTCCCTTATCCAATCAAAGATTGCTATTAACATTTTTGTCACATGCTGGTATCCCTTGTTTTGCTATATGTAGGTAGTAGTGAGGGGGGGCATCTGAACCCGGGGCAGTAACAAGTGGTGTACCACAGGGCTAGGTGCTGGGACCGATTCTGTTTGACATTTTCATAGCCAACACTGCAATCGGGATTAAGAGTAAGAACAGTCTCTTCGCAGATGAGACAAAGATTTGTGCCGAAGTAGATTGGGGGAGCAAAAGTACTTCAGGAGGATTTGGTAAAACTGGAGAAATGGTCTCACACTTGGCAGCTTGGTTTCAATGCCAAGAAATGCAAAGTGATGCATTTAGGAGGCAAGATCCCAGGACACATTTACTGGCTGGAGGGTGTACCGTTAACAAAATTGAAGGAGGAGAAGGATCTGGGAGTGCTGGCTGTCACAAACCCACTTAGCAGGTCAGCCCTCTACTCCCAAAGTGCCAACCTCTGAGCGTAGTCTTGTGAACAGTTAACATAAACAGGGAAACCCTTCTGTCAGTTTTATGGGATCAAATCAACCTTTGGTCTCAAGTTCTGGAGGGATTCAAACTGTGAACCTCTTGCTAGCATACCCAATGCACAGGCTCAGATAATTCTGTCTTCAGGGAGACAGATATCTTTGCCTACGGGCACCTAACCAAGTGTACAGAAATGAACCTTTAAAAACTCTAATAAAAGACCTCAGATTTCTCTCACCTTTTTCCAGTTTGGTATCACCATTCAAGCTTATGCATAGTGTCTGCTGTAATCATATATACTTCACTTGTAAAGGAAAGAAATTCAAATACAGATCAAGTAGGCTCTAAAAATAGAGTTTTACTAAAATAGATAAAAATTATGTAAAACATAAAATACAGAACTATTACATCACAAGAACCATACAATCTTTAAAAAGAACAAGGTTTTAACATTGCAATTCCTACTACAATACTTAGATTTTGTCTCTCTCTCTCTAAATACCTGCTTAAAGTGCTCACAGATGGTTCTTTGTCAGAGTGTAGATAAAAGTGTCCCTATGGAAAAAAAATACTGTTTAAAAGCTGGCTTTGCCCACCTCTTTGCACGAGGTCACCTAGCTCCTCCCTGTCAGAATATATATATAAAAAATATATCTATACAAAAACAGGATGTCTTGTATAATCTTGGAATACACTAGTTTTTAAATATTAATTGGTGGGACTGGGCATGAAGAAGTTTTCTTGTTTTTATATCTAGCTGGTTCAATACTTTCTTTTTTTTCATTCAATATATTTTATTGAGTTTTTTAAAAGACAGACAAAGAAAGCTACACATAGTGAAGTAACCATAGACAATGGAAGTGTATAACAAAATACAAAACACGGAAACCAAGTGCAAATTATACCCCACAAATCTCCCTCCCCCCACCCACCTAGCTGTATAAGATTAACATTTAAGTGATAAGACCTTAATACAGCCTTAATACAGAAGAGTCCATTATTGAGCTACTGTTTCCAAAGTGAAAGGAGTGCTAAAAGAGGTTCTCACATTTTCTGATATATGTGAAGTCTATGATGCATAGACACAATATGTTTCTCCAACTGGATTGCAAATAACATTTCCCTGTACCATTCCATAACCGAGGGAAGAGGAACCTCTGTCCAGTGTCTGAGCATAACCAGTTTATCAACCGAGGCCACAGTGTTAAATGGGCTTTTCTCAACTGGGGGTCCCTGGAGGGAAGCGGGTCAGAAGGCAGCATTCTTGGGTAAACAGTGTATCTAGTCCTAGGAGCGGGTCCAGGACCTGTCTAATAGAGGTCCAATAAGTCTGGGTATGAGGACAATCACAAAGTAGATGATAAAGAGAACCAGACTCTTGATTACAATGGATACATTCCGGGGAGGAGACAAGGCCCATTTTGTATCTTTTAAGTGACGTGTACTATAAGTTGTGCATAATATTAAATTGGGACAGTCACAGCCTGTCTTGCTTAATATATGAGTATATCGATTTCCATATAGAATGCCAAAACCCTGGTTCCACTGATAAGGAAAGCTGATGAGCCCAATAATAACAAACCCCAGTTGGTAGTCTACAATCTACAGCAAGAAGCTGCTTGTATATGTTAGAGATTACATGAGGTTGGGTCGCTGCCTGAAAAATCAGATTTCGTTTCTCCAAAGACCCCAACTTTAAAAGATGAGAATCGAAAAAAGCAGAAATCGCTTTCCTGAGTTGCCAATACTTAAAAATGTCTTTGTGGCACAGAGAGAAGCATTTCTGAAGCACAGAAAAAGGAATAATTCTTTCACCGGAAACAAAATCTATCACTTTAGAATCTTTCAATAAAGGGAAAAAAGAGGAGAGAATAGAACGATGACCAATCCGAAAGTGTAAGTTATTACATATAGGTTGATCAGGCAAGAGAGACCAGTCCTCCGAGAAAAATCTTTTCAGCTGTTGCAGAGTCTTCAGGGACCATCCAATAGGTGAGACCTGAAGGGGATATGGAAGATAGGAGTATTTCAAGGAAACCAGGGCGGGGAGTGAAATATCGAACTTATGTGTCAGGTCTCTCTCTATATCCAACTAAATAGGACAGTATGCACCTTCATACCCCTTGGGACCCATAGGTGACCAGAGAGATATCTCACTAATATGCTGCGCACAATAATAGTGAAAGACGGACGGCAAGGCTAGGCCACCCTGGAGCTTTGGAGCAGTGAGTTTAAGATAGGCTCTCTGCACTTTTTTGCCATTCCAGAGGAAAGAGTTACACATTCTTTGCAGTGAAACAAACCACTTCTGGGGAAAATACAGACCCATCATACCTAAAGGATATAATAACCTAGGCAGGACATTCATTTTAAGTATATTGATACGACCCCAAATAGATAAGGGTAGATGTCCCAACGATCCAAATCAGCCTGAATTAACTGTATTAGATCTGCAAAATTTTGTTTAACCATGGAGGATAAGTCTCTAGTAATATGTACCCCCAAATAAGTGAGACTTTGAGACTCCCAAGAAAGACCAAATTTACTACAGTCTGCCTTGGTAGCGAACTTATTAAGGGGAAAAATCTTTGTTTTAGGCAGATTCAGTTTATAACAGGAAACTGCTGAAAAATCATCCAGTTCCTGTAATAAAGCTGGGATGGATTCACTAGGGTCCTCAATGTGTAATAAGAGGTCATCTGCATAGGCCGAAATAGTGTATCTTCTGTCCTCTATCCGAAGGCCCGGAACAGTAGGAGAGGCAATAAGTTTCCTGATCAAGGACTCCAGATAGAAGTTAAAGAGCAAGGGAGAAAAGGGGCAGCCCTGTCTTGTACCTCTCTGCAGAGGAAAGGAACGTGGCATGCACCCATTGCAAAAAATCTTTGCCTCAGGGAAGGTATATAATATCTTAACCCATTTGATAAATTCCTCTGGAATGCCAAATTGATGCAAGGAGGCAAACAAAAAAGGCCAATAGACACGATCAAAAGCTTTCTCTGCATCCAGAGAAACCAAAACAGATGGGCTTAGAGAATCTCTGGAAGCTGCCATGAGATGCAGAAGCTTCCTCGATTGGTCATTAGACAGTCTACCAGCCATGAAACCAACTTGTTCCCAGCTGATAAGTCCACCCATAATCACCAAGAGGTGACCAGCTAGGATTTTGGCAAGGATCTTAGTATCCGTATTCAGGAGGAAAATGGGACGATAGCTCCCTGGACACAAGGGATTCTTACCTGGTTTGGGGATCAAAGTAATCAGGGCAGCTTGAAAAGTGGAGTCTTGCGTACCATGTTCAAACCAGTAGTTAAAAACCTCTGTAAGCAAAGGGGCAAATTGTGTGACATAGATTTTATATAGATTATTTGGTAGACCATCTGGTCCAGGAGTCTTGTCTAGGGGAAGCTGCTTGATAGCGCATTGGACCTCTTGTAGAGAGATTGGGACAGCCAATCCTGCTGCAAGATGTTGGGGCAATTTGGGGAGATCTATGGACTGTAAATATGCATCAATATTTTGAGACATCACTAAGGGAGAATCCTCCAGTGAATACAAATGCTGGTAATACAATTCAAAAACATTAACAATATCTCTGAGATGAGAGACGATGGGACCATTGGGCCGAGCTTGGAGACTTGGTATAAATCTAAGAGAATCAGCTTGTTTTAGTCTGAGAGCGAGAAGCTTCCCTGATTTCTCTCCTGACTCCAGATAACGCAGTTTCGTGCGGTGCATAGCCAACTCTGCTCTCTGCATCGGTAAACTAGAATACTGAGATTGCAACTGGTGAAGCTCCGTCCAATCTGCCTCAGGGGAAGAACGATGGATGACAGCTTCTCGGTGATGAATCCCTGCCAAAAGGGTGTTCAGAAGAAGTTTATTCTTCCGAGCTCTGTTGGTTGAGATGCGAATGAACTCACCTCGAAGAACACATTTAAGTGTAGCCCATACCATGTCAATTCTAGCCACTGATCCCTTGTTAACATCAAGGAAGATGGAGATATATTTCTGGATATGTACCAGGGTACCAGGGTCCTGAAGCAACTGTGTATTCAGTTGCCAAAGAAAATCCCGCAGTACACTTGGACTCGGTAAATAGAGGGAACTCACCGGGGCATGGTCTGATATAACTGTTTCATGAATAGACACTTCAATAATACCTGTAAGGCAGCTCGAGCTTATGAGCCAGTAATCTATTCGAGAAAGAGTACCATGCAGTGAAGAATAATAAGAGTATTGTCTGTCTGCAGTATGCAAGGTCCACCAGACGTCAATAAGATTCGCACCTGACATAAAGTCACGGAGCACTCTTTGAGCAGGAGAAAGTCCCAACCTTTTCTCATCGGAGCGGTCAAGATCTACTCTGGGGACTAAATTCCAGTCCCCTCCCAGGAAAAGCAATATTGGGGTATCGAGAGAGATTAAGGAAAGTAATTGTATAAAAAATTGTGAAGAATCGATGTTCGGGCCATAAACGGAGCCTATTAATATGAAGGAAGACTCTAGGGTACCCTGAATTAAGGTGTATCTTCCCAAAGGATCCCATACTTCATGGATTACTTGGAAGGGAACAGTCTTGGCAATAAGTATCACGGTACCCCCTCATTTAGAGAAAACTCCAGAGCCAAACACTTGTCCCATCCAGAGTTTTTTAAATAATACTACATCCTCTTTCTGCAAATGGGTCTCTTGCAGGCAGGCTATGCTTGCTTTAAGATGGGCGAGATGCCTAAGAATTACCAATTGCTTCATCCTGTCTCTGCCTCCTTTAATATTCCAGCTAACAAAGTTATATGGTCCCCCTATAGAAGTTTAGGTACCTGTAAACTGTAGTGATACTAATGATAGGGACAAAAACATAGCACCGGTCCCAGAGCCTCTGGAAAATGGACTCAGAGCAAAGGTATATTCCAGCACAGCTAGAGCAAGCTACTACAAATAAGCACCCTAATAACAAGAAACAAACCCCTTTACCAAAAAACACCCAACTCCCCCGAAACCCCAACCAACAAACAAACATTTAACCCCTATAATACTATCCCCCAGTTCCGAACGAACTGAAACTAATAACACATTCTGTCAGGCGATGTTATTAATGCCACCCAGATAGATATCCCACGCCACTCCCCCTCCCCAATACCCCTCCAAGTAATAACAGTGAAAATCTACTATAGAAACACGGTTATACACATTATAATCATTCAAATTTCTGGCAGATAAATACCTACATAAAAGAAAAAATAAATAATAATAAAAAAAAAATGTATATTTAGGTAGAGGACCCCTCTAATTCCAGTTCAATACCAGGTAATATAAGAATAAAGTGGAAAAGTAAAACTGGGGGCCCAAAGGAATATAAGATTAAATAATTGTCCATTCTGCAACCATTCTCACGCAGAAGCTTTTTTCTTTTTTTTTTCTTTCTTTTTTTTTTCCCTCTTTCCTCATGGAACGAAAATAAAAAAGGAGAAGCCCCTCATTCGTGTCCTCTGGTTTCTAGCAAAGTCATGTCCAGACATAGTAAATATAGAGTAAAACAGAACATTGTCCTGGGCATTCCGTAGGGAGAACTGAGAAGGATACATTCGGTCTTGTAGCAAGTAGTGTTAGTTCACCACTGTAGATACTGCACTCGGAGACAGAATTCAGTTCAAGGATCTAAATCAGACACTACCAAGAAACCTTGCGTAACTACTTGAGAAGAGATAGAAAAAAGGCCCAAATATAATGGCAGAAAGTCATTTAAACAGATCAGGAAATAAGGTCTTCAACTCCACTGTAGCTTGCTCTAGGGATTCAAATGAAAACCACTTGTCTTGGTGATAGCTTTGTAACACTGCGGGATACCACATTCTGAAAGATTTACCTGCAGCTATCAACTTAGAGACAGTGGGGTGAAAGTTTCTCCGTTTTCCTCAAACTGTTTGCGGTAGGTCTTGTGTGAGCCTAATTTAATGGTCTTCCCACTTGAGCTCGTTGATCTCTCTTATTTTGAGCAGAATGTGCTGCTTGTCCTGATAATTCAGAAGTTTGAATATCAAGGGCCTCGGTGGAGCCCCCGGAGGGGGTGGTGGGCGTAAAGATCTATGAGCCCATTCAATGACATAGGAGGAGGCATTGGGGTATTGCCCTGCGATTTTTGCACAGAATTTTTGGACAAAGGCAATAGGATTGTTACCCTCCTCCAGTTCAGGTAGACCAATAATAATAAGGTTATTGCGCTAACTGCGCCCTTCGAGATCCTCGAGTTTGTCTTTTAATTTCTTAAGCCGACGTCTCAAAGCAGTGTTGTCTTTTTCCATTCTGCCCTGCCAATCTTCAATTGAGGTAAGCCTGGTTTCTGTATCACCGATCCTGAGTGAAAGAGAATCCATCGCTGAATGAATATGTCAGAGATCCACGGACATAGCGGAGATTGTCTCCTGAAGAGGGGTCATTATGTCGAGAAAGCACTCTTCACTCAGAGGAGTGGTGCCTGCCAAGGTTTTACTGGCACCTGAGGCTTGTTGCTTAGGCCTCTTTGCGGCCTTATCTTTCTCGGGGGCGGCGATGGCGAATGCCACGGGTGCGATTTTCGCAATGTACACCTCCATTTTCAAGTATTGCCTTCGCTTCCCACCGTGTTCCGATTGCAGAAATGGTAGGTTGTAGCAAGTAAAAATATTCCAGAAGGGCAGTAGATAAAATTGAATATGAGGTATGCGAGGAGCGAGCAGGAGAGCGCTGTTCTTCTTTAAGCAGCCATCAAGTGACTCCGGTTCAACACTTTCTGTAGCTAGTCTATCACACCAAAGCTGTATGATATCATTGAAAGAGTGAGTGGGTTTATAGCTTGCACTTTATTTCATGTTGTCAAAGCAGTTTTCAGTATAAGCTTTAACCTTCTGAAATGTTTCTTGCTTATTTTTACTCTCATTTGTTTATGTTGTGTTGCTGCTCCTTCATCTACTCCCAGGTATTTATATACTCCTCTTGCTCAAGTTCTTTTATGTCACAACACTCCACCAGATTCATGTTTTCTTTATGAGTTAACTTTCCTGCTATAAATGTTGCTTTGGCACATTGGTCTAGACCAATGTCATCATTATGTCATCAGAAAAGGTCTTAATTTGTAGTTGTTCTTTCAAATGTTTGTTGGATGAACAATAAAGTTTTAGGTCATCTACAAATAGAAGGTGAGATGTTAGCTGTTGATTATTTTTGTTTCTGGGGTTCAAGCTGTATCCATAGCCTAGGTTGTTGATTAGGATACTTAATGGATTGAGGGCAAAGCAAAACAGAAGTGGTGACAAGGAGACACCTTGAAATATCCCTCATTGGATGCTTATATTTGGGATTGTGATTTGACCTTTCTCATAATTTAATTGCAGGATGGTTTGCCACTTTCTCATTGTGGTTGCGATGAAGTTTATCAGTATGGGATGTATCTTGTAGCTCTGTAAACACTCAGTGATCCAGGAGTGTGTCATGCTGTCAAATGGTTTTCTGTAGTCGATCCATGCTACACTAAGGTTTCAGCATTTTTTGCAGCTCTCCATTATAGCTTTGTTCAGCAGGAGATGGTCTTCTGTACCGTATGACTTTCTTTTATTGCCTTTTTGTTCTATTGTCATGAGATTATTGCAATCTAGATGATTGTAGACTCTGTCTGCATCAATTCCAGTGTATAATTTATATGTTGTTGGCAAACTGGTTATTGGGCGATAGTTCTTGGGGAGACTGGCAGGCTCATATTTGATAAGAAGTGTGGTATTCCCTGCTGTTAGCCAGATGGGTTTCAACTTGGGATATGCGTATAAATAGTTTTTACAGGTGGCTAAATCTTGGTGTAAAGATGTTAGTACTTTTAGCCAGAAGTTGGGTACTGCATCTGGACCTGGGTTTTTCCAGTTGGGGGCCTTCCTTATCTTTGCTTCTGTCTCCTTAGCTGTTACATCAGGCCACTCCATATCCTGGTAGTGCCATTTCTTGTGCTGTCTTTTATTTCCTATATCCACTTTGCTTTCCTATTATGTTCAACTGAGTCTTCATAAATGCTTCTCCAGAATTCCTCAATTTCTTTCTTTACCGGTGGTGTTTTTACTTTGGTTGTTTTCTTTCCCAGCTCCCTACAGAATTTCTTTGGGTCTTCTCTAAACCATCTGTTTTGCATTTTTTCATCATTCCTTTTTACGTATCGCCTGAGCTTCTCGGCTTGAGCAGAGATATTGATTTTGTTATTCGAGATGGTAAAATATAGGTCCTGATCTGTTTTAATACAGTGTTTTCCTTTGATTTCATCAGCTTTCCTGATGACTTTCATTGATCTAGTACCCTTTCTAAATGCAGTGATACTTCTGATCTTAGCTCCATAATTGTCCTTTCTATCCACTTTTTCCATGGTGGGATGCTACATTTCCCTGTCTTTCTTCTGGGATTAGTGTCTCCAAATGGTTAGGGAATTCTGATATTGTGATGAGAGTGGACCCCATTCTTAAGCCAGGGCATATTCAAAACTGAATAAATCAGTACTGTATTAATCTTTGATGTTCTCCTGGGGTTAGTGTCTCCAAATAGTTAGGGATTTCTGATACTGTGATGAGAATGAACCCCATTCTTAAGCCAGGGCATATTCAAAACTGAAGAAATCAATACTGTATTAATCTTTGATGTTAGCTGAGAACACTTGATGTACTATTAGGTTAATCTGATGGGCAAATTTCCTCTTACATTCAGCAGATTTATACTGTGTCTCCCTCAGGGTTAGTGTCTCCAAATGTTCAGGGATTTCTAGTGTTGTGACAAGAATGGACCTCATTCTTAAGCCAGGGCATAGTCAAAAATCAGGACATTTCATGAGGCTATTCTGTGTTGCTTGTGTCATTCAGCACATTTATATGGTTTTTCCCCCACGTGGACATGCTGAAGTCTTATGAGATTTCCCTGTTGAGTAAAACTCTTTTTACATTCAATGCATTTATATGGTTTCTCTCGGGGTTAGTGTCTCCAAATGTTTAGGGATTTCTAATACCATGGCAAGAATGGACCCCATTCTTTAGCCAGGGCATATTCAAAACTCAAGAAATTAGTACTGTATTCTCTCCTGTGTGAATTCTTTGATGCCTCATGAGGCCACTTTTGTTGTGTAAAAGTCTTGTTACATTCAGCACATTTATGTGGTTTCCATGCCATGTGAACCTGTTGATGTCTCTTGACAGTTAACAGAAGCACTCTTGATAGGGGGGTTGATCCCAGTCCTTTCACAGAAGAAAGGGTTCTGCAAGAACTCCTAAAACTGAAGGTGGACAAAGCAATGGGTCCTGATGGAATTCACCCCAGAATTCTAAAAGAATTAAGGAAGGAACTAGTGAAACCACTGGCTACTCTTTTTAATAAATCATGGGAGGATGGTGTGGTACCTGAGGACTGGAGGAAGGCAGATGTGATTCCCCTTCACAAAAGTGGGACCAAGACAGAGGCAGGAAACTACAGACCTGTCAGTCTGACCTCTGTGGTAGGGAAAGTGATGGAGTCACTTCTGAAGGAAAGAATAATTGAGTACCTAGAGGTCAGTGGAGCACAGGATCCAAGGCAGCATGGGTTCACAGCGGGAAGGTCATGTCAGATGAATCTAATAGATTTCTTTGACTGGGTGACCAAAGTAGTAGACCAGGGAGGGGCTGGGACATGGCCTACCTAGACTTTAGCAAGGCATTTGACAGTCCCACACAAAAAGATTGTCAAATTAACCAGCATGGGAGGTCCCAGGGTGGTAGCCTGGTAAAACATTGGCTGGACAACAGGACACAGAAGGTAATTGTAAATGGAGTCCACTCTGAAGAAAGGGCGGTTACTAGTGGGGTATCGAGGGTTCAGTATTGGTCCAGTCCCTTTTAATGTCTTCATCAGTGACATTGCAGAGGGACTGGAAGGAAAGGTATGTCTTTTGCAGATGACACAAAGATCTGCAACAGAGTTGATACACAAGGAGGCGTGGAAAGGATGAAAAGGGACTTGGCAAGGCTGGAGGAATGGTCAGGACGTATGGCAGCTAAGATTCAATGCAAAAGTGCAAAATAATGCACCTGGGAAACAAGAACCCAGGGAAGAATACACAATGGGTGGGGAGGTAGTAACAACAAAACAGGAAAGGGACCTGGGGTAATCACATCAGATGACCTTAAGGTTAGCAAGCAATGTGAGAAGACAGTAGAAGGGCGGGGTATACTGGGATGTATAGGAAGAGGCATCAGCAGCAGAAAATGGAAGTTGTTATCCCTCTGTACAGACAGTTGGTGAGACCCCATCTGGAATACTGTGTCCAGTTCTGGAGACCCCATCTCTGCAAGGACATAGACAGGATAGAGGCAGTCCAGAGGAGGGCAACTAAAATGGTGCAGGGTCTGCAAGAGAAGCTGTATGAGGAGAGACTAAAGGAGCTTAATATGTATACCCTTGAGGAAAGAAGAGAGAGGGGACATGATAGAAACTTTCAAGTACCTCAAGGGAATCAACAAAGTCCAAGAGGGTAGCATCTTTCCGAAAAAGAGACTTGCAAGAACAAGGGACACAATTACAGATAGAAGGAGGGCGGTTCAGGGCAATGAGAAGATTATTTCACAGAGAGGGTAGTGGATGCATGGAACAGCCTTCCTGAGGAAGTTGGGGTCTAAAACTGTGGGAGAATTCAAGAATGCATGGGACAGACATAAGGCAATTCTTGTGGGGGGCAGGAAGATATAGGCTGTTGGTTAACTAGGATCTGCGGCCTATCCTGTAGGTAGGGAAATGGGCAGACTAGATGGGCCTAGCGGTCCTTATCTGCCGTCAAAGTCTATGTTTTTATGTTTCTATGTTTCTTGAGGTTACTCTGTGAAGTGAAACTCTTGTTACATTCAAATACATTTATATGGTTTCTCTCGGGGTTAGTGTCTCCAAATGTTTAGGGATTTCTAATACCATGGCAAGAATGGACCCCATTCTTTAGCCAGGGCATATTCAAAACTCAAGAAATTAGTACTGTATTCTCTCCTGTGTGAATTCTCTGATGCCTCATGAGGCTACTCTGTTGCGTAAAACCTTTGTCGCATTCAGCACACCTATACGGTTTCTGCCCCATGTGAACCTGCTGATGTGCTATTAGAGTCTGTTTCTGGGTGAACATCTTGTTGCATTCAGCACATGTATATGCTTTCTGCCTCGTGCGAACCCACTGATGTGTTATAAGATTGTGTTTCTGGGCCAACCTCTTGTTGCATTCAGCACATTTATATAATCTCTCTCCTGCGTGTACTCGTTGTTGTATTATGAGTTCTCTTTTTACAGTAAAACTCTTGTCACATTCAGAACATTTATATTTCCTTTCTCCTTCATGGATGTGTTGTTGAACAGGAATGAGATGAAGGTCATGGAAACTCTTCCTACACTGAGGATACTGATGCAGCTTCTCTTTTGTGTGACACAGCTGGTATTTCCCAAGCGGTGATTGTTTGCTCCAGCTCTCACTGCACTCAGTGGTCCTGTCAACTAAAAATATATATTTTATTAGCATTTCATAACAGCAAGGAAACAAATGTGTCAGATATGTTTTCCTAATCTTTCTTTGAGGTACAATAACTTCATCTAGATTTAGTCACAGGGATGTGTTTTTTCTAAATATTCCCATTTAAAAATATTTTGATTGAATTGTTCTTTCTGTAATGTTTCAATTTGTGTTTTTTATGTATAATGTTTATAAAACAGGTCTGTCCAATTCTGGCTCTTCATTTGTCAGAACTTGGTCACAGTAGGTATTATTAATAGGTACAAAAACATGGCACGAGTGTTATAGCAACCAAAATAAGTAACAAAACAAGACAGAAATGTACTATGAAAAGTAAACAGAACCACATGACAAGTTCTCCTCCCCATGAGAAAACTTCAAAGTTCCATTTTCAAAATGCAGTCAGTTGCCAGAGCCTGACAAAATGAAGTGCAGCTGCATCTACCTTTTGAGTTAAAAATAAACAAGTTTAACTTTTTAAACTGCAAGTAGAAGCATGATAAAGAGTTGAATATAAATGTTGAATCCCCCAGAGTAAAAGCAACATTTATATTATCTAAATGCAGGCACTACACAGGCACAGAGTAAAATATAACTGCAGCTGTTTCCCCCTTCCCGGTGTTCACCTTTTTAAAAAGCAGGCTGAAGCTTGGCAGTGTAAAATACAACCACAGTACCTCCCCTCCAAAGTAAAAAAAAAAGTTTCCATTTTTTTAAATGCAGGCAGCGGGAAGATAAAGAGTAAAATAAAGGTCCTAAAAAAAAGTCTCTTAGTCATGCAAAGTCTTCTGGTCTCACCAGATGCTCCAGCTTGCAACTTGCTATTACTCCTAATGTTTAAAGGACGCTTTTACAGCCTTAATAGGTGGTAATTCCTTTTTCCTCACTCTGAGTAACACTCCTCTACAATTTTGTCTGTGAGTAACTTCAGCTATTTAAGAGGGCAACAGTGAAATTCTGATCATGGTTCCATGCTGCTTCAGTACTGACATAGAATGGCAGCCTGGAAAAAAGTGCAGAACCAAGTGCTTCACACTTTTAAATGCACAGCTACCACCCCTGGGTTTGTGGTTACTCAGGAAAGGGAAAATGCAGTCTAAGGGAGTTGGGCACTGCCAGAGTAGAACATCTGTGTACTGGCATTCCATGTGCTGTTGAAATTGTACCAGCATGCCATTGTTAGAAGAAAAGTCTTCCTACTCTTATTTTGCAAAAATCAAAGAAATGTATTCTCCAACACCATCACATAAAAGACGCTTGGCATAGAAGAAAGTCATGCATTGCATGACAACCAGCTAGAGCCCATCTGGATCTTCTTCCTCAATTTACCAACAACTTAGTTGCATGCCATTGTCCATAACATGCAACCTTTGTAAAAGAGCACTTTGTGCTCAAAGGTATTATCCGAAATCTTAATAAATAAATAAATAAATAAAATGTTTCCATTTCATCTGCATCTTCTAGACTGTTAGATGACTTTCACTGCATGTTCACCCAATGTTATAGATCCTATAGCTTTCTCTTAGTTCCTGTCTTAGGATATCCAGTCCAAGGGAATGATGGACATGCACCCATGAGTGTACATACAGATGTGTTAACATTTTGCCATGACATCACTGTTTTGTCAGGGCTATGGTACCATGCAAATAGCCTTGCTTAAATAACCAGAGTCACTGAGTACCCAAACTCGTTATCAGTCCTCATCAGATTATGCCATCAGTCATCTGGTCCCTAGCTCCCCTTGTGAGTGCACAGCGGCACAGTCAATCAAAAAGTTCTATTGTACTCAGTGGCACTGTACTCTTAGTCTTTTACATGTAAAACATACTGAATAACAATGGATGAATGCTGGCACTTCACCTCGAACTTTTTATTTTGTGCATGACAGCACTTTACTTTCATTCTCATTCTATTCATACACTGGATGACACCACTTACAGTCACATATAGATAATTTTAAATTAAGTTTCTGCTACCAAACTTTCAACACTCTCATATAGATTAATTAGATAACTTACTACCACCCTTGCAAGTTCTAACACAAAACTACAAAGGGAGCTCCCTAAACTATAAAAACCAACCATAACCTATAGGAGAGGCAAGAATCTATGTGACTCAGATAACAATTCCTACAAGGATAAAGAAGTGTTAGAGATGGAGTCATATCATATTGATATATCAGACTCATCAGTGGGAAAAAAAGTGATTTTAATTTTCAAAGAAAACAAGAAAGCATCATGTCATCAGTTTGTCCCTTTGGTTTGACTGTTTGGAGTTTATTTATCCAGTAACATTCCCATTGCAAGAGTGTTCACAGCATATTATCTCCTCATGAGGGTGCCATCATTTTCTCTATGCCATCAAAAAAAGACTACAAAAACATATGCACCAAACCATCCAATACTAATCACAATGGTCAGTGCACAAGGAGGAAAAACAGACAAAGGAGAGAAGTTTATAAAAAAACAATAGTAGGACAAGAAAAAAATGGGGAATTCTGATTGCTCTTGTATGTTCACTTAAATATGCTTTCAGTTGCCTTTTTGCTTGCCCACAAAGTTCGTGCCACATGGGCATGTAAACTTGTATATTACCCCAGGTGCATTATGAGTAATGAATGACTTTACCTTATAGTTTTTGCTAGACCTTGGATGTCTAAATGTTTGTGTGTATGTAGTGACGCTGCAAATGGACACAGTTTCCAAATGTAAAATTTTGTTGAGGCTGGGGTCCTAGCCATGTACTTTTGTTTCTTTTCTGTGTGTGGAAGCTGTGGACTATCTTTTCCCGGGTATTACTGCTTCTGCTGTAACCAATCAAGGACTTGTTTTTTGTGTACTCCCTAAGTGTTTGATCTGCTTCTAAGACTACCCAGTACTTATTAATAACTCTAACTTCTTCATAACTTAATTTGACATTCAAGGTCTGGAAATATATGTAACACACCCTGGTCATATACATGCTTACATGCCCATGTGGCATGAATTACACAAAAGAAACAAAAATATTACTGAAAGCACACACAGTATAAGTGAACATAAAACTGCAATCAGGAATAAGAAAGAAGTCATGTACTTACTATGACAGTAGATCTTTAAGGGAATCTCTTTCATCGAGCCTCACCTAAGGAACTGATAGCCACCAGGCTCTAGGAGCACATGGAAACTTTCGTAAGCAGTCCACTAGGGGCCACCCATGATGACAAATTACACTGTCTTTCACTATACAAATGTGGGTAACACCTTCCATCCTCAGTTCCTGACCAGAGATCATGCTCTGAGGATCTCTCCCGAGGAAACCAGGAGAGAATGTATGGCTCTGCCAAACACACGGGGCAGAAAAGACGCTCCCATAGTTTTCTTTGGTGATGCACTCTTGCTGCCAGGTACTGTTGTACCTGATGCTGTGGACAAAGCCACTGTTTTGCTTGTGGCATTTATTGTGCAGATTTTGCTTGGGCATTATGACCCTGTGCTGAGAGAAGGCTCTCAAGACCTCTCCCCAGGAAACCAGGAGAGAATGCATGGCTCTGCCAAACAGATGAAGCAGAAAAGAAACAGCATGAAAACATCGGCTGACATTCATGAAGAAAGAGATGCCATGTGCAGAGCTATAGATCCTTGGAGGGATGGAGTGTGGGTCAGCATGACCTGATGAAAGAGATTTTCTTGAAAATCTACTGTTATGATAAGTATGTAACTGTTCCATCTTTTTCAAAGATATCTCTTTCATTAGGCCATACCTATGGAATTAATACCAAACAGTGCTAACCCTTACTAGTCTGGGTGGCTGGAGGCTACAGGCCTGTAAAAAAGGCCTTGAAGAAGTGCTAGGCCAAAAGCAGCCCTCTCTTGAAATTAAATTCTGGAGACCCCATCTCCACAAGGACAGACAGGATGGAGGCAGTCCAGAGGAGGGTAACTAAAATGGTGCAGGGTCAACAAGAGAAGCCATTCAAGGAGAGATTAAAGGAGTTTAATATGTATACCCTCAAGGAAAGGAGGGAGAGGGGGCACATGATAGAAACTTTTAAGTACCTCAGTGGAATCAACAAAGTCCAAGAGGGTAGCTCTTTCAGAAAAAGAGATGTGCAAGAACAAGGGGACACAATTTGAAGATAGAGGGGGGAAGGCTCAGGGGCAATGTGAGGAAGTATTTTTTTCATGGAGAGGGTGGTGGATGCATGGAACGGCCTTCCTGAGGAGGTTGTGGGGTCTAAAACTGTGGGAGAATTCAAGAATGCATGGGACAGACATAAGGCAATTCTTCTGGGGGGGTAGGAAGAAACAGGCTGTTGGTTAACTAGCATCTGCTGTTTATCCTGTAGGTAGGAAAATGGGCAGACTAGGTCAGCCAAGCAGTCCTTATCTGCCATCAAAGTCTATGTTTCTAAATGTCCGGACTATAGTATTTATTTAGTTTTTGTTGACCGGGTAAGTGCACTAGACAAATTCTGCCTATTTTCAGGCATGACCCAGGGGAGGGGGATACAGATGAATGCCAACTGACCTTGAACCAGATTAAGCTGTTGGTGGTATTTTTAGTGAATGAGGGAAATCTGGTCAGGACACCAGGGAAATTCCCCAACTCTGCTTCCTGTGAGCAGGGGGACCCTTTTGTCAGTGACTCTAAGATGGCTGCTGTTTCAGATCCTGGGGCAGCTGCTACCATGGAGGAGGATGTGTTGGCTGGCCAGTCTGCTGGTGTACCTGGAGGTGAGCAGGTCTCCCTGCCTCCAGGTCCAGCTTTGGAGACCGATGAAATTCTACCTAAGTGTCTGGAAACAGAGGAATTTATGACATATTCAATTTTACCACCTGTCTGTGCTACAGCAGGTCTGTTTGGCCCTGATGCTGTTTGGCTGGATAACATTTTGCAAAAAAATCAACATTTAAAATGACCAGAAAGAATGGAACCTATTGAGAATTTATTACACGGTATGCCTATGACTTCTGTGGAAGAACCAGATGAATTTATTGCTTCTGATCTCTTGAGAGATGCTGCACACCTTATTCAGGAAGAACTAGTGAAGTCTGTAATGGTGGAAACTACAACGAGTGGAGGTGTGAGTCAGCAGGATGACGTATCCACTTCAAAGGGAAGCGTTCTGACAGAGCGGCCCTTTGATGTGGGGAAATTGACAACTGACTTTCGGGTGGATATAGCCAGTGTGGTGGATGGTCGGACCAAAAATAGGTTTGCTGCTGTGAGTATCTCTAATGTTGCAAATACTGGAAGTTTAGAAAAGCAGGACATGACCTTTTCCTTACGGAAAGGTAGAACTGATGTCGAGCCTCCACAGGCCCCTTGTAAACGTTTGAGTACCTCCCTTGATCGCTCCCTGCTTAATGCGGGCTGGAAGCGAGGCGACAATGGGGTTTGGGTTCCTGATCCGGCCCACAGTCCCATACCAGGGCAATCTTCATTTCAAACAGTGGAATTTGCAGTGCAACAGGGGGAGCAGTGTCCCTCAGCTCCTCTGCTGCCCGATAAAGGAAAACTGATTCAGAATGCAGGGCGGCAGGATGTATCTATTTCGGATTCGGAAAGTATGGAGCAGGTGCATATGGAATGGGGAGACTCTGTAGCTACCTCCCCGCAACAAACACGGCCTACCCCTAGCCCCCATCAGCAAGCAAAAACAGCCTGGGAGTCATTTAGAAGAAAAGATCCTTTTTCAGGTGCCCCCCATTACAACGGAGGAATGCAGTATGTCTGGAATACCAAGGGGGTCTAAATTTAGTGCCAGATCGTCTCTATGTGGGGAAAACTTTATTGAAGGACTCTATGGGTTTCTTTTCAAATGAAATCCATGCACTTATACATGTGTCGGGTTCTATAACTTTTGATGTTAGTTTTGTTACTCCACAAAATTTGGATTGTTTTTGGTCAAAATTAGATGTCTTACAATACACTGAATTATGGATGCCTTTTAAAGCTATCCCTCTGACTAAACCATCTATCAAAACTGTGACAGTGCTATTTCGAAACGAATCAGTATCAGTGCATGATATTGTCTTTTGGTTGCAAAAGAGGTGCAAAGTCCTTGGGGCTCCTGTGCCTGTATTCGATGATGAATGTATTTGGAATGGAGGGTGGGTGTTCCGGGTACATTTAAGAAATAATCAGATGGGACCTGTACAACTTTCAAATAGTATTTTCCTAGGTTCTGAGCGAGGGCACTGTTTTTATCAGGGTCAGCCTAGGGCGTGTTTTAAATGTGGGGCCCTTACACATTTAGGGTCCACCTGTGATAGATTATGATGTAACCTTTGTCTTGACTATGGGCATCATAGTTCTACATGTCAGGCTGATTTAAAATGTAATTTGTGTTATGAATCTGGGCATTCATATAAATCATGTTCTTGGGCCACACATAATCGAGCTGATAGGACTAGTCAGGACAGTATCTTGCAGGAAGCACAGAAAAAATAAATGTTAAAGAAAAGGGCTCGGCAGCAGGAACCCCCCCTGCGGAATCTAGGCCAAGTCCCCCCCCCACCATCTTCTCAGTTGGATAGTGTAGCAGAAAATCACTCGGGCCCTCCAACTGAGCCTGCCTCAGAGAAAATTTTAGACTCTAGAACAGTGGTTACTTCTCTTCCACTGGTGATGGAGGACACTCCTTTTGAAATGCCTCCTCCCAGAGGTAAAAGTGTGGCAAAGAAAAGGAGCTTGAAACAAACTCAACCTAGATCTAAGGTAGCAAAAGCCTCCTCGGGGAAAGATGATAGTATTGAGCTAATAAATAAATGTGAGATTTTGAAACCTCAAGTTTTGGATTCTGAACCAGGTGGAGATTCTGAGGCTTCTTCTTTAGCCCCCCTCCTCTAATACTGATGGGGAAACTCAGGAGAAGTGCTGTCAAGTTGGAGATGGCCCTCGACATAGAACCCATGTCCGTAGAAGCTCTAGGGTTAGGTGTCAGCATGGCTCAGCTGGTAGCACATCCGCCTCTGGACCAGAAGGTTGTGGGTTCTCGTCCCACGCCGGGATTGGACTTGCACCTAAAAATTGCTGGCATCTGAGTGCAGTATTGGGGGTGCTGTACTGCAGGTGTGCCGTCCTTCGGATGAGATGTTAAACGAAGGTCCTTCTACCCATCCTGGTGTTGTCCTGGTGGGTGTCCAGGTGGAAGTAAAAGAACCCAGGGCACTCTTTGCAAAGAGTAGGGAACATTCCCGGTGTCCTGGCCAACATTCCCCTTCCCATAAACCGGTTCATGCAATTATCCAGGCTGTGTGTGGGTGATGATGTGTGATATGGCTGCCACCACACATTCAGTCACTTCACTACCAGTCTAGCATTGCTTGTAAAGCGCTTTGGATGTATGAAAAGTGCTATATAAATGCTGATTCTTCTTCTTCTTCTAGGGTTAAAAAGCCACCTTGATTTAATAACATCTCACCATGTCGTTTCCATCCCTTCTTAGGTTGAGAATTTCAACTATTAATGTTAACAGCATTAGAAATCCTAAAAGACGTATGGTTGTCCTGACACGGTTGAAAGACATGGAATGTGATATTTTTCTTCTACAAGACACAAGACTGAATACGACTTTTTTAATTAATGCTGCAAAAAAATTATGGTGTTGGGGGCATTCTTTTTTTTCTTATGGCACAGATACGTGTGAGGGTGTGGGTATTTTATTTAGAGGGGATGCCTTTCGTATCTCCAGATTGATTGAGGTATCTTTGGGGAGAGCTCTGATAATAGATTTTACATATGGGAGTATGTTCTGGAGATTAATTAATATTTATAGCCCTCTTACAAAGAAAGGGAGGACAGATTTGTTTGGATTGATCAAACCTTATTTGTTTACTACCAAATTGGTTATTTGGGGAGGACTTCAATTGTGTTGTTAATATTGGAGATAGAGGGGCAAAGACCACAAAGATATATAGTGACACTAATTATCTGCTTAGATTATTAGCCCAAAGTCAGATGAGCGACGCATACAGAAAGGTACACAAGCTTGGTGGGCAAACATATTTTCATGGATCCCTTTCCACGAGAATAGATTTTTTATTCATTAAAAATAATATAGGAGTGGAAAAAGCGACTGTGTTGCTAATGGAAATTTCCAATCATGCCATTCTAATGATCACTCTGGGTACAGTTAATGGACCTCAATATGGGAAAGGGTACTGGAAGTTGAATACAGCACTTCTGCCAGATAAACATCTGCAGACCCACATGAGGGAGTATCTTAAAGCCCGTATGTCAATGGCAGGGTTGATACATAATAGAAGCGTTTGGTGGGAACACACTAAAACTGGACTGAGAAATATTTTTCAAAAACACTCAGTCAAACAGTGTCAGGGGAAGTATAGACAGTGTTTAAAGCTGCGTATGCAGTTGAATAGAATTTATTCAATGGTAAATTTATTACATATCCCTTGACAGAGCAGGCCTGTAATATTAAAAAGGAGATGTTTTTGTTGCAATACGATAGGGCCAAATCATTGTTATACAAACATAAAATTTGTACACAGGAAAAAACGGGACTGGGAGATCCCTTCCAGCTCAGTACACAGAGGGTAAATGTACGCTTTATGTCAGCTGTCATTACAGACACAAGAGAGATAGTTTCAGATGGGCTTGGTATTTTAAATAGTTTCACAATATCTAGAGTCAATATACACCTCTTCTACATTGGGAAGGGAACAGACAAATCAGATGCTTTCATCCATTATAGTGCCTTTACTATCAGAGGATCAGTTCTTGCATTTGGCAGAGCCTATCACGGAACATGAGTTTGATCAAGTTATCACTAATCTCAAAATAAATACATCCCCTGGTATAGATGGTTTGCCTACTGAATTTTATCAGACTTTTAAGGATTTATTAATAGGAATATTAAAAGTTGTATTTAATTGGGTGTTACTGACATTACAAGTAGATTTTCACTTTTGTGTAGCAATGCAAATTATGGTATATAAGAAGGGTGAGAGGGTGTGTTTGGATAATGGAGATCTTTAAGTTTATTAAATACAGATTACAAAATTCTAGTGAAACTTTTATATTCTCGGTTGTTGCCGTTGACACCATATTTACTTTCTATGGCCCAAACCTGTACTATACCAGGGCGTACTATTCAACACAATTTATTGTTAATGAGAGAACTGGTAGAACAAGGCAAAGAAGAAGTTTTACAGGGGTTTATAATGGCGTTGGACCAAGAAAAGGTCTTTGACCGTGTCCCACATTCTTACATTTCTCTCGTATTACAGGCCTAAGGGGTCCCTGAGCAATTTGTAAGATGGATAACTACTTTGTATTCCCAGGCTAAAGCTATCCGTTTGATTAATGGCCATCTAGGGAAATACATAACAATTTCTAAGGGTGTAAGGCAGGGATGTCCCTTGAGCCCCCTTTTGTATGTCTGTTGTCTAGCTCCTTTGTTAAAGGCTTATTCAACAAGATGTACAGGTAAAGAGTCTCCTACCATTGGGGGTCCAGAAATTCGAGTCACTGCTATCACGGATGATATTTGTGTTAGTGGCAGATGAGAAGTCAGGTAGGAGGTGCTAACTTTAATGGATGAACTTTCTAAATCTACAGGAGCGACTTTGAATAAACAAAAAAGTATAATTTATCCTTTAGGTAAATCACATCAGGGCTCTATGGAATGGAAGGGTATTTCAGTATCACACATGCCATTCCAATATTTGGGTATTTGGTATGGGAAGGAGGATAACAGTGTGTTTAATTGGTTGAAGAAATTGGAGGAAGCTGCAGCTAAAGTCAATATATGGAAGTCGTGGAATTTAGGAAAAAAAAAAGAAAGTTATGCTGGTCAAAACTTATCTGATGCCACTATTTCTGTTTCTTAGTGCTGTATATCCATTACCACGGAATTTGGAATCATGTCTGTTAGGTCTGGTCTTTCAGATCATATGGGGATGTAGGTTAAATCCAATAAAGAGAGAGATACTGTATTTACCTATAGATAAGGGAGGTTTAAATTTGACAAATCCTATTCTTTTCCTGTTTACTATCTTCTTCCACCATAACTTATTGGATATGTCAAAACCACAGCTAGCTGTATGACTTCCTTTCGCTGATCATTGGTTGGGTCCAGTATATTCTAAATGGAAAGAGCAGGGAATACTGAATGCCCAGGTCAAAACTTCTTGTGTATATTTTAGACCTGTTCTGGGGAAATTAAAATTATGGAAGGTGTCTGTTAAGGTGCTTACTTCAACATCAAACAAAGGAATGTATAAGGCTATCCAATAGGGAATTCCTGAATTACAAGTGGAATTCCATGGTGTAGAGCCACAATTTAGAATGCATGTACTAGAAACTTTGCGAGATCCTAGACTAGCACCTAGAATATGGGATGTGACATGGTTGTGCACGTGGACGCCTAAATGTGAAAGGGAATGCAAAACATAAAAAATGTGATGAACGTTATTGCCCAAGACAGGACTGTATAGAGAAGGTTGAAACGATGCAGCATTTTTTGCTTTCATGTCCATTTGTACAAACTGTATGGTGTAAACTGGCTACTAGATGGAATCAACCCTATTGGAAGGCTCTTTCGTATTCAGAAATAGTAGGAGGTTTTAGTCTTTCAGACCTAGCATTGCAAAGGGATATGGTTAGACTTATTTTATCATTCATTAAATTTATTCTTTGGCAAACTAGATGCAAACTGGTTTTGCAGCAAGTCTATCAAGACCCAGATACAGGCATCCGTAGTATTGAACAAGCTTTAGGTAAGCAATATTATTTTGAGAAACAACATATGAATGTAGGGGTATGGCAGCTCCGTTGGATGAATGTACCTTTTATGAAAGATAAAATTGGATAGGGTGCTTCAAAAATGTAAGAATCTGTGTAAACTGATTGTTGTATCTTCTTCTATTGAATGTATTTGTAAAAATTCACATTATTTTGTTGTTGTTTCTGTTCAGCTTCTTTTACTTATTTATTTAATTAGCTTTTGTTTACCGGGTAAGTACACTAGACAAATAGTATGCCTATTTTCTTTTCAATAAAACTTTCCCCTACTCTTTTCGATAAGTGTCATGGGATCTTTAACATCCACCTGAACTACCACCAATCCAGGCAGATGGCAGATTTAGTGAAGGTACGGGCAGTACTTTTACTGGTATTTGCACATATCCCCTAAGCAGATACATTTTGGAAACATGCAACAGGAAATTCTTCACCGTACCACTTTAACAGAAAGTAATACAGTTGACCAGCCATCTGGGCAGGCACTGTTTAGAGACAGAAGCAACCTCTTTCCCAAGGGTGGCAGAAACAAAAAGCTGCAAAGACTCTCTACAATCTGTCACATAGTATGTAGGGGTGGCCAGTCTGTAGCTCGTGAGTCACATGTTGCTCTTGAAGCAGTCTGATGCGACTCTCGAAGGGCTTGTCAATTACATGTCAAGTACACGTCACAGTCTTTTAAATTTGAGAAATGTCAAGGTACAGGGGCTGAAAAGTGCCCTATGTGTTCAACAAGCTACTTTTATAAAGCCTGCAAACAAATCTAAAGCTCCAGAGCTGCTCTGAATAATTATTTTAAAATTACAACTATTTTTTAAAAATACTGTAACTTAATAAAATACAATTATTGACTATATTTTAACTCTTAAATATGGCTAAATATGGGTATGGTTAGGTCCTCACATTGGGTATGGTACAATCTGCGAATTGTTGTGACTCACATCTTACTCTGAAATTTAAATGTGGCTCACGACCCCGAAAAGTTTGGACACTCCTGGTGTATAGAATACCTGAGTACTTTATTTATCAGTGTGATGAAGCTATGCTTCCCCAGTGTGAGCATGGTCTGAGAAATAAATTGTCAGGTGGATTAACTTCATTCAGACTAAATTTAGACACCACCTTTAGTAAGAACTCAGGGTTATTACACAAATATATCCTGTCCTCGGGAAAATGTGAGAGCCTAAATCTGTAACATTCTTCGAGAAGTAATGGCAAGGAAAGTGAACTCTTTTCAAGGAAGAAGGCAGAAGCTGCTAGTCACAACTGGCTCAAAGGAAGCCAAAGTAAAGTTTCTCCAAATTAGGCCACAAGCTGGGATTGGGTTACAAAGAGGTGGCTTTTAATATAAAATGGCTCTCCAAAATGTATGGGACACTATTTTTTTTTTGGGGGGGTATTATTTTTCTCTCCTCCAGAGCTCCAGCTACGACCCCGCCCTCCGTTGTTCCCCCCAGTGCCATCCCCGGACATCAGACCCCCTCCCTTGTGCACCCCACGACTTACCCTTTGCGGCAGGGTGGTGGGGAGTGACTCAACCCACCCCAACGGATCCATGCCAGGGAGGCACCCTTCCAGGAATGGCGCCATGGGGGAACAACTTCGTGCTGCCGGGCTCGCTTTTTTTGCTGTTTTCCTCCCGGTGGGTCATGGCGTGCAATGAGCGCCAGTGACCTAGATGCATGCATGCTCCGTCGTGCCCCAATCAGCGTCTGCCACTGACCCCGCACCCCCAAGCTTGCAGCTACGTGCTTCAACCCCCAGCCTCTGCTAGGGTCAGGCAAGCCAGCTGCCCAAATCCCCCCCGGAGATGGAGAGCAGTCCCTAGGACGCTCAATCCATCTCCTTCCCGCCGACCCACGGCAACCCATGCCTGTTCCCGAACACGGGTCACCGGCGTGGCGCGAGGTGTGGCGACCAGCGCCTCAACCCTCAGCGCCACCGGGCCAGCTACGGGACACTATTTGCTGGGGAACCATGTGACTATCAATAGACACATTGAAACTGAAACAACAGCAAGGTGCACTATAGCAGTCGTATATTGTAAGCCTGCCTCTGACAAGGGCAGTAGATACTGTAAACTTTGATTTACTGTGTGGGTAAATGAATTTAAGAGGTCAGAAGTGATCCACAAAGAAAATGCCTTCCACTTCCTAAAATAAATGGTTGTCATGGGAGGCTTTCTTGTTGCCACCTAAAATGCAACCATCTGTCGGGAAAATGCAAGTCTAGCAATGTATACCTTTTCTAAAGCCATGCAGGGCTGTGATACAACTTGGGGTCCTGGAGGACCTCAACAAGTTACTCTTGTGACAACAGGCCCAATCGCAAGGTCAGATGATTAGTCACTCCACAGCTAGTTTCTGTCTGCAGCATGTGGAACAGAACTGGTGTGGATTAGAGGGGAGCAATGAATTTCAGAGCTGCTCCTTCCACTGGGATCTTAAGTAGCGTTCACTCTCCATCTGAAAAGAAAAGGAGGAAAGGCATATAAGAACTGCTAAAACATAGGGATAAACTCTGGGTCACATGGAAGTCCTCCGCCCTCCAAACTGACTATGAGGCCTACAGGTCCTTACACAACACCTGTAAAAAGGAGATTCATTTGGCTAAGAGCAAATACTACCAGAACCTTCTTGGTTCCTGTGTCTCCAACCCTAAACGGTACTGGTCACAAATTAAAGAAGTCCTTGGGAACAACAATCCTATGTCTTCAAATGAAATGTTAATAAACAACACGCACTGCAATAATCCTCTCACCATCACCAATGCCTTTAACTCCCTGTTTTCCTCTCTTCCCTCTCCCTCCCCCCTCATCTAACTTTTCCCTGATGTCCCCTACCCATCTAGTCACTTCTCCCCCTGCTCTTGTGTTGGCTCTGATCACATGTCTAGAGGTCCTTAGGCTACTAAAATCTTTGCCAGCTAATGGTAGTGCTGGCCCTGATGGTATTCAGTCAAGGATCCTTAGACAGTTTGCCTCGTGTCTGGCGACACCTGTAACCAGGCTTTTCAACCTTTCAATCTGCTCAGCCTCAGTTCCCCTTGGTCTGGAAAGTTGCCAGAACCATCCCTGTGTACAAGAAATGTGATGTCAAAAACATGTCTAACTACCGTCCCATCTCACTCCTGCCCAAGCTCAGCAAGTTGCTTGAAAAATTGATTCATCAGCACGTCTCTGCACATCTTCTTAACTCTAACCTGCAATCTCCTGTACAACATGGCTTTAGGGCTGGACACGGCACAACTACTGCTCTAGCCCAGTTTACCAGTGATGTTAAATGCAACATGGACAAGGGCCTACTTATGGGAGCAGTGTTCATAGACCTCTCCAAAGCTTTTGACATGGTGCATCATCCCCTTCTGCTGGCTAAATTGCATTCTCTCGGAGCTTCTGATACGACCCTATCCTGGTTTGGCAGCTATTTAGAATCTCGCTCTCAGGCTGTCTCTTTCTCTAAAGTTCTCTCATCTCCTGCTACTATCTCCTTCGGTGTCCCACAGGGATCTATTCTCAGCCCTCTACTCTTTTCTCTTTTTCTCAACGACATCCCTACTCTGTCTACTCACTGCAGTCTTATCACGTACGCAGATGACTAGGTGCTTTACTCTGCCTCCAACTCTATTTCAGACATCAATATACATCTCTCATCAGCCTTTCAGACTCTCCAAGCTTGGTTTTCCTCCAACTATCAAACCCTGAATATATCTAAGACCCAGGCCATGCTCTTTGGGTCCTCTAAAAAGGTGTCCTCTGAATCCCCTAAGCTCTTGATCCACTGCTGTGATGGATTAGCTGTTCCTAACACGTTATCCTTCAAATATCTTGGGGTTACCCTTGACCTGGTTCTTGATTTTACTTCACACATCAAGGAGGTATGCCGCTTGGTCAATGCCAAGATTGGTGTGGCCTACAGAGTGGGTCACTCACTAACTCTGGCTGCTCGGATCTCTGTAGCGAGAGGAGTTGTACTCCCTCAACTGCTATATGCCCTACCAGTACTGTCTCATGCCCATGCAGGGGTCTTTCGATAATGGGACATATCTTATAACAATATCTGTCGATTCGCCTTATCGGCTCCTCGCCTTACACATCACTGCCAACTCTATTCTGCCTTGAACTGGCTGTCTCCCACTGCCCTCTGGTCTTATACACTTGGGTGTTTTGTTGACTCCCTAACCAGAACCCCACACTCCTCACTAGGTGATATGCTCACCCCGGTCTCTCACTCCCGCTCTCTTAGGTCCTCCACCTCCTCTTTGCTCACTGTTCAGCACTGCTGCACTAAAATGGGTGAGCAAGCTTTTTGCTGTTTTGCTGCTAGGTTCTGGAACTCACTCCCCCTCCATGTTAAGAACTCCCCTTCTCACCTTATATTTAGGCAAGCTCTGTTCTCTCACCTTAATACTCTAGGTACCTGTGACTGCACTTAACTTTTGCTTGTCTCTCAATTACAGGCTATCAGCAAGAGTTACATGCCCATCCTTATGTAAGCCTTATGTGCATGAGTGTCTATCTGGCTTTGTCTCCCCTAGCAAGGTTACATTACCTGTCTACGTTCATCAATATGCTATTAATGTGCTATGATGCAAGTACTGGTATTTTTACCCCATCTTCACTATTATTGATGTTAGCTAGGTGCTGTTCTAATTACTGTAACTGCCTCAGCTGATGTAATTTGATTGTTGTCGCTGCTGTATTTTCTAATTGTACTCTCCTGGGTCGTGCCTGAAAATAGGCAGGTTTGTTTGCCTAGTGCTCGTACCCAGTTACCAAAAGCTAATAAATAAATAAATAAACTTCCCTTACCAGTAAAGGGATAGTGAACCTCACCAACTAGAAAACTAGGTCCTGGGATAAGGAAGTGAAACCCCAGCAGGTTTTGCATTTTGTGAGGATGGCAAAAAAATGGTCTTACTCTGTACTGCCCGATCTGTCACCCAGGTCTTCCACAATGGATATCAGCACGGTCCGTCTGTGCACTCTGGACTGTGACCTGCTTAACGTCTCTAGTAAAACATTTGTTCTGGAATGTTTATTATTTACAGTTCTAGATCATGTTCCAGAGCCCAATGCAGAATTTCACTGCATCCCCTCACAGGGGTGAAGAATGAGTTCCCCCTGTTTGTTGATATTTGGTTATTTATTTATTTCAGTTTTGGATTACAGCCTTTGAGCCAAGAGGCTATTTTACAAAGGTTCCAAGTCAAAACACAATATAGGTACAAAAGGTGTATTTTGTAACTATTAACAGGTAAAGACAGGCATAGCAAAAGGTAAGGATTGTTATAATAAACAGTTTTAACAGATATAGAAACATAGAATTTGATGGCAGATTAGGACCGCTTGGCCCACCCAGTCTGCCCATTTCCCTACTTAATGGATAAGATGCAGATCCTAGTTAACCAGCAGCCTACTTCTTCCTACCCCCACCCCTAGAATTGCCTTTATGACTGTCCCATGCATGCTTGAATTCCACCACTGTTTTGACTCCACAACCTTCCTCCGAAGGCCGCTCCATGCATCCACAACCCTCTGTGAAAAATACTCCTTAAATTACCTCTGAGTCAGCCTCCATCTTCAAATTGTGCTCCCTTGTTCTTGCACACTTTTTGAAAGATGCTACCCTCTTGGACTTTGTTGATTCCCTTGAGGTACTTGAAAGTTTCTATTATGTCCCCTCTCCTCCTTTCCTCGAGGCTATACATATTAAGCTCCTTAGTCTCTCTTCATATGTCTTCCGGTGCAGACCCTGCACCATTTTAGTTGCCCTCCTCTGACAACTTCCATCCTGTCTATGTCTTTGGCGGAGATTGGGTCTCTAGAACTGCACGAGTACTCCAGATGGGGTCTCACCAACTGTCTGTACAGGGATAATAACTTCCTGTTTTCTACTGGTGATGCCTCTCCCTATGCATCCCAGTATCCCCCAGCCCTCCTTGTTGCCCTCTCACATTGCTTGCCCACCTTTAGGTCATCTGATATGACTACCCCCAGGTCCCTTCCATTTTTGTTGTTGTTAGTATCTCACCCCCATTGTGTACTCTTCCCTGGATTTTGTTTCCCAGGTGCATTACCTTGCACTTAGCATTGAATCTAAGCTGCCATACATTTGACCATTCCTCTAACCTTGCCAAGTCCCTTCTCATCCTTTCCACCCCACCTTGTGCATCAACTCTGTTGCAGATCTTTTTGTGTCATCTGCAAAGAGACATACTTTTCCTTCCAGTCCCTCTGCAATGTCGCTTATAAAGACATTGAAGAGGACTGGTCTTAATACTGAACCCTGCAGTACCCCACTAGTAATCCCCCTTTCTTCAGAGTGGACTCCATTTACTATTACTGTCTGTGTCCTGTTCTCCAGCCAATTCTTTACCCAGGCTGTCATCTTGGGACCCACTCCCAGGCTGGCTAACTTGTATATTAATCTTTTGTGTGGTACTGTCTCAAATGCCTTGCTAAAGTCTAGGTAGGCCATGTCCACAGCCCCTCCCTGATCTACTACTTTGGTCACCCAGTCAAAGAAATCTATCAGATTCATCTGGCATGACCTTCCCGCTGTGAATCCATGCTTCCTAGGGTCCTGTGCCCCTCTGGCCTCTAGATACTCGACAGTTCTTTCCTTCAGAAGTGATTCCATCATTTTCCCTACCACTGAGGTTAAACTAACAGGTCTGTAGTTTCCTGCTTCTGCCTTGCTCCCACTTTTGTGAAGGAGAATCACATCTGCCCTCCTCCAGTCCTCAGGTACCACCCCATCCTCCCATGATTTGTTAAAGAGGGTAGTCAGTGGTGTCACTAGTTCTACCCTTAGTTCTTTTAGAATTCTGGGATGAATCCCATCAGGCCCCATTGCTTTGTCCACCTTCAGTTTTAAGAGTTCTTTCAGAACCCTTTCTTCTGTAAATGGGCTGGTATCAACTTTTGTATCCAGAGTGTTTCTACTGTTTGTTTAAGGTACCCCCTCTTCCTTTGTAAATACTGAGCAAAATATTTGTTTAATATCTCTGCCTTTTCACAGTCACCCTCTGTCCACCTCCTCCCTTTATTAAGCCTCACTATCCCTCCCTTGGTCTTCCTTCACTCCCTGATGTACCTATAAAAGATTTTATCCCCCTTCTTAACTGAGTTGGCTATCTTTTCCTCGGTTTGGGCCTTTGCTGTTCTGACTGCCTTCCCAGCTTCCTTTTGCTTTAACTGATACAGTTCTCTGTCCTGCTTCTTCTGTGATTCCTTGTACTTCCTGAATGCTTTATATTAGACGATATCCAGCGAGTGCATGAATTAGACAAAAGTTTCAACCCTCAAGAGGGTAAGGGTGACCTAAACTGTGGTTCAATTGTGGAGATGCTCCCATGTAGGCACTGTCAAGAGGAGAGGAAGTGTGTGATAGCCAGGAATGATAGTAGAGGGAGGAGGTTGAGTCAGTTAGGGGAAGGGTGGCAGGCAGAGGTAGTAGCAGCTCAATCAGGCATTGTACAGAGGGGGAGTTGGGTATGCGTCTAGGAAGGGAAGGGATATTGTCCGTCCATATTAACAGAGGGCCTGAGGACAGATAAGTCTGTAAGGACCATAGGCCATTCAGAACTTGACGGTCTAAAACATTTATGTGTGTGTGGGGGTACTCTCCACTAAGTTCTATGTGCTCTGTGACTGATGGAACCTTGGGTGGCCCCCCATACATCCCCAAGGCATCCGTAGTTAGAATCTTGAGAGAAAAAGGGCTCTGGAAAGGAACACCCCCTTACCAGATTACTAGTCACTTTGCCACTGGAATAATTTGCCTGCATGACAGGATATGAGAATGTTCTGTTCTAGAGTGTCGATATGTTGATCCAGCTAGACTCTTAAAGTTCACAGAAAGATCCTAAGATATTTTATTTATTTCAGTCTGGTATTGATACCTTTGAGACAAGTGCTCGTTTACAAAGGCTCCAAGTCAAAACAAAGTACAGAAACAGAGATTAACAGTACAAGCAGTATACAGAAACATCTGCGTGCTATGATATCATTATTACATGGTTTTAAGGCAAACAAGGAGGGTTTTATAGCATACATGAAAAATGAAGTGATGTTCTTAACAGTCACTTTCCAATTATGTTATAGATTAGCCTTATAATTTAAAGTGATTACTTCATCGTCAGCTAAACTTGAGAAAACAGTTAGCTCAGAATTCTGCACAGGACAAGAGACACATTTCAGGTAGCTAGTGCATGAGAGGGGTAAAACCACCAGAAAGAGTTTTTTTTTTGTTGATGCTGAAACATAGTGGCAGCATGAGGGGGCTTTGTCATTGTGATTGGGGGTCCCTGGTGTGGACTAAGGTGAGATAGGGTTGCAGTGGGTAGGAGGTGAGAGTGGGAGGGGAGTGATTAGGTGGAGGGGATGGGTAGGGTGAGGGACATAGTAAGCAGGGTGTAGGGCAGTAGCAGCCTGAGGGGGCACTGTCATAGGGATAGAAGGGTCCATGGTGCAGACTGGGGGGTGGGGAGTGAAAAGGGGGAAGTGGTTTACATGGGGGTGGCATGGTGAGGGAGATAGTAAGAAGGGGGCTGAGGTGGGGTAGAAAGGGGAGGAACTGGGCATGTTGTGGTGATTGTGGTGAGTGGAGAAGGAGATAAGTAAGAAGTAGTTCTAGGAGTGGTGGGTGGGAGTTGTTTGGGACAATTCAAGTGCTAGAGTTATAGTAGGCAGGGTACACTTTGAGTGTGTAAGTTTACTGGCTAGTTTCTTTTGGGGCACTCACAAATACAGGCGAGGGCCAGGAAAGCTTTGAGTCCAGCTTTGAAGAAGCTGACCTTGTCGCATTTAAGAAGGTCAAAGGGGATATCATTTACCCACCTGGGTCCCCTATAAAAGAGATCTCTGGGCAAATGAGGTATGCTTCAAGGGTACAAACCAACCCACCCTTAGATGCCCTTCATGTACTGACAGTTGGTTTATTTAGTTTGAATAGACAAGAGGTGGTTTCTGGTGCCTGCCTGAGCAAGGCTTTCTTTGCCAGAAGGCAGGCCTGGTATTGGGCCCTGAGATGAAGGGGTAGCCAACCAGTTGCCTTATAAAGGTCACAAGTGTGAGTCAACAATCTGTTCCCAAGACCAGCCTACATGCTTTAATGAGAAGGGTTTTTTCCTTTTTGAGAGCTGTTTCAGTGCCAGCGCCGTAAATTACTAGGCCATAGTCGATGGTAGATAGCACTTATTTATTTATTGTTCTAGGAATTAATACCTTTGAGCCAAAGGCTCTTTTACAAAGGTTCCACGTCAATTGAGTACAAAACAAGTGTAGTTACAAAGAAAGGCAAATAAGTTAAGTATTGACACAAGCATCCAGAAATGACACATTACCTTAAAATTGACAAAATTAGTACAGGACAAGGAAACAAAATACTTTTCTTAAACAAAACAAAAATAGATTATGGGGAAAAAGTCTCAAAGAAAATGTACTAGTTGAGAGAGCAGGAGGGGGGGAAGGGAAGCAGTCAATAGTGAGAAAGAGACTCACATATGCCTTTGTCAAGATAATGTAGTGAGGAAAGAGGAAGAGAGGAAATAAAAGAGAAAGAAGTAATTTAATCAAGGCAGTCACAGGAGCTGGAGGTAGCGAGGTGAGAGTGGAGCTGAGATTTGAAAACTCCTAGGGGTGTAGAGGGTGAGCTACTGTGCTACTTGTGACCATCTTTAGGGCCTCAGATGGCAAGTAGTGTCTGTATTGATGCAGGACACCTAGTTTTGCATTGGCTGTTTTGACTACATGGTCAACGTGCCTTGTGAATGAAAGGGCAGTATCTAAGTGAACCCCAAGATATTTGGAAGTGTCTACCTGTTCTAATTCAGCCCCCATGCTACTCTGTACCTGTTGTTTCCCAAATTTCGTTCAGTTCTGCGGGACTGTGAAAAGCATTCTCTTAATTTTTTTTATAACTGAGCATTAATTTATTATTAGAGAACCATGCCTCGAGTTGGTGAAAATTCGCTTCAAGTTCATGGCTGATAGAGGGTAGGTTTTTCACATCATCAGCATATAATACGATGTGCGCTTGGCAGATTTTATTTATTTATTTTATTTTATTTAGCTTTTGTTGACCGGGTAAGTGCACTAGACAAATCCTGCCTATTTTCAGGCACGACCCGGGGGAGGGGGATACAGATGAATGCCAACTGATCTTGAACCAGATTAAGCTGTTGGTGGTATTTTTAGTGAATTACGTGAAGATTGCGGGCAGGGGGTTATTGAAGAGGCTGAAGAGGAGTGGCCCCAGTATTGAGCCCTGTAGGATTCCAAGGCTCACCTCTCTTGGCTCAGATAGAGTGCCTTTTATTTTGACACATTGAGTCCGGCCAGAGAGGTAGCTCCTGAACCAATCGACCATGACTGTGGACAGACCTAAAGTGAGTAGGTATTGGAGGAGCTGATGGCTGACTGTATTAGATGCCTTTGTGAGGTCAATAAAGATGGACTCTACAGCCAGTCCATCATCAAAGGCATCATAGATTTTGGAGGTATAGTCAACCAGAGCGGTGATGGTGGAATGGTCTTTATGGACTCCATGTTGCTAGGCACAAAGTAGGTTGTATTTCAAAAGGAAATCCTTGAGCTGGTTGGAGATCATTTGCTCAAGGGCTTTAGACAAGAGAGGGGGGGAGAATGGAGATGGGCCTGTAGTTAGACAGGTTGGTAGCATCCCTTTACACCACACAAATGGAACATCCTAGCTTTAAATAGTTCAGCAAATGTATCAAGTACATAGCGCCAATACACCAAATGCTGTGGTCTAAAGAGCCTGCTAGTCCAGCGCAGCAGCAACTAACACTGAGAGTGTATAGCTGCCAAGCAACATCAGCCACGCACGTTGATGCGGGCAGGCACACTTGGATGATCTCATCCAAAGCGCAGGACTAGTGGTCTCAAGAGGAAAGCTCACTTCCAAGCTGCCACACACCATTACAGCAGGACGCCGACTGCATTAGCGCATGAAATATAAGCAGCAGTAAGTACTATTCTCTGAACTTCAAAGTAACAAACCAAGTAATGTTTTTTTACCTTAAATAGGCTTTTCAAATGAAAATGTATGTTACAGGGATTAGCATGACAAGTCGTCGACTTAAACCAAGAAACGCCATTACAGCAAACTAAATCACACATTAAGCACTGGTAAGGAATCAAACACTTTTAATGGCCATCAAGTACAGCACTGCTTTAGAAAAACAATGGGCATATTTATTAACATAATTAGCGTAATAAGTTGAATATAACTGCTGAGATAATTTTAAATATATATTGTTCCTGGGAATAGCATTGCTCAGCAATATTTAACATAAATAAGCATGTTTGTCTATTAATTATTGTATTAAACTGAATGGTATTGAAACAACACTAAAGATAGCACCATTAATATGGCAGTTTAACTTTTTTCTTTTTTTACTTTTGTGCTTTCATTAGGCTATGACCTGAAATCTTAAAGTTGGTGAGATTAATTGCTTCTGACAACAGATTCATTTAAGGGAGCAGTTTTCTGGTTTATTTTTGAAGCTTAAAATGACTACTGTTTTCTCCACAGACAAGCCTGATATATTGATAATGTTGTGATTCTATCTCTAACACTTTTTTCATCCTTGTAAAAAATTGTTTATTTATTTGTAAATATCAGAAGACCTTTGAGCATGAGCTCTTTTACAAAGGTTCCACGTCAGCCATGTTGCAATGATTTATGTCTGTGTGTAATCTATGATTGTGCAGTATGTGGTTTCTATGTCGGTTATGTTTATTCTTGTCTCTCCTGTAGCTGATGCTGGTTTTTATGCTTTAGGGAGCTCCCTTTGAGTTTTGTGTTAGGACCTGCAAGGGTGGTAGTAAGTTCTTTTATTAATCTGTATGAGAGTGTTGAAAGTTTGGTATTAGAAGCTTAATTTAAAATTGGTCTATATGTGAAAGTGGTGCCGTCTACTGTATGAATAGGATAAGAATGAAGATATAGTGCCGCTCTGTACATAATAATAAGTTCAAGGTGAAGTGCTACCATGCACACTTAAATATGTTATGTGTGTAAAAGACTGACATGACAGTCCTACCAAGCACAATATGACCTAATTGCCTGTGTTGCCATACACTCACATGGGGAGACAGGCATGACAACTGACGACATTATTCAGTAAGGACTGGTGACAGGTTTGGGTATGAGGTGACTCTGAATATTTAAGCATGGAGAGACAGGCATGACAACTGATGACATCATTCAATAAGGACTGGTGGCAGGTTTGGGTACGAGGTGACTGACTATTTAAGCATGGTTATCAGCATAGTACTATAGCTCTGACAAAGTTGTGATGTCATGGTGAAACAATAGTATTTCTGCAAGTGCACTCATTGGAGCACATCCTTCATTCACTCAGGCTGGATATGTTGAGACAGGAACTAAAAAAGAGCTATAGGATCTATAAAGCTGGGCAAGCATGACATGAAACTCTTTTGGCAACCTAGAAGGTGCAGCTAAAATGGAAGCATGCAACTAACTAGCTAGCTAGTCAGAACATTTAGGAAAAAGATCCACATGCACTCGAGCTGGTGGTATGTCCAATATATGTGAAATGTATGACTTTCTTCTATGCAAAGTGTCTTTTATGTGACGGAGTTGGACAATACATTTATGTGATTTTCTTTGCATAAGAGTAAAAAGAAGTTTCTGCCAACAATTTAAAAAATATATGAAGTGCCAGTATGCAAGTGCTCTGCTGTGACAGTGCACAATGCCTTCATACAGAATGGCAGTTATTTCCCCCATCCCGTCATCCTCCAATTAAGATCACAGATGGGTTTGGTGGCAGTGACAGAAATGTGGGCCACAGAGCACCATCACTGGGAGAAGTTTGTTATTTTCCATTAACAGAAGATCTTAATGAGGCTCTCCATAGAGCCATAATGCATTGGATTGTAAGCCAGTGCATCAGAACCATGCAGAAAGCTTTTGCATGATGCGACCACCCACGTCAATGTGTCTGCATACACATCTTCGACACACACTGGTGCCTATATAACACAGGAAATCTCAAACTACTTCAGTTTCCCACCCTCATTGAATATATTTTTATACATCCACCAATCATGCTCACAGAGGCAGCGGAAATGCCGCAAACACTGCCCAGCACACAGCAAGAGGCAGCATGGGATAATGGTGGTAGACTCACTATGCAGTGCCAGCACACAGCAAGTGGCAGCATGGGATAATAGTGTGAGACTCACTATACAGTGCCAGCACACAGCAAGTGGCAGCATGGGATAATGGTGGTAGACTCACTATGCAGTGCCAGCACACAGCAAGTGGCAGCATGGGATAATGGTGGTAGACTCACTATGCAGTGCCAGCACACAGCAAGAGGCAGTATGGGATAATAGTGGTAGACTCACTATATAGAGCCAGCACACAGCAAGTGGCAGCATGGGATAATGGTGGTAGACTCACTATGCAGTGCCAGCACACAGCAAGTGGCAGCATGGGATAATAGTGTGAGACTCACTATACAGTGCCAGCATACAGCAAGTGGCAGCATGGGATAATGGTGGTAGACTCACTATGCAGTGCCAGCACACAGCAAGTGGCAGCATGGGATAATGGTGGTAGACTCACTATGCAGTGCCAGCACACAGCAAGTGGCAGCATGGGATAATAGTGTGAGACTCACTATACAGTGCCAGCATACAGCAAGTGGCAGCATAGGATAATAGTGTGAGACTCACTATACAATGCCAGCACACAGCAAGTGGCAGCATGGGATAATAGTGTGAGACTCACTATGCAGTGCCAGCACACGGCAAGAGGCAGCATGGGATAATGGTGGTAGACTCACTATACAGTGCCAGCACACAGCAAGTGGCAGCATGGGATAATGGTGGTAGACTCACTATACAGTGCCAGCACACCGCGGCAGAGGCAGCATGGGATAATGGTGGTAGACTCACTATGCAGTGCCAGCACCACGGCAGAGTGGCAGCATGGGATAATAGTGTGAGACTCACTATACAGTGCCAGCACACAGCAAGTGTCAGCAAGGGATAATGGTGGTAGACTCACTATGCAGTGCCAGCACACGCAAGTGGCAGCATGGGATAATAGTGTGAGACTCACTATACAGTGCCCGGCATACAGCAAGTGGCAGCATGGGATAATAGTGTGAGACTCACTATACAGTGCCAGCACACAGCAAGTGGCAGCATGGGATAATGGTGGAGGACTCACTATGCAGTGCCAGCACGGCAGAGGCAGCATGGGATAAAGGTGGTAGACTCACTATACAGTGCCAGCACACAGCAAGTGGCAGCATGGGATAATGGTGGTAGACTCACTATGCAGTGCCAGCACACGTCAAGTGGCAGCATGGGATAATAGTGTGAGACTCACTATACAGTGCCAGCACACAGCAAGTGGCAGCATGGGATAATGGTGGTAGACTCACTATGCAGTGCCAGCACACAGCAAGTGGCAGCATGGGATAATGGTGGTAGACTCACTATACAGTGCCAGCACACGGCAAGAGGCAGCATGGGATAATGGTGGTAGACTCACTATGCAGTGCCAGCACACAGCAAGTGGCAGCATGGGATAATGGTGGTAGACTCACCATGCAGTGCCAGCACACGGCAAGAGGCAGCATGGGATAATGGTGGTAGACTCACCATGCAGTGCCAGCACACAGCAAGTGGCAGCATGGGATAATAGTGTGAGACTCACTATACAGTGCCAGCATACAGCAAGTGGCAGCATGGGATAATGGTGGTAGACTCACTATGCAGTGCCAGCACACAGCAAGTGGCAGCATGGGATAATGGTGGTAGACTCACTATGCAGTGCCAGCACACAGCAAGTGGCAGCATGGGATAATAGTGTGAGACTCACTATGCAGTGCCAGCACACGGCAAGAGGCAGCATGGGATAATGGTGGTAGACTCACTATACAGTGCCAGCACACAGCAAGTGGCAGCATGGGATAATGGTGGTAGACTCACTATGCAGTGCCAGCACACGGCAAGAGGCAGCATGGGATAATGGTGGTAGACTCACTATGCAGTGCCAGCACACAGCAAGTGGCAGCATGGGATAATAGTGTGAGACTCACTATACAGTGCCAGCACACAGCAAGTGGCAGCATGGGATAATGGTGGTAGACTCACTATACAGTGCCAGCACACGGCAAGAGGCAGCATGGGATAATGGTGGTAGACTCACTATGCAGTGCCAGCACACAGCAAGTGGCAGCATGGGATAATGGTGGTAGACTCACTATGCAGTGCCAGCACACAGCAAGTGTCAGCATGGGATAATGGTGGTAGACTCACTATGCAGTGCCAGCACACAGCAAGTGGCAGCATGGGATAATGGTGGTAGACTCACTATGCAGTGCCAGCACACAGCAAGTGTCAGCATGGGATAATAGTGTGAGACTCACTATGCAGTGCCAGCACACAGCAAGTGGCAGCATGGGATAATGGTGGTAGACTCACTATGCAGTGCCAGCACACGGCAAGTGGCAGCATGGGATAATAGTGTGAGACTCACTATACAGTGCCAGCACACAGCAAGTGGCAGCATGGGATAATGGTGGTAGACTCACTATGCAGTGCCAGCACACAGCAAGTGGCAGCATGGGATAATGGTGGTAGACTCACTATACAGTGCCAGCACACGGCAAGAGGCAGCATGGGATAATGGTGGTAGACTCACTATGCAGTGCCAGCACACGGCAAGTGGCAGCATGGGATAATAGTGTGAGACTCACTATACAGTGCCAGCACACAGCAAGTGGCAGCATGGGATAATGGTGGTAGACTCACTATGCAGTGCCAGCACACAGCAAGTGGCAGCATGGGATAATAGTGGTAGACTCACTGCAGTGCCAGCACGCGGCAGAGGCAGCATGGGATAATGGTGGTAGACTCACTATGCAGTGCCAGCACACAGCAAGTGGCAGCATGGGATAATAGTGTGAGACTCACTATACAGTGCCAGCATACAGCAAGTGGCAGCATGGGATAATGGTGGTAGACTCACTATGCAGTGCCAGCACACAGCAAGTGGCAGCATGGGATAATAGTGTGAGACTCACTATGCAGTGCCAGCACACGGCAAGAGGCAGCATGGGATAATGGTGGTAGACTCACTATACAGTGCCAGCACACGGCAAGTGGTAGCATGGGATAATGGTGGTAGACTCACTATACAGTGCCAGCACACGGCAAGAGGCAGCATGGGATAATGGTGGCAGACTCACTATGCAGTGCCAGCACACGGCAAGTGGCAGCATGGGATAATAGTGTGAGACTCACTATACAGTGCCAGCACACGGCAAGAGGCAGCATGGGATAATGGTGGTAGACTCACTATGCAGTGCCAGCACACGGCAAGTGGCAGCATGGGATAATAGTGTGAGACTCACTATACAGTGCCAGCACACAGCAAGTGGCAGCATGGGATAATGGTGTGAGACTCACTATGCAGGTGCCAGCACACGGCAAGTGGCAGCATGGGATAATGGTGGTAGACTCACTATACAGTGCCAGCACACGGCAAGAGGCAGCATGGGATAATGGTGGTAGACTCACTATGCAGTGCCAGCACACAGCAAGTGGCAGCATGGGAAAATGGTGGTAGACTCACTATGCAGTGCCAGCACACAGCAAGTGTTAGCATGGGATAATGGTGGTAGACTCACTATGCAGTGCCAGCACACAGCAAGTGGCAGCATGGGATAATGGTGGTAGACTCACTATGCAGTGCCAGCACACAGCACATGTCAACATGGGATAATAGTGTGAGACTCACTATGCAGTGCCAGCACACGGCAAGTGGCAGCATGGGATAATGGTGGTAGACTCACTATGCAGTGCCAGCACACAGCACGTGTCAGCATGGGATAATGGTGGTAGATTCACTATGCAGTGCCATGTTTAAGAAGCTAAAAGGAAAGGTACACCATATCAGCGTGACAGTGGGTGGGAAAGTTATGGCTCTATGGAGATCCTCACAAACATCTATTGTAACTGGCCCATAAGGACAATTTTCTTCGAGAATGTCTCTGAGAGCCATGATAGATTGGAAAATGACTAAGCAGCACCAGCTTCAACAAGGTGGTTGGTAAAACAGCAGACTGTCCCATCAGGAGAGCAAGTCTTCTAAGACACCAAGGTTGAAACATGCCCTCCTATGAGAGATCAGATCCAAATTGTAATGTTTAGTAAAAGTACAGATCATGTGTTAGACAGCAGGCCTGCCAATATCAGCTGCTAAAACTGACTGGAAGCAGATGAACAAGGCTGCCATGCCTCATGTGACATGTCCGGTAACAGTACCCGGCAGGTCCTGCCCCACCTACCTGTAGCAGAATACAATGCAGGAGATCCAGTAATGGTACCTGTCAGGTCCTGCCCCACCTAACAGTAGCAGAATACAATGCAGGCGATCCAGTAATGGTATTCGGCAGGTCCTGCCCCACCTACCTACAGCAGAATACAATGCAGAAGATCCAGTAATGGTACTCGACCAGTCCTGCCCCACCTACCTGTAGCAGAATACAATGCAGGAGATCCAGTAATGCTACCTGGCAGGTCCTGCCCCACCTACCTGTAGCAGAATACAATGCAGGAGATCCAGTAGTGGTACTCGGCAGATCCTGCCCCACCTGCCTGTAGCAGAATGCAATGCAGGAGATCCAGTAATGGTACTCAGTAGGCCCTGCCCCACCTACCTGTAGCAGAATACAATGCAGGAGATCCAGTAATGGTACTCGGCAGATCCTGACCCACCTGCCTGTAGCAGAGTACAATGCAGGAGATCCAGTAATGGTACCCGGCAGGTCCTGCCCCACCTGCCTGTAGCAGAATACAATGCAGGAGTTCCAGTAATAGTACTCGCCAGGTCCTGCCCCACCCACCTGTAGCAGAATACAATGCAGGAGATTCAGTAATGGTACTCAGCAGGTCCTGACCCACCTGCATGTAGCAGAATACAATGCAGGAGATCCAGTAATGGTACCCGGCAGGTCCTGCCCCACCTACCTGTAGAAAAATACAATGCAGGAGATCCAGTAATGGTACCTGGCAGGTCCTGCCCCATCTGTCTGTAGCAGAATACAATGCAGGAAATCCAGTAATGGTACTCAGCAGGTCCTGCCCCACCTATCTGTAGCAGAATACAATGCAGGAGATGCAGTAATGATACCCGGCAAGTCCTGCTCCATCTACCAGTAGCAGAATACAATGCAGGAGATCCAGTAATAGTACCCGGCAGGTCCTGCCCCACCTACCAGTAGCAGAATACAATGCAGGAGATCCAGTAATGGTACTCGGCAGGTCCTGCCCCACCTACCTGTAGCAGAATACAATGCAGGAGATCCAGTAATGGTACCTGGCAGGTCCTGCCCCACCTGCCTGTAGCAGAATACAATGCAGGAGATCCAGTAATGGTACTCGGCAGGTCCTGTCCCACCTACCTGTAGAAGAACACAATGCAGGAGATCCAGTAATGGTACTCGGCAGATCCTGTCCCACCTACCTGTAGTGAAGAACACAATGCAGGAGATCCAGTAATGGTACTCGGCAGATCCTGCCCCACCTGCCTGTAGAACACAATGCAGGAGATCCAGTAATAGTACCCGGCAGGTCCTGCCCCACCCGCCTGTAGAAGAACACAATGCAGGAGATCCAGTAATAGTACTCGGCAGGTCCTGCCCCACCTGCCTGTAGCAGAATACAATGCAGGAGATCCAGTAATAGTACCCGGCAGGTCCTGTCCCACCTGCCTGTAGAAGAACACAATGCAGGAGATCCAGTAATGGTACCTGGCAGGCCCTGACCCACCTGCCTGTAGAAGAACACAATGCAGGAGATCCAGTAATAGTACCCGGCAGGTCCTGCCCCACCTGCCTGTAGTAGAACACAATGCAGGAGATCCAGTAATGGTACCTGGCAGGCCCTGCCCCACCTGCCTGTAGAAGAACACAATGCAGGAGATCCAGTAATAGTACTCGGCAGGTCCTGCCCCACCTGCCCGTAGAACACAATGCAGGAGATCCAGTAATAGTACCCGGCAGGTCCTGCCCCACCTGCCTGTAGAAGAACACAAAGCAGGAGATCCAGTAATAGTACCCGGCAGGTCCTGCCCCACCTGCCTGTAGCAGAATACAATGCAGGAGATCCAGTAATAGTACCCGGCAGGTCCTGTCCCACCTGCCTGTAGAAGAACACAATGCAGGAGATCCAGTAATGGTACCTGGCAGGCCCTGCCCCACCTGTCTGTAGAATAACACAATGCAGGAGATCCAGTAATGGTACTCGGCAGGTCCTGCCCCACCTGCCTGTAGTAGAACACAATGCAGGAGATCCAGTAATGATACCTGGCAGGCCCTGCCTCACCTGCCTGTAGAAGAACACAATGCAGGAGATCCAGTAATAGTACCCGGCAGGTCCTGTCCCACCTGCCTGTAGCAGAATACAATGCAGGAGATCCAGTAATGGTACCTGGCAGGTCCTGCCCCACCTGCCTGTAGCAGAATACAATGCAGGAGATCCAGTAATAGTACCCGGCAGGTCCTGCCCCACCTGCCTGTAGCAGAATACAATGCAGGAGATCCAGTAATGGTACCTGGCAGGTCCTGCCCCACCTACCTGCAGCAGAATACAATGTAGGAGATCCAGTAATAGTACCCGTCAAGTCCTGCCACACCTGCCTGTAGCAGAATGCAATGCAGGAGATCCAGTAATGGTACCTGGCTGGTCCTGCTTCACCTACCTGTAGCAGAATGCAATGCAGGAGATCCAGTAATGGTACCTGGCAGGTCCTGCCCCACCTGCCTGTAGCAGAATACAATGCAGGAGATCCAGTAATGGTACCCGACAGGTCCTGCCCCACCTGTCTGTAGCAGAATACAATGCAGGAGATCCAGTAATGGTACTCGACTGGTCCTGCCCCACCTACCTGTAGCAGAATACAATGCAGGAGATTCAGTAATTGTACCCGGCAGGCCAGGCCCACCTACCTGTAGCAGAATACAATGCAGGAGATCCAGTAATAGTACCTGGCAGGTCCTGCCCCACCTGCCTGTAGCAGAATACAATGCAGGAGATCCAGTAATGGTACCCGGCAGGTCCTGCCCCACCAACCTGTAGCAGAATATAATGCAGGAGATCCAGTAATGGTACTCAGCAGGTCCTGCCCCACCTACCTGTAGCAGAATACATTGCCGGAGATCCAGTAGTAGTACCCAGCAGGTCCTGCCCCACCTGTCTGTAGCAGAATACAATGCAGGAGATCCAGTAGTAGTACCCGGCAGGTCCTGCCTCACCTGCCTGTAGCAGAATACAATGCAGGAGATCCAGTAATAGTACCCAGCAGGTCCTGCCCTACCTGCCTGTAGCAGAATACAATGCAGGATATTGATTTTGAAAGACATTGTTTGGAAACCGGTCTATCCCTGGTTCCAGTGCCAAAGGAAACAAACAGTTGAGATGAACAGGCACAGTCCTTTGTAAGGTCCGGATAGTACCAAAGGGTTCTGTGGACATCCAAGGAACGTGGTGAACACTTAATGCCAACCAGTCTTTGTGAAACACTGGAACAGGTGGTTCACAAACCAAGGCCTGTAGTTACATAGAGAAAGACAATGTCAGCAGAAAAAGCCTGATGGTCCATCCAGAATGCTTGTGGGTCCCTATCTGTCCTTGGGACCTAACTGCCATCCAGGGCACTAGTCCTCCCTTTCCTCCCCCTTAAACTCCACCTTGCTACTATCACCCTGAGTAGCCAGAATAGCCTTCATTATGTCCCAGCGATTTATGGTTTTGGCTCCTACCACCTCAGCTGGCAGACTGGTCCATGTTCCTACCACCATCTCTTTAAAGTAATACTTCCTCAAATCCCCCTTAAACCTCCCTCCTTTCAGTTTCCACTCATGCCCTGCTCAACTATAAATTTGTACTTATCCTAAATGACTCTTCATTGTTGACCTAATGTATTCCTTTCTGGAATTTGAAGACCTCAATCAAATCACTCCTCTCCCATCTGGAGTCAAAAGCATACATATTTAGTGCCCTTAGCTGCTTCTTGTGAGATCTGCCCTTCATACTCTTACCATCTTTGTCACCTTTCATTGCTCCGCCCTAGCTAGTCCTTATCAAACACTTTTCTGGCCAAAGTAATAGCAACAAGAAATTAAATCTTCAAACACTGCTACTTTTAGTCACAGGAAGAAGCAGGCTTGAAATGGGCTTCAGTCAGAGATTTCAGCATGCAACTCAGGTCCCAGACTAGAACCAGTTAGCAAACTGGTGGGGCTACATTCATACCATTATTTTTAGGAACCTCTGGAATATTTTCAGCTAGGCCACAGTCTTATTTCTGATAGGGACATGAAAAACCAAAATGAATGACAAAGGAACTTTATCAAGGAGTATGGCAAACTCATATGTGACATTCAGGAGGTAATCCAGCACCCTCTGCACTATGTAAGTGAAGGATGCCATCCAACATCATATAACAACGTGCTTCCACTTCAGTGAGTAGGTGTGCCTCATGGAAGGTTTCTGAGCAGCAAGTCAGTCAAGTCTTCAGAAGAGACTCCAAGCCAAGAAAGATCTATGTCTGCAGGAGCCAGACATGGAGTTGTAGGGACTAAAGGTCTGGATACAGCAGTGTGTGGTTATTCAGGGACAAATGGCCCTGCTTGATAGCAGTAGAAATGGGGCCTGACATGGAGCTGCAGGGACTGAAGGTCTGGATACAGCAGTGTGCGGTTATTCAGAGACAAAAGTTCCTGCTTGATAGCAGTGGAAATGGGGCCTGACATGAAGTTGTAGGGACTGAAGGTCTGGGTACAGCAGTGTGACGTTATTCTGGTACAAATGGCCCTGCTTGATAGCAGTGGAAATAGGGCCTGACATGGAGCCACAGGGACTGAAGGTCTGGATATAGTAGTGTGCTGTCATTCTGGGACAAAAGGCCCTGCTGGATAGCAGCGGAAATGAGGCATGACATGAAGTTGTAGGGACTGAAGGTGTGGATATAGCAGTGTGCTGTCATTCTGGGACAAAAGGCCCTGCTAGACGGCAGCGGAAATGAGGCATGACATGAAGTTGTAGGGACTGAAGGTGTGGATATAGCAGTGTGCTGTCATTCTGGGACAAAAGGCCCTGCTAGACGGCAGCGGAAATGAGGCATGACATGAAGTTGTAGGGACTGAAGGTGTGGATATAGCAGTGTGCTGTCATTCTGGGATAAAAAGGCCCTGCTGGATGGCAGCGGAAATGAGGCATGACATGGAACTGCAGGGACTGAAGGTGTGGATATAGCAGTGTGCTGTCATTCTGGGACAAAAGGCCCTGCTGGATGGCAGCGGAAATGAGACATGACATGGAGCTGCATGGACTGAAGGTGTGGATATAGCAGTGTGCTGTCATTCTGGGACAAAAAGCCCTGCTGGACGGCAGCGAAAATGAGACATGACATGGAGCTGCATGGACTGAAGGTGTGGATATAGCAGTGTGCTGTTATTCTGGGACAAAAGGCCCTGTTGGATGGCAAAGAAAATGGGACCACCACCCAGCCCACCAGTGCAGCAGTAGTTACCACTTGTGACGCCGACTACCCGGATTCGGGAATGAGACCGGGGAATTGGAGGGCTGGCTGGGGGAGGAAGCGTGAGCATCTGCAGACTGCTCGCCTTTCCCAGAAGGGGGGGAGACAAGGCTTGGTGCTTTGCTGGCCTCTGGTGGAAGTCAGTGGTACCACGAGCATAAGCTATTCTGAGATGGGAGGGGAACAGCAGACATTGGCATTCACGCCTTGATGTCAAGGTGTGAGTCACTCCCACAGAACTACAGGAAAATGCCTCCTGTGCTCTGAGGAGATGGAGTACCAGCACAGATCCCCAGACCTCTACCTGCCCGGTATCCCGAAGAAACCATAAAATTTGGGGTGTACGAGCCCCACCTCATCCCTGCCTTGGGGGGATATCCAAGGCTTGATGGGGGAACGCCAGGGCTGGGTAAGAAGGGGACAGATGCCATGGCGACTCCTGAGGATAAGGGGCTTCCACTGCCAGTTCTCACAGGAGCGGGAACCAAATCTGCTTTGGCCACTAGAGTGCCACTGGGATCATCCTGGCCAGTTCCTGCTTAAGTACATGATCTTGTTCCACGACTGTCAGATGGCAGCCAGCCAAGGAGATGGGACCCAGTTCCTGCTTAAGTACTTGATCTCGTTCCACGACTGTCAGATGGCAGCCAGCCAAGGAGATGGGACCCAGTTCCTGCTTAAGTACTTGATCTCGTTCCACGACTGTCAGATGGCAGCCAGCCAAGGAGATGGGACCCAGTTCCTGCTTAAGTACTTGATCTCGTTCCATGACTGTCAGATGGCAGCCAGCCAAGGAGATGGGAGCCAGTTCTTGCTTAAGTACATGATCTCGTTCCATGACTGTCAGATGGCAGTCAGCCAAGCAGATGGGAGCCAGTTTCTGCTTAAGTACATGATCTCGTTCCACGACTGTCAGATGGCAGTCAGCCAAGAAGATGGGAGCCAGTTTCTGCTTAAGTACATGATCTCATTCCATGACTGTCAGATGCCAGCCAGCCAAGCAGATGGGAGGAAATATTTTCTCCACAGAAAGGGTGGTAGATGCCTGGAATTTTCTGCCAGCAGAGGTGGTGAAGGAGAAAACAATGGGGAGCTTCAAATATATGTGGAATGGGTACAGAGGCATAATAGGGGAGTTGGGATGGATGTCAGTGACCAAATAGGAACTGAGGTGTTGAAATAGGAAGTGAAAAATAGGGTAGACTGAATGAGCATACCAGTCCTTTTCTGCCAACAAATTCTGTAAGGTACAATAAAAAAGGGGGAGGGGAGATTACAAAGTCAGGACAGGAATAATTCAGCTCTAAAAGGCAGAGTGCAGGAACAGCAAAGGAATTTTATGATACCAGGAATAGGGTTGAGCAGCACACAGGTCCATAAAAGTAGTGTAAAACAGGGGAATGTTACAGTGTACAGAAGGAGGGGGTAGTAATGCTCAGATCAAAAGAAAAGGTTATGTTCATGCCAGTCCAGTGTCATAGACAGCTGAGGAATGATGTGCCTTACCTCTTACCACGCTGGCAACCTGGGTTTGGGAACGAGCTCGCATCACTGGTGATCAGCTGGTGAGGAAGAGGACTGAACATCCAACAGACAGCTCTTCTCTCCTGTGGTGAGAGGTTTGGTGACTTGGTTCTTAGCTGCCCCCAGGTGGAGGCCTGGAGGAAGTATCAGCAGCCTGAGTGACACTAAAGAAAGGACCCGCATTCCATAGTGTGTGTGTGTGTGTGTGTGTGTGTGTGTGTGTGTGTGTGTCTGTGTGTCTGTGTGTACGCCTCCATGTGTGCACACTTATGTGCCATTGCAGTGAGGGGGGATGAAGAGAAAATGCAGAAAAGGGCTTGGCACAGGCTACATGAAGCCCTGTCTGCTTGGCTCTGCCCCATGCCACTGCCAGTCTGTCTTGCCCACACATCTGGATTGTATCTCTTGGTGGGGTAGGACAGCCCTTCCCTTCCTGGCCTCACCATTGGGGGATCCTTGGGGGATACAGGGCTTGGTGGACCAAGTGGTGGATGCCAGATAAGGGGGGCAGATAGGCAGATTTATGAAAACAATGGGTGACTGCATCAGTAAATACATAGAAACATATAAACATAGACTTTGACAGCAGATAAGGACTGCTTGGCCCATCTAGTCTGACCATTTCCCTACGTACAGGATAGGCCGCAGATCCTAGTTAACCAACAGCCTATTTCTTCCTACCCCCCACAAGAATTGCCTTATGTCTGTCCCATGCATTCTTGAATTCTCCCGTAGTTTTAGACCCCACAACCTCCTCAGGAAGGCTGTTCCATGCATCCACTACCCTCTCTGTGAAATAATACTTCCTCACATTGCCCCTGAACCGCCTTCCTTCTATCTTTAAATTGTGTCTCCTTGTTCTTGCAAGTCTCTTTTTCTGAAAGATGCTACCATCTTGGACTTTGTTGATTACACTGAGGTGAATACTGGTGTGATTGGAGACCCAACAGGAAAAGATTAAAGAGGGAATAGTTAAGGCAATGGCATGATGTTTGAAGGAAGTAAGCAAGGGAAGGAGAAGGAAGAGGCCGATTGTTATTAGTGACATTGTGGAGGGGCTGGAAGGGAAGGGAAGCTCTTTGTGGATGACACCAAGATCTGCAATAGGGAAGACACTCCAGATAGAGTGGAAAAAATGAGAAGAGACCTAGGCAAATTGGAGGAGTGAAGAGTGTGGCAGCATAAATTCAATACAAAAAAGTGCAAAATCAGGTACTTACACACAAACATATGAGGAAGCCAGCAGAAGGTGACCATTTGGTCTATCAAGTCTGCTCATACTGCAGGGTCCACAGCTTGAGCTAATGTCCCTGCCCACCTCCCATCTCCCATCCTCCTTACCCATGATCCTTACCTTCCCCATGCCTATCAGCCTCTCTCTTAGGCTGCCCACTGTAAGATCATAAGGGTGACCTCTTCGACGGCAGTTCCAAGTGTCCACCACCCTCTCTGTGAAGAAGTGCTTCCTGACCTCCCTCCCTCCTAAACCTCCCACCCTCCAGCTTAAGACTGTGCCCCCTTGTGTTATGGTTGCCACTCAGCTTAAAGAGAGTCTCCTTATCAACCTTATTTATCCCTTTCAAGTACTTGAACGTTCCAATCATGTCCCCTCTCTCTCTCTCTCCTGTCTTCCAGGAAGTACATGTCTAATGCCCTCAGCCTCTCCTCATATGCCTTGCCCTGCTGACCAGCTATCATCTTTGTAGCCCTCCTCTGAACCTTCTCCAGGAGGTTAATATCCTTTTTGAGGTGTGGGCACCAGTACTGAACTCCATACTCTAGATACGGCCTTACCAGTCACCTGTTCAAGGGCAGTATAACCCCCTCTCTCCTACTACTGATGCCCCTAGCTATGCATCCCAGCATCTTGTTTGCCTTTGCTGCTGCTTTCTTGTACTGCATGGAGTGCTTCAGGTCACTAGTGATCATCACCCCCAGGTCCTTCTCCTCCTCTGATGCAGATACTCGGACTCCACCCAGGTAGTACTCTGTCCTGGGATTCTTGGCTCCAATATGCATAACTTTGCAATTCCTGGCATTGAAGCCAAGCTGCTAGGTCCTATTCCACCTCCCCAGCTTTCCAGATCTTTCTGTAGGTCCTGAATCCCTTTAGCTGTGTCCACTCTCCCACAGAGCTTGGTGTCATCCGTGACTAGGCACATTTTGCCTTTAATGCCATCCCCAATGTCATTGAATACATTCAACAACACCGGCCCCAGCACGGAGCCGTGTGGGGCCCCACTGGTTACCTCTCTAGTGCCAGATAACTTTCTCCTCACAACCACCCTCTAGGTTCTGTCCCTCAGCCAGTTTTCCACCCATCTGACCATCTTTTCCCCAACTCCAAGATCCTCCAACTTCCTGATCAACCTTTTGTGGGGCACAGAGTCAAAGGCCTTGCTGAAATCAAGATAGAGGAGGTCTACTGCTTGGCCCCTGTCTACTGTCTTAGTGATACAGTCAAAGAAGTCAATCAGATTTGTTTGCCATGACCTCCACCCTCCCCATGAACCCATGCTGCCTCTCATCCTAGAGACCATGCTGCTCTAGATATTCCACCAACCTTTCCTTTAGTATGGTCTCAATGAGCTTGCCCACAATGGTGGTCAGACTGACTGGTCTGTAATTCCCTGGATCATCCTTGGGACTGCTTGGGCCACAGGAATCATGGACAGGAATATAGAAAGGGGGGGCATACTGAAAACAACAAAACTTGTATGAGACCTGGGGGTAAACATAGCAGATGACCTGAAGGTGGCAAATCAATGTGAAAAGGCAGTGCAGAAGGCCAGAGGGATGCTGGGCTGCATAGGGAGGTACATTAGCCGCACAAAACAGGAGGTGGTGATGTCACTGTACAGACAATTGGTCAGGCCCCATCTGGAATACTGTGCTCAGTTCTGGAGACTGCATCTCCAAAAATACATTGATAGAATGGAGGCGGTCCAGAGAAAGGTATCAAAAATGATGAAAGGCATGCACCAGAAACATATGAGGAAAGCCTGAAAGACCTCAATATGTATACCCTGGAGGAAAGGAGAGAGAGGTGAGATATGATAGTCATTCAAGTACCTCAGAGGAATCAACAAGTTACAAGATGGCAGAAGCTTTGAAAAAAAGAGATGTGCAACAACAAGGGGTCACAATACGAGGTGGGGGGGAGTGTAACACTCAGGGGTAATGTGAGGAAGTGTTTTATTTTTCACAGAAGGGGTAGTAAATGCATGGAACAGCCTCCAAGTGGAGGTGGTAGAGGCTAAAATGATTGGTGAGTTCAAGAATGCATGGGACAGAAAGAAGGCAACCCTAGTGCTGGAAAGAGAGGGTAAGCTGCTGATCATTAGGTCCTGGAGTTTAAGTAGGTAGAAAAATGGACAGACTAGGTGGGTTAGGCGGTCCTTATCTGTCATCAAAATCTATGTTTCTATGCTTTGGTTCTCAGAGGAGGTGGCTAAGGTGGTGAAGAAGAAAAAAGAAAATAGTATTTAGTAAGTACAAGGATACCCAGATGGATATGGACAGGAAGATGTATTGGAAAAACAAAGAGTGGCAGAAGGGACGGTGAGGGCAACTAAGGCATTAACATTGGAGATGATCACCAAGGAGGTCACAAAAGGGGGTAAGCCTTTCCTGAGATACAGGAGTGAAAAGAGGAAAGAAAGGGGTGGGATTGTGAGAATCAGGAGGGTGGAGAGGTGCTGTGCAGATGATCAGGAAAAAGCTAAATTTTATGCGAGCACTTCTGCTCATTCTTCACAGTGGAGGGGGGATGGACCAACATGTATCAGCAGGCTCCGGGGGGGGGGGACTCAAGTCCATTTGTGGAGGAGAGAGTCCAGAATGGAATAGAGGTACAAAAGGAGAACAAGGAGGCAGGACTGGATGGGATTCACCCAAGGGTTCTAAAAAAAAGAATTGAATACAGTGCTAGCTGCCTCTGTAACAACACTGTTCAGCACCTCACTGGAGATGGAGGTAGTTCCAGAGGACTGAAGGAGGGCTCATGTGCTTACTCTGCATAAGAGTGGCAACAAGGGAGGAGACTAGCAACTACAGGCCAGTCAGTCTCGCATCAGTGGTGGGGAAATTAATTCAGACCCTGCTGAAAGAGAGGCTGATGGAGTACCTGAAGGCATTTGGGCTGCAGGACCAAAGGCAGGTTTTGACAGGGAGGAGATCATGCCAAACAATTCTCATAGATTTTTTGACTGGATGGCTAAGAAGGTGGATCAAGGGAGGGCAGTGAATGTGGCCTACCTGGATTTCAGTAAGGCCTTTGACACAGTGCCACACAGATGGCTAGTAAAGAAATTAAGCAGCCTGGGGGTTGGAGAGAAAGCAATCAGCTGAGTATTAAATTGGTTGAAGGATAGGAGGCTGAGGGTAGTGGTAAAAGGCACACACTCGGGGGATGGGAGAGTGACTAGCAGGGTACCACAGAGATTGGTACTGGGACAGCAGGGTACTCATAGCTGATGATCTTAAGGTGGCAATGCAGGATGACAGGGCAGATGGCAAGACTTGTGGGATGCAAGGGAGCATAGGGAGGGGGATTTCTAGCAGGACCAGGGAGGTGGTGTTGCCACTGTATTGCTCACTAGTGAGACCCAACCTAGAGTACTGTGTCCAGTTCTGGAAGCTGCACCTCTGCAAGAACACTGACAGGGTGGATGCATCCAGAGGAGGGCAACCAGAATGGAACAGGGGTCACACAAAAAAGCTGAATGTGGACAGGCTGTGAGATCTCAACATGTACTCCCTGGGGATGAGGAGAGAGAGGCAGAACATGATGGAGATATGTACCTCACAGGGGGACAGGCTGTGGGATCTCAACATGTACTGCTTGGGGATAAGGAGAGTGAGATGGAACGTGATGGAGATCTGTACCTCACAGGAGGACAGGCTGTGGGATCTCAACATGTACTCCCTGGGGATGAGGAGAGTGATGTGGAACATGGAGATATGTACCTCACAGGAGGACAGGCTGTGGGATCTCAACATGTACTCCCTGGGGATGAGGAGAGTGAGATGGAACATGATGGAGATCTGTACTTCACAGAAGGACAGGCTGTGGGATCTCAACATGTACACCCTGGAGGAGAGGAGACTGATAGGGCACATGATTAAGTTATGTACCTCACAGGTGTGAACAATGTGCAAGTGGGGAGTCTCTTTCAGGGGTGGAAAAACACCAGAGCATGGGGGCATGCAATGAAGCTGGGGGGGGGGGGAGTTTAAGAGGGATGTGAGGAAATATTTCTTCACAGTAAGGGTGGTGCATGCCTGGAACTGTCTGCATGTAGAAGTAGTAGGGGAGAAAACAGTGAGGAGCTTTGAGCATACATGGGATAGTTACAGCGGCATGATAAAGGAGGTAGGATGGACCCTGGTGATCAAATACAGTTTGAGGTGTCAGAATAGAAAATGAAAAATAGGTGTAACCCCCCCCCCTTGGGAGTTACTGAAAGTGTGTGTTCCTTTAAGAAGGCATTTGCTTTCTTCTGTGATGTCAGTATGTGCCCGTGGTTTGACGTGGCAGCAGCAGTGCCTGAACATTCCGAAAGGGAGGGTCTGGAGCTCTCAGTTTGAAAGAACTGAGCATTCTAGACAGTTGGAAGTAGTCTTCAGCCTGGCATGTAGTTCTTGGCTCCTACTGTGTAAACCCTCTTTTCTCATGGAGTTGGCGTCGAAATAAACAGTTCATATGTGGTGGCTGTCATTGCCTGAGATCCCTAAGGGGGGGGGGTGCCCCTTCCCAGATGGAGGAATACCAGTTTTGGAGTTCATGAGGAGCTTCTGTGGGGATGAACTGTAGCTGAAAACTGCTGCAAGACTGAGGTGATAGTTTGCCTTATTTTAAGAGAGTGAAATGACAAATCTGCTGAATTCTGAATTCCCAGTGCTGCTTTCTAGGTTTTAAACAAAAGTTTCCCATTAAAAAATAAAGATTTCTGTCATGAGGTGACCCTCTCTGTGTGAAGGGAACGGTCATGTCATTTTGTTGAAAATGGGATAGAGAGCAAGAAAATGTATTAATTACGTCCCCTTTGGGCAGCAAAAGGCTGTGGATATTTCCACAGTAGAAACTTGGAATTTGACAGCAGATACGGACTGCTTGGCCCACCTAGTCTGCCCATTTAACAGATAACAGCAGTTGGCAGAGCATTCTGACTGTAGCTACAAGAAGAAGCTAGGTCATCCTAGACTCCTTTCAGAAGGCACTTCCCAGGCAGCTGGTCATGGAACCCACTAAAGATAGGGCAATGCTGGGCCTGGTATTTATGAGCAGGGACAGCATTGCAGACATCACAGTGGGGAGTGCCCTGGGTTCAAGCCATCACTGTGCTGTGTAGTAGCTCAGTGTTCCTTCATGATCCTCTGTTTCGTCTCCAACGCCATAGACTGCACTGTTCAGAAACACAAGCAGCTGCTGCTCTTCAGAGTTTGGGACTAGAAGAACAAAAAACAGCGTTGTGCTCCTTTCTCCAGCAGTGTTCAGAGCCTTATGTTCACTTCCTGTCTCCCTTTGTTATGTGTCCCACCCCAAACACCCACCACTCAAAACAACTTATTAATATTCATTATGTGCAGCAGCAAGGGGAGCGAGAAGAAGGGGTTGCTAAATACTTACAGATACATGCTAGTAGATCCTGGTTTGACTTGTCACTGTTAGGAGAAAGCACTTTTATTTTTATTTAGAATTTGGTGACTGCAAAATACATTGAGCCAAACAAAGCTTATTTCCAGGGGTGTCCTGGAGCTTTGAACTAGGAGATGCAAGTCAGCAGTGTCAGTCCTTTTAAAACAGCTGATGACTTACAAAAAACTTAGAAGCTGTAGTCTTTACATTCAATGCAGATTATATCACATTTTCTCGTAGTTTACTGTGTATCAGTGTTTTCCCGGCCTGGAGTTGCACGGTGTAGGACACATTTCAGAATCGGACAGGAAATGACCTCAGACTGCAGCAGCTACAGAGGGGAGCAGACAGGCAGCTGCAGAGGGAACTGTGGATATCTCTTGTTCTCCTATTCCAAAGGCTTCCAAGTGCCGAAGAACCAAAGCTGCTCACATTTCTGTGTGGTTTTGAAACATTATCAGGAGGCGGTGTGTTGGAGATTGAAACACCTGATCGTGAGGTTGGAGGTAATTACTGACTGCAAGGATTACTGTGTCAGAGTGTGTTTAAAAAGGCAAGGCAGAAACTGGGCAACATAGGATCAGTTTGCAGTGCTTTTCGATTCACAATAATTGAATTTGTACGGAAACAGTGTTATTGCAAGGCTTGCTGACAAACTGCTTTCTTTTTTCGTTTTCACCTTCTTGCTCAGTGTATTCTGGCTGGAAATCTGAGGAGCACACAGGGAGCTGCAGGGGGAACTGGCTTTCTGTGGATATATCCTTTGTTCTTCTAGTCCCAAACTCTGAAGAGCAGCAGCTGCTTGTGTTTCTGAACAGCGCAGTTTGTGGGGTTGGAGCCTGAAACAGAGGATCATGAAGCTGGAGGTAAGGCATGCTGAGCTGCTGTGTAAACAAAGCAAAAGCAAACCTAAGACAAAAACGGGGTCAGTTTGCCATGCCTTTGTAATCAATAGTATTTATAAATGTGTGCAGAAAATCAGTTGTTGGAAGGTGTCTGAAAATTACAAATGAAACATTGTGACAGATTTGTTTATAACTGCATCTGACACCACCTTAAAAATGTAACCTTCTTTGTTTTTATATTGCTTTTTTACTAGCGAGTCGGCACAGGTGGGCTCTTCACTTTGTCCCTGCCCCTTTTCGTATGGCATCCACCATGGATCCTCCTCCCCCCACACCACCACCACTACCAGTGGCGGGGCCAGGAAGGGGAGGGCTGCCCTACCCCCACCTAGCGACACAATTCAAAAGTTTGGGCCAGGTGGACCAGCAGTGGCACAGGGCAGAGGTGGGCAAGCAGAGCTTCAGGTGGCCTGTGCCAGACCCTTTTCCATTTTCTCTTTTTTCCCCCCATCACAGTGGGGGCTCATAAGCGTGTGCATGTCCTATGGAACCATAGTCCCTCCCTTAGTGTCACTCAGGCTGCTGGCACTGCCCCTAGGCCACCTCCTGGGGGCAGTTCAGAACTGAGTCAGCAAACATCCCACTACAGGAGAGGAGAGCTGTGTGCTGGATGCTCAGACCTCTCCCTCCCCAGCCAACCACAGGTGACCCAAGTTCTTTCCCGAACTTGGGTGCCAGCATGGTAAGAGGGCAGGCACATTGCTCCTCAACTGTCTATGACACTGGACTGGCAAGAACATAACCTTTTCTTTTGATCTGAGCATTACTGCCCCCTCCTCTATATACTGTTTTACACTACTTTTATTGACCTGTGTGGCCTCCCCTTCCAGGTTATATAAATTCCTTTGCTGTTCCAGCACTCTGCCTTTTAGAGCTGAATTAATCCTGTCCTGACTTTGTAATTTCCCTCCCCCTTTTTACTGTACCTTATAGAATTGGTTGGTAGGAAAGGACTGGTAGGTCTTTCCAGACTACCCTATTTTTCACTTCCTATTCCGACACCTCAGACCCTATTTGGTCACCAACATCAATCCCACTTCCCTTATTATGCCGCTGTACCTATCCAATGTATGCTTGAAACTCCCCACTGTTTTCTCCCCCACTTCCTCTGCTGGCAGGCAGTTCCAGGCATCCACCACCCTTTCTGTGAATATATATTTCCTCACATCCCTCTTAACCACCCCCCAGCTTCATGCTTAAATGGTTCTACTTTTATAGGCACAGGATTTGACTGACAACAGGAGATTCCTGTTTGGGAGCAGGAAGGGAGTGATCACAGAGACACAAAAGACTCACCATCCTAGAAGGAAAAGAGTAGCTCTCCATCCTCCCTAGCTGCTGGAGGTCTGACTCTGAGCAAGTAAGAAGGAGACTCCTGAGGAATATACGAACTTCCTGTACCCAAACAGGAAGATCAGGAGCTTTAAGGGCACAGAGGCAGTAGGAAAGTAGGGGAAAAGATTATATAAAATAAAAAAAGTAGAGAGAGGAATAGTAAGTATACACAACAACAGTTAAGGGCCACATAAGACACATGATGGAGTGGTGCAGTGTAGTGGCTGTGGGGACAGCAGGCTTCCGGGAAGTGTTCTGGAGGATGTGGTGGTGTCCCATCTGCAGGCATCTCTCTGGGCTGAGGGAGAAGGTTGCTCATCTCCATGCTGAGTTGGCCAGGATTCAGGGACCTCCTCACCCACCCAGGGACCACAAGGGTCACCGCCGCTGCCTTAGAGGTTGCCAAGAAAGAGGAACGGTTGGACCACAGTGGGCTCAGAGAGGGTGAGGATGGCAGAATAGAGGCGCATCCCTCCTTTTGTACCACTCCACAATTCATATGCCATTCTGGCAGAGTGTGGTTCCTCTATGGAGGCACCCGCAGTGGAGACCAAGGAGGATGCTGGGAACCTCCACAAAGAAGACCCACAGGAGGCTTTCATGGGAAGGAAACAACTCTTGATGGGAGGCTCCATTGTGAGGAGGGTAGAACTGGTGGAGGAAGGGGAGAGTGAGGTAAGGTCCTTGCATGATGCTATGGCTTGGAGGGACAGGGAGCTAACCCTTAGGATTGCGGGAGCAGCTGCATTGGTGGGGGCTGGTGTCATTGTCCACCTAGGAACAAATTACCTGACTGGGAAAGGGATCAGAACAGCGCAGGAGGAGTTTGTGGAGTTGGGGAGAGGAGGTAGACAAGTAGCACGCACTGTAACATTCTCAGAGGTGCTGCCTGTCTATGGCATGCATGAGGCTATGGTGCTCCGCAACATGGGAGTCAGTGAATGGTTGAAAAACAGGTGCAGAGCTCAAGGTTTTGGCTTCATTGGGGACTGGAGGTCCAACTTGAGGGATGCAGGCCTATACTGGTGTGATGGACTGCATCTGTCCAGGAGGGGAACCAGAATCCTAGGTGATAGGTTTAAATGCTTCATTGGCAAGCATTTAAACTAGCCAAGGAGGGAGGCACTGAAAAGGAACAGGGAAATTCTAGCCCCCCCCCCGAAAAAACATCAGGGTAGTTAGTCAGGTAAACAAGACAGAGATGTCGATAGGGAGAAGGGCAGGGGTAAATGGAGAAAAAGGCAAAGGCAGTAAGGACATGGATTGGGCAAAAAGTGGTAAGTCCATCAAAAAATGGAGGGTAGTGTGTATCAGTGCCCCTAGTCTAGGTAACAAGCTCCCCAAACTGGTGGCCTTGATGGAAGAGGGATGCCTGGATATCGTGGCAGTCACAGAAACATGATACACAGAGACTCATGACTGGGATGTCAACATACCAGGGTACGCAATCCATAGGAGGGACAGGGAGGGTAGAAGAGGAGGAGGAGTAGCTCTCTATGTAAGGGAAGGGATCAAAGCAATGGAACAAAAGTGTAAACAGGGAGGAGTGGAGGCACCATAATCCGCACAGTAGTGGTATACAGACCCCTGTGTCAGGGGGAGGAAATGGACAAGGAAATGATAGAAGGCATCCTTAGGATGGCAGAGAAAGTGGAGATATTGTTGATGGGGGACCTGAATATGCCAGATGATAACTGGAGCACCTTTGCTGCAGCCACATCCAAGAGCAGGGCCATTCTCGATGCCCTACAGGGGGCATACCTCAGACAGCTAGTGTTGGAACTCACTCGGGAGGGAGCAATCTTAGACCTGGTACTCTCAAATGGAGACAGAGAGAGGATCTCAGATCTAGAAGTGGGTAGCCATCTGGGGACAAGTGACCACCAAAATGTGGTTCACGATAAACTCAGCTGCAGAGTCAAGCCATACAAAAGTAAGGGTATTGAACTTTAGGAGGGCTGACTTTGTCAAAATGGGAGAGTGCCTCAGAAAAGCATTAGCAAACATGCAAGGAGGGGTGGAGCAACAATGGGGAAACATCAAAACTGCCATCACAGAGGCAACAAGCCTTTGTGTGAAGCAAATAAACAAATCAAAACAAAAGAAAAATACACTGGTTCTTAAAAGAGGTGGCAGAGAATGTTAGGGAGAAAAAGATAGCATTCAGAAAGTATAAGGAAACACAGAAGGAGCACGACAGAAATCTGTACCAGTTAAAGCAGAAGGAAGTGGAGAAGACAGTCAGAACAGCAAAGGCCTAAACTGAAGAAAAGATGGCCAACTCGGTTAAGAAGGGGGATAAAAGGTATGTTAGGGAATGAAAAAAGAGGAAGGGAGAGTGAGGCTGAATAAAGAGGAGGGTGGGCGGGCAAAGTGGGACAGTGAAAAAGCAGGGATACTGAGCGAATACTTCTGCTCAGTATTCACAAAAGAAGAGGAGGGGGAGGTACCTAATCCAATCAATAGAAGCACTCTGGATAGTGGGGTCGATAGCGACCCTTTCACATAAGAAAGGGTTCTGAAAGAACTCCTAAGACTGAAGGTTGACAAAGCAATGGGTCCTGATGGGATTCACCCCAGAATTCTAATAGGACTAAGGGGAGAACTAGTGACACCACTGGCTACCCTTCTTACCAAATCATGAGAGGATGGTGTGGTACCTGAGGACTGGAGGAGGGTGGATGTGATTCCCCTTCACAAAAGTGGGAGCAAGACAGAGGCAGGAAACTACAGATCTCTTAGTTTGACCCCAGTGGTAGGGAAAATGATGGAATCACTTCTGAAAGAAAGAACTGTTGAGTACCTAGAGGTCAGTGGGGCACAGGACCCAAGGCAGCATGGATTCATAGTGGGAAGGTCATGTCAGATAAATCTAGTCGACTTCTTTCACTGGGTGACCAAAGTAGTAGACCAGGGAGGGGCTGTGGACATGGCCTACCTAGACTTTAGCAAGGCATTTGACACAGTCCCACACACAAGATTAATAAATAAATTAGCCAGCCTGGGAGTGGGTCCCAGGGTAATAGCCTGGGTAAAACTTTGGCTGGACAATAGGACACAGAAGGTAACAGTAAACGGAGTCGACTCGGAAGAAAAGGGGGCTACTAGTGGGGTACCTCAAGGTTCAGTACTGGGTCCAGTCCTTTTTAATGCCTTTATACGTGACATTGCAGAGGGACTGGAAGGAGAAGTATGCCTCTTTGCAGACAACACAAAGATCTGCAACAGGGTTGATACACAGGAGGGGGGTGGAAAGGATGAATAGGGATTTGGCAAGGTTGGAAGAATGGTCAGAAGTATGGCAGCATGAATTCAGTGCAAAGATGTGCAAAGTAATGCACCTGAGAAACAAAAACACAGGGGAAGAGTACACAATGAGGGGGAGGTAGTATCAACAACAAAAATGGAAAGGGACCTTGGGGTAGTGATATCTGATGACCTAAAGGTTAGCAAGCAATGTGAGAAGGCAGTAGGGATGGCTGGGGGATACTGGGATGTATAGGAAGAGACATCACCAGTAGAAAACAGGAAGTTGTTATTCCTCTGTACAAACAGTTGGTGAGACTCCATCTGGAGTACTGTGTGCGGTTCTGGAGACCCCATCTCTGCAAGGACATAGACAGGATGGAGGCAGTCCAGAGGAAGGCAACTAAAGGGAATCAGCAAAGTCCAAGAGGGTAGCATCTTTCACAAAAAGAGATGTGCAAGAACAAGGGAACACCATTTGAAGATGGGGGGGGATGGTTCAGGGGCAATGTGAGGAAGTATTTTTACACAGAGAGGGTGGTGGATCCATTGAACAACCTTCCTGAGGAGGTTGTGGGGTCAAAAACAGTGGGGGGTTCAAGAATGCATGGGACGGACGTAAGGCAATTCTTGTGGGGTAGGAAGAAATAGGCTGTTGATTAACTAGGATCTGCGTCTTATCCGCAAGGTAGGGAAATGGGCAGACTAGGTGGGCCAAGCAGTCCTTATCTGCCATCATAGACTATGTTTCAATGTTTACATAGAAACATAGAAGTTGATGGCAGATAAGGACCATAAGTCCCATGCAGTCTCACAATTTTTTCTAACTGATGAGTGTGCCACAGGCCTGTACTCTTGTCGATGGCCTACCTATTCATACTCATCTGTATTGCTCCCTTATGCCTATCCCATGCCTATTTGAAGCCCTGCACTGTATTCATAACCACCACTTCCTGATGTAGGCTGTTCCCATGCATCCACCACCCATTCTGTGAACAAGAACTTCCTCACATTATCCCTTAATCGGCCTCCCTCTAATCTCATAGAAACATAGAAACATAGAAGTTGACGGCAGATAAGGACCGCAAGGCCCATCCAGTCTGCCCATTTCTTTTTCTACCTTATAAATGTGCCATCGGCCTTTGCTCTGTCAGTGGCCTATCTATTCATAGTCATTTGTATTGCTCCCTTATGCCTATCCCATGCTTGTTTGAAGCCCTGCACTGTATTCATAGCCACCACTTCTTGTGGTAAGCCATTCCATGCGTCCACCACCCTTTCTGTGAAAAAGAATGTGTAATCTCATGCTATGTCCTTTTATCCTGCTGTTTTTCTTATATTGAAACAAGTTAGGCTCTTTCACCTTGTTAATGCCATTAAGATGTTTGAATGTTTCGATCACATCACCTCTCTCCCGCCTTTGCTCTAGGGTATACATGTGGAGCTCTGTTAATCTGTCCTCATATGTTTTCTGATGCAGTCCCTGCACCATTTTGGTTGCTCTACTCTGGACTGCCTCAGTTGTCAATATCCTTGTGCAGGTATGCATTAAAGCTTTCGACACTGTTCCACATCTGCAGCATCACCGATGAAGATATTGAAGAGGATTGGCCTCAGGACTGATCCCTGAGATACCCCACTTGTGACTTTCATCTCTTCTGACTGTTAACTGTTTACCATTACTCTCTGTTTTCTGCCCACCAACCAGTTTGCCACCCAGATGACCAACTTCTGGTTCACCCCGAACCTACCCAGGTTATTAATCAATCTTCTACGTGGAACAGTATAGAAAGCTTTGCTGAAGTCAAGGTAGGTGACATCAACTGCTCCCCCTTGGTCCACCACTCTGGTTACCCAGTCAAAAAAATCTATGAGATTAGTTTGACAGGACCTTCATGTTGTAAACCCGTGCTGTATTGGATCCTGTGCTCCTATAGATTCCAGGTGTTGCACTATCCTTTTGTTAAGGAGGACCTCCATAATCTTGCCCGCTACTGAGGTAAGACTGACTGGTCTATTGTTCCCTGCCTCCTCCCTGCTAACCACTGTTGTTTAGCAGGATCACATGAGTCCTTCTCCAGTCTTCTGGGACCTCTCCTGTGCTCAGAGACTCACTAAACAGTTCTGATAATGGCTCTACTAGTTCCACCCTTAGCTCCTTTAGTACCCTGTGATGTATGCCATCGGGTCCCATTGCCTTGTCCACCCTGAGCTTAACGAGTTCTTGTAGGGCCCTTTTTTTGTGAAGGGACTAGTGCACACCTCCCTTCCCCCTGTGTCCATGGTGCTGAGCTGTGGGCCCTGCTCTACCATCTCTGCAGTAAATACTGAGCAGAAGTATCTATTTAGGATATATGCTTTTCCTTGGTCCTCCTCCACACACTTCCCCTTATTCCTCTGATCTGAGCAATACCCCCTCTGACTTTCTCCTTTCACTAATGTATCTATAGAAAGTCTTGTTCCCTTCTTTTACTGTTCGTGCTAGTGTTTCCTCGGTTTGGGCCTTTGGCTGCCTTACTGCCTTCCCTGCTTCCCTTAGGGAAGTTTGGTATGCCTCCCTATCTTCGTCCCACTGTGTCCCCTTATATTTCCTGAAGGCCAGCTTTTTGGCTCTGATCTTTTCTGCTACTGATTTTGAGAACCAAAGTGGTTTCCTCCTTCTTTTGTTCTTGCTTTTCTCTCTAACACAAAGGGATGTTGCTTCATGTATTGCATCCTTAATGCTTGCCCACTTTGCCTGTACCCCTTCACCTGTATTTCTTCTTGCCAGGGCTAGCTTAACTCTATTGGCCAAATTGAACCATACTATATCATGGTCACTTTGTCCCCAGGTGACCTTCTACCTGGAGATCTGTGATCCTTTTCCCTTTAGTTTATGTTTCTCTGTTTCATGTTTAATTGCATGGCACAGTGTTCTGGTGTTTTACCTTCCCTGAAAGAGACTCCTCATCTGCACCTTGTTCACCCCTGTGAGGTACATGTCTTATTTATGCCCCCTATCACTTTCCTCTCCTTCAGGGAGTACATGTTGGGATCCCACAGCCTGCCCTTATTTGGCTTTTTGTGCAACCTCAGCTCAGTTCTGGTAGCCCCCCCCCATGAACTGCTTCCATCCTGTCAATGTCCTTTTGGATTTGATCTTTTCCCATTGGGTCTCCACTCACCCCGGAATCTCCCCAAGGTATTTACCGAGGCAGTCACCCATTTCCTTAGAATCTGCCTTCCTGAAGGCCAGGTCCCTCATCTCAGTGTGTTTTTTCTTTTGCCCAATCTATATGCAAAACCACACAGTACAGTGATGGCTTGAACCCGGGGGACTACCTACTGTGATGTCTGCAGTGCTATCTCTGCTCACAAATATCAGGCCCAGCACTGCCCTATCTTTAGTGGGTTTCATAACCAGCTGTCTCAGAAATGCCCCCTGAAATGAGTCAAGGATGGCCCTGCTTCTGTGTTGTAGCTATAGCCAGAATGGTTCAGTCTACCAACTGCTGTTATCTTCTGTTGTTATCTGCATTTCCCCATTGTTTCCACATCCTTCCATCCTGGTAGAAGTACCTTGAGTGGGGACTGCCCCTTCCTTGTGTGAAATGGAGGTACACCCTAACTAGCCCATCTGGAATACTGTACCAGTTCTGGAGTTCCCAACCAAAGGAAGACAGGGACAGGCTGGAGGCAGTCCTGCATAGGATAATAAAAGTGATTCAGGTACAATATGGCAGATGTTATGAGTATTAGCTTAAGGCACTGAGCATGTATTCACTGGAGGCATAAAGAGAGGGGGGCGACATGATAGAGACCTTCAAGTTCCTAAAAGGAGTAAACAAGGTAGACTGAGATGAACTATTTACCAGGGGAAAAGGATCAAAAGTAGAAGAGGCAGTTTTGAAGAACCAAGGATTAGAACCACCAAATAACTAGCAGGTTATAGTAAAAGTAAATCTGAAGGGTTTAGAGATAAGTGAGGCATTTACCTCCAGAAAGTCTAACATTTTCTGTTCAGTGATGGACTTCAGTAACTTCATCACTATAGAGGTTGAGCAAACCAGTCTGCAGTCCACCAGATCATCCCTGCCTCCACTCCTATGGAAGACAAAATTAACTACCCTGCAGTTGGCCAGGACCACCCCAGGGAACAGGTGAACAAATCCACTAAAGGCACTGTGAGTTCCTGCTCCATTTCCTTTATCACCCAAAGATACAAGCCATCTGAATGGAAAGACATGCCCATCCTCTATTTCTTAACCACTTAAGCACCCTTTCCCCTAGTTATGGTCCAGATTCCAGCTTTTGTATACCCTCTATATTCAGCTGCCCTAAACACTAAATTGACCCCCTCCATCCACTGTGAACGCCAAACAGAAATATCCATTGAGGATGTTAGCTTTCTTCCCAACTTTCTCTACAATCCTACTATATCGTCTTTGTTTCTCTCTCCTCTCTCCTCTCCTCTTCAATATACCCAAATAAGTCCTTGTTTTTCTCTTGCACACCTTTACCTGTTCCTAACCCTGTGTCTGCCTTTGCCTTCCTGATGGCTTTATTGGTCTCCTTTAGCTTTTCTAAGTGTACCTCCCTGGTTCCCTCAGACTGATCCTCCTTGTACATTTTTCATGCTGCCCTTTTTGCTCTTACTGCTTCTCGGACTTCTCTGGTATACAAAATTAGATTTATTTACTTTGTGTTTTTTTTCTTTCCTGCTGCTTCAGACAAGCTTTGGTGACCTCCATCAGACTTTCTTTGATGTTTCATGCTCTCTGGCCCTTTCACTCCCTTAGTTTGTCATGGAGTATCTCCCCCATGTCATCAAAAACTGCTGTCCTGAAATCCAAGACCATTGTCTTTGATGTGGGATGCGGGGTTTGTAGGGTTATTACTGTACCACACTGAGTTATGATCACTCATCCCCAGAGGCTGTTTTACCGTGGCCTCTCCTGGTTTGTTCTGATTTGACAGCACCAAGTTGAGGATGGCTTCATCTCAGGTTAGTTATATCATCCATTATACATGGAAGCTATCCTGCACTGAATCTACAAGAGCTTGGTTCCTGGCACTCCTAACCTTCCAACATCAATCTAGTAGGAGGTCCCCCATTGTGATTGTGTTTCCATAGTGATTGACCTTCTGATGTGATTCTGCTAGTGCCCTGCTGCCCTCCCTGAACTGATTTGGTGATCTTTCGGCCACCACCACCAGCATTTTGAGGTTCTTGCCTACTTTATCAACGGAACCCAAATTCTTTCTATCCCCACTCCCCAAGATTTTTATCCTCTGTTGCTTTAATACAGTCTCAATGTATGCTGTAACACTTTCTCCTGTCCTTTTTCATGTCCCTTCAAAATAGGGCACATATTGGGATAGCGAGGTCCCAGTTGGAATTTTATCTCCCACAATTCCATGTTGGCAACTGCGTCCAGCTAGGCTTCCATCACCATTGCCTGTAGGTCCCCTATTTTATTCCAGAGGTGCCTGATGTTTAGACAGACTGCCTTCTACTAGCTAGATCTCACTCCCCTCATATGGCTGTCTCCACCTCCCTTACGTCCTTATTCCATCTCTGCTTTCCCCCTTGTCTGCCTTACATTACAAGTGTCTATGTATCTTAATTTGTTCTGGGAGTGCCAGTAAAGCCTGTTAGTCTTTTAGACTGTTGATCTTAACCGTGCCCATCCCCATCTTGTTTAAAAGTTGCAGATGTCTCAATGTGTGCTGTGTAACCAAGAGCAGTTAAACATGTCTCATGTCCTTTTAGGTACCAGAAACCTTTGAAGATGTAGCTGTTGAATTTTCTGAAGAGGAATGGAAAATGTTAAGCAAACAGGAGAAGGAGCTTCACAGGGATATGATGGTGCAGAATTATGAAACCATGGTTTCAGTAGGTAAGGATCAACCCAGTCTCAAGGGGGATATTCATGTCTGGGAGGGATGGCTTACCTTTAACAACTTTAAGTCTGTTACCATTTTGAGAGAAAGGATTAAACAAAAAAAGTGGCGTAAGGACTCTGTTACAATATTACTGTACCTTTTTGAAAATTGCAGTATGCGAAGTGCATTGACACGTAGAAACATAGAATTTGCCAACAGATAATAACCAGTTTGCAAACCTAGTGTATCCAGTTTTCCACTGCCTATAGTATCACTGCAGATTCTACTTGTTCTCTAGCTCATTCACCCCCCTTCCCTTCCCATGAGATTCCTTATGTGTAGCCCAGGCATTTTTGAACACCACCACTGTGGGTTTAGCCTTCTGCCTTAATTTGGGGACATTGTATTATCAGAGGGAAGGACTTCGCAGGAGATGCCCCTAGTGGTCACTCATCTTCTCTGTCCTCTTTTTATCCCATTGACCCCTGCCCCCACTATACCCATGTGTCAATCCCAATTATTTTTGAACCCTACCACTGATTTTGAACGGGCAACTTCATTGGGCAATCTGTTCCATCTGTCCAACACCCTCTGCATAAAAAAGTGCTTCCTGATATTCTTATTTAACCCTCTCCCTTCCAGCTCCTCCATGTTGCCGCTAGTGATTGTGTTTATGCTGAGGGTAAATCGTTCACTGTTGTCAACTTTATCTCCTGTAGAAGCTGATTGTTTCTTTCATAGCTCCTCTCTCTCTCTATCTCTCTCACCTGGTTTGCAGTGAGTACATCTTAAGGTCCTTCAGCCTTTCTTTGTTGGGTGTATTTTGATGTCCCTGAATCATCTTGGTGACCCTCCTGTGGACTAACTCCACCCTATCCTAATCCGTTCTCATATATTGAGAGCAGAATAGAATGCAGCACTCTATCTGGGTGTCACAGACTGGTTCTCCCCCAGAGTTCAGCCTGTACTGCTGCCAGATTTCACAACACTTCAGACACCTCAATGGCTTAACTAAGTATGTTGCCACCACCCAGTTACAATATCTCTTGGGGTATCTCTAGGTCCAAATCCACTGTACTACAGTACAGTGCTCTTTCCAAAAGGCAAGTGACCCTCCCCTTTCTTTGCATCTTAGAAAACTTTGCATTGCATGTGGTAACTGTATCCTGTCTCTCTGGAAATGGATCACAGCCTTGCCAATTTATTCCTGAGTGTCTATCCTTGAAGGGACTCCATCACAGAAAGCATGAAGTATATAAAAATAACATTTAATGCTCCACAGTATTTATACATGTTACAGGATAGTACACAGTTGTCACAGACTTGCTCTCTTTCAGAACTCAGTCTGCTCTGCTACACATTTTCACAACTCTTCAGATGCCTGAAAGGGTAACCATGGTATGCAGTGATATACATCACATGACTCTCACTCGGGGTATCTGGAGATCCGAATCCCACTAGAGCAACTGCTGACACAGTAAATACAGTTTCCCAAAGGGCAAGTGACCCACCACATTTGTCATAGCTGAAAACATTTTGCATTAGATATGGAAGCTGTAGCCTCTCTCTCTTTGTAAACAGATCACAGACTTGTCAGTTTTCCTCTAGATATCTGTAGCTGAAATAACTCCATCATAGAAAGCACAAAGTATATAAAAATTACATTTAGTACTCCATGATATTTACATATGTTACAGGGCAGTACACAGTCAAAACTAGGGGCCAAATATTCAAAGGGGTTACACCTGGCGCAACCGAGTTGTGCCAGCACAACCCCAGTAATGTGCCCCTGTGCGATATTTAAAGGGAGGACTGGCACAGTGCAAGTCCCAATGTGCCAGGGTGCAAAGTAAATGTATGCGGCGCAAATGCAGGGGAAGTACTCATGTATATGCAGCACATCCCAATATTCAGCCTGGGATGTGCGGCACATATGCTGGCACAACTCCAGGTTGTGGCACATACAGGGGCTCAAAGTTGAGCCAGACAAAAAAGGCTCAAAGCCAAGTGACCCACAGGTGGGCTGTTGTATTGCAGTGCGCAACACAGCTCCTGTCAGCCTGGGTGGCTGCCTGCCCAGAAGGAACACTGTCCACAAGCAGCTACACCCTTCCCCATGGCCAGGTACACCCCCATGCCCACTCACGGGCGGTGGGATACACACACCCCACCTGGTAGTCTAGTGGACCCCCCTCTCCAGTTTGCCCTATCACAGGCTGTCTAACAGTAACACCCTACCTGGTGGTCTAGAAGGACCCCACCCTCCCCACTGTACACCCGATCATGGCCATCCATAGTGAAACACTCCCCTGGTAGACTGGTGGATTCCCCACCCCTCCTGCATGGCTGATCTTGCGGGCTGTCGCACCATTATACCATATCCTGGTGGTCTAGTGGTTCCCCCTCCATCTAGTATGCCCAATCTTGGGCATCTGTATCAGAATGATCCCTCCCTGGTTGTCTAGTGGTCCCCCCTCCCCTCCACCCACGGAGGACCCCTGGCCACCCAGCGCCCCCGTCATCGGCAGTCAGCTGCACCCCACCTGCATACTGCCCAGCTGCCCGCTGAATGACAGTGTACAGTATTTTCTGTAAGCCTATTGGTGCACAATGTTAGCTAGCAGACCATACTCTACTACACCGGGACAAATATGTGACTGAATGTATAGGGCACTGTTTGTAGAGGCAAGAGTATCTTCTGATGCTTTATGTAATTGCCCAGTTTCTCAAAGGCCGTAAAAATGTCTTCACTAACATTCTGAAATGCCTTCCAGCAAGTTAATTTTCCCTCTCTTGCAAAAGAACCAGTAATTCAGCTCCACAAATAGATGAAATCCTGGTAGTGGAGCTTTTTTATTGGGGGACAAGAGCCTCATAGCTTGATCTTGGCTGGATGTTCCTGTGCTTTTGTCAAGTTCCAGTCACAAATTCTATATCTTGGCATAACTGAGGATATCATCTAATAGCAAGTACAAAGACGTCCATGTCTGGAGAGTGAATGGGAAGGTGGGTGGCACCAGAAGCTGGTGTATCGCAGGCATGTAGAATTAACTTTGTCACCTTCCTCTTGCTCACTCTCAAGATGAGTCACTTATTTTTGAATTGCTCTACACTTGGCACCGTAGGTGTCAACCAAATTAATTGCATTTTCAGTCTACACTGGGGCATCTGTACTGTTAGGTATCCTGTGATCTAGTTCTTGGTCTTTACATGTGCCAAAAGTCATTTCATAGGTACTTTAGCAATGTTGGTCATGTCAGTGATGTGGTAGGCTACTGGAGAATTGCCTCTTTGTCATCTGTTACATGTTTGGCCACATCATATCTGTCAAATACCAAGTAAACTGTGCCATACTTCTCGCTGTTGTACTTCTTAAATAGGTGAGATATGAAGTGTTCTGCCAGGTCAAAACAGGTCTTCACCACTGCTGGCTTGTCAAGGGACTGCAGTTCAACCATGCCATCAACTACTGCAACTAATTTATTAGCGTCAGTGCTAAGTTCATCTGTTTCCATACTCTCCCCAAGCTTGCCAGGGAGCTCCTTAAGAACTGACAGGAGTTTGCTTTTAGCTGAGTAATGTATCATTGATCCATCAGAAGTAAAAAGTGCTCTGGACACTCCCGAAAACTCATATTGCCCAGTGGCATCCCTCAGGTTAATATCAGGTTTTGATTTGTATACAGTTAGCAAACTGGGATCTATCATCACGCAGCTCGATCACCTTATCTCCCACTTTTACTTTCACTTTCTTTCCTGAGCCTTTCCAGGTCTGTAGTTTTTACTTCTTCATGGTGTCCCACAGATTAATTTCATTTGTTGTAATACATTTGGATACAAATGATTCAAATAGTTGTTTGCCAATAATGTCCTACTTATACTGGCTGAGCAGTGAGTTTATCCCTAGTTTCAGATAAAGGGTTTGTGTATTAGAAGCAGACATAGAAAATTGTCTTCACTTAAAGGCCTGCTTACATCACAGGTGTCATTAGTCAATCAGTTGATTCTGGGTGGGGCTTTTATCACTGAGCTGTCTTAGGCAAACTACACAGTGAGAAGCCAGTCAGAAAAGACTTGCCTGCTTCGTTTGGAAGCTGACAAACTTACTGTACTGCAGAGAACAAACTAGAATGCATTTGAGGAACTGGGAACCAGGTAAAACATAATATTGTTGGGGACTTGTTAGGAAGGTAAGCTACGCTGTCTACAGAAAGTTTCATTTTTTTTCTTATTGGCATTAAGAAGCGAATTGCAGGATTCCATTAAAGTGTAGTAATTTTATATCCAGAGGGGGTGAAATACAACTCAAGTTTCTTGATTTCTGTGCTAGACACCTAGGATTTGGAAGGATATTTGTGCAACAATTTAGAAGTGTCCTGCTGGCTGAGCAGTGAGTTCGTTTTTATCCCTGGACTCAGTAGAGTGGTTTGTGTCAGAGCAGTGGTCTAGTAAATTGTGGTGTTTGTTGACTCACTATAAAGGGCAGCACTCACCAGGGTGGTGGAGCAGTGGTGTATTTGATTGTTTCCAACAGTCACCAGTTGTGTGGCCTCCCCACCACCCTTCCCACACCCTGCCCACCCCAGGCGTGGCATTTCCTTTATAGCCAGAGGTTCTGACATCACTTCCTCCAACAGGTCTAGGGGCAGAACTGTCATATTCTTAATTACCCAGCACAGTGCGTAAAGGGTAAGTACACACCCAAAAAAATGTTTTATATGTTACTCATTGTATATTATAAGGAAGAGGGACATGTGGGGAGTGGTGCAATGCACTGGCTATGGGGCAGCAATTTTCCGGGAGACATTCTGGAACCTGTGTTGCTGCCCTATTTGCAGGCAACTGTCAACTCTGAGGGAGGAGGTTGCCCACCTCCAGGCTGAACTGGCAAGGACTAAGGAGGCCTCTCCCACCCATTTCCACAACCACTGCCTTGGAGGTTGCCATGTGTGAAGAGCAGATGGACCACAGTAGGTTCTGGGAGGGTGAGGGTGGTGGAACAGAGGCGTAGCCCCCGAGTTGTACCTCTACACGAATCATATGTGAGTCTGGCAATTCAAGGTTCCTCTATGATGATACCCTCAGTGGAGACCAAGGTGGATGCTGGGGACATCCACAAGGGAGACCCACAAAAGAGTGGCAAGGGACACCAAAGGGGAAAGAAACAGCTTCTGATAGGGGACTCAATTGTTAGGGGTGTAGACCTGTGGAAGGGAGAGGAGAGGGAAGTAAGGTGCCTTCCTGGTGCCATGGCTTGGAGGGACAGGAAGCAAATCCTCAGATTGCAGAAGCAGCATCACAGGAGGCGGAACTAGATATCATTGTCCACCTCAGGACAAATGACCTAGCTAGGCATGAGATCAGTGCAGTGCAGGATGAATTTGTGGAGTTGGGGAGGGGCCTCAGACAGGTAGCAAGCACAATAACCTTCTCAGAGGTCCTGCCAATCTGTGGCAGGGGTGAGGCTAGGGTACTGCACACCATGCAGTTTAAAGAATGGTTGCAAAACTGGTGCAGAGCACAGGGCTTTGGCTTCATTGGGGACTGGGGGAACACCTGGAGAGATGAAGGTCTATACTGGCAAGATGGTCTGCGTCTGTCCAGGAAGGGAAACACACTCCTAGGTGACAGGTTTAAAGGCTTCCTTCCTTGGCAATCTTTTAAACTAGCCAAGGGGGGAGGTGCTGATAGGAAACAGGAAAGTTCAAGCCTCCCCCCCACAAAACATGGCAGGTAGTAGGGTAAACACTGAGGTACAGAGCTTGACAGAGGGTAGGACAGGGTAAATGGAAAAATAGACAAGGGCAGTAAGAGCAGGGATGGGGTAAAAAAGGATAAAGCCAACATTAAATTGAGGGCAATGAGTACCAATGCCTGTAGTCTTGGAAACAAGCTTCCAGAGCTAGTAGCCATGATGGAAGAGGAACACTTGGATATTGTGGCAGTCACAGAAACGTGATACATGGAGAACCATGACTGGGATGTCAACATACCAGGCTACACAATCTACAGAAGGGACAGGGAGGGTAAAAGGGAGGTGGAGTAACTCTCTACATAAGGGAAGGGATCAAAGCTACAGAACTAAAAAGTAAAGGGGAAGGACAAGAGGCACTCTGGGTCACCTTGGAGATGGGGAATAGCATCACAATCCGCACAGGAGTTGTATACAGACCCCGTCTCAAGGGTAGGAAATGGACAAGAAAATGATAGAGGGCATTCTCAAAATGGCTGAAAAGAAGACTAGTTGATGGGGACCTGAATATGCTAGATGTTAACTGGATGACATGGACTGCAGCCACATCCAAGAGCAGGGTCATTCTCGATGCCCTACAGGGGCATGCTTAGACAGCTAGTGGTGGAACCCACTCGAGGGAGCAATATTAGACCTGGTACTCTCAAATGGAGAGGATCACAAATTTAGAAGTCAGTAGACATCTGGAACAAGCAACCACTGCACAGTGTGCTTCACAATAAACAACCATGGAGACAAGCCATACAAAGACAAGGATAATGGTCTTTAGAAGGGCTGACTTTGGCATAATGGGTGAATACCTGAGGAATGCATTAGCAAATGGCCAGAAAGGAGGGGTTGAAGAACAATGGAGAAAAATCAAAACTGCCATAATGGAGGCAACATGCCTTAGTGTGAAACAGAAAGAAAACAAAGCTGAATAAAAAACCACTATGGTTTTCAAAAGAGGTCTCAGGGAAGAGTAAGGAGAAAAAGGCTGCATTCAAAAAGTATAAGGAATCACAGAAGGAGCACTACAGGGAACTGTATCAATTAAAGCAGAAAGAAGTGGAGAAGACAGTCAAAAAAGCAAAGGCCCAAACCGAGGAAAAGATGGCCAACTCGGTTAAGAAGGGGGATAAAACCTTTTATAGGTACATTAGGGAGCATAGAAAAGTTAAGGGAGGGATAGTGAAAATTAATAAAGGAGAGGGGAGGTGGGCAGAGAGAGACAGCAAAAAAGGCAGAGATACTGAATTAATACTTTTGCTCAGTATTCACAAAAGAAGAAGAGGAGTTACCTAAACCAAACGGTAGAAGCACTCTGGGTAGTGGGGTTGACACCAGTCCATTTACAGAAGAAAGAGTCCTGAAAGAACTCCTAAAACTCAAGGTGGACAAAGCAATGGGGCCTGAAGGGATTCACCCTATAATCCTAAAAGAGCTAAGGGAGGACCTAGTGACGCCATTAACCACACTTTTTAACAAATCCTGGGAAGGTGGGGTTGTATCTGAGGACTGGAGGAGGGCAGATGTGATTCCCCATTCACAAAAGTCGGAGCAAGGCAGAAGCAGGAAACTATAGACCTGTTAGTTTGACCTCAGTGGTGAGGAAATGATGGAATCACTTCTGAAAGAAAGAATTGTTCAGTATCTAGAGGCCAGCGGGGCACAGGACGTAAAGCAGGATGGATTCATAGCAGGAAGGTTATGTCAGATGAGTCTAATCGATTTCTTTGACTGGGTGACCAAAGTAATAGATCAGGGAAGGGCTGTGGATATGGCCTACCTAGACTATAGCAAGGCATTTGACACAGTACCGCACAAAAGATTAATAATCAAGTTAGCCAGCCTGAGAGTGGGTCCCAGGGTGGTAGCCTAGGTAGCAAACTGGCTGCACAACAGGACACAGAAGGTAATAGTGAATGGAACACATTCTGAAGTAAGGGGGGTTACTAGTGGAGTACCTCAGGGCTCAGTACTGGGTCCAGTCCTCTTTAACGTCTTTATAGGTGATATTGCAGAGGGTCTGGAAGGAAAGGAATGCCTCTTTGCAGATGACACAAAGATCTGTAACAGAGTTGATACACAAGTGGGGGTAGAAAGGATGAGAAGGGAGTTAGCAAGGTTGGAGGAATGGTCAGACATATGGCAACTTAGATTCAGTGCAAAGAATTGCAAAGTAATGCACCTGGGAAATAAAAATCCAGGAGAAGGGTACACAATAGCAGGGGAGGTACTAACAACAACAATAATGGAAAGGGATCTTGGTGTAGTCATATCAGATGACCTAACGGTGGGTAAGCAATGTGAGAAGTCAGTAAGGAGAGCCAGTGGGATACTGGGATGCATAGGGAGGGGCATCACAAGTAGAAAAAGGGAAGTGGTTATCCCTCTGTACAGACAGTTGGTGAGACCCCATCTGGAGTATTGCGTGCAGTTTTGGAGACCTCATCTAGGCAAGGACATAGACAGGATGGAAGCAGTCCAGAGGAGGGCAACTAAAATGGTGCAGGGTCTACATCAGAAACCATATGAAGAGAGACTGAGAGAGCTTAATATGTATACCCTTGATGAAAGGAGGGATGGGGGGACATGATAGAAACTCTAAGTACCTCAAGGGAATCAACAAAGTCCAGGAGGGTAGCATATTTCAGAAAAAGAGATGTGTAAGAACAAGGGGGCACAATTTAAAGTTAGAGGGGGGACGGCTCAGGGTTAATGTGAGGAAATTCTTTTTCACTGAGAGAGTGGTGGATACATGGAAACACCTTCCTGGAGAGGTTGTGGGGTCTAAAACAGTGGGGGAATTCAAACATGCATGGGACAGACACAAGGCAATTGTAGTGGGGGTTGCAGGAAGTAGGCTGTTGGTTAACTAGAATCTGCAGCTTATCTAATAGATAGGGAAGTGGGCAGACTGGGTGGGCTAAGTGGTCCTTATCTGCTGTCAAAGTCTATGTAAGTCTTGCATTGCCCTTCCTGTTACATTGGATAACTTATCAGTGTCCTCTGTGAATGGATTCATAAAGTTTCTGATGGTGATTTAGGTCTTGGATGCTTTTCTTTTGTTGCTTTTCAACTGATAAATGTGATGCTGTGTGTTTAGTTGAGAATAGTCCAGTCACCTGCTGTGTTTCTTCCACAATCCAAACAAAGTCTGGTGATATCAGAATAAATTTGGTGCAAGCACTGTGGTTAAGGGTAATACCAGTCAATCCACCTGAAACTTTCATCATGCGGCTGATTTGTTTCAAAGTGTGAGCTGCACCGATGGCACAGAAGGACACGGATTCATTCTTGTTTACTGTCCAGTTTCCACTGAGAAATTATTCATATATGTCAGCATCTGATGTCCTGAATCTTTTCATGTCTGCCAGGTACAAGGGCATACATCTGGCATAACTTTGCTTGTCACATGCAAAATAGTATTTGGTGAATGACTCCATAGCCTTTAGATGAAGCTCCCAGCTCCCTGTTTCCTCTAGAGACCGAATGGATAAATACAACCATTTTCAGCACCATGTGCATATACTGCAGTATAACTTTAAATAGTGGCTTTGTTTCCTTTTGGATAGCAGATTGCCTCATTTTCTCCAAAATTTCCGATGACTCAAGGTTGTGCAGCATTTGAGCATGAGTTACTCTAATCATCTTAGGATCTCCCTCTGTACAGGCTTTGTTCAAACGTTCTGCATGAGATACACAGCGCTCACATAGATCAGTATGTTCAGCAAAAAAATACTTCCTCATACAATGTGACAAATGCCTTCGGAATAATCATATGGGCATTGACTCCTCATTTTACGTGCTTTTCATCAGTGATCTGTTTCATGGTTGCAGCACCATACAAGTCTGCTTCAGTCCAACAAGGGAGGCAGTATAGCGCAGTGGTTTAAGTCTCTGAGCTGCAAATTTGGAGACCTGGGTTTGAATCCCACAGCCTCCACTTGCATACTGTGTGACCCTGAGCAAATCACTTAACTTCCCTGTGCTCCCAGGGTGCACCTGTAAACAAGCTTTCAGCTTAGTGTGCCACTCCTGGTTAAACAATTGGAAAAAAACAAAAATCAATGCCACTATTCTCTATATACATGCCAGTTCTCTGCTGTTGAATCATCACAATGTACAACTCACCAGGATGAGACATTTATAGTTGTTTTGCTGGTCTGTAAAGACCCAAGTCAAGTGTAACAACAGTTTTATGATCTGGGCTCATTACTTTTGCACTGATATTTTGGACTTGTTTTAAAACTGTCAGTCCATCCCTCCACTTCTTGTTATCTCTAGCTTTCTTCCTGCCTCCCTAGTGGCAGGTACTCTGCAGCACAGCTCTGTCATTGCAGCGGCAGGGCCAAAGACATCAGATTGTAAGTATGTTCTTTTAAAAAAAAATAATACAGTTGGATATCCTCAGGTGAGCAGACTATAACATTTCTAAGGAGGCTCTCTTATTGACTCGGACCCAGTCTCAGCCCTGCATGTTGCACAGACTGGCTCCACAGCAGACCGTCAACAAGCACTTTAAACTCAGCTCATTGGTGGAGGATTCATTGTAGGTCCTGTCAGAATGTTGATGAGCACTTCAATCCTAAGTTCCTCGACAGAGGGTTTAGCGGATGCCCTGTCCATCAACGAGTGCTTAAAGCATTATAGCTCATCGATGGAATTAACTCCCGCTAGTTGGACAGCTCATTGGGGTGTTCTAGCCATCACTGAGCTGTAATTTGCAATTTGTCTTGTGGAGAACATTGCTGATAGAGTACCATGGCAGTGGCAATTAGTGTTCATTTACCATCTGAAGTGTCTTCTAAAAAGTTCACATTATCTATAGCAAAAAAGATATGTGTTCCCTGGACAATGTCGGGGAAAATAAACATCGTTATTCAACAGCATTCTCTCTATTGCACTGTTGGCTATTGTTGTTTTTGACTCTAAGAAGCCGGGTACAATTCACTGATATCCCAAACTTATGAAGAATGTTTACTACTTTCTTGCTATGATATGCTTGTTATATGGCTAGCCCACCAGCCAACTGCTGTGGCATTTTCGCAGTTGCATGTCAGTATCTGGGACTGTTTGTTGTGAACTTGGCGATCGGACAGGCTCATAACCTCTGTGCTCTGGGCTACGTTAGTAGCATGTTTGTTTACTTTTGCAGTCTTCTTGTCCTTAGAATGCATTTTGTTGGACCCTGTAACATCCAATGAAAGAAGCTGTATAGCTCTTTTGGTACATGTTTCTCAGTAACACCTGTGAGCGCATTGCTGAATTTCCACCTTTCGGTTTTTGCTATGGCTTTTGTGAGCAAACTGACAGCACCATAGATAAATTTCTTGTCAACATCAATATTTTTTTTTTTGGTTTTGCCAATCCTTCTCTGGTCCCCCTGACCCACTCACCGCTCCCCAGTTTCCAGGCTCCCCCCCCCCGGACAGGGCCACCGGGTGGATGACACCTCCATGGGAACTTGGATCACAAAGCCCTGGCTTGCCCTTCATGGTGGGGTCACAGGAGTGGGACCCCCGCTCGGCAGACTACGGTCTAATGAGGAGTGGCAGTAGGGTGGAAACCATCATTTACAGACGGCTTTTACTGTTTTTTCCTTGGGGGGCAATAATGTGCAATGATAGCAGCATCCACCCCACCCCCAAAACCTTAGGTGCCGGCCATGTGGGATCCCCAGCCTCTGCCAGGGGTCCTCATTGCACCGGGCACACTGCCCCCTTCCTCCCCCCGAGAGGGAGACCATCTGTAGGATGCTCAGTCCCTCTCTCCCCAGCCGGCCCTCTGACTCCTGGGTCCGCCTCCGAACCCGGGATGTCGGCACCACAGACAGATGCCTTGCCAGCAGGCCAGCTTATGTCAGCATCAATATTACTTTGTTTTCTCCTCAAGTTGAATGGCCAGATCATGTATTTGCTTAACACAAGCATGCTGAGACACATTTACACACTTTGGTTTGTGAAATTCAACTCCAGGAATGTTATCCTTGATAAGCTCCTTCATTTTCTTACAGATGATATGCGGTGCTTTGATGTTGTTTAGAAACATAGACTTTGATGGCAGATAAGAACCACTTGGCCCACCCAGTCTGCCCACTTCCCTACCTATTGGATAAGCTGCAGATTCTAGTTAACCAACAGCCTACTTCCTCCCACTCCCCACTATAATTGCCTTATGTCTGTCCCATGCATGTTTGAATTCCCCCACTGTTTTAGACCCCGCAACCTCCCCAGGAAGGTGGTTCCATGCGCCCATCACTCTCTCTGTGGAAAAAAAATGTCCTCACATTACCCCTGAGCTGTCCCCCCCCATCTTTAAATTGTGCCCCCTTGTTCTGGCACATCTCTTTTTCTGAAAGATGCTACCCTCCTGGAAAGACTGCATGTTTATGTAGGCATTATGCAATGTCACCATGCTAAGTACGTTTCCTTCTTGAGTTCTTCTTCCAATAAAGTCAAAAACTTTGCACATTCCAGCATGAACTGCATTCTGATAGTATAATCTCTGCCTGGAAGCACCACTCAGTGTCAGTGTTTCCATTGTATTATTATCATCAAGTCTTCATTTTTATTTCAGGGTATGGTTGATCACCGTAACATGCTCTTTCTGTTATACAGTGCAAATGTTTGCTGTGTGCACTGGGTTTCTCCACTTGTGGTTCCTTTGTTTTATGCTGACATATTATACAGCATGTAAAAATTCTATCTAATATCCAGGGCCCCTACTTTTCTGCGGCACAGTGGGACCAAGTTCTGCGGCAAGACTATCATTTGCCGCAGAACTTCTGAGGCGGTGGTTTGTAATTTCTGCGGAAGTTCTGCGGCACTAACAAACTACCACATCACAGTGACAGCTTGTCATCCTGACTTCACTTTCATGGCAGTTTTTACAGCAATCAGGATGGTGGAAAGCACTGTAACACTAGTTCAAAAAATAACAGACTTATAAAAATAAAGTTATGCCTAAAAAAGCAAAATGTCTCTCCCTTAAGGTCCTAGCCTGTTAAATAAATGACATATGCAGAGGGGATCTTATGTGATAAATAAGGTATTTCTATATGCATGTTATCTATCCCACTAATGAGGTTTCCACTGTCTATCACTTATATATTTGTATGTGCTTTCTACACCACTCATGAGGTTCCCACTGTGTATCACTGATATATTTATATGTAATCTGTAACATACATACAAATGTGTGTGTGTGTGTGTGTGTGTGTATGTGGTGAGAAAAACAGAGCTACTGTATATGTGTGTGTGTGTGTGCATATATATTTTTAATTTCCATGAACTTGCATCCTCATTCATACAGGCCCCATTAGAAATGGAATAGAAGAGTTATTGCAAAACTCATTTTTGATGTCAGCCTGCTTTCCCTGACACACTGCGTAACACCATCAGGCCATGACATGCATGTGAACCGATTGTGAGATAGAGCTCTCCAGACCAGCACAATGTGTCCACCATGTGACAGAACACTGCACCATACCATCCCAGGCTCCGAGCAATGATGTCTTCCACCAATCCTTGTGCTGCCCAGCCAGCTCCCAGAGATAATCTCTGAACCTGAGTTGCCGGCACGGAAACACAGCATGCTACCCTCTGGCCCAACAGCTGTCCCTGCACGCAACATTTCTCCATAACTTTTAGGTGATTCTAGCAACCAATGACAATATGTAATCAATAACCCTGGCAAAAATGCATACAGTGTAATTATTTATTTAACAGGTCTATTCTTTCAACAGGTCTACACATTATTATATTCCACTTTTCTGGGCATAATTACTTTATTTTTCTTAAAAATGACAGTTAAATTCATTTTACCAGTTATTCATTTCAGATGGCATCTCTATACCTTAAAGGCACAAATAAGTTTGTACAAAGTGAGGTATGGGCTTAACAGGTCTATGCTATTGACAAGGTTTTGTTTAAGTTGGCCCTAGTGCAATAATGTAAGACTGAAAATTGTATTAGGCTGTAGTGCAGGTTGAGCAAATATCACCATGCCTGATGTGCTGTGCCACCATCTCTGGCAGTGGGAGCTGTGGTAGATAAGTGACTGTTCATTTCTGTTGCAGAATGCAGCCATTTCATTAGCTAATGCATGATATAGCAATGATAACATCACATTCTGAGCATATAGTGGGTTTAGGATATAAAAAGAGGGGAAGGGAACCAGATTCTATGGAAAAACAGAAATATTAATAAAAAATCAACAAGAAGAGTGAATTCTGCGGCACCGAAGAAGTTCTGCGGTAGATTGCAAGTTCTGCGCAAAATTCTGCGACCGCAGAATTCTAGGGGCCTTGCTAATATCTTACCACTTTGGCCACAGTCATGCTGAGTTTTAAAAGAGACTCAATCAGTAAAAAATTGTTTAGTTGTTAAGTACAACTTGACCGCCAGTTTATTTTTTTTTCTCACGACATAGACGCTATGTACAAAAAACTCCACCCTAAACAGGAACAAAAGCTGTATCCCTATTTTTGCCCTCCAAGTCATCATCACAAAGATGATACTACCCGTATTTGATTATGGTGACATAGTCTATGGTGCCGCTCCAAAGTCCACCTTAGCCAGTCTGGATCTTATCTTTCACTCCTTTTGCCTTGGCTTGCCCCCAACACACACACACACACACACACACACACACACACACACACACACTTACCACTGTTCTTTGTACACTGATCTGTCCTTCCCTTCCTTGGATGACCACTGCCTCATACACTGTGCACCCTTTATATCTAAATTAGGGTTCCCTTCGCTTCCTCCTTACTTCAGCTCTCTTCTCTCCCCTACCCCTCCTCTATGTACTCCCTCTGTAACTCAGGTTATAGTTGCCTTTCGCTCCTCTCTCATAAAACCCTGGCTGACCAATCCGGTTTCTCATTCCACCTTCCAAATCCCTGGAATTCTCTCCAACTCCCAGTTCGCTGTGCCCCAACCAAATGCTGTCTATCCACTCTGCTACAAGACCACGCTACCCCCTCTTGCAAATTTATCCCCATCATCTCCACCCCCACTTCCTTCAACTTCCACCTTTCTTCTCACCCACTCCTATTCTCCTTTAAACCCTTCTACACCCTTCCTCTGCCATTATCCCATCTTCTACCACCCCTACCTTGTGACTATATTTTGCCTGTGTTCATTCTCTCTACTTCTCCCCTTATCCTTTGCCCTACCTCTCTCCCTCCCTCCACTTTTCTTAGTCATCTACCTACTTGTCTGTTTCTTCAGACATTAGTCTTGTGGGTGCCTGGTTATCTCTCTATTCCGAATGTTTAATCCTGCATTATTATCACTTTTCTATATGTTTATTGTTATACATTTAGTTAGAGGAGCTGTACCTGAGGGCTGCATCAGTGGCATATGGAGCCTGGGGTCACTGCCGGAGGATTTCTTGGCCACATCGGCGATGGGAGAGAGCAGAGACAGACTGGCTGAGCTGTATCGGCAGTGGGGCAGGGGTGAGAAGGCAGTTTCTTTGCCACATTGGAAGAGGGAGGGTGCAGAGACAGACTGGCCTGGCTCAGCAGCATTGGTGGCAAGCCAGGGGAGGATCGTGGGATGTGTATTCACCCAATTGGAGCTCAGTTCATGAAGACTCAAATTGCGTCTGGGCTGTAAAGGCAAGCCCAGCCATAGTTCACCTGCATTAGAGGAGCTGTACCTGGGGGCCACATCGGTAGAGTATTGAGCCCGAGGTCACTGCCGGAAGATTTCTTGGCAGCATCAGTGGTGGGAGGGTGCAAAGACAGACAGGCTTAGCTTGGCTGCATTGGTGGCAAGTTAGGGGGAGGATCGGTGGACGTGTGTGTGTGTGTGTGTGTGTGTGTGTGTGTGTGTCCCAGTCGGAGCACAGGGCATGAAGATTCAAATCGCAGTTGGGTTATAAAGAGGAAGCACAGCTGCTGTTTACCTGAATTAGAGGAGCTGTAATTGTTTCCCACCCCATCCTCGACCTCTATTAAATAGTCAGCGGGGGAGGAGTCAGGGGATAGGAGTGGGCTGGAACTGTAGCTTCGGACTTGGGAAATGCAGTCTTTAAATGTCACTTTGCTTGCTGTTTAGGGGATTGTTTATTGCATAACCCTCGTTGCCTTGAACCTTGGGGAACCCAGTTTTAACCGGTATTCTTGCTTGGTGTGTGGTATTGTTTTTGTGAAACACCTATCTGTATATAGGGGGCTGTGGGGGTTGCCTCATGGGGTGGGATCTTAATATGGGGATGGCAGCTCATGAGTGAGGCAGGGCCTTGGAGGGGGGCCTCCAGCTACCAGAGCAGGCATCTTTGGTAGGGTAGTGGGGTGCACGGGGTGCGGGCAGCCATGATACTTGACTGGGCATGGAGGCTGGGTGGTTGCCCAGTGTGCCGTCAGCTATCACATTTTAGGTAGGAGGTCAACAGGATTAGGCAGCAGCTGGCGGTGATGAGGGGTGGGCTAGGGAGAGGTGAAATGGGGAGGATAGTGAGGGGCATGTGGGCATTGGCATGGTGGCCTCTGGGTCCAGTTCAGCAGATAGGAATGGTGGGAAAATGGTGGGAGACCTTGGGCTGGATGGAGGCTTTGCTGGGGGGGGCACAAAAGGTGGCAACTACCAAAAACGCAGGCAGTTACTGGGGGAAAAATCAACAGGTACTGCACAAGGGGTGATGGCTGGGGGAGTAAGATAGCAACAGGGTGGGATAAGGGAGGAGGCTTTGAGAGCTACAATAGATTTGAACCACTGGGTATGATTCATAATGAGGAGGGGCATTCAGAGCTGTGGTGGAAAAGGGGGAAGGGGAGGATGGGCAGAAGTAGTTGCTGGAGAGCAGGAGGAGTGGGGGAACTTTTCATTCAAACCAGCAGACAACAAGGGGTTTTAATGGTCCAGTCGAGGGGGATAGTGAAGGAGATAGGATGAGCAAGGGGGGGTGACCAGGGGATTAAAAGGTCTATACCTGCTCTGGGGGATGGAGTCATGGCCAACCAAGTGAGGTAAAAAAAAAAAAAAAGGGAGAAGGGTGCGGTGGGCACAACAACTGGGCTGGGGAATGAGGATAGCAGGGAGGGACCTTTGCATAGGAACCAACAAGGATCAGGAGGGGTGGGCTGTCTGGTGGTAGGCAAGTGTTAGTGTGCAAATTGTTATGGGGACGCAGAGGGGCAGGGTGTTCTCATAGTATTGGAAAGGATGAAAGTGTAGTAGGCAGTAAAGCAGGGTATGGGGGCCAAAGGGATTTGGATGAATCTGGGGCTGGCAAGGATAGGGGTGCTGTGTTTGGGGGAGATCTTCACAAGGGGGCGAGGGATCCTGCCAGAGGGAGGTGGTAGGCCTGGAGGTCCAGCAGGTGGGCAGAGTGGGAGGAGTAGGGTAGTACCACTAAGGGTGGGGAGATTGGAGGTGACATGGAAGGGAGAGCAGTGTCTGGTGATACTGGGTCTGATGGCCCAACTGGGTTCTCAACTCAACCTGGTGGGGAAGGAGGTGCTTAAGCAGAAATTAACCAAATTTATTCAGGCTAGATGGGGTTTAAACTTGTGATGGGGGAGGGGAGTGCAGTGTTGTCAAATCTGGCAAGCCCATTGAGGTTGGGCTCAATCTTCTCCACCACACGAGAATGGTAGACTGTGAACTGGGTTGGCGAGTGGGTGGCTTTGAGTAACACCTCTGGGGATGGGTTGGGAAGTAGGGGCAAGAGGTGGAGGGTGGTCCTGATAAATGCCAGGAGTTTGGGAAACAAGATGCCTGAGCTCCAGGCCATGCTGCTGGATGGGGATGTGGATGTGGCTGCTGTCACTGAGACGTGGGCCACCCCTGGACATGACTGGAACCTAAACCTGAATGGGTATACTGCGTTCAGAAAGGGCAGCATAACAGGCTGGGGGTTGGGGTAGCACTGTTCATTAGGAACAGTATAGAGATAAACAGAGTGAAGGAAATGGAGAGTAGTGTGGAGGCCCTGTGGGTCACCATGCAAACTCGAGGGGCAAGAAGGTCAAGACTGGGTTGGTCTACAGACCTCCCATGCTGGCCAATGATCTGGAGATAGCCTGCTGGCTAATATTAGGGACCACTGTGGAAGGGAAGAGGAGGGGTGGTGATATTGGGAGACCTTAACATGCCTGCAACAGATTGGGGAACTATGATGTCCCCAGTGGCCAGGGAGCAGGGTTTGTTGGCTGTCTTCCAGCATGCATTCCTAAATCAGCAGGTTGTTGACCCAACAAAGGAGGGCTGTATCCTGGATGTAGTCCTGGCTGACTATGACCTAGTAAAGGGGATTTGGTTGGAGGGCCCCCTGGCTGGTAGTGACCGTGCCATGGTCTGGTTTGTTTTGGAGATGGGGACTTCAAGAACATGGGTACAATTCTCAAGGGTCGGCCGGCCTGGTAATGCTGAGGGTTGAGGTGCTGGATGCCACACCTTGCGCCATGCTGGTGACATGAGTTTGGGAATGGACACAGGCCACCAGGGGTCAGCAGGAGGGAGAAGGATTGAACATCCAGAGGACTGCTGTCCTTCTCAGGGGAGGGGGGTGTCTTCAGTCTCTGCACCTGTTCACCCTCTGGTGCAGGCTAGGGGACAGAGCACAGCACTGCATTGCAACAGGGGTGGCGCTGGGCACAGATGCTGCAGTTCCTCCCTTGCATCATTGCATGTCCCTCTGCTCCTAGGGGGAAAAGCTCAGAAAATGCCGGCCCTGAGTATGAGTTGAATCTGGTGCCCAGCCCCTCTGACCACCTTCATTTCCACATCTGGTGGCCCCACCTGGGGGGCCATCCCCAGGTATGAGAGGTAGGGGTTGCTGGAGCCAGGTGAGCCCATTTGCAGGGCTAGAGGAATCAGGCAACAAAAGGAAGAATGAAAAAAAAAATTCTCAAGGGTCACTTGGCAGGTATAACACCGGGCATGGACATGGAAAGCAGGTGAGCTATCATCAAGAGTGGGTTGCAGGAGGCTACCAGGTTCTGTGCGAGGGTGAGTCATAAGAGAGGTAGGTCTAGGAAGCCATGCTGGTGGACCAGGGAAGTCTAGGAGGTGGTAAGGGAAAAGAGGGCTGCATATAGTAGTTTAAAGCATGTGCGCGGGATCTTGGATAGGGAGGAGTATCTTCTAAAGGCTAAGAGGGTTACCAGGGTGGTGAGATGGACGAAGGCTATGAAGGAGCAGAAGGATCAAGAGGGGGAAAAAAGGGTTCTTTAGGTATGTTGGGGAGAGAAGGCGAGTAAAGAAGCAGTTCAGTAGGTTGAGGATGGTGAGTGAGTGAGTGGGCGGAGGAGGCAGGTGATCAAGCAGAAGTACTCCACAAGTATTTTGCATCTGTCTTCACTAGGGAGGATCTCGGGGAGTCTCAGGGCAGGAGGAAGCAGGGGGTAGGAGAGGCAGGGGTCCAAAAGTTTGGGGAACCTGTTGTTACAGGGTGCCAGGGAAACGCTCTGTATGGGAGAGGACATTCTGGATCTCTGGAGGGGTAGGGGGGCACTGATGATGAAATCCCTGTCAGCAGGATGTGGGAAGCCCTCAAGTCCCTAAAAAAGGATAAAGCTCCAGGTCCTGATGGGATCTATCCAAGGGTTATGTGGGAATTGACTGATGTCCTGGCCACAGCCCTGATGGCCCCTTTTCAACACTTCTCTACAGACAAGGAGGGTGCCCAAGGATTGGAGGGAGGCGCACATCATGCCGATCCATAAAGGAGGACCGAAGGAGGAACTGGGGAACTACAGACCTGTTGGCCTGACCTGGTGGTGGAGAAGTTGATGGAGGCCATCCTAAAGGAGAGGCTGAGGGTGTTTTTGGCAGAATGGGGCTACCTGGATGATCACCAGCACGGCTTCATTCCAGGCAGATCATGTCAGACAAACCTTGTAGAGTTCTATGACTGAGTGATGATAGCGCTCGACCAGATCAGACCAATGGATGTCCTCTTCTTGGACTTCAGCAGGGTGTTCAACTCGGTCCCCCACACAGGTCTGCTGGATATGCTGGGTAGTACGGGGGTTGGAGCCCTGATGGTCAGGTGGATTGGGAACTGGCTATCTGGACACACTCAGCTGGTGGTGGTAGGTGGGTAGTCTTGTCTTCCAGGGGAGTTAGAAGTGGGGTCCCACAGGGTTCAGTTTTGTGCCCAGTCATGTTCAGTGCTTACATCATCGATATCAGGTGCGAGATGAGCCTCTTCGTGGATGACTCTAAGCTGGGGGCAGTGGTGGATGGGGAAGAGGGTAGGCTAGTCCTGCAAAGGGATCTGGATACTCTGGCGAGACGGTCAAGCACCTGGAGATTGAAATTTAACACCAGGAAATGCAAGGTGCTTCACCTGGGGTGTAGGAACCCAGAACAGGTGTATACACTAGGTGGGAACATACTACAGGCTTTAGGTGGGGAAAGGGACCTGGGAGTGCTGGTGGATGCCAGAATGAACAACTCTGACTAATGTAGGCAGGCTACAGCCAAGGCAAATAGAATACTGGGCAGCATTGCCGAGGGGATCACCTCAAGGAACAGGGAGGTGATTCTGCCACTGTACAATTGCCTGATTTGGCCACACCTTGAATACTGCGTGCAGTTTTTATGCCTGCACCTAAAGAAAGACATCTGTTTCCTGGAGCGGGTTCAGAGGAGGGCAACCAGGATGATCTGGGGTTTGGGGGATAGGACATAGGAGGAGAGACTTGAGAAGCTCAATCTGTTCTCACTAGAGGAGAGGAGGGACGGGGGGGATATGATTGAGGTCTTCAGGTGTCTGAAACGGATGAATGGGGTAAGCCTAAATGGGGTATTTCTGAGGAAGGTGGGTGGGGCCACCATGGGGCACGGTTGGAGGCTGGAGGGAGGGAGACTCGGGGAAGAAAGAGGCAGTACTTCACTGAGAGAGTGGTAGAGCCTGGAATGCCCTGCTGAAGGAACTGGTGGAGGAATCTACAGTAGAGGGGCTCAAGAGAGGTTGAGACAGGTACTAGTGAGGAGTGAAGTTGAGGAATGCTTCACTGGGGGAAGGAAACTTTGGTGGGGGGGAAGGGGGACCATGGGATGGGCCAGGAGGTTAGTAATGGTACCCATTCAAGGTACTGACTCCTTAGCAGACTCAATAGACCAGGAGGCCTACTCTGCTGGCATTTTTAGTATGTTAGCATGTTAGTGTTTTATGCATTTAGTGTAATATTGTATCAGTGCTTCTACCTATTTGTATTCATCCCTTACCCCTTATTCCAGTACTCCTCTGGAAATGAGCTTCATGGCTCAGGATGTCTTTCCTGTAAAATCTCTTTTTAAATAAAATAGAAAGTACCACTAGTCATCTTCATCCATTCAGCATGCACAACTGTAAAAGAGGTAAACATAAGACTGACTTGATTGGGAATTGAGATCACACATATCAGCATAAATCAGTAAACTTAGCATATTTGAGTTATAAAATAGAGAACAATATATGGGATAGTGTGTGCAAAGTCGAGTTTTACACACCACCCCATATTTAATTTTTTATAATTACTGGCGAGTGCTTTTTTGCCTCAGCAATTGTAAAAAATCAAGCAGTAGATTGGTGGTCAGGCAGCCACAGACTAGTCAGGATTCTGTGGTGTCCTGGTCCATGGTCTGCCAACTTACAGTGAACAGCTTATTTGCCAAGTCAGAACAAGTACACTATTTTTCTTTTCTTTTTTTGTAACTTACTGGCGAATAGCAGTTGCTGAGCTGTGGAGTGCTTCCGGTAGAAAGAGGTAGACAGATCCGCTGGCTCTCGTGTGCTGACAGGGAAACTGAAACCATATGTATGTTTAAATATTTTGTGTTTGGTTTTCCCAGCCAGTGACTAGAGGAAGATACTTTTTTTAAATTAAAAAAACATTCAGCGTCAACTGCGATGGGGCGAAGTTCAAACCTTCGTGTACACCGAAGGAAGACTGCAGATGAGTGGCACATGATCCAAGGGAAACCCGGTTATAACTGCCAGTTATAACCAGGTTTCCCTATGGGAAAATGTGCTACCCAATAATTATCGCATTGTATTTTATAATAAATAACCCTTGCAGAACTGGGTACTGATATATCAGTCCAGAACTCCAATACGTTCTAATTCTGTCAGCAGTCAAAGAGTTAAAAATAAAGCAAATACTACATAATAGCAAAATATAAGTAAAATAAATAAAAACAATACATAGATATCATAAATAAAGTCATTTTATGTCAGTACATGCTAAAAAACAAACCACACCAAACCAAAACAAAAAACTGGATGTATGCGACCGAATAGCACCAGATAAGGGACAAAGCATGCCATATTGATGATGTCATTACAGCAATCTCAACAGAATTTGGGATTGCCAACAAGGTTTTTTTAGTACTGTGTAGTATGCTCATTACTTTGAAACAGGAGAATTACTTTTACCACTGGACATTTTTGAAAGAAAAATGCTCTCTCACTATATGGGGAGAACAGTATTTCTACAGAGAAAAACATAAATTCATTTGAAGAGATCACACAGGAAAAGTGGAGAGCGTGGAGGTGTAGGGCCGTGTACGTTTGAAGAGGACCGGGGTGTAAGAATATATACATATGGAGAGAACAGGGGATGCAGGAATATGTAATTATAAAGAGAATGGGAGTGTGTAAGTATAACCAGAACAGAGGGCATAGGAATAGGTAAATATGTTGAGAACAGTGGTGCAGGAATATGTAAGTATGGAACAAATGGGTGCAAAAATGTGTAAGTATGGAGAGAACAGGGGTTCAGGGATATGTAAATTTGGAGAGAACGGGGTGCAGGAATATGTAACTATGGAATGAACATGAAGTGCAGAAATATGTAAGTATGGGGAGAACACTAGGTGGAGGAATATGTAAGTATGGAGAGAACTAGGTGGAGGATGGGGTGAGGGGGCAGTTGCTCAGATGGGTAGAAAATTGGCTAATGGGGTGAGTGCAGAGCATAGTGGTTGATGAGATGGTCACCTCCCCCAGGAATGTCATCAGTAGGGTCCCCCAAGGTTCGGTATTGGGGCCACTCCTGTTCAGTGCCTATGTCTCGGACAGCAGAGGAGAGTTAGGAGTAGGATGAGTCTCTTTGCAGATGACTCAAAACTGGGAGCACTGGCGGAAGGGGATGAAGCGACAGAGATACTCCAGAGGGACCTGGATACCCTGGAGGGGTGGTCAGGGAGGTGGGACTGAGGTTTAATGCAGGGAAGTATAGGGTGCTGTATCTGGGGTCAGAAACCCTGGCCATGTATACTCCCTGGGAGGGGTCACACTGCAAGCCACAATGAGTGAGAGAGATCTAGGGGTAGTGGTAGACATCAAAATGAATAACACTGAAAATTGTAGAAGAACTGTGACAAAGCAAATAGGATATTAGGCTGCATAGCCAGGGAGTTTACATCCAGGAGGAGGGAGGTGATCCTTCCTCTGTATAATGCCTTGATCAGACCACATCTTGAGTACTGTGTGCAGTTCTGGAGACCTCACCTCAAGAAAGACATAGCACTGCTAGAGAGGGTACAGAGGAGGGCAACCAGGATGATTCAGGGCATGGAAGGGAGGCCCTATTAGGAAGGCTGGAAGAACTAGGGCTGTACACTCTGGAGGAGAGAGAGAGAGGGGGAATGATAAGGGTCTTCAAATATGTAAAAAGAATAAACGGGCGGAGTCAAAGAGATGTTCAGACTAAAGAAGGGGGAAAAACCAGGGGGCATTTAGTGGAAGCTGGAGGGGGGAATTACAGGGGGAACGCAGGAGGCATTATTTCACTGAGAGGGTGGTAGAGCCATGGAATGCACTGCCCGGGAGTCTGGTGGAGGACGGCACAGTGAAGGTCTTCAAGAGGGGATGTGACAGGTACAAGGGAAACTGAAGGTTACCCTCTCTGGGGTGGGGGGGTGGAAAAGCGAGCACCCATTATTAGGAGGCTGGCTACCGAGCAGACACGATAGACCATCAGGCCTATTCTGCTGGCTTTTAGTATGTTAGTATGTTAGGAATATGTAAGTATGGAGATAGCATGGTGTGGTGGAATATGTAAGTATGTTGAGAACGAGAGTGCACTAATATGTAAGTATAGAAATAATTGGGGCCAGGAATAAGTAATTATGGAGAGAACAGGAGTGCAAGACTGTGAAAGAACGGAGAGAATGGGGTGCAAGAATATATAAGTATGAATAGAACTGGGAGGCAGGAATATGTAATTATGGAGAGACTAGGAGTGCAAGACTATGCAAGTATGGAGAGAACAGTGGGTGCAAGAATATGTATGTATGTATGGAGCAAATAGGGGATATTGAAATATGTAATGACCAAGAAAACAGAGGTGCAGGAATATGTAAGTATGGAGTGAACAGTGGGTAAAGGAATATGTAGGTATGAAGAGAACAGGGGTGCAGGAATATGTAACAATGGAGAAAACACAGGGTGCTAGAATATGTAAATATGGAGAGAACATGGGGTGTAAGCATATGCAAGCATGGAGAGAACAGTTGTGCAAATATGTTCTTTTATTTATTTTATTTTATTTAAATATTGTTAACTAGGCAGGGACACTGGAACAAGTCCTTTTTTAGGTCCAGCCCATAAGTATTGAGATAGCAGGTGGTGTTGGAAATTGTAACTCCTGAGAGAACAGGGGTATACAAATATGTAAGTATGGAGTGAATAGGGGTACAAGAATATGAAGTATGTAGGGAACAGTGAGTGCTGGAATATCTGGGTTTTAAATAATTGATTAGCACTTTTTTCCTTGGGACAATGCGAACTGTACAGAAAGCATTTATTAGGGGTTTCTAGAAGTGTTATGTTTGTTAAACACCGTGAGGCAAGTGCTATGCATTTTCACAATGCTTTAGAACTTTTACGAGCAAAACGCTAATCAATTTTTAGAATTAAATAAAACCCTGGAATATGTAAGTACAGATAGAACAGGAGGTGCAGGAATATGTAGATAGGGAGAGGACAGTGGGTGCAGGAATATGTCAGTTGAGAACAGGGTGGTAACAGTATGTAAATATGAAGAAAACATCTGATGAACGAATATAAAAGTATGGAGAGAACAGTGATACAGATATATGTATGTATGGAGAGAGCATAGGATCAGGAATAAGCAAATATGGGAAGAACAAGGGTTGCAGGTATATTTATTTTATTTAGTTTTTGTTTACCGGGTAGGTGCACTAGCCAAACAGGTGACTATTTTCAGGCACGACCCGGGAGGTACAGTAACAATACAGAGTTCATTTACATAATACAGGGAAGCAGTAACAGTACAGAGAACAGTTTTCAGTAAAAGGCAATAAAGGAGTACAGCTTCAGTGACAATCAACAGGTCAAGAGAAAACAGCAGATTTACAGTGTACAGGTAGCATTTAGTGAGCGGCTAAGGTATACAAGGCAGATTCAAAGGACAGGTGGGTCGGGGAGGGAACTGGGTGAGCAGGTAAAAAGGGGGGATGCGGGAAGGCAACCTTGCGGCTAAGTGGTTAAGGTGGCAGCAAGGATGAAGGGGGCAGGACAGGGGGTCTGGGTGTGGGGCGGTGAATGGATGGTGGCGGTACATGGTCGAGGTTGGAGGAGAGAGTAGGTCAGGCAGAGCTGGAGGCAGGGGAGACACCACCTGCAGTGGGGCTATAGAGGGGTAAAAGGCGGCGTGAAAACAGGGCAGGAAAGGACATGATAGGCATTGGCGACCAGAGGAGGAGTGAAGCGGGGGAACATTTGGACGGGGCAGGGGCCGGCGGTACACGCCTGGGGAGGGGACATGGTGCATAAGCGTAGAAGGCCACGGAAGAGACCTAGTCCATGGAACTGCGCGGCGGCTAGAGAGAGCTGCAGGGAGGGATCAGAGGTGAAGACAGCCACGGGGCAGCTTTAGCGGCAGAACCACTCAAGAGGAGCCCGGGTTCATGGAACCGAAGTCAGCAGGGGAGAGTAAGGATGGCGGGGTTCGGGGTGAGGTCGGCGGGGGAGCGGCTTCAGCGGCTGGAAGGTTTGGCAAGTACCCGGGGTTGTGGTACTGTCCCCGGGCAGGGGAGTCGGTGCTCAGTCAGGGTAGTTGGGGGGGCTGCAGAGGTTAAGAGCAAATGGATCTAACTGGGGTGTGTAGAAGCGAAAAGTCAGTGTTGGGGGATTTGACGGGAATGGCGGCAGGGGGCTGATGGATGAGACCGTGTCCATGGAAACTGTACGCAGTCTGGACAGATCGATGAGTGTGAGAATACGGGGGTGAAAGCGGCGGGTGAGCAGTTTTAGCGGCAGGAGCCCAGTATCGTGGAGCCGTAGGCCGGTGGGGGAGGCTGAAGATAGTGGGGGTTTGGGGTACGGTACGATGGGTGAGCAGTTTCAGTGGCTGATGGTGCGGCTAATGTCCGGGGTTGTGGAACTGTTTCCCAGCAGGGGAAATGGTGTTCAGGCGAGGTGGGGGGGCTGTGGAGGTCCAGGGGCAATAGGAGTAGAAGAACAGGTCCGTTGGGGGGTGCTTAGGCATTGGCTGTGCCAGTACCTGGTACCCCTATATCATCAGTACAAACATTCCAGTAAGCAGCAGTAACACGTAGAGCAGTGCAGACAGCAATAACAGGTTAACAATGCAGTAGTCAAGGCACAGTAACTTACAACAAAATTACACACTCTAGACAAGTGCAAGTAGAGAGAAGTACCCTGAAACGGGTCCGTTAGGGGGCGCTTAGGCATTGGCTACGCCAGTACCTGGTACCCATAGATCATCAGTACAAACATTTCAGTAAGCAGCAGTAACAGGTACAATAGTGCAGACAGCAATAACAGGTTAACAATGCAGTAGTCAAGGCACAGTAACTTACAACAAAATTACATACTTTAGACAGTGCAAGTAGGCTTTGAGGTCGGAGTTTTGAACTCGAAATGAAGTGCATATGGGCAGAGACATATATCACAGTGTTAATGTTGTAAGTAAAATAGGGCAAGGAGTAGGAAGGAGGGAATGGTGGGGCAAGAGAGAGAGGCTGGCAGGACAAGCTCAGGTAGGGTCATAACAGGCACACTGGTCCGTGGAAAGCAGGTGTTCATGTACCTTGTGCTTAAAGAGATCGTGGGAAGATGTCAGTCTAAAGTCGAGTGGCAGGAGGTTCCACACTTGAGGGGCTATGTAGCCGAACGCACCAGATCCTTTGGAGGTGCAGCAGCGGGGGAATTTTAGTAGGGATTTGTCCGAGGATCTCGGCTCACGTGGAGGGAGGGCTGGCTGAAGCAGTTCAGTTAGGGATGCTGGTCTGTTGAGTCTAATGATGGAGTCGCAAAGGCAGCCCAGGTAGTATAGTTTGGTGGCAGAGGGGGAGAGCCAGCCGAGATCTTTATACAGTTGGCAGTGATATTTAAGTCTGGGGGCTTTTGAGGCATACCTGCATATATTGTTGAAAGCGACATCCCATTTTTGTAGTGTGGATTTATGCACCATGGGTAGGATGGGGACACAGTAGGTCAGAGCGGGTAGGAGGAGACCCCTGGCGATGGCTAGTGTGGCTGCAGGTGTGAGCATGTAGCTGAATCTGTAGACAGCACCCAGTTTGCAGTTCACAGATTGACATGTTTCTTGGATGTGCAGGTTTAGGTCCAGAGATTGATCTAGCAGGATGCCCAGATAACGGAAGGAGGTAACCACCTCAAGGGGGGTCCCATCCAGGTCAAGGACTTTTAAGGGAGAGTGGCAGGACCTTATCTTGTGGGCAGTGCCCAGAAGCATCATTTTGGTTTTACTGGAGTTCAGTATAAAGCAGTGGGTGTTTAGCCAGAGTTGGACAGCATGGGAAGCAGATGTCAGTGCCACGTTAAGTTGGTCTACATTATTAGAGCTAGCATAGATAACCAGGTCATCTGCGTAGAGTAGACAGTCACAGGACACAATGCTATATGGCAGGTTATTTATGAATAATGAAAATAGGAGAGGACCCAGTATTGATCCTTGTGACACTCCAATGTTGATGGTAGTACAGTCAGAGATTGATGAGTTAAGTTTGACTGCTTGGGTCCTGTTGGTTAAGTAACTCCTGAACCAGCTTATGACAGGGGGTGTAAAGCCAAATTTATGAAGGGTGGATAGGAGTAGGGGGTGGTCCATGAGGTCGAAAGCCTTGGTGAGGTCGATAAAGATAGCACCAGTAAGCTGACTTTTGTCCATGCTTGTGAGAGTATCAGTGGTGAATTTGGCTAGCGCCGTTGTGGTGCTGTGGTTTTTCCAGAAACCATGTTGTGCTGCACGTAGCAGATTTGATGTTTCAAGGAAATCAGTGGTCTGAGTGGCTACTAGTTTTTCAAGTATTTTGCTGAGGACTGAGAGAATAGCTATGGGTCTGTAGTTTGAGATCTCACTTTTGTTGCCCTTTTTGAAGATGGGGTTAATTCTTGCGGATTTTCAGATGTCAGGGAAGGTACTGTTGGAGAGGGATAGGGTGAATACCTTGGCTAGAGGATAGGAGATGAGATGGGTGGCTGCTTTTAGTAGGCGAGGTTCCAGTGAGTCGGACCCAGGGCTGGTGGTGTCCGATATTGAGTTTAAAAGTTTGAAGACTTGCAATGCAGACACAGCTTTGAAATAGAAGGGCTCGTAAATATCCAGCACATGTTTCTTGAGAGAGGTATCTGCTGGTGCACCGTTTGATGAGGGCTGGGAAACCACAGTTGGAGGTTGAAGTGTGGAGTATACTGGGACAGATCTGAGAACATCTTATTAAAAGCATTTGCAATGGTAAGGAGTCATTACAGTGGACACCATCTAGAATAATTTCCGAGGGGGTTATGGATTGAGGTGTACCAAGAAAGGTTTTTATGTGGCCCCAGAACTTGCGTGTATCTCTGGCTGAGCTGGCAAGTAGGTCCTGGCAGTATTTGCTTTTTGCAAGAGTTTCTATGCTGCTTATAGATGGTGTGATCCCTGGGTTGGCCAGTGCTTTTATACTTCCTCCACAGTTTGACCCTAGTTCTGAGTTGGCTGAGTAGGTCTTTGTGGAGCCACCTCATCTGTTGTCCCCTGACCCTTCTTTGTACTTTCGGGACATGTTTAGTCTGTGCTTCTGTGAACTTGGTGAGGAACACATTAAGGGTATCCTCAACTTTTGTAGATTGGTAGATATCCATCCAGTCAAAGCAGGATATGTCCAGGAGAAAGGCACTTAGATCCAGGTGTGCGAGGTTGGTGAAAGTGACCAGGGGGGACTGGGGGGATGGAGAGGGACACGCGTGCCAGTGACAGATAGTGGGTGAGTGGTCAGTTATAGCATCAGCCAGGGTGCATGCCTTAGTAATGTGGTCAGGTCTGTTTGTGAGGATCCAGTCAATAAGTGTGCCTGATTGGGAGTTTATCATCCTGATATTTTCAGTGATGAGCTGGTGGAGGTGGAAACCTTGGATTAGGGCTGCAAGGGAGCTGTGGGCAGGGCCCAGCCAGTTTAGGTTGACATCCTCCAGGAAGATGGCTTTGTTCGAGTTTATGGTTTGAGAGGTTAGCTGGAGCAGTTTGTGGAGGCCATCCACCCCTCCAGTGGGTGGATTATAGAGACAGATAATGTGCAGGTTTTTTGCACCTAGGGACAGGATAGCATGTAGTGATTTGCAGATCCATTGAGGGTTATGGACAGGAACAGGCTTAATGGTGAGGTGTTTTTTATAGTATATGGCAACACCCCCACCCCTTTTCAAGCCTGGCCTGTCCTGTCGCAGGATAGAGTATCCAGGTAGGTGGCATTGGGCGTCCTGTATGCGAGGTTTGAGCCATGTTTCCGTGAGGCAAAGGATGTCAGGTCCAGCTACTTTGGTCCACGCCTCAAGCTCGGCCATATGGCTCAGGAGGCTTCTAATGTTCATATGCACAAACAGTAGACCTTTTTTTAGGTTTGCCAGGGGAGTTGCTATTAGGGGGGGGGGCCAGAATTCGGTTCCACGTCACCCGCCAGCAGTAGGCGAAGAGAGGCTAGGAATTTAAGCTGTGGCTTACATATAGATTCGATAGATGACCGTTTCTTCCTTGTCTGATGGTAGGTTGTGAGGGAGAGATACGTGCACCCATTCTTTAGAAAGAGATAGTGTAGGGCGGGTTTGGCATATTGTTTGGTAAGGAGTAGGTTAGAGAAGGTGAAATCACAGAGTGAGGGGGTATTGTGGTGTATGACCAGAGGTAGAGACAGTGAGGAGTAGTTTAGGCAAACCAGGAGGAGAAGGCAAATAATGGGGGTTAGTGCTTGTAGTTTACCACACGGTGGCGGCGTGCACTCACGTAGGAGAGACATGTTAGCGTATTTTTGTTTACATTTTTTGGGGTTAGGAAACAAAGAGTAGCAGGCAGAGCAGGAAAAAAGGGAGTTAGTTTAGAGGGTGAAGGATTCAGCTAAGTGGAGGAGAACGAAAGGTGGAGAGAGTGGAGAGAGAAATCTGGTCTGGAAAGTGGAAAACTATGAAATGGCAGGCTGCTCTCTCAAGAGGGCTGTTGACAAGGTCTTTCAGTCAGCGAGTATGATTAATGCCCCAGTGGTTATAGAGTATAAGGAGCCAATGGAAAAGTGGACACTTAGTCATATGACCACCAAAAGCCTATAAAGCTAAAGGGTCGCCAGGGTGGGTGAGGAGGGGGCGTGTGGGTGGGGACCAGTATCCACAGAGGAGCTGTAACACTAGCCAAATTGGCTCACCTCAGGCGGGGAGAGTGGCTTGCTCACAGCCCCCAAGCACGTTTAGGCAGTCCAGTAGCAAAGTGAAAACAGCCGCTTTCGTTGAACGGTGGGTCCAGCTAGTGCCACCAGCCCTTACTGAAGAGAGCCGGTGGGAGAAAGTGTTTTAAAACGTACGTTACGGCTTTTGCGCCTTTAGCAGTATGGGGTATGTAACTTTGGAGTGAGCAGTAGAGCTGTATGGAATGAAAAAAATTCAAATTTGTGGAATTTCATCAAAATGTAACAAAATTCAATGAACCTTTGTGGAATTTCATTGGGTTTTGCATAATGTATAAAACATATGAATGTGCTAAAACCTTGGCTGACTTGTGAGCTAGAGCTCTCAAATTCGACAGCCTTACTCCTGGGGAGGAATTCCAATGACATGCCAAGTATTATGAAATTAGAATGGATGGTCTTAAAATTTTAGGTGCTTAAAAAAGATCATTTTATCGTTTTTGTTTTCATGAACATTTTTATCTGCATATACCTCATCTGGCTATTGAGCCAGTGATCTTACCTTTGGAATGCTTGCTTTATGATATGAGTGCTAACATTGTGCTAAATTTCATGACATTTTGATGCATTGTCTCAAAATTATATGTGCTCAAAGTCTGTAATTTTGTTTTTGGCAGGAAATTTCATGAACAGTTATACATGCATATAACCTGGCACCTTTGGAGCTAGACATTAGTAAACTAGCATGAACAACATTTTTGTAATGGTTACAGAATCGAATAAATATGATGAGAATAGACTTAGAGAATTATAAGTTACAGGTGTTCAACATTTTACTATGTAAATATTTGCGAAATGTGAAAACGCAAAAATGTGAATGTTTGCTCTTGCAGGTATAGACTTAAGATTTGATGCGCATATCTGATGTCAGTGTATCCTGGTGTCTATCACAAAGGGATGAGTTGGTTTAGCAGTTTTAAATTCACAGAGGAAAAAAACAAGGAAGAATTATTGGTAACACTATCTCATATATTTTGGTAGCATATAGATGAAGCTTCCAGGATTATTTTTGTGGAGTTTAACATTCACAATGCACATATCACTACTTCATGTAATAAATGTTTAAATGTTTCTAATCTGGTTAAATTTCAATAAGTTGTTTTAAAATCAGGGGAAAATAACTGAAATTTAAATATTGGTAAAATGTTTGGCGGGCTGCAAGTCAGTCCCATTCAAAGCTAGACATCTGAAGCTATGCACACATATAAATGTGTGGCTTATCTTTTTACCTGTAAAAAATTATAACATTTCAAAGACTAATATCAAAATTTTACTTAAATAACTGAAATATAAATTCTGGCAAAATGCTTGGTTTCCTGTAACTCGGCCCCTTTTAAAGCTTGAGAGCTTAAATATTGTGAACATGCCCATGTTATATATTTCGCTAAATCTTGACACTGTGGAGAAATTTGAATAAGAAATTATAAAATTAGATCGAAATAACCGAACATTAAATTGTGATTAAATGTCTGGCCACATGTAACTTCACTCCCTTTCAACCTATGACTCTGACATTTAGGACGCTTGTATATGCCTTGACTAACTGTCCACACTCCACTTTTGGTGGTAGTTGGAGGCATACATTTAAACACAGAGCAAAATAACTGAAATTTAAAATTTGGCAAAATTCCATGGAAGTTTCACACAAATTCCATGAAATTCAATAGAGTTGGAATGGGAATTTTATGAGTATACTGCAGGCGGGATTTTATGTTCTGCACAGCTCCAATATAGAACAACATGGGTTACAGGAATATTTATTTATTATTTAGCTTTTGTTAACCGGGTAAGTACATTAGACAAGTAGTATGCCTATTTTCGGGAACGACCCTGGAGAGTACAAACAGGTAATACAGAGTACAACATACAATATGAAAGTATGGAGAGAACAGAGAGTGCAGGAATAGTATGGAGAGAACAGGGGGCATAGGAATATGTAAGTATGGAGAGAACATGGGATTAAAGAATATATAAATATGCAGTTAATGGGGAGTGCAGCAACATGTAGATAGAGATAGAACAGGAGGTGCAAAAATATGGAAGCAAGGAGAGAACAGGAGTGCAGCAATATGCAAGTATGGAAAAAACATGGTGAGCTGGAATATGTGAGTATGAAGAGAACATGAATATGTAAGTATTGAGAGAACATGGCATGCAGAATTATATAAGTATAGAGAGAATATGGTGTGGAGAAATATATACTTATGGAGAGAACAGGGAGTGCAGGAATATGTAAGTATGGAGAGAACGGGGTGAAGGAATATGTAAGCATGGAGAAAACAGGGTTTCAGCAATATGTAAGTCTATGGATAGCAATGTGTGTGGGAATATATAAGTGTGGAGAGAACATGGAGTGCAGGAATACTGTATGTAAGTATGGAGTGAACACTGGATGCAGGCATATGTAAGTCTGTTGAGAACAAGAGTGCAGGAATATGTTTGTGTGTGCAGAACAGGGGTTCAGGAATATGTAGGTATTTAGAGAACAGGAGTGCAGTAATATATAAGTATATCTAAGTATGTGTAGAAAAGGGGTGCAAAAATATGTAGGTATTGAGAGAACATTGGGTGCAGGAATATTGAACTGTGGACAGAACAGCTAGTGTAGGAATATGCAAGTATAGAAAGAACAGGGATGTAGGAATATGTAAACAAGAAGTGAACAGGGAGTGCAGGAATGTGCAGTATGACTAGACATGAGGTGCAGTAATATGTAAGTAAGGACAGAATGGGGTACAGAAATATGTAAGTATGGAGAGAACAGGTCATGTAGATATATGTTGATATGGAGAGAATGGGGCAGTTATATGTAACAATGGAGAGAACATGGGGTGTAGGAATAAATAAGTATGTTGAAAATTAGAGTACACGAGTATGTAAATATGAGTAGAACAGGGGTGGAGGAATGTGTAAGTATGGAGAGAACAGTGGTGCAGGAATATATAAGTTTGTAAAACTGGTGCAAGAATATGTAAGTATGGAGGGAACATTAGGTGCATTAGGTAGCACACTCGCATCTGAGGCCGGGAGATCAGAGGGCTGTGGGTTCAGTTCCCACATCTGGCACTTGGGTTAATATCCCAGTACTGACACTGTAGTGCAGCATGAGAGGGGTGCTGCACTTCTGAGGTGCCGTCTTTCGGATGAGACGTTAAACCGAGGTCCCATCTGCCTGGATTGGTGGTAGTTCAGGTGGATGTTAAAGATCCCATGGCACTTATCGAAAGAGTAGGGGAATTTCCCCGGTGTCCTGGCCAAATTTCCCTCATTCACTAAAAATACCACCAACAGCTTAATCTGGTTCAAGGTCAGTTGGCATTCATCTGTATCCCCCTTCCCCGGGTCGTGCCTGAAAATAGGCAGGATTTGTCTAGTGCACTTACCCGGTCAACAAAAGCTAAATAAATAAAAATAAATAAAAATAAAAAAATATGCATATATGGAGAGAAGAGCTGGTACATGAATAGATAACTTTGGAGAGAATAGAGTTATGAGTATGGGGAAAAGAGATACATAGACAATGTCGGCAGATAAGGGCCTACGGCCCACCCAATCTGCCCATTTGAGCTTATAAGTTTACTTTATGTTTTCCTAGAAGTCTGTTGCCCTTTAACCCTGACCTTCAGAATTCCTTTATGTCTATCCCATGCATTCTTAAATCCCGTGATTGTTTCAGCCCCCACCACTTCCTCTGGCAGGGTGTTCCACTTGTCCACCACCCATTCTGTGCAGAAAGTCTTCCTCACGTTTCCTCTGAATCGTCCTCCCTCCAACTTCATCCCATGCCCTCTAGTCCTGGAACATCTTTTTCACTTAAATATAGTGTATTCCTGCACCCTGTTCCTCCCTGTAAGATACTTGTATGTCTCTATCGTATCCCCTCTCCTCCAGGGAGTACATATTAAAGTCCTTCAACCTGTCCTCATAGGACTTTCAATTCAATTCAATTCCTGTTTATTTATAAAGCGCCTTTCAGAATCAAGGCGTTGTACATGACAATAAAATCAAGATCAACAAAAACAAATAAACTATAAAGAAAAAGCCAAGTTAAAAAGATAAGTTTTTAAAGCAGTTTTTTGTGATGCAATCCCTGTACCATCTTTGTTGCCCTCCTCTGAACCTTCTCTACCCTGTCTATGTCCTTACGTAGGTATGGTCTCCAGAACTGTACACTGTACTCCAGGTAGGGCCTCACTAGTATCTTGTATAGTAGAATTATGACCTCCCTTTTCCTGATGGCGATGCCCCTGCCTATGCATCCCAGCATCCTATTTGCTTTACCTGCTGCCTTGTCACATTGTTTCCCTACCTTGAGGTCATCAGAGATGATAACCCCAAGATCCCTTTTCTGCTTGGTGCATGCTGTTTCCTCACCTCCCAACTGATATATTGTGCCAGGATTTTTGTGCCCCAATGCCTTATCTTGCACTTCTTTGCATCGAATTTCAACTGCCAAACCCTTGACCATTCTTCATGTTTCTGCAGGTCCCTTCTCATTCTGTCTACACCCTCTGGGGTGTCTACTCTGTTACAGAGCTTTGTGTCATCAGTGAACAGGGAAATTCTGCCTTCTAGGTCCTGCACAATGTTACTGAGGAAGATGTTGAATAGGACCGGTCCTAGCATTGATCCCTGTGGTGCCCCATTGGTCACACTTCCCTCTGTGGAGTGATAGCCATTTACTACCACCCTCTGTGTCCTGCTGCCCAGCCAGTTACCAACCCACTGTACTGCTGTCCTGCCCACACCCATATTCCCCAGTTTGTGTAATAGTCTTCTATGTGGCACAGTGTCAGAGGCCTTGCTGAAGTCCAGATAGGCCATGTCCACTGCCCTCCCCTGATCCACCTCCCTAGTCACCCTGTCAAAATTCAACGAGGCTGGTCTGACATGACCTCCCTGGTGAAACCATGCTGCCTTGGGTCCTGTAGTCCATTGACAACCAGATGTTTCCATGCCAGCCCGCCCGGCGCCGGTGGTTGGATTTCCGCTTGCGGCGCCCGGCGACCGGGTTCGAGAACGGACTCAGGTGATCGTCGGAGGACCCGGCACGAGGAGTAGGATCGGCGTCCATGGACAGCTCTCCTTCTCCAGGGGAGGTGTGGATAGCGAGGCGGTGCATGGGAGCCCTGGCGGAGGGCGGGGTTCACGCAGACCCGGCGGCTTGTCAATCCCATTGGGCGGGGCAGATGGTGACATCATGGCATGACCCGCCTCCCAAAAGCGGAAATGGATGGAGCCTGCCCGCCGCCGAGAGTGAGCCCGCCATGCGGCCTCGATGTGCTCCCCAGGCCGGGCCCCCGACCTAGTCCCAGTATGCCGCAGGCCCCACCGTGGGGGGAAGCCATGGGGTATCGGGGGACAGAGGCCAATCTGGGGGGCAGAGGCAGGCGGCCCGTGACCGGGCTGAAAATACGGCGGCAAGGCAGCTCGGAAGTAAAAAAAAAAAAAACAAAAAAAAAAAAAACAGATGTTCCACCAATCTCTCCTTCAGTAATGCTTCCATGATCTTCCCCACTACCAAGGTGAGGCTGACTGGTCTGTAGTTCCCTGCTTCCTCTTTGTTCCCACTTTTGTATAAGGGGACTACATCTGCTGTCCTCCAGTCTTTGGGTTCCTCCCCTGTTTCCAGTGATCGGCTAAACAGGATTGCCAGAGATTCAGCCACCACCTCTCTTAGTTCTTTAAGGACCCTGGAGTGCACCCCATCTGGCCTCATTGCTTTGTCAACTCTTATTACTTCCAGTTCCTTCAGGACCCTTTCTTTGATAAAGAGACTTGTGTCCATTTCTGCACCATTCCACCCTTTGTACTCCCTTCAGACCTATAACCTTCCTCTTCCTCAGTAAAGACTGAGCAGAAATACCTGTTCAGTATGTCAGCTTTACTGTTGTCATCCTCCATGTGGCCCCCATCTTCCCCTTTAGTCTCACTATCCCTCCCTTTGCCTTTCTTTTTTCACTTAGGTACCTGTAAAAGGTTTTGTCCCCTCTACCCACTGATTTTGCTGTGTGCACTTCTGTCTGAGCTTTGGCTTCCCTTACTGACCTCCCTGCCTCCTTTTGCTACTCCTGGTACTTCTCCCTATCCCCTTCTGCCTGTGTCTTTTTGTATTGCCTAAATGCAATCTTTTTAGCTTTCACTTTCTCCACTATCTCCTTGGAAAATTATAATGGCTTCCTCTTCCTTTTCCACTTGCTAACCTGCTTAATGCATAATTCTATTGTTCTTGTAATCCCCATTTTAAACACTGCCCACTGTTTCTCAACCCCTGATTCCTGCTTCATTCCCCTTAATGCCTCTTTCAAGCATCTCCCCATTTTCCCAAAGTCTGCCCCCTTAAAATCCAGGATACGTGTTTTTGTGTGGTTTGGTTCTGCTCCTTCTGTGATTTCAAACCACAGTGACTGGCAGTCACTGTTCCCCAGGTGCTCCCCCACTGTTACCCCCATCACACTGTCCCTGTTTGTGAGCACAAGGTCCAATATTGCCTTCTGCCGAGTTGCTTCTATGACCAGTTGCTTGAGGAAGGCACCCTGAAGGGAGTCCAGGATAAATCTGCTCCTAGTTGATGCTGGGATGCTCCAGTCCATGTCAGTGGTCAGTGGTGCTGGAATATGTAAGTACAGCAAGAACGGGGGTGTAGGAATATGTAAGTATGGAGAGAGCAAGGGTGCAGGAATATCCAAGTATGGTGAGAGTATGGGGTGCATAAATATGCACGTTGCCCACAACATCCCTGAACCAGTAATTCACTAGAAGCCCCCTGCAGTATGTGGAAGAAGTGGTTGCTCACCAGAATGTTCACCATCACTCACCAGCATTACCTAAATGCTCACTTACCAACATGGTGGTGACTACTCAACAGCACAATGTGATTGCAGCTACTTACCAGCAAGACTTGATCATTTCCAGCACCTGGAATCTGACCAATAGCTAAAAAAACATAATCATTCCCAACATGACTGCAGCTGCCATTTTTTTGTAACCAGGAGAGACGCACTAAGCTGAAGTCGTGTTTATAGGTGCAACCTGGGAGAACAAGGAAGTTAAGTGACTTGCTCAGTCAGGGTCAAACAGTATGCAAGTGGGGGCTGTGGGATTCAAACCCAGGTTTCCAGGTTTGTAGTTCAGAGCCTTAAACCACTGTGCTATACTGCTTTCCATCTGACTGCTCCTGGCATGGCCTTAAGTACACTGTGATAAAGCAGAGAGACTTCAGTGATGTTCAGTAATGTAAATTGCTCTCCAGCTACAGTGTTGATAAGAAATGTAAATTGCTCCCCCTTTCTCTTCTCTCAGAAAGACACATGAAATCTGAAACAGCAGAGACGCCCCCAGTCCTTGGGGTGGATGAAGCCCTTCAGGCTCAGGACTCCAACCCACCCCTTGTTAATAAAAACATAGAAACATAGAATTTGATGGCAGATAAGGACCGCTTGACCCACGTAGTCTGCCCATTTCCCTACCTAACAGATAAGCTGCAGATCCTAATTAACCAATAGCTTACTTCCTCCTACCCACCACTAAAATTGCCTTATGCCTCTCCCATGCATTCTTGAATCCCCCCACTGTTTCTTGACTCTATGACCTCCTCAGGAAGGCTGTTCCATGCATCTACAACCCTTTCTATGAAGAAATACTTCCTCACCTTATCTCTGAGCCGCTCCCCCATTTTCAAATTGTGCCCCTTTGTTCTTACACATCTCTTTTTCCGAAAGATGCTACACTCTTGGACTTTGTTGATTCCCTTGAGGTATTTGAAAGTTTCTAACATGTCCCCCCTTTCCTCGAGGCTATACATCTTAAGCTCCTTTAGTTTTTCTTCATATGTCTTCTGCTGCAGACCCTGCACCGTTTTGGTTGCCCTCCTCTGGACAGCCTCAACCCTGTCTATGTCTTTGTGGAGATGGGGTCTCCAGAACTGTACACAGTACTCCTGATGTGGTCTTACCAACTGTCTATACAGAGGGCCAACAGCTTCCTGTTTTCTACTGGTGATGCCGCTCCCTATACATCCCAGTATCCCCCCAGCCCTCCTTACTGCCTTCTTACATTGCTTGCCCACCTTTAAGCCATCTGATATGATTATCCCCAGGTCCCTTTCCATTTTTAGTGTTGTCCGTATCTCACCCCCCTTTGTGTACTCTTCTCCTGGGTTTTTGTCTCCCAGGTGCATTACTTTGCACTTTGCATTGAATCTAAGCTGCCATACATTTGACCATTCCTCCAACCTTGCCAAGTCCCTTTTCATCCTTTTCACTCCACCTTGCATATCAACCCTGTTGCAGATCTTTGTGTCATCAGCAAAGAGACATACTTTCCCTCCCAGTCCCTCTGCAGTGTCACTTATAAAGACATTAAAAAGGACCAGCCCCAATACTGAACCCTGCAGTACCCCACTAGTAACCCTCCTTTCTTCACTGTGGACTCCATTTACTACTACCCGATGTGTCCTGTTGTCCATCCAGTGTTTTACCCAGGTTACCACCCTGGGATCCACTCCCAGGCTGGCTAATTTGTTTATTAATCTTTTGTGCTGGACTATGTCAAATGCCTTCCTAAAGTCTTGGCAGACCATGTCCACAGCCCCTCCCTGGTCTACTACTTTGGTCGCCCAGTTAAAGAAATCAATTAGATATGTTTGACATGACCTTCCTGCTGTGAATCCATGCTGCCTTGGGTCCTTTGCCCCACTGGCCTCTAGGTACTCAGTAGTTCTTTCCTTCAGAAGTGATTCCATCATTTTCTCTACCACTGAGGTCAAATTGATAGGTCTGTAGTTTCCTGCCTCTGTCTTGCTCTCACTTTTGTGAAGGGGAATCACATCCACCCTTCTCCAATCCTCAGGTACCACACCATCCATCCATGATTTATTAAAAAGGGTAGTCAGTGGTGTTATTAGTTCCTCCCTTAGTTCTTTTAGAATTCTGGGGTGAATTCCATTAGGCCCCATTGCTTTATCCACTTTTAATTTTAAGAGTTCTTTTACAACCCTTTCTTCTGTGAAAGGACTAATATCAACCCCCCATCCAGAGTGCTTCTATTGACTGGATTACGTATCTCCCCCTGCTTTTCCATTGTGAATACTGAGCAGAAATATTCATTCAGTATCCCTGCCTTTTCACTGTCGCTCTCTGCCCAACCACCTTCTTGTTACCATAGCATAATCCCCCCCTCTGTCATGCCTAACTCCTTACTTGTCTAGCTCTGATTGTAAATGATGTTTGTATTACCATGGTACAGTATGTTACCACAGCATAATCTCACCTCTGTCATGCCTTATTCCTTACTTGTCTAGCTCTGATTATAAATGGTGTCTTTGTTACCTTGGTATAGCACATTACCATAGCATAATCCCCCCTCTGTCATGCCTTTTTTCTTACTTGTCTAGCTCTGATTATAAATGATGTCTGTATTACCTTGGTACAATCAATCAATCATTTTTTTTATTTATAAAAATTAAAAGGCACCTTTCCAAAACCAAGTTGCCTGTACAATAAAATAAATTAAAATAAAAATGTTTCATACATTATTTAAATTCCAGAAGACAGTATAAAACCACATAGCAGAATAAACCCTTCAATTACCAAAAGCCAGGTCAAAAAGATAGGTTTTTAATACAGTTTTAAAACTCAGGACGGTTAAGCAGTCTCGTACCCGATGAGGTAGAGAGTTCCATAGGGACAGATCAACAAAGCTAAATGTTCTTGCTCCCGATGTCTGCAAAAGTACCCTGGGAACCTCTAGCAATCCCTCATTGGTGGATTGGAGAGGACGGGAAGGACAGTAGGGATGAAGGAGATCTTTCAGGTAACTCGGTCCCTGGTTGTGTAGGGCTTTATAGGTTAGCAAAGCAACCTTAAAGGTGATCCGCCACTTAATCGGGAGCCTGTGCAGATCGCGGAGCACAGGCACTATATGACTAGCTCTTAAAGCACCAGTCAACAGCCTGGCAGCCACATTCTGCACCAGCTGCAAGTGGTGGATATCAACCCCCGACAGCCCTAGGTAAAGGGCATTGCAGTAGCCAAGGCAGGAGGTAACGAAGGCGTGAACCAATGTTGGAAGACCATCAGGAGGAACCAGATATTTCACCCAGGTGATATTTCTCAGGTGGTAAAAAGAGGTTTTAACAACTGCTGACACCTGTGATTTCAAGGTCAGACAGTCATCAAACGTAATGCCCAGGTTCGGTACCCAGTGTGAGGTAGCTAGCTGGTCACCTCCAAGCCACAAGCCCAAAGGTGAACCTGCCAACACACCCATCTCACAACAGCCTGGGTTCACAACCAACACCTCAGTTTTTTCAGGGTTCAGCCTTAACCAGCTCATGCTCATCTAGGCCTGGATTTCAGTCAGACAGCTGTTGAACACCAAGATGGCATCGTCCTGTTCAGGGACAAAAGACATGTATAGCTGAGTATCATCTGTATAGCAGTGAAAACTCAAGCCGTACTACCTAATAATCGCTCCTAATGGCAGCATATACACTGAAAACAACATGGGCGCTAGAATGGATCCCTGCGGAACCCCACAGGGCAGGGGGAATGGAGCTGAGGTGCAAACCCCAGACAGCACTCTCTGAGTCCTGACCATGAGGTAGGATTGAAACCATCTGAGGACAGCCCCCTATAGTCCACAGATAAACCGCAGGTGATCCAGCAGCACACCATGGTCCACAGTATCAAATGCTGCAGAGAGATCAAGAAGAACCAAGATGGAACGAGTCTTTCGATGTCTCGCTATCAGGAGGTCATTTAGTACCTGAACAAGAGCCATCTCGGTACCATGTCTCTTCTTGAAACTGGATTGGAGAGAATCATAGATATTGTGGCTTGTCAAATGGTCATCCAGTTGTAAGACCACCACCTTCTCAATAACCTTACCCAAAAAGGGAAGGTTAGAGACCGGTCTGTAGTTTCTAAGACAGTCAGGATCCAAAGAGGGCTTCTTAAGAAGGGGCCGAACCACGGCCTCCTTAAAGGAAGCTGGACAAATTCCCCTCTTCAAGGATAACTGGACTATCTCAGCAAGGACTGGGCCAATTACATCAACGCAGCCAACAAGCAAACGCGTAGGGCCCGGATCTAAACTACAGTTGGTAGGACGTAAAGTCTGGATAACCATCACAATATCACTGACTGTAGACTGATCAAAGTCACACCACTCAAACCAAGGGTCTGACATCTCCTGCCGACCACTGCTACTCCCTAGAGAAAGGGTCAGGCGGATGTCAGACCTGATTGTGGCAACCTTATCTGTGAAGAATCAATCAATCTCCTCACAGTGCTCTTGTGAAAAAGCATTTCTGGGCTGAAGACAGAGTGGATTGCACAATCTGTCCACAGTCCGGAAAAGCTGAGCTGGTCGAGTCTGCACGGCAGCAATTTCCCTGGACAGGAATTCTGCCTTCTTATGGGGAAATTGTTGATTGATGGACCAAATAATGGTCCATCAAACTAAGCCTGTCACACTCCGGGCCAGATCTCCACCATCGCCTCTCTAGCCTTCCTCCAACTCTTCTCAACTCCCTCAGGTCCTCATCAGACCATGGAGACCTAGGGCGAAGGGAGAGTGAATGAACACGAACCGGAGCAATGGAATCCAGGGTCTCTGTCACTGCCTTATTATAGGCAAGCACAAGATCCTCTTGATCCACGCATTCCTTCAGCATGCCCGATAGGTCAAGCTTTGCCATCAGACCATCTGGGGATACACCCCTCAAAATGCAGTACTTGACCATCTCCATAGGGGCAGGCCTCTTGGGGGGGCTCAAAACTGAAGCTGATGGTATGGTGGTCCAACCACCTGATTGGTTCCACCACCAAGTTGGATATCTCCATCCCCAGGAGGAACACCAAGTCCAATGAATAACCACCAAAATGGGTTGAGGAGGAAACAACCTGTTTGAGGCCCAGTAAATTCATTAACTGGAGGAAGTCTTGTCCAAACTGCGAGAATTCATCGTCGACCCAAGCATTGAAATCCCCAAGAATCAGCCATCTATGGGGTCCTAATGTTAGGTCGGCGATGAAGTCCGCAACTTCCCACAGAAAAACATTCACGTCTCCTGGTGGACGGTAGACGAAAAGAATCCTGCACCCCACACCCTCTCCCACAATACATTCAAAGGAGTTGGTAGTTCCCACTGAAATTTCCCTCAGGTTCAGTTCTGATTTAAAACAAAGGGCCACACCCCCGCCCCTTCGATCAATCCTCAAGCGGTGTATCACCGAGTACCCAGGTGGAACAGCTGAGGCCAAAACAGGGCCAGCACTTCCATCCAACCAGGTCTTGTGATGCAAGTCAGATCAGTTTAATTAACAAGATCTCCAATTATGGAGGTCTTGTTCTTAATCGACCTGGCATTGCATAACACCACCTGGGTTCGATGAGCAGCTGGGGGAGACCTAGTTTCCTGTCTTCAATATGCAGAGCCCTTGGGTATGGGAACCAGACAGGGAGGACCCATTTCACCCCAGGGCGTCTCCTTGTCCCCACTATCCCAATTCATCCACTCCTCTCTAATCTCCCTGCAGGCCGAGTCCCCGCCTGAACCCTCCTTGCTATTCCCAGACCCCTACAGCATCTATACACCCCTAGGGACAAAGGGATCTCAGCCTGGAGAGGGAGTAATGACTAACCGTCAACCCTGGCCAACACATTTTCTAAAAACTTAACAATATATAACCACACGACTAACACAATCAATAACAAATAACCCCCCACCCCTAAAAACAGCAGCAGAACAATCTAAACCAATAGTTTATCTCTAACATCAAAATTCTCACACAGTTAAACTTCTCAAACAATATCTCTCACATATTGTCAGGACAGAACTTTAAATGAAGTGAGATTTTGATATTCTCAGAATCTGTAAGTTAACGTTAAACCCCCCCCTTTTTTTTGCGAAGAATAAAACTTAAATAACACTTAAATAAAACTTAAGTACACCCCCTCACACTTCGGTGTACAAAATAATATAAATAAAGTCAATAAAATAATATCAGGTGAAATTCAGATCCCCAGGCCTTCTCACCACCTGGGAGATCAAAAATGCAACAGAGGCGCACTCACTGCCCAGAATGGAAAATTTTTAAAGTCTGACCAAATGTGTCTGTAGAAATCCTCAAATTCTTTATTAATACTGTTCCTTTAGGCCAAAAAGTCTCCTGATGATCCTCCAATACTCGCACAACAATACTGAAACTCCAAGCCCTTTAGGATGGGGGGAGACCGCTGGAGATATCTGCCCCATAACCTCAACACTTCACTCAGACGAGTCCACTGATCAACTCAGTGAGGTGCTTTGGAGAAACACGTCCCCCACAGGCAGACTCCCCAGCCTGTCCAGGACCGGTCCTCCCACAGGAAACAGATTCCAGCAGCCAAACCACCCACAAACACAGAGCCACTTTGTTACAAGTCAGACTGGGTTGCCAAATCCACTTACGGGGCAGTCTAAATCAGAATAACAGTCTAGATCAGGATAATAGTCTCTAGGGAAGCAACCAGGACTGGATCAAGCCCCACCAGTTCACCGGATCAAGCCCCACCAGTTCAAAATAAAAATCCTTGGCTACAGAAACTCTCTCTGGAATCCCAATGGTCCATCAGCAAGAACATGGACTCACCACATTCTCCTCTATGCCAGTCCTCGAATACTTGCCAGATCTCAAGTTGCAATACACTGGAGAATCCTCTGTACTCCACAACTTGGATCCGAACACACTGGGGCTCCTCTGCACTCCAAATCCCCAGGCTACAACCACTACAATGTGGAATGCCAAAATTCTCAGAGATCACTATAAAAGTCCGATAGCTCCAGCAGGTCAGCATCCAAAAACAAGTCCAAAACACCGCGCCAACACCACACTTATCATTCCTGGTGATTTTCTAATACTGAAAGTTAAAAATAAATAGAATACATAATAGAATACAACAATTTTAAAGAAAATAACTGCTGCTGCTACTCAAAGAAAATAACTGCTATGGCTACTGCTGCTACCGACAGTACGTTACCATAGTATAGTCCCTCCTCTGTCATGCTTTATTCCTTACTTGTCTGGCTCTGATTATAAATGATGTCTTTGTTACCTTGGCACAGTACGTTACCGTAGCATAATCCCACCTCTGTCATGCCTTATTCCTTACTTGTCTAGGTCTGATTATAAATGGCGTCTGTGTTACCTTGGTACAGTACATTACCATAGCATAATCCCACCTCTGTCATGCCTTATTCCTTACTTGTCTAGGTCTGATTATAAATGACGTCTGTGTTACCTTAGTAAAGTACATTACCATAGCATAATCCCACCTCTGTCATGCCTTATTTCTTACTTGTCTAGCTCTGATTTATAAATGGTGTCTATATGACCGTGGTACAGTACATTACCATAGCATAATCACACCTCTGTCATGCCTCATTCCTTACTAGTCAAGCTGTGATTATAAATGATGTCTGCATTACCCTGGTTCTTTTTTACTGTACAGGCTACAACATCCCAAAGGAACAATTGTTACTGTTTATTGAGAGGGATGAGGAAGTTCCTTTTGGTAATATGAAGGTGGAAGAAATGGTACAAGAGGAGGATCACCTTGAAGAAATGCCCAGCAGTAAGTAGATGGCTAGATAATGAGTTTATATAGGAATTTGCCAACTGCTGTTGTGGGGGTTAGGAAGATTTGGGAAACAGTTAAGAACTAGAGGGGTAGAAATTAGACTATAGATAAGCAGGGAGGATGACAGCTGGATAAGGAGGAGAAAGCTAATAATAACTGTTAAAATAAATGGGCCAATTTTATACTGGATGTGGGATTGACTGAGAGTAGGAGCACATGACAGACGTTTGAATTCCTGAGGTCTTCATTCTAGCAGTGGGTGAGCAGCCAGGTGTCTTCATAGCAAATATGTTGTTATTGAGAGAGGAGGGACTTGGCATGTACTGACAGAAGTAAATTACTGCAGCCATGATGAGGGGAAATGTATGCAAGAAAAAGGGTTTCAGCAGCAGAGAGGTCTAGGGATAGGGAGTGACAGTAAACGTAGCATTGCATACATTTTATTAAATCAGTCAAGGAATCATAAATGAAAATATCCTCAGCAGAAGAGAGGGTCTAGGGATAGGGAGTGACAGTAAATGTAGTATTGCAGACATTTTATTAAATCAGTCGAGGATTCATAAATGAAAATATTCTCAACAGCAGAGAGGTCGAGGGATAGGGAGTGATGGTAAACATAGTATTGCAGACATTTTATTAAATCAGTCAAGGATTCATAAATGAAAATATCCTCAGCAGCAGAGAGGTCTAGGGATAGGGAGTGATGATGGTAAATGTAGTATTGATGACATTTTATTAAATCAGTCGAGGATTCATAAATGAAAATATTCTCAACAGCAGAGAGGTCGAGGGATAGGGAGTGATGGTAAATGTAGTATTGCAGACATTTTATTAAATCAGTCAAGGATTCATAAATGAAAATATCCTCAGCAGAAGAGAGCTCTAGGGAGAGGGAGTGATGGTAAATGTAGTGTTGCAGACATTTTATTAAATCAGTCAAGGATTCATGAATGAAAATATCCTCAGCAGAAGAGAGCTTTAGGGATAGGGAGTGAGAGTAAATGTAGTATTGCATGCATTTTATTAAATCAGTCAAGGATTCATAAATGAAAATAAACTGTGCAGAAGAGATTTTAAAATACTGCTAGTGATAGCCATCATTTTGACATGTAGCTCAAAGAGAATGCCTTCTTAAATAGTTGGGATTTTAGATCCCTTTTAAACTCTTCCATCAAGGGGGGGGCTTCTCTCAAAGAATTTGGAAGCGAGTTCCACAGGGATGTACTGGCAACTAAAAAAGCACACTCGCCAGATGATTTCAGTTGGACCCTGGGAACTGCCAGGAGACCCCCCTCAGAGGAGTGTAGAGGGCAAGGGGCCGGTAGGCAGTTAGCAGGTCATGCAGGTAGCTAGAACCCAGGCCATGCAGGGCTTTACAGGTCAGTAATCTGAACTAGGAGGCAATCCGCCACCTCACTGGCAGCCAGTTCCTATTTATATGTTTTTTTGTATTATATATAATCTTGTTTGTGTTTATTGTATGTATTTGATTGACCACGGGTCGTACCTGTAAAAGGGATTTATCCAAGTGTGCTTACCCATATGCAAATAATCAAATCAGTGAAGACCATGTAGGACTGGCATGTTATGTAAGTTTGGTGAGAATGAGGGTGCCAGAATATTTAAATATGCATGTAACAGTGGGTGCTGGACATTGTAAGTATTGGGGGAACATGGACTGCAGAAAAATGTAAGTATGGAAAGAACAGGAGATACAGGAATATGTAAATACATATTGAACAGGGGTGTAAGAATATGTAAGTATTGAAAGAACAGTGTGTGCAGAAATATGTAAATGAAGAGAACAGGAGTGTAGGAATACATAAGTATGGATACAACAGGGGTGTAGGAATATGTTAGTATGGAGAGAAGGGGTACAGGAATATGTACTATTCGTATTGTGAGAACATTGTGTGCAGAAATATTTAATGTGAAGTGAACAGGCATGCCGGAATATGTATTGTAAGTATGGTGAGAACATGGGGTGCAGAAGTATGTAAGTATGGAGAGAACTGGGGTTCAGGAATGTGTAAATATGGAGAGAACAGGGGTACAGGAATATGTAACTATGGAGAGAACTGGGGTACAGAATAATGTAAGTATGGAGAGAATGAGTTCAGGAATATGTAAGTGTGGAGAGAACAGAGGCTGCAGGAATATGTAAGTGTGGAGAGAACAGAGGGACTGGAAAATGTAAGTATGGAGAGATCATAGGGGGAATTAATATGCAAGTATGGAGATAACATGGGATGCATTAATATGTAAATATGGAGAGAAGGAGTGCAGGAATCTGTAAGTATGGAGAGAACAGAGGTGCAGAAATATGCACATATGGTGAGAACAGGAGTTCAGGAATATGTACATATCTAGAGAACATGGGGTGCTGGAATATGTAAGTATGAAGAGAACAGCGAGTGCTGGAATATGTAGGTTTGGAGAAAACAGGAGCAGGAATTGATTAGTATGAAGAGAACAGGGCTGCAGGAATATGTATATACAGTATAGAGAGAATGGGGTGCATGAATATGTAAGTGTAGAGAGAACATGGTGCAGGAATATGTAAGTATTTAGAGACCATAGGCTGCAGGAATATGTAATTATGAAGAGAACATGGGGTTTAGGAATGTTTTAAGTATGGTGGGAATGGGTGGAGGAATTTGTGGGTATGAAGAGAACGGGGTGCAGAAACATGCAAGTATGGAGAGAACAGAGGGTGCAGGAATATGCAAGTATGGAGAGAACAATAGGTGCAGGAATATATAAGTATGGAGAGAAAAGAGGTGCATGAATATTGTTGTATAGAGAGGGAACAGGAGTGCAGGGATGTGTAAGTATGGAGAGACCAGTGTGCAAGAATATGTAAGTATGAAGCAAATAGCAGGTAAATAAGTATGGAGAGAACAGGGTGTGCGGGAATATGTAAGTATGGAGAGAACAGGGGGTGCAGGAATATGTAAGTATGGAGAGAACAGGGGGTACAGGAATATGTAAGTATAGAGAGAACAGGGGGTGCAGGAATATGTGAGTATGGAGAAAACAGAGCGTGCAGTAATATGTAAGTATGGAGAGAACAAGGGTGCAGGAATATGTAAGTATGGAGAGAACAAGGGTGCAGGAATATGTAAGTATGGAGAGGACGTGTGCAGGAATATGTTAGTGCAAAGCGAACCAGAGTGCAGGAATATGTAAGTATGGAGAGAACAGGGGCAGCAAAATTAAGTATGGCTAGAATGGGCATGTAGGAATATTATGAAGGGAAAAGGGGTGCAGAAATATAGAAGTATAAAGAGAACAGGAGCCCAAGGATATGTAAGTATGGTGAAAACAGGGGGTGCAGGTATATGTAATTACAGAAATTAATAATTTGGCTTCAGAGGTGGCCGTTTTTTGTCCATAATTTTGCGACGAAAGGTGTGGTGGTTATGGACCGTCATCAGTTTTCAACTTTAAGCAACAACTGGTAAAGTGCATACATTCTTGGATGTTTTTTTTCACCTTTATGGCTGTAATTAAAAATACCATTTGTACTGTGTTGTGATTTTTAATGTACAGGCTACCAAGTCCCAAATGAACAATTGTTAATGCTGTCTGAGAGGGATGAAGAACTCCCATTTGTTGATCTGAAGGTGCAAGAGGGGGATGACAAAACCCCTTTTGTTGATGTGAAGATAGAAAAGAACGCAGAGCAGAAGGATCAACTTGATGTAATTCCCACCAGTAAGTATAGCAAATGGCTGGATAATGTGTTTTATATGGGATTTTTTCAGCTATGATAAAGAGGAAGTTGGGAAGAAAAGTAAAAAAATGTGGAGTTGGACGGGGAGGGAGTATGGAATTACAAGTAAACTATAATGTCAGAAAGCTTGAAAGGAGTAACGGCAGTGAGTATTTTAGAACGAAGCAGGTCAGTGTTATACTGAATATGAGATTGTACTGGTAGCTGGTGCATGTGACAGAAGATTGGAGTCACATGGAGCTCGATTTTCCATGCCCCAAGAATGCCACAAGTCCCTGGTGTGCCGAGTATTTGGCGTTTGTGACATTATTCCAGCCAGCAATTGGGATTCTTAGTCCTGAGCACCAAATATCACAAGTTAGACCAGCTTTTCCCTGGTCTAACTTGCGTCATTGGGGGGACCCATTTTATGGGGCTGGATCAAATCTTTGATGTAAGCTGCCGTAAAATGAGGAAAGTCCTTTCAGCTGTGCCCGATGTACCAAAATCAGGCTCAGTTGTGTCAAAGTAGTTTGGCACAGGTGCACCCAAAAACAGGTGTGATGCATGGTTTCACACAAGCTCTGCGTCACCCTTTGAAAATCAAGCCATTGGTCATGATTCCAGGTGTGGGTGAGCAGGCAAGTGTCTGCATTATCAACATCTGGACATTCAGAGAGGAGGGACATGAGAAGTGCTCAGAGGAAGGAGTGGATTGATCCAGGTGTGGGTGAGCAGGCAGCTGTCTGCATTATAAAACATTTGGTCATTCAGAGAGGAGGGACATGAGAAGTGCAGAGAGGAGTAAATGGACTGATTCCAGGTGTGGGTGAGCAGGCAAGTGATTGCATTATAAACATTTGGTCATTCAGAGAGGAGGGACATGAGAAGTGCACAGAGGAGGGCATGGTCTGATTCCAGGTCTGGGTGAGCAGGCAAGTGTCTGCATTATAAACATTTGGTCATTCAGAGAGGAGGGACATGAGAAGTGCATAGAGAAGTAAATGGACTGATTCCAGGTCTGGGTGAGCAGGCAAACATCTGCATTATAAACAATTGGTCATTCAGGCCCCCATTTTCAAAATCATCCAGGTGCATGGCACGTCTGCATGCACCACCCAGAAAAATGCACCAGCGCACCTCGATGGGTTATTCAAACAGGATGCGCAGTTGCACATTCTGTCGGAATATCAAATTCTGGATGGGCTGTGCAAAGTGGTTGGCCACCAATGAGCCCAGCGCATCAAGAGTCCCATCTAAAGACTGCCAATGTGGGATGCACAGCACATCCTAGATGCACCGACACCCCAAAGGGCGATATTGATCCAAAAAATGCATATGAGCTCATTGGGCATGCATGGCACAAACGGGCCCCATGCATGGCCATTATGGGCTCATTTGCATGGCTGTGCTCCGCATGATACACCGGGCCAGCCTACCGCCACTCCCAGCCTGATCGCTGTTCATAATACAAATAAATACCCTACATGTTTCCATAGTGTAATGGTATCCCCCCCCACTCCCAACCTGATCCCTATTCATAATACAAATAAATACCCTACGTTTCCATAGTGTAATGGTATCCCCCCCCACACCCAGCCTGATCCCTTTCATAATAGAAATAAATACCCTACAGGTTTACATCATACAGTGGTAACCCCCCACCTAGCTCGATCCCCATTCATAATACAAATAAATACCCTTTTCATAGTGTACGTTTCCATAGTGTAATGGCATCCACCCACCCAGCCTGATCTCCGTTCGAACGGCAAACAATCCCGTACCCATTGTTTCATAATATAGTGACCCCTCTCCCCATTCCATTCCCTGATTTATGTATAAAATAACCTATTCCCTTTTTTCCATAGTGTAGTGGCCCCCCCACCACGTCCTTGATCACCAATCCCCATTTGATTCAGATATGTAGACCAAATCATTTTCTGTAGTGTAGTGGCCCAACACCCCGGTAGGCAAGACACCCCCCCGGTTTGACCCATGCTGGTGACTGGCACAGCCCTCCACACCCTGTCATGGCCAGTCACCGACTGTTCAGCACTCATCCTATGTACAGTATGGTGGCTGGCCTTGGCAGGGTGTGGAGGGCTGTACCGGTCGCCAGCATGGGTTGGACTGGGGGGTGAGGGGAACAGGGTCTTGCCTACCAGGGTGGGGGCCAGTGCACTATGGAAAATTATTTGGGCTATGTTTCTGAATCAAACAGAGATCAGGGATGGGGTGGGGGCAACTACACTATGGAAAAAGGGGATGGGGTTACTTTTAACAGCGCTCGGGGAACGGGACAGGGTTAAAATACAACACTATGGCAAAAGGGGATGGGGATATTTATACAGCCATCGGGAATGGATGGGATGGGGCCACTACCTTATGGAACAGTGGGTATGTGATTGTTTGTCATTTGAACAGGATCGGTTGGTGGGGATACCCTATACTATGGTAACATGGGGTATAGTACATGTATGTGCAGTCAGGAAACGGGGCTGGGAGGGGGGCCCATGCACGATGGTAAACAGGGTTGTCACTGACTATTATTCCACATCGGGGATCAGGGCTGGGTGGGGGGTGCCACTAGACTACCAGGCTGGCAGGCGGCGGTGCTCCTGTCCACACTACCACAGCCTGCCTGTGGGTGGCTGGCTGATTTAGGCTTTTTCTTTGTCTGTCTTTGCGCTGCACGTGTCATCCACTTGGGTGGCCTATCTTTTTTGAATATTCTCATGGGAGGAATATTCATGGGAAAGCCCCCTCTACTTGGGCCACATACATTATTTTTGGGCCATGAACCATCTGGATTTGGGCGGCTCATCTCCATTTTATGCCGACATGTGCCACCCATCTCCTTTGAAAATGAGGACTTCAGAGAGGGGGACATGAGAAGTGCACAGAGGAGGGAATGGACTGATTCCAGGCATGCATCTGCATTATAAACATTTGGTCATTCAGAGAGGTGAGACATGAGAAGGGTACAGAGGAGGGAATGGACTGATTCCAGGCATGCGTCTGCATTATAAACATTTGGTCATTCAGAGATGTGAGACATGAGAAGTGCATAGCAGAAGGAATGGACTGATTCCAGGCATGCGTCTGCATTATAAACATTTGGTCATTCAGAGATGTGAGACATGAGAAGTGCACAGAGGAGGGAATGCAAAGAAGTGCAAAGTAATGCACCTGGGAAACAAAAACCCTGGGGAAAAGTACACAATGGGGGTGAGATGACAACAATTGAAAGAGACCTAGGAGTAATTATATCAGATGACCTAAAGGTGGGCAAGCAATGTGAGAAGGCAGTAAGGAGGGCTGGGGGGATACTGGGATGCGTAGGAAGAGGCATCAACAGTAGAAAACAGGAAGTTGTTATCCCTCTGTACAGATAGTTGGTGAGACCCCATGTGGAGTACTGCATGCAATTCTGGAGACCCCATTTCTGAAAAGACATGGACAGAGACAGAGTGGAGGCTATTCAGAGGAGGGCAACCAAAATGGTGCAGGGTCTGCACCAGAAGACATACGAGGAGAGACTAAAGCAGCTTAACATGTATACCCTTGAGGAAAAGAGGGAGAAGGGGGGCATGATAGAAACTTTCAAGTTTCTCAAGGGAATTAACAAAGTACAAGAGGGTAGTATCTTTCAGAAAAAGAGATGTGCAAGAACAGGGGGCACAATTTGAAGATAGAGAGGGGTGGCTCAGAGGTAATGTTAGAAAGTAATTTTTCACAGAAAGGGTTGTGGATGCATGGAACAGCCTTCCTGAGGAGGTTGTGGAGTTTGGAACAGTGGGAGAATTCAAGAATGCATGGGACAGACATAAGGCAATTCTAGTAGGGGGTAAGAGGAAGTAAGATGTTGTTTAACTAGAATCTGCAGCTTATCCATCAGGTTGGGAAATGGGCAGACTAGGTGGGCCAGGCAGTCCTTATCTGCTGTCATATTCTATGTTTTCTATGAATGGGCTGATTTCAGGTGTGGGTGAGCAGACAAGTGTCTGCATTATAAACTATTGATCATTCTGAGAGGAGGAACATAAGTACGCAGAGGAGGGAATGGACTAATTTCAGGTGTGGGTGAGCAGGCAAGTGTCTGCATTATAAACATTAGGTTATTCAGAGAGGAGGGACATGAGAAGTGCTCAGAGGAGGGAATGCACTTTAAGTCTCGGAAGTGATGATCACTCAAGTGGTGTTTCAAAGATGTTAGTGAATTAATAAAGTCTACTTTGAAATTGTGTGAAAAGGAGAGGCAAATCCAGGCAGAAAAAGGTTTCATCTGCATTAGAATTTAGGAAGTGATGAACCAAGCAGTGTTGCAGAGATAGTAGCACAGTAAATCGATTTTAAATATTTTTATCTTGATGGAAAAAACTAAGACCATGACATTTGGACCCAGAAAATTGGGTACAGGTAGAAATAAACTCTTGCAGGTCTGCTCCTCTATGAGAGCCCAGTTGGAAATGATAAACACAGTAAAGTATCTTGGAATCTAGCCTGACTAAGAACTCACTTTCAGATGCACACCGAGCCTGCTCTAGAGGCTCAAATCCTACTTTTCTAATGAAGCCTGTTTGTCTGTTGGCAGCAGTGGCCCCCTCCCTACACTAATGAGACATATAGGAGCATCGAATACAGTGGTAGAAAAAGGCCATTCAGTCTGTCCGGTCTGCGAACCTTACCTAGTACTTGAGTGTTGGCCCTATTGATCATCTATCCTTTCTTCAAATTGCATCCATACCATCTCCTGATCTTACACTGCGCCTGTCCCACCCCAGTTTGAATCCCCACTGTTTTCATGCATACTACTTCTTTGGGGAATTTTTTCCATCTGTTCACCAGTCTTCAGTGGAGAAGTATTTTTGGACAGCCCATCTAAACTTTACTCCAACCAGCTTCAGATGATTCCACCCTGTGTTTGTGTTAATGTTTAAAGATAACAGTTTGCTCAAGTGTACCCCATTAATCCAGTGGAGCTACCTATATGTATCTATCATGTCCCCCATTTTTTCCTACTGTCGCTCACTTGTCAGACCTGCAGGGAAACAGCACAGCTGATTCTTAACTTTGCTATTTTCTGGACTTTGTTTAACTTCTTGTTGTCATTTTATGTTGCCATTGAATGAACTTTATTTAGATTTTGCACCACCACTTACAGGACCTACAAGAATGACATTCACATGGTTTGTGCTTGCCATTTGGGTTTGTCTCACAATATGAGCACTTGTGATATCTGCTAGAGATTTGTAACCAGGCTACAGGAAGATGTGAAAAGAAGGCTCCTAAAACCTTCATCACTGTTAGAGCCATGGAAGCTGCTTCCAAGGCCGTGGGCTCCTAGCCGACTTCTCACTCGACAGTTGCCACCAGGAAGTCTTTCTAGCATTCATCGATTCTTCAGCTACACAGTCATTGAGATCAAAGAACACAGACAAGGAAAAATTGTTGAATCTCCACAAGCAGGGGCCAAGACTTCTGCTTCGCCAGTGAAGTCTTGGTCTGTGTTAAAGGAGAGTAAGTCCCTGTCATCGCATACTCCTTCAATGACAACTACTGCTCCAGCCGTCCATCGAAGGGATATCAGGTCAGGGTCTGGCTCTGCTGTACCTGCTATGTACAGTCTGCAGTCTCCATCAGTGCATTTTACCCTATCAGTGAAGGTAGTTCTGAGCACTTTTTGGGATGCCGTCGGCTCTCTGGTCGTGATACCGTCTTGAGGGGGTGGAAGGACAGCACATTTCCGAGTTTGTTGAAAAGTCAGTTTTTGAATTGCAGGACCTTCCTTTAGATGAGCTGCTACATACTGAGTGCTTACATAGAGTATCTGGTCCCATGTCAACCCAGGAGAAAGACCTTGCTCAGTCATTATGAGGTTCCTTCATTGTACAACTAAAGAAAAAGTTCTGTCGGCAGCCTGGTGCAAGAAAGTAGTGCAGTGGGGGAACAAAGGATCTAGGCTGATCAGGACTACACTGCTACTCCCCCTGACTGTGTGCTGTCATACAGGTTGGAATTAAATTCCATACACCTTCCCCTGAAAAATTCAGTCCACTATACAGATGGCGCTGTACTGTACCATATCATGGCAGAGGGTCAGTTGGACATGCAGAGAAGAGGCATAGATATCCCTCAATGCTCCCCCCGCCAAAGAATCAGACCCAGCAGAGCGGTCTTCCAGCATCAAAAGAGCTATCTCATAGTCCACTTCCAGACTGGCAGGTGATCCCTGCTGCCTTCCATGGAAGTGGTAAGTCAACAGGCAATGGGCACTGCAAATGATAAAATGCATTTTAAAAGTAGGGTAATGCAGGAGCAGTTTAGGGAGTCGGGGAGGAGTCTTAGACAGGTGATATGCTCTGTTACCTTTTCAGAGGTGTTATTACATGCCAAGGGCAAGGGGGAGATCAGGGTACTCCATACCAAGACATTTAATGCCTGGCTGAAGGACTGGTGAGGAGCAGAGGGATTTGGAATCATTGGGGACTGGAGTTCTACCTGGAGGGTTGCAGGTCTGTACAGGGGCAATGGTCTGCATCTATCGAGGAATGGAACCAGAATGCTCAGTGAGAGGTTTAAATGTTTCATCAGCAAGCACTAGCCAAGGGGGTGGCAGAAATAAGCTGCATGAAGCAAACAGCCCCATCAAAATGAAACCTATGGAAGAGAGGGCGATAAGATTGGGAAATCGCCAAAGATAACTAAAACCAAAAATAGGTAAAAATGCAGGGAAAAGGCAGAATGGATGTAAGGACAAGAGGGATATGGAGAAAAGACATGGGGATAGGAGGGGAGTTATTAGGAGAGGAGACAATAAAAATTAGAAAACCATGTGCAAAAATGGCAGCAGTTTGGGAAACAAAATCCCAGACCTAGTGGCCCTGATGGCTGAGGTGGACCTGGACATTGTTGCTGTTACCGAGACATAGTTCATGGGGAGCCATGACTGAGTTATAACAATACAAGGTTACACTAAATTCAGGAGGGACAGGGTGGCTACAAATCCAGGAGGAGTGGCTATCTATGACAGGGAAGGAATTAAGGCTACTTGGGTACAGGGAATGCAGGGTGAGGCAGAGGCACTGTAGAATACAATTAAGATGAGAACTGACACTGCTGTCAACTCTGTTGTGATCTACAGCTCTCCCACATGAGATGAAGAGCTGGACAGGGTACTTGTTGAGCCTGTCAACAGAATATCAGATAAAGGGGAGGTGCTGCTGGTACGAGACTTCAGTCTGCCAGTTGTGGATTGGAGCAATCAGGCTTCAGCCTCAGCCAGCCCTGCAGAAGATGTGCTTAAGACAGCTAGTGTCCGAGCCCACCCAAGAAGGAGCAACTTTGGACCTGGTATTCATGAACAGGGACAGAATTACAGATGTAAAAGTGGAGAGCCATCTGGGATGAAGTGATCACAGTATGGTGTGGTTCAATGTGAGACAAGCAGAAGAGTCAAACCACATGAATGCATTTGTCCTGAATTTCAAGTGGGCCAACTTAGCAAAGATGGGGGAATGTCTTAGGAAATCACTGGCAGGGATGGAGAAAAGAGAGGGATAGAGGAACAGTGGGAGAATCTTAAGAGAACCATAGCTGAGGTAACAAGCCATTGCATCTGACAAGTAAACAAAACAAAGAGAAAGAAAAAAAAAAGCACTGGTTCTCAAAGGAAGTGGCCAGGAAGGTAAGGGTGAAAATGGTGACATTCAGGAAACACAGAGGGAAGAAAACAGGGAACTGTATTTGGAAAAGTAGAGAGAGGCAGGGAAGGCAGCCAGGAGTGCAAAGGTGCAAACAATTGAAAATAGCACAAGCAGTAACAAAAGGGGACAAGAACGTTTTCAGGCATGTTAGTGAATGAAAAAAGACTAATGGTAAGATTACGAGACTAAAAAGGGAAGGAGGGACCTGTAGAGCGAGACCAAGAAAAAGCAGAAATCCTTAACAAGTATTTTTGGATCAGTATTCACAGAAAAAGGGGAAGGGGAGGAACCAAAGTTACCATACAGTTGATGGAAGCACCACTTGGGGGATGCACACTAGTTCATTTAGGGAGAAGAGAGCCTTAAAGGAACTAAGTAATCTGAAAATGGACAAAGCAATGGGGGCTAGATGGGATACATCCCAGAGTAATAAGAGAACTCTGGGACGTGCTGGCAGCACCATTGACAGCTCTGTTCAACAGTTCGCTGGAAACTGGTGTAGTACCAAAGGACTGGAAGAAGGTGAATGTAGTCCCTCTCCACAAAAGTGGGAGCAGGGAGGAGTTGGCAATTACAGGCCAGTCAGCCTGATCTCAGTGGTGGGGAAACTAATGGAATCACTACAAAAAGAAAGGTTTGTGTGATATAACTCGAATCCAGTAGAGCACAGGGTCTGAGGCAGCGTGGATTCAAAGTGAGAAGATCTCTCCAAACAAATCTGATAGATTTCTTTGACTTATTGACTAGGGAGGGGCGGTGAATGTGGTCTCCCTGGATTTTAGCAAGGCTTTCAACACCATCCCTCACTGGAGGTTAGTAGACAGGCTGGGCAGCCTGTGAGTGGGTCCCAGGGTGGTAAACTGTGTTAAAAATGGACAGAGTAATAGGACACGAGGGTATGTGGTAAACAGAGTTCAATCCAAAGAGAGGGGGGTGACCTGCAGGATCCTACATGGATCAGGGCTTGGACCAGTGCTTTTTAATATCTTCAAAAGTGACATTTCAGGAAGTTTGAAAGGGAAGGGGAGTTCATTTTCAGATGACACCTAGATGTGCAGAAGGGTTGACACTTTAGGAGGGGTACAGAAAATGATAGGGGACCCAAACAAGCTTGAGAAGTGGTCAAGGGTGTTTGCAGTTAATATTCAATGCTAAGAAGTGCAAGATTACACACTTGGGATATAGAAATGCAGAGGAGGATTACCTGATGGAAGCAGTACTGACAGCCACTAAACAGGAAAGGGACCTGGGAGTAATTATGTCTAATGATCTAAAGGTTACAAAACAGTGAGAGAAGGCTATGAGGAGAGCCAATGGAATACTATGGTGCATAGGGAGAGGTATCTCCAGCAGAAGGAAGGAGGTGGTGAAGCCACTGTATAGAATGTTGGTGATACTTCATCCAGAGTACTGTGTCCAAGTCTGGAGGCCTCATCTGCAGAAGGACATAAAGCAGAAGCAATTCCGAGAAAGGCAACACAAATGGTGCAGGGGCTGCAACAAAAGACATATGAGGGGAGACTGGAGGGTCGCAATATATATTCCCTGGAAGAGAGGAGGGTGGACATGATAGAGACTCTCAAATACCTCAAGGGTGTAAATAAGGTACAAGAGGGTAGCATCTTTCAGGAAAAAACAAATGTTCAAGAACAAGGGGCCATTATATAAAAACAGAGGGGTGCAGACTTAGGGGTAACATGAGAAAATATTTTTTTTCATAGAAAGGGTAGTTAATCCATGGAACGGCCTCCAAGCAGAGGTTGTAGGGGAAACAACTGTAGGGAAATTTGAAAATGCATGAGATTGCTATAAAGGAATTAAAGTACTAAAGGAACTTGGAGAAGTGTTTGCGATACAACTGGCTGCCCATTTCAGTGCATCACTAGAGACAGGTGAGGTACCTCTGCACTGTAGGATGGCAAATGTGGTCCCTGTCCACAACAGTGGAAGCAGAGAGGAGGCAGGCAATTACAGGCCTGTAAGCATGATCGCAGTAGAAGGGAAACTAATGCAGTCCTTACTTAAAGAGATGATTGTGAGATTTCTGGAGGATAGCAGGGAACAGGATCCAAGGCAGCATGGATTCTCAGTAGAATGGTGCTGTCAGATGAATCTTATAGATTTCTTTGACTGGGTAATCAGGGGGTAGATCAGGGAAGGGCAGTGGATATAGCCTACCTGGATTTCAACAAGGCCTTTGGCACTGTCCCTTACAGGAGATTCCTAAATAAACTGAGGAGCCTGGGAATGGATCTTACGGTGGTAAAATGGGTTGCCAGTTGGCTAAGGGACAGGACTCAGAAAGTGGCGGTAAATTGCATGAAATCTGAGGAGAGGGAGGTGACCAGAGGGGTGCTGAAGCCATCAGTGCAGCGGCTAGTCCTATTCAATGTCTTTATTAATGACATTGCAGAACATCGAGAAGGAAAGATGTGCCTCTTCTCAGATGACACCAAGATCTGCAACAGAGTGGACACATGGGAGGGGGTAGAAAAAATAAGAAAGGGCCTAAGCCTGTTAGAGGAGTGGTCAGGTGTCTGGCAGTTGAGTTTCAGTCCTGAACAGTGCAAGATTATGCACCTGGGTCACAGGAATCCAAGGAAGGAGTACAGGATGAGTGGGGAAATTCTGATAACCACATGTCAGGAGAGGGACCTGGGGGTTATCACATCTGATGACCTGAAGGTGACCAAAATAGTGTGAAAAAGTGGTGGGGAGATTAAACAGAATGTTGGGGTGCATAAGGAGGGGCATAACAAGCAGGAGGAAAGAGGTGGTGATACTACTGTACAGATCATTTTTGAGGCCTCAGTTGGAGTACTGTGTCCAGTTCTGGAGACCACATCTCCAGAAGGACACTGACAAAATAAAGGCAGTCCAGAGAAGGGCAACAAAGATGGCACATGGACTGCACCAGAAGCCTTATGAGGAAAGACTAAAAGACCTTTAATATCTGTTCATTGGAGAAAAGAAGGGAGAGGGGAGCTATGATAGACTTTCAAGTACCTTAGGGGAATAAACAGGGTACAAGTGGAAAGCATATGTCAGAGAAAACTGCACAAGAGCAAGGAGGCATGATATGAATCTAAAAGGTGGAAGGCTCAAGGGTAATGTTAGGAGATGCTTTTTCTCTGACTGGGTGGTGGAGTTGTGAAATAGCCTTCCAGCAGAAGTGGTGGGTGTGACTTCCGGTTCTGCTTCCAAGGTTGATGGCTGCTTAGTCAAACCACTCCTTCTCCCCCCAAGGAAAACCCTTTATTCAGCAGTGTGGAATTTAACTCAGATTGCTTCTAAAACATTATTAAGAGGGGTGCCAAAAGTGCTGAACCTGTATCCACTTGGAAGATGGATGATTATCTGGAGGATGCTGCAGGATCGGAAACCGAGGCCTCAGATACCAAAACAATGCAGCTCCAGCCTACTCCAGCAGTCTACAAGCCTTTCACAGCACACTCCAAAAGCTAAACACCAAAAGATAAAGCTAGACACCATCTACCATGAGTTCTGTGCCTTTCCGGCAGATATTAAACAACTATATGGGGAAATTCACCAAGATGTTGCACTACTTGAGCAATGGGTTGATGATACAGAGCGCCAGGTCACTGCAACAGAAAACTGGGTAGATGACCAGGAGAGTCTGGTACAACATTTACAGGAACAACAAGAAATACTTGAAGCACATCAAGAAAATGCAGAGAACCATGCAAGGTGTAAAAACATTCACCTTTATTGCATACCCGAGGGTGCCGAAGTTGCCAATATAAAGGACGTTATCCTTAACCTGCTCAGAACAACACTTGATCTACCACAGGAACTGGTGCTGGACCTTGAACGTGTTCACAGGGCCCTTGGGCCAAAACCAACCTCAGTGACAGCCAGCCCCGCTCAATTATTGCCCACTTTAATAGCTACTTAATTAAGGAACAGGGTTTGCTTACTGCTTGGTGAAAACAAAATATTTTCTATCAGCAAAAGCGCTTTATATTGACCATGACTATGTGCCACAGACTATAAAATTATGCAGAGCTTATCTCCAACTTTTACCCACTTTGAAATCACTGGGTTTCAAGTTTACTACTACCTTACCCTGCAAGGCTGGTTGTACATCTTCCCTCAGGCAAGCGAGAGTACTCCACCGCCTCTGAGGCACGCGAGGATCTGTTGCAACAGGGCCTGGTCTTCCCAGAGCACCCTTGGGCTTCCTCTCAGCCTTTGCCCCAACCACTGAGATGGCAAACAGTATCCACAACTGACCACGAGAAGGAGAAGTGCAACAATGCCGATGGCAGAAACGTGGCACCGAAGCAAAGTCAGGAAGAATTCTGCAGAGTAGAAAATAATCTTGCAGCCACTTGAATCCTAGAACTGCTTCTCTTGCTCTGCCTTTTCCTCAGCTACCTCAGTGGGCCTTACTGAGGGTCAGGTATGGGAATGTAGGTTAGAACGGGGGTTTTGGTAGTTTCTCTCTGCCAGGGCTTCCAAGGCGGGCCTGACTATAAATCGTTGGAATTTAATCATATTACCCTTAATTTTCAGGAAAACATGCAGTCATTTGTTGGGACACGCCCTGAGAGCCTTATTTCCTCCTTAGACCCCTCATCCCCTCAGAACCCTTGTACCAACTATTCTGTTCATCAGGAACTTGTGTGGGCTCTTTATTTAGCTGCATTTCAAATCCCTCCCTTTAGTTCCTGAGATATGATGCTCTGGGTCATTTTATAGACATAAATCTGGAGCAGACAGAGACAGTCCTAGCTCTACACATGTACTTTTTTTCCCTTTCCCCTTAATGTTAAAACATTTTCATTATTTAGACATATATATTTCTTTTCTTGTTCTTATTGGGTGACAATGTTTGGAACTGCCTAATTTGCCCACTCATGCTGTGCTATCCTTATGGAATGTAAAACACTGTAATTTCTGTTTAATTGGACAGACTGAACTAGCATGAGAACTAATGAGCGAAGCTTCTGCATTTTGGGCCAAGCTGGACTCACTATATGGGTTCACATTATTAGAGCAGAAATAACTGAGTTGGGGGGAGAGCGTTATGTGGGCACTCATCTAGGTCTTTAACCATTAATCTCATTCGGGTGATTATACATACCCCTACCCCCTTTTTTCTTTCCATCCTACACAGCAATCCTAGTTCCAAGGAGGGATACCGTTCCAGGTACAGAACCTGATCAGTGACAGCATGGGTAGATATGTCATAGTGGTGGGCCTATTATATTCCACGCAAGTGACCTCGGCTTCCATATGCCCCCCCCCCCCAGCTAGCCCAGCTCTGGTGGCATGAAGATTTTGGGGTGATTTTACCTCTATAGCTCAAGGCCTGTATGTAATAGGAGGGGACTTCAACATAACTTTAAATCCCACAATGGACACCTTACTACCCTCTAGACATAGAGCTAAGCCACTTCAAAAGTATCTAAAGACAACCCTCCCTGCTCTTGGTATGGTTGATTATATGGAGGCACTTCTTTCCCTCAGTCCGGATGTACACCCATTATTCTCCCAAAACCAATACCTCAGTGACACCCCTCTTCTACTTAAGGTAGCCCTAGATGAGCCAAAAAAACACTCCTTCTGGTGATTTAACCTATCCTATATTCAGGACCCAGAGTTCAGTCACACGGTGAACCAAATGGTTCCCTTGATTCTGGCTGATAATGATTCCGTAGAGACATCTGATGCTATACAATGAGACTTGCTTAAAATGGTCCTTAGGTGGGAGATTGTAAAACACTTGGCTAAAAAAAAAAAAGCAAGGGGACACCTACAAGTAGAACTACAAAATACCTTGGTCCATTTACAAGCCCAAGTCAGCCAGGGGAGACCTTGGTCTGAAATTACAACCCTCCAACTCACCAAACAAAAACTGTAACAATTAACTGATCAAAAACTAGAATAACAGTTATTTTATTTAAAACTTAAATGCCAGGAAGGAGGATCTGGAGGTACAAGGCACCTGAGCTATGCGGTTGCGGGGCATGAGACAGCAGGTAATGGTTACAAAATTGTATGACCCTCAAACCAAAAAATTCCTGGTGCATCCCACAGCCATCAGACAAGACATGGCGGCCTATTACAGAAACCTCTATTCGGAGGATACCATTCTGTCCTCCCCACAATTAGCACAATATTTACAAGCCTACCATTCCTACAGTTTTCCCAGTTACAGGTGGAAGGGCTGCTATGTACCATTACCGTAGATGAAATCAAGGCTTCACCTAAATTAACAAAGACCCAAAAGGTGCTGAGACCTGATGGGTACCCGACAGAGTTCTATAAAAAATGGAGTAATTACTTGTTCCACCATTGCTTAAAGCTCTTCGGGAAATACAGGAAGGAGGCGTGCCACTGCTATCCTGGAAATATGCCAAGATAGCAGCCCTCCTCAAACCAGGCAAAGATGCCATACTGATGAGATCATATTCACCAACTTCGAAACTAAACACTGATTATAAATTGTTTATGTCCATTTTAGCTCATAGAATAGATGTGCTCCTCCCTCGCCTTGTGGACAGAGACCAAGTAGGCTTTATTATGAAGCATCAGGCACTTGACGCAATCAGACGGGTGCTATTACTCATGGAGTATGCCTCTCGAAGACAAACACTGAACTGAATTATTACTTTTTGGACCTGTGTAAGTAGTTAGTATTGGTTCTGTTTTGGGGGTTGACCTTTCTTAGTTTTAACTTTAATTTGCCAGGGAGGACCTGTAGCTGGGAGATATTTGCAGTCATTTGTGACTAGACCTGTTACTTAACCTCTGTGAAATAGGTGTCTGAAAGGAAGGAAGGCACTCCCAGGGGTGGAGGGTCAGAGTTGTAGTTGACTGTTTCTGGATGGCATAGGCTTACTATAGTTTAACTCTTTGAGAACTGAATATGTGTGAACGTATATAGATTCTGGACGTATATATCGGTAAGCGAACGCTCCACCAGGCACAGCAGCCGATTGGCTCTCCTGCCCCATTGACTTACTCTGGCTCAGTTTGCATTGCTGAAATCTGTGTGGGACTTGAAAATTTGTTTTTCTTTTTGTCTTTTACTCTTCCCCTGGTGTTGTACTGCAAGTTTCCCAGAAGAGCTACTTCCACCCTGGTAAGACATCTATAGAAAGCAACTGCTGTTGATTCTGTTGAATTCTGCTGGACTCTGTTAGCAGCAGTGGGCCAAACGCTGAGGCGCCACTCTCCTTCTAGTTTTATATGTGTAAATCATCAAAAAAGTGCTGTTATCCACTACTGTATTGTAAGGGGAAATTACCATTTGCTGCTCTTGAAGGTAATTGCAGCTCCTTGTCTGAATATGTAAGGTGGGCCAGACGCTGAGGCACCACAGGACCCCCCCCCACAGTCCTTTGTAGTGCAGATTTGGTCAGTGACGCTCAGAAAAAGGCTTGCTACTGCCCTTATTAATTGCTGCACCCTCCTCTGTCTCTCTCCAGCCTGCTTCCTTCAGCCTACAGCAACCAGCTGAGCGCCGGGGCTTTGCTCCGCCAGTGGACGGTCAGTGGCACCTAACCAAACTTAGGAACCACAAGGCGCGGGAGGAACAGCGAGGAACAGTCGGCAAAGCGCAAAATTTTTGCCCACCCACCCACCCTTCCCCTCTTGTGTGTTAATTTATAGGCATCTTCCTGAAATCTTTCCCGCCCACAGCACTTTTTCTAAACCAACAGAGAGTCACACAAGCTTGCTGATTCAACCTATCAGCAGCTTCGCTACTCCCTATTGCCAACTATCAATAGCCCCTCAGAATGGGAGCTTGCTACTGATACTCCTGTCACTATCAGCCATAGGGTTCCACAATGAAGATGACCCTCACTAAGAGGTGAGTGATGATGCATGTATTGTGGGTTTACGAGTGTGGTGGTGTTGATGCATGTACTGGGGCACCTCCAGTGTGATAGTGCTGATGTATGTACTTGTGTCACTGCAGTGTGGTGGGACTGATGCCGTACTGTGGGTCACCACAGTGCGGTGTTGCTGATGGTTGTACTGTGGGTTACTCACAGTGGTGGTGCTGTTGCATGTCTGTGGGTCACCTGTGTGGTACCATGCTGCATGCACTGTGGGCTCACAGTGTGGGGTGGTGAATCATCTACTATGGGTCACCACAGTGTGGTAGTGCTGATGCATGCACGTGTGTCACCATAGTGTGGTGGTGCTGATGCATGTACTGGTGAGTCACTCACAGTGTGAGTGCCGGTGTGGATGCCGTACTGTGGGTCACCATGTGTGGTAGTGGGATGCATGTACGTGGGTCACTCACAGTGTGTAGTGCTGTATGTGCTGTGGTTCCTGCTGTGTGGTGGTGTATGCATGTACTGTGGTCACTCACAGTGTGGTAGTGCTGATGCATATACTGGTGGGTCTCTGTGTATCACTGATGTATTTACTGGGGTCACTGACAGTAGTGTTGATGGCGTACTGTGGTGTCTCACAGCGGGAGCGCCAGCATTTGCCGTTACCACTGTGGAAGTGCTGATGCATGTTCTGTGGTCACTTACAATGGCGTGACGTATGTATGTGGGTCACCACGGTGTGTGTTGCTGATGCCACCGTCGGTCACTAACAGTGTGGAGTGATATGCATGGTTGTGGTCACTCAGTGTGGTGGTGCTGATGGCTGTACTGTGGGTCACCTCAGTGCGTATCCTGTTGCAATTACTGATGACACTGCGTGGGAGCTAATGCATGAACTGTGGTACTTTCAGCATGGTAGTGATGATGCATACTGTGGTCACCCCAATGTGGAGTGCTATGTATGTACTGTGGGTCACTCACAGTGTGGTGGTGCTGATGCCGTATTGTGGTCACTCACGGTGTGGTTGTGCTGATGCATATTGTGGGTCCTCACGTGGTGTGTTGATGCATGTACTGTGGTCACCACAGTGTGGTGCTGATGCATGTTAATGTGTCGCAGTGGTGGCACGATGCATGTATGGAAGGCCACGCACACCGCGGTATTGCTGATGCATGTACCGCGGTCACCATAGTGTGGTGGTGCCGCTGATGTACGTGGGTCACCACAGCAGTATTGCTGATGGTACTGGTGGTCACCTGTGTGGTGGTGCTGATGGCCGTACTGTGGTCACCTGGGCAGTCTGGTGGTGTGATCCGCTACTGCGGTCACTCACTGTGTGATAGTGCTGATAGACATACTGTGGGGTCACTCACAGTGTGGTATCGCTGATGCATGTACTGTGGGTCTCTCACAGTGTGCGAGCGCTGATACACGTACTGTGGATCACTCACAGTGTGGTAGTGCTGATGCATGTACTGAGGGTCTCTCACAGTGTGGGAGCGCTTGATGGCCGTCCTGTGGGTCACTCAAGTGTGGTAGTGCTGATCATGTACTGGGTCTCTGCGGGAGCTTGATGCATTTATGTGGCACCACAGCGTGGTAGTGCTGATGCATGTACTGTGGGTCTCGTGGAGCGCTGATGCACGATTGTAGTCATTCACAGTGGTAGTGCTAATGCATGTACTCAGCTTCCACAATGTGTCGGTGCTGATGCATGTATTGTGGGTCACCAATGTCGGAGTGCTGATGATCTATCAAAGTCACTCAGTGCGCTGATATATACTGCGGTCACTCTTGGTGTGGTAGTGCTGATGCATGTACTGTGGTCATTCAGCTACGGGCGGGTGTTGATGCCTGTACTGTGGGTCAATCACAGTTAGGGAGTGTTGACATGTCCCAGCCACCACAGTGGTAGTGCTGATGGCGTACTGTTGGTCACCGCAGTGCAGTAGTTCTGATGCATGTACTGTGGGGCTCACAGCGGGAGTGATGGCGCGTATTGTGGTCACCACAGTGTGGTGGTGCGATCTGCGTACCTGTAACCCGTAGTTTGTTGGTACTGATGAATGTACTGTGTGTCACTGTGTGGTGGTACTGATGCATGTACTGTGGGTCACTTCATAGCAGCAGTGCTGGAGGCATGTACAGTGGGTCGTTTGCGCGCGGTAGTGTTGATGCATGTATTGGGGGCACCAGTGTGAGTGATGATGGCATTGTGGGTCACGCATTGTGTGGTGGTGTTATGGCGTACTGTGGTAACTCCACGTGATAGTGCTGATGCATGTACTGTGTGCTCACAGTGTGGTGGTACTGATGCATGTACTGTGGGTCACCACAGTGGGTGTTGCTGATGCATGTATCAGACCACAGTGTGGTGGTGCTGTTGCATGTTCTGTGGGTCATCACAGTGTGGTAACACTGCTGCATGCACTGTGGGTCACCAGTGTGGGCGCGAATCATCACTATGCGGGTCACCACAGTGTGGTAGTGCTGATGGCTGTCGGTGTCACTATAGTGTGTGTGTTGATGTACTGTGGGTCACCAGTCTGGTGGTGCTGATCCGTACGCACTCACAGTGATAGTGCTACTGTGGGGTCACTACAGTGGTATCGCTGATGCATGTACTGTGGTCTCTCTGGTGTGCGACCGGACACGCACTGTACCTATGTGGTAGTGCTGATGCATGTACCTTCGAGGGTCTTCGCGGTGTGGAGCGCTGATGCGTTCTGTGGTACCTGGTGCGGTAACACTGCTGCATGCACTGTGGTCACCTGTGGGAGTGCTGAATCATCTACTGGTGGGTCACTCACAGTGTGGTAGTGCTGATGGCTGCACGGTGTGTCACCAGTGTGTGGAAGATGCATGTATCAGAGTCACCCACAGTGTATGGTGTGGATGCATGTACTGTGGGTCACCTGCGTGGTAGTGTGGATGGTGTACTGTGGGTCACCTGCGTGGCAGTGCTGTTGCATGTGCTGTGGTCACCAGTGTGGTGGTGTGTATGCATGTACCGTGGGTCACTACAGTGGTAGTGCTGATGGAATACATCAGTCTTCATGGTGTGGATCACTGATGTATTTACTGTGGGTCACCGACAGTGTGGTAGTGCTGATGCAGAGCGTACTGTGGTGTCTCACAGCGTAAGCGCTTAAATGCATTTGCTGTGGTCACCACTGTGGAAGTGCGATGCATGTTCTGTGGGTCACTTACAATGGCGGTGTTGGCTGCTGTGGGTCACTCACGGTGTGGTGTTGCTGATGGCTGTACTGCTGGTCACTAACAGCGGGAGTGATGATGCATGTATTGTGGGTCACTCAGTGTGGTGGTGTTGATGTATGTATTGTGGGTCACCACAGTGCGTAGTCCTGTTGCATTACGATGGACACCACAGTGTGGGAGTGCTACTATGAACTGTGGGTCACTTACAGGGAGTGATGATGCGACTGTGGTCACTCACAATTGGGAGTGCTTATGCGTACTGTAGGTCACCTGTGTGGTGGTGCTGATGCGTATGTGGTCACCACGGGTGGTTGTGCTGATGGCGTACTGTGGGTCCTCACGGTGTGGTAGTGCTGATGTATGTACTGTGGTACCGTTGGTGGTAGTGCTGATGCTGTTAATGTGGGCGCATTGCGTGGTGGTACTGATGCATGTACTGTGCGTCACTTATACCGCGGTATTGCTGATGCATGTACCGCGGTCACCAGTGTGGTGGTGTGATGCATGTACTGTGGGTCACTCACAGTGCAGTATGCTGATGGCCGTACCGCGGTCACTCACAGTGGTGGTGTGATACGTACTGTGGTCACCAGTCTGGTGGTGCTGATCCGTGTACTGCGGGTCACCTGTGTGATAGTGTATAGACATACTGTGGGTCACCGTGTGGTATCGCTGATGGTACTGTGGGTCTCTCAGTGTGCGCAGCTTGATACACGCATTGTGATCACTATGTGGTAGGCTGATGCATGTATGAGGGTCCTCATGTGTGAGCGCTGATGCATGTCCTGTGGGTCACCACAGTGTGGTAGTGCTGATTCATGTACGGGTCTCTAGGTGTGGGAGCGCGACATTTATGTGGGTCACCAGCGGTAGTGCTGATGCGTGCTGTGGTCTCTCACAGTGAGCGCTGATGCATTTACTGTGGGTCATTCACAGTGTAGAAAGTTAATGCATGTACCGTGGTCACCTACAATGTAAGTCGGTGCTGATGGCCGTATTGTGGGTCACTCACATGTCGGAGTGCTGATGATCTACTGTGGTCACCTCAGTGTGGTAGTGCTGATACATGTACTGTGGTCACCTTGGTGGTAGTGCTGATGGGTGTACTGTGGGTCATCACAATGGGGGTGTTGATGCGTATGTTGGTCAATCACAGTTAGGAGTGCTGATACGTCCCGGCGCCATCACAGTGTGGTAGTGCTGATGCGTACTGTTGGTCACTGCAGTGCAGTAGTTCTGATGCGCACTGTGGGGCACCACAGCGTGGAGTGATGAGTATATTGTGGTACCACAGTGTGGTGGTGCTGATTCATGTACCTGGGTACCACAGTTTGTTGGCACTGATGAATGTACTGTGGTCACCACAGTGGTGGTACCGATGCATGTACTGTGGGTCACTTGCAGTAGTGCTGAGGCATGTCAGGGCTGAGGCGGTAGTGCTGATGCACAGGGGGTCACTCAGAGTGTGAGTGATGATGCATGGTTGTGGGTCACTATATGTGGTGGTGTTGATGGCTGTACTGTGGTAACCCACAGTGTGATAGTGCTGATGCATACTGTGTGTCACTCACAGTGTGGTGGTACTGATGCGTACTGTGGGTCACTTAGTGCGGTAGCGAGGCGTGTACTGTGGTCACCACAGTGTCATAGTGCTGATGTGTTCTGGGTCTCCCACAGTGTGGGGCGCGGCCGTACTGTGGTTCATTACAGTGTGATATTGTTGATGCATGTGGGTTCTCACAGTGTGGGAGTGCTGATGTATTTGTGTCACTACAGTGTGGGAGTTGATGCCTGTTTGTGGGTCACCGCGTATGGTGGTTCTGATGCATGTACTGTGGTTTACCCAGTGTGGTAGTGCTGATGGTTCTGTGGGTCTTCAGTGTTGGAGCGCTGATGCATTTACTGCATCACCACAGTGCTGTGGTGCTGATGGCGTACTGGTCACCACTGTGTGGTGGTGCTGAGTATGTACTGTGGGTCACCAGCGTGGTGGTGCGATGCACGTCCTGTGTCATCACGGTGTGGAGGTGCGATGCATGTACTGTGTGTCACTTTCTGTGTGGTACTGATGTATGTCTGTGGGTCATCACGGTGTGGCGGTGGTGATGCATGTACTGTGGTCACTTTATGTGTGGTAGTGCTGACGCATCAGGGGGTCACCTCACAGTGCAGTGCGCACTGATGCATGTACTGTGGGTGTCTCACGTAAGTAGCGCTGATACACGCATTGGTGGATCACTCGCAGTGGTAGTGCTGATGGCCGCTGTGGTCGCTCATGGTGGTAGCTGATGCATGTACTGTGGGTCATTGGCTGTGTGTGTGCTGATGCCTACTGTGGGTCACCACCGTTAGGGGAGTGTTGATACATGTCCCAGGTCACTCCGCAGCGCAGTAGTTGTGATGCATGTGTTGTGGGGTCACTCACAGCGCGGGGAGTGATGATGCATGTATTGTGGGTCACCATAGTGTGGTGGTGTTGATGCATACTGTGGTAACTCCATTATGTGTCAGTACCGATGGCCGTACTGTGGGTCACCAGTGTGGTGGTGGCACGATGCATGTACGTGGTCACTTCGTTGGTACGCTGATGCGTACGGGTCACTCGCAGTGCGGTGAAAAGGATGCTACTGTGGGGTCACTCACAGCGGGAGGGATGATGCATGTATTGTGGTACTCAGTGTGGTGGTGTTGATGCATGTACTGTGGGGATCTCACAGTGTGGTGGTGCTGATGCATGTACAGGGGTCACTGACAGTGTGGTACTGATGGCTACTGGGTCACTTATGGTTGTGTTGAGCATGTACTGTGGCCTCACAGTGTGAGCTGATGGCTGTACTGTGGATCAATCACAGTGTGGTAGTGTTGATGGCTGTACTGTGGGTCTCTCAGTGAGGGAGCGTGATGCTGTGCTGTGGTTCATTCACAGTGTGGTAGTGCTGATGCTTGTTCTGTGGGTCTCACAGTGTGGGAGTAATGAGATTTATGTGGTTCACTCATGTGTGGTAGTACTGATGCGTTTCTGTGTCTCACAGTGTGGGAGCGGTGATGCATGTAGGTAATCACCACAGTGTGGAAAGGATGCATGTACTGCGGGGTCTCTACAATGTGGGAGGCTGATGCATGTAGTGTGAACTACCTGGCTGGTGTGTGGTAGTGCTGATGGCTGTGGGTCTCTCACAGTGTGGTAGTGCGATGGCTGTATGTGGGTCTCTCTGGTGGGAGCGCCGATGCATTTACTGTGGGTCACTACAGTGTGGGACTGCTGATGCATGTTTTGTGGTCACTCACAGTGTGGTGGTGCTGATGCATGTACTGTGGGTCAATTACAGTGTGTGGTAGTGCTGCTGATGGCCGTACTGTGGTCTCCTCACAGTGGAAGCACTTTCGATGCATTTAACAGATCACTGGCTGTGCGCGGGTAGTGCTGATGCATGTACTGTGGGTCACCACAGTATGGTGGTGTTGATATGTACTGTGGTCACCACAGTGTGGTAATGCTGATGCCGTACTGGGTACCACAGTGTGGTGGCGCTGATGCATGTTCTGTGGTCACCACTGAGTGGTAAGACTGCTGCATGCACTGTGGTCACCGCTGTGTGGGAGTGTTGATTTATGTACTGGGTCACTCACAGTGCGTGGTGCTGATGCATGTACTGTGGAGATCACAGTGGTATGCGATGCATGTACTGGGTCACCCAAAGTGTGGTGGTGTTGCTGTTCTGTGTGCCTCACAGTGGTAGTGCTGATGCCGTACTGTGGGTCTCAGTGTGGGAGCTGATGCATTTACTTGGGTCACCGTGTGTGGGACTGCTGACGTTTTGTGGGTCATCACAGTGGTGGTGCTGATGCATGCATTGTGTAATACTCACAGGTGGTACTGCTGATGCATGTGTACTGTGGTCTTCACAGTGTGGAAGCACTGATGGCTTACTGTGGATCTCTGCTGCGTGGAGTGTTGATTCATCTATGTGGGTCACCTGCGTGGTGGTGTGATGCATGTACTGTGAGTCACCTGTGTGTGGTGGTGTGGATGCATGAACTGCGGGTCACTCATGGGAAGTGCGATGACATGCTGTGGTCACCAGTGTGGTAGTGGCTGCATGTGTTGTGGTCACCACAGTGTGGTGTGTATGCATGTACTGTGGTCACCAGTGTGGTAGTGCTGATGCATACTGTGGGTCTCCTGTGGAGCGCGATGTATTTACTGTGGGTCTCTCACAGGTGGTAGTGCTGATGCATGTATGTGGTTCTCACAGCGTGGGAGCGCGATGCATATACTGTGGTCACCACAGTGGCAGTGCTGCTGCATGCTGTGGGTCACCACAGTGTGGCGTGGTGTATGTATTGTGGGTCACCTGTGGTGTTGATGCATACTGTGGCCCCTCACAGGGAGCTTAATGCATTTGCTGTAAATACCGCTAAGTGTGGTAGTGATGATGCATGTACTGTGGTTCACCACAATGGCGTGCTGATGTACGTGTGTGGCTCACGGTGGTGTTGCTGATGCCGTACTGTCGGTCACTCACGTGGGTACCGATGCATGTATTGTGGTCATCACAGTGTGGTGGTGTTGATGGTACTGTGGGTCACTGCTGCGGTAATCCTGTTACTACTGATGGACACTACTGTGTCGAGTGTTATGCATGAACTGTGGGTTTTACAGCATGGTAGTGATGATGCCGTATGTGGTCACCACAATGTGGGAGTGCTGTGCATGTACTGTAGGTCACTACAGTGGTGGTGCGATGATGTACTGGGTCACCACGGTGTGGTAATGCTGATGCATGGCCTGTGGGTCCCTGGTGGTAGTGCTGATGGGTGTATGTGGCACCAAGTGTGGTAGTGCTGATGGCGTTAATGGGTCCCACAGTGTGGTACTGATGGCTGTACTGGGGTCACCATAGTGCGGTATTGCTGATGCATGTACGCGGTCACCAGTGTGGTAGTGCTGATGCATACCGTGGGTCACCACAGTGCGGTATTGCTGATGGCCGTATCGGTGGTCACCACAGTGTGGTGGTGTTGATGCATGTACTGTGGGTCATCGTAGTCTGGTGCTGATCTGCTGCACGCGGTTACTCATGTGGTAGTGCTGGAAACATACCGCGGTCACTATAATGTGGTAGTGTTGATATTGTTCTGTGGGTCACCACAGTTGGCGTTGATGCATCTACTGTGGTCACCCAGTGTGGTGCTGATACGTACTGTGGTCTCCTTGGTGTGGTAGTGCTGATGTATGTCCTGTGGTCTGGGTATGTGTTGATGCATGTGCTGTGGGTCACCAGTTAGGCTTGCTGATACATGTCCTGCGCGGCCACTGCCAGTGTGGTAGTGTTGATGCATGTACTGTGGGTCACTCGCAGCAGTACCGGATGCATGTACTTCAGGGGTACCACAGCGTGGGGAGTGATGATGCATATTGTCGTCACAGTGGTGGTGTTGATGCATGTCTGTGGGTAACTCCAGTTTGTTATACTGATGGAATGTACTGTGGGTCACTCAGTGTGGTGGTACTGATGGCTGTACTGTGGTCACTTACAGTGCGGTAGTGCTGAGGCATGTACTGTGGGTACTGCAGTGCGGTAGTGCTGATGCATGTGTGGGGTCATCTACGGAGTGTGAGTGATGATGGCGGTCAGGGTCACTCAGTGTGGTGGTGTTGATGTATGTACCGGGTAACTCCACAGGTGATAGTACGATGTGCTGTGTGTCACTGGCTGTGTGGTACTGATGCATGTACTGTGGTCACTTAAGTGCGGTAGTGCTGAGGCGGTACGGGTCACCCACAGTGTGGTAGTGCTGGGTGGTGAGGGTTTCGTGGGAGCGTTGATGGCGTACTGTGGTTCACCACAGTGGTATTGTTGATGGCCGTACTGTGGGCCTCGTGGGAGTACGATATTTACCTGTGTCACCAGGGTGTGGGGAGTGCTGATGCCTGTTTTGTGGGTCATCGTTGCGTGGTGGTGTTGATGCATACCGTATCGATTTACAGTGTGGTGTGTTGATGCGCACCGGTGGGTCTCACAGTGTTGAGCGCTGACGCATTTACTGTGCATCACTCATTGCGCGGTAGTGCTGATGCCGTACTGTGGTCACTCTTTTGTGGTGATGTTGATGGCTGTACTGTGGGTCACCAGTGTGGTGGTGCTGATACACGTACTGTAATACCTTGCTGCGGGCGGTGGTGATGGCTGCACTGTGGGTCACTACAGGCGTGGTAGCGCCGATACACGCATTTCGTGGGGTCACCGTGTGGTAGCACTGATGCTGTACTGTGGGCTCACAATGTGCGCAGCTTGATACACGATCGTGGATCACCTCAGTGTGGTAGTGCTGATGGCTGTACTGAGGGTCTCACCATGTGGGAGCGCTGATGCATGTGCTGTGATCACTCACAGTGTGGTAGTGCTGATGCGTACTGTGGGTCTCGTGTGTGAGCGCTGATGGTTTACTGTGGGTTGCTCACAGTGTGATAGTGCTGATGCATGTACTGTGGGTCTCACAGTGTGGGAGCGCTGATGCATTTACTCTGGGTCACTCAGAGTGTGGTAGTGCTGATGCATGTACTGTGGGCCACTCACAATGTGGCGGTGCTGATGGATGTACTGTGGGTCACTCACAGTGTGGTGTTGCTGATGCATGTACTGTGGGTCACTGACAGTGCGGTAGTCCTGATGCGTGTACTGAGGGACACTCACAGTGTCTGAGTGCTGATGCATGTACTGTGGGTCACCAGAATGTGGGAGTGCTCATGCATGTACTGTAGTCACATGGTGTGTGGTGCTGATGCATGTACTGTGGTCACCATTGTGGTATGTTGATGCTGTACTGGGTCACTTACAGTGATAGTGATAGATACTGTGGGCCTCAGGTGGTATCGCTGATGTACTGTGGGTCTCTCAGTGCGAGCGCTGATACACGACGTGATCAATTAAGCAGTGTGGTAGTGCTGATGCGACTGAGGGTCTCACAGTGTGGGAGTGTTGATGCATGTCCGTGGGTCACCACAGTGTGGTGTGTTGATGCCACTGTGGGTCTCTCACAGGGAGCTGATGCATTTATCTGGTCACCACAGTGTAGCGCTGATGCCGTACTGGGCTCATAGTGTGGGAGCCGCTTGATGCATTATGTGGTCATCTGTGTGGTGGTGCTATGCATGTACTATGTCACCACAATGTGTCGGTGTTGATGCTTACGTGGGTCACCATGGTGTGGTGGTGCTGATGGCTGTACTGTGGGTCTCGCAGCGTGGGAGTGATGATGGTGTCTTGTGTTACCACAGTGTGGTGGTGCTGATGCATGTACTGGCTGACAGTGGGGTAGTCCTATGGCTGTACTGAGGGCCCTCCCAGGTGAGCATATTTAGCCACATCCAGAGCAGCCATTCTTGATGCCCTACAGGTGGCAGGCACTAGATAGCTAGTTCGAACCCACTGTGAGGAGCAATTAGACCTCATACTCAAATGGGGACAGTAGAGATCTCAGATCTAGAAGTGGCTATCTGGGACATGTGACCATCACCACTGTGGTTCAAGAACTCACCTACTGAGCCGTTACAAAAGTGAGGGTACTGACTTTGATACTTGACTTTGCAGAGGAGAGTGCCCAGAAAGCACTAACAAACATGCTAGAAGGAGGTGTGGAGCAACACGGGAATTTCAAACTGCTATCACAGAGGCAGTGCCTTGTGTGAAGCAACAACAAATCAAATGAAAGAAAAGCTACTATGGTTCTCAAGAGAGGTGGCTGGAAAGTCAGGAAAAGATAGTACCTGGAAGTATAAGGAACACAGAAGGAGCAGGACAGAGTTGTACCAGTTAAGCAGAAAGAAGCAGGAGGGAAGTCAGAAGAAGTGCCCAAACTGAGGAAAGATAGCTAACCAGTTAAGATGTGATAAAATCTTTACAGGTGCATCAGCGTTATAGAAAGACAAAGGAGGGACAGGAGGCTGAATAGAATGAACGGGTTGGCAGAGGGGACAGTGAGAAAGCAGGAATACTGAACGTTATTTCTGCTCAGTATTCACAAAAGAGGAGGGAAGTGCCTAACCAATTTAACAGAAGCACTTTGATAGGGGTTTATCCCAGTCTTTCACAGAAGAAAGGGTCTGCAAGGACCTTAAAACTGAAGGTGATAAAGCAGGGTCCGATGATTCACTTTGCATTTAAAAGATTAAGGAGGAACCAGTGAAACCACTGGCTACTCTTTAATAAATCATGGAGGATGGTGTACCCATGACTGAGGAAGGCGGATGTGATTCTCTCAAAAGTGGACCAAGACAGAGGAGGGAACTACAGACCTGTCGTCTGACCTCTGTAGGAAAGATGGAGTCACTTGAAGGAAAGAATAGTTGAGTACCTAGAGGTCAGTGGAGCACAGGATCCAAGGCAGCATGGGTTCACAGTGGAAGGTCATGTCAGACGAATCTAATAGATTTCTTTGACTGTGACCAGTAGTAGACTGGGAGGGCTGTGGACATGGCTTACCTAGACTTTATTAGGTTTTGACACAGTCCCACACAGATTATTAGTCACTTTACTAGCCTGGGAGGGTCCCAGGTGGTGCCTGGTAAACATTATTGGACAACAGGACAGAAGGTAATTAAATGAGTCCACTTGAAGAAAGGGCGTTACCAGGGTACCGTGTGAGGGTTCAGTATTGGGTCCAGTCCAATGTCTTCATCAGTATATTGCAGAGGGATGATGGAAAAGTATGCCTTTTGCAGATGACACAAAGATCGCACAGGGTGATACAAGGAGGCGGAAAGATGAAAAGGACTTGGCAAGGTTGAGGAATGGTCAGACGATGGCAGCTAGATTCGGGACGTAAAAGTGCAGTTGAATGCACTGGGAAACAAGAACCCAGAAGAATACAATGGGTGGGAGGTGTAAATACTGCACAGGAAAATCTGGGGTAATCATATCAGATAACCTTAAGGTTAGGGGCAAGGTAATGGAGAAGGCAGTAGGGAGGCCCAGGGTACTGGGGATGTATAGGGAGAGCATCAGCAGCAGAAAACAAGTTGTTATCCTCTGTACAGACAGTTGGTGAGACCTCATCTGGAATACTGTGTTCACTCTGGAGACCCCATTCCGCAAGGACATAGAGAGATAGAGGCAGTCCAGAGGAGGGCAACTAAAATGGCAGGGTCTGCAAGAGAAGCTGTAAGGAGAGACTAAAGGAGTTTAATATGTATACCCTTGAGGAAAGAAGGAGAGGGGGACATGATAGAAACTTCTGGTACTTAAGGAATCAACAAAGTTCAAGAGGGTAGTATCTTCGGAAAAGACTTGAAGTACAAGGGACAATTTAAAGATAGAAGGAGGGCGGTTAGGGCAATGGAGGAAATATTTTCATGAGATAGTGATGCATGGAACAGCCTTTTCTTGAGGAAGTTGGGGTCTAAAGTCAGGAGAATCTAGACGTATGGACAGATATAAGGCAATTTTGGCAGGAAGATATAGGCTGTTGATTAACTAGATCTGCAGCCATCCTGTAGGAAATGGGCAGATCGACGGGTCTGTGGTCCTTATCTGCTGTCAAAGTCATGTTTCTATGTCATGGGAGCGCTGATGCTGTCCGTGGGTCACTAGAGGTAGTGCAGATTACTGTGTCACCACAATGTGGCGGTGCGATGCATGTACTGTGGGTCACTTAAGGTGTGCGTTGTGCATGTACTGTGGTCACTAATAATGTGGCGGTGTTGATGCATGTACTGTGGGTCACTCAGTATGGTGGTGTTGAGGCGTACTGTGGTAACTGACAGTGCGGTAGTCCTGTTGCATTTCCTGAGGGATACTCATGTGGAGTGTTGATGGCGTACTGGTCACCACAATGGGAGGCTATGGCTGTACTGTAGGTCACCAAGGTGGTGGTGTTGATGAAGCGTACCGTGGGTCACCTATGTGTGTAATGCTGATGGCCGTACTGTGGGTCACCATGGTGTGTAGTGCTGCGTACTGTGGCCATCACAGTGTGGTGTGCTGATGTTTGTTGTTGTGGGTCACAGTGTGGTGGTACTGATGTATGTACCGTGGGTCACCACAATGCGGTAGTGCTGATGTATGTACTGCAGGTCATCTGTGTGGTAGTGCTGACGCAGTACTGTGGTCACCAGTGTGATACTGCTGATACTTTGTACTGTGGGTCACCACAATGTGGGAGTGCTGATGCATCTACTGTGGTCACCGCGTGGTAGTGCTGATGCATGTACTGGTCACCATGGTGGTGTGCTATGCAGTACTGTGGTCATTCACATGTGGCTGTGTTGATGCTGTACTGTGGTCACCCGCTGTTAGAGTGCTGATATATGTCCTGTGGGTCACCGCAGCAGTAGTTCTGATGGCTGTACTGTGGTCACCAGCGTGGGAGTGATGATGCATGTATTGTGGGTCACCACAGTGTGGTGGTGTTGATGGCTGTACTGTGGGTAACCTGCGTGTTAGTACTGATGCGTACTGTGGGTCACTTAAAGTGGTAGTGCTGAGGCATGTATGTGGGTCATGTGCAGTAGTGCTGATGAATGTACTGTGGGGTACCGCGCGTGGGTGATGATGGCTGGTTGTGGTCACCATGTGTGGTGGTGTTGATGCATGTACTGTGTGTTGGGGTACTGATGCATGATGTGGTCACCTACAGTGTGGTGGTACTGATGCATGTACTGTGGGTCACTTAAAGTGTGGTAGTGCTGAGGCATGTACTGTGGGTCACTCGCAGTGCGGTAGTGCTGATGAATGTACTGTGGGGTCACTCACAGCGTGGGAGTGATGATGCATGTGTTGTGGGTCACTCACAGTGTGGTGGTGCTGATGCATGTACTGTGGGTAACTCCACAGTGTGGTAGTGCTGAGGCGTACTGTGGGTCACTCAGTGTGGTGTTGATGCTTGTACTGTGTGTCACTTATGTGTAGTGCGAGCGCCTGTGGGTCTCTCGTGGGAGCGCTGATGCATGTACTGTGGATCAATCACAGTGTGGTGTGATGCTTGTTCTGGGGTCTTCAGTGTGGGAGCACTGATGCATTTACTGTGGTACCACAGTGTGGACTGATGCATGTTCTGTGGGTCTCAGTGCGGGAGCGCTGATGCATGTAGTGAATCACCACAGTGGTAGTGCTGATGGCTGTACTGTGGTCTCTGTGTGAGAGTGCTGATGCATGTAGTGTAATTACCTGTGTGGTAGTTTGATGCATGTACTGTGTTTCAGTGTGGTAGTGCGATGCATGTACTGTGGGCTCAGCGGTGGAGCGCTTGAGAATTTACTTCGGGTCACTACTGTGGGACCGTTGATGCAATGTTTTTGTGGTCACCCACAGTGTGGTAGTGCTGATGGCTGTACTGTGGGTCACTACAGTGTGGCAGGATGTATGTACTGTGGGCCCCTGTGTGGGAGCTGACATTTATGTGGATCACCACAGCGGTGGTGCTGATGCGTACTGTGTCACTTACGGTGTGGTGTTGATGCATGTCCTGTGGTCACCATGGTGTGGTAATGCTGGATGCATGTACAGTGGGTCACTTTTACAGTGTGGTGGTGCTGATGTACCGTGGGTCACCATAGTGATGGTGCTGATGGCTACTGTGGGTCACTCATGTGGTGTGCTGCTGCGTGTACTGTGGGTCACCGCTGTGTGGTGGCATTGATGCCGTTCTGTGGGTCACTCACAGTGTGGTAACACTGCTGCATGCACCGTGGCCCACAGGTTTGAGTTGATGCGGTACTGTGGTCACCAGTGGTGGTGCTGATGGGTGTATTGTGGTCACTCACGGGTGGTGTTGATGCATGTACTGGGGTCACCACAGTGGTGGTGCTATTGGTGGCTGTTCTGTGCGTCACCACAGTGTGGTAACACTGCTGCATGCACTGTGGTCACTCAGTGTGTGGTGCCGATTTATCTACTCTGGTCACAGTGTGGTAGTGCTGATGCATGTACTGTGAGCTTACTCTCGGTGTGATGGTGTATGGCTGTACTGTGGGTCACCCGCTGTGTGGTGGTGCTGATTCATGTACTGTGGGTCACCACAGTGTGGTAGTGCTGTTGCATGTACTGTGGGTCACTCACAGTGTGGTGGGTGCGTATGCATGTACTGTGGGTCACTCACAGTCGCGGTGGTGCTGATGCATGTACTATGGTCACTCACAGTGGTAAAGCTAATGCATGTACTGTGGGTCACCTCACAGTGTGGTTGTGCTATTGCATGTTCTGTGGGTCTCTCACAGTGGTAACACTGCTGCCGTGCACTGTGAGTCTCACAGTGTGGGAGTGCTGATGCATCTACTATGGGCTCACTGTGTGGTAGTGCTGATGCATGTACTGTGAGTCACTCACAGTGTGATGGTGTGGATGCATGTACTGTGGGTCACTCACAGGGTGTGGTAGTGCTGATGCATGTACTGTGGTCTCACAGTGTGGTAGTGCTGATACATGTACTGTGGGTCCTACAGTGTGTAGTGCTGTTGCATGTACTGTGGGTCACTCACAGTGTGGTGATGTGTATGCATGTACTGTGGGTCACTCACAGTGTGGTAGTGCTGATGCATGTACTGTGGGTCACTCATACTGTGGTACTGCTGATACATGTATTGTGGGTCACTCTCAGTGTGGTAGTGCTGATGCATGTACTGTGTGTCACTCATAGTGTGGTGGTGCTGATGCATGTACTGTGAGTCACTCACAGTGTGATGGTGTGGATGCATGTACTGTGGGTCACTCACAGTGTGGTAGTGCTGATACATGTACTGTGGGTCACTCACAGTGTGGTTGTGCTGTTGCATGTACTGTGGGTCACTCACAGTGTGGTGGTGTGTATGCATGTACTGTGGGTCACTCACAGTGTGGTAGTGCTGATGCATGTACTGTGGGTCACTCACAGTGTGGTAGTGCTGATACATGTACTGTGGGTCACTCACAGTGTGGTAGTGCTGTTGCATGTACTGTGGGTCACTCACAGTGTGGTGGTGTGTATGCATGTACTGTGAGTCACTCACAGTGTGGTAGTGCTGATGCATGTACTGTGGGTCACTCATACTGTGGTACTGCTGATACATGTATTGTGGGTCACTCTCAGTGTGGTAGTGCTGATGCATGTACTGTGGGTCACTCACAGTGCGGTGGTGCTGATGCATGTACTATGGGTCACTCACAGTGGTAAAGCTGATGCATGTACTGTGGGTCACTCACAGTGTGGTGGTGCTATTGCATGTTCTGTGGGTCTCTCACAGTGTGGTAACACTGCTGCATGCACTGTGGGTCACTCACAGTGTGGGAGTGCTGATGCATCTACTATGGGTCACTCACAGTGTGGTAGTGCTGATGCATGTACTGTGAGTCACTCACAGTGTGATGGTGTGGATGCATGTACTGTGGGTCACTCACAGTGTGGTAGTGCTGATGCATGTACTGTGGGTCACTCACAGTGTGGTAGTGCTGATACATGTACTGTGGGTCACTCACAGTGTGGTAGTGCTGTTGCATGTACTGTGGGTCACTCACAGTGTGGTGATGTGTATGCATGTACTGTGGGTCACTCACAGTGTGGTTGTGCTGATGCATGTACTGTGGGTCACTCATACTGTGGTACTGCTGATACATGTATTGTGGGTCACTCTCAGTGTGGTAGTGCTGATGCATGTACTGTGTGTCACTCATAGTGTGGTGGTGCTGATGCATGTACTGTGAGTCACTCACAGTGTGATGGTGTGGATGCATGTACTGTGGGTCACTCACAGTGTGGTAGTGCTGATACATGTACTGTGGGTCACTCACAGTGTGGTAGTGCTGTTGCATGTACTGTGGGTCACTCACAGTGTGGTGATGTGTATGCATGTACTGTGGGTCACTCACAGTGTGGTAGTGCTGATGCATGTACTGTGGGTCTCACAGTGTGGTAGTGCTGATACATGTACTGTGGGTCACTCACAGTGTGGTAGTGCTGATGCATGTACTGTGGGTCTCTCACAGTGTGGTGGTGTGTATGCATGTACTGCGGGTCACTCACAGTGTGGTAGTGCTGATGCATGTACTGTGGGTCACTCATACTGTGGTACTGCTGATACATGTATTGTGGGTCACTCTCAGTGTGGTAGTGCTGATGCATTTACTGGGGGTCACTCACAGTGTGGTAGTGCTGATGCATGTTCTGTGGGTCACTCACAGTGTGGTGGTGCTGATGCATTTACTGTGTGTCACTCTCAGTATGGTAGTGCTGATACATGTACTGTTTGTCACTCACAGTGTGGTGGTGCTGATGCATGTACTGTGGGTCACTCACAGTGTGGTAGTGCTGATGCATGTTCTGTGGGTCACTCACAGTGTGGTAGTGCTGATACATGTACTGTGGGTCACTCACAGTGTGGTGGTGCAGATGCATGTACTGTGGGTCACTCACAGTGTGGTAGTGCTGATACATGTACTGTGGGTCACTCACAGTGTGGTGGTGCTGATGCATGTACTGTGGGTCTGGTAGTGCAGATGCATGTACTGTGGGTCATTCACAGTGTGGTGTTGCTGATACATGTACTGTGGGTCACTCACAGTGTGGTATTGCTGGTGCATGTACTGTGGATAACTCACAGTGTGGTTGTGATGCATGTACTGTGGGTCACTCACATTGTGGTAGTGCTGATGCATGTACTGTGGGTCACTCACAGTGTGGTAGTGCCGATGCATGTACTGTGGGTCACTCACAGTGTGGTAGTGCTGATGCATGTACTGTGGTCACTCACAGTGTGGTAGTGCTGATGCATGTACTGTGGGTGATTTCAAATGTGGTGAGCAGAGTGGACAGACGGTCCTCCTGCAGCAAAGGCTTTTTTTTGGGCCTAATGAAATGTTATTTTTTAGGGTTTAGAAGAAGTAAAAAAGAATATGTTGCGCGTGATACCTTTTTTGGACTAACAAAATTATTCCTGAGACTTCTTCAGGTCAGGTCAGTGACCTGAAAACTAGAGTATTATATGTCGAAAGGTAGTCTTAGAAATACTTTTGTTAGTCCACGGTATCACCCACAACATACTCTTTGTTTTTCTTCTGCATTGTTGACTGAACTAACACAGCTACTGCATTTCTTTTTCTGGGAAAACTCAGTATATGACTGCAAACCAAACTGCACAGATGAGGATAAGTGTTAGATACATATTTACTGATGCACATGTTGTGAAATGTGGTGAAATGAAAAACATTTACATCTTGCCAGTTTAAGGCTGACCCTGTGTCTTTAAATATTAAGCAGTCCCTCTTGTCTCTCCTCCCATGCTGCAGCATGCTATGAATATTATTGAGCTGTTCAGAATGATGATGGGGCAGACAGGAAGTGTGAAAGGTACTAGGAACCAGAGTACTGAGCTGAGTTCACATGCAGCTACAGAGGGACCTGGTATTCTGTGGATTTATATCCTTTGTTCTTTTAATTCCAAACTCTGAAGAACAGTAACAACTTGTGTTTCCAAACAGTGCAGTTTGTGGTGTTTGAGATTGAAACAGGGATCATGAGGCTGGAGGTAAGACACGCTGAGCTGCTGTGTACCAAGAGAAGTATAAACCAGACAGAATTGGAGTCAGTTTGACATGTCAATGTATGCTGCATCTCAACAAATAACATGTTACATAGGCTTAGGAAATGGGTGGTGGTTGATTTTTGTATGGCAAAACTAGTTTAGAAAAAGTGCCCTTTGTACGCTCATAAGTGCCCTTCCAATCTTCCACCCCCCTCAGCTTTTACTATCTTCCAGCATGTTTAAATACTTGCATGCATTAGCTATTTTTGGAGGACAGAAAGAGAATTTTCCTCCTCTGTCTGGTATTGTCAAGGCACAGATCAGGAATCGGGAAGTGGGAGGAGGGTAATGGACTGTGGAGCCAAGGTCGGAGAATAAAGTATGGCTGTGTTCCTGTTGCTGTTGGGGTCTGAGTTTTATTATCACCATTCAGCTGAAGGTATTTCACTTTTGTAATCAAATGTATTTATAAGTGTGTGCAGAAAAGCCATCATGAGAAGGTTACACACACAAAACTGAAAATTAAACACTGTGACCAATTCATTTATTTCTTGTTAAATGTGTAGGACCAGAAACGGGCTTCCTTTTCAGAAGTGACCTACGTGTGTGTGTGTGTGTGTGTGTGTGTGTGTAACATAGAAACATAGAAACACAGAATTTGATGGCAGATAAGGACCGCTTGGCCCACCCAGTCTGCCCATTTCCCTACCTAATGACTAAGCTGCAGATCCTAGTTAACCAGCAGCCTACTTCTTCCTAACCCCACCCCCTAGAACTGCCTTATGACTGTCCCATGCATGCTTGAATTCCACCACTTTTTTGACTCCCAACCTCCTCGGAAGGCTGTTCCATGCATCCCCAACCCTCTCTGTGAAAAAATACTTGTAAATTACCTCTGAGCCTTCCCCATCTTCAAATTGTGCCCTCTTGTTCTTGCACACCTCTTTTATTTGAAAGATGCTACCCTCTTGGACTTTGTTGATTCCCTGAGGTACCTGAAAGTTTCTATCATGTCCCCCTCTCCTCCTTTCCTCGAGGCTATACATATTATGTCTCTCTTCATATGTCTTCCGGTGCAGACCCTGCACCATTTTAGTTGCCCTCCTCTGACAGCTTCCATCCTGTCTATGTCTTTGGAGACAGGGTCTCCAGAACTGCACACAGTACTCCAGATGGGGTCTGACCAGCTGTCTGTACAGAGGGATAACAACTTCCTGTTTTCTATTGGTGATGCCTCTCCCTATGCATCCCAGTATCCCCCCCAGCCCTCCTTGCTGCCCTCTCACATTGCTTGCCTACCTTTAGGTCATCTGATATGACTACCCCAGGTCCCTTTCCATTTTTGTTGTTGTTAGTATCTCACCCCCCATTGTGTACTCTTCTCCTGGGTTTTTGTTTCCCATTCATTACCTTGCAATTCTTAGCATTGAATCTAAGCTGCCATACATTTGACCATTCCTCTAACCTTGCCAAGTCCCTTCTCATCCTTTCCACCCCACCTTGTGCATCAACTCTGTTGCAGATCTTTGTGTCATCTGCAAAGAGACATACTTTCCTTCCATGCCCTCTGCAATGTCACTTATAAAGACATTGAAGAGGACCGGTTCTAATACTGGACCCTGCGGTACCCCACTAGTAATGCCCCTTTCTTCAGAGTGGACTCCTTTTACTATTACTCTCTGTGTCCTATTCTCCAGCCAATTCTTTACCCAGGCTGTCATCTTGGGACCCACTTCTAGGCTGGCTAACTTGTATATTTATCTTTTGTGTGGGACTGTGTCAAATGCCTTGCTAAAATCTAGGTAGGCCATGTCCACAGCCCCTCCCTGTTCTACTACTTTGGTCACCCAGTCAAAGAAATCTATCAGATTTGTCTGGCATGACCTTCCCGCTGTGAATCCATGTTGCCTTGGGTCCTGTGCCCCTCTAGCCTCTAGATACTCGACAATTCTTTCCTTCAGAAGTGATTCCATCATTTTCCCTACCACTGAGGTTAAACTAACAGGTCTGTAGTTTCCTGCTTCTGCCTTGCTCCCACTTTTGTGAAGGGGAATCACATCTGCCCTCCTCCAGTCCTCGGGTACCACCCCATCCTCCCATGATTTGTTAAAGAGAGTAGTCAGTGGTGTCACTAGTTCTACCCTTAGTTCTTTTAGAATTCTGGGATGAATCCCATCAGGCCCTATTGCTTTGTCCACCTTCAGTTTTAAAAGTTCTTTCAGAACCCTTTCTTCTGTAAATGGGCTGGTAACAACCTCTGCATCCAGAGTGTTTCTACTGTTTGTTTTAGGTACCTCCCCCTCTTCCTTTGTAAATACAGAGCAAAAATATTTGTTTAGTATCTCTGCCTTTTCACAGTCACCCTCTGCCCATCCTCCCTCCCCTTTATTAAGCCTCACTATCCCTCCCTTGGTCTACCTTCGCTCCCTGATGTACCTATAAAAGGTTTTATCCCCCTTCTTAACTGAGTTGGCTATCTTTTCCTCGGTTTGGGCCTTTGCTGTTCTGACTGCCTTCCCAGCTTCGTTTTGCTTTAACTGATACAGTTCTCTGCCCTGCTCCTTCTGTGATTCCTTGTACTTCCTGAATGCTTTCTTTTTTTCTTGAACCTTCACTGCCACTTCCTTTGAGAACCATAGTGGTTTCTTACATGGTTTCGTTTTGTTTATTTGCTTCACACAAAGGCCCGTTACCTCTGTGATGGCAGTTTTTATTACTCCCCATTGCTCTTCTACCCCTCCTTCCTGGCCATTTGCTAGTGCATTCCTTAGGCACTCACCCATTTTGGCAAAGTCAGCCTTCCTAAAGTCCAGTACTTTTGCCTTTGTATGGCTTGACTCTATTGCTGTGTTTATTGTGAACCATACTGTTCGATGGTCGCTAGTTCCCAGATGGCTACCCACTTCTACATCTGTGATCCTCTCATCTCCATTTGAGAGAACCAGGTCTAAGACTGCTCCTTCTCAAGTGGGCTCCAATACTAGTTGTCTAAGGCATGCCCCTGTAGGGCATCTAGAATAACCCACTCTTCAGGTGGCTGCTGCAACTGCACTCCAGTTAACATCTGGCATATTCAGATCACCCATCAGCAATATCTCCCTTTTTCTGCCATTCTAAGTATACTTTCTATCATTTCCTTGTCCATTTCCTCCCCTTGAGAAAGGGGTCTGTATACAACCCCTGTGCGGATTGTGGTGCCATTGCCGGTCTCCAAATTTACCCACAGTGCTTCTTCTCCTCTCTGTTTTCCCTTTTGTTCTGTTGCTTTGATTCCTTCCCTTATGTAAAGAGCTACTCCTCTTCCTCTTTTACCCTCCCTGTCCCTCCTGTAGATAGTGTATCCTAGTATGTTTACATCCCAGTCATGGTTTTGTGTGTACCATGTTTCTGTGACTGCCATGATATCCAGATGTTCCTCCTCCATCAAGGCCACTAATTCAGGAAACTTGTTACTTAGACTACGGGCATTGGTACTCATTGCTCTCCATTTCTTGATGGCTTTACCTTCTGTTGCAGCATCCCCCACTGACCTTTCTACCTCGGTCTTTTTCTCATTTAGTACCCTGTTTTGTAGGGAGAGGCTGGGATTTTCCTGCTGCTTATCAGTGCCTCCTCCCTTGACTAGTTTAAAAGCTTGCCAATGAAGCATTTAAACCGATTGCTCAAAAGACTTGTTCCCTTCCTGGACAGATGCAGACCATCCTGCCAATATAGGCTGGTGTCCCTCCAGGTGGAACCCCAGTCCCCAATGAAGCCAAACCCCTGTGCTCCACACCATTTCTTCAACCATTCATTAAATTGCATGGTGCAAAGTACCCTTGCCTCACTCATGCCATTGACAGGCAGCAACTCTGAGAAGGATACTGTGTGTGCTACTTGTCTTAGGCCCCTCCCCAATTCTACAAAGTCCTTCTGAACTGCTCTAATCTCATGATGAGCGAAGTCATTTGTCCCTAGGTGGACAATGACGTCCAGCTCAGACTTTTGTGCAGCTGTTCTCGTAATCCTGAGGACGCGCTTCCTGTCCCTCCAAGCCATGGTACCAGGCAGGCACCTTACTTCAATTTTCCCTGCTCCCCCCAGTTCTATCCCCCTAATAATTGAGTCCCCCACCAGGAGCTGCTTCCTTTCCCTGTGGTGTCCTCTGCCTCCTTCCTGTGGGCCTCTCTTGTGACAGTTGTCCTCAGCCTCCTTAGTCTCATCTGCGGGTGCATCCATAGGGGAGCTATGCTCCCCCAGAATGGTGTATGGATTGTGGAGTGGAACAACTGACTAGGTGTGCCTCTGTTCCACGATCCTCACCCTCCCTGAGCCCACTGTGGTCCAACTACTGTGCTTTCTACGCAACCTCTGAGGTAGTGGTGGTGGCTCTGGTGCTCCCTGGATGGGGGAGGTTTCCTTCCTACCATCCAGCATGACCTGGAGGAAGGTTCCCTTACTACTGTCCAGTGTGGCCTGAAGACGGGCAACTTCCTCCCTCAAGGCAGAAAGTTGTCTGCAAATAGGGCAGCATCTCAGCCTCCAGAAAGACTCCCAGAAGACTGTTGCCCCACAGCTATTACATTGCACTACTCCCCACATGTTTATCTACTTTTTTTTGTGTGTGTGATTGGCGTGTTTTATAGAAATATATATATATTATACAATGTGTATGCTTATATTGTCAGTGCATTGTGCTAGAGAGGATATGACAGTGATATGCACCTTGCACTCCTGAGGAAATGATGTCAGAACCCCAGGTATAAAGGAACTATTTCCAGGGGTGGGTGGGGTGGGGGAAGGGTTGGAGTCAAACAGTGCCCTCACAAAACAATCAGCTAAAAGCTGTGACCCACCGCTGTGATGAGTGCCTTCCTGTCAGCAAGATGCCCTACACAACAATTTGACAGAGAAAATTTATGTGCTAGGGTTTAATAATTTGTTTAATCCTTACAGTCATTTTAAGTTCTGAGTTGATATTAGAAGTGAATTTAGAGCTTTTTTTTTTGTGGGATCTCTCTGCCTTTCTCTCACCTCTCTTCCTTGCCCTGGCCCCCCTCTTCTCTCTCCCTGGTCCTAGCCACCCCACCCCTCCACCCTCTACTCTGGTTTCCACTGCTACTCCAAGGGAACTCTCCACTTCCACTCGAGTCTTGTGCTTGGCGCACCAATTGGATATTCCTGGTTACTTAACCCGACCACTACTCTCAACAAGTGTGGCCACCTCTACACTGTACCACCTTGCAGTCCATATGGGACACCGCCTGGAACCTTGCAACTTCTACTCCAGGAAGGGGGGTTACAACAATCAAAACTATCTCTCAAAGAGCTGCGACTCTGCTCCTTAAAACTCCTACTCCTCCTCCTTCTCATCTCAGGCAGCGTCCATCCCAATCCTGGCCCTAGAAGCTCAGGCCACAGACAAACTCCAGGTGCCCTTATCCTGCAACCATTAATATCTGCAGCCTACTACCAAAGCTGGATGCACTCCAAGCCTTCATATGCCAACACAACCCTGACATCCTTGCAGTGGTGGAAACTTGGCTGACACCTAAAGTTCCTGACTCAGCAGTAACAATGCAGGGCTACAATGTCCACAGGCTGGACCGGATATCCAAAAAAGGCGGTGGTTGTGCAATCTATATCAAAGACTCCCTGTCTTGGCACCCTGTAGCAACTCCGTCACTTTCTGCCTCAGTCCAGATTCTGCTACTAAAAATCGTCCTAGGTCCCAACCATAAAGCCCTGACTATTGTCTCCGTATACATCCCGCCCAGGGACCCTAAACATGGATCCAACGACGTCCTAAAGTTTATCAACTCTCATCCTTCCGAAGCTGAACTTGGTCTACTAGGGGATTTCAACATAAACTGGTTAGCATCGAGTGCCAGTGCCTATAAAGACTCCATCTCAGCTGCTAACCTCACGCAAATGGTAAACTCCCCTACCAGGATTAACTACAAGACTGGCACCAGTACCCTCTTGGATTGGGTCCTCACCACTCACTCCACAAGGATTTCTCATATGATCATTCTCCCAGACTCACTCAGTGACCACTCCCCAGTCATGTGTGCATGGTCTAACAAATTCCTTAAGCCCCCTCCCAAAATTATTGCTAGCAGAGTCCTTCCTCGTGGAAAACTTCCACATCACAAACAACACCTGCTTCTACAAGACTGGCTACCCATCTATGAAGCAACAGATGTTAACTTGGCTCTTGATCACTTCATCTCAATTTTCAACAAAGCCTGCGACCTCTTGCCCCCTGCTAAAGGCGCAAAACAAAATCTCTCTCTAACCCATAGGTCTGGCTCTTCTCTCACAGCTGAAACTAAGGGATCACCTGTGGGCAGTTGCCAGGGCCACTGGCAAACAACTGGACATCCAAAATTACAAACAAGCACGAAATGCCTGCACAAAAGCCATAATGCTAATGAAATCCACCTTATTACAAAGACGCTCTCACCAATACATGGGGAAATGGTCGTGCTTGCTGGACAATATCAAGGATGTCACAGGGAAGCAGTCAAAACCTCTTGGCCATGTTAATGGTTGATGGATCCTCAACCCTTGACCCCAAGGTGATCGCAAACATCTTTAACATGGCTTTTCAGACCTTAGTGCTGTTCTACCCCATGACTTTTTCGAAAACAGGGCCTACTCCCAAATACCTCAGCCCCTCCAGTCTAACCATCCCCTCTTCTACTTCAGGAAGGTAAGGCTGAATAAGTTCACCGCCGTGTATTACTGCAGCTATCTCTAAATCTAGATCTAGTAGCGACACCCTGGACCTTAAGCTTCTGTTGCTCACCCTCGATGAGGTAATTCATCCATTAACAAAAATCCTAAACCTCTCTCTCAGCTGTGGAAAATTCCCAGACCTATGGAAAACAGCCACCGTGACACCCTTCCATAAAAGTGGGGACAAGATAATTCACTCAAATTATCGCCCTATCTCCGTACTGCCCCCACTCTCTAAGGCACTTGAGCGCATTGTGGCTGATCAGCTTACCGACCACTTGGATAAATACAATATATCTTGTCCACAACAACACGGCCTCCAGAAAGGTCACAGCACCACCACAGCCCTTCTTGAGTTCACTGGAGCTTTGCACAAATCCCTTGACAATGGCCTTCTCACAGGGGCCGTTTTCGTCGACCTCTCCAAGGCCTTCGATACAGTACACCATGGACTACTAATACACCAACTACTGAATGCCGGGCTATCACCTGACTCTTCTCTCTGGTTTAAAAGCTACTTAGAAAACTGGTCACAGAGAGTAAAAATTGCGGACGCTCTTTCTAACATCCTGCCTGTTCGCTCAGGTGTCCCACAGGGATCCATACTGGGACCCCTCCTTTTTAGCCTTTTCTTAAACTCCCTCCCTTACCACTGCTAGGAGCAGATCATACTATATGCCGATGATGCTGTTGTATTCTCCACTCACAAAGATCCTGCAACTCTTCAACACAACCTTCAACTTGGTTTCAATTCTGTAGAGACATGGTTTCTTAATCATAAACTGGTCTAGAGCTGCTAATACATGGCTTGGTCTCCTCTACAAACACAGACCACACCTCACGCCAGAAGCTTTGAAGGTTGCAGTCCTGAGCTCTGTGATCTCTGCAATAGACTATGGTCTCATCATTTATGGCTCGGCCACAACCACAACCCTTAGACGCCTCTCAACTGCCTTAAATAAAGCATGTCGGCTCATCACTGGTTCTCACCGTCTCACCCACACATGTGACCTGTACACTCAGACCGGCTGGCTACAACTATCAAACCGCATAAAGTTTCTCACCTGCTCCATGGTCAAAAAAATCTACCTTGGCCTTGCACCTTCTGGGGTCTCAACTCTGTTACAATACCGAATTAACAAATGGTGCCTTAGGAGATCCACGCTACAGCTACTGAAAGTCCCTCACTGTCACACTTCACGGGGACAACGCTCTTTTGCTTATCGAGCACTACTCTGGTTCAATGGCCTCAGCCCAACCATCTCCACTGCCCCAACTATTGGTATGTTTAAAACTAGGCTCCGGGACTATCTCACTACCAACAGCTCCTGTGACTGCCCAACTTAACCTTGTTTCTCCACTTCCCTTTCTGCTCTAGTTGTCCCCCCCTCCTCCCCTCCTCACTGGATTCTACCCTCACATCTTGGTATACCCAATGCTGCACTTTTCACCCTCTCACCACCCTTCCTACATTCCTTTCTCCCCTACCTCTTCCCTCACCCTATGACTCTGGCAACTTATCTGTTGTCTGTTTCTCTGACAAATGCCACTGCTGCCTTGTTACAATGCTACCCTTGAACTGTATTAATCTGTACTCTGTTTGCAATGTCCACATTGTTGTAATGCCTGTCTTGATGTTCCCCATAATTTGTATTTCTGACATGGAACCTTTGTAAAAGAGCCATGGCTCAAAGGTATTTGTAATCCTAGACTTGATAAATAAAAAATAAATAAATAAAATACTCTGCTAATCAAACAGAGAAAAATCCAGACATCCAAGTCAGACACAGGTAAACCTCCCCAGCCCCAAAACAGCCTGGTAGTTTGTGCTCTGAAAGCATTCAGCCCCAAAATAAGTCAGCTGTGCTTTAAACTCTTCCTGCACTGAGAATCTTAAGAATTGTAACAAAAGTAAGGCTACATCCACCCAAAACAATTGGCTATGATGTAAGGTCTCCCTGACTAGTGAAGACAATTTCCACCACCTGAGGCTGTGTCTGGCATCAAATTACAAACTGCAGCCTTTGCGATTCAAAGTACACAGCTACTACCAGTAAGTTATTTCCAACTATTTTATTTCCAACTATATTAATGTAAACTGTCAGAATACCAGCAGACAGTCCAGATAGCCACAAAGAAAAATCAAACATGCAGTTATTTCAATCCTTCTGAAATTGCTCACAAGATAAGTAGTTTTGAAAAACCCCTTTCTGATTTAAAAATGAAATTAAACGCAAAACAATCCCAATGTAAGATGGTAAAGTAAGGAAAACTTCCCTCAGATGTAAATAAGGAGAGATCAGTTGCAGATTTCTAATCCAATATCGTATATCCCATGCAGTTTCTCAGTTGTTTCAAAGCACAGCCTGTTACACCACTTGAAGAGATGGGCTTCTCAAGTGTGTAAAACATTTACTGTAGTACAGAAAGATAAATAAACATAATTACATGATAAAAAATACGTTATACTGTTGGAGTTGGTTAATAAATGATTGCTAAACAGATACATTTTAAGATAAATACAAATGTAACTCCCACCCTGCAGGAAGTTGGGGGTTTACTAACAGATCTGGCAGGTCCACAATATCCATCTGAGTGCTACAAAGGTAATGTGCGTGACTCTGCTCTCGAGGCCCTTAAAGACACGGAAACAGGAAATTTGTGGGGATTCATTGTTTTACCAACCCTCCCATACAAACACAACCGATGGACAGCTGTACAATGCAATAGAAGTATTTTTTTTTTTTGGGGGGGTGCTCTGTTAATGCTGCCTTGCACTGGCCATGCCCACTTTTAGTCCATCCTTGCAGCCCCATTATCCAGCTTCTCGCAGACCTGCCAGAATTCCATCCCTTAAGGCTTGCACCTTGTGGGGGAGGGGTAGTGGAGCTCCCTAGCTCTCACCACAATTTGGGATCCAGCTCAGAGGATGTCCATGTCACAGCCACAGAGCCTTTGGAAGGCTGGGTTATCATTCTGCTACTGACTGGGGGTTTCTACTTTACTTTATTCCTTTCCTTCAGGACACAAGAAAGTGTAGCCTGGCACCAGCTGATGTCCTCCCCCCCGGGTCATCATTCTGCCACTGACTGGGTTTTCTACTTTACTTTATTCCTTTCCTTCAGGATACAAGAATGTGTAGCCTGGCACCAGCTGATGTCCCCCCCCCCGGGTCATCATCCTGCTACTGACTGGGGGTTTCCACTTTACTTTATTCCTTTCCTTCAGGATACAAGAATGTGTAGCCTGGCACCAGCTGATGTCCCCCCCCAGGTCATCATTCTGCCACTGACTGAGTTTTCTACTTTACTTTATTCCTTTCCTTCAGGACACAAGAATGTGTAGCCTGGCACCAGCTGATGTCTCTTCCCCCCCCGGGTCATCATCCTGCTACTGACTGGGGTTTACATTTTACTTTATTCCTTTCCTTCAGGATATAAGAATGTGTAGCCTGGCACCAGCCGATGTCCACCCCCCCGGCACTGGTGTTGTGCTTGCTTCACTGACAGCCTAGCATATTTACCCTAGGTTTTATTGTGTGCTCCCTATCCCGGGACACGGGTGTTGTGCTCGCTTCACTGACAGCCTAGCATATTTACCCTAGCTTTTATTGTGTGCTCCCTGTCCCAGGACACTGGTGTTGTGCTCGCTTCACTGACGGCCTAGCATATTTACCCTAGCTTTTATTGTATGCTCCCTATCACGGGACACTGGTGTTGTGCTTGCTTCAATGACAGCCTAGTGTATTTACCCTAGGTTTTATTGTAGGCTCCCTATTCGGGGACACTGGTGTTGTGTTCGCTTCACTGACAGTCTAGCATATTTACCCTAGGTTTTATTGTATGCTCCCTATAAGGGGACACTGGTGTTGTGCTCGCTTCACTGACAGGTTAGCATATCTACCCTAGGTTTTATTGTATGATCCCTATTCGGGGACACTGGTGTTGTGCTCGCTTCACTGACAGCCTAGCTTATTTACCCTAGGTTTTATTGTATGCTCCCTATCCCGGGACACTGACGTTGTGCTCACTTCACTGACAGCCTAGCATATTTACCCTAGGTTATTGTATGCTCCCTATCCCGGGACACTGGTGTTGTGCTCGCTTTACTGACAGCCTAGCATATTTACCCTAGCTTTTATTGTATGCTTCCTATCTCGGGACGCTGGTGTTGTGCTCGCTTCACTGACAGCCTAGCATATTTACCCTAGCTTTTATTGTATGATCCCTATCCTGGGACACTGGTTTTGTGCTTGCTTCACCGACAGCCTAGCATATTTAACCTAGGTTTTATTGTATGCACTGATAAGCAGCCGGAAAATCCCAGCCTCTCCCTACAAAACAGGGTACTAAATGAGAAAAAGACTGAGGTAGAAAGGTCAGTGGGGGATGCTGCAACAGAAGGTAAAGCCATCAAAAAATGGAGAGCAATGAGTACCAATGCCCGTAGTCTGGGTAACAAGCTTCCTGAATTAGTGGCCTTGATTGAGGAGGAACATCTGGATATCGTGGCAGTCACAGAAACATGGTACACACAAAACCATGATTGGGACGTAAACATACCAGGATACACTATCTACAGGAGGGACAGGGAGGGTAAAAGAGGAGGAGGAGGAGCTCTTTACATAAGGGAAGGAATAAAAGCAACAGAACAAAAGGGTAAACAGGAGGAGAAGAAGCACTGTGGGTAAATTTGGAGACAGGCAATGGCACCACAATCTGCACAGGGGTTGTATACAGACCCCCTTCTCAGGGGGAGGAAATGGACAAGGAAATGATAGAAAGTATACTTAGAATGGCAGAAAAAGGGGAGATATTGCTGATGGGTGATCTGCATATGCCAGATGTTTACTGGAGTGCAGTTGCAGCAGCCACTTCGAAGAGTGGAGTTATTCTAGATGCCCTACAGGGGGCATGCCTTAGACAACTAGTATTGGAGCCCACTCGAGAGGGAGCAATATTAGACCTGATTCTCTCAAATGGAGATGGAGCGAGGATCACAGATATAGAAGTGGGTAGCCATCTGGGAACTAGCGACCATCGAACAGTATGGTTCACAATAAACACAGCAATAGAGTCAAGCCATACAAAGGCAAAAGTACTGGACTTTAGGAGGGCTGACTTTGCCAAAATGGGTGAGTGCCTAAGGAATCCCTAGCAAATGGGCAGGAAGGAGGGGTGGAAGAACAATGGGGAATAATAAAAACTGCCATCACAGAGGTAACGAGCTTTTGTGTGAAGCAAATAAACAAAACAAAATGACGTAAGAAACCACTATGGTTCTCAAAGGAAGTGGCAGTGAAGGTTCAAGAGAAAAGAAAGCATTCAGGAGGTACAAGGAATCACAGAAGGAGCAGGACAGAGAACTGTATCAGTTAAAGCAAAAGGAGGCTGGGAAGGCAGTCAGAACAGCAAAGGCCCAAACCGAGGAAAAAATAGCCAACTCAGTTAAGAAGGGGATAAACCTTTTATAGGTACATTAGGGAGTGAAGGAAGACCAAGGAGGATAGTGAGGCTTAATAAAGGGGAGGGAGGGTGGGCAGAGAGACTGTGAAAAGGCAGAGATACTAAACAAATATTTTGCTCAGTATTTACAAATGAAGAGGGGAGGTACATAAAACAAACAGTAGAAACACTCTGGATAAGAAGTTGATATCAGCCCATTTACAGAAGAAAGGGTTCTGAAAGAACTCTTAAAACTGAAGGTGGACAAAGCAATGGGGCCTGATGGGATTCATCCCAGAATTCTAAAAAACTAAGGGTAGAACTAGTGACACCACTGACTACCCTTTTAACAAATCATGGGAGGATGGGGTGGTACCTGAGGACTGGAGGAGGGCAGATGTGTTTCCCTTCATAAAAGTGGGAGCAAGGCAGAAGCAGGAAATTACAGACCTGTTAGTTTAACCTCAGTGATAGGGAAAATGATGGAATCACTTCTGAAGGAAAGAATTGTCGAGTATCTAGAGGCCAGAGGGGCACAGGACCCAAGGCAGCATGGATTCACAGCGGGAAGGTCATGCCAGACGAATCTGATAGATTTCTTTGACTGGGTGACCAAAGTAGTAGATCAGGGAGGGGCTGTGGACTTGGCCTACCTAGACTTTAGCAAGGCATTTGACACAGTCCCACACAAAAGATTAATATACAAGTTAGCCAGCCTGGGAGTGGGTCCCAGGATGACAGCCTGGGTAAAGAATTGGCTGGAGAATAGGACACAGAGAGTAATAGTAAATGGAGTCCACTCAGAAGAAAGGAGGGTTACTAGTGGGGTACCGCAGGGTTCAGTATTAGGACTGGTCCTCTTCAGTGTCTTTATAAGCAACATTGCAGAGGGACTGGAAGGAAAAGTATGTCTCTTTGCAGATGACACAAAGATCTGCAACAGAGTTGATGCACAGGGTGGGGTGGAACGGATGAGAAGGGACTTGGCAAGGTTAGAGGAATGGTCAAATGTATGGCAGCTTAGATTCAATGCTAAGAAGTGCAAGGTAATGCACCTGGGAAACAAAAACCCAGGGGAAGAGTACACAATGGGGGGTGAGATACTAACAACAACAAAAATGGAAAGGGACCTGGGGGTAGTCATATCAGATGACCTAAAGGTGGGCAAGCAATGTGAGAGGGCAGCAAGGAGGGCTGGGGGGATACTGGGATGCATAGGAGAGGCATCACCAGTAGAAAACAGGAAGTTATTATCCCTCTGTACAGACAGTTGGTGAGACCCCATCTGGAGTACTGTGTGCAGTTCTGGAGACCCAATCTCCCAGAAAGACATAGACAGGATGGAAGCTGTCCAGAGGAGGGCAACTAAAATGGTGCACGGTCTGCACGGAAGACATATGAAGAGAGACAAAGGAGCTTAATATGTATAGCCTCCAGGAAAGGAGGGAGAGGGGACATGATAGAAAACGCTCAAGTACATCAAGGGAATCAACAAAGTCCAAGAGGGTAGCATCTTTCAAAAAAGAGGTGCAAGAACAAGAGGGCACAATTTGAAGATAGAGGGGACGGCTCAGAGGTAATTTAAGGAAGTATTTTTCACAGAGAGGTTGTGGATGCATGGAGCGGCCTTCCGGAGGAGGTTGTGGAGTCAAAATCAGTGGTGGAATTCAAGCATGCATGGGACAGTCATAAGGCCATTCTAGGGGGTTGGGGTAGGAAGAAGTAGGCTGCTGGTTAACTAGGATCTGCAGCTTATCCAGTAGGTAGGGAAACGGGCAGACTGGGTGGGCCAAGCGGTCCTTATCTGCCATCAAATTCTATGTTTCTATGTTTCTATCCGGGGACACTGGTGTTGTGCTCACTTCACTGACAGCCCAGCATATTTACCCTAGGTTTTATTGTATGCTCCCTATCACGGGGACACTGGTGTTGTGCTCACTTCACTGACAGCCTAGCATATTTACCCTAGATTTTAATGTTTAACATTGTATGTTCCTATCCCAGGACACTAGTGTTGTGAGTGATAGCACTCCCACTGCACTAACGGGCTGGGATATTTACTCTAGGTTTTAATGCTTACATTGTATATTCCCTGTCCTGGAACACTGGCATTGTGAGCAGTAGCACTCCCACTGCATGGACAGTCTGGCACATTTCCCCTAGGTTTAATGTTTAATATTGTATGTTCCCTATCCTGGGACACTGGTATTGTGAGAGGTAGCACTCCCACTGCATGGACAGGCAGGCATATTTACTCTAGGTTTTAATGTTTAACATTGTATGTTCCCTATCCTGGGACACTGGTGTAGTGAGACATAGCACTCCCACTGCATGGGCAGGCTGGCATATTTACTCTAGGTTTTAAAGTTTAACATTGTATGTTCCCTATCCTGAGACACTGGCATTGTGAGTGGTAGTATTCTTGCTGCACAGACAGGCTGGTACATTTGCCCCAAGTTTTAATGTTTAACATTGCATGTTCCCTATCCCAGGACAGTGGTGTTGCTAGTGGTAACACTCCCACTGCACTGACAGGCCAAGATATTTACCCCATTTTTTAGTGTTTAACACTGTATGTTCACTATCCTGGGACACTGGCAATGTAAGTGGTAGCACTCCCACTGTACTGACAGGCTGGCATATTTACTCTAGGTTTAATGTTTAACATTGTATGTTCCCTATCCTGGGATACTGGTGTAGTGAGTAATAGCACTCCCACTGCATGGACAGGCTGGCATATTTACTCTAGGTTTAATGTTTAACATTGTGTGTTCCTTATCCTGGGACACTGGCATTGTGAGAGGTAGCACTCCCACTGCATTGACAGGCTGGCATATTTACCATAGCTTTAATATTTAACATTGTGTGTTCCCTATTCTAGTGTTAAAATGGTAGCACTCCCACTGCACTGACAGGTTGGCGTGATGTTTAATGATACTCTGTCATGCTTGAAACTTTGTGAAGAATGTAAATGCAACACCCCCCACCATTCAGGAAGCAACATGGCCTACCTGCATCACTGACCTGGATGGGGTGGGCATGGCCCAGTGAATGCCTGAATCTAGAGTTGTATGGTAGATGTAACCTCCCTTCAGGGAGCACCATGACCACTCTGCATCACTGCCCTGGATGGGGGTGGGCATGGCCCAGTGAATGCTTGAATCTAGAGTCACATGGTGGATTTAGCCCCCCCTTCAGGAAGCATCATGACCTACCTGCATCATTGCACTGGATGAGGATGGGCATGGCCCAGTGAATCCCTTGAATCTGGAGTTCTGTGATGGAATTGCTTGCTGGTGGATTTTTGCACTCCACAGAATGGGTTGCTTGACTGTCTGCTGGAGGTGGTGGATGTGGGCACCTTGGACAGTGACAATCTGTTGATATGGACCAGAATGTCTAGGGCTTAGCTTAGGCTGAAAAGGATAAGGGTAGGACAAGAGGAACTCTTCCAAACAGTTATTAGTCACAAAAAATACAAAAAGAAGGCTCATCTCCTGGGTAATTCCAGAACTGTTTGTTTTATCCTCCATCATAAGTATTAACATTTCATGATTATGTCACTTCCTCCTCGGGATTGGTGGCATCTCTATTTTAACCCAGCCCGAGCCTCCTGGAAAATGTTTCTGGTTTATAACTTATAAGGATGATTCACTTTCCTGACCACCCAGGCATCTACTTGGTTTATTTACAGCCACTGTGTTTGCTTTTTGTGAAAAGTATTCCTCTCCCAGGACCAGCCAACTCCCCACTGGTAGAAGCCAGTCCTGAAACGTTGATACTTATGGTGAAGGATAAAACAAAGATAAGTTTTGGAATTACCCAGGAGCTGAACCTTCTTTTTGTAATTTTACACCTCAAGATGGTAGAACAGTGCCGGCCCGGTGGTGCTGAGGGTTGAGACGCTGGATGTCTTACCTCATGTTACGCCAGTGACCTGGATTAGGGAACGACATTGGGTCATCAGGGTGCTGGCATGGGCAGGATCGAGCATGTTGATGGGCAACTCTCCTCTCTCGAGGGTGGTGAGGAAGGGTTGGTGCCCCCCCATAGTTCCACTCCCACCGGGTGGAGGTCCAGTGGGTACCATGGATGGAGAGGGGGTGGCAAAAAATTATGTGAGGTGGAAAGGGCTGAGCTTGCACCACAGGTTGTGAAGTATGTCTCCACATGCTCGCATAGCCATTTGTTGCGGCCTCGGGGGGGGGGCCCATAAAAAAGCCTATGTCTCCATGTCACCAATCGGCAGGAAGAGGCAATGGGGACCAAACAGCTAAGTTAAAAAAAAAAAAAGATAGTGGAACAAAATACACTGGACCAATGGATTTCAAGAACTTGACTTTAGTGGAGGGCTTTAGGCCATAGTTCATTTGCACAATAAGTAGTCATGGGCCAATAGACTCCAGTTCTTTAGCTTCTACACAGTTCATTATGATAATTCAGTTTTCCTGGGTAGCCATTTCAAGCATTGTCTGACTGTATGGCATGCTAGCTGAAAAACAATGGCCTGCAGTGGCACATTCTATCCATTCCTTGCCACCCAGCAGTTCTTCCTCAGGGCATGGTCTCTGACACTCTCCATTCTTTTTGGATCAATATTCAAGGTGCCTTTGTTAGCCTCTCTATACTTCTTCAGTAACAGGGTGTCCAGGGATTCCCCGTCCCCCTTTCAATGCTAAAACCAGGCTTCTCTGCTCTTTCTTTTACTTGTGTTACCTGCACACACGGCCCATTACATGTTACAGAACATGACACAGTGGCAAGGCACCCAGTAATATCAGGATGAACTCTCAGCCTAAGGAATCCTGGGCTGGCACTTCTCTTACCAGGTCTCCATACCTCCTGGCCATCACCCACATCACTCATTAAATGCATACTCTGGTGACACTGTGACCCACTCTACCAGGATGGCATTCCGATGACATGGGCCTTAGGATCCACTGATGTTGTTTGAGGAGTTTGCCCTCTCTGCATAACTTATGGAAATGAGTCTTTTACCTGGCTTCTGCTGTCTATATGCAGTACGTGCTTCATCTATTTCTTGGAGTCTCTGTTATATCGGGGCAAAGGTCCTGGGATGGCCACAGTGAACTTCTGGGGAACCTACCTCAGGCATGTAACCCCTCAGGAGATGTCCCCTGAGAAGATGGCCCTTGGGATTCCTGCACCCCTTTGGTGGTCCCTCTAAACTTCCAAACTGTGGCAAACCCCAGATCCTCAACCATCAGTCCCAGTGAAATGGGACACATCCTAGGTACTTAAGGGCCCTCACTGTCAGCCTTCAGGGTCCCACTCAATGTTGCACAAATGCCATTACCATAGTGAGGTGTCCAGGACCTCCTGCCTCTCTCAGGATCAGACTTCCAGATAAGAGCATACATTGAGATTCTTCTGTGCTCCAGCCCAAGACGTTCAGCAAGGCTCTTGGAGGGCATGGAATGTGCCTACCTCAGTCTGTCACACAGGAGTATCCCTGACTCCCCAGCACCTTGATGGCAGTACCTGGTTACTCTCTTCAGCTGGCACCAGTAACTTGAGTGTCTCAGTTGACCCCCTTGCCTGCATCCCAGGGTGCATACCCAGTGAGGACACTTTGAGGGTCTCTGCTCTAACAGCTTTCTGGCACTTAGTGGATTCTTACCCCCCCCCCAAAAAAATAGAGCACCAACTGCTAGCCCTAAGAACACAAAACCCTCAAGAATGCTCACACCTTGAAGGCACATGCATAGATTACATACTTAGATTATTACAAGCCAGAAGACAAAAAAGTCCACAATGCTTGCCATTTAAGTTAGCTAAGTGTTTACACAAAATTTGATAGAATTAGGCATCACCGAATCCAAGTTGATTTTAAAACAGTCCATACTTGGACTATCTACCACTAGGGTTGGAAGACTATTCCAAATTGGAATAGTTCTTGTATTGAACCAGTATATTTTTCTATGGGTGTGCCATTTGCTGATCAACAGTTGTTTGTTATGTTTCCGGGTGACTGACTCTTAAGTTCTGATTTAATTAGCCCTAATCCTGTTGCAAGGGTAGAGTCCCTTAATGAGCTATATATAAAACACAAATCTCCCCTCAATCTTCTATGGTTCAAGGTGTACATGTTCAGAGATTTAAGCCTCTCTTTGTAAGTTTTTCCCTCCATGCCCATAATAGCCCTGGTAAATCTTCGCTGGATCCTTTCGATTTTCGAAATGTCCTCTTTAATGTAAGGGGACCAAACTTGGATACAATATTCTAGGTGAGACTGGACCAAGGCAGAAAATAGCGGCAAAAGTACATCCTTTGAATGACTCGCTACATGTCTGAGAATACAGTTTAAGTTCTGGTTTGCCCTATTAACTTGGGTGGTACAGTGAGTTCTAAATTTTAAGTCAGGAGTAACCAGTATTCCTAGATCCTTCTCTTGGGTAGTTTCTTACAGTATCTCTGTCCCCAATTTATATTGGTAATGTTGATTATGGATACCCAAGTACATTATTTTACATTTATCATTATTCAGGGCAAGCTTACTAGCATGGGACCAACATCGGATTTGATCCAGACAATCCTGGAGAGCGGATCTTGCGTTAATATTATTAACTATAGTGCCTATACGACAATCATCGGCAAATTTCAACATCCAGATATTATCATTATCAATTTTTAGGGTGGGAACATATATATTAAGTAGACAAGGTCCTAATACAAATCCTTGGGGAACACAACATGAGATCGGGGCCCAATTTGAAAATTATACGTTAATAGTGACTCTCTGTTTCCTTCCATCCAGCCAATTACCAATCCAATTTATAGTACTATTATTAAGATTGGATGCCCTTAGTGTATCCAGAAGCTGAGTGTGCAGCTGCTTGTCGAAGGCTTTTGCAAAATCCAAAAATATCAAATCCAGTGGATTGCCTTCATCAACAGCACCAGTAACTTTATTATAAAAAGTTAATAGGTTAGTTAGACAAGATCTAGATTTTGTAAACTCATGTTGAAGAATGTCTGTATACAACTTCTGGTTCTTACCATATCAGCTTCAGCCACAGAGGATGATGTCAGGGCAACATTCACCTGTTGGCCACATATGGTAGCAACCTCCTCCCCCTACTTTTAGGAGGGGGTCTGTTACATAAATAAGGTGGACATCATGTATAACTAACCACTTTGCCAGGTGTGTCCTTAATGCTTGACAGCATACTCACCCCTGCCTCTTGTACAGAAAGTAGAACTGGATGCATTTAGACTTGAGAAGAGAACTTCATATTACTGGACTGTATTTCAAATGTCTCAAAAAGAAAGTCCATGATTATATATGTAATAATGTTTCCATAAGGATTTTGAAGCCTGGGCTGAGATCAACAAATTGTATTGAATTTGAAGTGTCCCAAAGAAAATCTAATATAGGATGATTGTCCATTTATTACTTGGAACAGGATTTTTAAAAATCTGAAGTTATGTAACATGTCATCTAAAAAAAAAAAAAAAACTGGGTCCCCATATTCAAAGGAGATGCACGGTGCAACCTGTCGCCACTGGATGATTCATCGTGCAGCCCTAACAATGCGTGACAGCACGATATTCAGAAGGGTGGGATGCGCTGGCCACAAGGGAATAGGCAATGGTACAGCAGTAACGTATCTCACATAAGTGAAAAGGGACATTCCTATGTGTAACACCCCCCCTACAAATGGGGATTCCTAAAATCTCTTCCTGGGCTTGCCTAATGCCCTCTGCCCTCTGCCAGGCTGGTGTCGTCTGTTTTAATCGTTTGGTAGCCATTTGCATATGAGTGCCCCGAAAGCCTCCGTGCCTGTCACTTTAAGAAGTGTTATTCCTGTAGAAAATAATTAATCTGGGTAGGGGCCAAGTGTTCCAATGCTCGAGTGCCACCTGTGCTGCCACATCTTTGCTTCCTTCTGCCATTGCTATTTGCGTAGAGGAAGCTCTATCACGAAATATAATTGGTTACTGGTTAGCTGCTTTAATGATAATGTAGTTTGTCTAACCTGCCTTCATTTGCAGCAGGGACTCTTTCTGTTTACATCACCATTTTGGTTCTGGACTGCCAGTATGCACCAGTCAGTGCCTTTTGGGGGCCCTAAAATGGAGCTTGCCCCAGGGGTCTTGTGGGAGTGCATTTCTGTAGGAATTGTAGTTTTCACCCTTCGGTGCCTAAATGGACCTGGAGGGGGGGAGTCCTAGCTGTGATGGACAGATGGATCAACCAACTGAATCTTTTGGACCACCGGGAAAGTCCCGTGCTGCCTGCAGCAAGGAGTCAGTCTGGAGCAGGGCATGGGAAATCTTCAGGAAGGCTGCATCTGGCCTGCCTGCTACCATCTTCCCAAGTGAAGAGAATTGAATACCTGAATCGGATTTTATCTGAACTTGTGACTTTCTTCTGGTTTGGGACAACTTTCGCCTGAAGAGGACCATAGACTTGCTGATCTGCGATCCGCCTGTCAGGACTGCCACCACGACCACAGAGCATATGGTTTGCGCAGAAAAAAATCCTGTGTCTAGCAACCGGACTGTCATCTGAACTGTGGTATTCCCTTACTTTTACTATAAGTATGCTGAATGCTGATAGTGGGTCGCAATTTCGTTCCCCACTGCTTGTATGTGTCAGGCTTGCTGAAAGCAGTGTCCAGTGACACTAACCGGACTGAATCCATTTCCTCCAACTGGTCTGGACCTCAACACCACGGCCCTGATTGCTGCTCATGCTTCAGAGTTTCGATTGATGAGAGGACCCGCCCAAGAATTCTGCTCCCTGTTCAACACTATTGAACAGAAATGACACCATGGTGAATCGTGTGGGCCCTGCTTCTCCTAGCAAACCAGCACTTCATCCTGCGGTCTCCATTTCCTCCATCCTGCAACCTGGTCTGGGTATTGTGAGTAACTCACAGAGAAGCTCCCTGCAACAAAAACCTAATCAAAGTGTATTGTCTGATTTAATTGTTTTGATTGTCATGAATTGAGCCCTCCGGCTCTGGAATACAAATTTTGGGTTAAAGGTGCATGTTGTGTTTTCCTTCTTAAGGGCCCCAACAACAGCTGCAATGCCGGCCTACCCCAGGCAACGCTTCAGGCTAACCTGTAAATCCAGCTGGGTACCCAGAGTGTGTGTGTGACTGTGATAGAGAAACTCTTAGAAGCATGCATGCTTAACCTGATTTAATCATAACCAGAATCAAGCTCAAGATCACGCCCCCTTCCCAGTTACTGTGTCTAAATAAATCAGATAAGGAATCTTTTTGCACTTAAACTGGTTGTGGTGTACCTCTATACAGTTAGTATTGAAATACTGTTGGTTGCTGTATTAAACCTTGTTTTACAGGGGTCTCCAGGGCCGAGCCAGCTGAACCAGCCCTAGTGGTAAGTGTAACAAGTGTGGTGTTAAATCTGTTTTCTGGTGTTAACTGGAATTGTGTATCCAGTGAACCATTTAGGCTGCTAGAAGGAAAAGAGGGGGGTAATAGTGTCCCAGAGGGCTGTATCCACAGCAGCTATGCTAACATTGACCCCGTCCTCCGGGTGGAGGCACCCATTTCTAGTAACCTGACCCTTAACCTGCACTCAGTCACACAGGCAGGGGTAGTATCCCTTGGAATAGCACCTCCTAAGGGTTACATGTGAATATGCCACAGAGTGACATATTCAGAGGGAATGTGCCCCTCACTGTGCAGAAATTTACGGCACAAAGCTCTGCCACCAAAAGCAGGCCTAAATCACCCAGCCACCCACAGGCAGGCCATGGCAGTGCAGGCAGGTGCACAGCAGCCTGCCAGACCCAGCAGCCTTGTGGCAACCCCCATCCCATCCCTGAGTGTGAATGAAATATAGCATCCACATAGTTCCCTGGTAGTCTAGTGGCCCCCCCATCCCCGATTGTAAATGAATATACCATCCCCATAGTTCTCTGGTAGTTTAGTGGCCTCCCCAGCCCTGATCATAACAGAAAACTTAACATATCCCCGATAGTCCAGTGGACCCCCCGCTCCCCCATACCAGTTTGGCTGATGAAGCTGGCGGCAGCAAAACCCACCTGCACACCTCCATGGCTGCCCACTGACTGTGCTGCAACAGAATGACAGCTTACAGTATGCACTACAATATCATTGGTTGACACTGTCGACTAATGGGCTTGCAGTGTGTACTGTAAGCTTTCATTCACATAGTTGTGGTATTGCAGTGCATAATGTAAACTGTCATTCTATGGCGGCCAGCTGTGGAGGTGTGCAGCTGGGTTTTGCTACCTGCTGGCTTCATTGGCCATGCTGAGACGGGGGGGCCGGCTGGAATGTTGACACATCAGTGGGCGGGAAGGTGGGGGATCCACTGGGCAACCAAAGACATATTTTCTGTTATGATCGAGGATGGAAGGGGGGCCACTAGACTACCAGGGGACTATGGAAATGATATTAATTTACAATCAGGGTGGGAGGGGAGCCACTAGACTACCAGGGAGAGTTGGAGAAGGTTTTGGGCAGGGGTTTGTATTTTACAGTCAGGGATGGGAGAGGGGCCACTAGACTGCCATCGTTCTGTGGAGTGTTCTCTGTTTCACACGGTAATTGCAGGGCACCAGGTGCATTCAGCCAGGTGCAGCTATGCTAATGGGCTTGCAGTAAGCATGCATGGTGCCCCTTTGTGGCATGCTAATGGGCTTGTAATGAGCATGCATGGTGCCCCTCTGTGCCATGCTAATGGGCTCATAGTGAGCATGCACGGTGCCCCTTTGTGCCGTGCTAATGGGCTCATAGTGAGCATGCATGGTGCCCCTTTGTGCCGTGCTAATGGGCTTGCAGTAAGCATGCATGGTGCCCCTTTGTGGCATGCTAATGGGCTCGTAATGAGCATGCATGGTGCCCCTCTGTGCCATGCTAATGGGCTTGTAGTGAGCATGCATGGTGCCCCTCTGTGCCCTACTAATGGGCTCGTAGTGAGCATGCACGGTGCCCCTTTGTGCCATGCTAATGGGCTCGTAGTGAGCATGCATGGTGCCCCTTTGTGCCATGCTAATGGGCCTGTAATGAGCATGCACGGTGCCCCTTTGTGCCATGCTAATGGGCTCGCAATGAGCATGCACGGTGCCCCTTTGTGCCATGCATGCCCAATGAGCTCATCAGGATTTCCCAGCTGAATACCACACTTGGGGTCATGGCTCATCAAGGTATGCGCTATGCATAGCCCAGTAGTGGTACGCGGCACAGTCCCTGGTTGCACTGCGCAGGATTCAGTGGCTGTCCACTATCAACTGCTCATCCAAGGCAGATATTCAGGCAGTGTGCACGATCAGTACCGATCATGCATATTATTTTCAGAGCTGGCTGGAGTATCTATTTTGCATGGCGCATCTTTATGCCTGCACAACCAGCCGGCACTGAATATGTCCTCCCTTGTTTGTAAAACAAACCAGATCACCATAGGTTTGCTGTCCCATCCCTGGAATTGATTATCCTTATACGCTACCCAACGTACTGCATTTCTGCTGCCCCGTCAGAAGGTGCGAACATACCACGTAATCATAAATCTTATGATTTGCAATTTTATATAGTGTTGAATATAAATGCTAGATGATTGTTTATATTATGTTATTTTAGTTTCATAAGTATAAATCGCACAATGTGTTTCCTGCTGCCTGCCCTTGAACGGGGGCTGCTTCAGCTCCCCCACGGTCGGCTGGCACCCAGCCAGCCACCGATCGAGACCAGGATGCCCGCCTGTAGCTCCTTGGAAGCTGCCTGCCCTTGAATGGGCTGCTTCAGCTCCACCACGGTCGGCCGGCACCCAGCCAGCCACCGACCGAGACCAGGATGCCCGCCTGCATCTCCTAGGAAGCTGCCTGCCCTTAAACGGGGCTGCTTCAGCTCCCCCACGGTCGGCCGGCACCCAGCCAGCCACCGACCGAGACCAGGACGCCCGCCTGCAGCTCCTTGGAAGGTACGGGACAGCGCAGCCAATCGGAACACAGGCGCTTCCAGCAAACCCGCTCTGATTGGCCAGGACTTTTCCCCTGCTTCAGCTACCTGGCACTTTTTACAAATAGATTTTTCGATAGAATTAAGCACATTTCAACTGTGTAATAGAAGTTTTTCAACTGTATTAGCTGGATTGTAATTTCTACTAGTGTTTTTAAAGTGCTTACACCTCTTCTGTCTCAGTGCTCCTTCTGCAGCCCCCCGCCCATCCAAGCACTCTGCCTTGGCGACTAAAAGACTTACTAAACTGCTCAAATCTAACCCATCCTAACCTCTATGCTATATGGCTAGTTTTTCTAAGGCAGGTTATACAGACCTGCCACTAGAGGGATTCTTGGTCTTTCTACACAAATCACTGTACTCAGTCGTAGGCAATATGGTCTGCATTATCATTCTACTTCTAATCCTGGCAAAAATTATTACTCATAAAGCACTGATCCATGCTAAGTTAGAAGTCATCCCAGCCTGGGAACCCACAATCATAGTTCCTGCTGCATCTTCATATTGCTTTCCTACTCTTAATCTGTCGGGTTTTCATTTTAATTCTCATCCCTCTCCTCTGGCCCTCCTCCCTTCGCCAGTGTCTTTCCGTGCACTTCCCCTGCTAGCCTTGAATGGCCATGTCAGCATCTCCTATGCCCTGGCTAGACGTACCTCAATGACTGAACACCACACAAGAACCCAAACGAAAAGAGCCCACTTCTACCTGATAAATGCCCTCAAGAAAATGTTTCTAATTCTCCTTTTCTGTTCAGGCAATGTTGAACTAAATCCAGGTCCCCCAACTCAAATCACTTCTCTGTCGGAGTTTGCAGATGCTCCTGGGATGAAACTGATGATGGTCAATATTCTAAGCCTGCTCAAAAAACTTGACCATCTACAAGTTTGGGCAGCCCACACTGACCCAGATCTGATTATAATTACCAAGTCATGGCTAAATAAGACCAACACTGATCCACAAATTACTATACCGGGCTTCAAGCTCTTTAGGGCTGATAGGGATCCGAGGTGGGGGGAGTGGTTGTATACGCCAAATCAAAATTTGATGTTAGCAGCATTTCTTGTAAAACTAAGCCCAAGGAATACGAGATTGTCTCACTTAAACTTCACCTTCCATCCTCAGAGTGCATCACAGTCATTGGTGGCTATAGACCCCCGTCAGGAGGCACAGAAATTCTTAACGTGTTGAAATCCATAACTTTGGCTGCTAACACGGAAACAATAATCTTAGGGGACTTCAATATGGATTGGCTCACTGCTAAATCCCACTCCCTAAAAGCCATCTGCGATGAGCTGAGTCTTACACAGATAGTAACTGAACCCACAAGAATCAATGCTTCTAACTCTGCCAACAGCTCACTCTTAGATGTCATCTTAACTTCGCATCCCCATAAAATCTCACATTCTGCAGTTTTCCATAATGACATGAGCGACCACAGTATCATTGTATGTACAAGAGTCCAATCTAAAACCCAGCAGCACCCTAAATTCAGAATCAAATGCTCGTTCCGTAAATTCGACTCAGTAAACTTCCTAACTGATTTAGCTACGATCAGGTGGCAAGACTTATATCTTGCCAAATCTGCTGATGCCGCCATCTCTGTCCTAAATGACAACCTCACCACCCTAATTAACAAGCATGCTCCTCTTATTAAAATGAGGGTGTGGAAAATCTCGCATCTGTGGTTCACCCAAGAGCTCAAATCTGCACTTACCAATAGAGACAAGCTATGGGCTAGGACCAGGCACACAAAGGACCCGGCAGACTGGCAGGTGTTTAGAACTGCCAGAAATGCCTATGTTAAAAGTGTATGTGCTACTAAAGCAAACTTCTACATCTCCACTCTGGAGCAGGCCAAAGGGAACTCCCAAAAATCTGGAAGACACTGAGATCCATTGAAGGCCATCCTGCTGCTTCCTCCCTTCCCACCAAGATTCTGGCCAAGGACGGGATGGTTGAAAATAAACTGTGAATCCTCGAAGACCTTAACCTTCACTTTGCCACTGCCGGGTTGGCATTCGACTCCTCCCCATATACTAGCTGAGTGAATAGCAACACTAGCCCAGATACTACACATGCTACTCCACCTCATACCTTCCAGTTGTGCCTGTTTAGCTACAAAGAAGTCAAAGACATAATTCTTAGCCTTGACACCAAGAAAAGTGCAGGGGACGATGGCCTTGAATCATTTTTCTTGCGTTTAGGCTATGCCCACCTCACAGCCCCCGTCCTGCACATCTTCAACCTCTCTATTACCACAGCCACTGTTCCATCCTGCTGGAAATCTGCCCATATTCTTCCTCTCTTCAAATCAGGAGATCCTTGTGACTTAATCAACTACCGTCCTATCTCTATCTTGCCCGTTCTCTCCAAAGTGCTGGAAAAACTTATATACAACCAACTAAAAAATCACCTTGAAGTGCACCCACTCCTAAACCCAGCCCAATCTGGCTTCAGGTCGAAGCACAGTACCATCTCAGCCTTGGCTAAAGTCTCTAATGACTGGATCCATGCTATGGACACCAAGAAAGTTACTGGTGCAGTCTTTCTAGACCTCAGTAAGGCCTTCGATACTGTAGACATCACCTCCTAATCACCTGTCTTGCCTACATAGGTGCCACTCCACTTACCTTACAGTGGTTTAACAGTTATCTCGCAGGAAGGATACAAAAAGTCAAAGCTGATGGCCTACTATCTGCCCCCCTTCCAATTGCCAGAGGAGTCCCTCAAGGCTCCATCCTAGGACAAATCCTTTTTTCCCTGTACATCAACAACCTTGACTCCCACATAAAGAACTCTAGCATACATTTCTTTGTGAACGATATGGTTTTGTACGCATCAGGCTCGTCCTTCACTGAAGTCAGGGAAGCACTCCAAGCTAACTTTATCCAGTTAGAAAGCAACCTTATCAATGCCAAGCTTCTCTTAAATGCCCAAAAAACCAAGACAATGATTTTCTCGGGACTTGCCTTGTCTGGTACCCTACCTACCCCACCTAAAAACTTCATAGTTACCTCCCTAGGTGAACCCTTGGAAGTCGTACCTAAATTTTAAATATCTAGGTATGTGGATAGACAACAAGCTTTCCTTCAATGACCACATCGAGGATCTATCAAAGAGGCTTAAAGCATGCTTGGGTTTCTTCTTCAGAAATAGGACCCTCTTTTCTCTCGCGACCCGCAAAAGACTTGTCCAAGCAACATTCCTTCCCTTGCTTGACTACGGAGACATTATCTTTATCTCCTCCCCAACCTTGAGCCTATCTAAACTGGATGTACCCTATCACCATGCTCTTCACTTCACTTCATTACTAACTCTGCGTACAGGACCCACCACTGTGATCTTTATACAGCAGTTGGGTGGACCTCTCTTGCCACCAGATGCCTCCTGCATGCTGGCATTTGGACCCTCAAATTACTACTCCACAAACTGCCTGTCTATTTAACGTCTCCCATACACATCTCGCATAGCGCCTACTCCCTAAGGAAATCTGACCTTATCCTACTAGATGTTCCCAGGACACATACCACAGCTGGCCAAAGAGCCGTCTCATACGCCCTCCCAAACATTTGGAACCAACTACAAGCCATGCTGAAGCTAACCAGCATCGTATCAATTAACTCCTACAAAACACTAACGATCTCTAAATTAAAAAAACATATGTAGGTGCTACTAGGCCCCCAACGCCAAGTCAACTTCCTAGGTACCAATTGGCCCTCACGTATTAAGCTGAAATGTGTTGCATAATTTAAGGCAAGGTTAAAGCTGGAATGTACTGCATATATAGCATAAGGACTTCTCTTGTATTATATATATAGTGTGTGTGTGTGTGTGTGTGTGTGTGTATATATATATATATATATATATATATATATATATATATATTATGTAGCAGGTGCTACCATAGTTAGGGTTGAGGAGCCATTTTATGTTAAACCCCAAAACTTTGCACCTTAATAACTTTGCAACCATTTGATGGATTTGCCTGAAATTTGGAATTTATGATCAAGAACCATAGGCCTTGGGATCTGTCAAGTTTTGTACTGGTCAGATATACGGCTGCAGAGTTATTAAGTGTGATCTGTGTGCACGTTTACGCTTTTCTGGAATTCTATGGTCGCACCTACAGGCGTACGGTTTATGCGACCGCCCAAAATTTCAGGAACGTGGCCAGGGTCCCCAATGTGTCTTTCAAAGATTTCGTGAAAAATATTAAACGGTTCAAAAGTTATTCAAAAACAGTTTCCCATTATAAGTCAATGGGAAAAGTTAACAAAAGTTCAACACTTTCGCAAATGCATTTTTACTTTCGCAAATGGGCCTGTTACTTTTGCAAATCAGCCATTTTGTTTTCAGTTGGTGATCAGAAAAATGGTTGGCATTTAAATTTGGGATCCTCTAGCAACCTAATTTTTTTTGTATTCACCTAGTCGGGCCCTGAGGATGCTTGCCATGTCTTTATTTTGTGGTAAAACACCCCAGAAATATGTTTTTCAAATTTCTGGAAAAAGTACTTTGCAAATTACTTTCGTGCTCATGAAAGTGTCGCAAATTTTTGCGAAAGCTTTCGAAAATTGCGACAGTAGTTTTCTAGTCTGTGGGAAAATGACAGCAATTCTTTGGCACTGTGCTGCAAAAGAACTGTTGGGAGTTTTGAGCTGAAATTTGGAGGGAATGGAGCCGACATCTCACAGACGTGCCTTTCAGTGTTGTATTGAAAAAATATTACACGGCGGCAAAGTTACGGCACTCCAAAGTTGACGTTTTTTCCCATAGGATAACATTACGGCACCCGACGCATTACAGAAATCCTTTGGATCCCTGCTGCAAAATAACGGTTTGGTCTTTTTTCCTGAAATTTGGAGGGAAGACAGCCAACAGCTCACAGATGTGCCTTTCAGTGGTTTGGTGAAAAAATATTACAGGGAGGCAAAGTTATGGCGCTCCAAACTTCTCTTTTTTTCCCATAGGATAACATTACGGCGTTCGCCGCGCCTTTCAGGGCCTGTATCTGGAAAACGGTGCGAGATAACGGAGTTTCGTCGGAAAAATTCTTTACCCCAAGTACAAAACTAGCCAGGACAGTCATAAATCATACGACTTTTAAATTTTTTTTCTACGTCATACGGTTCCTGAGATATAACTTATTTAGTATTCCAAGTCCTCATTTTCTGCTCCGATACCCATTATTATGCATACATTCTTTGTACTCACTGTCTTTCTCTATTCAGCTTTTTGGGAAAACCAGCCTGTGCACTTACATTACTGTTACCATTGCCCTTTCTGCTTGCGGTTCCATGCCCGTTTCACTTACCGTTGACGTCTGCACCACCACGTGCGTCATCCTTTGCGTTTTCATTTGCGCTTGCGTTTCTGTTACTTTTTTGCCATTTGTGTGTACTGTACTGTTTCTCTTTCTGTTTCACTTTGTGTCACCATGCCCATTGCCATTTCGATTTACAGGCACCATGTTACTATGTGACAAGACATCACGTGGCACACCGTTCCTGTCTACGCCACCGTGTTCGTTATCCTTTCTGTTCTCATTCGTGCTTGCGTTACCTTGTGCGCCACTGTTAGCGCTTCTGTTTGCATTGCTGTTCCTGTTACTATGCCACAAGACATCATGTGGTGGGAGTGTGGGGCCCTTTGGGCCCGCGCCCCAGCTGCCGTACACGTGCGAGCACGCCCCATGTGCTGCTATCCTTTACGCTTCATTTGCGCTTGCTTTTCTGTTATTTTGCCATTTTTGTGTCTACAGTACTGTTTCTCTTCTGTTTCACTTTGCATCACCATGCCCATTGACATTTCCATTTGCAGGCACCATGTTACTATGTGATAACACATCACGTGGCAGACCATTCCGTCCTACGCTACCATGTGCTACCCTTTCTGTTCTCATTCGCTTGTGTTACCATGTGTGCCACTGTTAGCATTTCTGTTTGCATTGCTGCTCCTGTTACTATGCCACAAGACATCATGTAGTGCGGGGCCCAAAGGACCCGCGGTTCTCACCGCTGCATTACATTCACTATTTCTCATTACCATTCTCAAAAAAGAAGGGAATTAGAGGCAAAACCCGTTTAATGCATTAGTTAGGGTTGTTCCACAGCGAAAGGTGAGGAGATTCGCTGTTAGGTTGGAAACCCTAACTCCATCCACCCCCCAGCACCACACACACACACACACACACACACACACACATTCAAGTATGGGGGAGGACCAAGTCAACACAACCAATGACAGACATCCAGCAGCAGGTGACAGAAATAACAAACAATTGTCTAAATGTACTACGAGACATCCCCACCCTCCTGACCAGGTACTGCATGTTCAGTGGAGATCAACAGCAAAACTGAGGCCATGTACACCAAACATACACATCCCTGATTGCAGCTGCACACAACGTACCACACTTAGTAGTTGCATGGCCTTACCTACCGATGCTCCACACCAGACCAGACCACATGTGGTGGGCCACCTAAGCAATAGAGTTCAGCAAAACCAAGGAGTTGTACAGGTATAATATCTCTGATTTATAACAAGGGTTTGAGAAATGCAGCTTTCTAATTGACTGTAAACATTGTAACAGCCTTATGTTTACTTTCTATTAACATACATGTAGAGCCTAACCATATGATGAACATGGTTTAATGTTGTTTAAAAACAGTTTTATTATGATAGCAGTACCTCCCAGGTATTATGTTAATGGTCAGTTTATCACTGTCTAGCGACATGTGGCACTCAGGCTATGCCTCATTCAACATTAAACCTCCACAGGGTGATTAACAGACCATTTAACATAACTGTTGGTCATGCCTTATTGCTAATTGTCTTTATGAGTAGATAGTCTCCCTCTGCTAGGCACTGTAGCAGCTTTGCAACACAGTGTCCCACCCAGTTACACCATACACTGTCTAGTTACTGGAGAATGGTTGTGAATATGAACTCATGAAGATGAACAGTGTAACCAGTCATTACAGTTATCTAAACCTTAGTGTGATTATAACGACAGAGTCAGTGATAGAGAATAACCCCTGCTGTCCTAGTACACTTACCCCATTGTGAGTTAAATCAATACTAAAAGACATTCTGTTTATATCTACACCATACCTACTTGATTCCTGTTGTACCACAATTAACATAGTTATCACTTTGATAACATCAGTGACAGAAGTGTGGCAAACCCAAACACTAGGCATACAGCCTGAGTATGAAACAACTGTTAAAAAAAATTACACTGTGTCCATAAGTGACATAGATCATTCATTGCAACAATAGTAAATGTATTACTATTTGAATAAGTTAGTCATCACCGATGCAATGAGATTGTCTTTATCAGGTACAACATACTCAGTAAGTGCCTACAGGAAAATCTATCCATTATACATCTCCAATACAGGTACGTTGTTGTTGGCTCAGTAGTGCTATGATATTTAGAAGTTGCTTGGCCTGATCCATGCAATTACAATGTTTCTTACAAAGAATACTTACTGCATCTTTAGTATTGAAACACACTGAAGGTCTATGTATGTACATGAGCAGTACACCTTCATCAGTAAGAATGCATCTGATACTGGCAGTGAATTTCAGAGCATTGAACAGGCAATGCTTTTCCATACGCTTACATCAGCCTCTCTATCTTGAGTAAACCATTGCAGTAAATGTACTACTATGTAAATCACCTACTAAATGTAACACTACTTTTATCTTGAACATGCTAGTGTCTTGTGGTTAATTTATGTACTTCTCTTAATTAATGTATACTCACTAGTGTTAAAACCTTTCTACAACTGTCATCATGCACCTTCAGCATTTATATTGACTAATGGCACAGTACCAGTTGTGGTGTGGTGTGAGAGACATCGGTAGGTAAGGCCATGCAACTACTAAGTGTGAGTACGTTGTGTGCAGCTGCAATCAGGGATGTGTACGTTTGGTGTACATGGCCTCAGTTTTGCTGTTGATCTCCACTGAGCATGCAGTACCTGGTCAGGTGGGTGGGGATGTCTGTAGTACATTTAGACAATTGTTTGTTATTTCTGTCACCTGCTGCTGGATGTCTGTCATTGGTTGTGTTGACTTGGTCCTCCCCATACTTGAATGTGTGTGTGTGTGTGTGTCTGTGTGTGTGTGTGTGTGGTGCTGGGGTGATTCGAGTTAGGGTTTTCAACCCTAACAGCTAATTCTCACTTTGTCACTGTGGAACAACCTCAACTAATGCATTAAACGGAGTTTTTGCCTCTAATATATATATATATATATATATGCACAGTGTGTGTATATATATATATATATATATATATATATATATATATATATATAATGTGTGTGTATGTGTGTGTATGTATGTGTATATATATATATATATTTTTTTTTTCTTTGTTGTTCTACATTTTATATCTCCTGTCTATGTAATTGCAAACTGTATGTGTATGTGCCTCAGGACCTCCTTGTGAATGAGCTTGCTCAATGGAGTCTTTCCTGCAATAAACTTGAATTTGAACTCCTTTCATGTTGCTGGATAAAAAAATACTGCTACTAGTACTACTACTAATAATAATATTGCTACTACTACTATTAGTACTGCTACTACTACTACTATTACTATTACTATTAATACTACTACTACTACTAACACTACTACTACTAATACTACTACAGAGATAAATAAAAGCTAAAAAGTCCTGTACTACCAAGCCAGTGTTCCTTTTATGTTGTCTTGCACTCGTAGCGCAGACAACATATTGGGATTGCTTGAAGTGGAAGAGCAGGTTTTGGAGGTGCAGCCGTGTTGTGGCCAGTGGCGCCACTGCTTTTTCAGGTTGGACTCTGTGGCATGAATTAGATTGCATGCTGTCTGTGACAGCAGTTTACTTATTTTATTTATTTATTTGTACATCAGTTTACAACCTTTGAGCCAGAGGCTCATTTCCAAAGGTACCTCGTCACATTGAGGACAGACAGAACAAATTTAGGTTACAGCATAAGATTTAGGTTACAGCATAAAGGTCACATCCTTAGAGATACACAGATCGGTTTCATACATTTATACAATTTGTTGTAATTACATTGATACAGCTGAGCACATGCTGGTATAAACAAAGGCAACATGCAACGGGGGAGAAGTTGGGGGGGTGAGGTGGAGTGCCGCCCAGTGTGTGTTGTCAAGTGTGGAGAGATCAAGGCCACATTAGAGACAGGAGCAGCTGCGGGTGTTAAACAGTTGGCTCCAAAGGGCGGTTTTAAAGTTGGAGATTGTGGGGGCATTGGAGATGGGAGCAGGGAGAGAGTTAAACCAGGATGGAGCTCTGTAGCAGAAAGACCTCTGACCATGGGTGGTCCTGGATCTGGGAACCAGTAGAGTGGTCTTGTCAGAGGTTCGGGTTGAGATAGTGGGTTGGGTGTGTCAGATGGAGACCGTCACCCCAGGAGGGGATAGTCCGAGTAGAGTTTTTTTTTTTGTGATGAGGCAGGTTTGATAGCGTAGCCGTTCATTTAGGTTAAGCAGTTTTGCTTCGTCATAGAGTTGACAAGTGTGAGTGAGTCTGGGGGCACCGGTAATCAGCCTGCAGGCCTTATTTAGGGTGAGCCTAATTTTGTTGAGGGCGGTCGTGTCAGCAGCGCCATAGACAGGCAGGCCATAGTCAACTAGGGACAGTACTGAAGATGTAACTGCAAGTCGGAGAGCATCGGGGGAGGCAGTTTTTATACCGGTAGAGGATGCCAAGCCTTGTGTTGGTGGCGGATGCAAGGGCATCAATGTGGGTGTAGTGGGTGAGGGCAGAGTTGAAGGAAACCCCAAGATATTTGTAGGAGCAGACTTGTTCAAGCTGTTGTTTGGTACTGGGGAGGATATGGAGAGGGAAGTTGCAGGCTTTGTTTTGGGGGTGGGCAAAAAGCATTGTTTTGGTTTTTTTGAGGTTGATGACGAGTCTGTGCTCTTTAAACCAGGCTTCAGCATCATTGTAGGATTGTTGTAGGGTGTCCTGGAGGGAGATGGGATTGCGGTGGGTGGCAAAAATGACAGTATCGTCTGCATACAAAAGAATTTTGCCAGTGCATGCACTGGGCAGGGTGTTTAGATAACATGAGAAGAGTAGGGGGCCCAGGATACAGCCCTGTGGTATCCCTGAGCGTATGGGACAAGTTTCGGAGAGTGTCCCATTGATTTTTTTGCATTGGGGTGAGCAGATAGATAGCTTGTGCACCAGGCGAGAGGGCCAGCAGAGAAACCAGTGTGGCAGAGGGCATCCAGCAGAAGAGGGTGGGAGACAGTGTCGGAGGTCTTTGAGAGGTCAACAAACACTGCACCAGCTAGGGAGCTGGTGTCCAGGGAGGAGTGTAGGAAATTTGAGAACTCAACTAGTGCAGTGTCGGTACTGTGACCAGCAAGGAAGCCGAGTTACTCTGGGCATAGAATGTTATGCTTAGTCAGATATTCAGTGATTTGAATGGCCACCATTTTTTCCAGGGCTTTGGGGGGGGTGGAGATTGGTCGGTAATTCCCGGCGGAAGACCTGTCGCCCCCTTTTATGAATGGGTGTGACTATGGCCATTTTCCATGCAGTGGGGAATTTCCCCAGGCACAGGAATCAGTTTAGTAGGCTGGTGAGTGGGGCAAGGACTTCATCCAGCACTAGCCAGAGAATACAGGGGTCCAGGGAGTCACTGCCGGGATTATTGCTTTGTAATGCTTTAATTAGGAGTGGTCTGGCTTCCTGGGCAGATATCCTATGTAGGTGGAAGCCGGGCGTTGGAGGACAGGGGAGGTAGGGTGGGGGGGTCAAAGGAATTACTGGGGAGGACAGAGCTAAGGTCAGTAAAGGAGGTGTTAAGGCAGTTAGCAATGCAGGCAGGATCGGTGGAGGTAGAGCCATCAATAGTGAGTTGGGATGGGGGAGGAGAGCGTGATTTCCCATTTAGTTGTTTAACATTGTCCCAGAACATCCAGGCACACCCCCCGAAGAGGAGGTGAGGGTGGCCTGGTAATGGTCGGCCTTGGCTTTACGGATGGCCCATGTGCACCTGTTCCATGCAGCATTGTAGGCCTGTCTATCAGCCATCCAGCCCGTTTCAGTGGCAAGGTGCCAGAGGTTATCCCTATTTCTGAGCATTTGTAGTAGGGCAGGGGTAACCCAGGGTGCATTACATTTCTTGGATCGAATTCTTGTGAGGGGTGCAAAGAGGTCACAGGCCTTGTTAAAAGTTTGGGAGAAAAAGGCAAGGGCAGTGTCTAGGTCGGGCACTTGATGAATGGGGGACCAGTTAATCTGGGCAAGAAATTGTTTGAATTTTATCAGCCCACCAGGTTGGAGGCACCTGTAGAGTGTGGTCATGGCTGTGGGTTTGGGATTGTGGGCTGCCCAAAGGAATAGGATAGGGGAGTGGTCACTTAATGAGTCTGGGAGGACCTGGATGTTATGGATTTTTTTGGGGCGGTTGGTGATTATTATGTCCAGAAGGGTACTGGTAGCTCTCTTTGGGTTTACTCTAGTGGGCTAGGAAATGAGTTGTGTCAGGTCTAGGGCAGTGAAAGAATCTTGGGTAATGGAAGAGGAGGCGCTGAGCCAGTTCACGTTTAGGTCCCCCACTAGGATTTGTTCCACCTTGTGGTGCAGGGTGGCAAGATATTCTGGTAAAGATATCAGCACCAGGTTTGGGTTCTTTGAGGGGGGCGTAGGCAGTGGTGAGATAAAGAGGGCCCCTGGAGGGGTCAGGAGCAAGTTTGAGGGTAAGTGCCTGGTCCCCATTTACAAGAGCAGGGGCGGAGAACGCTTGTCCAATGATTCTGTCCCTGGTATATATTGCACAGCTACCCCTGCGTTTGCCTACTCGGTCCTCCCGGTATAGGGTATAGCCTGGCAGGAAGACAAAGAGTCAGGGGTGGACTTGGACAGCCAGGTTTCCACCAGGGCAATGATGTCTGGTTGATGTAGCATGGCCCAGCACTGGAGGGCATCAAATTTTTTCAGTAGGCTGCATATGTTCATGGAGGCTATGTGGAGACCAGTGGACCCAGCTGGTGGGCTGGAGGGTGCAGGGCCTGGGTTTGGATGTATATTACCCAATAGGAGTAGTAGAAAAACCAAGGCTCTGACCAGGGGGTGGTAGTATGTAAGCTTCCGGGGGTACGCTGGGATGGGGAGGAGGCCATAGGGGAACAAAGAATGGGCAGAGTTCGAGGGGTTGGGAGGGCGAGGACAAGTAGTAACCATGGGGAGCCAGGGTAGGTGGCGGGGGGGCATCCAGGGGGTGGGTGCCATGGGCCAGGGTACATGGTCAGTGTAGGGTGGGATCGGAGAGAGTCAGGGAGAGTTGGGGGTGCTGGTACAAGTGGGCCAGGGGAGATGTCCAGCTGATGGGATGTGGGTACTAGCATGTAAATGAGGGGGAGATATTTGAGGAGGAGGGGTACAAACATAGTGCCTAAGGTAGCAGCAGGGCAGAAGGGTTCAAGTATCTTGGCTGCCCTTCAGAAAGCATAGATACCACTTTGGAGTAGTGGTAGTGTCATGGACTCTGGTGGACAGGGTACAAAGTTCGAGACCCTGGTAGGGCAGTTGAATTAGGACCTGGGCGAGAGTGAGGATCCTGGTTCTAGGGGGTCTCAAAGTAGGCTGGGTTCTTGCCAAAAACAGGGTGGAAATAGAGACTCCTAGTGGTCACTGGGGTTAATGGCGGGCTGGGTGTGGGTCTGGTGGGAGGGCAGGGGGTCAGTATATAGGCTAGCTAGGAGGCTGGGTGTGAGGGTGAGGTGTGGGCAGAGGCAGGGATGAGAGTAGGGGAGAGAAGTAGCGTACGTAGGTAGAGGGGTTCCAGGAAGTAGGAGGAGGAGGAGGAGGAAATGCAGGTGGTGAGTCAGAGGTGAAAAGTCAGAGGGTCCCTCTAGAGGCTATCAGGTATAACCTGCAAATGGAAAAGTGGGGACATAGTAAAACAATAGATGGGAAGTGATGTTACAAGACAGCGTCTATATAGGTAGTGCCGAGCAAGGGATGGTGGGCGGGGCATTCGACACGCACAGCGCATTGACGGGCTAACCCCCATCACAAGGGTGCTGCTTCCTGAGGTAGTTTAATTACGTCTTTCGGCACCCGCGTAGGTCCCACTCCAGGAGTGTGGGCAGGCAGCTGGTTTGCTTCAGCAGTGCAGAAGCATGCCACCAACTTGAAACGATTTTGCTGCTGCACTGAGGGAGTGCCCCATCATTGTAAGGTGTGCCTTGCCTGGTGTAAAATTTCAATAAACATGGTGGTCGAGGCTTGCCACCCACCGCCCGCCACTCACAGTCCCTAGGAAGTCGACTTTGGGGGTGCCCAATCCCCCTGTCAACATATGTGCCCCCTTTCCTGCTGTGATCTGCTGAGGGGGTGCCCAATCCCCCTCGGCATCATGCTTCCAAACACAGATATGCTTGCCGACAGGCCCAATCCCCCTGTTGGCATGTTAACTGTCCCATTTTCCTGCTGCTGTCCCACCCTGATTGTGTGCCACACTGGGAGCCCCCCCCAGAGTGGCTAACATGACACCCCCCCAACAAATGTGCCACACTGGGAGTCCACCCCAGTGTGGCCAAAACATGTTAAAAAAAAAAAAACAGAAAACGGTTCATGGTGAATTAATTTTTGGTACCTGAAAGAAAAGGAAATAGTCCCTCACCGTCGTGTCCCCTTCCCCAGCCTGCACCCACTCTATGCACACTCTACATCCCCACACACACCCTCACCCCATACTTAACCTCCAGAGCCTGGCATGATGATCTTCGGTTGACTGGGAACATGTCTGCAGTCTTCAAAGTCTACCACAAATTGAAGAAATGCCGGTAAACTGTATAATGGCATAAATGTTTTTTTTCAACTTTGGTGCATATCTCTGCCACTTTTGTGAATTTTGGCACCAAATTTTCAACATGGGGTTCTTGGGACCCCACCTCATAAATTCAGTCACTGCCCTCTCATTCCCAAAAGGTGATTTTGTGGTCACTGCACAGAATCGCCTTTTGGGACCGATTTAACAAAATAACTGCATGACTGTTCATGAGGTGAGCTCCTGAAAATCCTATGCTGCAAATTTGGTGAAAAAATTCCAAAACATGACTGTGTTATGAGCATGCTTTGCGCAGCTTCCATGCACGCTTGTAACTTCAAGAATTTTCAATATTTTACTCCAGATTTTCAACATTGCCATATTTTCTACATGTCCTTATGAACAGTACAGCTGTCATTTTCCACATCCTGCCCGAAATGTGTTTTTGCAAATCCGGCACACAGTGATGCAGTCAGTGTAGGAAAACAATGTTCGGGACACAGTAAGAAAATCACAATAACACTGTTCATGAGCAGAGATCCCAAAATGCCTATGTTGAAAAGTTGGTGAAAAAATTCCACAAAATGGCCATGTTACAAGCATGCATTGTGCAGTTTCAACACATGCTTGTTACTTTGAAAATGTTTACTATTTTTACTCCAGATTTTCAACATTGTCATTTTTTTTCACACCTTCTTATGAACAGTACAGCTGTCCTTTTTCACATCCTGCCCAAAATTTGGTTTCACACATCTGGCGCAAAATGGTGCGCTCTCTGTGGGAAATCAATGTTCGGGACAGATTAAGAAAATCACACCGCCACTGTTAATGAGCAGAGGTCCCAAAATGCCTATGTTAAAAATGTGGTTAAAGAATTCCAAAAAAAAGACTGTTGCGAGGGTGTGAGTGCAGTTTTCATGCACGCTAGTAATTTCGAGAATTTTTAACATTTTCACTCCAGATTTTCAGCACTGCCATCTCTTCACACCTCCTTATGAATGGTGCAGCTGACATTTTTATGTGGTGCAGAATGGCATGGTCACTGTGGGAAATAAACGTTAAGTACACATTAGTAAAATCACAGCGACACTGTTCATGAGCAGAGGTTCCACATGCTTTCATGAGGTGGAGTCACAAAAAGGCCATGCTGAAAATTTGGAGTGCAAATACCAACAAATGCTCAGGGCGTTAGGGTTTTTAACCATAACATCCCATCCTGTACAGACTAACAGGTGTCAGTGTGTGCCTTTGGATTGTCGGCTGTAATGCTCACACCAGTGCACCCCCACTCTCACCCTGCAGCCACTGACAAACATCTAGGTGTACCTTGGACTCTTCGGCCCCAAAGTTCACCCCATTCCCTTATACTGCACCCATCTCAACATGCTTCCTTATGAAATGGGGTGAGCGTAAGGCTCGACAACCCCAAGGCACAATGCAACACTTGTCAGAGTCTGCAGGTTAGTGTGAGGTGAAATGGCATGAGCATTATGGCCAACGACCCAAAGGCACACCCCAATGCCTGTCACTGTCTGCAGGGTGGGGTGAGGTTAATGTCAGTGTGACAACCCAACTATCCCTCTGGGCTGAAACAACTTTTAGAGAGGTGTCTGTCCGCGGGTATTCACTGCCACCAGCCGGACTCTCTTCCTGCACCTTCTTCAAGCTTACAGACTTGAATAATCAAATGTGCAATGGCACAAGTTAAAGTCTGGTAGTGTGTCTCTCTTGGGTGGTGAATGCTACACAGAGTTTACCTCAGCCAGTGGAACCCAAATATTACCTTAGAAAAATGACATCACAGTCACAACTGTTGAGCAAATAAACAGCTTTTTACTTAACAGAAAGTGCACAGAGCATTTACAGGATATATATTTACAACACAAGAGAATAACACTGATACAGGAAAAGTAAACAAATGTTTTTAAACAACAGATGGCAAAAGAAGAAGGCTATTACTGCACTGTGCTAGTACTAAACTTACCCTTCCCTCTCCTTACCAGAGACACTGGACCCTGTGCTAACTGCCAGCTCCCACAGATATAGCTAAAAGGGTAGGCTCTCAGCTTATGTTTCCCCTTCCAGGTTCCCAAAGCAAGAGGAACCTTCTTCATTGTCTTTCAGCCTCTTATATATTCTCCTGGGAATAGGTAATGCCTATTCCCCCTTTGAATGCACCAACCAACATGTATGTATTTAATTGTCCCAATCAGAGTGAACACCTCACAGCCTTCTGACCACTTCATTGTATCTGGCTTTCCCTTCTTGGTTAAGTCTGTTGGGGGCTTAGCCAGATCGCCATAGCAGGGAACAAACCTTTGGTAGTACCGTCCTGTCCCTAGAAATGCCCTGACCTGTTTCTTTGTGGTAGGAGTAGGCCAGGCCAGGATGGCATTAACCTTGGCAGACTCTGGGCGGATGTGTCCACTACCCATCTGGTGCTCAAGGTAGGACACTTCTGCCATACCTATCTGGCACTTCTCTGCCTTGACTGTCAGACCTGCCTTCTTTAACCTGTGGAACACATCCCGCACATTCTTGATGTGCTCATCCCAGGTCTGGCTGAATATGGCTATATCATCCATATAAGCCAATGCAAACTCACCTACCCGAGACAGAATGCAATCCACAAGCCGTTGAAAGGTTGCTGGTGCATTCTTCATTCCAAATGGCATTACCTTGAATTCATATAAACCAAATGGAGTAACAAAAGCTGACCTCTCTCCCTGGCTGCAGGGGTCAGAGGTACCTGCCAATAGCCCTTTGTTAGGTCTGTTGTGATCAAATACTTGGCTCCCCCTAGTTGCTCCAGGGTCTCATCTGTTCTGGGCATGGGATAGGCATCCGAATCCATGCAGCTATTAAGCCTCTGGTAATCAACGCAGAATCGTGTGGTGCCATCCCTTTTGGGGATCAGTACCATGGGTGATGCCCAGGGGCTGCTAGACTCTTGGATTACTCCAAGTTCCAGCATCTCCTTGAGCTCCTCTTTCACAGTCTGCTTAATGTGCTCAGATATCTTGTAGGGGGACTGTTTCAAGGGAACCTGGGTCCCTGTATCCACATGGTGCTCTGCCATAGTGGTGTACCCTGGTTTCCCTGTGAACATGTCCTCAAATTCTCTCAGAACACCCCTAATTTCTTGCACCTGTGCTGGTGTCAGCTGTTCAGAGAGGGTAAGGTTGTCCACAGAGGATGCATCCCGGGCCTCCCCAAACAGATCCACCAGTGGATCCAACTCAGTTTCCTCCTCTGGGGCACTGCATACAGTGAGGACCATTTCCTCCCTGTCATGGTAGTGCTTCAGCATGTTAACATGATACACCTTTCGTTTGCCTCTCCTGTTTGGTAGCTCTGTCATGTAATTGACATCACTAACTTTTTGGACAATGGAGAATGGCCCTTCCCATGCTGCCTGTAATTTATTTTGTCGGACAGGGTTGAGTGCCATGACTCACTGTCCCACCTCATATTCTCTGGCTCGGGCCCCACGGTCATACCAGACTTTCTGCCACTGTTGTGCAGTGGCCAGGTGCTCCTGAGCAAACCCCATGCGCTCCCTAAGGCGGGTCCTGAAGTTCAGGACATACTCCACAACCGACTCCCCTTGGGAGGAACAGTCACCCTCCCATTCATCCCGAATCAAATCTAGGGGCCCCCGCACCCTATGACCAAACAGGAGCTCAAAAAGTGAGAACCCTGTCGACTCCTGTGGGACATCTCTGTATGCAAATAGGAGGTGAGGCAAATATTTGTCCCAGTCCCTCTTATACTGGTCAGCAAAAGTCCTTAGCATGGTCTTAAGAGTTGAATTAAATCGCTCCACCAGATCGTTAGCTTGGGGATGGTATGGGGAGGGTTTGAGCTGCTTTACCCCACACTTCTCCCACAAACTACTCATTAACCCTGACATGAATATGGCACCCCAATCTGACAGTATCTCCTTGGGGAAAGCCCACCTGGCTAAATATTCCCAACAGTGCATCTGCCACTGGTTCTGCCTCAGAGGATGTTAGGGCCACTGCCTCTGGGTCTCTTGTGGCATAGTCTACAACTACCAGGATATACCACTTGCCAGTGCAACTTGCGGTGCTCAGTGGCCCCACTATGTCCACAGCTACCCTCTTGAAGGGTTCATCAGTAATGGGCAGGGGCACCAAAGCTGCCTTGGCCTTGTCCCCCATTTTCCCCACCCACTGGCACTGTGGACAAGTCCTGCAATAATTTTCCACATCCTTACCAATACCGGGCCAGAAGAAATTGTTTGTTAGATGCTTTTTTATGCGTCTCACCCCCAAGTGCCCTGAAAAAGGGATATCATGGGCAAGGGCCAAAAGCTGCTGATGGTGAACCTTAGGGACTACCAGCTGGAGGAGTACCTCACTGACTAGCCCTTCCTCTGTTATACATTCTCTGTACAACAGCCCATTGTCCCAGTAAATGGACTCTTTACACCCCTGAGGACCCTCAGCCCTATGAGCTATTTTCCTCAGTTTTTGCAAGGTAGGGTCAGCTCACTGTGCAGCACTCAGCTACCCTCATCTGACCCTTCCAAGTGCCCCTTCAGAAGGAAGTCCTGAGGGCTCCTTTATTTGTGACTGGGGTTCTGGACTGCTGCTTCTAGCCAGCCCCTCCTCTGTGCTAGACACTTCCTCAGCTGCTGAAGGTGTGGCTGAACCACCCAGAGTCACGCCCCTTCACCCTCAGAAGCTTGCCCTTGTGCCTGACTATGAGTTACAACACACACCATTTTTTTTCTGGGTCCAAATCCTTCCCCACAATCATATTTACAGGTAGGTCCTCAACAACTCCCACCTCCTTTTCTCCGTGGCCCCCTTCCCAGCTCGGGAAGACTCTAGCCATTGGTAATTGGACTGGTGGCCCTGTGAATGCCCAGACCCTGGAGTATTTCCCAGACACCATCTGCTCTGCCTGGATGAGATCCTGCCTTACCAGGGAGATGTCAGCGCTTGTGTCCCACAGTCCTTGTGTTACTATTCCATTAACTGTAATGGGATGCAGATTCTCATCAGAGGAAAGTGGTTCTTCAGACTGGAGACACCCTACAAACACACCAGTATTGTGTTGATCACCCCCTCCCCCATACCTCTGCCCCTTAATGAGTTTCTGAGGGAAGTTATATCTCAAGTGTCCCACTTGATTGCAAATATGACATTTTTTGGGTCCTGTCTCTTGAGTCCCCTTAGAACCAGAGGGTTCTACTTTGGGCTCAGGTGCAGGCTGGTTTCCTTTGGGCTGCCCCCCATGAGATCCCTTATAACCATGTGCTGCCCCCCCACCATAAGACTTATGCTGTGTGTATGGCCGGCTAGACAGATACATGTCCGCGCTTACTGCCACCTCTGTTGAGGAGGCACATGCCTGGTCTAGGAGCCATACGTGCATGTCCTCAGGTACAATTTTAAGGAATTGTTCTCTCACCAATACATCTTTGATTAGTTCTACAGTGGTTGCTTTAGCCCCCTCCACCCACCTATCAAGGTAAGTACGCAGTTGAACCTGCAGTTCTGCATAACTGTCTTCTGGGCTTTTCTTTAACTCCCTAAATTTCCTTCTGTAAGCCTCAGGAGTTAATTCAAAATGTTTCAATAACACTGTTTTAACTTCATCATAATCAGCACAGTCCTCATTACTCATTTTAGCAAATGTATGCAAAGCTTTCCCCGTAAGTAAGGGTGTGAGATAAGTTGACCAGGAAGCCTTAGTTAATTTTAATTGGTCACATACTCTCTCAAATTACCTTAAAAAATAAATCAAGATCATCCCCCTCTTTAAACTGAGGGAACAATTTAGAATTAATTTTGGCTTCATGAGGCAAACTCACTCCACCATTACTCATGGTTTGCTGGCTACGCAGGGTCATCACCTCCTTCTTGTGCTGTCGTTCTTTTTCTCTTTCTTCATGTTCTTTCTCTCTGTCTTGGTGTTCTTTCTCTTTCTTCACGTTCTTTCTCTTTGTCTTACCGTTCTTTCTCTATGTCTGCCAGTCTCTTTTCTTCCAGTTCTTTCTCTACTTCCAACCTTCTTGCTCCTGCTTCAGCATCCAGGCTTTTTGCCTCTAGTGCCTTGTCTTGCAGCAACAGCTGCAGTTGCAGTGCCTCAGGCTGGTTTGGGGGGGGCCTGCTGCCTCAGTTCCTGAGTCACCCCCAGTGACTGTCTGCTTCTGGTCATGTGCCACGAGGGTAGCTATGAGGTCTGCCTTTTTCTTGTGTTTTAGACCCTCAAGCTGAATCCCCTTTTCCTGGCACCTTTCACAAAGCTGTGGCACAGTAAGTGAGTCATACTCCGTGGAGCTCATTCCCTACTGCTATGCTATACTGTGCTAACCAGAAACAAATAAAACTGTTCTACAAATGTATTCCCTTATATATCCTGTTTTGCAATGCTAAAATAACTGTTTCACTGGCAAACTCTGTATCTCAGTGTGCTACGCAGTCCGCTATCATCATCCCACTGCTGGCACTAATATGTGACAACCAACCTCTCCCTCTGGGCTGAAACAACTTTTAGAGAGGTGTCTGTCCTCGGGTATTTGATGCCATCAGCTGGACTCTCTTCCAGCACCTCCTTCAAGCTTACAAACTTGAATAATCAAACGTGCAATTGCACAAGTTAAAGTCTGGTAGTGTGTCTCTCTCGGGTGGCAGATGCTACATAGAGTTTACCTCAGCCAGTGGAAACGAAATATTACCTTAGAAAAATGACATCACAGTCACAACTGTTGAGCAAATAAATAGCTTTTTACTTAACAGAAAGTGCACTGAGCATTTACAGGATATATATTTACAACACAAGAGAATAACACTGATACAGGAAAAGTAAACAAATGTTTTTAAACAACAGATGGAAAAAGAAAAATGCTATTACTGCACTATGCTAGTGCTAAACTTATCCTTCCCTGTTCTTACCAGAGACACTGGACCTTGTGCTAACTGCCAGCTCCCACGGACATAGCTAAAAGGGCAGACTCTCAGCATGTTTCCCCTTCCAGCTTCCCAAAGCAAGAGGAACCCTCTTCATTGTCTTTCAGCCTCTTATATATTCTCCTGGGAATAGATTATGCCTGTTCCCCCTTTGAATGCAGCAACCAACTAACATGTATGTATTTAATTGTCCCAATCAGACTGAACACCTATCAGTGACCAATTATATTCCCTTTTAATCTTAAGTTTATATTTGAATGAACCAATCCATTCAAACTGGCCTGTGTATGTGGACAGGTCTGTGTGTGTGGAGATTTCCACTCAAGATTTATGACCCAGCTCTTATCTAGTGGCTAAGGAGGACTGAGAATTCCAGAAGCTGGATGCTGCTGGACAGTGGATTTTAGCCTGTGTGTGTTTTTTTTCCAAACTGCTAAAAAAACACCAGCTAGAGAATCCAAACAATTAACTCTTTCCTTCCCATTTCTGTCACAGTCGGTTCTATACTTCACTGCCATTCCTGTTACGTGTCTTTCTAACTCCGGCACTGCCAATGCCAGCAAGAGAATGTTCGGCATTGACAAATGCTTGTTTATATTGGTGCAAAAAATAAAAAAAAAAATCAAGAGCTTTTATCTTGCTTGCTAGCTCACCCCTGAAATCTTTAAACTGCCGTCAATCTGTTGGCCACTAGGGTGAAATGTAAACTAGATTCAACCTTGGTGAATGGGTGCTGATTCATCCTGACGCTTAATATTGGCTGTTCCCTTCTTGTAGAAAAGTTGAAAATGTCTCAATGTGTGTAGTGACATCAAGAGCAATTAAACATGTCTCCTGTCCTTTCAGGCGCCAGAAACCTTTGAAGATGTTGCTGTCGATTTTTCTGAAGAGGAGTGGAAAATGTTAAGCAAAGAAGAGAAGGAGCTTCACAGAGAGGTGATGGTGCAGAATTATGAAACTATGGTTTCAGTAGGTAAGAATACACACAATCTCTGAGCATGGGCGTAGTTTGCCTTTGACATTTGGGTGGCAGGAGGTGGGGCTAGGGTGGGGCAGGGGCAGGACTGGAGCAGGGCAGGGGTGGGGCTGAACAGATTGCACATGACTGTATTATTCTCACTGGTGGTTTAGCAGATACGTACATTGTGTTGAGTTAATACAGAAATACTTTAATGTAATTGCAGTCTCCTTTCCCTTCAGTTATCACAAACGTCTACAAAGTTCTCTGGGATCAGCTTTGCAGTCAAATCAGCTTCTGTGTGAAGGAGGGCCACTGAAGAAAATCTTTCTTCTCCCATGGTTGAACGCAACCAGTTTCTAATCCTTCTCATTGCAGAAAAGCTTCGTTCAGATGTGGCTGTCCCGACAGGCAAAGTGAGAGCTAACTGAAATAGTTCGTAATAGTCTGGGTAAATGGTTGAAGATATTTCTTCTTGAAGCCTCTAGAAAGTAATAGGAGATTTACTACTGGCAAAAATTTCCATTTCTGCAGCTGCAAGATGAGGATTTATGTTTAGTGGGTCTGCATACCACTGCAAGAGTGGCTGAATCCATTTTTGTTGCACTTTAACACTGAATCACAGGCTGCAGCAATTTCCATCGATTTCTTTTGAGAATCACCTCCCTAACTCACCAATAATGGCATCCAAAACAGGTAAATATAACTGGTGATGCCACAGGGATTTTTCAGGTTCACTTGCACTTCCAGCTGCAGCTTCTTGTTGTGTGTCCTCCCTTTGACCCAAAGTGATTGGTACAAGGAAGTCTTTAAGACGTGCTGAGGTTTTTACCACCCTTCTTCTTTTTTGAACTTCGCCTGCTGCTTGCTCTGTATCTTCATCTGGCACTGCAATCTTAATGCTCTTTGCAGAATTCTGTAATGTCTTTCCACATTTTATTCCAGCCTTCTTCAGTTCTGCATTTTATAAAGTACACGTTCATGTTTTCTATTATGCAAGAAGCTTTTGCAAGCATGATATCACTGCACTGAAGTCCTTTGTGAGCGATAATTAAGCAAGCAATAAACTGCACACCATTCATATGCTGATAGAGACCAGTTGCTTCCACAGACCACGTTTCTCCCTGTTCACCAAGTTGTTTAAGGCACTGCATGATGACAGTGTATTGCATTTGTACCGCAAACACACTTCACTTGCATGCCCACCGTGTATCGTCAACTGCACTATCTCTCGCTGCTTTAGACCCAAAGCTTTTTGCATATCAGGAAACACTTGATGATTGGTTGGCTCAGCAAAAACTGAATACAGTTTCTCAATTACATGAAAAAACCCCACAGCAGTACAACTGACTTTACAGCATTCTACAAGGGCAAGGTTGAGCTTGTGTGTCATACAACATACATACATAGCTAATGGATAGTCTTCTTTCAGCCGCTGCTGGACTCCCGTAACACGTCCTGACATTACGGATGCACCATCATAAGACTGTACAACTATTGGCAGATTCTGCAATCCAGTTGTGTCTAAAGTTTTCTTTATGGCATTGTAAATGCCATTTGCATTTCTGGAAGCTGAGCAACTGATGAAGCACAAGAACCTCTCTTTGACTTCTAGGTGTTCTGCATATCTAATGCAAAAAGAAAGCTGCTCTGTCTAAAATGACCTGGCCTCATCTGCAAGTACAGCAAAAAAAAGTTATTATTCACTGCCTCTACAATTTCTTTGCAAACCAATTCTGCATAAATCTGCAGTACTTAATTTTGAAAGTCTGGGCTTGTGTAGTTAAAATAACGGTCCTGCTTTTTCTTGAAAGAATCATCATATTTTGAAAAGAAATCAAAGAACTCGAGGAAATTTCCTTTCACTTCAGATTTTTTCCCCTCATCGTGCCCTCGAAATGGTAAACCAAGTTTCGAAAGTAACTTGACAATGTCGCAAACCTTTGCAAGATAATCACGGTTTCTTTCAATAAGAGTTTTATGGCTTGCTGAAAGCTTCATAGCCACTGAACCAGTTTCTTGACTAAGTCTGAAGCATTGCCACTTTTCCATACATTTCACATGAACTTTGGAAACAGCATGTTTACACAACTTTTCTGAGAGTTTTTTCCAATCTCTCACACCTTTTTTGATAAATGATTCTTCTACATAGCCTGTCTCAGTATGAAAGTGACGGCACGAAAAGCAGAATACAGCATCTTGTTGAACCGAATATTCAATCCAAGGAAATTTTGTGTAATGAAAAACAGAAAATGACCGGTTGTGTTTCCCAAACACTGTCCTTGGAAAATCAGGCAAATGTGGTTGATTAGGCCCACTGCATTTCTCTCCAAGCTCCCTAGGGACAGTTGGCCTGGTCAAATCATCTGTTTCTGTAGTATCTGTGGTAATAGAAGAGGAAGGCCCTGGCCTACTCATAGTTGCTAGCACTACCTCTGAAAAGATGAGATGATCCTCTTGCTGTGCACATACTGCAGCTAGTAAGGGCTCACCAGAAGCTAATGCTGCGACTGCGCCTGGAGGTGTTGTAACATCTTGCTGCTGCTGCTGTGGATCAGGCGCTGGTGATTTAGTGCAATTTGTTGTTTTTCTCAAAAACTTGCGAATGTCCATCATCAATTTGTATTTTTAGCTGACTCAGCTGGCCGAGGTACAGCTTGTAATAATAGGCCGGGAATGAACTTCGGTCATTTAAATTGATTCAGAGTTAGCTCACTATGGCTAAGCGTGACTGCTCTTAGCTCAGTAGTAGCTGTGACAAAAAATGGATGCGTTAGAAAAGATATAAGAAGTGGACTATGAGGTATTTTTTTGTAATTTTTTTTTTTTTTTAATAAACAAAAATTATCTGGTTAGCTATGTGATAAACCAGATGAAGCCAGGGATAATATGATCTGCTCTCTGTTAAACCAGCAAGCTGGAAGCTTCTGCCAGTGCCCAGTCCCTGCTGCCCGTACTAGAGAGATATATAGATTTCCTCTCAGAGAGGCAGACTGTGAATAGTCCCAAGTATAGTCTGACTGTTTACTATTGAGATTACATATAAATCAAGATACACAAAGGCAAACTTTTTTTAACCCAGCAAGCTGGTAGCATCTGCAAGTGCCCAGTCTCTGCTGCCCATACTAGAGAGAGGTATAGATTTCTTCTCAGAGAGACAGACTGTGCATAGACCTGAGTAGTCCAACTGTTTACTGCTGAGATTACATATAAATCAATGATACAGAGGGGCAAATTTTTTTTAAACCATCAAGAGTGCCCAGTCCCTGGACCAGGTAGAAGACTTGGTTTGCTGGCCAAGGCACCTAGCTTCACCTGAGCTCTTTCCTTCTAAGACTGCTTGAAAGGCAGAGTAGAGAAACTTACCAGAGCAAGGGAGAAGGATTAAGACTTAGTTTGGCTAAGCAGATTTACTGTGTGGTGGTGTTTTTATTTTTTACTCACAGGGATTGTTACTGTTTGTTGCTAACATTTCATTGCTTTATTTTTTCTCTGATTCAAATTGTTGTTGCTGGTATACCTTCTTCTGCATTATTACAAGGTGTGCCTACAGGTGTGCATAACAGATTACTGCTGTAATCTTCTGATTCAAATTGTCTTTTGCAAGGTATATCTTCTGTTACTGCTTTATTTTCTCTGGAGCAAAGTGTTTCTTACAGGGTATATCTTCTCTGAAATTATTACAGGTGGTGCTTTACAGGTTTTACAGTTTTATCTAACATTAGGATAAGCTTTCAGGGTTACTGCATTTGTTGTTGACTGATTGTTTCTGCTCTTACCTCCTTGTTCTTTCATCCGTGGTTCTTCTTTTAGGCAGGGAAGGGCCCAGCCACCCACCCCATCCCCAACCACCCCACGCTACACTCCTTTTATAGGGTACCACAGTTGTGACATTTCCTGTGGCAGAGCAGGAAGGGCGGATCAGTGGGGCTCCACAAGGTGATCTCATTTACAGGGCACTAGTAATTTAACTTGTTATAACAAGTTAAACAAAGCACAATTAAACCATTACTTGCATTTTTTTTTTCCTTCTAATTACTCTGACTAGGTTACAAACCCAGCAACTTATTTGGAATGGATTTCATTAACTGCAGGTACTGTGGAACAATTTTCAGAAGGACATTCTTACAGGATTTAGGACACTGTCCTACATGCTGAGCCTTTGGAGATCTTAGGTCTCAGCTCCGGGCAGCATGGCAGAGATTGCACGCCTCAAATTTCATATTGAAGAGGAAATACATTATAAGAACCACCCGCCATTTCCCCAGCATCCAACAGAAAAACTCAACCCGCAGAGGGTAGTTGGTCCAGGAGGTTGGCAGGTGGTTAGGAGGAGCAAATCAGGTGCCCCATCACCTCTGCCTCCAACACATTACCTCCAAAACCATATAAACACTACAAACAGGTATCTGCCTCTATCTCTGAAATCAAATAAAGAGGCAGAAGACACTGCAGAGCAGGACACTGCGGCACAGGAGCTAGCACAACAATACTCAACCAAATCAGGAACCAAAACTAAACAAGCACAAAGGAAACTCAAAACTTCTGATCATAGGAGACTCCATGATTCGGGAGTTGATACCCATCTCCAGCCAGGGTGATGGTCAGATGTCTCCAGGTACATCAGCATGGAGAGACACTGACCGCATTAGCTAAAATTGTTCACAAAGCAGGAGAAAACATTGATGTCCTAGTACACATAGGGACTAATGATCTCGCCAGCCGGTCAGTTGTGGAGACCAAGGAACACCTGACTAGGCTGGGTGACAAACTATCATCTATTTCGTCCGGCATCTCCTTCTCTGAGATCCTGCCAGTCTGGGAGAAGGAGCAGATGGACGGAAGGTCAGAGAAGGGGAGATAGGGGACTAAACACGTGGCTCAGGACTGGTGCCAGGAAAAAGGACACAGATTTGTAGGGAACTGGCAACAGTTCTGGGAGTGAAAGTTCTTTAAATTTGATGGACTGCATCTGACTAAAGAGAGTCAGTGCATTGGGGCAGAAGTTTGGACGTCTTTGCAGAATATTTAAACTAGCAAATGGGGAGAGGGTGCAGCACCCCATCGTTGAATGGGAAGAACACCCCTCCCCCCTCAGCTAGTGGTCAAACTGGAATTCAGTGTGTTTGCCGTTCATTTGCATCACCAGGTAAGAAAAAAGGTTTGTCTCCCCATACGATGCACAGGGGTAATGCCAAACCTCACCCAACAACTAACACACCAAAATCTGGCCAATGGAAAATCATGTACACAAATGCTCACAGCCTGGGAAAAGATCCCAGACCTGCAGGCAATAATGTCAGAGGCTAAACTGGACATAGTAGCAATTAGTGAGGCGTGGTTTACCAGTAACCACACTTGGGAGACTTCAGTACCTGGCTATGTATTGTTCAGAAGAGACCGAGGGTGCAAAAGGGGAGGAGTGGCCTGTATGTTAATGAAAAATCAAAGCTACAGAAATTCAGAATACACATAAGGAGCCAGAAGAACTGTGGGTCACCCTGGAAACAGAAAATGGGACAGCCATAAGAACTGGGTTGTCTACAGGCCCCCAGACCAGAGGGAGGACATAGACACATTACTGTTAGAAGATATACAAAACATGACAGCTAAAGGGAGGTTCTGATAATGGGAGACTTCAACATGCCAGATACAGATTGGTCAATACCAGCAGGAACATCTGCCAGAACTAGACTCATAGTGGATTCCTGCAGGGAGGGCCTCAAACAACTGGTACAGCAACCCACAAGAGACAGGGCTATCCTAGATCTAGTACTGACTAACAAAGAAGGGATCACAGATCTCCAGGTAGAAGGTCACCTGGGGCCAGTGACCATCACATGGTATGGTTCAATTTGGCTACTACATCTAAATCATCCCATTCCAAGGCAAAATATGGGACTTCAGAGGAGCTGACTTTGATAAGATGGCCAACAGAGTTAAGCTAGCCCTGGCAAAAAAACACAGGTGAGGAGGTACAGGCAAAGTGGGCAAGCATTAAGGATACAATACTTGAAGCAACATCCCATTGTGTTAGACAGAAAAGGAAGTGCAAAGAAGAAGGAAACCACTTTGGTTCTCAAATACAGTAGCAGAAAAGGTCAGAGCCAAAAGGCTGGCCTTCCAGAAAATATAAGGGAACACAGCGGGATGAAGATAGGGGCATACAAACTGCCCTAAGGAAGCAGGTAAGGCAGTAAGGCAGGCAAAGTCCCAAACTGAGGAAACACTAGCACAAACAGTAAAAGAAGGTGACAAGACTTTCTATAGATACATTAGTGAAAGGAGAAAGTCCAGAGGGGTATTGCTAAGCTTAATGGAGAAAGGGAGCATGTGAGGAGGAGGACCCTGTAAAGGCATCTATCCTAAATAGATACTTTTGCTCAGTATTCACTGAAGAGAGGTAGGGCAGGGCCCACAGCTCAGCATCATGGACACGGGGGGAGGGAGGTGAGCACTACTCCCTTCACAAAAGAAAGGGTCCTACAAGAGCTTGCTAAGCTCAGGGTGGATAAGGCAATGGGACCTGATGGCATACATCCCAGGGTACTTAAGGAGCTAAAGGAGGAACTAGCAGAGCCATTAGCAGAATTGTTTAGTGAGTCTCTGAACACAGGAGAGGTCCCAGAAGACTGGAGAAGGGCTCATGTGATCCCACTCCACAAGAGTGGTAGCAGGAGGAGGCGGGGAACTACAGAGCCAGTCTTGCCCCTCAGTAGTGGGCAAGATTATGAAGCACCCTTAAGGAAAGGATAGTGCAACACCTGGAATCCATAGGGGCACAGGATCCAAGACAGTATGGGTTCACAAAGGAAGGTCCTGTCAAACTAATCTCATAGATTTCTTTGACTGGGTAACCAGAGTGGTGGACCAAGGGAGCAGTTGATGTCGCTTACCTTGACTTCAGCAAAGCTTTTGACACTGTTCCACATAGAAGATTGATAAATAAGCTAGGTAGGCTCGGGTGGGTCAGAAGTTGGTCAACTGGGTGGCAAACTGGTTGACTGGCAGAAAACAGAGAGTGGTGGTAAATGGTATACAGTCAGAAGAGATGCAAGTCACAAGTGGGGTACTTTCAGGATCAGTCCTGGGGCCAGTCCTATTCAACATCTTCATTAGTGACCTAGCAGATGGACTAGAGGGTAAGGCTTGTCTGTTTGCAGATGACACCAAGATCTGCAACAGAGTAGATAATCCAGATGGGGTGGGCAGAATGAGAAGAGATCTGGATAAACTAGCAGAATGGTCAGAAGAGTGGCAACTGGGATTTAATGCAAAGAAGTGCAAAATCATGCACATAGGGAAGAGAAACCCTGAAGCCACTTATAGGCTGGGAGGAGTTGCTAGCAGTCACAAAGGAAGAAAGAGACTTGGGCATCATCATCACTGATGACCTGAAATCATCAAGCAGACCTCTAAAGCAGTAGGTAAGGCTAGGGGGTGTTAGGGTGTATTAGTAGGGGTATCACAAGTCGTAAGAGGGAGGTAATAATCCTCTGTACAAGACATTGGTTAGGCCCCATCTGGAGTACTCGTGGCAGTATTGGAGGCCACACCTTCACAAGAACATTAACCAAATTGAGGCAGTCCAGAGAAGGGCAACCAAAATGGTGCAGGGACTGCATCAGAAGACATATGAGGACAGATTAACGGAGCTCAATATGTATACCCTTGAGCAAAGGAGGAGAGAGGTGATATGATCGAGACATTTAAACACCTTAAGGGCATAAACAAGGTGAAAGAGTCTAACATGTTTAAATATAAGAAAATAGCAGGACAAGAGGACACAGCATGAGATTAGAGGAGGCCGATTAAGGGGAATGTGAGGAAATTCTTTTTCACAGAAAGGGTGGTAGATGCATGGAATGGCTTACCACAAGAAGTAGTGGCTATGAATACAGTGCAGGGCTTCAAACAGGCATGGGATAGGCATAAGGGAGCAATACAAATGACTATGAATAGATAGGTCACTGACATAGTAAAGGCCGATGGCACATTTATAAGGTAGAAAAAGAAATGGGCAGACTGGATGGGCCTTGCGGTCCTTATCTGCCGTCAACTTCTATGTTTCTATGTTTCTATGTTTCATGACTCCCTGCTGCCTGTACTAGAGTTATATATTTATTTATTTAGTTTTTGTTGACCAGGTAAGTGCACTAGACAAATCCTGCCTATTTTCAGGCACAACCCGGGGAATAGATTTCCTCTCAGAGAGACGGACTGTGCATAGACCTGAGTAGTCAGACTATTTACTGATGAGATTACATATAAATCAAAGAAACACAGGGGTAAACTTTTAGTTAAACCATCAAAAGTGCCCAGTCCCTGGACCCTGACTCCCTGCTGCCTGTACTAGAGAGATATATTTATTTATTTATTTAGTTTTTGTTGACCGGGTAAGTTCACTAGACAAATCCTGCCTATTTTCAGGCACGACCCGGGGGATACATTTCCTCTCAGAGAGACGGACTGTTAATAGACCTGAGTAGTCGGACTGTTCACTGCTGAGATTACATATAAATCAAAGATACACAGGGGTAAACTTTTAGTTAAACCATCAAAAGTGCCCAGTGCCCAGGCTGGACACTGACTCCCTGCTGCCCGTACTACAGAGATATATAGACTTCCTCTGAGAGAGACAGACTGTGAATAGTCCCAAGTAGACTTCTACTTCTACTTCTAAATCTCGGTATTTAACAGCTGCCTGAATGAAATCCAGGATTGGATGAGGACCAGTTGGTTGAAGTTGAACTCTGGAAAGATGGAGGTGTTGGTATTGAATCTGGATCGCCGGATAGGGGGACCTACGGCCGGCACCCCATCTGGAGTGTTTTGTGGGGATGTCGAGCTATGGGTCTCTGAATGGGTGTGAGATCTGGGGGTGATACTGGATGCGGGGTTGACTCTTTGCTTCCAAGTGTCAGCGGTGGTACAATCATCTTTTTACCATCTAAGGAACATCACCAGAATCGAGCACCTCGTTCCATCTGGCGATCTACCAACTTTGATCCATGCCTTTGTGACCTCTCGCCTGGACTACTGCAACTCGCTTTACCTTGGGCTCCCGGGGGTTGATATCCGCCACCTGCAGCTAGTGCAGAATTCCGCAGCCCGAGTATTGATGGCTATTCCTAGATCCTCCCATATTACTCTGGTGCTGTGGGAACTGCACTGGCTGCCAGTTCAGTGGCGGATCACCTTCAAAGTTGGATTACTGACTTTTAAAGCCCTGCACGATCTGGGTCCCGATTACCTGAAAGAACTCCTGATTCCTTATCGTCCTGTGAGGTCGCTCTGCTCAGCCGACGAGGGGTTGCTAGAGATTCCAAGGGTAATATTAAAGTCTGCTGGGGCCCGGGCTTTTATGTTTGTGGCCCCTTCCCTTTGGAACTCTGTACCCCATCGGATAAGGGAGTGTATGACTGTGGGGAGTTTTAAACAAACTCTTAAATCTTTTTTATGGGAAAGAGCATATGGTTTGACTGTTAATTATTATCCATGTTTTTAATATTTTCTTATGTCCTTAATTTGTACTTTGTATTATTTTTATCTTTTTTCTATTATTTTATTGGAATGTGCCTTGACATTCGAAAGGCGCAATATAAATAAAAAATATTATTATAATTATTATTATAGAGTTTGACTGTTTACTAGTGATACACAGAGGCAAACTTTTTTAAAACCAGCAAGCTGGCTGGCTGCGTCTGATGATGAGCAAATGAGATGAGAAGAAAGATCTTTTCTTTCTTCTTATTTATCTAGATTGTATTGTGTAACTAAATTAAAAAATTAGTCCTTCTGTTCACATTCACAGACAGTACATTTATTTCTGTATTTCTCTAATAATATCTATGCTAAATGCAATCCAACTGTGTACAGAAGAAGAAAAAAAAATCACATGCGACAGAGAAGTCTCTACTCTCTCTCCTCTCAGTCACAAAATACAATTACTGGGAGACAAGCTGCATGCAGCAACAAATTTTACAATTCCATTCTTTTTTCAATTCCATGATCCTCCAGCTGCCAACTATGGTACCTACCCTGAGCCCTGGTCTGTCCTTCCTTCTCCTCCCCCGGTCCAGCCAGCCACAACGTCTGATTATACTGCACACGCAGGAAGGAACTGTCTCTGGGTCTGGACTCAATTCAAATTATTATAATTTTTTAAATCCGTATCAGTCAGTGACAGACAGTGTATGTTATTTACAGCAAATGAGTGACAGAGATTGAACACAACCACACCACACAACTGCTCAGAAGTGACTCTTATGGCGTGCACTGAGTCCTGAATGAACATAGTGCTGGCAATGTACAAGGGGCAGTACTTATGAGTCGACGACTTAGCCTGATTGGCTCAATTGTGGCTGTGTCCCTTCAGCGCCACCTGCTGCCAGTCTGCCTGTCAACCATGCCCTGCCGCCAATTGGCTGTCCACTCCATCTCTCTTTTTCATGCCCCAATGCCCAGCCCAGGCCCGCCGCAGTGCTAGCCTAATCCTGCGCCAGTTTGCCGAACTGATGGCACGGCCCACACCCACTGGGAGGAGACTAGTCTGCCGGAGAAGTAACTGCCCTCCACATCGATCTATTGTCATGTGATTTGTAAGTGGGAGCCCTGAGCCAATCATGTGGTTCAAATCTGTGCTGGCTGGGCTCCCACTTACACCAACCAATCACAGTGAGTGTACTGGACTCTGAGCCTGGCCATGATCTGACCCACCGGCACCACCTCCTCCTCCCACTGCCTGTCACTCACACACGCTCACAGTGTCTTGCTGTCTAGTCTGTGCACTGACTGCACATGCAGCACAGAGCGGAGCCTGAGCCTCTGAGCCACACGGATGGACGGACTGCTGCTGCTGCTGCATCAGCAGTGATGGGACGTTCGCGACCATGAGCGAGCCGCAGGCTTGCAAAGAAAAAAGGAAACAAGTGTGGTTCTACGGGATAATTCATTTGGGGAGGCGATGCCCCCCGTGTCCCCTGAATCTCCGCCGATGTCTCTGAGCTGGAATCTTTGAGAGGGGAATGGTCTGACTTCAGGTCTCATAACATGTTGACAGTAGAGAGCTAGGATGAATTAGGGACTGGCTTAAGGGTTCCACTATAACATTCTTGTAACTTTTTTTGAAAACTGCAGCAGTATGTATAAGTTTGTTCAGCTTACCCCTCCATTTTGTGATACACTAAATTGTTAGCGAAGCAAAGAACGTCATAGGAAATAGAAATAACAAAACTGACAGCAGAAGACTGATTGGTCTATCCAGTGTGCATGTTTCACTGCTTAACCTATAATACCGAGTCCCCTAATGATCCCTTTTCCTCTCTCTATTTATATCCCCAACCCCTGTTGCTTCCAACTAAATACTTGTATCTATTCCGACTATGCTTCAACCCTGCCTCTGAGTTTGCACAGACCCCATCATTGGGTAGCAATCTATTCCACCTGTCCTCCACCATCTCCATAAAAAAGTGTTTCCTTACTTCCTTCTTAAATGTGCCCTCTACTGGATCCTTCATGTTACCTCCAGTGTCTGTGTTTACACTGAAGGTGAGCAGTGCACTGCTATCCACTTTGGTTATGTAACCCGGGCACCATGTACCAGCTTCTTCACATTACGTCCAGTGTTTGTGTTTACACTGAAGGTGAGCAATGCACTGCTATCCACTTTGGTTATGTAACCTGAGCACCATCTACCAACTTCTTCATGTTACCTCCAGTGTTTGTGTTTACACTGAAGGTGAGCAATGCACTGCTATCCACTTTGGTTTTGTAACCCTGGCACCATGTACCAGCTTCTCCAGATTACCTCCAGTGTTTGTGTTTACACTGAAGGTGAGCAATGCATTGCTGTCCACTTTGGTTATGTAACCCGGGCACCATGTACCAGCTTCTTCACATTACCTCCCGTGTTTGTGTTTACACTGAAGGTGAGCAATGCACTGCTATCCACTTTGGTTATGTGACCCAGGCACCATGTACCAGCTTCTTCACATTACCTCCAGTGTTTATGTTTACACCGAAGGTGAGCAATGCACTGCTATCCACTTTGGTTATGTAACTCAGGCACCATGTACCAGCTTCTTCACATTACCTCCAGTGTTTGTGTTTACACCGAAGGTGAGCAATGCACTGCTATCCACTTTGGTTATGTAACTCAGGCGCCATGTATCAGCTTCTTCACATTACCTCCAGTGTTTGTGTTTACATTGAAGGTGAGCAATGCACTGCTATCCACTTCGGGTATGTAACCCAGACGCCATGCACCAGCTTCTTCACATTACCTCCAGTGTTTGTGTTTACACTGAAGGTGAGCAGTGCACTGCCATCCACTTTGGTTATGTAACCCAGGCACCATGCACCAGCTTCTTCACATTACCTCCAGTGTTTGTGTTTACACTGAAGGTGAGCAGTGCACTGCTATCCACTTTGGTTATGCCTTGTGGAGATGTGAATGTTTCTGTTATGCTCTCTCTCTCTCTCTCTCCTCTCCTCCCCCCCCCCCGGTTTCTAGCGAGTACATTCCTGGAGTTTCAGCAACCCAATATCCCATTCATAAGTTTTAGAACAGTACATGATGGCCATCTAAGTGTTGAAATCCACATCAAAAAACACAGATTGCCAAAAGTGTTCATATGTTAAGTGGTGAGACTCAATACCTTTCATGGAAATATCCATAAGATGTAAGATTACTTTATATCATTATAACATCATTGTTTTAGATGTCAACGTGAGTGTGAAAGAAAAAGTGATACAAGGTGAGACACTAATGCAGCCTACTTTTTCTTGTTTTTTATAAATATATATATATATATATATTTCTCTGTAAAGTACGTTAGCAGGTTAGGGAGAATGGAAAATTACATTCTCCTATTGTCATCCCAGGCCTGAGGGTTTTCAGCTAGAATGGCCTATTATCTGAGCATTTCTGTGATCTCACAGCAGAGAAGTAGCTTGGTGTGGACAGCTGATCTCTTGAGCTAAAGGACTACATTTTGGAAATTACCAAAAGACTGAGACCATTTAATCGAAGGAGGCTATTTCTGTAGTGCTCCACATTGTCATTGGGTATTCATTCCAGCTGGATACTATGCAGCCCTAGTTGGGGAAATACTAAGGTTCATACTACGGTTTTAGGATTCAAGAAGGTGGTATGCCAATGTGGATTCCTTCCAATTACCCATAACAGCACAATCTGTTTCTAGCAAGTATATAGGTGTCTAGATTTCTCTTAAACTGATTCTTATCTTTATTGATTATGATATCTAGAGATAAACTGTTCTGAGGATTAACCACCCCCTGTGTGAAATAAGATTTTCTCTTATTTGTCAAAAATAGTTTTGGTCTCTGTTGCAATGAGTGCCCTCTCGTTCCAACTTTATCACTTTTGAATTCTAAGTTCAGTTTGTGTATTGGGTAACTATCTTGCATGATGTCCTAACAATATAAGAGCATCTCACTTCTTGACTCTAGTGACATAAGGTTTAGTTTCTGGAGACGTTCATTATATGATGAGTTCTTTATGTTATATATCATTTTGGTTGCAGGTCTCTGAACTCTTTCTAACCAATTTTCAGTCCCCTTATTAATGGCATCCCATGCCTGGTGCCCATAGTCCAGTAGTGCTCTCACATATGCCCTGTATAATGGCATCACCTCCTGCTCAACCCTGCTTTTACCATTTCTTTTCATAGGCCACAGCAGTCTTTTTGCTTATGTGTTTGTCACAATGGCCATCATAAGCTAATTGTTCTGTGATTGTTATGCCTGGATCTTGTTCTTCAGGTGTTTCTCTTAAAGGTAGTCCAGTTAGAGAAAAAGTGTTATTTTTCTTGTGTAGGGCTAGATGCGCCACACAACATTTATTTGCATTAAACTCCTACACTTGTAGTCACCCATTTACCAGTGTTGTGTAGTTCTGTTTGTAGTACATCACTGTCTTCCTGTGACTGTATGACTCTAAACATAGAAACATAGAATTTGATGGCAGATAAGGACAACTTGGCCCACTTAGTCTGCCCATTTCCCTACCTAATGGATAAGCTGCAGATCCTAGTTATCTAGCAGCCTACTTCCTCCTACCCCCCAACTAGAATTGCTGTATGTCTGTCCCATGCATTCTTGAATTCCCCCAGTTTTTGACTCTACAACCTCCTCTGGAAAGCCATTCCATGCATCCACAACCCTCTCTGTGATAAAATCTTTCCTCACATTACCTCTGAGCCGGGACACCCTCTATCTTCAAATTGTTTCCCCTTATTCTTGAACATCTCTGTTTCTGAAAGATGCTACCCTCTTGGACTTTGTTGATTCCCCTGAGGTACTCGAGGTACTTGAAAGTTTCTGTCATGTCCCCCCTCTCCCTCCTATCCTTGAGGGTATACATATTAAGCTCATTTAGTTTCTTTTTGTATGGCTTCTTGTGCAGACCCTGCACCATTTTAGTTGCCCTCTGGACAACCTCCATCATGTCTGTCTTTGCAGAGATGAGGTCTCCAGAACTGCACGCAGTACACAGATGGGGTCTCATCAACTGTCTGTACAGAGGGATAACAACTTCCTGTTTTCTACTGGTAATACTTCTCCCTGTGTATCCCAGTATCCCCCCCAGCCCTCCATGCTGCCTTCTTGCATTGCTTGCCCACCTTTAGGTCAGCTGATATGACTACCTTCGGGGCCCATTCCATTTTTGTTGTTGCTAGTATCTCCCCCCCCCCCGTTTACTCTTCCCCTGGGTGTTTGTTTTCCAGGTACATTACTTTGCACTTCTTTGCATTGAATCTAGGCTGCCATACATTTGACCATTCCTCCAACCTTGCCAAGTCCCTTCTCATCCTTTCCACCCCACCTTGTGAATCAACCCTGTTGCAGATTTTTGTTTCATCTGCAAAGAGACGTATATGTTTCCTTCTGGTCCCTCCACAATGTCAGTGTCACTTATAAAGACAATAAAAAGGACCGGACACAGTACTGAACCCTGTGGTACCCCACTAGCAACCCCCCCTTTCTTCACTGTGGACTCTGTGTATTATTACCCTCTGCATACTGCTATCCAGCCATTTTTTTTTACTCAGGCTACCACCTTGGGACCCACTCCAAGGCTGGCTAACTTGTTTATTAAATCTTTTGTGTGGGACTGTGTCAAATGCCTTGCTAAAGTCTAGGTAGGCCATATCAATAGCCCCACCCTGTTCTACTACTTTGGTCACCCAGTCAAAGAAATCTATTAGATTCCTCTGACCAGACCTACCTGCTGTGAATCCATGTTTCTTTGGGTCCTGTGCCCCACTGGACTCTAGGTTCTCAACAACTCTTTCTTTTAGAAGTGATTCTATCATTTTCCCTACCACTGAGGTCAAACTAACGGACCCTAGAAACAGAATTTGATGGCAGATAAGGACCGCTTGGCTTACCTAGTCAGCCCATTTCACTACCTAATGGATAAACTGCAGATCTTAGTTAACCAACAGACTACTTCCTCCTACCCCCCCAACTACATATGCCTTTTGTCTATCCCACGCATTCCTGAATTGCCCCACTGTTTTTGACTCCACAACCTCCTCAGGAAGGCTGTTCCATTCATCCACAATCCTCTCCGTAAAAAAATACTTCCTCACATTACCTCTGAGATATCCCCACTCTATCTTCAAATTGTGCACCCTTGTTCTTGCACATCTCTTTTTTTGAAAGATGTTACCCTCTTGGACTTTGTTGATTCCCTTGAGGTTCTTGAAAGTTGTGGGCTGGCAGTATAGCCTAGAGGTTAGAGGAATGAGGTGTGAACAAGCTTGATACATCCAGCAGACCCAGACCTGAGTTTGATTCTCAGAACCTCCACTTGTATACTGTGTGACTCTGAGCAAGTCACTTAACCTCCCAGTGCTCCCAGGTCGACCCTGAAAATAGGCACTTCTGCCTAGTGGGCCTTACCCAGTTACCGAAGACTAAAATAAAATAAAAAAGTTTCTATCATGTCCCCCCCCCTTTCCTCAAGGGTATACATATTAAGCTCCTTTAGTCTCTCTTCATATGTCTTCTGGAGCAGACCATGCACCATTTTAGTTGCCCTCCTCTGGACAGCCTCCACCCTGTCTATGTGTTTGCGGAGATGGGGTCTCCAGAACTGCATGCAGTACTCCATATGGGGTCTCACCAACTGTCTGCACAGAGGGATAACAACTTCCTGTTTTCTCCTGGTGATGCCTCTCCCTATACATCCCAGTATCCCCCCAGCCCTCCCTACTGCCTTCTCACATTGCTTGCTAACCTTAAGGTCATCTGATATGATTACCCCCAGTCCCTTTTTGTTGTTGTTACTACCCACTCCCCCAACATTGTGTAATCTTCCCCTGGGTTTTTGTTTCCCAGGTGCATTATTTTGCACTTCTTTGCATTGAATGTAAGCTGCCATATTTCTGACCATTTCTCCAACCTTGCCAAGTCCCTTCTTATCCTTTTCATGCCTCCTTGTGTATCAACCCTGTTGCACTTTTTTTTTTTAAATTAAATATGCTTTATTCATTTTAATCATGTTTACATAAGAATACAAGGCATGGAGCAAAACTATTACAGATATATGAACACAAGATAAGGCCTTGAGGTTACATCAGCCCACGAAAGACCACTACAATTACTACAAACACTTAAAAAACACACTAACCACTATTCTAAAGTACCCTCACCTCCCCTCCCTCTTTTAATATCAGATACAGTTCTACTAATGCACATCTATATTGCCAATTCTTCCTGCATGAGTACCTTTAATCAGCCAGTTTAGTTAGTAATTGATGTCAACGTATACACCTTATTCCATTTCTTGTCAAAACTAACAGGACAGTGCCTGAGACTCGCTATCATTTTTTCTATTCTTAGATTATACAAGAACTCATTTAGCCTTCTGAGTAGGGTATAAGTTGGGGATCTTTCCAATGCCTTAGTACTAACTACTTAACCATGTAAAAAATTAGAGCCATGGCATATCTTTGATCTAGGACTGAAATTCGAGAATAGTCCCCTAGAAGACAGATTTCAGGTTCAAAAAAGGATTCTAGACCTAGGAGGGGATCCAGTTTATTCTTACTTGTGGTCTAAAGGGGTTTAATTGAAGGACACTCCCACAGCATATGGAAAATAGTACCCTCACATAAACCACATCTATTGCATTTAGGATCCTGCAATTTACCCATGGCATATAGTTTTGCTGGGGCGAAATAAATATTATGTACAATGTAAAATTGCATAAGGCGCAGTTTATCATTGGAGGTATAGGTATAGATTGCTTTCCAGATTTTATTCCAGCTGACTTGTCTATCTGGAAATTGAGTTGACCAATACATTGAATGTCCTTGGATATCTGAATATATAAGTGGCTAAAGTTCAGCTTTTATTCTGGATACAGCATGCGGGACCCACGCCAGAGTAGAAACCATATTCAGAAAATGGCTTTGATCGGTATCCCAGACTTTAGCCCCCATGTGAGTTATTAGAAGGTGCCTAATTTGGAAAGCTTTAAAAATCTGGTTAGGAGGAAGACCTAAAGCTTTAAGAATTTCAGTTGAGGCCTTGATTCTACCATGTTCCATTAGGTCAGATATCCGAACGTTCAATTCAGTCGTCTCCTCTCTGGGTTTTATATATTGCTTATCAATAATGAAATTCAGATTCAGGTATATAGGCTGAGAGATATCCTTAGTGTTATTGTAGCTAATGATTTTACATAGCTGGGCATGTACTTACAGGGACATAGTCATCAGTTCATTTTGTAGCACTTTTATTCCCACTTTGGGAGTAATATATAATAAACTATTAGGGGATATTCCACTTTTCTTAATAGCTAGGCATTCAATTTGCAGCCATATGGGTTCATAATTCTGTTCCATCCCTGACGGAGTTAGGAGTTGCCATCGGAAATACTTCGCCATGTGGCTAGCCAAGTAATAATGAAAAAAGTTTGGCAGGTTTAAGCCTCCTTCCTGCTTCAGGGCACCCAGTTTAATATAGGACCTTCTCGGTGGTTTGGATTTCCAAAGGAACCTAGACAGAATCTGTTGGATCTTCTTAAACCAGGTTTGTGAAAGATGAAAGTTCAGCATATTTAGGGGGGTAAAATAATCTCGGAAGTATATTCATCTTAATTACATTAATTCTTCCTTGTAAAGAAAGATATATGGGTGCCCATCTGTCCAGATCTTGCTGTATTACTTCTAATTTTTTTTTTTTTATTTAGTTGTTTAACCAGGTATAGCACAATTTAAAAGCATAATTTAGCATCTAAGTTTAATTTTCTGATCTTTGACAGGTTCGGAGTTATTGTAACAGCCAGATATTGAATTTGGTTCGACCAGTTAAAATGAAAGCCCTCCACCTGAGATCTATAAGTATATGAATTTAATGGCATAATTGTTGATTTAGATATGTTTCATTTGTAGTTTGATAGGGCCCCTATGATTCTATAGGGGATATTATTACAGGAATAGAAGTCATTGGATTAGCAATGTGTAACATAATATCATCCGCGTAGACTGATAATCGGAGATCCCACTCCCCAATTCGAATACCTTGTATTCTGGGGAATGCTGGAGGCGGTATAGTAGTGGCTCTAAGTATAAATTAAATAAAGGTGAGAGGGGGCACCCTTGGCGCATTCCAGAGTGTAATGAGAATGCCTTCGAAAAAATACCATTGCAGTAGAATTTTGCTGTAGGACATGTATATAATAGCTGTATCCATTGGATATATTTATGTGGGAAGCCACATTTTTTAAGTACTTCAAATAGAAAGGTCCAATTCACCCTATCAAATGCTTTCTCTGCATCCAGAGCTACCAGCGCCATTGGGTAAGGTGCCTCTCTTGATGCGGAGAGAACGTGGAATGGTTTCCTAAGATGGCCGGCTGAGGAACGACCGTTGACAAAGCCCACTTGATCCGAACTAAGTAGAGGAGTCCAAACATGAGTCATTCTGGTAGCTAAGATCTTAGCAAAGAGTTTTATATCATAGCTCATCAGTGATATTGGTCTATAATTAGAAACCGAATATGGAGATTTATTCACTTTAGGGAGTACTATTATAAGAGCTTCTAACAGGGAAGAACCCTGTTGCACTTCTTTGTGTCGTCTGCAAAGAGGCATACTTTTCCTTCCAGTCCCTCCGCAATGTCACTTATAAAGACATTAAAAAGGACTGGACCCAGTACTGAACCGTGCTGTATTCCACTAGTAACCCCTCTTTCTTCAGAGTGGATTCCATTTACAATTACTTTCTGTGCCCTGTTGTCCAGCCAATGTTTTACCCATGCTACCACCCTGGGACCCACTCCCAGGCTGGTTAATTTGAATATTAATCTTTGTGTGGGACTGTGTCAAATGCCTTGCTAAAGTCTAGGTAGGCCATGTCCACAGCCATTCCCTGGTCTACTACTTTGGTTACCCAGTCAAAGAAATCTATGAGATTCATCTGACATGACCTTCCTGCTGTGAATCCATGCTGCCTTGGTTCCTGTGCTCCACTGGCCTCTAGGTACTCAACAATTCTTTCCTTCAGAAGTGATTCCATCATTTTCCCTACCACAGAGGTCAAATTGACAGGTCTGTAGTTTCCTGCCTTTGTCTTGCTCCCACGTTTGTGAAGGGGAATCACATCCACCCTCCTCCAGTCCTCAGGTACCACACCATCCTCCCATGATTTGTTAAAAAGGGTAGTCAGTGGTGTCACTAGTTCTCCCCTTAATTCTTTTAGAATTCTGAGATGAATCCTGTCAGGCCCCATTGCTTTGTCCACCTTCAGTTTTAGGAGTTATTTCAGAATACTTTCTTCTGTGAAAGGACTGTGACTGACTCCCCTATCCAGAATGCTTCTGTTAATTGGATTAGGTGCCTCTCCCTCCTCCTCATTTGTGAATACTGAGCAGAAGAATTAGTTCAGTATCCCTGCTTTTTCACTTTTCCTCTCTGCCCGCCCACCGTCTATTCTTTTCAGCCTCACTATCCCTCCCTTTGTCTTTCTGTGCTCCCTAATGTACCTATAAAAGATTTTATCTCCTTCATAACTGAGTTGGCTATCTTTTCCTCAGTTTGGGCCTTTGTTATTCTGATGGCCTTCCCTGCTTTCTTCTGCCTTAACTGGTACAGTTCTCTGTCCTGCTCCTTCTGTGTTTCCTTATACTTCCTAAATGCCATCTTTTTCTCCCTAACCTTCCCCACCACCTCTTTTGAGCACCACAGTGGCTTTTTCTTTTGTTTTGATTTGTTTATGTGCTTCACACACAAAGGCTTGTTGCCTCTGTGATGGCAGTTTTGATATTTCCCCATTGTTGCTCCATCCCCCCTTCTAGCCTGTTTGCTAGTGCTTTTCTAAGGCACTCTCTCATTTTGACAAAGTCAGCCCTCTTGAAGTCCAGTACCCCCACTTTTGTATGGCTTGATGCTGTAGCTGAGTTTATTGTGAACCACACTGTTTGGTTGTCACTTGTTCCCAGATGGCTACCCACTTCTAGATACGAGATCCTCTCACTGTCCCCATTTGAGAGTATGAGGTCTAAGATTGCTCCCTCACGAGTGGGTTCCAACACTAGCTGTCTGAGGCATGCCCCTGTAGGGCATTGAGAAAGGCCCTGCTCTTGGATGTGGCTGCAGAAAAGGTACTCCAGTTAACATCTATCTACGGCCGTTGGCATCAAGTGGCAGCTGTTACACACGCAGCACTGTGGCACATCATTATTTTTTAATCTAGTTGCTGCTTCTGGGTCAGGCTGTTGGCTACCTAAAACAGCAGACACCAGTCCCAGACTCTGCAGGGCCATACTGAGGCACAAATTCTGAAGTTCAGTTATGTCCATCACGTTAATGTGCTCCTAGAAAACGGCAACAGTAACAGGGACTCTAAGCTGATTGGTCCTACTTTACCTACCAGTTTAGCTAGTCTATCACAAGCCACTAGTTTAGCCTCTCTGTGTTGCTTGCTGCTGTGCGACTAGTGCTGGACAAACTGTATTGTATAGTAGCTGATGTTTTGACTGCTTAGACCTAACTACTGAGCAAGATTGCTACAGTTTTCCATTTCTGCCTTTACTGCCAAACCCTGTCCCCTTCCCCACACTGGTCACTCTGCTAATTATTAATTTCTCCACCCCACTTGTAATGCTGTCTCTCTAAACAGCTTAATTTCCTCTCTGCCTTACCTACAAACCCTTCCCTTACACCCTCCTCCTCCTCCTCCTGCTGCTGCTGTTCTCCTCAGATGTCCCAGTGCCAAAGCACAGCACCCCCCCATTAACTCCTCTTCTATCTCTAAATAATTGCCCTGCATTTGCCACCTCTTTACCTCGTGCTTTGTCCTTCCCTATTGCCTGCCCCCACTGAGCTTGCTATTGCACTCTAGCTGTATTTAATCCTCTGTTTTTCCCTCCTTGTTCCACAAACAGCCCATCTGCAGGCTTCCCAAGCTGCTCCTGTGGCCCTGGCACTCTTCGAGCCGGCCGCAGCTAATAGACCACCCAACTGACCCCCGGACAGAGTCAGGTATGCACCGACCCTCCGAAACTCATGGTTTTGAATGCCGCTGTTTTGACTGGATGTCCAGTGGAGGAACCAGGCACTGATTGGCAGTTTCTGCTCCTTGGCTGATTTTCCAACACCAGCCACTTCCTGATCTCAGGGAAATCTCTTTCTGTGCTGTGTTCTGGACTGAATGCCCACCCCCCACCTCCTCAGTATTAAATAGACCCTTGCTTCACCCCTTTCCTCAGCCTAGCAGCTGATTTGGTCACTCCATTGCTGCACATTCTTATGGCTATCGGCCTCCCTGTCTTCAATACCTGACTTGACCCACTTTCTTATCGACCCTTTTTAAAGCAGTCTCACCCACAAGGTTGCACATTTGTTCTCAAGTTTTTCTCCATCCACTCCAGTTAACGCCTCTCAATTACTTCTCTAACCTACCCTATTGTTAGGGACCTCACCCTAATTCGACTATATACCCTTTCAATTCTTCCACTTCCACTGCTTTTGGTGACATAGCCAGTCACAGCCAAACCTTCCCAGTAGCTGGTACCTTTGCCTTAGCTGAATTTTCAACTATATCACTAAATTAGAACTAGTGTCATTGCCCCCATGCAGTAAAGCAAAATTACAGTGACTTTTTCGAGGTGTTTTACCAAAATTGCCCTGTGCTTCGGCTAATTTCATAGCTGGCACACCACTGCTGGCTCAGTTTTACCTACAGCTATCTACTACTCCCTTTTAACACCCTTAACTACGTTGGCCCTCCCACCTACCAGGTACTCATAATGACCCCACCTACTTGTGCTGCCTCAGCCTCCTGGCTTGCATTGCTAACCCTAGCCTTCCTCATTCTGCTAGGTCACTCGCCACATGTCCACCAACATGATGAGTTGAAACCGCCTCTCATCAGGCCTCTCACACTAACCCCCCCACATCTACCATGGGGCCATCACTCTCACTCCACCGATGGGCTGTCCGCATATCCCACGCAGCTGATGTTGCCATATTAAGGCAATGGACTCTGCTGTAGAGTGGGAGAGGCAAGACAAAGTAGCTACCCATCTCCACATCCTTGTGATGCTCCTCCCCCTCCCTGATGGCACCTAAATTGGTGCAGAAGCGACTAAAACTAGCATCTATGCTTATCCTCCTGCTCCTTCTCCTCCTCTCAGGAGACATCCACCCCAACCCTGGCCCCACTCAACCTCCTCCCCAGGCTACTGCTCCTAAGGATCTTAAAATCGCCTCCCTTAATATATGCAGCCTTCTTAACAAATTTGACTCTTTTTCAGGGCTGGGTTGTCCTGAATCACCCTGATGTTATCTCAGTAGTAGAAACTTGGCTCAATGACCGTACCTCAGACTCCGCGGCCTCACTTCCAGGGTTTACTCTATACCGGACAGACCGGACCTCTAAAAAAGGTGGTGGATGTACGCTATACATCCAGAACTAGCTACAATGTCTTGCCCTCCCACCCCCGTCCCTTAAGCATGGGGACCCAGACCCTCACTGAAAATCACTATTGCACCTAACAGAGCCCCCCTTTTCCTCTCTTCTGTATACATTCCTCCCCGGAATCAGAAGAGTGCTTTCCACTCTGTCCTCACCTACCTACGGTCTCTCCCTGACAAGGCAGAAATCATTGCCCTTGGGGACTTTAATATAAATTGGCTAGCTGACACATCGGCACCTTTAGGGATGCGGCAGCCTCTCAAAACCTGAACCAGAGGTCTGGCACTGCCACTCTCCTTGATCTGGTGCTCACCAATGCTACCCAGGTCAGGGTTTTACCTGATGTCCTGAGTGATCACTCCCTGGTGCTTTGTCACTGGTCACATATTACAAGAAAGCCCCCCACACCCAAACTTTCCTCCAGTGCTGTCTCAAACCTGGCAAACTTTGGGCCCTTAGACAAAACCTCTCAACCAGTGTCTGGTCCCCCATTATAACCCTGTTGGACATTGACGCTGCTCTTGACCACTTCATTGACACCTCAATTCTGCCTGTGACCGGTATGCCCCCCTAAGCAAACAGGTTGTCAATGGGGTTGACACACCTTGGATGTCACAAGCCTTATTAGACCAAATGCGTGATCGTGACAATATATGGTATATTGCCCTGGAAACTGGTAAACCCTCTGATAGACAGTGCTACCAAGAGGCGCATAATAAATGTATTTGGAATATTCGGAAGGCCAAAGCTGAGTACTACTGAGCCTCATTAACTGCCACATGGGGATCGGGGGATCTGAGATCACTGGCTGGTTTGCCAGCTATCTGTCAGAGAGAACTCAGACAGTCAGACTTGCCCAAATCCAGTCCTCCCCCCTCCAAGTCAGGTCGGGAGTCCCTCAGGGCTCTATTCTTGGCCCCCTACTTTTCTTCCTGTTCCTCAACTCCCTACCCAAGGATTGCTGTGGGAAACTACTCCTGTATGCAGATGATGCCATTCTCTACGGCTCCCACACTGATCCCACTGCTCTCTGTAATGCACTCCAAAAATCTTTTATGGAAGCAGAATCCTGGTTTGTTTGGCATAGGCTAGTTTTCAACTACAAAAAAATGAAGTCTATGGTGTTTTCCCACACCCAAAGCAGGAACAGTGGGCTATCCCTGTGCATACTGAACTCCCTCAATGACTCCCTTGAGCAGGTTACCTCTTTCAAGTACCTGGTTATCACCCCAGACTCAAGGCTCACCTACCATGACCACATCCGAAAGATACTGCACTGGTACAAGCACTACCTCCCACATGAAGCCCTCCACCTAGCTGTCTGAGCTTCAGTACTGTCACTCAAAGATTACAGTATCATAATCTATGGGGCATCTGACAACACACACCTAAACAAAATCAGGCTGGCTCTTAATAAGGCCTGTATACTAGCATCCGGATGTGCCAGACGCACACACACCTGTGCCCTGTATGCCTCCAACAACTGGCTTAACTTCAACGGGAGCTTTAAATATCAGACATGCCTCTCTGCTAAAAACATAACTGCAGGTCTACTCCCACCTGCCCTTGGCCCCCCTACTCCAGGCACCCTTGTCCTCCCGCCACACCCGGCAATCTACAATAACCCACTTCCGGATACCCCTCTGCAAGACCTTCTCGGGTCAAAGAACATTTAGGCACCAGGCCCCTAGCTGGCTTAACCCCATCTGGAGTACTGTGTGCAGTTTTGGAAACCTCATCTACGCAAGGACATAGACAGGATGGAAGCAGTCCAGAGGAGAGCAACTAAAATGGTGCAGGGTCTGCATCAGAAATCAGATGAAGAGAGACTGAGAGAGCTTAATATGTAGACCCTTGATGAAAGGAGGGACAGGGGGAACATGATAGAAATGTTTAAGTACCTCAAGAGAATCAACAAAGTCCAGGAGGGTGGCATCTTTCAGAAAAAGAGATGTGTAAGAACAAGGGGACACAATTTAAAGATAGAGGGGGATGGCTCAGGGGTAATGTGAGGAAATCTTTTTTCACGGAGAGAGTGGTGGATGCGTGGAACTGCCTTCTGGGGAGGTTGTTGGGGCTGAAACAGTGGGGGAATTCAAACATGCATGGGAAAGACACAAGGCAATTGTAGTGGGGGTGGCAGGAAGTAGGCTGTTGGTTAACTAGAATATGCAACTTATCCAGTAGGTAGGGAAATGTGCAGACTGGGTGAGTCAAGTGGTCCTTATCTGCCGTCAAAGTCTATGTTAACTCCTTCCCTAACTCCCTCCTCTCAGAACCCAGACTTGGCCAGTTCAAGTCCCAACTACGTGACCTAATCTCTCAAGGCTCAGCCTGCGACTGTCCTAGATTGTTTGCTCTACCCATGTCCCCCTTGTAGTTGGACCACACCCTGGTCCTGCCACCCCAGGGTGTGCCTATACCTGGACAATGGACACCCCCAATCCAGCCTAGACTACTAAATAATGACTAGGGCATGGCTGGTGCCAGCGTTCTGCAGTGTATGTACCCTGTTAACAGATTACCATCTTTACTCTGTAACTGTTTTTGCAACTTTCTGTAACCACTTTTGCTAATGTACAAACTTCTTTGTAACTATTGTGTCTTATTTGTTGCCATTGCATCTGATGTCTTTGTATATAATGACGTGGAACCTTTGTAAAGGAGTCTTTGACTCAAAGGTATGTTATCTGATATCTTCGATAAATAAATATATAAAATAAATGAAAGAAAGCAGAATGAACAATGAACAACCAATGGAATGATAAGAATTCTCACTATGATGCCACCCCCCACACACAAAATATAGAGGTTTCCCTAAAGATTTTGCATAGACAAATGTTAGCACATTATAAGGAAGCAGAAAATATTGACACAGTACCATCACAGAATGTCCTCTGATCTGAACCTGGGACATTGAGTGACACAGTCTCATCACGGAATGTCCTCTGCACTGAACCTGGGACATCGTGTGACACTGTCCCATCACGGAATGTCCTCTGCTCTGAACCTGGGACATCGTGTGACACTGTCCCATCACAGAATGTCCTCTGCTCTGAACCTGGGACATCGTGTGACACTGTCCCATCACGGAATGTCCTCTGCTCTGAACCTGGGTTATCATGTGACACAGTTCCATCACGGAATGTCCTCTGCTCTGAACCTGGGACATCGTGTGACACAGTTCCATCACGGAATGTCCTCTGCTCTGAACCTGGGACATCGTGTGACACAGTACCATCACAGAATGCCCTCTGCTGTGAACCTGGGACATCATGTGACACAGTACCATCACAGAATGTCCTCTGCTCTGAACCTGGGACATCGTGTGACACAGTACCATCACAGAATGTCCTCTGCTCTGAATCTGGGACATCGTGTGACACAGTACCATCACAGAATGCCCTCTGCTGTGAACCTGGGACATCGTGTGACACATTACTATCACAGAATGTCCTCTGCTCTGAACCTGGGACATTGTGTGTAGTCTCGTCATTATGGCTGCTTGAGTACCTTCTGAGCTTGCACAACCAGCACCTCTAGCGCAGCCATGTCCATGCCCTCTTCCATGTGCACAGCCATAGGCCCATGTTCCATGTGCATGCATACTTGCTTGTGGTTCATTTCCTTGCTCATATTGTCCGTGAACCAGTGAGACAACAGCTTCTGAAATAGCTGAATCCAGACTCTCGATGTCGGAAATCTCACCATATGATGAATTCTGTGGAGTAATGACAGTCACAGAACACAATTAGACTGATAACATTAAATATTAACTGACAGTTAACAGTTGCACCAGCTCATCAGGTAAAGCAGTGTAAACCACAGTTCAGTATTCTGATGTATGCAGGCATTTGCTTGGCACTATAAAGATTTTGGCCTAGCCACTAAATGCCACCCACCATGTGTAAAATGAGGTGTCATAAAAAGAATGCAAGGGTCAGAGTGTGCCAGAATTCACCAGCTGCAAAGTTTAGTGCATAGTGGGTGAAGGGTGCTAATGGTCTGACCAGGGGCCTCAGCTACCTGATTGTTTCTGGAAGGCAGGGGCTGGTACTTCCCTCCCTGCCCCTCATCCCACCCACCCCTGGTCCGTGATTTCCTTTATACCAGGGGTTCACCATCACTTCCCCAAACGGGCAAAGGACATGCACCTGTCATAGCAGAAGCAGACATCCAGAAAAGGAACAGCAGCGAGTGAAGAGGTAACTGCTATCTCAGTGGAAGGGAAGTAACTGCAAATCAAGGAGCTTTCATTGTTACTTCTTTGCATTGCTATTTGCATTGTGGAGAGTAGGAGTTTGAAGAAGGTTGTGCAATAGTTACTTAAAGTCTCTTTTTGGGTGTGGACAGGAAGGATAGGGATGTAAAAAGCAGTTGCTCAATCTATCTAGACTAGTACGACAAAGGGGGTAAGGGACATTAAGGAAAGAAAAATGTTTTGCACTGATAGAGGGGAGAGAGGGGAAACTTGGGGGAGTGTTTGGTATCCTTCATCTGGAAGGGTGGGGTATCGCTGGTGGGCAACGAGAGTAATAGGTAGAGTGGTAGGCTGCAACAACTGCAGTGCACCAATCTTTCTAAAAATTGCCTGGAGGGTGGGGGGATGTTTAGTGTGCAACCACATAGAGAAACTTAGAAAGGAGATTGAGGGTCTGCAGGAGGAACTAAGACAGGCAAGGCAGACTAGAGGCGGGTTTAGCCCAATACTGGAGGGAGGGAGGAGGGGAGATGAGGGAGGACAATATGAGCCAACAGTGATGAGGAGAGGGTCAGAAGAAGGGAAGCAGAGACAAAGGGGCCCAGGCCAGGAAGAATGATTGCTGGGGAAACCAGGTCAGGAGACAAAAGACAAATGGAAGGAGGAGACAGGGACTTGTGAGGGGAGGAGAAAAAGTGGCAACTGTCACGGAGTAGAAAGGAGGGAACAGGTTACTATGAAGAGAGAGGAAGCGGGCATTTGTGAGGGGTCTTCAGAAAATAGTTTTACACTGCTAGAGTGGAAGAAGGAGGAGGGAGGTGATGCAATTGGAGGAGTAATTAATAAATGCCTGGACCAAACTAGAGCAGGGGGAAGTTCTGCTGGGAGAATTGCAACAGGGGCAAAAGGAGGAAATAATGTGCAGGAGGAAGAAGAGGAGCCGGGAATGAGAGATGGAGATGAATGGAAGCAAGCAGGGAGTAAGAAGGGTAGAATCTTAGTGCTGGGGCACTTGATACTAAGAGGAGTCAGGTGGGATAGCAAGGGGGAGAGGCATAGTTGCATTTGGGTGGAGGCCATGCCAGAATGACAGCGGAAAGGGTGGGACAATCTGTTCTGAAATATGCTAGATGGGGTAGGGACAAGCCTCATTTAATTATTCATCTTGGGACGAATGACCTGACTGACAAGGCAGTAGATATAGTCCGGAGGAGGTTTGAGGAACAAGAGTGACTCCAAGGATGAACTGGGGAACTACAGACCGGTGAACCTCACATCCATCATGGGTAAGCTGATGGAGACTATCCTGAAGGAGAGGCTGGTGGCCCTCCTGGAGACCAAAGGACTACAGGACAGCAGACAGCATGGCTTCATATGTGGCAGATCCTGCCAAACCAACCTGGTGTAGTTCTATGAATGGGTAACTAGGCAACTGGACAGGGGCCATGCAGTGGATGTCCTGTATCTGGACTTCAGTAAGGCATTTGACTTGGTGCCACATGGGAGGCTGGGAAGTAAGTTAGAAGGTACAGGAGCAGGTGCAAAACTGGTGAGATGGGTAGGGAACTGGCTTCAGGGAAGGCAACAGAGGGTGGTGGTGGTGGGTAGGGAGCTTTCACAGCGGTGAGCGGTGTTCCACAGGGCTCGGTGTTGGGACCAGTGTTGTTTGGGATATTCATTGCAGACATATCATTGGACATCAAGAGCAAGATCAGTCTGTTTGCTGATGATACCAAGACGGGAGTGGTGGTGGACAACCTAGGGGGATGGCAGGAGTTGCAGGATGATTTGAGAAAGCTTGAAACCTGTTCAGACACCTGGCAACTGGGGTTTAATATCAAAATGTGCAAGGTGCTGCATTTTGGGGTGAAGAACCCAAGGAGGAGTTACCAGCTAGGGGGAGTGCAGCTAGCCCAGACAGAGGAGAAGAAGGATCTGGGGGTGCTCATTACAGGGTCAATGAACAACTCAGCACAATGTAGTAAGGCAGCTGCAAAGGTCAACAAAATGCTGGGTTGCATTGCAAGGTGTATATCCTCGAGGAGGGAGGAGGTGATTCTGCCACTGTATAGGTCATTAGTTAGACCGCACCTGGAGTACTGCATGCAGTACTGGTGCCCGTATCTGAAGAGGGACATTAAGTTACTGGTGGGGGTGCAGCCCAGGGTGACAAAGATGATCAAGGGGCTGGGGGATTTATCATATGAGAGCAGGTTGAGGGAGTTGAACATGCACTCACTGGAGGAGAGGAGGGACGGGGGGACATGATTGCAACCTTTAAGTACATGAAAGGAATAAACAAGACAAGTACAGAGGGGCTGTTCAAAGTAAGGGAGGGGAGGGACACCAGTGGCCATGATAGGAGACCGGAGGGAGGAATGTTCAGGAGGGAGATGAGGAGACACTCTTTTTACAGAGAGGGTGGTAGTTGGGGTTGCTAACAGGCCTCTTAAACCAGTATGAGGCTGAAGACATTTTGTTGGAAAAGTAAATTAGGAAGTCTGCTGAGATTGGGAACATTGTCTTGATGGGAGACTTAACGTTGCCTGACATGAACTGTGATATACTCAGGGCAAGAAGACCATGGCTCCAGGCATTAGTGTGTGCCATTCAGGACTGGCTCATTGTACAGCACATCAGGCAATACAGGAAAGATGGGGCCACCATAAATCTGGTACCCTTAAACCATGGTTTTATTGAGGAAGTAAAGGTCATCCCCCACCACACACACACACACACAGTTCAAGTGATCACAGCACCATGTAGTTTAATGCAGCCCTAACTGCCCAGTGTCTCAGGACCAAGACATTAGTGCCAGACTTTAGGAAGATTAGTTTTGTGACTGTTAAGCGATTACAGCAGGTTACAGTTGTGGGTGGATGGACAATTGGATGGAGCAGAAGCAAGATGGGAGACCATTATTTAATACAGTCTTGAATGTTTCCAAATGTTGCATTAAAAGGTGGGGAAAGGCAAGACACATATGAAACCTGTATGATTCTCCGGTGAGGTGAGGTAAACTCTAGGTGATGAGGGCAGGTTTCAAATTTACAAAGAGGATCAGACAGATGAAAGTAGGGAAGTTTGCCAGAACAGGGTAAGGGAAGTGGTAAACTAAGGTCAAAGATTAGGCAAAGCTCAAGATCGTGGAAGGGGTAAAGGAGCATGATAGATCCTTCTTTAGATATATTAAACAGATGAGAAACAGCATAGTAAAGCTACAGAAAGTAGGAGTGTGTGGGGACAAGAATTAGAAGAAGGTGAACCTACTGAATAAATACTTCAGCTCAGTATTCACGGTGTAGAAAGGTAGTCCTCTTCCAGAGAGCTCAACAAAGTCGGAGAAGAACAGGGAGAAACTGGAAAGGAGACAAATTACAGTGGACAAGGTACTCAAAAGGCTAAGAAGGTTGACAGTAAACAAGGCACCAGAGGACTAATGGACTTCACCCCTATGGCACTGAGAGAAATGTGTATTTGTTTTTTGAGGGGGCACTACCAGGGGTATCAGCAAATTGTTTTAACTAGTTTTTGGTGATACATGTTCCTCGAAGACTTGACAGTGGCAGATGTAGTAGCCCTTTACAGGGGAGGGAACAAGGGGGACCTGTGGAATTACAAGTCAGTCTGACCTCAATTGTACTGAAGTTGCTTGTGCCTCTCATTAAGGAACAGAGAGTGGAATTTTTTGAAGCTCATGACCTACATAATAAAGACAGCATGGCTTTGCTAAGGAGAGTTTGTTCCATACAAACATCACTGACTACTTTAACTCAGTGTTGCAGACAGTGGACAGGGGACAGACTATGGATGGTAACTTAGTCCTTCAGACAGTGGACAAGGGACAGGCTGTGGATGTTAACTCAGTGTTGCAGACTGTGGACAGCGGACAGGCTGTGGATGTTAACTCAGTGTTGCAGACAGTGGACAGGCTGTGGCTGTTAACTCAGTGTTGCAGACAGTGGACAAGGGACAGGCTGTGGATGTTAACTCAGTGTTGCAGGCTGTGGACAGGGGACAGGCTGTGACTGTTAACTCAGTGTTGCAGGCTGTGTACAGGGGACAGGCTGTGGATGTTAACTCAGTGTTGCTGACAGTGGACAGTGGACAGGCTGTGGATGTTAACTCAGTGTTGCAGACAGTGAACAAGGGACAGGCTGTGGATGTTAACTCAGTGTTGCAGACAGTGGACAAGGGACATGCTGTGGATGTTAACTCAGTGTTGCAGACAGTGGACAAGGGATAGGCTGTGAATGTTAACTCAGTGTTGCAGACAGTGGACAAGGGACAGGCTGTGGATGTTAACTCAGTGTTGCAGACAGTGGACAGGGGACAGGCTGTGGATGTTAACTCAGTGTTGCAGACAATGGACAGGCTGTGGATGTTAACTCAGTGCTGCAGACAGTGGACAAGGGACAAGCTGTGAATGTTAACTCAGTGTTGCAGACAGTGGACAAGGGACATGCTGTGGATGTTAACTCAGTGTTGCAGACAGTGGACAAGGGACAAGCTGTGAATGTTAACTCAGTGTTGCAGACAGTGGACAAGGGACATGCTGTGGATGTTAACTCAGTGTTGCAGACAGTGGACAAGGGACATGCTGTGGATGTTAACTCAGTGTTGCAGACAGGGGACAGGGGACAGGCTGTGGATGTTAGCTCAGTGTTGCAGACAGGGGACAGGCTGTGGATGTTAACTCAGTGTTGCAGGCTGTGGACAAGGGACAGGCTGTGGATGTTAACTCAGTGTTGCAGACAGTGGACAAGGGACATGCTGTGGATGTTAACTCAGTGTTGCAGACAGTGGACAAGGGACAGGCTGTGGATGTTAACTCAGTGTTGCAGACAGTGGACAAGGGGACATGCTGTGGATGTTAACTCAGTGTTGCAGACAGTGGACAAGGGACATGCTGTGGATGTTAAGTCAGTGTTGCAGACAGTGGACAGGGGACAGTCTGTGGATCTCCTGTAACTGGGCTTCAGCAGTGTCTTTGACTTGGTGCTGCACAGTGAATTTGTGAAGAAGCTGAGGGACCTGGGATTGGGTGAAGAGGCTATCTGATTGGCTAAGCAATGAGACACATGGTTTTAAATAACTGCAGAATTGATTAGCACGTTCACCAGTAAAACTGCTTATACAATAGGGGTTTAGTGATATGCCGCTAACTAAATACTGGTAAACTCATCGCATACTAATATCAGGAAGCTGACATGTCCACAGTGAGAAAACACACCAGATAAATATACTGTGTACACGTCTGCACAAAATACTACTGCTCTCTCTAACTTCGTCACGTACTCTAGCAGCTGAAAGCTGCGGAAGAAGACAGGAAAACACAGGTACCACAAAAACTCTACAAGTTAAGTGAATAAATACGAACAAAACTAAAACGCTTCTATTGTATAAAATGGATATGTAATGGGATGTGGCTTGATATGTGTAACATCACAGTTCAAGGCAAGTGAGCTCAGAAAAATCACTTGTGGCTCCGCAACTAGTGATAATCCTGAGCTCAGTTGCCACTCATTGAGATATTACACATATCAAGCCCCTTACCATCACATAGGCAGTGTAGCGCAGTGGTCTAAGGCTTGGAGCTGCAAATCTGGTGACATCCAGCAGACCAGACCTGGGTTTGAATCCCACAGCTTCCACTTGCATACTGTGTGACCCTGAGCAAGTCACTTAACTTCCTTGGGCTCCCAGATCGCACCTGGAAACAAGCTCCAGCTTAGTGTGCCTTTCCTGGTTAAACAATTTCCCCTCCATATCCCCTTATAATCAGTTGGGATAATGCATAGCTCATGTGTCTGTTTGACTAACCGCTAGAAAATGCATATACATACTTTTTCGCAATTGATTACAATGAAAGTGCTAATCAATGCTGCTGTTATTTAGGAAGAGAACGCAGAGGGTGGTGGTGGTGGTAAATGGAACTCATAGTGTTCAGGACGGAGACCAATGGGGTGCCAAAGGGTTCAGTAGTTTGACCGGTACTTTCAGTATGTTCACCTGTCGAACTAGGAGGGGCATTCACTTAAAGATCAACATATTTGGAAGGCTTGGCCTGTAGTTCAGTGGACACGCAGCCAGCCACTCCCACTTCCTGAGCTATATAAGCAGTTTCTCTCAGCCATCTTCTGAAGCACTTTTTTCTTTGCTAGCCAGAGGCTCTGTCTGTCTGTCCTCTGCAGCTGGCTAGGGCCTACTCTGGGGACTGCCCCCCCCACACCTTGCTGCTTTTGTTCGTCTCTGCTGGACCTGCGTTTGTTTTCCTGCTTCTAGTTTATATTTTACCTCCGGCTGTGTTCTTCTTTCTGTCATTACTCCTTGTTTTCTGTGTTTATGTATCTTTGTTTTGGGCCTTGTTCCCAGTTTTCTGTGTTAGTGTTTTTCTCACACAGTATGCCCTGCAAGCCCTTGGTCACACTGTGGACCAATGGGCTTAACTTATTCTATAGCTGTCATTAGGTGGGCGCTTGGTGTGGTATGCGGGCAGGTTGCAGCCGCCTGCCATGGCATGGGGTGAGCTGGGTGAGCTGGGGGTCCTGTGTGGTTGGGGGGGGCTGGGGGTTACCACTGGACCACCAGGGATTCATTGATTACCAATTCACTGGTGTTTGGGGAATCAAGTGAGGAGGAGGGTTCCACTGGACCACCAGGGATATTTCTTACCTACATACGATGGCGATCAGAGGGTCGGGATGGGGAAGGGGTACCACTAGACTACCAGGGCAGAAGTTACTATGACATTATTGGGATCAATGCTACGGGAGGGGTTGGGGGCACCAATGGATTATCAGGGCTGACATTTATTCATTTTTACCACAACTGTGGCTACATGGTGGGGGTTGCTCCAGGACCCCCTCTGTCCATACCACATGCTGTGCAGGGTGCCAGGCGCAATTCGCCAGGCTGCCCTGCTCAGCTCATGCAAATGGGGTCATGACATGCAAATGGCCCCATTTGCACGTTGCATACATTATGGCCTAATTTGCATGCCCAGGTCTGACTATCTCAGGACATGCACCCAGTGCAACTTTAGTTGCACTGGAGCATTCCCAATCCTCCCTGTCCAGGGACTAGGGTTACCACCTGTCCCGAATTTCGCAGGACAGTCCTGATTTGGGCAGCTGTGTCCTGCGAAAAAACATGAAAAATACTAATTGTCCTGACATTACGGTAGAAAAAATATTTTCTTACTTTCCTCTAAATGTTGCAAAAAACTATAATACCTATATTAAAATACCTTATAATAAGAAACATTAGAAACAACTGAAAAACTACAACACTTAGTCTTAATTCTGATTATTTGGTGAAAACAAGTCTGCTGTATTGGTCGAGATTACATATTGTCCTGCAAAAAATCATGTTTCTATAAGAAATGTCCCGCTTTGGGCTTCTTAAAAGGTGGTAACCCTACTGGGGAGTGCACCGGCGCATTGTATATGCACCATGCACATTCTGTGCTATAGTCAAAGGTGATGCGCCATGGCACACCACCTCTGAATATCCCCTTTTCTGGCCCCCGGCACATCTTAGTTGTGCTGTGCCTTCACTTGCGCCATTCCCTAGCACAGTCTGAATATCTGGCCTGAGGTGTCAGAGTGTGACATCCAAGGGAGAAAAGGAATCTTTTGGTAATCATTAGCAAATATCCTCAATACGTTAGCCAATTGCAACAAAGGATATGCTAAGAGAAGCAGAATGCATTGTCAGGGGATTTACTAGTAGGGGGGTGGAACATGATCATGCCTCTCTACAGACCCTGGTAAGAGATATGCTAGGGGCAGCAGAATGCATTGTCAGGGGATTCACCAGTAGGAAAGTGGAGCATGATCATGCCTCTCTACAGATCCCTGGTAAGGCCACACCTAGAGTACTTTGTATATGTTTGGGGATCTCATCTTTAGATATACACGCATCATGTGGAAACCATGCATGGGATGACCACAGAATGATACATGCATGCAGAGAAGTCCTTATGAGGAAAGAATGAGGTGGCTGAAATGCTCGCTTGAGGCCAGAAGGTAAAGGACTGAAATGATGCAGAGTATGCTTGGAAACAGTGCAAATGGAAGGCCACTAAACAGATTCATGGTATGCAGGGAAGATCTTACGAGGAAAGACTGAAGAGGCTGAAGTGCTCACTTGAGGCTAAGAAAGGAACAGAGAGAAATGATAGAAACATTTAGCTACCTGAAAGACATCAGTATGGTGGATTGTCAGCAATTGCTCAAACTCAGTGAAGGGGCCTGTGCAAGGGGGGCATAGATACTAATTGGCTGGAGTTTAAACTCAGCAGAGGTGCGGGGCTATAATTATAGAAACATAGAATTTGATGGCCGATAAGGACTACTTGGCCCACCTAGTCTGCCCATTTCCCTACCTAATAGATAAGCTGCAGATCTTAGTTAGCCAACAGCCTATTTCTTCTTGCCCCCCAATAAAATTGCTTTAAGTCTGTCCCATGCATTCTTGAATTCCCCCACTGTTTTTGACTCCACTACCTCAGGAAGGCTGTTCCATGTATTCACAACCCTTTCCCTGAAAAATACTTCCTTACATTACCTCTGAGCTGTCCCCCCCATCTTTAAATTTTGCCCCCTTGTTCTTGCACATCTCTTTTTGTGAAATATGCTACCCTCTTGGACTTTGTTGATTGCCTTGAAGTACTTGAAATGTTCTATAATGTCCCCCGTCTCCCTCCTCTCCTCAAGGGTATACATGTTAAGCTCCTTTAATCTCTCTTCATATGTCTTCTGGTGTAGACCCTACACCATTTTAGTTGCCCTCCTCTGGACAGCCTCCATCCTGTCTATGTTCTTGTGGAGATGGGGTCTCCAGAACTGCATGCAGTACTCCAGATGGGGCCTCACCAACTGTCTGTACAGAGTGATAACAGCTTCCTGTTTTCTACTGGTGATGCCTCTCACTATGCATCCCAACATCCTGCCAGCACTCCTCACTGCCTTCTCACATTGCTTGCCCACCTTTAGGTCATCTGATATATCTACCCCAGGTCCCTTTCCATTTTTGTTGTTGTTAGTATCTCACCCCCCATTGTGTACTCTTCACCTGGGTTTTTGTTTCCCAGATGCATTACTTTGCATATCTTTGCACTAAATCTAAGATGCCATACATTTGACCATTCCTCCAACCTTTCCAAGTCCCTTTGCATCCTTTCCACCCTACCTTCTATATCGACCTTGTTGCAGATCTTTGTGTCGTCTGCAAAGAGACATACTTTTCCTTCTAGTCCATCTGCAATATCAATTACAAAGACATTAAAGAGGACCGGTCCCAGTACTGAACCCTGCAGTACCCCACTAGTAACCCCCTTTCTTCATAGTGGACTCCATTTACTGTTACCCTCTGTGGCCTGTTTTCCTGCCAATGTTTTACCCAGGCTACCACCTTGGGGCCCACTCCCAGGCTGGCTAACTTGTATATTTATTTTTTGTGTGGGACTGTGTCAAATGCCATGCTAAAGTCTAGGTAGACCATGTCCACAGCCCCTCCTTGGTCTACTACTTTGGTCATCCAGTCAAAGAAATCTATTAGACTCATCTGACATGACCTTTCTGCTGTGAATCCATGCTACCTTGGGTCCTGTGCCCCACTGGCCTCTAGATACTCAACAATTCTTACCTTCAGAAGTGATTCCATCATTTTCCCTACCACTGAGGTCAAACTGACAGGTCTATAGTTTCCTGCCTCTGTCTTGCTCCCACTTTTGTGAAGGGGAATCACATCCTCCCTCCTCCAGTCCTCAGGTACCACACCATTTTCCAATGATTTGTTAAAACGGATAGTCAGTGGTGTCACTAGTTCTACCCTTAGTTCTTTTAGAATTCTGTGGTGAATTCCATCAGGCCCCCTTTGTCCACCTTCAGTTTTAAGAGTTCTTTCAGAAGCCTTTCTTCTGTGAATGGACTGGTATCGACCTCCCTATCCAGAGTGCTTCTATTCTTTGATTTCAGTACCTCCCCCTCCTCTTCTTTTGTGAATACTGTGCAGAAGTATTTGTTCAGTATCTCTGCTTTTCACTGTCACCTCTGCCCACCCTCCTCCCTTTATTAAGCCTCACTATCCCTCTCTTGGACTTTCTTTGCTCCCTAATTCTTCATGGAGAGGAAGGTGGACAGCTGAAATAGCTTGTGAAGGGAAGTGGCAGAGTCAGAGATAGTGAAGGGATTCAGGGTAAGGTGAGAGGTATAAGGAGCTGTGAGAGTGTGTAAAGCAGAGGTAGTGCAGGGATTCAGGACAAGGTGAGAGGTATAAGGAGTTGTGAGAGTGGGTAAAGCAGGGGTAGTGCAGGGATTCAGTTCAAGGTGAGACAGGTATAAGGAGCTGTGAGAGTGGGTAAAGCAGAGATAGTGAAGGGATTCAGGGCAACGTGAGACAGGTATAAGGCGCTGTGAGAGTGGGTAAAGCAGAGGTAGTGCAGGGATTCAGGCAAGGTGAGACAGGTATATATGTTGGGAGAGTGGGTAAAGCAGAGAGATGCAGGATTCAGGGCAAGGTGAGACAGGTATAAGGAGTTGTGAGAGTGGGTAAAGCAGAGGTAGTGCAGGGATTCAGGGCAAGGTGAGACAGGTATAAGGAGCTGTGAGAGTGGGTAAAGCAGGGATAGTGTAGGGATTCAGGGCAAGGTGAGACAGGTATAAGGAGTTGTGAGAGTGGATAAAGCAGAGGTAGTGCAGGGATTCAGGGCAAGGTGAGACAGGTATAAGGAGCTGTGAGAGTGGGTAAAGCAGAGATAGTGCAGGGATTCAGGGAAGGTGAGACAGGTATAAGGAGTTGTGAGAGTGGGTAAAGCAGAGACAGAGCAGGGATTCAGGGCAAGGTGAGACAGGTATAAGGAGCTGTGAGAGTGAGTAAAGCAGAGATAGTGCAGGGATTCAGAGCAAGGTGAGACAGGTATAAGGAGCTGTGAGAGTGGGTAAAGCAGAGATAGTGCAGGGATTCAGGAAGGTGAGACAGGTATAAGGAGTTGTGAGAGTGGGTAAAGCAGAGACAGAGCAGGGATTCAGGGCAAGGTGAGACAGGTATAAGGAGCTGTGAGAGTGAGTAAAGCAGAGATAGTGCAGGGATTCAGGGAAGGTGAGACAGGTATAAGGAGTTGTGAGAGTGGGTAAAGCAGAGATAGTGCAGGGATTCAGGGCAAGGTGAGACAGGCATAAGGAGTTGTGAGAGTGGGTAAAGCAGAGATAGTGCAGGGATTCAGGGAAGGTGAGACAGGTATAAGGAGTTGTGAGAGTGGGTAAAGCAGGGATAGTGTAGGGATTCAGGGCAAGGTGAGACAGGTATAAGGAGCTGTGAGAGTGAGTAAAGCAGAGACAGTGCAGGGATTCAGGGCAAGGTGAGACAGGTATAAGGAGCTGTGAGAGTGGGTAAAGCAGAGATAGTGCAGGGATTCAGGGAAGGTGAGACAGGTATAAGGAGTTGTGAGAGTGGGTAAAGCAGAGACAGAGCAGGGATTCAGGGCAAGGTGAGACAGGTATAAGGAGCTGTGAGAGAGGAAAGCAGAGGTAGTGCAGGGATTCAGGGCAAGGTGAGACAGGTATAAGGAGCTGTGAGAGTGAGTAAAGCAGAGACAGTGCAGGGATTCAGGGCAAGGTGAGACAGGTATAAGGAGCTGTGAGAGTGGGTAAAGCAGAGATAGTGCAGGGATTCAGGGAAGGTGAGACAGACATAAGGAGTTGTGAGAGTGGGTAAAGCAGAGATAGTGCAGGGATTCAGGGAAGGTGAGACAGGTATAAGGAGTTGTGAGAGTGGGTAGAGCAGAGACAGTGCAGGGATTCAGGGCAAGGTGAGACAGGTATAAGGTGCTGTGAGAGTGGGTAAAGCAGAGACAGCGAAGGGATTCAGGGCAAGGTGGGACAGGTATAAGGTGCTGTGAGAGTAGGCAAAGCAGAGATAGTGCAGGGATTCAGGCAAGGTGAGACAGGTATAAGGTGCTGTGAGAGTGGGTAAAGCAGAGACAGCGAAGGGATTCAGGGCAAGGTGAGACAGGTATAAGGAGCTGTGAGAGTAGGTGAAGCAGAGAAAGTGCAGGGATTCAGGGCAACGTGAGACAGGTATAAGGAGCTGTGAGAGTGGGTAAAGCAGAGATAGTGCAGGGATTCAGGGCAAGGTGAGACAGGTATAAGGAGTTGTGAGAGTGGGTGAAGCAGAGATAGTGCAGGGATTCAGGACAAGGTGAGACATGTATAAGGAGTTGTGAGAGTGGGTGAAGCAGAGATAGTGCAGGGATTCAGGGCAAGGTGAGACAGGTATAAGGAGCTGTGAGAGTGGATAAAGCAGAGATAGTGCAGGGATTCAGGGTAAGGTGAGACAGGTATAAGGAGCTGTGAGAGTGGATAAAGCAGAGATAGTGCAGGGATTCAGGGTAAGGTGGGACAGGTATAAGGAGCTGTGAGAGTGGGCAAAGCAGAGATAGCACAGGGATTCAGGGTGAGTTGAGACAGGTATAAGAAGCTGTGAGAGTGGGTAAAGCAGAGATAGTGCAGGGATTCAGGGCAAGGTGAGACAGGTATAAGGAGCTGTGAGAGTGGATAAAGCAGAGATAGTGCAGGGATTCAGGGTAAGGTGAGACAGGTATAAGGAGCTGTGAGAGTGGATAAAGCAGAGATAGTGCAGGGATTCAGGGTAAGGTGGGACAGGTATAAGGAGCTGTGAGAGTGGGTAAAGCAGAGATAGCACAGGGATTCAGGGTGAGTTGAGACAGGTATAAGAAGCTGTGAGAGTGGGTAAAGCAGAGATAGTGCAGGGAGTCAGGGCAAGGTGAGACAGGTATAAGGAGCTGTGAGAGTGGGTAAAGCAGAGATAGTGCATTGATTCAGGGCAAGGTGAGACAGGTATAAGGATCTGTGAGAGTGCGTAAAGCTACAAAACAGTCTGATCTGCTAATAGTTGACTTGGATTAAGCCCACCCAGTGATAGGCTGGAGTGAAAGTAGGTTGGACTAGGTCAGAGTGGATGGACCTTTGGTCTGTTTCTGCCTCTAATTGTTTCTCTATTTCTCATTCTATAATGAATAATGGGTGCAGGAATACGAAAGTATAGAGAGAACACATGCAAAAATGTGTAGCTATCGAGAGAACAGGGTGCGTAGGAATATGTAAGCCTTGAGGGAACAGGGTGTGTGAGAATATGTATGCATGGAGACAACAGAATGGGCAGAAATATGCAAGTATGGAGAGATCACAGAGTACTGAAATATGCAAGTATGGAAAGTAGTAATTTGACTTCAGTGGTGTCCAGTCTGGACCCCTAATTTGTGATAGAATAGCCTGCACACTGGCACAAGTGGTAGGGCTGCCACTTGCAGTGCCAAAGACCTGGGTTCCAGAAAGAGCCCAGAGCCTTGTAGCATTGGTCAGGGGGAGGAGGCTGAGAGCCCAGAACACTGTTTGCCTCCTGAGGGGTGTAAGGATTGGGGTGGCCAGTAGTAGCCTGACTCATAGCGGCATCGGGGGAGTTCTGACATCCTGTGCACATGTGGGCTTAGACCCATTGGTGCATGTACACTCAGAAGACTACTTGGCACACCTCTGATGCCATTGCATGATTGAGTTTCTGGGGAAGACTTCATAGGAAAACCCTTCTCAACTGGCTGCAACTTGATACTGGGACCCTGTTTCTAATGCACACCAAAATGACCTAAAGGGCATAAGTCCCAGCTGGGGCTCATAGGGTGACATGGTCTCTCTCCCTACAGGGAGTGCCTCCAAGAGGGGCAAATCATGGTCCTCTTGGACCAGACAGCTGGGAGGAAAATGCCAAGGTGGAGGGTGGTTCCAGAGAGCTAGGTATGATGGGGGTACATGTCCGCCCAGAAACAGAAAAAAAAAATTAAAATGTGTGATGGTATTCTGATGTAGTTTTGAATCATCATCTGTCAGATTTTCATGTAAGAGCATCTACAGGTACAATTCAGAAATTCCTTTGAGGGTTTCCTTTTACCTTCATCTAGCTCTGATTATAAATATCATTTGTATTATTAGCTTTCTTCTCTTTTTTTTTTATGTGCAGGATACAGAATTCCAAAGAAGAAACTGTTACTGCTGTTTAAGGGGGATAAGGAATGCCCACAAGGTGATGTGGAGAGAAAAGAGACCCCACAGCAGAAGGATGCGCTTGAAGACACTCCCAGCAGTAAGTGAATGGCTAGATAATGAGTTTATAAGGGATTTTTCCAACAGTTGCTGAGAGGTGGTTATTAGGAATAGGGAAAAAATATAGAGCTGGAGGGTCAGGGAGTATGGAATTATGAGGAGGTAGTGATGATGTCAGAAAGACTCAAATTAGTAAAGCCAAGAAGAATTTTTTAAAGAAACCAGTTATATTTTATAGTGGATATAGAACTGAACTGAGAGTTTTTTTGTTTTTTATTCAATTGTTTAACTAGGAGTGGCACACTAAGCTGAAAGTTACTGGACATGAAGAAGGACTGACTTCAGTGGGGTCTTTGTATCAGGAGTGGGTGAGCAGGCAGGTATCTGCATTATAAACATTTCATTCTTGAAAAAGGAAAGACTTGGAAAGTTCAGGGAGGTGTGAACTACTGTAGTTCAGAATAGAGGAGTTGAAGGCAAAAAAAGGGTTTCAGCAGAAGAGGGGTTTGGGAAGTAACAATGGAAGCAGCATTGCACAGATGATAGTAAATCAGTCAAGGATTCACTTGATGGTGATTGTCCATTACAATGCTCAAGGCACTGTGTAAAAACAGATGCATCACATCACAGTACAGACTTATTCATGCAGCACAGTATAACATCAATGTACAGTTCATGATAATATGCAAAATACATCATACACTACATCATCAGCAGCTATTTTAAATAAAATTATCTTCCCTAAATTAGTCTTCTCTATTGGTTCCCACTTATAGGTCTGTGCCAGAGACATTAGGACCTCAAAGGAGCAAATATTTAGCCAGGGGCCAGTAACAGCTACTGGGCACAGCTATTATGCACCCCCATGTGGTGCCACACATTGGCCAATAACCATTGCTGACTCCCTTGCCAACCTCAGTTCTGTTCTTTACGCGAACAAGTGCACACCATGGGAGCATCACCTCAGTTTGCCTCATTGCAGCCGGTATTTTTTTTGCTGCATCATCATCTCCTTTTCTTGCAGGCTGTCATCTTCATTCTTATTCTTTTCTGTTCACAGTGCCAAAGTGAGGTCGGAAGAGGCCAAGGCCAAAAAGAAGGAAAGAAAGACACCCATTATGCATCAGTGCACCTGTGGAAACAACATGACTTCGGAGCAGCATAAACTCTGCACAGCCTGCCATAGACCGAAGCACTACATGGACTCCTGCGATACCTGCTTCTCCATGGATTGCTGTACCCTTGAGGACCACATGAATTTTTTTTTTTTTTAGTCTTTTTGGTAACTAGGTAAGGCCCACTAGGCACAAGTGCCTGTTTTCAGGGCCGACCTGGGAGCACTGGGCGGTTAACTGACTTGCTCAGAGTCACACAGTATGCAAGTGGAGGTTGTGAGAATCTAAACCAGGTTTGGTCGGCTGGATATACGAAGCTCATTCACAGCTCGTTACTCTAACCTCTAGGCTATACTGCCAGCCCAGTTGAAGTGGGGTCACCCAGTTCTCATCATTGGTGGCAGGTAATGCATACAAGCTTCAAAGGTAATGTCGGTGGCCCTTCCTTTGGGCCACTTTCTGGAATCTGGTTACAAGGAAGCATAAAGTTTGCCTTGACCTCACCTCTCTGAGGTGTTGTGGACTCTAGTAGTTGGATCTGCTAGACAGCCAGCAACTTATGGGTGTCTGACTGAGAACACTCCAGTTTGATTGCCTTGAGCAGCAGATATTCCCAGTGGTGGGGCTACAGCCATACATGCCAGTGGACAAGTCAATGCAATCCCTTAGTGATACACACTCTGTTGTCATGGTTCACAGTGATGATGTGGTGCATGATACTAGGGATGGTGCTAGGCCCCTCAGCACTGTTCATGGTGCCAGAAGAGTGCTTGGCAATGAGTCTGATGCTGGTACTGAAGCTGGCTTGGAGTCTGTTCCTTATGTGGTGTCGCTGCAACATTGCGGGAAGGGATGACTCTGAGCCTGGAGACAGCATCGGCAGCAGCAAAGGTGTTAGACCTAGGTCCAGTTCTGAACATGGTGCCTACAGTGATGTTGGGTTGGTGTCTGTCCCCAACTTCGGTGACAAGGATGGTGCTGGCAGTGGGCCAGACCCTAATGTTGACATTATGAATGATTTTGAACATGATGCTGATCACAGTAACAAGGAGTTCCTGTTTCTGAGGACATCATGTGACCGAAGTTCAGCGCCAGTGGTGGTGCCAGCTCGGAGTTGGGTAAGGACCTAGGGACGGGTTTCTCCTCAGAGCCACTTGTTGTAGAACACCCTTCAGGTGGCTCTGGTAGGCCTTCTCCTTAGGCAGTGTTCCCTGTGGAATTCCATAGCCCAGGCCAAGACTCTTGAGAATAGGAATCTCAAGCCCCTCTTGAAGGGGCTAACCATTTTTTCAAGATAATGCATTCGATACTAGGCCCCTCAGGGCTACTAACATGGGAGCAACACCAGACATTGGGTGGTGCCACAAAAAAGTGGCATAAGAAGTCAGACAGGGCCCACTTCAGGCTCTTCTGCTTGAAACTGACCTGAGCAGGATGTGGCATCACCTCTCCAGAAACGTCCTTCTCAGAAGAGAATGAGTTACTGGTCCACCTTGTCTCTTGCTGAGTACACCCTGTGCCAGTGATTTGTGGTGGAGAGGCTTCAGGCACTGGAGCTTCAGGCCTTTACCAGCTGCAATTCAGCAGGCCTGCCATTGGGACTCTTTGGAGTTCCCAGTATTGACACAATTGTCATTCCTCCATGGCCCAGAGATATGGAGGAGGGATCAAGGGTCTTGTGAAGGTGTCCCTCTGTGACTTTTTCCATTTTCAGAGACCCCCTCATGCAGTATCATGCAAACATAGGGTCTACAGGTGACCCCATCAGGGCTACAGAGGTGTGCCTGTGCCATGACCAGTCTCCATATGTGGATTATGCTCATTTGGATGCACTGGGAAGGAAGGTTTTTACCTCAGCACATGCCCTTGAGTGTCTGTCCACACACCAAGCCCATGTAGTGATCTGTGATTGTCTTCTATGGTTGCAGCTGCACAATCTGCTGGCTGTGCTGCCACAAAGCAAGGAAGTCAGGCAAACCATCCACCACTGCACCCAAAGTTTGGAGGTAGCATAGCACCAGACAAAGGCACCTTTTGATGCCAAAGAAGTGACCTCCAGACCAGTAGGAACAGCAGTCTGTGTCTGATGGACAGCGTGGGTTTGCTTATCACAAATGGCACCATTGACTCAACTCACATCTACTCCATTATGGTCAATCAGAAGCCCTCTTGCTACTGTTCCACAGTAGGCTCAGCCAGGCCCTGACCATTTGCAGTTCTTACCACATTTGTAAGAAACTCTTCCTCTCTGGTTTTCTCACCCCCACACAGAAAGGTGAGGGTACATGAATACCTTGAGGGTGAACCAGATCCTCCCTCACAAAAGAAACGTTAGATACTTTATTAATTTATCGATTTATTTATTTAAAATTGATAACCGGGAAAGGCACATTGAGCCAAGGCTCATTTCCAGGTGCAACATGGGGGCCGGGGAGATAGGGAAACAGAGAAATAAAGTACAATAACAATCCTGCATAGCATACAAAATAAGATGCAAACAAATGTAGAGCAACATGGCAAAAGTGCAGAGTGCAAAAGGGAGTGACAGATATAAAATATGCTCACCAACTGGGGAGGAGATAGGGAAACAGTGAAATAAAGTTCAATACAATTAGTGCATAGCATGCAGAATAAGATGCAAGCCAATGTAGAGCACCATGGCAAAAGTGTAGCGTACAAAAGTATGAGATAGCCATACAAAGATGCTCATGAATCAGAGGTACAGTACAATCAAGCATTAAGTTGTAATACAGCAAGGTTAGTAAGTGAAGAAAGATTAACCCCTGAGAGAGCGAATGGACTGGGGAAAGAGAAACATAGATCATGTACGGAGCAGGCAGGAGCAGGACAGCAATAGGAAGGAGGTGCTGTTAGAACTATACTACTCTACTGGGACTAAAAAACTAGAACTCTACTACTGGGACTTTCAGTTTAGGGTAAAAACAAACAAAAAAAGAGTTAGTGCGTTTGTCTGAGTTGGCTGATGTGATTTGTTATCTGTGCAGTTATCTAGGTGTTTGTCTAAGTTGGCCAAAGTGAACTATCTGTGCAGTTATCTAGGTGTAGAAGGAGCTGTAAATTAGGGGGCATGGCTTAGGTAGAAGGAAGCCAGGTGTTTGCATTTAAAAGCTGACTTAGATAGCTTGTGGCAGAGAACAGCAAGAGGAAGGAGGTGCTGTTAGAACTACACTACTCTACTGGGACTATATTGCCCTCCTTTCCTGCCGCCCCCACCCTTAGCCAGTTCTACTTTTATTGGCACATGATTTGACTGACAACAGGAACTTCCTGTTTGGGAGTAAGAAGGGAGTGATCACAGAGCCATGAAAGAATCACCATCCTAGAAGGAAAAGAGTAGTTCTCTGTCACCCCCATCTGACTCTGAGCAAGTAAGGAGACGACTGAGAAATATAGGCACTTCCTGTCTCAGAATAGGAAGATCAGGAGCTTTAAGGACACAGAGGCAGTTAGTAAGTAGGGAGAAAATGAAAAATATATATATATATATATATATATATATATATATATATATATACGGAAAGAGAAAGTATTCAAAACAACCGCTAAGGGGCCAGAAATAAGACATGATGGTAGTGGTGCAGTGCAGCAGCTGTGGAGCAGCAGTCTTCTGGGAGACAATCTGGAGGATGTGTTGTTGTTCCATCTGCAGACATCTCTCTAGGCTGAGGGAGGAGTTTGTTCATCTCCAGGCTGAGTTGTCCAGGACTTGGGGAACCTCCTGTCCCACCCAGGGACCACCAGGGCCACCACCACTGCCTCAGAAGTTGCCAAGAAAGAGGAGCAGTTAGACAACAGTGGGCTCAGAGAGGGTGAGTGTGGTGGAACAAAGGGACATCTCTCCAGTTGTACCTCTCCACAATTCGTATGCCACACTGGCAGACTGTGGTTCCTCTATAGAGGCACCCACAGTGGAGACCAAGGAGGATGTTGGGAACCTCTACAAAGGATACCCACAGGAGGGTGGCATGGGATCCCACAGTTGAAGGAAACAACTCCTGGTGGGGGACTCTATTGTTAGGAGGGTGGAACTGGGGAGGGGGGGAGAGGGAGGTAAGGTGCCTGCCAGGCACCATGGCTTGGAGGGACAGGGAGTAAATCCTTAGGATTGCAGGAACAGCTGCATGGGGGAGGGAGCTGGATGTCATCATCCACCTAGGAACAAATTACCTGCCTGGGAAAGGGATAAGAGCAGTGCAGGAGGAATTTGTGGAGTTGGGGAGGGGCCTTAAACAAGTAGCATGCATGGTAACCTTCTCGGAGGTGCTGCTTGTCTATGGCATGGGTGATACTAGGGTGCTCCACACCATGGGATTTAATCAGTGGTTGAAAAACTGGTGCAGAGCTCAGGGGTTTGGCTTCACTAGGGACTGGGGGTCCACCTGGAGTGATGCAGGCCTATACTGGTGCAATGGTCTGCATCTGTCCAGGAGGGGAACCAGGATCCCAGGTAATAGGTTTAAATACTTCATTGGCAAGCATTTAAACTAGCCAAGGGGGGGAGGCACTGGAAAGGAGCATGGCAATCCTAGACCCCCCAAAATCAGGGTAGTAAGTGAGGTAAACACCAAGATAGAGACATCAATGAGGAGAAGGGCAGGGGTAAATGGAGAAAATGACAAAGGCAGTAAGGACAGGGATGGGGCAAAAAGGGGTAAGGCCATCAAGAAATGGAGGCTGATGAGTACAAATGCCCGCAGTCTGGGCAACAAGCTCCCTGAACTGGTGGCCTTGATGGAAGAGGGATGCCTATATATCATGGCAGTCACAGAAACATAGAACACAGAGAACCATGACTGGGATGTTAATAAACCAGGATACGTAACCTACAGGAGAGACAGGGAGGGCAGAAGAGGGGGAGGAGTAGCTCTCTATTTAAGGGAAGGGATAAAAGTGATGGAACAAAAGAGTAAACAGGGAGGAGAGGAGGCACTGTGGATCACCTTAGAGACTGGCAATGGCACCACAATCCACACAGGGGTTGTATACAGACCCCCTTCTCAGGGGGAGGGAATAGACAAGGATATGATAGAAGGCATCCTTAGGATGGCAGAGAAAGGGGAAGTATTGTTGATGGGGGACCTGAATATGCCAGATATCAACTGGAGCACCTTTGCTGCAGCCACATACAAGAGCAGGGCCATTCTTGATGCCCTACAGGGGGTATGCCTCAGACAGCTTGTGTTGGAACCCACTTGGGAGGGAGCAATCTTAGACCTCATACTCTCAAATGGGGACAGTGACAGGATCTCCGATCTAGAAGTGGGTAGCCATCTGGGAACCAGTGACCACCAAACAGTGTGGTTCATGATAAACTCAGCTGCAGAGTTAAGCCATCCAAAAGTGAGGGTACTGGACTTAAGGAGGGCTGACTTTGTCAAAATGGGAGAGTGCTTTAGAAAAGCACTAGTAAACAGGCAAGAAGGAGGGGTGGAGCAACAATGGGGAAACATCAAAACTGACATCACAGATGCAACAAGCCTTTGTGTGTGAAGCACATAAACAAATCAAAATGAAAGAAAAAGCCACTATGGTTCTCAGAAGTGGGGACGGGGAAGGTTAGGGAGAAGAAGATAGCATTTAGGAAGTATAAGGAAACACAGAAGGAGCAGGACAAAGAACTGTACCAGTTGAGGCAGAAGGAAGCAGGGAAGGCAGTCAGAATAGAAAAGGCCCAAACTGAAGAAAAGATAGCCAACTCGGTTAAGAAGGGGGATAAAACCTATTATAGGTACATTAGAGAGCGTAGACAGACAAAGGGAGGGATAGTGAGGCTGAATAGAATGGACGGTGGGTGGGCAGAGAGGGACAGAGACAATGCAGGGATACTGAATGAATACTTCTGCTCAGTATTCACGAAAGAGGAGGAGAGGGAGATACTCAATCCAGTTAACAGAAGCCCTCTGGATAGGGGGTCAATCCCAGTCCCTTCACAGAAGAAAGGGTTCTGGAAGAACTCCTGAAACTGAAGGTGGACAAAGCAATGAGGCCTGACAAGATTCACCCAAGAATCTTAAAAGAATTAAGGGGAGATCTAGTGACACCACTGACTACCCTTTTTAACAAATCATGGGAGGATGGGGTGGTACCTCAGGACTGGAGGAGGGTGAATGTGATTCGACTTCACAAAAGTGGGAGTAAGACAGAGGCAGGAAACTACAGACCTGTCAGTTTGACCTCTGTGGTAGGAAAAATTATGGAATCACTTCTGAAGGAAATAATTGTTGAGTATCTAGAGGCCAGTGGGGCACAGGACCCAAGGTAGCATGGATTCACAGATGGAAAGGTCATGTCAGACAAATCTAATTAATTTATTTGACTGGGTGACCAAAGTAGTAGACCAGGGAGGGGCTGTGGACATGGCCTACCTAGACTTCAGCAAGGCATTTGACACAGCACCACACAAAAGGTTAATAAACATGTAACCCCCTCATGAATGGGGGTACCTAAAAGTCTTCCTTCGGTATGCTTAAATGCCCACTGCCAGGCTTGTGTTCTATGTCTTTGCAGGTGTAAAAGTGCTTGCATGGGAGTGCCCTGTTAGCCTCCATGCCTGTCTCTTTAAGAGACATTGTTTTTGTAGTGCAAAATTAATCTGGGTAGGGGCTAAGGGTTCGTATGCTTGAATCCCACCTGGGCTGCAGTGTTTTTGCTTCCTTCTGCCATTGCTAGTTGTGCAGAGGGAAGTTTATTAGAATCTGTGACTGTTTGTTGATCATCTGCTGTAATCGTAATAATGTTGCAGTTTGTCTAACCTGCTTTCCTTTGCAGCATGGACTTTCTGAATTGCACCACCATCTTCGCTCTGGACTGCCAGTCTGAGCCTATCAGTACCTTTGGGGACCCTAAAATGGAGTCTGTCCCCAAGGGTCTTGTGGGAGTGAATTTCTGTAGGAATTGTAGTTTTTTTCTTTTTGGCACCTCAATGAACCTGGATGGGGAGTCCATGCTTTGAAAAACAGATGAATCAACCAACTGAACCCTTTTTGGGTCAGAAGGAAGTCCTGGTGCTGCCTGCAGCAGAAGTCAGTCTGAGTGTGGAGTTGAGAGAGTAAACAGCTCAAGACATTCGAGCATCTGCTCCTGCGTAGTCGCGTGGGAAACTGGTGGAAAGGCTGAGTTTTGGCCTGTCTGCCTGCTGCCCATCAAAAGGGATCCTGAGAGAGAGAGAGAGAGAATGCATAAATAACCGGACTGTATCCGAACCAGTTGTGACAAAAGTCACTTAATTGTGACTGCACCATTGCCTGAAGAAGACCAAAGATTTTTCTGTACACTACCAGCTTGTCAGTACGTCTGAATCACCACAGAGATCACGGTTTTGCTCAGGAAAGCTGAAATTGCAACCAGACTGTCATCCAACCTGTGGTATTGTGTTTTGCTTTACTATAAATGTGCTGTATTATGTCAGTGGGATGCGATTTGCTTCCCCACTAGTTAAGTGTGCTCAGCTTGCTGGAAGCTGCATCTGAACTGTTCACCTGGCCTGGGCCCTGCCGCCATGGCCCAGCCAGCAGAGATCACCACCAACGCGAGGCTCGCCCAGGGGATCAGCCCCCTGCTCAACCATCTCTAACAGTAATGACACCTCAGTGATTAGTGTGGGCCCTGCTTCTCCTGGCAAACCAGCAAGTCATCCTACAGTCTCCATTTCATCAACCCTGCGTCCTGTGTTGGGTAGCGTGAATAAACACCAGGGTAGCTCCCTGCAACAACAGCTCAATCAAAGTGTGTTATCTAATTTAGTTGTTTTGTCTAATCATCACGAACTGAGCCTCCTGGCTCGGGATTACAAATTTGGGTTATAGTGCATGACTTTTCTTTCCATCATAGGGCCCCGACCAGCTGCAACACTGGGCTATGCTTCAGGCTAGCCTACCTCACCAACTGGATTCCCAGAGTGTGTGTGTGACTGTGTTGCGGGACTCTAAAATGCATGCCTTGTAGCTGGATTAAATCAGTATATAAACCAATCAGCCTGATCACACCCACTCCATGTTCATTCCCCCTGAATAAATCAGATCTGAATCTTTTTGCATTTAACCTGCCTGTGGTGCCCTTCTTTACAAATAGCACTGTGTTATTATTACCTTCTGTATCTAACCTTATTTTACAGAGGGTCTCCAGAGTCGGACTGGTGAAACCAGCCCTGGTAGTAAGTGCAGACCAAGTGGGGATTTGTATGCTGATTAGGGGTTATTGTAACTGTGTTTGTTGTACATTGCTCAGGCCACTAGAAGGGAAAGAGGAGGTTACAGTGTCCCAGAGGGCTGTAACCAGGTCAGCTATGCTACCAATAACCCTGTCCTCCGGGAGTAGGTGCCCATTTTCAGTACCCAGGCCCCTTAACCTGCAACTAGTCACGCAGGCAGGGGTAGTAGCACTTGGGATAGCTCCACCTAGGGATTACATTTTGGAGGCTACCGCTGGGATTAGCGCCCCCCCAAGTGGTCAGAAGTTAGAATTATTGTTGCCGGAATATGGCCACACCAGTAGAAGTCACTGTGCGCCAGTTGGTCGGGTGGTGTTTGGAGCAGGAGATTGACCCCCACCATGTCTTACTTATACTAGACATTCCCTTCAGTATTAGTAAGGACACCATAGAAGGGGTCCTCTCCAAAGTTGAAGGTTTGAAAAACACTGTAGTGGTGGGTCGGCAGGCTGATTTAATAGCCCAAACCCTCATGGCCTTGGTGGACTATAGTGACCCCACGGATGGCACTAAGGTGCCAATGACTATTACACCTGAAGGGTCCCCATCCGCTTGGAGGGTGATAACTAAGGGCAGCAAAGACCCCAGAGAGATGAACATCTACCCTTTTCTGAAACCTTAGAGGAAAAGATTATTAAACTATTGTTGGAGGAGGGAAGGACTGTAGAGGACTTTAAGAAACTATTCCTCCCACCTGGGTGTGTTCCTTCCCACACACCTCCACCTATTCCAGTACCAGCTTCTGTGCCTGTAGTTAATCATGACATGTACCGCAAGCTAAGGATGTTCTCAGGTACCCTCCCCAACCCACAGGGAGAGGATGACTGGGAGGCCTGGATCAACTATGCTGCCCCCTTGGTACCCGAGTGGCAGTGTGCAGAGACCGAGAAGTGAAAAAGGATTATGGAGAGCTTGAGGGGCCTGCCCCTGGCAGCAATTAGGTTCCTGAGATCCACCAACCCTGATGCGCCTGCTCAAATGTATCTGTCTGCCCTTGAAGGCCTATTTGGCAGCATTGAGTCTGGGGAGACTTTGATGGTACAGTTCAAAGGCACTAAACAGTGGAAGGGGGAATATTTATCCACATATGTCACTTGTCTGGAGAGGACCGTACAGAGAGCTTATCAAAAGGGTGGGGTACCAGCTAGCGACTTGAACCGTGTGAGGTTGGACCACATACTGCAATATGCCAAATATTCTAAATGGCTAATCTTTCAGTTAAGGCTCCAGCATAGGAAAGGCAGTCCCCCAGACTATTGTGACCTGATGAAGGAACTCAGGGAAGCTGAAGGGGAGGAAGGAGATGGGAGTTCCAGCACAGGTACAGCCAGAGTAGCCTCGGCGCAGGGGAACCACTTGGAACTAGAGGCTGCTGGGGATATTTCACAGTGTGCCAAGCTGCTGACAGAGTTCAGAGAAATGAAAGCTGCCCTTCTCCCCAGCCCCTTTCCAAAGACACTACAGATCCTAGCCCCTCTCAGAGTGCGTCCGCTATGGGGGTGGGGGCGCATGCTTTGGCATCCCCTGCAGATAGCAGTCAAAAAACAGAAACAAAGGAACTAATGCTGACAATAAGAGAATTGTTGAGATGTCTCCTACTGCCTTCAACACCCCAGGGGGAGGTCAAGCCCAGATTGCCCATCGTTGGTACCCCAGCTCCAGCACAAACTATGTACTCCTCCTATCCTTCTAGTTGTGAATGGAGACCAGCTCTCAATGTGATGCATCAGCCACCGGAAAGCATGTTTTGTCATAATTGTGAGAAGGATGGGCATATGAAAAGAGAATGCTGGTCCCCGAAGGATCTAGATAAAGTTGTATACAGATTTCAAGGGGAGATTTGGAAAACAAAACAATGGCTCAGGGGTGGCGGCAACGACTGCAGTGAAGGTTCATGAAATTCTAGCTCAGACTTCTTTGTGCACAAATCGTATGTCCAGGCCTCTGCTACTGCCTCTCCAGACTGGTCCAAAATAGTAGGCCCTTCAATGGAAACTTCTATGACTCTCAATGGTATCCATGCTCGGGCTGTGCTCGATAGTGGGTTGCAATTGACCATTGTATTCCAGAACTGGTATGACAAATGTTTATCTGATGTGCCATTACAATCTCTGGATGGCCTACATGTGTGGGGCCTGAGCAACAAGTCTTATCCCTACCTAGGATATGTCCTGTTCTGGCTGTCTTTTCCTGCGACTGTAACTGATGTAGATGAACAAGTAGAGACACTAGCCTGGTGTGCTGTCCTAGGGGATTGTATGATGGGGTTCCCTAACTCATTGGAACCAATGCCCACATGTTTGGAAAACTAGCGCAGTTGTGTGAAGAGGAACAAGGGAAACAGATTGGGTGGGTACTAAGAATTCCAGGCTTGATAAAGAGAACCTATGACCGGCAAAAACAGACTACCAAAGTGGACAGAGATGAGCTGGTGGGGATAGTGTAGAAGAAAGATCCAAATTCTCTGGTACTATCTCCCAATGCTCAGTACACCATTCATGGAGAGGTTCGCATTAGAAAGGATGGGAAAAAAAAAGTACTGATGCTAGATGCCCCTGGTAAGGGGAAGTTGTCCGAAGGGTTATTGGTTAAACCCAGTATCCTACCTTCCCATGCCATGCCTATGCACGGCGAGTGATGGTCAAGTCTGGAATGTGTCTGAGAGAGAAATTCAAGTGAAAAGGGGATGTACACTTGCTACAGTACACTATGCAGACACTGCAGTATCATCCAGTGACAAGCATTCTGGCGATAAGGAGGACGTGACCCCAGACCTATTTGACTTCGGTGATTCCCCATTGTCTGCTGAATGGAAGACTCAAATCAGTAGGAAACTTGCCCAGAGAGACCAAATGTTTTTGCTAAAAGAATGGGATGTGGGGTGCGTCCATGGTGCTAATCATAATATTCGGCTGCCCAATGACAAGCCTTTCTGAAAGTGATCCCACTGCCTTGTTCCAACTGATATAGACAATGTTCGGTGGCACCTACAGGAGATGTTAGCTGCTGGTATTATTCAAGAATCAAGAAGCCCCTATGCATCTCCCATCATAGTTGTGCACAAGAAGAATGGGTCTGTGAGGATGTGTGTGGATTATCGGACCCTAAACTGATGGACTGTCCCTGATTACTACACCATGCCACACATACAGGATGCCCTGGACTATCTGAACAGGAGTCAGTAATTCTCAGTGCTTGATCTCTACAGCAGATATTATCAAATCCCGATGGCCCTGGAGTACTGTGAGAAAACAGCCTTCATCTGTCCTTTTGGGTTCTACGAATTTCTGAGGATGCCACAGGGGATTTTGGGTGCCCCTGCTACCTTCCAGAGGTTTATGGAACATGTGGTGGAACACATGAACCTGCTGGAATGTTTAGTGTACTTGGATGATGTCATCGTTTTTGGACGTATGGTAGAGGAACATGAGACCGGACTGTTCACAGTCCTCGATCGTTTGAAAGAATTCGGCCTCATGTTACTTATAGACAAGTGCTAGTTTTTTCAAGCATCTGTAAAATATGTGGGACATACAGTGTCAGCCGAGGGGATACAGACAGGCCCCAGTAAAATGGAGTATCTGACCACCTGACCCCAGACTACCAACTTAAAAGAGCTGCAGCATTTCCTGGGGTTTTGCAGCTACTATCACAAATTCATTAAGGAGTATCTGAGGGTAATCCAGCTGCTCCTTAATCTTTCCCAAGGTTATCCTCCCACCAACCACAGATACAAGAAGTGGTCCCTCAGTGAAGAAGACAAGGTGTATTTTCGAACAGGTGAACCCTTTGGGACCCGCTGGACCCCCGAGTGTGAGGCAGCATTCTTTGAAGTCATCTATCCGCTCACCCACGCCCCTTTTCTTGCATATGCTGATCCCACCATGTCATACGTCCTGCACACAGATGCCAGGTTGAAGGGGCTTGGGGATGTGTTATATCAAGAATATGAGGATGGCCTGAGACCTGTGGCTTTCGCCAGTCACAGCTTGGCCCCCCTCTGAGCGGAATTAGCCAGTTCACAAAGTTGCAGTTCCTCGCTCTAAAGTGGGCCATAGTGGATCAATTTCATGAGTACCTCTATGGTGCCAAGATATTAGTAAAGACCGATAACAACCCTTTGATGTATGTACAGACTTCAGCCAAGTTGGACACAGCTAGACACTGGTGGCTTTCTGCCCTATCAACTTACGATTATGCAGTTGAATACTGGCCTGGACTGAACCATATAGATGCTGACACCCTTTGATGGTGGCCAAGTTCTAAAGACAACTGGGTGAGGCTGTCTGAACCCGCCGAACATCGTCTATATCAGCTGGAGCAAGGCAGCGGGACCGCTCTCGGAAAGGCTTGTCATCGTGCAGCCAAGACAGAGAGAGAGAGAGAGAAAGCAGCCAAAGCTTCCATAAATCAAGGAGGTTATTTTCTAGACTACACTGAATTGAATTATTACATTTTGGACCTGTGTAAATAACTAGTATTGATTCTGTTTTTGAGGTTGACGTTTCTTAGTTTATTTTTTTATACTTCTTTTATTACTTATTTTCACAATACATGTTTAAAACAACACTTCGTCATACAGATGCCTTAGCTCCTTAATTCAGGAGCTTCGGGTAACAATTGATTTTTATACAGCATCTAGAAAGTGCAGTTTTCAAACAAAATATGTAAACAACTTACATACATAACTAAAATTTATAAAAACCAAACTTGTCAGCTATTTGTCTCTTTTTTTATCCCAGAGAATAAATTAAGATCCTGTTTATGGGGTAAAAGTTCTCCTTTACTACTTGTCCCTTCTAGTAAAGCTTTAAGAGCATTCTATAATTCCTCACACTCATTTTATTTCTGAAGAGGATTTTAAGAGAGTATTTAAATAGAAGATGATTTATTAAGACCTTTCAAGGAAAATTTCCAGCATCCCTAACAGGGGTATAACACATTAATATCCATAGAGTTTTCAAATTTCCCTAGAAATGCTAACCTAGGTCATTTGTTCAAGTCCCATCTAGTCCAGCGATTCTGATATATTGCTGCCCTGTCCTGTAAGTTATGCGTTTGCTGTTCCAAATGTAGTATATAGGTTACTATGTCTTGCCATTCCAGTAATGTCGGGGGTTTGGGGAGCAGCCATTTCTTAGTAATAGCTTTATAGGCTGCAGCTAAACATATAGCCCAAAGATATTTGGTGTCTTTATCTTTAAGAGTTTTGGGAGGTATGCCCAGTAGGAGATTTTGACGAGTCAAAGGTTCCTGAATGAACAATAGTCTGGTTATCTGGTGAGTGATTGCTTGCCAGAATTGCTTAATCACTGGACAGTTTAAAAATATGTGAGCATGGGAAGCCTCTAGTGTCCCACATTGTCTCCAGCAAGTAGAAGAGGCTTCAGGATTATGCTTTGTCTGAAATATGGGTACTAGAAAGTACCTTGTATGAACTTTCCAAACATACTTCCTCCAGCTAGGAGACAATGTTGTGGACCATGTAGATTGCCACACCTTCGGCCAGCAAGGCTCTAGGAGGGGGACACCCAAATCCTTCTCCCATCTCCATTTTATTAAATCAGTAAGATGATTCTAGTAAGTATTAAGAAATTGGTATAACAAAGATATGGCGTGATATTTTTCAGAGACTGTCCATATACGAATAAAGGGACTAGAGTCCTCTTCTTGTACTGATCTAGAGTTTTGAGTTTTTATTTGCGTGTTAATCCAATCTCTCATCTGTAAATGGTATATATAGTCACTGGGAACCCAGCCATACCTTGTTTGTGCTTCTGAGAAAGACATTATGGAAGAGTTTTGAAGCATTTGCCAAGGCGCCACAAAGCCCTTAGTGGCCTGCAGAGCATACCATTTATATTCTAGAGCTGGTGAAAAAGCAGGGTTCACAGAGAACCAGCAGTATTTCCAAATATGGGTAGGGAACCACTTTTGAGGGTAGCTCCTCTGCCAGCCCTCCAGAATTGTTCCTGTACTATTTGGTAGAACTCCTTGGAGTTGTCTCAGTGGGGGGAGCAAAGAGGGCCGAAGGCAAGGGGAAGGGCAGAGATCTACCAAGATCAATTTGCTTCCAGTGTGTCAAGTAATGACTGTTTCCCCACAGCAGAGCCAGTCGCATTTGGGAGACATTCCAATAATAATGTAAATTAGGAAGTGCAATTCCTCCAAAGTTTTTTGTGAGCATCAATAGTTGAGATTTAAGATGGGATTTTTTGCCTTGCCAGAGGAACTTCAAAAATGCTCGCTGCCAGTTGTTCAGAGACTGTAAGGGCACCACACAAGGCACAGACTGAAACAAATATAATAATCTTGGCAGAGCATTCGTTGTAAGTGCCTGATTCCTCGCATAAAAGGATCAAGGTATCACTGTCCAGCGATTAAAGTCCGTCTTCAGGGTCTGTATTAGGAGATCATAATTTAGGTTATATAACGATCCAAGATCAGCTGGAATAGTAACTCCTAAATACCGTATTGTTTGGGAATTCCATTTAAATTGACATTTTTTCTTAATATGTCTTGGAGGGCTATAGTTAAAGGCCAATAGCTCAATTTTATTAGTATTTAAAGAATATCCGTCCAAGGATGAAAGTAAAGTAAGCTTTTGAAATAAGTACGGGAGAGAGTTATCTGGGTTTGCTAAGTATATCAAAACATCATCCGCAAATAATGCTATTTTGTGTTCCATTCCGGCCAGATTGATGCCAGGGAGATTTTGATCTTGTCGAATCATATGGGCCAAAGGTTCAATGTAAAAAGCAAACAGGAGGGGGGAGATAGGGAATCCCTGCTTGGTTCCTCTATATAAATCAAATTTGTGGGACAAATGACCATTAGATCTAATATAAGCTTGGGGGGTCTGATACAATTTAAATATTGTGTCTATAAACTGATGTGGGTTTTTAAAAGTATTCAGTACTTCCCTTAAAAAGGGCCATGAGACCTTATCAGATGCTTTTTCAGCAACCAGACTAAGTAGAAGGGCTGGGGTTTGTACCTTTTGGATATGTTCAATTAGATATACAGTTCTCCTAATATTATCTTGAGCTTGACGACCTTGAATAAACCCTGATTGGTCCTGTTGAATTAAACCGGGGGCTAATTTAGCTAGTCTGTTGGGCTAGTATAGATGCCAAAATTTTGTAGTCAGTGTTTAGAATGGAAATAGGGCGATAGGAACCAGGCAGGGAGGAATCCTTCCCAGGTTTTGGGATTACTGAAATAATTGCATATTGCCAGGAGGGAGGGATAGGAGTCTCAGGGAAGGTTATATTTCTAAACAAACGATGCAGTATAGGAGTTATGTCTTGTTTAAATGCTTTATAGAATTCCCCTGGCAGGCCATCAGTCCCCAGACATTTATTAGATTTAAGATTTCCTATCTCCCCCTCCAGCTCCTTCATAGAAATCGGGGCCAGTAGTGTTTCTGTAAGGATTTTGGAGAGGGTTGGGAGGTTTGGGGATTGGAGAAAGGCTGGGATTTTTGTTACAGTAGGTTGTGGTTGGATTGCTGCATAAAGCTCCGTATAGTATTTAACAAAGATATTTGATATACTGGCTATAGTATGTTGGGTTGGGTCTTTAGATGAAGGTCTCAATGTGGTGATCATGGCTCTAGCCTGTTGCCTTCTTAATCGCCCCACCAAAAGTTTCAACGAGCAGGGACCACCTTCGTAGTACCTCTGTCTGAGGAATAACAGATTCTGCTCGACATAATAGTCCAGCAGAGAATTAAGCTCTCATTTCAAAACCTTTAATTGCTTAGTGGCCTCTGTTGATATTCTTAAATTTTGTTGCTCCTCGAGAGTTTTTATTTGAGCAAGTAAGGAATTTCTTTTCTGGTCCCTAAGTTTTTTTTTATGTGCTGCAACAGCGATAAATTCACCTCCGCAGATGGCCTTGATCGTATCCCAAAGTATAGCAATATCTGTTTCTGGCATATCGTTATCTATTAAAGTTTGTTGAATTGTGTTTTTAGTCTCCTGTGTAATTTCCTTATCTCTCAGAAGGGATATGTTTAGCCTTCATATTGTAGACTTCTGAAATTGATCGTTTCTGAAACAGAGATACTGTGGGGCATGGTCCGAGGGGACAAAGTCACCCTGCCAAGCTTTGAGTAACATATGGGCATATTCCTGCGAGACTAAAAAGTAAACAATAGAAGAATAGCTCTGATGGGACTGTGAGAAAAAAGTATGGTGAGTACCAGTACCATTGTGGTATCGCCAGGTATCAGCCAAGTCCAGTTCCTTGATCAGTTTTACTACATTCCTTGCCTGTTTAGAGACTTTTTGATTTTAGCTGGATCGTAGAGTTGAGATAAGTTCAAATTAAAATCCCCACCACAAACGATCGGCCCCTCTGCCCATTGTATTAGTTTCAACAAAATCGACCTGTAAGTTGTAAAATCAGAGTTAGGTGGAAAATACAATGAGGCCATCATAATGAACTTCCCATTCAATTTCCTCTTTAATAGGACGTACCTTCCTTCTTTGTCAATTATTTGATCAGTGGCTTGAAATGGGACCCTATGTGGTGTTAAAATAACAGTTCCCCTTCTACGTCCACTCCTAAAGGAAGAGGCATAGACCTGACCAAACCCCAATCGCTCGAACTTTTGGTGTTCAGCTTTAGACAAGTGCATTTCCTGGAGCATCAGAATAGCCACACCAGCTCGCTTCAGCGAAGATAAAATCTTTGAGCGCTTTATGGGGCTGGTCAGTCCATGTACATTATATGTGCAAAAGGTGTAACTCATCGTACTGTCATTAAAATATATACCATTAAAACTATCCCATTTCTCTCAAAAAAAACTATCTGATGCTTCAGGAAATTTTCCTGTACAGTATAGATATACTCCCATAATTGGAATACCGGGATTACATTAAACATATTAATTGAAGACACGCTGACATTAACCATAGAAAACTAGGTGGCGCCAACTGGGCACCTAACTGTATATCTTGCTAACTTCCAAGGTAGGAGGTCCACCATCTCAAGTGACCTCTGTACCCACCTTGATGTTAGATTTGGTAGGCTGAAGAGGAAAATGCTCCTTCTAAACAGAAGGGTCTCTTCCAGGGTCTGTACCAGACTAGACCCTTTAGGCATGTTACTGTGTAGTGTAGTATACCTTTAAGCCCAAACTGCTCAATACAGATTATTCAAAATAAAAGAGGGAGATGATGTGTGTTTCAATAAGGCATTATCCGGGGGGGGGCAAAGGCTAAAGATTAGTATAGAGGACTCAGTATTATGATTACATTGTTCCCCTTAACCCTTTATCTCACCCAGAGTAAATTACATCTCCAGGCCCTCGTATTAAATCACACATCTTGCAAAAACATAACTGTTACTCCAGTTAAGTAATTAAGAGTTATGGACAGACAATGTGAAGTATGTCACTCCGTGGAGATCAATCCTGCAAGCAAGTCTCCTTAAGCCCATAAACCCTTTGATCACTTCTGAGTAATTTTAAATTCTATAGGGGCCTAGTCATCGCTTGCTCGTGGCCTATTATATTGAGTCTAGTCGAGGAAAAAAGGCTATCCTCTACCACAGCCATAGCTATTCACTGCGTAGCATCTAGCGGTCTAAGGATCTATTTAAAATGTTTAGCTCAGCCATCCCTTTGCACTAGGTCATGATCTAAGATCCCAGGAAGCTTTCTGAGTAAGTCTCTGAAGAGGGAGATAGGGTTCGAGGTTGCAGTGATAGTCGGGTTCTTGTTTCTCTTAGCTGGGACAATCAGCCATGCATCGTCTTGATCTCACCATTTCTGAGCCATTTACAGTGGCTGTTCTGGTAGTTTGATACCCTTTTTAATCATGGCTTGCTTCGCTTCTTGGAAAGTGTTATAGATCTCGGTCGCTTCCTTCCAGAAAACCCATAGTCTGGAGGGATATGGTGTTTGAATGCGGAGATTTTCCCTTTGGAGTATCTTTATAAGGGGGGGCATATTCCTGTCGCTGTTTTTGAATAGTGGGTGGATAGTCCTGATCGAAAAAAGACGAGACTCTAGGTATCTGACCTCTCGTTGTTGCCAAGCTCTTTTAAGGATATCCTCCTTGGTTTTAAATTTGTGAAATTTGATAATCACTGAGCGCAGTCTGGCAGTTGGATCTTTAGGTTTCGGGATCAAGGCACGATGCACTCTGTCAATTTTTAATTTATAGTCAGGGGGGAAGATTCAGTATATCCCGAAGCATATCAACCAGGAATTCGGACATGTTGCCTTCCTCCGTGCCTTCTGCTAGACCACATAGGTGTAGATTGTCCCTCCTGGACCTACTCTCAAGGTCTAAGTAGTTCTGCTCTGTAGAAATTGCATGTAGACAGAGCACAGAGACCGTTAGTCCAATGTGCTGCAGGCCATCCTCCGCTGTACCTATTCGATCTTCAGTCTCCTGCATTCGGTTCTCCATCATTGATAACTTTTGATTTAATTGTTTGAGTTTGTTTTTATTTTCTGCCCTCATATCCTTCAGTTCCCTCAGCAGAGTCTCGAATCTTGATCGGGAGAGCTGTTCCATTTTCTCGTCAGTGTCATAGCTTGTGGCTGAGCTGTTATGGTGTGTGGTTGTAGCAAGGCCTCGTGTAGGAGACTTCTGTCATAATCCTTGGGTTTCTTTTTCACCCCATGGATACGGAGTGCGAGTTTTTGTCCCTCTGTCCTTCTGCAATCCTCCGGTTGCCATTATAAGTGGTTTTGGCAGGTTTTAACGTTTAGTAGAGAATGATTAATTAGCAGGTTAGGCGGAGCGGCACTATTAGCTACTGATCGGAGCCGTAGCGGAACCGGAAGTCCGACGTTTCTTAGTTTAACTTTAATTTGCCAGGGAGGAACTGTAGCTAGGAGATATTTGCAGTCATTTGTGACTAGACCTGTTACTTAACCTCTGTGAAATAGATGTCTGAAAGGAAGGAAGGCACTCCCCGGGGTGGAGGGTCAGAGTTGTAGTTGATTGTTTATGGAGGGCATAAGGAGAAGGGAAATCCTAGCTCCTCCCAAACAATCAGGGTATTTAGTGAGGCAAACACCAAGATAGAGCAGTCGATAGGGAGAAGGGCAGGAGTAAATGGAGGAAAAAACAAAGGCAGTAAGGACTGGGATGGGGCAAAAGGAAATAAAACCATAAAAAAATGGAGGGTAATGAGTATCAATGCCCGCAGTCTGTGCAACAAGCTCCCTGAACTAGTGGCCTTGATGGAAGAGGGATGCCTGGATATTGTGGCAGTCACTGAAACATGGTACACAGAGAACCATGACAGGGATGTCAACATACCAGGATACACAGTCTACAAGAGGGACAGGGTGGGTAAAAGAGGAAGAGGAGTAGCTCTCTATATAAGGGAAGGGATTAAGGCAACAGAACTAAAGAGTAAACAGGAAGTTGATGAGTCACTATGGGTCACCCTGGAGACAGGAAATGGCACCACAATCCACATGGGGGTTGTGTACAGACAGAGGAAATGGACAAGGAAATGATAGAAGGCATCCTTAAAATGGCAGAAAAAGGGGATATATTGTTGATGGGGGACCTGAATATGCCAGATGTTAACTGAAATACCTTTGCTGCAGGCACATTCAAGAGCAGGATCATTCTTGATGCCCTACAGGAGGTATGCCTCAGACAGCTAGTGTTGGAACCCACTCGGGAGGGAGCAATCTTAGACTTGGTACTCTCAAATGGGGAAGGAGAAAGGATCTCAAATTTAGAAGTGTGTAGCCATCTGGGAACAAGTAAGCACCAAACAGTGTGGTTCACAATAAACACTGCCCTAGAGTAAAGCCATACAAAAACAAGAGTACTGGACTTTAGGAAGGCTGATTTGGGGAAAATGAGAGAGTGCCTCAGAAAAACACTAGCAAACTGGCAAGAAGGAGGGTTGGGGGAACAATGGGGAATAATCAAAACAGCCATTGCAGAGGCAACAAGCCTTTGTGTGAAGCAAATCAACAAAACAAAACAAAGGAAAAAAACGCTATGGTTCTCAAAAGAGGTGGCAGGGATGGTTAAGGAGAAAAGGATTGCATTCAGGAAATATAAGGAAACACAGAAGGAGCAGGACATAGAACTTTATCAGTTAAAGCAGAAGGAGGCAGGGAAGGCAGTCAGAATAGCAAAGGCACAAACTGAGGAAAAGATAGCCAACTCTGTTAAGAAGGGGGATAAAAACTTTTATAGGCACATTAGGGAGCAAAGAAAGACCAAGGGAGGGATACAGAGACTTAATAAAAGGGAGGGAATGTGGGCAGAGGGTGACAGTGAAAAAGCAGGGATACTGAACGAATATTTCTGCTCAGTATTCACAGCGGAAGAGGAGGGGGAGGTACCTAAACCAAACAAGGGAGAAACACTAAATGGGGGGTTGATATCAGTCCATTCACAGAAGAAAGGGTTTTGAAAGAACTCTTGAAACTGAGGATGGACAAAGCAATGGGGCCTGATGGGATTCACCCAAGAATTCTAAAATAGCTAAGGGTAGAACTAGTAACACCACTGACTAATCTCTTTAACAAATCATGGGAGGATGGGGTGGTATCTAAGGACTGGAGGAGGGCAAATGTGATTCCACTGCACAAAAGTGGGATCAGGGCAGAGGCAAGAAACCACAGACCAGTTAGTTTGACTTCAGTGGTAGGGAAAATTATAGAATCACTTCGGAAGGAAAGAATTGTTGAGTACCTAGAGCCCAGTGGGGCACATGACCCAAGGCAGCATGGTTTCACAGCAGGAAGGTCATGTCAGACAAACCTAATAGATTTCTTTGACTGGGTGACCAAAGTAGTAGACCAGGGAGGGGCTGTGGATATGGTCTAACTAGATTTTAGCAAGGCATTCGACACAGTCTCACACAAAAGATTAATATTCAAGTTAGCCAGCCTTGGAGTGGGTCCCAAGGTGGTAGCCTGGATAAAAAACTGGCTGGACAACAGGACGCAAAGGATAATAGTAAACGGAGTCCAGAGTGAAGAAAGGAAGGTAATTAGCGGGGTACCGCAGGGTCCGGTACTGGGACCGGTCCTGTTTAGTGTCTTTATAAGTGACATTGGAGAGCACCTGGAAGGAAAGTTATTCTCTCTTAGCACATGACACAAAGATCTGCAACAGGGTTAATACACAAGGTGGGGTGGAAAGAATGAAAAAGGACTTGGCAAGCTTGGAGGAATGGTCAAATACTGTATGTGGCAGCTCAGATTCAGTGCAAAGAAGTGCAAGGTAATGCATCTGGGAAACAGAAACCCAGGGGAAGAGTACACAATGGGGGGTGAGTTAATAACAACAACAACAATTGAAAGAGACCTAGGAGTAATTATATCAGATGACCTAAAAGTGGGCAAGCAATGTGAGAAGGCAGTAAGGAGAGCTGGAGGGATACTGGGATGCACAGGGAGAGGCATCAACAGTAGAAAACAGGAAGTTGTTATCCCTCTGTACAGATAGTTAGTGAGACCCCATCTGGAGTACTGTGTGCAATTCTGGAGACCCCATCTCCACAAAGGTATAGACAAAGTGGAGGCTATTCAGAGGAGGCAACCAAAATGGTGCAGGGTCTGCACCAGAAGACATATGAGGAGAAACTAAAGCAGCTTAATATGTATACCCTTGAGGAAAGGGGGGGGGACATGATAGAAACTTTCAGGTATCTCAAGGGAATTAACAAAGTACAAGAGGGTAGTATCTTTCAGAAGAAGATGTGCAAGAACAAGGGGGGCACAATTTGAAGATAGAGGGGACGGCCCAGAGGAAATGTTAGAAAGTATTTTTTCACAGAGAGGGTTGTGGATGCATGGAACAGCCTTCCTGAGGAGGTTGTGGAGTCAGGAACAGTGGGACAATTCAAGAATGCATGGAACAGGCATAAGGCAATTCTAGTGGGGGGTAGGAGGAAGTAAGCTGTTGATTAACTAGAATCTGCAGCTTATCCACCAGGTAGGGAAATGGGCAGACTAGGTGGGCCATGCGGTCCTTATCTGCCATCAAATTCTATGTTTCTATGTTTCTATATGCAAGGTGAGGTGGAAAGGATGAAAAGGGACTTGGCAAGGTTGGAGGAATTATAAAATGTGTGGCAGCTTAGATTCAATGTAAAGAAGTGCAAAGTAATGCACCTGGGAAACAAAAACCCAGGGGAAGAGTACACAATTGGGGGTGAGATGCTGACAACAACAAAAATAGAAAGACATAGACAGAATGGAGGCTGTTCAGAGGAGGGCAACCAAAATGGTGCAGGGTCTGCACCAGAAGACATATGAAGAAAGACTAAAGGAGCTTAAGATGTATAGCCTCGAGGAAAGGAGGGAGAGGGGGGACATGATAAAACTTTCAAATACTTCAAGGAATCAACAAAGTCCAAGAAGGTAGCGTCTTTCAGAAAAAGAGATGTGCAAGAACAAGGGCACAATTTGAAGATGGAAGGGGGACAGCTCAGAGGTAATGTGAGGAAGTATTTCTTCACAGAGAGGGTTGTAGATGCATGGAACGGCCTTCCTGAGGAGGTCATAGAGTCAAAAACAGTGAGGGAATTCAAGAATGCATGGGACAGACATAAGGCAATTCTTGTGGGTGGTAGGAGGAAGTAGGCTGTTGGTTAACTAGGAACTGCAGCTCATCCGTTAGGTAGGGAAATGGGCAGACTTGGTGGGCCAAGCGATCCTTATCTGCTATCAAATTCTATGTTTCTATGTTTTTAGGTAACCCTCTATTAAAGCAGTGTGTCAAAAATTTGACAAAGATGAGCAGCCATCCACAGATACAGTGGATTGTCTAGTGGACTGTTTGGGCCCCCTGATACATGCATACCCTCAGCTTATTGTAATTTTTCTGCATTAGATATTAGCACTTTGCCCCAGTTTGATAATGGCAGTATTCAGTGGTCTCAATCCCAAGATCCCATGATTCGGCCCTCCTTAGATGCCATCCGGGAGGGGAAAGATGTGTCCAAATTATGTTTTACCGATTAACCGACTGCATTACTGCTTAAGGAAGGCCCCCCGACTAAAGCTACGAAATCCAGTTACTCTGTCAAGAGACAGTGGATTGGTGGGGTCAGTTAGACAAACAGAAACTTGTACTACCCACAGCCTTTAAGCATCTAGTGCTGAGGTCCCTACACAACCACATGGGACATCTCGGTATTGACCAGACCCATGACTTAGCGCAGTCTAGATTCTATTATTTTTTTGGCCAAAAATGGGGGCAGATGTCGAACATCATGTCAAAACTTACAGTCGCTGCCTTCAACGGAAAGCTTTGCCCCAGAAAGCTGCTCCCTTGTCAACATCACTACCGGTGTCCCCATGGAGCTAATTTGCATAGACTTCCTGTGTTTGGAGCCCAATCGAAAGAACATTAGCAATGTACTGATAGTAACTGATCACTTTACTTGATACGCACAGGCTTTCCCGACCAAGGATCAAAAGGCCTCTACGTCAGCCAAGGTGCTAGTAGAAAAGTTCTTTGTCCATTATGGTGCACCCCAACGTATCATTCTGACCAAGGAAGGGACTTTGAAAGTAGACTAATCAAGGAAATGTTCTCCCTGTGGGGGGTGCGAAAGTCCAGAACCACTCCCTATCACCCTCAAGGGGATTCCCAGCCAGAACGCTTTAACAGAACCCTTTTAGATGTGTTGGGTGCTCTCCATCCTAAAGACAAGTCTAAGTGGAGTCAGCAGATTAGCACCTTAGTGCACGCTTACAATTGCACCAAAAGTGATGCTACCAGATTCTCTCCCTATCGTCTCATGTTTGTGAGGGAAGCCCGGTTGCCTGTAGATGTTTGCTTTGGAGTCTCCCTGGATGGGGTCCGAGCTGAGAACTAGTTACAATATGTACAGAAACTGAAAGTTCAATTGAACAATGCGTATCAACTGGCTCAAACAATGGCCGCCAAGAGAAACCTGGCCAATAAAGCGAGGCATGACAAAAAAGTGAAAGCTCAAGATCTACTGCCCGGAGACCGTGTATTGTTGCGCAATTTGGGACTGCATGGAAAGCATAAAATTGCTGACAGCTGATTAGAGTTCAGTGAGGGGAGCAGGTAACTCAGCAAAGCTGGGAACAAATCTCCGATAATAACCAGTCAGCCCTAAAAATGACCTGACATGTTTCTTGGTTTTGGGGCCAGGGATGATTTTTTATTTATTTATTTAATTATTTGAATTTTGGTAACCGAGTAAATCCACTGAGACAATTAGTCCAATTTTCAGGGTTGACCCAAGAAGGATAGCAATAAAAAGGCAATACAGTAATCAACTTTAAGAGATTCAGAAAACAATAGCACAAAATGTCAATAGATATATGTATTGCAATGTAGGTAAACAAATGAATTCATTAGCTATATATATATAATACAGAGGGTACAATGCCTACTGAAGAATTTCAATAGATGTATACATAAAACAAGTAAACCGGATAAGTACAATTAGGCTTATTCACATGATCCCATGGTTTCAAAATCAAAACCCAAAACGATTCAAAGAGATAGCATGGAGAAACGTGAATGGGGTCCAGTGAGGTCTGTAGAGACTGAGCAAGCCTAATGAGTGGGAACAGGAATGGAGAGGGAGGAAGGGGAATAGCCAGGTTAATCAAAGGAAGGTGAAGTGACAGGTGGGTACAGACTAGGGGAAGGGTGGTTAGACGGGAAGGTAGAAGGGGAAAAAGGACATGGGGATAGAGTAGAGATGAGGAGAATATGGAGTCAGAGAGTCAACGGAAATGGGTGCAGTTAGCAGAGGAGGAAAGGAAGACAAAGTGGTTTGGATTTGGGTAGAGAGGTACAGGCAAGGATGTGAGGAGGCAGGGAGTTCCAGTCGGATACTGCCACAGAACAGAAGGACTTACATGTGACTGCCAACTTCAGATTAGGCCATTCAAGAAGGGCCAGAGTGGCAGATCAGAGGGCACATACCGCTTTCCTAAGACAAGTAATCTCCCTGAGGCAGGGAGGGGTAAAATTGTGAACAAGTTTATACACAAAACTCAAAGTCGAGTACCTTAGTTTAGATTCATAAGGGAGCCAACCCAAGAGTGAGAGGACATTGCAGTGGTGGTGGCGGTAATTGACCCCTAGCACAAATCTTCCCACCCTGTGGTAGACCTGGGAAAGCAGTGCCATGTTAAACACGTTGGTAGACAGTAGTAAGGGTGTACTGTAAGTAAGAAGAGGTAGAAGAGATGAGGAGACAATCTTGATACAAGAGGCAGAAGTGAGAGAAAGGCGGATATGGTAAAGGAGTCCCAACTTCAGATTCAGTGTTTTGATCAGGGTGGAGACATGGACAGTGACGGATAATGGCGACGCGCAGGGGTTTATTGGTGGCTGACGCATTGTACTGGGGTAGGTTTTGCTAGAATGCATCTGATAAAGTCCATTTGGTCTTGTTTACATTGTCTTTATTGTTAGAGATGACAAGTACATATTTTTTATGGAGCACTTTATTGCAAATGTCTAATTGTGAAATAAAATATTATTATATATTTTTGCATATTTGAAGTGCTTCAGTGGATTTTTTCACATTACCACCCAAAATTTGCTCACTGTATTGTCTTTGGATTAATGATGCCCAGATATTGAAGGTGGGGACAGAGTGAAGAGTGTCACCATTATGGAAGGCGACATGGAGAGGTGAGAGGGGCAAAGAGGATGGAGGACGATGAAAAAAGCATACATTTAGTTTTTTTAGTATTGAGGACTAGTTGGTTACATCTGAACCTATCTTCAAGGTCCATGAAGTCAGTGGCAAGTTCCCTATTGATCAAGGCGACATCTGGAGAGGAACAGTAAATAATAGCATTGTCCGCATAAAGGTGCACAGAGGCCCCTCCACAATGCCTAGGTAAATCATTTATAAATGGTGAGAACAACAGTGGGCCCAATATGGAGCCCTGTGGGACACCGTGGGTTATGTTAGCTACAGCTTCTATCTTAGAAGCTTCTGGCTTGACTTCTCCATTTCCCAAAACATAGCCCAAGTACCTGGTTTCCTGCTTGCCCAATGCACACTTGGTAGGATTAATTGTCAGCCCTGCCTTTTTTGATTGATTGGATAACTGCTTGTAGGTGTTCCAGGTGGCTTTTCCAGTCTGGACTGTACACCACAACATCATCCAGGTATGCAGCACAATGACCAGTGTGATGGGATAAAGTTACATCCATGTATCACTAGAATGTAGCAGGTGCACCATGTAAACCAAATGACATGGTGGTGAACTGATAGAATCCTGTAGGAGTGGCAAAAGCAGTTTTGTCTTTGGATTCTTTAGCAAGGGGATTTGCCAGTAACCCTTGGTGAGATTGAGGGTACTGATATACTTGGCACTCCCCAGTCTGTCCACCAAAATATCTGTTCTGGGTATAGGATAACTGTTGAATTCTGACAGTTAAATTTTCTACAATCAAGGACAGGTAGATTCTTACACCCACTTCTTTTTTGTTTACTATCACTACTGGTGATGACCAAGCACTTCTCAACTCTTCCATGGTGCCTAATTCTTTTTGTATTTCCTTAACCATATTTGCTTTTAACCATTCTGGTAAGCTATAGGACTTTTGTCTAACAGGGTGAACATTCCTTGTCACTACTACATGCTTGATCCCTTTTGCATGGCCTGGTACTGTGGTAAAAGTACCATTAAATGTCTTTAGGAAGCTATAAATTTCTACGGTTTGTTTGGAGCTTAAGGAAACATTCACCTTTACAAAATCAGCAGTTATAGTTTGTGCCAGCCTATCATAAGCTACATCAATATCTTCATCAGTTTCTGGTAAAACAGCTTTTTGTGTGTTTTCAACCCATTTCTTTATTTTATTTTATTTTATTTAAAATTTTGATGACCAGGAAAGGCACACTGAACCGAGGCTCATTTCCAGGTGCGACCCAGGTACAGAGTGTACAGTAAAGAGAAAAGAGAGTATCATATGATGAAGAATATAAAGGAGTCTGTACAGTCAATATTTACAAAGAAATAAAACACATATACATAATAAAATTGTGAGCATACAGAGTAACTGAGTGAGATGGGGCAGGGATTGCAGTCAGGGGCACGGGTGAGTGAGTAATGACTGTAGGTGGCCTCAGGAGTGAGCTGGAACTGTTGGTGCATTTAGGGCAGGGTGGGGAGGGTAGGAGCTTGAGGAGTTAAGAGAAGGCGGGACGAGAAGGGGCCTGGTGGAGTTCAGAGAGAAGGTTGTTCCAGAGATGGGGGAGATGGTAAGAAAAGGCAGCTAGACCATTGAGAGTGTGTGGTCAGGGAAGGTGAAAAGTGCGAGTATCCCTGTGGCAAAGCGGGTAGGTTAGGGAGGTGGCAGGTACGAGGAGGGAAACAAAGTGGGGGGAAGGGAATCGAACCAAAATTTAGCTATGAAGGAGGCGCTGTGGATGAATCTCCTGTGGGAGAGTGGAGCAAGGGTGAGTGCAGTGTAGGGTATTTATTTATTTAGCTTTTTGTTTACCGGGTAAGTACACTAGACAAGTATTATGCCTATTTTCAAGAACGACCCGGGAGAGTACAACGTGAGATACAACAGTCAAGGAGACATGGCAAAGAGAGTACAGTTTTTTGTCACAGTAAACAAACATGGGGGAAATACATCATTTGACACTAGGGGAAACATACAGTAGTAAGCACATTTCAGATTATACACTCTAGACTAGCTAGTTCAACTGGCAGATATATACAGGTCATCATACATAGGAGTAGAGCATAGCTCAAGGACTGGATTGGCATTAATATAACTTATAACATTGTCGTATACACCCCCCTAGGCTAGTTGGATCGCGGACAGGTATATACAGCTCATCACATTTTTCTAAATATGCACATGTTAGACAGAAACAGAAACACTTGGTAGTACAAGTTTCTACCAAGTGACCAAGGTGCAATATGTCATGGTTAGCCTATGACCGTGGAGCAATAATGGGTGTAAAAATGCCCAAGGCTTTTTAGGCAGGAGTAGTCAGAAGTCATTGATACAGTGGGGAAAATATCTCCAGGAATTCAATGGAGACACCCTGGGGAGGTTCAGACAAAACAATTTGACACTTTACTCTAGGGAGGTTTGGGGCAGTCACACTCTGATGCTAGTTTTAGGAAACCCCACAGGGAATTTTGAAAACTCAGATAAGAGGGGGCAGCTCAGATATCCACAGGCAGTGAATTCCAGAGTCTGGGCGCACTTATGGCAAAGTCCGATCCCCATGAGGTCCGGTGGGAGGACTTTGAGCATCCCTGTTGTGAGAGACATAAGTTGGTAGGGGTGGGATTCAGTTTAGGCAGAAGCGGGGCTAGCCCCTGGGGTGCTAGTTCTGATCACTTTCCCAGAGAGGCATCCCAAACCAAAATCAATGTATCTAGCTGGTGAGAGCCAGCAGAGTTTCTCCTTATAGCTCCTGGCAAGGTGGGTGAGTCGGGGGGCAGCCAAGGCAAAATGACAAATGTTATTGTAAGCAGTGTACCACCAGGTGAGATGTGTCTTTGGAGGTGAGCAAATAGGTGCAGCCCATGCTGAGGGAGGAAGGAGCACACCCTTCGCTAGGGCAAGCCTGGCTGCTGGTGTAGGGTTATACTTGGCCCTATAGGCCAGACCCAGTTTGCAGTTTGCCGCCCTGCAGATGTTAAGAATATGATTACCCATGTCAAGTTGGGGGTCAAGTGTTACCCCCAGATATTTGATGGAGCTCACTATGGGTAGTGAAGATCCATCTGCACTGGTGACGTGTAATCAGGCTGATGAGGCTTTGATTTTAGCCATTGAGCCAAAGAGCATAGCCTGTGTCTTTTTCAGGTTCAGGACCAGCTTGTGACTAGTAACCCATGACAATACCTTGTTAAAGTCATTGGTCAGGTTCTGGTTTAGGGTAGTGGCATTCTGGGAGTGAACCAGGATTACCAGATCATCTGCATACATGGTGGTGCTACAGCTGGTAGTAACTATGGGTAGTTGATTGATGAAGAGGGAGAAGAGGAGAGGACCCAGTACCAAGCCGTGAGGCACTCCGGAGGTCACCGGTAGGGGCTTGGAGAAGACTTTATTGAAGCAGGTACACTGCTTTCTGCCATGTAGATAACCCATTAGCCGTTTCATAGCATGGGGGGGAGAGGCCAAGTGACCACAACTGTGCACCAAACAGTTTGTGGTCAACGAGGTCAAAGGCTTTGGACAGGTCAATAAATATTGCACCAGAGAGTTTGCCCTGGTCCATGGCTGTCCAGATACTTGATGTAACTGAGATTAAGGCTGTGTTGGTGCTGTGTCCCTTATGAAAGCCGTGCTGGGCTGGGGACAGAAGTTCATGAGAGTGGATATATTCCGAAAGCTGCTCAGCCACTACCTTTTCAAGGAGTTTGCTAAGGGTTGGGAGAATGGAAATCAGTCGATAATTGTCAGGTAGTTTGGGATTTCCTTGCTTCAGTACAGGGACAATCCTCGCCTCTTTCCAATGTCTAGGATGGTCCCCAGAACAAGGGATAGGTTGAAGATAAAGGCTACTGGTGAGGCAATGTGTGCAGTACCAAGCTTAAGGAGTTTAGGCTCCAGGTTGTCTAGGCCAGGACTAGAGTACTGGGAGAGGCCAGCTAGGCATTTCTGCAAGTCCTGAACTGATACAGTCCTGAGGTGGAACATTTGACAAGGAGGATGACCCTCCAGCAGAGTGGAGGGAAGGGGGTGGGACAGAGCCTCATCAGGTGAGAAGAGGGTTGTGAAGGCAGAGAGGTCAGAGAAGTGATTATTTAGGGAGTTGGCAATGGTGAGTAGGCAGTGGTGAGTAAGTAGGGGGGAGGCGGTGGCAGAGTGGCAGAAGGAGTTGAGAAGGATATCTAATCTGGAGAGAAAGGATGCTGGGCCAGTTCTGTAGACAATGTCGGCATTTTCTATGACAGGTAAGACTGTTTTACGTACGAGCTTGCAATGGGTGGGGATAGGCAGGCTGGCTTTATGGCGACAGAGGATGGCTAGCTTTGGCCTTAGTTTGGAGCAAATGGCGTCAACGTGGGTGGAGAAGTTAAGGTGGTTGTCCAGCCACACACCCAGGTACTTGAAAGTAGGAACTATCTCCAGAGGAGAGCCATCCAGAGTGGTGATCACTGGGGAGGATGGGAAGGGTTGCAAGCTTTTGCCTGAATCCAGATACCATGGTGACAGTTTTATTTGCATTGAGTGTAAGCAGGTTGTCGAGAAACCATGACCGGAGTCTATTGAAGTAATTTTGGAGGTTTGGGAGGATGCAGTCGAAGGAAGGGCCTGAGGCAAAGATAATAGTATCATCTGCGTATAGATGCACATTGGAGGAAAGGCAGGTGGAGGGAAGGTCGTTAATGAAGAGAGAGAAGAGGATAGAGACCATGTATAGCACCTTGGGTGACACCTGATATGATAGGGAGAGGAGTGGAGATAGCATCACCTATTTGAACAGATTGTTGTCTATTATAGAGATACGAGTGGAACCAGGCAATGACTGGTTGGGCGATGCCAAAAGAACTAAGTTTGCAGAGTAGCAGTGGGTGGCAGACAGAGTCAAAGGCTTTGGCCAGGTCAACGAATATGGCAGCAGTGGCTAGGCTGTAGCCCATGGCAGAGAGGATGGAGTCAGTTACACATAGAAGGGAGGTGATGGTGGAATGGTGTTTTCTGAACCTTGACTGTACGGGGGAGAGTGAGCTGTTGGAGGAGAGAAAGACTGACAGTTTGGATAATATGAGTGATTTCTGAACTTTGGCAAGGGCGGGGAGGAGCAAAATAGGCCTGTAATTTCCTGGGAGGGAGTGATCACCGCCTTTATACAGAGGGATGATTTTGGCCGGTTTCCAGGCTTTTGGGACAGTGGCTGTGTATAAAGAGAGATTGAGTATGTGAGTCAAAGGGGCCACAATAGTGGAGGCAGAGGTTCGGAGAAGTTTGGGATGAATACTGTCGGGGCTGGATTTGGTCATGCTAAGGGAGGACAGTGCTTTGTACACTTCCAGCAGTGTGAAGGGTGGAAAGAGGAAGCTGGAGGGTGGAGGAGATGGTGCCTCCAGGTTAGGGGAGGAAGGGGAGGAGTTTGGGAGGGCACAGGAGACGAAAAATTTGTTGAAGAGCTCAGCCACAGAAGCATGATCTGAGACAGTACACCCATTAGTAGTGAGGGCCGGATAATTCTGCTTAGTAGGTGGGTCAAGAAGGGAGTTGATTGTCTTCCAAAAGGATGCATGGGGGGTTTGGTTCTGTGAGAACTGCGCTTTAAATTAAGAAGTTTTGGATAACTAAATGACCTTTGTACATTTATTTCTAAGATGTCTGTAGGATTGTAGATCCCGTGAGTCATGGGAGACTGTACATTCTCCATGCCTTTTCCCTGGAGCGACATAGGGAGATAAGGTCGTGTGTGATCCAGGGGTGGTGGAAGCATTTTAACCTGACTTTCCTGAGGGGTGCATGCAGGTCCCAGATACTCCAGAAGATGCTGCAGAACTGGGATAGAGCAATGTCTACATCAGGCGTGGAGAGGACTGGAAGCCAATCTGCATTTAAGAGGTCACGCTGCAGGGCGTATTCATTTAGGAGGTGTAGTAGGTGAGATCAAATGAATTTGGGATGAGAGAATGGGGAGTGGATTTTGTGGACACAGTAAATAACAATGGTTGCTTAGGGCATCGGAGAATATACCTGTGGCAGGTATACGGTGGGGATGGGTTGATAAGATCCAGTCCAGAAGGGTGTGGTTATGGGACTGATGGATTAGGCGAGTAGGTTCCCGGATAAGCTGAGTGAGGCTCAGGGCTACGATTTTTAGGGTGGTGTGTTTGGCGGAGGGGGAGAGCCAGTCGAGGCTGAAGTCACCTAGAAGCACAAGTTCGCCATTTGATGTTCTAGAGGAGATCAATGAGATGGCATTAAAGAGTGAATCTGGCGAGGTCTTTGGTGGAGTGTAAAGAGCCCCTACATAGAGGGGTGTGGAAGAGGGAAAGGATAGGTGCACTACAATGGATTCGTGAGAAGAAGGGCAAGATTCACTGAAGATGATAGAGCACGGGAAGGCTTGCCTGACGTATAGTGCTATGCCCCCTCCTCGCTTGCTGTGGTTCTGATGAAATAAGTTGTAGTCAGGAATGGTAATTGAGGAGTTTGGTATTTTGGCAGATAGCCATGATTCCGTAATGCAGAGAATGTTGGGGTGGTATTGGGTGACCCAAACAATAAGGGCATCCAATTTGGGGAGGAGGCTCCTGCTGTTGAGATGGAAGATGCGGAGGCCCTTAGGGAGTGAGTCAGGGGAGAGAGAAGCGGATGGGCCAGTAGGGGTGGGGGGTGAGTTTGGGCTTTGTTTGGACACAGAGGGGCCATGGTTGGGATGTATGTCACCTGCCAGTAGCAAGAAGAGGACAGAATATGTGAGGAGAGGGGAGTGTTTGGGTGCTCCTGAGCAACATATGGAGGGTGGGGAGTGGAGGTTCAAGCATGGAAGTAATGCCTCCAGGTGGAGTAGGCGTGAGTGGAGCAGAGAGGGGTGAATGAATAGTGGAGGTAACAAGTGGTGAACTGGGGGGCAGAAAGAGGGGAATATGGGAGAAGGGCAAGAGGAGGAGTCAGTGATGGGGTGGTAAATGCAGGGGAGGGAGAGGTGATTCCTGGGGAACAGGGAGAGAGTTGGTTATTTTGGCGGGGGGGAGGTAGTTAACAAGAGTGTTAAAGGGGGAAAGGTGTTGAGATGAGGATTGTTGGTATGAGAAGGCATAGTAAATAAAGCATCCTTATTTGGCTTGGCTAATTGTTTGGATACTGTTGAGTGTAGTTGCAATAGGGGCCACAAGGGGCAAGAGCAGAGCTGCAGTGGGGAATCTAGACTGACAATGCAGGTTTGGAGGGCTAGCATGGTATATCTTAGTGGGATATTTCCTATCAAGGGTCTCGGTCTCATAGGTAACTGTGCCAGTATGTGTAAGCACTTTATAAGGTCCTTGCCACTTCATTAACAGTTTATTTTCTGTAGTGGGTAACAGTAGCAAGACCTTTTAATCTGGCTCAAAAACACTAGGACTGTGGATATGTTGTTCTATCCACACTTGTTGGCATGTCCTTTCCCTTTAAGAATCTTGCCGGAAGATCTAAAAGCTGGCTCCTCCCACCCACTCAGGTTGTGTATCCTTCGGCACTGCCCCATGACGCCAGATTTTCCTTTCCGCTGGAAGATTCGGTTTCCCTCCTTATTGCTCATATGTTACTGTAGGCCCTGGCACATAAATCTATGGATTTACCCAAACTTAGACTTGTTAGGGTTTCTCCTAATCACTTTGTGATCTTGACTGTGATAGAGGATAAGGCCTTGCCCAGTTTCCGCCACTGCCCATGTGGGATAAAGATGTTTCGGACCGACCCACATGCCTCATGCATTTATTGCCTGGGTCATGATCATGACACCCAGGCATGCGAAATGTATAGTGCATGTCATCCAAATGTTTTGGACAGTCATCTCGCGCAGCTGAAATTGGGCAGACCAGAAAAATAGAACCCACCAGTCAAATCCAAGGAAGCCTGTTGGGTGGTCTCTGTGGCTGCAGGATCCACTAAGCATCTGGAACAGATGAAGGCCTTCGAAGATAAGGGGGTTCGGGCTGCTGATCTGTCCTCTTCTGTGTCGATCTTCCTCCCACTCTATCTGGGCTCCACCTTCTCAGGCTCCTTTTGGGGCATGTATCATGTCTCCCTGCCAAGGGAGACAGCCCCTTGGGCATGCACATCTCTTTCAGTCCCATGAGAAGGACAAGGAGCAAAAGGAAAGATCATCTCACTGACGATGTTCTTGGCACCATGAGAGATCTTTGATCCAGGAATCTTCTGTCTTGACTTTGGTTAAGGTTATAGCTTTGGCCACTGGCTTCATGGTACCCCTGTCAGGCCAGCCGGCTAAGATGTGGGACACCTATCCATTTGAGATTATTCTGGACTGTGTTGACCCATCGTCACTCGATGACACCAACAACTCCTTATTCAGGGCCCTGAACCTGCCGAGGAAGAGACCCAGCTTGCTGGGAATCCCCTTATGGTCCAGGTCCCTGACCAGGAAGAGCCATGGTTCTACCTGGCTCCTTCAGAATGACCCGTTGGTTCCCCTGGTGGTGGTCCAAGTTGAGGTCTCAGACCCCTTTGACTGAGAAAGGCTGAAGAAGGCGCATAAGTGCTCCAAAAAATGGCTCCACCACCACTCTTACTCATCCTTCTTGGATGAGGTGAGTCTTTGAGGCAGACTGTGTCAACGCTACAAGGATCTGATGTGGCAGCAGCAGATTATGTCTGGCTAGACATCAGCTCTGGCTTTTACCCCAGCCATTACTTGGCCAGGCTACGTTGACTCCTCTGGAGCTGGTCCATACCATTCCTCCAACTGCAGAGCTGGTGAAGACCCTTCTGGCTCAGCCAAAACTGGCCTTTCCACTGATTGTGGTGGAGCTGCCACCTAAGAAGCCTCCTTTGTGGGTTCCTTCTGAGGAGTCTCTGCCTGTTCCGGGCCTCTCACGTAGGCTATCCATCATCCTCATTCCCGACCATCCTAGATGGGTGGAGCACATCTCTGGTGGCCCACCAATCTATCTGGACTCCTCGGAGTCCGAGAACACCAACCTACATTTCTGCCCCTTGGAAGAGGACTCTGTCAGGACTCTTTGATGGAAGAAGGCCCTACTTTCTTTGTGGGCATCCTCCATCTCATCTCCAAATCCACGGAGATGCCCTTAGAACCCATTCAGAAATGGGCAGAATACCCCCTCACTGACATCCTTAAATGAGCGGATTCACTGATGGATACCTTCCCAGTGGCAGAGGCCATTGTTAGTTTGGCTTTGGAGCTGTGGCAGCACCCTGTCTCCTGCCCCACTCTCTCAGCCCGAATGGCCCACAAGTATGCAGTACCCATTTGGTCCCTTTCAGGATTCACAGACCACCCCTCAGCCAAGGGACTGGTGACTGAATCTGTATTCGGGCACTTGGGTAATTCGGAAGACACTGATTGATATACCCCCAGACAAAGAGTTCAAAAAAATGGACCATTCGTTCCAGAAAGTCTATGCTGCCTCTTCAATGAGCTTTTGTCAGGCAAGTTTGGCTGTCATCATGGTGCATTTTTCTTATGCCCTTCTGATCTCTCTTAATGTGGTTCTTTCTCACCTCCCCACAGACCTCCAGACTAGGGTCAAGCAGGTCCAATACCAGGGCCAGGCAGTTGCGAAGTAGTAATTCCAGATGGCTGTGGTCCTCAGGGACTCCTGTGGCCACTCAGTGGTGGCCATGATTGCCATGCAATGCAGAGCTTGGTTGAGAGTCTCCAGCTTCATGGTGGACACTCAGCACAAATTGACAGACATCCCTTTCCTGGGTACCAACCTTTTCGGCCCAGGTATGGGCGGTCACCTCCAGTGCATAGAGAAGTTCAGTGTCCCTTTAGGCTCTGTGACTTCTGCTCAGAAGGAATCCAAGGGTTCCAAAAAGCACAAGAGAAAGCCTTTTGGACCTTCTGCTCCTGCAGCTAAGTAGCCCCATTTCCAGTTGGGGCAGCAACAGCAGCAGGCTCAACCTTGGCACCCTCGGCCAAAGTCCAGGTCCCCGGTGGCCCGTGAACCCAGAGGATGGGGTTCTGGTGGTCCCCAAACCAGACCCTCTTCCTCTTAGCCTGCCCAGTGATGGGATGGGGTAACCAACCCCATACCCATCACACCAGCTCAGGGTCCTCCCATGGGGGGCCAGCTCCACCACTTCCTTTCCACTTAGTCTGCTGTTACAATTGACAGGTGGGTTTTAGAAGTAGTCAGCCAGGGACTGCCTCTTGAATTTGAGTAGTATCCACCAAGCTGAGCCCACACCCCACTGGAGGAAATGGTGTCTGTACACACTCAATCGGCTCTCCAAGAAGACATTGTCCAACTCCTCCACAAAGAGATGGTGGCCAGAGTCACAAACCCCCCGGTCAACCCAGGGTTAATTTACAGGTATTTCCTGGTCCCAAAATGGACAGGGGGTTGGCGCCCCATTCTAGATCTGTGTGACCTGAACTCATTTCTCAGGTCCCGCATATTGAAAATGGTAACTCTGTCTCAGATCATACCATCTCTTGAGCAGAATATGTGGTTTTGCTCTCTGGATCTCCAGGATGCATTCTTTTGCATCTCAATCCATCCATCTCACTGAAGATTTCTCCATTTTTGAGTGGAGGGAGCCCTCTCTGAGTCATGAGCCATGCCATTCAGCCTGTCATTGGCCTGACAGGCCCCCCTGAGTCTTCAACAAATGTATTGCAGTGGTGGCAGCCCATCTTTGATGTCGAGGGGTCAGAGTGTACCCCTATCTCAATAACTGGCTCATAGTCAGTTTCTCTAGACAGGAGGTGGAGATGTCCAGAGATCTGGCCCTCCAGACCTGCATTGAACTTGATCTCCTGGTCAGTGAGACCAAGTCAGAACTCGTACTTTTGCAGGTGATCTGCTTCATTAGGGCAGAGCTTGACTTTTGCCGAACCAGAGGCAGATTCTCGACAGACAGGGTGGAGGTTCTTTCCTCCTTAGTCCAGTCATTTTTGGTTGGGCACTTGCCCCCTGCCCAGGACTTCCTGTGCCTTCTGGGGTACATGGCAGCTTGCCCCACAATTGTCCATTGAGCCCAGTGGCATATATGCCCCCTTCAGTGGGAGCTGGCCAGCCAGTTGTCACAGCGACATGGTCACTTCGACAAGCTGGTCACTGTGACTCAGGAGATGTGGGATGCTTTCTAGTGGTGGACCATCCTAGCACACTTACAGGAAGGGATCCCATTTGTCTGCCTGAGCTGATAGTCATTCTCATGACCAATGTCTCTCTTATGGTCTGGGGTGCCCACATGGCAAATCATGTCCACGGGCTCTGGACTCCCAAGGAATCCTGATGTCATATCAACCTACTGGAGCTCAGAGCAGTCCGACTGGCACTGCCAGAATTCGTTCCGTTCCTTTAGGGTCACGTGGTGCGAGTCCAGATGGACAACACCAAGACTATGTACTATCTCAACAAGCAAGGTGGAATGCACTCCCAGCCTCTCTGCAGGGAAGCGCTCCACATCTAGACCCTCATGAGCTGACTGGAGGCAAACCTCCTAGCCATCCATGTGGCAGGAGTCTCAAATCAACTGGTGGATGCCCTCAGCCATGTGATGAAGGTGTTCTACGAGTGGTCTGTTCATCCAGAGGTAATAAACAGCCTGTTCTTCCACTGGGGCAGACCTCAGGTTGATTTGTTCACCTGCAGGGGAGAATGCACAGCTAAGGCTGTTTCATGCCCGCCGCTTTCAGCAGGGCTCACTGCAGGGGGAATGTCTTCTCGAGGCTGTGGACTCCAGGCCTCTTCTATGCCTTCCCTCCACTTCCTTTAGTTCACAAGGTGATCCTCAAGGTCAGGAGGGACAAGGCACAGGTGATCCTGGTAGCCCCAGACTGGCCTTGCCAGTTCTGGTATCCAGATCTCCTCAGCCTCAGCTCCAAGCCTCCTAGCTGTCTTACCATACACCCCGGACCTGATATCAGTCAGTCATGGGATAGTATTCTTTCCAGACCTTCAGTCCCTGCAGCTGACAGCCTGGTTGATGAGAGGCTAGAGTCCCAGGCTTTGGGTCTCTCTGAGGATGTACTCACCATTGTGGAGGCATCTAGGAAGGCGTTGACCAAGAGGTACTGTGCCTTTAAATAGAAAAGATTTCCCATTTGGTATCAGGGCAAGGGCCTGGACCATTTTTTCTGTCCAGTGGCTAACATCTTTGATTACCTTTGGTCCCTGTTCAAAGGTGGTCTTCAGTCTACGACCCTTAAGGTGCAACTGGCAGCCATCTCTGCTTACCGGCTGCGGGATAGTCAGCAGACAGTGGCACAGGGGGTGATCTGGCACTTCTTTAAAGGCCTCGACCATATTTCCCCTTCAGTGTGTGAACCCCCACCACCATGGGATCTACTACAGGTACTGGCAAAGCTCATGGGCAAGCCATTCAAACTAATGCACAGGTGTAAGATGTCACATCTGTCATGGAAGACCACCTTTTTAGTAGCTGTCATGTCAACCAGAAGGACCAGGGAGCTACGGACTCTCTCGGTCGAGTCTCTTTACCTGGTCTTCTATAGGGACAAGATTGTCCTGTGCCGCCATCCAAAATTCCTTCTGATGGTGGTGATGGAGGTTCACCTTAAGCAGGTGTTGACTCTGCTGGTGTACTACCCCCAATTACAGTTTGGAGGCCAAGTACAGGCTCCATACTTTGGACCTGAGATGAGTGCTGTCTTATTATTAGTGGATGGCTGAAGTTTGGGGAGAGGTATACTAGCTGTTTGTCACCTACGCTGAAGCTGCACCTGGCAGACCTGCAGCCAAGTGGATGATTGGCAGATGGATTACATCATGCATTGACCTCTGCTATAGGTTGGTGGCTAGGGAGTGTCCCGTAGGGGTAAGAGCTCACTCCACCCACCATACTGCTGCATTGGTGGCTGCTTCCAGGAACATCCCTATCCAGGAAAGCTGGAGGGCTGCTACCTGAAAATCAGCAAAACCTTCATTTCCCACTACCACATCAATCTAGAGTCACACTGGGATGCTGGTTTTGGGGCCTCAGTTCTCTGATCTCTGTTTCCCAAGTAAGGGGTGTGCATCTTGCCTTCCTTCTCCTGGAGAACTGCAAGGAGTCTGCCAAGTAGTGTGGATAGAACAACATATCCACGATCCTAGAAAAATGGGTTACTCAACCGTAACAGTAGTTCTAGGTGTGGTATATGTTGTTCATCCACACAAACCCACCTGACCTCCCCAGCTTTGAAGCACAATCCTCTGCTTCCAGCAGGCAAAGATCTGGCATCATGGGGCATAGCTGAGGGATATACCACCTGGCTGGGTGGGAGGAGTCAGCTTTTAGACCTTCTGGCAATATTTTTAAAGGGAAAGGACATGTCAACAAGCATGGATGAACAACATATACCACCCCTAGAACTACTGTTAGAGGTGAGAAACCTGTTTTGTTACCCAGTAGTCATAATATGCCATCTACTGATTTGGGACCTCTTCCTGATTACGGTGGGCAATTTCAGTATATGTTGCCAGTTTCTTTCTCATGGCACACTTATAAGATGTTATAGATTTCTTCTGATGGCGGTTATCGTGCCATGTATCTTTTAATACCTCTAGTGGCCCTCTAGGTTGTCTACCAAACAGCATTTCAAATGGTGAAAAACCTGTTAATACATGTGGCACTTCTTCATAAGCAAAAAAGCATATAAGGTAAGTACTGGTCCCAGTCTTTCCCTTCCCCTGTTACAAACATTTTTAACATGAGTTTTCGGGTTTGAGTGAAACATTCAACAAAATGTCTGTCTGAGGGTGATAAGGGGAAGTTCTTATGGCAGTGATGCCGAGTAGTCAGTACAGCTCCTTCAGTAATACAGCATAAAATTACCACCCTGATCAGTAATAATCACTTTTGGTATACTCACCCTGCTGAAAATTTTGGCAAATTCTGCTGCACCTTTTGGGGCTGTGACAGTATGCACTGGACTGCCTCGTGGTATCGTGTATCAGTCCCATACTACCAGAATAAACCAATTACCCTTTTTACTTTTGTAAGGGGCCAACCACATCTGTTGTAATTCTCTCAAAAGGCACATCTATCAAGGGTTGGGGTACCTTGTCTTCTTTAGTCACTGGGGCTACTTTCTGACACTTGGCACAGGAACTGCAATAGGTAGCAACATCTTCATGAATTCCAGGCCAGTAAAATCTGTACAGCAATCTGGCAAGGGTGTGATCCTTCCCTGAGTGACCAGCCATAGGATAATCATGTGCTATCTGTAATAACTTGGATCTATACTTCTGTGGTATAACCAATTAATTTATCTGGTCCTGTGTCTGAGGTTTTACCCAAACTCTGTACAGTAGCCCATTACATTTTTTAAACAAAGATTCACCATGTCTTGATTTCACTCCTAGCGTCTTAAAATAACCCTGGAGAGATACATTGTTGGCTTGTTCTGAAAGAAAATCACAGTCAGTAATCAGTTTAGTTTCAGTATATTCATATGTTAACCTCTTGTGTCCATCAGTATTTTGCTGCCACTGTTTCTTCAGGTGACCTCTTTCTATCCTGGACTTCTGGATCTTGGAGCTGTGATCAAACAAGTCTGAATCAAAATCAGCAAAAGGAAATGAGTCCCCAACATCTGAGAGTTTCTTTTCCTGAGGACTTGTCACCACAGCTGCTGAAACATCTGGATTTACTCCCTCTTTGATTAACTCAGTAAATCCTGGAAAGTCATTTCCAATAATCACAGGTGCTAGTAATCTAGGTACTACCTCTACTTGCATTTGTTGTGACACCCCATTAATAATCAGTTACTTGGCTGGTGGGATAGTATTGAGTGTCCCTGTGGATGCATATGACAGCAGTACCTGGTCCTTTTTGACACTGTTTTCCTAGCACTTCAATATGTACTAGGGTCTGTCTGCTTCCTGAATCTATAAGTCCCTTCACAGTCTTATGTCCCATCTTCACATCTGCTAAGTACTTGCCCTAATGTGCCAAAGAGAAATCTGCTCCAGTGCCACTCTCCTTACTGTGGCAAATTTCTTGCACTATGACCTGGCTTATTACAGCTATAGCAAATAAAGTCTTTGGGCAGAGATTTGTGGCCCCCACCAGAGTTCTTATCAGACTTGGAGTTTAAATGGGAAAAAAAAGTGTCTTACCAGTACTTGGCTGTTACCTCGCTGCTGTGGCATCATTCTGGCCATTTGGTAGTCTTTAGCCAAAGAAACAGCCTTTTCTTCACTTCCGGGTCAGTGTTCTTTAACCCAAAGCTGCACATTTGTAGGAAGGATGTTGATGAATTGCTCCATTGCAAATGTATCGGTATTCTGTTGGACTGTTTTGCCTTCTGGTTGGAGCCATTTTATCAGGAGTTCTCTGAGTCGGGTGCAGGCTTCTCAAGGATTGTCAATGGAGTTCTACTTCAGAGACTGAAATCTATGCCTGTAGGTCTCTCCTGAGATGTTACTTTTCCACAGGTCATAGTTTTCTGACTGTGCAGTGTCCATATTGCTGTAGGCAAGTTGGTCTTTCCCTGTCAGGTAAGGTACCAGATTGATTGCCCATTGCCACTTTGGCCACTGGCAGGTTGTGGCAACCCTTTCAAAAGTTGTCAGGTATGCTTCAGTATAATCTGAGGGACACAACTTTGTAAGTTTCATGTAGTTTAACTTGTTCATGTCCAGTTGCTCTGCTGGGCCACTGCCAGATCCTCCAGCTTTGATAACTTGCAAGGCATCCATCTATCGCTGCATCTCTTGTCGTCTTTGCTGCTCCTGTCACTGCAGCTCTTCTTTTCTCTGCTGTTCAAGTTGTTGCATTTTTTCTTTTCTCTATGCTTCTAAACATCAAATCTCTCTCTCTCTTTCTGCTTCTTCATCTCTTTTTGTTGTATAGCCCACCATTTAAAAAAGGCAGTCAGGCTTTCAGGTTCTGTCACTGCCTGTTCTTTTTCTTTAACTGGTGTAAGCTGTACAATCTCAGTTTGGACTTCTGTCTCTGCTAGTTTGGCTGCCATTCTCCGGGTAACCACTCCTGGGCTTGCTGCTGCAGAATCCATACCTTTCTTCTATGCCTCCCTGGTACCAGGTCTAGTACCCATATACAAAACTCCTGGCTTAGAGTAGGCACGGCATAAATCCCACTTAGGCCAACACCATCTGTCAGAGAGGCACAGGTCAGGAAGCATAGGAAAACTAGGAGCAGTTGTAAACTTTGCAACAAGAGTTTTATTATTAATAACAGTAAAATAGAAAAATTGCTCAGTATAACGATTTACAAAGGCAGTATAAACATAGAGGCCTGGGTATTCAAAGGGGTTGCGCATGGCGCAACCCCATATTGTGCCCCAGCAGGATATTAGAAAAGATGCCTGGTGCAGTGCAAATTCTGATGCACCAGGATGCAATGTAATCGCATGCGGTGCAGATGCAGGGGGCATGCCCATGCATATGTGGCACATCCTGATATTCAGTCCAGGATGTGTGGCGCATATGCTGGTGTAACCCTGCATTGCGCTGCATAGGGCGGCATAAAGTGGAGCCCATGAAAAGTGGAAACAAATCCTGGCCACCCACAGGTGTGCTGCTGTATTGCATGGCACAACACAGCAGCTGCTAGCTGTGGGTGGCCATCCGCCCAACCAGAACACTGTCATGAAGCAAGCACATAACCCTGGTAGTCTAGAGGCACCCCCCGCCCCATAGCCGTGATCGCGGTAAATGTAAAACACACATTCCCTGGTAGTCTAGTGGAACCCCCCCTTCCTCCCGTGACCCCGACGACCAGTAGAAGACATTTATTTAACTCTCTGGTAGTCTCATGGAACCCCCCTCCCTTCCGTGTTTCTGATCACCAGTAGAAGACATTTATTTAACTCCCTGGTAGTCTAGTGGGAGCCGCCCTTGCCGTGATCATGGTACAGCACCATAACATATTCCCTGGTGATCTAGTGGCATCACCCACCCTTCCCACCCACAGACCCCCTTGCCCTCCTCCACTCTCCCCCCCGTCATCAGTGGGCAGCTGCAACCCCTGCATACACCTGGAGGCCACGAATGACAGGTACAGTATGGGCTTGCAGGACATACTGTATGAGACAGTCTCAAATATGTGAATGACTTCATTCACATAGTCAGAACTGTCTAGTACAGTATGCCTTACCAGTCCATTGGTCCATACTGTACCTGTCATTGGTGAGCGGTCGGGCAGCACAGACAGGTTACCTGCTGATGATGGGGGGCAAGGGGGTCTGTGAGAGAGGGAGGGGTGGGGTGCCACTGGATCACCAGGGAAATATGTTACGGCGCTGTACCATGATCACAGCAAGGGGGGAGGGTTCCACTAGACTACCAGAGAGTTAAATAAATGTCTTCTACCAGCGATCAGGGACACGGGAGGCGTCCACTAGACTACCAGGGAATTATATTACAGAGCTGTACCGCGATTATGGCTATAGGACGTGGGATGCCCCGGGACCCCCACTGTGCACACATCATGCTGTGCAGGGTGCCAGGCACCGGTCGCTGGGCTGCCCTGCACAAGGCACGTAAATGAGGCCATAATGACATGCAAATGGCCCCATTTGTGCCTTGCATATTTTATGGCCTCATTTGCATGTCCTCTGCTGAATATCGTGGATGATGCACCTAGTGTAACTGCAGTTGTGCTGGCTTACCCCGTACTCCCTATCTGTGGCTTGTACATGGCACAGTGCCACTGCACCATGTACAGTCCATGCCATATTCAACAGTGCTGTGCCATGGCACATCATCATTGAATATCACCTGGTCCTGGCCCCGGCACATCCCAGTTGCGCTGCTCCCATGCTTGTGCCACTGCTGGGCACAGTCTGAATATCTGGCCCAGAAAGTCCATCTGGGTTTCTTCTCAATTTCTAATCTCAGTCTCTCTCAGTCTCTGTGTCTCTGTTTTGCAGAACATTGTCGGTCCTTTCTATAAGTCTGTCCAGGAGCTCATTAAGAAAATATCAGGCTTATTACACAGAGTTCTTGTAAGGTTCCAGTGTTCTTGTCAGTTTCAGCAGTTGTAGCAGAAAGAACATTGTGACTCAGAACTGACATCTTGTTTACATCATCTGCTAATAGCCCCAAAACTGCATTTCAGGTTAACCCCTTGAGTCCCAAATAGCTTTGCAATCATTTCAACAGTATTACTATATACAATTTTAAACAACAACAAAAAAAAAGTATCAATTACATTTCCACAAAATGGTTCACATGTATTTTTATGCCAGCAGATATGCAAGGGGGGAGAAAAGACAGAACAGCAAGTGAGGGAAAAGAGATAGTGAGAGGTAGAGAATTGCAAGACCGTCTGGGTGATCAAGCACTATTTCTCACGAGAGAATTCAGTTGAGCTACCACATGGAGAAGAGACAGAAAAGGAGAGAATAGAGCAGAACATAGCATTTAAACTCTTTCTCCATAGCAACTGGGACAGGGCCATTATTCAGCCCTGTCACAGTACAAAATTACATTTTTTTTAAATTAAAATTTATTGGAGAACTTTTTTCCATATAAATACATATATTAACAGACAACTAGAAAGTCCATTTCTACTCACTTACATAGAAACATAGAATTTGACGGCAGATAAGGACCGCTTGGCCCACCCAGTCTGCCCATTTCCCTACCTACTGGATAAGCTGCAGATCCTAGTTAACCAGCAGCCTACTTCTTCCTACCCCCACCCCCTAGAATTGCCTTATGACTGTCCCATGCATGCTTGAATTCCACCACTGTTTTTGACTCCACAACCTCCTCCGGAAGGTCGTTCCATGAATCCACAACCATCTCTGTGAAAAAATACTTCCTTTAATTACCTCTGAGCCACCCCCCCATCTTCAAATTGTGCCCCCTTGTTCTTGCACACCTCTTTTTTTGAAAGATGCTACCCTCTTGGACTTTGTTGATTCCCTTGAGGCACTTGAAAGTTTCTATCATGTCCACCCTCTCCCTCCTTTCCTCAAGGCTATGCATATTAAGCTCCTTAAGTCTTTCTTCATATGTGCAGACCCTGCACCATTTTAGTTGCCCTCCTCTGGACAGCTTCCATCCTGTTTATGTCTTTGCAGAGACTGGGACTCCAGAACTGCACGCAGTACTCCAGATGGGGTCTCACCAGCTGTCTGTACAGAGGGATAATAACTTCTTGTTTTCTACTGGTGATGCCTCTCCCTATGCATCTCAGTATCCCTCCAGCCCTCCTTGCTGCCCTCTCACATTGCTTGCCCACCTTTAGGTCATCTGTTATGACCACCCCAGGTCTCTTTCCATTTTTGTTGTTGTTAGTATCTCACCCCCCAATGTGTACTCTTCCCCTGGGTTTTTGTTTCCCAGGTGCATTACCTTGCACTTCTTAGCATTGAATCTAAGCTGCCATACATTTGACCATCCTTCTAAACTTGCCAAGTCCCTTCTCATCCTTTCCACCTCACCTTGTGCATCAACTCTGTTGCAGATCTTTGTGTCATCTGCAGAGAGACATACTTTTCCTTCCAGTCCCTCTGCAATGTCACTTATAAAGAAATTGCAGAGGACCGGTCCTAATACTGAACCCTGCGGTACCCCACTAGTAACCCCCCTTTCTTCTGAGTGGACTCCATTTACTATTACTCTGTGTCCTATTCTCCAGCAAATTCTTTACCTAGGCTGTCATCTTGGGACCCACTCCCAGGCTGGCTAACTTGTATATTAATCTTTTGTGTGGGACTGTGTCAAATGCCTTGCTAAAGTCTAGGTAGGCCATGTCCATAGCCCTTCCCTGATCTACTACTTTGGTCACCCAGTCAAAGAAATCTATCATATTTGTCTGGCATGACCTTCCTACTGTGAATCCATGCTGCCTTGGGTCCTGTGCCACTCTGGCCTCTAGATACTCGACAATTCTTTCCTTCAGAAGTGATTCCATCATTTTCCCCACCACTGAGGTTAAACTAACAGGTCTGTAGTTTCCTGCTTCTGCCTTGCTCCCACTTTTGTGAAGGGGAATCATATCTGCCCTCCTCCAGTCCTCGGGTACCACCCCATCCTCCCATGATTTATTAAAGAAGGTAGTCAGTGGTGTCACTAGTTAGAGAGGGTAGAGTTCAGATCTCGCCAAAAATTCCTCGGTCTGAAAGAAATGGCACCCATTATAAACAACAGGCGAGGGAGAATATTCATGTGGATGGATTCGCCCCTGCCCGAAATGGAAAGGGGAAGCTCCCTGCATCTGTTGCAGACAAAATTACATTTACTCCAGGTTCTGGCAGAGAGGTGCATTGGACTATGTTAGTTCTGACGGGGGTGGGGGGGCCCATAACAATTCACACTTAGGAAGCACAGATGTAACATCCATTGCTGAAGATGGGATTGTACAATATGGTTTGATTCATAGAATTGATAAAAATGAAGAATAAGGAGGTCCTCCAGGTGTGTAGCTATACGCAGAGAATCACACTTTTCATTCCAGAACAGCAACTGTTTGGGCATTTTAGAACATGCTTTTCCTGACACACACATTCAAACTGTCCATCCCTCTCTACTAGAAATCTTTGGACTTCTACTTTCCAAGAAGTGAATATCTTGTGGGAGTTGCCACACACTTAAAAACACATTTCACAAATTCCTCCTGATGCGATGATCTTTGTTAACATGTCCAGGTTAACTTGGTGCCCTTATGTGAACCAGAAAGCCCTGACTGAGGAATAAACTGGGGTTATGCCCAATCCAGCCCCAGTCACTGCCATTTCTTCTGGGTTACACCAAATGAGCCTTCAATTCCCCACGAAATGCATAAGGACTCCCACACTTTAAACTTGAACATTTAGCACATTTTTGTGATGAAATAGGTGCCCTGACAGGTAAACTCTAGCCTTACCTCTGGGCACGTACATCTCAGATCTACCCCCAAGAACAGTCCCATGAACCTGTCCTCACAGTTGTGGTTGTCCCTTTGGTACAGACATGGAAACGTGAAGTAGAAAACATCTCTTCCCTTTCCCTTGACTGGTAGCTTGTCATATCTTCAGCTGCACACAGTTTCTCTCTGGGCAGCTGCCACTCTTCAGGATCTTCAGGGGGTTGCCCCTTGGATCCACAGAAACACAGTCCAAACCACATTTTCTGTGGCAATGACCCACAGGGGTCCTGCAGATAAACTGTCTCCACCACTTCTTCTGGTCTGCTGGGTCTTACACACTAGAGTGAGAAACTGGCAGAGGTCCTTCACCCAGTCTCACAGGAGACTGGCAGGCACCTCCACACTCTGAGCAATGCTGCTCACTCAGAGCTCCTCAATGAAACTGACTGACTCATGTCTAAACACTCTAAACTGTCCTCTAGCAGCTGATCCCAATGTGACTTATGCTGCTACAATAATTCAAAATGACATAATCCGTTCTTGCTCAGCCTAGCTGAGTAAACACTGATATCATCTATAAAGAGTTCCTAATAAGCACCTTTACCAGCTCCCCACCACTGTCCTATGGCTAACCGAATGGGATTTTAGTAAGCCCAGGAAACTGGGTGGTTACATAGAACTTAGTGCATTGAAAATGACTGGACCCAGCAACAAACCCTGTAACTTTCCACTCATGACCTCTGTCTCCCCAGATTTAGCTCCATTTACCACTACGCCCTGCAGTTTCTCTTCTAACCTACTACCCACCCATGTAAGTATGTCCTTCACAGCATCTGGATCTTCAAGCTTCTTCTGCAGCCTTCTCTGAGGCTCTGAGTCAAACACCTTTCTAAAACTGAGGTAGAGTGAATCTACTTCATGTGCTTATCTACTGCCCTAGTTACCCAGTTAAATAATAGTGTCAGGTTAGTCTGACAAGACCTTTCTCCCACATTTTGTGCTGTTTACTATGCTGGACCCATTACACTTCAGGTAGTTCATTTGGTCATCTTTGACTAGAGTCATCCTCAGCTTATCCACAATAGCTGTAATATCACAGGCCTGTAGTAAACTAGTTGTTCCATTTTCCCACCATTATGGAATGGTCCCCAGTTGTTGGAACAGAACTATGTCCACTACCTTCCAGTGTTTCAGAACCACCTCTGGCTGATTTGTTCATGTTCAGTGCCCTGAGTCCATTCTCCTAGAAATGCCGTTAGCACTGAATCATTTTGCTTATAAGTGAAACTTGGATCACCCCAAATTCAGCTCAAACCCTTGCAGGCTCTGCACCTGACTGTCCATGAGTGCCCTGAGCCCACTCTCCTGTAATTGCTGAATAATTTAGCTCATAACTGAAACCTGGTTACCTCAAATTCGGCTCAAACCTTTGCAGACCCTGCAACTGACTGTCCATCAGTTCCCTAAGCCCATTCTCCTGTTAGTATTGAATCATTTAGCTCATAACTGAAACCTGATTGCCCCAAATTCAGCTCAGACCACCACAGACCCTGCACCAGACTGTCCATCAGTGCCCTGGACCCACTCTCCTGTTAGCACCGAATCATTTTGCAGGTAACAAAAACCTGATTGTCCCAAATTCAGTTGAGATCTTGCAGGCCCTGATCCCAGTTGTCCATTGGTGCCCTGAGCCCAGTCTCCTGTTGGCAATAAATAATTTCATTGGTAAATGAAACATGATCACCCCAAATTCAACTCAGATCCTTGCTCTGAACCTCGCTGGCTGAACTCACCCTAACCCTCACAGGCCCTTCACCTGTCAAACTGGTCTTGCCAGTCCAACCATTGGAGCCAGTTCCTCATTAGGACTGGGGGACCCTGTTGACCCTACCATGAGCAAACACTAGAGATACTGGCTGGCAGGTAAGTCCTGCTGGATGTCAGGCTGACTATGCTAAGTTCACCCATGCCAAAACAACAGCATACATTTTGCCCATGCTCTTTACAGTGCAGGCAAAATGCTGCCCGGCATTATAGTAGCAGGCATTTATTCTCCTGGGACTTACAGCACCATAGCCCCCTCCTTGGAAATAGTGCACTTTTGCTGGGGGATTTGCATCCTCCCCCAAATAAATATAATCTCCTCCAGGGGATGCATGCCCTGGAGAGGGTAGAAACTATGTGAGTGCAAAGGGTGACATGAGAGAGGGGTGATCTAAAATTAAGATCACCTCTTTTACTGTCACCCTTGTTGTGGCACCATAATTGCCATGACCAAATGTACTCGGCCACCTGACAGCATGCAACTGTGCTAGTGGGTCCAGTGGCTTGGGGGGGGGGCATACGGAGAAGAGGAGAAGCAAACAAAATCACTTAATTCTCCCATTTTCACACATACAGATTAGTCACACTCTGGGCAAACACAGCTGTCCCATTGATGTACTGTTGTCCCTGGAAACAGAAAACATTATTTTCAGCACAATTTCAGACAGGTCCAATAACCATTTCATTTTTTCCTCTTGTAATTTTGTACTCTGTCTTTTAGATTTTGATCTCTCAGCAGCCTTTGACACTGTGGACCATGATATGCTTTTGGAGTCCTTGTGGATCCTTTGCAGGCTGTCGGGTACAGTCCTCAATTGGTTTCAATCCTTCCTTGTGGGCAGATCTCAAAGGGTGGTCACTGGAAATTATTCCTCTGATGCCCTCCCTTTGTCCTGCAGGGTCCAGCAGGGCTCCAAATTGGCACCCATGCTGTTCACAGTGTATATGCTGCCATTGGGGGATATCATTAGGCGATACAGCTTGAGTTTTCACTGCTATGGAGATGATACTCAGCTGTATATGTTATATTTACCCAAACAGGTTGATGCGATCTCAGTGCTTAACAACTGTCTCCTCAAAATCAAAGATTGGATGCGACTGAATCAGGACAAGACTGAAGTCTTGGTAGTGGACCCTGGTCATCCGGGGGTGGGTCTGAGGGCTGGACAGGTGTCGGGCCTATGGATTGATGGTGTTCAGCTCACCACCTCAGACCGGGTGCGTAACCTGGGTGTTATTTTTGATGACAACTTGACCCTGAAATCTCAGGTGTCGGCTGTTATTAAATCCTCATTTTACCATCTGAGGAATATTGCCCCGGTGAAACACCTGGTTCCCCGGATGACCTTCCAATATTGATCCATGCCTTCATTACCACCAGTCTTGACTACTGCAATGCCCTCTACCTAGGGCTTTCTGGAGTCGATATCAGCCACTTGCAGCTAGTGCAGAATGCTGCGGCCAGGTTATTGACTGGCACATCAAGGACCAGTCATATTACACCTGGACTGCCTGGACTGCACTGGCTGCCTGTTCAGTGGAGGATCACCTACAAGATTGGCTTGCTAACCTTTAAAGCCCTACATGAACAGGGACCTGACTAGCTGAAATATCTCCTGTCTCCTGACTCCCTACTCCGGCACTCATCCTCTCCAATCCACTGACGAGGAATTGCTAGAGATTCCCAGGGCTCATTAAAAAACTTCCAGTGCTCATGTGTCTTCTTTTGCAGCGCCAACCCTGTGGAATTCTCTACCACATTAGTTAAGAGACTGCCTGACCGTCAATAGTTTCACATCTGTGTTAAAACATATTTATTTACTTTGGCCTTTCTTGACTGTATTTAATTAATTTGTATTTCTTGTTGTATTGCTAAGTTATGGTGTACATGTGTATTTTAAATATGTTCAGCGCCTTGGCTCTGGAAAGGTGCTGTAAAAATAAAGTTTTACTTACTGTACTTTACTTACTAGAGAAAAAAATTCTACTGCCTCCACCCCCCCCTTCAAGTGGCATATTGCTATATAAAGCATCAATAGCCACTGTAATCAGTAACCCATCCCATTGAACCTGCATGTTTTCTGTATTGGCCAGTCTTTATCTGTAATTTGTGGTGGAATGCTGATGCAGTTATGGACCATCACTTGTCAGTTTTCAAGTTTGAGCAACTACAAGTGCAATTCAGAAATCTGCTGAAACGTCTTCTTTTTAACTTTGTCTAGTTCTGATGATAAATGGCATTTATATTAACCAGTGTTTGCTCTTTTAAATGTGTAGGATACGACCTCCCAAAGTTACTTTGTTACAAGAGTGTTAATACAAACAAACTGTTGTTGTTTGACAAGGATGAGGAATTCCCATGTGGTGATGTGGAGAAAAAAGAGACCGCACAACAGAATAATCATTTTGAAGAAACTCGAGACATGCCCAGCAGTAAGTAGATGGCCAAATAATGAGTTTATATGGGATTTTTTTAACTGCTGTTGAGAATGGGGTTAGGATAAATGGGGTAAATGTAGAGATGGAGAAATAGGGAGTATGGGATGACAGGGAGGTAGTGATGATGTCAGAAAATCATAAATGTGTAAAACAAAGATCTTTTTTTTTTGCAAGAAACATGTCAATTTTACATCAGATCAAAACAATCATTTCATTTTCAGCCTCATCAAGAAAAAGCTACAATGGACCTAGTCAACTGCAGTCAGTGCAACACACTCTTCTACAGGACATTTGCTCAGAGACTTGTGTACTGTCCTACCCGCTGAACAATCTGGGACCTAAGATCCCAGCTTCATGTCGTGCCGGGTGAAATCTCATATCTATGCACCAGACTCAACACATCATTGCCACAGTACAATGTCCACATGCCACACCCCCTACCCCAAAAGACAACCAGACCGGGGGGTTGACATACAGTAAGTTGTTATAAATTAAGAGCCACCAAACAAATAGCATGCATGCGAAACCGGTCAGTTACACCTGTTCACACATCAACCTGTTCACACATAAACCACTGCGTCATACTGGAGGCAGTATGGCGCAGTGGTTTAAGGCTCTGAGATGCAAATCTGGAGACCTGGGTTTGAATCCCACAGTCCCCACTGGCATACTGTGTGACTCTGAGCAAATCACTTAACTTCCTCATGCTCCCAGGTTCCACCTGCAAACAAGCTTTCAGCTTAGTGTGTCTCACCTGGTAAAAAAATTGGTAAAAAAAAAACAATTTACACCACTCAAAACAAATCCAGTCACATGTGCCAATAATAGCTCAGGGCTAAAGCTGGCAGAGAGCACCAAAATGACCACCTCTGATTATGACTCAATGGAGGACACCAGGAAATCTCTTTTGGTCATAGGTGATTCTGTACTCCATGAACTAGAACATCACCATCAGCAAAATACTCAAACTAGTATCACAGTCAGATGCCTCCCCAGTGCAATATCATGGAGGGATAAAAAACGTACGGAAAGAATCTTGCATAGAATAAACAACAAACCACATATCCTAATACACCTGGGAACAAATGACCTCACTAGTCAGCCAGTGGAAGAAACCAAAAAGAACTTCACCACACTAAGCAACAAACTCACTCCTATTTCATCCCGAATATCCTTCTCCAAAATCCTCCCTGTCTGGAAAAAGGGAAGAAGAAGGCATAATATCAGAGAAAGGGAAATTACAGAACTCAGTACCTTGCTCAAGGGCTGGTGTCAGGAAAAATTCATCACTTTGTTAGCAACTGGCATAACTTCTTGGAATGGGAATATTTCAAATATGATAGCCTACATCTCAACAAGAAGGGGACTTAGGCACTAGGCCAGAAATGTGATGTCTTCTGTGGACATTTAAATTAGGAAAAGGGGAGAGGGCATTAACACCCATCACACTTCAGGGGTTAGGGGATGCTGCTCCACTGACATCTGCCAGTACATATTTCTTTCATCCGGCTATACACACAGATAAGCCTACAAATGTATTAATGGAAAAAGGGGATGTGGTAGTAGCACCCAACATGCCTCAGGTGCCACTAGATTCCCCACCTGAAACGCTAATCAGTACATCAGTGCTTTATCAAACTAGGCCTACAAAAGAGCCTACTAATGCATCCTTAGATTGCCAAGCAGTACAAAAGAAAAAAATCTCAGAAGTCAGCTCTGAATAGACCAATATTGCTAGGTGCAAAGCAGGAAACAAAGAAAATAGAAAGCTATGTGTGGCGAGCACTATGTATCAATGCTCGCAGTCTAGCAAATAAAATCCTGGACCTCCGTGCCATGGCAATGGAAGCTGAACTGGACTGGTTTGCAGTAACAGAGACATGGTTCAATGAGAACCTCACCTGGGATGTCACCATCCAGATTACACTGTGTTTAGGAGAGACCGAAAGGGAAAAAAGGAGTGGTGGTGGGGTCCAGTATACATCAAGGAGGATATCAAAGCCACTAAGATCCAGGGTAATTGGAGTGAGGCAGAGACCCTGTGGGTTACCATTGGGACAGGACACAATACCCCAGTCAGGCTGGGAGTTGTGTACAGACCACCACCTCAAGAAGTTGAAAAAGAGATAGAACTTCTTGAATCCATCCAGACAGTGGAGAACAAGGGCGAACTGCTGCTTGTAGGGGACTTCAATCTACCTAATGTAAATTGGTCCTGCTATATAGCCTCATCAGAAAGAAGTAAAGAAGTCCTCCTTGCCTGCGAGAGGTGGGTCTGACTCAGATGGTGGGTACCCCCACAAGAAAGGAAGCAATCCTGGACCTTGTGCTAACTAACAGCACCAAGGTATCAGACGTGACAGTAGTAATCAATCTGGATTCCAGTAACCACAGGTCAGTCTGGTTCACAGTCTGCAAACAGTAGGATATCAGTCATAGGCATCTGACTGTGATTCTAGTTTGAATGCAGACTTCAACAAGAAGAGATCAGATTTTATAAGTATACATGCAAAGGAAACACAAAGGGATGTTGAAGCTTGCTGGATGGTTCTAAAGACATTAAACCCTGTCACATCACAGCGTACAAGGTTGATCAACAAATCCAAAACAAAGAACAAATCTGTTTGGTTTACTAAAGAAGTGGCATAAAAAAATGGGGAAAGGAAAAAAGCTTTCAAGAAATACAAGGAAACAAAGAATGAAAGTGATGGAGAGAAATATAGGGCTAAGTTTAAAGAGTCTGGAAAAACAATCAAAGTGGCAAAAGCATAAACAGAGGAGATAATTACTGAGGGAATAAAAACAGGTGATAAGACCATCCCTAGATGCAATACGGAAAACAGGAAGACGGGGGGGGCGCTAGTTCAACTAAAAACCAAAAGACAACACGTGAAAGAGGATGATAAAAAAACAGAGATTTTGAATTAATATTTCTGCTCCATAATTACACAAGAATAAAATGGAAGTAGACCTACACTAAATAAACAGGACCACCAAAACATAGAGGCAGACATGAGTCCCTTCACCAAAGAGAAAATCCTCAAGGAGCTAAATAAGCTGAAGACTGACAAAGCCATGGGGCCAGATGGGATCCATCCAGGAATACTAAAGGAGCTAAAGGAAGAACTTGCTGCTACTCTAGCCGAGCTCTTCAGTGAGTCACTGGAGAGTGGTAAGGTGCCCGAAGACTGGAAGAAGGCCACCATGGTACCCTTGCACAAGAGTGGAAGCAAGGAAGACACAGGGAACTACTACCCAGTCAGCTTCATGTCTATTGGGGAGAAAATTATGGAATCAATATTAAATGAGAGGATAGTAACATACCTAAAAAACAGCAGGAAGCTCAAAAGTAGTACAGCTTCACAGTTGAATGGTCATGCCAGACAAATGTGTTGGGTTTCTTTGACTGGGTAACACAAATAGTGGATCAGGGCAGGGCGGCTGACATTGGTTACCTAGACTTCAGCAAGCCCTTTGACTCCATCCCTCACAGGAGCCTCCTTAACAAACCGGAGAGTACAAGGGTACCTGAAAACAATTGTAAATTGGGTAAGGAACTGGTTTCAGGACAGAACTCAGAATATAATGGTAAATGGCACTGTCACAGGAAGGAAGGTTAACTAGTGGGGTCTCACAAGGATCAGTGCTGGGACCTGTCCTCTTCAACATATTCATCCGTGACATTGCAGATGGATTGGAGGGGAAGGTGTGCCTGTTGACAGATGACATGAAGCTCTGCAACAGAGTGGACATACAAGAGGGTGCTTCAGGGATGGAATCAGATGTGAAGACATTGGAAGAATGGTCCAGAACTTGGCAGTTGAAGTTCAGTGCCAAGAAATGTACGGTTATGCACCTTGGGAGGGGGGAAACAGGAAATGATTGCACTCTAGGTGAGAACAACCAGCTATTACCAACTTAGAAGGAGACCTTGGAGTTATGATTTCCAGTGACCTGAATGTGGGAAGTCAGTGTGAAAAGGCAGCACTAAAACCAAGTCAAATCCTCAGATGCATAGGTAGGAGTATCTCAAGTGGAAAACATGAAGTGATAATCCCACTATACAGATCCTTGATGAGGCCTTACATGGAGTACTGCACACAGTTCTGAAGACCTCTCCTAAAAAAGGATATAGACAAGTTGGAAACAGTGCAAAGAAGAGCCACAAAGATGGTAGCAGAACTTTACCAGGAACCCTATGTGGAAAGACTCAGGAAATTGAACATGTACTCAATGGAACAGGGGAGAGATGATAGATACATTTAAATACCTCAAAGAAAGAAACCCTGTGCAGGATCAGAGCCTCTTTCAAGAAAATAAAGAAGTATGAACTAGAGGCCACAACAAGCACCTATGGGAAGGAAAATTTCAGATCCACTCAAGGAAATACTTCTTCACTGAGAGGGTGGTTAAACCTTGGAACAGACTGCCTCAGGAGGTGGTGGAAGCAAAGACAGGGGATTCAAGTTACCTCGGGATAAACATTGCAGTACTCTGGAATAAGTAATGTAATAGGGTGGGGGTAGTCAAATGGGCAGACTTGATGTACCATGTGGTCCCCATCTGCCAACACATTCCTATGTTCTTCTAGTGGCTATGGGACTGAACTGAGAGTTGATGGAGCACAGAAACATAACAATTGTTAGCAGATAAGGACTGCAAGGCCCACCCAGTCTGCCCATAAGCCCTCCCCTTGTTTGTGGCCTCTGACCCTACTAGATCAATGACTTTCTCCTCTCCTTCACACTTCTAAGGTTCCCTTATGTCTGTCCCATGCATGTTTAAATCCCTCAACTGTGTTCACTCACACCACCTCACTCCCATGGCAGACTACTGCATATGTCCACCATGGAATTGTGGACATGACAGTGGATGAAATTCATGGGGCCTTTTTTCCAGAAGTGGGTGAGCAGTCCAGTATCTGCATTGAAAACAAAAACATTTTGCCATTCAAAGAGGAAGGACTTGGGAAGTCCAGAGAGGAGTGGATTACTGTAGTCATGATGAGAGAAGATGATGGTAAGAAAGACGTTTTAAGTAAAAGAGCAATGTAGGAAGTGACGATACCAGCAGCCAGCATTGCAAAGATAATAGTAAATCAATCAAGCAAGAATTAAATTTATGGTGACTTTCCATGAAAATGCTTAAGACACTTCATGATATATAAAATACAATAATAGTCTGACAGATGCATCATGTTATAATACATGCATATTCATATAATACAGTCTTCCATCAATGTACAGTTTCAGAAAATATAAAACATGCATCATACACTGAGTCATCATAAGCAATTTAAAGTAAAAATGCCTTTATTTCAGGTTAACATATAATTATTGAGACTGTTGATGTTATGTACTTTGGTAAGGAGTTCCATAATATAATTGCCCTGATACTAACAGTTAAATCATCCAGACCTGTTCCATGTAAAATTTTATGTCAGTGGGAGAATTTGACAATTATCTCTTTGTTCAACAAGTAGCCAGTCAAGTTGAACTAAAGTAAGACAGATGTGATCAAATAATTTTGTTCCAGTTACAGTGTGAGAAGCCAAAGTCATAACCAGCTGTAACTTACTGATAGACCAGACACAGTTCCACTGCTACACAGTAGTACTGGAGTAGGACAGATGTGATCAAATGTTTTTGTTCCAGTTACGGTGTGAGTAGCCAAAGTCATAACCAGCTGTAAGGTATTGATGGACCAGACCCATCGCCATTGCTATAAAGTAGTTCAGTTTGCTGAACACTGGGGAGGGTGCATCAGAATTTCCTCTTCATCCAAAGTGAGATATTTCTAAATTGATGCAATGTTTTCTAAGATGATAAGTTACCTTCGGAAATGCATTTATATGGGCCTCAGAGGATACCACAGGATCTAAGGTTGCACCTGGATCTCTGACTTGAATGTTTACTTGAAATTCACAAATCCAACTTTTACACAGAAATAGAAATACTTATAATTTATTGGCTGAAAAAGACTGCTAGGCCCACCTAGTCTGCCCAAGTGTTCCCTACCTATTGCATCTCTCTGCAGACCCTAGCTGGTCTGTGGGGAACCTCCCCTTCCCTGTTTCCATACTAATATGCTGCTGTGTCTGTCCCATGCATGCTTAAAGCCTTCCGCTAGTCTAGCCTTCACATTTTGGTTATTTTCTGTTCCATACTTCTACCACCCTTTCTGTGAAGAAATATTTCCTCACATCCTTCCTGAAATCCCCCTCCAGTTTAATTGCATGTCACCTAATCCTGGAGCTCATCCTCACGTGGAAGAGGCTCCCTGTCTGTACTTTGTTCACCCCTGTGAGATAAACATAAACAAGTTTTATGAATTGGGTACACTCAATTGAGCATTTGATCATTTACAATGAGGTCCATGTGTTACATCAAGTTACAAACATGCACAAATTACAAAAACGGTTACTGTTTTACACGTAATAATTACAATAACAATTAAGAACACATCCTGAGAATCAGTTCTAAACCTTTATCAAAATCTGCTTCTAACCATGAACAGCATTGGATTATGAAAATAACTCATTTTAAAGTGCAACAATTCCCAATTTTTTTCTTTTGATCTCTCTAACCATTTTTTTATTTCCACCCTCCTTATCCCATTCTCCACTATCCTCATTTTCTTAGCGAGACTATTCCACAACTTAGGTCCTCTAACAAACACTGACTGTTTCCCTATATCTAAATTATACCTTAGTATTATTAATCCAAGGTTCCCACTGATGTAATGAATCAATCTTTGCCCTTACAGTCATTTTCTCCATAAAGTAACTTGGTAATTTTCCCACCCTTCCTTTATACATGAAGGCCAAGAGATGTTCATATCTGGTATCACCCAGGTATTTCCACCCAAGCTGTCTATATAATGAGCATTTATGAGCTAATCTAGGGGCATCCAGCACAACATGTGCTAATCTACTTAAGTAGATATCTAATTGATGCAGATCTCGTTTTAAGCCATTAGAATAAATAATGTCTCCATAATTAAACAAGGGAAGAACCATTTGATTCACCACCTGCTTCCTTACTGCTATACTCATGCAGTCCTTTATAAAGGGCACCTAACCATTTACCTATCGTCCCACCTAGGTTATTTATGTTGGTTGTCCATTTTAGCATATTATCCAACCATACTAACATACTAAAATGCCAGCAGAATAGGCCTAATGGTCTTTCGTGTCTGCTCGTTTGGTCAGCCCCCACCCTGGGTGCTGACCTTGCTGTCCCCCTCGCCTTCTCTGGCTTCTCCCTTCCCAGTTCCGGATATTCTTGCTGCATTGGATTTTGCTTCCTGAACCCTTCCCCTGTACCTGTCCCACCCCTCTTGAACCCCTCCACTGTCTCTGCCTCCACCAGCCCCCTAGGTAGTGCATTCCATGGCTCTACCACCTCTCAGTGAAGTAGCACCTCCTCCTTTCTCCCTGAATCTTCCCCTCAGTCTCCACCCATGCCCTCTAGTGGCCCCTTCCTCCTTCCTGCAAGCACCCTCACTGTTCCTCCCTATTTACCCTCTTCATGTACCTGAAGACCTCTATCATGTCCCCGGTCCCTTCTCTCTTCCAAAGTGTACATATTTAGCTCTTGAGCCTCTCCTCATAGGTCCTGTCCCCCAAGCCCCAAATCATTTTGGTTGCCTCCTCGGACCCTCTCCAGGAGGTTAATGTCCCTCTTTAAGTGTGGCCTCAAAACTGCACACAGTACTCCAGGTGTGGCCTCACCAAGCAGTTATACAGAGGGAGTATCACTTCCCTCCTTCTGGAGGTGATCCCCTAGTGATGCATCCCAGCATCCTGTTGGCCTTGGCTGCTGCCCTCCTACAAGTCTCAGAGTTGTTCATCTTGACATCCACCACCACCCCCAGGTCCCTCTCAGCCATTGAGACTTCGTATTCCCCCAGGGTGTACACTTGGCCTGGGTTTCTAGCCCCAGGTGGAGTACCTTGCATTTCCTGCATTAAACCTCAGCTTCCACTTTCTAGACCATCTTTCCAGAGCCTCCAGGTCCCCTGCAGGGCCACCCTCCCTCCTCCCCATCCACCACCCCAAGTTTCGAGTCATCTGCAAAGAGACTCATCTCACTCCCGATTTCTGTCCTTATGTCAGATACGTAGGCATTGAACAGAAGGGGCCCAAGGACTGATCCCTGTGGGACCCCACTAATGACCCTCCTTGGGGAAGAGATTATCCCACCAACTATGACCCTCTGGGTCCGGTCCTGGAGCCAATTGCCTATCCATCGGACCATCTGGTTTCCCACCCCCATTTCTCCTAGTTTATCCAACAGGCCCACGTGAGGAACAGAGTCAAATGCCTTGCTGAAGTCTAGAAAGAGGACATCCACTGGTCTACCCAGGTCCAAGGCACTTGTCACCCAGTCATAGAACTCCACCAGGTTTGTCTGACACAATTTCCCAGGATGAATCCATGCTGTCTATCGTCCAGGCACCCTGACTTATCCAGGGCCCCCCCTAGCCTCTCCTTGACAATGTCCTCCATCACCTTGCCCACCACTGATGTCAGGCTGACAGGCCTGTAGTTCCCCGCCACCTCCCTTGATCCCCCTTGTGGAGAGGCACTACATCGCCACCTTCCAGTCTTGGGGCACCCACCCTGTCCTCAGAGATGGTGAAAAGCTCTGCCAGGGGTTTTGCCAGGACATCTGCAAGTTCCTTCAGCACTCTAGGATGTAATTTATCCGGCCCGGTGCTTTCTCCGTCTTAAGGGCCAGGGGCTTCCCTCACTCTCTGCTGTGATTTTCACTTCCAGTACCTCTTCTCCCTGCTTAGCCCTCCCCACCTGCCAGTGATGCCCCCCTCCCCAGACCTGCCGATTGGTAAGGGGCCCCCTCCTCATTATCTGTCTCCTCCCATGTATGATGCAGCATCCCCATTTTCCCTGGTGAAAACTGAGGTGAAGTACTCATTTAGTACCTCAGCCTGCTCCTCTGGGTCTTGTGCCCATCTCTCCCCTGATTTAATCCTGCTAATCTGCCCCTTCACCCTTCGTCTTTCCCCAATGTATCTAAAGAACCCCTTTTTCCCTCTCCTAATTTCCCTGGCCAGGTTCTGCTCCTTCCTTGCCTTAGCCGCCCTCACCACTCTAGTGGCCCTTCTAGCCATCAGCTCATACTCCCCTCGATCCCTTTCACTCCTTGAGCACTTGAATTGCTTATAGGCTGCTTTCTTTCCCCGCACCACCTCCTGGACCTCCCTGGTCCACCAGCAGGGTTTTTGGGCCCTACCGCATTTTCGTCTTACTCTTGCACAGGTGCTGGTAGCATCCTGCACCCCTCTCCTGATGATTTCCCACCTACTATCAGCGTCCATGTCTGACCCAATCCCATCCAAATGCTCCTTAAGGATCCTTCCCATTTCCTTAAAATCCACCCCTGAAGTCGGTTACTTCCGTCTTTGTGCAGCCTTCTACCCCTCCTAGGTCCAGGCAGAACCAGACCGTGGCATGGTCACTCCCCGCCAATGGGTCCCTTACCTCCAGGCCCCCAATCTGGTCACTGTCTGCCAGGACCACATCCAGTACCCGTGCCTCCCTGGTCGGTTCCCTCACCTGCTGAGTTAGAACGCATCTTGAAGACATCCAACAACCTCTGTTCCCTGGTCACAGAGGATGTCATAGTCTCCCAGTCTGTTCCTGGCATGTTTAAGTCCCCTAACACCACCACCTTTCCTCTGCCCAGTCTGCAGTGTCTCTAACATCTGCCACCAGACTGTCCTCCAGCTCCTCCACCAGGGCAGGGGTCTATACACCACTCCTATTTTTACTCTCTTGCCCCCTTATTTATCAAGGTGACCAAATCGCCTCCCACGGTTCCCTCCGCCTCCTCTCCCCCCTATGCCAATGCAGTTTTTACTATCATTGCTACCCTCCTCCCTTCCCTCCCCTGTCCTTCCTGAACATAGTGTAACCCTCCAGGTTCAGGTCCCAGTCATGTCTTGCAGTGGCCCAAGTCTCAGTGACCGCTGCCACATCCACTGCTCCCTCAGTTAACATCGCCTGGAGCTCAGGCATTTTATTGCCCAAGCTCCTGGCATTTAGCAGGACTACCTTCCACCCTTTCCCTATAGTTTCATTTCCCCTGCTCGTGTTCCCTTGGGGATTCTGTTTTCTCCTGGTCTGCACTTTGCCAGTTGGTCTTTTTCTGCAATCCTCCTGGTCCCCAGGGGGGTGGAGACAGAGACCATAACCCTGAATATTTGTATGCCTGAACCTGCTGGATCGACAGGCCCTCCTGTGTTATCAAATCTAATTTTTCCAATCCACTCTCGAATCCTAATCTATGAAACAACATAATCTGAGTTTTCTTTGTGTTCAGTACTAAGTTACTGTCATCCAGGAAGTCCTGCAGTCCATCAAATGCTACCTGCAAGCTATTCTGGATGGCAGACTTGTCTTTATCCACAGTATAAACCACCATATCATCAGCATATAGATGGTGATTAGCCGAAGTCCCACTAAACTGAATCTTAGTAACGTAAATGTTAAACAACATAGGCCCCAGTATTGACCCATGGGGTACTCCCGATCCAGTAGGGCACAGGTCCGATTCCCATTGTCCCAAGGACACCAAGTGGTATCTCTCATTCAAGTATGAGGATAACCACTTCAGTTCTAGCCCCTGAAGACCAATGGTTGAAGCCCTGGACAGGAGGATGTCGTGATTCAGGGAGTGAAAAGTTTTAGACAAATCAACAAAAAAAGCTCCCACACATATCCACCTGTCCAGGGCCTCTTGAATGTCTCCCACCACTCTAGCAAGGGCTGTAATAGTTCCATGTTGACTTCGGAAGCCTGATTACATTTTATTTAAAAGACAGTGAGAATCCAGATGGTTCTTTATCTGTTGTGCAACTAGCCTCTCAAAAACTTTTGAAAGTTGGGGCAACAGGGAAATAGGGCGATAATTACCCAATTCAGTCTTGTCCCTTCCTTTATAAATAGAGACAGCTCTTGACCCCTTCCAAGCAACTGGAAAGATACCCAATGCTAAGGAAGAATCGTAAATGTGTGTCAACGGCTATGCAATAATAGAAGAAGCATATCTAAGCAACCTCGTCGGAAGGTCATCTAATCCAGAAGATTTAGTTGAATCTAATTTTAATAATTCCTTAATTATGGAGTCTTTATTTTTTTTTAAAGAAAATTGTTTTATAGTTGACTGAATTCCCTGATTGGGATTAGTTGAGACCCCCATGTCTTTCTTTCCTCCAGAGTAAATAAAACCTCTTCTGAGAGTCTTTCTGGAGGCTAAGATGCTGCTCTATTTTCAGACAACTCTCTGCCTTGATGGAGGAGGTTGCCCGGCTTCAGGTCACACTGGACAGTAGTAAGGGAACCTCCCCCATCCAGGGAGCACCGGAGCCACCACCAGTACCTCAGAGGTTTGCGAAGAAAGCACAGCAGTTGGACCACAGTGGGCTTAGGGAGGGTGAGGGTGGTGGAATAGAGGCCCACCCAGTCAATTGTACCACTCCACAATCCATACACCATTCTGATGGAGCATATTTCCCCTATGGATGCATCCACAGAGGAGACTAAGGAGGTTGTGGACAACTGTCACAAGGGAGCCCCACAGGAAGGAGGCAGAGGACATCACAGGGAAAGGAAGCAGCTCCTGGTGGGGGACTCAGTCAATAGGGGGATAGAACTGGGGGGAGCAGGGAAACTGAAGTAAGGTGCCTGCCTGGTGCCATGGCTTGGAGGGTCAGGAAGCGCATCTTCAGGATCACGAGAACAGCTGCACGGGAGACTGAGATGGACATCATTGTCCACCTAGGGACAGATGGCTTGACTCAACATGAGATTGGAGCAGTGCAGAAGGAGTTTGTGGAGTTGGGGAGGGGCCTAAGACAAGTAGCACACACAGTATCTTTCTCGGAGGTGCTGCCTGTCTATGGCAAGGGTGAGGCAAGGGTACTTCGCACCATTCAATTCAATGGATGGTTAAAAAAATGGTGCAGAGCACAGGGCTTTGGCTTCATTAGGGACTAGGGTTCCACCTAGAGGGATACCAGCCTATACTGGCAGGATGGTCTGCATCTGTCCAGGAAGAGAACAAGTCTTCTGGGCAGTTGGTTTAACTGCTTCATTGGCAAGGTTTTAAACTAGTCAAGGGGGGAGGCACTGATAAGCAGCAGGAAATTCCCAGCCTCCCCCTACAAAACAGGGTACTAAATGAGGGAAAGACCAAGGTACAAAGGTCAGTAGGGAGCAGGACAGGGGTGAATGGAGAAAGCAAAGTCAGTGAGGACAAGGATAGTGCTACAAGAGGTAAAGCCATCAATAAATGGAGAGCAACGAGTACTAATGCCTGTAGTCTGGGTACAAGCTTCCTGAATTAGTGACCTTGGTGGAGGAGGAACATCTGGATATTGTGGTGATCATAGAAACATGGTACACACAGAACCATGACTGGGACGTAAACATACCAGGATACACTATCTACAGGAGGGACAGGAAGGGTAAAAGAGGAGGAGGAGTAGCTCTCTACATAAGGGAAGGAATCAAAACTACAAAACAAAAGGGTAAACAGGGAGGATAGGAAGCACTGTGGGTCAATTTGGAGACAGGCAATGGCACCACAATCTGCACAGGGGTTGTATACAGACCCCCATCTCAGGGGGAGGACATGGACAAGGAAATGATAGGAAGTACCCTTAGAATGGCAGAAAAAGGGGAGATATTGCTTCTGGGGGATCTGAATATGCCAGATGTTAATTGGAGTACATTTGCAGCAGCCACTTCTAAGAGTGAGGTCATTCTAGATGCCCTACAGAGGACATGCCTTAGACAACTAGTATTGGAACCCACTAGAGAGGGAGCAATCTTAGACCTGATACTCTCAAATGGAGATGGCGAGAGGATCACACTTTTAGAAGTGGGTAGCCATCTGGGAACTAGTGACCATCGAACAGTATGGTTCACAATAAACACAGCAGTAGAGTCAAGCCATACAAAGGCAAAGGTACTGGACTTCAGGAGGGCTGACTTTGCCAAAATGGGTGAGTGCCTAAGGAATGCACTAGCAAATGGGCAGGAAGGAGGGGTGGAAGAACAATGGGGAATAATAAAAACTGCCATCACAGAGGTAACAATCCTTTGTGTGTAGCAAATAAACAAAACAAAACAATGTAGGAAACCATTATGGTTCTCAAAGGAGGTGGCAGGGAAGGTTAGGGAGAAAAAGAAAGCATTCAGGAAGTACAAGGAATCACAGAAGGAGCAGGACAGAGAATTGTATCAGTTAAAACAAAAGGAAGCTGAGAAAGCAGTCAGAACAGCGAAGGCCCAAACTGAGGAAAAGATAACCAACACAGTTAAGAAGGGGGATAAAACCTTTTATAGGTACATCAGGGAGTGAAGGAAGACCAAGGGGTGGGGGGGGGCAGAGGGTGACTGTGAAAAGGCAGAGATGCTAAACAAATATTTTTTGCTCAGTATTCACAAATGAAGAGGGGGAGGTACCTAAACCAAACAATAGAAACACTCTGAATACAGGAGTTGGTACCAGCCCATTTACAGAAGAAAGGGTTCTGAAAGAACTCTTAAAACTGAAGGTGGACAAAGCAATGGGGCCTGATGGAATTCATCCCAGAATTCTAAAAGAACTAAGGGTAGAACTAGTGACACCACTAACTACAATCTTTAAAAAATCATGGGAGGATGGGGTGGTACCTGAGGACTGGAGGAGGGCAGATGTGATTCTACTTCACAAAAGTGGGAGCAGGGTAGAAGCAGGCAACTACAGACCTCTTAGTTTAACCTCAGTGATAGGGAAAATGATGGAATCACTCTGAAGGAAAGAATTATCGAGTACCTAGAGGCCAGAGTGGCACAGGACCCAAGGCAGCAAGGATTCACAGTGGAAAGGCCATGTCAGATGAATCTAATAGATTTCTTTGACTGGGTGACCAAAGTAGTAGATCAGGGAGGGGCTGTGGACATGGCCTACCTAGACTTTAGCAAGGCATTTGACACAGTCCCACACAAAAGATTAATATACAAGTTAGCCAGCCTGTGAGTGGGTCCCAAGATGGTAGCCTGCGTAAAGAATTGGCTGGAGAACAGGGCACAGAGTGTAATAGTAAATGGAGTCCACTCTGAAAAAAGGGGGGTTACTAGTGGGGTACGGCAGTGTTCAGTACTAGGACCGGTCCTCTTCAATATCTTTATAAGCGACATTGCAGAGGGACTGGAAGGAAAAGTATGTCTCTTTGCAGACAACCCAAAAATCTGCAACAGAGTTGATACACCAGGTGGGGTGGAAAGGATGAGAAGGGACTTGGCAAGGTTGGAGGAATGGTCAAATGTATGGCAGCTAAGATGCAATGCTAAGAAGTGCAAGGTAATGCACCTGGGAAACAAAAACCCAAGGGAAGAGTACACAATGGGGGGGTGAGATACTAACAACAACAAAAATGGAAAAGGACCTGGGGGTAGTCATATCAGATGACCTAAAGGTGGGCAAGCAATGTGAGAGGGCAGTAAGGAGGGCTGGGGGGATACTGGGATTCATAGGGAGAGGCATCACCAGTAGAAAACAGGAAGTTGTTATCCCTCTGTATAGACAGCTGGTGAGACCCCATCTGGAGTACTGCACGCAGTTCTGGAGACCCAATCTCCGCAAAGACATAAACAGGATGCAGACAGTCCAGAAGAGGGCAACTAAAATGGTGCAGGGTCTGCACCGGAAGACCTATGAAGAGAGACTTAAGGAGCTTAATATGTATAGCCTCGAGGAAGGGGGGGGACATGAAAGAAACTTTCAGGTACCTCAAGGGAATCAACAAAGTCCAAGAGGGTAGCATCTTTCTGAAAAAGAGGTGTGCAAGAACAAGGGAGCACAATTTGAAGATGGGTAATGTAAGGAAGTATTTTTTCACAGAGAGGGTTATGGATGCATGGAACGGCCTTCTGGAGGAGGTTGTGGAGTCAAAAACAGTGGTGGAATTCAAGCATGCATGGGACAGGTAACCCATGAAGTGGGTGCATGAGGAAGGGCGCCGTCTGTTACGGTGCCCCCTTCCACAGTCCACTTATGGTGATGGGAGGGTAGGGTGACCAGATCGGGGTTGGGCAAACTAGGCGACAGGATGTCGCTATACGTATGCGCATGGGGGTGGGAGTGAGCACAGCAAGTGTGGGCTGGGAGGGGGTAGAGAGGCTGCAGGGGGTAGCGCTGGGGTTGCTGGTTGAGTTGCATCGTGGCGTCGGGGATTGGCTACTGGCTGGGGTGGCTGAGGTACCAGGATTGGGTTCAGTTCGAGGTGCTGGTGCAATTTTTATCGCCTGCCCGAACCTTTATTTTTTAACTGCTATACCCCCGACATGCGCCCGGAGTTGAGAATCCTTAATTAGGGGGATGCAGGGGCGAAGCCCCCCATGAGGGAGGTGTGGGGGGCACAGGCCCCCTCACAGAAAGCAGTACAACACTGTCCTGGTGCCGTTGTTCTGGTGCGCTGGGGTTGTCAGAGTACCAAAAATGTGTTCGCCACTCCGACTGAGCGATAACAGTGATTGTCTTTAGGCATTTGCCGTTATCGCATAGACCCCATGGGACAGTCATAAGGCAATTCTAGGGGGTGGGGGTAGGAAGAAGTAGGCTGTTGATTAACTAGGATCTGCTGCTTATCCATTAGGTAGGGAAATGGGCAGACTGGGTGGGCCAAGCAGTCCCTATCTGCCATCAGATTTTATGTTTCTATGTTTATTAAATTCGTCAGCCATTTTATTTGATGCTGAAATCAATTCACTATCCATTTTCAGTGAATTTAATGTATCTGTATCCTGCCCTTTGGGGTTGGATGATTTGTGTATAATGCCTCTGTTTAGCCAATCTAACCTGTTTAACACATTTGTTCTGGATTTCCCTATAATGTACCCAATCTTACTCACCTCCACTCTTTTGAGCTTTACACCAGTTTTTATCCCTAATCTGTTTTAATTTTTTAAATCTGATGAATACCATAAGCCATTTTTTTTAATACCTTAGATTTAAGAGGAGCATGTTTATCACATATGGCCGTGAATTCCTTCACAAAGTACTCCCATTTGTTATCAATTGTTGGGATTAGCTGTAAATGCTCCCAATTTATGTTACCAATGTCAAACATAAAGCTGATGTCAAACTTTTTATAACTATGCCAGTAAATTAACTTATGCTGTGGTGGATCCATGACTTTTTTTTCTGACATAATAAACAAACTGATGGTCTGAAAAAGGTTTCAGACAGGACCCCACACTGAACTATGTAATCTATTTTATTGGTAAATATTAGGTCCAGCACTGATGATGAATTAGGGTTCTTAATAATTCTGGTCAGTTCAGAGATCAATTGGGTGAGCCCTAGATTTTTCTGGTGCTGAACCAATGGATGAGCCTCATCAACAGACTTCCAATCAGAATTAAAATCTCCTGCCACTAATAACTCACATCCATTCATATCCCTACACTTCATCCTGTAACAAATGAAACTCCCCAGGGTCCACCTTTGGAGGATGATGAACTCCAGCACTTATTTCTTTCCCATGTAATGGCCTTAGTACCAGGAGCAAGACTTCCAGCCCCCAGATCTTGCTTCAGTAGTAGTTGGGTCAAAGGTAAGTGGGACAAACCATAAATCAATACCCCCCCTTTATTTCTGTCCTTCATCCGAAAGTTGTAACCGGGGATGTTCAAAATATCATCACCTGTTTTACTGTTCAACCATATCTCTGTTATTATTATGAGACTAGGTTTGTTCTCAGCCATCCAGATATTAATTAAGTCAATTTTGTGAAAAGTACTGCGAGCATTGAAATGAACCAAAGCAGACCACCCTGTCCTGTCGAGTGAGTGGTCCCGGGTTAGGATGAATATCACCGCTCATCACAAGGAGAAGCATTGCTGCTCTTTTAGAACAAACTAAGGTTTGTATTTCTTTTTAAAATCATGGGGTAATTGGAATAACCAGGTCGCTATTTCTGGATTAACTTGGGGGCCCAGGCTAGAGTAAATTATAAACCTATATGTTCTAAGCAAACGCTAATAAAACATACCAACTAGCAATCTAGATTCGATTCGGTAATTAATGGCCCCACAGAGTGTCCTGTCTTCTGGCTGAGTGCAGTGTTTTAACTGTGCATGTTTTATTAAAGCAGATACAATTCCCCTTTGTAATACTCTTTTTCCTCCATTATTGGCACGTATTCCATTGAAACAATAAAACCTGTGCTTAGTGCAGTAAAATACATCTTCCAACTAGTGGTATACGAGTTCCTCTCTCAAATCTATTTACTAACAAATTTAAGAAAACTGTGGCTTATAAACTCTATAATATTAAGCACAATCAAACCCCTTACCACAGCAACTTCTATCAAATTTCTAATTCTGAGTGGCCATGTTGCTCACGCCATGGTGCTCACGCCGTGCAGCGTGGTGCTTAAATACTATAAAAGTGCCCCACCTGCTCTCTGGCTCTGTCTCGGTTTGCCGCCAAACCCCCTACAACACAGAGCCAAAACCTGTTTGTAACATGTAGCAGTCTCAGGATAAACAGCAAATGTCCCAGGCAGTGTCCTAATATTCAGGCAGATGTCAGTACCTTTAAAAGTTATCACACACACAGTCTGAGCAGCACAATGCTTTTCTCTGGACGGGCAGCAGCTCTCCTCCGCCATTCAGCTCTCACCTGGGCAGGGATGATCTTTCAAGCTAGGATACTTAAAGGTTTCAATAATATCATCCCTCTGTAACCCCCACCCAGGTATGCCGTTTCCATCCTGACAGCACTACCTGATGGACTGGGTTCGGGGAGAAATATGTCACTCGGCACATTGACTAGCTTTGGCTACTCTGCAACAGGGGTACCTAAGTAACTCCGGACAAAGGAAGCAGTAACTGTAATGTCAAATGCCAGAAGTTGGGATTCTAAAGTGTGGCTTTTATTCACATCCAACAGAATAAACAAAGCATAGATGGACCCCCCCACGGGGCTACACTCCTGATAATGCAGATATATGGAGATCAGAACACATCCTCATTCACTTTAGCCTTCAGGCTCTGAAACACACAGGGCACACAGCCCGAACTTGTACTCTGCTCTGGGTTTCCCTGGCCTGGCTCCCTTGCCAGCCACTTGGACTACCTTCCTTCCATAGCTCGGCTATCATGCCAGCCCTTTGGACACTTTCCATATAGCATGGAAACATTTACTGGTGGCTCTCTAAACCACCTATGAGCACTTCTGGCTCCATCAGGGAATCTTCCTCATCAATCCCACATCTGGGTACTTTCCTCAGGCACTGGCCAAGTACCTGAGAGAAAGCAACAGGTGTCCCAAAGCAAATCCGTAGAGGTGAATTTGGTTACTACTGATGGGGGGGCTCCCACCTCTCGCTCCCATAATTCATACCCGGCCATTTCTCTGGACTGTAAATACCTCATCCTTGGAAACACATTGCTGTGTAGATTCTTTTTAAATGTATTCAGATTCAGTCTACTGTCTTTACATCCCATTTGTGCTGAACTTGAACATACTTAATAAGTGGCTGTGTCCATTACTCTAGACCCCCCTCAGAGTTAAGCAGTTCAATCCCCACATCTTCCAAACAGTATTTGGCTGTCTTTTCCTGACCCCACAGTAACAGTCACTTTAGTTTCATCTTGTTTCAGGTGAAAACACATTGGCCCTTAGCAGAGCGAACTCACCCCTTGGTTGCAGGTGCCCCACAGGCGTTTTCTCTTAAAGAAATCTCGTCCAGAACTTCAGGTGCATCAGCAAGAGCTTAACTCAGGCAGCTTCTTTTTTCCTAGCCAGACCAGGGGAGTTGCCCCTGGAAGCAACTGATTCCTTCCCCCATGCCCGCAGGGATGGGGCCCTGAACCACTGAAAGCGGTCTCTACCACTTCACTGGGCTCTTCTTGTGTTCCTCTTCAGGTAAGAACACACACCTATACAAGAAAATAGCTTTTTGACAGAGCTTAGAGCTCTGAGGGCCTGCTTACAACACAGCACCTCCTTCCTCTACTACAGACTGCAACAGACCGACTTCAAATTCCCCAACATTCTACTCTAACCTCCAACTGCAACATTCCAGTGTGGCTTATGCAGCTGCGACAGTTCTAAAATGATGTCATCCCTTAGTCTCAGCTGAAACTGAGAACAGAGTGAGACAGTGTGAAATCCATTTAAATGGAGTTTCACAAGCTGCCTTCCCTGCCTGTCACTAGGTCTAACTTGGATTCTAGTAACCCCGTGTAACAGGGGGGTTACACCTCACTCTCCTGTCCTCCAGAATGTAAATATTGAGATCGTTCAAGCTCTCCTCATAGTGCTTCCCTTGTAAACCCTGCACCATCTTGATTGCCCTTCTCTGGACTGCTCCACCCTATGTCTTTCCTGAGGTGCAGTCTCTAAAATCGGATACAGTGTTCCAGGTGAGGGCATACCTGAGAGCAGTACAGTAGCAGCCCCACCTCCCTCCTCCTACTGATGATGCTCCTCCCCACACTCCAGTATCGCACTAGCCCTGTCCATGGCCTTGTCACACTGTGCTGCCACTTTGATGTCTTCTGAAATAATAGCCCTGAGGTACGTTTCCTGCCTAGTGACTGCCAATACTTCCCTCCATTCTATATTCAGCATCAAACCTCAACTACCATGCCTTCAACCACTCCTATAGGCTCCCTAGATCCCTGCACCTTGTTTCCTCTCCCTCTTGGGTGTCCACCCTGTTGCAGATCTTGGTGTCATCTTATCAGGTATCTTTCATAAAAAGTATACCAAACTGTAAGCCGTGTCGGTAGTCTTGGGCAGTATGGGTTTATTATAAATAAGTGATCAAGCTCACAATGCTGGCTATCCGAGTCTGAGAAAATGTCAAGGTCATTGGGTGCCAGCTGGAGGGAGGAGAATTGAGTGTCACAGTGGATGCTGTCCGGTGGGGATGGGGGGTGGGACACAGTCCCCGAGTCTGGGAATAAGCCAAGGTCATTGGGTGCCAGCCAGAGGGAGGAGGATTGAGTGTCATGGTGGATGCTTTCCTGTGGGAATGGGGGTGGGTGGGAAGTAGTCCCCTGAGTCTGGGAATAAACCAAGGCCATTGTCTGATATGGAAGAGGATTGAGCATCATGGTGGATGCTCTCCAGTGGGGATGGTGGGTGAGATGCAGTCCCCGAGCCTGAGAATAATTGAAGGTCATTGGGTGCTAGCCAGAGGGAGGAGGATTGAGTGTCACTGTGGATGCTCTGCTGTGGGGATGGGGGGTGGAAAGCAGTCCCTGAGTCTGGAAATAAGTCAAGATCACTGGGTGCAAGCCAGAAGGAGGATTGAGAGTCATGGTGGATACTGTGCTGTGGGGATGGGGGGTGGGACGCAGTCCCTGACTCATGGAATAAGCCAAGGTCATTGGGTGCTAGTGGAGGGAGAATGATTGAGTGTCACAGTGGATGCTGTCCTCTGGGGATGGGGGGTGGGGTGCAGTCCCCGAGTCTAGGAATAAGCCAAGGTCATTGGGGGCTAGATGGAGGGAGGAGGATTGAGTGTGATGGTGGATGCTCTCCTGAGGGGATGGGGCTGGGACACAGTCCCTAAATCTAAGAATAAGTCAAGGGCATTGGGTGCTAGCTGGAGGGAGCAGGATTGAGTGTTACGGTGGATGCTCTCCTGTGGGGATGGGGAGTGGGACACAGTCCTAGAGTATGAAAATAAGCCAAGGTCACTGGCTGTTAGCTGGATGGAGGAGGATTGAGTGTCATGGTGGATGCTCTCCAGTGGGGATGGGGGGTGGGACGCAGTCCCCGAGTCTACAAATAAGCCAACGTCATTGGGTGCTAGCCAGAGGGAGGAGGATTGAGTGTCACAGTGGATGCTGTCCTGTGGGGATGGGGTGTGGGATATGCAGTCCCTGAGACTGGGAATAAGCCAAGGTCATTTTGACAGCTGGAGGGAAGAGGATTGAGTGTCATGGTGGATGCTGTGCTGTGGGATGGGGGTGGGATGATGTCCCCGAGTCTGGGAATAAGTTAAGGTCATTGGGTGCTAGCCAGAGGGAGGAGGATTGAGTGTCACAGTGGAATCCCTGCTGTGTGCATGGGGGGTGGGATGCAATCCCCAAGTCTGGAAGTAAGCCAAGGTCATTGGGTGTTAGTGGAGGGAGGAGGACTGACTGTCACGTGGATGCTGTCCTGTGGGGATAGGGGTGGGATGCAGTCCCAGAGTTTAGAAATAAGCCAAGGTTATTGGGTGCTACTGGAATGAGGAGGACTGAGTGTCACGGTGGATGCTGTCCTGTGAGGATAGGGGTGGGACTCCGTCCCCAAGTCTAGGAATAAAAGTCAAGGTCATTGGGTGCCAGCCAGAGGGAGGAGGATTGAGTGTCATGGTGCATGCTGTGCTGTGGGGTTCAGGGGTGGGACGCAGTCCCTGAGTCTAGGTATAAGTCAGGGTCATTGGGTGCTATCAGGAGGGGGAGAATTGAGTGTCATGGTGGATGCTGTCCTGTGGGAGTGGTGGTGGGATACTGTCCTCGAGTCTTAGAATAAGCCAAGGTCACTGGGTGCCAGCCGGAGGGAGGAGGATTGAATGTCACGGTGGATGCTCTTCTGTGAGGATGGGGGTGGGACGCAATCCCCAAGTCAGGGAATAATTTAAAGTCATTGGGTGTCAGCTGGAGGGAGAAGGATTGAGTGTCATGGTGGATGCTGTCCTGTGGGGATAACAATAATAATAACAAATCTTTATTTATAATGTGCCTTTCAGGATACCAAGGCACCTTTCAGTGCAATTAAATTAACAGTAATGCAATAAATACACACTTTATAAATACAACAAAATGCTGGTAGAAACATGGTTTAGTTACTCAGAATATGCCCGATTCCACAAAAGGTTTTGAGATCCTGTTTAAATCCCTTCACAGTCATGCACTCCCATAACTCACAGGGTAGAGAATTCCAAAGTGTTGAGACCATGTGCATAAATGCACAAGCTCCTGAGGATTTTAAGCAAACTCTTGGAATCTCTAACAACTCCATATCAGCTGAGCGGAGCGATCACCCAGGGAAGTGAGGAACCAGAAGTTCTTTCATGTAGTCCAGGCCCTCTCCATGTAGGGCATTATAAATCAGAAGTCCGACTTTAAAGGTGATCTCCCACTATACAGGCAGTCAGTGCAGTTCGCGTAGCACTGGGGAAATATGACAGGACCAAGGGGGTTCCATCAATAACCGGGCTGCTGTGTTCTGCACCAGCTGCAAGCAGCGGATATCCACCCCCAATAGCCCTAGGTGCAGGGAATTACAATAATCATGGTGCGAGGACACAAAGGCATGGGCCAACATGGGGAGATCGTCAGATGGAACAAGGTGCCTAATTCTGGAGTTGTTCCTTCGATGGTAGAGGATTTGACGACTGCTGACACCTGCGATCATAGTATCAGCCCCTCGTCAAAAATCACTCCCAGGTTATGCACCCATTCAGAGGTAGGCAGTGGAAGGCCCCCAAGAAAAAGTAATGAGGGCAAACCTATCCCCAAACCCTCTATCCAGTGTCCCTGGTCCACAATCAACACCTCTGTCTTTTCCGGGTTCAACCTCAACCAGCTCAAATTCATCCAGTCTTGGGTTTTAGTGAGGCAGTTGTTAAATACTGAGAGAGCTCTATCCTGGTCAGGTGCAGCAGAAAAGTAGAGCTGAGTATCATCAGCATAGCAGTAAAACGTCAGACCGTACTTTCTTACAATGTCTCCGAGGGGTAGTATATACACTGTGAACAACATGGGGGACAGCACTGACCCCTGAGGAACCCCACAAGACAGAGGAACTCGGTCAGAGGAATGAATCCCCGACACCACCCTCTGAGATCTTCCAGAAACATAGAAACGTAGACTTTGACGGCAGATAAGGACCGCTTGGCCCATCTAGTCTGCCCATTTCCCTACCTACAGGATAGGCCGCAGACCCTAGTTAACCAACAGCCTATTTCTTCCTGCCCCCCACAAGAATTGCCTTATGTCTGTCCCATGCATTCTTGAATTCTCCCACAGTTTTAGACCCCACAACCTCCTCAGGAAGGCTGTTCCATGCATCCACTACCTCTCTGTGAAATAATACTTCCTCACATTGCCCTGAACCTCCTCTTCTATCTTTAAATTGTGTCCCTTGTTCTTGCACGCCTCTTTTCTGAAAGATGCTACCTCTTGGACTTTGTTGATTCCACTGAGGTACTTAAAAGTTTCTATCATGTCAACCTCTCCTTCTTTTTCTCAAGGGTATACATATTAAGCTCCTTTAGTCTCTCCTCATATGGCTTCTCTTCAGACCCTGCACCATTTGAGTTGCCCTCCTCTGGACTGCCTCTATCCTGTCTATGTCCTTGTGGAGATGGAGTCTCCAGAACTGGACCGAGTACTCCAGATGGGGTCTCGCCAACTGTCTGTACAGAGGCATAACAACTTCCTGTTTTCTGCTGCTGATGCCTCTCCCTATGCATCCCAGAATACCCCCAGCCCTCCCTACTGCCTTCTCACATTGCTTGCTAACCTTAAGGTCATCTGATATGATTACCCCCAGGTCCCTTTCCTTTTTTGTTGTTGTTACTACCTCCCCCCATTGTGTATTCTTCCCCAGGGTTTCATAGAAACATAGACTTTGACAGCAGATAAGGACCACTTGGCCCACCCAGTCTGCCCATTTCCCTACCTACTGGTTAAGCTGCAGATTCTAGTTTACCAACAGCCTACTTCCTGCAACCCCCAGCTATAATTGCCTTGTGTCTGTCCCATGCATGTTTGAATTCCCCCACTGCTTTAGACCCAACGACCTCATCAGGAAGGCTGTTCCATGTATCCACCACTCTCTCTCTGTGAAAAAAAATGTCCTCACATTACCACTGAGCCGTCCCCCGTCTATCTTTAAATTGTGCCCCCTTGTTCTTACACATCTCTTTTTCTGAAAGATGCTACCCTCCTGGACTTTTTTGATTCCCTTGAGGTACTTGAATGTTTCTATCATGTCCCCGTCCCTCCTTTCATCAAGAGTATACATATTAAGCTCTCTCAGTCTCTCTTCATATGGCTTCTGCTGCAGACCCTGCACCATTTTAGTTGCCCTCCTCTGGACTGCTTCCATCCTGTCTATGTCCTTGCCTAGATGAGGTCTCCAAAACTGCACGCAGTACTCCAGATGGGGTCTCACCAACTGTCTATACAGAGGGATAACAACTTCCCTTTTTCTACTTGTGATGCCCCTTCCTATGCATCCCAGTATCCCTCTGGCTCTTCTTACCGGCTTTTCACATTGCTTACCCACTTTTAGGTCATCTGATATGACTACCCCAGGTCCCTTTCCATTTTGTTGTTGTTAGTACCTCCCTGCTATATGTACTCTTCTCCTGGGTTTTTGTTTCCAGGTGCATTACTGCACTTCTTGTATTGAATCTAAGTTGCCACATGTCTGACCATTCCTCCAACCTTGCCAAGTCCCTTCTCATCTTTTCTACCCCCATTGTGTATCAACTTTGTTACAGATCTTTGTGTCATCTGCAAAGAGGCATACCTTTCCCTCCAGACCCTCTGCAATGTCACCTATAAAGATGTTAAAGAGGACTGGACCCAGTACTGAGCCCTGGGGTACTCCACTAGTAACCCCCCTTTATTCGGAATGTGTTCCATTCACTATACCTTCTGTGTCCTGTTGTGCAGCCAGTTTGCTACCCAGGCTACCACCCTGGGACCCAGTTCCAGGCTGGCTAACTTGATTATTAATCTTTTGTGCGGGACTGTGTCAAATGCCTTGCTAAAGTCTAGGTAGGCCATATCCACAGCCCTTCCCTGGTCTATTACTTTGGTCACCCAGTCGAAGAAATCAATTAGATTCGTCTGACATGACCTTCCTGCTGTAAATCCATGCTGCTTTGGGTCCTGTGCCCTGCTGGCCTCTAGGTACTCAACAATTCTTTCTTTCAAAAGAGATTCCATCATTTTCCCTACCACTGAGGTCAAACTTGCAGGTCTGTAGTTTCCCGCTTCTGCCTTACTCCCACTTTTGTGAAGGGGAATCACATCTGCCCTCCTCCAGTCCTCAGGTACCACCCCATCCTGCCATGATTTGTTAAAAAGCGTGGTCAGTGGTGTCACTAGGTCCTCCCTTAGTTCTTTTAGGATTCTGGGGTGAATCCCGTCAGGCCCCATTGCTTTGTCCACCTTGAGTTTTAGGAGTTCTTTCAGGACTCTTTCTTCTGTGAATGGACTGGTGTCAACCCTCCTACCCAGACTGCTTCTATTGTCTGGTTTAGGTAACTCCTCCTCATCTTCTTTTGTGAATACTGAACAAAAGTATTCATTCAGAATCTCTGCCTTTTCACTGTCCCCGTCTGCCCACCTCCCCTCTCCTTTATTAATCTTCACTATCCCTCCCTTAACCTTTCTGTGCTCCCTAATGTACCTATAAAAGGTTTTATTCCCCTTCTTAACTGAGTTGGCTATTTTTTCTTCGGTTTGGGCCTTTGCTAGTCTGACTGCCTTCCCCACTTCTTTCTGCTTTAATTGATACAGTTCCCTGTCCTGCTCCTTCTGTGATTCCTTATACTTTATGAATGCAGCCTTTTTCTCCTTAACCTTCCCTGCCACCTCGTTTGAAAACCATAGTGGTTTTTTACTCCGCTTTGTTTTCTTTATTTGCTTCACACAAAGGTTGCCTCTATGATGGCAGTTTTGATTTTTCTCCATTGTTCTTCCACCCCTCTTTTTTGATCATTTGCTAGTGCATTTTTCAGGTATTCACTCATTTTGCCAAAGTCAGCTCTTCTAAAGTCCAGTATCCTTGTTTTTGTATGGCTTATCTCCATGGTTGTGCTCATTGTGAAGCACACTGTGCAGTGGTCGCTTGTTCCCAGATGTTTACCGACTTCTAAATTTGTTATCCTCTCTCCATTTGAGAGTACCAGGTCTAATATTGCTCCCTTCCAAGTGGGTTCCAACACAAGCTGTCTAAGGCCTGCCCCCTGCAGGGCATCGAGAATGACCCTACTCTTGGACGTGGCTGCAGAACCTGTTATCCAGTTAACATCTGGCATATTCAGGTCCCCCATCAACAGTATCTCCCCTTTTTCAGCCATTTTGAGAATGTCCTGTATCATTTTGCTGTCCATTTCCTTCCCTTGAGACGGGGGTCTGTGTACAACCCCTGTGCGGATTGTGCTGCCATTCCCTATCTCCAAGATGACCCAGAGTGCCTCTTATTCTACCTCCTTACTTTCCAGTAAGGAAAGATGTAAATAACCTGAGGACTGTACCAGACAGGCCACAGATGAACCTCAGGCAGTCAAGAAGGACTCCGTGGTTCACAGTGTCAAATGCTGATACAAACATACATACAAACATATGAAATTTGCCAGCAGATAAAGACCTAGAGGTCTAGGAATTCTGCTCGAATGTGCAGCTAGCACCCCTTATTCTGCAGCTGCCCCTCCCTTCCACCCTTCCCCATCATTGACCCTCCCCCTTGTCCTGTCCCATCCCCTTTTGAAGCAGTCCACTGTTCTACTGGATACCACTTCCGCAGGTAACGATTCCACCCAGCTACTACTCTCTGTAAAAAGTGTCTCTCATCTCCTCCTGAACCCCCCAGTCTCATATCATGGCCCTGGTGTCCCTCCCTCCCTTACTTTGAACAGCCCCTCTGTACTTGTCTTGTTTATTCCTTTCATGTACTGAAAGGTTTCAGTCATGTCCTCCCCTGTCCCTCCTCTCCTCCAGCAAGTACATATTCAACTCCCTCACCCTCCTTTTGTATGATAGGTTCCCCAGCTCCTTGATCATCTTTGTCACCCTGGGCTGCACCCCCTCCAGTAACTTAATGTCCCTCTTCAGATACAGGTGCCAGTACTGCACGCAGTACTCCAGGTGAGGTCCAACCAATGACCTATACAGTGGCCGAATCACGTCCTCCCTCCTTGAGAATATACCCCTTGCAATGCAACCCAGCATCTTTGCAGCTGCCTTCCTACATTGTGCCGAGTTGTTCATTGACCCTGTAATGAGCATCCCCAGATCCTTCTTTTCTGTCTGTGCTAGCTGCACTTCCCCCAACATTTTGCACTTTTTGGCATTAAATCCCAGTTGCCAGGTGTCTGACCAGGTTTCAGGCTTTGCCAGATCATCCTGCAACCCCTGCCATCTCCCTCGGTCATCCACCACTGCCCCCATCCTGGTATCATCAGCAAACAGACTGATCTTGCTCTTGATGTCCAATGAAATGTCTGCAATGAATATCCCAAACAACACTGGTCCCAACACCAAGCTTTGTGGAACACAACTCATCATTACCCTTGGGTGTAAGAGCTCCCCACCCACCACCACCCTCTGTTGCCTTCCCTGAAGCCAGTTTCCTACCCATCTCACCAGTGTTTCACCCACCCCTGTGCCTTCTAACTTACTTCCCAGCCATCCATGTGGCACAGAGTCGAATGCCTTACTGAAGTCCAGGTACAGGACATCCACTGCATGGCCCCTGTCCAACTGCCTAGTTACCCAGTCATAGAACTCCACCAGGTTGGTTTGGCAGGATCTGCCATGTATGAAGCCATGCTGTCTGCTGTCCTGTAGTTCTTTGGCCTCTAGGAGGGCCACATGCCTCTCCTTCAGGATAGTCTCCATCAGCTTACCCATGATGGATGTGAGATTCACCACTCTGTAGTTCCCTGGTTCATCTTTGGGGCCACTCTTGTGGAGGGGCACCACATGAGTCATCCTCCAGTCCTGAGGTATACACCCTGAGTGTAGTGAGGCATTAAATAGGTCTGCCAAAGGTCCTGCAAGGACCCCTGCCACCTCCTTCAGTACCCTGGGGTGGATGCCATCTGGGCCTGGTGCCTTGTCCACCTTCAGTGCCTTCAAACCCTCCTGAACTCTGCCCCTCCATGATTTCCCCATCTGTCACCCCCCCATTGCTGCCATTTCTCCCCCCTTGGCTATCACCCCCCCTCTTCTCCTTAGTAAATACCAAGCAGAGGTAATCATTTAGCGCTTCTGCCTTATCGCACCCTGCTTCCACCCAACCCCCCTTCCTTATCCTTACTATGTAGTCCTTACAGCTCCTTTTCTCCCTGATGTACCTAAAGAAGTCCTTCTGCCCCGTTCTTAATGTCTTGTACCAGCCTAAGCTCCGTAGATGCCTTGGCTCCCCTTACTGCCTGTGTCACCTCCTTTGATTCCATCAGATACTCTTCCCTGCCCTCCCTCCTCCCTGTTTTCTTGTACCTCCTAAAGGCAGCTGATTTCTCCGCCTTACCTTTTCCATGACCTCCTTGCTTAACCAGCTCGGTTTCTTAGCCTAGCCTTCTTGCTCTGGGCCTTGCAGCAGGATTTGGTTGCTTCCACTATCCCCAGCTTTATGAGCTCCCACCTCTGGTTAGTGCCATACTAGGTTGATTTCTGATCAGGTACCCTTTTACCACTTCCCCCATCCTCTCAAAGTTGGCCCTCCTGAAGTCCAGCACTCTTGTGCCAGATACCGCTCCTTCCTTGCCCATATCCAATATGAGCCATACTGACTGGTGGTCACTCCCTGATAGTGGTTCTTCCACTGTAAGTTCTCTCACAAACTCCCCAAGGTCAAGGGTATTACCTAACCTGGTTGGTTCACTGACCATTTGCAGCAGGAAGCTGTCCTGGGAGGCATCCAGCAGTACCTACTCCCTTCTATTCCTGGTTGTTGGGGTACTCCAGTCCACTCCTGACATGTTGAAGTCCCCCACAATCACCACACTACCCTTCTTGCGGTCCTCCTGATCTATCCCGATAGTTCCTTGTCTAACTCCTTTGTCTGAGAGGGTGGCCTGTATACAACTCCCATTCTGAGAATCCTATTCTTGGACTCCTGGATTTGCATCCAAAGTGATTCTGTACTACCCTCCTCCCCTTCCTCCCTTACACACTTCAGTCCTTCCTTCACATATAGTGCCACCTCCCTCCTTTCCCAATCACCCTGTCCCTACCAAATAACCTATACCCTGGTACAGACAGGTCCCAGTCATTGTATTGGGTGACCCACATTTCTGTGATGGCTGTAATGTGCACCTCTCCCTCTGCCATGAACACCTGTAACTGCAGTTTTTCTCCCAAGGCTCCTAGCATTAAGGATAACCACCTTCCACCCTTCCCCCCATCCTGCCCTCCTTTCCTAGCATCACCAACAGTACTTGCCATTTGTCTTTAGTCACTGTTATGGTGGGTAAGCTCATATGGTTTCTGAACCTGTGGTCTCTCCATATCTCTTGCCCAATTGCCACCCCCCACTCCTAGTTTAAATTCCCAACTTCCTCTATGTACTCCTCCATCCTCTGTTTCAACACTTTCGTTCCCTCCTCATTCAAGTGTAGTCTGTCTTTGGTATAGAGACGACTGTCCTCTCAGGCCCCTTCCCACCCCCAACAGCCTTTAGCATGACACCAGGTTCTTGGCCATCCATTAATTTGTCTATTCTCAGCTTTCTTGTTGTGCTTGCCTCGGGCACTGGAAGTATCTCTGAAAATGTTACTGATCTTCCTGCCCCCTCACATAATTGTCCTAGTTCCTCAAACCTCCTCTGGACTATATCTACTGCTCATGGATGAAAGGAAAGACTTAATTAAGAAGTCATATTGAGAACATGAGTTGTGCTGAGGTAACAGAATTAAATACTTTAATAAGACATCCTGTTTTGCATAGATATCTTTTTTTATATCCTGACAGGGAGGAGCTAGGTGACCTTATGCAAAGGGGTTGTCAAAGACAGTCTTTTAAAACAGTATTCTTTTTTCTTCAGAGACACAAAATGTTTGGACTCTGGCAAATAAACTCCTACAGCACTGTGAAATAAGAATACCTTAGAACAGACAAGTCTAAGTGTATTAGTGGCAAGAATCTGCACTTTCAACCTGTTTTGTTTAAGTGATTTTTGTGTTTTGTGATATATAGTTATGTATTTACATTTTACATTTTTTTTTCTATTTTTTTAGTAAAACTCTGTTTTTAGAGCCTACTTGGTCTGTCTGAATTTCTTTCTTTAACAAGCAAAGTACGTGGTTAAAGCGGACACTGGGGCATAAGTTTGAATGGTGATACCAAGCTGGAAAAAGATAAGAGTAATCTAAGGTCTTTATTAGAGTTCAAGGGTTCATTTTGTACACCTGGTTAGGTGCCTGTAGGCATAGATATCTGGCCCCCCAAAGACAGAATTATCTGAGCCTGTGCATTGGGTATGCTAGCAAGAGGTTCACAGTTTGAATCCCTCTAGAACTGAGACCAAAGGTTGATTCAAACCCACAAAACAGACAAGAGGGTTGCCTTGTTCTGTTAACTGTTCACAAGATTGCACTCAGAGGTTGGCATTGTGGGAGCAGAGGGTCTGATCTGCTGAGTGGGTTTGTGACAGATTTCGTTGGCAGTGGTGGCATAATTTTGGTAATACAAGATTTATTGTTCAGCGTGTCAGCTTGAGACCATCAGCTACTTGCAAAGAAAGAAAAAGGCAGTAATTCTTTTTTAAAAAAGGAAACAGAACTATATCACTTGGTGTATAGTCAAGTTCCTACCCATTTTATTTATTTTTGTCCTAAAGTGCAAGTCAGAGTAGCTGTAGTTAGGGAAGATGGCTTCCAACTACAGCAGGCACACTGTAGACTACTTAAGGCAGTTGTGCTGGGACAGAGTAGTCCCGTTTGAGGTGAAAGCCAGCAAGCAGAACCTCATAGATGCCCTTATGGTAGTAGATACCCAGAGCAGCAAGTTACAGACCATGACTGAAAAGGACCAGACCTCGAGTGTGGCTGGTCTAGTGGCCAGTGCAGTATCCAGATCTGATGAGGAGGGCAACAGGGCCACTGTCAGTGAAGGGCCACAGCAGCAGGGGAAGGTCACCAGTATTCTGGATCCAGAAGTACTCAGGGTGCAAATTGAGTTGCACAGGATGGAGCTGGATTTCCTGGAGAATGAGAGAGATGAGAGGCAGAGTAGGAACAGCGAGACACAGACTGTGAGGAGTGTGAGTGCCAGCAAGCTGCAGAGGACAAGAGAGAGTGAGAACACTGAGACGCAGACCATGAGGAGCAGGAGCGCCAGAGGCAACATGAACTGGAGAAGCTACGACTCCGACCAGCAGCACTAGAGCAGGTAAGTGGTTTGAGTTTAACTGGGACTGCAGGACTGCATTACAAATTGAATTCCAAATTAATAGCCAAATTTAAAAAGGGGAAGGACATGGATGCCTTTTAAATTCTTTTGAAAAATTTTATATTCAGGCTAAAATTCCTAGAGTCCTAGAGCTTCCAGCTATCCCCGCTACTTACAGGGAAATGCCAGCAAGAAGGATGTCTTGAACTTCAATTTACCATTTGCCATTTTATTCCCGGTGAGCTGTGGTTGTTACAAACACCAAGGACAAAAATGTCCATACAGTGAATAAAAAAGAAAAAAAATTTGCATAAAGCAAGAGTAGGACATGTGGATCAATGCAGCAGCAAATTCAGCGATTTAAAATATAAACGAACACACAGCGATATTACTAGCACTGAAAGACGCCTCGCTTGTGTGATTAACTCCTTGGTCTACTGTTAGTAAGTTGCAGCACTGAGATGCCACCACATGTTTTTTTAGTTCAGCTAAGTTGCCAACAGACAGCAGCAAACAACTGACTATTAATCATTAGTCAAACAGTAATAGTAAAAATAAATTAAATCAGCTAGACTGCGGAGTTGCTGGCAGATCATTAGAAGTCAGGCAATCAAGCAATCAAAAAATTTGTTATTTATCTTCACAGGATACATGTTGCATTAAACGGGGGCATCAGTATTGTACCCCCCTAGATAATAACTAGTTCCATCAGTATAGGCAATAGCCCTAGTCAAATTAATGTTATGAATTGATTATGTTAGCACACAGAAAGCACGTAAAACATATGGGATTCTATTATAGCTATTACTAATATAGATATTATTCATTAGGTTAAATTTCCTAAAATCATTTGATTTAATTTGTTCACTTGGGAACATAAGCAGGAGGCTGGTAAGGACAGAGGTCTGGGGTTATATTCTGTTTTAACTAAAATATTTGAATAGTTTTGTGCATGAAATTAGTTCTATGTGTTAAAAATTACTACTTTGAGTTAGAACTGTTACTTGGGCTGTGATATTGTATTGTAACTTTTGAGGCTTGGGAACACTTGTTTGGCAGTGATAATTAGAGTGTAATTTAAATGTGATGTTTAAATTACACTCTAAATACTGAAAAGCCACTGGGGGTTGGGATTGAAGGGCTGTGTATTTCTGTTTGGGACTGAAATTCAAAGCAAAAGGAACTGGTGGGCCTGTGACATCATACGGTACCTGATACACACACTGTTAGTGGGACTGGACACACACTGGACTGTGTGTGTTTGTGAGACTTGGGAACTTTATTGGTGGGGTTGAAATTGGGTTTGTAAATAACTGCAGTCAGTATAGAGAGAAACTGTATTCCAGGGGAAAGGGACTGAGAAAAGGGAATGTGCCATTATAAACAGAGGGGGACAAACAGGGTGGCCATTTTCCACCATGGTGGGCATCTTCAGAAGGGTTGTAGGCTACACAGGCTGTAGGATGGCAATAATTCTCTATTGGGCCTGGAAAGAGGGAGGCTGCCCACTCTGTAGGCAGCTATCTTGTATCAGGAGTGAGGTATATTGGTTAAGAAGTAAGCGGGGGGAGCTGGGGGAGTGTCCAAGGATAAGGGGTGTGGATATGGGCAGCAGAAGAGTGGGGCTGAGGGGAGGCTGGGGCAACACTCTGAAATTACAGGACATTATGTTACAGCAAGCAGGAGGGGGGATATTAGGGACAGAGGACCCTTAGATAGGGATGTTGACACTAAGGAGAAAGCGTACGGGATGAACATTCCATATACAAAGAGAGTGGACGGGAAAGAGTCAGAAGGGGCTGTTGTGGGGAAGCCTAGAAGAGCAGACAGTGAGAAGGGAGATGCTGTTGTGGGGTAGCCTAAAACAGCAGACTGTGGGGACTGAGCTCCTAAGGAGAACAGAGCAAATGGAGAAAAAGAGGGGCAGTTTAGAGGTGCAGTCAGGGGAAACTCTGGTTACTTGATGGAGGCTGACATAGAGTGTCAAAATAAATTTGAGCTACTAAGCAACCTAGAGGGGGAAGAAGGGGTTGGTGGAAATGAGGAAACTGATACAGAGGCCGGGGAGAGGGAGTCGGATACCCATAGGGCATCACAGACCGGCAATGGAAAGGATAGAAATAGTCCCAGAGGGAGAAGGAAACATAAATGTTAAGCAGATGGGGAGATGCAACATATTGCAGACATGAGGGAGGGAGCATGACTGAGAGAAACTGGGAGACAAGGAGGTGGGAGAGGCCCCCTTCAACAGGGGGGTCAGTACCAAGGATGGGGCCCTAGCTAAAGGGGACCCATAGAGAGCCTCTGGAGGCAGGGGTACCATAACAAGGGGGGAGGATGGCGGTGTGGGAAGGGAAACCACCAGGGGCAGGATAAATGGTTCAGGTAAGAGAGGGTTAAAGGGGACACCTATACAGAGGGGGTCTGAGTTAAGTGGGCAAAATAACGAGGGAGGCAGAAAGGGGAGGGTGACAAGGGGGTCTCTAATAAGGCAGGAAGACTCCCATGGAATTGAGATCATGAATAAAAGGGGGGATGGGGGGCTGAGAGGGCATAGTGGAGGTAATCATAAGGATGATGGCGGTGTTAAGGTTATTTTATTGGGAGACTCGATGATTAGGGGTATCCAGTGGGAGGGACAGGGGGGTGGATGCCATAACCAGGTGAAGGTAGTGAGTATCTCTGGGCTGACAGTGCACAGAGCAAAATTCATGGTGTATGAACTGGTTAGGGATTGTGGAGGGAAACCGGATTTCCTGGTGCATTTGGGAACTAATGATCTAGAAGGAAATAGCATTTTGGAAATCCAAGCAAGGTTCCAAGAACTTGCCCGAGTCTGTCAGGATAATGGATGCAACATTTCCTTTTCGGAGATATTGCCAGTACCAAAGGCCTCAGTGGAGGAAAAAAATGAAGCTCACAGAGGTTAATGACTGTTTCAGGAAGTGGGGTGAAGAGAGTGGGTTGGGGGTGTTAGGGAACTGGAAAGTAGTTTGGGAGGATAAGGGACTGTATGCCAAGGACAGGCTTCATCTTGCCCCATTAGGGAAGGAAGTCCTTAAACAGGGATGGCTGACTACATTCAAGAAAGGGGGTTAAACTTGGAGGAGGGAATGGATAAGGGATGGGCTGACCAGAAGCCCTCTCCTCCAGATGAGGGGAGTAGCCTTCAAACCCAAGGGGGAACAGACTGGGGGTGGAGGTTTCAGGAGGAGCAGAGGGAGGATGGAAGTATAAGGAACCTGGGTGGGGTTCGACAAAAGGGATCAGGGATAAGGGTGGGGGTTGGTGCTAGTAAATGCCAGGAGCTTGGGAAACAAGTTGCCAGAGTTCCAGGCCATGCTGTTCGGAGGTGGATGTGGCAGCGGTCACGGAGACGTGGCCAACAAAACCATGACTGGGACCCTAACAGCATGGGGTACACTATGCTTAGGAAGGATAGAAAGGAGGGCAGAGGGGTGAAGTGGCTATGTTCATTAGAGATGACATAGAAATTGCTAGGGTAGAAGAGGCAGAGGGAAACGTGGAGGCCTTATGGGTCGCCTTACGATCCCCAGCAGGAGATAAGATCATGCTGAGTGTAGTATATAGGCCCCCCAGGATGAGTGATGTTTAGAGGATGGTTTGCTGGACAACATCATTGCCCAGAGTGGACCAAAAGGGGAAGGAGTGGTGTTGATGGGGGACCTTAATATGCCAGGTACTAACTGGGGAACCATGTCCTCTACGGTGGCCAAGGAGCAGAGACTGCTGCACAGCTTCCAGGATGTGTTCTTAACACAGCATGTGATGGAGCCCACATGGGAGGGGCATGTCCTGGACGTGGTTCTGGCAGATGGGGATCTGGTAAGGGACCTGGTTGTAGAGGACACCCTGACTGGGAGCGACCACAATACTGTCTGGTTTCAAATAAGCATGGGGGGGGAGGTGAGATGTAGGACACTGGCAGTGGACTTCAGGGGGGCAGACTTTGTGGGCATGGGAAATATTCTCAAGGATCACTTGAAGGGGATTACATCAATGACAAGTGTGGAAGGGAGATGGGAGGTCATAAAACGGGGACTTCATGAGGCAGTCAGGATCTGCGCTAAGTTGAAACGTAAGGGAGCAAGGTCACATAAACCATGCTGGTGGTCCAATGAGGTACAGGTAGCGGTCAGAGAAAAGAAGGCCGCCTACAAAAAATATAAAACAACAAGACGGGATAGGGATAAGGAAATGTACCATCTTGCATCTAGAAAAGTCACCCGGATGGTGAGGGGAGCAAAGTCCAGTAAAGAGCAGCGGCTGGCACAGGGGATGCATGGAGAGGAAAAGGAGTTTATCCGGTACATTGGGGAGAGGCGAAAATCTAAGGGCCCTCTCAGCAGATTGAGATCAGAAGGAGGGTGGGTGGAAGAGGCGAGGGACCAGGCAGAGGTATTTAACAAGCACTTTGCCTCTGTGTTCACTAGGGAGGGGGATGGGATATCTACAAAGCAAGGCACGATGGGGATAGAAGCAGCAGTGAGTGGGATCAGGGGAGCAACAGAAGTGGAGCAAGAGGGAGGGAGAGGTACCCCAGGGGTGTCACATCTGGACAAGGATAAAAAGGTCAGTAAGGTGGAGGGGACAGGTGATGCTGTCTCTGCCAAAAGGGTGTGGTTAGCCCTCAAGGCCCTAAAGAAAGACAAATCTCCTGGGCCAGATGGTATTCAGCCGAGAGTACTATAGGAATTGGTGGACATACTGGATGCACCCCTGGTGGAGCTCAACAGGTCACTTGAGACAGGGAGGGTACCTAGGGATTGGCGAGAGGCACATGTGGTGCCAATCCATAAAGGGGGGGTTGATGGAAGTACCAGGTAACTATAGACCCATCAGTTTGTCCTCAGTGGTGGGAAAATTAATGGAGAGTATACTAAAGAAATGATTGGGGGTGTACTTGGAGGAGGTGGGTCTGATAGTCGCAACATGGGTTTCGCCAGGTAGATCATGTCAAACCAATCTTGTGGAGTTCTACTCAATGGGTAACATCAGAACTGGACAGGGGAAACCTGTGGATGTATTATTCTTGACTTCAGCAAGATGTTGACTCTGTCCCCACAATGGTCTGGTGGAGAAACTGATGGGGTTAGAGTAGGCCTTTGATGGTCAGATGGATTGAAAACTGGCTAGCTGGACGACCCAGACAGTAGTGGTCTGTGGGGAGCCTCGAACCCCAGAGAGGTTAGTAGTGGGTATCGCAGGCCTGTCCTGGGTCCAATCCTGTTTAATGCATACATATCTGACATCAGGGAGGGTATAGGTGTGAAATGAGTCTCTTCGCTGATGACTCCAAGATGGGAGTAGTAGTTGAGGGAGAAGAGGGGAGGTTGGCCTTGCAAGGGACCTGGACACCCTGGAAAGCTGGGCTCACACATGGAAATTAAATTTCAATATCATCAAGTGCAAGGTGTTGCATCTTGGCGGAAACCCTAAACACAGGTACACCCTGGGAGGGAGGCTGGAGGCCTGAATAGGGAAAAGACCTCGGGGTCATGGTGGATGCATGTATGAATAACTCTGAGCAGTGCAGGAGAGCGGCTAGCAAGGCAAACAGGATGTTGGGATGCATCGTAAGGGGGATCACCTCTAGGAGCAAGGAAATGATTTTGCCGCGTACAATGGACTTGTTAGACCACACCTTGAGTACTGTGTGCAGTACTGGAGACCACACTTGAAGAGGGACATACAGCTCCTGGAGAGGGTACAGAGCAGGGCAACTAAGATGATACGATGGCTAGGGGATTTGACGTATGAGGACAGACTTGAGGAGCTCTGCCTGTTTTCATTGGAGGAGAGGAGAGGAGAGACGGGGGGACATGATTGAGGTCCTCAAGTACCTCAAGGGAATAAATAGGGTAAACATGGAGGGGATCTTTAGACTAAAGCAGGGAGGTATTACCAGAGGGCATGGTTTGAAGTTGGAAGGAGGAAGGGTGAGGAGGGAAGAGGAGGAGGTTTTTCACTGAGATGGTGGTGGACCCTTGGAATGCACTGCCTGGCGAGCTGGTTCAGAGATCCACAGTGGAGGGTTTCAAGAGAGGGTGGGACAGACACAGAAAGTGGATGTATCAGATGATGGCCTGTCCCAGGGGGGTTGGGATGGATGATAGTGGTTTCTGGAACACAAGGGAAGGGAGGGCCTCGGCACCCAACTAGGGATCTGAGGTTAGAGCAGACTTGATAGACCGTAAGACCTAATCTGCTGGCAAACAGTATGTTAGTATGTTAATTACACAGATACAAAAGAATGCAAAAGTCCAGTGATTTTTAACCAGATGTCAGTGAATGACTATAGAAAAAAAGTAGTAAAAAGTACCACCAGGAATTTATTAGGGGGTTTTATCAGCTACAACCCAGTCAAACAAATACAAATATTAACATCACAATATCCGAAGAAACCCCCAGCTCATCTAGTGTTCTCCCGAAGCTCCATGTTACAGCCACAGCCATAGCTACAGCTATAGCTACAACTAGAGCTGCAATTATGAACATACGAATGTGCCAGCAGAAACAAACCACCCAGTCTATCTAAGTCTGCTTGAGTGGGCAGCTAGCACCCCTAGTTTACAGCTACCCCACCCCCTTCCCCTTGTCATCCCAATGCCGCCCCACCTCACCTCTACCCTGTTCCCTGTCCCATGCCCTTTTAAAGCTGTTCCCAGATTTACATAATACCACCCATTCTGGTAGGGTGTTCCATTTTGATACCACCCTCTCTGTGAAATAGTGCCTCCTCATTTCCCTCCTAAATTTCCCCCTTCTATTCTTAGCCCATGCCCACGGTGTCCTTCCCAACCTTTGCTTAAATACCCCACCTGTCCCATCCTTATTGATCCCCTCGAATACTTGAATGTCTGTGTTATGTCCCCCCTGTCCCTTCTGTCCTCCAGGCTGTACATATTCAGGTCTCCCAGCCTGCTGTCATAGTCTCTCTCTCCTCCATTCCACATATGTTTGTTGCCCTCCTCTGCACCCCGTCCAATAGCCTTATATCATGCTTCAGGTATGACCTCCAAAACTGCACACAATACTCCAAGTGTGGCCTTACTAGTGACCTGTAGAGGGGCAAGATCACCTTTCTTCACTCGGATGAAAACTCTCTCGCTATGCACCCCAGCATTTTGTTTGCTTTTGCAGCAGCTCTCCTTATTCATGGTCCCTGTTACCATTACCCTAGGTACTCCTCCTCCTCCTTGGTTATCCCCAGCTTAACCCCTCCCAGTCAGTATTCTCTCCTTGTGTTCTTTGCCCTGAAGTGTATAGCCTTACACTTCTTTGCACTGAACCCCAGCTGCCACCTCTCTCACCACTCTTCTAGCTTGCTTAGGTCCCTCAGCAGCTGCTTCCATCCCTCCACTCCATCCACCACTGCTCCCATTTTGGTGTCGTCTGTGAACAGACTTACCTTGCTCACCACCCCATTCGCAATGTCTGATATGAAGAACCCAAATAATACTGGTCCCAGCATAGAGCCCTGTGGCACCCCGCTCGTCACTGGCCTTGGAGTTGAGAGCTCCCCTTCCACCACCACCCGTTACAGCCTCCCACTTAGCCAGCTTGTAATCCAGTTCATCATTATTGCCCCTACACCAGTTTGCTTCCCCCCAAGTTGCTTGTAAGGCACCAAATCGAAGGCCTTGCTGAAGTCCAAGTAAAGAACATCCACTGCATGACCCTTATCCAGCTCACCTGTCACCCAGTCATAATATTGTATCAGGTTGGTTTGACAAGACTTCCCCGAAATGAACCCATGCTGCCTCACATCCTGGAGGCTGTTGTCTTCCATGTATGACACCAGTCTTTCCTTTAGTATCATTTCCATGAGTTTACACACCATGTAGGTGAGACTTATCAGATGATAATTACCTGGTTCATTCCTTAGTCCGCTCTTGTGTAATGGCACTACATGTGCCATTCTCCAGTTCAATGGCACAATCCCGACTCCAGTGAGGTGCTGTACAGATCCACCAGTGGCTCCGCCAACACCTCCGCCATCTCTCTTAGCACCGTGGGGTGAATACCATCTGGCCCTGGTGCCTTGCCTACCCTCAGTCCCTCTAGGACTCTACCTTCTTCAGTTCTTCCATCTGTCACCTCCTCTCCCCCGTCCCCACCCTCCCATCCTATGGTGGTAGCAGTCTCCCCTTTTCTTCCATGAACACTGAGGGAAAGTATTCATTCAGTGCTTCTGCCTATTCCTCACCCTTTTCCATCCACTCCCCACTCTTTTTGTTCTCACTATGGTCTCCTTGCACTTCCTTTTCTCCCTGATGTATCTGAAAAAGTCTTTGTCCCCCCGTTAATTCCCTGCACTAATCTCAGCTCCCACTGGGCCTTGGCTTCTCTCACTTTTCTGGTCACCTCCCTGGACCATCTTGCATACTACTCCCTGCCCCCTTCATTCCTTGTCCTCCTATACCTCTGGTGTGCCTCTCATTTTGCCATCACCACCTCCACTACCTTGCAGTTCAACCAGCATGGTTTCCTTGCTCTGCTACTCTTATTCTCTGTCTTAGTGCGGGCTTCTGTTGCCTCTGTAATCCACATTTACTAGTATCCCATTTCTGCTCCATGTGTATCTCCTGCTTTATGCCATCCAATTTCCCTTTTAGTACTTCCCGCGTCCTCCCAAAGTTCACCTCCTGAAGTTTACCACCCGCGTTAATGATTTCTCTGGCTCCCTGCACATGGTGATATTAAACCACACCGTTTGGTGATCGCTGTGGGCTAGTAAATCCTCCACCCTTATTTCCATTACTGCCTCTCCATTTGACAATACCAGATCTAAAGTGTTCTTTAGCTTAGCAAATACACTGACCAACTGAGTCTGGAGACCATCCTCGATCGCATCCATGAGCACTTGCTCCCTAGCACTGGAGGTGACCGGAATGTTGCAGTCAACCCCTGGTAAGTTGAAATCCCCTCATGATGACCACCTTCCCTTTTCTACATGCCTTCCTAATTTGTCCCACTTATTTCCTGGGAAGCTCCTCAGACTGGGCCAATGGCCTGTATACCACCCCATCCTCAGTTTCCTTCTCCTTGAGTCTAGGAGCTGCAGCAAGATTGCCTCTGTTCTCTTTTCTTCCCCTTGTCCCTTGTGCATTTGATCCCATCCCTCACATAGACTGCCACCCCATCCCCTCCTTATGGTCTTTCCTATATAATCTGTACCCTGGGATTGCCAAATCCCAGTCCCAGTGCTCAGCTGCTCATGTTTCCATGACAGCTGCAATATCCACCCTCCACAGTGCCAAGAGTGCCTGTAGCTCAGCTGATTTGTTGCCTAAACATTTCGCATTTAGTGAGACCACCCTCCATCCTGCCCCTTCCCTTCATCTCCTCCCTTCTACTCCCTCCCTTCCTTTTCGACCACTCTGAGCTCTTCCACAAGAGTTTTGGTGTATAAAACAAAGTCAAACAAATTGGGGTTAAAACAAAAAGGAAAATAACTTAAAAATAACATTAAAATAAATTTATACATTAATATAAGTGTATCTGAACATCTCTGTGGAAGGTCCACTTAAAATTGACTGTAGCTTAATGAAACCTCATACAGTGTTTCCATTTTTCTGCCAGAATCAGTCACACATAGCAAACAAGCCCTCCTTGAAGTGACCAGCTCTCTGCAAAGCCACCCCATATTTCTCTCCTTCAGGTGCAAGGTTTACCACCGTACAAGCTAAAGCACCAGAAGCAGAGAATACAGAACTCCAAGGGGTACATTGTAAAATCCTGGCAGCACAAAGATGGTCTGGAAAGGTACTGAAAACAGAGTGGCTACTTCAGACCCCTCTCTCCTCTACAAATATTCCAATGTGGGCTCAGGCAATGGTGGCATACCTGTTGTAAAAGAAAGGTAAGGCTTTCAGTGCTCCTGCTAGTCTGTTCCTCCACAGTAAGATCAGTGTGCAACCGTGCAGTCCTTCCAGAGCAACTCGACTCCAAGTCGATCAAATTGCACACATTTAATTTAGCCCTATGGCATTAGTGACACATTCACTATAGTCAGAAAAAGTGCTAATAGCACTAATTAGCACACTTATTTTAGCACAGATTACTACTTCAGTGACTAAATCAAATTTATTTCTACAGTGAAAATAGTTTTATAGTATTGCCTCTGAATATATCACTGGTGAGACCACATCTGGAATGTTATGTGTAGTTCTGGGGCTCACACTTATGGGAGGATAGATATAGCCTAGATTACAGACAGAGCAACAATGAGCTACAGAGATGATCCATGGCCAGCAGGGCATGGCGTGTGATGAGAGGTAAAAATGTCTCAACATGTATTCACAGGAGGGCAGAAGGGACATGGTAGAAACTTATAAATTCAGAAATGTGTTTAACAGAGTGGCCACTGCGAGTCTGTTCAAATAAAGAAATGGTGCGTCCTCTATGGGGGCATGGCATGTTCCCAAACTGGAGAGGGGGAATGGTTCAAAAGAGACATTTGAAAGTACTATATAAAAACCTCCATACTAGCTGCCTCTACCATATGCCCAGAGAAGAGGAGGGGTGGGCAGTAATTCAGGGATAAATTCTGTATGTGGGGTGTACAGCTGCAAGTTCTTGTCAGGAGTCACCCTCTGTTAGTTCTTTACACCCTGTAGATATGACCAACACCTATAAAAGTCTCTGCACAACCCAAGTGTCACTGCTCTGACAATGCTACATTGTTCCCCTCAGAAGGAGACAAACTACCACTTCCTTCTTCTCCCACTTGGTCTTTACCACATTGCTCTTTTGCAGTATCCCCCAGCTATTTTCAGCACCTCACAGTGGTTCCCAGACCGCGGTCACTACTTCTTACACTTGACTGTAAATGGACCCAACCTGATTGATTGATTAGATTTTGTTAACCAGTTAGGCCCACTGAGACTGAACCTGTTTTTTTTTTTTTTTTTCCAAGAGCAACCAGGTTTAATTACAAAGAGGCATATCCGAACAGACTTAATACATTCAGACAACAGTAAGTTACAATGTATTATATACAATTCATGACAAAACAGCAGAGTTACATGCATTCTTTGTTGCTAAGTACAACAGTGGTCTGGTAGATCACACAAGCAGCTGACTGAGCAGACCAGGTACAAGGAGTAGCATTCATAAAACAAGTAGTGTACAGACATTTGCAACAGTAAATTATGTTTAAAGGGAAACATTCCAGTAGGATTAAATTTATCAGTATTGTTACCAATGAAAATCTGCTTTACATACGCTATTGACCCAACCTGTAACACTTTTAGGGCCAGAATTGTAACCCATTTAGTTGCCCCTCCCCTTTATAGCTGCAAGCAGCCATTTTAGAAATCACAGGCATAGGAAATTACAATGGCTTAGTGTGCCTTTCTTGGTTAAACAATTTATCGGCTGTATGTGTTTCCCCTGATGTGATGTCATTTTCTGTGCCTTAATCCTACATGGATGTTTCCCTTTAAGGGGAGATAACTTATCAATGAAGCCAGATACATTGGTTACATTCCATTAATAAGGCCTTTAGTAGTTTCGTTAAGGCAACAAAGGAGGAGCACTCTTGGAGGGTATGTGAGAGGTTGTTCCATAAAGATGGGGCAGTAGTGCAAAGGACCATTGCTCCATGTTTTTTTTCCTTTTTTAAACTTTATTTCTGCACCTACCCTGGTGGCCTCTCTCCAGTGAGATACTCAGCTCACAGTTTCTGCTGCCTGCTTGAAGCTCCCTTTGACTTGTACCTCTGGACGGGCACTTGCCCTCCTGCCTCATCCAGCTGTCCACTCCCCCTGGCTCTGAGTCCCCCAGGGCAGGAACACCATCTCCTTCCAGCACTCTATCTATAATCCAGATGAGTGACTGGAGAGGAGGAGAGAGACATGGAAATGCGTAGTAATGGAGCCTGACATTGGGCATGGGATCGTGGCCACCTTCGCTACCCCTGAGGCAGGTTTTTTCCTTAAGATCTCCTTGATGCATCGTGCAATGGCATCTGTGTGGGGCTGCTCCCACAGACCAGTCCCCTCAACTTATCCTGCTGCTGGGCTAAGCTTCTAGCCTCCATCAAGAGCCACCACCAAGCGAGGAAACCCCAGAACACTCCCCAGGAGAGGAGAGCAGTCCTCTGGATGCTCAATCTTCTCCTTCCAACCCCTGATGGCCGAGGCTCATTCCCAAACCCGGGTTGCCTGTGTGGCATGAGGTGTGGCATCCTCAACCCTCAGCAGCACTGGGCCAGCCAACCATTGTTCCATGTTGAATCTCACCTTAGTTACTTCTAGGAGTGTACAGTTTGAGGAACGGAGAGTCCTCTGAGGTTTAGCAATCAGTACAGTACATCCTTCAAACTATGAAAAATAGTACCTTCTATTAATTTAAATACCAAACTGAGCAGCGGGTACTCCAGTGTACAATTTAACATGAGCCAGTTTAGTGATTTTAGAACACAGCAGTGATGCTCTCTGAGGTGGGTCCCACCTGCAAAGTGACCAGTTCTGTGGTACAGCATTTTGTGCTTTTGCATTTCTGCAGTTCTTAGCTAGACAACAATAGATTCCATATCACTCAACACTTTACACACACACCAATCCCAGCAAGGTAACTTGGGATGGAAATAATTTTACTTTATTTATACCTTCATTATTCAGGTTGCTATCCTTCACCTTGCTGTGTTATCCTTCTTTTGAGAAAAAAACAGGTGAGACGAACAAAGTAAATGATTTGATACCTGTTAGTGGACTGACAAGACATTTCAGAATGCAAGCTTTTTGACCTCATGGTGACATTTTTCAAGGCACACAGAAAACAAGTGTAATGTACGTAAGACTCCAACTTGCTTGCAGAACAACAAGCATTTATTTATACAGGCATAGTGCACGCACTATTTCATGACAGGATTGCATGGCTAGATCCCCAACTGACACCCCACCAAGGGCCCAGTGATACTCAGCATCTTGACAGTACGGTGCACCCTCTATTGTCTGCCCCTTTATTATCTGCCACCCTCCTTATCTGCTAGCCTGACCCTCTGTACCATTCTCTCTCTCTCTGTATGGAAATTCACTCTGTTATCTTCCACAGTCTCTATCTGCCATCCACCAGCACTTTCTGGTGAACAGGCTGAATCTTTCTCATGTTATTCTCCCTCTATCATCCACCACATCACTGACACTGACTAGTCAAGTGCAGGATTTAATTTCAGTGAATTTTGTCAAAAGCAGAAGGGTAGAATTCTGCAGCAGAAAACTGCAGAATGGGTTTTCTACTACATTTCCATGAAATATATTTTCTGACGAAATGGTTGCACAATGATTTTCCACAGAAAAATACTGTTCTAGTCTACAGATCACAACAGGTGAACTTCCACAGAAAGAGCAGTGGAATTCCAGTAAAAATTCTGCCAGTGGAATGGTCATGTCATACTAATTCCTCCAGTGGAATTCTACATTCCACACAGCACTGGCACTGACCAAGTGCATTGTTTTAATTTTTTAGTTGTAAATGTCTTGATAAGAAATATTTTACAGTGCCAGCCCAGTGGCACTAGAGGTTGAGGTGCTGGTCACTACACCTCGCATCATGGCAGTGACCCGAGTTCAAGAACAAGCCCGGGCCATCAGGGGTTGGCTGGGGACGGAAGGGATTGAGCATCTGGAGGACAGCTCTCCCTTCTCTGGGGGGAAGGACTTGGGATGTACCACTCTGCAGTGGCACCTGGTGGTAGGTCGGGTACAGCTCAGTATTGCAGTGCCACGTACATGGGGGAGGAGCTTGCTGGGCAACAGCATGCTGTGCCATGTTCACCATTGCATGGCTAAGCTCCTTACGGGGGGATTCTAAAGTGATAATCCTCCTGCAGCACCGGTGGGATGACAGCGATCCCAGGGGCTTGTCTACATCCCGAAGTCGGCCCAGTGCATCCAGGACTCTCCTTGAGGTACCAGACAGCATGGTAGGTTCATCTAATTTCAGATAGTGCCACCAAGGGTGGGTAGGCCCACTCCTGGAGGGTGATCTGGGGGGGCTGGATCTGCTGAGCCATTCAGGGGGAGAGCCTGAGGGAAGATAGGGTTCAGACTGGGAGTGAGAGACATGCTGCATGGATACTCCAAAAGGAAGCCTAGGCTTAGGGTGCAGAAATAAAGTATAAAAAAAACCCAATATTTTACAGTACACTGATTAGGACTATGGTACATTTGAGAATGACTGTGAAGATTTTAACAACATCATTGATGAAGAAATTATTGACTCTGTCATGGGTGAACAAAAGGAAGAATACATATTAGAAGCATGGGTTGCTTCTAACATTATTTCACTTGTCCAGGGAAAAGTGCAAATTGACCTGGCAAGTGCAGCTAATCCTCTGCCTGTCTTTCTTAACTAGTGCAGGTCTTCCATGGAAAAGTCCCTACTAGCAGGCTGTCATTCTCATTGTTTCAGATGACCAGGTATGATACACATCTCTTTAAAAGTCGAAATGACCTGCCACCTGGCAGTACAAGGTGGGGACCCAACAAAATACTCAGTGTGAGTCATTGTCACCCCATTATTAGGGTTTCCAACAAGTGTCCAAGCTGTGATCGGGGTAGAATGTTAAGTCACTAACTCCCAGTGTTCTGAGTTTGTGTCTCCTTGTGTGTTGTTGTGCCCCACAATACTGGGCCAGCATTCCTCCTTTTCAAAAATTTTGAGTATCATTGCCCAACATTTCAGTGACAACAAATTAAGAGCTAAATAGTGTCTGCCATTCATGTGGTGTTTTCCCCAGCCTCCCTATAGTCACTCCATCTCCCTTCCCAATCTCCCAGCTCTGCAGTTTCCATGTACATCATTGAAGGCTGCTGAATGCGGAGGACTTGGATGCTAAAATGAAATTAATGATGACAAATAAAGGCAAACAGAAGTCCATCATTGATTACTTCAAAGTTACTTGATGATAGCTGACAAACGATAAATGAACAAACTAGATGTAGATAGTTAGATTGTGTTTTTTAAGTATTTTTGTTAGCATACATTACAAAAATAAAAAATTAAAAACTGAATGGTTAATACTTAAATGAAATCCTGTGCAAATTTTACCATGTTTTACTAATGAAACATAACACTCATCTAATATTCATCACCCTCTATTATCTGCTAACATGTTGGTGCAGCAAAGTTAGCAGATGACAGAAGGTGCACCGTATATACAGGTCCCAAGCAAGCCTGGCATGGGTACATTTGAGCAGCATGTCAATTTAGTCTTAGCAATGTCATGGATCCCCTCTTGGGTTAGGCTTGATTTAATAGTAATAATAATAATAAAACTATTTATATCGCACCTTTCTTGAAATCAAGGCGCCTTTCAATAATTACATATAAAACAAATAATTTCTGAGCTCCTAAAATCCCAACAACAGTTAATCAGGATAAATCTTGGCCCACAAATAGGTCTTTAAGGCCTTTTTAAACCATGATTTAATTTGTTACATTAAACACTGTACCCTTTAATAATCACTTGGACACAGGGCTTTACAATTTAGAAAGGAAGTTGCTTCAAAAACTCCAAACCTTTATTGATGGGTAGGTGCACACATCCTGATGTAATAGTGGCGAGGCTGCAAGCTGGCACCTGAGCACAGCTCCCATTCAGGTTCAAAATCAATTAGCATTTAATCTGCTATCAAACTCATTCTAATGTGGCCCCATGACCAGCCAGCTGTGGCTTTGATTCTGAGTAGCAGCATAATTATCTTTCAACATATTAACAGTTGGCACCATACATTTTTCCTATATGTTCATGCGCTTCAGTGACACTTTCACTATAGTCACTTACTTTGGTGACACTTTTTACATAAGGTCAGTTATTTCAGTGATACTTTTCCCATATGAGAATTTTTTTTTTTAAAGAAGCACAGGTACTAAATAGTTATGTTGCTATAAAGTCGTACATTTAGCATCTGTGACTACAGTGCTTCCTTCTTTATTTTCTTGTGAAGCCTGCATTCAGTCAGTTGTTAGTGTTAGCACTCTTAGAGGTGGGTGTGCTTTGGCTCTGGCTTTTTTGGTTTTCTTTATGTTCAGTTACTTTAGTGACACTTTATCATTTAGTTAGTTTCAGTGACACTTGTCTCATAAATAAATAAATAAGTTCAGTTACCTTGGTGACACTTCCAAAATATTAAGTTAACTTAGGGACCTTTTTCCAGTATGGTCAGTTAATTTTGTTACTCTTTTCTCATATGGTTAGCTACTGTAGTGACCCTTTTCCCACATGGTCAGTTACTTGAGTGACCCTTTTCCCACATGGCAACCCTTTTCCCATATTGGTGCTTACTTCCATAACCCTTTTCACATACAGTATGGTCAGTAACTTTGGTGTCCCTTTTCACATATGACCAGTTACTTCAGTGACCCTTTTTCCACATGGTCAGTTGCAACGGTGATGCTACAGGAGATAATGAGATGCAAAGCTTGACTATGAGTATCTATTTAAAGAGCAACTAACACCTTTAGGAGAACTTTAATGAAACCTAATATTTAGACACAGTTAAGCTTGTTTTTCACATTAGATCTGTATATCTCTTCCCCGTCATTTATCACTGAGGTCACTTGCAGTACAATAGGATATTTGCTCCTGAAGAGTTTATTCCAGTTGCTTTCTCCCTACCTAAGTTCATAATACACTGCTTGTGACATCACAATTACTGTCATGGCAACAAATTGTGATGTCACAAAAGAGAATTACAACTTGAAATAGGGAGTAAGCTATAGAGGCAGATAGACGCTAAAGGAACTCTAAGGGATGAAGATCACATAGTCATGCAAATTTCCACAGTAATAAATAATGTGGAGGAGAAATCTAAGGAATGTAAATGGTATGCAAGTATAATTGTACCTAATTGTAATATTTTTTAAAGTTTTCATTGTGGCATCAGTAGCTCTTAAACCCATGGAATCAGAGACTCCAGGAATTACTTTAAGATGTGCTTTTGTGGGTATGTGCAAGTCTGTATTTCTCTTGGCATTTGTATTTAAAATGTGCTAATGCAGTATTTCTATAAATAAAAACAGAGGTTTGCAGAAACTGTCTTTTTAACCCTGTATCCTTCTGAACTTTAGCCCTCCAGCTTTCTTGCAAGTTCCAAGATCCACGTCAGCAGCCATCAGAGAAGAAGAATGAAATGAAAAAAGAAAGAAGGTCCAAAAGTAGTAAGAAGATGTTATCAAAGAGACAAAAGGAGGACAAAGCACTTGACGGCAAGCCAGCCAAGGTGGAGAAAAAGGAGCAGAGATTTGAGAAGATGCCAAGGACAAAGCAACCAAAGGCCAAAGCCGGTAAGAATATAGATATGCAGTAATAATGATTGTGGATGCGGTAGATTGTAGAGCTGTGTAGAATATAACATTCCACCAGCAGAATGTCAATGGAAGTTTATGGAATTTTAACAAAAATGTTACAGAATTTTGCCAAATTTTAAATTTCAGTTATTTTGCTTTAATTATAAAAATACACATCCACATGATGCCAAATTTGCTATATAGACAGAGATGGTCTATATACATTTACCAAATTTCAGACTATAGAGTGAAAGGAGGCAGAGTTTTGGGTGGCCACACATTTGATGAAAATTTAATGTTCAGTTATTTCAGTCTAATTCTAAAATTTCTAATCCAGATTTCACCACAATGTCAGGATGTAGAGCAAAATACATCATGGGTATGTGCACCAATATTTAATTCACAAGCTTCAAAGGGGGCTTATTTATAGGTAGGCAAACATTATGACAAAATTTAGATTTTATTTGAGTATAATTTTGATAGTATACATTGAAATACTATAAAATTGTACAGTTACACATGTCATCACTATATTGACATATGTACACAGATTCAGATTTCTAGCTTCAAACAGGACTGAGTTATAGCCTGCCAAATATGTTTCCCAAATTTAAATTTCACATTTGTTTCCACTAATTTTAAAACAACATATCTAATTGTAACCAGATTTGAAACATTTAAACTACTATACCACAGTCACTTCTGACATAGTTCATATTTACTGCTTTAAATGGATATGAATTAAAAGTAGTCAAGCTTTCACGACATTTTTAAATTAAATCTTGCAAGAATGTAAACTGCAAATTAAGACCCCCCCCCTGAAATTTGCCAGCCCATCGGAACAGTGGTAGTGCTAGCATTCACGATGCTGGTTGACCCGGATTCAGGAATGAGCCTGGGAAGCTGGAGGGCTGGCCAGGGGGGAGAAGGTTTGAGCACCCAGGGGGCTGCTTTCCTTCTCTGGGTGGGAGGGGGGACTAGGCTCAGTGATAGACTGGCCTGTGGTGGAAAGCCAGGGGCACAGCAAGATGGACCAGCTGGAATCTGTGGGATGAGCATTATGGATGTCGGCACTAGCGCCTTCTCATCTGGGTGCAAATCACGCTCCAGGAAAAACAGGAAAAAGTGTCATCCTGTGTGATGGGTAGACAGAGTGCTGCACTGATCCCATGCCTCTACCTCTGCAGTAGCCCAACAGAACACAGAAGATTCGGGGTGGTCAGCCCCACCTCGTCCCCACCTGGGGGAATACCATGTCTGGATGGAGATGACCCAGAGGTAAGAATGAGGGACAAGATGCACTGGTGACTCCAAAAGGAGCAGAGCACAGGATGCCCGGGGAAAGAGAGGAAAAATAGAAATATATAAAAAAGAAAAGAAAAGCTTGGAACTTTTTAAAACTAGAGAGTGTAATGCCATTAAAGTTGTCGGATTCTTACACCTTAAAAGGGGACTGTGTCAATATATTCATTGTTGGCTGCCAAAAACAACATCTGTACTGTACTTAAAGTCAGATTCCATGAGCTTTTGTGAAAATTGAGGACTTTCATGAAAATTCCATAAAATTAGAATTTGCTGATTCACTCAGCCTTATCTGAGTGATTCAAATTAAAGATTGGGGTATGAGAGGCAGGTAGCACAAGGGGTCACCAGCTGCAGGAGTTCGATGCATGGTTTCCTGAAGAAATGGACAACTGAGCTGTGTATTACCAAATTGGCACCCCCCCAATAGGAGCAAGGAAGCATGGAGTGTCACCAGTTCCAACCTGAATGTAGGATATATAAGGGGTCATGATGATACGAGGAGTCTGATGTATGTGCAAGTCTGAGACTTAGAGATACTCATCAGCCCAGTGCACAATGAAGTGGAGGAAGGTAGAGGTGAACCACATTGCTAATGTGTGTGCTAGCAAAGGAGTGAATTAAAGCTGCAAGCACCAGCACATGTGAAGTTCTGCAGAAATGTACCATGTTTCTGAAACATTTGAATGGCGCAAAAGACATTTGCGCAGCGTAAACATTTGGCCGGACAACAATTTGCTATATTCAAAAGCGACATACAAATAAGCCTATTTAGGCAATCTCTGGGAAAACATCCATATTAATATCTCATTATGTCCTGATCTGCATGCAGTTTGCCCAGCACTATTGCAGGGTCCCACAGCTCCACCTGTAGGTCAGTCTGGAAGTACAGGGGCTGGCTGGGTCTGCACACAGCTCAACCTATAAGTCAGTCTGGAAGTGCATGGTGGTAACTGCAGGCTACATTTGTACAGAACCGCATAGAATATTGTGGCCCAAGGAACTACACAGCACGGGCACAGGTGGTGGTGCTGCATGCAATTGCCAAACCATAGTTCCTACTACGGTGCACAACAGACACTACAGTCACACAGGGGCCTGTACATGCCTACGGTGTGTAGGACATCAATGACTGCTGCATCTTACATAGTGACAAGCCCATCTTGCAGGTGTGTGCTGACAGTGGACATTACTGTTTTGCTGCTGTGTGACCCACAGATGCTGCAAGACTAGCATGGGATACTTACAGTGTACAGATACAACAGCTGTGTGTGATGTGGTATCTGTACAGATATGTGGTATGTGGCCAGGGGGCACATACCGCAGACAGGCACACTGGTGTTGTGGTATTCCCAGCACTAGACCAGTTGCACTGTGTGGATTGTCCAAGCCTTGTGGCAGCACTCAGCATGTGGTGCAGACTGGTAACCTGTACACCCTTCCCTCAGCTCCCTCCATGAGCCCAGTGCTGCATGTGTGTGCTGGATTCTGTTGGTGTCCACCGAAGGGTGGTCTGCAGGTGTGTGCTGTATGGACACACTGCTATGGTGTCCACTGGGTGCTGGGTCACCACTTACTGCCTGGCATGTCTTGAACCAGTGGCAGATGATGGCATCATAGGACGTGCCGTCCATGTGCAGCATGTGTCTTCCATGCTGGTTTCTTTCTCTGTTTACTATTTAATGGTTAGGGTTGTACACAGCTGCGTAAAGTCATGCAAAGCTGCACAAAGCTACAAAGTCATGCAAAGCTGGTTTCCCCAGATTTAAGACAACCTTTTCCTGGGCGGTAATTTTCACCTCACAAAATGTCATGTCAAGTCATGCAAAAACACATTGCATGGCACAAATGCACTGAATATAACATTGCGCCTGTATTCATGTACACACCACCTCTTTTTTCCCCTTGCATACATTATACTTTTTCCTTTGCTAATGCGGTATGCCTGTGCTTTTTAACCTGTTGAATATAGAAGACTCACACAAACCCAGCACAAATGGTTCATGTCGAGCACAAAGTTTTGAATATCTGACCCAATGTCTGGGCACAATGAATGAAGGAAGAATTCTGGCTATTCCCAAAACATAGGTGGATAGGAAAAGGAGGAGGTGACTCTCAATAAAAAAGGGATTTTGTCTTGTAAAGAACAAAGAGGATATCAGTGGGATCTGTAGATCTTACTTTGAGAGGGTTCCTTCAGTAGGTCATTACATATAGGACTGGCGCCACCTGGTGTCGGGCTGCACAGCAGACTTTTCTAGCAATCCCTGACAGGGGACCGTCCACCCGACGTCATAAGACCGACATCAGCGTGGCCATATATAGTGGGCGGTCCCCAAGCCCACCCTCCAGTTCTTTCCCACCATCGCCTTGTGTCACTCGCATAGCAGACTTCCAGTAGCGATCATCGAGTTAGTACTTGCATCGTATTTCCTTGGACATTTTTTTGCTTAATTCTAATGTTTGTCTTCTCCTAAGAAAATGCTCATCCTGCAGCATGCAGATTCCTCATAAGGATGGTCATCTGAAGTGCATTATCTATCTGGGCCCAGACCATCCTGTCTCCTCCTGCTTGGAGAGCCAGACATTTAACTAGGCCACCAAAAAGCAGAGACAGCAGGCTTTGGAGACCCACCTTCTAAAAGTCCGCCTCGCTTCATTAGAGAAGCAAATGAACCACATTAGAGAGTCCTCTTCTGAAAAATCTTCTCTCTCCTAGAAACACCACAAGGAGAAATTGTGAGAGCAGGAGTGCTCTATGAACCAGCCTGAGATCTTGCAGCCCTCAATGAGCAAGGCCACCTCACAGCCGCTGCCCAAGAAGACTTTGGACAATAAGTCTGAAAAATCTTCTGTGGGTCAGTCGACCATAAGCTCCTCTGATGGCTGAACCGCTATGCCACTAGGTCGGCCCCTGGCTCCTCCAGGGACTGCCCAGCAGCCGGTAAGATGGCTCCACAGCCTTCCAAGACCCACCTGGTACCAGCCTGGTAAGACGTCCATCTCCAGTGGCTTCTCAGGTGTGATTCTCCTGTTGGGACCTAATGGCACCTCACACGATGTGCGGCAGAACCAGGGGGAGAATGCCCCACTCCCCCTCCTTCCTTGCCTATACCCTCCCCTTCCCAGGCAGGTACCTCAGGCAAAATTAGTGTGGGACCACTCAACATCATAGACCATTCCTCTGGGTCAGTCCCTTGCTCCTGTAATGGGGCCATGGGGAAGGAGGCTCCTCCTCAGCCAGCTGGCCTTACAGTGGAGGCCCCTCCTCCCACCTCAGGTGGGATCCCTTCAGATCCGACAAATGTCTCGGTCCTGATCCCACCGTCGGATCTGACGATACCAATCCCAATGCCAGAACCTCTAACGGCTCTTCCTCAGCCAGCACACAGAAGTCTGCCCCAGCCTCCAGCTCTGGTACCAGACTCAGTCCCGCCATCGGGTCCCCTTCATCTGGCCCTGACGCCAGCTCCTCCAATGCCAGATCCCTTTCTGGCACCGGATCGGGTGGTGCCAGTCCCAATGCTGATTTACACTACAGCTGGTCCGACGTGGGTTCCCCCTCCGTCAGACCTGATGATAGGAATTTACACTAGACCGTGGACTGTCCCTCTTTATCCCCCTAGGGTATCCTGTGGACCATTACAGACATTAGTAGACCACTGGCTATTTTTCATTTCTGTGATAAATGTGTCTTCAGCCGCATGTAAGTTGGATTCCAGCTAAGCAGTTTTAGTGAGGTTAGTGCAATCAAGTTAACAGTGCAAGGAGCCAGTCACGCTAACATGAGAGTGATTTTAGAATTTTTGCAAAAGGTGCTTCTCAAACTTCATTATACATGGGTGATTATACACATGTGTATAATAAAACTCTATTATACATGGGTGATTATACACTTATGTGTATAATAAACTGTGTTATACACAGCCCTGTATAATCACCCATGTATAATGGAGTTTGACAGCTTCTGCCCACAGTTGATAATCATCACTAACCAGTTATTCTAAGAAGTTAAACTCCACCTGCTGAAATTCACAACAAATAAGGCAGAGCAGGCAGTAAGGAGGCCCAACTTTACTTACTAGTCACAGGGATGGAGGGCAGAGAGATTACTGATGCTAAAGGTTTACAAAACAGAGGTAGCCAAGTCAGTATGAAAAATACAAACCAACCAAACAAGTGAAACACACTTTCTATTACCTAAAGAGATTCCTAAGAAATATGGCACATTTTATGCCACCCTTTATATAACCGAGCAGTCCACTAAAAAGGGCTCTAAGATCTCCCAAGTTCTTCACTTTGCTGAATTTTCCCACACTAGGGGAGGAAGACAGAGAAATGCTCGATAAACCAGTGTCACTTGAAGAAATTTGACTGGTGATTAAATAACTGAATAAGAAATCTCCAGGGGAAGATGAATTCCCTTGGGAGTTCAATAAAAAATTTAGCGAAATCTTAGAATGTCCTCTTGCGGATGCCATTAATCACTGGAATCTCACACATTTGTCAGGGAATGGCAATTTGCTCTTATTAAAGTAATTCCTAAACCAGGCAAGAATTCAGAAGAGCGCACATCCTACCATCCCATTTTTATGTTTGCTTGTGCACATGCGCAAAGTAAACGTATTGTTACTGTATTGTAGGGAGCTGTGTAGCTGTGTATTAATACAAGCCAACAAATGTAGAAATGCAGGAGGCTTGTCTCTAAAAAGCCAAATTTGAGAAGGCTGATGATGACAGTGTTTAGCTGGCTGATGGTTGTAAACATCTTGTAGTTCAAAGGAGAAAGCCCCGCCAGTGACATTGGTTTTCTGCCCATTATCCAGCTAGCAGACGTCATCAGGCTTTGAAGAGAAATATCAAGACTCACACTGTGTGTGTTTAGGTTTTTCTGTGTGTGTCCATGTGTGTGTTTGTGTTTCCCCCTAGTAACAGAGAGGAAGCACCTACTAAACAGAGCTTGGAAAAACAACTCACAGAATGCAAATTTAATGGCTTCAATTATGTTAACAGCATGTCAATAATTAACAGAAAATACCTGCAATAGTTGATTTAAATTACATATTGTTTATATTCCCTTTAAAGAGCCCCTGATACCAGTTGGATAACTTTGAAAAATGTGACATTTAGACACAATTCAGTTTATTGTTCAAATATTTTACAATCCTTTTTTTTCATATGGGGCCTGATTTTCGAAAGTCCATTAGAGTATGGATGTGGTAGACACTGGGTGCATCAGGGACCCTGTGTCCAATTCTAAAAAAAAACAGGATGCCGGCACCAAAGTCCCTGAGTTTGCTATGCGTTGGCTCATGTGCCAAACCATTGGTCCACAAGTAGGAATGGCCACAGGGATCCAGGCCACCCCCCACCCCACCTAGCGCAACTCTAGCAGGATCGAGATGGTTGGGGGGAAGCTCACCAGGAGGGGAAAGGGGGCATATCAGATGGGGGATGACAGAGGAAGAGTTGTGGGGGAAAGCTTTGACTGACAACAGGTGAGTTGGCCCCCGGTGGGGTGTGTCTACAGTGTGGTGCCTCTGGTAGATGCCGCTATGCCCACGTACTATACTCCAATCTACAGTGAGCAAAAATACAAAAGCATCTCCACTGCTAAGTGAGGGTGCTCAGAAAAACTGCTGAAATGCAGGCGCAACAAAGGCCGACACTCCTTAGCTCGGTGTCGCAGGCAGGCATACACTTTATTGAAGGCAAATTTGAAAACAGCCGCTTATGTTCGCCAACATCCTGATGTTAACATGGCTGGCTGTTTTTGAATTTGTTTTTCGGTGGGGTGTGTGCCTGTTTGCGATGCCGAGCCGAGGAGTGCTGGCCTTTCTTGCTTTTCCATTCTACAGTGCCTACTACCCATCCGGAGCTAATATTTGGAGCCTTAGTGCCATACAATGGGGGTGGGAAGGATGGTGAATAGGCATGATGTGGCGGCGTGTGGCGCCATAACACAGCAGACCGCATGGCTGTACAGCAATACAGATATCACTGTAACTGTCATGCGGTCTGTTGTACGACGGTGCCAACGTGCTGCCGCATTGTGCTTGGTTATCGCTTTTCCCACCTTTATTGTGTTACAGTGGAGCTACAACTGTCAGTTCTGGATGGGTAGTGGGCCCTGTACATTACAGCACCCTACATGGACATTGTGGCATTTACGAGAGGTATTGCGCTGTGGATGCACCCCGCTGGGTGCAGGTTCACTTTTCGTCAGTCGTAGCTTTCACCCCAACTCTTCCTCTGCAACCCTTCCCTGTCTGATATGCCCCTGACAACCCCATTCCCTTCCTGTCCCTGTGGCGGAAGCTACTTAGACCATATCCTGGCTGGTCTAAGTGGTGTCTTATCCTGCAGCCTCGGTGGGGCTTTTAAAATCCAAAAAAAGGGGATCTGGCTGCCCCACCCTAGCGTATGCCCCCTTGTGACCTGGTGCAGCCAAATGCTGGTCATAACGGTGGCGTAGAGCCCCTTCAGTGCAGCAGCTCCCCATTCTGGTGCAGACCATGTTTCAGAATAGGGGATACTGCAAGTTGTGATGCGAGGTGCCATTTGCATCATCGTTGTTTTATGCAGGTGCCTTGTGTAACCCCTAGATGGCGCTATCCCAGGGGCTACTACCCCTGCCTGATTTGCCACTAACAGGTTGAGGGGCCTGGATCCAATGGCGGGTGCCTCCACCCAGAGGTCAGGGTTTGCAATAGTTAAACTAACTTGGTCACAGCCCTCTGGGACACTGCAACCCCCCTTTCTTCCCACTAGTGGCCCACACAATATATCAGAATTACCTTCACAGTATACACTTACCCCTCAGGACTGATTCCGCACTGGGACCTCCTGTGAAATAAGATACAGTGCAACAATCACAGTACAGTACTTTAACATAAACAATTACCTCAGGCAGTATAACTTTGCTGAAACAAGCAGTCTCTGATTTATTTAGGGGATATATCAAGGAAGGGGAAATCAGGTTATTAGCTTATCACTCTACTCATCTACCTATGGCTCTGTGCACAGGCCTATCCCTATCAGTTACTGTCCCTGGGTACCCAAGCCCTAGTGGCTAGTCCAAACCGTGGCAGCTGGTAGGGGCCCTTTCACACAGAGAAAGGAAAATTAAACAGTCAGCAGTACAGTAATTCCATTTGGCTTTAATGTGGCAATTCAACGGGAGCGACCCTGAATTAGTACTCCACGACCTCCAAACAAGATGGGTCCTTCAATGTCAGCAGGGCTACTCTTGAGCTCCAAGAGACTCCTCACACATTTATATGGTAAACAGTCACAGGCAAAAGTCACTTAATGGCAGCAGGATTCACTTGAGGTACACAAACCTCTTCACATTTATATGGTAAAAGAAAGCACTATACCAGGCAGGCTGCATCTGTATCCGATGTAATTACTGCACAATACCGGGAGAACACACAGCAGATTCAGTTCCTGACAGACCGAGTGCAATTCAGCTATTTCTCCAGTCTTCTACAGGGTGAGCCTGGTTTCTACTCTTCAGATATCCTTTGATTCTCTTCACAGGACGGATTCAGTCCTAACAAGCAGTTACACAAGCTGCAGACCGGAACTCTGGGCCTTACACACGTTTCCCGACTAAAACTGCACACTGAAAAAGCACAGGGCTTCTTCCTTCTTCACTGTCAGAGCTAAACTGAAAAACTTCAACAGACAAAACCGGGCACTTCCTTTGAGTTCCTCCCAGTTCTTGACTGGATTGGCTGTCACTCACAATAGACTGCTCCTGTTGGTCCAAAAGGCGCCAAGTCTAAACTACATCTCCCAGAGTCACTGCCCATACAATCCTCTTGTGGCTGGCTCCAGATTATGAGTCCAAGTTCTGATTCATCAAGGCACCATTTTGAGCTAGCTTACCCACACTGATTGGTCCAGTTCAGCAGTTCAAAACCAGAATGGGGAACTAGGCAGACACAGTTCTGACTGCAAAGAAAGCAGGTTAGACAAACTGTAATTTCATTATTACTCTAAATGGTTTCTGGCAAACAGTTACATCTTTCAGATAGGTTCCTTTGCACTCCTAGTGACTGCAAAATGGAGTGAATTTGCAGCAGCTTGAGTGGTACTCAATCAAAGAAACACACAGTCCCCCATACAAACTAATTATGTCTGCAATCAGACAGCTCTTAAAGAGACAGTACCAGAGGTTCTAAAACACTCACTGATAAATGGCTTAACGCCAAACACCATTCAGGCTTGGAGCATTCAAGCAAGCTCCTGGAGTCTTTGGGAACCCCCATTTGCAGAGTTACACCCTTCCTGGCCTGGGAAAGCTTGATGTCCACACAAGCAAGTACCTAAAGTTTCAACTGCAACCATATACATTTGCATTAGGCTCGCATATGTAATCATCAGTCAATATATCATTTTACCAAGAACACATTTCTGAAACATTGCAGTACATCACTCTTTACACAGTATTACTTACACATTGTACCATAACTCAAGTTATTACCTCTTGTACATGAAACCTGAAGAGGGGCCTTCCCTATCAGTTACCTTGGGGCTGGATGGGGCAAGGGCACCATACTAGAGGGCAACACAAGTAACTTGGAGTTAGCACTGACGCTCAGTTTGGGCAATGAGCTCGGGAACATACACTCCTTTATGGACAACATTGAGAGGCAAGTCCACAGGCCTCCAAGAAAATCATAACTGAGGTGCACCACAGGCTTTACAGCTCGACCAGTCTTTCTAGGGGAACTGTTACAGTCTCTGCACTCTGAGCCTCATTTTCAGCATTGTCCTCACTTGTCAGGAGTCTCCATGGGGGTAGAGAGGCTAGAACTTGGGGCACTTTCAGCTCCAGAAGTTACAGTTTCTGAGTCCACAACATTTGGCTCACATGGAGAGCTTTCGGACACTGGCAGTGGACTATCAGGGCACTCAAAATACTCTTCTTGCTCTGGTGTATCACCAGTCTGACCCAATCCATCATTTTCCTCCCCTGAAAGCTCAAACAGTTCAACCATGCACAATGATTCCATTTCATCTGATCTGATGCTTTGCACTTCACTTTCTGGGAGCATTGGCTCCAGGGACGAAGCTGGGGACTTAGACAGTCCAGAAGGCCCAGCTTCATCTCCAGTATTGACTAGGGGATTGCCCCAAAACAATTGACTCAGTTCGTAAGAAGGATAGTATTCAAAGTCACTCTCACTTTCTTCTGATATGGACTGACAGTCATGCTCAACTGGGACTTGTGGAGGGGAAGACTTTAACTCTGCTTCTGTATGTACAGACTTTCTTGATCTTTTCTTAGTAGCAGCTCTAGTCGCTGGTCCAGAGGGGGCATCTTCTGGGGGCTCTGACTCAATCAAGATTTGTCCAATGGGTAGTAAATGATTTCTATGCATTGTTTTACATCTTTGAATTATTCTCAGGCCTTACTTTGTACACTGGCAGATCATCTAGTTTGCCCACTACAATGTGAGGGAGATGGTGCCATCTGTCAGCAATCTTGTGTTTGCCATACAGTCCCAGATTTCTTAGCAATACCGATCTCCCTCCTGGAGTTTCTGTGCTTTCACCTTTTATCATCCTTTCTTTGTTGTGGCCAGATTTCTTTTGGCAGCCATGGTTTGAGCCAGTTGGTAACGCATGAGTTAGCTGGGCCTTTAACTTTTGCACATACTGTAAATAGTTGTCAGCTTGAACCCCATCAGGAGAGACCCCAAAGCACACATCTACCGTGAGTCGAGCTTCTCTTCCAAACATCAGGCGGTAGGGGAGAACCAGTGGCATCACTTTTGGTGCAGTTATAAGCATGTACCAGGGTGCTAATTTGTTGGCTCCATCTAGGCTTGTCCTTTGGGTGCAGGGTGCCTAGCATATCTAGAAAGTGCAGTTGAAACGTTCAGGCTGTGGGTCCCCTGGGGGTGGTAAGGAGTGGTTCTGACTCTTTGCACTCCCACAGAGAAAGCATCTCTTTGATCAGATGACTCTCAAAGTCTCTCCTTGATCAGAATGGATTCTTTGGGAGCCCCATAGTGAACAAAACGTTTTCTACAAGTACTTTGGCCACAGTGGATGCTTTCTGGTCTTTGGTGGGGAAAGCTTGGGCATATCTCGTGAAATGGTCAGTGACCCCAGCACATTACTGATATTTCTTTGATCTGACTCCAAACTCAGAAAATCAATACAGACCAGCTCCATGGGTGCACTGGTGGTGATGTTAACAAGGGGCAGCCCTCTGGGGCAAAGCTTTCCTCTGTAAGCAGCGACTACAAGTTCGAATGTGTTGCTCCACATCAGCCCCCATCTAGGCCAATAGAATCTGGATCTCACCAAGTCAAGTGTTCTTGTCTATACCAAGGTGCCCCATGTGGTTGTGCAAGGACCTCAATACTGAGTCTCGAAGGCAGTGGGCAGCACCAGTTGTTGTTTGTCTACTTGTCCCCTCTGTCTACTGTTTCTCTGTATAACAGTTTATTGATCAGTTTCAACTAGGACCTTCTTTGTATAACAGTGCAGTTCTCAAATCAGTGGAGCGTAACTTGGACACATCTTTTCCTGCATAGAGGGCTTCTAAAGCTGATTTGATCATAGGATCGCTGGATTGAGCCCGCCCTAATACTGTCATTGTCCAGCTGAGGCAGTGCACCAATGTCTATTGCAGAAAAGTGGCAAAAGGAGCAGGTATGCAATTCTCAGAGGGTCCCAAGCAATCCACCATGCAGTCCACTGCGTCCGTGGAATTTGTTCTCCCTGTCAAACTTCGGCAGAGTGCCAGAATGTCAGGTTCTGCAATCGGACCCAATCATTCTGGGGAACAGGCCTCCGGAGAGACATCAGCATCTATGTGGTTCAGACCTGCTCGGTATTCGAGAGCATAGTCATATGTAGATAATGCAGAAAGCCACCTGTGGCCAGTGGTATCCAACTTAGCTGAGGTCTGCACATAGGTCAAAGGATTATTGTCAGTTTTTACTAGTATTTTAGTCCCATACAAGTACTCATGGAATTGGTCAACAATAGCCCACTTTAAAGCTAGGAACTCTAACTTATGTACAGGATAGTTCTTTTCGGATGGGGTCAGGCTTCTACTGGCAAAGGCCACTGGTCTCAGGCCATTCTCGTGCTCTTGGTACAACACAGCCCCCAACCCTTGCAAGCTAGCATCAGTGTGCAGGGCGAAGGTTTTCTTGGATCGGCATAGGCCAGCACTGGAGCATGGGTAAGTTGATATATGATCTCATGAAAAGCAGTCTCACAATCAGAGTCCAGCAAACCCCAAATACTTCACTTGGACAAATACACTCTTTCAGTCTTGAGGGACGCTGACTTTTGGTATTTTTGTGGGTTGGGGATACCCTTGAGTAAGGTTAAGTAAAGGCGGATCACTCTTGAATAGTCCTTGATGAACGCCGATAATAACCACAGAATCCAGGAATCTTTGCGGTTCTTTTAGATTTTTGGGCTGTGGCCAGGTAGTCAAGGCCTCAACTTTACTTGGGTGCGGTCTCTATTCTCTCGGTGGATACTATGTGTCCACATACTTTACTGATGTTTGAAAAAATTGACACTTATCAATGGACAGTTTAAGGCCAAAGTCCTCCAGTCAGTCCAATACCTTAAATAATCTGCTCTCATGTTCCTCCAGTGAGCTGCCAAACACAATAACATCATCTAGGTATACCAGGCACTCTAGTAAGTTCATGTCCCCCCCTGCACGCTCCATCAATCATTGAAAAGTGGCTGGGGCACCTGAAATCCCTTGAGGCATCCTCATGAATTCATAGAAGCCAAGCGGACAGATAAAGGCTGTCTTCTCACGGTCCTCTGGGGCCATCGGGATCTAGTAGTACCCACTGGAGATCCAGCACAGAGAACCACTTGCTCCCGCTTAGGCAGTCCAAAGCATCCTGAATGCGGGCATTGTGTACTGATCAGGATAGTCCGCCGGTTTAAGGTGCGATAATCCACGCACATCCTTACTGTCCCATTCTTTTCCTCACTACACAATGGGGAAGCATAAGGGCTTCTGGATTCTTGTATTACACCAGCAGCTAACATCTCTTGCAGATGCCATCTCACATCATCTATATCAGCAGGTGCCAGGCGTCGAGACCTCTCACGAAATGGTCTTTCGTCATGCAGCGATATTGTGCTCAGCTCCTTGCACGCATCCCACGTCCCATTCCTTTAAAGAAAACACCTGGTCTCTCTGGGCAAGCTTCTCACTGATCCTCACTTTCCATTCAGCTGTAACGCGAATTAGCCAAATCAAACAAGTCAGGCGTTACTCTGTCATTCTTCCTCAAACTCTTGCTACTGGGTAGCACTGCAGTATCTGCACAATGCACATTAGCCAGGATGCAACCTCTATTTACTCGAATGTCTCTTTCAGACACATTATGAACTTGGACCATTACCCTTCTGGCATAAGCATGGGCTCTAGCGGGCAAAATACTAGGCTTGACCAGCAGTCCCTCTGGCAATTTTCCATCGCCTGGTGCATCCAACATTAATATTTTATTCTTAACATCCTTTCTGATACGGACCTCTCCCTGTAAGGTACACTGGCATTTGGCACCAGAATCAGAGACTCAGGATCCTTCTTCCATACAATTCCAACCGGTTCCTCTGGTTCTATTTTTTCAGCATCTCTCTGTGCCTCATAGGCCTTTTAATTAAAGCTGGAACTCTAAAGCTCTACTAGTCTTTGACCCTGTTTTTCATAACACAACTGTGCCAGCCTTCCAACATATGAGCATTTGTTCCAATCAACAAAGGGACACCATCATACAGTCCAGTGGGGGACACACTAAGGCTAGGGTCTCTACTTGTTCGCCACTCCAGCCACGGAGGTGGGGAAAGACAGCCAAATTCGGATATACCCAGAATAGGGTAGGCCTTCACTTAACCCCCATACATGCAGTCCTTCTAATGGTTGTAAGGGCACGTCTGACAAATGCTTCTGATACCAATCCTGGAACATAATTGTCACTTGGGAGCCACTGTCTAATACAGCTCTTGTAGACACTCCATTCACCTTTACAGTGGTCTCCATGGAGGGACCCACTATTCTGGACCAGTCTGGAGAGGCGGTAGTGGGGGCCTGGGCAACTGACCTTGCCACAAAGGACGTGAATTAGCATTTTGGTGCCCTCACTGGGATCATTTCGCACCTCTTAACCACTGATTTGTTCTCCAAGCTCTCCTTGTAGCCCATATGCAACTTTGTCAGTGTCTTTTGGGGACAGGCATTCTTTTCATGTGCCCATCCTTCCCACAATTATAGCAAAACATATTTTCTGGAGTTTGAGCTGGCAGGGCCCACACTGGGAGCCAGAGGCGGGGTATTACTAACTGGAAACCTTGGTGCCATCTCTGTCTGTGGCGTGATAAGCATTGGAGACATCTCGTCAGTTTCTCCACTTCCATGGTCAAGGAATTGAGTTTGAGCGGTTATCAGCAGGAGATACATGGGTGGGTACCCCACCCCATAGCAGATGCAATCGGATATAGGTGGGGCCTGTACTTGCAGGCGTGGCCTTCATAAAGGGACTGTTTTGAATTCCGGATCTCTCTCAACAGTTCGCCCCATTGTGGCATATCTTTTCCTTGTCAGAGCACTCATTGACTGCCAACCTCTGCCCTGAACTTCACTCTGATGGGCCACCTCAGTCACTTGGGTCGTGAGCCGCAGCTATTGGTGCAGGTCCCCCCGAGGTCGCCTTTTCTCAACTCCTAATTTCTCTCATTAACTCATCATAGGAGGGTGGGATTCCAGTCGATTTGCCAGGCGTGAATCTGAAGCAACAGCAGTTCTGAGAAGGGCAGACTTAAGGATCCTGTCCAGCCTGGTTCGGTCCAGTTCAATCGCTGGCAAACTACCCTTTCTGAGGCATTCTTGCAACAATTTTTCCAGCCAAGATACATACACAGACAACAACTCCCTCGGTACTGTTGTGCATTTCTTACTCTCCACCATAGATCCTCATCAGAATCTGGCCCCATACACATTCTCCAAGGCCTCAAGATAGGCCTGTGCAGTCACTTCAGGGTTACTGCCCGCTTAGCATGGATGGTAGCCAGGGCAGGACCTCGAGGCCTCACTAACCCTCTTCACCTTTTCGGCTTCCGAGCATTGCCATTCTAGCACTTGGGGGCAACATAGTCTATCCAGGTCTCCCAGTCATCCTCCCTTGGGGGTGGGGAGGGTGCCAGAGAAGATCCTCAACCTTGGTAAGAGTCGTGACTAATGGCAGGTGCAGAAATAGGAGTCTGCATTGGTTCAGCCACCATTACGGGTACTGGGCGGGAGAGGTGTTGGGGAGGAACACCCCAGGTGGCAAGAATAGTTTCTTCAAGTCCTCCACAGTTTTCCTTCCCCAGCAACCATTTAGCAAATTTCTCCTCAAAAGTTTCAGACAGTGGTGGGGGCTCATTCCCCCGGTCTTTACTGTACTTAGTTATCACTCTCCAGGCAGTGAGGGCTCCCTCTGGGGTAATGGTCTGTGGCACTTTGGAGCTATCTATGGGATCCTTAAACTCTACTAGGGCCAGGAAAGTGTGGGTGAGCAGATTAGCATGCCGACCCACCACCACAGGGTTTTGTAAACCTTCCACCTTGGAAAGTACTCCTGTACAGTGTCCTATTGATACCCAGGGGATGTCCAGGATAAGCATAGCATTTTGGGGTCAATCTCCTCCCAGTACACCACTCCACCAGCCGGTGCACAGCCACTTCTGTCGGGTACCCATTTTTTTTTTTTAACAGTGGTTCAAATATGGCCACTGGAGGACACACAATCCCAGCGGTGAGCCTCAAGATGTAACCCCTAGATGGCGCTATCCCAGGGGCTACTACCCTGCCTGATTTGCCACTAACAGGTTGAGGGGCCTGGATCCAATGGCGGGTGCCTCCACCCAGAGGTCAGGGTTTGCAATAGTTAAACTAACTTGGTCACAGCCCTCTGGGACACTGCAACCCCTTTCTTCCCACTAGTGGCCCACAATATATCAGAATTACCTTCACAGTATACTTACCCCAGGACTGATTCCGGCACTGGGACCTCCTGTGAAATAAGATAAAGTGCAACAATCACAGTACAGTACTTTAACAAGACAATTACCTCAGGCAGTATAACTTTGCTGAAACAAGCAGCTCTGATTTATTTAGGGGATATAACAAGGACAGGGGAAATCAGGTTAATTAGCTTATCACTCTACTCATCTACCTATGGCTCTGTGCACAGGCCTATCCCTATCAGTTACTGTCCCTGGGTACCCAAGCCCTAGTGGCTAGTCCAAACCGTGCAGCTGGTAGGGGCCCTTTTCACACAGAGAAAAGGAAAATTAAACAGTCAGCAGTACAGTAATTCCATTTGGCTTTAATGTGGCAATTCAACAGGGAGCGACCCTGAATTAGTACTCGACCTCCAAACAAGATAGGGTCCTTCAATGTCAGCAGGGCTACTCTTGAGCTCAAGAGACTCCTCACACATTTATATGGTAAACAGTCTCAGGCAAAAGTCCTTAATGGCAGCAGGATTCACTTGAGGTACACAAACCTCTTCACACATTTATATGGTAAAAGAAAGCACTATACCAGGCAGGCTGCATCTGTATCCCGATCGCACTACTGCACAATACCCGGAGAACACACAGCAGATTCAGTTCCTGGACAGACTGAGTGCATTCAGCTATTTCTCCAGTCTTCTACAGGGTGAGCCTGGTTTCTACTCTTCAGATATCCTTTGATTCTCTTCACAGGAATGATTCAGTCCTAACAAGCAGTTACACAAGCTGCAGACCGAACTCTGGGCCTTACACACGTTTCCCGACTAAAACTGCACACTGAAAAAGCACAGGGCTCCTTCCTTCTTCACTGTCAGAGCTAAACTGAAAAACTTCAACAGACAAAACCGGGCACTTCCTTTGAGTTCCTCCCAGTTCTTGACTGGATTGGCTGTCACTCAATAGACTGCTCCTGTTGGTCCAAAAGGCGGCAAGTCTAAACTACATCTCCCAGAGTCACTGCCCATACAATCCTCTTGTGGCTGGCTCAGATTATGAGTCCAAGTTCTGATTCGTCCAAGGCACCATTTTAGAGCTAGCTTACCCCACACTGATTGGTCCAGTTCAGCAGTTCAAAACCAGAATGGGGAACTAGGCAGACACAGTTCTGACTGCAAAGAAAGCAGGTTAGACAAACTGTAATTTCATTATTACTCTAAATGGTTTCTGGCAAACAGTTACATCTTTCAGATAGGTTCCCTTTGCACTCCTAGTGACTGCAAAATGGAGTGAATTGGCAGCAGCTTGAGTGGTACTCAATCAAAGAAACACACAGTCCCCATACAAACTAATTATGTCTGCAAGCAGACAGCTCTTAAGAGACAGTACCAGAGGTTCAAAACACTCACTGATAAATGGCTTAAACGCCAAACACCATTCAGGCTTGGAGCATTCAAGCAAGCTCCTGGAAGTCTTTTGGGAACCCCCATTTGCAGGGGGGTTACACTTGCATCACTTTATCCTCCCGCCCCTCCCTACTGACCCCTTCAGTGCAGCAGCTCCCCATTCTGGCGCAGACCATGTTTCAGAATAGGGGATACTGCAAGTTGTGATGTGAGGTGCCACTTGCATCATCGTTGTTTGATGCAGGCACCTTGCATCACTTTATCCTCCCACCCCTCCCTACTGACCCCCTTCTGCTGTGGAACCCCCAACCCTGAACCCCACCTCCAGGACTTCCCCCATCTACTTCTTACCGTGGTGTGTGAGTGTGTGCCATGGATGATGGTGGGGTAGTGCCTTTACAGTCACAGCATCATCCTGAAAACAGGAGTTCTTTTCCAGCTGGTACTTCCCTTGAGTCAGAGACAGTGGTGCGCAATGGTGCATACATATACTGTGAAGATGGTACACTCTTTCAGTGCCCACTTCTGACTTTCAATTCTGGTGACCACTGCTGTGCAGCCTACCCTCCACTATGTGGCAGCCAAGCAGCAGTACACACTGTCATCCCACCTTGAAGGAGAGCCATTAATGAATGTTAAATCATCCTTCTCCCTCATAAGCCCTGAGCAACCTTGGTTGGAAACTTTCAAGTACCTCAAGGGAATCAACAAAGTCCAAGAGGGTAGCATCTTTCAAAAAAAGAGGTGTGCAAGAACAAGAGGGCACAATTTGAAGATGGGGGGGCTCAGAGGTAATTTAAGGAAGTATTTCTTCACAGAGAGGTTGTGGATGCATGGAGCGGCCTTCCGGAGGAGGTTGTGGAGTCAAAATCAGTGTGGGAATTCAAGCATGCATGGGATAGTCATAAGGCAATTCTGGGGGGTGGGGGTAGGAAGAAGTAGGCTGCTGGTTAACTAGGATCTGCAGCTTATCCAGTAGGTAGGGAAATGGGCAGACTGGGTGGGCCAAGCGGTCCTTAACTGTCGTCAAATTCTATGTTTCTATTACCTGGCTGGTCCTCCTCTGGAATGGAGTTCCTTTGGACAGTACTACCCTGGTTACAACCCCTACCACCATTTTCAGGATTACCAGGGGCATTATTACTTACCCCCACCGGTAATGCCTCTTCCGCCTCCATCTCTCCCTCAGCCTCAACCTCCTCCACCACCTTGTCCGCCTATGCCGGACTTCAAGACCTTAATCCAGTCTTTGTGGCAGTGGGCACACTTGGAGTTGGTGTCAGACCTAGAGCTGAGACTCCCACTTCCAAGTTGTCCAAGGTCTGTGTCCCTAAGGAGTTCTTCTCCATCTATGGTACACATCTCAGGGATGGCACATCAGGACATTACCATTCCAGACATTTACAACCTTCCTGACAAGGGGGTGGATGACTATGATGACGATGATGATGAGGAGGAGGAGGAGGAGGAGGAGGATGCCGATGAGTTGGCAGAGGATGTCTTGGAGGAACCCAAGGGTCGAAGGGCAAAGTTTCCCCTAAGTCTCCTCCCTCCCACTGGAGGACCCTGCCTTCTTGGATCTTTTGAGGTCCATGAAAGATTTATTCAACTGGGAGTCAGGAACAGGACCCCATGAGACATAGAATAGCCAAACACTTGGACCTAGAGTCTCTGTTCCCCATCTCTCCCTGGATCAGACCTCACCAGGACCTCACTTCTACGGTCTAGCAGATGCCTCATGCTATCCCGGCTGTCCCCAAGAGGCTAGACAGGATATAATGGGTGCCAAAGGAAGTGCCTTTCTGCAAGACACATCCCAAGGCAGACTCTGTCGTTATTTCAGCTGCTCACGATCACTCTGCTGCTCCTAAGCACGTGAGCACCTCTCCTCCAGACAAAGAGTCGAGGCAGATGGACCAGTTTGGCAGAAAAGTTAATACTTTGGCCACATGTGCACTCAGATCCCTCAAATATGTGGCCCACATGGTGTCACACCAAAAAGGCTACCTTAGCCAGGTTAGAGGCCCGAGTCCAGATGATGAAACCCTCGAGCATCAAAGAGAAGCTTGCCAAGGATCTTCACCTCTCTTGCTTCTCCTGTAGGCATGCTTTGTGGGCTACATACAACTCCATCAGTTCTATAGCTCACACCTTGGCAACTGCCATTGCCTTAAGATGGCATTCCTGGCTTTGCATCTCTGTCCTCACTAACGAGGTACAGTCTGGATTCAGGATGCCCCCTTCCAGGGCTCGGTGTTTTTTTGGTGGGGACACCAAAGACATTATTACTGATCTCCAGGACAGAGGCCTCGCCCTCGGGTCAGTGAGATCCATGTACCAATCAGACACTCGACAGCAACAGCAGCCCTTTCAGAAAAGGACCTGGAGGCAGAGAAAGCAGGCCCCAGCTTGACGCCAAGGCAAATGCAAGGCCATGGGTACTGCCATTCCTCCTACCTCTAAAAACCAGAGATGTTCAGGAGGCCCTCCCCCTGAACATCCTGCCACTTCCTGACTCCCTATCCCCACTATCTCCTCCATCTCAGGATGAGAAGCAGGTGGGGGGGGTCACCCGCCATGTGCAGGAATGGCAGACAATAACCTCAGACACATGGGTCCTGCAACTGGTGTCCGTCAGACACACTATAGAGTTTCTATAATCTCCACCAAAAAGGTCTTCTACTCCAGGGATCAGGCTTTTCTCGTTCAGGAAGAAATTCAAAGCTTTTTGCTCAAAGAAACAATAGAGCACCTTCCTCTCCAGCAAAGAAGAAGGGGGTTTTACTCTCATTTTTTCCTGGTTCCAAAAAAGATGGGAGACTTGAGACCCGTTCTCAACTTAAGCAGTCTCAATCTGTTCATCGAGTACAAAAAGATCCGTATGCTGACGCTCCAGAGCTTTCTTCCACTCCTGTTGGAAAATTATTGGTTGTGCACTCTGGACATGCAGGATGTTTACCTGCACATCCTGATCTTCCCAGGCCACCATCAATTCCTGTGGTTCCTTTTCCAAGGGGAGCACTTCCAGTTTCGGGCCTCCCCTATGGTCTTTCCTCGGCAACTCAGGTGTTTACCAAGTGCCTGGTGGTGGTGGCCGCCTTTTTGCGCCACCAGAGTATTGTGGATTTCCCTTACCTGGATGATTAGCTGATTTCAGCCCCTTTCAGGGACTCTTTATTGGAGGCTCTCTCCTTTACCCTGGACCTCTTTGGCAGACTGGGGATCACAGTCAGTATTCCCAAGTCATCCATGATCCCATCCCAGAGACTACAATTCATCAGGGCAGTTTTGGATACAGTCCAATGCAGAACCTTCCTTCCTCCAGACAGGGTGGAGACCCTGGTCCATCAGGCTTCATGGATAACTTCATCCAGGACCATCCTGGCTCAGGAGATCCTCTGCCTTCTTTTCCTGATGGCAGCCTCCATTAGTAATGTTCCCCTGGTGAGGCTCCACATGAGAGTTACTCAATGGTCCTTGCGGGTGCAGTGGGATCAATTCCTAGATGACCTGGATCATCCAGTATTGGTGTCCTCAGCAGTTCAGAAAGAACTGCTTTTTGTGGAGAGACCCCTGCAACCTTTCCTTAGGTCTCCCTTTTAGGAGCCCAGCTCCCTTGGCATCCCTAACTACAGACGCATCGAACATGGGATGGGGGATCACATCTGGGGGAGCACCAAGCTCAAGGACTGTGGTGCAGCTTGGAAACATCATTACACATAAGCGTTCTGGAGATGAGGGCGGTCTTGTATGGCTTACAGGCCTTCCAGACCCTACTTCCCAAGAGATCACTGCTGGTTCAAATGAACACTATGTCAGTAGTTTGGTACCTCAACAAACAAAGAGAAACTCACTTGTATCCCCTGTGCAGGGAGGTGACGCAGATGTGGAACTGGGCAGTCTCAGCAGGTCTCGGACCCTAACTCATGAATGGGAATTATTTCAGGAAGTGGCAGGATCTCTCTTCCTAAGATGGGGGTGTCTAGAAATAAATCTTTTTGCCTCCCAATACAATGCAAAACTTCCCAAGTTTTGCTCACTCGTTCCAGGGCATGGTGCTTTCTGGCATGACACGCTGTCTCTTTCCTGGACAGGGAAATTTCTATACAACTTCCCTCCATTTCCCATTCTCCAGAGGGTCCTTCTCAAGCTTCAGGCAGAGAAGGTGAGGATGATCCTCATTGCCTTGTCCATCCAGGGCTCAGGACTCTGCATCTTCATGGGTGGCTACTGCAGACATAGCAATTTCTCAATTTGGGGTCTCCTCTCGAGTAGCTCAGGTTCTTTTAGAGGCTAAAAAACCTTCTACTCATTCCACGTATGCCATGAAGTGGAAACACTTTTCCATCTGGGCGACTTCCAAGAAGTGGAACCCCTTTTCTTGTTCTGCCCCACAAGTCATGGAATATCTCCTTCATCTGTCAGACTCCGGTCTGTCATATACTTTCTTGAAGGTTCACCTTTCTGCAATTTCGGCGTACCAAGAGCTGGTGGATGGTAAACCCGTGGCTCAGCTGGAGGTCTCAAAAACCATTCTGAAAAGGATCCTCCATCTGAAGCCCCCCCATCTGCAGCCCAACCCCACCTTGGGTTTGAACTTTGTGTTGGAGAAACTCACTCTCCCCCCATTTGAACTGGCAATGAGCTGTGATTTTCGCTTCCTTTCCTGGAAGACATTTTTAGTTGTCATTATGTCAGCTTGAAGGATTTTGAAGCTTCAAGCTCTGGATTGTAAAGAGTTTATCTTATTTTCCACAAGGACCGAGCGGTCCTCAGGATAAATCCTATGTTTTTACCCAAGGTGGTGTCAGAAGCCACACTGAACCAATCAGTAGAGCTTCCAGTTTACTTTCCATCCCCTTCGAACAGAGGTGAGACACTCCTGCACACCATGGACGTCCATTGGATCCTTCAGTGCTGCACACACCAAAGGATTTCCTTAGCTTCGATCAGCTTTTTGTTTCTTTTGCCCCAAGTCAAAGGGCAAAGCGGTTTCAAAGCAGTGCCTTTTCAACTGGTTAAGCAACTGTATTCGGTATTGTTACCAAAAGTATGAAAAACTTCTGCCGGGTCCCATCAGAGGTCATTCTACTAGGGCATGGCTGCTTCCGCTGCTTTTTTAATGAACATCTCTGTGGCTGATATCTGTGCTGCAGCCACTTGGAGTTCTGTCCACACCTTTACTAAACACTACAGTCTGGACATTGCTTCTAGGTGGAGGGCAGGCTTCAGCCTATCTGTCTTGCAGGACCTTCTGTCCTAGGCTGGGTCCATTCTTGTTCCCAGTTTCTGTTGGAGTTATTTTCTCCTCCTCCCTTGTTTCTCTCAGTCTTTCTTTGGAGGGACTGCTTGGGACTCAGTCCTATATGTAATGACCTACTGAAGGAACCCTCTCGAAGTAAGATAGTACAGTTACGTAGGAACGCACCATAACAGTAGATCTTCAAGAAAGGTTCTTTCAGTAGGTCATATATTTCCCTCCCTCCCTCCTTCCCCTCATTTTATTTCTTACACAGGGACTTCAAATCCTATTTGCTCTTGCTGTCAGGCCTCTTCCTGGCTCCGACGGGAGAACTGGAGGGCAGGCGTGGGGACTGCCACTATATATTGCCACGCTGACATCGGGTGGGTGGTCCCCCATCAGGGATTGCTAGAAAAGTCTGCCGTGTGGCCCAACACCAGGTGGTGTCAGTCCTATATGTAATGACCTATTGAAGGAACCTCTCTCTAAGATCTACTGTTACGGTAATTTCCTACGTAACTGTACTTTCTATTGGGTTAATCTGGCTATGCTAACAGAGAAGAGGGGGCAGACTAGTCACCCAGAAAGGAATAACAAGACTGCATAAAGCTCAACCCAGCTTATCGAATGAAGCAGTGATACATGCATTGTGAAAGTTGAATTCTGTGAGAAGAATTCGGGAGGCTTCTTCTATATGCCACCATAAAAATTTGTGAACATTTTGCTAATGATGTTTCCCCCACTCTTAATTTGAAAACTGCTAAAACAATTTATCCAGTTGTGTTAGACACCAGAATACACTGATATCGGATATGCATGTCAAATGTGAAGTCTATGCCTGGAAGAGCTGAGATGTTTACCAACGCCCACATTTTTGAGAGTTTTTACAACATTTAGCAAATATTTGTATAGTAAGCTTTTAAACCCCTGTAACTTAAAGATTGCTAATACAATTATCTCCTAATTTAGATGATTCTATTACCATCACAGTAGTTTGTTTATGCTAATTTGCGCATGTCTAGCTCCAAAGGTGCTTGCATTATATGCAGATAACATTTGTCATAAAGTTTCTGCCAACAAATACAATGACAGTTGTCAAGTATGTGTAATTTTGAGACAGTGCATCCTACTGTCATAACATTTGGCACATTTTTAGCACACTTATCATCAAGTACTCATGCCAGATTAAGATCTCTGACTCAGTAGACAGCTGATGTATATGCAGAAACACATTTTTAAAAATTCTCACCCATTTTCATGAATTGTGAGTGAACATTAAAACATTTGAATGTACTTTCATAGTTTTGGTGTTTTTAAGATTTTGACCCCAAACCTTCAAGTTAGTCTTTGTATGATCCCTACCTGAATGGAGATTTTATAGCTCAAATGGAAAACCACCTTTTGGGCCAGATTTGAAAAATTTCACCTGTGTTGTAGAGCTGTGCAAAATGTAACATTCTACCTTTGGAATGCCCATATAATTACCATTCTGATTCACTAGTGCAAAAATTGTGTGGAATTTTTCCAAATTTTAAATTTCAGTTATTTAGCTTAAATTTTAAACCTATATACTAACATACTAAAATGCCAGCAGAATAGGCCCAACGGTCTTTCGAGTCTGCTCGTTTGGTTAGCCCCCACCCTGGTAGCTGACCTTGCTGCACGCCTCGCCTTCTCTGGCTTCTCCCTTCCCAGTTCCGGATATTCTCGCTGCATTGGATTTTGCTTCCAGAACCCTTCCCCTGTACCTGTCCCACCCCCTCTTGAACCCCTCCACCGTCTCTGCCTCCACCAGCCCCCTAGGAAGCACATTCCATGGCTCCACCACCCCCTCAGTGAAGTAGCACCTCCTCCTTTCTCCCCTGAATCTTTCCTCCTCCAGCTTCCACCCATGCCCTCTAGTGGCCCCTCCTCCTTCCTTCAAAGCACCCTGAATGCTCCTCCCCTATTTACCCCCTTCATGTACCTGAAGACCTCTATCATGTCCTCCCGCTCTCTTCTCTCTTCCATTGTGTACATATTTAGCTCTTCGAGCCTCTCCTCATAGGTCCTGCCCCCCAAGCCCCAAATCATTTGGGTTGCCCTCCTCTGGACCCTCTCCAGGAGTTTAATGTCCCTCTTTAAGTGTGGCCTCCAAACTGCATGCGGTACTGCAGTGCGCCTCACCAAGCAGTTATACAGAGGGAGTATCACTTCCCGCCTTCTGGAGGTGATCCCCCTAACAAGGCATCCCAGCATCCTGTTGGCCTTGGCTGCTGCCCTCCTACAAGTCTCTGAGTTGTTCATCTTGACATCCACCACCATCCCCTCAGCCATCGAGACTTGTAGCATTTCACCCCCCAGGGTGTACACTTGGCCCGGGTTTCTGGCCCCCAGGTGGAGTACCTTGCATTTCCCTGCACTGAACCTCAGCTTCCACTTTCTAGACCACCTTTCCAGAGCCTCCATATCCCCCTGTAGGGCCACCCTCCCCATCCACCACCACTCCCAGTTTGGAGTCATCCACAAACAGACTCATCTCACTCCTGATACCTGTCCTTATGTCAGAGACATAGGTGTTGAACAGAAGAGGCCCCAAGGACTGATTCCTGTGGGACCCCACTAATGACCCTCCTTGGGAATGAGAGTATCCAGCCAACTATGACCCTCTGGGTTCGTTCCTGGAGCCAGTTGCCTATCCATCGGATCATCTGGTTCCCCACCCCCATTTCTCCCAGCTTGTCCAACAGGCCGTTGTGAGGAACAGAGTCAAATGCCTTGCTGAAGTCTAGAAAGAGGACGTCCACTGGTCTACCCAGGTCCAAGGCACTTGTCACCCAGTCATAGAACTCCACAAGGTTTGTCTGACACGATTTCCCCAGGATGAATCCATTCTGTCTATCGTCCAGGCACCCTGACTTTTCCAGGTCCCCCCCAGCCTCTCCTTGACAATGCCCTCTATCACCTTGCCCACCACCGATGTCAGGCTGACAGGCCTGTAGTTCTCTGCCACCTCCCTTGATCCCCCCTTGTGGATAGGCACTATATGTGCCACCTTCCAGTCCTGGGGCACTCACCCTGTCCTCAGAGAGATGGTGAAAAGCTCCACCAGAGGTTTCACCAGGACATCTGCAAGTTCCTTCAGCACTCTGGGATGTAATTTATATGGCCCCAGTGCTTTCTCCATCTTAAGGGACCTGAGGGCTTCCCTCACTCTCTCTGCTGTGATTTCACTTCCGCTACCTCTTCTCCCTGCTTAGCCTTCTCCCCTCCTGCCAGTGATGCCTCCCCCTCTCCCCAGACCTGCCAATTGGTAAGGGTCCCCCCCTCCTCAGTATCACTGTCTCCTCCCATGTATGATGCAGCACTCCCATTTTCCTTGGTGAACACTGAGGTAAAGTACTCATTTAGTACCTCAGCCTGCTCCCCCGGGTCTTGTGCCCATCTTTCCCCTGTTTTAATCCTGCTAATCTTCCCCTTCATCCTTCGTTTTTCCCCAATGTATCTAAAGAACTCCTTGTTCCCTCTCCTAATTTCCCTGGCCAGGTTCTGATCCTTCCTTGCCTTAGCTGCCCTCACCACCGTAATGGCCCTTCTAGCCATCAGCTCCTACTCCCCTCAATACCTTTCACTCCTTGAACACTTGAATTGCCTGTAGGCTGCCTTCTTTCCCCGCACCACCTCCTGGACCTCCCTGGTCCACCAGCAGGGTTTTCCGGCCCTACCACATTTTCGTTTTACTCTTGCACAGGTGCTGGTAGCATCCTGCATCCTGCTCCTGATGATTTCCCACCTACTATCAGTGTCCATATCTGACCCAATCACATCCAAATGCTCCTTAAGGATCCTTCCCATTTCCTTAAAATCTGCCCCCCTGAAGTCAGTTACCTCCATCTTTGTGCAGCCTTCTACCCCTCCTAGGTCCAGGCAGAACCAGACCTTGGCATGGTTACTCCCTGCCAACGGGTCCCTTACCTCCAGGCCCCCAATCTGGTCACTGTCTGCCAGGACCACATCCAGTACCCGCTCCTCCCTGGTCAGTTCCACCACCTGCTGAGTTAGGAACGTGTCTTGAAAGACATCCAACAACCTCTGTTCCCTGGCCACTGAGGATGTCAGTCTCCCAGTCTGTTCCTGGCATGTTTAAGTCCTCCAACACCACCACCCTTCCCCTGCCCAATCTGCAGTGTCTCCCAACATCTGCCACCAGACTCTCCTCCAGCTCCTCCGCCAGTGCAGGGGGTCTATACACCACTCTTATTTTACTCTCTTGCTCCCCTTGTTATCAAGGTGACCCAACCGCCTCCACGGTTCCCTCCACCTCCTCTACTCCTCCTATGCCAATGCAGTTTTTTGACTATCATTGCTACCCTCCTCCCTTCCTCCCCGTCCTTCCTGAACATAGTGTAACCCTCCAGGTTCAGGTCCCAGTCATGTCCTGCGGTGGCCCAGGTCTCAGTGATTGCTGCCACATCCACTCCTCCCTCAGTTAGCATCACCTGGAGCTCAGGCATTTTATTGCCCAAGCTCCTGGCATTTAGCAGGACTACCTTCCACCCTTTGTCTATACTTCCATTTCCCCTGCTCGTGTTCCCATGGGGATTCCATTTTCCCCTGGTCTGCACTTTTCCAGTCGGCCTATCCCCGCATTCCTCCAGCTTCCCAGGGGAGTGGAGACTGAGCTCCTCCTTTATTGGACCCTCCCTCAACAGCCTTTTCTCCCATCCCTCCCCCCTTCACAAGTTTAAACCCCACTTTTCACCAATGAACCCCTCTATTTTCAACTTAAGGATTCCCTCCCCTCCAAATTGAGATGAAGCCTATCTCTAGCATACAGCTCCTTATCCTCCTAGGTCTCCCCCTAATCCCCCATCAACTCATACCCTCTGGCCTCACACCACTCCCTGAACCACTGGTTTATCTCCCTAATCTTCCTTTTGTGTTCCCCACTAGCCCTTGGCACCATCAGAATTTCAGAGAAGGAAATTGTACATCCAATATCATGACAGACCCTGGCGAGCTCCCTGAATCTTGCCTGTATCTCTAGCTTGCTATTTCCTTCAATGTCATTTGTACCCAGGTGGACCAGTATGTCTGGGGAACCCCCACAATCCTTTGCCAGCTGATATACCTCATGCTTGGCCCTGTGCACTGTTAGTCCAGGGAAGCATTTTGTTCTAGCTGGCCAGGCTTCTCCCTCCCTATCCCATTTGATACCCCTGATCATAGAATCCCCCAACAGGAGCACTCTGACCACTCCTTTTCCTCCATTCCCCCCTTCCATATCCCTCATCTTTTCTACTGGCCCCTCCACCCAGCCGGCTCCTTGTTCCTCCCCCTATCTGGGTGCCACATGCCACCCCTCCTTATTTACCCTGGCCACCCCCTCCCCTCTGATCCTATGCCTCTCCTCCTCCCGAGTATCCTTCTGTACCTCGCTAACTCCCCCCTCACTGCTTGCAACTGGTCCTTCTCCCCCATCCGCTAAACTAGCCTGGCTCGTCCTCCCTTCCTTCCTGTCTCCATTTAGTCCCTCCTTGCTTGTCATGCTCTCCTGACCTAAACCCTCAGCTACCTTTACTGTATCCTCCTTGTACTTCTCGTCCTTCTCCTTGCCCTTTCCTCCCAACTGGTCCTTCTCCTTGTGCTTTCCTCCCTCTTCCCCCGCCCCTCCTGCTCTGATTCACCGCTCCCCCATTTTCCTGCATTCCAGGTTCCCCCATGTTCCTCCTGCTATCTGGCCCCCGCCTCCTGGCCCCCACTCCCTTTCTATCTCTAACCAACCCTGTCATGGCTACATCACCCCCTCATCCACAAGCAGAAGAGAATTCAAGTGGTTACTGAGCATAAGGTCTGATCCACCTCCCCACCTTGCTTCCCTCTGTCCAGCCTTGGTCATCTGCCTACTTTCTTGAGAATGTTGTCCCTCTGCCCCTCCTTTGTGAGGGTCCCCAGTTACCTGCCTGTTTCCTTGGTAGTGTCCTCCTTTTGGGCCCCCTCTGCCAGGGTCCCTATGTGACCCCAGAGTATTCTCCTGCACTCCTTTCCCTATGCCCCCACCCCTAGTGCTTGGTGAAACCCTGTGGGAGATCCCCTGCCCTTTTCCCCAACCATTCCTACCCCCTTCCCCCAGCTGTCTCCTAATCCCCGCAACCTCCTCCCTAAGCTGTGCCAGCTGGTAGCAGACTGGGCAACCACTGAACTTCCAAGCCTAGTCCAGTATCATGGCTGCCCCACTCCCTATGCACCCCACTACCCTCCCAAAGATGCCAGCCCTAATGATGTGTGGTCCCATCCCCCTCTGAGTAGGTTTGCTTGGGTGAGCCACCAGGTTCCCCACTAATCCAAGATACACCCCTACTGCCTAATCAGGTCACCCACTAATCCTAGATACAGTCCCACAGTAAACCGGTAACCCTGTTACTAGGTGCAGTACAACACAGTAAACTTATAAGGGAAGTGAACAACTCCCAAGCCCTCTCTCCCAGCCTTTAAATCCTACCCACAGTGGCTAGAACTACATGAGCTGTACCTGCAGCCTTTTCCTCCAGTTGCAGGGCAGGTGTTCCCTATAAATAAGCAGAGCTCTGGGGAGGAGGGGTGGGGAGGGTGGATTTGTGCCTACACCGATTCTTGAGAAAGTGTATCAGCCCTGTGTCTGCCCTCTAAACCCTGCAGCCAAAGAACCAGCCCCAAGCAAATCCCACCAAATAGGCTTTAAATCAGAAGAAATAGGCCTCCACCAGCGCAGCCTGTTACACAGTGAAACATCCAACAAATGAGCCCACTTACTGCCACCAAACCAGTTTTCAAACTTCCAACAGCCCCAAAAACAATACCCTGCTAGCCCCTTAGAAGTAGTAAGAAAGAAAAGAAATAGCCTTCTACCAAGTAAAATCCATAAGAAGCCCTGTAAAAACAACAAGCAGCAGCTACTGTACTGAAACACAACTGATCTTGTCCCCTTCTAGTTCCTTCTGAGAAGCCAAAGCAACTAACACCACAAACCTGATTCATAGAAACATAGAAACATAGAATTTGATGGCAGATAAGGACCGCTTGGCCCACCCAGTCTGCCCATTTTCCTACCTGATGGATAAGTTGCAGATCCTAGTTAACCAGCAGCCTACTTCTTCCTACCCCCACCCCCTAGAATTGCCTTATGACTGTCCCATGCATGCTTGAATTCCACCACTGTTTTTGACTCCACAACCTCCTCTGGAAGGCTGTTCCATACATCCACAACCCTCTCTGTGAAAAATACTTCTTATATTACTTCTGAGCGCCCTTCTATCTTCAAATTGTGCCCCTTGTTCTTGCACACCTCTTTTTGAAAGATGCTACCCTCTTGGACTTTGTTGATTCCCTTGAGGTACTTGAAGTTTCTATCATGTCCCCCTTTCCCTCCTTTCCTCGGGCTATACATATTAAGCTCCTAAAGTCTCTCTTCATATATCTTCCGTGCAGACCCTGCACCATTTTAGTTGCCTCTCTCTGGAAAGCTTCCATCCTGTCTATGTCTTTTAGGAGATTGGGTCTCCAGAACTGCACACAATACTCCAGATGTGGTCTCACCAGCTGTCTGTACAGAGGGATAATAACTTGTTTTCTGCTGGTGATGCCTCTCCCATGCATCCCAGTATCCCCCAGCCCTTCTTGCTGCCTCTCACATTGCTTGCCCACCTTTAGGTCATCTGATATGACTACCCCAGGTCCCTTTCCATTTTTGTTGTTGTTAGTATCTCACCCCCCATTGTGTACTCTTCCCCTGGGTTTTTGTTTCCCAGGTGCATTACCTTGCACTTCTTAGCATTGAATCTAAGCTGCCATACATTTGACCATTCCTCTAACCTTGCCAAGTCCCTTCTCATCCTTTCCACCCCACCTTGTGCATCAACTCTGTTGCAGATCTTTGTGTCATCTGCAAAGAGACATACTTTTCCTTCCAGTCGCTCTGCAAAAGACATTGAAGAGGACCGGTCCTAATACTGAACCCTGTGGTACCCCACTGCAAACCCCCTTTTTTCAGAGTGGACTCCATTTACTATTACTCTCTGTGTCCTATTCTCCAGCCAATTCTTTACCCAGGCTGTAATCTTGGGACCCACTCCCAGGCTGGCTAACTTGTATATTAATCTTTTGTGTGGGACTGTGTCAAATGCCTTGCTAAAGTCTAGGTAGGCCATGTCCACAGCCCCTCCCTGATCTACTACTTTGGTCACCCAGTCAAAGAAATCTATCAGATTTGTCTGGCATGACCTTCCCGCTGTGAATCCATGCTGCCTTGGGTCCTGTGCCCCTCTGGCCTCTAGATACGCAACAGTTCTTTCCTTCAGAAGTGATTCCATCATTTTCCCTACCACTGAGGTTAAACTAACAGGTCTGTAGTTTCCTGCTTCTGCCTTGCTCCCACTTTTGTGAAGGGGAATCACATCTGCCCTCCTCCAGTCCTCAGATACCACCCCATCCTCCCATGATTTGTTAAAGAGGGTAGTCAGTGGTGTCACTAGTTCTATCCTTAGTTCTTTTAGAATTCTGGGATGAATCTCATCAGGCCCATTGCTTTGTCCACCTTCAGTTTTAAGAGCTCTTTCAGAACTCTCTTCTTCTGTAAATGGGCTGGTATCAACTTCTGTATCCAGAGTGTTTCTACTGTTTGTTTTAGGTACCTCCCCCTCTTCCTTTGTAAATACTGAGCAAAAATATTTGTTTATTATCTCTGCCTTTTCACAGTCACCCTCTGCCAACCCTCCCTCCCCTTTATTAAGCCTCACTATCCCTCCCTTGGTCTTCCTTTGCTCCCTGATGTATTTATAAAAGGTTTTATCCCCCTTCTTAACTGAGGTGGTTCAGCTCTACCTCCAGTCAATTAGCTGAGTGAGACCTGGCCAGACCATTAATACCCTTCCCCCACTATGCACTAACCTTTGCAGCTAGTGAAGTCAGCAAAAAGGAATCAAAATTCAACTCAAAGCCCCCAAAATATGTTTGCTGCCAAAGGAAACAGGTCTCCAATTCAATCAGTTTCACTAATAACACATCAAAATAGGCTTGAAATTAACAGATATAGGTCTCCAATTCAAATAACCAGCCCCAAGCAAATCCCACCAAATAGGTTTTAAATCAGAAGAAATAGGCCTCCACCAGAGCAACCTGTTACACAGTAAAACATCCAACAAATGAGCCCACTTACAGCCAACAAACCAGTTTTCAAACTTCCAACAGCCCCAAAAGCAATACCCTGCTAGCCCCATAGTAGTAAGAAAGAAAAGAAGTAACCATCTACCAAGTAAAATCCACAAGAAACCCTGTAAAAACAGTTAGAAGCAGCTACTGTACTGAAACACAACTGATCCTGTCCTGATAGAAAATGTGGTATGTTGACAGTTCATAATGGCTTACATAAGTATACCACATTTCAGAGATGCAAGCAGAAAGGGAGTGGAGTTATGAGTGGCCAAACATTTAATCAAAATTTAATTTTCAGCTACTTTGTTCAAATTTACAAATTTCTTATACAAATTTCTCCACAGTTTCAGGATTTAGAGAAACATATAGCATGAATATGTGAACTATGTTTTATGTCTCAAACTTTAAAGGATCTTGAGTTATAGGTAGCCAAACATTTTGCCAACATTTAGATTTCAGTTATTTTAGTATAATTTTGACAGTACTCAATGAAATGTTATAACATTTTACAGGTATATAGGTTATCAGCACATTTATATAAGTACATATATTTGTATTTCTAACTTCAAATGGGACTGAGTTATAGCCTGCCAAATATGTTGCAATTTTGTTTTATTTCAGTTATTTCCCTCTAAATTTAAAACAACATATCAAAATATAACCAGATTTGAAATAGTCAAACTAGTATACCACACGATCATTTCTAAGAAAGTTTATATGTACAGCTTTAAATGGGACTGAATTCATAGAAACATTTTAAAATTACAACTGCAAATTTATAAACCCCATAAACTTTAAGACTGGAGAATGCAATGGCATTAAATTTGGTGGTTTTGTAGACCTTATAAGGAGACTGTGTATTTCATAGGAATTTCTGTCAATTTTATTAATTATTTGCTGCCAAAAATAGCAAAATAACATCTGTACATAAAGCAGCAGTACAACCAAAAAGTTATTCCAAAATGCTCATTTTCTGCTATGGTTATAAAAATATTGGCAGAAATGTTGATTTGTGTTTTCTGAATGTTTTCTATGCTGTGTACTGTATATATACATTTTTTGTCTGGTTTCCTACTGTCCTCAGTCCCTCAATATTATTTCTGTGCAAAAAATGAGGAGGCCATTTTGTTTTCTTGAGAAATAATTATTTTAAAACGATTCATAACATTCTTAAATGAAAATGGAAACCACCAAAATAAACTGGAAGACATATGGCATTGATTAGGAAGAAAAAAGGTGGGGTCAGATTTTAGCCCATTTTCATTGCACTGCTGCTTTAAAGTCAAATCCCATGAGTCTTTGTGAAAATTGTGGAACTTCATGAAAATTTGCTAGTTTAAGTCATCCTTATCTGGGGGATTCTAATTAATGGATATGGATATAAAAGAGGCAGATAGCGCAGGGGGTCACCAGGTTCAGGGGTTCAATACACAGTTTCGCAAGGAGATGGACATGTGAGCTGGGTAGCAGACCAGTGGCAGACCCCACTCGCCACAGCTGCACCAAGGAAGCACAGAGTGTCAACAATTTCAGACTGAATACAGGACATTTGAGAATAGAACCCAGTAAACTGATGGTCCACCAGCCTGATGTATGTGCAAGTCTAGGACTTTGAGGTACTCAAAAAGGTGTTGTGAGGGTAGATGATGTCCGGGGCACTAGGAAGGAAGAATTATGGCTATCCCAACAGGATAGGTTGATAGGAAAGGAAGTATGTGACTTGCATTTTAAGGAATTTCATCTCTGTAAAGAATAAATAGAATGTCAGTGGTATCAGTAGTTCAATTGAGTCAGTCTGGCTATCCCAAGAGTGAAGGGGGTACAAAATAGTCAACCACAGAGGAACAGCAGGAATGCAAAAGGTGCATCCCAGCATACAGAAATGAAGTATTAATATGTGCATTGTGGATGTTCAATTACACAAAAAGAATTATGGATGCTTCATCTATATGCTAGCATAAATATTTGATAAAATGTTACCAATATTTTCTTTGTTCTTTTTCCACTGTAAATTAAAAACTGCTAAATGAATACATCCAGTTGTGTTAGACACCAGGGGCCAGATATTCTAAACTTAGCCCTGGGGCAAAATTAGCCCGGAACCATTTGCACATTATATTCAAAGGAATAGTCCTGGGCTACATCAGTTGAATATAGTGTGCAAATGAAGCCATACAAACAGGGCTGAGAGTGCAGTGCAGAAAGAGCCCAGCAAATTAAAACAGCTCTGAATATAGCAACTGGAAAGGCCAAACTGAAACAACAGCCCAGTGCATATAGAGGCGGAGTAAGGCAGAGTTGCATTAGGTGGTCATTTTGGGTGATAGCAATGAACTGTTGCACAACTACTGGAAACAACATTCAAGGCCAAACACAGCAAAACTGTGCTATGGTTTTGACAGGTTTGCCCAGGGTGAACATGTTTGCCTGACACTAACACATTGTCTGGGCACTACATTTTGCTATATTCGAAGCTCCTATGCACATGATCCTACTTGGCAATCCATGGGCAAACAGCCATATTAGCATTTCATTATGGCCTGCTTTGCATGCATTACCATGTTGATTGGCTGGCACTACTGCATGGTGCATACAGCTTCACCTGCATGTCAGACTATAACTACAGGTCAGTAGCTGCAGGCTGGGTGTGCTCACAGCCCCATCTGTATGTCAGACATGATAAACAGTTCAGTAGCTGCAGGCTGAGTTTGGACACAGAAGCACAGACTATTGTGGCTCAGGGGACTAGCACTACAGGAGTGGGGGGTTGTGCTTTATTCCGTAGACATATTGTTATTCCTGCTACAGTGTATATCAGATGGTACAGTACCAAAGTAGTTGGTATTGTGAGGGACACAGCAATGCCTATGGTGCATCAGGCAACAATGACTGCTGTTATGCACACAGTGACATGCATAGCTGGCAGGTATGTTCTGACAGAGGACACCACAGTCATACTGTCCTGTGACCCACATACGCTGCATATGGGATGACATGGGATTCCCACAGTAACATACACATGGCTGGCCATGTGTGACAGGGAGCCTGGACAGGTGTGTGGTATGCGCTCCAGGGGGGCAGACACATGCCATCATACAGGCACACTGATGTGAGTGTCACTGGCACATATGCACTGTGTGGACAGTCCTAGTCGTGTGGCCGCACCTACTATGTGATGCAATCTGGCCACCTGTCTACCCTCTCCCCAGTACCCTCCATTCCCCCAGTGATGCATGCATGTGCTGGATTGTGGTGGTCTACCCCTTTGGAGAGATAGTAGGCATGTGCTGTATGAACACACTAACAAGGTGTCTTCTGGGCACTGCGGCACCCACAAATGCCTGACAGGGTTTGGACCAGTGCCAGATGATGACGATGAGTGCATTCCCATCTGTGGGCAGCATGTCTTTTCCCTGGCATGTGGAGTTGCCCAGGATGGCTGTCTGCCCTCTCTGCCTCCTCATTGGCTGCAGTCATCAGGTGCACCATGAAGCTGTTGTTGCTTACAGCCGTGTTGCCTGTTGCTGCTGTGTCCATGCCCCCATCTTTGTTTTGCCTGATGTTAAGACTACCTTTTCTGGGCAGTAATTTGCACCACACTAAGTATTGTATAGAGTCTCACAAACACATGTTGCACGGTGCTAACACTCTGGATATAGCATAGTGCCTGTATTCATGTATAATTTTGCCCAGGGCTAATGCAGTTTGCCTCTGCTATTTGGCCTTTTGAATATAGGGGATCAGCATGAACTCCTAGCAAACGATTTGCACCCGCACAGAGTTTTGAATATCTGGCCCCAGGATACACCGACATTGGATATGCATGTCCAATGTTAAGTCTATGGCTGCAAGAGCAGAGAAGTTACAAACAGCCACATTTTTGAGAGTTTTCACAAACCCTTGCAAATATTTACATAGTAAAGCTTTGAACCCCTGTATCTTAAAAATCTCTAATCCAATTCTCTTCATATTTAGAAGATTCTGATTTACACATGTCTAGTTCCTAAGGTGCCTGAGTTATGTGCAGATAAAATGTTTCATGAAGTTTCCCGAAAAAAAAAATGACAGACTTTGATCGCATATAATTTTGAGACGACGCATCATAATGTCATGAAATTTAACACATTGTTAGAACTCCTACCATCAAGTACTCTTGCCAAATCTAATATATCTGGCCCAATAAATAACTGAGATATATGCAGATAAGATTTTTCATGAAAGTTTCCACAAAAAATAAAATGACAGGCTGGGCACCTATAATTTTGAGATGAACCATCCTCCTTTTATGATATGTGGCACGGCATTGCAACTGCTCCAAGATAGTCAGCATACCACATTTTAAAGCTCTAGTTCAAATGATGGCCAAGTTATGATCAAATTAATAAATGTTAAAAATGCCAAAAAAGTTTGATTAAATTCAGCAACATGTAGCAGAATTTTATAAAATTTCATCAAAATTGAGCCAGCCTGGTAGCACTGAGGGTTGAGGCTCTAGATGCCACACCTCACATCATGCCAGTGACCAGGGTTCAAGAATGAGCCCAGATTGTCAGGGATCAGCAGTGGGAAGGTAAAGGAGCAGGATCGAGCTGCCATGAAGCAGCTTTTCTCTTGCAGGGAGGGATGAGGTGTTTCTTGGCCTTTGGCTGCCACCCAGTGGAGTACAGATAGTGGTTTGTCTATAGGGCACCCAGGGTTGGTTTCTAAGAGGCCGAGCTGGCACCCGGAGTCCATGTACACTCCAAGTGCACACACTGCCATGTCTGCCTCGGCCCTGGGACGTACCAGGGAGAAAACAAGGAAAAAAGACATAAATGTCTTGTAGAATTCTGTGAATTTGAATGTTCTAATTCTGCACAACTCTACTATCTTGTTCATGAGGTTGGGTCCCAAAAAGGCCATGTTGCATGTGCATTATAAAAAATATTGAAAAAAGTGATGTTATGAGTCAATGTTAAAATATTTCAATGTCCACTTATAACTTCATCATTTTGACATATTTTTTCACCATATTTTCAACGCAGTCTTCATACAACCCCAGCTCATGAATGCAGTAGGTGAACATTGTCAAAACCCGCCTGAAAGGTGATTTTGCTGAACAAATACAAAATTGCCTTTCAGGCCAGATTTTTAAATTTTCACCATCATTGTTCATGTGGTGAGGTACAAAAAAGACTCTGTTGAAAAGTTGGTAAAAATCATTAATAAATGACAATGTTATGAGTAAAAGTTCAAAACCCATTGAAAGTACAATGACTGCACTTATGTTGTTTATTCAGTTCATGGTTGGCATTGAAGAAGGAGGACATGTTTTCCTTTCAGAGTATATTTTCAATGCTGGACATTTTTGGGTGAGTGACGGATGTGGGAGGTTTGGGGTGATGGGTGCTGAGTGGAGGGTCAGGTTGTGGTCGTGGGTTTGGTCATGAAATCTGCAAAAGACACTGATGGATGGGTTTCTGCTTTTCCACTTTAAAATAATAAAAAAAATCATTGTGATGATACAGGGGACTGGGCACCCCACTGTCACTGGTGGGGAGGTGACACTTATCAGACTTGAGGGGTCTCAGAAGGTAACGCAGCTGCAAAAGACCTTGATGGATAGTTTTTTATTGTTTCAAGTTTAAATAAAAAAACATTGTGATACAAAGGTGACACTATGGTTTGAGCACCTCAGTGTCACAGTGGTTGGGGCAGAGGATGTTGCATATGACATTGGGGGGGTCTCTTAGAAGGGTCACTCAGCTCTGGATGGGCTTTTTTTATTTATTAACATTCCCACTCAGACCAAGTCAAAGTCCAGGAGGGATTTTCATTATATGAATTCCCAGCAATGATTGGAGTAAGCCCAGTATGGGCATTGACCACTAATATCAGGATGGGTGCACAACGGCAGTGATTGGCAGGTTCAGAGCAGGTCAAAGCCCAGGCGGGCTTTTCATTATGTGAATTGCCTGCTCCAAGTGGGGCTGAGCCCTGTATGGGCATTGGTCACTAACATCAGGATGGGTGAACGTCGGCAGTGATTGGCAGGTTCAGAGCAGGTCAGAGCCCAAGAGGGCTTTTCATTGTGCAAATTCCCTGCTCCGAGTGAGGCTGAGCCCTGTATGGGCATTGGCCACTAATATCAGGATGGGATGCATTTCTTCAGAGATCGGCAGGCTGATAAACATGCCACTCAGATTGCTGCTGGGTGACATCGTATAAATGAAAGGATGCAGCCATACTGCAGTAGGTGCAGCTTGATCCTCTGAACTGCACAAAGTTTCTGCCCACCACACAGCAGAAAAAACATCATTATTAGCCTTGCTGATCATTGGCCTGTCACTGTCAAGCCTCCTGTAGCCTGAGCTGCATTCGATGCAAAAGTGACATGTCTCTGAAGCCCACTGCTCCAACAATATGTTTGCTTCATGCATGCCTGCTAATAATGGATCAAGCTCACTGCTACATCAAGATAACTACAGGAGTTACTGAGATGCAAAGAATGACTATGGGCCTCCATTTAAATCCATGGGATCAGAGACTCCAGAAATGACTTTAAGATTACTTTTGTGAGTACACGGGATTCTATATTTTTCTTTGCATTTGTGTTCATAATGTGTTAATGCAGCATCTCTGTATCACTCCACATTGTCAACGGGGAGTTAATGCATACGGGCAATGAGTACTCCAATTGAGATAGTGGCACAGGCCAAAGCTGTCAATCAGCAAAGGACCCTGGTCGCATGAGCATTCCAAATAGGAAAGATTCCCAAGTCTTTGCTGTGCCACTAAGGGGTAGACAGCATAGAGGATAGTATCTCAGGGAGATTTATAACATTTTATTACATTTACTCAACTGTGGGGCATGTTGGGACTGCTTGGTGACAGGCAGCACCCCCAAATTTAAAAATCATGCCTGTTAAGCTGCAGCTCTAAACTGAAAAAAATGCCTTTTGCCCAATTTGCCTATGCCTTCTGTACATGAACTGGGAACCACATGCCCTACTTTCATTTAAAGTATTTTGCAGGTCTCCAGGCCCACTGTCTGGTGCCTCAGGAAAGTATCATAGTATTATTTTCTGGGATTCTGGCAGTTAAACACAGAGGTTTATGAAAAACTGTCTTTTTAGCCCCGTGCCCTTTTGAACATTATACCCTCAACTTTCTTGCGTATTCCAAGACCCATGTGAACAGTCATCAGAGAAGAAGAAAGAAATGAAGAAAAACAGAAAGTCCAGAGACGGTAAGAAGGAGATATCATCAAAGGGACAAAAGGAGGACAAAACAGTAGACATTGGACCAGGCATAGAGGGAGGACAGGAGCAGAGATCAAAGAAGAAAGTGGAAATGATGCAGCTGAAGACCAAAGCAGGTGAGCATATAGATACAGAGTAATAATGAGTGAGGCTGTGCCAGACTGGTCTCTTCCAGACTCAGCCTACACACTGTTACCAGTTTTCTCAGCCCTTCAGATTCCTGCAAGAGTACTTCAGTAGCTGTTTCCACTCAGAAGAGATGCTCTCTTTAAGTACCTCTACGTCTGAATCCCTCCAGAGCCACTGCTCACACAGTGTAGCACTCCTTGCCAAAGGTCAAATGACTCAGCCCCTCTGTCACAGCTGAGAACACCTTACTTTAGAAACAAAACATGGAACTGTAGCCATCTCTTCAGAAGTGGAAACACGGTTTTTTTCAGTTATGAACCATTCATGTGTAGCTTAGAGGACTCACAGAAGCATGATGTTTATAAAAAATATTATTTTAATACTTCACAATATTTATACCTATACTATAAGATGCTACACAAAGTCTATGGGGAACAGTAACTCTGCAGAGATTAAAAGAAAATGTTTTGTTCAGTATGTAACACAAAAAAACTGTCTCACTGTTTCTCTCTCTCTCTCCCTCCCTCTATTAGGCAAAGTAGAATAGCTTAATACATGTAATTCCTTTGTGAATCAGGGCAGACCTGAACCTTGGATGTTAATTATTCAGAATCCCAAACCTAACTTTTTTTAGGCTCTGGCAAGCCCTCAGAATCCTGTAGCTGCCCGCCCCCTAAGACACATCATCCAGTATGCAATTCTGACATCATAGATTTAACACTTCTTTTGTGTCCTGCAAAACCTCCCATCTGGAAAACTGGTGCAAACTAGAATCTTGGGGTTTTGTACATTCAGAAACCTTCTCATTGTTCTGAGCTGTGTCTGCGCCAGCAGGGGTGGCTACATCAGTCATTATTAGCTAGGAGGAGTTTCTTGACATGAAAAGACATTTCTTTCCTTTGAAGCTGTCCCTTTAACTGTCCAGGGTCCTGACAATGTACAAGAGAACAGAGATGACAATTGCCCTCAGACAGCTGGTCTGTCTGATAAAATCTTGACCTTTCGCGGGAACTGTATTTGTTTATTATTTATTTAAAGTTTAGTAACCGGGAGAGGCACACTGAGCCAAGGCTTGTTTCCAGGTACGACCTAGGGGAAGGGGGATAAGGGAGGCAATAATACTGATAAGTAGGCAGGTTACAATAGCCTGGGTAAAGCTATACACACAAGCTCGTTATACTTTTTTTTTTACTTACTACTTTTTGCCCCTGCAGTTGGCCGCTGATCATCTGCCGGTCACGGCACCTCCTGGCTTCCACCTCCTGCAACGCTCTGCCCCTGAGACCCCTGGCTTGGCCCCTAGGGGGTGGAGTCACAGCACTAGCCCTAGGTGCCACGAAACCTGTGACTGACTGGGGCAGCCAGCCAAGAGGCTAATTGAAGCCAGAGGATGGCTTCACAGAGGCAGTCAACTGTGAGATTTTTCTCCCGTATTCAGGGGTGGGGACATGCAATGATGACCAGCATCCACCCCACCCCCGACGTGCTGGCATTGGTGCTGTGGTGCACCTGGCTTTCACCAGGTGTCCCTAGTGCACCAAACACACTCCCACCCTCCCCACAAAGAAGGAGAGCAGTCGCAGGATGCTCTATCCTTCTTCCCCAGCTGGCTGTTCCAGCAACCCGGGTCAGTTCCCCAACCTGGGTCACCGGCACCGCAGGTCAGTACCTTGCCTCTGCACTGGTGGGCCAGCTATTATACAATTTAAATACAGGTATGTACAATATACATAGATATAGGAGTATGCAGAAACATGGGGATATGCATGGCAGGACAAAGAGGTAAATATGATACAGTTACAAATAGCACAATGACCTGTCTAAGCCTGTGTAAATAAGGGGTCTGTGAGTCAGCAGCAGCATGTACTGTAGGTGGGGACTTGCCTGGATGGTAGCAAGAACAGGAGAGGGGCTGAGTTTTGGAGAGGGCATGTGTGAAGAGTTTTAATAACGGAAGCAGGTTGAGTGATGAAGGAAGGGACTTTAATGGTATGAGAAAGTGGCCTGCCCAGAATTAGAGTGGGGTTGAGGAAGGGCAAAGGTGTGAGGGTCTCTTGATCACAGGTGGTAGGATGGGTGGGTGGTAGGGAAGATTAGGGAGGTGAGGAAGGGTGTGAGAGAACCAAACCAGAATTTGGCTATGATAGTGGAGGTGTGGTGCTGGAGGTGGTAGAACACAGGTGGTGGCAAGAGAAGGAGGAGGAGTAAAGGGCACAGTGGTGTGTTTAAAGGGGAAGCATGTAGGCTGAAATGGCAAAAGGCATTGAATAGTGAGTCTAGCCTGAAGAGAGTGAAGGAGGAGGCACCCACATATGATGTCCACATAGTCAAAATAGGTAAGCTGTTTTTTATTAGTATATGGTGGGCGGGGGGGCATCTTTATTTCTATAAAGAGCACCAAGACTTGGGTAGAGCTTTGAGTTTTTATAGTTTATGTTGGTAGTATAGCTTAGGTGGCAGTCCAGCCGGATGCCTTGGTACTTGTAGACAGAGACTGTGTCTAGGGTGGAGCCATCAAGGGTAGAGAAGAAAGTGGGTGTGGAAATTTTGGAGAGTATTTGGGAGGTGCCGAATGTCATGGATACTGTTTTTTTGATATTGACTTTAAGTTGTTTTGATTCTAGACACTGTAGGACATGGCAAAAGTCATCTTACAGCTGTGCAGTTACCACACGGGCAGAGGAGCCTGTGGAGTAGAGACTGGTGCTGTCTGCATAAAAGTGAATTTGGAAGGAGGAGCAGACAGACAGGAGATCATTTAGAAAATATAATAGGTGGTGCTGCAACTGCTTTAGCTGACAAATAGCCCAAAGGAAAAATATTTCCAAATATTCTTTTATTTCATCAGATCTTTTCAATAAGCCCCAACATTTCACCTTGTATGGCTTCTTCTGGGGAACTGTAAATTATACATAAATCGTGTAAATATGAAATTTATATATGAGGTTAACCCATCTTTTAGCATATTTCTCATTTACAGGTATCAACTCAAGAGACTTTTTTTCAATTATATGATACATTATTACTACATTTTTCACATTTCAAAATGTATGCAGTTATAGGTCAGTTCAAGAAATATAACTGCTTTACAGTAATCAGTGTGCTATAAGCTACCTGCTTTATCTCATTTGTTGCCAAGCTGACGTCATTCTGATTAGTGGTGGAAGAAGTGCATTAAATTTGCTACCCATAGTATTCTGCGTATGACCCGAACCGGGTCATACTATGGTAATGGCCGAACTCTTAGGCATCCGAAATAATGCAAAGTTCCTATTTTTGTGGGTACTTTATGCTACTGGGATGCATAAAAACCTATTTTGTTCCCACAGGTGTCTAGGCGTCTAATTACCTTGTCATGTAGTACCCTCACGCCCCCACCAACGAGAGGGCCACCAGTACATCCTCCAGTCACCTCCACAGCTGGTAGCCCACCTGACTTGGCTGCTTGTACAAGCAGTGCTCATCACTGACAAGTCGCGTAGTGGACTCTGTCCTGCAGGATTGTACAGAAGGGTAGGGGGTTGCTCTGATTGCTGGCGGGGTGGCGAGATGAGGGAAAGTTGTTGTGGACCCCTCCAAGGTCCACAATGCCCTTCCCCCATCCCACCCCTGCGAGACATCTAATCAGTCTCCTCCCCTTCTGTACACCCCAGCAGCACCGAGTAAATACCATGACCTGTCAATGAACGAGCGTGTGCTTGTACAAGCACGCACTCATTCATTGAGCTTGGCTGGGCAGGCTGCCAGCCATTGAGATGAGTAGAGGGATATACTGGTGGTCTGCTCAGTTCGGGTTTGGGGTAGCGGGGTTGGGAGGTACTACATGACAGGTTAGGGGGATGGGGCCACTAGAAACCAGGGAAAAGAATATATTTTTTTAAACAGATCTGACTCTGGATTGGGAGGAGCAGGGTAGGGGTACTAGTGTACTACCTGACAGGATGGGGATGGGGGCCACTAGACACCAGGGAAAGGAATATAATTTTGTAAACAGATCCAGCTCTGGGTTAGGGGGAGCAGGGTAGGGATACATCCACACTACCTGAGAGGGTAGGAGTGGTGGTTGGCCACTACACACCAGGGAAAAGAATATATATTTTTTAAATGGGTCTGACCCAGGTTGGAGGGAATGGGGTGGGGTACTACCTGACAGGGTGGGGGGTGGAAGGCCGCTAGAGACCAGGGAAAAAAATATTTTTTAACTGGATCTGACTCAGGATTGAGGGGGAGTGGGGTGGGGGTACTACCTCACAGGGTGGGTGGTCACTAGACACCAGGGATAGATCAGAGGTGGTGCTGGAGGGATTCTCCATTTGTGACCTCTATTTACTTCGGGCCCAAACCAAGGTGAAGTCACAAATGGCGAATTACAGGTTATTTGGAAAAAGTTACGTGAAGTGCTATACAGGCTGAAATTGCCGACTTTGTGGCAGTTTCCCTAATGTAGTTGAACTGTACTGCATCTCTAACTCTGATATGATGCATATTATCTTAAAAAGTTAAAATATGCATTTTTGTTTTATGTTCCTCCTTATTTTAATACATTCCTATTTTTTTATTTGTTTTCTGTAATTTGTTTTACCTGGGTACTCTGCAATTTAATCACCCCAATATTTCCTTAATAGCCATCCATATCAAATCTATATTTTATCTGAAGTAAAGGCATTACGTTAAATAACTGATCTGTGATTTTCCACTTGAACTCATATGACCTCTAATTTTTACTTACTGGTACAGAGCTGCTGGAAAAAGCCACCAACCTGTATTTTACACAGCACCGGTGTTCGTATCTAATGTGACAATAACATTCTGTTAGTATTTTACAAGGTGACGGATAACACGCTTCTCAAAATTATAGCTTCTGTATACTTCACAGTTTGCTAAGTCTTACATTATGCATGCAGTATGTAACCCACCTGTATTGCTGTAGCTGTCTGTATACTTTTCTCTGCAGTGATTTTGCCTCTGTGAAGTTTAAAGAAAATATGATATAAGTCCTAGGCTTGATACTGCAGCACCACAGTATCATAAAGAAACATAGAAACTGACAGCAGATGAGGACCACCAAGCCCATCTTGTCTGCCTGCTTACCCTACCTTTAATTAGCTTCTGCTGACCCTGCTTGGTCAGTGGCTCCTTCCTCACTCTAGGGTTCCATTATTCATATCTCTAGCATGTTTGAATCCCCCCACTATGCTTGCTCCCACCACCTTCTCAGGCAGACTATTCCAAACTTCCACCTCCTTTCCGTGAAAAAAGTACTCTCTCAAGTTGCCCCTTAGTCTACTGCCAATGCCGTCCAGTCTTATGATGTGCCCTCTTGTTGTTTTACAGCAGCTTCTCTTCAGAAAGATGCTGCCTCCCTGTACCTTGTTGATCCCCTTGAGATACTTGAAGGTCTCTGTCATGTCCCCCCTCTCCCTCCTGTCCTTCAGGATATACATATCGAGTTCCCCCAATCTCTCCTCATATGACCTGGTATCCCATCATAAAGGTGGCTGAAAGTGAGTGACTCGAATATGAACGATTCAGTTTCAGTGCTTGTCATGGTGGATACCATGCAAGGATAGCGGCGATGATGTGGGCTACCCTGCAAGGGTAGTGATGACTACAGCAGGGGGACAGGAAGAGGAAGGTGGGCATTTAGGAAGTAATGCAGTGGGAGGTTACTGAGCTGCCAGCTTGGTGTACTGGCGAGATTTGCTGCCAGTAGTGGGAAGGACACAAGGTTCAGATCTAGGGAGGGCTGTAGATTTTTCCTCTTTTTTGTTTGTTTGTTTGTTGGCATTTTGTTTTTGACGATCCCAGATTTTCACCCCCTTCCGACATGCACCCCATAGAGTTAATTATTTTTAGGGGGAATAGCAGGGCACAACCCCCATAGAACAACCTTTTTGTTGTCACCCATTTTGGTTGCTGTGAGTGCACATTGCCTTTTCTTTCGGCGATGATCACTCACCATAATGGCCATTGCTGTTCCATGATTGCCATTATGGCCTCTGGTGCTGGTCCTGCACCATTTTTTGTTGCCCTTCTTTAAACTGCCACCACCCTGTGTCCTTCTGGAGATGTGGCCTCCAGAATTCGACACAGTATTCCAAATGAAGTCTCACCAATGACCTGTACAGTGGCATTGTGACCTCTTTTTGTTTTTCTGGTAATACCTCTCCCTATGCACCCCAGCATACCACTGGCTCTCCCCACTGCCTTGGGTACACTGTTTGGCCAGTTTTAGGTCATCAGATATGATGACCCCCTCAGATCTCTTTCCTGTTTTGTGATGGCTAATATATCCTCCTTCAGTTTGTAAACCCATCCTGCGTTCCAGCACTCCAAGTGCATGATTTTGTACTTTCTCACATTAAATCCTAGCTGCCACACTCTGGCCATTCTTCCAATTTAGCTAGGTCCCTCCTCATTTTCTCCACCCCTCCTAGACTGTCTTCCCTATTGTAGAACTTTGTGTCATCATCAAAGAGACACACCTTCCCCTCCAGCCCCTCTGCGTTGTTGTTGATGTAGCTATTTAACAGCAGTGGCCCAAGAACAAAACCCTTCGGCACCCCGCTGGTCACCATCCTCACCTCGGATTTAGCCCTGTTTACCACCACCCTCTGTGCTATATTCTTCAATCAATTTCCAGCCTAGTTCACCACCTTGTGCCCCAAATCCAGACTGCTCAGTTTGTTTGCTAGTCTCCTATGTGGAACAATGTCAAATGCCTTGCTTTAGAATGAGTTTCAGCTTTAAAAGTTATTCATAAGATGTTTAAAATGGCTTACTCGGTGGTGCTTTCAGTATTTATTTGACTTTGGTAACCGGGTAGTTGCACTGATTCTAGGGACCCTTTTCAGGCATGACCTGGGTCACATACTGTGGCCAGAGCATGTTACATAACAATATAAGATGGCACAAGTACAATGTAGATCATAAATGTCAAACATCAGAATCACAAGTACAAGTAAATAGCATGCACAATCACAGGTAATACAGTGGGTTGAGAAATCAAAATACCCTGATAGATTAAAACAGTACTTATGTTGAAATAACTGGTCGGAAATCCATCAGGTATATTGTGTAGGTAAGGTTCAAGTGTAAGATAGGACTAAGGGGTAAGTGAGGCACAAGGTGGGGGAAGGGAAAGGGTTTAGGCAGTAGGAGAAGTGTAGGGATGCTAGTCATGTGGGGAGGATGGCAGTGAGGGGGGGGCTACACCCCAAAGCATTTGCAGGTGGATGCCAACAGGAGCCAGTCCTTGAGATGGGTTTTGAACTGGCAGTGTGTGTCAGTAGTGAGCAGTTTGGTAGGCAGATTATTCCATGGAGTAGGGGCTGCCACTGATAGGGCTGTGCTCCCAATGTGAGTGGACACCCTGGGGATGTGCAAGGGGGATACAGCTAGAGCGGAGGCTGCAATGCCTGGTGTGGATGGGATGGAAAGGAGGGGAGAAAAATGGGGATTACTGGCTAATACAGATGGCAGAATTAACCATTCAGTACAGGGTGCAGTTGAAATGGACCTGCAGTGGGAGCCACCCCAGAGAATTGCAGACGGCACAGTGGTGTGTCACGTAGAGAGCCAACAAGGTGAACCGACAGGCACGGTTGTAAGCTTTGGAGAGTTTGGCCATGCTTATAGCAGATGTCTTGGAGTATATAGGGGAGCAGTTGTCCAGGATAGGGAGAAGATTACCCTGGACAATGCCAAGGCTGGCTTCGGAGGTGAGGTATTGCTGGATTCTGAAGGCAGCACCTAGTTTTTTTGTGGAACTGTAGGACTAGAGAGTCTGTGTTATCAGAGAAGGAGAGGGAGGGGTCAAGCACTACTCCAATGTATTTGAAATGGATGACTACTAAAAGGGCAAGACCACCAGGGGATATGATGTTTAGTGGGGAGCCTGACTTGTGCTTAACTAAGAAAGGCTTGGATCCAGACAGCATTGATTTTATTTTTTTGGCGTTGACCAGAAGGAGGTTATCAGAAAACCAGTTATGGGCAGCTGCATAGTTTAGTGATAGAGTGGAGGAAATAAGGGCAAGGGAATTGTCACTGCAGAAGAGCATGAGGTCATCAGCATAGAGGAGTAAGTGACAACTGAGACTGTCCAAGGGAAGGGAGTTAATAAATAAAGAGAAAATGAGGGGACCAAGGATAGAGCCCTAGGGGACACCTGTGGAGACCAGCAGGGTGGGGGAGCAAGCAAAGACAATGCACACAAATTGGGAGCTATCAGTGAGGTAGCTTTTGAACCAGGCTATGACCTCTGGAGAGCAGCCAAGGCAACTGTTTGGAGCAGAGGAGGGCCTGATTTACCATATCAGAAGTTTTGGAGAGATGATGAAAACTGCGCCAGTGCCATGTGGTTCATGTTTGTAAGGATGTGGTCTGTTATAAGTGCTAGGGCTGTTGCGGTGGAATGGTTCTTGTGAGAACCATGCTGTTGACTACACAGAAGGTTGTATTTGCCTATGTAGTTAGCAAGCTGGTGGTGGACGCCTTTCTTGTGCAGTTTGTTTAGGTGGGGAAGGATGGAAATGGGACGGTAGTTGTCTGTTGATCGAGGGTCACCAGCTTTGAAAATAGGGATTACCTTTGCAGTTTTCTAGGGATCAGGCATGGCAGAGGAGGACAGAGCGAGGTTAAAAATAAATGTGAGTGGAGTGATGATGGCAGGGGAGATAAACTTAAGGAAAATGGGGATAGTCTATTGGCTCCAGGGATCCATGGTTAGGAAGGCTCTTTAGGAGTTTGGCTGTATCAGCAGGCTAGAGTGCTTTGAAGAAAAAAGGAGGAATTGGGGCATGGAGGTAGGCCAAGAGGGTGTCAGCTGGGGAGTAAGGTGGGTAGCTGGGTTGTTATGCAAGCCATTCAGGAGGTTGCTCAGGTACATGGTAAGGTCAGAGAATTTGTCATTAAAGGCTATGGCCACATCCAGAGGGTCCATTTTAGGGCCATCTGTGGAGTTTAGCTGTAGGGCAGACTTGCTGGAGGGGGGTTTAGAAGGGAGCCAATGGAAGCCCAAAATGTTCTGGGGTCACCCAAGTTAGCTTGCTGGAGGTTTCAAAAATAAATTTGTTTTAGTGATTTGGCCAGGTGTTCACGCAAGTTTCTTCTATACCTGTAATTGTTCCAGAGGACTGGGGAGGGTGATGTTATGTAGGAGAACTAGGCAAGGTCCCTGTCCTTCACGAAGGTGAGGAGGTCTTTTGTGACCCAACGGGAGCAGCCACCCTGACCCTTCTAGTGGTGACTGGAAAATGTCAGTCCTGTAAGGTCAGGAGTGGGTGCTGACAGCATGGGTGCTCGGGTGCTTGAGCACCCACAAAGTTCAAATGAGCACCCTCAATTCTGGAAATCCAGCCTGATCCCATTTAGCTCCCCCAACCCCCTCAGACTACTTGATGATCCTTCCTTTTCCCATCTCAACCCCAACTTAGTAGTAGCAGCCTCGTTCAGTGCCCCCCCCACCAGCAAAATGATTCAGCAGTGCATGGCCGCATGATGAGACACAGACAGCTGTCGTGTCATTACCACCAGCATTCCACTGTCAGTCTTCTCGCCTGCAGTCTGTGCACACCATCTGATCCCTCTCTTCTTTGACTCCCCCAGCGGCCATCGAAAACATCAACAGACCCATCTCCAAGCTGACAAGTAGTAGTAAAGGCTCCTCCTGAGTCCGATTCGAGACCAGACCCAGTGACTCCTGATCTGACCCTAGTCTCACCCTCCCTCCGAACTCCACTGTAAGTGATCATTCACTCCTCCAATCCTGCACTGTGATGAAGACCAGGACACATGACCTGACAAAGAGATGGTCTTGTGATGCGGGCAGACAGTGACTTCACTGTTTAGCTGCGCCTGCGTAGGATAGAATCTGTGGCTCATTCTGTGAGAGAGCAGTTAGGAGTTGGAGTCTCGGAGTGAGAGAGTGTGTAGAACTAGTGAGCTGAGGAGAGAGCAAAAGCGGGTTTATGCTAGCCAGTTTAGCTAGTAGTAGTCGCAGTGTGGCACAGATACAGTATATATACTATATTATTTTTCTTCAATCTGTACTTTTTGTTTGTGTGAGTGTGACCGTAATTGACACAAACTTAATCATGTCAGACACTTGGAGTCTTGACCTTTTTGGGAGCACAACACTGCAGCAAGAGGAAACAAACAGCATATATTTACAAACAGAATTCTGCAGACAGAAGTAGTGGGTTTAGCAGCCAGTTTGTGAGAGTCTGTGACTGTCTGAGGGACTAGACTAAAGAAGACTACTAACCTTCTTCAGCAAAGTAAACAGCCAACAGGCACAGCATTTCATTGTACATTTCATTATTTGCAAACAAACAAAAACATCTGCAGTGGGTTAAGGGTTTAGCCATCCATTCAGAAGAGTGTGTGTAGTGTGTGGGGCTGGCTGCTGGGCCTAAGCTAGCCAGAGAGGGGTAGAGGGCTGCTACCTACTGTCTGTCCAGCAGTAGTTGTCTGCTGTGACAGGCTGCTGCAATCTGCAGTCCTGTCCAAGTAGTTATCTTCCTGACCTCTGCAGTGTGTGTGTGTGTGTGTGTGTGTGTGTGTGTGTCTCCAGACCACTCCAATAGCCCCCTAACCCCCCCCAAAAAAATTAAAATAAATAGGTTAAGATTTTTTTGGTAAACATAACATAAAATTGGCAGTAGCATTGGCCTTTTGCTCTACACACAGTACTGTATTCTGTGGCTGTGACCACATGCGATGTGTATGTGAGGGTGAGCAGCTAAGCCTTAAAGTAGCCTGCCCACTGCCCAGATTGTGTGTAGTGGGTTGAGGGTTTCTGTTGTGTCAAAGTGAATTGGGGCAATTGGGTGGCAGGTGAAACAGCAATATTTGGCAGCAGTTGTCTGTTTGTGGGTGGATGCCTGTGAACTCTGTGTGAGGATGAGCAGCAGCTGAGAGTCATATCCAGCCTTTCACAGCCCTCCTGTCCTGTCCACACGAGTAAAGGGGTCTGCTGTGTCATAATTCAAGTGACTGGGGGTGGTCAGTCTGTGGCTGGTGGGTGCCTGTGAACTCTGTGTGAGGATGAGCAGCAGCTGAGCATTGTATCCAGCCTTTCACAGTCCTCCTGTCCTGTCCACACGAGTAAAGGGGTCTGCTGTGTCATAATTCAAGTGACTAGAGAGTGGTCAGTCTGTGGGTGGTGGGTGCCTGTGAACTCTGTATGAGTGAGGGTGAGCAGCTGAGTCATATTATCCAGTGCTAGCCTGTCACAGTCCTCCTGTCCTGTCTGTACAAGCGTCTGTCTGTCCATAAAGCACTCACACAGAGTTCACAGGCACCCACAGACTGACCACTGCCTATTCACTTGAATTATGGCACAGTAGACCCCCTTTAAAATTCCAGTCTGAGGTGCTGAAAGGATGCCCTTTGAGGTTTTAGTTTGCATCCACCAGATGCTGAAAAAAGACAAGGAACTTCCATGTCTTCTTGCAACACCTGGAGTCATCAAAGAGCTCTCCAGGGCACTCTTGCACCCTGTGGAGTGGTGGCATTGTCTGCAACCTAAAATCACAAAGGACATCCTCAGAGCAACTCTGGGCATGAACGGGCCCTCAAGGGCACTCTTCTCTCTCTTCTTGCAGCACATGGAGGCATCAGAGAGTCCTCCAAGCCAGGGAAGAGTGTCGTGGAGGGCTCTGTAATGCCCCCAGGTGCTCTAAGGATGTCCTTTGTGATTTTTAGGGTACAGCAACAGCACTCCACATGGTGCAAGAGTGCTCTAGAGGGCTCTTTGTTGCCTCCAGGTGCTGCAAGAAGATGTAGAACAGTGCTCTGGAGGGCACTTTATGTCCACAGGTGCTCTAAGGATGTCCTTTTGTGATTTTAGGTTGCAGACAGTGCCAGCACTCCACAGGGTACAAGAATACCCTGGAGGGCTCTTTGATGCCTCCAGGCGCTAAAAGGATGCCCTTTGAGATTTTAGTTCGCCTCCACCAGGTGCTGAAAAAAGACAAGAAAATTCCATGTCTTCTTGCAGTACCTGGAGGCATCAAAGAGCCCTCCAGGGAATGCTTCCTTCCATGTCTTCTTGCAGCACCATCCTGGAGGCATCAAAGAGCCCTCCTTGGCACTCTTCCATGTCTTCTTGCAGCACATGGCTGGAGGCATCAAAGAGCTCTCCAGTGCACTTTTCTATGTCTTCTTGAAGCACATGGAAGCATCAAAGAGCCCTCCAGGGCACAGTTGCACCCTGTGGGAGTGGTGGTACTGTAACCATCATTAATGTCATCTTTAAAGCACATGAGGGCATCAAAGAGCCCACCAGGGCACTCTTCCATGGGTCCTTAACTGGAGACACCTAAGAGCCCTTCCGGGCACTCTTGCACTTGCACACTGTTGAGTGGTGGCACTGCAACCTAAAATCAGTATTCTGGCATGCTTACAAAACTGAGTATGAAAGATCCTTCCAGGGCACTCTCCTGTTGATCTTAGCACCTGCTCAGGCATCAAATAGCCCCCAATGACACCCTGGCATCTTCTACAGTGGAGTACTTGTGAAGGCATCGTACTCATTCCAAAATGTGTCAAAATATCCCCCAAAATGCACCAGAAAGCATGAAAACCCTGTAACTTTTGGGGGCATAGACGTCCCCCAACCCACCAACCTTTTATTAGGACTCTGAGCACCCATAAACTTTTTCAAAACCTGGCATCCCTGGGAGTGTCCTAGTGAAACAGGTGACTGCCTTGGTCACATTTTAAAGTGAGAAGAGAGCAGACCAGTCCAATATCCTTGTCTCAGCAAGGAGTTTAAGGTTGTCTGGGTTCTTGAAATTACAGAAGGATAGGTATTTGGGGGAGTCGTATCAGCTTGGATGACCAGAGAAGATACGTGGGGGAGTGGTCAGTTGCTCCGGTCTGTTGTTGCTGTGTGGTCTGGCAGCAAGAAAAGAGCACTTAGCCCTCCCCTCTTGTACCTACATGACATGACATGCTCATGTGGTTAGTGTCAGCAAGGATTGCTATAGCAACTTTGCTGCAAAGCAACCAGCTCTCACGTGGGTACTCAACCGGTTGTTAAATTAGTAAACGTCTGATCTGTCATTTCTGATTGGCGTTGGCTGTACTCATATTTTTTAAGCATCCCTTTTATGTTAACGTTCTAAACACTTGCTACTCATCTGAAGCTCTGAAGCCAAGCTAATGCCCTAAGTCATGTGGTTAGATTGTGTTCTGATTCTCCATATCCTGTGTTCAAGCATTGCTCTTACTTAAAGTGATAACCATCTGTTTATAGACCTTTATAAAACCAGCACACCTCATTCTCTGAATTCTTAGAGGAGTATTTGTGTCAGAGCATTTTGTGTTATCACCTTCCTAAGCTTGTGTTGTATTTTCCTCCAACATCTGAAAAAGCTGTTAATTTACCTAAGGATGTTCACAATCGTATAGAACAAATGGGAAGATTGTGCCTCCATGGACCTGAGATGCAGTCATGCACAGGCTCACAGAATCAAGATTCTTTTGACATTTTTATGTTAAAACCTTTTGACTTCAGGGTCAGTATTCAATTCATTCATTGTTGAGCTTCATAGTTCAAGAACTTGTCAATAATAATTAAAGCCTTTAAAAGGGGTTTCAAAACACTCCTTTTTCAACAGGCATTTTACCCATAATGAGTTATATTAGGAGTAGTATTTTAATTATATATGATAGATGTGTTTTAAGAGTGTTCCTATTTCTTGCTGATTTGAAAACTGAATTTGGATTTTTATTATTATAACTATATTGTATTGATTTTGTTTTTAGTGTACAGTGCTCCGAATCTCCAGAGAAGAGTGCTTTATAAATAAAGCATCTATCTGTCTGTCTGTCTATCTAAACAATATGGCTAATTGTTCTGATTTTTTTTTTAATTTTTATTTATAGATTTTATGATATACTGAATATGACATAAATATCACACAGGTGTTCAGACCTCTGATCTGGCAGTACAGGATATGTTACATTAAAAAATACAAAGTGATTTCAAGGTTAATAAGCCATTTACTTCAGATGGTCTAACAATAATTCTAAAAAGGAGTACAGTCTGATCCGATTGTATGGTAGAACATTTTTACTTTCACCTCATCTTTAGTTAAAAAGCAAGGACACCCAAAATATCTGATCACTCATAGAATTAGGGCATTGGTGGGACTTGAACCTGAGTACAAGTGGTATGTATATAAAACTATGGAAGGCCTGGGCTCAGTTAAGTCTTGAGATTTGCCTACAGCCATAGGCAAGACATGGCAACCTGCCCTGTGGGTTCCAGAAGCTAACAAAACATTGACTGTAATGTCCGCAAACTGAGAGGACAAGAATTCACCAGTATTTAAACCATAACCACTTCTCTCCAGAACTTTCCTTAAAGAAGTTAACTAGAACAGCACAACGGCTACCCAAAATGGTATAAAACTTGCATGGCTTGCAACAATAGCCCCCTAAACAAGGCTTGGAATTATAGTATAGGATGGTACCCCAAAACAGATCGTTCATTTATCTGCTATTAGCACAACAGAACAGCAGGGATAAGTCATTAGAAGGTACAACTATCCCTTAACCTTGAGTGAGACAAAAAAATCAGACCAAAAGTCAATGCTAAACTTCACCCCTCATCTTCATCTGAGTTGGCTTGCTCTGGGTGTTTTTTAGCAAGGAGCTCAAGGAGCTTCTCAGTGAAGTCAGAACCTGAGTCCGGATCGTTGAAAACGTAGGCCTTGGAGTTACATCATATTTGCAAGCAGGCCAGAAATTTTAATTGCACCTCTACCCCATTCTGCAAGAGTTCTTTCTTTATTTTCTGTAGTTCTTTTTTTCCTGGCTTGAGTCTGCCCCGATAAGGCCATGTCCACACTACGCCTCTGTAACATTACAGAGTGCCCAAACTGTTACCGCAATGGTTTGCGTTTACACCTCTAACATTACAGAAAGCGTTTTTGTAACAGTTATTGAAACCACATATGAGGTGGCTTCAACAATGATTTTGAAACCGGTCCCGCCTCGGTAACATTACTGGCAGTAGTGTGGACGGGCAGTAATGGTCCCTGCAGGGCCCGCAGCACGAGCTGCATTGTGGGATTGGGCACCACGGTAATGGTCTCCTGGGTACTGAAGTGTGGACTGGCGGTACCGGTCTTGTACCGGTCACTGCTGTAGTGTGGACACACTGTACCACTCCCCGGCTATAACGGTTTCTGTCTGTTACGGGGTCTGAGCGGTATAGTGTGGACGGGGCCTCAGTCAGGGAAGAAGGCGAGTCTGCTGCCCTCCCATACTGTGTCCCTTCGGTTGTATGCTGCCTGTAATAAAGGAACCCTGGCTTCTGGAGGAGATAGCGATACAGTCACGGTGAGTGGTCAGCTTAATGGGTCTCCTGTGCCTTAGATCTCTGTGGAATAGCAAAAACTTTGGAAATCCTGACCGTAGAATCAGCAGAGAGGAGTTTTAGATACTGAAAAATTAGTCTATTTATTTCTGTAAGCAGCATTGATTTAGCCCCAAAACGCAGTGGAAAACCCATGATTTGAACATTGGCCTGCCATTGTTGGTTTTTTAAGACTTTCAATTTTATTTCTTAGGAAGGCCAAGCACCACATGCATAAGCTCAAAATTGCAAAATTACTGTGCTCACACAAAAGAGGGGTTCACAACCAAAGTAGACAACCTAAGAACATACAGCAAATTCCAAAAGGTTGCACTCTCCAAAGAAAGATGGAATGCACGTAGCATGTATCAGCAAATTGTTGTAATTTATTTACACCGCTTGTGAAAGCCCCAAGCAGTGTCAATAAATTACAACAATTTGTTGCTACATGCATTCTGTCTTTCTTTGGAGAGCAAAACTTTTTGTGGAATTTGCCAAATACCACATGCAGATGGTGTTGAGCTCAGACTGCCGAGAATTCACTGCCAGGAGATTCAGAATAGCAGAAGAATGTTCAGTGATTTTACTATCCATTTCTGTAAGTTTAGCTTCCACAGTATCCAGTTGTTTATTGGTTTTATCTCCTGTGGCTTGTATCTTGGTCAGTATGGCCAAGATTCAGACTGTCGGTAGTTCAGGAGCTGTAGCACCGCATGATGTTGTTGGTGCCGAAGTCCTTGAGGAGTGAGCTGGCAATAAGACTTCCAGGTTCTGGGTAGCATGCCTGGCATCTTTTTTGGGACTCTCGATCTGTGGGGCTTCCAATATTAAGTACAATCATTTTTGTAAGGTATTGTTCAAACATAATGATAGAACAGACCAATTTTTATTTTGTCTCAGGGAGCTATTGTAAAATAGCTGCCGTCATGTTGCTGCTCCACAGCGCCCCCCCCCCACATTTATCAGATGTTGAAGGAAATGCAGAAAGTGGTTTTGCCTTTTGCAGTATCACAGACTAAGAAAGAGTCAAGCTTAAAAAAAAACTTTGAAAGGAAATGGGGACCCATCAGAAACTGAAATGGATAGTGCTAAGAGCATCAAACAATAGATATAAAATCTTAAATCTAAAGATTTAAGACTTGAATGGTATGCTTTAACTCTCACAAAGTATTTAGAATATAAAAGGATCTAGGGGCTTAAGAGTAGCTGTAGAGCCTAATTTAGGAATTTATGATGAAGGCCTAAAGAAAAAAATCAGAATTAGGACCCGCTGCAGCATAGACTTTAAGTATGCATAAATCAAATCTGTTATAAAAACTACAGGCAAATTAGCAAATGAGATTCATAGCCCTTTTACACACAGTGGTCTGTATTGGAATGACCAGTACAGACACACTGTAACTTTACCTGTTTTGCCATATAAAAGCATTCCCTGCCACAACCAAAGAGAACACTCCCTTAAAATGTGTTCCTTGTTTTCCTTGGTTCACTGACTTCTGTTGCATTTTGTCAGGCCATGTAATTGAGCCATGCCTGTCATTAAGATACATTTGCCAATCTCCGTAATGTGTTGCTGCAGTGCCAATACACTCCGGTAAATGCAGGAAGGGTAAACACAGCGAAGCATGCTGTGTATGTAAAACAGATTAGATGAACACAACGCACAGAATGGAACAGACTGGTAACTGAAACCTAAGTGGTGTGTAAAAGCGCTGTCACTGACAGGAAGAATCGTTAAAGACACAGTTAAAACTAAAAGATTTTAGTGAGTAGTTAGAAGATACAAAAGAAAAATTAGTAGACTATGAGAAAACAAAGAAACAAAAATGAAAAAAATTCATGGGTGCAAAAGATTATCAAGACAGTAGAGCCTACACACAGGTATATAAGAAATTTAAAACAAGAAATTAGCAAATGGGTAGAAATAGCACAGACAGCTCAGTCAGCTACATTAGAAGCTCATTTAAACCAAACAAATCCCGAGAGCCTTTTTCAGCCAGATGAGGAAACCAGACCAGAACAGATCAAACACAGGGACAGGAGAAGGGGACACAGGACCCCCCTACAAGGATCATTAGGCAGGTACAACTTGCAAAACAAAACAGGTGAATCCATAGAAGCAAACAGAGAAGGTGGAGGCAATGCAGGGTGAGCAGGGGCAGACTGCAGTTTTTATCTTAAGCAATCATATACTCGCTCCTGCAGAATGTAACATTTTAAGCCTAGGCCTTTCATACTGTCTGTCTAGAATAAAAGATCAGTATCAAATAGAAGCTGAGTTACAATGCTTCTGTAGAAATTTAAGATTGCAACCTAGTTCGTAGAAACAGAACAACAAAATCTAGAGAGACTAAAGTTAAAGCTAGCACTTGGCATTAAATCATAATATATATTCCAACAATGGGAACTAATAATGGGATTGAAATGAATACAGGAATAGTACAAAAGGAAATTGGAGAAATGTTGAGTAGAGGAAACTATATTACCAAAATGTGCTTACCCAAAGAACAAAGAGAAGCTCTACAGGGTTTGGAAAAATCTATTATAATCAAACATTTGGACAAGGGAGGGGCAGTAGTTATTCAGGATGCGCAACAATACAGGGATATTTGTTTAAAATTGCTTAATGTTGAAGAAAACTATTAGAAACTGGATACTAATCCAACATTTGATATTAAAAAAAGAATTAATGACCTTTCAGAAGAAATTACAACAATTGGCTGGCTGCACACATGGGAACTGGAAATGTTAATCAAAACCCACTCTAGGCTCCTAGTGTTCTATTCCCTCCCCAGAATACACAAAAAACACTTTAACATCCCAGTGTTCTATTCCCTTCCCAGAACACACAAAAAACACTTCAAGGATCCCAGTGTTCTATTCCCTTCCCAGAACACACAAAAAACACTCTAGGATTCCAGTGTTCTATTCCCTCCCCGGAATACACAAAAACCACTCTAGCATCCCAGTGTTCTATTCCCTCTCCAGAATACACAAAACCCACTCTAGGATCTCAGTGATCTATTCCCTCTCCAGAATACACAAAAAACACTCTAGCATCCCAGTGTTCTATTCCCTCCCCACAATACACAAAAACCACTCTAGCATCCCAGTGTTCTATTCCCTCCCCACAATGCACAAAAAACACTCTAGGATCCCAGTGTTCTATTCCCTCCACAGAATACACAAAAACCACTCTAGGATCCCAGTGTTGTATTCCCTCCCCAGAATACACAAAAACTACTCTAGCACCCCAGTGTTCTATTTCCTACCCAGAATACACAAAAACCACTCTAGAATCCCAGTGTTCTATTCCCTCCACAGAATACACAAAAACATCACTCTTAGATCCCAGTGTTCTATTCCCTCCCCACAATACACAAAAAACACTTTAGCATTCCAGTGTTCTATTCCCGCCCCAGAATACACAAAAACCATTATAGCATCCCAGTGTTCTATTCCCTCCCCACAATACACAAAAGCCACTCTAGCATCCCAGTGTTCTATTCCCTCCCCAGAATACACAAAAATCTCTCTAGGATCCAAGTGTTCTATTCCCTCCCCAGAATACACAAAAACCACTCTAGGATCCCAGTGTTCTATTCCCTCCCCAGAATACACAAAACCCACTCTAGGATCCCAGTGTTCTATTCTGTCCCCAGAATACACAAAAACCACTCTAGAATCCCAGTGTTCTATTCCCTCCACAGAATACACAAAAACATCACTCTTAGATCCCAGTGTTCTATTCCCTTCCCAGAATACACAAAAAACACTCTAGCATCCCAGTGTTCTATTTCCTCCCCACAATACACAAAAAACACTTTAGCATTCCAGTGTTCTATTCCCGCCCCAGAATACACAAAAACCATTATAGCATCCCAGTGTTCTATTCCCTCCCCACAATACACAAAAGCCACTCTAGCATCCCAGTGTTCTATTCCCTCCCCAGAATACAAAAAAATCTCTCTAGGATCCAAGTGTTCTATTCCCTCCCCAGAATACACAAAAACCACTCTAGGATCCCAGTGTTCTATTCCCTTCCCAGAATACACAAAAACCACTCTAGGATCCCAGTGTTCTATTCTGTCCCCAGAATACACAAAAATCTCTCTAGGATCCAAGTGTTCTATTCCCTCCCCAGAATACACAAAAACCACTCTAGGATCCCAGTGTTCTATTCCCTTCCCAGAATACACAAAACCCACTCTAGGATCCCAGTGTTCTATTCCCTCTCCAGAATACACAAAAACCACTCTAGGATCCCAGTGTTCTTCTCCCTCCCCAGAATACACAAAAAATATTCTAGTATCCCAGTGTTCTATTCCCTCCACAGAATACAGAAAAACACCACTCTAGGATCTCAGTGATCTATTCCCTACTCAGAATACACAAAAAACACCCTAGGATCTCAATGTTATATTCCTTCCCCAGAATACACAAAAACCACTCTAGCATCCAAGTGTTCTATTCCCTCCCCACAGTACACAAAAGCCACTCTAGCATCCCAGTGTTCTATTCCATCCCCACAATACACAAAAGCCACTCTAGCATCCCAGTGTTCTATTCCCTCCCCACAATACACAAAAGCCACTCTAGCATCCCAGTGTTCTATTCCCTTCCCAGAATACACAAAAACCATTCTAGCATTCCAGTGTTCTTTTCCCTTCCCACAATACACCAAAAGCTCTTAGCATCTCAGTGTTCTATTCCCTCCCAGAATACACAAAAACTACTCTAGCATCTCAGTGTTCTAATCCTCCCCACAATACACACAAAACCACTCTAGGATCCCAGTGTTCTATTCCTCCACTGAATACACAAAAAACCACTCTAGGATCCCAGTGTTTTATTCCCTCCCCAGAATACACAAAAACCACTCTAGCACCCCAGTGTTCTATTCCATACCCAGAATACACAAAAACCACTCTAGCATCCCAGTGTTCTATTCCCTCCACAGAATACACAAAAACACCACTCTTGGATCCCAGTGTTCTATTCCCTCCCCAAAATACACAAAAACCACTCTAGGATCCTAGTGATCTACTCCCTCCCCAGAATACACAAAAACAACTCTAGGATCCCAGTGTTCTATTCCCTCCCAGAATACACAAAAAACACTCTAGGATCCCAGTGTTTTATTCCCTCTCCAGAATACACAAAAACCACTGTAGCACCCCAGTGTTCTATTCCCTCCCCAGAATACACAAAAACCACTCTAGCATCCCAGTGTTCTATTCCCTCCACAGAATACACAAAAACACCACTCTTGAATCCCAGTGTTCTATTCCCTCCCCAGAATACACAAAAACCACTCTAGGATCCTAGTGATCTACTCCCTCCCCAGAATACACAAAAAACACTCTAGCATCCCAGTGTTCTATTCCCTCCCCGGAATACACAAAAACCACTCTAGCATCCCAGTGTTCTATTCCCTCCCCAGAATACCCAAAAACCTCTCTAGGATCCCAGTATTCTATTCCCTCCCCAGAATACACAAAAACCACTCTAGCATCCCAGTGTTCTATTCCCTGCTCAGAATACACAAAAAAACCCACTCTAGGATCCCAGTGTTCTATTCCCTCCCCAGAATACACAAAAAACACTCTAGGATCCCAGTGTTCTATTCCCTCCCCAGAATACACAAAACCCACTCTAGGATCTCAGTGATCTATTCCCTTCCCAGAATACACAAAAAACACTCTAGCATCCCAGTGTTCTATTCCCTCCCCACAATACACAAAAACCATTCTAGCATCCCAGTGTTCTATTCCCTTCCCACAATGCACAAAAACCACTCTAGGATCCCAGTGTTCTGTTCCCTCCACAGAATACACAAAAACCACTCTAGGATCCCAGTGGTTTATTCCCTCCGCAGAATACACAAAAACTAATCTAGCACCCCAGTGTTCTATTTCCTACCCAGAATACACAAAAAACACTCTAGCATCCCAGTGTTCTATTTCCTCCCCACAATACACAAAAAACACTCTAGCATTCCAGTGTTCTATTCCCTCCCCAGAATACACAAAAACCATTATAGCATCCCAGGGTTCTATTCCCTTCCCACAATACACAAAAACCACTCTAGGATCCCAGTGTTCTATTCTATCCCCAGAATACACAAAAATCTCTCTAGGATCCAAGTGTTCTATTCCCTCCCCAGAATACACAAAAACCACTCTAGGATGCCAGTGCTCTATTCCCTTCCCAGAATACACAAAACCCACTCTAGGATCCCAGTGTTCTATTCTCTCTCCAGAATACACAAAACCACTCTAGGATCCCAGTGTTCTTCTCCTCCCAGAATACACAAAAACACTCTAGTATCCCAGTGTTCTTTCCTCCACAGAATACAGAAAAACACCACTCTAGGATCTCAGTGATCTATTTCCTATTCAGAATACACAAAAAACACCTTAGGATCTCAGTGTTATATTCCTTCCCCAGAATACACAAAAAAATGCTCTAGGATCCCAGTGATCTACTCCCTCCCCAGAATACACAAAAACCACTCTAGCATCCCAGTGTTCTATTCCCCCCACAATACACAAAAGCCACTCTAGCATACCAGTATTCTATTCCCGCCCCACAATACACAAAAGCCACTCTAGCATCCCAGTGATCTATTCCCTTCCCAAAATACACAAAAGCCACTCTAGCATCCCAGTGTTCTATTCCCTCCCCAGAATACACAAAAACCATTCTAGCATCCCAGTGTTCTATTCCCTCCCCACAATACACAAAAACCACTCTAGCATCTCAGTGTTCTATTCCCTCCCCAGAATACACAAAAACCACTCTAGCATCTCAGTTTTCTATTACCTCCCCACAATACACAAAAACCACTCTAGGATCCCAGTGTTCTATTCCCTCCACTGAATACACAAAAAACACTCTAGGATTCCAGTGTTTTATTCCCTTCCCAGAATACACAAAAATCACTCTAGCACCCCAGTGTTCTATTCCATACCCAGAATACACAAAACCACTCTAGCATCCCAGTGTTCTATTCCTCCACAGAATACACAAAACACCACTCTTGGATCCCAGTGTTCTATTCCCTCCCAAAATACACAAAACCCTTCTAGGATCCTAGTGATCTATTCCTCCCCAGAATACACAAAAACACTCTAGCATCCCAGTGTTCTATTTCCTCCCCACAATACACAAAACACACTCTAGCATTCAGTGTTCTATTCCTCCCACAATACAAAAACCACTCTAGGATCCCAGTGTTCTATTCTATCCCCAGAATACACAAAAATCTCTCTAGGATCCAAGTGTTCTATTCCTCCCAGAATACACAAAAACCACTCTAGATCCCAGTGTTCTATTCCCTCCCCAGAATACACAAAACCACTCTAGGATCCCAGTGTTCTATTCCCTCTCAGAATACACAAAACCACTCTAGGATCCCAGTGTTCTTCTCCCTCCCCAGAATACACAAAAAACACTCTAATATCCCAGTGTTCTATTCCCTCCACAGAATACAGAAAAACACCACTCTAGGATCTCAGTGATCTATTCCCTATTCAGAATACACAAAAAACACCCTATGATCTCAGTGTTATATTCCTTCCCCAGAATACACAAAAACCACTCTAGGATCCCAGTGATCTACTCCCTCCCCAGAATACACAAAAACACTCTAGCATCCCAGTGTTCTATTCCTCCCCACAATACACAAAACCACTCTAGCATCCCAGTGTTCTATTCCTCCCAGAATACACACAAAAGCCACTAGCATCCCAGTGTTCTATTCCCTCCCCAGAATACACAAAACCACTCTAGCACCCCAGTGTTCTATTCCATACCAGAATACACAAAACCACTCTAGCATCCCAGTGTTCTATTCCCTCCACAGAATACACAAAAACCACTCTAGGATCCCAGTGTTCTATTCCTCCCCAAAATACACAAAACCACTCTAGGATCCTAGTGTTCTATCCCTCCACAGAATACACAAAAACCACTCTAGGATCCCAGTGTTCTATTCCTCTCCAGAATACACAAAACCACTCTACGATCCCAGTGTTCTATTCCCTCCCAGAATACACAAAACCACTCTAGCATCCCAGTGTTCTATTCCTCCACAGAATACACAAACACCACTCTGAATCCCAGTGTTCTATTCCCTCCCAGAATACACAAAAACCCTCTAGGATTCCAGTGTTCTACTCCCTCCCAGAATACACAAAAACCACTCTAGGATCCCAGTGTTCTATTTCCTCCCAGAATACACAAAAACACTCTAGCATCCCAGTGTTCTATTCCTCTCCACAATACACAAAAACCACTCTAGCATCCAGTGTTCTATTCCCTCACCACAATACACGAAATACCACTCTAGGATCCCAGTGTTCTATTCCTTCCCCAGAATACACAAAATCTCTCTAGGATCCAAGTGTTCTATTCCCTCTCAGAATACACAAAAAACACTCTAGGATCCCAGTGTTCTAGTCCCTCCCAGAATACACAAAACCACTCTAGGATCCCAGTGTTCTATTCCCTCCCCAGAATACACAAACACCACTCTAGGATCCCAGTGTTCTTCTCCCTCCCCAGAATACACAAAAAACACTCTAGCATCCCAGTGTTCTATTTCCTCCCCACAATACACAAAAAACACTTTAGCATTCCAGTGTTCTATTCCCGCCCCAGAATACACAAAAACCATTATAGCATCCCAGGGTTCTATTCCCTTCCCACAATACACAAAAACCACTCTAGGATCCCAGTGTTCTATTCTGTCCCCAGAATACACAAAAATCTCTCTAGGATCCAAGTGTTCTATTCCCTCCCCAGAATACACAAAAACCACTCTAGGATCCCAGTGTTCTATTCCCTCCCCAGAATACACAAAACCCACTCTAGGATCCCAGTGTTCTATTCCCTCTCCAGAATACACAAAAACCACTCTAGGATCCCAGTGTTCTTCTACCTCCCCAGAATACACAAAAAATATTCTAGTATCCCAGTGTTCTATTCCCTCCACAGAATACAGAAAAACACCACTCTAGGATCTCAGTGATCTATTCCTACTCAGAATACACAAAAAACACCTAGGATCTCAATGTTATATTCCTTCCCAGAATACACAAAACCACTCTAGCATCCAAGTGTTCTATTCCCTCCCACAGTACACAAAGCCACTCTAGCATCCCAGTGTTCTATTCCTCCCCACAATACACAAAAGCCACTCTAGCATCCCAGTGTTCTATTCCCTCCCCACAATACACAAAAGCCACTCTAGCATCCCAGTGTTCTATTCCCTCCCCAGAATACACAAAAACCATTCTAGCATTCCAGTGTTCTTTTCCCTCCCCACAATACACAAAAACACTCTAGCATCTCAGTGTTCTATTCCCTTCCCAGAATACACAAAAACTACTCTAGCATCTCAGTGTTCTAATCCCTCCCCACAATACACAAAAACCACTCTAGGATCCCAGTGTTCTATTCCCTCCACTGAATACACAAAAACCACTCTAGGATCCCAGTGTTTTATTCCCTCCCCAGAATACACAAAAACCACTCTAGCACCCCAGTGTTCTATTCCATACCCAGAATACACAAAAACCACTCTAGCATCCCAGTGTTCTATTCCCTCCACAGAATACACAAAAACACCACTCTTGGATCCCAGTGTTCTATTCCCTCCCCAAAATACACAAAAACCACTCTAGGATCCTAGTGATCTACTCCCTCCCCAGAATACACAAAAACAACTCTAGGATCCCAGTGTTCTATTCCCTCCACAGAATACACAAAAAACACTCTAGGATCCCAGTGTTTTATTCCCTCTCCAGAATACACAAAAACCACTGTAGCACCCCAGTGTTCTATTCCCTCCCCAGAATACACAAAAACCACTCTAGCATCCCAGTGTTCTATTCCCTCCACAGAATACACAAAAACACCACTCTTGAATCCCAGTGTTCTATTCCCTTCCCAGAATACACAAAAACCACTCTAGGATCCTAGTGATCTACTCCCTTCCCAGAATACACAAAAAACACTCTAGCATCCCAGTGTTCTATTCTCCTCCCGAATACACAAAACCACTCTAGCATCCCAGTGTTCTATTCCTCCCCAGAATACCCAAAACCTCTCTAGGATCCCAGTATTCTATTCCTCCCAGAATACACAAAAACCACTCTAGCATCCCAGTGTTCTATTCCTGCTCAGAATACACAAAAAAACCCACTCTAGGATCCCAGTGTTCTATTCCCTCCCCAGAATACACAAAAAACACTCTAGGATCCCAGTGTTCTATTCCCTCCCAGAATACACAAAACCCACTCTAGGATCTCAGTGATCTATTCCCTCCCCAGAATACACAAAAAACACTCTAGCATCCCAGTGTTCTATTCCCTCCCCACAATACACAAAAACCATTCTAGCATCCCAGTGTTCTATTCCCTCCCCACAATGCACAAAAACCACTCTAGGATCCCAGTGTTCTGTTCCCTCCACAGAATACACAAAAACCACTCTAGGATCCCAGTGGTTTATTCCCTCCGCAGAATACACAAAAACTAATCTAGCACCCCAGTGTTCTATTTCCTACCCAGAATACACAAAAAACACTCTAGCATCCCAGTGTTCTATTTCCTCCCCACAATACACAAAAAACACTCTAGCATTCCAGTGTTCTATTCCCTCCCCAGAATACACAAAAACCATTATAGCATCCCAGGGTTCTATTCCTCCCACAATACAAAAACCACTCTAGGATCCCAGTGTTCTATTCTATCCCCAGAATACACAAAATCTCTCTAGGATCCAAGTGTTCTATTCCCTCCCAGAATACACAAAAACCACTCTAGGATGCCAGTGCTCTATTCCCTTCCCAGAATACACAAAACCCACTCTAGGATCCCAGTGTTCTATTCCCTCTCCAGAATACACAAAAACCACTCTAGGATCCCAGTGTTCTTCTCCCTTCCCAGAATACACAAAAAACACTCTAGTATCCCAGTGTTCTATTCCCTCCACAGAATACAGAAAAACACCACTCTAGGATCTCAGTGATCTATTTCCTATTCAGAATACACAAAAAACACCTTAGGATCTCAGTGTTATATTCCTTCCCCAGAATACACAAAAAAATGCTCTAGGATCCCAGTGATCTACTTCCTCCCCAGAATACACAAAAACCACTCTAGCATCCCAGTGTTCTATTCCCTTCCCACAATACACAAAAGCCACTCTAGCATACCAGTATTCTATTCCCGCCCCACAATACACAAAAGCCACTCTAGCATCCCAGTGATCTATTCCCTCCCCAAAATACACAAAAGCCACTCTAGCATCCCAGTGTTCTATTCCCTCCCCAGAATACACAAAAACCATTCTAGCATCCCAGTGTTCTATTCCCTCCCCACAATACACAAAAACCACTCTAGCATCTCAGTGTTCTATTCCCTCCCCAGAATACACAAAAACCACTCTAGCATCTCAGTTTTCTATTACCTCCCCACAATACACAAAAACCACTCTAGGATCCCAGTGTTCTATTCCCTCCACTGAATACACAAAAAACACTCTAGGATTCCAGTGTTTTATTCCCTTCCCAGAATACACAAAAATCACTCTAGCACCCCAGTGTTCTATTCCATACCCAGAATACACAAAAACCACTCTAGCATCCCAGTGTTCTATTCCCTCCACAGAATACACAAAAACACCACTCTTGGATCCCAGTGTTCTATTCCCTTCCCAAAATACACAAAAACCCTTCTAGGATCCTAGTGATCTATTCCCTCCCCAGAATACACAAAAAACACTCTAGCATCCCAGTGTTCTATTTCCTCCCCACAATACACAAAAAACACTCTAGCATTCCAGTGTTCTATTCCCTCCCCACAATACACAAAAACCACTCTAGGATCCCAGTGTTCTATTCTATCCCCAGAATACACAAAAATCTCTCTAGGATCCAAGTGTTCTATTCCCTTCCCAGAATACACAAAAACCACTCTAGGATCCCAGTGTTCTATTCCCTCCCCAGAATACACAAAACCCACTCTAGGATCCCAGTGTTCTATTCCCTCTCCAGAATACACAAAAACCACTCTAGGATCCCAGTGTTCTTCTCCCTCCCCAGAATACACAAAAAACACTCTAATATCCCAGTGTTCTATTCCCTCCACAGAATACAGAAAAACACCACTCTAGGATCTCAGTGATCTATTCCCTATTCAGAATACACAAAAAACACCCTATGATCTCAGTGTTATATTCCTTCCCCAGAATACACAAAAACCACTCTAGGATCCCAGTGATCTACTCCCTTCCCAGAATACACAAAAAACACTCTAGCATCCCAGTGTTCTATTCCCTCCCCACAATACACAAAAGCCACTCTAGCATCCCAGTGTTCTATTCCCTCCCCACAATACACAAAAGCCACTCTAGCATCCCAGTGTTCTATTCCCTCCCCACAATACACAAAAGCCACTCTAGCATCCCAGTGTTCTATTCCCTCCCCAGAATACACAAAAACCACTCTAGCACCCCAGTGTTCTATTCCATACCCAGAATACACAAAAACCACTCTAGCATCCCAGTGTTCTATTCCCTCCACAGAATACACAAAAACACCACTCTTGGATCCCAGTGTTCTATTCCCTTCCCAAAATACACAAAAACCACTCTAGGATCCTAGTGATCTACTCCCTCCCCAGAATACACAAAAACCACTCTAGGATCCCAGTGTTCTATTCCCTCCACAGAATACACAAAAACCACTCTAGGATCCCAGTGTTTTATTCCTTCTCCAGAATACACAAAAACCACTCTAGCACCCCAGTGTTCTATTCCCTACCCAGAATACACAAAAACCACTCTAGCATCCCAGTGTTCTATTCCCTCCACAGAATACACAAAAACACCACTCTTGAATCCCAGTGTTCTATTCCCTCCCCAGAATACACAAAAACCCCTCTAGGATTCTAGTGATCTACTCCCTCCCCAGAATACACAAAAAACACTCTAGCATCCCAGTGTTCTATTTCCTGCCCACAATACACAAAAAACACTCTAGCATTCCAGTGTTCTATTCCCTCTCCAAAATACACAAAAACCATTATAGCATCCCAGTGTTCTATTCCCTCACCACAATACACAAATACCACTCTAGGATCCCAGTGTTCTATTCTATCCCCAGAATACACAAAAATCTCTCTAGGATCCAAGTGTTCTATTCCCTCTCCAGAATACACAAAAAACACTCTAGGATCCCAGTGTTCTAGTCCCTCCCCAGAATACACAAAACCCACTCTAGGATCCCAGTGTTCTATTCCCTTCCCAGAATACACAAACACCACTCTAGGATCCCAGTGTTCTTCTCCCTCCCCAGAATACACAAAAAAACACTCTAGGATCCCAGTGTTCTATTCCATCCCCAGAATACACAAAACCCACTCTAGGATCCCAGTGTTCTATTACCTCCCCAGCATACACAAAAAGCAAAACAACCCTCCAGGGAGACCTATAGTTTTGGGCTTAGATTCAATCTTAGGGCATCTATCAAAATATGTAGATCTACATCTACAGCAACTCGTTGAACAGATCCCAACCTAAATTAAGGACAGCTCCCATGTGTTGCACCTGATTAAAGCTTTGCATAGAAATACAAATTTTGAAGGGGTAATGTTAGTGACTATAGATGTGATTGATTTGTACACTTCAATCCCCCATGCAGCTGGGATTTCAACACTGGGTAAATTATTGGACTAAAGAACACCAGAAACAAGACCTAAAACTGAGTTAATTCAATAGATACCACAAATAGGTAAGCAATAATACCCAACAGGGTGGGTGGCATTGAGAATACTGGACTGCCCAGGGGCATAATGAGGCCCATCGTCACAGGCAGAGGGCCTTCTAGCCCATGGAAGGTCTGGTATTCCCCTGTACCACCCACCCACCCTGAAGGGTATTATTGCACTTAGAAAATAAGCAGTGTTAAAAAAAAAATAAATAAATAACCTTTCATTAAAAAAGGTAAGGGAAACATTATTTGAAACTAACTTATGTTACAAAATAGTTCCTCTGCCTGTATTAGAATTATGTTTTTTAATGCTGTCTGCATGCTACTAGTACTGACATTAGAGGGCACTGTAGCTACTATTTTTAATGTAGTGCTTTATGTGTTGCAGCCCTCTGTATCTGTGTGTTTAAGTTGCCATGGTGAGTAGAGGTCAGAGGTAAGAAGAGAAACCATCAAAACAGTTGATTATTTTATTTATTTTTAGATGAAGCTGTGGTTTTTATACTCCATTCACATCAGCAAGCCCCCCCCCACATCATGCTAGTCTGTATCAGAAAATGCATGTGCCAGCTCACAACTTTGGAGCACGTCAGGGAGTGTAGCTGAAGGAGACAGAAAAAGAAAACGGTTGTACAGTGACAATAAAAGGTTTGTGTATGTGTTTTGTTGTTTTCTTCAGTTGAGCGGGGTTGGAGGCAAGGAGACACTGGAGTAGCTGTAACCACTTGCACTGAGCACATGATGGCACATGACGTGTCAGCACTTCTGATTCTAAATTTCGCTGTGTTACACAAGTCTGTGTATGATTTTTTGGCAGTTCTCCATTTTCTCGAGAAACATAATTTTTTCAACATAATTTTAGTTTCCATCAAAGGAATATTGTGGTGTGAGAGCAGGATGCAGTGTGGGTGAATCCTGCTAACAGAGACTAAAGATATGGTGGGAGGCAGTGTGAAAATTAGGGGTGCCCATGAATACCTTCAGTAATGGGACACCCTGAATTAGCACTTATTTTAAGTGGGCTGTATTGAAAAATACCCACCCTCTTAGATGGATGTCCTATACTAGGAGTCTCTTGCCCGTTTTCTAATATTAAATAACAACTACTTTAAATTCGAAGATCAGTTTTTGGATAACTTAAAGGCATAGCAATGTGCAGCACAATGGCCCCAGGATATGCAAATGCTTATACTGTATGCACGATTTTGAACAAAAGCATGCACTTCATACAGAACAGGAAGGTAACATTTTAAGAAGCACATACTGTTTTGGAGGTGTTTTATCAAATACACATTGTTATTATGGGATGGTATCTAAATGTGAAACTTACAACCACAAGCAGTATGGAACGGGTCAGTTTTTTAGACAAAGAAATCACGAAGTGTGATGGTACATTGGAAACAAACCTTTACCACAAAGACACTGACAGGAAAACTACACATCACACTAATTGCTTCCACCCTAACAGACTCAAAGATAGCATCCCTTATTCACAATTATTAAGAACTAGGAGAAACTGTAGCAGAGATGGGGACTTGAGAAGGAACTAATGGATACAACAGATCAATTTGAACAATGGGTATATAAGCATCACACACTTAAAAAGGCTTTGAACAGGGTGGGATGAATAACTAGGGAACAAGCCCTAACAAAGTATGTAAAAGATCAAGAAACAGGCAAATGATTTGCATTAAGCACAGTACACTGTTTTGAAATAAATAAGATAAGAAAAAACATACCAGGGAAATGGTATGTATTAGAATCCGGTCCTACTGCAGAGAGAACTTTTCAGAACAGAGCATATGTGATTTCTGAAAATGTTTCTACAATATGTGACAAACTGGATCACAGAAAACATCACATAGAAAACCCCAGAAAAGGCCATTTACTGCTTAGACCATATAAGTGTGGGATATTCTCTTGTAGAAGATGGGTGGCATGCCACCACACTTCTTAAATAACATTTTAAACATCCTTATACAGGAAAAGAGTGTCTGATAAAGTCCCACACTGATTGCAACTCCATAGGATTTATCTACATAATACAGTGCCCATGTGACAATCTGTATATAGGCAAAATGCTAAGGGAGCTTAAAAAAATTCAGAGCATAAAGGCAAAATTAGACTGAAGGATGATAATTCATCAGTGGCAAGGCACTACAGTGACAACGCGGTCACACAGCAGTACGACTGAAAATTTGGGGTATTGGTAAGGTACAAGAGCCAAGCAGTGGAGGGAATTTCAATAAATTAGTTGAGAAAAGAGAGGTTTGGTAGATTAATGAATTGGGTACCTTTGTAGCTCCATGGGACTTGAATGAAGAGCTAAACGGGCAGGCCTGTTGGCGAGGTTACTGATATATGAAGATTCTTCTGCCTATTATAACCCCCACCCAAGTTCCTTTAAACATGAAGACACAAAAATACCCTTCTGATCTTGTGTGTTCTAAGCATAAGGTGGAAGCCATTTGGGGCATATTACTATGGAGACAATAAATAAAGCAACATAATATTCACAAAAAAATTCCAACCCCCCTTCCCCTCATTCACAATAGTAGTCAATATAAAACATAAACATATAAATAAAAACACAAGCTAAGGAAGATAATAACTCATAATACTCTGATAAAAACACACCTCTAAGAATAGAGAGAACTAGGTGTGCAGATTCTAAGAAAACCTTTAAATATAAGGTTACTATCACTTTAAATAGGAGTGAGGCTTGAATGTGGCATATAGAGAATACGAACACAATCTAACCACATAACTTACGGAATTACCTTGGCTTCAAGTCTTCAGATGAGTAGCAAGCATTCTGAAAATTAAAATAAAAGGAATGCATAAAAAAACACGAGTGCATCCAACACTGATCAGAAATCACAGGGGACTTTTGTTTACTTTGACAACTGGTTGGGTACCCTGTGACATGCAGTTGCTTTGCAGCACTGTTGCTATAGGAATGTTTGCTGATGCTAACCACTTTGGCATGTGATGTCACGCAGGTACAAGAGGGGAGAGCTAAGCGCTCTTCTTCTTGCTACCACACCACACAGTAACAACAGACTGGAGTGAGTTGAAAAGCACCAGCGAGTAAGTAATTTTAAACTTATGAATAACTTTTAAAGCTGGCACTCATTCTAAATGTGATACTATAGGTCTGCAGTATCAAACCTAGGATTTAAATCATATTGTCTTTAAATGTCACAGATGCAAAATCACTGCAGAAAAAAGTACATAGACAGCTACAGAAAAACGGACAGGTTACATCCTGCATGCAAAATGTAAGACTTTGCAAACTGAGAAGCATACAGAAGCTATAAATTTGAGAAGTGTGTTATCTACCACCTTGTGAAATGCTAACTGAATGTTCTAGGGACATGAATATGATCTATCCACACTTTCTGGCAATGTCCTTTCCCTATAAGATGTGCCCAGAAAGTTTTCAAGCTAGCTCCTCCCACCCACCCGGGTGGCAACTCCCTCGGCTCCACCCCATGATGCCAGATCATCCTTTCTGCTGGAAGAAGCAGGTTCCCTCCTTAGCACTCCCACGTTGAGTAGACCCTAGCACTTAAATTCTTCAGAATTACTTCCAATTTATCTGAGTTTTGTCTTCAACTCAATCTTCGATTATGACCACAATGAATGATAAGTCTGCTCCCAGGTTCCGCCTGTGCCCGCAGCACAGGATGTCCAGGACTGACCCACATGCCTGGGACATGATCACAGTTCCCAGGTTTACAACTTTTGACGCTCATTTTACCCGACTGTCCTGCAGGACCATCTTGCCCACCTGAAACTGGGCCTCCCAGCGCAATGGAAGCCATCGATCAAATCCAAAGATGCCCGTTTGGCAGTCTCTGTGGCTGCGGTGTTTGCCAAGCAGCTTGTGGCCTTCGAAGAGGAGGTGGTCCAGGCCATGGCCCAATCCTCCTCAGCTTCTCCCTTCATGCTGTTTCAGCTGGGCTTGACTTTTACAGGCTCTTTCAAGGAATTACTCCAGTCTCTGCTGACTTTCAGTCAGGGACCAATCAGCAAATCTAAATCTAAGAAAGAGTCTAAGAAAGAAAAGAGACATCATTGATTGTGGGATTGGGACTGCTCTTAGCTAGGGGCTTCTGATTCTCGTGCTTCTCCGGATCTGACTTTAGTCAAATCCTTGGTCTTGGCCACTGGCTCCATAGTAACCCCATCTGGTCTGTCGGCCAAGGTGCTCATCGAAGTCCCAGCTGAGATATTTCTTGAGACGATCAATCAGTTGTTGACAGAAGAGGCAGATACTTTCTTGTCTAGGACCCTAGTCCTGACACAGACCATTGGAGGGACAGATCAGTCTACTGATCTACCACCTCTGATCCCCGATCCTGACCAGGAGGAGCCTTGGCAATTGCCATCTCCCTCCGAGCCCTGTCATTGGTCCCCCCCAGTGGCCAAGGTCAAGGTCTTTCTCCCATGGGTCGAGCCGGTCTCACTGTCAGTGGGTGCTCCAGTTCTTAGCACCACAGGAAGTGGTGCTGCTGCTATTTTTCATCCTCATCCTCCTTGGGTGAGGAATGGCTTTGGCGCAAGTTGCGTTAATGCCATGAGGACTTGATGTAGCAACAGTAGGTATTTACCAGCACCAAACCAACCCCAGTTTCTGCACCAGCCATTACCTGGCTGTCACCCAACCATCCAACTCTGACTGCACTGCTGAAACCGAATAAGAAGATCTCAACTAGGTCGACTCCAGCTTCTCCGCTGATTGTGGTAGAACTGTTGCCTAAATTGCCAATGGTCAGTGCTCCATTTAAGGAGTCTTGGCTGTCAGTCATTGTCACCCCCGACCATCTGTGGAATGGCTGTGGGGACTCTGGCAGTTGACTGCTGTTTGATGACTCTTCGGAGTCTGAGGGTTCCTTCCTGCACTCTCGTCCAGATGACATGGAGTCCATGGGGAATCTCTTGATGGACAAAGATCCCCTTCTCTTTCATGGGCCTCATCCACTTGAGCTCCGAGTCAATGGGTATGAAGATGGAGCCCATCCAAAAAGGGGCTCGTAACCCAATGCCTGAGATCCTTGACCACAGAGACTCTCTGATGGAGGCTTCCCCTGATGGCAGAGGCCATTCTTGGTCCTGCCCTGTAGTTCTGGCAGTACCTCACTTTCTGCACTGTGACTTCAGCCTGGATGACCCGCAAGTTTTCAGTCCCCACCGGATCCCTTTCAGAATTCACAGAGCACCCCTCAGCTGAGGGACTGAGGCCTGACTCTGTGTTCCAGCACTCTGGCGACACCGTGGAGATGTTGATATGCTGCCTGATAAGGTCACCAAGAAGCTGGACCATGAGGCTAAAAAGATCTATGCTGCCTCTCCACACTTGGCCTCCTGCAGGTGCTCTCATCTCTCTTCATTGCACACTTTTCCCATGCCCTGCTGGCCTCCTTAGATTGGGTGCTTCCTCATCTGCCTGCAGACCTTCAGACCACAGTCAAACAGGTCCAAGATCAGGACCTGGCTGTGGTAGAGCAACAGCTCTAGACTGCCATGGTCATCAGGGACTCCTGTGCCCCACTCCATGGCCACCTTAGTGGCTAAGTGCCACAGGGCTTAGCCAGTGATCTTGAACTTCATGGCAGATACTCAGCACAAGCTGGCAGATGTTCCTTTCCTGGGTACAGACCTGTTTGAGCTCGGGATTGAGGGTCACCTCACACGCATCAAGTAGTCCAATGCCACCTTGGACTCTGTGACAGTTGCCCAGAAGGACCCCCAAGGGCTCCAAACAATATCAGAAATGGAAGTCCTTTCAGTCCACCTTCACTCCTATGACCAAACCAGCTCAGTGATTGGCTGACCAGCAGGCTCAGGCCTTGGGACCTCAGCCCAAGTCATTGGTCTCAGTTGTCCCTAAGCCAGGGGAAGGAGGATCCGGTGGCCCATCAGCCAGGCTCTCCACCTCCAAGCCTGCTGAGTGACGGAATGAGGGGGTGCCTCCCACATGCCTGTCATGCCTCCCCTGGGTCCTCCCAAGAGGGGGCCAGTTCTGCCATTTCCTTTCTGCTTGGTCCACTGTCTCCATGGACAGGTGGGTCCTCGAGGTGGTGAGTCAGGGTCTGCCTCAAGAATTTATGCAGAATCCTCCTTTCTGAGCCCACACCCCTTGGGAGGACTTGGTATCTGCAGACATTCTGTCAGCTCTTGGAAATGACATAACCCATCTCCTCTGCAAGGAAGTCATGGCTCCTGTCACAGATCCCTTGGAACAACCAGGGTTTGTCTCCAGGTACTTTTTGGTGCCAAAATGGATGGGGGCTGGTGCCTCATTCTAGATCTGCATGATCTAAACAAGTTTCTAAAATCACGTACCTTCAAGATTGTAACTCTGTCTCAGATCATACCATCTGTAGAGAAAAACATGTGATTTTTCTCTCTGGATCTTCAGGACAGGTTCTTTCATGTCCAGATCCATCTGTCCCATGGAGGGTTCCTCCACCTTTGAACCAAGAGAACCCTCTATGAGTTCCAGGGCATGCCATTCATCCTGTCCTTGTCCCCCAGGGTCTTCACCAAGTGCATCACACTGGTGGCAGCTTTCCTGCGGCAACAAGAGTCTGGATTTACCCCTACCTGGATGACTGGCCGATAGCAGGTCCCTCCAGGCAGGAAGTGGAGCTGTCCAGGGACCTGGCCCTCCAGATCTGCATCAAACTTGGCCTGTTTGTCAATGAAGCCAAGTCAGAACTTGTAAACTTACAGGTGATTAATTTCATCGGGGTGGAGCATGACTCTTGCTGAGCCAGAGCCTGGCTCCCCACAGACAGGGCAGAGGCTCTTGCCATCTTTGCCCAAACATTTTGGGTTGGGCAACTGTGCCCTCTCAAGACTGCCTGTGCCTACTGGGTTACATGGCAGCCTGTACCAGCACGGTCCATTGGGCCCACTGGAGAATGTGTTCCCTGCAGGGGGAGTGGGCCAGCCAGTGGTCTCAGCACAAGGGTTATTTCAACCAGCTGGTCACTGTGACCTAGGGGATGCGGGATGCCATCCTGTGGTGGTTGGCCCCAGTACATCTACAGAAAGTAATCCTGATGACTGATGCCTCTCTCATAGGCTGGGGTGCCCACCTCAGGGAATACAGAGTCCATGGTCTCTGGATCTCCAAGGAGTCCTGATACCTCATCAACCTGCCGAAGTTCTGGACAGTTTGGCTGGCACTAACTGTATTCACTCCACACATTTGGGCTCAGGTGGTCCAAGTCCAGATGGACAACAACACAACTGTGTGCTACCTCAAAAATCAGGGTGGGATGCACTCCCTGCCCTTGTGCAGGGGAGCTCTCTGTGTTTGGACCCTCATGCTGCAGGGTTCAGTACTGGGTTGAGTCCTTTTTAATGTATTTATAAGTGACATTGCAGAGGGAGTAGAAGGAGAAGTATTGTATGTCTCTTTGCAGGTAACACAAAGATCTGCAACAGGGTTGATACACAAGGTGAGGTGGAGAGGATGAGAAGGGATTTGGCAAGGTTGGCAGAATGGTCAAATGTAAGGCAGCTTAGATTCAATGCAAAAAAGTGCAAAGTAATGCACCTGGGAAACAAAAACCCAGGGGAAGAGTACACAATAGGGGGTGAGATACTGACCACAACAGAAATTGAAAGAGACCTGGGGTAGTTATATCAGATGACCTAAAGGTGAGTAAGCAATGTTAGAAGGCAGAAAGGAGGGCTGAGGGCATACTGGGATGCATACGGAGAGGCATCACCAGTAGAAAACAGGAAGTTGTAGTCCCTTTGTACAGACAGATGGTCAAACCCCATCTGGAGTATTGTGTGCAGTTCTGGAGACCCCGTCTCCGCAAAGACATAGACAGGGTGGAAGCTGTCCAGAGGAGGGCAACCAAAATGTGCTGGGTCTACACCAGAAGATGTACAAAGACAGACTAAAGGAGTTTAATATGTATACCCTCAAGGAAAGGTGGGAGAAGGGGGACATTATAGCAACTTTAAAATACCTCAAGGGAATCAACAAAGTCCAAGAGGGAAGCATCTTTCAGAAAAAGAGATGTGCAAGAACAAAGGGGCACAATTTGAAGACAGATGGGGGATGGCTCAGAGGTAAAGTGAGGCAGTATTGTTTCATGGAGAGGGTTGTGGATGCATGGAACAGCCTTCCTGAGGAGGTCAAGGAGCCAAAAACTTGGAGAATTCAAGAATGCATGGGACAGACATAATGCAGTTCTAGTGGGGAGTAGGAGGAAGTAAGCTGTTGGCTAACTAGGATCTGCAGCTTATCCATTAGGTAGGGAAATGAGCAGACTAGGTAGGCCAAGTTTCATGTGCAGCCTGGAGGCAGATCACCTAGCCATTCATGTGGCAGGAGCTTCCAGTCAGCTGGTGAATGCCCTCAGCCGGGTGGGTGAGGCATCTCACAAGTGGTCTCTTCACTCAGAGGTAGTTCACAGTCTGTTCTCTCGATGGGGCACCCCTCAGCTGGACACGACCTGTTCATCTCCAGGGAGAATGTAAATGTAAGGCTGTTTTGTGCCCACCCTCCTCAGCAGGGATTGCTGCAGGGAGATGCCTTCTTGAGGCCCTGGAACCCAGTCCTCTTCTATGCCTTTGTTCTGAGTCCCTTAATTCACAAGGTGCTTCTAAAGGCCAGGAGGGACAAGACACTGGTGATCCTGGTGGCTCTGGTCTGGCCACACCAGTTCTAGTACCCCAATCTCCTGAGCCTCAGCAGCATGCTCCCAAGGTTTCTTCCTCTGCACATGCTTTCCATCAATCAGGGGAAGGTACTCTACCCAGACCACCAATCCCTGCACCTAACAGCTTGATACCTGAGTGGCTAGAGTTCCATGCCTTGGGTCTCTCAGAAGATGACTTCACCATTGTGTAGGCATCTTGGAAAGAGTTGACCAGGAAGTGCTATGCCTTCAAATGGAAGAGATTCTCCATTTGGTGTCAGGGTAAGGGGTTGGACCTTTTTTCCTGTTCAGTGGCTAGCATCCTTGATTACCTTTGGTCCTTCTCACAGTCAGTCTTTGGTTGATGACCCTAAAGGTGCACCTAGCAGCCATATTTACTTATTGGGCATGGGCCAGTCAGCAGTTGTTGAAACAGGAGAAGGTGGTGACCACATTTCCCCTCTGGTGCATGAACCACCACCACTGTGGACTTGTTACTGGTTTTGGGAAAGCTCATAGGCAAGCCATTCGAACTAGTGAACAGGTGTGAGATGTCTCACCTTTTGTGGAAGACCACTTCTTGGTAGGTATCACATCAGTCAGGATTGGGGAGCTCCAGGTGCTTTCAGTGGTGTCTCCTTACCTGTGCTTTCACAGGGACAAGGTTGTTCTGCACCCCAACCCAAAGTTCCCCCAGAAGGTTGTGTCAGAGTTTCACCTTAACCAGATGATTAATCTCCCAGTGTACTTCACTGATCACACCTCAGAAGCCGAGCACAACTCCATACTCTGGACCTGAGGTGAGCACTCATTTATTACAAAGATGGCATGGCTGGTGTTCAGGGAGAGGTTCACCAGCTGTTTTTCACCTATGCTGAAGCCACAACTGGAAGACCTGCAACCAAGTGGATTGGCAGGTGAATCACATCCTGTGTTGATCTGTGGTTCACACTCAATGTGGGAAGGGTAACAGGAGGAACAGGTACCAGGGCAATCGATTTTAAGGGAGCAGACTTTAAAAGGATGGGAGAAATGTTGGTTGAGCATCTGATGGGAATTCAGACATGCATGAGTGCCATCCAGAAATGGAATATCATTAAGAAAGGGTTGGTACTGAGACCTGCACCAGGACATGGAGCAAGAAAGGGAGAGCAAAGAAGTCGAGCTGACTGACTCTGGAGGTAATGCAATGGGTGAGGGCCAAAAGGAAAGCATTCCGGAGGCTAAGAAATCAGGAGGGCAAGGAGACAAAGGCAAATACATGAAGATGTCCATGGAGGTTACCAGGCTAGTCAGAGTGGCCAAGGCTTCCAGAGAGCTGAGACTGGCACAGGGAATCAAGGATGGGGAAAAGGACTTCTTCTGATACATTGGTGAGAGATGAAGAAGCAAACATCAGATTGTGAGGATTAAGAAAGATTAGGGGGGTGGGTGAAGAAGGGGAAGACCAGGCAGAGGCACTACATGAGTACTTCTGCTCTATTTTCACAAAGGAAAGAGGAGCAGATACCCATGAGAAGGGTAGAATAGGCAAGGACTGTGGGGGCAACTGATATCAGAATTACAGAGGACTGGGTGCTGGAGAGACTAAGGGCACTGAGGGTGGACAAGACACCAGGGGCCAGATGGGATTCACCTTAATGTACTTACAGAGCTAGTGGACATCCTGGCAGGACCACTGGCAGACCTGTTCAGTACATCACTGGACACAAGATGCATGCCACAGGATTGGAGGATGGCCCATGTGGTGCCCATTCATAAAGGTGGCCTGAAGGATGATCCAGACAACTGCAGACCAGTGAGTCTCACTTCAACCATGGGGGAAACTCATGGAGTCAATCCTAAAAGAGAGACTGGTGACCTTTCTGGAACACAGTGGGCTCCAACATGGTCATCAGCATGGGTTTTGTATTGGGCAGATCCTGCCAGACAAACCTACAAAACTACAACTGGGTTACCAGAGAACTGGACACAGGTCATGCACTGGATGTCCTATATTTGGACTTCAGCAAGGCCTTTGACTGACACATGGGAGGTTGGGGGAAAACTGGAATACATTGAGGTGGGGACAAAAATGATCAACTAGATCACCAAATGGCTGAGGGGTAGGCAGCAAAGGGTGGTGGAGGGAACTCTCATTACCAAGGGACGTTATGAGTGGGGTGCCCCAGGGTTTGGTACTGGGACCAGTGCTGTTTTGGATATTTATTGCTGATATCTCAAACGGGATCCAGAGTAGAATCAGTCTGTTCACAGATGATACTAAGATCAGTGCAGTGGTAGATAACATAGAGGGGTGGAAGGGGCTGCAGGAAGACTTGACCAAACTACAGGAATTGTCAGAGACATGTCAGTTGGGGTTCAATGCCAAAAAGTGCAAGGTGCTGCTCTTCGGAGCCAACAGAGGAAATATCAGTCGAGAGGGGTACAGTTGAAAAGCACAGTGGAGGAAAAGGATCTAGAGGTACTAATAACGGGGAGTATGAACCACTCAGCTCAGCGCAGGAAGGTGGCTGCAAAGGCAAACAAGATGCTGGGGTGGATAGCGAGGGGAATCTCCTCCAGGCACAGAGAAGTGATCCTACCCCTGTACAGGTCACTGGTCAGGCTGCACCTGGAATATTGCATGCAGCACGGACGTTCATTCCTGAAGACGGACATCAGATTGCTGGAGGGGTGCAGTGTAGGGCAACAAAGATAACACAGGGACTTGAGAGAAAATCCTATGAGGAGAGGAAGGGAGAGCTGCAAATTTGTTCCCTGTAAGAGAGAAGGGATAGGGGGGATATGATAGAAACCTTTAAGAACCTAAAGGGTATTAATATGATTAATACAGAAGGGATTTTTCAGATCAGAAGGTGGAGGGACATGAGAGGGCATCCGCTGAGATTGGAAGGGGGAGTTTCAGGGGGAAATCAGGAGACACTTTTTCATAGAAAGGGTGGTAGATAAGTGAAACACTGATGGTGGAGGTGGTATCTTGTGGCATGGTGGGAGGATTTAAGAGAGGGTGGGACAGAGTGGGGGTTTTGAGGAGGGGAGGGTGGGGCAGCTGCAAGCTGAGGGGGTTTCGATAGAACATGAGTCCTGTTTTTGCTGGCTTTTCATATGTTTGTATGTTCATATGATCTCTGCTATAGGTTGGCAGGTAGGGAGCCTCCCAGAAGGCTAAGGGCTCATTCCATCCACCATACAACTCCATCAGTGGCTGCTTCCAATTACATCCTTACATAGGAAATCTGCAGGGCTGCAACCTGGAGACTGGCACACACCTTCATTTCCCATTGCCACATTGACCTAGAGTCACACCAGGATGCTGGTTTTGGGGCCTCAGTTCACCAGTCTCTGTTCCCTAAGTAGAGGGTGGGCACCTTGTCTCCCCTTTCCCAGAGAACTGCTAGGATTCTGCCAGTATATGTGGATAGAATATCATATCCACATCCCTAGAAACACAGGTTACTCACCTGTAACATCAGATCAAAGAATGGTATATGATGTTCATCCACACAGACCTACCCAACCTCCCCAGCTTCAGTACACACACTCTGCTTCTAGTGGGCAAGATCTGGCATCATGAGGCAGAGTCAAGGAAGTTACCACCTGGGTGGGTGGAGGGCAAGCTTGAAGACTTTCTGGCACATCTTAAAGGAAAATACTGCCAAAAGTGTGGATGGCCAGCATATACCACTCCTAGAACTACTGTTACAGGTGAGTAACCTGTGTTATTGTCACATTAGATATGAACACAGGTGCTGTGTAAAATACAGCTTGGTGGCAGTTTTCAGCAGCTCTGTACTAATAAGTAAAAATTAGCATTAGAGGTCATATGAGTTTAAAGTGGAAAATCACACATCCGTTATTTAACGTAAGGCCTTTACTTCTGATTAGATATATTTCGATATGGATGGTTATTTAGGAAATATTAGAACAATTTAATTGCAGAGTACCCAGTTGAAATAAATTACAGGAGGTAATTTAAAAAATAAGAATCTGGTAAAATAAAGAGGAAAATAAAACAAGAATGTATCTTTTAATTTTTTAAGATAATATGCATCATAGCAGGGTGATGTCGGCTTGGCAGCAAATGAAGGCCAGAGCCCAGAGATATAGCAGGTAGCTTATAGCACATTGAATACCATAAACCAGTTATATTTCTTGAACTGACCTACTGTATAACTGTATGTTACCCCTAGGTGGTAATATCCCAAGGTCTACTATCCCTGCTTGCGTGACTGGTTGCAGGTTAAGGGGCCTGGGTACTGAAAACGGCTGCCTCCACCTGGAGGACAGGGTTAGTGATAGCATAACTAAGCTGGGTACAGCCCTCCAGGACACTGTGACCCCCCTCTTTCCCTCTAGTGGTCTAAACACTAAACAGAACACACCAGTACAATAGCCCCCAAACAGCAAGTATAACCCCCACTCTGATTGCACTTACCACCAGGGCTGGTTCCACCTATTTGGCCCTGGAGACTCCCTGTAAAGTAAGGTTAAATACAGCAAACAATAGTACCACAGTACTATTTATACAAAAGTGCACCACAGGCAGGTTAAGTGCAAAAAGATTTAGATCTGATTTATTCAGGGGACGTGAACAAGGAAGGGGCGTAATCAGGTTGATTAGTTTAGATACTGATTCAGTCAGGCTACTGGACATGCCCGTTAGAGTTCCTCAACACAGTCACACACACTCTGGGTACCCAGTTGGTGAGGTAGGCTAGCCTGAAGCGTTGCCCGGGGTAGGCCACTGTTGCAGCTGGTCGGGGCCCTATGGGTGGAAGGAAATAGTCATACACAGTAACCCACAATTTGTAATCCGGTGCCAGGAGGCTCAGTCCGTGATAATCAAGTAAAACAATTAAATCAGATAACACACTTTGAGCAGTTGTTGCAGGGAGCTACCCTGGTGTTTACTCATGCTACCCCATACAGGACACAGAATGGGCAAAATGGAAACTGTAGGATGACTTGCTGGTTTGCTAGGGGAAGCAGGACCCACACAATTCACCATGGTGTCGTTCCTGTTCATGATATTGATCAGGGGGCTGATCCCCGGTCAGGTCTCTCTGTGGCGTGAGCGGTTGTCTGGGTCGAGCTGTGGAGGCCCAGACTAGTTGGAGAGGAATGCGGAGTCAGTCTGGTAGGTGCTGGATGCAGCTTCCAGCAAGCATGACACAATTAGGCAGTGGGGAATCAAATCACAACCCACTAACACCATTCAGCACACTTATAGTAAAGCAACGTAAATACCACAGTTTGGACTACAGTCCAGTCACAATCACAGTGTCTCTGAGCAAACCATATGCTGTGTGGTGGTTTCAGACTTCCTGACAGGCCGATCACATACAGCAAATCTTCAATCTTCTTCAGGTAATAATGCAGTCACAATTTGGTAACTCTAGGCATAATTGGTTCGGATAAAGTCCGGTTAATACTGAATTGAAGGATTCCCTCACGAGGGACAAGTAGGCAGGCAGGCCAAACACAGCCTTCCCACCAGTTTCCCGCGTGACTACGCAGGAGCAGCTACTCGAATATCTTGAGCTGTTCACTCTCTCAGCTCCCAACTCAGACTGACTCACTGCTGCAGGCAGCTCGGGACTTTCCCTCGGATCCAAAAAGGTTCAATTTGTCGATTCATCTGTCTGTCTGTCACAGCAAGGGCTCCCCCTCCAGGTCCATTTAGGAGCCAAAGTGGAAAAACTACAATTCCTACAGAAATTTGCTCCCACAAGACCCCTGGGGGCAGGATCCATTTTAGGGCCCCCAAAGGTACTGATTGGTCCAAACTAGGCAGTCCAGAATACAAACAGTGGTGGTCTACAGAAATGTCCATGCTACAAAGAAGGCAGGTCAGACAAACTTCGACAACACTAGTATTGTAATAGATGATCAGCAAATAGATATAGCTTTTAACAGCACTCCCTCTGTACAATTATTGGGCAGCCTAGGCACGACTTGAGCATAGGAATGCTCAGCCCCCACCCAGATTAATTATGCACTGTGATATAGGCGGCTCTCAAAGTGGCAGAACATGGAGGCTAATATGGCACTCGCATACAATAGCTTTTAAATGGTTGGGACACAGGACACCAGCCTGGCAGTGAGCATTTAGGTACACCCAAGGAAGATTTTTGGGACCCCCCATTTGTGGGGGGGTTAAATGATACATTTTGAAAGGTGAAAAATGTAATAATAATGCATCATAGAATTGAAAAAAATCTCTTGTGTTGAAACCTGTAAATGAGAAATTTGCTAAAAGATAGATTAACCCCATATATAAAGTTCATACTTACACTGTTTATGAATTATTTATAGTTCCTCAGAAGAAGTCATTTCAGGTGAAATGTTGGGGGTTGTTGAAAAGATTTAAAGAAATGAAAGAAAAATATTTGGAAATATTTTTGTGTTGAGCTTTTTGTTAGCCGGGGCAGTCGCAGCGCCGCTTACATTTGGCATTACGACAAAGTGACCAGCTCCGCCCTTCAGACTGTGAACTATTTTAGTGATTTTCCTTGGGACCCTTTTTGCTGTATCGGATTACTTAGAATGACAGAGAATAGGGTGGGACCAAGGCTAGAGCTGGAGGGGGGGTCCCTGCCAGCACACTTTGGGTGTGATCAGTCTGGTAGGATCAGAACCATTCAACTGTGGGAGAGGATAAGCCAGCAAGCCCAAGTTTGGTTAGAAGAGGGTGGGAGACAGAACCAGAGGGCTTGCAAAGGTTGATGAAAATGGCAGAGATAAGGTGCCCTTGGTCCATGCCTGTAAGAATGGCATCTGTGACCCAGAGAAGAGAGTGATTTTCCCAAAAAGCGGTCTGGGAGGAGGAGGAGGAGAGGAAGTGGGTGAGATAGGTTAGGACTAGGGATTCATGGAGCTTGGCTAACACATGGAGGAGTGAGATGGGGCCGTAGCTACCTAGTGAATATCGACTTTGTCCCTTCAGCTCATACATTCTGATACTCATGTGGAAACACATTAAAAACAATACTGTAAATGGTAAATATAGCAAATTTGTACCCCCCTAGAAATGAAAAGCAAATCCTTTAGCAGCACTAAATGATGTTTGCTTTTCATGTGAGTCACCTGGCTCCCACTGCTTTGCCCTCAGTTCAATCTTTGTGTGAACCCCATAATAGTTTCTCATAACAACTCTCTACTTAAAAAAAATTTAACATGGTACTATTGTCTGGACAGCCCATCTGCATTACCATGTTGTGATCCACTGCAGTGCCTAATGTCCATATGATAGAACTGCAGCTTCTGCAAAGCCTAGACAATACCTAGATACTCCTCCTCTATTGCGGCATTGGCCTCCCAAGTGCGTAACCTGACTCAGAGGTGCACCTAGCCCATGCTCAGCTGCATCTACATGTACAATAAATCAAAGAGAACTGTCTGGGCTGGTGAGCACAGGTGCCTGACACAGTGCCAACATCAGCTGGCAGAACATGATATCACTGGTTTCCATCAACTGACATTTTTCCTGCATTTTCTTCCTGGTGAGATCAGACAGCGGTTTAGCCATGCTGCTAAGATTTGACAGAAAGGTGTGGCAGCACCACGCCATCTCTAGGAAGGCCTGTACTTTTCTCTTGGTTGTGGGCATTGTATATCCTGGGGATCGTCTCAGTTTTCACTGGCTCAGGCTGGATGTACCCGTTTTCCATAGGCAAAACAAATTGAATGACTCAAGTATGAGTGACTCAATTGCCGCACTTGATGGGATCATGACTGTGGAGAAATAGCAATGGTGCCGCACTTGATGGGATGGTGACTGTGGAGGAATAGCGATGGGAGGGGATAGCAAGTAAGGAGCGATGCAGTGGCAAGGGCCAATGATGGGGGGAGCTAAAGAGTGCTGCAGGTCAAATACTGCAATCAAGCCTGCTGCTGCCAAGCTCTCCACCTGGTATGGTAGATAGAGTCACTGTCTACAGTGGTGATGGTGCTGGGTTCAGGAGTGCCATGGGGAAAAATGTTTTTAAAGATCAAATGCCAGTGTTTTACAGATTTACAATAAACACAGGAATTTAAGTCCCTGTGTCATGACTAGTGTGTTTCCTAAAAATATCATGCTGTTTGATTTTGTGGCTTTCTGTAAATCAGAGTCTGTTGATGTGTTCTGCAGTAACTGAAAACAGTGAAGAAACAGCGAAGAGTTTCCTGTCCCTATTAGGCCCTGTCCACACTACACCGCTCCGGCCCAGTAACTGATGCAATCCGTTATGGCCGGGGAGCAGTGCAGTGTGTCCACATTGCAGTGGTGTCTGTTATGGGACCGGTACTGCCAGTCCATACTAGGGGTGCTGGGCGACCGTTACGGTAGCACCCGTTCCCAGGATGCAGCTCGCGTTGCGCTATGGGCCATGCAGGGGACCATTACCACGCATCCACACTACACCCGGTAATGTTACCAAGGCGTAACCGATTTTATAACCGTTGTTGAAACCACCTCATATGTGGTTTCAACAGCGGTTATGAAAACGCCTGCTGTAACGTTACAGGTGTAAACTCAAACCATTGCAGTAACGGTTTGAGCACTCTGTAATGTTACAGAGGGAGTAGGGTGGACAGGGCCTCAGTGAGTGATGACATCACTCTGCCCAACCTGTTGCTGCAGCAATGAACTCCTTAATTGACTGTAGTAGCTGGTGCACTTCCCAGTCAGAGTAATCTGTAGGGCTAATTGTCTTTACTCCAAGTGTGCTACTAACCCACTTGGTTTGTGTTTAGATAGATTAGCTTACAATCTATCATTCTGTTCTCACAGAGAGTTGGTCATTTGTGTTTCAGCAGGTAACTGAAGTGGTATAAATGAATGTTTGTGAGAAATCTCCTGTCTGTATCATAGCTGAGTTCTGTCACATAAAAACTCTGCATTGTTATTTGCTTATATAAATAATCCAGGATTGTTTAATGAATATAAAATAAACCTAAAGTTTAAGTCATAGAAGTAGTGTGTCCTTGATGTAGCCTCTAAACATATGTTCATGTGAGAACAGCATTGTTATGTCAGATTGACAAACAGGTGTCTGCCACACTTTGCTATTTTAGGAATCTGTACATGTATGAACTCTCAAAATTCATTTCTCTGAGAAATTCTGTGTGGAAATACATTATGTATGCGTGTAACTAGACATACTGTATGTCATTTGATGCCCCTGTCTCTTGCCCCTCAGTTGAGGGTACAGCACTCTGCTTCCCATTGCCCCCCAGTTAGAGCCAGTGACACCTGTTGACCCCTTTTCCAGTCTGCATAGATAGGACTATTGTGCTCTGCTAAGCCCTAGAGTCCCAGGGACTCTGTTTCCACAGATGGGGCTGCTGCACCATGGTGCCCAAGGCCACCAAAGGTGGGGCTTTTGCTGCCCCCTTCTACCCACTTACACTATCCCCAAAAGGGCAGGGTCGCTGCATTATGTGCAGTCTGTCTTACAGTCAGGGCTGCGCTGCTGTACCCTGATGCCACCCTTTGTCCTGCCACATGGTCATGGCATCTGCACTATGCTGTCCTCTGTCTCTGCCACCACATCCAAGACTGCTGCACCCTGCAGCCACATTAACACATTCAAGCCTGCTGTGCCGTAGAGTCCCATGCCATCACAGGAAGGGCTGCTGTGCCCTGCTACCCTCTGTCCGCACCCTATAATACAAGATTAAATTGTTTTCCTTTTGAGCAGCTTGGGTAGTGTACCAAAGGGATCTGACTGTGGTGGCAGGGAGCAGCATGGAGCAAGCACCCTAACTGTGGAATCAAGAGGCTCTATGATGCAACAGGGCACAGTGGGGCATCAGGGTACTGCAGCCCTCACTGAGACAAGGTGCACATGTTGCAGCTGCCCAGCCAATTTGGGGTAGTGCAGGGTGCAGCAAAAGCCCTACCTTTGGTGGCCTGGGGCAACATGGTGCAGCAGCCCCAACTGTGAAGACAGAGGCCCTGGGACTGTAGGGCATAGCAGAACACAGCAGTCCTGTCTGTGGAGACTGGAATAGGGGACAACAGGTGGCATTGGCCCTGCCTGGGGGGGCAGATGGAAGCAGGGTGCAGCAGCCTTAATTGAGGGACAAAAAATGGGTATCAGGATGACACATAGTATGTCTAGTTACTCACATTGTCACACCATGTGGGAATAAACTTCAGATGAGGCAAATTTACAGGTTTCGAACACATCTTGGTATGATATTTATTTTTCAAAAGTTTGAAAAATAATAAATGAAAACAATAAAATTGCAAAGAAAATCACTACTTAAAGATCATGTGCAACAATTTTTACGTATCTTTTATAAAAGCTTGAAAAGCTGAAATTCTAATCCCTGTATCATGATTAGTGTTTCCTGAAATGTTCATGCTGTTTGGTTTTGTGGTTTTCTTTAAAACAGCATTTATTAACTTGCTCTACAGTGAATGAAAACAGTGGAGTTATTTATGTTCTTTCAGCCAAACTTAGAGTGCGATGACATCATTTTGGAGTAGCTTGCTTTTCAGATTCCCAATCAGAGCAGTAGTTTGTAGAGTTAATGGTTTGCTGAGCTCTCCAAGTTTCTTACAAACCCAGTCTCTGGTTTGTGTTTAGATAGAACAGCTTAAAATATAAAATTATATTCTCATAAAAAACTGATAGTTTCAGTTTCACTGCTGAATTGAAGTAGTGGAGATCTTTCTCTGTGAGAAATCAGCTTTTCTGTATCACACCTCTCACTTCTTTCTAATCAAAAATCTGATTTCTTCTAATTATATAACACATGGCTATTTAATGAATATAAAATAAATCTAAATTTTGTTCATTCACAGAAACAGTTTGCCTTTGATGTAGCCTTCATAAATACATTCATATAAGAACATTTTTTTTTCATGTCAGATTGACAAACAATACATGTGCTTGACATACTGCAGCGGAGTGTGACAGGCACCTGTCTGAACTCAAAAATGTCAGTCCTTTGGCGGTTTCTGTGTGAAAATACATTATGAATGTGTATAACTAGAAACACTATGTGGCATCCTGATGCACCATTTCTCTGCCCCACAGCTGAGACAGCTGCAGTCTACTGCCACCCATCCCTGCCCCACAAGCTCCCTGCCTTCTGTTCCTCATTCGAGGCTGCTACATCCTGTTGCCCACTGTCTTCTCCCACACAGTCATGGATTGTGCACCTTGCTGTCTCCATCCCCTGCCTAAAGAATCAGGGCTGCTGCACCCTGCTGCCTTCTCTCCCCCACCCTCACAGTTGGGGAAGCTGCACCTATTGCCTCCTGTTCCTGTCTCCACTGTCAGGGCTGCTGTGCTGTGCTAAGCCCTAGAGTGCCAGGTTCCCTGCCTCCACAGCTGGGGCTGCTGTACCATGCTGTCCTAGCCACCAGAAGTGGGGCTTTTGCTACACCCTGCTACTCACTTCCATTACCCCAATGGGCAGGGCTGCTGCACCACTTGTACCCCCATCTCACAGTCAGGGCTGCTGTACCCTGTTGCCCCATATGTTCTGCACCACAGTTGAGACTTCTGCATCATCCTGTCCTCTATCCCCTGTCACCAGAGACAGGGCTGCTGCATCCTGCTCCGTTCTACACACATTTGGGGTTACTGTGGCCTGCTGTGCCCTACATCCCCATGCCTCTGCAGTTAGGGCTGCTGCACCATGCTGCCACTTGGCACAAGATTCAGTGCATTTGCTGCACCATGTTGCATGCCTCCACAGTTGAGGCAGTTTTACCCTGCTGTCTCCCTGCCACCGGAATCAGATCCTTTGCTACACCCTGCTGCCCATGTCTCTTGTCCCAAACAGGCATGGCTGCTGCACCTGTCCCACAGTTTAGGCATCGGTATCCTGATGCCACCCCTATCTCTTGCCTGAACATTCAGGGCTGCTACACACTGCTGCCCTCTTTCCCCACCCTCACAGTCAGGGCCACAGCACCCTGTTTCCCCCCTGTTTCTTTCTCCAAAGTCAGGACTGCTGTGCTGTGCTACACCCTAGAGTCTCATGCTGCCTGTATTCACAGTTGGGGCTGCTGAGCCATGCTATGCACTTCCATTGCCCCAAATGGGCTGGGCTGCTGCACAATGTACTCCATGTACCACTGTCATGGCTGCTGTACCCTGATACCCACCTGTGTCCTGCCCCACAGTCAAGGCTTCTGCACCATGCTGTCCTTTTTCTCCTGCCACCATTGTGCCCTGCTGCACCACACATCCCCTTGCCTCCACAGGCAGGGGACAGGGTGCAGCAAATGCCCTTACTCTTGTTCTGCACCATTTCTGGACAGTTGGGGTTACTGCACCCTGCTACCCTCTCTCTCTCACCCTCACAGTCAGGGACACTGCACATGTTGCCCCCCTGTTCCTGTCTCAGCAGAATGTAGCAAAGGATCAGACGCTGGTGGCAGGGAGACAGCAGGGTGCAATTGCCTCAACTGTGAAGCATGCAACAGGGTGTAGCAAATGCCCTGAATCTTGTGGCAAGTGGCAGCATAGTGCAGAAGCCCTAACTGCAGAGGCATGGGGCTCTAGAGCACAGCAGGCCACACAACCCCAACTGTGTAGAAAGGAGCAGGGTGCAGCAGCCCTGTCTGTGGTGACAGGGGATAGAAGACAGCATGGTGCAGAAGCCTCAACTGTGGGGCAGGACACATTGGGCATCAGGGTACAGCAGCCCTGACTGTGAGATGGGGTACACATGGTGCAGCAGCCCTGACCATTTGGGACAATGGAAGTGGGTAGCAGGGTGCAGCAAAAGCTCCACCTCTGGTGGCTAGGGCAGCATGATGTAGCAGCCCCAGCTGTGGAGGCAGGGAACCTGGCACTTAAAGGCTTAGCACAGCACAGCAGCCCTGGCTGTGGAGGCAAGAACAGGAGGCAACAGGTACAGCATCCCTAACTGTGAGGGTGGGGAGGAGAGGACAGCAGGGTGCAGCAACCCCAATTGTTTGGGTAGGGAGTGGCAGAGTGCAGTAGTCCTGATTCTTTAGGCAGGGGGTGGAGGTAGCAGGGTGCACAATCTCTGACTGTGTGGGAGAAGACAGTGGGCAACAGGATGCAGCAGCCTCAGATGAGGAACAGAAGGCAGGGAGCTTGTGGGGCATGGGCGGGTGGCAGTAGACTGCAGCTGTCTCAGCTGTGGGGCAGAGAAATGGTGCATCAGGATGCCACATAGTGTTTCTAGTTATACACATTCATAATGTATTTTCACACAGAAACCACCAAAGAACTGAAATCTGTGAGTTCTGAAAGTACATGTGCTTGAAATACTGCAGCAGAGTGTGAGAAGCACCTGTTTGTCAATCTGACATGAATAACAAATGTTTTTACATGATTTTATTTATGAAGGCTACATCAAAGACAAACTGTTTCTGTGAATGAACAAAATTTAGGTTAATTTTATATTCATTAAACAGCCCTGTGTTATAGAGTTAGAAAAAAATGAGGTTTGATAAGAAAGAACAGCTGTGACACAGATAAGCTGATTTCTGACAGAAAAATATTTCCACTACTTCAATTCAGCATTCAAACTGAAATGATCAGTTTTTTAAAGAAAGAGAATTATATATTTTAAGCTGATCTATCTAAACACAAACCAGAGACTGGGTTTGTAAGGAACTTGGAGAGCTCAGCAAACCATAAACTCTACAGAGTGCTGCTCTGATTGGGAATCTGAAATAGCAAGCTACTCCAAAATGATGTCATCGCTCTCTAAGCTTGACTAAGAGGACAGAAATAACTCCACTGTTTCCAGCCACTGTAGAGCAAGTTAACAAAGCGGAGTTAAAGAAAACCACAAAACCAAGCAGCATGAAATTTTCAGGAAACCGTAATCATAACACAAGGACTTGAATTTCAGCTTTTCCAGCTTTTATTGAAAATATGTAAAAACCATCGCACATGATCTTTAACATCAGTAGTTTCTTCCATAATACAGTCCTGGATCTTACATCTCCTAAGACCCTTCTCATCTGCATTCAACAGCTTGTCTACAGCATACCTCTCAACTGTCCCTGATTTTCAGGGACGTCCCTGATTTTGCCTCAAAATTTTACTCTGTCCCTCCTAAAAAATTGTGTTTCTGTGACCAAACAGTGGGAGCTGGAAGCATAAAATAATGTCAAACATTAAAGTTAAAGAGTTGTTCTTACTTAGAAAATGCATTTTGCACTAAGCCCCATATTCTACCAGCTTCCTGAGTGGATATCATCAAGTTTGAAGATGTGTCCCTGATTTTGGTCATTTGTCCCTGGTTTTTTTAAGCATTGTCCCTGATTTATGAGGCAGGAGGTTGAGAGGTATGGTCTACAGCAGCAGTAGAACCTCTCTCCTCTCTCTATCCCACTGGGTTGAACTAAAGTGAACGTAGTGAAGAGGCTTTTTATATCTTTTGGTGGGGGTCACCTGACTAAGCCTGTTCTGTATTTACAAGTCTGGACATGTTGTTTCATGTTGAACATGTTGTTTCAAAACCAAGGGGGAAGGGGTTTGTGTCAGGGGACTTCCTGGTCCAGTTAAAGTTACAGTGTATATATCCACAGATACTGACTCTCTATATCTCTGATCCACAGTGACTAAGCACTTTTATAAAGCATACCATTCAGCCTCATACATAAAACCTTACACAGTAACAGGTCTGTAGTGTGAAGTTATAAAAATACCTTAAGGATTTCTTATACCTGTACTAATCATGACATTATTATTTTATGACTTCTGAATCCTTTTTCTTTAAAAAGGCTTTATTAACTGCATTTGTTCCTATTTAAAATAGCCTTCATGTTGTTTTGTACACAAATGCACTTATGCACTTTACACAAACACCTTTCCAGGTGTTTGGCATCATTCCAGGGACTGGATGGATGGAAATGGAAAAAGAATGAAAAGAGAGAACTAGTAGAAAGTTTAGCAGGGACAGTAAAGAGCTACGCTAAGTGGCCAACCTAGGGTGGGGGGAAGAAAAGCGTTAACTGTAGCTAGGAAATAAGGAGATAGAAAAGTGGTCCATCAGTCACAGCTGAGGGTGTAGCCTAACTCCGCCACACACATACCTGTTATATTTTCACACAGAATCCCTCAGATAACTGAATTTTGTAAATTCATACAGATAACTGAATTCATTCAGATAACTGAGTCTTTTGAATTCATACAGTACATGTTCCTGAAATAGCAAAGTAATCTGACATAACAATATTGTTCTCACATGAACAAATGCATGGAGGCTACATCAAGAACACACTACTTCTATGGCTTAAACTTTAGATTTATGTGATATCCATTAAACAATCCTGGATTATTTATATAGGCAAATAACGTAGAGTTTTTATGTGACAGAACTCAGCTGTAATACAGCCAGGATATTTTTCACAAGCATTCGTGAATACCACTTCAGTTACCCACTGAAACACAAATGACCAACTCTCTATGAGAACAGAATGATAGTTTGTAACCTAATCTATCTAAACATAGACCAGGTGGGTTAGTAGCACATTTGGAGTAAAGACAATTAGCCCTACAGATTACTCTGACTGGGAAGTGCACCAGCTACTACAGGCGATTAAGGACTTCATTGCTGCAGCAACAGGCTGGCCAGGAGTGATGTCATCACTCAGTAATAGGGACAGGAAACTCTTCACTGTTTCTTCACTGTTTTCAGTTACTGCAGAACACATCAATATACTCTGATTTAAAGAAAACCACAAAACCAAACAGCATATTTTCAGAAACACTAATCATGACACACAGACTTTGAATTCCTGTGTTTATTGTAAATCTGTAAAACACTGGCATTTGATCTTTAACGATATTGGCTGTTAGAATTTTTTTTTATCCTGCTGTTCCTTGGTCCAATGGTGCCTCAGGCATGGTATCCCCCTGGAATACTTATGCCCCCTCCCATGTATACCCCTTTTCCCCCAATGTATGCCCCCCAGGAGTTGATTATATTAGGTTGGGGTGTGGGGGCACAGCCACCCCCACAGTAAATGTTAATGTTAACCTCCACCTGGTCACCATCTTGGCAGTTGATATGGATTAGTAGCCAATTTTACATTCAGCGAGATTATCTCGCTCTTGTGCGAGTCGCCATAGAAAAGTCGCCCTTATGACATGGAACCGATGTACCCACACCCCATTCTGTGTGCAAGGTATGACACTTCTGCCATTCCTATCTTGCATTTCTCATAGAAACATAGAAACGTAGAAGTTGACAGTAGATAAGGACCGCAAGGCCCATCCAGTCTTCCCATTTCTTTTTCTACCTTATAAATGTGCCATCGGCCTTTGCTCTGTCAATGGCCTATCTATTCATACTCATTTGTATTGCTCCCTTATGCCTATCCCATGCCTGTTTGAAGCCCTGCACTGTATTCATAGCCACCACTTTTGAGGTAGGCCATTCCATGCATCCACCACCCTTTCTGTGAAAAAGAATTTCCTCACATTCCCCCTTAATCGGCCCCTCTAATCTCATGCTGTGTCCTCTTGTCCTGCTATTTTTCTTATATTTAAACATGTTAGACTCTTTCGCCTTGTTAATGCCCTTAAGGTGTTTGAATGCCTCAATCATATCACCTCTCTCCCTCCTTTGCTCTAGGGTATACATATTGAGCTCTGTTAATCTGTCCTCATATGTCTGTCCTCATGGTCCCTGCACCATTTTGGATGCCCTTCTCTGGACTGCCTCAATTTAGTTAATGTCCTTGTGAAGGTGTGGCCTCCAATACTGCATGCAGTACTCCAGATGGGGCCTAACCAGTGTCTTGTAAAGAGGGATTATTACCTCCCTCTTACGACTTGTGATACCTCTACTAATACACCCTAACACCCCCCTAGCTTTACCTACTGCTTTAGAGGTCTGCTTGGATGATTTCAGGTCATCAGTGATGATGATGCCCAAGTCTCTTTCTTCCCTTGTGACTGCCAGCAACTCCCCTCCCAGCCTATAGGTGGCTTCAGGATTTCTCTTCCCTATGTGCATGATCTTGCACTTCTTTGCACTGGCACCAGGACTGATCCCTGAGGTACCCCACTTGTGACTTGCATCTCTTCTGACTGTATACCATTTACCACCACTCTCTGTTTTCTCCACTTTGACTGTCAACCCAGCAACATACATTTGCCAGCACACCTCAGTCATGTGACTGATGCGAGCCTCCCAAGTCTGGCTATATAGGGCGATATCATCCATGTATGCCACAGTAAGGTCTCTTGCCCCATTCAGAATACAATTCTTGAGTTGTTGAAAAGTGGCTAGTGCATTTTTCATCCTGAATGGCATTACCCTGAACATAAAAGTTCCAAAGGGATGACAAAGGCTGACCTATCTTTAGCTTTGGGAGTCAGTGGTAACTGCTGGTAACACTTTGCCAGGTCTGTGGTGTACAGGTAAATGGTTCCCCCATCCTCTCCAGGATCTCATCTGTCCTAAGCAGGGGGTATGCACAGGACTCCATGCAGCTGTTGAGACTGTAGTTGTCAGTGCAGAACATCATGGTCCCATTCTTTTGGGGGAACATCACCACTAGGGATACTCATGGACTATCAGACTGCTGGATCACCTGGAGAGCCAGTATCTCCCTGATCTCCTCTCCTCTCTATGGCATGTCTGGGATTCTGTAGGGTGGCTGTCTCAGTGGGGCTTAGAAACCTGTATCCATATATCCTTGTGGTGCTCTGCTAGCTCTTCCTTTGTATTTCAGAAATGGATTTTATCTGCACTTCTCAGTGCTGTCAGATACATATCTCACCAGAACCACTTATACAGTTCATAGCCCAGTCTAAGGACCATCTTACTAAGTTAACTCATTTGAGCAAGTTTCTGTAGTTTGGTAACTGCATGTCATTGAAAGCAGCTACTTGCAACTTTTTAAAAGAACAATTTTAGTAACATTTTTACTAATTTTTTACACCTTTTTTTTCTGTTTTGACTGAGGTTTTTAATGATGTCATTCAGGTTATTTATTTATTTATTTATTCATTTAGAGTTTGCTAACTGGGCAAGCCCACTGAGACCAGAGATCCCTTTTTCAGGGGCGATCTGGAGTTAGTTACAATGACTACATACATAGATGTAAAATACAGCAGAATAGAGTGAAATACATATTAAGTTACGTGACATTGGGGTACAGTAGATTAATAGCAGGTACAGGTCAGGGAGTGGGTAACATACATGGGGTACAGGGAACAGCAGGAATCACAAGGTTAAACAGGTGCTTAAGTCAAGTAAACAGTATTTTTAGCATTTTCCAAAGGCGATTCAAGGGGTGGAAGGTGTGGGTCAGCAGAAGGTAGCAAGGGGGTAGGTCAGGGATCGTTGGTTCTGTGTCACATTAGCTGAAAGAATGTAAGAGACAGGGATAACAGTATGATCTTTTTGTTTCTGTGTCTTGAAGATGACTTTCAGCATTACTAAGATTACTGTGGTAAAGAAATGTTTGCTCAGAAATAGTGACAAAAGCTGTTTCCTGGACTGTATTTTCATGGTTTGTCAGTCAGCGAGAGATGGGGAAGAGTATCTGGCTCAAAATGCCATAATAAGTCTACATGATATCATACTGAGTTATTATGGCATTTGAAAGTTTAAAAAAACAGTTATATGGAGGTCACCTCATTATTAATATCATGGTAAATATACTTTGAAAGACACTCCGTATACTGCAAATATGTACATATTCATATAGTTGCAAGAGAGCAGCAGCCAAAGCAAATCGGTTGCTGGGTTGCATAGCCAGAGGAAGTACCATCAGGAAGGCGGAGGTAATTCTGCTGCTGTACAGGTCACTGGTAAGACCACACCATGGGTACAGTGTGCAGTGCTGGTGCCTGTGAACACAGATGGCATGTACCCAAAGGTCTTTAGGGAACTGGTGGAGATTCAAGCAGGTCCCCTTGCAGACCTTCACACCTCTGGAGTCCACAGACAGGCTCCAGAACTGGAGAAGAGTGCTGGTGATGCCTCCCCATAAGAGTGAGATGAGGTATGAAGCAGGAAATTACAGGCCAGTCAGCCTGAACTCAACAGTGGGTAAGCTGATAGCACCGCCCTGAAACAAAGACTGATCAGCTTACTGGAGTAAAGTACTCTCCAGGGGAAGAGGCAGCATGGGTTTGTGTTGGGACGGTCTTGCCAGAATAACTTAATTGCCTTTTTATTTGGGTCACTAGGATAGTGGACAAGGTCCAGGCAGTTAATGTCTTGTATCTGGAATGTCCGCAAGGCCTTAGACTCTGTGCCACATAGGAGACTGCTCATGAAGCTAGAGTACCTTGAGGTGGAGGCCAAGCTTCTGGGATAGGTCAGGAGCTGGTTGCAGGATAGAAACCAAAGAGTGGTAGTTTGAGCAGAATTCTTTGAAGTGAAACCTATGACCTGTGGGGTCCCACAGAGCTCAGTGCTTGCTTGGCCTTATTTAACATCTTCATTAGTGACATTACAGATGGGATTAAGGGTAAAATCTTCTTGTTCATGGATGAAACCAAGCTCTGTGTGAGAGTGGACATGGAAGAGGGAAGGCTGAAACTTAGGGGGACTTAGCTAGACTAGAAATGTAGTTTGGCATTTAGCAGCTGGGGTTCAATGCCAAAAAGTGCAAACCTAAGCACTAGGTGTAAAGAACATGGGGACCAAATATAGTACCCACCACTTACACTGCCCTCAGAAGTAGTTGGCAGTTGGCTATATTGGGCAAAACTGTGTTTCCTTTTGGTATCCCCATAGAAAACTACAGTAATTGGCACCATATATACAGACTCCTATGCACCTGCTATTTCAGGCAGACAGCGGAGATCTATTGTGCGATCAGGTGTGTAGGCTAATGTTGTAGAGGAGAGCTGTCAGCATTTTTCTTTGCCAGTCATGAGCTCTTTTAGTAAGGATGCCTCAGAATTTCAATCCCCGGGTGTAGTGTGAGCTTCACCTTCCAGTTCCAGAAAGTTCTCCAATTTGCTTTTGAGGATGTTGTAGGAGCCACTTATTGGACAGGGCACTCAAGTCCTTGGATGAATGCCACTGATGCGCTGCAGGCGAGTTCAATTAGGGGAAGGCTGCTGGATCAAGGAGGGAGCATGTGCAGCCTTTGCAACCCACAGGGAAAGACTGCCACTGTCACCAATCATGAGTTCTTTAGCAGGTACAGTACTGCAGTCCCAGGAGTTTAAATCCCCACATGCCAAGTGTTAGTTTTGCCTTTGTATTCCAGAAAGTCCTACAACTGGCTAAAGAGGACTCTTGACTGAAAAAAATATGGCACCTGGTTACAGCACCTACCCCACATACCAGGCAGAATGTGCTTACACCGATGTGTCTGTTATTATCGGTAGGCACTGTACTGGTTGGGTGGAGTGCAGATAACTAGTTCAGAAGAAGAAGAGGACCTGGAAATAATAATCATGTGTAACCCCTGGACCCCTGCCTTTTTGCTAAACGACAGGTGGCATGCTGTTGAAGCTGACAGCAGTACTAGGTGGGGACTGGGTTCGTGGAAGACTAGGTTACTTGGCACAGGGGGCCTAGGTTTGGCTACTCTGCACAGGGGCACCCAAGTAAATCTGAACACAGGAAGCAATAACTGTAATGTCCAAAACCAGGAATGGGATTCTACAGTGTGGCTTTTATTCACATCCAAACAGAACAAACAAAGCATAGACAGACCCCCACAGGGCTACATTCCTGGTAATGCAGATTAGAGATAACAGAACACTTCTTCACTTTCAGCCCTCGGGCTCTGAACCAACCAGGCACACAGCACAGACTTGCATGCAGCTTTGGGTACACAGCCCGACTTGTACACTACTTGGGTTTTCCCCATGGCCCGGCTCCCCCACCGGCCATTTGATCCACGGTCCATTATGGGAATGAACCAGTTTTCCTGTTGGTGGCTCCCCAAACCACCTTAGAACCTCTGACTCCTAGAGGGAATTTTCCTTCCATCCCACGTCTGGGTACTTCCTCTCACTAGCCAAGTGCATGAGGCAAAGTAGAAACTACAGCGAAATCAGAGGTGGACTTGGTAACTAAAGATGGGGATTCTCCCACCTCCAGCTCCCACAATCCATACCCGGCCATTCCTCTGGAAACTAAACAACTCTTTTGAAAGCTTGACAATGTAGATTACTGGGTAGATGTATGTCACATCTCCTCTACATGTCTTGACTTCCCCTTATGCTGGACTTGAACATACTTTTACTTTTGGCTAAGCCTATTACTCTAGGCCTCCCACTACTTCAGTAGTCCAGTCCCCACTTTAACACAGTTCAGGGTGAAACATGGGCCCTTTAGAAAGAGCAGAACTCACCCTTCAGTTGCAGGTGCCCCACAGGCGAATCATGAAATCCTCTTGTATCCCACACACGTGAACAAAATAAGGCAGCTTCTTTCTCCAGCAGTAGCCAGGTGGTTGCCCCTGGAATAGTAGGCAGACCTTCCTGCCCCATCCCCTCAGGGATGAGTCACAGAGACCCGAATCAGCGGTCTCCACCACTTTAAAACAGCTTACTGTGTCTCTCTTTAGGTGGAAACACACACCTTTCCGTAAATGTAGCCCTATTTCACGGCTGAGGCTCCAAGAGCCTGAGCACAGAGCTGCTGTGCTCCTCTCACAACAATCACCAAACTCCAACTGACTACAGACTGACTGTTCAAGCCTCCCAACATTCTACTCTAACTCCCTTCAGCAGATTCCACTGTGGCTCATGCAGCTGTGATAGTTCTATGGTGATGTCATCCCTCAGTCTCAGCTGAGACTGAGAACAAAGTGAGACAGTGTGAAATCCATTTAACTGGAGTTTCACAAGCTGCCTTCCCTGCCTACTACTAGGTCTTACTGGGATTCTAGTAACCCCAGGTAACAAGGGGGTTACACATGAATGACCTGAAACACCCTGCACACTGCAAAAGAGCAGCAGCCAAAGTACATTGGACACTGGGCTGCATAGCCTGGGGAATTACTAGTAGGAAGGCGGAGATCTTTATGCTGCTGTACAGGTCTCTGGTAAGACCACATCTGAAGTACAGTGTGCAGTTTTGGTGCCCTATTTAAGAAGGATGTCACTTGCTGGAGACGTTCCAGAGACAGGCATCAAAGATGATCGCGGGTCAGTAGGGCAATTCCTATGATGAGATGCTCAGATAGCTTAACCTGTATTTTCTTGAGGTAAGACGGGAAAGGGAAGACAAGGGTGAGAACTGCAGTACCTTAAGAGTAGTAGTAGGGTATATAAGTGTACTAAGGGCCTCTTCAGCCTTAGCAGTGTCAGGAACACTAGGGGGCACAGCATAAAGAGGGAGATGGTAACCCTAAAAACAATGAACTGCTTCAAGAGGGATTGGGATAGGGAAAGGGGAAAAATTGCAGGTAGAAGGAGAGCAAGTGGGGGAAGAGATAGATAAGTAGTGTGAGGTCAGAAAGGAGATGGAAAGGAGGCAGTCCCCTTTGTAAATACATTGGGAGCTGCACAATCGAGCAGACTAGATAGACAGCAAGGCCCTTATCTGCTGTGCTGTTCATATGTCTAATTCTAGATAATATAAAGAAGCCATTGTGTATAATGGTCCCAATATTTAAAGGTTAGCATCAGTACTAACATGTGTTTGTGCTGTTGCTGTGTCCCTTGCCATATGTAGAGGCCACCAGAGTGATACCCAAACTTCCAGTGCTAAGATGCTAGCCATGAAAGGTTTGCTGTGATGGTAAGCAACCCCTACAGCAGTGCCATTTTCCACTGCTAAAAACCACATGTTTGCTGGAGGGTAATTTAACCCCCCTCCGTGGGGCAGGGTGACTATACTTCAGCTGCCTGCCCCTGTGTGAAGTGGTCTCCCACCCCTCATCTTTCACCCTCGGTCCAAAACATCAACCCCTGGTAGTGTTGTGGTCCCCTTATGCCCGGAACACTGATTTCCCCCCCCATCCAATACATGAATCCCTGGGGGTTTAGTGGTTCCCCTACCGCCCCAACCCACATCCTTTTCTTATACATACATTATTGGTGGCTTAGTTGTCTCCCCATCCTGTGAGAAACCATCCTTCTCTCATGAATCAGTCCCTGGGGGTTTAGTGGTTCCCCTACCCCCCCAACCCACATCCTTTTCTTATACATAGATTATTGGTGATTTAGTTGTCTCCCCATCCTGTGAGAAACCATCCTTCTCTCATGAATCAGTCCCTGGGGGTTTAGTGATTCCCCTACCCCCCAACCCACATCCTTTTCCTATACATACATTATTGGTGACTTAGTTGTCTCCCTATCCTGTGAGAAACCATTCTTCTCTCATGAATCAGTCCCTGGGGGTTTAGTGGTTCTCCCACCCTTGATCACCCATTCTTCTCTCATACATAAATCCCTTATGGCTTAGTGGACCCCATCTCCCAGGTGCCCATCCTTCTTTTATGCATCAGTCCCTGATAGTATAATCATCTCCCACCTCTGATGGTTCACCAACCCCCACCAACACACTAGCCAAGGACCCCTATCCCACACCCTGTATGTCCACCTACATAGGTTTTAAATTGTCTCTCAGTTTTGCCCATGGAGCAAGATGGCGGCTGTGCTGGGCTGTCATCTGTTTTCTCCCTGATTGAGAGAGTATCTGAGAGCAGAGTGCTGTTCATTCCTTCTGCTTCCCTTGCATTAACTTTAGGAGAGTAATTATTTGGTGTGAGTGTGCTTGTGTCAATAGTTTTGACTTGAGCACCTACATTGTGAAGGAAACTCTCATTTAGCATTTAGTTAGGGTACTTTTAGATACAGGTAGGGCAGGGGAGTGAGAAAGTTGTAGGAGTTAGTGTTCTTATTTTTTATATTGAGTTTTCCTGCAGGCCTTTTAATTTATCTTACCAGTGTGTCCCCAAGGTGCAGTAAAGGCTTCCGTTGTCCTGGACGTTCTACTGCAAGTGTGCATCCATCTGCATTTATCTGCTTGCAAATGACTGGCGATGGAGTGGTACTGGTCCCGGTACCTGGCCCATGTTGGAGGGTGCCTGTTTTTTTCAGTGGGGCCCTCTGCCTGTGGGGTGGATTGTGATCCTTAGACTGGATCTTCAACTATCGGTTCTGGAGTTGGAGGGACTGGAGGACAGATGCTCCAGGGATGGCTAGAGGGGACTCTCTTGTCAGCATGCGAGAGGGCTGAAGGTGTGACTGGTGTCTGTTTTGACTAGACTTTTCCTCCTGGAGGAATGTGGACATGTAGAGGGCATTGTCTGTAGTTCCTTTTTCTGGGAATTTTGGATCTGTGGAGCGGTGGGAGAATAATCCATCTGTGACTAGTGCTTTTTTCCGTGCCTTCCCTGCTGTGTTCTCTACTCAGCTGGAGTTTATTCTTCTGGTGACTGTCAGAGGAACTCTTTGTGGTGGCTGGTGGTTTGTCCAAGACTACTGGTAAACTTTTCACTTGTTTCATCAATTTTCATTGTACTGAGAGCTGGTGAGAGGAGCTCCGAGTTGTGAGTCAAGTTATTGCCTTGGGTGGACTTCACGCGTTTGCTGTTCTGTTCCCTGGATATGTTGCACAGTAGAGTCTAGGAGCAGTGAGAGGGCCCTTGATCTCATAATAGTTCTGGACTGGAACAATTCTCTTACAAGCTGACTGATTTTCTAAAATTTCATGACTTTTAGCCCTGTTTTATAGGGCAGTTTTTATTTTAAGTCCTGCAGGTTGTTGTTCTGGGAATCTGGGAAGCGTTACCTCTGTGTTATTTTCACTCTGGTTTATGGGGGGTGTTTTGGAGGCAGAGTGGAGGGATGGGAGTAAGATTTTTTATTGTCCGATTTTGTAGTTGTAGTAGTTGAAGTAGTGCATGATTGTGTGTGAATGTTTTTCAGGATTTTTGTATTGGGTGTTTGCATGTGTGTGCGTGCGTGTGTGTGATTTTGCTTCAGCAGACATTAGTTTGCTTGAGGATAGTTCAGGCAGCTAGCATTGAGGTCTAGGATGGGCCAGGATTGTCTATAAGGCATCCCACCTGCTAGATCTGTGACCTTTTACTGACCTCCCTGTTTCTACCACCACAGCACGTCGCCGTCAGGAGGTTGGGACGGGGAGGCATCACACTGATCAGTCATCACACTGATCGGGGAAGGCAGGGTGCCTCCAGTTCAGCAGAGAGGGGCAGAATTGAGGTGGTTAGGTGCAGAAGGTGCCCTGGGGTCAGATGGGCACTTCAGAGATGCCAGACATGTTTGGTTCCCATTCCCAGTGTTCTCACTAGACCGAGTGGTCAAGTAAACAGAGGAGCTGCTCTACCCATAAATCCACTGAGGGCAGTGTTGTGCAATGCCAGACTGATCAAGAATAAGACCACAATTATAGCGAACTTGATTTCTTTGGTAGATCTGGCTTGCATCACTGAGACATGGATTGGTGATGATGCCAGTTCAGTTTTAGCGACTGCAGTTCCCCCTGAGTACTCGGTGGTTCACTGCCCCAGAGTGAAGTGCAGGGGAAGGGGAGTGCCTATCTGTTTTAGGTATGACTTGGGTTTCACTGTGCACTCAGTAGGAGAAGTTGGTTCATTTGAATGTGTGGTAGTCCGTGGGGGTCTGGGTGCAGGCTGCAGGATTTTCCTGATTTACTGCCCTCCTTGCGTGGTGAGAGATTTCCCACAGAAGGTAGCTGATTTCATCATCAGTGAGACGTTGGACACCCCCAGATGCTTAGTTCTGGGGGACTTCAGTGTCTGGGTTAACAATGAATCTTCTACACTAGGCTTTAATCTCCTCCAGACTATGTAATCTCTGGGCCTTTCACAGGATTTTTCCACCGTGACCCACCAGGGTGGCCACATGTTGAACTTTGTGTTCTTACTGGGGCTTGAGATTAACAACCTTAAGGCTGATTGGGTCAGTTGGTCTGATCATTGCACCAGGGGTACTTGTTCAGGCCCCCCAGAGCCCTCCCCATGCAGAATGGTCAGTTTCCACCCTTTTGAGGGGTTGACCCAGAGGGATTCTTATTGGTGGCTTATCTATCTTCTGTGGGTACTGCATGTGTGAGGGGACTGAGTGAAGTGATTGCTGTCTATAGCAGTGCGATGTCTTCTGCGCTCGATACCCTTGTACCAGTCTGTGTATGACTCAAATCTTCTTGCTTGAGATCCCCGTGGTTTGATGGGGAGCTCAAGGCAATGAAGATGAAGATGATGGATTGGAAGTTAAAGTGCTACTGGTGAAAGACTGGACGGGAGGAGGATGAACTGGCCCTGCATGCTCATTATAGTGAGTACCAGGGGCAATTGACTGTAAGAAGACAGAGTTAATGTCCAGGGAGATTGCTGCAGGAAAGAATCGACCAACGGTGCTTTTTCAAACTGTTGACAGACTACTTCATCCAGTCTGTGTGCGGCCGCAAAAAGCCTTTTCTAATGTCTTGTGTGATGAGTTTGCTTGATTCTTCTCTGACAGGGTGTTGGCTATCCATCTGGGAATTCTGCTAGGGAGCCAACATATGGCTGACAGTGGTTGCCTTCAACGTCTGGAGAGCACTCTACCTGGTTGGTGTGAGTTTAAACCAGTGGAGGTGGCCTAGGTCATTGAGATTTCTTCCAAGCTGAAGCACACATATTGCGAACTGGACCCAGTGATGACCCATTTCTTGATGGGATGTGAAGACTCAGCTAGCCTGGTTTTCACCTTGATTGTTTGGTGCTCTTTATTGGAGTTTTTTTTCCCAGATTCCTTAAAAGAGGCACTGGTGAGACCTTTTCTGAAGAAACCATCGTTAGACCCTGACGTCAAGCCAAATTACTGTCCAATCTCCAACGTTACCTTTTTTTTTTTTTTACTGTATTTTTATTGGTATTTCCAAGAAACTACAGAGTATGAACACATCCATCCTAAGGTACATTCAAGTTATATCCATAGCAATAATCTATTACCCAAAGAAAATTCTCAATGTATAGAAATGTCCACATGGTTCTCATAGACCTTAGGCATCTTCAGCTTGTAGTCCTCTATTATTTGGTTAAGATATTAATAAAGGAAGAGAAAGAAGAAAGAACAAAGAAGAAAGAGAAGAAGAAAAGGTTTGAAACAAGAATCAAACTATGCAATCTGTTACCCTTTCACAGGTATCTTACAAATCTTATGATCTCATACATCCGTCTGCCATGAATAAATTAATTACAAGAAAACAATTTGTGTTGTGCATTTTTCCATTATTAGCTAAGTGCATATAATTTATGTTCAGTAAACTCCACCAAATATTGCAGCTTCTATTGGTGAGAGAGAAGTCAAGACCTGTGCCCAGACCCTACTAAACAGCTCTTCTCTTGGCCAGTGTGTCAGTACTAGATTCCTCCACATATGAGTAGTAGACTCACACATGACACCCAAGTGTTTAATATGATTTGTCTGGCCAGAATCAGCAGCACTCAGATGCATCTTGGGTATGGGGTCCCTTGCTGTGTGCCAGCCTTCTCCATCACCATCAGCAAGGCCAACGGGGTTACTGTGATCTCTATTCCCCAATATTTGTACCTTCTTTGCTCACTTACTCCCAGTAATTCTTGATTATTTTGCAATCCCAAAAATAGTGGCATCATGTACCTCTTTCAGTTAGGCATCTACCACATTTAGGGGATATCTGAGGGTGAAACGTATGTACCATCCCTGAGGAATAGAATAGACGGTGCAAAAACTTAAATTGCACCTCTTCAAGTCTATTAAAAATTAGGAGGCCCATATGTGATGATATCAGCTGTTCCCAAGCCTCAACCAAAATGGGAGTCTGGAGCCCGGACTCCCATCTCAATCTGAGTCTATTTATTCCACCCCCAAAATTGTCCCTGTCTAGTCTGGCTACCCTTCCTATCAGCCCTTCTCATTTCTTTTGGTGCCCAGTATTTCCCTATTTGTATTATTAAGCTACCCCTCATTGTTTCTTCCATAACTTTTGCACCATAGTGCCTGGCCTGCATATACCTGAAAAGATGTGAATTTTGGAGGTTTAAACTCCGCTTAATCACATCACATGGATAAACCTCCTCTCCACCGCAGAGGTCCCCAATATATCTTAACCCTGTGAGCTCCCACTCGGCAAATCCAGGGTCCTTGAGCCCGGGTAGGAAGCCAGGGTTTCTTGCAATAGGAACCAATAGGGTGGTATCCCCCAAAGCCCCTCCTCTCCTTTTAAGGCATCTTCAGGCATCCGAAACAGCTGTGACCAATGGGCTGGGACAGTACACGCGGGCATAAGCCCTGTCCCCATCAGGTGTTAAATAGACTGTTTAACGGGTTGGGCATTCTTCTTCTTCTTCTGGGTCTAGCCAGGCAGGGGCCTCACTTTTAGTTGCCCAACTGTGGATATATCTAAACTGAACCGCTAGGTAATATCCCTTTAAATCAGTCTAACCCCCCTTTCATTTTGGAGGCTTTGAGCTTACAGAGAGTCATCCTCACCTTTCCCCCCTCCAGAGGAAATTGCTAAAACCTTTTTCCAGTGATTTAATATCTTTGCAGGTTAAAGGGCATCATCTGCATCATATATAATAACCTTGTCAAAATATTCATTTTATGAGGTTGATTATCCCCAGCCATAATATAGGGAGGTCCATCCACCTACTCAGGTCATCTAGAATAGTCTTTATCAGTGGGGTGTAGGTCAGCATATAAAGCGACTATAAATTCTTGCTTACCTCCACCGCCAACTGGTTCTGCTCTGTACCTCTCGGGTAGAACCCAATCCATACATATCTCCAATGCCATCTCGGCCCCCTTACCCATCACTACCGGCATCCCCCATGGCTCTGTGCTCAGACCACTACAATTCTCGATCCTTTTAAATGATCTGCCTCTAGCCTGCCACTCATCTGCCATACACATGTATGCAGATGACACTGTCCTTTTCTTCTCAGGCACCACCACTGAAGCAGTTGCCTCCACCCTCCAAGCTGATTTTAACAACATTCAGCACTGGTTCTGCTCCCATCAGCTCTTCCTAAACAGTAAAAAAACTGTCTCAATGACCTTCGGCACATGACAACGCCTGTCCAGACTTCCATCCCTCCCCTCCTTCCAAACCCTTGATGGGCAAGTACTTAATGATGTCCCCTCATTCCGGTACCTTGGGTTCTGGCTTGCCCGTCACCTGACCTTTAATGTTCATATTGACGCTACAATAAAAAAAAATGTGCCCCATGCTAGGAACTCTGGACAGAAACCACCATAGCCTCCCATTAACTGTACGCCATGAGTTAGTCCTGAAGATGATTCTCCCCTCCTTTGACTACTGCAATATAATCTATGGCTCAGTCCCTACATCCTCCCTATCCAAGCTTGACACCCTGTTCAATTCCTTCTGCCGCTTTTCTCTCAATGCCCCCCCTAGCACTCATCACTGCAAGCTATGCCGCGCCCTAGCCTTACCAGCCCTTGAAAACAGATGCCTCATCCACTGTGCAAAATTCACCTCTAAGCTCTGGCTAGGCTCCCTCCCTGCCTACCTCTCCTCCTTGCTACTCCCCCCCCATCCTCTTATGCCCTCAGATCCACTGACTCCCACATACTGGCTATCCCCAGGTGGACGTCCACTGCTGGCCAAACTGCTTTCTCCCATCGCTTTCTCAAAGTCTGGAATGAGCTACCCTCTCAAATCTGACACTCCTCCTCTGCTAACTCACTCTCCTGTGCCCTCACAAACCACTTCATGGTAAACTGCACCTGCTCAAACCCCTGATTCCACCCCTCTGAGCTGTTCAACTGCCCTAAAGTACCCCAAGACACACACTCCTAGCTGTGTCTTATGCATTTGCTACCTAGGCACTTATTTTTCCTCAAATTGTTGTTCTAGTTACTGTGAACTGTGCTATAATTGATTATTGTCTTTGCGTGTACTGACGTAATTGTGAGCCCACAAGTGGGACCCTTTTCAAATTGTTACTGTATCACTGTCACTGTCTAATTGTGTATCTGTAATCCTCCGTTTCCCCCCACCCCCCAGGTCGCATCAGGAGACGAGCATCTTCTTGCTCAGTGTGCCTTTCCTGGTAAAACAATTTCAATAAATAAAATAAAATAAATAACTGATTCTTTATTGGTACTCCAGTATTCCTCCCATTATGATTTTAGGTAGGTCTGGAATTCCTCCTTGCACAGGAGATAAGTGGAGAATCTCAATGATCCAGGGCCTCTCGTTTTCCCTCCCACCCTTAGGTTCAACTGGACAATAGCATGGTCGGAAATAATAATTGGACTATGGGAGACTTTGTTTACTTTAGCATATAAATGTTTAGTAATAAAAACATAGTCAAGCCTGGACCAGGAATCATGCAACGGAGAGTAGAAGGTATATTCCTTCACACCAGGATTCATGGCCCTCCAGCTGTCAATTAGCCCCAGATCTTGTAAGCCCCTTGCCCACAGTTTGTTGGTTCTGGGTTGCTTATGACCTTTTCCTGAGCTATCCAAAGCCTTAACCATTATACAGTTAAAGTCCTCCCCCCATTAATTAGCCCCAGGAATTGTTCCCTATTAAGTATATCCAATAAATTATGAAAAAACATGGGGTCATAAATAACAGACGCATACACATTCACTGTCGTGACCTCCCGTCCCCTTAACTTGACCATTATGAAGTCATATCTTCCTTCTTTATTGTCCCAAACCACTCTGGTAACTTCTGGTGGAAAGTTTTTATTCAAAAGAACTACCACTCCCAGTTTATGCAATGAGTAGAACACCGCAAAGCAGGATCCTACCCACCCACCCACCAGTTTACTGTGCTCCTTAGGAGTTAAGTGGGTCTTCTGTAGAATAACTACTTGTGTATTTCTTCTCTTTAGGAGAGAGAGCATCTTGGATCTTTTGGTAGGTGTACTGAAACCCTTGACATTCCAGGAGATGAACATGACCTCTCCCCTTTTACTAGCCATAGGTGGTGGATGAGCCTCCTGAATTAATATGCTTATTATTATGTCCCACCAATTCTGGGTTATACACACACATCTTCAATAAGGCAGACATCAGATACAGATTGCAGTAATAAACATTAACACACAAGAAACTATTTAACCTAAAACATAGGTTGGAACTTACAACCCCCTCAACCCCCACCCCTAAGTTCTCAGACTCTCACATTTGTGCCAGTTTTTTCCTTGATAACCTCTCTGTATGGAATCAGTAGTCTGTATGGCTAGTTTGTTTTCAGTCCCAAATACCCTCCCATGCTTCCCTCCACCCCATCCCATTCCATCACAAATACCTTCAGTAGAGTTGCAGAATACACATAGGTCACTGATCATCCTTTTCCAGGGCCCCTCCCACCATAGCACACCAACATCAGTCCCCTTCCATTGGGAGGGGCACTTATTATAAGCGGTATGAATATGAGCCCCCCGTCATAAGCATACAATACTGTCCCCTTTAGTGACCATTTCAGGAGAAGATACCCCCACACTGCAGTTTTCTGCCCCAACAGAAATCTCCTTTTCCTGAACTCATCCAGCACCTCCCCATACACAATGGGAGGAATTAATTTATGCCCCATGCGTATTGCAAATTCACACGGTCACCTAATGGCATTTCACACCTGTTCTTCCACTATTTAAATATCATGGGAGGTATAGCATTTGCTGCCTCAGTAGAAAGTCTAATACAGCATGTTCAAAAAGAAAAAGGGGGCCGAAGTTACATAAGGTGGGACACACATAGCTGTATAGTTTCCGGCCAACGAGGTGGCTGATTGGGATTCGGGCCTCGGGGGATCAATAAGAAGAGCTAACCTGCAGGCCCAAACAGATGGCAAAGTATCTGGATAACGCACAGCTCCCAGGGAACCAGATCAGCCATGTCACTGGACTGCATTATTCTTACCCCATTTGGCGATAAAGTACTTCGGTCTGTCAGGTTCCCAAAAGGAGTAAGTATTACCTTCAGAGCGCACTCGAACTGCTGCAGGATAGACCATGAAGAATTGAATGCCACACTCCCTTAACATGTTCACTGAGGTATTGAAGAGCTACCTTTTTTTCTGTACATGTTTCAAGAGGTCTTGATGTAGTCAAAGTTTTGGCCCCTCAAAGATTTGTTTTTTTTTGGCCTATAGGCAGCCATCACTTCATGCCTATCCTGAAAATTATGCAGGCAAAAAATAATCTGCTGTGGTGGCTGCCCCTCCGGGGGATGCAGGGCTAATGCTGTGTGGGCCCGCTCATTTCAGGCGACCATATTTGAGGGACATGCCCATCAGGCTGTGGAGGGTTACAGCACAGAACTCAAAAACATTTCTTTCTTCTTTACCCTCCAGCAATCCACAGATCTTTAGGTTACTCCATCTATTGTAATTCTCCTGGTAATCTACGACCTCACGAAGGTCCTCAAGCTCTTTCTCCAAAGTTGCCATTTTATCAGGGATTTGCTGCAAGTTGTCCTCTAGGTCTGAGACACGTTGCTGTACCTCTGAAATGCACTTTGCTTGGTTTCCCAGCTGAGAGGTACATGAAGCTATTTTTGATTTGAATTTGTCCAAGTGCGGGCTCAATCCCTAAAGGACCTGCTCCATTACGGCCTGGCTCAGTACCACTGTCTCTGCAGCTGACAATGAAATAGGCTCCGGCCTGCCCGTTTGCATTGCATCATTTAGGCCCATCTTTTTATTCAATGATTTAGATGGATTTCTGGTCTGCTAGGCCACAAGTAAATACTCATCCATGGTTCAGGAGGTATTCTGCAGTGTGTATATTGATTTATAACACTCAACACTCTACTGAAAAACAACTTTTAATTCTTTTGGAGTGGAGGAGTGGAGGAATGCATCCATTCTAGTCTGTGCTCATTAGCACCCCAATGTTCCTTTTTTAGGAAAGATTGTTGAGAAGATTGTGGTGCAACAGCTTGAGGAGCACCTCATGACCTTTGATCTATATGATCCTCTCCAGTTGGGGTTTCATGAGAGGCATTGAACAGAGACTGTGTATGTCCAGGTGCACAATGACCTCCTCAGGGCGAGGAATCAAGGAGAGGAGTCAGTTTTTATTCTCCTTGATCTCTTCTCAGCATTTGATATGGTGGACCATAGTGTGTTAATCGATCACCTGAGAAAGTACTGCAGACTCACCAGCACTGTCTGGTTTGAGTTTTACCTTGTGAACAGGAGACAACGGGCGGTGATGAAGAACTTCTCCTCCTCCTCCCCAAGTCAACTGTCCTGTGGGTTTCCTCAGGGTTCGGTCCTGTTGCCAGTGTTGTTCACCATATAAATGCTGCCCCTGGGTGAGCTCATTAGGAACTACAACTTGGGTTTTCACTGCTAGGCAGATGATACCCAGTTGTATCTTTCCTTTACCCCTGGAACATCAAATGCAGTAGAGGTGCTTAATACCTGCCTCGTCAAGATCAGTGACTGGATGGCCTCCAGCTGGTTGTGGTTGAACCCCAATAAGATGGAGGTGTTGGTGGTGGAGTCAAACAGAAGGCATGATAGGTTGGCCTCTGGGGCGGGAACAGGGTTATTCCTGGGACCGACTTCATTGAAGACCTCCTGTAGGGAGTGTTATCTGGGTGTTATTCTTGATGACGGGCTGTCACTTGAATCTCAGGTGGCATCCATTGCCCATACCAGCTTCTATTATCTGAGGAATGTCGCTAGGATCAAGACCCTCGTTCCACCTGAGGACCGCACCACTTTGATACACACCTTTGTGACATCTAGGCATGACTATTGTAAGGCGCTCCTCTTCCGAGTCTTGGGGGGACCCTCTGTCAGCTGCAGCTAGTGCAGAATGTAGCCACTAGGTTGTTGACTGGGCAGTCTAACTATAGCCACATCACTATGGTTTTGTGTGACCTGAACTGGTTCCCGGTCAGGTGGAGAGTTCTCTTCAGAGTGGGCTTGATCATCTTTAAGGCCATACACAGCCTTGGCCCTGATTATCTTTCAGACCTTCTAATACCTGTCACACCAGTCTTCTCCCTCCACTCCTCCCCTAGGGGCCTCCTAGCAGTTCCCAGGATGAGATTAAAAACTGCGGTGACACAGCATTTAGTGTTTCCATACCCATCCCATGGAACTCACTTCCACCATCTATTAGGGAGGCTGCTTCATTTGAGGCTTTCAAAGCCCACCTTAAGACCCACCTGTTTAGTCAGACCTTCCCAGACAGTCATGGAATGCAATCCAATACTTAAGCAGGAACCAACCAAGATAATTATAGTAGCACTCTGGTGGTCAAGGCAGATCTGGTCCCCATTTCTGTGAAGTCTGGCAGGGGAGACCCCATTTCCACTCTCCCTCCAGCAAGGTCTTGTTTCCCAGAATGAGAGCACATTGCTGTATCCAGACCTCCTGTCCTTCCAGCTCCATATCAGGCTTATGCAGACATAGATCTCTCTCTCTTGGTGTGGGATCTCTGCTGAGGCCTTGGCTGTCTTGCTTGGTAGTCAGGAATCTTTCACCAGGCACACTTACTACCTGAAGTGGTGGTACTTTGCTATATGGTGTCAGATGGCATCCTTTACCTGCCCAGTACAGAGTGTGCTGGACTACCTCATGACTGTCTCAAATGGTTTGCATTACTACTTGGATAAGGTTCCCTTGTCAGTCATTTTGGATTTTCACGCCCTATCAGAAACAAGACAGTGGCCTAGCTGGATGCAGCCATCTGGTTCCTGAAGGACCTCTTGCATGTAGTACCTCAAGTTCACAAACTGGTCCCAGTTTGGGACATGAGCCAGTGCTGTAATCTCTGACTAAAGCCCCTTTTGAGCCTGCTTCTTCCTATGAATGGAAGTATTAGTCTGGAAAGACTTCACTCCTTGTCTCTATTACATTGGCCAGCAGAGTGTCCAAGCTAGAGGCCTTGGTTTATGAACCACGTTCTCTGGTGTTTCACAGAGACTGGTTGGCATTATATATTCACCCCACTCTCTGGATGTCCACAGAACCCTTAGTTACTATCTGGACCTTATACACTGTGCCTATTCCTCTCAACTGCTTGTTTCCTTTGGCTCTGGAAACTTGGGTAGACCAATTTCCAAACAATGTATTTCCAAATTTTTCTCCTGCATTGTGTTCTACAGGCAGGTGGGCAGGGTCTGCAGGGTACCATTACTGCTCATGATAAATGGAGCATGGCAGACTCTGTGACCTGCTTCCAGTCAGCTTCAGCAGCTGATGTTCACAGGCCTGCTACCTGGCATTTGAGCTACACTTTTACTAGGCATTATAGCTTGGATCCGATCTCCCATAGGAGGACAGGTTTCAACCTTGCTGTCTTACAAGACTTGCTCTCCTGATGGGCCAGTCTGCTGTTTTGCCTATGGCCTAGTTGGGGTTTGTATTGCTTTGTAATTTTCCAACCTAGTGTGGCTCTATAGAGACTGTCTCAAAGAAGATAGGATCATTATTTACCATTTACAATAGATCTTCATAAGGGTCACCACAGAGTCATAACCTTCCCACCCATCACCCCCTTGATAAGGTTTACCTTTCCTTTTCTTTCAGTTTCTTAGCTTGGCACTGCATAGTGAATCTACCACCACTGTCCCAGGCTGCCACTTTCTGTGTGCTTGGCAGTATTCACTGCATTTCTCCTGCTTCTCTGTGCATGACTGTTGGATGTTTAGAACTCAAGTTCAATGATGACAGGAAATGAAAGTATTTGGGGAGGTCACCTATAAAGTTGTGGGAAATACAGATGGACACAACAAGCATTTTTGGTGCAACCCACTTTTTCCTTAGTGGGATGTTTATTTTTTCTCCATAAACAATAGTTTTTGCAACATAGAAAGTAAAATAAAACAATCAAAACAGTTACAAAAAAAAAAGACTTGTAAATAACCTTTTACAATTTTCTCCATAGTGCAGCACTGGACTCTCCTAGTCGTTCACTTACAGTACACTTAATCAGAAGACAGTGACCCTATCTGCCTTCTGTTAGCTCAGTTAGTCCTTATATATCTACCCAGCTGGGTCAGGTCACCAAGTGCCATCAAATTTACAAACATTTTATTTAGCCCTTCTTTTAATTATTTAACAGGCTAAAAAGACTTGTGTACACTTCTACAATCAGGAGCAGCTTTTGGACTTTAAAGAGAACCTTCCTGGAATGAACTACATCCTTGGCAAGGTGGCAAACTTTCCACCAACTAGTGAGTGACAGTTTGCTAATTATAAAAAGGGGCCACAAGGGGCCGCTGCTCCCCTATAGACAATTTCCATTCATTCCCCAGCTTTAGGTAAGAGCGGACTTATTTGTCCTTATTAATTCAAGAAATTATTGAATTCTTTTAGTACATTAATCAAAGCATATTATTGTGGTTCTCAAAAGGATTTTAGATTTCCTTTCCCCCTTTCAGTATTATAGCCTTCCATTTCTTTCATTAGGTTAGTTTATGCTTGGTTTTTAAATTATAGAAATTTCACATCCTTAATTTAATATGCATTCCGAAGTAGAATACCACTTTGCTATTTTCTCATGCTGGCTTTTCCCTTAATGCATAGCGAGAAGTGTGTTTCTGGGCATTTCCTTCAATTTACAGGGACAAGACTATGCACTCATGGCTGAAATGTCAAGCCATCAGCTGACACTTTCACTGACTTCTAAGCAAGTTTCTACCCCCTTGTAGTTCAGAGCTTCCACACGGAGCATACCTAATACTGTCACTGTACCTTCATACTAATTCAGGTGCAGCAAGTATAAGGGTTACTTTATTCGTTTTCTTTATTCAGGTAATGAAATTGAGGGCGCACCTGTACCTTGCAACCACAAGTGTACAAAACAATTTGGACCTGCTTAGTTCTGGACTGGCATGCCCGTAAGACATTTCAACATGATGGTTTTGACTTGCTCAATTTTTGAGCTATGGACAGTATAGAATACCGCTAGGAGGGGAAAAATACTCTCTTACTAACCCCTTACATTCTGATTTTCTTTAAATATTTTAACATGCTATATTCACTCACAAATAGTGGCAACAGGGACACAGAAAATAAAAAGGGAAAAGGGGTTGCAGCTTTGCCATACACATCAATATACTGCCTTTTATTGTATATCATTTTGCGCTTCTGCAAGTATACACTGTAAACATTGTTCAATAGGGTTCTTTACTTTATATTGATTATGTCTTTTATTCTGGCTAAAATAGCCAGCCACTCTGTATAGCTAAATCTAGTATACTGTCCCATTTTGTCTGGGAGCTCGAGACCACTGGCGCTTGACCTCCATAAGGATGGACCCATGGAAGAAAGAGAAAGGAAAGTTAAAGAGAAGCACCGAGGGTTGTCTGGAGGTGGCCTGCCTCCATACAGAAAGAAGAGGATAGCCTTATTAGGTAGTAATATAGAAAGGCTGCATCCTAAAATAATAAAGGGGTCCTACTACAGTGGCAGGGATATACCACCAATGTTATATAGGCACCGATGTGCTCTAAAAATGTGTGTGCAGGCATGTCAACATGGGTGGTCCCATCATGCAAAAGCTATCATCAGGGTCCTGATGCCAGCACCTTACAGTCTAGTCAGTTATGACTCTATGGAGATCTTTAAGAAGATCTGCTGTTGCTGGTAAATAATAAATCCCTTCTTGTACTGATACTTTGTTGCCAGCATTTCCATCACAGCCATCAAATCCATCTGTGATCTTTCATTCAGGTGGGTGATGGAGTGGGAAGATAGCTATCACTTCGAGTCAGTATTAGCACAGAGTGGAGCCATGCCCACAATGTTACAGATACTGGCCCAGATATTCTGAGCTGTGCAATGGAGTTACACTGGTGCAAGTGCGTAATTGAGCCGAGGAGCCTTATTCAGCGGGAGCCAGTGCGCAGCTCAAAATCCATTGTGCCAATGTGCAACTATAATGTATGCAGTGCAACTGCAGGGGGTGTTCCCATGAATATCTAGCGCAATGGCATATTCAACCTTACAACCATGGCACAAGTGTGGAGCAAACTGAAGTTGTGAGGAGAAAACTTGTTCCTACAAATACAGGGGGCAAAGACAGAGACAGCAGTGGAGCCATGCTCACAATGTTACAGATGCTGTCTCTAATAGTAGAAGGTACAAATATACAAAGTCATAGAGGAGAGGTGTTAATAGAGCTGGAAAAAGAAAATATCACCTACAAATGCTGCACAAGTACCATTTCTGTAAACACAAGGAGCAAGTATATGTGCAAGCTGGCCATGCTGTCCTGACCAAGACTAAGAGACACTTGTGTAGGGACCTTTATTTTACTCTATATGTATCCACTGCCTGCATGGAGGTTATTAACTGTATTTTACTCTGCCAAGGTACTACCTGCTTTCTAAAAAGGTGAACATGGGAGATAGCTGCAGTTGCAGTTTACTCTGTATCACCTTACTGCCTGGCCTGCATGTTGAAATTATAAACGTTTTAACTTGGGGCAGAGTCTCAGCATTTGAATTAAACTCTAATGTCAGGCCTCTATTTACATTTGAAAAACTTGAAACTTGTTTTTTAACTGACGTGGTAGCTGCAGTTTTGTTTTTCTCTATCTGGCTCTAGCTATTGCCAGAATTTCAAAATGTGACTTTGCATTTTTCTCGTGATGGTGAGGATTTGTCATCTGGATCTGTTTGACTTCCTCATAATCTTTTGTCCTCTTTGGTTACTGATTTTGGTTAGTATAACCCTTCTGTCATGTTTTAGTACTTGTTGACATACCCCCTGTGACCAAGTTCTGACAAATGAGGAGCCATAACAAGATAAGGGAGGGATGAAAATGCTGGAGCGAGTACACAGAAAGGTCACCAAAGGAATAAGAAACATGAGGAATGAATCCTATGAATACAGGATGCTTAAGCTGGGCCTATATTTTCTTAAATATAGAAGGAAAAGAGCAGACATGTGCATGGTATGTAGTGCAATGAGAAATGAAGACATGTGGGAATGCACTGACCTCACAAAACAACAGAACAATATGTCAGCTAGGTCACACGGTCACAAACCAAAAGGGCAGATTACAAGAATGACCGAAATATGTAGGTGGTTTAATCAAATGGTTGTAAACCCACAGAACAACATTCCAGAAAGCATAGTAAACAGTGAAAATATGGAGACGTTCAAGCATTCATTCGATGGACATGAAGGGCAAACAAATGCAGGTATGCCCAATAACAATGGTGAGTAGCTGCAGGTATATGACCTCTTAACTTGTAAACATCCATGAATAATTGGTTAGACTCATTCTATAAATATTATCAATAAAAATAAGAAATGTAAATGTTACAGAAAAAATCATTTAGTCCAAAGTATTTTTATTTTTGGGGAATGTTTTAAAAATCACATTCTTGTTGTTAAAACTAGACAATGTTGTTGCAGCTCACAGAAACGTTAAGGAAAAACATCTTACACATTTGTTATTTTTTTTGTAAGAAAATAATAAAATACTTATTTTTAGTCAGCAGAAGCACTGAGAGTCTGAGCCAACAATCATCGCTTGGAAAGAGCCAGCTGTGTTACAGAACTGAGAAACTGCATCTGTATCCTCAGTGGTGCAAGACTTTTAATGTTGACCATCATCATATCTCTGTACAATATCAGATTCATGAAGGAGAAAGGAAATATAAATGTTCTGAATGTGACAAGAGTTTTACAGCACAGAGAAACCTCAAAATACATCAACGAATTCACACAGGGGAGAAACCATATGAATGTACTGAATGTAGCAAGAGTTTTGCCCAGAAACCAACCCTAATAAGGCATAAGTGGGTTCACATGGGGGAGAAACCATATACATGTGCTGTGTGTAACAAGAGTTTTACAAATCAGGAAAACTTTATAACCCATCAGCAAATTCACACAGTGGAGAGACCATATAAATGTACTGTATGTAACAAGAGTTTTGCTGATAAAAGTAATCTGATAAAACATCAGCAGGTTCACATGGGGGAGAAACCATATAAATGTGCTCAATGCAACAAAACTTTTAAAGCACACAGGAACCTCATAACCCATCAGCGAAGTCACACAGGGATGAGACCATATACATGTGCTGTATGTAATAAGCAGTTTACCCACAAAAAATACCTAAGAAATCATCATTGGATTCACAAGGGGAATAAACAATATAAATGTACTGAATGTAACAAGATTTTTACATCACAGCATAACCTCATAAGACATCAACGTGTTCACACAGGGAACAGACCATATACATGTGCTGAATGTAATAAGACAGTTACCCAGAAACAATACCTAATAAATCATCAACGGGTTCACACGGGGGAGAAACCATATAAATTCGCTCAATGTAATAAGAGTTTTGCATCAAAGAATACTCTCACAAGTCATAAGTTGGTTCACACAGGTGAGAGACTATATAAATGCACTGAATGTAAAAAGAGGTTTGCCAGGAAAAAAGACCTGACTAGACATCAGAGAATTCATACACGGGAGAGACCATATAAATGTGCTGAATGTAACAAGACTTTTGCACAACAGAGTAGCTTAATATCTCATCAGCGAATTCACACAGGGGAGAAGCCATATAAATGTGCTGAATGTAACAAGAGTTTTACAACAAAGAGTAAGCTCACAAGACATCAGCGAATTCACACAGGGGAAAAATCACTGAGATAAACAGAATACATTATTGTGCAGCCAGACTAATAACAAATAGAGCAGTGCCACAAAAGCAAGGAATGAAGAACAAAAAGAGAAGGAAATGCAGCATACCACCATGGCAAAAGTGGATAGAGAGGATAATCATTGAGCTAAGATCAGAAGTATCACTACTGGAAGAGTTTAGAAAGGGTACTAGATCAAGGAAAGTCATCAGGAAAGTGGATGAAATCAAAGAAAAACACTGCATTAAAACAGATCAGGACCTGAATTTTACCATCTCGAATAACAAACTCAAGATCTCTGTTCAAGCCGAGAAGCTTCGGAGATACGTAGAAAGGAACAAAGAAAAAACACAAAACAGATGGTTTAGAGAAGACCCAAAGAAATTTTATAAGGAGCTGAGAAAGAAAACAACCAAAGTAGCAACACCACTGAAAAAGAAAGAAATTGAGGACTTCTGGAGAAGCATCTATGAAGATCAAGCTGAACATAATAGGGATGTAAAGTGGATACAGGAAGTAAAAGACAACATAGGAAATGGTGCTACCAGGGATATGGAGTGGCCTGATGTAACAGCTAAGGAGATAAAAGCAAAGATAAAGAAGGCCCTCAACTGGAAAACCCCAGGTCCAGATGCAGCACCTAACTTCTGGCTGAAAGTACTGACATCTCTACATCATGATTTAGCAACCTGTAAAAATTATCTATACACATATCCCGAGTTGACACCCATCTGGCTAACAACAGGGAATACCATACTTCTTATTAAATCTGAGCCTGTCAGTCTCCCCAAGAACTATTGCCCAATAACCTGTTTGCCAACAACATATAAACTATACACTGGAACTGATACAGAGTCTATAATCATTTACATTGCAATAAGCTCATGGCAATAGAACAAAAAGGCAATAAAAGAAAATCACATGGTACAAAGGACCATCTCCTGCTAAACAAAGCTATAATGGAGAGCTGCAAAAAATGCCGAAATCTTAGTGTAGAATGGATTGACTACAACAAAGCATTTGACAGCATCCCACACTCCTAGATCATGGAGTGTTTAAAGATCTACAGGATACATCCCACACTGATAAACTTCATCACATCCACTATGGGAAAGTGGCAAACCACCCTGCAATTAAACAACAAGAAGGGTCAGATCATCCTCCCAAATATAAGCATCCAATGAGGGATATTTCAAGGTGATTCCTTGTCACCACTTCTGTTTTGCCTTGCCCTCAATCCGTTAAGTTGCCTAATCAACAACCTAGGCTATGGATACAGCTTGAACCCCAGAAACAAAAACAGTGAACAGCTAACATCTCATCTCCTCTTTGTAGATGACCTAAAACTTTATAGCTCATCTGACAAACACCTGAAAGCACAACTACAAATCGTTAAGACATTCTCTGATGATATACGGATGACGTTTGGCCTAGACAACTGTGCCAAAGCAACATTTATAGCAGGAAAGTCAACTCATAAAGAAAACATTAACATGGTGGAGGGCTGTGACATAAAAGAACTTGAGCAAGAAAGAGTGTATAAATAACTGGGAATAGAGGAAGGAACAACAACTGAACATGTACAGATGAGAGCAAAAATAAGTAAGGAATATTTTAGAAGGTTAAAGCTCATACTGAAAACTGCTTTGACAACACGAAATAAAGTGCAAGCTGTAAACCGACTCGCCCTCCAGTGATATCATACAGCTTTGGTGTGATAGACTGGCCACAGAAAGTATTGAACCAGCTAGATATAAAAACAAGAAGACTGCTTCATGGTCACCAGTTAATATATAAAAAACCAGTGCATGCCAAGATTATACATCCCAAGGTTAGAGGGAGGCATGGGCCACCTTGAGATTGATTACACATATAGATCCACAATAGTGGAGCTACATACATACCTACTGACATCCCTGGATCCAAATATAGTCAAGGTCCTGCATCATGAAGAAAATAAACTTAAGATGACTTCACTCATCAAATTAGGAGAAGCCTTCAGGAGGGAAAAAGAGATGGCTGTTGATCCATTAGTAGATAAGGAACAGCCAGCAACAGACAGTGCAAAGAATCAGAAAAAGGAGTATAAGGACAAAGACCAACTGAAAAGGAAAAACAACTGGAAAGCCCATAATTATAGTGGAAAATACAAGGAGCTACTGGAACAACTACAGGTTGATCAAGCCCTGACTCATGAGTGGTTAAAAAGAGGTAAATGTAGGTCACACGATGAGAGACTGATAATGGCAGCCCAAGACAGTGGACTATGCACATCATGGTTCACAAAATCCATATAAAAAAACATGAGAAACAGATAAGAGCAGGTTCTGTAGTACAGAATTAGAAGCAGTTGCACACCTCTTGGCTAGATATGCAGTACTCATGGCAGAAGGCCTGTATACTGAAAAACAACATAGCAAGATTGAGCCACTGGAAACTGTGTAGATACTATAACATGCAGGTAGCAAAGAATCACTGGAAACATGAACCACAAATAACCACAGAGAATGAAGAAGTAATGATCACAAGGGATGACCCAATACCAACAGCCAAGAAAGTGGAAGTAAGAAAACATGATATTGTAATATAAGAAAAATGAACAAAGACAGCATTGCTGATTGAAATAACCTTCCCTAGTGACTATGGTGTCCTGATTATATGGAGACACAAAATAATGAAATACCAAGCTATGCAATCAGAAACCAAACTGATGTGAAATAAGGTCACTCAAATTGTTCCAATAGTGCTCAGAGCAACAGGACTAATCCCCAAAACTTTCAGGCACATTTAAATATGCTACCAATACACATGTGACACCTTATGAATTTCAAAGGAAGCCATTTTGAGGATGTTGTGCATGCTGAGAAAAGTGCTCTCAGCAAACATCAAAGATTAATACAGTACTAATTTCTTGAGTTTTGAATATGCCCTGGCTAAAGAATGAGGTCCATTCTCATCACAGTATCAAAAATCCCTAAACATTTAGAGACACTAACCCCGGGAGAGACCATATAAATGTGCTGAATGTAACAAGAATTTTACGCAACAGAGTAGCTTAACAACTCATCAGTGAATTCATACCGGGGAGAAACCATATAAATGTGCTGAATGTGACAAAGCGTGCCCAAAAGAGCTCCCAATAAAGCATCGATGGGTTCACGCGGAAGAAACCATATAAATGTGCTAAATATAACAAGATCTTTGCATCACAACACAACTTCATAAGACATTAGCAAATTCACTAGAAATCACTGAACATTTGGGGACACTATCCCCAAGGGAGAGACCATACAAATTTACTGAATGTAGAAAGACTTTTACACAGTGGAATAGCTTCATAACCTTTTAGTGCTTTCACATGGTGGGGAGGCCATATAAATGTGCAGAATATAATAAGCCTAACAGAGGGACCAGTAATAACCTCATAATGCATGGGGAGAGATCATGTAATGTGCTGAATGTAATGAAAGTTTTGGAATGAAGGGTTCAGATTGGGGGGGCATGTAAATGTAGTCAGTGTGACACAAGGTTTGCACAGAAGTGTAAACTGATAAATCAGTGAAGACATGCAGGAGAGACACAGTATAAATGTGATTTATAAAATGGGGTATAAAAATGACTAAATTAAACAATTTTCTTGGTTAAAACACAGTGACTGACGATTTGTTATTTACCTAGAAACTGCACTGTTCATAACCAACCTACCCTAATCTACCTGCTGACATCCTAACTGAAAGAAAATATTTTTTTTCATTAAAAACAGTTTTCTGGGCTGGCTCCAGTGGCGCAGAGGGCTGAGGCACTGGTGCCTTACCTTGAACCAAGCTGACGACCGGTTTGAAAATGGACTCAGGAGCCAGGCTCAGCAGGGAAGGAGAAGATTGAGCATCCATATGGTTTCGTCTCCTCTCCTGGGGCAGGTAGCAGGATCGCATCACTCTGCAGTGGCCCCCGGTGGAGACTGGGAACACTGCATGAGTGTCACAACAGAGGGATGTGCCAAGAAAAACAGACCAAAAATGCTCAGGATTGGCCAGATGATGGCAGCCAGCCTACCAACACACCCGAAGGACTGCCCATGAAAGCTCAATCTACCTCAGCAGCACCCTGGGACCAAGAGAAAGAGTGTGCTGGGTGATCCCAATAGTGTCTTCCCCTTGGAGGAGAGGGATCCACCTGGCAAAGGGTTATGCTGGGCTACCTCGAGGTCAGGCTGCAAATATGAGGAAAGGAGGGCTTCACGGTGGAGGAGTAGTAGGGGTCGTTGGAGACCATGGCTGCCCAAAGGAGTGAAGGGTCCTAGACACGAGGGGTGAAAAAGAAATGATGCAGAAAAATGCAATTTCCCACTTTTTTTATTCTTTGGTAACCAGGTAAGGCCCACTAGGCACAAGTACCTGTTTTCAAACCCCAGGAAATCTTACTGTATTCTGACTTATGCAGTATGTTCTCACCATAGGACTTCCCCAGAGCCAAAATTGTTAATAGAACCTATGCAAATGATGGAATGCTAAGCTTAAGCTTGGTTTTCAAATCACTGTCCCTGGTAAACAATTGTAAACTGTCAGATTCTTTACTCTGCCTGCCTCAGTAAGCTGTGTCTGGAGAGCTCTTCTTCATAGTTTGAAGAAACTTTAATTTGTTTATTCACTATTAACCTTTATTTAATTGGTATTCCTTTCACTGTTCTTGGCTTTTGGGTAGTAATTGTTTAGATTTTTAGTCAGAATACGAAAGTAGTTGTTTCCCTCCTGGTTCTTTAACCGAGGGAAAATCCACAGTCTCCGTTACTTTTGAATTATAGTTTAGTTTAAATTTTCTGTTCCGACTCAGTATAGTCAGTTTAGTCTGTTAATGAATTTAACTGCGGTAACTCCTGGCTTATTATTATTTGAATTTTCCAGAGTAATTCCTGTTTTTTTTGGCCGGTTCCCTTAACAGACAAAAAAAAAATAAAATAAAAAAGATTTACTTCTTGTGTGGCCATCTAGGTTATGCCACAGAAGACCAAAAAGAGAACAGGATCCACAGGTTTCAAGCACTGTATGGAGTGTGGGAAACCTTTTGCTAAAGCAGATCCACACCTAATTTGCTTGTTCTGTCTTGGGTCTGACTACTTACAGACAGACTGTGATATCTGTACCAGTTTTTGTCAGTCTACTATAGATAGAGGGTTAAAAAGACTGAAGGAGAGGATGGCAGAAAAGGCTGATAACCCAGTCATGGAGCAACTGGATGAATCTGAGGGGCTTCTCTCTGAAAGGGGTGATAGCTCTTCTAAAAAATGAACCGTGAATAAGGCTGCTGAACTGGCCGTCGCAGTTAAGAAAAAGAGAAAGGAAAAGCACCAGGAACCATAATCAAAACAAACCTCAGTTCCTTCTGTTGAAGAGATCACTAATGTGATCAGGATAATTCAGTCTCTTCAGTCCCCAGTTGTGGTTGGTAAGCAACCAGTTCCTCAGACCGGTTCACAGGCAATCACTGGTTTAATAGAAAGAAGTGGGGAGCCTTTTGGGGATAATGATTCTGAAGATGATGAAGATGAGGACGTGGATTATGGGGTACCCGTTGACCCAGACATTTCCCCTGATCCTCACAGACCAGATTCCCCTGACAAGGGAACAGAGGATTTTACCTTATATTTTGCTTTCATGAAGCAAGTGGCTCAATCCCTCGACCTCCCATCCCAAGAATCTGTAGAGGATGAGGAGGAAGAGAATTATAAAGAAATGATAGACGTTCCACCATCAAAAAGGTAGCTCCTTGCCCTACACAAATCTTTGAGAAAGCAGACTATAAAAGTGCTGCAGACTCCTACTTCTGTTCCAGCCACAGATAGAAAGGTGGACAAGAAGTACTGGGTAGCTAAGAATGGGTCTGAGCTTCTCTTTGGACACCCCAGCCATGTAGGTGTGGTACATGCTGCAGCTTGTGACAAAGCTGCCATCCCTCTGGCCTCCCACCCTCCAGAAAAGGATTCCAGGAGGGTAGATTCCATCACAAAGAACATGTATTTAGGATCCTCTCTGGCTATTAGGCAGGCATCCTATATGGTCCACATAGCCAGGTATCAGAAGAACATGTGGTCCACAGTGCTTCAGATTGCCAAAGCAGCCTCCCACCCCCAAATAGCTGTTGACCTGGAGGAAGCTGCAAAAAGGGGCATTGAAGCTGCTAAAACACAGTTCAGGATGGCAGTGGACTTGAATGACACTGCATCAAGACAAATGGCATCTGCTGTGTCACTTAGGAGGTTTGCTTGGCTCACAACCGCTAATTTGACACAAGATACCCAGAATAAAGCCATAGGTTTTCCATGTGGCCCTGTGTCTTTGGGGAGCAAACAGAGGCATACATGTAGAAAATGGACACATACAAGGCTGCATACAAAAGTACAAGCAGCTAAGGAAAGTGCCACTAACCACCAAAGGCATCAGGCAAGGAGTGGCAGAGGCAGACCTACTTACAGTCTTTTTTTACCAGCCTCAGGTTTCCCCCAGTATCAGTCTGGGGATATTTCAGAGGCGGGGCAGTGGCTGCACTAGCCCTAGTGTCCAGCCAGTAGCACAGTCCAAACAGACACCCTGAGGGGACTGTTCACGTTGCCTCCCCAATTCCAGTAGGGGGCAGGCTGGCCCACTACTTCCAGGAGTGGGAAAATATCACCACAGTCAAATTAATCCTGGAGGTAGTGGGCCAGGGGCTTGCCCTCAGTTTCAAGGCACTGCCATAGCTGAGGTCAGGAGCCTTCACACCCTCTTCCCCATCACAAACACCCTTGCTGGGGGCAGTAGCATCAGTCCCTTTCAACCAGCTAGGAAAAGGACTGTATTCAAGGTATTTCCTCACATTAAAGAAAACAGGGGAGTGGTGATCCATTCGGGATATCAGATACTTAAACAAGCATCTGTCAAAACCAAAATTCACTATGCTTACTCTGGCTGCCATACTACCCACCCTGACAGGGAGACTGGCTAGCATCCTTGGATCTGAAGGATGCCTATTTTCATATCCTAATCAGCAGGACTGTGCCAACAACTGTAGGGGCCCCCCTGCAAAGCATGTTGTGGGCCCACCTCTCCACCAATAAGTGTAAAATAACCATTAGCACATATGAAATATTTATAGTGCAAGTTTTTTTTTGTATCAGCCCTGCTGAAAATGCATAGTTTGTCCATGCTGCCCCCGTCCCCCTTACTGGCACCGTGATCAAAGCACTGAACAGTGTAATTTGTTCCTGCTCCTTCTGGGGACACCAACACTAAGATTAGATGTTTTGAGTAATCAGCCCTATTGCTTCTTTGTTCTGTACTCCCCACCCCAACCACATGAAACTGGAGTCAGAAACTTCTGACACCACTGCTGATAGACCCAATTTCAAATGGATAAGCAATTTCCAAAAAGAAACTTGCAGGTTTGTCTGTGAGAAAAGGTTTTCTTAATGCTTTCCTCTGAGGCACTGGCCCCCCTAACAATGTGGGCCCTACTGCAACAGCAGCTCTTACACCCTCCTGGTCATGGCCCTGCCAATCAAAAGGTCGCACAGAAAGTACCTCAGGTTTAGGTTGCCATCAGGTCATTACCAATTCAGGGCAATGCCTTTTGGCCTAACATCTGCTCTAAGGGTGTTCACAAAATGTCTAGCTGTGGTAGTGGCACACCTAAGGTGACAAGGGGTGTCAGTGTTTCCCTACCTAGACAACTGGCTGATAGTAGGCCAGTCACACCAGCAAGTAAGGGAGGCTCTGTCAATAACACAAGACACTCTCCACTCTTTGAGGTTCTTGGTGAACCAAAAAAGGCTGTTTTGGAACCAGTTCAGCTGCTCAGATTCATAGGAGCAGAACTGGACACAAACAAAGGGATGGCCTTCCTGCCTCAGTTCAGGGTGGACAACCTTATCCAGGTAGCCAGTTCCTTCAAACTTCTGTTTCCAGGCCAGCAAGGTACTTCCTGCAATTGCTAGGCCATATGTTAGCTTTCACAGCAACTGTGTCAGGGGCCAGGTTCCAGATGAGAGACACTCAGTTTCATTTGAGGGATCACTGGCTCCAGAAAAGGGATTCTCTCTCAAAGCTAGTTCCAGTCACACTCACTTTTCTCCGTGCCCTACAGTGGTGGCAGGAAAGGGGCAAGCGCAGGCAAGGAGTACCCTTACTGCAGCAGGTTTCCTTTCTTGTACTCACAACAGATGCATCCCTCCTAGGGTGGCGAGCACATCTAGGGAACCACACTGCACATGGCACATGGAAAAGGCAGGAATCTCTCCTGCATATCAATGTGTTAGAACTCAGAGCAGTTCTTCTAGCTCTTCAGTCATTTGTCAGTCAGATAAGAGGAAAGGTGGTTCAGGTCAGAACAGACAACACAACCTCCAAGTACTACATAAACAAGTGAGGGAGCACAAATGCAACTCCTCTTTGCACAGAGGCAATGAGAATTTGGGCCTTTGCATGCTCCCTCAATGTGTCCCTCTCAGCTGTCCACCTTCCAGGAAAGGACAATGCTTTGGTGGATGCCCTCAGCAGAATAAATCAGAACCACCATAAGTGGTCACTGAACAAACAGGTCTTGGGGACCATTTTCAGGAGATGGGGCACTCCAGAGATGAATCGGTTTGCAGCTCCAGACAATCACCAGCTCCTGCAGTATTGCTGCAAGCCTCCCATCAAGGGCACAATTCCTCTGGATGCACTTCTGCTGGACTGGACGGGGTGGTTCCTGTATGCCTTCCCTACATTTTCTTTATTACTGAAAGTGTTGCACAAACTCAGGGTTCAACCAGCCTGTGTGATCCTCATTGCTCCAGACTGGGCAGATAGCTGTGGTACTCCATGGTCCTATCATTGTCAGTGGCCAAGCCAGTCAGTCTTCCCAGGAGGTACAACCTCTTGTCATCCTCACAGGATAAAACTGTGTATCCCAATCTGCTATCACATAAACTCAAAGCATGGCTCTTGAGGACTTAGAGTATGCAGATTTGCATCTCTCAGAAAGAGTCATGGACATACTGAGAGTCTCCAGGAAGCCTTCTACCAGGAAAACCTATGCTTTTAAATGGAAGAGGTTTTCAATTTGGAGCCAGGGCAAGGGGATACACCATGCCCAAGCCAATCTCTCTATAGTTCTGGACTACATGGCCTAGTTGCATACCACAGGTCTCAGTATTTCCATTTTGAGAGTACATCTGGCAGCTGTTTCAGCATATTTATCGGCAGGTAAGACATCTTCTTTGGCTTCAAAGTTAGTGTTCAAGAAGCTTTTTTAAGGGATTACTGTATTTGCACCCACCACACAGGGATCCTGCTCAAATGTGGTATCTGAACATTAGTATTGCCCAGCTTATGCAGCCCCCCTTTTGAGCCCATGTCTTCTGCAGATCTCAAACATGTGACTTGGAAAACCGCATTCCTGGTAACCATTACTTCTGCTACAAGGATTGGTGAGCTCCAGGCACTGTCCACAGAAACTGATTACATTGCTGTCCATAGAAACAAAGTAGTAAAGTAGTTCTGAGGACTAACAGAAAATGTTTGCCCAAGGTGGTATCAGAGTTCCATCTCAATCAGTCCATTATTTTGTCAGTCTTCTTCACAGACAATTCAACCTCAGGTGAACATAGGCTGCACAGTCTGGATGTGAAAAGGGCAATCCACTACTTTCTGGACCATACAAAAGGTCACAGACAGCATCAAACACAGTTTTTTCCCTCACTCATGGAGAGGTGGGAAAAGGAAAACCTGCCACGAAATGATCCATTGCACGATGGATTGTGGCTTGTATTCAGTTTTGCCACAGCAAGGTGGGTAAGCAGCCCTCTGCAGGCCTCAGGGCCCATTCAACCAGGGGTACGGCAACCTCTGTAGCAGTTGCTAGAGATATCCCCCAAGTGGACATTTGCAAAGCTGCAACTTAGAAGACAGTTCACATATTCACCAAACATTATTGTTTGGATGTCCAGGCCAGAGGTGATGCCAGGTTTGGCACAGCAGTCCTGCAGAACCTGTTTCCTAAATAGATTATAGGCCCACCTCCAAAGGCACTGCTTGGTAATCTGCATAAGTCAGAATACAGTAAGATTTCCTGGGGTTTGAAGAAAAAATTGCTCACCTTAGTAATCTTGTTTCTTCTAAGTGAATCTTACTGTATTCTGAGCTCCCTTCCTTCCTTCCCAACTAGAAACCTATGGTCACTGTACTACAACTGTTGTAGAGATGTTGCAAATCTGGGGTATGTAATGTTTTGTTTTTTGGACATCTGTGACTTGAGTCTTTGGGTGATGCCACTTTCAAAAGTTATTTCAAAGAAGGGGTGATTCCCTTATTTATACCTTTGGGCCCAGATATTCAAAAGGGTTGCGCATGGCGCAACAATGTTGCACCATGCACAACCCGCTGATGCGCCCCGGCACGATATTCAAAAGGAAAAAGTGTGCAGCACAAATCCCGATGCACCAGAGTGCATCGGTAATGTATGCAGGCACAGGTAATGGGGGCCTGCCCATGTATACTCTGCACAGCCCGATATTCAGCCCGGGATGTGCAGAGCCTTGCATGCGCAACCCCTACCTGCGCCAGCACAACGTTGATCCAAAAAAAAAAGGAACAACGGATGGCCACCCATAGGTGAACTGCCGCATTGCAGGGCGCAACACAGCAGCTGCCACCTGTGGGTGGCCATCCGAGCTCTGGCTGCACCTGGCGGTGCCCCCCATGCCCGATCGCGGGCATTTGTTAAAAAAAATGAAGAATGCTGTCCAATATCCCTAGTGGTCCAGTGGACCGCTGTGTGCCTGATCGCGGGCATTTGTCATAAAATAAATATTTCCAATATCCCTTGTGGTCCAGTGGACCGCTGTCTGCCGATCGGCGGGCATCTATATAAATAAATAAGAATTCCATCCATATCCTGGTGGTCCAGTGGACCGCTGTCTGTCTGCATGAGCATTTGTAAAAAATAAAAATATGTCCAATATCCCTGGTGGTCTAGGGTACCCCCTCCCCACCACCACCTGAGCCTCACGCCCGCTCCCCGGTCAGCTGGCAGGCAGCAGCACCACCCACCTGCCGCCCGCCACCCACCGACAGCAACATCGGTAGGACTGTCGCCCATTGGTCCTGGCGTAGGCCAAAGTGTGCAGCCCATGCCGTACTACACATTCCAGATATGTAATGATCATTCACTGGATAATAACAGCTATTACAAACTGCATGCCCGTCGTCACCTGCGGTAATATCAACCAGCGGTATAAATGGAGGGACCAGGCGGGTGGTACTGCCACCAACGGTGACCGGGGCAAGCGGTGGGGCTCAATGGGTGGGTGGAAGGGCTAGCCTCCAGGGATGAACATATTTTACAAATACTCGCGATCGGCAAATAGCAGTCCACTGGACCACCAGGGATATTGGATAGAATTATTCATTTATTTATACAGATGCCCACAATCGGGCAGACAGCGGTCCACCAGGGATATTGGACAGAATTATTAATTTATACAGATGCCCGTGATCAGGCAGATAGTGGTCCACTGGACCACCAGGGATATTGGAATTATTTACTTATTTATACAAATGCCCGCGATCAGGCTGTGGAGCACATTGCCGGCTACAGGGGGCATCGGTCCCCGATGGCTGCTGCCTGGCAGGGAGCCATGGCAGGGAGCCAGGCACAAGTGGTCAGGGATCAGCGCAACTGCGTGCAAATGGGGCCATAATGACATGCAAATTACCCCATTTGCACCTTGCATACATAATGGCCCCATTTGCATGTCAAGTTTTGAATATCGCGGTTGCTGTGCATAGCACAATGGAACTTGCGCCTTAGCGCATCCCCATGCTCCACTCTGGCCACTTGTGCTGGCACAGTGCCACTGTGCCATGCACACTGCGGGTGGCCAGGTGCGATATTCAGCGATGCTGTGCCATGGTGCAGCTCCGTTGAATGTCGCCCAGTCCACACCCCTGTGCAGCCAAGTTTAGCTGTGCCCAAGCATGCGCCACAGCCTGGTGCAGTTTGAATATCTGGGCCTTTGTGTATTAGGGAGGGTTGTGATTATTAATATAATTAGTTGGAAACTGCTTAGTGCATGCTTCATAAGAATCTGACAGTTTAGAGTTGTTTACCAGGGACAGTGATTTGAAAGCCGAACTCGAGCCTAGCATGCCATCATTTGCATAAGTTCTATTAACCATTTTGGCTCCAGGGCAGTCCTTTTGTGAAACCAATCTGCATAAGTCAGAATACAATAAGATTCCCTTAGAAGAAACAAGATTACTAAGGTAAATAATTGTTTCTTCAGGGGCAACACAGGAGCACTGGTATGGTTAGGTGACTTGCTCAGAGTCGTACAGTATGCAGGTGGAGGTAGTGAAAATCAAATCCCTGTCTTCTGGATGTACCAAACTCAAGAACTTACAATAGGGGATTGGTTTTTCAAAATCAGTGCAATTCCTGGGTTCATTCAAAGGCATCCAAGAAAAAAACTGATCAATGTACAAACTATTCAGTCACACAAAAGTGTTTCAGGTTTTCAAATATTATTCTTTTATTATTTTCCACGCAGACAACCTCCAGTCCTAGCCTAGCAACCCACAAGGGAGAGATCTTATATTGAAACAATTTAATAAAATCAGCATATTTATGCTAACATGGATTTTGAAGTTTAACATTTTCTATGCCACTAATCCATTAACTGCCTGCAGTGCCCCACCCCATTCTCTAATCAACAAACTGCCATTTACAAAAATTACCATTGTACCTCAGTTTCAAACACAGTTATTCAGTGTATAGTCATAAGAAAAAATCATAGTATTTATGGGTTTAACCAGTCATGTGTTTTTGTGTGCATCTTGATGGCTGGTTCTTAATCTAATCAAGTATGTTATCTCATCATCTCACATGTAAATATAGTTCACAAAATGTCATTCCATAAGTTAAAAAAATGATTAAAAAGAACTATAGCAAGAACTTTGGCACTGTTACAGACATACTGTATATTGAAATATTAATATCATTATACGATATATGCATGTTTCATAATTTGTTTCAAATTTTATTTTGACATTTATTCAGTTTGCCAGTATAAGGTACTGTCCTGATGAGTATTCAAGTTACTTTCTGTAACATAGTTCAATACTGTCATGGCATCTCTGACATGGTTACATTCTTGGACTCAGGAGTTCATAGAAACATAGACTTTGACAGCAGATAAGGACCAGTTGGCCCACCTAGTCTGCCCATTCCCTACCTATTGGATAAGCTGCAGATCCTAGTTGACCAACAGCCTACTTCTTCCTACCCCACACCAGAATTGCCTTATGTCTGTCCCATGCATTCTTGAATTCCCCCACTGTTTTTGACCCCACAACTTCCTCAGAAAGGCTGTTCCATGTGTCCAACACCATCTTCATGAAAAAATACTTCCTCACATTGCCCCTGAGCCATCCCCCCTCTATCTTCAGATTGTATCCCCTTGTTCTTGCACATCTCTTTCTCTGAAAGATGCTACCCTCTTGGACTTTGTTGATTCCATTAAGGTACTCCAAAGTTTCTATCATGTTACCCCTCTCACTCATTTCCTCAAGAGTATACATGTTAAGTTCCTTTAGTCTCTCTTCGTATGGCTTCTGTTGCAGACCCTGCACCATTTTAGTTGCTCTCCTCTGGACTGCCACCATCCTGTCTATGTCCTGGCGGAGATGGGGTCTCCAGAACTGCACGCAGTACTCCAGATGAGGTCTCACCAACTGTCTGTACAGAGGGATAACAATTTCCTGCTTTCTACTGGTGATGCCTCTCTCTGTGCATCCCAGTATCCCTTCAGCCATCCTTACTGCCTTCTCACATTGGTTGCTTGCCATTAGGTCATCTGATATGACTACCCACAGATCCCTTACCATTTTTTGTTGTTGTTAATACCTCCTCCTCCCCCCATTGTGTACTCTTCCCCTACGTTTTTGTTTCCCAGGTACATTATTTTGCACTTTTTTGCATTGAATCGAAGCTGCCATACATTTGGTCATTCATCCAGCCTTGCCAAGTCCTTTATCATCCTTGTGCATCAACTATGTTGCAGATCTTTGTGTCATCTGCAAAGAGGCATACTTTTCCTTCCAGTCCCTCCACAATGTCACTTATAAAGCCATTACAAAGGACCAGACTCAGTACTGAACCCTGCAGTACCCCACTAGTAACCCCTCTTTCTTCAGAGTTGACTCTGTTTACTATTACCCTCTGTGTTCTGTTTTCCAGTCAATTTTTGCCCAGTCTACCACCCTGGGACCCACTCCTAGGCTGGCTGATTTGTTTATTAGTCTTTTGTTTGGGACTGTGTCAAATGCCTTGCTAAAGTCTAGGTAGGCTATGTCTAGAGCCCCACTCTGGTCTACAAGTTTGGTTACCCAGTCAAAGCAACCTATTAGATTCGTCTGACATAACCTTCCTACTGTGAATCCATACTGCCTTGGGTCCTGTGCCCCACTGGCTTCTAGGTACTCGACTATTCTTTCTTTCTGAAGTAATCCCATCATTATTCCTACCGCTGAGGTCAAGCTAATAAGTCCATAGTTTCCTGCCTCTGCTTTGCTCCACTTTTGTGAGCGGAATCCATGCACCCTCCTCTGGTCCTTGGGTGCCACACCCATCCTCCCATGATTTATTAAAAGGTAGTCAGTGGTGTGACTAGAACTCCTCTTAGTTCTTTTAGAATTCTGTGGTGAATCCCATCAGGGCCCATTGCTTTGTCCACCTTTAGTTTTAGTTCTTTCAGAACCCTTTCTTCTGTGAAAGGACTGGTAACAACCCCCTCGTCCAGAATGTTTGTATTGATTGGATTTGGTACCTCCCCCTCCTCTTCTTTTGTGAATACTGAGCAGATGTGTTCATTCAGTATCCCTGTTTCTCACTGGCGCTCTCTGCCCACCCACCCTCCTCTTTATTAAGCCTCACTCATCCTCTCTTGGCCTTTCTTTGCTTCCTAATGTACCTATGAAAGGTTTTATCACTCTTCTTAACTGAGTTGGCTATCTTTTCCTAGGTTTGGGCCTTTGCTATTCTGACTGCCTTTCCCACTTTCTTCACTTGAACTGGAAACAGTTCTCTGTCCTGCCCCTTCTGTGTTTCCTTATACATCCTGAATGCTATCTTTTTCTCCCTAACTTTCCCCGCCACCTCTTTTGAAAATCATAGTGTTTTTTTTCTTTCATTTTGATTTATTTGCGTCACGCAAAGGCTTATTGCCTCTGTGATGGCAGTTTTGATGTTTCCCCATTGTTTCTGCATCCCCCCTTCTTGCCTGTTCGCTAGTGCTTTTCTGAGGTCCCAACAGTAGTTGGTTATCTTTTTTTTGTAATAGGTTTGCTCTGAGTGAACTAGTTTATCACATAATGTGCTTACTTTATTACTTGCTATTATGGGGGACCTAGTTAGTTCTGGGATCCCTAAGGGAACAAGCATGTCACAGTGTTTCCTGATAACATTTTTGATTGAGTACATGAATGTAGAAAATTCCACTGCTGGTACAACCTTGCCTGAACCCATGTCCCTTCCTCTATTCATCCTGTGCATGATACACACGATGTCAGGCCTTGGCAGTGAGCATAAGAAGGCTTCACAACAGATACTCTTCCCGACAACATATGAGCCAGATAGCAGCAGGATGTGCTGCCAGATTTGACTTTGGGGAGCACAAACATGAGACTGAATCATTTGAAAAGGTCTTGAAAAAAGACACATCGAATCAAGTGCATATTATTAGTTTGTTTGCTTTTAATGCTTTACAGATGCCAATTAACGGACACCCTAAACAGTATCAAACTCAATGAGAAATCTGACAGCCAGGTATGAGCACACAGTGCTGGGTAGTGTCAGACGGGCAGCAGCATTTAATCTGCAGTACAATATGTACTCTACTTGTTGAGCGTATAGTACTGGGGTGCGTTTCACCTTGTAATAAAAACATTAAGATGTTGAGATTGTATGTAAAGCAGTGATGCTGAATGAAACATACAAATTATTACAGGCATCTTGGTTATACAAATATTTAATACAAAGCAGAATTACTTGTGCTAGCACAGATAAAACTAAGTAAGCAGCTGACTGCACTACCTTGATTGAAATATATAATTTAACATTTCTGTTACATTTAAATGTGCAGCATGGTGATATCTTGACTTTTATATTTTTAGAAAATAAAAGGTGAGCTGTTTAAGAATCTTAATATGTTAAGGGTGAAATCTAAAGAATGAGACACACCAAATTACATGAACACAGCCAATAAAGTTGGAAGATTTTAAAAGAAATATAGAATTTGATGGCAGATAATGAATGTTTGGCGCACCCAGTCAATTTTATCTACAGCGCTGTCTCTTCCCCTCCTATACTTAACCTCTACAATGCCCTTGTGTCTATCCCAGGCATTTTTTAACCCTTCACTACTTGTGCCCCCCACTACCTCCACTGAAAGACTATTCCAGGAATCCGCCAGTCTTTCTTTGAAAAAGTACTTCCTCATATCTCGCCTGAATTTACCACTCCTTCTAGTTTCATAGAATGTCCCCTTGTTCTGAAGCACCTTTTTTCCCTGAAAAAAAAACTTCCTTCCTGTACCTTATTTACCCCATGAGGTATTTAAAGGTTTCATATCCTCCACACCCTCCTCTCCTCTGAGTGTGTACATATGGAACTCCTTATATGGCTTTTGATGCAGACTCTGCACCTTTGTGGGAGCACTCCTCTGACTACCTCTCTGTCTATGTCCTTCCCTGATATGTGGTCTCCAGAACAAGACACAGCACACAAACTGACGACCTCATATATAATAACCTGGAAGTATGATCTTACCAGTGACTTATATAGGGACACCAGCACCTTCCTCTTTCTGCTGATGATACTTCTTATGCACCCCAGTATCCCACTAGTCGTCCCAACTGCCTTATTACACTGCCTTGCTACCCATTTGGAGGCAGTATAGCATAGTGGTTAAGGGTACTGATCTGCAAACCTGGAAACCTAGGTTTGAATCCCATTAGCTCCCACTTGCATACTATGTCACTGAGCAAGTTGCTTAACTTCCTTGTGCTCCCAGATCACACTTGTTAAGAAGCTTTGACTTAGTGTGCCTTTCCTGGGTAAAAAATGTCCCCTTCCCTTCCTTCCCCTTCAGGTCATCTGATATGATCACCCATAGGTCTCTTTCCTGCTTAGTCATTGTCAGTACTACTTCCCCCATTGTGTGTTCCACCTTTGGGTTGCTATGGTCCAAGTGCATTATTTTGAATTTTTGTTGCATTAAAACTCAGTTGCCATATGGCAGTTTTGATTCAATGCAAAGAAGTGCAAAATAATGCACCTGGGACACAAAAACCCAGGAGAAGAGTACACGGGGAGGGGAGGTATTAACAACAATAAAATGGAAAGGGACCTGGGGTAACTACATCAGCTGACCTTAAGGTTATCAAGCAATGGAGAAGGCAGTAGGGAGGGATGGGGTATACTGGGATGTATAGGGAGAGGCATCAGCAGCAGAAAACAGGAAGTTGTTATCCCTCTGTACAGACAGTTGGTGAGACCCCATCTGGAGTATTGTGTCCCGTTCTGGACACCACAGTCTCATCAAGGACATAGACAGGATGGAGGCAGTCCAGAGGAGAGCAACTAAAATGGTGCAGGGTTTGCAAGAGAAGCCGTATGAGAAGAGACTAAAAGGAGCTTAATATGTATACCCTTGAGGAAAGGAGGGAGATGGGGACATGATAGAAACTTTTAAGTACCTCAGTGGAATCAATAAAGTCCAAGAGGTAGCATCTTTCAAAAAGAGATGCAAGAACAAAGGGACACAATTAAGATAGAGGGGGGACGGCTCAGGGACAATGTGAGGAAGTATTTTTTTACAGAGAGGGTGGTGGATGCATGGAACCACTTTCCTGAGGAGGTTGTGGGGACTAAAACTGTGGGAGAATTCAAGAATTCATGGGACAGACATAAGGCAATTCTTGTGGGGGTAGGAAGAAATAGGCTATTGGTTAACTAGGATCTGCAACTTATCTAGTAGGTCGGGAAATAGGCAGACTAGGTGGGTCAAGCAGTCCTTATCTGCCATCAAAGTCTATGTTTCTATAAGGCACCATGCATTTTTGCTTAAAGTTGAACCAGCATAATATTCTGTGGTGATTTGAATATTCAGTCCATGATGCTTTGCATTATGGGGGTATGTGTGATTTTGTATTTCTTTGAAACTTGGCTTCCCAGCCAATGCCCTTTGGGGTAATCATTGCCTCAGTGCTTGTGCACTGAGGTTCTTTGTCTTTAAACTTGTTTTTTGTTTTATTAGGTTCACCACAACATAGCCCAGATAGACCGCCTTAGGGTAGCTGATTCATTGCACTGGGGTGTCAACACAGACGAAGCACAATGTTGAGTTCTGGTAGAATAAAACATGTATGTGTCTTCTGTTGGCATGCTTTGCTGACTGTATGAGAGGCCTTTCGGCACCAGTCATGTTTGCTTAAAGTTGAACTAGCATAGTACTCTGTGGCGATTGCATATACAGCCCATGATACTTTGCAATATGGGGATACGTGTGATTTTGTATGCCATACCCTTGCCCACCTCCATTTTTTTTTTCAGATTCCTGCTCATCCTTTCCACTCCACTCCTGTCCTGGAGTGTCCACTTTATTGTAGACTTCAGTGTCATCTGCAAAGAGGCAGAGCTTCCCTTCCAGTTCCTCTGTTATGTTGCTTATAAAGACATTAAAGAGGATTGGTCCTAGCATTGAAGTCGGAGGCACCCTGCTGGTCACTCTCTCTTCCTTGGAATGAACTCTGTTTACCACTACCCTCTGTCACCTATCTCATAATTAGGTTTTTACCTAGTTTACTACCTTATTGCCCACCCCAAGCTTACCCAACTTATGAACTAATGTCCTGTGAGGAACAGTATTGAAGGCCTTATTCAGAGCCTCATCCACCGCACCTCTCTGATCCATCTCCCTGGTCACTCAGTTGAAGAACTATCAGATTAGTTTGCCGTTGCCATCCCCCCTGTAAAACCATGCTGCATTGGATCTTGTAACCCACTGGATTCCAGATATTCCACAATCTTCAGAGTTAAACAAATATTTTTCATCTGTTTTTACTCCAGAACCTATTAACATTGCATCTATTGTAGCAGACTTTAACCTTGAACCAAATGAAATTATTTTTTCGGGATATTCAGTGGGTCTTTGACTCTCTAAAAGAGCACACTAATTCTGGCCCTGACAATATTGGCTCTAGATTTCTTATGGAGACAAAGGATACATTAACCCCCCCCCTTGATTATTGTTTTCAAAAAATCACTATATGAATCCTCAGTTCCAGTCGACTGTTGCACAGCCATTGTCACACCCATCTTTAAACAAGGCTCCCATTCTCAAATTGAAAATTATGGGCCTATTAGTCTTACATCTATACCATGTAAACTCATGGAGAAAATAATTAAACATCAACTTGAAAAAGAAATGCCCACATTAAAAATTAATGATGAGTATCAACATGGCTTTAGAACAGGATTCTCGTGTACCACAAACTTGATCACTTTTTTACAACTATATTAGTTCCAACCTTGACTGTAAAATACCTACTGACATCATTCTTTTGGATTACAGCAAGGCTTTCGATAAGGTGTCACACAATATTTTGGTTATAAAAACTTAACTTTAGGTTTCTCAGCACCTATCATATCCTGGATAAATAGCTGGCTGAGTGACAGAACACAGAGGGTCAGGGTGAATGGTGTACTATCGGAGGTGGGTGTGGTGGCTAGTGGCATGCCACAGGAACTGTCCTGGGCCCAGTACTATTTAATCTGTTTATTAGTGACATGCATGTTTCACCAAATAGCATAATGGTTAAGATGCTTAGATGATACCAAACTTGGAGGAAGGTTAACACCCCATGAAACTGTCATAACTTGGCACTGGATCTTGTACTACTCGAACAATGGGCTAGTATAAATAAAATGCACTTTAACATAGCTAAGTGTGCGGTACTCCATTTTGGAAAAGACAATCCTAGACAAAAATAGTACTTGAACAATAGCATTATTAGGACATCTTCTGTAGAAAAGGATCTGGGTATTATGGTTAATGACAAACTATCATCTTCCTCACATTGTTCAAAAATTGCAAATCAAACTAATGCATTACTGCGAAGAATAAATAAAACATTCATATCTAAATCAGAAGAATGTCTCTTAACTTTGTATTGGTCACACATTAGGCCCTATCTTGATTATGGATCTCCATTTTGGAGTCCTTATTTAAAGACAGATATAAACAAAATTGAAAAAATTCAACACAGAGTTACCAAGCTAGTACCCCATCTAACTCACTTGGAATACAATACTAGATTAAAACAAAACTGGATTACTCTCGCTGGAGCGCAGGCGAACTAGAGGTGATCTTCTACAACTGTTTAAAATACTTAAATCACCTGAACAAATGGAACAATGCGGTATTGTTTATTCAGTAATAAAAATTGTACCAAGACTTCATAATAGACGATTGGAAGTGAAAAAAGTAAATAACAATAAGAGACTAAATTTCTTTTCCATCATATCATCCAGACTATGAAATAAATTACCCCAAGATATTGTTGATTCAACAAATATTACAATATTCAAGCATAAATTAGATAAATGGATGAATGAATGGGACACGGGTAAATGATCCATCAATATGGAGGGCAATCTCAATGGGCTATTGGCCTTCTTGTGTCCTAAAAGCCAAGTAAACCAAGCAATGTTCTGTAAGTGTTTTCATTAATTTATACACAACTGATGTTAAGCTGACAAGCCTATAATTGCCTGCCTCTTCCTTGCTACCATTTCTATACATACAAAGGTAATGATTTCCACAATGTGGGGAGTGACTGCAGCTGTATTAATGTTCACCTAGCACCACCACTTGAGACACTTCCTTCCAATTCTAGGGCTAAATACATGGACTGTTAGGGAGAACAGATTTGTTCTATTACTGTTGGGGTTCGGTTTAGCACTGGATCTGTCATGTCTCTGATGGGCTGGTCACCAGAACTTTTATTGTATTCTACATTCCCTGCAGTACCATTATGGGACTTCTGTGCCATATAAAACACTTTGGGATACAGTGGGTCAGATAGTCAAAGAGGCAGCATCTGGCACAACTGAGTTATGCTAGCACAAACCCAGGAATGCACCCTGGGGCAATATTCAGTGGAGGGACTTGTGCAGTGCAAGTCCCGATGCTCCGAGGTGCAAAGGTAATATATGTGGTGCATCCCCAGGGGGGTGTGCCCATTCATATGCGGTGCATCCTGATATTCAGCCTGGGGTGTGCAGTGGATATGCCTGCACAACCCTGGGATGTGCTGCATACCAATGCCCAAGGTTGAGCCTGAAATAAATGGCTCAAATGGTGGCCACCCACAGGTGGGCTGCTGTACTGCATGGCACAACACAGCAGCCTCCAGCTGTGGGTCACCACCCGCCCACCCAGAACACTGTCTACAAGCACCCATATGGTCCCAGGTGGTCTAGTGGTACCCCCTCCCTCCCCATAGCCACAATCGCCATAAATGAATGTGTAAATGACTCCCTGGAAGTCTGGTGGCACCCCCTTCCTCCTAATGCTCTGATCACCATACTGTACATAACACCCTCCCTGGTAGTCTAGTGGAACCCCCACCCTGCCCATAGCTGTGATGCCTGTAGCATACTTGTTACAAGTCCCTGGTAGTCTAGTGGTACCCCCCAACCCTGCCCATAACCCTGATCACCAGTGAACCATAGTAAACCACCTCTCTGGTGGTACAGTGGCACCCCCCACCCTCACAGGAGCCCATGCTCACTGGCTCCCCCCTTCATTGGTAGGCAGCTGCAACACACCCACACACTGCCTGGCTGCCCACTGAATCACAGCTTACAATATCATCTGTAAGCCCATAGGCCCTCATTGTGGACCAATGGGCTTGCAGTGTATACTGTACATGCCATACACAAATATGTGAATGACTGATACTGTAAGCTGTTATTCAGCAGGCAGCTGAGTGGTATGCCAGTGGGTTGCAGCTGCGCTCCCATGAGGGGGACTGGGTGGGCAGGGGGTCCGTGAGAGTGGGGGTTATTTTATTTATTTATTTATTTTATTTAGTTTTGTTGACGGGTAAATGAACTAGACAAATCCTGCCTATTTTCAGGCACGACCGGGGAAGGGGATACGGATGAATGCCAACTGACCTGGAACCAGATTAAGCTGTTGGTGGTATTTTTAGTGAATGAGGGAAATTTGGCCAGGACACCGGGGAAATTCCCTTACTCTTTTCGATAAGTGCCATGGGCTCTTTAACATCCACCTGAACTACCACCAATTCAGGCAGATGGGACTTCGGTTTAATGTCTCACCCGAAAGATGGCACCTCAGAAGTGCAGCACCCCCCTCATGCTGCACTACAGTGTCAGTACTGGGATTTTAACCCAAGTGCCAGATGTAAGAACTGAACCCACAGCCCTCTGATCTCCCGGCCTCAGAGGCGAGTGTGCTACCTACTGAGCCACTGACACAGGGTTGCCACTGGACCACCAGAGAGGTGGTTTACTATGGTTCTCCAGTGATCAGGGTTACAGGTGCGGTGGAGGGTACTGCTAGACTATCAGGGAATCATAACAAGTATGTTACAGGCATCACAGCAATGAGCATGGTGGAGGGGTTCACTAGACTACCAGGGAGAGTTTAGTATCAATATTTACACTACAGTTGGGTCCAGAGACAGGGAGGCTCTAGACTACCAGGGACAGGGTAACATACTTATTTCAGTGTGATCGGGGTACAGGAGTGGGGAGGGGGGCCACTAGAATACCAGGGGGTCCAACTATACATAAAAGATTGTTTAGGGTTTTGGGGAAGGGTGGGGGTGCCATTAGAATACCAAGGAGTCAGTTATACATTCATGTACGGCGATCATGGCTACAGAGAGGGGGGTTCCACATGCCGTCCTCTGAGGGCACCACATGCTGTGCAGGGTACCAGGTGCAAGTCGCCAGCCTGCCTGCACAACACTTGTAAATGGGGCCATGATGACATGCAAAGGCCCCATTTCAGCCTTGCATACATTATGGCCCCATTTGCATACCGGTGGCTGAATATCTGGTATTATGCACAGCATAACTCTGTTGCACTGGCGCAGTACCCAGTCCTGGTATAGGGCCTTGGCCGGTGGGGATGTGCCAGTGCATGGTGGTTGCGCAGTGTGCATTATCTGTTGTATTCGGAGGCACTGCACCATTGTGCATCTCTTCTGAATATATTCCTGAGCCACACCAGTGCAACACAGTAGCGCTGTGCCTCCACATGCGCCATTGACAGGCGCATTTCTGAATATCAGGCCCCGTGCCTATGAAAGCTATCATATAAAACCAAATGGTGCCACAACTCTCTTATTCTTTGTCCTTTGGTATTGCCATAATTTACTAGCACAAAACTCGTAGTGCTAAATATGACATTTTTTTCAGAAAAAATAAAGGTTAGCTTTCCATCCACAAAACTGTGCATTCTGAGAGATTAATAGTGTGCCCTCTCGGAGCTCACTCATTGTCATTCTTGTCATTGCAGCAGGGTCTTGGGCTAGACTAAATAACCAGAGGACTTCTTCAGTGTAGATCACCCGGACCATCTCCACATTCACGTGAGCGTCCCCATTTGCTCATCGGGCTCCCATGAACTGTTCTTCTTGCAGCCTTCATAAGGTTAGCAAAGTGTTACAGACAGCAGCAAGGAGCAGAAGCAAGGCACACCACTCACTCACAGACAGCCAAAAGAAAAAAATGTCTAATCCCCCTGAGGCATATTTTTTTACTTTTTATTTTCAATTCTTGATATATGTAGTGTAACTTATATATTGTACAGGGTACTTCTGTAATATCCCCACAAGGCAGTATGAAAAAGAAAATAACTGATAAAATTTATATTTCATCAGAGATGTGTCCTAGTAAGTCTATGAGTAAGTCTTTAAAAAGGAAAGGGGGCCAACGTAAGCTAAATTATTCAAGAAGTAAAACACAACACAGTATTGCTCAGTTTGTATGTATATGTATATGTGTGTATGTATATATATGTATGTATATCTTTTATAGGGGTGCGGTTGCGTCCCTATAGTGAGGGTTCAGTTGTCACATGATAAAGTCAAAAGTTTACGCGTTAACTTTGGACTCATTCAACAGATTTGCCTGAAATTTAGTATGCTCAGTATGACATGGTAGATCTCTTGATCTGCCAAATTTCGTTTCAGTCAGACTTACGGTCTTTCCATACGAAAACACTGAAAAATGCAAAATTATACATTTTTGGAGGCAGCTTTTGGGATTTTGGATGTGGTCCTGCACAGCTGTTGTGTGGTGTGCTGCTCTGTGAGATGGCTTGTCTGAAAGAGCTTTGGTGGCTGAACATGCCGCTTTTCATTTGGTGAAAAAATATTAAGGCATTCAAAAGTTATGCCACGTTTAAGTTCCCCTTTATAAGTCAATAGGAAAATTTATATGTATGTTTTGTGAACAAAGAATGGGGTTCTGGCCATCTCGTCCCACGTGGCGATCAAAGAATTTGCAGCCTCTTGGTTCTAGAATCTTTGTCCACGAGAATTTAAAAAATTCATTGATCACGAGGTTCGTTATCTTGTTTTTAAATTTCCGATCAGAAAAACACAAATATCTCGGCTCAGGGGTCACTTCTGAAATAAAACTTGGATGAGTTTTACTCAGGGGACTCCAATCTATTGAGCCATGCTTGGTTTCATCCAAATCAGTCAAAAAATAGAGTTATTAGCTTTTAAAATCTTGATTCGTGGCTCGATAACGATCTTTGATCGGGAGCCTGCAAATTCTTTGATCGCAATCATGCATCGCGAGTGAGGGACGAGATGGCCAGATTTAAAAATTAATTTTCTCAGCCCTGGGGTACCCTAGGAAGTTAAATGAGGGTGGGTTTTGCTCAGGAGGCTTTGTTCTGCCCAATCTGAATAAAAGAAGTAGGGCCAGATATTCAAAACTTTGCGCTGGGCAAAAATCATTTGCGCAGGTTTAGAGCGGGATTAGCGCGGGTCTGCCATATTCAAAAGGCCAAATAGCACGGGCAAACTGCATTAGCGCCAGGCAAAAGTATAATGAATGCTAGGGGCAACGACATGAATACAAGCGCAATGCTATATTCAGTGGCTAGCGCTGCCATGGTGTTTAGCGCGACCTAAGCGACAGTTAGCGCGGTGTAGATTACACGCCAGAAAAAGCTGGTCTTAATCCTGGGCAATCAGCTTTGGCGAATCATAAATGGCTGTGCGCGGGATTTGCTGGGTTTAGCGGTCTTGCGCGACCCTAATACATAAATATAACACATAGATAAAGCCAAACATAGTGGAAGCTTGTTGCTAACTAATGGCATCACAATGATGCCATCATCTGCCACCAGTCCCAGCCATGCCAGGCAGTAAGTGGTGACCCTGCCGCCAGTGGACAGCATGGCAGTGTAGCCATACAGCACACACCTGCTGACCACATATCTGTGGACAAAACAGATGCCAGCACACACATGCAGCACTGTGGGCATGGAGGATGTTGAGGGAGTGTATGGGTGGCCAGGCTGTGCCACAGACCAGGTGTGGCCACAAGGCTAGGGACTCAGCATGCAGTGCACATGGGCCAGTATTAGGAATACCCCAACACTAGTGTGCCTTTCGGATAATATATGCCCCCCAGCCACATACCACACAGCCAAAGTAACTGCCACAACACACAAAGCCAGATATGTACATGTCACTGTGAGCATCACATGCCACAGGTACAGCATCTGTGGGTCACACAACAGTGTAACAGTAATGTCGACTGTCAGTAAACACCTGCAGGTTGGGCCTGTCACTGTGTACAGTGCAATCAGCATCACTTGCCCTACACACCATAGGCAGTGCTACGTCCCTCACACTACTGTCTCCCTTGCTACTGTAGTGTCTGCTGTGCACTGTAGCATGCCCTACAGTGTGACAGCTGCATGCAGCACCACCACCACCTGTGCCTATGCTGTCCTGTCCCCTGGGGTACAATATGCTATGCTATGCTATGCTGTACTGTTTACCTGTAGCCTGTAGCTATCATCATGCACTGCCAGACTGACCTACAGATGGAGCTGCGGTTGGACCTTGTCTGCCCTGTACTTCCAGACTGACCTACAGGTGGCTCTATGGGACCCTGCAGTAACGCTAGGCAAACTGTGTGCAAATCAGGGTATAATGAGATGCTAATCCGGTTGTTTGCCCAGAGACTACCTAAGTAGGCTCATTTGCATGGCACTTTTGAATATGGCACATTTAGCTCCGGGCAAGCGTGTTTTGCTCCAGGGCTTAACTGCTTTAGCTCCGCTAATGTGTTAGCGCGCGCTAATGGTACAGGGGAATATTGTAAAGTTTTGATCACTGTTCTTTCTCATCTGCTGCTTCCTGCAACTGTACTGAGTCCATGCATTTGCGGGCATACACATTGGCCGCAGTAGTTCGTCTGTACCTGCCTCACGCTGCTGTGTACTGTGTTGTTGTTGTGGGTTGCACTTCCTGGTTGTTTTATTCAGTGCTGTCTTATTCCAGGGCAATGTTTGCCCTGCACTCCCAACCAGTTGCATGGCCTCATTACCATGCTATATTCAGAAGCTGTTTGCCCTGGGCTATTCCGTTTGAATATGGCTTGCTTTGTGCTCCGGGCTCAGTTTGCCCGCTGGGCAGTGCTAATTTTGCCCCTGGGCAAAGTTTTGAATATCTGGCCCGTAATGTTTTCAATATCCCTAGTAGTCTAGTGGCCCCCTGATCTGTATAAAAAAAATAATATTCTGCATATCCCTGGTAGTCTAGCAGTCCCCCCAATGTGCAGTTAACAAATAATGTTGTCCATATCCCTGGTAGTCTAGCGGCCCCCCAATGTTTATTTAATAAATACTGTTTTTATATCCCTGGTAGTCTAGTGGTCCCCCAATCTGTAAAAAAAAAAAAAATTAAATAAAATAAAAATAATAATGTTCTCCTTATCCCTAGTAGTCTAACTGCCCCCCCCACCCAATCTGTATAAAATGTATAGTGTTCTGTATATCCCTGGTAGTCTAGTGAGCCCCCCAATGTGCATTAAATTAATAATTCTCTTCATATCCCTGGTAGTCTAGTGGTGCCCCTATCTGTATAAAATTTATGTTGCCATCCATATCCCTGGTAGTCTATCAGCCACCCCCCAATCATCATAAAATATATTACGATCACCAGTTCCCTGGCAGTCTAGTTGTCCAAGCCGTGCCAGTCCACCCAGCACCTCCCCACCCATACCCAGCTGGTGACTGGCACAACCCACCTCTCACCTCCACGGCCAGCCACTGACTGTGTGTATTAGTAGCACTAATACTTCTGAGTACCTCTTTGCAGTGGGTTTTGCTCACGGGGGTTCGTTCTGTCGAACTATGGTGGTGGTTTATCGCAATTACTTCACATTTTTTTATAGCGTTTTTTATTCTTTGTTCATGAGCCTACAAATTCTTTGATTGTGAGCCTGCAAATTCTTTGATTGTGAGATTCTTTAATCGTGGGGAAGATGGCCAGATTTTTTATAATGGAATAGATAGGGAAATTTTACCAATATTTAACATTGAATATATCGTAAAAGGTTTGGTCTTTTTACTTGAAATTTGGAGAGTGTTTACGGCATGTCCTGTAGAGGTGAAATATGGTGTTTATGTGTCAGATAAATGTTTTTTGCAGAAATATTGCATGATGCACTTTACGTGTTGTGGTCAGTGTTTTGTATTGTGCTTGTGGCTTGAAATTGATAGGGTACCTAGCCTTAGTGTCATGGATGTAGTTTTCAGTCATTGTGTGTGTTAAATGTCAACAAGTGCAGAACAGTGCCATGCTGACGAATAAAAATTTCAAATTTTGACATGTTATACTGTATCTCGGACATGGTTTGGTCTTTTTACTTGAAATTTGGAGGGTGTTGATGGCATGTCCTGTAGATGTTAACAGCGGTGTTTACATGTCAGACAATATACTTTCTGTGGCAAAATTGTGTGGTGCGGTTGTTTTGTGGACAACATTTTCTATTGTTCTACTAGATTAACATTTGTTTGGTGGCTGGCCTTGCTGTTGTCTATGTACTTTTAAGTCCTTGGGTGTGTAATGTGGCCCGACACTTAAAAATTGATGGGATCGCGGGGCCCCCACCAACTTGCGCAACTTTCTACTTTTCTATTCTTTCTTAAAAAGTAAGGAAATTATATGCAAAAAACTTTGTCAATGCATCAGTTAGGGTTCTTCTACAGTGACAAAAGTGAGGAAAATCGATTTTAGGGTTCCCACCTCTTGCACCCTCCACCCCACCCCCTTCAACAGGCATCAGGGTGTGCGTTGGGTTCATTGGACCTAACTCTCACCCCATTCTCCTACACTGCAATACTTCAGTTTGTTTACACATGGGATGGGGTTAAAGTTAGGGTCAACTACCCCAACACACACCCCAATGCCTGTTGGTGGGGTCGGGTGGGGTGCAAGTGGTGAGAACCCTAAAATCAAATTTCCTCACTTTTGTCACTGTAGAACCCTAATTGATGCATTAATTAAGTTTTTTGCATAGAATTTTATATATATATATATATATATATATATATATACACACACGCATACATACACACACATATATATGTAATAGATAATCCACTCTGAGGTGTGGAGTTGCGCTCTGATATATGCACACCTTGGTGTGCGTCAGCCACCCAAGGCATGCGTATATCAGAGCATGATCGCACACCTAAGAGTTGATTATCTATCTTATAAAATGTCAACATTGTTTTGGTGGGGGGTTAAAGTGCAGGAGTGTGGTCATGCTCTGATATACGCATGGTCATACAATGATCATCATCCAATAAACTCCAAGCTATTTCTCTACCCATTTTATAAATATATTTATAAAATGGGTATGATGTCTAGTCGGAAAACCAATGCATAGATTTCCATTGCATTCATGAAGTTTTGCATAAATTTAAAATATATACATATATATATATATATATATATATATATATATATCTACTGTGTATATATATATATACACACACACACCACACACATACATATGTAATAGATGCACTGTGAGAGTGTGGGGTGCGCTCTGATATCGCACACCTTGGTGTCGTCAACCTAAAGGCATGTGTATATCAGAGCATGACTGCACACCTCAGAGTGGATTATTTATCTTATAAAATGTCAAAATTGTTTTGGAAGGGGGTAAAAGTGCAGGTGTGCAGTCGTGCTCTGATATATGCATGGTCATACGATGCTCGTCATCCAATAAACTCCAAGCAATTTCCCTGCCCATTTTATAAATATATTTATAAAATAGGTATGATATCTAGTTGCAAATCCAATCTTCTGATTGTGTAAAACACATCACATGACTGTGCGTATATCAGAGTGTGACCACGCATCTGCATTTTACCCTCCAAAACAATTTTGACATTTTATAAGTATAACACGCTCTGAGGCGGTCATGCTCTGATATACGCACGTCTTGTGTGGTTGACGCACTCAGCCTGTAGCCTCATGCATAACAACACACATTAAGGTGTGCATATATCAGAGCATGACTGCATACCTCAGAGTGGTTTATCTATTACATATTGTGCCACTATATTAGGGTTGCATAGCCATTTCTATGTTAAACCTCAGATTTTGCACTTCAATAACTTTTGAACCATTTGTTTGATCTGCCTGAAAATTTGGAAAGCTGAAAGATTTATCATTGGTCTCTGGATCTGGACACTTTTGTGTTGATCAGATGTACGGTTGTAGAATCATGGTGCGCTCAAAAAGTGAACAATCCCCAACGTTGTGTTTTGTTTGTCATCCATAATGCCCTGAAAAATGCATTTGACTGGGTTCAAATTGGGTTGGCCACATGGGTCTTGGCTAGCAGTGGAGCCTTTTGAAGATTTCGTGAAAAAATCTTGTTCCGTTCAAAAGTTTTAGCATTTTTAGTGTCCCATTGTAGTCTATGGGAAAATGTATATGTGCACTGTGAAAAGAATCGCGGTCACATTTTTTGAGCGAGCTTGCCCTAAAATGTTGTTATGCTACCGCCATCTTGTTTTCACTTAGCAATGGAGAAAAAACATTATAACTCAAAAAATACTGCATTTCTGAATACAGGGATTTTTGGGTTTACCTAAATGAGCCCAGAGGAACATGCCTATGGCATTCGTTTGTGGCTAGCTAGCCTGGAAACATGTTTTTGAATTTTTTTCCTTTTTGATCACAACAACTTTTTCCTTTTTCATGAAAACAGTCATGAAAACACTAAATATGACCGCAGTCACATTTTTTTGATTGCAGTAACATTCCCATTATAGAGATAGAAGACTTTTGCTGTGTGTTTTTTTTTTTTTGTCACTTGATTGTGGCAAGGTGGATTGTGCTGTTGGGCTGCAATTTTCAGGATATGAAGCCCTAGTGCCATAAATGTGCCTTTCAGTAGTTTGGTGTGGAAAAATTCAAGTAGCTCTTAGTTACAGCATTCCAATGTTTGGAAATTTCCCCATAGGATAACATTGCAGTGGTTGTTTTTCTTTGTCCCGTTATTGTGGCAACGTGCATTGTGATACTGGCCTGAACTTTTCAGGGTGGAAAGGCCTAGCCCCAGACATGTGCTGTTCAGTAGTTTGGTATGAATACATTTAACAGGGCCATAGTTACAGTATTTCAAAATTCAGAAATTTCCCTATAGGATAACACTGCAGTGCTTGTTTTTCTCTGTCCGTTCATTGTGGCAACGTGCATTGCAGTATTGGCCTGAACTTTTCAGAGTGGAAAGACCTGCTCCCACAGGTGTGCCTTTCAGTGGTTTTGAATGAAAACATTCAACAGGGTATAGTTACAGCATTCCAAACTTTGGAAATGTTCCCATAGGATAACACTGTGGTGCCTGGCGAGCCTTTTGGGGCCCATATCTTGAAAACAATTTGAGATACAGACTTTTCATCGCAAAATTTTATAGCGCCACCTAAAAGGGGGTTCAAGTGCAGAAGTAGGTTAGAAGCCGTGAAACCCATGACATTTAAATTTTTTTTCTAGCTTGTACGGTTCCCGAGATATTTGCGAATCACTCTTCCAATTGTTTATTTTCATGGCTCTAAGCCACTGTTATGGCCTCAGACTTACCATTCACACTGCTTTTTGGTGCACATATCTCAAAAATGATGTGAGATATGGAGTCAGTCAATTTTATGTTGCAGAAACAACTCACTCTCGTGGTTACAGCCACACTTGACATTTTTTTTCTAGCTGCTGTGATTCCTGAGATATGGGCAAATGACTGTTGCAAGGCCTCCTTGCCTTACATGGCTGCTGTATTACTCCATGCTTATCTGTAAGGGGGGGCATGGGCCTGCAGGGCCCACGCTCCCACAAACACATATAATTATGCGAAACTGCGCAGCTTGGTGGGAGCACGGGGCACCAAGACATTCCTTTTACTTCTTACATGACACTTTTAAAAAAAGAAAGGAAATTCAATGCAAAAAAAACTTTGTTAATGCATCAGTTAGAGTTCTTTCCACACCAACAAAAGTGTGGAAATGACAAATTAGGGTTACCATCCCACCACCAACCTCCTACCTTCCACACACCAACAGGCATTGGGGGTGTGCATTGGAGTGGTTGTGCCTCTCACCCCATTCTCCTACATTGCACCACCATACCTTCTTTACACATGGAATAGGGTGAGAATTAGGCCGACCACCCCAACGCACAGTCTGATGCCTGTTGGTGTGTGGAGGGTGGGGAGGTGGTAACCCTAACATGGAATGTACATACTATTGTCAGTGTGGAAAGAACCCTAACTGTTGCATTAACAAAGTTTTTTGCATAGAATATATTTATATCTGTCTATCTATATATATATATATATACAATGGGGTTAGAGCAATATGAGTGGGATAACTTCAATTATTTCCACTGCAGTGAAATAACTTAGGATGGAATCACCAAAGTTAAAATAACTTAAAAATATACCTACTCTGCTGATGTCATCACTCACTCACTCCAGCCTGCATACTAAATTGAACTTCTCCACAAATATGTTTCTCACTGCTACGTCAAGTGACTCAGTTAACACTGCAAAGGACATTCAACTGTTTCCAATAGTGTGTGTAAAACTCCCAGCCCATTACTATGCTACTGTCATTTTCAGGAAAGCTTGCATTCTAAATAACAGTGCCTCACAGTTTCTGTCTCTCACTGATACTTGCAAGTAACTCAACTGACATTGCAAAGGACATTCAGCTTTTTATTTATTTTTTGTTGACCGGGTAAGTGCACTAGACAAATCCTGCCTATTTTCAGACACGAGCTGGGAGAGAGGGATGCAGATGAATGCCAACTGACCTTGAACCAGATTAAGCTGTTGGTGGTATTTATAGTGAATGAGAGAAATTTGGCCAGGACACTGAGGAATTTCCCCTACTCATCGGTAGAGGGACCCTTGGCCTCACTGATGGAGGTCTCAGTTTTTGCTGGGATGGAGATGGATGCAGTTGTGGAGAAGATACAGTGAGAGACCTTACCTCGTGTCTCTACTTCAGTTGCTGGTTTAAATGTGTCTGGAGACTTTATACATGGAGCGGGAGATGCGATTGTGCTCTCTGAAGTTACAACTTCGATTATGCCCATGGAGTTGCCTGACCAACATGTACATTCTGTGGAGGATCCAAATGATTTATCCAAGGAGCTTGCTGCTGGAGGAATTCCCCCTGTTACTTTCCGGCAGGGGGTGAGTCTTTTGCTGCTGCACCAGAGCTGCTTCTGGGAGAGGATTTGATGAGCGTGTCTGGAGACCGGTCAGTTTCTACCTCGCAGCTAGCTCATCAGCAATTTGGCGTTAAGACTACCATGGATTCGCAAGGAGCTTACTGGACTGCTACTGATGCGTTGGTATGCGCTGGCTGGAAATGGACAAATGCGGGGGTCTGGACTCCTGACGACTCCTGGAATGAGGTGGAAAACAGCATCTTACATAGAGCTGCCAGGCCTGCAGTGGACTCTCTGAGCTCAGATAAGATGTGACGTACTACTGTTCAGGATTCTAGTCAACTGACTGAGGGTCAACAATGGCCAATGGACTTGGGGGGATATCGTTTAACATACTGATTATGATCAAAATACAGTACTTACTGTGAATTCACAGCATGTTAGGAAATCTCCATCTGTAAATGGCTCCACAGTTTCGGGGAGGGGTTCACTGGGACTTGCTGCCATGTTGGGTTTTCCTGTGCCTGATGCCAACATTCTTGTTCCTCCATACTTTGTGGAGGGAACTACAGGTAGTGGGGGAAATCAGTCTGCTCATCCCTCACATGATCCAGCGGAGGGAACCTCAGGTGCACAGACTACCTCAGGGGGAGCTCCTGGTAGGGGGCCTACTCTCTCTGATTTGTTTAAAAATAAACTTGAGCAGGCCCCTAGATTAAATGCGGTGCATCTTCATTATAAGGGAGACCTTTCTGAACACCCAGATAGGTATTATATAGCCAGGCACTTGTTGAAAAATTCAATGCAATTTCAGGCTGCTGACATTTATGCCTTCATACATATTTCCGGTGAGGGCACATTTGATGTTAGTTTTAAAACAAATGCTGGGCTGGAGAAATTTTGGTACAGGTACGGTACTTTGAAACAACCCCCTCTATGGGCTCCCTTTTATGTGATTCCCTTAACAAAGCCAGCTATCTGGACAGTTACCATTATGTTCCGGAATGAGGGGGGTCAGCATAAGTGATATTTATCATTGGCTCCAAAATAGGTGCAGCATTTTGTCCCCTCCTGAAGCACTTATTGATTCTGAAGGTTTATGGGCGGGGGGTTGGAAGTTTAAAGTTAAACTTTTCCAGATTAACTCGGAGATTGTGCATCTTCCGAATAGTTTTTTCCTTGGTAAAGACAGAGGGGTCTGCTTTTACCGGGGGGCAACCTAGAGCATGCTACAAGTGTGGGGCTCGTACCCACTTAAGTAGTATATGTGATCTGTTGAAATGCAGTCTATGAGGGGGTTTTAGTCACCCTAGTGTGAACTGTGATAATATATTTCAATGTAATCTGTGTGATGAGAAGGGTTACACCTATCACCAGTGTTTCTGGGCTAGCAGAAATAGGAATGAGGGGTGGAATCAGGACACTTTGGTTCAGAAAGCACAGGACAAACAGGATAGGTTTGATGATGTCTCTCCTCAGGAGACTGCTCCATCTTCCCTCAGGTAGATGACATCTCCAAGACTACACAACCTGAGGCGGGTGAGGATTCCATACTGGATAATATGGAAGTCCAGATTACTGACGTTGCTGCCTCTCTTCCTGAAATTCAGCAGCAACCAGACTCTCAGGAATTGAGCGCATCTCAAGTTAGTTCTGATGTATAGCTTGGCAGAAAACACCAGGAGAAAGGACTGCTGTGTGACTGAACTTCTCTGCTGGGACTAAAGTAGAAGAACTTTTGTATTTGGACCTTTAATTTAGGGTAAAAAAACTAACATGCAAAAAAAAAGTGTGTGTTTGGGTTAACTGAACTGAATGGGTAACTGAAAAGTCATCTAGGTGTAAATCTCAGGTGACTGAAAGGACTTAACTGCTGTGAGGTTTAAATTACTTGTAGAAAGATCTGGTAAGTAGGGGAGTGGCTTAGCTAGAAGGAAGCTACATTTAAAGACTGCCTTAGAAAGATTCTGCTAATAGCTTGGCAGAAGACACCAGGAGAAAGGACTGCTGTGTGACTGAACTTCTCTACTGGGACTATATTGCCCTCCTTCCCTCCCCTCCACCCAAAGCTAGTTCTATTTTGATAGGCACAGGATTTGACTGATAACAGGAACTTCCTGTTTAGGAGCAGGAAGTGAGTGATCACAGAACCACCAAGGACCCACCATCCTAGAAGGGCAAAAGTAGCTCTCCGGCCCCCTCTAGCTGCTGGAGGTCTGCCTCTGAACAAGTAAGTGGTCTACTGAGAAATATAGGATATTCTTGTCTCAGAACAGGACAATCAGGAGCTTAAAGGAACACAGGCAGAAAGTAAGAGAGAGAGAAAAACAGAGGAAAGAGTAAGGATTGCAAACAGTTAAGGGGCCAGAAATAAGACATGATTGGAGTGGTGCAGTGCAGTGGCTGTGGAGCAGCAGTCTTCGGGAGATGTTCTGGAGGATTGGGTGTTGTCCCATCTGCAGGCACCTCTCTGGGCTGAGGGAGGTTGCTCATCTCCAGGCTGAGTTGGCCAGGTTTGTGGGACCTCCTCTTCCATCCAGGGACCACCAGTGCCACTGCCGTTGCCTCAGAGGTTGCCAAGAAAGAGGTGGTTGGACCACAGTGGGCTCAGGGAGGTGAGGGTGGTGGAACAGAGGCACATCCCTCCAATTGTACTCTCCACAACTCCTATGCCATTCTGGCAAAGTGTGGTTCCTCTATGGAGGCACCTACAGTGGAGGCCAAGGAGGATGCTGGGAACCTCCACAAGGAGACCCACAGGAGGGTGTCAGGGGCCGCAGGGAAGGAAACAACTCCTGGTGGGGACTCCATTGTTAGGAAGGTAGAACTGGGCAAGGAAGGGGAGAGGGAGGTAAGGTGCCTGCCTGGCGCCATGGCTTGGAGGGACAGGGAGCGAATCCTCAGGATTGCTGGAGCAGCTGCACAGGGGAGGGAGCTGGATGTCATTGTCCACCTAGGGACAAATGACCTGGCTAAGAAAGGGATTAGAGAAGTGCAGGAAGAGTTTGTGGAATTGGGGAGGTGCCTTAGTCAAGTAGCACGCACGGTAACCTTCTCGGAGGTGCTACCCATCTATGGCATAGGAGAGGCTAGGGTGTTCCGTACCATGGGATTCAATCAGTGGTTGAAAAACTGGTGTGGAGCTCAGGGATTTGGCTTCATTGGGGACTGGGGGTCCACCTGGAGTGATGCAAGCCTATATTGGCATGATGTGATGCATCTGTCCGGGAGGGGAACCAGGATCCTAGGTGATAGGTTTAAATGCTTCATTGGCAAGCTTTTAAACTAGCCAAGGGGGGAGGCACTGAAAAGGAGCAGGAAAATCCTAGTCCCCCAAACAATCACGGTAGTAAGTGTGGCAAACACCAACATTGAGGTGTCGATAGGGAGAAGGGCAATGGTAAATGGAGAAAGTGACAAAGGCAAGAAGGACAGGGATGGGGCAAAAGGGGGTAAGGCCATCAGGAAATGGAGGGTAATGAGTACCAATGCCCGTAGTCTGGGCAACAAGCTCCCCGAGTTGGTGGCCTTAATGGAAGAGGGATGCCTGGATATCGTAGCAGTCACAGAAATATGGTACACAGAGAACCATGACTGGGATGTTAACATACCAGGGTACATAACCTACAGGAGAGACAGGCAGGGGAGAAGAGGGAGGAGTAGCTCTCATGTAAGGAAGGATAAAAGCAACTGAACAAAGAGTAAACAGGGAGGAGAGGAGGCACTGTGGGTCACCTTGGATACTGGAAAGGCACCACAATCCGCACAGGGGTTGTGTACAGACCCCATGTCAGGGGAAGGAATGGACAAGGATATGATGGAAGGCATTCTTAGAATGGCAGAGAAAGGGGAGATACTGTTGATGGGAGACCTGAATATGCCAGATGTTAACTGGAGCACATTTGCTGCAGCCACATCCAAGCAAGGGCCATTCTTGATGCCCTACAGGTGGCAGGCATTAGACAGCTAGTTTCGAACCCACTCATGAGGGAGCAATCTAGACCTCGTACTCTCAGATGGGGAATGAGAGGATCTCAGATCTAGAAAGTAGGTTGCCATCTGGGGACAAGTGACCATCAAACAGTGTGGTTCACGTTAAACTCAGCTACAGAAGTCAAGCCATACAAAAGTGAGGGTACTGGACTTTAGGAGGGCTGACTTTGGAAAGATGGAGAGTGCCTCAGAAAAGCACTAGCAAACAGGCTAGAAGGAGGTGTGGAGCAACAATGGGGAATTATCAAAACTGCCATCACAGAGGCAACAAGCCTTTGTGTGAAGCAAATAAACAAATCAAAATGAAAGAAAAAGCCACTATGGTTCACAAGAGAGGTGGCTGTGAAAGTCAGGAAGGAAAAGATAGCATTCCGGAAGTATAAGGAAACACAGAAGGAGCAGGATTGAGAGCTGTACCAGTTAAGGCAGAAAGAAGCAGGGAGGGAAGTCAGAATAGCAAAGGCCCAAACTGAGGAAAAGATAGCCAACTCAGTTAAGAAGGGGGATAAAAACTTTTATAGGTACATCAACGAGCGTGAAAGACAAAGGAGGGATAGTGAGGCTGAATAGAATGAGCGGTGGGTGGGCAGAGGGGACAGTGAAAAAGCAGGAATACTGAACAAATATTTCTGCTCAGTATTCACAAAGAGGAGAAGTGCCTAATCAATTAACAGAAGCACTCTTGATGGGGGTCGATCCCAGTCCTTTCACAGAAGAAAAGGTTCTGCAAGAACTCCTAAAACTGAAGGTGGACAAAGCAATGGGTCCTGATGGAATTCACCCAGATTCTAAAAGAATTAAGGAAGGAACTAGTGAAACCACTGGCTACTCTTTTAATAAATCATGGGAGGATGGTGGTTACCTGAGGACTGGAGGAAGGCGGATGTGATTCCCTTCACAAAAGTGGGACCAAGACAGAGGCAGGAAACTACAGACCTGTCAGTCTGACCTCTGTGGTAGGGAAAGTGATGGAGTCACTTCTGAAGGAAAGAATAGTTGAGTACCTAAAGGTCAGTGGAGCACAGGATCCAAGGCAGCATGGGTTCTGGCCAGGAAGGTCATGTCAGATGAATCTAATAGATTTCTTTGACTGGGTGACCAAAGTAGTAGACCAGGGAGGGGCTGTGGACATGGCCTACCTAGACTTTAGTAAGGCATTTGACACAGTCCACACAAAAGATTATTAGTCAAATTAACCAGCCTGGGAGTGGGTCCCAGGGTGGTAGCCAGAGTAAAACATTGGCTGGACAACAGGACACAGAAGGTAATTGTAAATGGAGTCCACTCTGAAGAAGGGCAGTTACTAGTGGGGTACTGCAGGTTCAGTATTGGGTCCAGTCCTTTTTAATGTCTTCATCAGTGACATTGCAGAGGGACTGGAAGGAAAAGTATGCCTTTTTGCAGATGACACAAAGATCTGCAACAGGGTTGATACACAAGGAGGCGTGGAAAGGATGAAAAGGGACTTGGCAAGGTTGGAGGAATGGTCAGACTTATGGCAGCTGAGATTCAATGCAAAAAGTGCAAAATAATGCACCTGGAAACAAGAACCCAGGGAAGAATACACAATGGGTGGGGAGGTAGTAACAACAAAACAGGAAAGAGACCTGGGGGTAATCATATCAGATGACCTTAAGGTTAGCAAGCAATGTGAGAAGGCAGTAGGGAAGGCCGGGGTATACTGGGATGTATAGGAGAGGCATCAGCAGCAGAAAACAGGAAGTTGTTATCCTCTGTACAGACAGTTGGTGAGACCCCATCTGGAATACTGTGTCCAGTTCTGGAGACCCTATCTCCGCAAGGACATAGACAGGATAGAGGCAGTCCAGAGGAGGGCAACTAAAATGGTGCAGGGTCTGCAAGAGAAGCCATATGAGGAGAGACTAAAGGAGCTTAATATGTATACTTTTGAGGAAAGAAGGGAGAGGGGGGACATGATAGAAACTTTCAAGTACCTCAAAGGAATCAACAAAGTCCAAGAGGGTAGCATCTTTCAGAAAAAGAGACTTGCAAGAACAAGGGGACACAATTTAAAGATAGAAGGGGACGGTTCAGGGGCAATGTGAGGAAGTATTATTTCACAGAGAGGGTAGTGGATGCATGGAACAGCCTTCCTGAGGAAGTTGTGGGGTCTAAAACTGTGGGAGAATTCAAGAATGCATGTGACAGACATAAGGCAATTCTTGTGGGGGGCAGGAAGATATAGGCTGTTGGTTAACTAGGATCTGCAGCCTATCCTGTAGGTAGGGAAATGGGCAGACTAGATGGGCCTAGCGGTCCTTATCTGCCGTCAAAGTCTATGTTTCTATGTTTCTATGAGGTTACATCACAGGATAGGAGAGTCACAAGAGCTGAAGCTCATAAATCTCAAGTGGTTTGTGAGGTTCCAACTGCTAATACTTATGACTTGTTGCAGGGGGGGGGATTTGGATGTAGACACAGAAGCTTCTATCCCACTCACTGATGATGAGATAACTGCTACTAGGCCTCCTACTATGGTTAAAAAAAAAGGATAAGAAAAAGAAGGAAGGGAAGAAACTAAAGAATATGGTCACACAGAATGACAGTGTTTGATATACTTTGGTAAGGTTCTGGCTTCCCTTCATATTTCGTCCCTAAATATATGTAGTTTTAAAAACTACAAGAAGCAGACTGTCTTTTTTCATTATATAGCATCTTTACATGCTGACATTGTCCTTTTACAAGAGACAAGACTTGAATCACTTAATGAAATTAGGCAAATCCAGAGGGGTTAGGTGTGGAGACCATCTTATTGGACTTTTGGGGAGAAGACTGCTGATGGCCTTGGAATCCTGTTTAAATCTACTTCTTTTTCAATTTCTAGGGTTACTGATATCTCACCAGGTAGGGCTTTAATTATTGATTGTAGGATTAAGGATTTCTCTTATCACATACTGAACATTTATGCTCCCCAATCTAAAGCAGCAAAAGTAGAAATCTTTAATTTAATTAAGCCTTTCTTATGCACTAGGAAATACATTATTTGGGGGTGGGGATTTTAATTGTAGCCTAGATATTTCATGTAGGGCAGCAGTTGGTAAAAAGATATATTGTGACTCTTTCGCCTTACGGAACTTAATTCAAGATGTGGATTTGACAGATGCTTATAGACAGTTACACTTTGATGCTGGGGCTACCTATCATTGACATATCTATAATACTTAGATTGATTATCTTTTCTCTTCCAAATATTGTAATCTGATCCAAGTTTTGGTACATCCGAGTGAATACTCGGATCATCATATGCTGTCAGGAATATTTAGTATGGCATCTGCACCCCCTATATTTCTTTCACATGGGAATTTATGAAGGCTAAATAGTTCACTTCTTGCCAATACCATTTTTTTACTCCATGTGAGATCCTTATTACATGCTAGGCAGTCAGTTCAATGGGTTTATGACTCAGTTTGGGAGTGGTGATTGGATACAGAAACTGATTTGAAGTTCCTATTTATGAGTTTGGGGAAACAAAAGGTTTGTGATGAATATATGCACTATCTTGGGTACAAGAACTAGTTATTTAAACTTATGTCTTTACCTGTTTCATTTCATGTACATTATACTGCTCAGATTGCAGAACTAAAGAAATGTACCTTTACCTATCAATACAACAGGGCTAAATCTTTGGAAATGGAAATGCAATTTGATACTACACAATCTCCTTCAGCGGATCCATTTATGGCATGTAAAGCTAGATTGCGTGCTATGCTAATGTCATGTCTTTCTTGTTCAGATGGCTCTGTAGATATGTCAGGCACTGGTATGCAAACTATAGTGCAGACACATTTGAGATAGGAATCTGGCACTGCCCCTGCTCTAGACATTCCTCTGGATGAGGTTTCCACAGCACCAGCTCCACAGTTGTCTCATCTTGTATCTACTGCTCTGATTCTCCCGATCTCAAGAGAAGAGGTAGTTACGGCCATAACACAACTGAAATTAGGGGTTGTTCCTGGTTTAGATGGTCTTACACATGAATTCTATAAAACATTTTTAGAGAATCTTAGTGAATTTTTGCCTATGGTATATAATGTTATTCTATACATATCGGACATTAGTCAGGATTGTGGGATTGCAGTTTTAAACTTTATGTATATATATATATATATATATATAAAGGGTGATGATTTTTCTTTAGATAACTGGAGACCTCTTAATCTTCTCAACACGGATTACAACATACTTGCTAAAATACTCAGTGTTAGATTGCAGAAAGTGGCTCAAGAGGCAGTTGACACTTCCCAGACATGTGCTATTCCAGGTTGGTCTATTCAGCACAATTTATTTCTTTTACGTGAAATTTTCAAGGCAAAAACTACACACAGGATTAAGGGTTTTGTACTTTCATTGGATCAGACCAAGGCCTTTGATAAAGTTTTACATCTTTATTTATTTCAGGTTTTGAGACTTTATGGGATACCTCCTGTTTTTTTTTTTACCAATTATTTTATTTTACCAGGTGAGACACACTAAGCTGAAAGCTTGTTTACAGGTGCAACCTGGGAGCACGAGGAAGTTAAGTGACTTGCTCAGGGTCACACAGTATGCAAGTGGGGGCTGTGGGATTCAAACCCAGGTCTCCAGAGTTGCAGCTCAGAGCCTTAAACCACTGCGCCATACTGCCTCCTGTTTACATAGGTTGGCTTGCTCATTTATATTCTGTTGCTGGTTTTCAACCACAGATAAATGGATGTCATGGGGATTTTATTCCTCAACGTAAGGGTATTAGACAAGGCTGCCCATTGAGCCCTTTGCTATACATTGTTGCACTAGACCCCATTGTTATACAGATTAAATGGGGTACGCAGATTGTTGGTTTGGCTCCATATCCTGATTTACGTCCGGAGAAGATATCAGCTTATGCTGACGATGTGGTTTTATTTGTACAGGATAAGGTTGCAGGAGACAGGGTGGTCCAGACTTTCATAGATACATACATAGATACATAGACAGTGTCGGCAGATAAGGGCCTATGTCCCACCCAGTCTGCCCATTTGAGCTTGTAAGTTCAGTTTGTTTTCCTAGAAGTCTGTTGCCCCTTACCCCTGACCTCCAGAATTCCTTTATGTCTATCCCATGCATTCTTAAATCCTGTGATTGTTTCAGCCCCCACCACTTCCTCTGGCAGGGTGTTCCACTTGTCCACCACCCGTTCTGTGAAGAAATTCTTCCTCATGTTTCCTCTGAATCATCCTCCCTCCAACTTCATCCCATGCCCTCTAGTCCTGGAACATCTTTTTTGCTTAAAAATAGTGTTTTCCTGCACCCTGTTCCTCCCTGTAAGATACTTGTATGTCTCTATCATATCCCCTCTCTCCCTCCTCTCCTCCAGGGAGTACAGATTTTCTGCGATCACAGGGGGTACAGTGAATGTATGGAAAAGTATATCTATCCCTTTGGATGCAGAGTCTGTACAGATAAGAGATATAGTGGGCATTGCTACAATTATTGAACCTCAGAAAATACTAGGTGTTTGGTTTAATGCGCCAGATGGGGCTACCTTTAATTGGGAGCATAAATTACTTTTTTGTGGGAATAAAGTTTGAGTATGGAAAGCATGGAAATTGGGAAAAAGGAAGAGGGTCATGATACTGAAAACATTTTTGCTTCCCATTTTTTATACTCAAGCTAGATTTATGCCCCTTCTATACACTTTGAGATGCGTATTCTGTGGCCCAGATATTCAGAGTGTTGCACCATGCACATCCCCTGATGCGCGCGTGATATTGAACGGGATTGTGCCAGCAAAATCCCGATGCACCGGAGTGCATCAGTAATGTGCGGCACAGGTGGGGTGCCCATCATTACTCCACACATCCCGATATTCAGCCTGGGATGTGCTGAGTCCATGCATGTGCAACCCCTACTTATACTGGACACAGGTAAGCCCCCCCAAAAAAGGAACAGCTGGCCACCCACAGTTGAGCTGCCGTAGTGCAAGGTGCAACATGGCAGCTGCCACCTGTGGGTGGCCCCCTTAGCTCTGGCTACACCTTCATGGCAGCGCCCCCCAATGCCTGATCGTGGGCATTTGTGTAAAAATTATAGGTCCAATATTCCTGGTGGTCCAGTGGACCGCTTGCAGCCTGATTGCGGGCTTCAATATGGAATAACACATCCTATAACCCTGATGGTCCAGTGGACCGCTCACAGCCCAATTGCAGGCTAAAGTATAAAACAATGCACGTCCTATATCCCTGGTGGTCCAGTGGACCACTTACAACCCGATTGCGGGCTGAAGTATAAGATAAAACATGTCCTATATCCCTGGTGGTCCAGTGAACTGCTTGCAGCCCGATCACAGGTATATGTAATAATAAGGAGAGCTCCACGGTAACCCCTCCCCACCCCACCTGAGCCCCACCACCCACTGCCCCAGTCAGTGGCGGGTGCAACACCCCACCAACCTGCTGCCCACTGCCCGCCAACTGACAGTGTACGGTAGGGAGCTGTACACCCGATGGTCCACAGTGTGAGCCAATGAGCATGCAACCCGTGCCATCACTACACAGTCAGATCTGGACTGTGTAGTGTGATATGGGCTACATGCCCATTGGTTCATGTGGTCAATGACACCAACTACTGTACTATCGAGCAGCAAGCGGCAGGTGGGTGAGGTGCCTACACCGCCACTGACCAGGGGCAGGACGGTGGGGCTCCAGGTGGAGTGGGGAGGGGCACCGTGAGCTCTCCTTATTTACACATGCCCACTGAGCAGGCCACAAGCAGTCCACTGGACCACCAGGGATATAGGACGTGCATTGTTTTATACTTCAGCCTGTGATGGGGCTGCGAGTGGTCCACTGGGCAACCAGGGATATTGGACGATGGTTATTTTAACAGATGCCCGAAATCAGGCAGTGGGGTGCTTTGCCGTGCTGTGCAGGGGGTGTCAGTCCCCGATGGCTGCAGCCTGGCAGGGTGCCAGGTGCAAGTCGCTGGGGATCGGCACACCTGCTTGCAAATGGGGCCATAATGACGTGCAAATGACCCCATTTGCACCTTGCATGCATTATGGCCCCATTTGCATGTGCACTTTTCAATATCGTGGTTGTGCACAGTGCAATGGAACTTGCGCTAGCACATCCGCCTGCTCCACTCTGGCTTTGCACTGGTGCAGTGCCATTGAGCCATGTGCACTGCGGGTTGCCAGGGTGTGATATTCAATGATGCTTTGACATGGGGCAGCTCCATTGAATATCACTCAGTCAATGCCCCAGTGCAGCCAAGTTGTGCTGCACCCAGGCTTGCACCACAGCCTGGTGCAGTCTGAATATCTGGGCCTTAGTGTTTTTTTCAAATGCTATGGGGTAGCAGACTCAACCCCATTAAACGGGAGGTTACTTATTTGTCTGATCGGAGAAGTGGTCTCGGGATAATTACCCCATTGCTTTCTTTTACTCTTTTTTTCCTTTTCATGTCCTACACTGTGGGAGTTGAACTTATCGTGCTTAGTGGGATTTTTGGGTGGAATGATCTGGGAGGGAGGTTGTGGCAAAATGGGATGCCTTGCCCCCCAAAATTACAAAATATCTTAATATCCCTACTTATGCTGTAGATTGTTTTAAGAAACTGAGACACTGGAAACTAAAGAAAGGTGCCGTTATCTCACTCAGTAGGAAACAGTTGTATCTGAAGATTGTTAGTCTCACAGGGCCTTTGCTTCTGTTTCCAGAATGCACTCCAATAAAAATGAAATTTGCTTTACAGCTTCTTTTGAATATCAGAATTCCTCAACATATGTGGGATGTTACATGGTTATGTTGCCAGGGGAGATTAAATGTACATGGGAATTTAAGACACAAATCCCTTACAGATCGATAGTGTCCTAAACAGACTTGTCTGCAAATTGAAGAAACCATGCAGCACTTCTTTTTTGATTGTGATGATGCCAGATTATTATGGGAATCTTTAGCTTTTAAATGGCAATGGCCTTTTCTAAGTAGAATCACTTACCAGGCTTTAATACTGGGAGACTTTTCTGGTGTTTGGGGGAAATTCAATAGCAGTACATTACAAGTTATTTTTGCTATTTGTAAATACTTTTTTTGACAAGCAAGATTTCATTTTGTTTTACAACAAATTTACTCTCCACCTCAGGTGGTGATAGCACAGATTGAAGCTGCTGTCACTAGAATTATGGAAGAGGAACAATGAAGACTGCCTAAGGCATGGTTTCAACAGTTGTGGAGACATATTAATTTTTTTCACTGACATATTTCTATGGTGGGGAATTTCAGGATGGAAATCTATTTTTTTGAATTTCTGGAAGGTTATTTTAGAGTTTATTCTGACACCCAATACAATCTATGTCTAATTCTGGTTCCATTTCCTTTTTTTTTGGTATTGTTTAATGCTTCATATGTCATGACTTGACCTGGAAGGAGATTACTTCTTTATTCAGCTGTGAGCTGTGTGGGAAATTCTATATTGCACTTGATATCTGCAACACGTGCACTTTTGCTCAATTCTGTGGGAGGTGAAACTAACTACCCTTGTAATTGCTTTTTATTTACATATTTATTTAGTGTTTAACCAAGAAGGGGCTCGCAAACTCTGTTTATCTTGTGAGTATTTATTTATTTATTTGGTTTTTGTTTACCAGGTAAGTACACTAGACAACAATGTTGCCTATATTCAGGCACGACCCGGGAGAGTACAGACAGGGGAGACCAGAGTCAACATTAAAGAGTATTTCATGACGCAGCATGAGGTGAGAACAAACATTTGAACAGTATACAGACAGGTACAGTCATTATCAGTAGCGACAAGAGAAATAGATAACATTACATTAATTATTTTCATCTGATGATACATCAATGACTAAATTGAAGCGACAAACAGCAAACAAAACTTAAATGAAGTAGCATTATAACAATAGGATTTCTGCTGGATGTGGAAACTTTCAGATTTTGGAGACCAGTAGGAAATCAGTAAGTGCCATAGGGAGGAGAAAATGCTAGAGAGAAGCTCAAGTTACAGCACAAGAGCAGCAGTCAGTTCTAATAGGTGTGTCCGAAGACTCAGTTTAAAGGCCTTGTGGGATTTGGAGAGTTTGATGTGGGAGGGAATGGAGTTCCAGAAGCGGGGGGCAGATATGGCAAAGGATCATTCTCCTTTTAATGTGAGATATCTGGGAATTTCAAGTTGGGTTTGAGCAGATGCCCTGAGGAGGTATGCTTGGGAGGGCTGAGTTAATAGTTTGGCAAGGTATTTAGGGGAACCCGTTCTGATCATATTATCAATTGTACAGCCTGCAGAATAGTGTCTGAGCGAGTCAGGGGAGAGCCAATTTAGTTTCGAGTAGAGCAGGCAATGATGGGTAAGTCTGTGAGCGGAGAGAGCAAATCTGCATATACTGTTGTAGCAGGTGCTCCATTTCTGGAATGCTCCTTTGCTAGCTTTAAGGTAAACCTGAGAGCAATATGTTAGAGCAGGGAGGAGAAATCCTTGTGCAATAGCAAGCGGGGCAGCATCATTGAGGGAGGACCTAATTTTAAAGGCAAGACCAAGTTTTGAGTAAACTGTCTTACATGTAGCCACAATGTGGAGGTTAAAGTCAAGAGATGGGTCGAGAGTGACTCCTAGATACCTGAAGGAGGTAATGAATTCAAGAGGGGAGTCATCTAGAGAATGTATCAATAAGTCTGGAGTAGGAGATCTGATTCTTGACGGGGGGCCAAAAAGCATAGTTACAGTTTTCTTAGCATTCATTAGGAGCCTGTTCTGTAGTAACCACTCCTGCAAGCAGTTGAAGTCTGCTTGAAGATGTGCTCTTACTGATAACGGATCTTTACCACTGGAGAGAAGCACCATGTCATCGGCATAAAGGATTAACGAGGAGGAGCAGGGAAGGGAGGGCAAGTTGTTAATGAAAAAGGAGAAAAGTAGTGGGCCAAGAATAGACCCTTGGGGGACTCCAACAGAGGTAGGGAAAAGATTTGAGATGGCGGATTCAATTTGGACAAATTGCAACCTCCCTGAGAGGTAGCTATCGAACCAGGAGATGGACAACAGGTCAAAGCCAAGGAGGGACAGTTTGGAAAGTAGCAGAGAGTGATTCACAAGGTCAAATGCCTTTGTGAGATCGATAAATATAGCCCCAGTGAGCAAGCTCTTATCCATCGCTGTAAGGACTGCATTTGTCAGCTGAAGTAGAGCAGTTGTGGTGCTGTGTCCCTGTTGCAATCAGGTGCTGGTAGGGGGATATAAGGTTGTTAGGTGCAGTTAATTTGTGACTGAGTAGCGATGGCCTTCTAGAAGTTTATTTAGGGTGAGAGAATGGCAATCGGTCTATAGTTTGACATATTTTGGTATCCTTTTGTGAACAGGGACAACGCGAGCGGGTTTTCCACAATGTTGGTACCATGGGTTATTATGGAAAGATTAAAGATTCTTGCAATAGGAACAGCAAGAGCAGGGGCTTCCTGCTTCAAGAAGCTTGGCAGTAGCCCATCGGCCAGCAGATCCATAGATGGATACTGATTTGAGGAGATCAGCACTTGATTGGAGGAGACTAATGAGATGAAAGGGGTTTCATGTGAAGTTGCACCTCAGGAGGAGGTGAAAGAGGTTGGTTGAATTTCTCAGTGTATTCGAGAGATCCGAAATTGTGAATTAAGAGCATAGCAATAGTAGGTAACTTTGTTACAGTTTGCGTCATTCAGTGTCATGTCGGTACGCCGTCGGGCCTGCCTCAATGAAATTTTTGATGTGGTCTCAAACTCCTGGTATCACCTGCTGAAGATTGGAGAAGCTTAAGGCAGTAGCTCCTTTAGCCTTCGAATATCTTTTGCAGGCATTTCTCAGTTGTTTATAGTTAACCCAGTCTTCTGATTGTTGGGACTTCTTTGCCAAGGTCCAGGCCTTGTCTCTTTTATCATGGCTCGAAGGAGGTCTTTTTAAGCCATTTATTAGGGATCCCTAAGCGCCTTTTTTCAGAGGGATGTGCAGATCCTGAAGGGCCAGAAGCTGAGACATCAGGTATTCAAGTGATGTGTTTACATCATCAGTGTGATAGATGGAGACCAGTCTATATTATTAATATCCTCGAGAAGTGCAGTTCGGTTTAGTTTGGCAAAATCCCGAAATTGAATGATTCTTGGGGGTTTAAGGCAGTGGCCATTCCAGATACAGAACATAGGCAGGTGATCACTAATAGAATCCGAAAAGGTCACTGCAGTAATTATTTTATTTGCTCTATTTGTAGCCATCCAGTCCAGGAGAGATTGGCACTCTGAGTTGGAAGAGATGCGTGTAGGGCTAGAGATAAGTTGAGCGAGGTTAAGTCGGGCAGGAGCTTCAGTATATGTACCGGGGTGACTCCCTGATAGGTCTAGGTTGAAGTCTCCCATTAGTATGACTTCAGATCTACTGTTTAGAGTGGCCAGATAATCCAAGGGCCCATTTAAGCCAGGGATAGCCCCCTTTGGAGGATTGTAGGCACAGATCAGATTTAGCCTTTTATCACCACCTAGTTGTGGAACTGTATGCAGAGCTTCACAAAGATTTGTTATCCAAGACTGGAGTACAGAGACATTGAGATGCTCTTTATAATAAAGGGCAACTCCTCCACCCTTTTGTTTGGTGGGGCGGTCAAATCTGGACAAGCTGTAGCCAAGTATTTTGTACATGGAATCAGGCATCTCTGGCCTGAGCCATGTTTCAGTTAGTCCAAGTATGTCCAGACAGTACAGGGCTATCCAGGCTTCAAGTTCAGGAAAGTTTGCTGGTAAACTTCTGATATTCATGTGGGCAATTTTCATGCCCTTGGTGGAAAACCAAGAGGAGTCATCCGTGGACCTGGCATTCAATGGGGCCAGGGTTAGATTCTATGTCTCCTGACAAGCATAAGGTAGAAGCATCACCCAAACTTCTTTGTAGAATCTGTAATTGCGCTTGAGGTATTTGGGCATGCTAGGGGGTGATAGAAAATGCCCAATTTGGAAGGATGAGTTATATGGAGGGACAGGTTAGGAGAAGGAGCAAGGTTCTAGTTGGTATAAGGTTGGAGAATACAAAGGAGATTCTTCATGGCAGTGGGACCCAGGGTATCCAGCTGGTATGTTACATGAGAGAAAGGAGAGGATGATTATGGTGGGTAATAATCCTGATACCACCAGAAGTGACCTTGGGCATGCAAGAGAGAACATTATGTATGCCTTGTATGAAACCTCTGTAAATCAGAAGTAGATTGTCCCTTATAAGAGAAAAATATAAGTGACAGAAATGGTGACTTAAGGGCAAGGTGACACCTATAGTGAAAGCAGTTTGAGTGAGACCCTTAGTGGCCAGAGGTTGGCAGTCAATTATACAAGTTATTCACAAGAGGCAGGTATTCCAATAGAGTGCAGTTTATGAGGTGGACAGGAGCAGGGGAATTTGAAAGGTGAGGAAAAGATAAAACTGGGATACCCTCAGACTGAGTTACTTTTCCATACAAAATAAGTGTAGAACAGAGGCAAACATAGAATAGGCAAGAATGAGTGGAGGAAAAAAAAGACTGCCTCGCTGGTTTGAATTAGGACTGATGCAGCAAGGGGGAAGGGTAGGACTGCCCTCCAAGTGAGTTTATAGGTTGGAACAAAAGTGGGCGGGATTACCAGTGTATTTAATTAATGGTAGAGGAGGAGGTGGGGCGGTGTGCGAAAATTTCAAGCCTGCAAGCAGCTGCTGTGTTAGAGGATATGCTAAAATTAATTAAAATAGCACCTGCAGTTAATTAAATCAAGGTAGGCAGGCTAGAGTGTATCGTAGGCACAGTCTTGTGAATCAAAATACATTAATTTCCTTGGGATTAAAGTGGCTGCAGCAGCGAGTACTACAGAGCCAGGGAGCTGAGCAGAAAAAAGGCGCCAAGGTTTAAAACCGAGTGCAGTCTTGAGATCGCTGCACCTCCTGCTGCCAGCCGTAGCTTTGGGGAACCGAGGGAGCTGGGAGGGCTTTTTCAACCGTAGCCCTCTCGACCCTGGGGAAAAGAGAAAACATACAAGGGCTTAAATACATTGAAAATCAGGGCTGGGTCAGACAGTGAATATGCACAAAAGGTTAATCAGGGGACAGGGAGGGGATTAGAGCTTAGCAGCAAGTGAGAAGCAAACAGAACAAATCAGTAGGAATGAAATAGAAATTGTAAAAGGCACACTTTCAGCTCAGTATTATACTTGGGTAACTGGAAAAAAAGAGAAAATTTCAATTTAAATTTCAATTCAAATTAAACAGCAGCTGCAGTGCACCACCAGCCACTGTCCCCCAGTAGTACACTAGCTAATAGTGCAAATAACAATGTAATAACTAGAACTCTACTAATAATATGCACACACCAGCCACTGTCCCCCAGTAGTACACTAACTTATAGTGCAAACAAACATGTAATAACTAGAACTCTACTAATAATATGCACATACCAGCACACTGCCCCAACAGTACACTAGCTTATAGTGCAAACAAACATGTAATAACTAGAACTCTACTAATAATTTGTTTCAAGCCTGCAAGCAGCTGCTGTGTTAGAGGATATGCTAAAATTAATTAAAACAGCAGCTGCCATGTACCAGAATCAGCAAAAGTTAATTAAATCAAGGTAGGCAGGCTAGAGTGTATCATAGGCACAGTCTTAGGCACAGTCTTGTGAGACAAAATACATTAATTTCCTTGGGATTAAAGTGGCTGCAGCAGCGAGTACTACAGCGCCAGGGAGCTGAGCAGAAAAAAGGCACCAAGGTTTAAAACCGAGCGCAGTCTTGAGATCGCATACCTTCCTGCTGCCAGCCTTGTAGCTCCGGGGAACCAAGGGGAGCTGGGGAGGGCTTTTCAACAACTGTAGCCCTCTCAACCCTGGGGAAAAGAGAAAACATACAAGGGCTTAAATACATTGAAAATCAGGGCTGGGTCAGACAGTGAATATGCACAAAGGAGTTAATCAGGAGTAACTTCAGAAGGATTTAAATACTGCATTTGGGTAGACCCTTGGAGGTAGCTAGATTGTCTACTAGGATTTTCTGACAGTTAAACTATTTTTAAATAAATTACAGGTGGCTGAGGAGTTGAATAAGGAGCTTGCAAACTCTGCTCATCTTGGAAGTAACTTCACAAGGATTTGAATACTGCATTTTGGTTGTCCCTTGGGGGTAGCTGGATTGACTACTAGGATTTTGTGACAGAAACTATTTTTAAATAATTTACTGATGCGTAGGATTTTGTGACAGTTAAACTATTTTTAAATAAGTTGCTGGAGGTTAGTTGAATTATTATAAAGGGCAGTACACACCAGGGAGGTGGAGCAGTGGTGTATTTCATTGTTTCTAATAGTCACCTGTGGTTGTGGACTACCCACCCACCTTTCCCCCACACCCCGGCATGGCATTTCCTTTATAGCCAAAGTTCTAACATCACTTTCTCAACAGGTCTTGGGGTAAACTGTTATATTCTTAATAACCATCACAGTGCATAAAGGGTAAGTACACACCACAAAAATAAAATATATATATATATATATATATATATATATATATATATACACAGTATATATATTATATATTGTATATTATAAGGGAGAGGGACATGAGGGGAGTGGTGCAATGCACTGGCTGTGGGGCAGCAGTTTTCTGGGAGACATTCTGGAAACTGCATTGCTGTCCTATTTGCAGGCAACTGTCAGCTCTGAGGGAGGAGGTTGCCCACCTCCAGGCTGAACTGGCAAGGACTAAGGAGGCCTCCCCACCCAAAGAGCACCACTGCCACAACCACTGCCTCAAAGGTTGCCAAGTATGAAGAGCATTTGGACCACAGTGGGTTCTGTGAGGGTGCGGGTGGTAGAACAGAGGTGAAGCCCCCTAGTTGTACCTCTACACAAATCAAATGCCAGTCTGGCAGGGCAAGGTTCCTCTGTGATGGCACCCTCAGTGGAGACCAAGAAGAATGCTGAGGACATCCACAAGGGAGACCCACAAAAGGGTGGCAAGGGACACCACAGGGGAAGGAAACAACTTCTGATGGGAAACTCAGTTGTTAGGGGGTAGAACTGGGGAAGGGAGAGAAGAGGGAAGTAAGGTGCCTGCCTGGTGCCATGGCTTGGAGGGACAAGAAGCTAATCCTCAGGATTGCAGAAGCAGCATCACAGGAGAGGGAACTAGATATCATTGTCCACCTTGGGACAAATGACCTAGCTAGGCATGGAATCAATGCAGTGCAGGATGAATTTGTGAAGTTGGGGATGGGCCTCAGACAGGTAGCAAGCACGGTTACCTTCTCAGAGGTGCTGCCAGTCCATGGCAGGGGTGAGGCTAGGGTACTGCACACCATGCAGTTTAATGAATGGTTGCAAAACTGGTGCAGAGCACAGGGCTTTGGCTTCACTGGGGACTGGGGGCACACCTAGAGAGATGAAAGTCTATACTGGCATGATGGTCTGCATCTGTCCACGAAGGGAACCGAGCTCCTAAGTGACAGGTTTAAATGCTTCCTAGGCAAGCTTTTAAACTAGCCACAGGGGAGGTGCTGATAAGAGGCAGGACATTTCAAACCTCCCCCCACAAAACATGGCAGATACTAAGGTAAACACTGAGGCACAGAGCTCAACAGAGGGCAGGACAGGGGTAAATGGAAAAATAGACAAGGGCAATAAGAGCAGGGATGGGGAAAAAAGGATAAAGCCAACATTAAATGGAGGGCAATGAGTACCAATGCCCATAGTCTAGGAAACAAACTTCCTGAGCTAGTAGCCCTGATGGAAGATGAACAATTGGATATTGTGGCAGTCACGAAAATATGGTACATGGAGAACCATGACTGGGATGTCAACATACCAGGGTACACAGTCTACAGAAGGGACAGGGAGGGTAAAAGAGGAGGTGGAGTAGCTCTACACATAAGGGAAGGGATCAAAGCTATATAACTAAAAAGTAAAGGGGGAGGACAATAGGCACTCTGGGTCACCTTGGAGACAGGGAATGGCATCACAATCCGCACGGGGTTGTATACAGATCCCCCATCTCAAGGGGAGGAAATGGCCAAGAAAATGAGAGGACATTCTCAAAATGGCTGAAAAAGGGGAGATACTGTTGATGGGGGACCTGAATATGCCAGATGTTAACTGGATGACATGTACTGCAGCCACATCCAAGAGCAGGGTCATTCTTGATGCCCTGCAGGGAGTAGGCCTTAGACAGCTAGTGTTGGAACCCACTCGAGAGGGAGCAATACTAGACCTGGTACTCTCAAATGGAGAGAGGATCACAAATTTAGAAGTCAGTAGACATCTGGAAACAAGCGGCCACTGCACAGTGTGCTTCACAATAAGCACAACCATGAAGACAAGCCATGCAAAAACAAGGATACTGGACTTTAGAAGGGCTGACTTTGGCAAAATGGGAGAATACCTGAGGAATGCACTTGCAAACGGCCAAAAAGGAGGGGTGGAAGAACAATGGAGAAAAATCAAAACTGCCATCATAGAGACAACAAGCCTTTGTGTGAAACAAATAAAGAAAACAAAGCGGAGTAAAAAAACACTATGGTTCTCAAAAGAGGTGGCAGAGAAGGTTAAGGAGAAAAAGGCTGCATTCAAAAAGTATAAGGAATCACAGAAGAAGCACGACAGGGAACTGTATCAATCAAAGCAGAAAGAAGTGGGGAAGGCAGTCAGAATAGCAAAGGCCCAAACCGAGGAAAAAATAGCCAACTCAGTTAAGAAGGGGGATAAAAGCTTTTATAGGTACATTAAGGAGCATAGAAAGGTTAAGGGAGGAATAGTGAAGATTAATAAAGGAAAGGGGAGGTGGGCAGAGGGAGACGGTGAAAAGGCAGAGATACCTAAAGAATACTTTTGCTCAGTATTCACAAAACAAGATGAGGAGGAGTTACTTAAACCAGACAATAGAAGTACTCTGGCTAGGTGAGGTTGACACCAGTCCATTTACAGAAGAAAGAGTCCTGAAAGAACTCCTAAAACTCAAGGTGGACAAAGCAATGGGGCCTGATGGGATTCACCCCAGAATCCTAAAAGAACTAAGGGAGGACCTAGTGACACCACTGACCACACTTTTTAACAAATCATGGGAGGATGGGGTGGTACCTGAGAACTGGAGGAGGGCAGATGTGATTCCCCTTCACAAAAGTGGGAGCAAGGCAGAAGCAGGAAACTACAGACCTGTAAGTATGACCTCAGTGGTAGGGAAAATGATGGAATCACTTTTGAAAGAAAGAACTGTTGAGTACCTAGAGGCCAGTGGGGCACAAGACCCAAAGCAGCATGGATTTACAGCAGGAAGGTCATGTCAGATGAATCTAATTGATTTCTTTGACTGGGTGACCAAAGTAATAGACCAGGGAGGGGCTGTGGATATGGCCTACCTAGACTTTAACAAGGCATTTGACACAGTCCCGCTCAAAAGATTAATAATCAAGTTAGCCAGCCTGGGAGTGGGTTCCAGGGTGGTAACCTGGGTAGCAAACTGGCTGCACAAAAGGACACAGAAGGTAATAGGGAATGGAACACATTCCAAATAAAGGGGGGTTACTAGTGGAGTACCTCAGGGCTCAGTACTGGGTGCAATCCTCTAACATCTTTATAGGTGACATTGCAGAGGGTCTGGAGGGAAAGGTATGCCTCTTTGCAGATGACACGAAGGTCTGTAACAGAGCTGATACACAAAGGGGGTAGAAAGGATGAAAAGGGACTTGGCAAGGTTGGAGGAATGGTCAGACATATGGCAACTTAGATTCGATGCAGAGTAATGCACCTGGGAAACAAAAACCCAGGAGAAGAGCACACAATAGCAGGGGAGGTACTAACAACAACAAAAATGGAAAGGGACTTGGAGTAGTCATATCAAGTGACCTAAAGGTGGGTAAGCAATGTGAGAAGTCAGTAAGGAGAACCAGGGGGATACTGGGATGTACAGGAAGGGGTATCACAAGTAGAAAAAGGGAAGTGGTTATCCCTCTGTACAGGCAGTTGGTGAGACCCCATCTGGAATACTATGTGCAGTCTTGGAGACCCCATCTATGCAAAGACATAGACAGGATGGAAGCAGTCCAGAGGACGGCAACTAAAATGGTGCAGGGTCTGCATCAGAAACCATATGAAGAGAGACTGAGAGAGCTTAATATATACCTTGATGAAAGAAGGGACGGGGAACATGATAGAAACTTTCAAATACCTCAAGGGAATCAACAAAGTCCAGGAGGTAGCATCTTTCAGAAAAAAGAGATGTGTAAGCACAAGGGGGCACAATTTAAAGATAGAGGGGGGATGACTCAGGGGTAATGTGAGGAAATTTTTTTTCATGGAGAGAGTGGTGGATGCATGGAGCTGCCTTCCTGGGGAGGTTGTTGGGTCTAAAACAGTGGGGGAATTCAAACATGCATGGGACAGACATAAGGCAATTGTAGTGGGGGCGGCAGGAAGTAGGCTGTTGGTTAACTAGAATCTGCAGCTTATCCATTAGGTAGGGAAATGGGCAGACTGGGTGTGCTAAGCGGTCCTTATCTGCCATCAGATTTTATATTTCTATGTATTTACTGTATGTATTTTGATATTTCCTTGCCTGATATTATGTTTTGTTTTCATAATAAAATTCCCCTACTCTTTTCGATAAGTGCCATGGGATCTTTAACATCCATCTGAACTACCACCAGTCCAGGCAGATGGGACCTCGGTTTAACGTCTCATCCGAAAGACGGCACCTCAGAAGTGCAGCACCCTTCTCATGCTGCACTACAGTGTCAGTACTGGGATATTAACCCAAGTGCCAGATGTGGGAACTGAACCCACAGCCCTCTGATAAAACTTCCAGCCCATGACTATGCTACAGTCATTTTCAAGAAAACCTGTATTCTAAATCGCAGTGCCTCACAGTTTGTTTCTCAGTGCTTGCTGACACTAACTCAATTAGCACTGCCAAACACAATCACCTGTTTCTCATAGTCTTTGTAACACTCTAATCCCATGCAGAAACACTTACACACACTCAGAACACACACAAACAATGTTCTCAGTATAGCCTAGAAGCTAGAATAATAAGCCTTGAGCAAGCTTGATACATCCAGCACACCAGACTTGGGTTTGATTCTCAAACAACCTCCATTTCCCCACTGTGTGACTCAGAACAGGTCACTTAAGTGTCTAATGCTCCCAAGTCATCTCTAAAAACTTACCCAGTTACCAAACACTAAAATAAAAAAGAGTAAACAGGAAAAGGATGCAAAAAATATAACACTTCTGAAGCTCCTACCCCATTGTATAAATAGCACACATGATGTGCAGATCATGGAATATGGAAAAAATTCTCACTCCTGCAGAGTGAGCTGTGCATTCTCACGAGTGCCTTTGGCACTTATGAGAATACAAAGCTCACTCTGCAGGAGTGAGAATATTTTCCATATTCCACTCCTGCCCATCATGTACCCCCTAAATATATATATATATAGACACACACACACACACACACACACACACACACACACACACAGTGCTACCATAGTTAGGGTTGAGGAGCCATTTACATGTTAAACCTAAAATTTTGCATATTAATAACTTTGCAACTATTCAACAGATGTGCTTGTAATGTGGAATACACAATCAAGAACCATAGATCTTGGGATCTGCCAACTTTCATACTGTTCAGATATACAGCTGCTGAGTTATTAAGCATGATCTGTGCTCGCGTTTATTCTTTTTTTGGAATTTTTTGGTCATCTCTACAGGTCACACGGTTCACGCGACTGGTCCGAAATCTTCAGGGAACATGTGGCCGGGGTCCCCAATGTGCCTTTTGAAGATTTCATGAATAAATATTAAACAGTTCAAAAATTATTCAAAAAACAAGTTCCCATTATAAGTCAATGGGAAAAGTTAACAAAAAGTTCAACAGTGTCGCAAATGCAGTTTTTACTTTCACAAATGGCCCTTTTACTGTCACAAATCTGCCATTTTGTTTTCAGTTAGCGATCAGAAAAATTATTGGTATTTAAATTTGGGACCTTCTAGCAACCTAACTCTTTTTGTATTCACCTAGTCGAACCCTGAGGATTCTAGGCATGTCTTTATTTTGGGGTAAAACACCCCAGAAATATGTTTTTCACATTTCTGGAAAAAGTGCTTCCGCAAAGTAGTGTCGAACATGCGACACTGTCGAATGAATCTGCAAAAGCTTTCGCAAAGTTCGACAGTACTTTTCCAAGATGTGTGAAAATAACAGCAATACTTTGTCACTCTGCTGCAAAAGAACAGTTTGGTCATTTGGGCTGAAATTTGGAAGGAATGCAGCCAATATCTCACAGATATGCCTTTCAGTGTTTTGGTGAAAAAATATTACATGGTGGCAAAATGATGTCACTCCAAATTTGACGTTTTTTTCCATAGGATAACATAACGGCGTCTGCTGCATTAGAGGAAGCCTTTGACACCCTGTTGCAAAATAATGGTTTGGTCTTTTGAGATGAAATTTTCAGGGAAGAAAGGCAATATACCACAGATGTGCCTTTCAGTGGTTTGGTGAAAAAATATTAGAGTGAGGGAAAGTTATGGGACTGCGAATTTGTCTTTTTTCCCCGTAGGATAAAATTATGGCATGTGTTACGCCTTTCGGAGCCCGTATCTCGGAAATGGTGCGAGACATGGACTTTTCATCATAAAAATGCTTGGGGGCTAAGTACTAAACTAGCCAAGAAAGTGATAATTAATATGACTTTAAAATTCTTTTTCTACATCATACGGTTCCTGAGATATAAGCAATTTAGTATTCCAAGTCCTCATTTTCTGTTCTGAGAGCCATTATTATGCATAAATTCTTTGTACTCACTGTTTTTATATATGCAGATTTTGGGGAATACTATTGTGTGTGTTTCTATAACTGTTACCCTTAGCACTTCTGGTTGTGGTTCTGTACCTGTTTCAGTTACTTTTCCTGTCTTTGCCACCTTGTGTGTTACTGTGTGTTTTCATTTGTGCTTGTGTTTTTGTAATTTTAACCTTTTGTTTCTACGGTACTGTATATCTTTGTGTTTCATTTTGTGCTACCGTGCGCATTAACATTTGCTGGCGCTGTGTTAGTGTGTGTGAAGACATCTCGTGGCGGGAGCACTCCTGGCACTGTATTACATGCAGTATTTTTCAGTACTGTTTATCTTTGTGCTTCAGTTTGTGCTACCATGTGCATTAACATTTGCCTTTGCTGGCAGTGTATTAAGACATCACATGGCATGAACATGTTTATGGGCACTGTGTTAGTGTGTGAAAAGACATCACGTGGCAGGAGCATGGGGCCCGTGTTACTGCTGCTGTATTACATTCAATATTTGTCAGAGTAATTTTTATAAAGAAGGGAAATTAGAGAGAAACACTTTGTTTACTGTTTCAGTTAGTGTTGTTTGTCAGTGACAGAAGTGAGGACATTTTGTGTTAGGGCTCAAAAGCATAAATGTGCATTCACCCCTCACCCCCCTGAGCACCAGTGGCACGCAGAGAGACACACAGACATGGGAGTAGGGGGAGAAGCAAGGCAACAGGCCCAATCACAGACAATCAGCAGGAGGTGTGAGGAATAATATAAAACTAGTTTACATATTGCATACTGAGTGGAGAGACACAGTAAGAATACACCTATGCAAATGAATAGTGTGGCTTTTTCATTGCGGCTGTAGAGAACTTAACAGACTTAGGAGTATTATTGCTGCTGTACAGAACTTAGTACGCTTAGGAGTTGCATGGTGTAATGGGGTAGGGGACTACACCTACATACCTGTTGCTGCATGTTAAGTGAAGAGGCACAGGCAAAGAAGGGTGATGTAGATCACTTGTAAACTTCCATGATTACAGGTGCAGTGTAGTTAGCACAATTATCACTTACATTGCCTTGGTTAGGTAATGGTTTCCAAACTGTGACAGCAAGTACTGGATCCTTAGTAAATACCCATAAGATAGCTGAGGGTATGGACATCTATGGTAGTTGTCAGTGACTGCAGGGACACTCAGGTAAGCATACTTAGTGTTTGTGGGGGTGGGTTAGAGAGGTAATGCTTCACCTAAAACATGTGTACTGCACCATGAGTACTGATGTACAGAAAGAGTGAGGCAATGGATATCAATGGTATGCCTCTGTATTTGTTGGTTGATACAAGTTTACACAGTTAGGATTCATATGGCCTCACCCAGGGAATTTTCTATGCATACTAGTTACTGATTGTGGCTGTACAACCACAGCTTCATGGACGTAGTTAGCAATGTTGCATATTTCTCAACAACAGCTACTGTAGTCTAATTGTAGACTCAGATGAAAAGTAAGGGTGGCTCATACTAGTTGATTTAGCTTGGAATTACAGGAACTCTGTCAGGCAATGTCTGAACTCCTAACACAGGTACTGCATACTGAGTGGAGAGTACAGAACAAAATAGCCTATGGAGATGAACAGTGTCATGGGGTTACTGTATTTGCAGACCACTTGCTGTATGCTGAGTGAACAGTCAGAGGAAAAGATAGGCAATGCACATCAGTTGTTCAGCTGTCCAGGAGCTGTCCAGTTAGTACAGTTATCACTTGAATGGATTCAGGCAGGTGATGTGTCTTCAAACATGACAGCAGGTACTGCATTGTTAGTGTAGCTACACAATACAGGTGAGGGTATGGGCATCTCATTGAAGATACACAACACCTGTGAGAGTATGAACATCAATGGTAGATATCAGTGATTGCAGAGACAGTGAAGTTAGCTGAGTTAGGATTTGCATGCATTTAGGCAGCTAATGCTGCTCCTCCCCAAAAAATGTGTAGTGCATCATGAATGGTGATCCACAGGAACAATAAGGCATTGGAGATCAACGGCACAGCTCTGTAATTGTAGGTACAGTGAAGTTAGCACAGTTAGGAGTTGCATGGGCTCAGTTAGGGAATTGCAGCACACATAGCAGTTACTGCATCCTGAGTGTATAGCCACAGCTGGATAGCGTTACATTGTGATGCACCACACCTCGCTACAGCAGGTACTGCCAGCTAACTGGAGAGGCACAGGAAAAGTAAGGGTGGTACAGACTTCTTAACACAGTTAGAAATTATGTGACCTGTATTAGGCAATGTGCCACACGGTAGCCCACGTGGTGGACATTGAGTGGAGAGCCATGCCAAAAAATAAGCCCATGGACACGTAGTTGTGGTAGTATTTCTTATAGTTGATTTGCATGCTTAATAAAAACAATAGTTACATTCTAATGTATTATATTATGGTTCAGTAAAGACTCAACGCTAGTGGTTACATTTAAGAAAGATTTATTGCCAATTGGTAAAACTGAAAAAGAGGCAATTAAGATTAATTTTCTTTTTTTACAAAATCAGTCTCACAATACAGTCCTTGCATGTGTGTAATCATTGCTTGGAATAGACCAAAATGTGTGTCATTTATAGTAAGTAGATGATATGAATTGGAATAAGTATGTATATGGTAATATACCATAGAAAGAAGGCAACAGAAGAAGGCAATTTGGTATTATGTCTGCTTGTGTTGCAGGGTTTGCATCTTGAGCTAATGTCTCTCCTATCCCTGCACTGTTCTGCCATCTTTTCTAGGCATGCTTCTTATCTTCCAGCTATGCATATATCTGGGTCTTTTATAGCTGGTCACTGTCTTTAACGAAGTGACCTCTTTTAGCAGTGCAGTGTAAGTGTTCACTACTCTTTGTGGGAAGATGTGCTTTTTGACATTTCTCCTGAATGTCCCATCCTCAAGTTGAAGCCTGTGCCCCTTCATGATATGTTTGCTACTCAGCTTGAAGAGGCTTTGGTTAACAATATTGTTTCTACCTTTTAAGTAGTTGAATGTTCCAATCATGTGTCGTCCCTTAGTTCTATCCTATATTAATGAAGGTATGTCAGGAGTTTCTAAGCAGTGATTACACACATGAAACAGTGATGTTTCGTTGTTATTGTGTGGCTGATAATGTGTATGTTCCTGAGGTGGGCGAAAAAACATATGCTAAGTGTTCAAGTAATACAATATTAAAAAGTTATGATTTCAGTGACATTTGATAACTGGTATGTTCAGTTAAATATTTTAAGATCTATCACTGACTAGGTGCATATGGAAAATTCCCACCCTACCCCTCAATAGAGGCGATCATAAATGTTGTCAGGAACAGGTATGAAGTACGTTGTGATCAGTAACAGTGTCTGATTTACAATTTTCAGAATTATTAACATAGGTTACAATTACTTGTATGCCAAGTACAAAAAAATGCATACTATTACAGGTACAGAATAAATTTCTTTCAATTGTTACATTAGTTACTATGTTGGCTGTGAACTAGTAAAGAAATAATGTGTGTAGTACGTTGTTTTTATGAAAGATATGGGTCACTGAACTTAACTACTATAGTATTGTATTACATGTTAAGGATTAATTGTTACTTGACTCTTTTATAATAATAATTTTACTAGAACAATTAAACTAGTTAACAACAATGGTGAGACAGAATGAAAATGTAAATATTATTTACATGTCATTAGAAAGGTATGCAAAAGTCATTTGATAATAATCTGCAATAGTTCAGTATTTACACTAGCTTCATTTCACTTGCTGCATTATGACTAAAGAGTTTTATTTTTACATATGTACAGTTTCAGTGTAACAAATACATCAGGCATAGTTCAACACTGTTGCATGGTGATGCTGTTGTCTAGATATCAACAACTAACAGACAAAAAAAAACGGTGACAGAAAAGTTGTGACACTGTGTTTTCTTTGGTGAATGAGACATGTGTTACACAGTTATTTAAAATTATAAGGGACAACTTTTGTGTCTCTGCAGAGGGAAAATTTATTAACTGGCAGCAACTTCTTGTTATGTATGGGTATGATACAGCTACAAGAAAAGACATATACAGAACAGGAGAGCCAGAAAGGCCTTGTTTTTGACATATACAATCTTTGATAGACATGTAAGCATGGTTTCTCTAGTGGCTGTGAATACTGTTGGTGCCGATTGAAGCCACGACAACAATTTCCATGTTGTCACTGATCCACACAAGATCTTAGATGTCATAGTACATGAAATGTCTCTGCCAGTATATCATTTTGTTGATATGCTATGGTTTATTGAGAGTCATAGACTGGAAACAATTGTACTGACCTACGACTGATTCTGTCACAAAGTAGTCATTTAAAAAATGCTAGATGTTGTCTGCTATTCTTCTGAAATATGAAGGTCATCATAATTCTTCAATATTAGAAGATACGCATTTTTTAAGTGTTGTAGCAGTCTCTGTTTAAAACTGCTTGTAGACTCGTCACGCGCTAGCCATCTTCTTCTGTACCTTAGTAAACAGGTGTAATGGCCAGAATGCATGGATTGACCATGGTGATAGACTACACTGTGAGTGTCAAACACTGATTGGTTAAAACTATTCTACCAGCTGTGTAATCTGTGATAGAGTGTCAACTCTGAGCCTGTTGAGTCAAATCTGTGCAATATAAGCAACAGATATTGAGATGAACTCTGAGGCGTATGGACTGAGTGCATCTGCCTCCACACCTTTACAGGAGTGACCACATTGAGCATTGGTGAATAGCTGTCGAAATTTGACACTTTTGGCTTGAGGGACAAAAAGAGTAATCCACAGCATGTCTTCTGTGGTTTCACGCTGTGAATGACCACATGATACACATACATATTTGGTTACATATGACACTGTGAAGTAGTGGCACATTGGAGTGCCATCTTCATCCAAGTTGTTTATGATAGCCATCATAAACTCACTAGTGTCTTGCTGTATGTCAGCAGCAAATGTACTACACCCTCATATGTACCTAACACCTGGCATAGTGGTGTTAGTGACTGCACATTGTTAGACTGGTCAGAAGTCATGTTGACAATATGCTTCAATGTGTTAGATAGGGGAGTGTCTTGTGAAGCAGATATTGCCTGCACAAAGTGTGGCATGTGTAGAAATACTTGCATAGCTGAGTTAGCATAGCAGTTCACTCTAGTGCTGTTGTCAAAGACTGGTACAGCAGCTACACCAACTGATTTCTGACAAATTGCTGGCTGTGAATGTTTAGTTGATATTGTGACCTTTGTTGAACTCTTTAGAGTTGAATCACTTGTGGAAGCTCGTGCCTATTTGCTGACACGTGTAGATGTGACTGTATGATGTGAGGAAGCCAGATGTGTAGGCAGTGGTATTAAAGACATTTGTGGCTGATGGAGAGTATGTAACCTGTGTACTCTACAATACATCGCTTGTCAGCTCATATCTTCAGGGTGCAAGAGTAATAATGTCCAACCAAGAAAGACTACAGACATGTGAAAGTGCCACATAGCTCATGCCATCCTTGAAAATGTCTGTACCTATGTCCACCATTGCTGAATCCAAACTCAAGCCCTGAGATTTGTGAATAGAAACAGCATATGCAACACATAGTGGAAACTGTTTCTTGTTTACATAGATATCCTTAAATACCTGAAATTTCACACAGGTACATTCTATGTGTACAGGCTGTTCCATGTTGTCAAAGTGAACTACAAGTGTCTCGATATGTCTTCTGGACATTGTAGACAAAGTCAGTGATGTTTCCCATGGCACCATTTACCATACCTCATTCAACATCAAGATTACATCATAGCATGATACGTGCATTCCTGAAAAGTGTAAGAACAGCTTCTAGGCCAGCTGTGCGTGAAACATCTGATTTCAGTTCACTGAGTCATTCAGTCATCTTTGCTACTAGGTTATGACCAAGAATGACACCATCAACTGTATCAACAGCATGGAGAGTTAGAATTTCTTGGTTTTTTCTCTGCAGCATAATATTGTTGAACTCAGTGCATTTCTTTAGCCGTGGCATAAGACACACTATGTGTGTCCCGGGAGAGTACACATCACTAAAAACATTACATGCTGTTTCTATGGGTGCAGTATCTACTCTGATTCTCTGATCGTTTAACATAGCAACATGTTCTGGTGATACAGAACCTGTACGAGCTTCATCTAAAAGTGATTTATAAGCCAGATCACCACTTTGGCACATGTTCTCATACAACTCAACATGGGTAAATAACTCCCAAATGTTATAACCTGCAATACAGCCAGAATGTTCTTAGCTTGCTTGGCAGTCAGAGTTGCAAACACATGTTCTGCATTAACTGGTGCAAGCTGTAAAAGGTCATCAAATACAACAATACTTTTGCCACCAAATGGTACTCCATCGTCAGTACCTAAGATCTCCTGTAGACGTAGATGTATACAGGCAAGCATTACATTGGAGACCATGCTGATTTCATCAATGATGAGTAACTTCATCTTTGTGGACATGGAACAGAACTGAGATGCAACCTCAAATGACAGTTTGCGATACTGTCCTGTTATGCCATGTTCTACTGGCAACATAAAGAGACGGTGTAATGTAACTCCATCAATGTTGTATGCTGCTAGTTCTGTGGGAGCAGTAACAGCAGCAGACATTGATGACCCTGTCAGGCTCTGTATTTCAGCAGTTATGGCTTCAATAAAGAAACTCTTTCCTGTGCCAGCTGAACTGCTAACAAAGATCAGTAGTGGTTTGTAGTCAAGACAGTCACATTTTTTGTTTCATGTAGTAGGCCATGTCGAACAGTGTCAATAACTTGAGAGTGAACTACATGCTGCTGGTGATTTAGTCTTTCTCTCAAGTCAGCTGGGTTGACAGTGGAGTGTGTTCTATGTTCCATGACTGTCTCAATTTCTGATATAAACACTTCTGGGGCATTTAAAGGCAGGGGTTCACCTAGAGCAGCTTGTCTTTCTGGATCAAGATTGTATTGCGAGCTAACAGGAGTGTCCTCCTGAAGCTGCTTCTCTGCCTTCTCAAGCTGTTCTTTCTCAGCCTTTAATCTCTGTATGTATGTCTCTGAGTATTCAGTTTTGAAAGTCTCATAACTGAGATTGAATTCTTCCTCAAATGTATCACAGTCACCTTTTAATTCAGACTCATTCCTCCAGGGTCTAAATAGGAATAGGAGAGCAAAGTAGTAATGGCCTCTGCTCTCCGATGTGCCTAGATGTAATTTACAGTGGTCTACGAGCCAAGGCTTGTGTCTCTTTATGAGACAGCCATCCACTCTGTTCACCTTATAAATGTGGCGTGTTGAGTCAGATGATATATCTGCCTTGTAGTCCTACCACTTAGCCACCTGAAAGAGACACATATCATCCATGTCATCATGTCAACGGGGGTAGTATGTGTCTATCAGGTTATTCTTTGAGATATATTTTGAAGAAGGTCTATTGGCAGCAAGTTCTTGAATTTCGGCATGGGGAATCAGTACATGTTTGCATTTCTCTTTGTAGTTCACACTGAGAAACCATACAGTGTGAGACTTCCCGTAAAGATGTATACCCATTAAATGGTCACTGGCTTCATAAGCTCCACATTCTCTGTGTGAAAGGGTCTTCAAGCCCAATGACCACAGCTGAGATGTCAGGCTCCTGCCTGAACTGGCAATATCGTCCCAAAGATCTTGCAAGCTAGTCTGCTCCTGTTTGGTTATGTACAAAGTCACGTAGCGCACCAGGTCCAAAGAGTTATCAGCCACAAACTGAACATCTATGTTAGCTTGCCACATTAGGAGAAGAGTTGGGTTGTAGTCATTGATGTACACCTCTTTCTCATCTCTGGGAACTCGTATACCCTCTTGGTTGATTTTGCCTTCAAGTGGTGTCACATTGCTGAAAAAAGTTAATTCATGGAACCTTCCTGACAAACTCGTCTAGGAAATCTGAAGCAGCATCATGTGTACCAATTAGATTTGTTCTTTACTACTCGGTGGCAGTATTTTGCACAAATATGTCGCTGGAACTTTTGTACCAACTTCCATAGTGTAGAACTGTCATACTTGTCTGGAATGTGACAAGTGATATATTTCTTGATGAATGCTAGCACTTGTGCTGCTTCATGTTCACCTATGCATAGTGCATCTTTGATCCACAATAACATATGGATATGAGGGGCACCCCATGCTTGATATTCCGTCCTCAAAAAGTAATGCTCCACAATACCAAGAGGTGGATTGTCCTTTGACAATATGAAAGTCAGAATGTCATGGAACCGCTTGTGAACATGTCTTGTGACAGAGACAGGATCAAGTGAACACATTTCTCTGACAGTCATTGATGAAATGTTATCAACATCAGAATTTGCTCACTTTAACCATTCAATGAGCTCATCCCAGGCATATTCAGCACAACTAAGTGTGACAAACCATGTGTCTGCACCATACTCTCACAGCATTGTCATCACTTCAGAGTGTCTGCGATACTTATATTCTTTGGTACCACGAAGACTTGAAAGTATGGAAGACAGATTCACTTGCACATTTTCATCTTTCTGCTTTAATTTCTCTAGAAATTGAGCAGCTGTTATTCCATCTAGTGGAGTTGTGAGACGAATAGTGTGTGCAATAGACACAGACAGAATGCTAAGTTCACTCTCCCAGAGGAGATGAAACAGGTACTGTATGTTATGTCTGAATTTGCCATCTTTACTGAGCACACGGCTAGTGCGGTACTCAGCACCCTGCAAACACACTTCCCTTTCATCTAGCTGTCCACCTGACCCTTTTGGAAATAAATCTGGGAAACTGTGTGCTTCTAGTGTTGCCTCCCAAATGCTGACAGGCTTACCATCCACCTCTTTCATTTGATAGAGATCAATGTTGTCTCCTACTGGATCTCTGCCATGTAGTGGGTAAACTGTGTACTGTTCATACACATTGTCACTTGTCTGTCCACTGACCTTCTCAATCATTGGCTTAGTTGTTTCTAAGAGATCATGTTGAACAGAGAGACTAGTCATGTGATCTATGTCAAGGTCTGCATAGAAGGGATTGTTACTCTTTAAATAAGTAAGAGCAAGCTTTACCTTCTGTACATTGACTACATCTTGCCAGATGACCTTGGACTTAGTTGGAACACAATTTACAAGAATCACCAAACTATTTTCCATAGAGATTGTCTCCACGTTTTCCTGCAGAGGAAGTGGGAGATACATCACGGAACCCTTTAGAGATCTAATGAGTTCTTTCTGTGGAATGTTCCGTGTCTTTGTGTTCAGACGTAGAATGGTTTGAAATGACTTCATTGTCTGAATTAGAATGCTTGGTGTAACATGTGCCTCCATATTATTCAACAGTGACCTTGGTGGCAGAATGTTAGACTTTAGTTTGGAGAAACAGTGTTTGCACAGTAGAATGGTGTACTGTAACTGAAAGTCAGATTTCATCAGCAAAAATGCTGAGAGATGGAACCACATGTCATTGTATGGTGACAAGGTTTCCAAGTTCACTGTGACTGTTTGTTTACTGTAGTGGACAGTCACATGACACATATACAGAGTCAAATTTCTGAGCCTTTGCCTGCTCAAATTTAGCAATTTCTTTGTCATACTGTTTCAGTATGTCAGTTTCTAACACAGAAACAGATGTTTCAGCAGAACTTGCTGACTTGATAGTTGTGTCTGGTACAAAGTAACACATTGCAGCTGCTTGAGAGTTATGGCACCCTGCATGTCACCAGACTGTAATAAGTCATTTAAACAAGTGTACTGATTGACAACTTGTCGGACTTCATATACTCTGTATACAAAGTTTTGCATGCCTGTTTGATGCACTCCCAGCATCCACATGTTGAGAAATACACTGTCACAAACATCGCTTTTGAGGCATGCTAGTGAGTGACCCATAAGTCCAGTATATGGCCGGATTTCACAAAGGTCAATCTTGTTAAACAGTTTATATCTTTCTTTGTGATCTGTTATCACAACTAGGTTGACAAACTGTTCAACCTTTTCAAATGATGATTGCCTATGGTTGCAGGTTTTCATCACATGGCCATGAGAGACAGTGCCGTTTATGGGACACAGTGGTTGCATCACAGTCATCATTTGTGTCCATTGCTGTGTCATCACAGACACTGAGCACATTGACCAGCTTACTGGACTCATCAATGGTGAACTTTTTCTCTTTTTTCTGTGAATAATAAGATTCTTCCCAGAAATATGCCTCTGAGTGCTGTGTGTGCATCCAGTGACCTGTGAATATATTACAGAAATTGTAAATAGTCAAAGTAGGATACCGTTGCAGCCTTTTTTTGTCATTGTACACAACTTTTCTGAATAGTTGTAGCACATGAGATATCTTACGCTATAACCGTTGAAGAACAAATACTGCTCTGTTAACAAATGTGCATACTTTGAGATGCAATTTCATCTAAGAGAGATGGCTTTTTGTCTTTTTGCACTCATGTCTCATCGCAGCAGCAATAAGCCTGTCGATCTTAACTTTACTTGCTAGAGTCGGAAATACTTTTGCTTTCTCAGATGAAAATCACAGCTGTGAGTTTACGACGCTGTGTAGAAGGTCTGTTGATGGTTGCTGTAGCAATAGTTGTGTTTCGTCTGAGAGATCTACACAACTGTTGCTCAGGTAAACATTTTTTACTTGCTGTTGAGCAAGTATGTGGTTTTGTTGTGGAGTGAGTTACTGTAGAGCTCACTAGAGTTCCAGTAGAACTCTGTTTTATTTTACATCTTGAACTCATCACTGTTTTTTTTATCATTCTTAAACAACAGTGAAGTACTATGATACCGGTTCCGATTTTCCATACATGCTCGTCTGTATTTACTAGGCATCTTTCAATCTGTTAGTTCACAGTGGCAGTCACCAATCTTACAGAAGTATTAGACAGCTGTATAAAAGACAAAGAAAAAGACAATATTAGTATATGCTTGTGTTGCTCACATCTAACATTGTATATTGAGACAGAAGATTTATGTATTAAATACAAAAACAAAAGAATCATAAAATTTTTAATCAGATTGGTTGTTCAAATTTTGACAGGCTTATTTCCATTCATGTCACAGTGTCCTGTATAGCGTTATCACTGTGCCACATAGATTTTTTCCGTACTATTTCACTGTTCAGCAATGCAGATTTAGTGTAATTCTGTATGGTGATTTTGACCTAGTGTTGTAAAACTGCTGGTCAAACAACTATTTTATTTAAAATTTTTCTGTAAATGAGTAACAGATTAATAAGTCAACTTCAAATACCTAACTTAAGTTAGTGCATTTGCAATATTTTCACATCACATTCTCAACATTGCCATTTTAGCACACCTTCTTGTGAACCGTACAGCTGTCATTTTTCACATCCTTGCTGAAATGTGTCTTTGCACTTATGGCACAGAGTAGCACGGCTGGTGTACAAAATCAGTGTTCAGAACACATAATGAAAATAACAGTGATACTGTTCATGAACAGACATCCTACAATGCCTGTGTTGAAAATTTGGTGTAAAAACTCCATTAAATGATTGTTTTATGAGTGCACGTAGGAACTGCACAATGCACACTTGTTAGTGCATTTTCAATATTTTACGTCACATTATCAACATTGGCATTTTAGCACAGCCTCTTGTGAACAGTACAGCTGTCATGTTTCACATCCCACCCAAAATTTGTTTCCGCAGTTCTGGCGCAGGGTTACATGGCCGCTGTGTGAAATCAGTGTTTGCAGCACATTATGAAAATGACAGTGAAACTGTTCATGAGCAGAGGTCGTAAAATGCCTGTGTTGAAAGTTTGGTGACAATAGTACGTAAAATTACTGTTTTCCCAGTGTGTGTAGCAGTTGCACAATGCTCACATGTAACTTAATGAATCTGAAGTACTTTCATGTCAGATTCTTAACACTGGCATTTTACTACAACTTCTTGTGACCCGTATAGCTGTCATTTTTTCAGATGCTGCACGAAATGTGTTTTTGCAATTCCAGCACAGAATAGCATGGTTGCTGTGTGAAATCAGTGTTCAGAGTCCATTACAAAAATGACAGTGATAATGTTGATGAGCAGAGCTCCTAAAATGCCTGTGTTGAAAATTTGGTGACAGTAGTCCATAAAATGACTGTTTTACGAGTGTGCGTACCAACTGTGCAACGCACACTCATAAGCTGGCGCATTTGAACTATTTTCATGCCACATTCTCAACATTGCCATTTTTGCACACTTTATTGTGAAGTGTACAGCTGTCATTTTTCACATCATGCCCGAAATGTGTTTTCACACTTCCGACGTAGAATAGTGCAGTCGCTGTGTGAAATCATTGTTCATAGCACATTACAAAAATGACAGTGACAGTGTTCATGAGCAGAGGTGCTAAAATGACTATGTTGAAAATTTGGTGACAATACTCCATAAAATGACTGTTGTATGAGCATGCATAGCAACTGCGAAACGCACACTTATAAGTTAGCGCATTTACACTATTTTCATGCCAGATTCTCAACATCAGCATTCTATCACACCTTCTTGTGAACTGTATAGCTGTCATTTTTCACATGCTGTCCAAAATGTGTTTTCGCAATTCTGGCACAGAATAGCACAGTCGCTGTATGAAATCAGTGTTCGGAGCACATTATGAAAATGACTGTGACACTGTTCATGAACAGAAGTCCTAAAATGTCTGTGTTGAAAATTTGGTGACAATAGTCCATAAAATGACTGTATCACAAGCATGCTTAGCAACTGCCAAAAATGCATTACCGCAAGTCTGCTGTACAGTGGTGTACTCGCTGTGCAAAATCATGTTTTGGGGCACATTAACAAACTCACAGCACTGTGTCTCTCCACCTTTGTCACTGCCAATGCCAGTGTGACAATGTTCGGCATTGAAAAATTGCATGTTTTTGTAATAAATTATCAAATTGTGTTGTAAATTGAAAGTTTTGGTGAAAATAGTGTCGTGTGCACGAAAGTGTCACAAAAAGTAGTGTCATGCATTTGACAGTGTCACAAAAAGTAGTGTCGTGCGTTCAACAGTTTCGCGAAAGTAGTGTTGTTAAGGCAGAAGGAAGTAGGTAGGGTAGTCAGAATAGCAAAGGCACAAACTGCAGAAAAGACAGCTAACTTGGTTAAGAAGGGGATAAAACCTTTTATAGGTAAATCAGGGAGTGTAGAAAGACAAAGGGAGGGATAGTGAGGCTGAATAGAATGGATGGTGGGTGGGCAGAGAGTGACAGTGATAAAGCAGGGATACTGAATGAATACTTCTGTTCAGTATTCACAAAAGAGGAAGTGGGGGAGGTGCCTAATCCAATTAACAGAAGCACTCTGGAGAGAGGAGTCAATCCCAGTCCTTTCACAGAAGAAAGGGTTCTGAAAGAACTCCTAAAACTGAAGGTGGACAAAGCAATGGGGCCAGATGGAATTCACCCCATAATTCTAAAAGAATTAAGCAAAGAACTAGTGACACCACTGACTACGCTTTTTAACAAATCATGGGAGGATGGTGTGGTACCTGAGGACTGGAAGAAGGCAGATGTGATTCCTCTTCACAAAAGTGGGACCAAGACAGAGGCAGGAAACTACAGACCTGTCAGTTTGACCTCTGTGGTAGGAAAAGTGATGGAATCACTTCTGCAGGAAAGAATGGTTGAGTACTTAGAGGCCAGTGGGGCACAGGACCCAAGGCAGCATGGGTTCACAGCAGGAAGGTCACGTCAGATGAATCTAATTGATTTCTTTGACTGGGTGACCAAAGTAGTAGACCAGGGAGGGGCTGTGGACATTGCCTACCTAGACTTTAGCAAGGCATTTGACACAGTCCCACACAAAAGATTAATAGTCAAATTAACCAGCCTGGGAGTGGGTCCCAAGGTGGTAGCCTGGGTAAAACATTGGCTGAACAACAGGACAGAGAAGGTAATTGTAAATGGAGTCCACTTTGAAGAAAGAGGGGTTACTAGTGGGGTATTGCAGGGTTCAGTACTGGGTCCAGTCCTTTTTAATGTCTTTATAAGTGACATTGCAGAGGGACCAGAAGGAAAAGTATGCCTCTTTGTAGATGACACAAAGATCTGCAACAGGGTTGATACACAAGGAGGCGTGGAAAGGATGAGAAGGGACTTGGCAAGGTTGGAGGAATGGTCAGAAGTATGGCAGCTTGGATTCAACACAAAGACGTGCAAAATAATGCACCTGGGAAACAAAAACCCAGGGGAAGATTACACAATGGGGGGAGGTAGTAACAACAACAAAAATGGAAAGAGGACTAGGGGTAATCATAGCAGATGACCTTAAGGTTGGCAAGCAATGCGAGAAGGCAGTAGGGAGGGCTGGGGGGATACTGGGATGTATAGGGAGAGGTATCACCAGCAGAAAACAGGAAGTTGTTATCCTCCTGTACAGACAGTTGGTGAGACCCCATCTGGAGTACTGCGTCCAGTTCTGGAGACCCAATCTCCGCAAGGACATAGACAAGATGGAGGCAGTTCAGAGGAGGGCAACTAAAATGGTGCAGGGTCTGCAAGAGAAGCCATACGAGGACAGACTAAAGGAGCTTAATATGTATACCCTTGAGGAAATGAGGGAGAGGGGGGACATGACAGAAATGTTTAAGTACCTTAGTGGAATCAAAAAAGTCCAAGAGGTAACATCTTTCAGAAAAGAGATGTGCAAGAACAAGGGACACAATTTGAAGATAGAGGGGGACTCGGGGCAATGTGAGGAAGTATTTTTCACAGAGAGGTGGTGGAACATGGAACAGCCTTCTGAGGAGGTTGTGGGGTCTAAAACTGTGGAGAATTCAAGAATGCATGGGACAGACATAAGGCAATTTTTGTGGGGGTAGGAAGAAATAGGCTGTTGGTTAAATAGGATCTGCAGCTTATCCTCTAGGTAGAGAAATGGGCAGACTAGGTGGGTCAAGTGGTCCTTATCTGTCATCAAAGTCTATGTTTCTATGTTGTGCGTGCGAAAGTGTCTCAAATTTAAACTTGGGAGTGACAACTGTATTCATTATTGAATCATATCTGATTGCTATTTGAGTGACAGCTCGTCCTGCCAATGTTATGCTAGATTTGTCAGGCCATGTGAGATAACCAATCAGAGATGGACAACACTGAAAAAGAAGTCAACAGCTGCCATCTTAGTTGACACTGATAGACAGCAGGTTTAGAACTGTAAGTACATCATATTTTGTAAACCATTTTTCAAGTATGATAAAAAGTGTTACTAACAGGTAAATAGTATTAATCAAAATGCTTTTTTACTCCTCTATTTGACTATGTTGCTTGAAGTAACCTAGGATGCTGCATTATTTAGGTAAAAGTGTTTAAAGTCAGACAGTACTTTAGTACTTACTTGCACAGATACAGCTGCAAATGGAGGGAGATAGGAAGGTGCACGTGGACTCACAAGAGAAGAGGGAACCAATCAGACATGTTTCTGCAGTTGTAAATGTTTAAAGCTACCTATGAAAAGGATGCATTTTTCCCACCTCTTAATTTTTGCACATTTTAGCGGTAGCAGAAGTGTGATGATAGTCAGTGCATAGACCACATTGGTTAATGCAGGCACAGTAGTAGTCAGTGATTTGTTTTATGTGTGTGTTATGGATCAGCCCAGTGAAGCTGGCTTGAAGTTAGGAGAGAAAATAGCAGTTTTACTTTCACTACTGTTTAGGGCACTGCAGGGTAAACGCTGACTTTTTTGGTAGCTCTCTGTCCACTTCTAAGTTTAAAAGCTGAGAATGACAGAAAACAGCAAAAGGACTTTGTGGATAGTTGGAAGCAGTATCGTGAGACGAGCATCTGAGTATGCTCAAAATAGTGATTTGGGGAGAAACCTGCAGCTCCCAAATTGCTGTGTTAAGTGGTTTAGTAGGGGTGGAATGAAGTGGGAGCACCTCATGCAAACTATGCACAGACTTTTAAGTTCTCATCCAGACATATTGCTGATACATCTTGGGAACCAAATGCTGGGTAGATTTAGTAACAGAAGCAAAATTGGACCTTGCTTCTCCGAAAAAAGTCAATATACCAATATTGCATATCTGGAATGTACACCATATGTCACCCAGAAATTAAGTATTGTTATGATTGGCTATACCTACCAGACGGTGTACACTTCTCGCATGCTTGCAATTGCCATTTTCTGAGAGACCTTCGAGATGCAATCCTCAAAGTCCTCTAAGAATGTCAGACTGTTTGAACAAATAAAGTACAAATAAAGGTTCTTTTCAGAACCAAAAAATGTTGGTCAAAAAATAGAACAGCTGCATGCATCACTCACACAGATGTAACACATGGGTTGGGAATATTCAGACTGTGTCAGGCTGTGGAACAAGCCTGGGAAAAGTGCAACTGCAATGCAGCAGGTTGTTGTCAGGGCAATATTTTACAGTGCTGTGGCATGGTTAGCATTGTTAAATATTTCAGTCAGGCAACCTGTATTGTGCATGTTACTCTGGCACTGCACGGGTGTACGTGGGCAGAGAGGAGTAGGGGGATACAACACTGAATTGCTGTGTTGGTAGGTTCAAGTATGACAGTATTTAATACTGTATATGCAAATGGAGCCATAATGCATGCAAGGTGTTAATACGCCTATTTGCATATAAAAATGGTGTCATTAGTGTGTAGGTGTGGTGTTCATCGGTAACTTGTCGCTCGTATTGTGTGAGTCAGTACCTGTTGGCTAGTGATGCACCCCCCCAGTTGCTTTGTGGTAATGTATTTCAAAACTAGATCTTGGTTTTTCAATAAAAAAAATACTGCTGGTAGTACAGTGGACTATACCCATTCACCTTATAATGGGTTAACTGTATTAAATATATCCCTTGTGGCCCTGTTACGTCTACTTCCTCATTAAATTGAGCTGGAGTGGTAGCTGCAGTACAGCACAATGGTTACTATTAAACAGAAAGCCCACAATTGGATGAGGGGGAGGGGTGCAGTGGACCACCATGGATTGATTTTTCATAGCAAAATCATAGTTGGTGAGGGAGGGCTGATGCCAACACATGGTAGCCCTGGACCTTGGGTGGGCATGCACAGCTGTTGGCTGCATATTGTAATGTGCAATGCTGCAGGTACACTGTGGTTGTCATTTTGTAAAACTTTTTTTGTTTGGAGGGCTTCAACAGTGTGCAGCAGAAGTAGGGGTTGTGGTTGCAGATGCTCATGTTATTACAGGATCAATACCAGGATGTGTTAAGGATGCATAGGAGCATTACTGTACCACAATACAATCCATGTAAAAAAAATAATTTCTGTGTGAAGTGGTATGGAAGGGTTGTGAAATGCTGTTCTTGCCATGTTCTAATCAGCATACTTCATAGAATACATAGAAATGTATAGACTCTGAGAGGGGAAAGTAATGGAATGTTTGTGTATGTTTTATTGCAGAATTGATAAATCGACATGAGGCAGTGGACCTTAAGAGAGGTGTGCTTGCTGCTTGAGGCAGTCCAAGCCAGGGGAACTGCCAGTGTTTTAATGCGAAGCACTATCCGGAAGTTGGACTCAATGTGGAGGCGCATTAATAGTTTCATTCACGTGGTGTTGAAGATGAAAAACAAAACTATACTCCAGCTGAAGAGGAAGTGGAAGCTGTTGCGCCAGCACTTCTATGTGTTGAAGCAGAGGGAGGAGATACTGTAGAATAAGTGCTGGTACTACCTCGCATATGAATTGTGGGAGGCTGCAGGGAAGCCAGGTGCAGGGGAGTGCATCACTCATCGTAAGTTATTCAATAGAATTCCCCAGATTCTATGATATTAAAGTAGATACACAATTGTGTAAAAAAAAAAAGTATTTTTCTTATTGAAGTTTCTGTTGTTGTAGCCATGTTAGTATCCCAATAACATGTTACGAGTCAAGTTGCTGTAGTGTCAAAGAAGTTAATATTTTGTACTTCACAAGCAACATCATTTTTTTGGTCTTTTGTTGTGTTTTTTGTGTTAAGGGAAAAAGTATTTATAACTGTTACTAAATAATCATGCATTTTTTTTGTTACATATATCTATATGTTCATACAATACATGTGTCTTGATATTGACTTAGATGAAAGTTAAGAAATATACCATCACAGGGAGTGGGTATATTGGTGGATTTGCCATGCCTGGTGTGATTCGGTCATGAGGCGCTGCTGAGTGACTTTACCACACCAGGAGTGGTAAAGCCACCCACATACCCACTGTCTGTCATGGTATATTGATATCTTACAATGTTCAGCTTGTTGTGTTGTCTTTATAGTGATATAAAACTTTTACAGTGCATATACTGGAGGATTTATCACTGTTATGTGATCTGTTTTGACCAATGAGGTTTCTGAATTTTCATACCCCATTGTACTACATGTACTTTACTATGCTTTTTAATGAATCACCCAATGATAGTGTTGGAGTTACTATCCAGTATCTATTTAATTTAAGCATAATTGTATTTCATGTGGCATACTATAGAAGTATTAAGTATTGTGTACTGAATCAGTTTATGATTTTATATTTATGATGTATGTTAAGTGTCTATTAACCACTATAATCAGCAGTCACACAGCTTTGTTATGCACTGTTTAGAAATTTAAAAGTTGTTAACCACACTTTGGAACTTCCAAACAATGGCATTACAAAACAGAATACACCAGAGTTCCATAATTCTCACACATAGAATGCAAACAGTGTTTTTTTAACCATGGACTATTAAAAGATGATGACTGGGGATCTGGTGAGAACCACATTTAAATAACCTTTCGTGGTTGCTAGGGCTACAGTAAACCTCTCGAGCTGTGTTCTCAAGGTATACCATGTTGGCCAAGCAACCATTCGAGGTGATTACAGCATTGTTATCACCTGCTACCCAGCCATTATCCTTTATATTTTCAGTAATAGTGATTTTCTTTGTGTCTGTAATGGATCTGTGATACCTGATTACAGGCAATGTTAGGTGCCTGAAACATGTTTAATGCTCAAAGAAAGCGTTAAAATGTGATGACATTTACATGTGAAACTTAGTGTCTCTACTTTTTATCTTCTTTCACAGACCAGCGCAGGCCCCCCAGTTGCAGCTGAGGTAGTACCAGCACAGTCTGAAGCTGTGGAGGCTGATCACTCTGACACTGGCAGTGTCATTCTTGTCGAGTCAGATGCTGATAGAAAAAATTGTATTACGTAATTGGGGTGGTATGAGGCTATCTTGTAAGGTGTGAGCTGGACTACTTAACTCACTTCGTTTTAGGAAATACTCTTTAGAAAGTTAATATGACTTGCAGCACCCATGTAATATTTGTAATAATACAACGTACAGTAAAAAATGTAATATAATTCTGGATTTTGATCATCTAGCTGGCACCTTTTCAGCATTGTAAATACTACAGTGTACTCATTGTAAAAGGCGTCAGCCACTTCAGGAATTCCACAGCAAATGCATATGTTCATTGCAAAAACTCCACTGCAAAGCTAATAGATGGATGGCAAACAAGCAAGCAGCAGGTTTTAAATTTAATGGATGTTCACATATTTTTTTTTGTAAAAAAAAAAATAAGCCCTTTGTATAATTTAAATATACCGCTCCAAGGAGTGGGTATACTGGAGGATCTACCAGTCTTGGCGTGGGCAAGTCTCTTGGCTGTATCTTGTGACTGAACTACAGCAGCCATGGTAGATTCTCCCTTAAACCAAAGCTCTGTTGGGGTATATTGCTTAAAAAATGTAAAAAACAAGGTGTAGCACTTCATAATTTATATGGTACTTCAAAAGGAACAGATTTTATACCCAGATGTATGGTAGTTGTATGCATCTCAGTTTAGTTTAATTGACTATGATCCAGAACTGGTCATGACATTTCTAGACAGCAATGGTATGTGAAATATTGTAGTTCTATGAATTTCTTATCTATTATTTTATAAGTGAATGTTGTCCTCATTGCACTTTAAGAAGATATTTGTATGGATTTAAATTTATTTTTGTGTCATCTCATGTTCAAAATGAGTGATACAGGTACTCAGCCCAATATATGTTATTTAGATCTTGGCTGGTATAGTTAAAGTGTTTAAGCATATTGATATACTACCCACTTAGGTTAGACATAGTAATGTGACCAGACACAATATACGCAAGAGAATGTTCTGTTGTACACGTAATGATGTGAGAAGGGAAGAATAGTAATGTATGTGAATGAAGTTGGGGGGTGCCCCATGCATATGTAACAGACTGTGATATTGAGCCTGTTATGTCCTGGTTATGTATTGCCAGAATCTGTATATTTCTGAGTGGACAGTATTGTATGTCTATGGTAACAGTGGGGTAGTAAATGAAAATGGGGTGGGTGTCACTGAACAGCTGCATGGGGATGTGCAGTACCGCACAGAGAGAGTTTCTGAATTACAGTGGGGTGTGCAGTACTGATGTGGCTGACAAGGTATGGGAACTTCTCTGTAAAATTGGTTGCGGCACTGCAGTTGCTGTTCATGTAAGTGAGTTTGTTGCTGTGTCCACATGCAGTCCCGGTGCGTAGATATCACTGCTGCTGAATCATACAACATCCATGGAAACACAGAAGTGTCATAGCAAAGACAACTGTGATACATGGTTGAATTACACAATGAGACAGTATAAAAAAAATCTATTTCACAACAAAAGTTTAGTGGCAGATTAATATATTGTGGCATATGTTCTAATATTGTTTACTAATATGTTTTATAGTGGCCAGGGAAGCTGTGACAGTAAGACCTGTGGAGGGGAAGGAGGAGCCAGGCACCAGCTCTCAGCATACGTACCATCATAAAAGATATTCACACAAGAAATAGTGTCGCAGTCCCTTGCACCCACAATGTCTGTTCAGTAGTATGGAGGACCTTTCACCCCTAAGGCAGCCATAGGACTACTAATTACTAGGTACTGTGAGAGCAGTGTGGCTATTTCAGAAAAGTGATGAGCAAGTGGTAATGTAAACAGTACTGTAGTAGACAGTCTCAACATGTGAATGGATCATTTGTATATTGACATTCCGTGACACAGTCTGTTATCTATGTTCATACATCTACTTTTTCCTTTAGTATGCATACAGGTGTATTATTTGGTGTCACTCCATGCATAGCTGGGAAGTATTTTGTTTAATAGTGTACCCTATTTATTATGATGGTACACTTGTGATGACATTTTTGTTTCTCAGTGGGTATGTGGTGAGGTGGTAGTACTACATTAAGGGGAAACCTATGATGTGGTAAGACAAGTGTAGCACATGAGAGCAGCTGTACTAAGCCAATTCTGAGTATGTTATCATTATTGCAATTTGTGTGAAGGGGTGATGGAGTGTACTGGACTGGTGTGTCATGCATGTATGCCATAATAAGTTAACTGTATGAACGGGGAGTGTACTGGGATAAGAAGTATATTTATATATAGAAAGTTCCTGATAATCAAGATGATAAGGTCTAGTGTACTACAATGCATACTCAACAAATTCAAAAGCAGTTTTCACTTCAATGGGGAGTGCCTAGTGTAGTAACAGAGCTAGTCATCATATTCTAAGACTGTGATAAATGTTAGGGGGGTACAATGGATATGTCACATGGTGTACTTGCCATTCACAGATGATGGATGTACTGTAATGTTTTGCAATGTGTCAAGTCATCTGTAAGTAGGTACATATTGTTGTTGTTTGCTTATGGTATATGCTCACACCCGTACTCCTATACTCCTATACAGAGACAGTAGACCGTTAGTATGCTGGTATATATATGTATATATATATATATATATATATATATATATATATATATATATATGACACAGATTACAGAGTGAGTAATGAAGACTGATGATCATGCATGCTAAAGGGACACTTATTTTTTGCACCAATTACTGTTGCAGTTTGTTTTATCATAGCAAACTACTGTTATATACAAAAGTGTAGATGCAAATAGGGCTATCATGAATGCAAGCTGGAAACATGCCATTTGTATGTTACGATGGCCCCATTTGCATGCAGGTGTGCCAATCACTGATGACTTGTGCCTGCCACCCTCCCAGGCTGCAGTCGTTGGGGAATGACGCTCCTTTCTACTACTGGCAACATGCTCCAATGACCATTTGTATGCATATGTATAAATAATAAACAACCATGTCACTGCTGGTCCACTGCAATGCTCACAGAGTGATCATAGGTATATGTGATATACTACAATGTCACATAACACTGGTAGTCTAGTGGAGCACTTGTAGCACAATTGCGGGACTATGTAACGAAAGAATAGTCCAATATCACTGGTGATCTGGTGGAACACTTAAGAGCCCGATTGTGGGTATATGTGATAAACTACTATTTCCCATAACCCTGGTGGTCCAGTAGCCCACTTTCAGTCTGATCACGGTCATATGTAATGAGATTATGGCCCAATGCCCTTCGTGGTATAGTGGGCTGCTCACAGCATCATTGTGGTTGTCAGTGAGATATAATGAGAAACCAATGCATCACTGGTGGCTCAGCATTACTCCCCTGCACACTCATGTACTGAGCCACACTTCCCCGCGCCCCCCACCCCTGGTTAGTGGTAGGTGGTAGTACACCATCTGCTTGCCACTGTGCTGTCTGCCGACTAATTCCATACAGTAGGACTGTACAATCATTGTTCCACAGTGTAAACAATGGTTGTGCAGGTCATATTGTACTACACAGTACAGAAATGTGAAAGGATCCATTCATATAGCTGGGTGGTGTAGTACGGTATGAGCTGCACACCCACTGGCTTATGTTGTGGCCTAATGGCTGCACAGCCCTACTGTACAGAGTCTGTCATTGGGCGTCACGGTGGGAAGCCGGTAAAGAACTGCTGACTGCTGGTGATGGGAGGGGCGGGTTGTGTGGCTTAGTGGGTGTGAGTGGCCGGGTGCACTGCTGGACAACCAGGGATGGATTGGTTTGACATAATATAGCACTGATGCCAGCAATCAGCCTGCAAGTGATATACTGGACCACCAGAGATATAGCACCATTATTACTATAGTAATGACCACAATTAGCATGGGGGGCCAGCATGAAGGTGTCACTGTAGCTTGGGTTGTCACTAATAGCTTTCAGCTGTCATGTTGCGAGGTGTAATATGACAGCTGAGCTGTGGGTTGGCAGGTGTTGCTCATTTTTTTTAAGGGATCGACTGTGTGCAATGCAAGCAGGGGTTGTGACTGCATGGGTTAGTACAATCTGAGCTGAATATCAGGATATGTGTTACATGGATGGGAATGACCCTTCTAATTGTGCTGCATACATTACTGTTGTGCTTCGACTCTTTGGCATTTGTAACAGGCACATTCCCCTATTGAACATCACACTGGTACACATCAGTAGGTTGTGTATGGCGACACTGTTGTGCGCATTGCACAATCCTTCTGAATATCCCACCCACTGTTTCTTAACATGATGTGTAAAGAACATATTTCATTTAATTAGGTGCCAAAGTAAGTGAGTTGTTGGTTTATTAAATGTTTAACATTATTTTAAGTATTATAAAAAGAGTGTGAGAAATAGAGCTTTCTGATTGTCTGCAAACATTCTAACAACCTCATGTAAATCTTTAATTAACATACATGTACAAATTGGTCATATGGTCAACAAGGTTTAAGAGTGTTAACATAGAAACATAGACTTTGACGGCAGATAAGGACCGCTAGGCCCATCTAATCTGGCCATTTCCCTACCTACAGGATAGGCCGCAGATCCTATTTAACCAACAGCCTATATCTTCCTGCCCCCCACAAGAATTGCCTTATGTCTGTCCCATGCATTCTTGAATTCTCCCACAGCTTTAGACTCACAACTCCTCAGGAAGGCTGTTCCATGCATCCACTACCCTCTCTGTGAAATAATACTTCTCACATTGCCCTGAACTGCCCTCCTTCTATCTTTAAATTGTGTCCCCTTGTTCTTGCAAGTCTTTTTTCTGAAAGATGCTACCCTCTTGGACTTTGTTGATTCCTTGAGGTACTTGAATGTTTCTATCATGTCCCCCCTCTCTCTTCTTTCCTCAAGGGTATACATATTAAGCTCCTTTAGTCTCTCCTCATACGGCTTCTCTTGCAGACCCTGCACCATTTTGTTGCCCTCCTCTGGACTGCCTCTATCCTATGTCCTTGCGGAGATGGGGTCTCCAGAACTGGACACAGTATTCCAGATGGGGTGTCACCAACTGTCTGTACAGAGGATAACAACTTCCTGTTTTCTGCTGCTGATGCCTCTCCTATACTCACAGTATACCCCCGGCCCTCCTACTGCCTTCTCACATTGCTTACTAACCTTAAGGTCATCTGATATGATTACCCCAGGTCCCTTTCCTGTTTTGTTGTTGTTACTACCTCCTACCCATTGTGTATTCTTCCCTGGGTTCTTGTTTCCCAGGTGCATTATTTTGCACTTTTTGCATTGAATCCTAGCGCCACACATCTGACCATTCCTCCAACCTTGCCAAGTCCCTTTTCATCCTTTCCACGCCTCCTTGTGTATCAACCCTGTTGCAGATCTTTGTGTCATCTGCAAAAAGACATACTTTTCCTTCCAGTTCTTCTGCAATGCCACTGATGAAGACATTAAAAAGGACTGGACCCAATACTGAACCCTGCAGTACCCCACTAGTAACCGCCCTTTCTTCAGAGTGGACTCCATTTACAATTACCTTCTGTGTCCTGTTGTCCAGCCAATTTTTTACCCAGGCTATCACCCTGGGACCCACTCCCAGGCTGGTTAATTTGACTAATAATCTTTTGTGTGGGACTGTGTCAAATGCCTTGCTAAAGTCTAGGTAGGCCATGTCCACAGCCCCTCCCTGGTCTACTACTTTGGTCACCCAGTCAAATAAATCTATTAGATTCGTCTGACATGACCTTCCCACTGTGAACCCATGCTGCCTTGCATCCTGTGCTCCACTGACCTCTAGGTACTCAACTATTCTTTCCTTCAGAAGTGACTCCATCACTTTCCCTACCACAGAGGTCAGACTGACAGGTCTGTAGTTTCCTGCCTCTGTCTTGGTCCCACTTTTGTGAAGGGAATCACATCCACCTTCCTCCAGTCCTCGGTACCACACCATCCTCCCATGATTTATTAAAAGAGTAGCCAGTGGTTTCACTAGTTCCTTCCTTAATTCTTTTAGAATTCTGGGTGAATTCCATCAGGACCCATTGCTTGTCCACCTTCAGTTTTAGGAGTTCTTGCAGAACCCTTTCTTCTGTGAAAGGACTGGGATCGACCCCCTATCAAGAGTGCTTCTGTTAATTGGATTAGGCACTTCCTCCTCCTCTTTTGTGAATACTGAGCAGAAATATTCATTCAGTATTCCTGCCTTTTCACTGTCCCCCTCTGCCCACCCACCGTTTATTCTATTCAGCCTCACTATCCCTCCCTTTGTCTTTCTACGCTCGCTGATGTACCTATAAAAGGTTTTATCCCCCTTCTTAACTGAGTTGGCTATCTTTTCCTCAGTTTGGGCCTTTGCTATTCTGACTTCCCTCCTGCTTCTTTCTGCCTTAACTGGTACAGCTCTCTGTCCTGCTCCTTCTGTGTTCCTTATACTTCTGGAATGCTATCTTTTTCTTCCTGACTTTCACAGCCACTCTCTTGAGAACCATAGTGGCTTTTTCTTTCATTTTGATTGTTTATTTGCTTCTACACAAGGCTTGTTGCCTCTGTGATGGCAGTTTTGATAATTCCCCATTGTTGCTCCACCTCCTTCTAGCCTGTTTGCTAGTGCTTTTCTGAGGCACTCTCCTCATCTTGCCAAAGTCAGCCTCCCCAAAGTCCAGTACCCTCACTTTTGTATGGCTTGACTCTGTAGCTGAGTTTAATGTGAACCACACTGTTTGATGGTCACTTGTCCCCAGATGGCAACCCACTTCTAGATCCAAGATCCTCTCACTGCCCCCGTTTGAGAGTATGAGGTCTAAGATTGCTCCCTCATGAGTGGGTTCAAACTAGCTGTCTAATGCCTGCCACCTGTAGGGTGTCAAGAATGGCCCTGCTCTTGGATGTGGCTGCAGCAAATGTGCTCCAGTTAACATCTGGCATATTCAGGTCTCCCATCAACAGTATCTCCCCTTTCTCTGCCATTCTAAGAATGCCTTCCATCATATCCTTGTCCATTCCTTCCCCTGACATGGGGGTCTGTACACAACCCCCATGCGGATTGTGGTGCCTCTTTCCAGTCTCCAAGGTGACCCACAGTGCTCCTCTCCTCCCTGTTTACTCTTTTGTTCAGTTGCTTTTATCCTTCCTTTACATAGAGAGCTACTCCTCCCTCTTCTCCTGCCTGTCTCTCCTGTGGGTTATGTACCCTGGTATGTTAACATCCCAGTCATGGTTCTCTGTGTACCATGTTTCTGTGACTGCTACGATATCCAGGCATCCCTCTTCCATTAAGGCCACCAGCTCAGGAGCTTGTTGCCCAGACTATGGGCATTGGTACTCATTACCCTCCATTTCCTGATGGCCTTACCCCTTTTTCCCCATCCCTGTCCTTCTTGCTTTTGTCACTTTCTCCATTTACCCTGCCCTTCTCCCTATCGACACCTCCATGTTGGTGTTTGCCACACACACTACCATGATTGTTTGGGGGCTAGGATTTTCCTGCTCCTTTCCAGTGCCTCTCCCCTTGGCTAGTTTAAAAGCTTGCCAATGAAGCATTTAAACCTATCACCTAGGATCCTGGTTCCCCTCCCAGACAGATGCAGCCCATCATGCCAGTATAGGCTTGCATCACTCCAGGTGGACCCCCAGTCCCCAATGAAGCCAAATACCTGAGCTCCACACCAGTTTTTCAACCACTGATTGAATCCCATGGTACGGTGCACCCTAGCCTCTCCTATGTCATAGATGGGTAGCACCTCTGAGAAGGTTACCGTGTGTGCTACTTGACTAAGGCCCCTCCCCAATTCCACAAACTCTTCCTGCACTTCTCTAATCCCTTTCTTAGCCAGGTCATTTGTCCCTAAGTGGACAATGACATCCAGCTCCCTCCCCTGAGCAGCTGCTCCGGCAAACCTGAGGATTCGCTCCCTGTCCCTCCAAGCCATGGCGCCAGGCAGGCACCTTACCTCCCTCTCCCCTTCCTTGCCCAGTTCTACCTTCCTAACAATGGAGTCCCCCACCAGGAGTTGTTTCCTTCCCCTGCAGGGTCCCATGCCACCCTCCTGTGGGTCTCCTTTGTGGAGGTTCCCAGCATCCTCCTTGGTCTCCACTGCAGGTGCCTCCATAGAGGAACCACACTTGCCAGAATGGCATAGGAATTGTGGAGAGGTACAACTGAAGGGATGTGCCTCTGTTCCACCACTCACCCTCCTGAGCCTACTGTGGTCCAACCGCCTCCTCTTTCTTGGCAACCTCTGAGGCAACGGCAGTGGCACTGGTGGTTCCTGGATGGAAGAGGAGGTCCCACAAATCCTGGCCAACTCAGCCTGGAGATGAGCAACCTCCTCCCTCAGCCCAGAGAGGTGCCTGCAGATGGGACAACACCACATCCTCCAGAACATCTCCCGAAGACTGCTGCTCCACAGCCACTGCATACCACTCAATCATGTCTTATTTCTGGTCCCTTAACTGTTTGCAATCCTTACTCTTTCCTCTGTTTTTCCCTCTCTCCTTACTTTCTGCCTGTGTGCCCTTTAAGCTCCTGATTGTCCTGTTCTGAGACAAGAATATCCTATATTTCTCAGTAGACCACTTACTTGTTCAGAGGCAGACCTCCAGCAGCTAGAGGGGGCCGGAGAGCTACTCTTGCCCTTCTAGGATGGTGGGTCCTTGGTGGTTCTGTGATCACTCACTTCCTGCCCCTAAACAGGAAGTTCCTGTTGTCAGTCAAATCCTGTGCCTATAAAAATAGAACTAGCTTTGGGTGGGGGGAAGGAGGGCAATATAGTCCCAGTAGAGAAGTTCAGTCACACAGCAGTCCTTTCTCCTGGAGTCTTCTGTCAAGCTATTAGCAGAATCTTTCTAAGGCAGTCTTTAAATGTAGCTTCCTTCTAGCTAAGCCACTCCCCCTACTTACCAGATCTTTCTACAAGTAATTTAAACCTCACAACAGTTAAGTCCTTTCAGTCACCTGAGATTTACACCTAGATAACTTTTCAGTTACCCATTCAGTTCAGTTAACCCAAACGCACACTTTTTTTTTTGTTTTGTATGTTAGTTTTTTTACCCTAAATTAAAGGTCTAAATACAAAAGTTCTTCTACTTTAGTCCCAGCAGAGAAGTTCAGTCACACAGCAGTCCTTTCTCCTGGAGTCTTCTGCCAAGCTAAACTTAAAGAACATGTTTCATTATAATACGAATAAGGCACTCCCAGAGATTATGTTAGTGGTCAGTTAATCACGGTCTAGGCGCATGTGATATTCGGTTAAACTTTTTGCCACACTACAACCGTACAGGTGATCAACAGAACATTAACATAACTCTTGGTCATGCCTTACTGTTTAATTAATGTAACAGCAGTAAAATATGATTTGTTTCAGTGAAAATTTGTACTCAGAATAAATAATTATATGACGTGTGTGTCTCTTGCTGTAGTTATTAAACAGATAATGATATGAACATTAGATAATGGAGATAGTACTGTTGGTGTACAGGTCATGCTATTATTCTCATGCAGGTGTGAAGAAATAACACAGATACAGATGTTCAAGTTTACTTATTCTACACAATTGATGAGCTAGTATCACTGTATATCAGACTGTGTTGTTTATTATGCCAAAACATTTAGGTACTGACTGTTACCAAATACTAAGTGATATAGAGCAACAGTGTAGATAGTATGCTGTTCTTACAGATCTTTTCAAGTTGTCCATGAAGAACATAATATGGGACAAAGAAATATTATAAAACAACTGAGAAGACAGGAGTTCTCATTAACATCACACTTGTAAATAGTCTTAAGAGTGCTCAGCAAAATGTATTACAATTATTGAATTAGATATCAATGTTTTAAGTGAAAGAGAGGTAGGTAATCACCATTTTGAGGTTCATATATTGATTCATGTTTTTTGTCACTTTGCAAGATGCCCTCACTTAAAGCGGTGTGCTGGCCACTGCCGCTGTTTCCGCAGACTCGCGCGCAAGGTTGACAGTCTGCTAAGAGACAATGTTGCGCTCCATGAAGGACAGGAGAAATTGCTGTGCTTCATGGAAGCGTAACAGAAGACTGTCAACCTTTTGCTTGAGCCTGTGGTGACAGCAGTTAGTGACACCGTGGCCAGCTCCTCACCTCCACCAGTAGCAGCCAGCTTCCCTGGGACACAGTGACCAGCCTCCACAGCTGCTCTGGTATCTCCTCTGGAGGGCGCAACAGCTTCCACTGCCATTGCGCTTCCACTTTGAGTCCAACTTATGGATTGGGCTGCCTCAAGCAGCAGCACACCTCTCTAAAACACTTGCTATAAATATTGTAAATAGTTGTTTATATATTTTTCTATATTTTTTTTACAAAATCATTTTTATAAGTTTTAAAAATGAATATATCTATTTTTTTATGTAGCATTTATTTTTGGAGATAAAAAAATCAATATATTTTTATTTTTTTTAAATTTTGCATTCAATGGCCCAGATATTCAAACTGCGCCATTCTGTGGTGCAAGCCCTTGCGCTGCTCAAAAAAGTTGCACAGGGGTGTGGCCAGGGGTTTATTCAACGGAGTTGCGCTATTGAGCAACTTCTTTGAATATCGCCCCCTGGCTACAGCCACTGTGCATAGTGCAGTGGAACTGCACCACCACAAGTGGTCAGAGTGGAGCATTCAGATGCGGTGGCACAAGTTCCATTGCGCCATGCACAGCACCTGTGATATTCAAAAGGTGACATGCAAATGGGGCCATAATTTATGCAAGGCGCACGAGGGGCCATTTTTCACCTAATTACGGCCCCATTTGCATGCCATTAACATGCAGGTGTGCCGATCCCCGACGACTTGTGCCTGGTGCCCTGCCAGGCAGCAGCCATCAGGGACCGATGCCCCCTGCAGCCCGATCGTGGGCAGAACAGTATTCCGTCCCCCCCCAGCAGCCCGATCGGGCATACTGTAAATGTCCCACCCCCCAAATAGCCTGATCGCAGGCATACTGTTCCCATCCCCCACCCCCAAATAGCCCGATCACGGGCATACTGTTCATCCCCACCCTGAATAGCCGATCGCGGGCATAACAAAAGTTCCCACCCCAAACAGCCGATCGCGGGCATAACACAAAAGGTCCCCCACCCTGAATAGCCCAGTGCGGGCATAACATAAAGGTCCCCACCCCCCAAATAGCCCGTTCATGGGCGACAACATAAGGTCCCCAGGTGGTCTGATCGTGGGTGGCATCCTCCCCGTCCGAGACTCCCTAGTAATCTAGTGGCCCCACCCCTCCTCCCAGGCCCCACCACCCGCTCCCCTGTCCAGCTGGCAGGTGGCAGCATCCACCACCTGCCGCCTGCCGACTGACAGCTCAGTAAGGCTGCATGCCCATTGGTTCAGAGCATGAGCCAATGGTTGTGCAGCCCATACCGTCTAGAGCGGTCAGATATGTGAATGAATGAATTTATTCACATATCCGGACTGCTGCTATGCGACTCATGAACTACTGCGCCCATTAACTCTTGCTCTGAACCAATAAAGCGCTGCAGCCGTACTGGAACTGTCAGTCAGGAGGCGGCAGGAGGGTGGGTACTGCCACCCGCCCGGCTGATGGGGGCGGGTGGTGGGTCTCCATGGGTGGGAGGGATGGGGACTACTAGATCATCAGGGAGTCTGGACATGGGAGGTGTGTGGATGCTGCCGTCATCGGGCTACTCGGGGGGACCCTTTATGTTATACCGATCGGACTATTGGGGGATGTTTACAGTATGCCTGCGATCGGGCTGCTGGGGAATAACATTATGCTGCTAATCGGGCATGGGGCACGGGAACAGTGGAGGGACACCCCACAGGTGGCAGCTGCTGTGTTGCACCCTGCAATGTGGCAGCTCACCGTGGGTGGCCTCGACATGATCCTTTTTTTGGTGTAAAAAGTTGCAGGCGCGGTAGGGATTGCACCTGCATAACTCTGCGGCCCAGCTGAATATCGGGCTGTGCAGTTTATGCATGGGCACGCCCCCCCCACCTGTGCCTGCATACATTACTGATGCGCTCTGGTGCATCAGGATTTGTGCAGGTGCACTTTTCCCTTTTAAATATCACACCGGGGTGCATCAGTGGGTTGTGCATGGCGCAACCCTTTTGAATATCTGGGCCAATGTGATTACATTTATTGCAACATTTTTCTATGATGAATAACTGTTTTGATTTGAACATTAAAAAATATTTTTTATTGTATATATATATATATATATATATATATATATATATATATATATATATATATAAATAGACAATAAATATTTTTTGAATATAACATTTTTCTTGTGGTATTATTAAGTTGTGGGGATCTTTGTCATCAATATTTATAAAAAAGGGTCTGAAAAATGCAGCTTTCTGATTGACTGCAAACATTCTGCCAGCCTTATGTTAATGTTTTATTAACATACATGTACAGGTTAACCATATACTGAACAAGGTTTAATGCTGTTTAAGACCATGTTTCATTATTATAGCAATAAGGCACTCCCAGGGATTATCTTAATGGTCAGTTAATCACCCTCTAGGTGCATGTGGCAGTTGGCCACACCTTGTGCCACAGTACACCCCTAGCAGGTGATTAACAGACCATTAACCGAACTGTTGGTCATGCCTTATTGGTTAAATATTCTATAAGAAAGCATTTGGTTTCCTTAGTTTGGTAAAGAAGGGTATTATACACAACGTTTGAGGTTTAAACAGATAACACATTTAAATTCTTGTTGTTTTACATATCTTACAGTGTTATGACAACATTTTTGTACGTACATTAATAAGTATGAGTTATGTTCAGAATTTGTGTTTAGTAAAGGTACAGAAGAGGACCATGTAAGCTATCTAAATATTTAACAGTGGTGCTGAGAATTAGAGTGCTACATTGTTTATGTCCCAAAAGAGTAGTCTCATTGGCTGCAAAAAGATAGTGAGTGAAGCAGTGCAACACCATAAATTAGTATTGACATAACAGTGGTAAGCAAATGGAAATAGATAAATATTGAGAGGCATATGGTCGAGATGGATGTTGTCTAACTCTCCATAACAGAAAATTCTGCTAGATGACTTACTGTGTTCTTCATTTGTGTGCATTTGTCTATGTATGTGTGGTACTGCCACAACAACATTTTCAGGTAGTATTGGTACTTATCATTCTCAAAAGGACAGGATATTCATGGCAAAAGACTCCATTTAATGCATCAGTTAGGGTTGTTGCACAGCGACAAAAGCAAGGAAATTCCCTGTTAGGGTTGAAAACCCTAACTCCGAATTCACCCCCACAGCACCACACACACACAGACACACATGCAAGTAGAGGGGAGGACTAAGGCAACATGACCAATGACAGTCAACCAGCAGTAAGTCACAGAAATAAAAAAAAACTGTCTAAATGTACTACAAAACATCTCCACCCACCTGACCAGGTACTGCATGCTCAGTGGAGATCAACAGCAAAACTGAGGCCATGTACACCAAACGTACACATCCCTGATTGCAGCTGCACACAACGTACCACACTTAGTAGTTGCATGGCCTTACCTAGCAATGCCCTACACCTGATCGGGTTTTTGGCTATTTAAGGGGTCAGTTACTGGTAGTTTCTTTTGTTAGAGTCAAAGACTGACTCAAAAGCGAAGTGCATCCTGTGTCCTACCTCGACTTTTATAAGTGAAGGTTTATCTGTGAAAAGTTACAGGACCTCAAGCCTGTTAAATCACCTGCATAATAAACACACGGTCGCATGCACAGGGCTGATGGCAGAAAAAGACAAAAGCGAAGATTGCACAAGAAGACTGCTACAAGCCTCCAGCAAAGAAAATTTTAAAAAAGCGCCAGACTCTGGAGGCATGTATAGCCCTTACTCTCCCTTTACCTAATGACCACCCACATTCAAAGCTCATCACTGAAACCATAGCAGAAATGATTGCTTTGGATGAGCAACCGTTTTTCATTTGTTGTTAATGTGAGCTTTAAAAGATTACTGTCGGTCTTAGAACCAGGGTACATAATGCTGTTGAGGAAGCTTCCACTGGGGTGTCAAACAGACGAGGCATACTGATGAGTCCTGGTAGGACAAAACACGTGTCTATGTCTTCTGTTAGCACCCTTTGCAAACTGTGTGAGAGGCCTTTCGGCACCATGCAATTCTGCTTAAAGTTGAACCAGCATAACATGCTATGGTGATTTGCATATGCAGCCCATGATGCTTTGCATTGTGCGGGCATGTGTGATTTTGGTATTTTCTTGAAACTTGGCTTCCCAGCCAAATGCCCCTTGGGGTAACCCTTGCCTCAGTGTTTACGCACAGAGGTTCTTTGTCAATATAATTCCCACTATGTATGCCAGACTTTATCAAAAGATATTAAATGAACTTAGTTCTGTGCCTGCATTAAGTTTCACAACAGATACATGGACGGCTGAATAGTCAGTAAAGTCCTGCTTACTAATTAGGGCTCACTGGAGTGATGAGAACGTCACAGAGAGCTGCTACTGTATGCTAGAGCCGAAACATCGTACATATTAGTTCTCATACATTGTGATAGTGGGCCTCCTTCAAGCCATCGAAAAAGATTTTGAGCCTCCTTCAAATCTGAAAAAAAAAACAACCTTGGGCCTCTCTGCTGAAAAAAAAATATTTTGCACAGTACACCAAGAATAAAGTAAGACTAATACAGTTGACTGAGTATGATATACCATCATATGGGGCACTAACAAGTGGGTGCTTGCTGCAACAGTGACCCACTTTTGGCTAGCTTCACCCTCGACACGGGTGCCTCTGCTGCTGCAAGCAGCCAGGTGGACCCCTTCTGTCTGCCAGCTGCCTTCCTCGCTGTACTGCCCGCCGATCACCAGACCGAAGCTTCACCCTTGACACGGGTGCCTCTGCTGCTGCAAGCAGCTGGGTGGACCCCTTCTGTCTGCCAGCTGCCTTCCTTGCTGTACTGCCCGTTGATCACCAGACCAAAGCTTCACCATTGACACGGGTGCCTGTGCTGCTGCAAGCAGCCAGGCGGATCTCTTCTGTCTGCTGGCTGCCTTCCTCACTGTACTTCCCACAGATCACCAGACTGAAGCTTCACCCTTGACACGGGTGCCTCTGTTGCTGCAAGGAGCTGGGCAGACCTCTTCTGTCTGCTGGCTGCCTTCCTCATTGTACTGCCCGCTGATCACCAGACCGAAGCTTCACCCTTGACACGGGTGCCTCTGCTGCTGCAAGCAGCCAGGCAGACCCCTTCTATCCACCGGCTGCCTTCCTCGCTGTACTGCTTGCCAATCACCAGACCGAAGGTACGCTGCAGAAACTGAACTGTCCAGAATCATTGACTCTGCCTGCTGATGGGCTGCTGCAGTTCTTTAATTCTTTGATACTGCTGTTTACTTTGGACCTTAAGCTAATGTTATATTCTGATTGTGGTACTTGTTAAGTCTCTCCAAATTGTCTTGTAAATTCTAACTTAAACGCGAACCTAAACCTGTTTATAGCAATTTTGCACTCCAAGGATAGTTTGAAGTGCAAGTTCATTTAGGCTGCAGGTTTGTAGATTGCAAAGTATTACATCTGTCTTTGTTTTAAGGTCCAGTGGTTAGCTACCCTGGATCAGAAACTAAGTTTAAAGTGATACAGTTTTTTCTGTTTAGACCAGATTCCATTTGGATCACAGTTGTAAGCTTTGCCCTGCAAATAATTCAATTTCTCTTTCACTTTCTGTCCTGTCTCCTTGCTGCTTGAATTTTTGTGCCCAACCTCCAGCCTTTATTAAATACTCTCCCTCCCCACCTCTGCACCACCCCTAGCAATGCTCATCCTCCCCTCTCACCAATATTGCAACTCCTCTTAAAGATACAGAGTGCAGCTATTAGGCCTAACACTTGTCCGGTCTTCCCTTTAAAGACATCTTCCTATTTTCACCAGCTGCTTGCCTATCAGCTTTGCTTAGTGCCTGCTCTGCTATCTACTGTGCAGTTCCATACCTGAGCTTCCTCCCTTGCTACCCTGAGTAATTTTCAAGTTGCCTTGGTACCCCCTGCCCTAGCTAACAACATCCTATCTTAACCTATATGTTATATCTTAAAATAGATCCACTGCACTTAATCGTGCTCCCAGTGAGTGGCGTGGCTAATCCTGCCAGCTGCCCATACCTCCATCCTCCTGATGAACAGGACACCTTCAAATCCAGTTAAGTGTCTGGGCTGCTCTGAGGTAGCACTGTGTGGGTTTGATAGGCAGCCACCTGCTCCCCCCCTCCTCTAATTGGACTGCTGCTCTCTGCTTGGCCACTGTTTGGTCCTGCCTTTTCTCTGTTGGATTATCAGTCTCTGGGTTTCGGCACCCTCTGCTTTGCATTGACTTTTGCCGAACATTAGTGCTATCTGTCTAGTCTCCCACTGGTTCCTATAAATTCCACCACTAGGGCTGCCTTCTAACATATCTTGAATAGGTCTTCATTTCCTCACTGTAATCTTTACCACAAGTAGAGCCTCTAGCTGGTCTGCTTTCCTAATTAACCTTTGCGGGGCTTTACTTTCTGCTTCTCTGATCCATTTCTTCTAACTAATTGCTATGCTAGCAGGAAACACTTCATTGTTTTTGCTCTAGCTCTATTTTCGGCCAAGGGTTAAAATGGTGTAACACGGTCACCCTTGGCAGTCTTAATTTTACACACACTATCTCTTTATCCCTAAGAGCTAATCCTCTGTCTCAGTATACCACTAGCCTTCCTACCCAAGTCAAATAGTAACACTATGGCAAAGTATAGTCTGCTATGGGCACTCTTGTCATGTGTCCTTTTACTCAGCCTGGACACTGCCACATGGGTTCTCCCATGTAACCAAATGGCAAAAGACTAATCAGAGACCTACCACAACTATAGTTTCTCTAACTTGATTGCAGAGACAAAGCCTGATCTTCAACCTAACCCTATCCTCCTTGTTAGAGGCAGCATCTATTACCCTCTACATGCCAGAAGGAAGCTGCCATGGAGATGTGCTTTCACCCTAACCTGCCACTGTGCAAGGCTTTGGTTCCTAGCCATGATCATTATTCTGCTATCTGGGGACATCAGACTAAATCCAGGTCCACCTACCAGTTTCTTTTCCCCAAATGAGTTATCTGGCATGTCCAAGAAAGGATTCTTAATTGCTCATATCAATATCAGAAGTCTTACCTGTCACCATGTGGAACTCGAGGCCTAGGTGAAACTCTACAATCCTGATGTACTCTGTCTCACAGAAACTTGGCTAAAACCCGGTACACCTGATGATGTATGCTCCTTGTCTAACTGTTTCCTGTTCCGGCGGGATAGATCCTCATCCAAGCATGGAGGTGGAGTTGCCCTATTCTTCAAAAACCACCTCAACCTCTCTATTGTCTCGACATCTGCCTCTCCCACAATGTGCAAATTCATACAGGCAACTATTGTATTGGGGGAAAAGAAGCTTCATATTATCTTTGCCTATAATCCCCTGCTGGGGGAATAGTAGGTCTTCAAGAACCCCTTGACATCACCTTCCAGACTGTAAATCATAATGAGACTGTCATCCTAGGTGATCTTAACCTCAACTGGTTAGGGTCAGTTCAAATATCCTTGCAATCACTCATGCTTAGTTATAATTTTCACCATTTGATCTCTGAAGGGTGGTGGTCCCATGGTGTAATGGTTAGCACTCTGGACTTTGTATCAAGTGATCCGAGTTCAAATCTGTGTGTACTTCTCCAGTTGCTTAAGTTACACAGTCAGATGCATTTACAGGGGGGAAGGAGGTGAGCACTACTCCCTTCACAAAAGAAAGGGTCCTACAAGAGCTTGCTAAGCTCAGGGTGGACAAGGCAATGGGACCTGATGGCATATATCCCAGGGTACTTAAGGAGCTAAGGGTGGAACTAGCAGAGCCATTATTAGAACTGTTTAGTGAGCCTCTGACCACAGGAGAGGTCCCAGAAGACTGGAGAAGGGCTCATGTGATCCCCACTCCACAAGAGTGGTAGCAGGGAGGAGGCAGGGGACTACAGACCAGTCAGTCTTACCTCAGTAGTGGGCAAGATTATGGAGGCACTCCTTAAGGAAAGGATAGTGCAACACCTGGAATCCATAGGGGCACAGGATCCAAGACAGCATGGGTTTACAAAAGGAAGGTCCTGTCAAACTAATCTCATAGATTTCTTTGACTGGGTAACCAGAGTGGTGGACCAAAGGGGAGCAGTTGATGTTGCCTACCTTGACTTCAGCAAAGTTTTCAACACTGTTCCACATAGAAGATTTATAAATAAGCTGGGTAGGCTCAGGGTGGGTCAGAAGTTGGTTAACTGGGTGGCAAACTTCTTGACAGACAGAAAACAGAGAGTGGTGGTAAATGGTATACAGTCAGAAGAGATGCAAGTCACAAGTGGGGTACCTCAGGGATCAGTCCTGGGGTCAGTCCTCTTCAAATCTTCATTAGTGACATTGCAGATGGACTAGAGGGTAAGGCTTGTCTGTTTGCAGATGACACCAAGTTCTGCAACAGAGTAGATGATCCAGATGGGGTGGGCAGAATGAGAAGAGATCTGGATAAACTAGCAAAATGGTCAGAAGAGTGGCAACTGGGATTTAATGCAAAGAAGTGCAAGATCATGCACATAGGGAAGAGAAACCCTGAAGCCACCGATAGGCTGGGAGGGGAGTTGCTGGCAGTCACAAAGGAAGAGAGACTTGGGCATCATCATCACCGATGACCTTAAATCATCCAAGCAGACCTCTACAGCAGTAGGTAAGGCTAGGGGGATGTTAGGGTGTATTAGTAGGGGTATCACAAGTCATAAGAAGGAGGTAATAATCCCTCTTTACAAGACACTGGTTAGGCCCCATCTGGAGTACACGTGCAGTACTGGAGGCCACACCTTCACAAGGACATTAACCAAATTGAGGCAGTCCAGAGAAGGGCAACCAAAATGGTGCAGGGACTGCATCAGAAGACATATGAGGACAGATTAATGGAGCTTAATATGTATACCCTAGAGCAAAAAGGAGGGAGAGGTGATACGATTGAAACATTCAAACACCTTAAATATAAGAAAAACAGCAGGACAAGAGGACACAGTATGAGGTTAGAGGGAGGCCAATTAAGGAGGAATGTGAGGACATTCTTTTTCACAGAAAGGGTGGTGGATGCATGAAATGGTCTACCTCAGGAAGTGGTGGCTATGAATACAGTGCAGGGCTTCAAACAGGCATGGTATAGGCATGAGGGAACAATACAGATGAGTATGAATAGATAGGCCACTGATAGAGCAAAGGCCGATGGCATATTTATAAGGTAGAAAAAGAAATGGGCAGACTGGATGGGCCTTGCGGTCCTTATCTGCCATCAACTTCTATGTTTCTATGTTTCTATGAAGCAACTAGAACCACGTCATCCCATCAAATGGGCACACTCCTAGACTGGGTGATGGTTAACCATATGGAACATGTGTCGAAAGCAGGAATCCTTGCAGATGCACTAACAGACAACTCACCCACTTTTTGTATCCTATCTATGGTTGCGCCTCCATCTCCTCCATCAAGACTAATCACGTTTACAAATCTAGCTCTTATTGACTAGGATGCATTTCTCTATGATGTCTTCAATATCAACTGGGCAGGTATCTATCAAACAAAGGATGTGGAGGTTGCTCTACAGATATTCATAAATTAATTTCCTACCATTCAATATAAACATGCCCCCAAGACTACTAGGAGGGTCAGAGGAAAACAGATGAGGTGGCTGCATAAAGACCTCCTTGCTAATCTGCGCCAGAGAGACAAGCTCTGGATTCGCTACAAACTGGCCTACAGTCAGATCTTATTGTCTATCGTGAACTAAAGAACAGATGTAAGAGACAAGTTAGAGCTGCTAAAAGCAAATACTGCAAGGACCTTCTACAAAGCTTAGCCTGCGACCCGAGGAAATTCTGGGCCCATGTCAAAACATTTCTGGGTACCTCGCAGTCAATCACTCCTGATGAAACGGTCATAAATGGGGCACATTGTAATGACCCTAGGACCATCTCGAACAGTTTTAACAATCTTTTCTCTGATCTGTCACACTATACCTTGGCTTTATAACCTAGTGGATTGCACTCCAATCTACCTACCACACTACCATCAGACAACCATACTGCCCTATCGTATGATGCTCCTCCAGCACCACCATTCTATTTCAAGGCTATATCAAGAATGGAAGTTCTGAAATTACTGAGCTCCATATCTGCCAATACCAGCTCTGGTTCTGACTCACTGGAACCTCATCTTCTTAAGTTGGCTGCTCCACTCATTGCCTCTCTGATTGTCAGTATCTACACTTTATCCCTTATCCATAGCACTATGCCGGACCTATGGAAATCTGCAAGAGTGATGCCTGCCTTTAAAAAAGGTTACCCAAAGGACATGGCCAATTATAGACCTATAGCCATTCTCTCTGTCCTTAGCAAGATCCTAGAGAAAATAGTTGCATCAGAGACCATTGACTACCTTACACACTACAGTCTCCTCTCAGATACCCAGCATGGTTTCAGAAAAGGTCATGGCACGACCATGGCTCTTCTTCAACTAACTAACTGATTTTCTGTCCAACATAGATTCTGGAAAACTCACAGGTGCCATCTTCATTGACCTCACTAAGGCTTTCAACCTTGTAGACCATCCCATGCTTCTCTCCACTCTCCATAAATTCCATTTCTCTACCCCTGTTGTGGACTGGTTCTGCAGCTACCTGTCAAACAGGTTGCAGGCTGTCAAATTTAAATCCTCTCTGTCCAACACATCTACTATCAACCTTGGGGTCCACCAGGGCTCTATCCTTGGACCCTTTCTGTTCTCAATTTTTATCCACAATGCAGCTGAGGTCCTGGAATCCTGCTTAGCTATTCTCTATGCTGATGACCTGATCACCTATACTAGTTCTTCTAGTATTGCCTGCATAAACACATCACTTACTTCAGATGTCAATAAGGTCTCAGACTGGCTACTAGACCATAAGCTTGTACTAAACGAAAAGAAAATGAAAGCCATGCTCCTGGGTTCTGAACCCAACAAAGATTAAGGTCTGTTCTAGTTTGCTGGAAGTTCTTCACCCAGAAGGATTTTCACTTGAAAATGTTACTTCCTTCAAGTACCTTGGGATCCTGCTGGACCAGTCCCTGGATTTTAATCTTCACATTCAGTCCTCGTGCAAAGCTGTAAACTTAAAACTGAGAGTAGCTTACAAAACGAGCTACACACTTACACCCTTGGCCAAATTGGCAATTGCCCGAGGTATTCTGCTCCCAACCCTTACTTATGGTGCCTCTGTTCTTACCTCTGCCCATAAAACCTCCCTACTAAAATGGGACGTAACTTATAACAATATATGCCGATTTGCGTCTTCGTCGCCTCGACTCAAACATCACTGCCTTCTTTATAAGGATCTGAATTGGCTATCACTCTCTGCCAGTAGACAATACTACCTTGGATCACTAATGGACTCTATCATCTGGGAAAAAAATCCATCCCAGCTGGTGGCATTGCTGGTCCCTCAACCATCCTCCCATGACCTGCGATCAGCTGACAAATCCTTGCTCTATGTTCTGAGATGTCGGACAACTAAAGGCACAGGGGCCTTCCAGTTCTCTGCTCCCAGGCTATGGAATGCTCTTTCACTCAACCTCTGGCTGTCTCAGTCTCACTTTGGATTTAAAAGTGAATATCGTCGTTATCTATCTGTAGCTGATGCTTGTACATGCTTTGACCCAACCTGAAGCTCCTGAGACTTACCAGTAATGTCACCCCTGCTCTAATCCAGCTCCAAGACTGTCTCCTCTTCCCCTCTTCATATTTTTCCTTCTCTTTGTAAATAACTTCTTGATGACTAGCTCTCTTCCTTCTCAAACCTTGTTGCTGACCATCCACTGTTGTTTTGTCAGTTACCACCCCGACCTTCCTTCTGTCAGTCTTTCTTGTTATGTGTGAACATTCCTCACATTTCTCTCTATATAACCTTACTATCTTATTAATCCTTTCACTCCACAGGTCGGGTCCATGGTTTCTGCACTTATTATATATCTTACTGCCATTATCTGTATAATGCTTGCCATTATTTTTTATTGTTTCTACCCATTGTATTTTTGTAGCACTGCTGTACTGTTTCTCTATTTGTATTATTGTACCCATGTTGCTGTTGTTCAACTGTTCTTTTTGTTGTACTCTCCTGGGTCGTGCCTGAAAGTAGTCATTTTATGGCTAGTGCACCTACCCGGTTAACAAAAATTAAATAAATAAATAGTGCCCCGATGGCCGGGGTGTGGGGTCAGCAACTGGAAGGGGTGGGTCACGAAAAGGCGACAGGATGTTGTGTGTGTATACGTGCTCGGGGGGTGGGAGTGAGCCTGATGAACGTAGGGTGGGAGGGTATGTGAGGGGGTTCTGGCAACTGGCATTGTGGGCTAGGTACCAGCTTGGAGTGGTGGTGATACAGGGTTTGGGACTGGGTGCTGGTAGTTTTTGTTGTGCCCAGCTCGAGACAGTGTTTTTTTGTTTTAGAGATGCACCCTTCCCGACATGTACCCCCCTGGAGTTGAGAATCTTAATTTAAGGGAGTGCGGGGGGCACATTGCTGAAATTGAATTTCAGTGATGTGGGGTTGTGATAAAGGCATTCACCACGCTGAATTCACCCTAATCCCATAGAACCAATTATATTCTCCTTTTATTCCACTTATTGTTCTCTGCTCCAACCCCATAGCCCAGGTTATCCTTATTACTTCACTTTTCTGACTCTTGGGCCCTTGCTATGCTGTATAATAGAAACATAGACTTTGACGGCAGATAAGGACCACTTGGCCCACCCAGTCTGCCCACTTCCCTACCGATTGGATAAGCTGCAGATCCTAGTTAACTAACAGCCTACTTCTTCCTACCTGCCCCCACTAGAATTGTCTTATGTCTGCCCCAAACATTCTTGAATTCCTCCACTTCTGAAGAAACCTAGCAGCATGCTAGGAGAAACGTCAGTGTTTATTTCATCTTAGCCACCTTGGCCAGTGTTTTTATGAGCACTTTTGCACTTTATAAAGGATTGAACAATTAGATTTTTTTTATCCTTGTTGTCTGTTCATAGTGCGGGTGCTTATTCTCTTTGCTTGTGACAGATTCTAGTTAACCAACAGCCTACTTCTTCCTAACCTCCACCAGAATTGCCTTATATCTGTCCCATGCATTCTTGAATTATCCAACTGTTTTTGACTCCACAGCCTTCTCAGGAGGTCATGCCATGTGTCCACCACCCTCTCTGTGGAAAAATACTTCCTCACATTGACACTGAGCTGTCCCCACTAATTTCAAATTGTGCCCCCTTGTTCTTGCATATCTCTTTTTCTGATAGATGCTATCCTCTTGGACTTTGTTGATTTCCTTGAGTTATTTGAAAGTTTCTTTCATATCCCTCCTCACTTCCTTTCCTCAAGTGGTATACATATTAAGCTCCTTTAGTTTCTCTTCATACGGCTTCTGGTGCAGATCATGCACCATTTCAGTTGTCCTCCTCTTGACAGCCTCCGTTCTGTCTATGTCCTTGTGGAGATGGGGTCTCCAGCACTGTTTGCAGTAATCTAGATGGGGTCACACCAACCATCTGTTTCCTCTCTGTCTGGAACAACTAACCTAGCCAAGGCATCTGTTCTCCTCTTACCATGTTAAGCAGCTTCCTTTACCCTTACTTCAGGTGATACCTGAAACAAACACTGTTTCTCTGTACCTTTCTGAGTTACTCATTTACATATAAACACATAGGGCTGGATATTCAAACTGCTCCATTCATAGGCGCAAGCCCTTGCGCTGCACAAAATAGTTGCGCAGGGGTGTGTCCGGGGCGATATTCAAAGGAGTTGCGCTATTGAGCAATTCCTTTGAATATCACCCCCCAGCCACAGCCACTGTGCATGGCGCAGTGGAACTTGTGCCACCGCAAGTTGACAGAGTGGAGCATTCAACTTGCGGTGGCGCAAGTACCATTGCACCATGCGCAAAATCCCGATATTCAAAAGGTGACATGCAAATGGGGCTATAATTCATGCAAGACACTGGGGGGGCCATTTGCATCTGATTATGGCCCCATTTGCATGCCATTAGCATGCAGGTGCTCCGATCCCCGAGGACTTGCGTCTGGCGCCCTGCCAGGCAGCAGCCGTCAGGGACCGATGCCCCCTGCAGCCCGATCATGGGCAAAACAGTGTAGAATCCCTACCACCCCCCTTCACTGGCCCAATCATGGGCATGGTTTAATTCCCCCACCAGCCCGATCGCGGGCAGCAATGTAGCTCCCCACCCCGAACATATCCCTGGTGGTCCAGTGGACGAAAAGCCCGATCATGGGCAGTAGTTGTGTAAACCCCTCCCAAATTCATCCCTGATGGTCCAGTGGTGTATCCGATCCACGGGATGTGAATGCTACAAATCCCCCAACATTGACCTGGTGGCTGGTGTCCCCTCCCACCCACCCATGAAGCCCCCACCACCTGCTCCCCCACAGCTGGTGGGGCGGCAGCATCCTCCCAGCTGCCACCCTGCGCCCGTGACTGACAGCCGCTAGGGCTGCATGCCCAATGGTGCAGAGAAAGAGCCAATGGGCGTGCAGCTTCATACCGTAATGACAGTCAGTTTTGTGAATGAATCATTCACAGTCTGGACTGTCATGTATGTTATGAGCTGCAGGCCCGTGGCTCTTTCTCTGCACAATGAGGATGCCGGGCTGTCGGCTCGATAGGCGGCGGGGAGAAGTGCTGCCACCCACGAGCTGTGGCAGGTGATGAAATGATGAAGTGGGGGCACCTGCTCCCTGAGGCACAATGACGGAGGGCAATGCACTAGTTTTCACAGGGCTGAATTCGGGGAGAGTTCTACTGCCCTTGATAGGGGCTTTTGATCGATGAACCACCAGGGAGCTGCTCTTTGAGAAACGTGCTGCTTGTAATTGAGGCTGGTGGGATGTATGCCCACAATCGGGGCCAGTGGGGGAGTGGTGGGAGATTCACAGTCATCTGCCCTCAATTGGGCTGCAGGGAGGCACAGGGACTGGGTTGGGGGCCAGCCACAGGTGGCAGCTGCTGTGTTGCACCCTGCAATGCAGCAGCTCACCTGTGGGTGGCCCTCGACTTACGCCTTTTTTTTTTGGCTCAAAGTTGTGCAGGCGCAGGTTGGGGGTTGCACCTGCACAACTCTGCACAGCCTAGCTGAATATCGGGCTGTGCAGTTTATGCATGGTTCCTCCCCCTCCAGTTGAGCATGCATTCATTTGCATTGCACTGTTGCTCAGCCTGTTTTCAGTGGCGCAACTGCCTCCTGCTGAATATCGCAGAATGGCGCAATTTCGGACTTGTGCATGCACAACCCTATTGTGCATGGCGCAACCCTTTTGAATATCCATCCCGTACTGTAGAAACAAGCCTTGGCTCAGAGTGACTTTCCCAGTAATTCCTTTCTTATACAAACACTTCCTGTAGGAAAAAACCCTTCGGTCAGTGTGCTTTTACCAGTTACTCATTTCCATATGTAGAAACAAGCTTTGGGTCTGTGTACCTTTCCCAGCCACCAATTTACATATAAATAACCACCTACTTTAGAAACAAGTCTTGACTCAGTGTGCCTTCTAGTCACCAACTGAAATATAAATTAAGTAACAAAATCTTTGTTTTAAATAAAGTTAGGTTTCTATACATAGGTTTTCAACCAAAGTGATACAGGTCAGGAAATCGGATGTTAGTGTTATACAATTGTTATACCCCTCCTGCACCAAACCCTACCATTGTAACTGCACTCCCCACCCTCCACACACAAACAAGCATCAGGGTGTGCCCTTGGGTTGTGGGCCCCACCCCACCCACCCATCTCAACACCACCCCACCCTCCACACACCAAGTGCCAGATTGTGCCTTAGGGTCATGGACCCTAATGTTCATCCCATTCTCCTATACTGTACCATGTCAGATTCCTTACAGATGGAATGGGGTGGCCTGTATCACTTTGGTTGAAGACCTATGTATATAACCCTAACTTTGTTTTAAACGCAGTTTTTGTTAATTTCCTTACTTTTTGAAATAGTATAATATTATCCAAGTTTTGTGGGTGTTTTTTCATATTTTTACTGAAATTTGCAACACAGCCTTTTTGGGACACCACCTCATGAACACTGACACTTTAATTTTGTTGCTCAGTCCCAAAAGGTGATTTTGAGCAGCAACTGTGCCACTTCATGCCACTGATGTGTAAACACATTTTGGGCAGGATGTGAGAAATGACAGGTGTATTGTTCATGAGGTGGTGTGAAAAAATCCTAATGTTGAAAATCTGGAGTGAAAATATTAAAAATTGGTGCAGTTATGAATATGCATAGAAACTGTGCAATGTACACTCATAACACAGTCATTTTTGGGAACTGTTGCACCACATTTTCAACATGGCAATTTTAGGACCCCACCTAATCAACAGTGGCACTGTGATTTCATTAGTACATCCCAAAAGTTGGTTTCACATAGCGACTGTGCCATTCTGCACCACAGCTGCGAAAACACATTCTGGACAGGATGTGAAAAATGACAGCTGCATTGTTCATGAGGAAGTGTAAAAAATCTCAGTGTTGAAAATCTGGAGTGAAACTATAAAAAATTGATGAAGTTATGAATATTCATAGAAACAGAGCAGTACACTAGCGTAACAGTCATTTTTAGGAATTGTTGCACCACATTTTCAACATGGACTTTTTGGGACCTCCCCTCACAAACACTGGCACTGCATTTCATTAATCGGTCCAGAAAGGAGATTCCAAATAGAAACTGTGAAATCACTTTTCAGTGCCAAATAATGAAATGGCAGTGACAGTGTTCATGTGGTGGGGTCCCAAGAACCCTGTGATGAAAATTTGAGGTAAAAATTCCTAAAAATGATTGAGACAGCAACATAAGTTGAAAATCCCATTAAGAGCCATAATACAAGCCTACCTTGATTTTTCAGTTTGCGGATGGGTTTTGAAGAGTGTGGATGTGTCCCAGTCCAGAGAGGATGACAGCTACCAACCTCCAGCAGTAAGTATAGGGTGAGAGGGTATGTGTGGAGGTGGGTGCTCAGTGGGAGGGTTAGGATGGGGAGGGGGCAGGAGAGATGATGAGGGACCATTTTATTTCTAGGATTAAAAAGATGTTTGGGGACAGTTTTCTTTTTTATGGCAGTGATAACTTTATTTTGGAACACTGGGAGTGGGTTCCCCAGTGTCCCATAGTGCTGGGGGGCTCATAATGTTGACACAGGGATTAGGCACCCCGATATCAGTGAACATTATTAATATTTCAATGAGTGGGAGAGGGGGTCATTTGACACCGGGTGTGGGCTTCCCAGTGTCAGAAACAATACCGGGAAAAAGTAAAGGTTTTTGGCACACTGGGGGTGGTCTCATCTGACACAGTATTAGAGGGGGAAATAAATCCCGACATGGGGATTAGGCACCCGATGTAAAAAAAAAAGAATAATAAGAATGTGCTGTGGGGTGGTGTTGGGATATCTCACACCGGGGGTGGGATCCCAGCATTGGAAACAACAGAAAGCTATCAAAAAGTTAATACTTTTGGTGCACTGGGAGTGGTCTCCCCAGTGTGCTACAGTAGTAGAGAGTTAAAGAAATGCAAACATGGGAATTTGGACCCCAATGTCAGGAAACAGTAATTACAAAAAGGGGTATGTCTGGAAAAATGAAAATTCAATGCAGGACTCTGCATTGTAAAATGCCACTTCGATGCAGAATTCTTTCTTTCTTTATTGGTTTGCTTAAGAGTTTTACCAGAAAGGCATGCTGAGTAGGCTACTGCTTGATTCTAGATGCATCCTGAGGGTAGGGGGTATCGAAAAATACATATTGCGTACAGTGTACAATAACAGTTGGCAAGATAATTCAAGAGACAATATAAGAGCAAAATAACCATCATCATCATCATTCTGAATCTAACATGGCAGTTCGTTGTAGGATTCTGCACTGAACTAGAATCCTATGCCTCCAGGGACTTCTACCTTATATACATGTATATAAGACTCATTTTTGTTACCACTTTTCCATTACTGTATCAGGTTCCCTCGGTTTATCCGCAGGCCAGTCGGTAAAATCCAGTAATCAATATTGCCATTACAGAACTTCAGCTAAGTACTGGTGCACCATCCCCCCATCGGCACCGCTTCACAAATACTAGTACAGCTCCAGCACATTTATCTAGCTACCAGCTAACACAGTGCCATACATGTAACGTATAACAAACTTTTTTCCCTTTTTAAACAAATTCCTGCCACACTCTGAAGCCTTTGCACCCCCCAACTTGTCACTTCCTTGAATTATGTTCATCTGGTGCTCTGACCCCCTCCTAATAAGTCTTCATGATTCCTGTAAACCAGAAACTTGAACCCTTGAGCAAACACAGTATGTGTGTAAAAGTTATTTGAAACTGTCCTTCCAGACCAGTGTTTCTCTCCCTCTGCACTGCTGTCTCCAGTTGTGTCTCTAGTCACAGTGTGCTTCACTACCTCCCTGCCAAAGGCCCAGATATCACATTGGTTTGGGAATGGGTTGAGGCAGGCTTTTCTGACCTCAAGGAGGATGGCTTGAAATTACAACAGGACTGCAAGTGCTAGCAATGATATTTTTTTATTATAATCATGCTGTGGTTTTCAGTCGATGTGCAGTGTTTGTCAAAAGTTTTTGTAGTAAATACATTTGTCTCAGCTTATATGTGGGTCAGTCATGTTTACAAAATTACCTGCTTGCATGGGGGGGTCAGTTTATACGTGAGTTGGCTAGTACATGAGTATATATGGTATTTTTTCCCCATAGGAAATACTGAGAAAAATAACATTTCATAACTTTGGAACGGATTGATGTTTTTTCACCAAACCTTCAAAAGGCACATCTGTGAGGCCACAGTTTTCTACTCTGAACGTTTTAGCCATGTAGCTATAGCCATTTTTGAGATACAGGTTGACAAAGAAATGGCAAAAAAAAATGAAAAAGAAGAGATTTTTATGTTTTTAACACTCTGTATTTCAAGAAACTACACAAGGGATTCAAACCATGGCATATCAATAGACCTGTCCCTTCTGATGATGCGTGCACAATTTCAAGGCGATCTATTGAACCTGTACAAAGTTATTACCCTGAAAAAACTGGCCTTTAACATTGAATGCTCGCACTAACCCTAACTACAGCTGCACTACCATGCAGCTATAATACACACCTAGAAACAAGCGTTGGCTCGTTGGGCCTTTCCTGATCCCCGTTGTACACAAGTAAAGAAATTCAGCTGCCATTACTTATATTTAGTTTATTTTATCTCATTACACAAAATATCCAAAACATTCTCAGATTTGACTGAGCCTCCCTTGTAACAGTTTGGGGCCTCCCTTGGCAGGCTAACCTCCCATTTGAGAACCATTGAGCTAACACGCCAACATATAGGTGAAAATCTTTGCAAAGAATGTATGCAGCAAGTCAGAGGCATCTGCTGATCAGGTATAATGGTCTAAATATTAACAAAGCAATGAAGCTACTGTAAGTTCTGTGCTGAGTGAGGGCTGTTTAGCATACACTTTGCAGCTTATCATTCATGAGGCTATAATGAAACAAAAGTCCTTTAAAGACCTGCTTGCAAGTGGGAGAGCGATTGCGGGTCATTATAAACACTCCAGTAGTGTGACAGAAAAATTAACAGCTCTTCAGAAAAGCTTGCAATTTCCTTTCACAGGCTTGTTCAAGGTATCACTTCACATGAAATAGAAGCTGTTATATGTTGGAAAGACTGTTAGATCAGTGGTGCGTACTTACTGTGTATGAATCTGAGACAGAGAACTGCACTCTGAGTCCTGCACAGTGGTGCTTTGCTGAAAGTGTATGTTGCATTTTAAAACCCTGTGAAAGTGAGACAAAAAGGCTGAGCCTTCATACAGCATCAGACATTATACCAGCATCCATGGCTCTTTATCATGCTATAGGCAGCCTCAAAATTCCAGTTTGCTAACAGTGAGAAAAGCATTTATTTTTGCTATGGAGTCAAGATTTAAGCATGACGAGTCCTCAGAAGGATTAGTAGCTGCCGTCTTCTGTTGATGCCAGATATAAATTGCACTTTTTCAAGCCAGAAAGTGGAAAAATATTTGCCTGTGTTGTGGTAAAAGAACTGGTTGATGAACTTCAAGTACAACCCAGATGTGCTAAAACTGACGCCAGAACTGACACCACATCCACTAGTGAGCCAGATGTGGAAGCAAGCAGAAGATCCACGGGACACATTTACACAAACCAACACTGCACCTCAGGACAGTATATGGGTCAGTGCATGAAATAGGGCTACCAAATTGTGACATTTGTGAAATATTTTGAAATTCATTAATTTATCAAAAAAAATGTTTTTGGGGAGCCATCACCCACCTAATGTAAATGTTATATGGTGCAGGATAACTCCTTTGCTGTGTCAGAAAAAACAGTTACAATGTCGCAATGAATGGGGGACATAAAACTGTGTATGCACATGTAACGGGGACATAAAACTGTGTGTGCGCATGTAACAGGGACATAAAACTGTGTATGCACATGTAATGGGGACATAAAAGTGTATGTGCACGTAACAGGGGACATATTTATAATGTTGTCATTTGGCAAGGGATCTTACAAAACAGCACACACAATAAGAAATAAGAAACAGTTGTAGAAGTTAAAAAGTTTTATAGGTGAAAGTAAAATATGTAATTAAATCACAATTTACAGAAGTAACATGGTTTACTCTGGCAAAGTCTTAACAAGTATTAATTTTCACACAGAACTCCTAAACTATATCTAGAGACTAAAGTAGTCATACAGGCTGGGATGGTAACTACATAACTATACCCAGAGATTAAACTATACAGGCTAAATGGGAACTACTGAATTATACCTAGAGTCCATACTAAAAATACTGCCGAAACAGTAACTACAGATCTACTGAACTATACCTAGAGACTAAACTATAAATACAGGCTAAACGATAACTACAGAACTAACTTCCTCTAAACTAAAATAGAAATGCAGGATAAACTATACAGAAATTACAATTGGTGCAATGCAATTATGTATTTTCTGCAGTCCACCTTAATGCACAGTAAGAGTAGTGTTTTAATCCCATCTCTGTTGCAGTTTGCTGAACTTTTCCGCAATGATCTTTAATTGTTCCGATTGTACAACATAGGGTCCATCTCTTTCAAGCTGTATCGGCCCATGAAAAATTCATATTTTCTTCATGCTGTCAGTGTCCTGCTGCCGTGGCCAAGAAAAAACACTCTGATGGAACTTCATTGAGTACAACTGCTTTACGGTGTCTACTGCTGTAACTTGACCAATATAGAATTCCTTAGCATAGTAGACCACATAGAATTTATCGATCTCTGGTTCCAACAATGTTTTTTTCTTTTTCTGAACTTTTTGGATGCTTGAAGCAGGCCTGTCCAATTCTGGAGCAGTGCAGTGATTTGACGTGGTTGCATCAATGTGCATGCCCCTGTCTTGCAAAGTGCTCAAAATGGCCGTGGTGGCTGCTGGTGTGCCAGGAACTGCAGGAGCACTGGAAGCAGTCATGTCACTGCAGATGGGTGGGCGTGGGTGTTAGGGGATTGTGCATGACCAGACACAATGACCACAGCTGCGGAGCAAGTAGGAGCAGTGTCACTTGTGGTTTTGTGAACATTAGCAGTGGGCACAAATGTAGCTGACTTAATTAGTTTCTTCGACTTCCACTCTTCCACCAGACTATGGTTCTCACACGGCCCAGCTTCATCAATGCAATGTGTACAGAAACATATAAAGTTTCTTGTGGCCACCACACCATCCACTTGCGACTTCATACTTTGTACAAGTCATGTTCCAGGTACAGCTTTTACACCTCCTCTTGGCTGTCTTTTTATTTCATTTTCACTCACCCAGAAAAATGTTCTCCTGCAGTGAGTGCACCCTTCAGTGTCAGTGCCTTTTGTTAGTTCACTGCAGCAGTATTTTAATAGTACTTTTGCATTCTGGATTACTGCCCACTGCAATTGCACTCCCATGCTTGCCTTAGACTTCACCACTGCGCTGTCCCCATCTAAGGGCCCCTTCCCATGTCTTGATCCAAAAGAAGCATGCTCAATTGGAAGTCCATACTTGCTCTTGGAAAATGAAATATCATAAAATGACCATTTTGACTTGTACTGCACACCATAGCCATCTGTGAAGTGAAGTTGCTTGACAATGTTCAGTGATCAAACATTCATAAGGTGGGCATTTGCAATTTCAACAAAATGTCGTAGAGTATAGTGATCATGCTTGAGATTGCTTCATATGAAAACAAGAGAGTCTCTGACAGTGGCTTCACAGAGATCACAGTTGTAATATGTAACCACAGGGTGAACTGTTGCTTGCTCATGGTGCCAGTGGGCTGACTATACTTCATCCTGTAGTTTACAGGTGTAGTTCTCTGCAAAGTCTATCACCATAACCACCCATCCCTTGGGTACGAACTGCCTTATTTTGTTAAACTGATGCTGTTGCCATGCTGCAATAAGCATGTGACAACTCAGGAAGAAAAGGTAATCTTTTAGGACTTCTACCAGCACTTGGATAGTAGAGCTTTTATTTTTCAAAACCTTCCTGGTCTGTTGCACTTGGAGGTCATCAGCCCTTCGCATGATTTGGATACTGTCCCACTGCCGCCATGCTCTCCATTCTTGTCCATGTTTTTGGACTAGGTCCTTCACCACATCAACATTTTCAGTGCTGCACTTGTGGCATGTTTTTTGCATGCAATCAAATTTGAAGAACTTTTCCAAAGGTAGTCTGGGGAACATAATAATTTCAACTGCATGGTAAAGATCTGCAACTTTGCAGCATGGATGTTTATATTTATTAACAAGACGATTTATAGCCTTAAGCTTCAGTGACGCAGTAGCGCAGTATTCACAAAGACATTGTTCAAGTTTTTGCTGCCTTGCAAGTTTAATGTGCCTTGGTCATAAAGTGCCAAATTTTCGTACTCTGAGTGGTGTGCCTGGGTTCTGTTGCATGAATTCTTGGTAAAGACAGTCAATAAATTTGTTGAAGTATGACCTTATTTTGCCTGATCATTTAGAAAAGGCCTTTTTGTGCAACAGAGGTGTGGAACTCTCTTCAAAGAATTTTTCCGCTCTACTCACAGTTTCGAGTGGCAGTGCAGAGCAGTGTATATTTTGGTTTCAGTCTCTGCAGAAGATATTCTCATAAGCCTCTTCCAGCTCATCCCCAGTGTTGAGCTCATAGTTTTTAGCAGCTTGTATTTTTTTAATACTACAATGATTTTAAAAAAGTCCTTGTTCCTCTGTCTGTCATTTTTCTTGTTTTTTTAGCTGGGACAACTTCTCAGATACAACTGACATTTGTTTATCTTCCAGTTGTATTCTTGGAAGCACACCACGCTTGGCCAGGGCCGCTTTCTTGGTTGGTGAGCAAGATGCCAATATCCGCTCCAATGTTATTGCAGATTTAGTGGGTGATTTTGGCAGTGCCTTTCTTGCTCTTTGCACTGACTTTCTTAGAGAAGCATTGTACAGTACCATTGGTGTCATGAATGGCTCTTTTCCTGGTAGGATCATCGCTGAGGGTGGTGTGGTGGTGGCAGCTACTGGTAAGTTGTAAGTGGCCACTGATGAGGCAGCAGTGGGCATTGGCGAGGCAGTGGTGGGCACTGGTGAGGCAGCAGCAGTGGGCACTGGTGAGGCAGTAGTGGTGGGCACTGGTGAGGCAGCGGTGAGCACTGGTGAAGCAGTGGCAGTGGGCACTGGTGAGGCAGTAGCAGTGGGCACTGGTGAGGCAGCGGTGGCAGTGGGCACTGGTGAGGCAGCGGTGGTGAGCACTGGTGAGGCAGTGTTGGGCACTGGTGAGGCAGTGGTGGGCACTGGTGGGGCAGCGGTGGGCATTGGTGAGGCAGCGGTGGGCACTGTTGAGGCAGCGGTGGGCACTGGTGAGGCAGCAGCGTTGGGCACTGGTGAGGCAGCAGTGGCAGTGGGCAGTAGTGAGACAGCGGTGGGCACTGGTGAGGCAGCGGTGGCATATCTTTTTTCATGGTACTTTCTGCGATGCTTCTCATTTATTCTTCTTTTCTGATTTGTCATGTTGGCTCCCTGTTGTCTTTTTTTCTTCCTCCAGTATTCCCTCTGTGGCAATGTGTTCTGATCTTTAGGATGTGTTCATTTTGTTGGGCTACTACTTTTTTCTACAGCTGATTGGGTCTTTTGTTTCTGTGTTTCTCTGTACCTTCTCATTCTCTCCTTTGCCATGTCATTATAATGTCTACGCTGATCCTCAGTCATGTTGTCTCTGTTTTTCTTGGCACGTGTTGCATTTTTTTCCAAATATGCTTGATAGTGGCCTTCATCCTTCTTTATGTCCACTCTGCAAAGCTGGTTTCTTTCCTTGCTTGATTGAGCAGTAGCAGTACTATGCAATACGTCAGTGAGCACTGCTGCAGCAGATAAACATGGTCATCTTCTTGAGTCCATCCTTAAAAGTTTTCAGAAAGTCTGTAGGAACAGAAGAAGATTTAAAAAAAGATACTGCTTCTGTTAATGGAATTGACATTTTGGAATAGAAATGCCATTCAAGATGTGGTTAATGCCACACTGGCAAATATATACGAAGCGAGAAGTGGTAAATTCTGGAATTGACAAGACAAGACATGAGAACAGGTTAATGGAGCAGTGCCAAACACACGATCCACGAAGTGGTTACACAAGCAAAAAGATAAGATGAGACGCACGACATGCTTCACAGGACAAAAGTGTAACAATGAAATAGAGGCGCAGTGCCAAAGACATGATCCATGAAGTGGTTTACACACCTGAAAGGACAAGATGAGATGCACAACATGCTTCGACGTGCTTCACACAACAAAAGCCAAACAAGGAAATGGAGGCCCACATCCACTTGCCTGCAAACAAAATGGAGGCATGCAGCCACCTACCTGTAAACAACATGGAGGCGTGCAGCCATCTGCCTGAAAATATGGAGGCACGCAGCCACCTTTTAGCAAACAACATGGAGGTGCGCAGTCACCTGCCTGCAAGCAACATAGAGGCACACAGCCACCTGCCTGCTAGCAACATGGAGGTGCACAGCCACCTGCCTGCAAGCAACATAGAGGCACACAGCCACCTGCCTGCAAATAAAATGGAGGTGCACAGCCACCTGCCTGCAAACAAAATGGAGGCATGCAGCCACCTGCCTGCAAACAAAACGGAGGTGCGCAGCCACCTGCCTGCAAACAACATGGAGGCGCTCAGCCACCTGCCTGCAAGCAACATGGAGGCACACAGCCACCTGCCTGAAAACAAAATGGAGGCAAGCAGCCACCTTCCTGCAAACAAAGTGGAGGTGTGCAGCCACCTGCCTGCAAAGAACACCACAATCAGACAACACTTGGATAATAGGCCTTGTACTGTATTGGTATATAAACAATATGAAACATACAGAATAGAGTATGGGTCTGGGTGTGTAACGAGATTACACACACCAAGGGTTTATCGTGGCATCAAACGGTGTGTAATTATTGTACTATTTTATTTTATATAATTGTTAGGTTTCTCTTTTCACCTCAGCAATTATATAAAATAAAAGCTGCTGTGCCACCGCAGTCCGATTACGTCATGGCGTGCGGTCGGCTTTCACTTTTATTCAAGTTTTTTTTCCAAATATTGTGAGGGTGGTCGATCCGGTAGCCATGTAGAACATTTCAGTGAATTTTAAAAGTTACTTACTGCTGAGTGTTCGTGGCAGTTTCTCTCCATGTTGGGTTTGCGGTACAGGAAGGGTTTCCGATTCAGGAAGGAGACAGCGATCGAGGAGTTCAAGCATGCACAGAGTGGGGAAAACCGTGCGTGTGTTTGCTGTTATAAACACTCCTTTATAACAGCAAATTATGCCATGGTTTCCCTATGGGAAAAAGAGGAAGTCATTAATTATAGAGAGATAATGTGTGATTAGCTTGTTGATTTCACACTAACAAAAAACCCTTGAGGGGCCCCCACCCCCACCTCTAACCAAACTTCAGAAAACATTGGTCCGCATGGAATGGGCCTTTATCTGCAATTCTCTGTGGTGTGTAAGCCTCGAGTGGACCATTTGGAACCCAAAAATAAATGTTTTCACTTATTGGGCTCCAAATGATCCACCTGAGGCCTACAAACCACAGTAGGCTTCCAGACAAGGGCCCATACCATGTGGCATTACCCCCCCCAAACAAACACCATGCAGCATTTTTCTAAAAATCACACATTTGACCAGTTCAAACACAACAAGAGCACTGGTGGATTTTACAACATGAGGGAACCACACACTCAGCAAACATCAGAAAATATCATTACGCATGGTTGGGCCTGTATCTGGAAGCTTGGTGTGGTGTGTAGGCCTTGAGTGGATCATATGGAGCCCAATAAGTGAAGACATTCAGTTGTGGGTTCCAAATGATCCACTCAAGGCCTATACACCACAGCAGGCTTCTAGATAAAGGCCCACGCCATGCAGCATTACCCCCTCCCCCAAACACCAAGCAGCATTTTAATTACAGTGAGTGACATAAAAACATATAATGCCCCACATTTGACCAGCTAAACCACAGCAGGAGGGTGGATTTTGCAACGTGAGGCCTCCTTCTCCAATGCAAACATTACAAAAACAGACCGCATGGCATGTGTCTTTATCTGGAAGCCTGTTGTGGTGTGTAGGCCTTGATCAGACCATTTGGAACCAAATAGAGAATCTTTGGTGTGCATAGGTGGACGCAGCATTGCAAGCAAAATTACAATGCTGTGCCCACCCATTGTACAGCAAAGATTCACTTTGGGGTTCCAAATGGTTCAACTGAGGCCTACACACCACAGCAGGCTTCCAAACAAAGGGCCACACCATGTGGCATGCCTCCCACCCCCCGCAAACACCAAGCAGCATTTACACTGAAATGCAGCAACACAATTTTCCTACATAAGCCCCCAAAAAAAAGCACAATCCCAAAACAGCATGTGGCCAAACTGGTCAGCACAAAAGCTGGATCATATAGTTATGGGCTTCCCTTCCCCACATGGCCCTCTCCCCCAGATCATTACTTTGCCACTTTACCCAAAATTGAGCAAATTGACTGGCACAATTAAACACACAGCTTTGTTTCTCAAGCTCTGCAATCTAAGGCCTAACACATCAGATCTCATTGTTCATGAAATAAATAATAACAAGCCATCTAGGGAGGGGGTCTGAAATGAACGCCATCCATGTGGGGGTGGTTAGAGGGGCTGAATATTAATAACAGGCTATCCAGGCAGTAGGAAGGGAGCTGAAACAATTTACCAAGTAAATAAATAAATAACACCTCACATCATGGAGGTCAGCCAGTACAGCAACACAAAGCTCCAAACCCCACTGGCTAAGCCACTTTGTCTCACCATATTATATCGAGGCATACCGCAGGTTTTATATCAATATGCCCTGAAGTTCATAATCTTTTTTTTTTTTTTTTACCAATTATTTTATCAGGTGAGACACACTAAGCTGAAAGCTTGTTTGCAGGTGCAACCTGGGAGCACGAGGAAGTTAAGTGACTTGCTCAGGGTCACACAGTATACCTCTCGGGGCCTCGCCTTACTAAAACGCATAGGCTCTCCTTGGCTGTGCCTTCACCACTAAATATCTTTAATGCTATCAAATTTGGGTCGACCTGGATTGGAAAGCTACTGATAAGCTGCATTAATCCAGCAACCCCACTGGCCCCTGGGCTAATTGAGTGGCTCCTTTTTGAGGTACCATCATGTCGGGCCCTATATGGCTCCTTTTACTGCCCCTTCTTCTGCTACCAGCTGCCCAGCATTGGACACCTGAACTGCCATCATGTTTGGTCTACAACGGCACCTTGTACTGTATACCACATGGCAACTTATCCTTTAATTGCCTCCGTGATTCCAAGTACCAATACCTCGAACCCTGCTCTTGGACCACACATACCAGTAGTACTTATAACACTCCCCCACCACAAGGTCCACCTCCCACCACGCAGACTTCTATCTCCTCCCCGCCTATTGTGGTAGGGGTACTAGCTCTTGTTACAACAGATCTAGGGATCACAGATCTCCAGGTAGAAGGTCACCTGGGGGCCAGTGACCATCACATGGTATGGTTCAATTTGGCTACTACATCTAAATCATCCCATTCCAAGGCAAAAATATGGGACTTCAGAGGAGCTGACTTTGATAAGATGGCCAACAGAGTTAAGCTAGCCCTGGCAAAAGAAACACAGGTGAGGAGGTACAGGCAAGTGGGCAAGCATTAAGGATACAATACTTGAAGCAACATCCCATTGTGTTAGACAGAAAAGGAAGTGTAAAGAAGAAGGAAACCACTTTGGTTCTCAAACAGTAGCAGAAAAGGTCAGAGCCAAAAGGCTGGCCTTCAGAAAATATAAGGGAACACAGCGGATGAAGATAGGGAGGCATACCAAACTGCCCTAAGGGAAGCAGGTAAGGCAGTAAGGCAGGCAAAGTCCCAAACTGAGGAAACACTAGCACGGACAGTAAAGAAGGTGACAAGACTTTCTATAGATACATTAGTGAAAGGAGAAAGTCCAGAGGGTGTGCTAAGCTTAATGGAGAAAAGGGAGCATGTGAGGAGGAGGACCCTGTAAAGGCATCTATCCTAAATAGATACTTTTGCTCAGTATTTACTGAAGAGAAGGTAGGGCAGGGCCCACAGCTCCCAGCATCATGGACACAGCGGGAGGGAGGTGAGCACTACTCCCTTCACAAAGAAGGGTCCTACAAGGCTTGCCTAAGCTCAGGGTGGATAAGGCAATGGGACCTGATGGCATACATCCCAGGGTACTTAAGGAGCTAAGGAGGAACTAGCAGAGCCTTTAGCAGAATTGTTTAGTGAGTCTCTGAGCACAGGAGAGGTCCCAGAAGACTGGAGAAGGGCTCATGTGATCCCACCACAAGAGTGGTAGCAGGAGGAGGCGGGAACTACAGACCAGTCAGTCTTACCTCAGTAGTGGGCAAGATTATGGAGGCACTCCTAAGGAAAGGATAGTGCAACACCTGGAATCCATAGGAGCACGGATCCAAGACAGCATGGGTTTACAAAGGAAGGTCCTGTCAAACTAATCTCATAGATTTCTTTGACTGGGTAACCAGAGTGGTGGACCAAGGGGAGCAGTTGATGTCGCCTACCTTGACTTCAGCAAAGCTTTTGACACTGTTCCACATAGAAGATTGATAAATAAGCTAGGTAGGCTCGGGTGGTCAGAAGTTGGTCAACTGGGTGGCAAACTGGTTGACTGGCAGAAAACAGAGAGTGGTGGTAAATGGTAATGACAGTCAGAAGAGATGCAAGTCACAAGTGGGTACCTCAGGGATCAGTCCTGGGGCCAGTCCTATTCAACATCTTCATTAGTGACCTCGCAGATGGACTAGGGGTAAAGGCTTGTCTGTTTGCAGATGACACCAAGATCTGCAACAGAGTAGATGATCCAGATGGGGTGGGCAGAATGAGAAGAGATCTGGATAAACTAGCAGAATGGTCAGAAGAGTGGCAACTGGGATTTAATGCAAAAGTGCAAAATCATGCACATGGGAAGAGAAACCCTGAAGCCACTTATAGGCTGGGAGGGGTTGCTAGCAGTCACAAGGAAGAAAGAGACTTGGGCATCATCATCACTGATGACCTAAAATCATCAAGCAGACCTCTAAAGCAGTAGGCAAAATGGGGGGTGTTAGGATGTGTGGTAGAGGTATCACAAGTCGTAGAGGGAGGTAATAATCCTCTGTACAAGACATTAGTTAGGCCCCATCTGGTGCTCGTGCAGTATTGGAGCCACACCTTCACAAGGACATTAACCAAATTGAGGCAGTCCAGAGAAGGGCAACCAAAATGGTGCAGGGACTGCATCAGAAGACTATATGAGGACAGATTAACGGAGCTCAATATGTATACCCTTGAGCAAAGGAGGAGAGAGGTGATATGATCGAGACATTTAAACACCTTAAGGGCATAAACTAAGGGAAAGAGTCTAACATGTTTAAATATAAGAAAAATAGCAGGACAAGAGGACACAGCATGAGATTAGAGGGGCGATTAAGGGAATGTGAGGAAATTCTTTCAGAAAGGGTGGTAGATGCATGGAATGGCTTACCACAAGTGGTGGCTATGAATACAGTGCAGGGCTTCAAACAAGGCATGGGATAGGCATAAGGGAGCAATACAAATGACTATGAATAGATAGGTCACTGACAGAGCAAGGCATGGCACATTTATAAGGTAGAAAAAGAAATGGGCAGACTGGATGGGCCTTGCGGTCCTTATCTGACGTCAACTTCTATGTTTCTATGTTTCTATGTTTCTATGTTACAACAGATCAGCTCTTCTATGGTGGCTACTTTCCAGTCCCTAAAATCATCAGATCTACTAGACGGGAGAAAGGCAGGAATTACAAGCTTATAATTAGCGCTCTTAGAAAATCCTACTTATCCTCCTGCTTTGTTCGGCAGCGTAGAACTCAACCTGGCCCCCAAAGCTACTGCTTGCCAGCAGAACTAGCAAATTTAAAAGGAATAAGCTTCTTGCATATTAACGTATGTAGCCTCCTTAAAAGATAACCTTAATACAAACTTGGTAAATCATACCTCTCCTGACATACTTGTGATTTCAAACTTGGCTTAGACCCAGCACCACTGATAGAGAAGTAAACATATCCAACTATGCCTTGTTCAGAGCTGATAGGCATGCCAGAGGAGGAGGGGTAGCTATCTACGTTAAAGGCCTACAGCTTGTGTCATATCTAAGTGACAAGTTGGGACAGGGGCTGCCAGAAACTATTATTTTAGGAGACCTCAACTTTAACTGGCTCTCTAACACAGCTGCCCCCCTTGCATCCTTCTGTGATGAACATGGGCTGACGCAACTTATTACTGAACCAACACGCCCAAACGTGAAGAACCCCAGAAAAAGTACACTTTTGGATGTGCTAACCTCATCTCTTCTTCCACGCTGATGTCTTCTTCTCAGACACCAGCGACCATTGTTTTATTGCGGGAGTAAGATCCACCAACAACCCAGCACCCATCAGCAAGTTCTCTATGAAGAGATCCAGGCGCAGCTTCAATGAACATGCCTACCTAAACGAGCTTAAGTACTCGCCTGAGTGGCAAGATTTCTACCTGGCCAAAACGATACGCCAGCTTACAATATCTTCCACAACATTCTATCAAGGGCCCTTAATAAGTATGCTCCCTTATTAAAGTTCGAACTAGGACCAAAACCTGTAAATGGTTCACCCCTCAGATCAAGTCCTTGCTTTAGAAAGAGATAAGCTCTGGAAAAAGCACTAGACTGAACACTGCAGAGGATTGGAACCAGTTCAGGAAACTACATTATGTACCAAAACAATCAGAGAATCGAAGACCACCTTCTTCAAATCCGAACTCGACTCTGCCACAAAGAGCCCAGTCAAGCTCTGGAACACAATCAGTGATCTGCTAGGCCACTCCCAGGAAATTCACTCCCACCAAGATTACCTCTGGCAACTTGACTATAACCGAAAAGATGGATATATACTTGACGATTCAATAACCACTTTGCTACTGCAGGCATGGCATTTGATAACTCCCTGCAAACATACTCTGCTCCCAGACTGCCAGCCAACTGCCTGAAACTCGATAGCTTCGCCACGCTTCTCACTTCAACCTGCCACACTGAAAGAGGTAGAGGACCTCTTGCTTCAAGTTGGATACTAGAAAAATGCTGGGCCGACTCCTTGACCCTTACTTCCTAGAAAATTTCTACCGCATTACTAGCGATACCCGTCACCCACCTTTTTAACTTATCCCTGTCTCAGGGCACCTTACCACCTTATATGGAAGACAGCACATGTCATACCACTGTTCAAATCAGGTGACCGTGGCGATCTCAATAACTACAGGCCAATTTCCTCCTTCCGTCCTGTCCAAGCTCCTAGAGAAAATTGTAAATGCACAGCTGAGGACTCACCTTGGTCTAGGGAACTGCTAAATCCTATGCAGTCCGGATTCAGAGCTAAACATAGCACTATCTCAGCCCTCGCCAAAGTTACTAACGACTGGCAGCATAATCTTGAGAGCAAAAACTTTATTTGTGCTGTTTTCCTTGATCTAATCAAGGCTTTCGACACTATGCGACCATAGTCTGCTCCTCTCCGCCCTTCAAACCATAGGTGTGGACCCTCTCTCTGCATTGGTTCATTGACTATCTTACAGGGCGCCTTCAACAAGTTAAAACGTCAAGGAGGCCTCCCTTAAAAACTCTGCAAAGAGGGGTACCCTCAAGGTTCTATATTAGGGTCTTACTTTTGCAATCTACATTAATAACATCGACTACTGTTTAAAGAAGTCAACATCCATCTGTTTGCAGATGATACAGTTCTCGTGAGTGGCCCAACACCTGAAGCTGCCTGCAATGACCTACAGTCAGAATTCAACCTTTGCAAAGCCAACTCCTCCAAAAAAGCTACTCCTTAATGCCAAAAAACTAAAGCGATGGTCCTCTCCTTTTATCCGTGACAGCTAACCCTGTGTCCAGTGGGACAGTTCCCCAAATTACCACAGTTCTAGGTGAAAAACTAGAATTTGTTACAAAATTCAAGTATCTGGGAGTTGGATAGACCAAAGACTCTCCTTCATTGAACATATCGAGGACTTGCTAAACGACTTCGGCAAAGGCTTGGACTGTTTTTTAGAATCAGCCAATTTCTCACCAGAGATGCCAAGAAACAACTGGTCCAATTCATTTTCGTATCATTGGTTGATTACGCTGACTTCCTCTACAGCCAATGCCCCAACTCTTACATGGCTAAACTGGACACACTCTACCATCGAGCACTGAGGTTTATAACGGGACTCCCCTTCGACACACATCACTGCACCCTATATGTGGCAGTGGGATGGACATCACTAAAGTTCAGGCGCCACAGAAACGCTGCTCTCTGGACCTATAGAGCCATCTCTAATAAGCTGCCTTATTATATCTCCTGCTGTCTTCCCCTGAGTATAATTGGGAAATACGCATTAAGAAGTTACTCAGCTATTACACTTAAAGTACCCAAAGCAAAATCCCGCTTCGGCAGGGCAGCCATAAGCTTCGTGCTACCTACCTTATGGAACGATCTACAAAAAAACCTCAAATTAAGCACTCTAATCGGTATAAATGCTTTCAAGATGCTTTATTTCCATACAATCAGAGAAGTATGTAACTGCTTCACCCACTCAGACCCAGTACTGGTATATAGCCACGCCTAGACCCAATTTTAAGTACTGACCCCCCCAGCTTGCTCCTCACCAGCCTAATTGTTCTCTCTCTTATCCCCTGTCTTATCAACACTAGGCCCATCCATCCCTTATTCTTCCTTTCCCAACCTCGGATAGGGCTCACTACCCTGGGTTGTGACATCCTACCATGCCCGTGCTATAGCATTCAATCCGGGCTCACATACTCTTACTCTCCATCCACCTTCTCTACTTCCAGCTTTACCAACTCCTTTCTGTGCACCGTGCCCTCCCAGCCTTTCTCCCTACTCCCTCCTTCCCTACCTTCACCTCTACCTGGTGTATATTTTTATTTTTATTTTTCTTCCGTACTTCCTCCTGCAACCTTAGATAACCTGCTTTATCTTCCTATAGACACTTCTATGTATGTAAATACCGTGTAATCTGTACAATATCTGTATAATTCTATGTACATATGAACTTCTTTTTCTTCCTCTCTGTAAAGAGTATTATCTGTATTGCCTTGTAAATACCTGTGTTGACCTGTATGTACAATTGTTCATGCTCCACCCAGGTCCATCTTGCAAATGAGCTTCTGCTCAATGATGAACGCCTGGTTAAATAAAGACTTGATTGATTGATACAAGTGGGGGCTGTGGGATTCAAACCCAGGTCTCCAGATTTGCAGCTCAGAGCCTTCAACCACTGGGCCATACTGTTCACATTTTTCACTGTTTTAAAATTAACTGAAATGTTTTACATAGCTACCGGATCGACCACCCTCACAATATTTGGAAAAAAAACTTAAATAAAAGTGAAAGCCGACCGCGCGCCATGATGTAATTGGACTGCGGTGGCACAGCAGCCTTTTTTTATTTTATATAATTACTGAGGTGAAAAAGAGAGAAACCTAACAATTATATAAAATAAAATATGGGTCTGGGTGTGTAATCTTACTTCAGCAATAGGAATGGAGCTGAAATGATTTGCCGAATAAACAACACCTAACATCATGGCTGTCAGCCAGCACAGCAAAACAAAAGCTCCAAACTCCTCTAGCTAAACCACTTTGTCTCACCATATTACTGATACAGCGAGGCAGCTGGTTTCAAATAAATATGCCCTGAAGTTGATTATCTGGCAGCTTATCTCGATGCAGAATATTCTGGTGCAGGATAGGGTGGTTGCCATCAATGGAGCTTGTCTGGAGTCTCGCCACGTAACGCTGGGGGACAAAACAACTTCTCTCAATTGCTGCAGGAAGAAAGGGGCAAATCTGTTCAAGACTGCAGGATTTTATAGCCCCCCAATGCATGATGCACTACAATGCCACGTCACTGGGTTTCTTGGGTTCTTGTGTGGTTCCCCCATACCGCGACCTCTTGACACAAACATCCAGGAATTTGAATGCGAACCTGAGGGCAGGGGACTACAAAATGCCCCAATCACTGAATAGAACCCGAATTTAGGAAAAGGCAGGTCAGTGGCCTAAATGGGACACAAATGCAGGGAAACAACATAGAAAATTGGGGGAAATTAAATAGTAAAACGCTCCAATGGCAAAACATCTGGACGTAACTAAAGGGGACTAAGTAAGTCATGTCCGAGAGTGCTTTTTTCAGGCTGATTTGGGGGAAGGGAGGTTACAGAAGCTACCAAATGGTGCAGACAACAATACAAGCAAGTATTTTGTTTGAAAAGCATTTATTTAAGCAAATACAAACTGATGCAGCTGCAATTACCCAACATAATGCAGGCATGGGTAAAAATTTCACAGTGCATTTACCACCACTTAGGGGAGTTTGCACACAAGGATGTGGAAATTTACCATTAAGGAGTGTGCCACTGCATTCTTAATAAGTTTTTTATCTGTTTATACTGTATCGTTTCAATAGGCATAGCACCACAGCTAATTATGGTTTTCTCCACATTTGGATTTTGGAAGTATCTTGGGGACATTATAGGTAACGTATTAGTGACATATTTTTATGCACTGACTCTAGCTATTTCTAATTCAGCACAACAGAACCTGAACTGGTCTATTTTTAATCTATGGAGTGCATGAACCATCTTGTGCATAGTCTACAATCGTGGGCTGTCATTAATGTCTCCTCTAATGACTTAAATTAACCTTTTTTAACCACTCATGGGTCAGTTCTTGATTGACCTGTGGCTGTTCCAGCAGCTCTCTATATTTTTTGTGATGCAATTATGGGCTTTCCAGATGTCCTTTCTTCTCTGTTGGTCTTTGTCCTTACCTGCTTTTTCTGCTCCTTTGCACTTTCTATTGCTTGTTCCTTATCTGCTGGTGGGTTAACGTCCATCTCTGCTACCCACCTGAAGGTTTTTTCTTAATTTCATGATGGAAGTCATCTTGGGTTTGTTTTCTTCATGATGCAGGAGATTACTGTGTTTGAGTTCAGGGATGTCAGTAGGGATGTCCAGAGCCCCACAATTGTGGACCTATATGCGTAATCAATCTTGAGCAGACCCATGCCTCCCTCAGACCTTGGGATGCATAATCTTGGCATGCACTGTTTTTTTTTGTGTGTGTATTGACTGTTGGGCATAAAGCAGTTTTCTTGTTTTTATGTCTAGCTGGTTCAACACTTTCTGTTGCCAGTCAATCACACCAAAGCTGTATGATATCACAGGAAAGGTGAGTCTATTTATAGTTTGCACTTTGTTTCATGTTGTTGAAGCAGAGTAGGTTCGCTGATGTTTTATCGGGTTACTCTTCTGGCCAGAACCCTTGTTACATTCAACACATCTATATTAGCTCTCTCTCAGGGTTAGTGTCTCCAAATGTTCAAAGATTTATTATGCCATGACAAGAATGGACCCCATCTTTAAGCCAAGGCATATTTTTTTAAAAATCAGGAAATCAGTACTGTAATTGTCTTTGATGTTTGCCAAGAGTGCTCTTCTCAGCACATGCAATGTCCCCAGGATGACTCCCTTTTGTAGTTCATAAGGTATCAGGCATATTGGTAGCATATTGAGATGTGCCTGAAAGTTCTTTCCCATTAGCCCCATTGCCCTGAGCACTATTGGAACAATTTGTGTGTCCTTACTCCACATCAGCTTAGTTTCCACTTGCATATCTTGGTATTCCATGATTTTGTGTCTCTCTGTGAACAGGACACTGTAGTCACTAGGGGTGGCTATTTCAATCAGCAATGCTGCCTTTGTTCTTGTTTCTTGTATTACAATATCTGGTTTTCTCACTGCCACTTTCTTGGCAGTTGGTATCCAGAGTGAATTCTGTGATGTAATATCAGGGCATCCTTCCAGGCAAAACTCTTGTCACATTCAGGACATTTATACAGCTCTCTCGAGGTTAGTGTCTCCAAATATTCAGGGGTTTCTAGTACCATCATGAGCATGGACCCCATTTTTAAGCCAGGGCTTATTGAAAAAATAAGGAAATCAGTACTGCATTAGTCTTTGATGTTTGCTGAGAGTGCTCTGCTCAGCACACACACATTGTTCCCAGGATGACTTCCTTTTGCAGTTCATAAAGTGTCACAAATATTGGTACCATATTTAGATGTGCTTGAAAGGTCTTTTTGATTAGCCCCATTGCTCCAAGCACTACTGGAACAATTTGTGTGTCCTTATTCCACATCAGTTTGGTTTCTGATTTCATATCCTGGTATTTCATGATTTTGTTATACTATCAGGTCAGTGTTCCAGTCAAAACTCTTGTAATCAACACACTCCAGAGTGAATCTGCTGATGTTTTGTTAGGCTACTGTTATCGCCATACATTTTATAATATTCTGCACATTTATATGGTCTCTCTTAATTAGTGTCTTCAAATGTTCAGGTATTTTTTTAGTGCCATGACAAGATTGGACCATATTCTTAAGTCAGGGAATGTTCAAAAATCAGGAAATCTGCACTGTGGGGTGAGGATATAGCATGCACCAAGCAGGAAAGGGATCTTGGGGTTATCATCTCTGATAACCTCAAGGTAGGGAAACCATGTGACAAGGCAGCAGGTAAAGCAAATAGGATGCTGGGATGCATAGGCAGGGGCATCACCAGCAGGAAAAGGGAGGTCATAATTCCACTATACAAGACACTAGTGAGGCCCCACCTGGGTACAGTGTGCAGTTCTGGAGACCTTACCTATGTGAAGACATAGACAGGGTAGAAAGTTCAGTGGGGCAACAAAGATGGCACATGGATTGCATCACAAGTCCTATGAGGACAGGTTGAAGGAACTGAATATGTACTCCCTGGAGGAGAGGAGGGAGAGAGGGGATATGATCGAGACATACAAGTATCTTACAGGGAGGAACAGGGTGCAGGAATACACTATTTTTAAGTGAAAAATATGTTCCAGGACTAGAGGGCATGGAATGAAGTTGGAATGAGGACGATTCAAAGGAAACGTGAGGAAGAATTTTTTCACAGAACGGGTGGTGGACAAGTGGAACACCCTGCCAGAGGAAGTGGTGGGGGCTGAAACAATCACGGGATTTAAGAATGCATGGGATAGACATACAGGAATTCTGGAGGTCAGGGGTAAGGGGCAACAGACTTCTAGGAAAACATAAACTGAACTTACAAGCTCAAATAGGTAGACTGGGTGGGCCATAGGCCCTTATCTGCTGACACTATCTATGTATTAGTCCTTGATGTTTGCTGAGAGTGCTGTTCTCGGCACATGCAGTGTCCCCAGGATGGCTTCCTTTTGCAGTTCATAAGACAGATATTGGTAACATCTTTAAATGTGCCTGAAAGTTCTTCTTTGATTAGCTGCCAGAGTAAATTTGTTGATGTCTTTCAGATGACAGTGTCATGCAAAACTTTCAGTCTGTGCATTTATATGGCCTCTGATCTTTAAGAATTTGTTGATGCATTATGAAGCATTTCCGGCATGTAAAATTCCTGTTGCACTTACATTTGTATGTCTGCTCTCCAAAGGGAATTTGTTGATGTCTTATTAGGTGATGCCGTTGTGTAAAACTCTTATCACAGTCAGCCCATTCATATGGCCTCACTCTTGGGGTTAGTGTCTCCAAATGTTTAGGGATTTCTAATACCGTGGCAAGAATGGACCCCATTCTTTAGCCAGAGCATATGCAAAACTCAAGAAATTAGTACTGTATTAATCTTTGATGTTTGCTGTGAGCACTTTTCTCAGCACACGCAACATCCCCAAAATGGCTTCCTTATGAAGTTCATAAGGTGTCACAAGTATTGGTAGCATATTTAAATGTGCCTGAAAGTTCTTTTTGATTAGTCCCATTGCTCCAAGCACTACAGGAACAATTTGTGTGTCTTTATTCCACATCAGTTTGGTTTCTGACTGCATATCTTGATATTTCATGATTTTGTATCTCTCTGTACGCAGCACACTGTAGTCACTAGGGGGTGGCTATTTCAATCAGCAATGCTACCTTTGTCCTCTTTTCTTGTATTACAATATCGGGTTTTCTTGCTTCCACTTTCTTGGCTGTTGGTATTGGATGATCCCATGTGATCATTACTTCTTCATTCTCTGTGATTCTTTGTGGTTCATGTTTCCAGTGTCTCTCTGCTACCTGTATGTTATAGTGCTTGCACAGTTTCCAGTGAATCAATCTTGCTACATTGTTGTGTCTTTCAGTATACAGGCCTTCTGCCATGAGTACTTCACATCCAGCCATGAGATGCGCAACTGTTTCTAATTCTGTACTACAGAACCTGCACTTGTCTGTTTCTCCTGTTTTTTTCTTGTTTTTTCTATGGATTTTGTGAACTATCTTGTGCAAAGCCCACTATCTTGGGCTGCCATTATCAGTCTTTCACCTTGTGGTCTAAATTCACCTCTTTTTAACCACTCATGGGTCAGGGCTTGATCGACCTGTGGTTGCTCCAGTAGCTCCCTGTATTTTCCACTATAATTATGGGCTTTCCAGTTGCTTTTTATTTTCTGTTGGTCTTTGTCCTTATACTCCTTTTTCTGATTCTTTGCATTTTCTGTTGCTGACAATTCCTTATCCACTTGTGGATTGACATCAATCTCTGCTACCCTTCTGAAGGCTTCTCCTAATTTGATGAGTGAAGTCATTTTAGGCTTATTTTCTTCATGATGCAAGACCTTGACTGTATTGGGGTCCAAGGATGTCAGTAAGTATGTATGTGGCCCCACTATTGTAGATCTATATGTGTAATAAATCTCAATAAGGCCCATGCCTCCCTCTGCCCTTGGGATGTATAATCTTGGCATGCACTAATTTTTGTATATTAATTGGTGAGCATGAAACAGTTTTCTTGTTTTTATATCTAGCTGGTTCAACACTTTCTGTGGCCAGTCTATTACACCAAAGCTGTATGATATCACTGGAAGGGCAAGTTGGTTTATAGCTTGCACTTTATTTAGTGTTGTCAAAGCAGTTTTCAGAATTAGCTTTAACCTTCTAAAATGTTCCTTGCTTACTTTTACTCTCATTTGTTCATGTTGTGCTGTTGCTCCTTCATCTATTCCCAGGTATTTATACACTCCCTCTTGCTCTAGTTCTTTTATTTCACAAACCTCTACCAGATTCATGTTTTCCTTATGAGTTAACTTTCTTGCTACAAATGTTGCTTTGGCACATTTGTCTAGGCCAAACGTCATCCATATGTCATCAGAAAAGGTCTTAACAATTAGTAGTTATTATTTCAAATGTTTGTCAGATGAACTATAAAGTTTTAGGTCATCTACAAATAGAAGGTGAGATGTTAGCTGTTGATTGTCATTGTTTCTGGGGGTCAAGCTGTATCCATAGCCTAGGCTGTTGATTAGGCTACTCAAGGGATTGAGGGCAAGGCAAAACAGAAGTGGTGACAAGGAGTCACCTTGAAATATCTCTCATTGTATGCTTATATTTGGGATGGTGATTTGACCTTTCTCGTGATTTAATTGCGGGGTGGTTTGCCACTTTGTCATTGTTGTTGTGATGAAGTTTATCAGTGTGGGATGTATCCTGTAGATTCGTAAACACTCAGTGATCCAGGAGTGAGGGATACTGTCAAATGCCTTTTTGTAGTCTATCCATGCTACACTAAGGTTTCGGCATTTTTTGCAGCTCTCCATAATGGCTTTGTTCAACAGGAGATGGTCCTTTGTACCATATGATTTTCTTTTATTGCCTTTTTGTCCTATTGCCATGAGTTTATTGCAATCTAAATGATTGTAGACTCTGTCTGCATCGATTCCAGTATATAGTTTATATGTTGTTGGCAAACAGGTTATTGGGCGATAGTTCTTGGGGAGACTGGCAGGCTCAGATTTAATAAGAAGTGTGGTATTCCCTGTTGTTAACCAGATGGGTGTCAAGTCAGGATGTGCATATAAATAGTTGTTTGAGGTAATTCACTCCAGAGTGAACTTGCTGATGTACTTTCAGAGAATCAGAGCACTCATATGGCCAAAACTCTTGTTTCATTCAAGATACAGTATTTATATGGTCTCTGTCAGAGTTAGTGTCTCCAAATGTTCAGGGATTTCTAATACCATGATGATAATGGACCCAATTCTTTGGCCAGGGCATATTAAAAAAAAATTCAGGAAATCAGTACTGTATTAGTTTTTGAAATTTACTGAGAGTGCTCTTCTCAGCACATGCAACGTTCTCAGGATGGCTTCCTTCTGAAGTTCATAAGGTGTTACATATATTGGTAGCATATTTAGATGTGCCTGAAAGTTCTTTGTGATTAGCCCTGTTGCTCCGAGCACTACTGGAATTATTTCTATGTCCTTATTCCTCATCAGTTTGGTTTCTGAATGCATATTCTGGTATTTCATGAGTTTGTGTTTCTACGCAAGACACTGTAGTCACTAGGGATGGCTATTTCAATTAGCAATGCTACCTTTTTTCTTGTATTACAATATCTGGTTTTCTCACTTCCACTTTCTTGGCAGTTAGTATTGGGTAATCCCATATAATCATTACTTTTTCATTCTCTGTGATTCTTTTTGCTTCATGTTTCCAGCACTTCTCTGCTACCTGTATGTTATAGTGTCTGCACAGTTTCCAGTGGCTCAATCTAGCTACATTGTTGTGTTTTTCAGTATACAGGCCTTCTGCCATGAGTATTTCACATCCAACCACAAGATGTGCAACTGTTTCTAATTCTGTACTACAGAACCTGCACTTGTCTGTTTCTCCCATTTTTTTCTATGGGATTTTGTGAACCATCTTGTGTAGTCCACTATCTTTAGCTGCCATTATCAGTCTCTCATCTCGTCACTTAAATCCACCTCTTTTTAGCCATTCATGGGTCAGGTCATGATTGATCTGCAGTAGTTCCAGCAGCTCCCTCTATTTTCCACTTTAATTATGTGCTTTTTAGTTGTTCTTTTTAGTCAGTCGGTCTTTGACCTTATATTCCTTTTACTGATTCTTTGCACTTTCTGTTGCTGGCTGTTCCTTATCCACTAGTGGATTAACATCCATCTCTGCTACCCTGCTGAAGGCTTTTCCTAATTTGATGAGTGAAGTCATCTTAGGCTTATTTTCTTCATGATGCAGGACACTGACTATGTTTGGGTCCAAGGATGTCAGCAGATATATATGTAGCCCCACTATTGTGGACTTGTGTACGTAACCAATCTTAAGGAGACTTGTGCCTACCTTAGACCTTGGAATGTATAATCTTGGCATACACTGGTTGTTGTATATTAGTGGGTGAGCATGGAGTACTTTTCTTGTTTTCATAGCTAGTTGGCTCAGCACTTTCTGTAGCCAGTCGATTACACCAAAGCTGTATGATATCACTGGAAGGACGAGTTGGTTTATAGCTTGCACTTTATTTCATGTTGTCAAAGCAGTTTTCAGTATAAGCTTCAACCTTCCAAGATATTCCTTACTGATTTCTGCTCTCATTAGTTCATGTTGTGATGTTGCTCCTTCATCTATCCCCAGCATACCTCTCAACTGTCCCTGATTTTCAGGGAGGTCCCTGATTTTGCCCCAAAATTTTACTCTGTTCCTCCTAAAAATTGTGTTTCTGTGACCAAACAGTGGGGGTTATAAGCACAAAATAATGTCAAACATTAAAGTTATAAACTTGCTCTTCCTTAGAAAATGCATTTGACATTAAGCCCTTTATTCTACTAGCTTTCTGAGTGAAAATCTCCAATTTTGAAGAAGTGTCCCTGATTTTGGTCCTTTGTGTCTGATTTTTTTAAGCCATGTCCCTGATTTATGAGGCAGGAGGTTGAGAGGTATGATCCCCAGATATTTATACACTCCCTCTTGATCAAGTTCTTTTGTGCCACAACCCTCCACCAGGTTATTTTCTTTACGAGTTAACTTTCCTGCTATAAATGTTGCTTTGGCACATTTCTCTAGGCCACATGCCATCTGTATATCATCAGATAAAGTCTTTACAATTTGTAACTGTGCTTTCAAATGTTTGTCAGATGAACTATAAAGCTTCAGGTCATCTACAAAGAAGATGTGAGACGCTAGCTGTTGATTGCTTTTTGTTTCTGGGGTTCAAGTTGAATCCATGGGTTGAGGGCAAGGCAGAACAGAACTACTGACAAGGAGTGACCTTGAAATATCCCTCGTTGGATGTTTATACGTGGGACGATGATTTGACCTTTCTTGTGGTTTAATTGCATGGTGGTTTGCCACTTTCACATAGCAGTTATGATGATGTTTATCACTGTGAGATATTGTAGCCTACAGATTTGTAAACACTCAATGATCCAGGAGTATGGAATGCTGCCAAATGCTTTTTGTAGTCGATCCATGCCACACTAAGGTTTTGGCATGTTTTGCAGCTCTCCATTATGGCTTTGTTCAGCAAGAGATGGTCCTTTGTACCATATGATTTTCTTTTATTGCCTTTTTGTTCTATTGCCATGAGCTTATTGCAGTCTAAATGATTATAGACGCGGTCTGCATCAGTTCCAGTGTATAATTTATATGTTGTTGTCAAACAGGTTATTGGGTAATAATTCTTGGGGAGACTGGCAGGTCAGAATTGATAAATATGGTATTCCTGGCTGTTAGCTAGACAGGTGTCAATCTGAGACAGAGTGAATTTGCTGATGTTTTATCAGGCCACTCTTCTGGCTAAAACTCTCGTTGCAGTCAATGCATTTATATGGCCTCTCTCTAGAGTGAATTCGTTGATGTGCTATCATGGTATCCTTCCGGGCAAAACTCTTGTTGCATTCAGCACATTTATGTAATCTCACTCCAGAGTGAATTTGCTGATGTTTTTTTAGGATACCCTTCTCGCTAAAACTCTTGCCACATTCAGCACAGTTATATGGTTTCTCGCCAGAGTGCATTCGCTGATGCATTATTAGGTATCTCTTCTGGCCAAAGCTCTTGTCACATTCAACACAGTTATATGGTCTCTCTCCAGAGTGAATTATGTGATGTAATTTCAGAGTACCCTTCCGGCTAAAACTCTTATTGCATTCAGCACATTTATATAATCTCACTCCAGAATGAATTTGCTGATGTTTTTTCAGGATACCCTTCTCACCAAAGCTCTTACTGCATTCAACACATTTATATGGTTTCTCTCCAGAGTGAATTCGCTGATGTAATATTAGGTTTCTCTTCTGGCAAAAGCCCTTCTTACATTCATCACATTTATATGGTCTCTCTCTAGAGTGAATTGGCTGATGTTTTATGAGGTCACTCTTCTGGGAAAAACTCTTGTAGCATTCCATACATTTATATGGTTTCTCTCCAGTGTGAATTCGTTGATGTTTTATCAGGGTACCAGTCTCTCTAAACCTTTTGCCACATTCAATACATTTATATGGTTTCTCACCAGAATGAATTCGCTGATGTTTTATCAGGGTACCCTTCTCTCCAAAACTTTTGCCACATTCAGCACATTTATATGGTCTCTCTCCAGAGTGAATTCTGTGATGTAATTTCAAGGTACTGTTCCGACCAAAACTCTTGCCACATTCAGCACATTTATATGGTTTCTCTCCAGTGTGAATTCGCTGATGCATTATCAGGGTACTCTTCTCACCAAAGCTCTTGCTGCATTCAACACATTTAAATGGTTTCTCTCCAGAGTGAAATTGCTGATGTAATATTAGGTTTCTCTTCCGGCCAAAGCTCTTCTCACATTCAACACATTTATATGGTCTCTCACCAGAGTGAATTCGCTGATGTCTCATGAAGGAACTCTTGGCTGTAAAACTCTTGTCACATTGAGCACATTTATATGGTTTCTTGTGAATTTGTGTAATAGCTTTATGCTGCACAGTAAAACTCTTGTTGGTATATTGAATTTCATTTAGCTTGCTTACACTCCCCTGATATTTGGTACAATTAAATTGCCCGTCTCCTTCATGAATCTGTTGTTGTACAGTGATGACATGTGGGTCATGGAAACTTTTTCTGCACTGAGGGTACTGATGAGGTTTCTCTGTTGTGTGACTCAGCTGGCAATTCTGAAGCGATGATTGCTGACTCAGACTCTCATTGTATTCAAACTTCCTGCTGACTAAAATAGATATTTAATTAGTATTTTATTATAATGAGGAAATAAATGTATTAGCTGTTTATATCTGAATCTTTTCTAGCGCTCCATCAGAGCTCTCAGGGACATGGGTACCTCCACCCTTTATGCACATTTTGTGCTTTGGAATGCATAGCTTTCAGCACTGAGAGTCCCCGAGATACTCAACAGTACAGGTTCTAGAGTCCTGAGTGGGCCATTGTACTGCACATGTGCAAATTGTGCGACTGTATTTTTTCCCCCTTCCCTCCCCCTTTGTCACCTGGTAGTTTTGGCATGATTCAGAACATCATGGACCACCAGTGAAGTGGGGAGAGGAGGGAAATGATGGGGAAACATTAAGGATTAATTGTACAATTCAGAGGGGGGGGTCAGATAGGTTCCCCATCCTGGGCAGTACAGAGTGGTTTGTCTTGAGAGGAAGACTGGGAACACAGAGGACAGGAGCCATTTTGCAGGTGCTGACAGCTCAGAAGAGACAAAAGCAGGGGGGAAGACAAAGTCAAGAAAACAATAGTTTATTAAATTTAAAAATTAAAATTCATGATAGCCTGCTCCACTCACTCAAGGAAAAGGAGGAAGAGGCATATTGTGTGGTCAGTAGGTTGCAAACATCACTGGAGACACCAGTTACTTTTTTGTGGACACAGACGTGAACCGTACATTTTCAATTATTTTAGGTAGTTTAGGGCAATGTGCAACCATTTGGTCAATGGTTTTCAGTGAGCTTAGGGTGTACTGTGTGTTTATGTACAAGGCCCAAGCAGTGGGAGTGCAGCACTGCAGCCAGGAGGAGACTGAAGAGCTGGGAGGGGGAGAGGCTAGACTGCCTCATGAACAGCAAACAGCAATGTCTCAACAAGGCCTTACTGATTATGTTGCTGGAAGAGAATCTTCAGCAGCAAAGCACAAGGAACAAACAACACCATCCTCTGAGTGTGACTTTATTTATTTATTTATTTATCTTTTGTTGACCGGGTAAGTGCACTAGACAAATCCTGCCTATTTTCAGGCACGACCCAGGGGAAGGGGATACAGATGAATGCCAACTGACCTTGAACCAGATTAAGCAGTTGGTGATATTTTTAGCGAATGAGGGAAATTTGGCCAGAACACTGGGGAAATTCCCCTACTCTTTTCGATAAGTGCCATGGGATCTTTAACATCCACCTGAACTACCACCAATCCAGGTAGATGGGACCTCGGTTTAACATCTCATCCGAAAGACGGCACCTCAGAAGTGCAGCACCCCTCTCATGCTGCACTACAGTGTCAGTACTGGGATATTTACCCAAGTGCCAGATGTGGGAACTGAACCCACAGCCCTCTGATCTCCCGGCCTCAGAGGTGAGTGTGCTACCTACTGAGCCACTGACACTAACACTGACTTAAATGCATCTCAGGAGAATTAGATTATGAATGTTGAAACTGAACATGATAAGCCATCTGAACAGACTGCATCTTCTAAATGCAGCAAGAAATTAAGGTTGTGGATGGACTGCTGGACAAAGCTATTCCCATGGCTTGTAAAGGATGAAGTAGAGGGAAATATTGTTGGGAAGTGCAGTTGGTGTTAAAAAGGTGGCAAAAGCAATACATTTGCCACAACTGGCACAACCAATCTGCAAATGTCTGCTTTCTAGAGACCTGAAAGAAACAGAGAACATTTACTGGTACACACAGAAAAGATAACAGCAGAAAAACTGTCTCTGCCAGTGGCATTTGAGAAGCAGATATCAGGTCCTGAGGCAAAGGATGACAGTAACATTGCTCAGTTAATGACAATATACTACTTCCTTACCAAACAAGAGCAATCACTGAACCAGTTTGAAACACTGCTAGCTCTACATGTGAGGAATGGAATATTTTGGGTCAGGGCATTGGGCTGTTGCTTGTGGAATGACACTGATGATGCCATTTTACATCCATAGAAATGAAATGGCTATCCCTCCTTGCAAGATAGTGGCACAATCTACTCTGGTTGGGATGCAAGATATGACATGGTGGACTTCATAAACAAAGTCCTACAGGAAGAAATCTAAGCTCACTTAGCAGGTTCTCAGTTTCTTGGGATAATAGTGGACGAAATCACTGGTGTAACCATTTACAAAAAGCTGAACATATATATCAAGTGCATACACAATGCACCAGCCAAAATTCATGTCATGGACTGTATTGCAATATCTGATGGGAGGAGAGAGACAATTGCGGCAGAACTCTTATATGTGTGTTCTGCTAATGCTGTTGACCCTAGCAAGATCATCACACTATCAAGTGACAGTGCCAGTGTCATGACTGGAGTGCACAATGGGGTGGGTGCAAAGTTAAGACAGCAAGTAAACCCAAGGCTGATTCAAATTCATTGCTTTGCCCACAGACTGGCACTGGCAGCAGGACAAGCATGTTGGGATAACTCCTTATTCAATGACTATCAAGTAACCTTCAAACATGTGTACAGATACTATAGTATCTTTGCAGTACAGTACAATGCCTTGCATTTCATCCAGGAAACACTCAATGACAACATTAGATATCTTCCCTAAAAGAATGTGCAAGTTTTGGTGGCTATTACTGCAGTTCAAGCAATTCACAGATCATACCCTGCACTTTTATAAGCCCTAGAGCATGATGCAGCAAAAGGTGCATAAGAAGCAAAGGGCCTTCACACAAAACTGAAATCAGTCTCCTTTATCTTATGCACTTTTTTTCATGGATGTCTTAGACGTGGTGAATAAACAGTCTTTAGTCATGCAGTGGGACAGTGTTGACATTTTGGTGGCCAGCAGCATGACAGAAGCCACAGTTGCTAGATTGCAACAGCTTAAAGAGCAGAATAGGACTGCGCTACAGAAGACATTTTAGGAACTTGACCAATGTCATGGCATGTGGCAGTATATCAAAAAGTGAATGACAAGCCAGCACTGTATATCAATTTCCAGACAGCATCTCAAGAATACCTGACACAACTCATTGCAAATATTCACACAAGATTGGAGTCAACTTTAATGGAGCTGCTGCATAAATGTTCTTCTAAGTCTTAAGTGTTTCACTGATGACTCCAAGATAATGGACCATGGACTACAGGAACTCAAGGATGTTTGCACTAATTTCCAAGACACAACCTTCCAAGAAGAAACACTGCCAACACTTATTGAGCAAGACAGGGCTGAGAAATATTACAGATAATTCAAACTTGTTCTGAAATCTTAAAAAGAACTGACTTTGCTCAGCAGCATCTGCTAAGACTTAATTGAGAACTATTCAGATGTATTCCCAGATTTTTTTCATAATGGCCAAGATTTTACTTGTGTCACCGCTTATATCAGTGGCATGTGAAAGAGGATTTTCAGCAGAAAACAAAATAAAAACAAAAGGTAGATGTTTCCTAAAGGCTGACACTGTCAGCAAACACATATGGATTTCCCAAGAAGAAGCTGAACTTGAAGACTATGACCCTCATCCAGCACTAAAGAAATTTAAGGCCATAAGACTATGAAAAAAATAATTATGTTTTTGAATTGTATTACATTGTGCTTGTGTTTTTAGTTTCAGAGGACACAGCAGACTGTCGTGACCCAGAGACAGATGACTGGATGGCAACTTGGGCACAGGAGAGAAGATAAGTATTAAAAATGTCATGTTTGTTCCAAAAATCCAGGGACCATCTCTGGGCATGGGCTCAGGAAACTGGAAAAAAAAATCAACATACAGAATTATAAACAAGCTCATAATAACTACACAAAATTAGTCCACCAACAGAAAAGTACTTACTATAAGGATGCCCTGACAAACACTTGGGGCAAGGGGAATTCATTTCGGAACAATATTAAAGAAATTACAGGAAAGCAGACAAAAACCTCACCCATTATGCTTGTTGTAGATGGTATCACAACGCCAGACCCAACTACCATAGCAAATTTATTCAACACAGCTTTCTCTGACCTCAGCTCTGTTCTTCCACCTGACTATTTCAATGAAGCCAACCACAAACTCTCCCCTCAAGTCCCACCCTTTCTCCAAACTGGCCTCCATTCTACTTCAAATCAGTCAAACCATATGAAGCTCACAACTACATCAGTAAAGCTACTGCTAGGTCCAGGTCAAGTGGGGACTCCCTTGACCTCAAGCTGCTTGCCCTTACCCTCGACGAGGTGCTCCTATCATTAACAAAAATCTTCAACCTCTCCCTCTCTCTCAGCCAGTTCCCTGACAGATGAAAATTGGCCTCTGTCACATCAGTCCACAAGAGTGGGGACAGGGCCCTTCTGGTGAACTATTGGCCCATCTCCATACTACCCCCACTCTCCAAGGCCACAGAGCGTATAGTATCAGACCAGCTTTTGTAATACCTTGATAAATACAATGTCCTGTGTGCTCAACAGCACAGTTTTAGAAAAGGTCACAGTACCACTTCAGCCCTCCTTGAATTAATTGGTGCAATCCATAGTTCCTTGGACAATAGCCTTCTTACAGGGGTGGTTTTCATTGATCTAAAAAAGGCATTCGCTACCATCCATCATCATCTACCACTCTCTCAGCTGCTAAATACTGGACTGTCCCTGAATCTACATCCTGGTTTAAGAGCTACCTGGAAAACCGCTCACAAAGAGTGAAAATAGCCGACTTTCTCTCTGATGCCAGACCAGTGTGTTCTGGAGTGCCACAAGGGTTAATCCTTGGGCCTCTTCTCTTCAGCATCTTCCTAAATAGTCTTCCACAATCCTGTCCAGAGCAACTCCTCCTATACGCTGATGATGCTGTCATACACTCCACCCACAAGGACCCCCACCTTCTGCAAAGCAAACTACGGTATGGCTTCTCCTCAGTTGAAAACTGGTTCAGTAAACACAAACTTGTCCTCAACTATAAAAAAACAAAATCCATGATCTTTTGCAGCTTGCAAAACAGGCACCGGGACCACCCCCTCACTATTGCAAACTGCCTAGGTGCAATCCTAGAACAAGTGCAAACCTTCAAATATCTTGGAATCACCCTTGACAGTTGTCTATCCTATGGGGCTCACATTGACAATGTTGCCAAAGTGACTAACACATGTATTGGTCTGCTTTACAGGCATAGGCAATGCCTAACTCCGGAAGCATTAAGGATCACAGTTCAGAGCTCGGTGATCTCAACTATTGACTATGGCCTCATCATCTATGGTTCCACTTGTACCACCACCCTCAGGTGCATATCTATGTCTTTGAACAAAGCTTGCCGACTCATCACTGGATCCTATTGTCTCACCCATATGTGTGACCTATATGCCCAAACTGGTTGGCTTCAACTCTCGAGTTGAATCAAGTATCTAACATGCATTATGACTAAAAAAACATTAATGGGCTTTGCCCCCCCAGAGTTCAAGCTCTGCTACAACCCGCACAGAATCCCCACCTCACCAGGGGCTCTGAATCTCACTTACTGCATATTCCAAGATGCCGGACCTCACAGGGACAAAGATCCATTGCCTACAGAGCTCCCAGCTGGCTAAATGGTGTCACCAGGGACATCTCCTCCCTAACTAAGCTAGGCCTGTTCAAATCTAACCTCCACCTATTCCTCTCTGCCTCTAGCACATGTGACTGTCTTCTCTAACCTGCTGTTGCCTTTTTGGCAGCATCTTCTTCTCATGTCTCACCAAGTTCTCGTTATCAATGTTATCCCTGTCCTGTGCATGCCCCTGTACTGCCTAATCTGTAGGTACTCATGTGATGATAAACAACTGTAACCTGTTACCTGTAACAATTAATGTCCTGCTTGTTTGTTCTCATCCTGACGTGGAACCTTTGTAAAAGAGTCTTGGCTCAAAGGTAACTGTAATCCTGTACTGTAATAAATAAAATAAAAAAATAAAAAGAGAGGTGGGAGGTGCTAAAGTCATTATAGCCCCAAGGCCAATTCTACCTCCGTTTGGTGGGGAATGGGAAGAATCATCAAGATTCAACAGTAATTACACACTACAAGGGGGGTGGCTGACCACCTGCATTAATTATAAATAACTCCATTCTGCTTATAATTACTGCATTGGGTTTTACTGATGGGGGAGGGTCATAGTCTAACAAGTTCCGTAAGGGGACAGGGTGACATAAAATAATTAATAGCACTTATTGCAACTCATATCTGATTATGGGAGGTCAGTTTAAATTGTCTAATGTAACCATAACTATTTGATCTTTCAACAGTATTTCTGCAACAGTGGCTTCTTTCTCATTAACTGTACAGAACAGTTAAGAAAAGTGCAGGAGAGCTTGGTGGAGAAGTTATGGGCAGGAGGGTCTTTAGGAGAAGTTATGGGCATGAGGGTGTTTAGGAGAAGTTATGGGCATGAGGGTGTTTGAGAAAAGTTATGAGCAGGAGGGTGTTCAGAGAAGATTACTGCTATGCCATGAAAAACGAAGTGCAAAGAAAAGCAAGACATGCTGCAGAGCCCTATGATGCCCCCAATCAGATGTAGACTGTGCCACTGTCTTAAACTTGACAGATTTGGGGTAGGTGGATAGAGGGGCCTTTAGTAACCCCACTGTGCTCTCCAGTCTATGGAGCACTGACATGTTCTTCAGCTTCCACACAAACAACTTTAAGAAATGTACAGGAGAGCAGGCAGGAGACGTTATGGGCAGGAAGGTGTTTAGGAGAAGTTATTGGCAAGGCTTTTGATGTAAAGGCCACTTGGTGTCTGAACTAACTGCTGAGTGTGTGTGAGCCGGTATTGGTGACACTTAAAGTGGCACAGAGATCTAGTAGAAAGTATAAATAAACTATAAATAGTGTACTGAAACATTTGTGAAGCTTAGTGTGTGGAAAGGAATGTTTTGTTTTGATTTAAATCAGGGAAAGGGACGAACTGCAGCTGTAGCAGTTTGCTGGGTGGATATTGGGGAAGCACATAGGGATGGGCTAAAGTGGTGGCTGGTACTGAGTTATTGCCTGTAAATTGCGTCTGCACCATTTGGGGAACCCATCTGTAGCACTGTAGTGCATATAATATATATATATATATTTATTCTTTTGATCATTGTTTACAATGAGCGGGAGTGGCATAACTTCCCGGGATGCAGGGCTACTTAAGAGGGCCCCTGAGTGAGCGATGTGAGCTCGGCGAGCATGCGTAGATGTGTGCAGAGACAACCACATTGCGTGTCCTGTGGGGAACAAGGGGCAGAGGGCAGAGGAGTTGCACGGTCGGAAAACCTTACAGTGGAAATCTTGGAGGGGTCGGTAAGGGCATATGTCCTAAAGTATTTACTATCGAGTACTGCTGTGTATGAATAGTGAAAGACGTTTAGTACTGACACTAGTAAATAGATAGCAGAAGATAACAAATAAATATACAGTTGAAATTGAGGCATCCATTTGAACTCACAAATCAGCAATAACATTCACCATGGAGGAGGCTTACAATACTGATGTTGTTGGAAAAGCTGTGTGTTAAAGGGGGAACTCTTAAAATGTGAATGCTGTAGTATGTATGCCAGGAATCTGGCAGGCACCAACACACCTGGGTATCTGTGCATAAACTGTCAAGGAATTACTACACTAAAATGTAAATTAAGGGATTGGCAGCTAAAATACTCCCTAGATACACAAATTGAGGTGGACAGAATTGAGGAGCAAATAATACAGGACAGACCCGCAACAGCTAGTGAAGAGCCTAAAGATCCCATGCATGGGAGCTCTAGTGATAGCTCTGACATTAGTCATAGGGCAACAGCTAGTGAGTAAATGGGAGAGGACAGCTGGGCAGCTGTTTCTAAGGCATCTTACAAGAAAAGGAGGATTGCCATGGGGGGATGCTGTAGCAGTACTAAACAGATATTCCCCACTTAGCACCGAAATCAGAAACTAGCACAGAGACACTTGCATTAGAGGGAAACCTGGGTACTGACCCCTGTGAGGCACAACTAGGGATGGATATTCTGGTGATAGGGGATTCCATCATCAGAAATACTGACACAGTACTGACAGCAGGTTGCAAAAAGAGCATGACCATGAGATGCAAGAGTTGGAGGACATTAAACAGTTTCTGCCAAAATTACTAATTCTCCAAAGCAAAAAGTGGCTGTGCTCCATGTAGGAATAAATAATGTGGGGAGGGAGCATGAAAAGGATATAGTGGATGAGATCATGGAATGTACCGAATTAATAAAAGGTAATGGACACATACCAATCATTTCAGCTATACTGCCAAATTACGGGTGCAACCCTGAAAAAAATAGCACCATACAAAGAATAAATAGTAGAGTTTTAAATAGGTGCGGAGCTAGACATATTACCTTCATGGACACTTGGGAGAGGTTTATTGATAATAAAAATCTGTATAGAAGGGATGGACTACGCCTAAACTCCCTGGGTACTAAAACTCTGGCAACTGAAATTAAAGGAATATTAAGTATTTATTTAAACTAGGCACAGGGGGAGGGCAGCACCTGGTTAGTGAAGGTCAGCAAGGGAGACAGCATGAACCAAAAGTAAATACCACTAGAACTGATACACAGTGTTTACTCATCAATGCACAGAGTTTAAACAATAAAAAGGAGGAACTCGAGGCACTCATATGCAGTGGAGGGGGGTGGACGTGGGTTTAGCACAGAAACTTGATGGACAGTAGAGAGGGACTGGGGCAAAGAAATTCCTGGTTACACTCTATTCCACAAGGATAGAGAAGAAAGGAGAGGTGGGGGAGCAGCAGCATAGATATCAGATAATATAAAAGCTCTAGATATAACTGAAAAGGTTAGAGTGGGGGACATAGTGCCAGACACCATCTGGATACAGTTATTTACATGTACTCAATCACCCACAATAATTGGAATATGTTATAGACACCCAGGGGCATCAACAGAGTTGTCAGAACAGAATAATGTGAAATTGACTAGAGCTTGTGAACTTGGTAAAGTGATAATGGTGGGGGGGACTTAAACTATAGTGGTATTAACTGGGGTAGCCAACAGACCACAAATTTAAATAATAAAGTATTCCTGGAGCTTTGCCAGGAGTTGGACCTGACTCAATATGTGACACCCCTACTAGAGGTACTAATACCCTAGATTTGGTTATGGCAGGGAAGGACATTAATATTAAGGGATGCTATACAACAGCACCATTTGGGGAATAGTGACCACCAAGGGGTAAGTTTCTCATACCAGCAATATATACCTTTAGAGAAAGGATGTAGATAAGGTTTTAGTTTTAAAACAGCAGATAAAGTTAAAAATATTGAGAGAAATGGATTCTATAGCATGGGAGGACTTACTGGGAAGTAAACCAGTTGAGGAAATGTGGGGTATATTTAAGGAGCAGATAGATACAATATGTTATAAGAACATTAAAAAGGTTAAGGTTTATAATAGGAAAGGGAAAAACCAAAATAGCTTACAAAGTCAATCAGTAAAATAATAAATAGGAAAAAAACGGTTGTATCAAAAATATAAAAGAAATACAAATTCCAGCACCTGGGCTAATTACAAGCAGGTCCAAATAAAGTGTAAAAATCTGATAAAACAAAATAAACAAAGGATGGAAATAGGATTGGCTGCCTCAGCACAAAAAAAATAATATGCAGTGCTTCTATAGCTATGTAAATTCATTAAGGAAAACAAATAGTAATCTATGCACCATTAGGAAAGGAGGGGCCCAATTATCAGATCCTACAGAAGTGGCCAATGCCTTTAATGAATATTTTGGTACCATTTTTGCTACTAAATCTAGTGGATAAGTAAAGTTTAACCCAAAGAATAACTTAGACATAGAGGTATCTGTTGAAATCATTCTAGATAAAATAAGGACACAAAAATACAAATGCTACTGGGCCTGATAATATCTCAAATAACATATTAAAACTACTTTCACCAAACATTGTCATACCCTTAGCCATCATCTTTCAGAAATCACTGGGGGAGGGAGCAGTACCGATGGATTGGCTGAGGGTGAATGTGATACCCATTCATAAGAAGGGAGATAGAGCAGATTACACAAACTATAGGCCCATACATTTGACTTCGGTACCGGGTAAACTAATGGAATCAATATTAAAGGATTTAATAAATATGTATCTGGTCGAGACTGGTAGGGATGATAGGGAACAGCATGGTTTTGTGGCTGGTAGGTCGTGTCTCACAAACATGCTGTGTTTTTATGAGAATGTCTCAGCAGCATTGGATGGGGGGAATTGGTGGACTGTGTATAGTTGGATTTTGCAAAGGCATTTGATAAAGTACCACATAAAGAAATATTAAACTGTTTATCAGATATTGATATGGATTATAGAGTATGTCAATGGATCCAGGCATGGCTGACAGATAGGACCCAGAGGGTGTGTATAAATGGGTATCTGTCTGATGAGATCCCTGTGACCGGGGGTTCCTCAGGGGTTGGTTCTGGGGCCGGTGCTGTTTAGAATTTTCATTGCACAGAAGGGTAAAGGGGCTCAAAATTGGGTAAGCAAGTATGCAGATGATACAAAGCTTGCTGGCCTAGTAACATAATCTGTAGGGGCAGCGACAATTCAGAAGGATTTGGATGAGATCCATAAATGGGCCATTCAAAGGGGAATGAGTTTTAACATAGAGAAACGCTGTGTGATCCACATGGGAAATAGAAATATGAATTATAATTATAAGTTAAATGGGCATACCCTAAGGAAGTCAGAAGTGGAAAGGGAGTTGGGTATATGGGTGGATCAGAAATTGAAATATCAGGCTCAGTGTGACAAACAGATAATAAAGGCAAATTGGGGTTTTATGGAATATAAAGAAGAATTTTAGAAGTAGAAATGAGGCTGTAATCATGCCTTTGTACAGGGGCGTATATGAGACCTATTCTGGATTACGGTGCCCCAGTGTGGGGACCCTTAAGCAGGGGGGCGGTGGTAGGATTGGAGAGGGTGCAGAGGAGGGCTACTAGGATGGCACATGGTATGCAGTATAGATCTTATGAGCCTAGAGTGATAGATCTAAGGCTGATGTCACTGGAGACCAGAAGAGTGAGAGGGGGACTTGATGCTGTGTTATGATATAATGCAAGATGATTATATGTTAAATGAATTGAATCTACAGTTTAAAAATGATAAACTGGGCACTAGAGGACACCATCTTCAGTTGAGACATATAAAGTGTAATTCAAGTAGATGGATGGCTTTCTACGTGCAGAGTGTGGAGGCTCAGTGGAATAGGTTACCAGAGGAAGTGGTATATGCTGTAAATAAGGCTCAGTTTAGAAGAAACTTGGATGCCTATATCTTAAAGGGCCATAAGCTGACATACTATGGGTAAAGGAAAGGAGTGTGTATGGGTCCATAGGGCCCCCTAAGCTCCTTACTACTTTGTATGAAGAGGGTGTTAGGAGACTATGCCAGGTCAAACATGAAAAAAGCAATCTTGCACTACTCAGACCAATGCCACTGTGCTGGAGTAAGAATTTTTAGCAACACTGACTGTGCTGTAAAGTGAAAGAGAGACAAATGACGTGTGCCACAGTGATGACTCTGCTTTTAGTAAGTGGGTAGGTGGGGGGGAGGACAGGGCTGTTTTTAGTAAAATGTCTAAATTCCAACTACAAAGAAAGGCCATTGTTGGAGTATGGTGCTCAGTTTTGGAGCCCATATCACAGGCTGATATTATGAACCTTGAGAGAGTACAGAGGAGAGCAACTTAAAAGATTATCGAATTATAGAATCTCTCCTATGAGGAGCGATTGAGAAATTTAGGACTATACACATTAGAATACAGGGCGACTGAGGGGAGACTTATGCATGGTGTATTCTGCTTTTCGAAACCATGATTTATGGGAATGTGTGGGACTAGAATTACAGACTAAAATTAAAACTACCAGAACACATTAATTTCAACTTATACTCCGATTGTACAAACCTAATAGAAGGGGACATTGATTTAACCAAAGAGTAGTGTCCACATGGAACAAACTTTCACCTGAAATAATTACTAGCACTACTATTACTTCCTTCAAGAAGAAATTAGAAGAGCTCATTAGTAATGCAAGGACTTAAGATCAACAAAGAGACTTCTTGGCTCAAGCTATTTTCTCTTACCAAACTTATGAAACTTATGAAAATGTGCAGGAGAGAAGATAGGAGAAGTATTGAGCAGGAGAGGTGACTGGTGGGAGACATAGGTGAATGGCAGCATGACTGTTAAGTGAACATACTACTAATACTGTAACCTAATGGCCATAATTTTTTTTTCCAATTGATAGTTTATTAAGTTTTTAAGAAAAGAACACAGAAAGACAATAACAGAATATGCCTGCAAATTACATTCAAATAATGCAAATATATTACCAACTATGAATATATTATTATCCATATCTAAATCTAAAATATTGTAAATAAAGTAGTATATAAGCTACTAATAACAAATACATTTCCATTTTAAGAATCTTATTAAACGGAGATAATTATCTTAAGGACATAATTCTAGAAAAGGACCCCATATCATTTCAAAAATTTATTTTTTTCCAAAAATTGTGTAGCTAATTCTTTCATTGTTAACTATCTTACAAAGGGAGTCTAAACATTGATGTATAGATGGGACCTTTGGATCTTTCCAACTTTGGAGAATTAGGGCCAGATATTCAAAACTTTGCCCCGGGGGTTAATTAGCACTGCCTGGCAGGCAAACTTAGCCCGGAGTACAAAGCAAGTTATATTCAAAAGGAAACAGTCCAGTTCTAATCCTGCTGAATATAGCAATCTAAGGCCCCATCCACACTGCACTGCTCAGACCCAGTAATGGATAGAAACCATTACAACTGGGTAGTGGTGCAGTGTGTCCACACTGTTGTGGTGTCCGTTACGTGACCGGCACCTCCAGTCCACACTTTGGGAGCCGGGCGACTGTTACCGTGGCACCCGATCCCACAATGCAGCTCGTGCTGTGCTATGGGACCAGTGCTACGTGTCCACACTACACCAGGTAACATTACCAAGGCATAACTGGTTTCATAACCTTTGTTGAAACCACCTCATATGTGGTTTCAACAACAGTTACGAAAATGCCTTCTGTAACATTACAGGTGTAAACGCAAACCATTGCCGTAATGGTTTGGGCACTTTGTATCGTTATAGAGGGGTAGTGTGGACAGGGCCTAAGGAAGCCGGGCAAACTGGTCTGAAAGTGCAGGGCAAAAATAGCCCAGGAATAAGACAGCACTGAATATAACAACAGGGAAGTGCAAACTGCAACTGCAGCTCATTAGACTCTGTAGTAAGCCAGTGTTGCAGGTGGAGAACATTGTGTGTGATTGCACAGAGATGTCTCACAGATACTGCAAACACACCTCTCAACCTCCTGCCTCATAAATCAGGGACAAGGCTTAAAACAATCAGGGACAAAGCTTTAAAATCAGGGACACACCTTAAAAATTGGCGATATCCACTCAAGAAGCTGGTAGAATAAGTGGTGTAGTGTAAAATGCATTGCTTAAGGAAGAACACATCTGTAACATTAATGTCTGACATTATGTTATGCCTACAACCCCCACTGTTTGCTCATTGAAATACAATTTGTAGGAGGGACAGAGTAAAGGTCTGAGGTAAATACAGGGACGTTCCTGAAAATCAAGGACAGTTGAGAGGTATGACTGCAAACAACAATGTAAGCCACAAACTGCAGAACTGTGCTCTGCTGAAGTGAGGTTTTCCCAGGGCTAACCGGATTGCACAGTGCTAACACATTAGCCCAGTGCAAACTGGTTAGCCTAGGGCAAACGGGAGCTATATTCAATGTTCCCATGCAAATGAGCCTACTTAGGTAATCCGTGGGAAAACAAGTACATTTGTATCTCATTAAGAGTGCTGTTTAGCATACATTACCATACAGTTTGCCCAGTGCTACTGCATGGAGCAAAATGCTCCCCCTTTTGGTCGGAATAGAAGTACAGGCTGGCTGCTGCAGGCCAAGGCATGCCCACAGCATCTCCTGTTGGTCGGAATGGATGTACCAGCTGGAAGCAGCAGGAACTGTGTGCTGGCATGCACAGTCATTGCATACAACACACCCATTCAGCTGTGCAAGCAGGACCTGTATATATATATATATATATATATATATATATATATATATATATATGTGTGTGTGTGTGTGTGTGTGTATATATATATATATATATATATATATATATATATATATATATATATATATATGTGTGGATATATATATATATATATGTGTGTGTGTGTGTGTATATAGCTCGATAGCTAAACAGACACACTGCCCATGGCCATACATGCCCTAGAGGATGCCTCCCCCAACAACACAGGTACCCCACTGTAGTAGTGGATGAAACACAGTGGGGGGACGCAATGCATGGGGCAGGCATAAGGCAAACCTGCAGGGGGCTGTGGGATGTCAGCTGTAGGGCCACTGGGCTGTGCAGTGCAGCCATCCAGTATATAGGGACCTGGGCAGACAGGCTGGGCCAGGCAGCCCTTCTCAGCCATCATGGTCCCTGTTACCATGTGTGTGGGTTCCACTCCCTGGTAGTCTAGTGGTCCCCCCAACCCCAGCATGTATCCCGACCCTGGTTTCGAAAAAACATTAATCCATTTCCATGGTGGTTTAGTGGCCTCCCCACTCCCCTGCACGACTCCCGTCCTGTTTGCTCTTAATATATAAGTAATATCACTGGTAGTCTAGTGGTCCTCCCACCACCAGCATGCATCCTGACCCCCATTTGAAATAAAAAAAGTCAGTTTCCCTGGTAGTCTAGTGGTCCCCCCCCAACTCAGCACATATCCCGACCCCTGTTTGACAGAAATTAAAGTCAGCTTCCCTGGTAGTCTAGTGGTCCCCCCCACTCCCCTGCATGACTCCCAACCTCCCTCTAATGTGAAATAATATAAATTTCCCTGGTAGTCTAGCGGTCACCCCACCACCAAGTATGTATCCCGACCTCATAAAATATAAATGTATGTTCTTTTCCCTGGTAGTCTAGCAGTCCCACCACCACCGAACATGTATCCTGACCCCCATAGAAATTAAATATATTATCTTTTCCCTGATAGTCTAGCAGTCCCCCCACCCGGCAGTGACACCCCACTCATCCCATTACATTCAGAGAACAAAGCCAACGACCGCCTCAGCCCTCCTCCTCACTGCCATATCGCCCACTGAGGCAGGAAGGAGGCTTCTTCCTACCTCAGTCGGTGGCCGGCCATGGTGGTGAGAGAAGGGCTGAGCCAGCCATCGGCTCTGTCTCTGAATGTAATGGGATGAGGGGTGTCACTGCCGGGTGGGGGGACTGCTAGACTACCAGGGAAAATAAAATATATTTAATTACTAAGGGGTCGGGATACTGGTTTGAGAGTGGGGGGACCGCTAAACTACCAGGGCAAGGACTTCAATTTATATTCTATGGGGGTCGAGATATGTGCTTGGGGGTGTAGGGACCGCTAGACTACCAGGGAAAAAGTTATTCTATTTATTTTCTACAGGGGTCGGGATATGTGTTTGGGGGTGGAGGGACCGCTAGACTACCAGAGCAAGGACTTGAATTTATATTCTTTGGGGGTCAGGATACGTGCTTGGGGGTGGTGGGACCGCTAGACTACCAGGGACATAACATCATAGGGCAGATGCCGGGGATTGGGAATCGTGCTTTGGGGGGCACTGCCACTACATGACCACCGGCCTTTTCATAACAGTATTCAGCACCACGCTACAGGCTGCGCTAATGCCTGTAGTGCAGTGCTATGCCTTTGAATATGCCAGTGTGCCGGCATTCAGGGCCCCTCCCCTCAGTTCCTCCCTTGCATTCATTATAATTTAGCATCAGCGCTAGCACCTAGCGCTGGTGCCAAATGTCCTTTTAAATATAGCAGTTGGGTGCAAATTCAGCACTAGTCCAGCAAAACGGATTTGCGCCCCATGCTACCCTTTGAATATCTGGCCCCAAGTCTTTTAAAGGACAGAGCTACTGCACAGACCCATATTTCTTTTCCCTTGTGGGATGTTTAGTAAGACAGAAGTATCACCAAGGATATATAGAGCTGGGAAGAGTGGAAAATTTGATTGTAATGTATATTGACAAATATCATGTATCTGCTTCCATTTATCCACGATCCCATTGCATGACCACATGAGGTGAGCTAAACCTGCATCAGAATGTCCACATCTCCAACAGTTGTTGTTCGAGGTTAAACCCAACCCAAAAAGGGTCCTTGGGGAGAAGTAATAATAGTGATGAATTTTAAATTATACTAACCTGCTTTGGGTTTCTCTACAGGCTTTAATAGCATTGTCACAAAGCTTATCCCAAGTATTTAAAGGAATACATATGTTTAAATCTGTTTGCCATTTAACTCCGGTGTGCTCTGTTAGGTCTTTTACGGTTCCTGTAACATCTTATACTTCAAACCAAATCCTTTCAGAAGATGGGCTACTTTAGAAAAGGATATCCATAAACTTGAGGGAGAAGTGGAGAAATTTGCATCCAAAATATTAGTGGATAAATGTTTTCTTAGTTGTAGATAAAACCAGAATTCACATTTGTTCAGTTTATACAATGACTGCATTTACTCAAAGGGCAAAAGACTATTGCTTGCATCCAGCACATCTCTAATAATTTGTTTCCCTTTTTTTACCCCATCTGAGGCCAGGGACACCGTTGTTAGATCTGGTAATCTGTGGATTATTCCAGAGGGGATATATTTTAATGGAACAAATTCAGTTTTCTTGAGTTGACTGAATTGTTTACAAACCAATACTGAAATCTGTAGAGTAGGATGATTTGCTAACTTAAAGGCAGCATGTGCAAAAACAAATCAATTAATCTTAAAGGTGCCACAATATCTTTCTCAGTATGTAACTACAAGGGCGTATTGAGGTTATCTTGGGAAATTAACCAATTAGCCACTTGTTTTAACTTACATGCCCCAAAATAATCTTGCCACCATGGTAATGCAAATCCTCCTGATTTAATTGGTGCTCTTAATTTCAGTTTAGATAATCTAGGAGATTTCCCTTCCCATAAAAATGTAGATATAATCTTGCCAAATTTGCTAAACCAAAAACCAGGGATGTTAGCTGCAAAATTGTTCATAAAATAGAATAATCTAGGAGCTAATATCATTTTTATAGAACTTTTTTCTCCCATAAGGACAGATACAAACTGGACCACCTTTCTAGATCGGATTTGAAATCATTTAGGATTGTGGTTAGATTATGACTCTGAATTTTATCAATAGCATCAAAAATTTTGATTCCCAAATATTTCAGGCCCTCCTTTGGCCAAGCTATGTCTGGGAGTTCTTTCAATTTCCTAACTTCAGAGTCCGAATGGCTTAGAATCATAGACTCAGTCTTGGACCAGTTAACAAATAAACCTGATATCTCTCCGAATTCTTGCAACAAGGGTTTAACAGCCTGAAGTGAAAACACAGGTTGAGATAAGGTCAGAAGAATATCATCCACAAAGGCCAACACTTTGTTATTATATTTGCCAGTTAGTATTCCATGAATTTTGTCAGAATTTGAAATTCTTCTGATTAAAGGTTTCAAGACTAGTATAAAGAGTAGAGTGGAAAGTGGACATCCTTGTCTAGAGCCTCTATTTAACTTGAAAGAGGACTATTTAAAACCATTAGTTATAATACTTGCTTTGGGACAAGCATAAAGAGTCTGAATCCATCTTAATATACCAGTCCAAAATTATTAGTGGAGAAGACTTTGTAGAAGTACTTCCATTCTAAAGAGTCAAATGCTTTCCCTATGTCTAGGGAAATAGCAGCTGTAGCCTTATTAACATTTTTATTTTTTATTTATTTTGTAGTCCAAATAATGGAAAATAACTTACGGAAGTTGTCAGCTGCCTGCCTACCCTGCATGATGCCCACCTGCTCCTTGCCTATCAAATTATTCAGAATACTAGAAATTCTGTTAGCTAAAACTTTAGCAATCATTTTGTAATCAAAGTTCAGTAGAGAAATAGGCCAATAGTTGCTACAGTCTAAGGGGTCTTTATCTTTCTTGCCTAGTAAACATATAAAGGCTTCATTCATAGAGTCTGGAAGGAGTCCTTCCTTGAAGGAATTTTTAAAAGTTTTTTAAAGGTGAGGAGAAATAATGTTGTTTAAGGAATTATAAAACTCTCCAGGTAGACCATCGGGACCTGGGGTTTTCCCCTTAGGGGCTTTAGCAATGACTCCTGAAATCTCTTGCAGTTTTATTGACTCATCTAGCTGCTGCTTTTCTAAAATTGAAATGCTTGGTAGTTTGCTCTGTAAAGTAAGTCTTCTATGACATTTATATCAAGAGAACTTTTGGATTTATATAAGTCTTCAAAAAAGGACTTAAAACATTCATTAATCTGCTTGATGTCAAATGTCACTACCCCATTCTTATTTTTAATTCCCTTGATGTTGTTTTGATTCTGTGCCTTACGAAGCCTATGTGCTAATAATTTGCTAGCTTTTTCTCCTGATTCACAATATTTCTGCTTTATTCTGAAAAGAGAGTATTCTGTTTTGTCTGAGTATAATCTATTTAAAATTTGAGATTAAGTGTCTTATAAAGAAGTTCTTGTTTGTTTCTGGGATTATTTTTTAGTTGCGTCAGCATGTCCTCAAGCTTTTCTTCCTTTAGTTTTAGGTCTTTTAGTTTTTCTTTCTTCCTCCTAGATGCACAGCTAATTATTCCCCCTCTTATAAAAGCCTTATATGCATCCAACACTATATTGGATGATGCTTCCCCATTGTCATTTAAATTAAAATAAGCCTTTGTCTCTTCATGCAGCCATTTCAAAAAATTTGAATCCTGAAGAAGTGAGGAATTAAATTTCCAATTTGGTGATTTTCTAGAATTATTTTCAAAAAGCACTGCACTCTTAATTAAACAATGGTCAGAAATGAACGAGTTTTCATAACTAATTTGGCTAGTGTTATCACACCACCGTAGATTCACAAATAAATAATCAACTCGGCTGAAAGAACCATGCCTAGCTGATAGGAAAGAATAATCTCTACCACATCGATAAAGAAGCCTCTATGTATCCACCAAACCCACTTCCTCTGATAAAGTGTGCAAACTTTTCTGGGCAAGGGACAAAGAACAGGGAAGATGAGAATTTCACTGTCTAGAGAAGGATCCATAACTAAATTAAAATCCCCCAACAGTATTTCATAAGGCCCAAAATTAACCAATATATATGTAAATTTATGAAAACAATCTTTTTGTTGTGCATTAGGGGCATAAATATTACATATAGCTACTTCCTTACCATATAAGTTCCCTAAAAGAATTTTAAATCTTCCTTCTGGATCTGTGATATGGGAATGTTTGGTGAAGTTAACGCCTTTTCTAATTAAAATTGCCACTCCTCTTTTTTCCTTTTGTAGAAAAACAACAATGTTCAACTGAGGAGACCCAACCATGGGCTAGTTTTCTGCTTCTATGGGGGTCAAATGAGTATCCTGTAACATGGCTATGTCAATTTTGTGCTTATTTAAGTTATTCAACACTCTGTATTTTTTTACTGGAGATCCGAGACCCTGAATATTCCATGAGGCTATATTATCATTACTCATTGTTATATAAACAGTTTAGTGTCAAATAGTAATTAAGATTGTTAGGAAATTACTCCTATTAGCAATTGCTTTAAATTAACAACTTACGTTCTAAGAAGTAAATGCAAATAACAACAAATCCTTCTAAATTCACTAAATAATTCAATAAAGAGTTAAGAATAATCAAATATAATACTCCTTTCGCAACCTTCAAGAATCAATTAAGATAATGCTTAAATGTAAATCATAACTAACACACACTTCAAGTAGTTTGCATGGTAACTCATTGAGGGAAAACCTCAAAGTGACACTCACACAAACAAACAATGACTTACTAGGGAACCCACCCTAATGAAGTAGAAATAATTAAAGTAGTTAGAAAAGGCCATCACTTTGTTTGTAGTCAGACAAGTTTTTTTCTGGTGGGCCACACACTAGTCTACTACCTCCTGCAGCAAGATAGAATTAATGTTTAGGCAGAATTGACTGTGAAACTATAAGTACAATTTTTTATTCTCATTGGGCCTTATTCATGATCAGGGTGTAGGTATGTGTAAAATGTACATACCCCACCCGCAAAGCTGTGCACCTGTTGACAGATGTGCCGGTAACAGCATTCACATATGCCGGCCACTTCTCCACAGCCCCATCCCCCCAACACACAGGTCCATGCAGGGTGGGTGCGGGCAGAGATGCTGACCCTGCCAGGTATCCAATTGGATGCCCAGCATGGGTCTGACAGTGGATCCCTTGTGAGGTGGGGTGCGCATTAGCATTGTGTCTCATGGATGTCTTGGGGCTGGCAGCTGTGGCAGGGGTGCACTGATGTGGTGCCATGTGATGGGGAGGAGGCATGCCTACTGATGGGAGGTGCAGGAACACATCCTCTAGTAGCAGGGAGGGGTGATGACATGCGGTGCCACTGGGGTTGGTGGGTGGCAACCTTGACCTGGTACCCCTGTGAGTGGTAAGGGTGTTGTGGGTATTGGGGCAGTAACACACTCACTGCTGCATGTGGGGGTGGGTGAGTGGCATCAGGCAGCCATGACCTGTGGCCCTGGTGGTTGGTGAGCTGCTCAACTTGTTCTTTGGGGTGTGCACAAGGCACATAAGGAGTTTATGGCTGGGTCTCTCTGGTGTACCCAGTGACCCCCCTATTCACCCATGTGACCAGCACTACACACCTTAGTGCATGGCGTAGCCCTGGCCTGCCCATCGCCCTCCCCAGCGCATTGATCATCGCATGGCCGGGGAATCAAGCATGTATATACTGTGTGCCCCCCTTCGTGCATCCCGCATGGGGCACACAGTTGGTGCAGGCTGGTTACTCACCCCAGATATGCGCATGTAGCCAATCCGCATCATTTGTACATAGGGGCCATTGTAACCAACATGGATGAAGAACAAGTTAGGACATTGTCTGTGGTTTGTCAGGTAAATTTCTATTCAGAATGTGAACATACTACTGTGGTTTTTAGCCACTTTATAGGGCTAAGTTGCCTTTGTATGACTTTGCAACCCTGCTCAGAAAAAAACACATCTATGACATTTTGTCATTATAGCTGTATAATTCCAACTCAGGTATATAAAAAATGTATGGGGATAAATAAACAACATTGAGAAATGAACTTTCCAAACTCAGCCCATTCATTTCAATGGGTACACCAAAAAATTTTATGAGGGACTCCCAGATTTAAGGTCAGGACCCCCCTTTTTCTTGTCCAGAAAGTCCGGGTTGGCCCAACAAAAAATCCTACAGAGAGTACTGTTTTCAATTTTCCAGAGATTTAACCTCAGAAATGTGTTTTTCAGACATTCTCATTTTAAACACTGTACTTTGGATTGCATTATTCTTTCTGTAACATTTCAGTTTATTGTTTTTAGTCATAATATTCACAGAATGGGTATGACCAATTCTGGCTTCTCATTGGTCGACACCTGCTCGCAAGGGGGTATGCTGATAGGTAATAAAACATGGCAGGAGGTGTAGGCTAAAAAAGTAATGACAGAACAAAAGATTTTTAAACAAATCAAACAGAAAGACAGGGACAATTTACAGCAGAGACAAAAATTAAATGACATTTTCAAAATGCAGTCAGTAACCAGAGTCAGAGTAGGACAGATTAAAATGTCAATCTGCAGCTACACCCCTTTTCTAAGTAAAGCAAGATCAGTTTTTTTTAATGCAGGCAGTCACTGAAGTCAGAGCACAATGAAGCTGCAGCTACGCTCGCCACTGAGTAAAAAAAACTAACATCTATTTTTTTAATGCAGGTAGTCATCAGAGTCAGTCAGAACAGAAGGCAACTTCAGCTACCCACAAGTAAAAAAACCAAAATCAAATTTTTAAAATGCATTGTTACCAAAGTCAGAGTACAATACAATTGCAGCTCCCCCTTCCTTAACTAAAAAAAAGAACAAAATCACATTTTTGTAATGCAGTCAGCAGAGCTAGTCAGAATACAGTGCAACGCAAGCTACCCCCACCTTCAAGTAATAAGCAAGAATCACATTTCTGTAATGCAGATGGTGACTGTGCTATAAAAATGTGATTCCCAAACAAAGGTAGGGAAATGTGGTCTTTGAGTTTCCAACCCTAATTCCCCACCAACTACCCCCCCCAATGCAGCGAAATGAAATGACATTATAGTTTCAGCTGTCCTGAGTCTTGACGAATCAGGGGAGGGCTTTTCCACGGGGATCACAGCCCTAATGCTTACCCCATTTTTATATTTTCTTCAAACATACAGAACTGTGTCTTCTCACATGCTACTAAGAAACTGTGTGCCCTGCCTAAAGAAAACAGATCACATCTGATGTTATTTGATCATGCAATGGGGTGAAGGCTGAGAGACCCAAAGAAGAGCCCACTCTGATTCGCCACAATTTAGGACAGCTGAAACCATAATTGTTTCCCTTTTGCTGCTTGGGATGTGGGGTGGGGGAAGTTTCCCTACTTTTGTCACTTAAAGCAGAACCCTAACTGGTGCATTAACAGCTATTTTTGCAAAGAATATTGACTATAAGGTGTTGGCATGTTTTTGTAGATTGGCCACAGTCTGCAAGAGGCTCTGCCTATACAAAGCAAGTGCAACTACCCCAAGTCAAAAACCAAAATCACATTTTTAACATGCAAATAGTCACTAAAGTCAGACTGCATACAATGCAACTGCATCTACTCCCCTCCCCTGAGTAAGAAAAACAAAAATCACATTTGTGTAATGAGGTCACCAGAGCCAATCCAAATGCAATGCAACTGAAGCTAACCCCTACTTCTAGGAAAAAGCAAGAATCACATTGTTGTAATACAGATGGTCACCAGAGCCAATCATAATAAAATGTAAATGAATTCTGACAGGCTCTGGTAATTGTTTGTGCTATAAAAATGTGATTCCCCAACAAAAGCAGGGAAATGTGGTGTTAGGGTTTCCAACCCTAACTCCCCACCCACTAACCCCTAAGAAGCAAAAGAAAAAAAAATTACGATTTTGGCTGTCCTGAGTTTTGTTGAATCAGGGGAGGGCTCTTCCTTGGGGATCTCAGTCCCAACTTTCACCCCATTCTGATATTGTCTTCAAACATACAGAACAGTGTCTCCCCACATGCTGCCAACAAACTAATTTGTTGCTTGGGGGGTGGGGGAGAGTTAGGGTTGGAAACCCTAACACCACATTTACATGCCTTTGTTGCTTTAAGCTGAACACCAGCTGGTGCAGTAACATAGTTTTTTTGCAAAGAATATTGGATTTAAGGTGTCTGCAGATTGGTCATAGTTCACATGAGGCTCTGCCAGGACAACAGAAAAACAGGCAGGATAAAACACTGTACTGTGTACACTTATCCTAAAACAGTGGGACTTAAGTACAGGTAGCTGCAAGCAGAAGGAAAGCAGGAGACTCTATCTACAGTAAGGTGCTAGATCCATTTTAAGGAGGGAGAGGAAGAGAAGAAGGTAGCCAGACAAAAAAAGGAGGCAGCAGAGTACTGGGGAAGTGCAGCTAACGAGAACATTGGCAGAAGGGGAAAAAGGAAACACCCTAGCTGGATTGGGTAATAAATCCATTTTAGATACTCTAAGGAAGGGGAAGTAGTTAATAAGCATAGATGGAAGCCATTAGCAGATAAGGTAGCTTCAATAGAAAAAAGGGCTAAGCAGGCAATGACATGGGAGTGGCGCATGGGAACAGATGTGAAGCCACAGATTTTGGGGGACACCTTCTGGAGACTGTGGTGCTGATCCATTTGCACTCACCTCTCCGAGTTGAAGGCAGAGGTCACTGGATTCCAATACAAGCTGCTAGCAAGGATGCAAATGTAGTGCCCCAGAGTTGCGGGCAAAACAGAAAGAAAAACCGGAACGTGCCCAGCCTTATAAGGTGCCCCAGTACAGTATAGAGGTGCTCCAGAAATGTCCAAGTGCCCAAGCTTTAGGTACATCCAGCACAAGCATGTTTTAAAATTAATGTAAATAGCCTGAATTGCAAAGCAAATATTGCTGTGCCAGCACTGTGCCCAGGGTAGAAAGTTGTGCTGTGCTGCACATGCTCAGCATTTTAGTGCCAGAATCAGAATGCAGAGTGTTGCTCTTTGAAAAATAAGCAGTTGTAAGGGAGAGTCACAGCGACTGTGGAAGAGAGAGGACACAGAAAGTGGGGAGGGACGGGAAGAGCTTGCCAGGAGGGCTGAAGCTCTCCCCGAGGACTTTCTTGTGTGCATCTCTGACTCCAGTCGCTGAAGACTGCAGAACTGAAAGTGTCATTTGGTCCATGGTGTTGTCGGACACCAGAAAAGATGTTCCAGCTTCCCCAGAAAGGGCTTGGTGCCCCATTTGTTTATTTCTTTTATTTAAAAGTAGAAATTTCAGTACCCCAGAGGTGGCGTTAGCAGTGCCGCGGCATGTTTGAGTCAGCCAGGACCTTGCAAGGTCCCCAGATGACTGCCAAGTTGCCCAAAACCCTTCCGCTGCCAGAAACTCCTCCCACCTCCCGATTCAGCATCTTCTTAACCTGGTTTGGTGCAGTGAGTCAGTGGGATCACACCAGTATCATGCTGACCACCAAAATAAAGTAGCAAGTCATTTATTTAATTTTAAGAAAAGTGCTAGGTGCTCAGTGTAGTGGCTAATGTCCGAGAGTTGATGGGGCCAGATTTGCATAGCTTTGTGTTCGGGGCATAGTGATGCCCATGGGAGGAGTCTGAGAGAGAGGCTCTGCATTGGAGCTATTGAATATTCAGCAGAGGAGGCCTGTGCCATTTCATAAAGTGGCCTAGTGGGGGAGGCCTGAGCCAGTTCTTAAAGTGGCCTAGCTAGACAGGCCAGAGCCAGTCCTCACAGTGGCCTAGCAGGGGAGGCCTGTGCCAGTTCTTAAAGTGGCCTAGCAAGGGAAGCTTATGCTAGTTCTTAAAGCAACCTAGCAGGGGAGGTCTGAGATAGTTTTGTAAAGTGGCCTAGCAGGGGAGGCCTGAGCCAGTCCTTAAAGTGACCTAGCAGGGGAGGTCTGTGCCAGTTCTTAAAGTGGCCTAGCAGGGGAGGCCTGTGCCAGTTCTTAAAGCAGCCTAGCAGGGGAGGCCTGAGCCAGTCCTTAAAGCGGCCTAGCAGGGGATGCCTGTGCAATTTCTTAAAGCGGCCTAGCAGGGGAGGCCTGAGCCAGTTCTTAAAGCGGCCTAGCAGAGGAGGCCTACGCCAGTTCTTAAAGAAGCCTGAGTTGTTAAAGGGGCAACACTAGGCCCATTGCCATTTAGGGTCCCAGTCCAGAAAAGCCTGAGTTGTTAAAGGCCCAATAAAAGGCTCATAGCTAGCCACATAGACCCCAAGGTGTTATAGGGGCCCAGCATCATTGGTGATCCCAGGTGTTACCGGAGCCTAGCCAGCCACCTAGACCCAGAGGTGTTAGAGGGGCCCTAGTTTGACATTTGAGTTTATAACATTTCAAGGGACCATAGTCCCACTGCAATGTACCCACAGTAACAGGAGAACCTGATTTAGCTAGAGGGACCCCCCCCCAGTAGTTAGATTCATTGAAGCTAGGGTTCACCCAGAAGAATAAAGTGCTTGTTTACTGCAGTCTGCACATTGGGACTCTGTAATTGATCACTACAATAAGAACTGAGACATCGATTGCCTTGCTATTATTCTTACAAACAGTAAACGTGCCAGACTGTCCTTGTATTGCTTTGTACCAGCATTTCAGTGCCAGAAAGTATTGCTTTTTTGCCAGCATCTCAGTGTCAGAAAAGTATTTGAATCAGTCTTCAGCACGTTTCCAGAGACACTTCACCAATGTGTATCCAGATCAACCTTCTTAAATTCTTCAAAAACATCTCCCGGTGCATCTACGAAGCAGCCAGCAGCAACCTCCTGAAGAATCATGTCACAATTGTTTCAGTTTGCAATGTCCTATTTATTATTTTCCCCTCTCAAAGTCCCAGTGTACAGCCGGGCACAGTACAAAGTTTGCTATCCATTTTCTTGTTTTGTCATCCATACTGAAGTGTCATCCATAGCCTCTGTTTCTGTAGAGTCATCATCCTGTTTGTCATTTTACATCAACCCATGGCTTATCTGACCTTGGTGTCCAGAACCCTGTTGTTTTCCTACCTTCCACAGACTTCCTTCCCCCTTCATCTTCTTCGTTTCCTGGCAGTTCAGAAGCAGGCTGTGGCCAATTGTTCAGCATCTTCTTCTCCCAGCAGTCCAGAAGTGGGCTGTGGCTGGTTGTTCATCTCCATCTCCCAGCAGTCCAGAAGTGGGCTGTAGCTGGTTGTTCAGCATCTTTTTCTTCTTCCGGCAGTCAAGAAGTGGACTGTGGTTGGATCTGTTGTGTTTCAATTCCAGCGGCCTTCAGTGGATTTTGAGCTGAGGAAATCTTTGTGTTGTTCAAAAATTCCAGCAGCCCTGGAGAGGTGGGGTGTGGCCGAGAACTCATGGCCTGTTCAAAATCCTCTCTGCATTCACTTAGTTTTAAATCATACTAGCCAGTCAGTCAAGTTGTTCCCCTTGTGTTTCCCTATCCTTGTCAACAGAGAAAGCTGACCTGTGCACAAACTGCCTTTTATGACATGTAGAGTCTTGTAAGTGACATGCTATAGAGTTTCTTTGAGTGGAGTACTCCAGGTTATAGGTCCTAGGTAGAGGTGCGCTCGAGGGTAGTATTAGAGATTGCATAGTGATTCAGGGATCTTAGAAGACAGAACACTCTTAAAGCAGAGCTGTTACAGTTGATTATTGAAAGTGTGCATAGAATCACCCTCGTACAGAGTATAGAGACTAGAACACTCTTAAAGAAGAACTGTTACAGTCGTTGGATTTAGAGTTCTCCTTGTAGAGGAGATTAGGGATAAGAGTGTTCCCTGTGACCATGTTCCCTTCCCCATTTGGTTAAATAAAAGCCTGTTAGGCATTTGGAATCTATTTCTGACTCCTGCCTCACTTTGTCTGGTGCCAACATCCACCTCCTAGGGACCTATGTTAGTAATTTGTGTGCAAGTTACCAGTGTCATCACAATACAGTTGCTTTATTTACTGTTTTATATTTTTGTGTAGATCCAGGACACGTTAACATCAATTTTATCAGGGTACCACACATAGAACCCTTTCCCCCACTCAGGGGCCGTCAAGGATGCCACCACTACATCAGAGGATGCAACGACAGAGGCATAATGGCTTGAGCTTTGTGGGTCCTGGAAGGGTGGGGGTGGTGGTTGCTGTACACACTCCTTAGACTGTGCCAGTACAAAATTCCTTCACCATATTGGTGGGACAGGAGAGCTGGGAGAAGGCACCTAAAGTAGTGGCTAGGAAGGATGTGGGGGTCTCAGAAGAGGAGGGCCCAAGGTGAGAGAAAGAGGTCCCCAAGCTGAGGAGGAAGCAGCTGCTGTTAGGTGACTCTAGCTTTAGGGAGACAGACTTGGTGGAGAGAGCTGGAGAGTAGTGATGTGGTGAAGTAAACCTTTGCAGGCAAAGTTCACGTGAAGTGCTGGAAATTTGCACTTCGCGAAGCTTCCCAAGACCTGAGAAAGTTCAACTTTGCCAAAATCCTGAAGTAATTTTGTGAGTGAAATTCCACACTTAGAAATACATGAATTCAATGGATTTTGTGAAATTTATGAATCAATTCATGGAGCAAACTGAGCCAGCCTCGCCCATCTCTAGTAGAGATAGGTAAAGTGTCTCCTTGAACTTTGGTTCAGTGAGATAATAAGCTGATGCAGTGCTAGGCCAGCAGGTCACAGGTGGCAGCTAGATGTCACTAGAAAAGCAGTACAAAATATAAGAATCCCAGAGCAGATGCCCTGATTCAAGGGTTACTCTAGAAGGGCATTGGCGTACAGCAAAATTTCAAAGAGAAACACTATGTACATATCCCAGTAATGCAAAGCATCATGAGAAGCATATGCATATGTATTGCTTCTCTACTACGGTCTCTCCACAATTTAAACAAGACCCTCCTAAGTCTGGCTGGCTCTCTCCCTCCCTCTGGGCTGAGATACAGATATGGCACACTGATGAGTCCTAATAAGGATGAAACACATGTCTATGTCTGCTGTTTTTCCCCTTTGCTGGTTGCATTGTAAGCCTTTCCGCACAATGCAAGTCTGTTTAAAGTTAAGCCTGTCCAGATTCTTTTGTGGGGCTTTGCATATGCCTTCCATGAAACTTTGCACTATTGGGGTATGTGCAATTGTGTTTCAATAGATGTCACTGTCCACTTTGTGACAAATGACATGGCAGGAGTAGGAGTAGTGTAGGGTAATTTCTGGCAGCTGGGTGGGGGTCTTTTTTTTTTTTATTTTGTACTTATGCTACCCCTTCCCCTTACACTCCGCATCATCAGGATTTTTCTAGGCATCCGTCCCCCTCTTACCTTGTTCTCAGTATTCCATCATGAAGCCCTGGTTGTTCCCCCCAGGCAGGGACAAGGTGGGGCCTGTACACCCCAAGTCTTTTTTGTTTTGTCTTGACACCAGGGATGGTAGAGGACTGGGGATCTGTGCCGATGCTCAATCTTCATGGAGTGCAGGGAGCTGTTTTTATAGTGTTCTTGTGGGCTTAACATGCGCCATGACATCAAGGCGAGATAGCCGAAGTCTGTCATGCCTACTCCCCTGTGAATGGCTGGTGCTTGCTGTACCTCCGGCTTCTGAAAGAGGTCAGTTATGCACCGAGCCTCATCCACCCTCCTTCCCTGGAGAAGGTGAGCAGTCCATGAATTCTCAAGCCTCCTCCCCCCAGGCAGCCCTCTGACTCCCCGGACACGCTCCCAAACTTGGGTTGTCGGCGTCATGAGCAGTAGCACTACTGCTGTGCTGGCTGGGTAAGGGTCTTAAGCAGGTAGTGTGTATAATGGCATTGACCAAGGTGATACCTGTGTATTGTCGAGTGGAGAGCAGGGTGCTCTGCACCAGGACTTTCAGCAACTGGTTAAAGAAATAATGCAGGGAGGAGGGCTTAAACTACATTGGAGACTGGATGCCACCCTGACACACAGACACAGAAACTGTCAGCAGCTAAGGATCACTAGGCCCATCTAGTCTGCCCGTAACCCTACACTTGTGTGAGAATACGGACCCTACCTGGTCAATCATATCCTCCTCCCTCCCCCACCTGTAAGGTTCCCTTATGAATGTCCCAGGCAAGTTTAAATCCTTCCACTGTCCTCGCTCCCACTACCTCCTGTGGCAGGCTATTTCATGCAGCCACCCCCTCTCTGTGAAGAAACACTTCCTTACATTTCCCCTCAACTTACCCCTTTATAATTTCATATCATGCCCCCTTGTTCTTGTACTCTTTCTGTACTGGAAGATGTCTTCCTCCTGCACCTTGTTTATACTCTTGAGGTACTTGAATGTTTCTATCATGTCACCCCGGTCTCTCCTCTCCTCCAGCCAGTACATACTGAGGTCCTCCAATCTCTCCTCATATGTTTTCTGGTGTAAGCATTGCACCATCTTTGTCACCCTTCTCTGAACTGCCTCAATCCTGTCAATGTCCTTCCAAAGGTGTGGCCTCCAGAACTGCACACAGTACTCCATGTGAGTCCTTATCAGTGTTCTGTACAGTGGCATCACTACTTCCCGCCTTCTGGTTGAAATGGCTCCACCTATGCACCCCAGCATACCACTGGCCTTCCCCACTGCCTTTGTACTCTGTTTGGACACCTTTAGGTCATCTGAAATGATAACCCCCAGGTCCCTTTCTTCTTTGGTGATAGTCAACACCCCTCATCCTGTAGCTCTCCCCAGGGTTCCCTCTTCCCAAGTGCATTATTTTTCACTTTGAACTGAACTTTAGTTGCCACACCTCAGACCATAGTTCATGCTTCATCAGGTCTCTCCCCATTGTCTCCACCCCATCTGGTGTATCAGCTTTGTTGCAGATCTTGGTGTCATCTGCAAACAGGAAGATCTTTCCCTCCAGACCATCCACAATGTCACTAATGAAGACATTGAATAAGACTGGCCCCAGTACTGATTCCTGGGGTACCCTGCTGGTCACTCCCCTCTCCCCAGATTGGATCCCATTTACCACCACCACCATCTGCCTCCTGTCAGTTAGCCAGTTTATCACCCAGTGTACCACCATTTGCCCCATGCCCAGACTACCCATTTTGTTAATCAGTCTTCTACGTGGGATGGTATCAAAGGCCTTGCTGAAATAGAGGTAGGTGATATCCCCCCCGATTTACCTCCTTTGTTACCCAGTCAAACAAATCTATCAGATTTGTCTGACATGACCTTCCTGCTGTGAATCCATGCTGTGTTGGATCCTAGGCATCGATGGATTCTAAGTATGACACTATTCATACTTTATGCAGTGCCTCCATGATCTTACCTACTACTGAGATGAGGCTGACCAGTCTGTAGTTCCCTGCCTCCTGCCTACTACCACTTTTGTGAAGAGGGACTACATGTGCCCTCTTCCAGTCCTCTGGAACCACCCCTGTGTTGAGTGAGTTGATGAACATGTCTGCCAGAGGTGCCGCTAACTCCCTTCACATTTCTCTAGGAAACACTTCTAGGAAAACAAACTGAACTTACAAGCTCAAATGGGCAGACTAGGTGGGCCATAGGCCCTTATCTGCCGACACTGTCTATGTATCTATGTATCTAACTATCCTCATGTGTATGCCATCTGTCCTCATTGCTTTGTCCACCTTTAGTTTTGTGAACTCCTCCAGGACTCTCCCCTCTGTGAATGGAAATGTGTCAACCTCCCCCCTCCCTTTCTGCCTGCTACTCAGCTGTGGTCCCTGCCCTTCCCACTCTTCAAAGAATACTGAGCAGAAGTATTTGTTCAGTATTTCTGCCTTCTATAGGTCTTCCTCTTTACACTCACCTGTATCCCCTCTGAGCCTTACAATCTCCCCCAACCCCGGTTTTCCTTCTTTTACTGATGTATCTAAAGATAGTCACCTTTCTTCACTGTCTGCGCTAATCTTTCCTCAATCTGCACCTCTGCACTCCTAACAACATTCCCCACTTCCTTTAGATTCTTTGCACCTCCCTGTCTTCCTCCCTTTGAGTCTCTTTATATTTCCTGAAACTCTTCCCTTTGGCCCTTACCTTGTCAGCCACATTTCTTGAGAACCAAAGTGGTTTCCTCCTTTTCTTGCCTTTGCTTACCATACTAATTCATCAGTTGATCATCTCCTCTAGGGCTCCCTTCAGGTGTTCCCACTACTCTTCAACCACCCTAGTATCTCTTTCCTTGCCAGGGCCTCTTTAATACCCCTCCCCATTTTATCAAAATCCACCCCCCCAAAATAGAAGACCCTTGCCTGAGTGTGACTTGACTTTGACTCTGCCCCATGTTTTATTTATTTAATCAATCTCAAATTGCAAAGTACCTCTGAGCACAAAGCAGCTCATTTACAATACTCCACAACAGTGGGGAGGGATACATACAGACAAAGGAGGAACTAACTAGTTGAGTTTCTAACATACAGTGACAGTGTATAATACATCATTGATGAACAGTATTTCAAAATATGAGAAAGGAGTAGAGGTAAATAGAAGGAAGAAGCAGTGGGCAGTAGGATTTTAGGACAAAGGGAGAAGGGTAGCATCTGGGGTTCTCAAATTGCTTACAGGGATAAGCAGGATTTTGTGGGGGGGATAAGGAAGGAGGAGGAGATGAAGATAGGGCAAGGGATAAAGTGTAGCAGCCATGGGCCTTGTCAGCATTGTCAAACAGTTGGATCAGGAGGAAGTGAGGGGTGAGTAGGGAGGACTCAGGTGGTGAAAAGGAGAAGGGGAAGGGCATACCTCAGATTAGGTGAAGCAATCAAAGGAGCTAACAGATATGAGATGTTGGTCGGAGCTTAATCTTAAACTGGCCAAGGTTGGGTAGATTAGTTATTTCATTGAGCAACTCACTGAACCAAAGTAGGGCTCTATATAAAAAGAATCAATGGGACTGAGCTGTCCCAACACCTAGGGACTAGAAGGAATTCAATGGTTGAGTGTGAGTGTGTTGGGTCCCAAGAGATTTGTTCAGAAGGCTTCCCACTCCCGGTGGCAAAAGCCCAAGGAGCATCTTTTTAGTTAGAAGGTAGGTTTGATATTTGATCCTAGTACTTAGCTGAAGCCATCCAGTTTGATCATAAAGCTCATAAGTGTGAGTGAGATGTGCAGCACCCCTGAGTAGTGTACACGCTTGTTCAGAGTGACAGTCTTTTAAGTGAGGAAGTGGTGGCAGCTCCGTACATGACCAAGCCATAGTCAATGACTGACAACAATGAGCTGTAAATTGCAATCTTGAGAGCTCCAGGAGTCAGACACTGCCTGCATCTATAGAGGAACCCAATGGCATTGGCAACATTCTTGATGTGTAGCCCATAAGAGAGGTGAGTATCCAAGGTTACAAATAGGTACTTAAAATGATGCACTTGTCTGAGTGGGGCTCCCAGATTATTTCTAATGGTAAGAGCATGGGTCCTGTACTTATTGTGAAGGGAAGTGAACAACACAGCTTTTATTTTCTTATAGTTTAGTACCAGTTTGTGTACACTAAATCACTGTTCAATTTCCTTGAAGCCAAGTTGTACATTGCTTTCAAGTAGGTTGGGATCAGGCTGGCTCATAAAATTGACAGCATCGTCCGCATACAGGAGAATTCGTTGGTGACATGAGGATGGCAAGACATTCAAAAAGATAGTAAAAAGGAGTGGACCCAGGATTGAACTTTGTGGTACTCCAGAATGGACAGTCCACTGTTCAGATGTAGAAACATAGAAACATAGAAGTTGACGGCAGATAAGGACCGAAAGGCCCATCCAGTCTGCCCATTTCTTTTTCTACCTTATAAATGTGCCATCGGCCTTTGCTCTGTCAGTGACCTATCTATTCATAGTCATTTGTATTGCTCCCTTATGCCTATCCCATGCCTGTTTGAAGCCCTGCACTGTATTCATAGCCACCACTTCTTGTGGTAAGCCATTCCATGCATCTACCACCCTTTCTGTGAAAAAGAATTTCACATTCCCCTTAATCGGCCTCCCTCTAATCTCATGCTGTGTCCTCTTGTCCTGCTATTTTTCTTATATTTAAACATGTTAGACTCTTTCACCTTGTTTATGCCCTTAAGGTGTTTAAATGTCTCGATCATATCACCTCTCTCCTCCTTTGCTCAAGGGTATACATATTGAGCTCCGTTAATCTGTCCTCATATGTCTTCTGATGCAGTCCCTGCACCATTTTGGTTGCCCTTCTCTGGACTGCCTCAATTTGGTTAATGTCCTTGTGAAGGTGTGGCCTCAATACTGCATGAGTACTCCAGATGGGGCCTCAACTAATGTCTTGTACAGAGGGATTATTACCTCCTCTATGACTTGTGATACTCCTACTAATACATCCTAACACCCCCTAGCCTTACCTACTGCTTTAGAGGTCTGCTTGGATGATTTTAGGTCATCAGTGATGATGATGCCCAAGTCTCTTTCTTCCTTTGTGACTGCTAGCAACTCCCCTCCCAGCCTATAAGTGGCTTCAGGGTTTCTCTTCCCTATGTGCATGATTTTGCACTTCTTTGCATTAAATCCCAGTTGCCACTCTTCTGACCATTCTGCTAGTTTATCCAGATCTCTTCTCATTCTGCCCACCCCATCTGGATCATCTACTCTGTTGCAGATCTTGGTGTCATCTGCAAACAGACAAGCCTTACCCTCTAGTCCATCATGCAGGTCACTAATGAAGATGTTGAAAGGACTGGCCCCAGGACTGATCCCTGAGGTACCCCACTTGTGACTTGCATCTCTTCTGACTGTATACCATTTACCACCACTCTCTGTTTTCTGCCAGTCAACCAGTTTGCCACCCAGTTGACCAACTTCTGACCCACCCCGAGCCTACCTAGCTTATTTATCAATCTTCTATGTGGAACAGTGTCAAAAGCTTTGCTGAAGTCAAGGTAGGCGACATCAACTGCTCCCCCTTGGTCCACCACTCTGGTTACCCAGTCAAAGAAATCTATGAGATTAGTTTGACAGGACCTTCCTTTTGTAAACCCATGCTAACTAAAACTGGCCTTTCACTCAAAACACTGTAGCATTTAAAAGTTTGACCTGCTGAGATCTATCTTCGAGATAGCTTCTGGATCAGTACAGTGTTTTGAGTGAAAGGCCAGTTTTAGTTAGCTGATAGAGAAGTGGATGATTAACAGTGTCAGAGGCCTTTGTTAAATCTATAAAGGTGACCCCTACAGGATTGCCTTTGTCAAATGATTACTGAATGAAGCTGGTGAATTCAATTAGTGCTGCAGTGGTGCTATGCCCTTTTCTAAATCCATGCTGTTGTGGGCATTGAAGGGAATATTTTTTGAGGTAATCCACGAGCTGATTAGCAATGATGCATTCCATTACTTTAGATAAAGAAGGGAGGATAAATATTGCTCTATAGTTGTTATGCAAGGCACGGCCACCAGATTTATGTACTGGGGTCACTAGAGTCAATTTCCATGCATGCGGAAAGTGTGACAGTGTTAATGAGATGTTAAGGATCTTTGTTATGGGTAAAAGTACTTCCTCTAAAGTGAGGATGATAAGTTTGAGGTCCAGAGAGTCACCACTGTGCCTAGATTTTCCTAACACTTTATTCATGAGTTTTCTAACCTGTGTCACTGAGACCTTCTTAAAGTAGAAAGGAGGATGAACAGGAATCTTGTCCTTATAGTGACCGGATGTCTTTGAAGAGGTATCATCAAAGAAGTCTTGAGAAAGGACACTGCTTAGGTTAGTGAAGGCATCGTTAGAAGTATTTATAATTTTAAGAGGGTCCAGGGTAGGGGTACCATCAATGTTTAGCACTGAAGGTGATACTTTTGGATTTTTACCAGTGATATCTCTGATATTCGACCAAAATGTCCTGCTGTCCCCCCACATGTTGGTCAACAGTTCCCTATGGTGTTTACTTTTCGCCTGATGAATAGCACAGTACAGGTCTTTTTTGTGGCTTTATTGGCTTGCAGGTCCAGTTGCTTACCTGTGGCTTTAGCATGGAGCCAGAGATGGTCCCGTTGTTTCATGAGAGTTATGCGAGTTCAGGAGTAACCCAGGGGTGCACTATGCCACGAACCTTCATCTTTTTAAATGGGGCTTGTATATCACAGGTAGCATTGAAGACATCGATGAAATGCCCAAGAGCTGCATTGATGTCATCAGTGGCGTCGAGATGGGCCCAGTCCTGGTAACATAACTGTTGTTTTAAGAGATCCAGATGACCATGTTTTAGCACGCTATTGTAGATAGTTTGGGGTGGGGGAGGTTGGAATTTGTTGACCTAGCTGCAGATAATGGGGGAGTGGTTGCTAAGGGAGTCAGGGTGTACAGTTACATTAGAGATGCAATCAGGATGACTGGAGAGTATCCAGTCCAGGCTGGTGCTTGTTCCAGTCTTAAAGTTTATTCTGATTGGTGAGTTGATGAGTTGTGTGAAGTGCAGAGCCAATAAGGCATCCTTTATCGGGCTGATGGCTGGTGACAGCCAGTTTGTATTGAAATCACCCAAAATTATTGTCTCAAAGGGGTGGCTGAGGGTAGTCCAGAACACTGTAGAGACCTGATGATGGGTCTTTGGGGATATGTAGACTGATAAGACTGTGAGTGTTTTGTTATGGGGACCCAAGATGTACTTTAATTGCAAGTACCTGGGTGCAGCATCCAAGGTCAGTCTCAGGCAAGGCCAGACTCTTTAGTAAGCTTTTTAGACAGATGGTGCGACCACCATCACGTTTGGTTGTCCTATCCTGTCTGAAAATGGAATATCCAGGTAGGGTAACAGCTGAGTCAGATATTTTTTGGGGGACAACAACAAAGTATGTCAGGGTCATGTTGTGCTACCCAGACTTTTGGGCCATCAATTTTGCACAAAAGATTACAGATGTTGATAGTAGCCAAATTTATAGTGCCTTGCTTGTGACAAACGTCATTTGGGGCCAGACCAGCAGGTCCTGGATTAGAATGGATGCTACCTGATAGCAGAAGCAACAAGATGGCAATCCTAAGGAGGTGTTCTCTTAGCAGCTTTATGGATAGTTTAATAGTCCTTCTGGTGCAGTGGATCCTTTTTCTTTTCTTGCTCAGAGTTAGAAGGATGATGAGATCAGAGAGAGTAGTGATGCAAGCCTGACTGCTATACAAAGTCCATTCATTGAGGCAAGGAAGGATCCAAAAAGGAGACCAAGGACTATTAGCGATATTGAAAAAATTCCCAGAAATACAGCCCTTGTTGTAGTGAAGGTTGCTGTCAGAATCAATACTGATAGGTTGCTGATTATTGGAGTTAAGGTTTCCAGAGTGCTTGAGCAAGATAAAGAAGATCAGAAGGTGGGGTAAGGTACTCAGAGTAAGCTTACCCATATTAGCCTGGGTTAAGATTAGTAGGAATTTAAGCAACAGGTATAGTCCCAGCACTGAAAATGTTGGCTGATAAGAATCAGTGTTGCAAAGGTCTCTCTAGTGTCCATGCATAATAATCGCCTGGTTAAGATAGGATGAGATAGCAGCCAATATGGATGGGAGTGGTAGGGAGGGCGGTGCTATAGCACATTTAATAGTGGCCAAGGTTGGGGCAGGTGAGCAGGAGGAAAATACAAGAATCCCAGCTAACTACAGCTGAGAAGCCGCTCAAGAGGAAACCGCAGGCTGCAGAGAGAGAAACAGAGAGCTAGGGATTCAAAATGAACCAATGGCAGGGCTGGTGAAACTGCGGTGTCCAATAGCCATTCAGCCTGAAGGATGATGGACCAATAGGGTGGCTGCTGGTGAGTCTGTGAGAACGTACCTTGCTTGGTTTCTGGAGGCAGCTGCTTGAGGCGGGTTTTCAGCAGGGAGTGCCCGCTGGCTGGAGGAGCTGAGCCACGGCAACGACTAGAGCCTGAGTCAGGGGCTGGGACCTGAAAGGAGGAAGGAGAGGATGTTAGAGCAAATTAACAAGCCCTTGCTGAGGTGCTTAAATCAGTGGGAGGGACTGTGCACAATAGGTGAGAGGAGGCGGTGAGAAAGCTGGGAGAGAGACAAGCAGAGGTGCATAGAAGGGGTGTGGATATTGTTGGCTACAGGCACCAAACAATATTAACAGGACAAAAGAGGGAGAGGGGGGCCAAGCAAGAAATTGCTTCGCTCAGAAGGACAGAAAAAGAGATTGGTAAAGGCAAGGAGCGGGGGAGAGCCAGGAGTGGGGTTAGAACATTGAGCACAAGAAACTTGGCACTCGTTTACAAACAGAGGGGTGAGAACATTGTGATAGTAAACTTGGTTAGAGGTGGAGAAAGAGACTAGAAGCAGAGCAGTGAAAAGAGGGACAGGAAATAGTGAGAAAAAAAGACCCAAAAAAGCAGTTTCAAACAACAAATGCTGCATTTAGGCAAAATCACATTCTCTCTCAACTGGTACAGTTTTAACATAACAACTCAGTGACTAAGGCAAAATAAAGCACATATACAAACTATAGGCAAAAATACTGTACAAGGAGCCCAGCTAGCTACAGCTGAGGGGCTGCTCGAGAGAAACTACACTCCTCGGGCTGCAGAGAGAAACAGAGAGCTGGGGATTCAAAATGAACCAATGGCAGGGAAGGTGAAACTGTGGTGTACAATAGCTGTTCAGCCTGAAGGTTAAAGGAACAATAGGGTAGTTGCTGGTGAGTTCCCAGGAATGTGCCTTGCTTGGTCCCTGAAAGTGGCTGCTTCAGGCGGGTTTTCAGCAGGGAGCGCCTGCTGGCCAGAGGAGCCGAGACGCGGCAGCGACTACAGCCTGAATCAGTGGCTGGGATCTTGCTTGGTCCCTGGAAGTGGCTGCTTCAGGTGGGTTTTCAGCAGCATGTCATCTCCCCCATACAGTCCTGCATCCCCCCCAGGTGGGACCCCAGTCCCCAATGTAGCTAAAACCTCACTCCCTGCACCAACTTGTCAGCCAAGCATTGAAGTTCTCGGCGTGGAGATCTCTAGCCTCCTGCTTGCCATGGACAGGCAGCACCTCTGAGAAGGTCACAGAGTTTTCTATCTACCCCAGGCCCCTCCCAAGTTCCCCAAAGTCCCTCTGCACCCTTGCTAATTCTGCCTTGTTCCCAGCTAAATCATATAAAATCAGGTTTATTTATATGGTGCCTTCCAAATACCAAGGCGCCTTACATAAAATTAAAACAACTTCAGCATAAAAATTACATATATTAAAAACAGGATAAAATATTTAAAGACAGTCAGCAGAATAAAACTAATCCCCAAAAGCACGGCTCCATAAAACAGTTTTGAGCGCCTGTTTAAATCCCTTTACAGTCAGGCACTCACGTATCTGACAGGGTACAGAGTTCCAAAGGTCAGAAGATTTTAAACAAACTCTTGGTATCTCTAGCAACCCCTCGTCAGTTGAGTGGAGCAACTGTCCCGGGCAGTAAGGGACCAGTAGCTCTTTCAGGTAGTCCGGGTAATTTTTTATTTTTTTTTTTACCAAGAGAGAGACACTAAACTGAAAGCTTATTTACAGATATGACCTGGGAGCACAAGGAAGTTAAGTGACTTGCTCAGGGTCACACAGTATGCAAGTGGGGGCTGTGGGATTCAAACCCAGGTCTCCAAGTTTGCTGCTCAGAGCCTTAAACTACTGCACTATACTGCCTCCAGATGGACAATGACATCAAGCCCCCACTTGCCATTGCCCTACCGATCTGCTTACCATCCCTCTGAGCCGTGCTTCCTGGCAGGCTCTTTACCCCCCTCTTCTTTTGCTGCTCCTAGCTCTACTCCCTGTACAATGGAGTCTCCCAACAGGGGTATCTTCCTCTTCCTTTTGGGGTCCTCCACTATCCACCCTTGGGGTTCTATTCTGGAGACCTCGCTCATCCACCCATAATGTGGCCTTGAGTGACCCTGTGGGGCCTTTCTGTTCCTCAAGCACAGCATAGGAATTGCTTTTTAGCACTGGCTGGGGGATGTGCCTCTGCCTCACCTACCTTACCCTGCCTGAGCCCACTGTAGGCCAATCACCCCTCCTGTTGGGTAATCTTGGAGGTAGTGGGTGCAGATACATTGGCCTCTGGGTGGGAGCTGAGGCCTCCTGAATCCTAGCCACCTCAGCCCGGAAACTGGCAACCTCCTCCCTCAGCCCAGAGAGGTGCCTGCAGATGGAGCAGCACAGCAGTATCCAGAAGGTTTTCTTAAATATTACTGCTCCACAACCACTGCACTGCACAACTTCTAGCATGTTACCCTTTCTGTTTTGGCTATTACTACCCTCCTGGCATGTCTGAGGCTTAGAATTCTAGTGTCACCTGGCTCTGTTAAACGAACCCTTATTCCACAAGCATCTTTTGTTTGTGTCTTGCCCTTTGTTACTTCTGTTGCTCCCTGCCTCCCTGTCTACTATGCTAGGCTACTACAGTCATTTCTTGTTGGTAGCAGGAAGTAGTCAGGACAGAGCCAGCTAAATCCTATAAATGTAAACTAGCCTGGGGTGGGAGGATGGGAGTAGAGGTGGGTGGGTGGGCCTTCCTTTCATCAAAATCGAGCACCAGAAATCAACAAAAATAGGTGGTTATGGACTTCTACAAGGGTGAAGATCTGCATCATAGAAACATTGATTTTCTTTGCAGAAAAGGACAGATACACCCATCTAGTCTGCCCCTTTTTCCTGCCTGTTCCACCACCACTGACTATATGTGGTCACTAGTGTTCCACTCTGCCCCATTCCTTTACCTGATATGTCCCTGTGCCTATCTCACTCAGGAACTGGCTTAAAACCACACAAACTGAAAGAGCGAAAAAAGAACTTTGGGCAGATATTCTACAGAGTTTCTTTAACACGCTTTAATGTTCAATTCAGAATTTGTTTTGGGAAGTTTTTCCCTAACAAATTATGTAGAAAACAATAGAATATTCATTACCGAGGAGTTTTAGTCAATAATTTATGTGGAGTAAATCAGAGGACTCAGAGTACGCTTTCCATGCACAACCTCGGATTCCACATAAATTAACAATTACAACTCCAAGAGGATGAATTTTCAAACAGTTTCAACAGAATTCATTAGGGAAAATCATCCTGAAAGGAATTCGGTATCGAACTTTAGAACTTGTTACAGAAATTCCAGTAGAACCATCATCCGAAGTTCCATTTTCGCTCTTTCAGTCTGCAAGGATTTGACCAGATGCCTCCCATGCATGCTCGAAGTTCCCTACGGTCTCTGCCCTCACTACCTTCTATGGCAAGCTGTTTCAGTCATCTAGCACCCTTTCTATGGAGAAGGTATTGCCTCACATCCTTCCTAAACTTTTCTACTTTACCTTCACTGCATGCCCCCATGTTCTGGTGCGTTCTTTTCTCTGAAACAGACCCTTCACTGGCACCTTGTTTATACCCGAGAGGTACTTGTTGGTTGTAATCATGTCCCTTCGCCTTCTCCTCTCCTTCATTAAGTACATCATGTGTTCCTGAAGCCTTTCCACATACAGCTTTCTCATGCAACCTTCACACCATTTTGGTTGCCCTCTCTGCACTGCCTTCATCTTGTTTATTTCCTTGCAGAGGTGTGGCCTCTACAAGTTCTAACCCAATTCACTACTTTGTATCCCACCCCTAGGCTGCTCAGTTTCCTTATCAGTCTCCTGTGAGGCAGTGTCAAACGCCTTGATAATGTCCAGATAAGTCAAGTCAACTGCCCTCCTCTGATCTATTTCCCTGGTCTCCAAATCAAAGAAATCCACCAGATTCATCTGACATAACCACCCAATCCCATGAATCTATGCTGCCAGCCTACAGTGTTCATGATACTCCACCTTTCCTCTAACAGGATTTCCATTAATTTCCCCACCACTGAGGTGAGACTGACCAGCCTATAGTTACTAGCCTCTTCATAACTGCCACTCTTATGCAGAGGGACCAAGTCTGCTCTCCTCCAGACTTCCAGATATGTGACTTTTTCTAGACAGCTGTTGAATACCATCAATGGGGCAGCTAGCACCTCCCCAAGTTCCTTAAGTGCCCTTTGGTGTATCCCATATGGTCCCATAACCTTGTTCACATTCAGAGCTGCAAGTTCCTTCACAACTCTTTCCTCTGAAAATGAACTCATCCCCCCCTTTTGTTCCTGCTGTTCCCTGGTGGTTCTTACCCCCTTCCTACGCTGTGAAGACGGAGCAGAAATACCTCTTCAGAATCTCTGCTTTTCTTTGTCCTCTTCTGTGCAGTCCCCCACCCTCACCCCATATATTCATCCTCGATGTCCCTCCCATTGCCACTGTCTTCTCACTTATATACCTGAAGAAAGTCTTATCCCTGTTGCTACACCCTTAGCTACCCTTTCTTCTGTGTCTTTGCTCCCCTCACTGCCTTTCTTGCTTCCTGTTTTACTTGGTACACCCTCCTGTTTTCCTCCCTCTGCATTTCCTTATACCTCCTAAATGCCTCCCTTTTTCCTTCACTCCCTTGGCCATTTCCCTAGAGAACCCTAGCAGTCTCATTTTCCTTCAACCTTTACTCACTTCATTCATATAGAGGCTGGTTGCCTGAATTATGATCTCCCCTGTTTTACCCCACGGTACCCCCCCCCCCAAACAATCCAACCATATGTGTCAGTTTCTTATGCAGTGTCCCATTTCTTTAACATCTAACCTCCTGAAGTTCAGGACCTTCATCCTCATTTGTTTGCCTCTGTTCCTGGCTTAATGTTAAACCATGCTGTACAGTGATCACCGGTACTAAGGAGACTGCCCACTGTGACATCTATAATGCCATCCCTGTTTGTAAGAACCATGTCCAGCACTGCCCCAGTGTACAGTGATCACTGATACTAAGGAGACTGCCCACTGTGACATCTATAATGCCATCCCTGTCTGTAAGCACCATGACCAGCACTGCCCCAGTGTACAGTGATCACTGGTACTGAGACTGCCCATTGTGACATCTATAATGCCATCCCTGTTTGTAAGAACCATGTCCAGCACTGCCCCAGTGTACAGTGATCACTGGTACTAAGGATACTGTCCACTGTGACATCTATAATGCCATCCCTGTTTGTAAGCACCATGTCCAGCACTGCCCCAGTGTACAGTGATCACTGGTACTGAGACTGCCCACTGTGACATCTATAATACCATCCCTGTTTGTAAGCACTATGACCAGCACTGCCCCAGTGTACAGTGATCACTGGTACTGAGACTGCCCACTATGACATCTATAATACCATCCCTGTTTGTAAGCACGATGACCAGCACTGCCTCAGTATACAGTGATCACTGGTACTAAGGAGACTGCCCACTGTGACATCTATAATGCCATCCCTGTCTGTAAGCACCATGACCAGCACTGCCCCAGTGTACAGTGATCACTGGTACTAAGGAGACTGCCCAATGTGACATCTATAATGCCATCCCGGTTTGTAAGCATCATGACCAGCACTGCCCCAGTGTACAGTGATCACTGGTACTAAGGAGACTGTCCACTGTGACATCTACTGTATAGAAGTTTGATTTTGCGCCCGATATATATTTCACAGATTCTCCAGTACCACACTTATTCGCGCCCGATAGTATTTGCGCTGCAGTTACTGGAAATTACTATTCAGAATGCAAAAGCAAGTTTCAAGTGCCTGTACAGTGCAGGTAATCAATCAGGTGCTCTCGTCCCGGTTCTCCTTAATTACTAATTTATAACAGTCCTCTCAGGAAAGTTAAAAAGGCACAGAAACACCTCACAGAAACAACTCACAGCTCTCCACATGAATCTCATCATGTCACTCCTTAAATGGATCAACTCCTGCAGACTGCAAAGCGCAAATATCCAATTGATTCAAGCACAGAGTGTGGAGCTGATCTCACTGAGAGCTCTAGGGTTGAAAAAGTTGTTGCTACATCCGTAACTAAAGAGCTCGCAGCTGCTTCCCCGCCTCCATCAAAGCATAGCAGACCCTCTTCTTATGTGATCTATACCCAGGACACCCGCTTTTTGTTAGGAGTATCACGCAGAGCAGGGGGTGATGTCTGCGGTTCGCCACTACATGCATAGCACCGGTAACAAGATTAATGAGAGTACGGTCCGCAGTTTTAAATGTCAGTACATGGCAGAGCTAAAGAAGACCCCCGACCCCAAAGCTATGTCTCCTCTCCTCCCTCATAAACCATGGGGGCGACCCACCAATCCGGAGGAGCATCTGGAGGAGCAGCTCAAAAAAAATCATTAAACCCCTCCGTGCTGAGGGGGCAATAGTAAATGTGGGCATCATACAAGCAATTGCAGTTGGCATTGTAAAAGCTAACTCACCACAGTTGTTTTCAGAGAACAGGGGGCACCTTGATCTTTCCAGCAAGTGGGCCTGGGGGGATCTGCACTGGATTTGCTTTACCAGGTGCAAAGGGACTAAGGCAGGAAGGAAAACGCCAACTGACATTGCTAACTTGAAGGCAGCATTTTTAAATCGAATTTCGACTGCCTGTGCACAGGAGTTGATCTATCCCCGGCTAGTTATGAACATGGATGAGACTGGGGTCAGTATGATCTGAGTATCCGAGTGGACCATGGAGGTTTCCGGTGTCGAAGCAAGTCCCAGTCACAGGTCTTGGGGACAAGAGGCAGATAACACTAGTACTTGCTTGCAACCTAGCTGGTGAAATGCTGCCACCCCAGCTAATTTACAAAGGTTGCAGTATAGCATGTCACCCTCAACACCCATTCCCCAGTGAGTGGCAAGTTACCCATAGCGAACACCACTGGTCAAATGCTGACACCACATTACATTTTATAGATCACATACTGGTGCTGCATATAAACAAACAAAAACAAAAGCTGTCTTTGCCCGAAGAACAAAAGGTGCTACTGATCCTCGACTGATACAGAGCCCATACTACAGACGCAGTGTTGAAGTCATTGGAAGGAAATGGCATCATGCCAGTTTATGTGCCAGCATCTTGCACCGATGCACTCCAGCCGTTAGACGTCTCCGTAAACAAGATCCTGAAGGACTACCTAAAAAAGCAATTTACCAGCTGGTATGCGGGGAAAGTGTCAGAGCATCTAGTGACCGGTGGAGGCGATGTTACGGCAGCAGACCTACGGCTCCAAAACCTGAAAGAGCTCCACGCTCGCTGGTTGCAGAACAGCTACGATCAACTGTCTGCCAGACAAGAGGACATCATCCATGGCTTTAGGCAGTCCGGGATTCTGGAAGCACAAGCAAACTGCCTTCTGGAGGTAAGCTTTCAGTTTAATAACACAGTCAAAAAAGGTAATGTACCGATATGCACATTGTAAACAAATTCCATTTCCTTGCAGGCAGTTTAGAATGAATGAATGAAGCACCAAACAATGAATCGAAGACACAGCCTTTCTTTTATTAATATTATTCTTTTTTTTTTTGTTTGCCTTATTTCTTGCTGAAATTAATTAAAGCACTTCTGTATCAATGTGCAGTTGTTTTTGCCGATTGTTTGTGGTAATAAAATTTTGGTGACAGGGGTACCTCTAGATATCAGATTATATTAGCGTTCAGAATATTTTCGCTATAAAACTCTGAGCGTTAATATAGGAAAATATTCAGGACATGAATATTATCTGCTATATAGTATAATGCCATCCCTATTTGTAAGCACCATGACCAGCACTGTACCATCCCAAGTGGGATTATTCATTATCTACCTGAAATAAAAAAAAACTTGCAGGGAGTCAAATATCGCCCTGCTCCTTGCCAAAGCCGCAGCTGGAAGGCTCCAATCTACATCTGGCACACTGACTTCACCAACTAGCAACATCTTCCCCCTACTTGCAATCATGATGATGGCTTTGCCAAGTGCCATATCCACCTGCTTTCCCTGGGCATGAGACTGGTATACCATCCCTGTACAGACAGTGGCTCCAGTGCCCATCTCCAGGATAACCCACAGCACTTCCAGACATTCTTTTTTCTCCAAATGCCCCTGCACTTCTGTAGCCTTGTTTCCCTCCCTTACATATAGTACAACCCCTCCTCCCTCCTCCCCACCTCCCTTCCCTGCCTCTCCTGAATAGAGAGTCCCAGAGAATGGTGAGCAGAGCGATATGGTGATTCTGGTGCAGGACAGGAGCTGCTAACCCAAATCAGTACAAAGCTTCCAATTAAGGCAATGCACTCACCATGTGCAGGCAGAATCAACACAAATAGTGGAGCACTGGTTCCAGCTTAGATTTGGAAATTATTTTTGGGTGATCACATCACTGAAACCATCTGTAGACTTTAATCATAACTGTTTAAATCTGACCTTTTGACTCACAGGTTACGGACAATCGCTGATCCCCATAATTTAAGGCTATGGCATGGATTAAATGAAAGGGTGATCTTGTCACTGCAACCATGATGTTTTGACTTTTCCTTTGTCAATCCTAGCTCCCTAATGTTGCTCTTTTTCTTATAATACCACCACAATTTCTCCATCCGTAAGAATAGCACGCTGTGGCTAGGCAGCTCCGTTAGCATATTTAGGGATTTATTATGCTGATAAACTCAAGCGTAAAATTGCTAATTGGGGCAAAATATTTAGACAGGGTGATTATGCTGATACAATGTGATGTTAAAATATGAATATGTTTAGCCTGCCTTTCTGTTAAGTGTGTCTTTTTATGTGTTAAATTTTAATTTTCTTTATATTTGAGTTTTGTACTTTGATCTATGACACATAGGTTCAAAACCCTCTAACACCACTGTTAAAATTAAATTTTGAATGTAACTAATCACAAGGTGGCAGTGAAACATGTCAAGACATGTATAAAAGGGAACATTTACTCACACGGACCCTACCCCCTCAAGAAGACTCTGGTCGAAGCGCAGGGGTGTTTGTGTTTTGTTCAGCTTGCATTTATACCTTGGCACTATTGCATTGTGTCCTCCATCGAAGGGGAAAGGTGGTGTCTTCTGGGTCTCTTGGGGCTGGGTGACCCTGAAGAAGATCTAGACGGAGGTCTCCTTTTGTCTGGTCTCCCCCTAGGAGGATCCGTAGGCTCCTGGGGGGAAGGTACTCAGCCTGCAGCCCCCGATGGTGTGGGGGGTGCAGGAGCCGGAGGAGTCGCAGGAGGAGGAGGAGGAAGAGGAGGAGGTGCGGGAACCATATCCTTTTTAATGGTATCGCACCAGTAAGTGAAGAGCTCCTTGACCTCTGAAATGCAAAGACCCGACGACGGACCAGGCGCCGGTGGTCGGTCATCGAGTTCCGGCATCGGCTCCTCAGGGGCCTCAGGCTGAGGAGAGGGTTCTCTGGGAGGTGTGACAGGACCGGGTTCGCCCGTCTGGTCCTCGGGCTGCATCAACTCCTCCTCCGTGATAGTCTCCTGACCGACATCGGTAGGAGGCATCGGGGTCCTCTTCTCAGCATGTACTGGTGCGGACGTCGGCCCCCCTGACAGACGACCGGGCGTGACCTGACGGCGACGGATGTCTGGCGGTCACGGCTCCTGACTCCAGGGAGAGGACGACGCCGGAGCCGGACGCCGGATCCAACGGCCCCTTGAGAGAGGTAAGCTCCTTGGTCTTCCGCTGGGGAGGAGGCGGCAAGGAGGCAGACCTGACATCGGGCTCAGAATGGCGGGAACCCGACTTGTGGCGATGATGATGGTCCCCAGACCTAACTAGAGCTTTGGAGGATGAAGATGGGGGCCTGGAGGTCTTGGCCTGTGAGGAGGAAGAGGATCCCGAAGGTTTCTTCACCGCAGTGGGGGGAGGCTGAGAATGGGCCCGGGAGGGCGAACGGTCAGACCGGGAGCTGGAGCTACGAGAATTGGAGGCCCTGGACGGGGACTTGGAGGAAACCTTCTCCCTGTGCTTTCCAGAGTGTTTGCGGGCCTTCTCTGCCGATTCCCCCCTGGCGGTGTCCATGGTCTTGATCCTCTCTTCAAGCAAAAATGCCTGTAGAGCCTTCTGGCCACGGATCCGGGTCCGGCTGTTGAATCCCTGGCAGAACGTGCAGGACTGAGTGTCGTGGTCTGGGCCTAGGCACCAGACGCAGGCCGAATGTGGATCCTTAAACGGGATTTGCTTCCCACAGGCACACTTCCGAGGGATGGCCTTCAACGGAGGTTGAGAGGACATCAGACAGCAATCGAGCTGGAAAAGCGAACTTTTCGAAGGAAGAACTTAACCATCGCCAGCTAAGAAAGCAGGCGAAGGGTCGAGACATATAATCGGCCAATGAGGAAAAGAACTGGGAAATCTGGCGGACCTCACTATGTACTACGCCTGACGTCAGAGGCGGGACCGACGTCGGGGGTGGTCCCCGCTGAAGATAGCTAGCTAGAAGAATTCCGTGGGGTCCTGACGCCTGCCGGCTTCAGTCCTAATGGTGTTACCTGCTGCAAGAGCTGTATCTTGAAGTAAGATCCACATTTACCCTCTTCTAGTCTTCTGGGATTGCCCACGTCTCCAGTGATTTGTTGAAATGGGTTGTCAGCAGGGCTGCTGCCATCACCTCTCTGAGCTATTTTATTATTATAGGGTGAAGCCCATCTAACCCATTTGCCTTATCTATTTTCAGTTTCCCCAAGTTCCTCCAGGACTCTCCCTATTGTGAATTGATTGGGTCTACCTCCTTCCTGGCTTCCCAGTAGTAGGCCTTCGCCTTCCCTTCCTTCATGAAAGCTGAACAATAGTATTTGTTCAGTATTGCTGCTTTTTCTATGCCTTCCTCTGCATACCCTTGTCCCTCCTTCTTTATCCTTACAATCCCACTCCTTGTCTTCTTCCTCTCGCTGATACAGTATATCTGAAGAAGGTCTAGGCACTTTTCTTTATAGCCTGTGCTATGTCTTCTGTTTGTGCCTTTTAACTCCTGACTGCCGTCCCTGCCTCTCTCTGCTTCTCTAGATAGTGCTCCATTTCTCTTCACTTTGTGTTTCTTTGTATCTCCTGAAGGCCCCTCTTTTAACTCTCACATTCCTGGCTACTTCTCCCAAGAACCAAAGAGGTAGTTTGTTTCTCTTACTCTTGCTTTGCTGTTTAACACAGAGGTTCATTGCCTCTGTTATGGCCCTCTTGAGAATACACCACTGCCTCTCCACTTCTCCCACTTTGTTCTCTTTTCCCAGGGCTCCTCTGAGGCGTGTCTTTTTAAGCTCTGCCACACTCCCCTTGTCACTTCCTAACCTCTGAGCCTTCTCCATTTATGACCACCCGCTGTGCTCATCCCATCAACCAGCTTTCTACCCGTCTTGTTACCATTTAATCTACCCATAGGTCTCTTGGCTTCTTGAGCAGCATACTCAGGGGCTCTGAGTTGAAGGCCTTGCTAAAATGCAGGTATACTATGAACACTGTCTGCCCCCTTATCAACTGCACTCATTACCTAATCAAAGAATGTGATCATGTTTGTCTGGCATGACTTCTCCCTTGTGAAATTATGTTGCCTGTTATCCTAGAGATTGTTTGACTCTAGGAATTATATTGTTTCATTTAGGATAGATTCTAGTACTTGCCCCATTATAGATGTCAGCTTAACTAGTCTATAGTTTCCTGGAACATCCCTACTGTCATTTTGTGCAGGGGCACATCAGCTGCCCTCCAGTCCCTTGGTACCACCCCAACAATTAAGATAGAAATATAGAAACTGATGGCAGATAAGGATCGCTAGGCCCGTCCAGTCTGCCCATTTTTCCTACCTACTGCAAAAAAACAAACACAGTCCCTCCTTGATCTCCGGCTTTACTTTCTTGGTCCTATCGCTAGAGCCCCTATGTCTGTCCCATGCAGTTTTGAATTCCCCCACTGTGTTTGCCCCCACCACCTTGGCTGGAAGTCTATTCCATGCATCCGACACTCTTTCTGTGAGGAAATACTTCCTCACGTTACCCCTTAGTTTACCCCCTTCCAACCTCATTTCATGCCCCCTCATTCCTGAACATCTTCTCTGAAAGGTTCTACCCTCCAGTACCCTGATTATGCCCTTCTCCCTCATCTCGCCTCTCCTCCAGGGTATACCTATTGAGGTCTCCCAGTCTCTCCTCATATGACTTTTGGTACAGGCCATGCACCATCTTTGTTGCCCTTCTTTGAACTGCCTCCACCCTATCTATGCCCTTACAGAGATGTGACCTACAAAACTGGACATAATACTCCAAATGAGGCCTCACCATTAATCTATACAGTGGCATCAACAACCCTTTCCTTCTGCTGGTGATACCACTCCCCATGCACCCCAGCTGCCCACTGGCTCTCTCTACAGCCTTGGCACATTGTTTGGCCACCTTTTTGTCTTCAGATATGATTGCCCCCAAATCTCTTTCCTGTTTGGTGACTGTCCATATTCCCCACCCCATCATGTAATCCTCCCCTCTGTTCTTGTACTCCAAATGCATAATTTTGCACTTTTTTGCATTGAATCTCAGCTGCCACACTCTACACCATTCCTCCAGTTTACCTAAATCCTCATTTTTCCCACCTCTCCCGGAGTGTACATCCTGTTGCAGATCTTAGTAAAATGTGTTAAGAGGCAAACTTTCCTTTCCAGCACCCATCTGCAATGTAATTTATAAAGACATTAAACAGGACAGGACCCAGAACTTATCCTTGAGGCAACCCTGCTGGTCACCCTCCTTTCCTCAGATTGAGCCCCATTTACCACCACCCTCTGTCTTCTGTCACTCAGCCAGTTCCTAACCCAGTTTACCACCTTGTGACCCACTCCCAGGCTGCCCAGTTTGTTCACAAGTCTTCTACGTGGAACGCTATTGAAGGCCTTATGGAAATCCAGGTAGGCCACATCCACCACTCCCTTTGATCCAGTTCCCTAGTCACCCAGTCAAAGAAATCAATTAGATTAGTTTGACATGACCTTCCTGCCATGAATCCATGCTGTCTTGGACCCGGTGCTCTGCTGGATTCAAGGTGTTTCACAATTCTTTCTTGAAGTGTTTCACCAGGAGGGCACACTGAACGACAAGTTGTTCATCTCACGGTGTGACCTGGGGGGAGGGGGTACATAGGGGTGTGAAGCATGATCAATTACAATAGTATGTGGGTAGTACAAACAATACAACATTGTAAGAGTATGCAACAGTTTGAGCACAAGGTATTGTACAATAAACAGTAGTGAAACATTGGGTAAATTACAATGCATGTTTTGACCCTGGAAACCTTGACTCATCTTGGTTGCCATTCTCTGAACAGACTCCACTCTGTTATCCTTCTTTATGTGCGGGCTCCACAACTGGACTGAATACTCCAGGTGGGGTCTCACCAGGAATCTACAGAGTGAGAGGATCACCTATGTGCTCCTGCTATTGTTACCTCTCCCTATACACTCCAACATTTTACTTGCCTTACTGCATGCCTTGTTGCATTGTCTTGACTGCTTTAGGGTGTCGCATATCATGACCTCCAGATCCCTTTCCTCTTGCACCACACTGAGCTATACTCCATTAAGCCAGTATTATGTTATAGGATTTCCTTTTCCCAGGTGAATCACCTTGCATTTGTTTGTATTAAATCTGAGTTGCCAGACATTAGACCATTGTTCCAGACTGTGAAAGTCATTTTGTAGATCCCTAACCACTTCTGTGCTGCCAACCCTCCCAGTGAGTTTAGTATCATCTGCAAAGAGAGTCAGTGTCAGTGGCTCAGTGGTCAGTGTCATTGTCAGTGGCTCAGTAGGTAGCACACTCGCCTCTGAGGCAGGGAAATCAGAGGGCTGTGGGTTCAGTTTCCGCATCTGGCATTTGGGTTAATATCCCAATACTGACACTGTGGTACAGCATGGGGGGGTGCTGCACTTCTGAGGTGCCGTCTTTTGGATGAGATGTTAAACCGAGGTCCCATCTGCCTGGATTGGTGGTAGCTCAGGTGGATGTTAAAGATCCCATGGCACTTATCGAAGAGTAGGAGAATATCCCCGGTGTCCTGGCCAAATTTCCCCCATTCACTGGAAATACCATAAACAGCTTAATCTGGTTCACTCTCAATTGGCATTCATATGTGTGTGGGATTGTTAAGGAGGGGAAGGACAGCTGCAAAGTGGGGTGCTACCTGCACACTTGAGCAGACTTGATAGACCGTGTGGCCTGTATCTGCTGGCAAGAAATAAGTTTGCTCTGTATTTCCTTGCCAATATCACTAATAAACATTAAAGAGGATCAGGCCAAGGACTGATCACTGAGGTACTCCACTTGGGATTTCTCCCTCATCGTGTCTCACTCCATTGATTACCACCCTTTGACTTCTATCCTTGAGGCAGTTTCCCACATATCTGATATGTTTTTTCCTTTACTTAGATCCTCTAAGTTCTTTAGCAGATGATTATACAACTTCAAATCATGAGGCCTTGCTGAAATCAAAGTAGAGGAGGTCCACTAGGTGACCCATGTCATGCTCCTTGGCTACCCAATCAAAGTAAGTAATGAGAATTGTTTGGCATGCACTTCCTGCCATGAACCCATGTTGTTTGCTATCTTGAAGACCATTCTTATCCAGATATTCCACTAGGTACTACTTGAGTAGGATCTCCATAAGTTTCCCCATGATGGATGTGAGGCTGACTGGTCTATAATTGCCCGACACCTCCCTACTTTCACCCTTGTGCAGTGGTACTATGTCTGCCTTTCTCCAATCTCTTGTCATGACTCCCAACTGCAATGATCAGCTAAACAGATATCCCAAGGGGCGCTCAAGTTAATCGACAAGCTCCTTCAGCGCCCTTGTGTGCAACCCATCAGGTTCCAGAGCCTTATCTACCTTATGACCCGACAGTGCCTCCGTAGCTCTGCCAGTAGCAATTTCTGGTGATTCCATTTCAGGGATCCCCATGTTGGACATTTTAAGGTTGCTTTCTGGCACTGGACCAGTATTCTCCTTGGTGAATACTGAACAGAAGAAATTATTCAGAGCAGTGGCCTTTTGTTCATCCTCAACTATATTGTCTCCATCTACCAACCTTACTATCCCACCCCCTTTCTTCCCCTATATACTGGAAAAAGGGTTTATTCCTGGATTTTATCCCTGTGGCAATCCGTAGTTCTGCTGCAGCCTTAACCTTTCTTACTAACTTCTTTGCTTTCTTATTTTTCTGATTGTAATTATCTCCATCACCCTCCCCCTGGTTCTTTTTGAGCTTGCAAAAGGCTTCTATTTTGTTCCTGATTGCCTTTCTGACCTATACTGTGAGCCATATGGGCCTCTTGTGCTTTTTTCTTTTCAACACTGTCCTAAAGCAGAGTTTTGCAGCCTCCTAAATGGATCACTTTGCCAGTCCCCAGCTGTCTTCTACTTCAGTCCTATCCTGGTTGTTAACCAATTTGTCCCCAACTATCCTTTTCATATCCCCAAAGTTAGTCCCTCTGAAGTTTAGGACCTCAGTCCTGGACAGGACTGAGATTTTACTTCCCCTATGGATAATTTGAACCATACAGAGTTGTGCTCACTGTTGGTTAGTTTTTTAGAAACACAGAAACATAGAAACATATGCTTTGACAGCAGATAAGAAAACAAATACTTATCATAGTAATCTTGTTTCTTCTAATGGAGTCTTGCTGTATTCTGACAATATGCAGCTAGCCCTTCCAGTTCAACTGCCCCAGAGATGAAAGAGTTAACTCTATGCAGAAGCATAGAACGTTGAGCTTGAGTTCAGTTTTCAAACCACTGTCCATGGTACATTCTATGTAACTGTCAGATTCTTATGAGCACTAAGTGACTAATACTAAGCTAATTTATAATAATGCAATAAAAATGACAATAATAATAACAATAACCACATGGCCAATGACCAAACAATGGGCAACCAAAGACTCAAGTCGAGAAACGCCCAAGCCAAAAACATGTCACCCCTGAGGTGCAGAACTAAAACTTTTACCCCTTGAGTGAGAATTGCCCTTCTCAGGTTCTGTCAGTGAAGGTAGGGAGGGAGATCAGAATACAGCAAGACTCCATTAGAAGAAACAAGATTACTGTGGTAAGTAATTCTTTCTTCAAACAACATGAAGTCTTGCTGAATTCTTACAATATGAAGACTACTAAGTAGTATCCTATGGAGGTGGGCACTGAACCTACTTAGGAAATAGGCTCTGCAGTACTGCTGTGCCAAACCTGTCATCACTCTTGGCCTGGGTGTTCAGGCAGTAGTGTTTTGTGAATGTGTGAACAGTTTTCCAGGTAGCTGCTTTACAGATTTTGAGAAGAGGGATATTTCTGGAAGCTGCTAAAGAAGCAGCTGTTCCCCTGGCTCAGTGGGCCCTCAGCCCTGCAGGTGGCTCTTTCCCCAGTTTGTTATAGCAAAACTGGGTACAGGAGAAAATCCATCTAGCAATGGTTTTCTTGGTGGCTGGCTTGCCTATGCTATCCTCACCCTAAGTAAGGAACAACTGGGTACAGTTGTTTCTGTGGGTCTTTGTCTGATCAATATAGTAACTGATGGCCCTTTTTACATCCAAGCTATGCAGTCTCCATTCACTTGAGGAAGAATGGTTGGTGAAGAAGACGGGCAGAGTCATAGACTGGTACAGGTGAAAGTCTGAAACCACTTTTGGGAAGAACCTCCTGTTTGTTCTAAGAATAACCTTATCCTTATGGAAAGCAATGTAGTCAGATTATACTGACAAGGCCTATAGCTCACTAATCCTCCTAGCAGAAGTTATAGCTATCCAAAAGACAGTTTTCCACGTCAAGTACTTAAGCTCAGCCGAAGACATGGGTTCAAAGGGGGGGTTGCATTAGCTGGGCTATGCAAATATTCAAATCCCAAGATGGGGTAGGCTCCCTGTGTGGAGGATGTAAGTGGAGCAACCCTTTAAAGAATTTCTTGAAGACTGAATGGGATGCCAAAGAAGGTCCCTTCCCACAGAGAGATAAGCAGACACAGCTGCCAGGTGCACCTTCAGTGTAGAAGGATGAAGGCCCAACGAATGCAGATGGAGTAAATAGTCCAACATGGATGCCAACCCTGCTGAGTGAGGGTATAATTCCTTTTGTACACACCAGATGGAAAATCTCTTCCACTTAGAAGTATAACTTTTCCTGGTGGCAGGTTTCCTGGCGACCTTCAGAATGTCTGTTACCCCTTGAGTGAGATGCAGGCATGCATACTCTAGCTCTTCAAGAGCCATGCCTTGAGCCTGAGGGCCTTAAAGTTGGGGTACCAGATCCTCCCCTAGGATGAGGTCAAGAGATTGTACCTCTTGGGGAGGCAGATTGGATTGATCACTGACAGAGACAACAGCATGGGGTACCATGGCTGTCTGGCCCAGTCTAGTGTAATCAGGATCATAGTGCATGGCTAACTCCTGATCTTGACCAGTACTCTAAAGAGTAGAGGGAATGGAGGGAAGGCATCCAAAAGCACAGGGCCCAGAACTGAAGGTCTGTAACAGAACTGGAACAGCTGGTGATTGTCTGGGGCTGCAAACAGGTCTATCGCTGGTGTGACCCATCTTCTGAACACTGCCTGCAGTATATCCTTGTTCAGAGACCACTCATGGTGACTCTGAGTTATTCTGCTGAGGGCATCTGCCAGTACATTGTCCTTGCCTGGTAAATGCACTGCTAACAGGGAAGCTTGGAGGGAGTATGTCAGACTCCAAATCTTCATTGTTTCTGTGCACAGGACCGAGGACCTTGTCCCTCCCTGTCTGTTTATATAGTTACATACAAAGAATGTTAGTTGTACAGAAGGTTTTTAACCCATATGAGTACATCTCCAGTGTCTGCATGGTGGTGGCGGTGATGTTGTCTGTCCTGACCTGAACCACCTTGCCCTGTACTACCTTTGAGAATGACTGCAGAGCCAGAAACAGAGCCCTGAGCTCTAGCAAGTTAATGTGGAGCAGAGACTCCTGATGGGACCACTTCACATGAGCAGTGAGGTTCCCTAGGTGAGCCCCCCAACCAAGGAGTGAAGCATTTGTGATCAGAACTACTGCAGGTCGCTGCTGGAGAAAGGGGTCACCTTACCTGAGATTGTCCTTGTCCAGCCACCACTGGAGAGACTGAACCAAGGTAAATGTCACTGGAATCAGCTTGGATAGGGATCCCTCATCTGAGACCAGAAAGATCTGAGGTGAAACTGAATGGCCCTCATCTGGAACCTGGCTCCTGGGACCACTGCTGTGGATGTTGCCATGTGCCCCAGCACCTGAAAAAAGTGTCTCACAGGATGAGATACTTGTACTCATAAGGAACTTGCCAGATGGACAAGATTGTCCACTCTTTCTATTAGCAGAAAAGCTTTTGCCTGAACAGTGTCCAATTCTGCCCCTATGAACACTAGGACCTGAACTGGTTCCAGTATTGATTTGGTCAGGTTCACCAAGAACTCGAGGGAATCCAATATGTTCTGCACCAGAGTCAGGGCTTCCCTGACCTGCTGAGTGGACTGCTGATGACCAGCCAGTCGGGAAACACTGACACTCCCTGCTTCCTGCTTCCTGAGATAGGCCACCACCACTGCCAGGCATTTTGTAAATGTTCTGGGGCAGATGTCAAACCAAAGGGCATTGCACTGAACTGGTAATGGCTTGAAGGTAACTTGAATCTTAGATATTTTCTGCAGGAGTGTCTGATAGAAATGTGGAAGTAGGCATCTTTGAGGTTCAGGGAGGCTAACCAGTCTCCTGACCTGAGAGAGGGAAGAATCATGTTCTTAGTTACCATTTTGAATTTGGGTTTTGACAGGTGCTTGTTGAGGTACCTGAGACCTAGGATGGGCCACCACTCCCACTTGTCTGTTGTAATAGATTCCCAGGCCTGGAAGTCGTGAGCCAACTGGCCTCCTACTGGAAGAAGGGAGACAGCCCTGACTGACCCATCAGAGTGTCTGCTTGGCAGGAGTTTTAGGTTGGGAGGTGGATGTAGCTCTGCTTATCCCTCTATTACCTCTCCCTCTGAAAAAGCCCCTCTGCTGCTGATTAATAGAGCACGCTTGTGCCTGGTAGAAAGGCCTCTGAAAAGGTCTGCCCCTGCCAGACCTAGATTGCTGCTTCTGAGGAGTGGCAGCCTTTTCTTTTGCAGCTGCACTCCTGTAGGTTGTTCTATACGCATCCATTTTCTTTATATATGACTCTGTTTGTTCCCCAAACAGAACATTTTGGACAACAGGAAAATCCATGGCCTAAGCCTGGGTATCTTGAGACAGGTTGGTACATCTTAGTCAGGCAAACCTCCTTAATGAGACAGATGTAGCCATAACTTGTCTACATGATACATCATTAGAGTCTACTGCAGCATTAAACTGTACCTTTGATGCCTCAATGCCATCATTTGCTATCTGCTTCAAGTCCTTGGCTAGCTGTGGAGGAGCGTTTCTGGCTAGATCCAGAATAGATTCCCATCTGGACTTCTGAAATCTGGCCACATAGGCCATGTATGAGACTTGCGTAAGCCCCAAGGAAGAAGCCAAGTATTGCTTCTTGGCCATAGCATCAATCCTCCTAGAGTCCTTATCAGGAGGGTGAGAAGCCAGGGGGATACTGCCTTTGTCTCAGGCCACAGCCTGGACCACCCCTATGTGGCTACAGTGATTGTAGAGGAACTCTGTTCCAGAACCTTAAAGCATCCTATTATCAACCAGAGGGATGGAGGTAAGCAGCTACAAAATATTGTTAGTTTTTTTTTTTTTTAAGATTTATGCAGAGGGATGAACAGCCTTTTAGACTCAGAGATAGCCATGATGGCAATCATTTCTATAAAATCAAGCTCCTCTTCTTCTTCAGCTGCCTCTACAGTAGGGAGCTGTAAAGTTTCTGCCACCTTCTTATAAAAGAAAAGTGGGACGAGGATTCCCCAGGCTGCCTAGTGGGAGAGACTGAATCTGGTCTATCTGGAGAAATACCATGCTCCATGGGTTCCCCTAATAATAATAATCAGAATCATCATCCTCCTTCCCCTCCCCTTCTTTCTCCCCACTTAATTTCATAAAAAGTTTCCAGATCATAAGAACAGGTGGGAACTGAACCGGTAGTGGACTGAACTAACTGACGCGTATGCGTCATCGGTTCGCTCGGTTCCAATTGAAGCGATTGTACAATTCTAATAGCTTTAGCTATTTTATCCCTGGTGGGAGACAGAAACTTAGGATCTGAACTGGTGGATTTTCTCTTTTTCTTAGCTGATACCAAAGCCTCAGTAACCACCTTTCTTTTGGTTGAAGAGGTGTCGCCCTGGTCAGAGGGCACCTCCTCCGGTTCAACTGTGTCTTCAGGAGCCGAACCAGATCAGCCATCTGAATCAATGGATTTTTTGGCCATTCTTTCCTTTAGTCAGGCTAAATGCTTATTCAGGGTGGTCTTAGGGAAGTCAGAACAAATTTGGTAGTCTGTTTTCAGATGGTTAAACCCCAGACAATACACACACATGAGGTGGGGATCCGCTTTAGCAAAAACCTCCCCACACTCTGTGCAGTGTTGAAACCCAGTGGGTCTGGTCTTCTTCTTGGGTTTCTCAGCCATTGAAGCACTAAAGCCAAAGATACCAAAGATACCTCTTGAAGGCAGTCAGGTCAGAGTAACCAAAACGTTTTCGGTTAACAACTGGGTCAGCAGTTCACTGAAAAAAAGATAGATAGAAGTTTTTTTTTTTTAAACCAAAAACTGCTGAATTACAAAGCAACTAAAAAATTCAATTTTAAATTTACCTCAAGATTAAGAAAAGAACGGTCCTCTCCCAGTTGCACGAACCAAAAAAGGGACCGCCGCTTACCAATTTGTAGATAAATCTGTCTAGTCTAATCTGTACCGCAGACAGAGGTTTGAAGAACTGAAAAACAGAATGTGGTTGAATAAACCGATGATTTTATACCACTTTAACCGAAGTAAGCAAAAATAAATCTCTGGAGCGTCTTCACAGGCAGGTGGAGTAAAGAATCTGATGCCTACCTAGAATGTACCAAGGACAGTGGTTTGAAAATCGAGCTCTAGCTCAACATTCTATGCTTCTGCATAGAGTTAACTCTCATCTCCGGGGCAGTTGAACTGGAAGGGCTAACTGCATATTGTCAGAATACAGCAAGACTTCATGTTGTTTGTCAAATTGAATATATTTTATTTGTAGGAAGAGTTGACAAGTCATGTATTCCAGACATTATACAGGGAAAAATACATATTACCTTTACATATACACACTTTGTATAATAAGGTCCTGTTATGGTGCTGACTATGACTCCATTAACAAAATAAAAAATGTCCAATAAAAACATAATCTTAGTCTTATTCGCATACTGTAATCGACTTCATATTGTTTGAAGGACCACTTGGCCCACCTAGTCTGCCCATTTCCTACCTAAGGGATAAGCTGCAGATTCCAGTTACCCAACACCCTACTTCCTCCTACCCCTCACTAATATTGCCTTATGTCTGTCCCATGCATTCTTAAATTCCCGCACTGTTTTTGACCCCACAACCTCCTCAGGAAGGTGGTTCCATGCATCCATCACCCTCTTTGTGAAAAAATACTTCCTCATGTTGCTGAGCCGTCCCCCCTCTATCTTCAAATTGTGCCCCCTTGTTCTTGTATATCTCTTTTTCTTAAAGGTGCTCCCGTCTTGGACTTTGTTGATTCCCTTGAGGTACTTGAAAGTTTCTGTTATGTCCCCCCTTTCCTCAAGGGTATACATATTAAGCACTTTTAGTCTTTCTTCATATGGCTTCTGTTGCAGACCCTGCACCATTTTAGTTGCCCTCCTCTGGACTGCCTCCATCCTATCTATGTCCTTTCAGAGATGGGGTCTCCAAAACTGTACGCAGTACTCCAGATGGGGTCTCACCAACTGTCTGTACAAAGGGATAACAACTTCCTGTTTTCTACTGGTGATGCCTCTCCCTATACATCCTAGTATTCTCCCAGCCCTCCTTACTGCCTTCTAACATTGCTTATCTACCTTAAGGTCTTCTGATATGATCACCCAGAGGTCCCTTTCCATTTGTGTTGTTGTTAGAACCCCCACCCCCCATTGTGTACGTTCCCCTGGGTTTTTGTTTCCCAGGTGCATTACTTTGCACTTTTTTGCACTGAATCTAAGCTGCCATATTTTTGACCATTCCTCCAATTTTGCCAGCTCCCTTCTCATCCTTTGCATCCCTTCTTGTGTATCAACCCTGTTACAGATCTTTGTGTCATCTGCAAAGAGGCATACTTTTCCTTCCAGCCCCTCTGCAATGTCACCTATAAAGACATTAAAGAATACCAGTACCAATACTGAACTTTGTGGTACCCCACTAGTAACCCACCTTTCTTCAGAGTATACTCCATTTACTATTACCCTCTGGGTCCTGTTGTCCAGCCAGCTTGTTACCCAGGCTATCACCCTGGGACCCACTCCCAGGCTGGCCAGCTTGTATATTAATCTTTTGTGTGGGACTGTGTCAAATGCCTTGCTAAAGTCTAAGTAGGCCATGTCCACAGCCCCTCCCTGGTCTATTACTTTGGTCACCCAGTCAAAGAAATCTATTAGATTTGTCTGACATGACCTTCCTGCTGTGAATCCATGCTGCCTTGGGTCCTGTATCCTGTTGGCCTCTAGTTACTCCACAATTCTTTCTTTCAGAAGTGATTCCATCATTTTTCCTATCACTGAGGTCAAGCTAACACGTGAGTAGTTTCCTGCCTCTGTATTGCTCCCACATTTGTGAAGAGGAATCACATCCTCCCTCCTCCAGTCCTCCGGTCCACACCATCCTTCCATGATTAGTTAAAAAGGGTAGTCAGTGGTGTCACTAGTTCTCCCCTTAGTTCTTTCAGAATTCTGGGGTGACTCCCATCAGTTCCCATTGCTTTGACCACTTTGAGTTTTAGGAGTTCCTATATGACCCATTCCTCTGAGAATGGACTGGTATAGACCCCCCTGTCCAGAGTGCTTTTATTGTTTGGTTTAGGTACCTCTCCCTCTTCCTCTTTTGTGAATACTGAGCAAAAATATTCATTTAGTTTCTCTGCCTTTCTACAGTCACCCTCTGCCCACCCCACCCCTCCCTTTTTTAAGCCTCACTATCCCTCCCTTGATCTTCCTTCACTCCCTAATGTACCTATAAAAGGTTTTATCCCCTTCCTTAATTGAGTCGGCTATCTTTTCCTCGGTTTTGGCCTTCACTATTCTGATTGCCTTCCCCTCATCCTTCTGCTTTAACTGATACAGTTCTCTATCCTACTCCTTCTATGATTCCTTGTACTTTCTGAATGCTGTCTTTTTCTCTCTAACCTTCCCTGCCACCTCCTTTGAGAACCATAGTGTTTTTTTACATCATTTTGTTTATTTGCTTCACACTAAGGCTTGTTGCCTCTATGATGGCAGTTTTGATTATTCCCCATTGTTCTTCCACCCCTCCTTCCTGCCCATTTGCTAGTACACTCCTTAGGCACACACCCATTTTGGCAAAGTCAGCCCTCCTAAAGTCCAGGACCTTTGCCTTTGTATGGCTTGACTCTACTGAACAGTCAGTTCTTGGATTTGTAGAACACAGCTTCAATCTGCACAGTCCATAGCAATACTGGATTTAAAGAACTTTCTTGAGGATAGCAAAGTTGTTTCAGTAACTGAAACTTTAATAACTTTTCATGCAATGCAACTGCCATTAACCTCAGAACAAATAGACTTCTTTCTACTCATAATGCTGCATAGTTTGTGTGATTTTTAAAATTAAGTCTTTGGTCTAGGCATCAGCAGACAACATTACTGCTCCCAAAATGCTCAGCAAATAAAACACTGACCTTGCTTCATAACACAATGAGAATATCCTTGTCCAAGCAATTTGCTGTTAGACTTTGTGGCAGCACCGCATAAGCTTTCAAGCTTATCCTTAGGCCGGTGTCAGTTTTCTACCTACAGGCATTGCCTAAAGCTTTTCAGGCCTAGCAAGTTATACAGCCATCAGCATTTTTAGTGAGACTAGCATAGATCCTCTTACATTGAAGTTTCAGCTCAGGCTGAGGTGTGGTTAGCAGAATTTGTTAATATTAACTTGATCACCACAAGATTTTGATTGGTTTGAGACACTAAGGAGGTAGGACTTCTCAGATAATAAATGATGACATACAGACATGCCTTCTAAGACATTCCCTTTTCCTTAAGACTTATTTTACCCTCAAAACTATTTTCCTTAATAACTTTTTTATTCAACCTAATTTAGACATTAACCTTACGTAGTTAGACATTTCTTCTTGAGTGGAGCATTTTGGTATGACTTCGATATTTCTAGCACTGATACTTTTAAAGTTACACTATTAAAGGTTATAATTTCATAATTTTAATAAAACTTCTTAAAATAAAGTGATAGTCTTGTTCTAAATATTCTAAGCTACAAAGTAATATAAGATTTGTAAGAAAAATTCCTTATCAAAGCTTTTAAATGCTAGTTCTTTGTAGAAGCACATAAGGCTCCTTTGTTCTCCAAAGGAAAGTAATAAATCAATGTCAGAAAAACTCATTTACTATAAACTTTTAGAAGGATTTTCTCTGCCTAGCAACAAGGTGCATATTTAAAAGTCATATTTTCAGACTCCTCAGCATGTGAGCTATCATGAGAGACTAGATTTGTCTTAGTTATTAATAAAAAATGTTATTAAGAAAAGTTTAATGCATAACTTCTAATTTCTTGATCCTGCACTTATGAAACTTGGTGAGCTTATTTATCATACTAGTGTCTATTATGTGTTCAATTTTCATAGCAGCAGTATATTGCATCTATAAACTATAAATAAAACTTCTTATTCCTATACAAAGTAATGAGACTTTTAAAGTTATTTTCTAAGGCAAGTTTTTTTTTTCTTCTTGGTGCTACCAGTCACATGATCACTTATCTGATCATAGTCCATGAATACCTAGCTCTGGAAGCTCTGTCTTTTTTTTTTTTTTAGTCTTTGTTAAAAGGGTAAGGCCCACTAGGCACAAGTGTCTGTTTTCAGAGGTGGACCGGGAGCTTTAGGCTGGTCAAGTGACTTGCTCAGAGTCACACAATATGCAAGTGGAGGTTGTGGGAATCAAACCCATGTCTGCAGGTACCACGCTCATTCACAGCTCATTAGTCTAACCTCTAGGCTATACTGCCTCTTGATAATAATAATAATAAAATAATTTTTCCATCAAGAGTTTTGTTCCTACACAGCCTCCCTTCTCCTACTGTTTACCCTCACTCTGGAACCTACTTCCATCTTCCATACATCTCTCACCCTCCTCAGCTTCTGTTAAGCATCATCTTAAACTCCTGCCTCTCACCTCCTCCTCCCATCTGCTCCCTACCCGACCTGCCCCATGTTCCTCTCTCTCGCTTCCCAGACCATCCTCTCTCTCAGGGGTCAGTTTTGCTTGTACAAAACAAGCCTATAAATTTGTCAAGAAAGACTTGGACATTACAAAAATGCTTCTCTGGTACCAAGCTACTGTAGCATCAGCTGAAGTATTTCTAAAATGTAACAGGGCCTCCCTTATCTCTTAAGCTACTCTTGCAAAAAGTAAAAAGCTTCAATTTTAAAAGTCTTTCTTAAATCATTTTTTTCTAAACTCTGAAACTGCCTCCATTTTAAATGGCATCATTTCTCTATTTAAATGTTTTTAAGATTTCATGCAAACAGCAATCTTAACCAGAAATTATAGCAAACATTTCCCATATAAAATCACATAAAATAATAATTAAAAATCAGTTTTTGATAATAATAATAATAATAAAATAATTTTTCCATCAAGGGTTTTGTTCCTACACAGTCTCCCTTCTCCTACTGTTTGCCCTCACTCTGGAACCTCCTTCCATCTTCCATACATCTCTCACCCTCCTCAGTTTCTCTTAAGCATCATTTTAAACTCCTGCCTCTCACCTCCTCCTCCCATCTGCTCCCTCCCTGACCTGCCCTGTGTTTATCTCTCTCCTCACGGACCATCCCCTCTCTCAGGAGTAAATTTTGCTTTACCTAATAACCTTGCACCATTAGAACCTAATGTTTGATTGTATCTCTGGTTGGTGAGATTTTGTGTCTGTCACTGACTTTTGCACACTGCACTTTTGCCATGTTACCCAGCATTTGTTTGCATCTTAGTTTGTATGCTTTGCTACGCACTGATTTTATTGTACTTTGACTGTTTCCCAATCCCCCTCCCACTGGGTCACACCTGCAAACAAGCCTTGGCTCAGGGAGCATGTGTGCAAATGCCCACAGCCTGGGGAATAACATTCCAGACCTGGTGACTTTGATGGCAGAGGCTGACCTGGACATTGTAGCTGTTACAGAGAGATGGTCTATTGGGAACCATGACTGGGACATAGCTATACCAGATTATACTTTGTTCAGGAAAGACAGGGAGGGTAAAAAGGGAGATGGAGTAACTCTTTACATTAAGGAGGGTTGAAAGGCAATGGAGGTGCAAGGAATGAAGGGGGAGGCAGAGGCACTGTGGGTCATCCTTGAGATGGGCAATGGCACAGCCATTCAAACAGGCATGGGGCCCCATATTCAAAAGTAGCTGGCTGCATCGTGAAAGTTCATGTGCCATGCAACTCAACTACGCCATCACAAAATGATGCACCATAGAATGCGACTGCACAAATCTGGCTGACTATCCTGAACATGTGATAGCGCAGTGAGAGATGCGCAGCACAGCAGGTGTTCTGAGACCTGTGTGGGGCATAGAGAAATGTGCAATGGGTGGCCACTTGCGTGATACACAGAACTGTAATATTCAGTCAGGATATGCCAATGGCTGCATTACACAGTCTGAGCCAGTCCCTACATTTACATCTCATTACTGGAATATATTCAGAGCATTTGCATACCAGTAGCATGCACAGATCCAGCTCTGCATGGCAGACCCACCACTCCACAAAAGTGAACAGGAGGTACTGCAACCCATCAGGCTGGTGTGATGGTATATGTGTGAGAGGACTGCAGTGGCCTGAGTACAGTGCTGTTGCCTATGGCCATGTACAGGGTCTGACTGGGGTACAGAGGTCCCTCCTGGACAGTTGCCTCAGGAGCCCACCTTGAGAAGCAATAGGGGTGGGCCCAGAGTGACTCATTCTGATCAGTATGTCACATTAATTAGCCCTGTATGCCCCTTACATTCACCTTCAGTGCCCACATACCCTATTATTATACATATATATATATATATATATATATATATATATATATACCCGTTGATCACAACTTAATTGCAAATAGCCTTACCAAAATAGGTGCCACCCCATCCACTACCCAGTGGTTTATGAGTTGTTTATCAGGAAGAACACAGAAAATCAAAGCAGGTGGTTTGTTCTCTGCCTCCTTGCCAATTGCTAGAGGAGTCCTGCAAGGCTCCATCTTAGGTCCTATCCTTTTCTCCCTATACATCAATGATCTTGATACACAAATAACTAAATCAAACTTGTATTTCTTTGCAGACGATACAGTTTTATACACATCCGGTTCTACATTGCCTGAAGTCAGGAACGTACTCCAAGCTGACTTTTCACAGCTAGAAACTAATCTTATTAATGTCGAACTTCTTTTAAATGCCAAGAAAACCAAGGCTATGGTCCTCTCCCCTAATATTTCCTCCACTACCTCTTTCGACCCACCCAAAGATTTTATTGTCACCTCCCTACAGTAGGTGAACCGCTGGAAGTCATCTCTAAGTTTAAATATCTTGGCATTCGGTTAGACAACAAGCTCTCCTTTAATGATCACCTTGATGACCTTACCAGGAGATTAAAAGCCAGGCTAGGCTTGTTCTTCTGCAACAGGTCCCTCTTTCCTCTAGAGACCAGAATCAGGCTTGTTCAGGCCACTTTCCTCCATCTACTTGACTATGGGGATATAATCTATACCTCCTCTGCAATTACTAACCTAAACAAATTGGACATCCTCTATCACCGTGCTCTGCGCTTCATTACAAACTATCCACACTGAACCATCACTGGATCTGTATGCCGCTATTGGCTGGACATCACTTACCATTAGACGTATACTCCATGCGGTATCTGGACCCTAAAGCTCCTCCTGAACAAACTCCCGAGCTACCTAACATCTCTCATCCGTATCTCCCACAGTCCATATTCACTTAGGAAAGCATATTTTATCCTCCTCGATGTGCCCAGGACTCACACCTCCTTTGGTAGACGAGCCATCTGAAGTGCCCTCCCAACCATCTGGAATCGGTTACAATCTTCTCTGAAACTATCCAGCATTGTCTCCATGAACTTCTTCAAAAGGTTAGTTGCTTCCAAAATAAGACACCTGTAGCTGTTTTTAAATCTCCTTCTCCATCACTATTTCCCACCCCTCCCTCACATCCTACTGATACTAGTTCTAGTCCGTTTGAATCTCGTGTAGTACTAGTATCTGTCTTTTACTTCTACTGTCCTAAGGTGGCTAAACAAAATGATCCCTGCAGCCGATCTCTTGACTCTTCTTTGCCTTTATCTTTCCTGCCCTATAATCTATTCCCCTACTCTCTCTTCTCCCCTAACCTCCTTTATCTTTCCTGCCCTATAATCTATTCCCCTACTCTCTCTTCTCCCCTACCCTCACTTCCGCTTATCTTTTGATTGGCCCTTTATCGCTCCCTTGTTCATGTAGCCTCATTTCTCCCACTCACTTTTCTTTCAGTTCCCTATCCCTCTAGCACCCCTCCTACCCTCTCCCCCATCTCTAAATTCTTCAGTCTCATTTTTCTCCTGTTGTCTTCATTACTTCTATTCCCAATGTTTCTCCACAGGCTTACGCTTCCTTTACTTACACTGCCACTTTCTAATTTGAGTATTAAATATCATTACCTTCTAATTTTAGAACTAGGTATCTTATGGACCTAGTCTGCACTTAATGTACTGTTATGTTTTTCACTACATGTATTGTGTATTTGTCAGTATACGTGCCTCAGGGCCTCCTTGTGAATGAGCTCGCTCAACAGAGTTTTTCTGCAATAAACTTGAACTTGAACTATAATGGATAAGGGATGATAAAGACAAGAGATGTCAGGATGTAGACAGTGACTGGGTAACTGAGTGAGTGGGGCCCACCTGGAACTGTCTGGGTAACCTGGTTGGCCCCTCCAAAACTGGCCATGTATGTGCCCATGGTGCCCACACACCCAACACTGGAAGGGTCTGGTGTCCATAAGGCATGCCCATGCCAACTCCAGGCCACAGGTGGTGACTGCACTGCCCACAGTTGTGCAGTGTTCACCTCTGGAACACCACACCAATCCACTGTGGTGCCCCATGGCACTGTCACACAGCAAGGATGGCACTGGTGTAATGTCTGTGGGTCTGGGTGGTGTGGGCCTGGCATGAACATCTAGTGTGCACCTCTGGTGTACCACCATGGGTGTGTGCCACTGGTCAGACCCTGGACCATGCCATGCTGCCACCAGTACCACAGGCCTCCTGGGCACTATTGCCCCAGATGTCACCATGAGAGCTTGCCACCATCGGGAGGTGCCCTGAAGGCCACATGGGTGCAGGCCATGGTCTCTGGTACATGTGTTGCATTGTGGCTGTCTGCTTCACTGGTGTGCCAGGGGTGCACCCAATGGCACCTGCATGTGACAGCTGGGTGACTACTACCCTGGTGAAGTGTGAAGGAATGGCCTTCTGGGCAGTGCCAGGGGTGTCACAGCACCTGTGGCTTTGAGTACTGCTATTCTAGTATGACTGCTGTGTCTGGGTGCCTGGAGCACATTCTGGTGCACCTCCAAAATCTGTCTCAGGAGCACCTGTGTGCAGTTCTGTGGCCTGCCTGTGGGAGGTTGGCCGATTTAGGCCATCCTTTTGTCACCCTATCTTTACACAGCACATCCCTGGAATGCACAGCTCATGCATCAAACATTTTGGCTGAATATTCCCATGCACAGCACATTCATGTCCCTGCCCTGTTTCTGTGCAGCATACATTATCCGTGCATGAGCACACATTCCAACATGCGCGCAATGCATCTCTTCCATTTGAATATCATGCTTTGCACATTTCCCATGATGCACAGCACATCTCCATTTTGTGCCATATATCTCTTTTGAACACGTGGGCCTCAATCTTTAGACCCCTAGCACAAGAGAAGGAAAAGGATGGGGATCTACTGGAAGCCTTCCATATGATGGCAGCTAAAGGGGAGGTGCTACTGGTGGGAGACTTCAATCTGTCAGATGTTGATTGGCTTATCCCAGCAGATGCCATAGCCAAAGGCAAATACACCTGGGACTCCTTGCAAGGGGGATGCCTCAAGCAGTTAGTGCTTCAGCCAGCCCAAGGGAGAGTGATTTTAGATCTGGTACTAACCAAAAGGGACAGAACTGCAGATGTTTTGGTGGGGTGAACACCTATACTCCAGTGACCATCACACAGTGTGGTTCAATATGAGTACTACAACAGGGTCGAGCCACACATAAGTTAAGGTCCTGGACTTCAGAAGAGCAAACATTGCTAGGATGTCTCAGGAAAGCACTAGCAGAGGGAGAGAATTGTGGGGGAGCCAAGGAACAATTGGCCCTTCTAAAAAAAGCCATAGTGGAGGTGACAAGCCTTTGTGTTTGAAAAATAAATAAAAGTGAGAAAGAAAGAAAACCACTAAGGTTTCCCAAAGGAAGTGGCTGGGAAAGTATGGGCAAAAAAGTTGGATTTCAGAAAGTACAAAGAAACACAGAAGAAGGAGGATAAGGCAGTGTATCTAGAGAAATGAAAGGGAGGCAGGAAAAGCTGCGAAGAGCACAATGACAAAGACAGAAGAAAAAACAGCAAAAGATCTTAAAAAGGGAACAAGACTTCTATAGGTATGTTAGTGAAAGGAGAAAAAATGAAGGGGGTGGAATTGTATGGTTAAAAGGGAGAAAAGAGAGGGTGTGGAATGAGACCAGGAAAAATCATCACTCCTGAACAAATATTTCTATTCAGTATTCACAGAGGAATGGGAATGGAAGGGCCCATGGATAAGAAACAGGATTGAAAGGGAGGTGGATACCAGTCTGTTTACAGAAGAGAGACTCCTAAAGGAACACACAACACTGAAGGAGGACAAGGCAACACGACCAGACAGGATATACCCAAGAACATTAAAGGAGTTAATAGAGGTGCTGGCAGCACCACTAGCAGCCCTATCCAACAAGTCACTGGATCTAGGAGTGGTTCCAAAGGACTGGAAAAGGACAGAAGTAGTCCCTCTCCACAAAAGTGGGAGCAGGGAGGAGGTTGGTAACTACACACCTGTCAGCCTGACCTGAGAGAGGACTGTAGGGGCGGGGGGATTGCTGTCTGTTTTAGACAGGAAATGGGGATCAAGGAGGTGCCAGTTTGAGCTACCAATTCCTTTGAGTGCATAGTGGGTGCTGGTGCAGGCTGCAGGACCCTTCTCATTTACCATCCACCAGGTGATGGGAGGACTGTAGTTCCTAAAGGAGGTTGCTGACTTCATTGCCGAGATGGTATTGACGGCCCCCATATGGTTAATTCTGGGGGACTTCAGTGCCTGGGTCAATGATGAACTCTCACCCTTTGGACAAAACCTTTTCCAATTGATGGAATCATTGGGCCTGACATGGGTTATTACTCCCACAACCCATAAGGGGAGGCACTCATCGGACTTGGTGTTCCACTTGGGGATGGAAATCTCTGATATGGAGGTGGAACCTGTCAGGTGGTCTGACCATCACGCCCTGAGATTCAGTTTTGCAGCCCCCCCAAAATAGGCCTGCCCCTAAGGAGTTGGTATAGTACCGTCCTTTGAGAGGTGTTACCTCAGAAGGCCAAATGATGGTACTGGACCTCTCTGGAATTCCGAGGGATAACACTGATCTGGGGCCCCTTGTACTGGCCTATAATAAGACCGTTACTGGGGCCCTGGATACCACTGCTCCAGTTCATGTTCACCCTCTTACTCTTTGCCCGGGTGCCCCTTGGTTTGATGGGGAAATTCGGCAGTTGAAGAGATGAGGGCCAAGGTTGGAAAGACACTGGTGGAAAACTTGCCTGGAGGAGGACAGACTTAGATTCCTGGATCATTATAAGATCTACCAATTAGCAATTTCTCTTAACATATTAACATACTAAAATGCCAGCAGAATAGGCCTAATGGTCTTTCGCGTCTGCTCATTTGGTCAGCCCCCACCCTGGGAGCTGACCTTGCTGCCCCCCTCACCTTCTCTGGCTTCTCCCTTCCCAGTTCTGGATATTCTCACTGCATTGGATTTTGCTTCCAGAACCCTTCTCCTGTACCTGTCCCACCCCCTCTTGAACCCCTCCACCATCTCTGCCTCCACCAGCCCCCTAGGCAGCACATTCCATGGCTCCACCACCCTCTCAGTGAAGTAGCACCTCCTCCTTTCTCCCCTGAATCTTCCTCCCTCCAGCTTCCACCCATGCCCTCTAGTGGCCCCCCTCCTCCTTCCTTCAAAGCATCTTGACTGTTCCTCCCCTATTTATCACCTTCATGTACCTGAAGACCTCTATCATGTCCCCCCGGTCCCTTCTCTCTTCCAATGTGTACATATTTAGCTCTTCAAGCCTCTCCTCATAGGTCCTGTCCCCCAAGCCCCAAATCATTTTAGTTGCCCTCCTCTGGACCCTCTCCAGGAGTTTGATGTCCCTCTTTAAGTGTGGCCTCCAAAACTGCACACAGTACTCGGTCGCGGCCTCACCAGGCAGTTATACAGAGGAGTATCACTTCCCTCCTTCTGGAGGTGATCCCCTAGCGATGCATCCCAGCATCCTGTTGGCCTTGGCTGCTGACCTCCTACAAGTCTCGAGTTGTTCATCTTGACATCCACCACCACCCCCAGGTCCCTCTCAGCCATCGAGACTTGTAGCATTTGCCCCCGCAGGGTGTACACTTGGCCCGGGTTTCTGGCCCCCAGGTGCAGTACCTTGCATTTCCCTGCATTGAACCTCAGTTTCCACTTTCTAGACCATCTTTCTAGAGCCTCCAGGTCCCCCTGTAGGGCCACCCTCCCCTTAAGATGGCAGAGTTCCTGTCCAGGGAAATTGCTGCAGTGAAAAATATGCCAGCCCAGCTCTTCCGGGCTGTGGACAGACTGTGCAATCCAGCCTGTCTATGCGCTGGTCGAGCATTGTCACAGGTACAGTGTGAGGAGTTTGCACAGTTTTTCACTGATAAGGTATCCACCATCAGGGATGAGACCAGCCAGTGCCTCCCCATTGGACCTTGCATCACTTAATCGGGTGGAACTAATGCCCGATTGGCCTGGTCCACCTTCAGCCAACCGGTAGTCATGGATATAGTGAGGATCATCCAGACTCTGCGGCCAACTTGCTGTAGTTTGGACCCGGGCGCCACCCACCTCCTAGTGGGATGTGTAGAGGTCATTGGCCGAGTCCTTGCTGGGATAATGGGGGTGTCATTGGAGAGAGGGATCTTTCTGGATCCCTTAGAGCAGATAGTGTGGCCCCTCCTGAAAAAACCCTCCCTTGACCCCGACTGCCCAGTCAACTACAGACTAGTCTCATATCTGCCCTTTATAGGGAAAGTTAATGAGAAGGTGGTCGCTCTGCAGCTGAAGGATCATTTATCCAACCACAATATATATGACCATCTCCAGTCTGGTTTCTGGAAAAGACATAGCACAGAGACTGCCCTGGTCTGGGTGCTTAATGACCTTCTGATGGCGAGAGATCAGAGATCCCGATCCATCTTGTTCTCAGTGATCTCTCGGCAGCATTCGACACTGTGGACCATAGGGTGCTGCTCAAGTGCCTGTGGTTTTTCTGTGGGCTGAGGGGGAGAAGTCCTCAGTTGGTTTCGATCCTTTCTTGAGGGTATATCCCAGAGAGTGGAGTCAGGGATTAATTCCTCAGCCCCTCACTGGCTGCCCTGGGGTATCACAGGGCTCGGTGCTGTCCCACATGTTGTTCGTAGTATACATGTTGCCATTAGGGGACATGATAAGATGGTATGGATTGAGCTTTCACTGCTATGCTGATGGCTCTCAACTGTACCTGTCTTTTGTGCCTGAACAAGAGTTAGATTCTATCCTGGTGTTCAACAACTGCCTGTCAGAGATACAGGACTGGATGAGTGCTAGTGGGCTGAGGCTGAACTCAGGTAAAACTGAGGTATTGGTGGTGAACCCTGATCATAGGACAACAGGGGCATGGGTGGGAAAACCCTCAGGTTTATATCTTGGGGGGGCCCACTGATTGCCTCGGACCAGGTGCGTAACCAAGGCATGATATTTGATAAAGGACTGACCCTTAAGGCACAGGTCACGGCCGTAGTCATATCTTCATTTTAACAGCTGAGGAACATAGCCAGGGTCAAGCTCCTGGTCCCACCTGAAGATCTTCCAACCTTGGTCCATGCCTTTGTCACTAGTCATTTTGATTACTGCAACACCCTCTACCTAGTGCTACCGGGGGTAAATACCTGCCAATTGCAGCTAGTGCAGAACGCAACAGCCAGGTTGTTGACTGGAACCCCTAGATCCAGTCATATAACACCTGTGCTCCGTGAACTGCACTGGCTGCCGATACAGTGGCGGATCACCTTCAAGGTCACTTTGCTAACCTACAAGGCCCTACATGAGCAGGGACCCCTCTACCTGAAAGAGCTTCTGTCTCCTTACTGTCCCACATGCTCACTCCGATCCTCCGGCGAGGGATTGCTAGAGATTCCCAGGCTATCCTTAAAAACTTCAGGAAGAAGATCTTTTGCATTTGTGGCACCTACCCAGTGGAATTCTCTACCACTCCAAATACGAGATAGCCTGATGGTGGAAGGATTTTAAAAATCCATGAAAACATACCTGTTTAACCAGGCTTTTGAAGGAACCTAGTTAGTCTGTTTTGGAATTATGTAATTTTATTGATGGTTTTAAAGTATAATGAATAGTATTTGTATTTGTTTTAATGCTGAATGTTAAGGCGCCCTGAGCTCTGGAAGGGCACCTGATATAAGTGGCCTGATTGGGGCCATTCTGGAACAAGTGAAAGAGGGTTTCTACCTGATACTAGGGAAGAAAAAGTGAGCTGGTCCAAAGGTGCCACTTGGGATAGACAAACCAATGCACAGAATGAGTGGGCTGTAGACCCTTATCTACAGACAGTGTCCCTGTATCTAAGTGGCAGAGGCATGCCTCCACAAGGCCCTTGATGCCTTCTCCACATTTCTGGGCCATGGAGGAATGACAACTGTGTCAATACTGGGAACTCCAAGGAGTCCCAGTAGTAGGACTGTCGAGTTGGAGCTGGTAAAGGCTTGAAGGTCCAGTGCCTGAAGCATCTCCACCAAGAATCGCTGGTGCAGTGTGTACTCAGCAAGAGACAATGTGAGCCAATAACTCATTGTCCTCCTAAAAGGATGTTTCTGGAGATTAGGAGCCACCTCTGGTTTGAGTCAGTTTCAAGGAGAATAGCCTGAAATGGGCTCTGTCTGAATCCCTGTGCCAGTTCTCTTCGGCACCAACCAATGCCCAATGTTAACCCTATGTTAGTAGTCCTGAAGGGCCTAGTAATGAATTAATCATCTTGGAGAAATACTGAGGCTCTTCAAGAAGGGCCTGAGACTCCTGTTCTCAAGGGCCTTGGACTGGGGTGTGGAATTCCAGAGAGGGCTTTGCCTGAGGAGAAAGCCTGCCAGAGCCACCCAGCGAGTGTCCTTATACATCAGAAAAGTCACCTGATTAGTGCCTTTGGGGAAAAAGTGCCAACACAGGAAACTAGAGCCACATGGCTGCCACTAAGTGACCCTGGTCCTCACTGATAATGATGTCAACAAGCAGCTCAGGGGAGAAACCTGGCCTTTGTTCATCACCCACCTCCAACCTGGCCCCACCACTGGCACTGAACATGTGTCAGATGATCTCCTCAGAGACAGGAACCTACCTGTCATTGTGGTCAGCATTATTTTTGACATTGCTCTCGATGTCGACATTGATGCGTTGGCCACTGCTGTCACCCTCAGAACCGAGTTTGGAGACCAACACCAAGCTAACATCACTGTAGGCACCATGTTCAGAACTATACCTAGGTCTCACACCTTGGCTGCTGCTGATGCTGTCTCCAGGCTTGGAATCATCTCCACCCTTAGTGTTGCTAGTGACACGGCATCAAGAACAGACTCAAAGCTGCCTCCAACATCAGCATCAACCTCACTGTCAGGCCCTCTCCTAGTACCTGGGACAGTGTCAAGGGGTCTGGCGCCATCCCCAGTATTATCCACCACGTCATCAATATGAACCATGACAACACAATGGGCATCACTAAGGGACTGCATTGACTTGCCCACTGGTGTGTATAGCTGTGGCCCCACCACTAGGAACACCTGCTGCTCAAGGCAATCAGATTGTGGAGTGTTCTCAGCCAGCCACCCAGAAGGAGCTGACTGTCCACCAGATCCAACTACCAGGGTCTACAACACCTCAGTGTGGTAAGGTCAAGGAGATCCCTGTACTTCCTTGTAACCAGAGGTTCCAGGAAGAGGCCCAGGGGAAGGGCCTAGCGACCTTACCTTTGAAGCTTGTGTGCAATGCCTGCCACCAAAGGTGAGAATTGGGTGACCCCACTTCAAAATGGGGTCTTCAAGGATATGGCAGTCCACAGAGAAGCAGGCATTGCAGGAGTCTGTGTTGTGCTATGGTCTATGGCAGGCCATGCAGGGTTGAAGCAATCTTGTTCCCATAGGGCACTGATGCATAATTGGTGGCTTTCTTTGCTTCTTTTTGGTCATGACCTCTTCCAACCGCACTTTGGCATTGTGAACAGAAAGGAATTAGAATGAGGATGACACCATACAAGAAAAGAAGATGGTGACGCAGCAAAATATTCCAGCTGCAATGAGGCAAACTGAGGTGATGCTCCCATGATGTGCACTCAACGGCATAAAGAACAGAACAGAACAGAACAGAGGATTGATGAGTGAGCTAGCAATGGCTATTGGCTAATATGCGGCACCACATTGGGGTGCGTATTCACTGTGCCCAGTAGCTGTTGCCGGCTGCCTGGCAAAGGATTTGGTCCCTCGGGGCCCTAATGCCTCCTTCCATAATCCATAAGGGAAACAGTGGAGAAGATTGGTTCAGGGAAGATCATTTTTATTCAGAATTGCAGCTGATGATTTGGTGTATGAAGTAGTTTATATATTATCAAGAACTGTACATTGATGTTTTACTGTGCTGTATGAATATTTATAAAATGTGTCAGGTAAAGCAGCTCACATGATTGGAGAAGAGCTGTCAGGTGTCCATGGATTAGATTCACTATTTAATCCACGGTTAGTATGTGTGATCACAAGTCGTAAGAGGGAGGTAATAATCCCTCTGTACAAGACATTGGTTAGGCCCCATCTGGAGTACTGCGTGCAGTATTGGAGGCCACACCTTCACAAGGACATTAACCAAATTCGAGGCAGTCCAGAGAAGGGCAACCAAAATGGTGCAGGGACTGCATCAGAAGACATATGAGGACAGATTAACGGAGCTCAATATGTATACCCTTGAGCAAAGGAGGAGAGAGGTGATATGATCGAGACATTTAAACACCTTAGGGCATAAACAAGGTGAAAGAGTCTAACATGTTTAAATATAAGAAAAATAGCAGGACAAGAGGACACAGCATGAGATTAGGGAGGCCGATTAAGGGGAATGTGAGGAAATTCTTTTTCACAGAAAGGGTGGTAGATGCTGGAATGGCTTACCACAAGAAGTGGTGGCTATGAATACAGTGCAGGCTTCAAACAGGCATGGGATAGGCATAAGGGAGCAATACAAATGACTATGAATAGATAGGTCACTGACAGAGCAAAGGCCGATGGCACATTTATAAGGTAGAAAAAGAAATGGGCAGACTGGATGGGCCTTGCGGTCCTTATCTGCCGTCAACTTCTATGTTTCTATGTTTCTATGTGATGTTTCTCCTCAGAGAAGAGCAGACTGGAGCACACAAGGATGGATCTGTAGATTCAATTCAGCATTTTTTTTGTAGCAGCCATTGTTGTTTGTGGCATTAGTGAGGAGATAGGACAGTATGCTTCACGACGTTCAGGTTGTAAATGTATCGTGGTTTTGCACTCGAAGGACAAATATGTGCCTACATGATAGCTTCTGCAACACAGAAGCAGTTATGCGGTATCAGTAAAACACAAAGAATCGCAGTGCGCAAGCACTGAGGCAAGGGTTACCCCAAAGGGCATTGGCCGGGAAGTCAAACTGGAATCAGTAAAACAGTTTTTCACACCTCCTGGGTGAGTTCAGTGAAAGCCAAAACTCTTTGTAACAGGACAACAGGGGAAACTGAGCCATAGTTCTCACTTCTCTTCTTCAACAGAAGGTACTGAAAATCTGTCATAGGAGTGTAGCCATCGGTAGCATGCCGGATTGCTTACTGCATCTGTTGAAAGAAGTTCACTCAGGACTACAGACATCTGTGGCAGTTCATCCAGCTATCACTGCTGTACTGTACAATGCACGGCGTGCTCCTAGTCCATTGGAGTCACTATAACATTTGCCCAGACTGTCTGATATTTCCCACCAGGGATTAGTATCCAATGTCACTGTAGTGCGATACTTAAATGTACTGTAACGCATCCAGTGCAGCAGTACCCCTACCACATCCACTGCAGCACAGTACGGATGGCAGTGCGATACTTAAATGTACTGTAACACATCCAGTGCAGCAGTACCCCTACCACATCCACTGCAGCACAGTACAGATGGCAGTGCGATACTTAAATGTACTGTAACACATCCAGTGCAGCAGTACCCCTTCCACATCCATTGCAGCACAGTACAGATGGCAGTACGATACTTAAATGTACTGTAACACATCCAGTGCAGCGGTACCCCTACCACATCCACTGTAGCACAGTACGGATGGCAGAGCGATAAATGTACTGTAATGCATCCAGAGCAGCAGTACCCCTACCACATCCACTGCAGCACAGTACAGATGGCAGTGCAATACTTAAATGTACTGTAATGCATCCAGTGCAGCAGTACCCCTACCACATCCACTGCAGCACAGTACAGATGGCAGTGCGATACTCAAATGTACTATAACGCATCCAGTGCAGCAGTACCCCTACCACATCCACTGCAGCACAGTATGGACAACAGCACGATACTCAAATGTACTGTAACGCATCCAGTGCAGCAGTACCCCTACCACATCCACTGCAGCACAGTATGGACAACAGTGCGATACTTAAATACTGCTGTAATGCATCCAGTGCAGCAGTACCCCTACCACATCCACTGCAGCACAGTACGGATGGCAGTGCGATACTTAAATGTACTGTAACGCATCCAGTGCAGCAGTACCCCTACCACATCCACTGCAGCACAGTATGGACAACAGTGCGATACTTAAATGTACTGTAATGCATCCAGTGCAGCAGTACCCCTACCACATCCACTGCAGCACAGTACGGATGGCAGTGCGATACTTAAATGTACTGTAACGCATCCAGTGCAGCAGTACCCCTACCACATCCATTGCAGCACAGTACAGACGGCAGTGCGATACTTAAATGTACTGTAACACATCCAGTGCAGCAGTACCCCTACCACATCCACTGCAGCACAGTACAGACGGCAGTGCGATACTTAAATGTACTGTAACACATCCAGTGCAGCAGTACCCCTACCACATCCATTGCAGCACAGTACGGACGGCAGTGCGATACTTAAATGTACTGTAACACATCCAGTGCAGCGGTACTCCTACCACATCCATTGCAGCACAGTACGGATGGCAGTACGATACTTAAATGTACTGTAACGCATCCAGTGCAGCAGTACCCCTACCACATCCACTGCAGCACAGTACGGACGGCAGTGCGATACTTAAATGTACTGTAACACATCCAGTGCAGCAGTACCCCTACCACATCCACTGCAGCACAGTACAGATGGCAGTGCAATACTTAAATGTACTGTAACACATCCAGTGCAGCAGTACCCTAATATATCCATTGCAAGGCACGGATGGCAGCACGATACTTAAATGTACTGTATCACATCCAGTGCAGCAGTACCCCTACCACATCCATTGCAGCACAGTACAGACAGCAGTGCGATACTTAAATGTACTGTAACGCATCCAGTGCAGCAGTACCCCTACCACATCCATTGCAGCACAGTACGGATGGCAATACAGTAACCTTCGAAGGCAGGATGTGTGACAAGAGATGGCTGAGAAACATAAACTTTCACGGCAGATAAAGACCGCTTGGCCCATCTAGTCTGCCCATTTCCCTACCTACAGGATAGGCTGCAGATCCTTGTTAACCAACAGCCTATTTCTTCCTCCCCCCCACAAGAATTGCCTTATGTCTGTCCCATTGCATTCTTGAATTCTCCCACAGTTTTAGACCCTACAACCTCCTCAGGAAGGCTGTTCCATGCATCCACTACCCTTCTGTGAAATAATACTTCCTCACATTGCCCCTGAACCCCTTCCATCTTTAAATTGTGTCCCTTTGTTCTAAATGCCTCTTTTTCTGAAAGATGCTACCCTCTTGGACTTTGTTGATTCCACTGAGGTACTTAAAAGTTTCTATCATGTCCCCTCCCTTCTTTCCTCAAGGGTATACATATTAAGCTCCTTTAGTCTCCTCCTCACAGGCTTCTCTTGCAGACCCAGCACCATTTTGTTGCCCTCCTCTGGACTGCCTCTATCCTGTCTATCTCCTTGCGGAGATGGGGTCTCAGAACTGGACGCAGTACTCCAGATGGGGTCTCACCAACTGTCTGTGCAGAGGATAGCAACTTCCTGTTTTCTGCTGCTGATGCCTCTCCTATACATCCCAGTATACCCCAGCCCTCCCTACTGCCTTCTCACATTGCTTGCTAACCTTAAGGTCATCTGATATGATTACCCCAGGTCCCTTTCCTTTTTGTTGTTGTTACTACCTCCCACCCATTGTGTATTCTACCCTGGGTTCTTGTTTCAGGTGCATTATTTTGCACTTCTTTGCATTGAATCCACGCTGCCATACTTCTGACCATTCCTCCAACCTTGCCAAGTCCCTTTTCATCCTTTCCACCTCCTTGTGTATCAACCCTGTTGCAGATCTTTGTGTCATCTGCAAAAGGCATACTTTCCTTCCAGTCCCTCTGCAATGTCACTGATGAAGACATTAAAAAGGACTGGACCCAATACTGAACCCTGCGGTACCCCACTAGTAACCCCTCTTTCTTCAGAGTGGACTCCATTTACAATTACCTTCTGTGTCCTGTTGTGCAGCCAATGTTTTACCCAGGCTACCACCCTGGGACCCACTCCCAGGCTGGTTAATTTGACTATTAATCTTTTGTGTATCATATGTGTGACTGGAACATATCACACATATGGTGGGCAATCATTGTGTGGGGTGCAGTGCAAAGATCGAAACAAAGACAGTGTTTGGAAAGTTACTGTTTCCCCTCCACTCCGATGCTGCCTTTCCCCACTGCAGTAGTATGGCGTAGCTCATAACAGACAGAGTGGTCTTTTAAAAGGTAAGCACAGTGTGGCAAGATGCACATGCTGTGATGGGGAAAAGATTCCAAAGACCGCAATGATAGTACTGCAGCTGCACTAGAGCCAACCAGTGTCCCCCCCTCCCTTTACTGGCAACTGGTTGCATGCATACCATTCACATTGGTTATAGTAACTGGCACAGACAGATGGCATTGAGTTTGCTTCCAGCATACATGTGTACAGGTACAGAAATAAAAAATGGATGCTAGCCACAACTCTTCAATTACACAGTTCCTCGGCTGATATACCCAGTAAATATGTCTGGGCTGCCATCTCTGCATATAAGTAAATGTGTAATTGAAACAGTGCATATCACCCACACGTACCGTGACTACTTCTTAGGTTCCATACAACATGAGCAGCCTTCCCAGCCTGTCCACTACAAAGAAAGTAACCACCTTTCGGAAGTAACAACAAGGAGCAATAGCGCTACAATCCTGGATTACACTCACACTGTAATGCTATCCAGGTCAGGCAGGCACTCACGGTAAGTCTTCTGTAGTGCTGATAGTATGCCAGTCATCAGCATCTTCCTCCACATGGAATTCAACAGCTCCTCTCTGCTGACAGTGTATTCAGGACATGACCCGCAGCAAGTGTGCATTAAACTCAGAGTTTAATCAGTAGTCAGCAGCAACACTCCAGCCACAGACTGTCAGTGCTGTACAGCTCGCATAGTGTGTTTTGTATGCAGAGGCAACATCTTACATTGTAACAGATCAGACATGGGGAAAATGTTCTATAAATTCAGAGTCTAACATTTCTTTCTTTTTTTTTTCATATATGTTTTTAGTTTTTTTGTTATTTACTCCCACCCCTTCCAGGGCCATGGTGTACACATGCGTGTACGTGCGTGGAGGTGCACGAACATGCCAGGATCCAGTGGCCCCTTCTGCCCCTCCCCTGACTTTTGCCACCACTCATTACCACCAATGCGCCCACTGGACCTCCACGCGGTGGGAGCGGGACTATGGACGGGTGGGCATCCACCCCTTGGTGGGGAGAGCCATGGCTCAATCCCGCTCCTACCCTGCCCCCCCAAGCTGACACCCTGGTGATCCGAGGTTGTTCCCGAACCCGGGTCACTGGTATAGTGCGAGGTAAGGCGCTAGCGCCTCAGCCCTCTGCGCTACCGGTCCGGCAGAGTCTGACATTTCTATGTACAAAACAATAGAGTGAGTCCATGTTCTCTGAGGAACTACTTTACAAGGTGGAAGCATACAGTCCCTGTCTTGCAGAAAAACAAGGGGAGCACAGTTCATTGCTGGGAGATGAATCAGCCATGATCTCTCAGACTTAAATTTGCTTTACTCCCGGATAACCAATAATATGATTCAGATAGGTTCATTTATTCTAACTTATTCGTTTACTGTGAGATACTAGAAATTGCTCCCCATTACTTACTTTAATAAATAAGGTTGGGGGGAAAGGGCTTTGGGTAATTTGATTTATGTCAAAGGGGGAGGGGGGTTGTTATATTAATATTTACTTTTTTTTCAATTTATTGTCATTAATCTCAATTGTACAAGTTTTGAGTTATTGCCAGACACAGAATATGATGAAGACTGAATATGAGATTGTGACAATGTTGTCTTTTACTTTTTTTTGGTGTGGAAATATTCAATAAATATTCAATAATAATTATTGAAAAAAACAAATGAACATGGGGAGCACATACTTTTGGGGGGGGGTTCTACCATGTTCTTTTTCTAACCCATGTTATAAGGGGTCAATCCACACCTGGGGCACTGTGAGGACAATTGGCCTGTGGCCAAACACCTTACAATGCCCCCTAACCATGGAATAAATGACGATAACCCCACACCCTGTCATGGGTTATTGATAACGTATGTATTGTGATGTGATGCTTCTGCCAGATTTGTATTGCAGTTTAATGTACTGTACAGTGCCTTGAGCATTGCGATGGGCAGCCACCCTAAAATTAATCTTTGATTTTATTAACTTTGCAATCCTGCTTCCATCATCACTTCAAAGACCCCCTCTTCTGCTGAAATTATTTTTCTTGCCTTCATCTCCTCTATTTTGAACTACAGTAGTTCACTCCTACCTGAACTTTCCAAGTCCTTCCTTCTTCAAGAACAAAATGCTTATAATGCTGATACCTGCCTGCTCTCCTACTCCTGGAATAAAGACAACATGAAGTCAATACCTTGTCATGCCCACTAACTCTCAGTTCGGTTCCATAGCCACAATAAAATATAAACTGCTTCTTAAAAAAATTCTTGGCTTTACTCATTTGAATCTTTCTGACATCATCACTACCTCCTCATAATTCCATACTCCCTGACCCTCCAGCTCTACACATTTCCCTATTCCTCCTACCCCGCTCTCAACAACAGTTGGAAAAATCCCATATGAACTCATTATCTAGCCATCCACTTACTGCTGGGAGTGTCTTCAAGATGATCCTTCTGCTCTGCAGTCATTTTCCTCTCCACATCATCCTGTGGGCATTCCTTATTCCCCTTAAATAGTGATAACAGTTTCTTCTTTGGGATTTTGTATCCTGCACATAAAAAAAAAACAGGAGAAACCTAATAATACAGATGCTATTTATAGGTCGAGCTAGATGAAGGTGAAAGAAAAACTAACAGATAACGACACTAGTATACCATCACACAGTTTTTCCTTTTCCTTTTCTTTTGTTCTGTTTCAGGGCAGTGATGTGCCCCATATCCTTGTGGAACAGTCTCCCAACATCCCTCTGCTCCCTTAACACCCATAATATCTTCAAGCAATGATTCAAATCCCGACTACGAAATGAAGCCAAGTGCCACTGCTGCCCAGGATAATCTCTTCTTCGCCAGTCCTCCTCCTTCTCCTACAGGGAACAACTTAAGCCCCCCTATGCCTGCTCTGTCCACTAGCACTTGTCTTCCTCATCGTATCACCCCTTCTCCAATGCCCCTGTTTCTCCCTACCCTAAAACCTTGTATGCTTCAGTCTAATTTGTTCTACCACTCCTGTATATTCTGTAAAACACATTACTTGTTCCTTGTTTTGAACTGACAATGGGTAATTGTTTAATAGGCTGCTACTGTTTACTATGTGATGTTTGAGGTACATTGAATTGTACCTTTGTCCATTTTGTCAATGACTGTAAGATGCTGAATGTATTTTTTACTGTTATTTCCTCTGTATATTTTACTTTGTGCCACATGTTGTGGCCCGGGTCGTGCCTGAAAACAGTCCCCTGGATCAGTGCACTTACCCGGTTACCAAATAAATAAAATATCAAACCCAGATCTCTGGAACCACTCTCTACCTTGGCACTTCTGATCCAGCTGCCCGGTTCAAGAGGGCCATATCTTGCCCCTCACAGAGGTTCTCCCTGTTGGGAGAGACCATATCACCCTATGGGCCACAGCTGGGACTTATGCATTCAGGTCATTTCAGTGTACAGGAGATCCAGGGTACCAGAGTCAAGCTGCAGCCCAGTTAGAAGAGTTTTTCCTTTAAAGTTTCTCCCTGAAACTCTATTATGCAATGGCATCAGAGGCATACAAAGCACTATTGTGTGTGTGTGTGTGTGTGTGTGTGTGCGCGCGTGTACCAATGGCTCCAAGCCCGCATGTGCTCTGGACTCTCACCCTCCTCCCCACGACAACTCTTCAAGGCTGCAGGCTCATTCCTCAACCCGGGTCTTTGGCGCTGCAAGTGACAGAGCTACTGCTTGTGCCAGCAGGCTGGCTATTCCGTCACAAATTAGGGGTAAAGACTGGACATCACTGAAGTCAAATTACTATTTTCCATACTTGTATATTCCTGTACCCTGTGTTCTTTCCATACGCACACCATGTTCTTTACAGACTTACATATTCTTACCCACCCTGTTCTCTCCAGGCTTACATATTCTTACCCACCCTGTTCTCTCCAGGCTCACATATTCTTACCCACCCTGTTCTCTCCAAGCTCACATATTCTTACCCACCCTGTTCTCTCCAGCTTCACATATTCTTACCCACCCTGTTCTCTCCAGGCTTACATATTCTTACCCACCCTGTTCTCTCCAGGCTCACATATTCTTACCCACCCTGTTCTCTCCAAGCTCACATATTCTTACCCACCCTGTTCTCTACAGCTTCACATATTCTTACCCAACCCGTTCTCTCCAGGCTTACGTTTTCCTCCACAGAGTTCTTTCCGAATTTTTTGTATGTGTTCTCGCTATACTTTCATATTCCTGCACCTCCTGTTCATTACAGAATGAAAAACATAGAAATGATTACGGGCAGAAAAAGACTAAAGGTAAAGCCACCCTGACCTTGTCCAACCTACTTTCACACCAGCCTATCATTGGGTGGGCTTAATCCAAGTCCTCTATTAGCAGATCAGACTGTTTCATATCTTTACTCACTCTCACAACTCCTTATACCTGTCTCACCTCGCCCTGAATCCTGCACTCTCTCTGCTTTATATGCTCCTCTGATTGCCTGCCTGTCTCACCTCACCAGAATCCCTGCTCCCTGCTTTATCCAAACTCACAACTTCTTATACCTGTCTCAGCTTGCCTGAATCCCTGCACTATCTCTGCTTTATCCACTCTCCCAACTCCTTATACCTGTCTTACCTTGCCTGAATCCCTGCACCGTCACTGCTTTTCCTCTCACCTCATCCTTATACCTGTCTCACCTTGTCCTGAATCCCTGCACTATCTCTGCTTTACCCACTCTCACAGCTCCTTATACCTGTCTCACATTGCCCTGAATCCCTGCACTCTCTCTGCTTTACCCACTCTCACACCTCGTTATACCTGTCTCAACTTGCCCTGAATCCCCGCACTATCTCTGCTTTATCCACTCTCCCAACTCCTTATACCTGTCTTACCTTGCCCTGAATCCCTGCACTGTCTCTGCTTTACCCAATCTCACAGCTCCTTATACCTGTCTTACCTTGCCCTGAATCCCTGCACTGTCTCTGCTTTACCCAATCTCACAGCTCCTTATACCTGTCTCACCTTGCCCTGAGTCCCTGCACTGTCTCTGCTTTTCCCACTCTCACAGTTCCTTATACCTGTCTCACCTCGCCCTGAATCCCTGCACTTTCTCTGCTTTACCCACTCTCACACCTCGTTATACCTGTCTCAACTTGCCCTGAATCCCTGCACTGATCTCTGGCTTCTATCCACTCCCAACTCCTATACCTGTCTCACCTTGCCTGAATCCTGCACTGCTTCTGCTTTACCCACTCTCACACCTCGTTATACCTGTCTCAACTTGCCCTGAATCCCCGCACTATCTCTGCTTTATCCACTCTCCCAACTCCTTATACCTGTCTCACCTTGCCCTGAATCCCTGCACTATCTCTGCTTTACCCACTCTCACACCTCGTTATACCTGTCTCAACTTGCCCTGAATCCCCGCACTATCTCTGCTTTATCCACTCTCCCAACTCCTTATACCTGTCTCACCTTGCCCTGAATCCCTGCACTATCCCTGCTTTACCCACTCTCACACCTCGTTATACCTGTCTCAACTTGCCCTGAATCCCCGCACTATCTCTGCTTTATCCACTCTCCCAACTCCTTATACCAGTCTTACCTTGCCCTGAATCCCTGCACTGTCTCTGCTTTACCCAATCTCACAGCTCCTTATACCTGTCTCACCTTGCCCTGAATCCCTGCACTCTCTCTGCTTTACCCACTCTTACAACTCTTTATACCTGTCCAACCTCACCCTGAGTCGCAGCTCTATCTCTACTTTACCTACTCTCACAACTCCTTATTCCTGTCTTGCCTTGCTCTGAATCCCTAGACTATCATTGTTTGCCATCTTTCACACAATCAACATATTCTGTCTCGCCTGTTCCCAAATCCCTGCACTATTCCTGCTTTATCCCTCACAACTCCTTATACCTGTCTCACCTTGCCCCTCAACCCTTGCACTATCCCTGCATATCTCACTCTCACAACTCCCATGCCTGTCTCACCTTTGCCCTGAACCCCTGCACTATCCTCCTGCTTTATCCCTCTCCTCTACAGCCCTTATACCTGTCTCACCTTGAACTGAATCCCTGCACTATCTCTGCTTTACCCACTCTCACAACTCCTTATACCTGTCTCACCTTGAACTGAATCCCTGCACTATCTCTGCTTTACCCACTCTCACAGCTCCTTATACCTGTCTCACCTTGAACTGAATCCCTGCACTATCTCTGCTTTATCCACTCTCACAGCTCCATATACCTGTCTCACCTTGCCCTGAATCCCTGCACTCTCTCTGCTTTACCCACTCTTACAACTCTTTATACCTGTCCAACCTCACCCTGAGTCACAGCTCTATCTCTACTTTACCTACTCTCACAACTCCTTATACCTGTCTCACCTTGAACTGAATCCCTGCACTATCTCTGCTTTACCCACTCTCACAACTCCTTATACCTGTCCACCTTGAACTGAACCTGCACTATCTCTGCTTTACCCACTCACAGCTTATACCTGTCTCACATTGAACTGAATCCTGCACTATCTCTGCTTTATCCACTCACAGCTCCATATACCTGTCTCACCTTGGCCCTGAACTCCTGCACTGTCTCTGCTTTTATCCTCTCTCACAGCTCCTTATACCTGTCTCACCTTGAACTGAATCCCGCCACCATCTCTGCTTTTACCCACTCCTCACAACTCCATATACCTGTCTCACCTTGAATCAACCTCGCCATTCTCGTTTCTACTCCACCTCACAGCCCTTATACCTGTCTCACCTTGAACTGAATCCCTGCATTATCTCTGCTTTACCCACTCTCACAACTCATTATACCTGTCTCACCATGCCCTGAATCCCTGCGCTATCTCTGCCTTATCTACTCTCACATCCCCATATACCTGTCTCACCTTGCCCAGAATCCCTGTGCTATCTCTGCTTTACCCACTCTCACAACTCCTTATACCTGTCTCACCTTGCCCTGAATCCCTGAGCTATCTCTGCTTTATCCACTCTCACAGCTCCTTATACCTGTCTCACCTTCCCTGCCACCTGCACTGTCCTGTCACCCCACTCTCCCAGCCTCCTTATACTTGTCTCACCTTGAACTGAATCCCTGCACTGTCTCTGCTTTACCCACTCTCACAGCTCCTTATACCTGTCCAACCTCACCCTGAGTCGCAACTCTATCTCTACTTTACCTACTCACACAATCCCTTCCACCTGCCCCTCCCTCACCCTCTGTGAACCTAAAAGGTCTCTGCTGACCACTCCCTCACAACCCTCATACCTGTCCCACTCCATCCCGAATCCCTGCACCATTTCTCTGTTTTACCCACTCTCACAACTCCTTATTCCTGTCTCACTTGCCCTCAACCCCTGCACTATCCCTGCTTTATCCACTCTCACAACTCCTTATACCTGTCTCACCTTGCCCTCAACCCCTGCACTATCCCTGCTTTATCCACTCTCACAGCTCCTTATACCTGTCTCACCTTGCCGTGAATCCCTGCGATATCTCTGCTTTACCCACTCTCAACTCCTTATACCTGTCTCACCTTGCCCTGAATCTTCATGCTATCTCTGCTTTTGCCCACTCACACAGCTCCTCATACCCAGTCTCACCTCACCCTGAACTCCAGTGCATCTCTTGCTTTATCCACTCTCACAACTCCTTATACCAGACCTCACCTCACCCTGAACCCTCGTGCTGTCTCTGCTTTACCCACACCCACAGTTCTTATAATCGTCCTCACCTCCTGAATCCATGCGACCCCTGCTTTACCCACTCTCACAGCTCCTTATACCTGTCCCATCTCACACTGAATCCCTGTGCTATGTCTGCTTTATCCACTCTCACAACTCCTTATACCTGTCACACCTTGCCCTGAACCCTGCAGCATCTCTGCTTTATCCACTCTCACAACTCCTTATACCTGTCTCACCTTGCCCTGAATCCCTGCACTTTCTCTGCTTTACCCACTCTCACAGCTCCTTATACCTGTCTCACCTTGAACTGAATCCCTGCACTCTCTGCTTTACCCACTCTCACAACTCCTTATAATTGTCTCACCTTGCCCTGAATCCCTGCGATATCTCTGCTTTACCCACTCTCACAACTCCTAATACCTGTCTCACCTTGAACTGAATCCCTGCACTGTCTCTGCTTTACCCACTCTCACAACTCCTTATACCTGTCTCACCTTGAACTGAATCCCTGCACTATCTCTGCTTTACCCACTCTCACAGCTCCATATACCTGTCTCACCTTGCCCTGAATCCCTGCACTGTCTCTGCTTTATCCACTCTCACAGCTCCTTATACCTGTCTGACCTTGCCCTGAATCCCTGCACTCTCTCTGCTTTACCCACTCTTACAACTCTTTATACCTGTCCAACCTCACCCTGAGTCACAGCTCTATCTCTACTTTACCCACTTTCACAACTAATTATTCCTGTCTCGCCTTGCCCTAAATCCCTGCACTATTCCTGCTTTATCCACTCTCACAACTCCTTATACCTGTCTCACCTTGCCCTTAACCCCTGCACTATCCCTGCATTATCCACTCTCACAACTCTCATTACCCAGTCTCACCTTCCCTGAACCTCCTGCACTATCCCTGCTTTGTCCTCTCTCACAGCTCCTTATACCTGTCTCACCTTGAACTGAATCCTCGCACCATCTCTGCTTTTACCCACTCTCGCCAACTCCTTATGTCTGGCCTCACCTGAACTGAACTCTGGGCAACATCTCTGCCACTCCACTGGCCAGCCCCCATACCTGTCTCACCTTGAACTGAATCCCTGCACCATTCTGCTTTACCTCCACTCTCACAACTCCTTATGCCTGTCTCACCTCCTGCCCTGAATCCTGAGAGCTATCCTGCTTTATCCACCTCACAGCTCCTTACCTGTCTCCACCTTCCTGAATCCCTCGCACTGTCTCTCTGCTTCACCCACTTCTCCCAGCCTCCTTATACCTGTCTCACCTCTTGAACCTCGAACTCCCTGCACTGTTCCTCTCCTCCCTCCTCACATGAATCCCAGTGCTATCTCTGCTTTATCCACCTCACAACTCCTTATACCTGTCTCACCTGACCCTGAATTCCTGCACATCTCTGGTTTTGCCCACTCACAACCCTTATCCCTGTCTCACCTGCCCTGAATCCTTGCATATCTCTGTTTTACCCACCTCACAACCCGTGATAATTGTCTCACCTTGCCCCGAACTCCGCGCCATCTCTGCTTTACCCACCCCTCACAGCTCCTTATACCTGTCTCACCTTGAACTGAATCCCCGTGCTTTCTGTTTTTACCCACCTCACAGCACCTTATACCTGTCTCACCTTGCCCTGAACCCTGTGCTATCTCTGCTTTATCCACCTGACAACTCCTATACCTGTCTCACCTCACTACACCTGAACCTGAGCATTCTGCTTTACCCACTCACAACTCCTTATTCCTGTCTCACCTTGCCCTGAACCTGCACTGTCTATGCTTTGCGACACTCACAGCCCTTATACCCGTCTCACTTTGAACTGAACTCGCACTACCCCTGCTTTACCCATCCTCCAGCCCTTATACCTGTCTCACCTTTGCCCCGAATCCCTGCACTGTCTCTGTTCACCCATCTCACAGATCCCATACCTGTCCCACCTGTCTGAACCTGTACTATCCTGTTTCTCATCCACCTCACAGTTCCTACCTGTCCACCTGTCTGAATCCCCCACTGTCTCTGCTGTACCCACACTCACAGCCCTTATACCTGTCTCACCTTCCTAGAATCCTGCACTGTCCTGCTTTACCCACTCTCCTCCTTATACCTGTCTCACCTTGAACTGAATCCCTGCACTGTTCCTTGCTTTACCCACTCTCTCAGCTCCTTATACCTGTCCAACCTCACCCTGAGTCGCAGCTCTATCTCTACTTTACCTACTCTCACAATTCCTTACCTGTCCTCCTCACCCAGAATCCCTGTGCTATCTCTGCTTTATCCACTCTCACAACTCCTTATACCTGTCTCACCACCCTGAATCCCTGCACCATCTCTGCTTTTACCCACTCAACCCCATCTTGTCCACTCTTGCCCCTCAACCCATGCACCATCCCTGTTTTATCCACCTCACAACTCCTTATGCCTGTCTCACCTTGCCCTCAACCCCTGCACTATCCCTGCTTTATCCACTCCCATAGCTCCTTATACCTGTCTCACCTGCCCTGAATCCTGCCCTGTCTCTGCTTCACCCACCTCACAGCCCTTATACCTGTCTCACCTGTCTTGAATCTTACGCTTGTCTCTGCTTTATCTACTCTCACACCTCTATACCTGTCTCACCTTGCCCTGAATCCTGCACTCTCTCTGCTTTGCCCACTCACAGCTCCTTATACCTGTCTCACCTGAACTGGAAACCCTGCATTCTGCTTTACCCACCTCACAACTCCTTATACCTGTCTCACCTTGCCCTGAATCCCATATCTCCTGCTTACCAACTATCACAACTCCTTATACCTGTCTCACCTGTCCTGAACCCTGCATTATTCTGCCCCTATCTACTTAACCCATATACCTGTCTCACCTTGCCCTGAATCCTGCATTATCTCTGCTTTGCTCTCACAACTCCTTATCGGGTCTCACCTTGACCTGAACTCTTCGCTACCTCTCTTTATCACCTCACATCCCATATTCTGTCTCACCTTAACTGAACTCTGTGCTATTCTGTTTTACCCACCTCACAACTCCTTATACTTTGTCCACCTTGCCCTGAATCCCTGCGCTATCTCTGCTTTTATCCACCTCACAGCTCCTTATACCTGCCTCACCTGCTCCTGAATCCCTGCACTGTCTTACTCTACTCTCCTGCTCCTTATAATTGTCTCACCTTGAACTGAACTTGCACTGCTCTGTTTTAACGACCTCACAGCCCTTATACCTGTCCAACCTCACCCTGAGCTCCAGCTCATCTCTACTTTAGTTACCTCCAATTCCTTCTACCTGCCCCTCTTCATCTTGGTCCCAGTGCTATCTCTGCTTTATCTCCTCACAACCCTTATACCTGTCTCACCTACCCTGAACCCCACCATCTCTGCTTTACGACCTCACGCTTCCCTTTCCTGTCTCAGCTTGTCCTGAACCTCTGCACCATCACCGTTTTACCCACCTCACAACTCCTTATACCTGTCTCATTTTGCCCTCAACACCTGCACTATCCCTGCTTTACCCACTTCTCCAACTCCTTATACCAGTCTCACCTTGCCCCAACCCTGCACATCCCCGTTTTATCCACCTCACAGCCCTTATACCTGTCTCACCTTCTCCTGAATCCTGCCTGTCTCTGTTTTATTCATTGTCACAGCTCCTTATACCTGTCCACCTGCCTGAACTATACGCTATTCTGCTTTATCCACTGTCGTAACTTCTTTCTGTCTCACCTGCCCTAAATCCCTGCACTCTCTGTTTTACCCACCTCAACCTTATACCTGTCACCTTGAACTGAACTTGCACCATTCTGCTTATCCACCTCGCAATTCTTTACCTGTCTCACCTTGTCTGAATCCTGCGATATTCTGCTTTATCCACCTCACAACTCCTATACCTGTCCACCTTGCCCTGAATCCCTGCATTCTCTGTTTTTACCCACCTCACAACTCCTTATACCTGTTTCACCTGAACTGAATCCCTGTGCTATCTCTGTTTTACCACCTCACGCCTTATGCCTGTCTCACCTTGCCCTGAATCCTCGTGATATTCTGCTTTACCCACCTTACAACTCTTAACTGTCTCACCTTGCCTTGAACTGTGCTATCTCTGATTTACCCACCTCAGCTCCTTATACCTGTCTCACCTTGTCCTGAATCCTGATGTCTCTGTTTTATCTACTCACATCCTCTATACCTGTCTCACTTTGCCCTGAACCTGTGCTATCTCTGCTTTACCCACCTTACAACCCTTATACCTGTCTCACCTTGCTCTGAACCCTTGCCTCATCTCTGCTTTACCCACCTCAGCCCTTATACCTGTCTCACCTCACCTCACCCTGGACTCCTGTGCTATCTCTGTTTTTTATTTAATTCCTCACAGTTCCTGATACCTGTCTCACCTGCCTGAATCCTGCTGATCTCTGCTTTATCCATTTCACAGCCTTATACCTGTCTCACCTTGAACTGAACTCCACCATCTCTGCTTCACCCACTCTCGCTGCTCCTTATACCAGTCTCACCGACTCTGAATCCCCAGCTATCCTGCTTATCCACCTCACAACCCATACCTGTCTCATCTCACCTCACCCTGAACCCTGTGCTATCCTGTTTTACCCACCTCACAGTCCTGATACCTGTCTCACCTGTGTCGAATCTCACACTGTCTCTGTTTTACCCACACTCACAGCCCTTATGTTTGTCCTCACCCCCGAATCCCTGCGCTATTCTGTTTTATCCACTCACAGCTCCTTATATCTCCCATCTCACCTGAATCCCTGTCATTCTGCTATATCCTCTCTCACAACTCCTTATACCAGTCTCACCTCTTGCCCTGAATCCTGCAGTATTCTTGCTTTATCCACCTCACAACCTTACCAGTCTCACCTTGCCCTGAACTGCACCATCTCTGCCTTATCCACTCTCACAACCTTATACCTGTCTCACCTTCTCTGAACCCTGCACTATTCTGCTTTATCCACCTCACAGATCCTTATACCTGTCTCACCTTGCCCTGAATTCTGCAATCTTCTTCTTTATCCACTCTCACAACTCCTTACCTGTCTCACCTTGCCCTGAATCCTGCACTGTTCTTCTTTACCCACCTCCCTGCCCTTATGTCTGTCTCACCTTGAACTGAACTCCTTGACTGTCCTGCTTTACCCACTCTCACCCTCCTATACCTGTCCAACCACCCTGAGTCGCAGCTCATCTCTACTTACTCACACCTTCACTGCCTCCTCACCCTGAATCCAGTGCCCTGCTTATCCACTCACAACTCCTATACCTGTATCACCTACCCTGAATTCCTGCACTATTCTGTTTTACCCACTCACAACCTCCTTATTCTGTCCACCTTGCCCTGAATCCTCAAGTGACATCTCTCACACTCCACCTCAGCCCTATACCTGTCTCACCCTGTCTCTGAACCTCTGCACTTTCTGCCTTATCACTCCTCACATCCCCATATCTGTCTCACCTTCTCTGAACCTGTGCTATTCTGTATTACCCACCCTCACAACTCTTATACCTGTCTCACCCTGTCCTGAACCTCGTGCTATCCTGCTTTATCCACCTCACAGCCCTATACCTGTCTCACCTTGAACTGAATCCCTGCCTTTCCGTTTTACCCACTGTTAACCTTATGCCTGTCTCACCTCACTGAACCCCTGTGCTATCTCTGCTTTATCCATTCTCACAACTTTATATTTGTCTCACCTCATCACACCTGGAACTTTGTGCTATCTTCTGTTTACCTACTCTCCAGCTCCTGATACCTGTCTCACCTGCCTGAATCCCAGCACTGTCTCTGCTTACCCACACTCATGCCCATACCTGTCTCACCTACCCTGAATCCCTGCACCATCTCTGTTTTACCACTTCACAACTCCCATACTGTCTCACTGCCCTCAACCCATGCACTATCCCTGCTTTTATCCATTCACAACCCTTATACCTGTCTCACCTTGCCCTCAACCCTGTATCATCCCTGCTTTATCCACCTCACAGCCCTTATACCTGTCCTCATCTTGCCCCTGAACTCTGCCCTGTTCTGCTTCACCCTCACAGCCCTATACCTGTCTCATCTTGCCTTGAATCCCACGCTTATCTCTGCTTTATCCACCTCAACTCTATACCTGTCCCACCTGCCCTGAATCCTGCACTCTCTGCTTTACCCACCTCACAGCCCTATACCTTTCCTACTTGAACTGAAACCCTGCACTTGCTTTACCCACCTCACACCTCCTATACCTGTCTCACCTGCTCTGAATCCTCATGTATATTCTGCTTACCAACATCACAACCTTATACCTGTCTCACCTTGCCTGAACTCGCACTATCTCTGCCTTATCTACTCACATCCCCATACCTGTCTCACCTTGCCCTGAATCCCTGCATTATCTCTGCTTTACCCACTCTCACAACTCCTTATACCGGTCTCACCTTGACCTGAATCCCTTCGCTATCTCTGCTTTATCTACTCTCACATCCCCATATTCCTGTCTCACCTTGAACTGAATCCCTGTGCTATCTCTGCTTTACCCACTCTCACAACTCCTTATACCTGTCTCACCTGTTCTGAACCTCATGCCATTCTCTCGCTATCCACCTCACAGCTCCCATATAAATCTGGCCCCACCTTCCCTGAACCCTGCACTGTCCTGCTTTACCTACCTCCCTGCCCTATACCCGTCTCACCTTGAACTGAACTTGCACTGTCTCTGCTTACCCACCTCACAGCCCTTATACCTGTCCAACTCACCCTGAGCTCTAGCCTATCTCTACTTTAGTTACTCTCACAATTCTACCTGCCTCTTCACCTTGAATCCCAGTGCATTTGCTTATCCACTCACAACTCCTTATACCTGTCTCACCTTACCCTGAATCCTGCACTATCTCTGCTTTACGACCTCACAATTCCTATTCCTGTCCCAGCTTGTCCTGAACCCTGCCATCACTGTTTTACCTACTCCTCAACCTTATACCTGTCTCACTTTGCCCCTCAACACCTGCACTATCCCTGCTTTACCCACTCCACAACTCCATACCAGTCTCACCTGCCCTCAACCCCTGCATTATCCCTGTTTTATCCACCTCACAGCCCTTATACCTGTCTCACCTTGCCCTGAATCCTCTCGCTGTCTCTGTTTTGCCCACTGTCACAGCTCCTCATACTTGTCTCACCTGCTCTGAACCATACGCTATTCTTTTATCCACTGTCACAACTTCATACTGTCTCACCTTGCCCCAACCCTGCACTCTCTGCTTACCCATCTCACAACCCTTATACCTGTTTCACCTTGAACTGAACTCCTGCACTATCTCTGCTTTATCCACCTCACAACCCTTATACCTGTCTCATCTGCCTGAACCTCATGATATCTCTGCTTTATCCACCTCACAACCTTATACCTGTCTCACCTTCTCTGAATCCGCTGTGCTCTCTCTGTTTTACCCACCTCACAACTCCTTATACCTGTTTCACCTGAACTGAATCCTGTGTTATCTCTGCTTACCCATTCTCACAGCCCTTATACCTGTCTCACCTTGCCCTGAACTCCAAGGAGATTCTGCTTTTACCCACTCTCACAACTCCTTATAACTGTCCCACCTTGCCTGAACTCTTGTGTATCCTGATTTACCCACCTCACAGCCCTTATACCTGTCTCACTTGTCCTGAATCCTGCACTATCTCTGCCTTATCTACTCTCATCCCATATGCCTTCTCACCTGCCCTGAATCCTGTGCTATCTCTGCTGCCCACTCTACAACTCCTTCACCTGTCTCACCTTGCCTAACTGCTCTATCTCTGCTTTACCCACCTCACAGCCCTTATACCTGTCTCACCTCACCTCACCCTAATCCCTGTGCTACTTGCTTACCCCCTCACAGCTCCTGATACCTGTCTCACCTGCCCTGAATCCCCATGTTCTTGCTTATCCACCTCACAGCCCTTATACCTGTCCACCTTGAACTGAATCCCTGCACTGTCTCTGCTTTCACCCACTCACAGCCTTCACCAGTCTCCATCGCACCCTGAACTTCATCTCTGCTTTATCCACCTCACACCCTTATACCTTCCCACCTCACCTCACCCTGAACTCCTGTGCTATTCTGCTTTTACCCACCCTCACAGCCCTGATACCTGTCTCACCTTGGCCTTGAATCCCCACACTGTTCTGCTTTACCCACTCACAGCTCTTATACCTGTTCTCCTCACCCTGAATCCTCTGTGCTTATCTCTGCTTTATCCACTCACAGCTCCTTATGCCTCTCCGGTCTCACCTGAATCCTCATCTCTGCTGTATCCTCTCACAACCCTTATACCAGTCTCACCTTGTTCTGAATCCCTGCAGTATCTCTGTTTATCCACTCTTACAACTCTTATACCAGTCTCACCTTGCCTTGAACTCTGCACTATTCTGCCTATCCACTACAACTCCTTATACCTGTCTCACCTGCCCTGAATCCCTGCATTATCTCTGCTTTATCTACCTCACAGATCCTTATACCTGTCTCACCTGCCCTGAATTCTGCACATCTCTGCTTTATCCACCTCACAACTCCTTATACCTGTCCACCTGCCCTAATCCCTGCACTCCTGTTTTACCCACCTCCTGCTCCTATACCTGTCTCACCTGAACTGAACCTGCACTGTCTCTGCTTTACCCACTCTCACAGCCTCCTCATACCTGTCCACCTCACCCCGAGTCGCAGCTCTATCTCTACTCTTACCTACTCTCACCTTTCTACCTGCCCCCTCCTCAAATTTTTGAATCCCAGTGCTATTCTGCTTTATCCACTCTCACAACCCTTATACCTGTATCACCTTATCTCGAATTCTGCACTATTCTGTTTTTACCCACCTCATAACTCTATTCCTGTCTCACCTGTTCTGAATCCTGTGATATCTCTGTTTTACCCACCTCACAGCCCTTATACCTGTCTCACCTTGCCCTGAATCCCTGCACTTTCTCTGCCTTATCACTCACATCCCCATATACCTGTCTCACCTTGCCCTGAACCTGTGCTATCTCTGCATTGGCTTCCACTGGCAACCCCGAGTACCTGTCTCAATCTTCTGCCCTGAATCCCTGCGCCATCTCTGCTTTCATCCACTCACAGCTCCTTATACCTGTCTCACCTTGAACTGAACTCCTGGCGCTTTCTCTGTTTTTACCCACCTCACAGCACCTTATACCTGTCTCACCTCACCTGAAACCCTGTGCTATTCCTGCTTTATCCACCTCACAACTCCACCTGTCTCACCTCATCACACTCTGAACTCTGTGCTATTCTGCTTTACCCACCTCACAGCCCTGATACCTGTCTCACCTTGTCCTGAACTCAGCACTGTTCTGTTTACCCACACTCACAGCTCCTATACCTGTCTCACTCCTGAACTCTCTGCCATATCTGTTTTACCCAATCTCAGCCTTATACCGTCCATCTCACCCTGAACCTGTGCTATCTCTGCTTTATCCACTCTCACAACTCTATACCTGTCACACCTGCCCTGACTCCTGCAGTATCTCTGCTTTACTACTTTCACAACTCCCATAGTCCCACTTGCCCGAACCTGCACTATCTCTGCTTATCCACCTCACAACTCCTTATACCTGTCTCATCTTGCCCTGAATCCTGCCTATCTCTGTTTCACCCACTTCACAACCCTTATACCTGTCTCACTTTTGCCCTGAATCCCCGCGCATCTCTGCTTACCCACTCTCACAACCTCTATACCTGTCTCTTACCTTGCCCTGAATCCCTGCACTGTCTCTGCTTTATTTTTACACTCATAGCTCCTTCTTATACCTGTCTCACCTTGAACTGAATCCCCTGCACTACCCCCGCATTACCCACTCTCACAGCCTTTATACCTGTCTCATCTTGTCCTGAATACTTGCACCATCCTGCCTATCCACTCTCACAACCCTTATACCTGTCTCACCTTCCTAACCTGCACTGTCTCTGCTTTCCTCATACTCACAGCCCTTATACCTGTCTCACTTTGTTCTGAATCCGCACTGTCTCTGCTTAATTCCACTTCTCCTGCTCCTTATACCTGTCTCTCACCCTTGAACTGAATCCCTGCACTGTCTCTCTGGTGCTTTTACCCACTTTCACAGCTCCTTATACCTGTCCAACTCTCTTCCTGAGTCTCAGTCTCCTTCTCCTTTACCTACTCTGCCAATTCCTTCCTACCTGCCTCCTCCTCACCCTTGAATCCCAGTGCTATCTCAGCTATCCACCTCACAACTCCTTAACCTGTCTCACCTTTTTCGAACCCCTGCACTATCTCCTTTTACCCACCTCACAACTCCTTATTCCTGTCCACCTGCCCTGAGTCCTGCTCGATCACTTTTATCATTTCACATCTTCATACCTGTCTCACCTTACCCTGAACCCTGCACTATTCTGCTTTACCCTCACAACTCCTTATACCTGTCTCACCTGTCTTGAATCCCTGCACTGTCTCTGCTTTACCCACCTCATTGTCCTATACCTGTCCAACTCACCCTGAGTCTCAGCTCCATCTCATTTTTACTCCTCTCACCCTTCCTTCTCCTGCCCCTCCTCACCCTGAATCCCAGTGCTGTTTCTGTTTTATCCACCTCAGCCCTATACCTGTCTCACCTACCCTGAATCCCTGCCTGTCTCTGCTTTACCCACTCTCACAGCACCTTATACCTGTCTCACCTCACCCTGAATCCCTGTGCTATCTATGCTTTATCCACTCTCACAACTCCTTATACCTGTCTCACCTCACCTCACCCTGAATCCCTGTGCTTTCTCTGCTTTATCCACTTTACACCTACCTGTCCACCTTCCCTGAATCCTGCATTATCTCTGCTTTACCCAATTTTACAACTCCTTATTCCTGTCTCACCTTAACTAACCCTGCACTGTCTCTGCTTTACCCACTCACAGCTCCTTATACCTGTCTTGTCTGTCCTGAATTCTGCACTGCTCGCTTTTTACCCATGCACTCCACAGCCCTTACACCTGTCTCACCTTGTCTGAATTCTGCACTGTCCTGCTTACCCACCTCCCTGCCTTTCTACATGTCTCTCACCTGGAACCAACCCCTGCACTGTTCTGCTTTTACCACCTCACAGCCCTTATACCTGTCTCACCTTGCCCTTGACTCCCTGCACTACTGTTTTACCCACTCAGCCCTTATACCTGTCTCACCTGCCTGAATCCATGCACCACCTCTGTTTTACCCACTTCCTGCTCCTTATTTGTCTCACCTGAACTAAACTCTGGACTGTCTCTGCTTTGCCCACTCTCACAGCTCCTTATACCTGTCCAACCTCACCCCGAGTCACCCAGCCCCATCTCTCTGCCTTTACCTACTCCTCACAATTCCTTCTACCTGCCTCCCTCACCCCGGAATCCCTGCACTATCTCTGTTTTACTCCACTCCTCAACCCTATTCCTGTCTCACCTTGCCCTGAACCCTGCACCATCACCGCTTTTACGCACTGCCAACTCCTTATACCTGTTTCACCTTCTCTGAATCCTGTACTCCTGTTTTACCTCACCTCAGCCCTTATACCTGTCTCACCTACCCTGAACTCCTGCATTGTTTCTGCTTACCCACTCTCGCTGCACCTTATACCTGTCTCACCTCACCCTGAACTCTGTGCTATTCTGCTTTATCCACTCACAACCCTTATACCTGTCTCACCTCACCTCACCCTGAATCCTGTGGCATTCTGCTTTCACGCACTTTCACAGTTCCTATACCTGTCTCACCTTTCTTGAATCCCTGCACTGTCTCTGCTTTTATCCACTCCACAGCCCTTATACCTGTCTCACCTGCCCCTGAACCTGCACTGTCTCTGCTTACCCACTCTCCTGCCTTATACCTGTCTCACCTTGCCCTGAATCCCTGCACTGTCTCTGCTTTACCCACCTCACAGATCCTTATACCTGTCCAACCTCACCGTGAGCTCCAGCCCCATCTCTACTTTACTACCTCAACTCCTTCACCTGCCCTCCTCACCCTGGACTCCCAGTGCTATTCTTGCTTTATCCACCTCACAACTCCTTATACCTGTCTCACATACTTGAACCCTGCATATCCTGTTTTGCCCACCTCACAACTCCTTATTCTGTCTCACCTGCCCTGAACCTGCACTGTCCTGCTTTTACCCACCTCCCTGCCCTTATACCTGCCACACCTTGAACTGAACCCTACTGTCTCTGTTTTACCCACCTCACAGTCTTTATACCTGTCCAACCTCACCCTGGTCGCAGCTCATCTCACTTTACCTACTCTCACAATTCTACCTGCCCTTCTCACCCTGAAACCCAGTGCATTCTCTTCTTTATCCACTCTCACAACTCTTATACCTGTCTCACTCCCCCCAATCCCTGATTATCTCTGCTTTACCCACTCCCAACTCCTTATTCCTGTCCCACCTTGCTCTGAATCCCTGCATTATCACTGCTTTACCCACACCTACTGCAACTCCCTCATATACCTGTCTCACCTGCCCCGGAATCCTCTGCACTCTCTCTGCTTACCCACTCTCACAGCTCCTATACCTGTCTCACCTTGAACTGAATCCCTGCACCTCTGCTTTACCCACCTAACAACCCTATCCTGTCTCACCTGTCCTGAACCTCAACTATTCTGTTTCTACCCACCTCACAGCCCTTACACCTGTCTCATCTGCCTTGAATCCGCACCATTCTGCTCTATCTCTTCACATCCCCATATACCTGTCTCACTTGCCCTGAATCCCTGCTATCTCTGCTTTTACCCAATTTCCACAACTCCTTACCTGTCTCACCTTGCCCCTACTTCCTGCCTATTCTGCTTTACCCACTCTAACAACTCCTTATACCTGTCTCACCTTGCCCTGAATCCCGCGATATCTCTGCATTATCCACTCTCACAACTCCTGCGGGATACCTGTCTCACCTTGCCCTGAGTCCCTGCACCTCTGCTTTGATGATACCTCACAGCTCCTTATAGCCTGTCTCACCTTGAACTGAATCCTGCACTTCCCCTGCTTTGCCACTCCTCACAGCTCCTTATACCTGTCTTACCTTGCCCTGGATCCTGCACTATCTCTGCTTTGATCCTCTCCTCACAGATCCTTATATGTCTCACCTTGCCCTGAATCCTGCACTGTCTCTGCTTTTACCCACTCTCCCTGCTCCTTAACCTGTCTCACCTTGAACTGAATCCTGCACTGTCTCTGCTTTACCCACTCTCACAGCTCCCATACCTGTCCAACCTCACCCCTGAGCCTCTCCAGCCTCATCTCTGTTTTACCTACTCTCACACCCTTCTACCCGCCCTCCTCACCCCTGAACTCCTGTGCTATCTCTGCTGTGATCCACTTTCACAACTCCTTGTACCTGTCTCACCTTGCCTTGAATCCCTGCACTATCTCTGTTTACCCACTCTCCAACTCCTTGTTCCTGTCTCACCTTGCCCTGAATCCCTGCACCATCATCACTGCTTTACCCAGTCTCACTAATTCTTTGGCACCGGTCTCACCTGCCCTGAATCCCCTGCACTCTCTTCTGCTTTTTACCCACTACAGCTCCTTATAATTGTCTCACCTTGAACTGAATCCTACACTCTCTGCTTTACCCACTCTCACAACTCCCTTATACCTGTCTCAATTTTGCACTGAACTCTCCGACATCCTTGCCACCCACTCCCGCCAACCCTATACCTGTCTCAATTGTCTCTGAACTCCTGCGCCTATCTCTGCTTTGACCCACTCTCACAGCCCTTATACCTGTCTCACCTTGCCCTGAATCCCTGCACTCCTCTTGCCTTATCTACTCTCACATCCCCATATACCTGTCTCACCTGCCGCTGATTCCTCTCGGCTATCTCTGCTTTATCCACCTCGCCAACTCCTTATACTTGTCTCACCTTTACCCCTGAATCCCTGCACTATCTCTGCTTGCCCACTCCCTCACAACCTCTTATTCCTATCTCACCTGCCCTGAATCCCCTCAAGCATATCTCTGCTTTATCCATTCTCACAACTCCTGATACCTGTCTCACCTGCCTGAATCCTGCACTGTCTCTGCTTTACGCACACTCACAGCTCCTTATACCTATCTCACCTTGAACTGAATCCCTGCACTACCCCTACTTTACCCACTCTCACAGCTCCTTATACCTGTCTCACCTTGCCCTGAATCCCTGCACTGTCTCTGCTTTACCCACTCTCCCTGCTCCTTATACCTGTCTCACCTTGAACTGAATCCCTGCACTGTCTCTGCTTTACCCACTCTCACAGCTCCTTATACCTGTCCAACCTCACCCTGAGTCGCAGCTCTATCTCTACTTTACCTACTCTCACAATTCCTTCTACCTGCCCCTCCTCACCCTGAATCCCAGTGCTATCTCTGCTTTATCCACTCTCACAACTCCTTATACCTGTCTCACCTTACCCTGAATCCCTGCACTATCTCTGCTTTATCCACTCTCACAACTCCTTATTCCTGTCTCACCTTGCCCTGAATCCCTGCACGATCACTGCTTTACCCACTCTCACAACTCCTTATACCTGTCTCACTTTGCCCTCAACCCCTGCACTATCCCTGCTTTATCCACTCTCACAACTCCTTATACCTGTCTCACCTTGCCCTCAACCCCTGCACTATCCCTGCTTTATCCACTCTCACAGCTCCTTATACCTGTCTCACCTTGCCCTGAATCCTTGCGCTATCTCTGCTTTATCCACTCTCACAGCTCCTTATACCTGGCTCACCTTGAACTGAATCCCTGCGCTATCTCCGCTTTACCCACTCTCACAGCTCCTTATACCTGTCTCACCTCACCCTGAATCCCTGTGCTATCTCTGCTTTATCCACTCTCACAACTCTTTATACCTGTCTCACCTCACCTCACCCTGAATCCCTGTGCTATCTCTGCTTTACCCACTCTCACAGCTCCTGATACCTGTCTCACCTTGCCCTGAATCCCTGCACTGTCTCTACTTTACCCACACTCACAGCTCCTTATACCTGTCTCACCTCGCCCTGAATCCCTGCACTATCTCTGCTTTATCCACTCTCACAACTCCTTATACCTGTCTCACCTTGCCCTGAATTCCTGCACTGTCTCTGCTTTACCCACACTCACAGCTCCTTATACCTGTCTCACCTTGCCCTGAATCCCTGCACTGTCTCTGCTTTACTCACTCTCACAGCTCCTTATACCTGCTCTCACCTTGTCCTGAATCCCTGCACTGTCTCTGCTTTACTCACTCTCACAGCTCCTTATACCTGTCTCACCTTGCCCCGAATCACTGCACTAGTTCTGCTTTATCCACTCTCACAGCTCCTTATACCTGTCTCACCTTGCCCTGAATCCCTGCACTGTCTCTGCTTTACCCACTCTCACAACTCCTTATACCTGTCTCACCTTGCCCTGAATCCCTGCACTATCCCCGCTTTATCCACTCTCACAGCTCCTTATACCTGTCCCATCTCACCCTGAATCCCTGTGCTATCTCTGCTTTATCCACTCTCACAACTCCTTATACCTGTCACACCTTGCCCTGAATCCCTGCAGTATCTCTGCTTTATCCACTCTCACAACTCCTTATACCAGTCTCATCTTGCCCTGAATCCCTGCATTATCTCTGCTTTACTTACTCTCACAGCTCCTTATACATGTCTCACCTTGCCCTGAATCCCTGCACTGTCTCTGCTTTACCCACTCTCACAACTCCTTATACCTGTCTCACCTTGCCCTGAATCCCTGCACTATCCCTGCTTTACCCACTCTCACAACTCCTTATACCTGTCTCAGCTTGCCCCGAATCACTGCACTAGTTCTGCTTTATCCACTCTCACAGCTCCTTATACCTGTCTCACCTTGCCCTGAATCCCTGCACTGTCTCTGCTTTACCCACTCTCACAACTCCTTATACCTGTCTCACCTTGCCCTGAATAAAGTGTGACAGGGACAGCTATCAAGGAAAGGGAAGGACCACTAGACCACCAAGGAATTTTCTTTATTACAAAAGGAACAGTGATTAACAAGCAGGGACAGGGGGCCACTAGCCACCATGATTTGTGCATTTATTTATTTCTCGAGACGATGACAGGGGGAATGCTAAAGTCTTGCTGCATCCTATGTACTGTAAATAGGCCTGCAAATGGCCACATAACAGATTCATTGCCCAGTGGGCTCATTTACATGGCTGCTTTAGTGAATAGGAACTAACATACTAATTGCCAGCAGATTAGGCCTTATGGTCTATCGAGTCTGCTCGAACCTCAGATCCCTAGTTGAGTGCCAAGGCCTTCCCCCCCCTGTGTTCCAGAACCCCCTATTATCCATCCCCACTCCTCTGGGCCAGGCCATCATCTGATACATCTGCTTTCTGTGTCTGTCCCACCCTCTCTTGGAGCCCTCCACTGTGGATCTCTGAACCAGCTCACCAGGCAGCGTGATTCCAAAGGTCCACCACCCTCTCAGTGAAAACCTCCTCCTCTTTCCCCTCACCCTTCCACCTTCCAACTTCAAACCATGCCCTCTGGTGATACCTCCCTGCTTTTAGTCTAAAGATCCTCCATGTTTACTCCTATTTATTCCCTTGAGGTACTTGACGTACCTCAATCATGTCCCCCTGCCTCCTCTCCTCCAATGAAAACGGGCAGAGCTCCTCAAGTCTGTCCTCATATGTCAAATCCCTAGTCCTCAGATCATCTTAGTTTCCCTTTCTCTGTATCCTCTCCAGGAGCTGTATGTCCCTCTTCAAGTGTGGTCCCCAGTACTGTACACAGTACTCAAGGTGTGGTCTAACCAGTCCATTGTACAGTGGCAGAATCACTTTCCTGCTCCTAGAGGTGATCCCCCTTACGATGCATTCCAACATCCTGTTTGCCTTGCTAGCCACTTTCCTGCACTGCTCAGAGTTATTCATTCAGAAGGGCTGAAATAACTGCATATTTGATTTTCCTTTGTGGCTAACAAACCACCAGGCTGTTTTGGGGCTGGAGAGGTTTACCTGTGTCTGACTTGGATGTCTGGATTTTTCTCTGTTTGATTAGCAGGGTACTTTCTCTGTCAAATTGTTGTGTAGGGTATCTTGCTGACAGGAAAGCACTCATCGCAGCGGTGGGTGAGAGCTTTTAACTGATTGTTTTGTGAGGGCACAGTTTAGCTCCAACCCCTTCCCACCCCTCACCCCACCCACCCTGGAAATAGTTCCTTTATACCTGAGGTTCTGACATCATTTCTCAAGAGTGCAAGGTGCATATCACTGTCATATCCTCTCTAGCACACTGCACTGACAATATAAGCATACACATTGTATAATATATATATTTCTATATAATCAATCACACACACACACACACAAAAAAGTAGATAAACGTGTGGGGAGTAGTGCAATGTAATGGCTGTGGGGTAGCAGTCTTCCGGGAGTCTTTCTGGAGACTGAGATGCTGCCCTATTTGCAGACAACTATCTGCCCTGAGGGAGGAAGTTGCCCATCTTCAGGCCACACTGGACAGTAGTAAGGAAACCTTCCCCCAGGCCACACTGGACAGTAGGAAGGGAACCTCCCCCATCCAGGGAGCACTAGGGCCACCACCACTACCTCAGAGGTTGCGAAGAAAGCACAGCAGTTGGACCACAGTGAGCTCAGGGAGGGTGAGGATGGTGGAACAGAGGCACACCCAGTAAATTGTTCCACTCCACAATCCATACAACATTCTGGGGGAGCATAGCTCCCCTCTCGATACACCTGCAGAGAAGACTGATGACAACTGTCACAAGGGAGGCCCACAGGAAGGAGGCAGAGGACACCACAGGGAAAGGAAGCAGCCCTGGTGGGGACTCCAATTATTAGGGGTATAGAACTGGGGTAGCTGGGAAACTGAGTAAGGTGCCTGCCTGGTGCCATGGCTTGAGGGACAGGAAGTGCATCCCTCAGGATCATGAGAACAGCTGCAGGAGTCTGAGCTGGACGAGTTGTCCACCTAGGAACAAATGACTTGGCTCATCATGAGATTAGAGCAGTGCAGGAGGACACTGCAGAGTTGGTGAGGGGCTCAAGACAAGTAGCACACACAGTATACTCTCAGAGGTGCCACCTGGGTCAAAGGCATGAGGCTGAGGGTACTAGCACCATGCAGTTTAATGAATGGTTGAAAAATGAAAGCGGAGCACAGGGGTTTGGCTTCATTGGGGACTGGGGTTCCACCTGGAGGGACACCAGCCTATACTGGCAGGATGGTCTGTATCTGTCCAGGAAGGGAACAAGTCTTTTGAGCAATGGGTTTAAATGCTTCATTGACAAGCTTTTAAACTAGTGAAAGGGGGAGACACTGAAATCCCAGTCTCTCCCTACAAAACAGGGTACTAAATGAGAAACAGACCGAGGTATAACGGTCAGTGAGGGATGCTGCAACAGAAGGTAAAGCCATCAAAAAATGGAGAGCAATGAGTACCAATGCCCGTAGTCTGGGTAACAAGCTTTCTGAATTAGTGGCCTTGATGGAGGAGGAACATCTGGATATCGTGGCAGTCACAGAAACATGGTACACACAAACCATGACTGGGACATAAACATACCAGGATACACTATCTACAGGAGGGACAGGGAGGGTAAAAGAGGAGGAGGAGTAGCTCTTACATAAGGGAAGGAATAAAAGCAACAGAACAAAAGGGTAAACAGGAGGAGAAGAAGCACTGTGGGTAAATTTGGAGACAGGCAATGGCACCACAATCCACACAGGGTTAGAGTACAGACCCCTTCTCAGGGGAGGAAATGGACAAGGAATGATAGAAAGTATACTTAGAATGGCAGAAAAAGGGGAGATATTGCTGATGGGTGATCTGAATATGCCAGATGTTAACTGGAGTGCAGTTGCAGCTGCCACTAAGAGTGGAGTTATTCTAGATGCCTACAGGGGTCATGCCTTAGACAACTAGTATTGGAGCCCACTTGAGAGGGAGCAATATTAGACTTGATTCTCTCAAATGGAGATGGAGAGAGGATCACAGATGTAGAAGTGGGTAGCCATCTGGGAAACTAGCTAACCACCTAACAGTATGGTTCACACAAACACAGCAATAGAGTCAAGCCATACAAAAGACAAAAGGACTGGACTTTTAGAGGGCTGATTTTGCTTAAATGGGTGAGTGCCTAAGGAATGCACTAGCAAATGGGCAGGAAGGAGGGGTGGAAGAACAATGGGGAATAATAAAAACTGCCATCACAGAGGTAACGAGCCTTTGTATGAAGCAAATAAACAAAACAAAACTATGTAAGAAGCCACTATGGTTCTCAAAGGAAGTGGCAGTGAAGGTTCAAGAGAAAAAGAAAGCATTCAGGAAGTACAAGGAATCACAGAAGGAGCAGGACAGAGAACTGTATCAGTTAAAGCAAAGGAGGCTGGGAAGGCAGTCAGAACAGCAAAGGCCCAAACCGAGGAAAAGATAGCCAACTCAGTTAAGAAGGGGATAAACCTTTATAGGTACATCAGGAGCGAAGGAAGACCAAGGGAGGGATAGTGAGGCTTAATAAAGGGGAGGGAGGGTGGGCAGAGGGAGACTGTGAAAGGCAGAGATACTAAACAAATATTTTTGCTCAGCATTTACAAATGAAGAGGGGAGGTACATAAAACAAACAGTAGAAACACTCTGGATACAGAAGTTGATACCAGACCATTTACAGAAGAAAGGGTTCTGAATGAACTCTTAAAATGAAGGTGGACAAAGCAATGGGCCTGATGGGATTCATCCCAGAATTCTAAAGAACTAAGGGTAGAACTAGTGACACCACTGACTACCCTTTTAACAAATCATGGGAGGAGGGGTGGTACCCGAGGACTGGAGGAGGGCAGATGGATTCCCCTCACAAAAGTGGGAGCAAGGCAGAAGCAGGAAACTACAGACCTGTTAGTTCAACCTCAGTGATAGGGAAAATGATGGAATCACTTCTGAAGGAAAGAACTGTCGAGTATCTAGAGGCCAGAGGGCACAGGACCCTAGGCAGCATGGATTCACAGCGGGAAGGTCATGCCAGACTTAATCTGATAGATTTCTTTGACTGGGTGGACTCAGGAGGGCTGTGGATATGGCCTACCTAGACTTTAGCAAGGCATTTGACACAGTCCCACACAAAAGATTAATATACAAGTTAGCCAGCCTGGGAGTGGGTCCCAAGATGACAGCCTGGGTAAAGAATTGGCTGGAGAATAGGACACAGAGAGTAATAGTAAATGGAGTCCACTCAGAAGAAAGGGGGGTTACTAGTGGGGTACCGCAGGGTTCAGTACTAGGACCGGTCCTCTTCAATGTCTTTAAAAGCGACATTGCAGAGGTACTGGAAGGAAAAGTATATCTCTTTGCAGATGACACTAAGATCTGCAACAGAGTTGATACACAGGGTGGGGTGGAAAGGATGAGAAGGGACTTGGCAAGGTTAGAGGAATGGTCAAATGTATGGCAGCTTAGATTCAATGCTAAGAAGTGCAAGGTAATGCACCTGGGAAACAAAAACCCAAGGAAGAGTACACAATGGGGGTGAGATACTAACAACAACAAAAATGGAAAGGGACCTGGGGTAGTCATATCAGAGGACCTAAAGGTGGGCAAGCAATGTGAGAGGGCAGCAAGGAGGGCTGGGGGGATACTGGGATGCATAGGGAGAGGCATCACCAGTAGAAAACAGGAAGTTATTGTCCCTCTCTACAGACAGCTGGTGAGACCCCATCTGGAGTACTGTGTGCAGTTCTGGAGACCCAATCTCCAAAAGACATAGACAGGATGGAAGCTGTCCAGAGGCTGGCATCAAAATGGTGCAGGGTCTGCACCGGAAGACATATGAAGAGAGACGAAAGGAGCTTAATATGTATAGCCTCGAGGAAAGGAGGGAGAGGGGGGACATGATAGAAATGTTCAAGTATCTCAAGGTAATCAACAAAGTCCAAGAGGGTAGCATCTTTCAAAAAAAGAGGTGTGCAAGAACAAGAGGGCACAATTTGAAGATGGGGGGTGGCTCAGAGGTAATTTAAGGAAGTATTTTTTCACAGAGAGGGTTGTGGATGCATGGAACGGCCTTCCGGAGGAGGTTGTGGAGTCAAAATCAGTGGTGGAATTCAAGCATGCATGGGACAGTCATAAAGCAATTTAGGGGTGGGGTAGGAAGAAGTAGGCTGCTGGTTAACTAGGATCTGCAGCTTATCCAGTAGGTAGGGAAATGGGCAGATTGGGTGGGCCAAGTTGTCCTTATCTGCCGCCACTCTATGTTTCTATGTTTCATACATGCATTCACCATGACCCCTAGGTCTTTTTCCTGTTGAGGCCTCCAGCCCTCCAGGGTGTACCTGTGTTTAGGTTTCCCGCCAAGATGTAACACCTTGCACTTGGTGATATTGAAATTTAATTTCATGTGTGAGCCCAGCTTTCCAGGGTGTCCAGGTTCCCTTGCAGGGCCAACCTCCCCTCTTCCCCCTCAACTACTGCTCCCATCTTGGAGTCATCAGTGAAGAGACTCATTTCACACCCTATACCCTCCCTGATGTCCGATATGTATGCATTAAATAGGATCGGACCCAGGACCAAGCCCTGTGGTACCCCACTACTGACCTCTCTAGGGTTCGAGAGCTCCCTACTGACCACTACTCTCTGGGTGCATCCAGCTAGCCAGTTTTCAATCCATTTGACCATCAAAGGGCCTACTCCCAACCCCGTCAGTTTCTCCACCAGACCATTGTGGGGGACAGAGTCAAACGCTTTGCTGAAGTCCAAGAATAATACATCCACAGGCTTTCCCCTGTCCAGTTCTGATGTTACCCATTCATAGAACTCCACAAGATTGGTTTGACATGATCTACCTAGCACAAACCCATGTTGCCGATTATCCAGACTCTCCCACCTCCTCCAAGTACACCCCAATCGTCCCTTTAGTATACTCTCCATTAATTTTCCCACCACCGGGGTCAAACTGATGGGTCTATAGTACTCCTCGACTCTCTTTATGGATTGGCACCACATGTGCCTCGCCAACTCTCTAGGTACCCTCCTGTCTCAAGCTTACCTGTTGAGAGTCTGTTAGGGTGCAGCCAGTATGTCCGCCATTTCCATAGTACTCTCAGATGAATGCCATCCAGCCCAGGAGATTTATCTTTCTTTAGGGCCTTGAGGGCTAACCACACCCTTTCAGTGGAGATAGCATCATCCTTCCCCTCCACCTTACTGGCCTTTTTGTCCTTATCCTGATGTGACACCCCTGTGGTACCTCTCCCTCCCTCTTGCTCCATTTCTGTTGCTCCCCTGATCCCTCTCACTACCGCTTCTATCCCCATCGTGCCTTGCTTTGTAGATATCCCATCCCCCTCCCTAGTGAACACAGAGGTGAAGTACTCGTTTAATACTTCTGCCTGGTCCCTCGCCTCTTCCAGCCACCCTTCTTCTGATCTCCATCTGCCGAGATGGCCCTTAGTTTTTCTCCGCTCCCCAATGTACTGGAAGCATCCCTTTTCCCCTCCAGGTATCCCCTGTGCCAGCCTCTGCTCTTTACTGGACTTTGCCCCCTCACCATCCGGGTGACTTTTTCTAGATGCAAGATGGTACATTTCCTTTTCCCTATCCCCTCTTGTTGTTTTATATTTTTTGTAGGCCGCCTTCTTTTCTCTGACCGCTACCTGAACCTCACTGGACCACCAGCATGGTTTATGTGACCTTGCTCCCTTACGTTTCACCTTAGCGCAGGTCCTGACTGCCTCATGAAGTCCCCGTTTTATGACCTCCCATCTCTTTTCCATATTTGTCATTGATGTAATCCCCTTCAAGTGATCCTTAAGAATATTTCCCATGCCCACAAAGTCTGTCCCTTGAAGTCCACTGCCAGTGTCCTAGATCCCTCCCCCTCTCCCCCCATGCTTATTTGAAACCAGACAGTGTTGTGGTCGCTCCCATTCAGGGGATCCTCTACAACCAGGTCCCTTACCAGATCCCCATCTGCCAGAACCACGTCCATGACATGCCCCTCCCTTGTGGGCTCCATCACATGCTGTGTTAAGAACACATCCTGAAGCTGTCCAGCAGCCTCTGCCCTTGGCCACCTTGGAGGACATGGTTCCTCAGTTTGTACTGGCATATTAAGGTCCCCAACAACACCACTCCTTCCCTTTTGTCCACACTGGGCAATGATGTTGTCCAGCAAACCATCCTCCAGAACATCACCCATTTTGAGGGCCTATATACTGGCATCCAGCTTGACCTTACCTCCTGCTGGGTGTATTGATCCATAAGGCCTCCACATTTCCTCTGCCTCTTCTACCCTAGCAATTTCTATGTCATCTCTAATGAACATAGCCACTCCACCCCTCTGCCCTCCTTTCTATCCTTCCTAAGCATAGTGTGTGCCCTCATGCGTTTAGGTCCCAGTCAAAGGTTTTTGTTGGCCACATTTCACGTGACCACCGCCACATCCACCCCAATCAGCATGGCCTGAACTCTGGCAACTTGTTTCCCAAGCTCTGGCATTTACTACTCACCACCCCCACCCCTTATCCCTGATCCCCTTTGTCGAACCCCACCCAGGTTCTTTATACTACATCCTCCCTCTGTTCTCCTGAAACCTCCTCCCAGTCTGTTCCTCCTCCCCTTGGGTTTGAGGCTACTCCCCTCATTTGGAGGAGAGGCTTCTTGTAAGCCTCTTCCTTATCCTCCCACACAAGTTTAAACCCACCATTCTTGAATGTAGTCAGCCACCCCTGTTTAAGACTTCCTTCCCTAACGGGCAAGATGAAGCCTGTCCTTGGCATACAGTCCCTTACCCTCCCAAACTCCTTTCCAGTTCCCTAACACCCCCGACCCACTTTCTTCACCCCACTTCCTGAGCCAGTCATTAAACTCTGTGATCTTCATTTTTTTCTCCACTGAGTCCTTTGGTATTGGCAATATCTCAGAAAAGGAAATGTTGCATCCATTATCCCGACAGACTCTGGCAAGTTCTTGGAACCTTGCTTGGATTTCCAAAATGCTATTTCCCTCTAGATCGTTAGTTCCCAAATGCACCAGGAACCGGGTTTCCTCCACAATCCCTAACCAGTTCGTACACCATGAACTTTGCTCTGTGCACTGTCAGCCCAGAGATACTCACTACCTTCACCTGGCTATGGCATCCACACCCCGTCCCTCCCACTGGGATATCCCTAATCATCGAGTCTCCCAATAACAGAACCTTAACACCACCATCATCCTTATGGTTACCTCCACTATGCCCTCTCAGCCCCCTCCCCACTTTATTCATGATCTGCACTCATGGGAGTCTTCCTGCCTTATTAGAGACCCCTGTCACCCTCCCCTTTCTGCCTCCCTTGTTATTTTGCCCACTTAACTCAGACCCCTGAATAGATGTCCCTTTAGCCCTCTCTATCCGAACTATTTATCCTGGCCTGATGGTTTCCCCTTCCCCACACACATCCTTGCCCTTGTAATAGTACCCTACCTCCAGAGGCCCTCTGGGGTCCCCTTTACCTAGGGCCCCATCCTTGCAGTACAGACCCCTGCTGAAGGGGGGGCCCCTCCCCCGCCTCCTTGTCTCCCAGTTTCTCTCCAGTCGTGCTCTCCTCCCTCATGTCTGCAATATGTTGCATCTCCCCCATCTGCTTAACATTTATGTTTCCCCTTCTCCCTCTGGGACTATTTCTATCCTTTCCATTGCTGGTCTGTGATGCCCTATGGGTATCCGACTCCTGCCCCCTGGCCTCTGTATCAGTTTCCTCATTTCCACCAACCCCTTCCTCCCCCTCTAGGTTGCTTAGTAGCTCAAATTTATTGTAACACTCTATGCCAGCTTCCATCAAGTAACCTGAGTTTCCCTCAACTGCCCCTCTAAACTGCCCCTCTTCCTCCCCACTTGCCCTGTTCTCCTTAGGAGCTCCCTTCCCACAGTCTGCTCTTTTAGGCTTCCCCACAACAGCCCCTCCTGACTCTTCCCCCTCCACTCTCTTTATATTCGAAATGTTTACCCTGTACATTTTCCACTTGCATCAACATCCCTATCTGGGTCCTCTGTCCTAATATCCCACCTCCTGCTTGCTGCCAACATAGCAGCCACCTGTAATTTCAGGCATTGCCCCAGCCTCCCCTCAGCCCCACCCTTCTGCCGCCCATATCACACTCTTTATCCTTGGACACCCCCCAACTCCCCAGCTTACTCCTTAACCAATATACTTCACTCCTGATACAGATAGCTGTCTACAGAGTGGAGCAGCCTCCTTCTCTCAAGCCCAATTGAGGTATTGCCATCCGCAGCCTGTGCAGCCTACAGCCCTTCGAAGATGCCTGCCATGGTGGAATGTAGCCTACCCTGTTTGTCCCTCTCTGTTCATAATGACACACCCCTTTTCTCAGTCCCTTCCCCTGGAATACAGTTTCTCTTCTATACTGACTGCAGTTATTCTGAACCCATTTCAACCCCACCAATAAAGTTCCCAAGTCTCACAAACACATACAGTCCAGTGTGTGTCCAGTCCCACTAACAGTGTGTGTATGTAGACATCAGGTACCGTATGATTTCACAGGCCCACCAGTTCCTGTTGCTTCAAATTTCAGTCACAAACAGATGCAGCCTTCAATCCAACCCTGGGTAAACTTTCAGTATTGAAAGCCTACAAAACAGGAATTGGGTGGGTGGGAGCTCTACCACCACCAAACCAAACATCACATTTAAATTTCACTCTAATTATCACTGCCAAACAAGTGTTCCCACACCCAGCACAAAAGCCCCAATAGTTACAATATCACAGCCCAAGTAACAGTTCTAACTCAAAGTAGTAATTTTTAAACACACACAACTAATTTCAAGTACAAAACTATTCAAATATTTCAGGTAAAACAGAAGATAAAAACCAAACCTCTTTCCTGAACAACATCCTACTTCTCAACTAGTACACTTGCGCTATTCACTGATGCTATTCCACCGACTGGATGTTGGGGCAGTGCTGGTGGGGTTAGTGGTGAATTTTCAGGGTTAGTGCTGCCCCACCTTGGCCCTATTCAAAGTCTGATAGTGCAGCGTGCTATCTGATTGTGAACAGCATGATTTCACACCTGCGCAGAGCAAAATGCAGCACAAACATTTGCTCCATGCTTTGCGATTTTTTGTGAATCCGGCCCCTAATGCTGCACCCTGGGAATTCCTAGGTGTTTTTTCTTGCAGGATAGGAGAGAGTGATGAGAGTAGCATAAAACTTTTGTGCTGTGCTTTGGGATTTTTTGGAAATCTGGCCCCAGATGTTTTTAGCTGGGCCATGAGAATTGCTAGGATGCCTTTCTTGGAGGATTGGAGAGGGTGATCACAGAGTCAGGAGATTGCTCAGATACCGAGGACACAGACCGTATGGGGCTTTATAGGTGAGAAGACCAACCTTGAAGGAGATTCTCCACTTCACTGGCAGCCAGTGCAGGTCACTCAACACCAGGGTCACATGACATGACCCCGTGAGGTAGTGTAGATATTGTAATACCATAACCATTTCAAGGACTCCTGAGTTAGAAACTGATGTCATGGACTGGATAAGCAAACTGTATGTATGCAAGCTTGTCCCTCAGTGACACCCATTTCTATCTCAAGATTCCGTGAAATGGCTGCGGCTTTGATTTAATGTATGGATAGATCCCATACTGATATCTGTGGACTTCTAGCACCAAAAACACCAACTCATTACCTATTATGGAAGATCTCTTCATTGGCTTTTGAATGAGAGGGCCCCGGCATATTTACTTTCTCTTCCAATTAAATTAACCACTATATTTGTACAGTTTTACAAACATAACTGTGCATTAACGTCTCCCATCTCCCACAAATTCTTGCTGCTCTGCAACAACAGACAGCGTCATAAGATGGAAGTGGAGGGGTGTGCTCAATGGACTTCATATGCTGCTGCAGTTTACAAAAATCATACAAGAAACATAGAATTTGATAGCAGATAACGAGTGCTTGGCCCATCCAGTCTACCCATTTCTCCCTACCTACACTATTTTTTATGGCTGCAGTGGGCAGAGCCTTGCAGATGTTTTGCATGTACAAAAGGGCTGATGTCATGTTTTCTGTTTGTAGAACTGAGTGAAGGTGTAAATAGTCTCCTTACCCTCCTCCAAGAAGTGCTTTCCACCGTCAAATAAATACTCTTTCATATTAGTCAATGGTTGTAGGGCACTATTTTCTTTTTTAAATGGGGGGTACAAGAACTGGAACCTGAGTAGTGGGAGGCAGCATTAGGTTTTTTGGGGGGAGTAAGATCCACCCTCACCTCCACCTGAGAAGCTCCTAACGATCCACCCCCACCTTTTTTTTGGTTCATGTGGGAGGGGCATGAAGTGGATCTATCATGTTGGAACAACTGACTATCAGAGCTGCTGGGGAAGCAGAGCTTAAGGTTCAGAAGGAAAGAAAAAGTAATTAAGAAGTGCCTGAAACTGCATCCTTATATAGCACTTGTGAAACTGCATCCTGAAATTACAACACTTGAGCAAAGCAACAGACACAGTGTTCTGACTCAAGTTGAAAGAGCCGCAGGTTTTCCTTAAACATTTTAAATAATACTAAAAGCATAACGCCAAGCCTTTTGGATGGACTGAATCACCAGACACACTAGTTTGGGACAGGGACCAAGCAACATAACAAGTCTGTGGAGTGATCGAGTTGTGGAGCCCCTGCATTTTACTAAGCACTAGGAGAACAGAACATACTTGTCGATGCCGAACATTCGCTTGCAGGTATTTGCAGTGGTGATCCATTTTTTTTGTACATTTAGCATGAATTATAATAGAAAATTATGAAATATATATGGGGAAACAATCCCTCTAAGTACAAATTTTAACAAGAATTAGTGTACAGGTTTGTCTTTTTAGTTAGTTGTACAATTTCCTTGTCGCAATAATTAATTCTGATCTGCAATACTGAAGCCAATAGGGAGGCAGTATAGCGCAGTGGTTTAAGGCTCTGAGCTGCAAATCTGGAGACCTGGGTTTGAATCCCACAGCCCCCACTTGCATACTGTGTGACCCTGAGCAAGTCACTTAACATCCCTGTGCTCCCAGGTTGCACCTGTAAACAAGTTTTTAGCTTAGTGTGCTACTCCTGGTTAAACAGTTTGACAAAAAAAAAAAAACATTTACTGCCTTTCATAAACTGTCTTCACTTTCTTAACCCTAGCATACTAGTTATCAGCATTGCCACAAGTTGCATTTTATATTTCTCATCTGTTCTGTGCCATTTTTGGCTTACAGGGAGTAGCCCTCCAAACTGATATTTCAGGTGCATCCACACTCTAGGCATACCCCCCCACACACACACATATAGACATTGGATTTTTTTTTTTTTTTTTTTAACTCTAAGCATGTCAATATTTGGATCTAACAGTATTGGCAAGTTGGGCATAAAAATAAAATAGAAAACAAAAGGATCAAGCAGGTGCCTTTTCCCTTGTCAGATACATACAGACAGGAAGTCACAAATCCTGTATGAAGAGTCCATTATTTAAGCAATAATGCTCGACAGGGTGGGCGGTATTGGGCAATACCGGACCGGCCAGGGGCGTAATGAGGCCCGGCGCGCACAGAGCAGGGGGCCTTATAGCTTGGCGGTCCGGATGCCCATACCGCCCACCCTGAGGATTATTAGGCTTAGAAAATGGGCAACCGTATTGTATGTGTTTTAAAAAAATAATTTTATCTTTGAATGTTATGACTCTGAGCTATTTGATGTATTTTGTCATAAAATAGTTCCTCCACCTAGTCTATCCAGTGTTCCTGTAGTTTTCAGTTTGGAGCAGGTTGCCATGCCCCCATCTCACCCTCCCTCCAACACACACAGAGGCTTAACCTTTTCTTATTTATTAATTATTTTATTCAGTGGGGGCTTGTTTTTCACTGGTTATAGTAAGATTTTATCGCGATCGCCTGGAACTGAAAAGCAGCTGCTGTCTTGTTTTATGCATAGCAGGAGACTCGCAAGTGTGTTACGCTAAATTTACGGACATCACATAGAAAATTTTCAGTGTTATTGGGAGCAGAGCTGCCATATATAGTATGTCACGTGGGTAAAATTTTAATAAAATGAAGTAAAATGTTTTGTTTGGATAGCACCTCTCTCCGATTTACAAGCGCGGTACTTGTGAAGAAGGTGAGACGAAGCCAGTGAGGAGCGAGGACATGGGCGATGATGATGTGGCTAACACGAGTAAGGAAAGGGAACGTTGTTTAACTGAGTAGGAATGGAAGATCTGTATATTTTGTAGTACGAGGTGGAAGGAAGATGAAAACTTAAGTCGGCAGAAAGCAGATTATTTGTGAACATTTGGTGGTTTTTTTCTGAAAACTGATCGAGGATTGCTGACGGGACGGGGTACGGACCGAGGTGGGGAGGGCTGCCGACAAGTATAATGGGCGGTTTAGTGCCGGTTTCAAATGAACTACTGTAGGTTTTTTGGTTTTGTTTCTTTTTCATGGTAAAATTGTGGTCATGGTTATACTCCACATCTGTAGTACCAGTGAGTCGCTATGGGAAATATCTCTCGCTAAGCCAGACAAAAAAAATGGCTGCGATTTGAAATTTAAATTCAGTTGGTAGAGCCAATTAGGAAGCAGAGTGGGCACTAGGATACTTAGTGGGTCAAGGGGCACTGTAGACTGGTACTTTTAATTTCCTGGGCATCTATTGAAAGTTAATGTACCCCCCTGGCAAGGGTACTAGCCAATCAGATGCCAGGAAATTAAAAGCCCATTTTCTAAATGGATATAGTGTATAGTGGAATGCTGTTATGCATGAAATTCCATGCCTGAAATATGCTTGTTCTGCTGCAGTAGTGATGTCATTATGTTGTTCTGCTGCAGTAATGATGTCACTACTGCAGCAGAATCACTTGGAATGCTGGCACATTGTTGCTTTCCTCTATTTAATTCTGTGGTGCAGTATTGTAGAATCTCTAGAGACTTTTCAAGTCAGTTTCATTATGAAAAAGAGAGAAAAAAAACAATGCATACATTTCACATAATACTATTATACACTATTAAAATTACAGGATGAGCAACTTTATGTACAACCTGTGTGTTCTGTCACCTCAGGGTTCTGATTCCCATGGACCTCTCAAGCTTCTCTCTCAAGGTCAGAGGGAATCAGAACCCCTCTGTGGCGGAACACACTGGTTGTGCATAGTTGCCCATCCTGTATTCTCTAGGTAATTTTTATTTATTTATTGTAAAAATCAGAATTACAACCTTTGAGCAAAAAGCTCGTTTACAAAGATCAGCCCTGAGGCATTCACCTACCTTTTTAAAATCTGCCTTCCTGAATTCCAGAACTAACACCATTGTGTGGTTCGATTCTGCAGACGTCCTTATATTGCATCGCACTAGCCTGGCTAGGCCAGGAGTGCCCTGGTGGCCTAAGTGGTGGGATTGCGTGATTTGGGTGCCTGCTGTGTGGTCAGGTCTGGTCTAGGTGCATGACACTTAGCAGACTTTTATTGATCTGATTTTCTTGGAGAATCTGATTTCGCCTTTAGGAGCTATTTGGAAGTGTTGCGTGAAGATCTACCTGGATTAGCGAGCAGAGGACTGGATGTGGGCCCTCTCCTTGATTGTTATCAGCTTAACATGAACTAAGCAGGTATCATACCATTATATTAGTAACTAAGGAAGCAGTGTGAGGGCCTCGTTTTGATTTTATTACTATTGTTTAATTTAATGGCAGTGTGGCTGTGAGAGGGCTAAATTATATGGACAGTATTATTGGTGAAGGGGTGGTGAGAGCTCCCCTTTTTTTTCACTGTAAACATTTTATGGAGTTTTGATGAGCTCTTTGGACAGTTGGAAAGGACTGAATATTGAACACAAAGCTTATATTGGGACAGTGTTCATGTACTGGACAGTAAATTATTAACAAATATTGACTCATTTAATTGACTATAGTGTGGTACTTCTGCCTTTGTTTTCTGGGTTCTGTTTCATGTGTGGGGTTAGTTCTTTTGGGGTTGATTTATGTTGGCATATTTATAAGTGTGTGTGAGGTGGGTGTATGTGTGAGTGAGTGGAAGTGCAGATTTTATAATTGCTTGTTGTTATAAATACTTGGTATTATAGTATTTGGGGCAGAGGTTATGATAAATTGGTTGTTGGGGGTTGTGTGTTTTGGTTTTGTGGGTATATTTAAGAGTGGTTATGAGTATGCGAATGATTGATTAATTGGCTGGTTTTGGTGACTGCTGTTGTTGTTTATGATGTGTTGGGAATGTAAAAAGATGGTCACGTGTTATTTCCTCACCACACTCAGGGACTCTGCCTTTTTGACTGTCCCCTTTACTATTGGGGGCCTTTATGAATTGCCGAGCCTCAGGGATAGTTAAGAGAAGGAAGAGGCAGGGAGAACCAGGCCTGGTGAGGGAACAGAGAGGGGTGGTCGGATAGAGGTAGTAGGGACAAGGAGATGCCCTGGGGCAAAATAGGGCCAGAATAGAGGTCCTCCCTGTCTGGTTCCCATACCCAAGGGCTCTGCCATGTGCAGGCAGGTTGCACAGTCTCCCTCGATGGTTCATCCTACTCGAGCAGTGTTGTGCAATGCCAGGTCTATTAAAAACAAGACTGCTATAATAGCAGATCTTGTTGGGACATCTGAACTGGCATGCATCACCGAGACCTAGCTGGATGAGAATCCTGGCCATAGATTGGCTTCAGCAGTTCTGGCAGGGTATTTGGCGATACGCTGTCCAAGGGGGGATCGTAGGGGTGGGGGTGTAGCCATTTGTTTTAAAACTGAATTGAACCTTGTGGATGTGCCAGTGGGGTCCACTAAATCCTTTGAATGTATCATGGGTATGGGTGTGGGGTGTAGGATTCTTCTCATCTACCATCCACTTGGTGATGGGAAAGGATTCTTACAGGAGACTGCAAACTTCATTAACAATATGGTGTTGGGGTCCCCTGATGGTTAATTCTGGTGGACTTCAATGCCTGGGTCAATGATGAACTCTCGCATTTTGGTCAAGATCTCCTGAAGCTTATGACTACGCTGAGCCTCATGCAGGTTATTTCCCCCTCAACTCACATTGGTGATCATTCGTTGGACTTTGTGTTCCTCCTGGGGATGGAGATCTCTGAATTGGTGGTGGAGCCAATCAGTTGGTCTGATCACTACACCATCAGGTTCAATTTTGGGGCTCCCCTTAAAAGGTCTGCTCTTATGGAGATAGCTCAGTAGTGCCCTTTGGGGGGGGTGATCCCAGAGGGCCTAATGGTGGTATTGGACCTATCAAGCTTGTCAAGCAAATGCAAGGGTCCTGGGGATCTTGTGCTTGCCTATAATAGGGCAGTAACAGATTACCTGAATTCCATTGCTCCTGTTCATGTTCGACCACTCACCCTTTGCCCAAGGTCCCATGGTTTGATGGAGCCTTGAAGGAGATGAGAAGAGTGGGTTGAAGGCTAGAAAGAGCTTGGCGGAAGTCCAGCCTGGAGGTTGACAGGCTTAGATTGATAGATCAATATTCCATCTATCAATCAAAAATCTCCTTTAAGAAGGCAGAATTCCTGTACAGGGAGATTGCTGAAGCACAGAATCGACCAGCTCAGCTCATCCGGACTGTAGACAAATTGTGCAATCCAATCTGTCTGCAGTCCAGTGGAGCATTGTCACAAGAAAGATGTGATGAGTTTGCTCAAGGTTGTCACCATCAAGTCTGGTGTTTGTCCAGCCCTTTCTATAGGGTGCGGCGGAGGTCAGTGGGAGGTTGTGAGCACCCAGCTTGTCTGGTCTGACTTTGGCTGACTGGACATCATGGACATTATGAGGATCATTCAGACTCTGTGGCCAACCAGCTGTAGTTTGGACCTGGGCCCAATGTGTCTCCTTGTGGGATACGCTGAGGAAATTGACCCAGTCCTGGCTGAGATGGTCTGGCAGTCATTTGAGAGGGGAATCTTTCCAGATCCTCCTAAGGAGGCAGTTGTATGACCACTCCTTAAAAAACCCTCCTTTGATCCAGATAATCTTGCTAACTACAGACCAGTCTGTAACCTGCCCTTTATGCTTAAGGTTATTGATAAGATGGTGGCACAGCAGCTGGATGATCATTTGTCTATCCACAATGTCTATGACTCTCTCCAGTCTGGATTTAGGAAGATGCATAGCACCTAGACAGCCCTTGTTTGGGTGCTTAATGACTTCCTAATAGTAGGAGATCGGAGGACTCATTCCATCTTTGTCCTCCTTGATCTCTTGGCATTTGACACTGTGGACCATGGTGTGCTATTGGAGTGTCTGTGGGTCATCTGTGGACTCTCAGGTACCATCCTCAGATGGTTTTGATCCTACCTCAGGGGTAGGATACAGACAGTGGTCTCAGGAATTTATTCCTCTGATCCTCTCTTCCTATCCTGTGGGGTGCCACAGGGCTCCATTTTGGTATCCATGTTTTTCACTGTGTATATTCTGCCATTAGGGGACATTATTAGGTGGTACAGGCTGAGTTTTCACTGCTATGCAGATGATACTCAGCTGTACATGTCCTTTGTACCCGAATGGGGAAATGTTCTCACGGTGTTTAACAACTGCCTATCTGAAATCCAAGACTGGATGAGTGCTAGTTGGCTGAGGCTGAACCCGGATAAGACTGAGGTGTTGGTGGTGGACCCTGATCATCGGAAGGTGTGTCGGCAGGACAACCCTCGGGTCTTTGGCTTGGGGGTGTCTCACTTATTATCTCAGACTGGGTGCAGAACCTGGGTGTTATTTTTAATGATGGTCTGACCTTGAAGTCTCAGGTGTCAGCCGTTGTCAAGATCTCTTTTTACCATCTGAGGAATATCGCCCGAGTGAAACACCTGGTTCCTTCTGAGGATCTTCCTACTTTGGTCCACGCTTTCATGACCACCTGCATTGACTACTGCAAGGCCCTTTACCTAGGGCTACCGGGGGTTGATATCTGTTGCCTACACCTGCTGCAGAATGCGGCTACTAGGCTTTTGACCAATATTTCTAGGAACAGTCACATACGCCAGTGTTCCGTGGACTGCACTGGCTGCCAGTGCGATGGTGTATCATCTTCAAGGTCTGTTTGTTGACCTATAAAGCCCTACATGATCAGGGACCCTGCTACCTGCAAGATCTCCTTTCTTCCTAGTGCCCCTCCTGATCACTTCGATCCACCTCCAAGGGATTGCTAGAGATTCCCAGGGTCCGACTTCAAACATCAGGAGCCCACTCTTTTGCATTTATGGCCCGATCCTGTGGAATTCTCTGCCTCAGCAGTCTCTTATCTGCCGACCATCCAAAGCTTTAAGATAGAACTTAATGTACATCTTTTTAGCCTTGCATTTTTAGAAGAGGGTTAATATGGTACTGGCCGGTATTTGTTTATGGACTGGTTATTATTTTTATGTTTATGGTTTTAATATGTTAATGTTGATGGTTTTAATTTATGTACAGGCACCTTGATGATTGGAAAGGTACCTTTTAAACAAATAAAGATTGATTGGATTTGACACTGTACAGTGATCACTGGCCTCCCACCTGGACGTCTGCAACACTGTCTCTGCTAGGGATACCAGGTTCAGTGTTACCCCATCCCGAGAGGGTTCATTGACTATTTACCTGAGGAACACCCCTTGTAGAGAGTCCATGATGTCCCTGCTTCTAGCTGAAGCTGCTGCTGTGAGGCTCCAATCCACATTTGGCAGGTTGAAGTCCCCCACCACCAGTACCTTCCCCTTTTCTGCCATCTTGCCAATGGCTTCCACCAGTACCTTATTTAATTCTTCTCTCTCTGTGCTGCTGGTCTGTAGATCACTTCATTGTGATCAGTAGCGCCATTCCCCATCTCCAGGGTGACCCACAGTACCTTATCTAATTCCTCTCTCTGTGCTTTTGGTCTGTTGACGTCAGTGTGAATAGTAGCTTCATTCTCCATCTCCAGGGTGACCCACAGTACTTCTGCCTCCCCTTGTATTCCCTGTGCCTCTGTGACTTTTATGCTTTCCCTCACATAAAGCACCACACACACATCCTCCCTTCCCACCTGGTCCTTACTGAACAGAGTATAGCCCAGTATGGCCATGTTCCAGTCATGGTTTTCTGTGCACTGTGACTCGGTAATGACCACAATATCCAGGTTGACCTCTGCAATGATGGCCTGTAGGTCCAGAACCTTATTTCCTAGACTTCCAGCACTCACACACATGGCCTTCCAGATTTTGTTTCCACTCTGCTGGTTGCCCCCTTTTTTCCTTTTAACCCTCTTTCCTTCTCACCTCTCTTTTAATGTCCCCATTCCTTTCCCCCTTAATCTCTATCATCCTGCTTCTTTTATTCTCTCTCTCTCTCTCTCTCTCTGGGAGGGACTCTCTCTCTCCCTGCCGTGTGGGGTCCCTCAGGGTTCAGAGCTGTCTCCCATCTTGTTTGCAGTGTACATGCTACCATTAGGAGACCCTGTGAGATGGTATGGGCTGAGTTTTCACTGTTATGCAGATGATACTCAGCTGTACTTGTCTTTGTGCCTGACCAGGATAGCGCACTCTCAGTATTTTCCAACTGTCTAGCTGAAATCCAAGACTGGATGAACTCCAGCTGCTTAAAGCTAAACTCTGCCAAGATGGAGGTGTTAGTGGTGGAACCAGGTCACTGAATAGAGGGGTCGGCTGCTGGATGGCCCACTGGATTGTGGATTGGGGGATCTCAGCTGCTGACCTCCGAATGTGTGTGGAATCTGGAGATGGTTTTTGATGACGGGCTGACACTTTGTTCTCAGGTGTCAGCCGTGGTCAAATCCTCATTTTGTCATCTGAGGAATATCGCCCAGATTAAGCACCTTGTTCCGTCCGGCGATCTTCCATCTTTGGTCCATGCTTTCGTGACCTCATGCCTTGACTAGTGTAACTCCCTTTTCCTAGGGCTTCCAGAGGTAGATATGCACCACTTGCACCCGGACAAAATGTTGCGGACATAATATAGCGGCAAAAAGGGAGAGTGGTCAAAATACTGTTGCATTGAAAAGTCGTGTCTCACATATAGTCGCAGACTAAATGTCGCCCATCAGAAATTACGGGTGCAATCGCTTTTGGAAATGATATGTTCTTATCAGAGATGGAGCCAGAGAGGCCTGAAAGCACCGTTTCAGCCACCCAAGCCAGGTGATTTACAACTGTGGGAGCTAAATCCCTTTTTCCCAACATCCCAACATCCTATGCACTCAGCAGCATGGATTTAGGAAAGGGCACAGCACATTGACTGCCCTACTTGAATTCTCAGGAGCAATCCACAATGCCATGGACAAAGGAAACCTAACTGGAGCAGTCTACATTGACTTAACCAAGGCATTTGATACAGTTCACCATGGCCTACTTATCAAACAACTTCTATCCCTAGGGCTCTCGCGCAGGGTCCTGGTGACTGGGTAAAAAAATTACCTTGCTCAGCGCTCTCAATCTGTAAAAGTAGCTGGAGTTCTCTCAGACTCAAAATCGGTTCGCTCAGGAGTTCCCCAGGGATCCATCCTGGGCCCCCTCCTTTTCAGCCTTTTCCTAAACTCCCTCCCCAAATCCTGCCCTGAACAATTAATCCTCTATGCCGATGATGCCGTGATTCTTGCCACTCATAAAGATCCGAACTTCTTACGCCTTAACCTTCAGCATGCTTTTTCCAAAGTTGAGATGTGGTTCCTTGAACATAAGCTGGTTCTAAACCACAAAAAAACTAAATCCATGCTCTTCTCTAACCCGCAAACAAGAAACGGCAAGTCCCACTCACCATTAATACATACCTGGGAAATATCCTTGAACAAGTGCCAATTTTCAAATATCTTGGAATCAGCTTTGATCAAGGCCTAACCTTTGCAACTCACATTGATAGTACAGCAAAAACTATTAATCAACGATTTGGGATTCTGTATCGGAACCGACAGCTTCTTACCCATTCTGCACTGAGGATTGCCATCCAATCTTCTATCATCTCAGTCATTGTCTATGGCTTAGTTATATACGGATCTGCCACTACTACAGCACTTAGTCGCATTACAACATCCCTAAATAAGGCCTGTCGGCTGCTCACTGGTGCACATCGATGTACCCACACATGTGAACTCTATGCTGACTCAGGTTGGTTGCAACTCTCAAACCGGATAAAGTACCTTACCTGCCTGATGGCAAAAATCCACCTGGGCCTCACTCCACCCTGTATCCAAGACCTGTTATGCCCGAAAGCTTAGCACCCATTTTTACCAGAAGATCAGAACACCAGCCTCTCCAAGTCCCCGATGCCGGACTTCTCAGGGACAAAGATCATTTGCCCATCGTGCCCCCAGCAGGCTAAATGCCCTCAGCACTCATACTACTGCCTCCACCTCTCTAGGTATTTTCAAATCAAGGCTTTTCTCTCACCTTGCCACCTCCAGCTCCTGTGACTGCCCTGATTAAACCTCCTATTTTCTCACTAGCCACCCTGTTCCGTTATTTGACAAAGACATGTTTGGGAAATCTTTTCTCCTGCTATTGTCTGCTCCCCACACCTTTCACTTAACCTCTCTGTTCTGGACTTTTTCCCTATTTGTTTCTCCTAATCTGGCATGACCTCTTACTTGTAATAATAATGTGATTATTGATATCTCATGTCCTTTTGCACAAGTGATTTGATATGTATTTGTATATGTTTTCTTGCTCTTGACACAACACAAATTGTTGTGTTATCTATGTAACCTTTAGTACTGTACCTAATTGACGTGGAACCTTTGTAAAAGAGCCTCTGGCTCAAAGGTAGTAATTCCGAGAACAATAAACTAAAAAAAAAACTAAATGTCTCCCATCAGAAATTAAGGGTGCTACAGCAGCTAAATGTCTCCCTTTTGTAGAGTAAAACTGCCGTTAGAGCGTATGAAATGCTTCACACTGGGTTTGGGAGCACTGTATCGAAATTATGGGTGGAATCGCTTTTGTAGAGTAAAATAGGGTTTGGGAGCACTGTATGTCATGAGCGTTTTGTGAATAAGTTCTTCAGCTCATGGTTTTGTGCTTTGTGCTTCACACTGGGTTTGGGGGTTCTGTATGTCTGGAGCATTTTGTGAATCAGTACTTCAGCTCATGGTTTTGTGCTTTGTGCTTCACACTGGGTTTTGGTGCTTTTAAAAATCCTAAAATCTTTATTAAAAAGGTTAAAAAGCTTGTGGTAAGTAGTTTTAAAAACATAAAAACATAAAATCTTTAATGATTAAAAACGGCTTTATACAACCTTTATTTCTAGAACACTGGCAATGTCTGCAAGGTATTGTTTAGGTTCACGGCGTGAGAAATCACCACAGATGTTTTTGTATATTTTGTTTAGCCTCAAATATTTACTGTTCTTCCTTGGTGGGTCTTGCCCAAGCTCCACTTGCCTTCACTGGAGAGAAACTGTGTGCTGTTCTTGCTTCAATTTTCGAGCCAGTCTAGCATGAGTGGGATGGGCTATAGTAACAGTTCTTGCAAAAGCTCTCGGAAATACCGATGAAGTGTTTTGTGTCCTTAAATTGAATAGAAACAGGTGAGACTAATTAATTATGTGATGCAACTGATCACATGTAGGAAGAATAAAACATATTTAAATAGGACTTGAAGTATTTTTCCTTTTTGTTAGATTATTAAGGTTTAACCAGCATCACTATTCAGATCCACGTAGGAGCCAAATGTAGGGGAAGAATAAAACGTATTTAATTTGCACATTAAGTATTTTTCCATTATGGATGGATTATTACGCTTTAAACAGCATCACTATTTTAGACTACACAAAGGACAATACGTCGCTACTTTATATCTCGGCAACATTTTCGGCGACGTTTAATCTGGCACTGAAATGAACATGCGACATTTAAACCGCAAGCATATGACCACGGTATTAAAGCCAGCGACTAATCGCCCTAGTGCTCTTGCAGCTGGCACAGAATGCTGCGGCCAGGTTATTGTCTTGATCATCTCGATCCAGCCATATTTCTCCTATGCTCCGCACTCTGCACTGGCTGCTGGTTCAGTGGTGGATCACCTTTAAAGTCGGTTTACTGACTTATAAAGCCCCACACAGTTCGGGTCCGAGTGACTTGCAAGACCTTGTGCATCCCTACTGCCCCCTCTGACCACTCAGCTTAGCTGACGAGGGATTGCTAGAGATTCCCAGGGTCCGCTTGAAGACTTCCGGGGCTTGGGCATTTGCCTATGCTGCCCCTATGCTGTGGAATTCTCTACCTTGTCAGATACAAGAGTGCCAGACAGTGGAGAGTTTTAAAATCGCTCTTCAAATACACCTGTTCCAGCTGGCCTTCCCTGATCTTTGATCCGGTAATTTTTAACAGGATATTTGGATGTGTACATTTACTGATATTTGTTCACAAGTTTAGAGTGTTTTAAAATGTTTTTAAAGTTTTAAGATTGTACAGTGTTTTGGTATTTATGAATTGCACTTGAGAAATAAAAGTTATTATTGTTATTATTGATTTGGCTGTGGGTGATTCCTCTCCCTTCGGGTTCTCCTTACTCTCTACTTCAGCCTGTAGAGGGGGGTTCTGACTTCCCGATTCCTTCCACTGCCTCCCTTTGCTAGTTTAATGTTCATCAAAGTAACATTTAAACCATCCACTGAGGATTGTGATTCCCCTTCCAGATGGATGCAGGCCATCACCCCTGTATAGGCCTTTATCTTCCCAGGTGGGTCCCTAGCCCCAGTGTACCCAAACCCTTCCTCTCTGCATCATTCCTTCAGTCATGAATATCAGCTCCTGGTGTGGAGATCCCTCTCCTGTCATAGGCAGGATGCACCTCAGTGAAAGCCACAGAGCAAACTACCTCTCAAAGTCCCCTCACCAGTTCCCTAAACTCCCCCCTGCATTATCCCAGCCCTGTCCCAAGTGAGGTCATTAGCCCCTAGGTAAACAATGACATCCAGCTCCCCCTTCTGTCCTGCAAGCCTTATCTGCCATCAGATTCTATGTTTCTATGTCCTGTTGTCTTAGCAATCTGCAGGATCTGCTTCCCATCCCTCTGGACCTTGGGGTTATCACATCTAATGACCTCAAAGAGGCAGCACAGTGTAACAAAGCAGTGAATTGGGCCAGGGGATGCTAAGATGCATAAGAGTGATATCTCCAGCTGGAGGAGGGAGGTGATGTTGCCCCTGTATCATATCTTATAAAATCCCATCTGGAGTATTGTTTGCAGTTCTGGAGGCTGAACCTCAGAAAGGACATAAACAGAGTGGAGGTAGTCCAGAGAAGAGCAACTAAAATGGTGCAAGGGTTGCATCATAAGCCCTATGAAATAAGACTGAGAGATCACAACATGTACACCCTGGAAGACAGGAGAGCAAGAGGTACATGACAGAGACCTACAGGTACATCTGAGTAGTGAAAAGGGTGCAGTAGGGTGTGACAACCCACCTCTCCTTCTGGGCTGAAACAGCTTTTAGAGAGGTGTCTGTCCTCGGGTATTCGCTGCCACCAGCCAGACTTTCCTTCCGGCACCTCTTTCAAGTGTACAAACTTGAATAATTAAACGTGCAATTGCATAAGTTAAAGTCTGGTAGTGTGTCTGTCTCGGGTGGCAGATGCTACACAGAGTTTACCTCACCCAGTGGAAACCGAATATTACCTTAGAAAAATGACATCACAGTCACAACTGTTGAGCAAATAAATAGCTTTTACTTAACAGAAAGTACACTGAGCATTTACAGGATATATATTTACAACACAAGAGAATAACACTCATACAGGAAAAGTAAACAAATGTTTTTAAATAACAGATGGCAAAAGAAGAAGGCTATTACTGAAATATGCTATCACTAAACTTACCGCTCCCTGTCCTTACAAGAGACACTGGACCCTGTTCTAACTGCCAGCTCCCACGAACATAGCTACAAGGTAGGCTCTAAACTTATGTTTCCCTTTCCAGCTTCCCCAAAGCAAGAGAGCTCTTCTCTGTCTTTCAGAAGGTTATATACTCTGTGGAGAATAGGTCATTCCTATTCTCCCTTTGAATGCACCAACCAACTAACATCTATGTATTTAATTGTCCCAATCAGAGTGAACACCTATCAGTGACCAATTATATTCCCTTTTCACCTTAAGTTTATATTTGAATGATTCAATCCATTCAAACTGCCCTGTGTACGTATCTGCAGGTCTGTGTGTGTATGGAGATGTCCACTCAAGATTTATGACCCAGCTCTTATCTAGCAGCTAGGAATTCCACAAGCTGGATGCTGCTGGACAGAGGATTTCAGCCTGAGTGTATTTTTTTCCAAACTGCTAAAAAAAATAAGACACCTACAGAATCCCAACCATTAACTCTTTCCTTCTCATTTCTGTCACATCTCCCCCCCCAGATAATGAAGGCATGTCTCTTGGGCCACCCCAAGTGACACAGCCATTCATGCAATTACTGGGAAGTGCCCAAAAGTATCCAGCCAGGCCATTAGCCCTGTCTAGATAGCCCATCCGCATTTGCATTTTGTTTGCCACTGCGATGCTGGATGGTCATGTTGTATGCCTGCAGTACCAAACTCTAACGTAGTAGTTTTCCATTTTGCCCACTTGACCTATGAAGCCAAATCAGGGGATTATGATCTGTGACCACAGTAAATTGTCTCCCATATAGGTAAGGCTGCAGCTTCTGAAGGGCCCACACTATCCCCAAGCATTCCTTCTCAATTGTGGCGTATGCCTCCTCTCTGGGCAAAAGCCTCTGGCTGAGGTACACACCCAGGTGCTCCTCCCCCTGCTGGGTAACTTGGCTCAGCACAGCCCCCAGTCCATGATCTGAGGCATCCACATGGACCATAAACTTTAAACTATAATTGGGGCTAGCCAATACAGCTGGGCCGCTTAAGGCCTTTTTTAGCTCTTGAAAAGCAACCTCACAGCCTTCTGACCACTTCACTGTATCTGGCTTTCCCTTCTTGGTTAAGTCTATCAGGGGCTTAGCCAGATCACTATAGCGGGGAACAAACCTTTGGTAGTACCCTGCTGTCCCTAGAAATGCTCTGACCTGTTTCTCTGTGGTAGGAGTAGGCCAGACCAGGATGGCATCAACCTTGGCAGGCTCCGGACGGATGTGTCCACTACCCACCTGGTGCCCAAGGTAGGATACTCTCTGCCATACCTATCTGGCACTTCTCTGCCTTGACTGTCAGACCTGCCTTCTTTAACCTGTGGAACACATCCCGCACATTCTTGATGTGCTCATCCCAGGTCTGGCTATATATGGTATACCATCCATATAAGCCAATGCAAACTCACCTTCCCCAGACAGAATGCGATCTACAAGCCGTTGAAAGGTTGCAGGTGCATTCTTCATTCCAAATGGCATTAACTTAAATTCATATAAACCAAATGGAGTAACAAAAGCTGATCTTTCCCTGGCCGCAGGGGTCAGAGGTACCTGCCAATAGCCCTTTGTTAGGTCTACTGTGGTCAAATACTTGGCTCCTCCCAGTCGCTCCAGGGTCTCATCTGTTCTGGGCATGGGATAGGCGTCAGACTCCATGCAGCTATTAAGCTTCCGGTAGTCCACGCAGAATCATGTGGTGCCATCCCTTTTGGGGATCAGTACCACAGGTGATGCCCAGGGGCTACTAGATTCCTGGATTACCCCCAGTTCCAGCATCTCTTTGAGCTCCTCTTTCACAGCCTGCTTAACATGCTCAGGTACCCGGTAGGGGAACTGTTTCAGGGGAACCTGGGTCCCTGTATCCACATGGTGCTCTGCCATTGTGGTGTACCCTGGTTTCCCTGTGAACATGTCCTCAAATTCTCTCAGCACACCCCTAATGTCTTGCACCTGGGCTGGTGTCAGCTATTCCGAGAGGGTAAGGTTGTCCACAGAGGATGCAACCCTGGCCTCCCCAAGTAGGTCCACCAGTGGATCTACCTCCGTTTCCTCCTCTGGGGCACTGCATACAGTGAGGACCATTTCCTCCCTGTCATAGTAGGGCTTCAGCATGTTGACATGATACACCTTTGGTTTGCATCTCCTGTCCGGTAGCTCTATCATGTAATTGACATCACTAACCTTTTGGACAATGGAGAATGGCCCCTCCCATGCTGCCTGTAATTTATTCTGTCAGACAGGGATAAGTGCCATCACTAGCTGTCCCACCTCATATTCTCTGGCTCGGGCCCCACGGTTGTACCAGACTTTCTGCCGCTGTTGTGCAGTGGCCAGGTGCTCCTGAGCAAACCCCATGCGCTCCCTAAGGTGGGTCCTGAAGTTCAGGACATACTCCACAACCGACTCCCCTTGGGAGGAACAGTCACCCTCCCATTCATCCCGAATCAAATCTAGGGGCCCCCGCACCCTATGACCAAACAGGAGCTTGAAAGGTGAGAACATTGTGGACTCCCGTGGGACTTCTCTGTATGCAAATAGGAGGTGAGGCAAATATTTGTCCCAGTCTCTCTTATGCTGGTCAGCAAAAGTCCTTAGCATGGTCTTAAGGGTTGAATTAAATCGCTCCACTAGACCATTAGCTTGGGGATGGTATGGGGATGTTTTGATCTGCTTCACCCCACACTTCTCCCACAAGCTACTCATTAACCCTGACATAAAATTGGCACCCCGGTCTGACAGTATCTCCTGGGGAAAGCCCTCCCGGCTAAATATTCCCAACAGTGCATCTGCCACTGGTTCTGCCTTGGAGGATGTTAGGGCCACTGCCTCTGGGTATCTGGTGGCATAGTCTACAACTACCAGGATATACCACTTGCCAGTGCGACTTGGGGTGCTCAATGGCCCCACTATGTCCACAGCTAGCCACTTGAAGGGTTCATCAATAATGGGCAGAGGCACCAAAGCTGCCTTGGCCTTGTCCCCACATTTTTCCCACCCGCTGGCACTGTGGACAAGTCCTGCAATAATTTGCCACATCCTTGCCAAAACCAGGCCAGAAGAAATTGTTGGTTAGACACTTTTTGTGCGCCTCACCACCAAGTGCCCTGAAAAAGGGATATCATGGGCAAGGGCCAAAAGCTGCTGACGGTGAACCTTAGGGACTACCAGCTGCTGGAGTACCTCACCATCTAGCCCTTCCTCTGTTGTACATTCTCTGTACAACAGCCCATTGTCCCAGTAAATGGACTCTTTACCCCTCTGAGAGTGCTCCAGCCCTGCCAGGCTATTTCCCTCAGTTTTCCAGGTAGGGTCAGTTACTGTGCAGCACTCAGCTGCCCTCGTCTGACCCTTCCCAGTGCCCCTTCTGAAGGAAGTTCTGTGGGCTCCTCTATTTGGGACTGGGGTTCTGGACTGCTGCTTCTAGCCAGCCCTTCCCCTGTGCTAGACACTTCCTCAGCTGCTGAGGGTGTGGCTGGACCACCCAGAGTCACCCCCTCTTCACCCTCAGAAGCTTGCCCTTGTGCCTGACTATGAGTTACAACACACACCAGTTTTTTACTGGGGTCCAAATCCTTTCCCACAATCATATTTACAGGTAGGTCCTCTACAATGCCCACCTCCTTTTCTCCATGGCCCCCTTCCCTGCTCAGGAAGACTCAAGCCATTGGTAATTGGACTGGTGGCCCTGTGAATGCCCGGACCTTGGAGTATTTCCCAAGCACCATCTGCTCTGCCCAAATGAGATCCTGCCTTACCTGGGAGATCTCAGCGCCTGTGTCCCACGGTCCCTGTGTTACTATTCTATTAACTGTAATGGGATGCAGATTCTCATCAGAGGAGAGTGGTTCTTCAGACTGGACACACCCTACAAACACACCAGTGCTCTTTTGATCACCGCCTCCCCCATATCTCTGCCCCTTAACCAGTTTCTGAGGACAATTATATCTCAAGTGTCCCACTTGATTGCAAATATGACATTTCTTAGGACCTATTTCTTGAGTCCCCTTAGAACCAGAGGGCTTTACTTTGGGCTCAGGTGAAGGCTGGTTTCCTTTGGGCTGCCCCCCATGGGATCCCTTATAACCTTGTGCTGCCCCTCCACCATAAGACTTACGCTGTGCGTATGGCAGCTAGGACAGATACACGCCACTCCCTGCCACCCTCCGTGGAAGAGGCACATGCCCCTGTCTTTCAGCCATACACGCATGTCCTCAGGTATAATTTTAAGGAATTGTTCTCTCACCAATACATCTTTAATCAGTTCCACAGTGGTTGCTTTAGCCCCCTCCATCCACCTATCAAGGTAAGTATGCAGTTGAACCTGCAGTTCTGCATAACTGTCTTCTAGGCTTTTCTTTAACTCCCTAAATTTCCTTCTATAAGCCTCAGGAGTTAATTCAAAATGGTTCAACAACACTGTTTTCACTTTATCATAATCAGCATATTCTTCATTACTCATTTTAGCAAAAGCGTGCAATGCTCTCCCTGTCAGTAAGGGTGTGAGATAAGTTGACCAGGAAGCCTTAGTCAATTTTAATTGGTCGCATACTCTCTCAAATGACCTTAAAAATAAGTCAAGGTCATCTCCCTCTCTAAGCTGAGGGAACAATTTAGAATTAATTTTGGCTTCATGAGGCAAACTCACTCCACCATTACTCACAGTTTGCTGGCTGCACAGGGTAATCATCTCCTTCTCGTGCTGTTGTTCTTTTTCTCTTTCTTCGCGTTCCTTCTCTCTTTCTTCACGTTCTTTCTCTCTGTCTTGACGTTCTTTCTCTCTGTCTGCCAGTCTCTTTTCTTCAAGTTCTTTCTCTGCTTCCAACCTTCTTGCGTCTGCTTCAGCATCCAGTCTTTTCACCTCAGCATCCAGTCTTTTCACCTCCAATTCCCTTTCTTGCAGCAACAGCTTCAGTCGCAGTGCCTCAAGCTGGTTTGGGGGTTCTGCTGCCTCAGTTCCTGACTCACCCCCAGTGACTGTCTGCTTCAGATAATGTGCCAAGAGAGTAGCTATGAGGTCTGCCTTTTTCTTCTGCTTTAGACCTTTAGGCTGAAGCCCCTTTTCCTGGCACCTTTCAAAAAGCTGTGGCACAGCAAGTGAGTCATACTCCGTGGAGCTCATTCTCTACTGCTACACTTTACTGTGCTAACTAGAAACAAATAAAACTGTTGTACAAATGTATCCTCTTATATATCCTGTTTTGCAACGCTAAGGTAACTATTCCACTGGCAGACTCTGTATCTCAATGTGCTATGCAGTCCACTATCATCACCCCACCACTGCCAACCAATACGTGACAACCCACCTCTCCCTCAGGGCTGAAACAGCTTTTAGAGAGGTGTCTGTCCTCGGTATTTATGCCACCAGCCGGACTTTCCTTCCGGCACCTTCTTCAAGTGTACAACTTGAATAATTAAACGTAATTGCATACAAGTTAAAGTCTGGTAGTGTGTCTTCTCGGTGGCGGATGCTACACAGAGTTTACCTCAGCCAGTGGAAACCAAATATTACCTTAGAAAAATGACATCACAGTCACAACTGTTGAGCAAGTAAATAGCTTTTACTTAACAGAAAGTGCACTGAGCCTTTACAGGATATATATTTACAACACAAGAGAATAACACTCATACAGGAAAAGTAAACAAATGTTTTTAAATAATAGATGGCAAAAAAAAGAAGGCTATTACTGAAATATGCTGTCACTAAACTTACCCTTCCTTGTCCTTACAAGAGACACTGGACCCTGTTCTAACTGCCAGCTCCCACGGACATAGCTACAAGGTAGGCTCCAAACTTATGTTTCCCTTTCCAGCTTCCCCAAAGCAAGAGAGAGCTTCTCTGTCTTTCAGAAGGTTATATACTCTGTGGAGAATAGGTCATTCCTATTCTCCCTTTGAATGCACCAACCAACATGTATGTATTTAATTTTCCCAATCAGAGTGAACACCTATCAGTGACCAATTATATTCCCTTTCACCTTAAGTTTATATTTGAATGATCCAATCCATTCAAACTGCCCTGTGTACGTGTCTGCAGGTCTGTGTGTATGGAGATGTCCACTCGAGATTTATAACCCAGCTCTTATCTAGCAGCTAGGAATTCCACAAGCTGGATGCTGCTGGACAGAGGATTTCAGCCTGAGTGTATTTTTTTCCAAACTGCTAAAAAAATAAGGCACCTACAGAATCCCAACCATTAACTCTTTCCTTCCCATTTCTGTCACAGAGGAAAGGAAAAGAGCACAATGACCTGAGGAAATGTGATGCACTGGATGGGGGAGAAGTTTCAGAGGGATGTGAGGAAGTATTACTGCACTGAAACAGTGATGGACCCCGGAACAGATGCCAGCAGATGTGGTACAGATGAAAACAATAAGTGGCTTCAAGCATGCATGTGATACACATGGGGGCATGTTAGTAAAGAGGAAGGGAGGAGGGAGGGTTACTGGAGACTAGTTAGGGTCTGCGGAGACAAACTAGGCAGGGACCATGTGGGCAGACTGTGTGGGCCAAGCAGTCCTTTTCTACCAACAAATTCTATGTTTCTATTTTTCTAGGCTTGGCATTTTAAAAGTAAGACCACCCCACTCAGAATAAAGGTCCCACTTCCCAGACTTTGATTTATCCTTACCTACTGAAACCATAGTTTCATAATTCTGCACCATTACTTCCTTGTGAAGCGCCTTCTCTTGTTTGCTTAACATCTTCCACTCCTCGTCTGAAAAATTGACAGCAACATCTTCAAAGGTTTCTGGTACCTGAAAGGACAGGAGACGTGTTTAATCAATCTTGATTTCACTGCACACATTGAGAAATCTGCAACTTTTCAACAAGAAGGGAGCTGGTAAGGTTACAAATTGCAAGCCAAAGTAGCAGCATGAAGTGGTCACCTATTCACCAAGGATAAATCAGTTCTCCCTTTCACCCAAGTGGGTGATGGATTGAAGAAGAGTTCAGTGATCAGAGGGATGAGCTAACAGGCAAGACAAAAGCTCCTTAATTTTAGAAGCACTAATACAAAAGGAACAGTGGCCTGACAGTACAGGACTTTTTAACTTTATTTATGTAACAAATGTTAGCATATGTGTTCAGAAGGGGAATGGTGCCCTGTCATCATCCTCTGTGGGTGAAGCTGATGTGGGAGGAGCTACAGTGAGTATATAGATAGGGTGCACTCAAGGGAAGGGAAATGGTGCCCTGACATCATCCTCTGTGGGTGAAGCTGATGTGGGAGGAGCTACAGTGAGTATATAGATAGGGTGCACTCAAGGAAGGAAATGGTGCCCTGACATCATCCTCTGTGGGTGAAGCTGATGTGGGAGGAGCTACAGTGAGTATATAGATAGGGTGCACTCAAGGGAAGGGAATGGTGCCCTGACATCATCCTCTGTGGGTGAAGCTGATGTGGGAGGAGCTACAGTGAGTATATAGATAGGATACACTCAAGGGAAGGGGAATGGTGCCCTGACAGCATCCTCTGTGGGTGAAGCTGATGTGGGAGGAGCTACAGTGAGTATATAGATAGTGTGCACTCAAGGGAAGGGGAATGGTGCCCTGACAGCATCCTCTGTGGGTGAAGCTACAGTGAGTATATAGATACTGTAGGGTGCTTGCATTCTTGAAGTTACATAGATAGAAAGATACATAAACACTGTCAAAAGGTGAGGGCCTGTGGTCCTCCCAGTCTGCCCATTTGAGCTTGTAAGTTCCCTTTACATTTTTCTAGAAGTCTGTTACCCTTTACCCCTGACCTCCAGAATTACATTATGTCTATCCCATGCATGCTTAAATCCCATAATTGTTTCAACTCCTACCACTTCCTCTGGCAGGGTGTTCCACTTGTTCACCACTCTTTCTGTGAAGAAATTCTTCCTCGTGTTTCCTCTGAATCGCCCTCCCTCCAACTTCATCCCATGCCTTTCTAGTCCTGGAACATCTTTTTTGCTGGAAAATAGTGTATTCCTGCACCCTGTTCCTCCCTGTAAGGTACTTGTCAGTCTCTTTCATATACCCTCTCTCCCTCCTTCCCTCCAGGGAGTACATATTCAGGTCCTTCATCCTGTCCTCATAGGACTTGTGATGAAATCCCTGTACCATCTTTGTCACCCTCCTCCAAACCTTCTCTACCCTGTCTATGTCCTTACATAGGTAAGGTCTCCAGAACTGTACACTGTACTTCAAATGGGGCATCACTAGTGTCTTGTACAGTGGAATTATGACCTCCTTTTTCCTTCTGGAGTCTGTGTTCCTGGGGCTAGGTGTTACTGTTCTTGAGTGGGGGGGGTGAAGAATCAGCTAGGTACCAGAGTGGCAGTACAGAGCAGTCACTACAAGTGCAGGGGTTGAAACTGGCACCAGCCCCCTAGCCAAATGTTGGTACATTTTGTATTGGGCTAGTGAGATTTTCATTTAACTAGCCCTGTGGGCTTATACTGGAGAAGGCAACATTCCAGTATTTACAACAACTGGGCCAGTTGAAATGTCTGTGGGGCCAGTGGATTTGCCCAGGCACTAGCCCTGCTGGCTAGTGGCTGCAAACCTTAATTTTGACCACTGCAAGTGTCCTCACTGGGTATACACCCTAGGACTGCAGGTGATGGATCAGCTGTGACACTCAATGTGTAGATGCCAGCTGAAAGTCATAACCAGGCACTTCCATCAAGGTGCTGGGGAGTCAGGGATACTCCAGTGTGCCTGGCTGAGGGGGGCACACACTATGCCAAGAGGCTGGCTGAAGGACTTGGGTAGGGGGCATAGGAGACCTTCAGTGTATGCTCCATATGAAAGTCTGATCCTGAGAGTGGCAGGAGGTTCTAGACACCTTGCCACAAACAAAACAGCATTAGGGGATCCTATGGCCTGTGTCATCAGAATGCCATCCTGGTAGAGGAGTTTGTGGGGTCCCCTATGGGATATATTATGTTATCTGGAAACTCAGTATCCTGACACTCATGATACCGAGCCCAGATAACTGACATCCATAATCCTGATGGCATCACTGTCCTGACCAACTGTCAGGGAACACAGCAACAAATACCATAACTTTTAATCTGGGGGGCTACCTTACCCCTTCCTGTAACACTGTTGGGCATGTCTCCATTGGCACAATTACTATTGGGACACTGCACCTGTCAGGCAATAGTGCCTGGGCAGGTGTATGTCAGGATAGTGAACCACAGGAGACTGTAAGGGTACCCCCCCATGTATGTACCAAAAGAGTGATGTGGCCGATATCCAGTGCAGTTTTTATCAATAGGCTAAGTAGGCTGCAGTCTTGGGGCACCATCTGTTAGGGGGTGCCTGAGAAATGAATGAGAAAAAAATAATTAGCTGGCCAGCTCAGTGGCTTTAGGCAATGTTCTCTCCCGAACTCGGTGTCAGTCTGTGCCCCCCCAAACTCAGTCTGTCTCATTGACCCCCCAGACAGAGCAGTCCAATCAGCATGCGGTGCACGTTGATTTTAAAATCCAGTGTGTGCACTGCGAATGTGCACCCGACACCTGTGCCAAATTGATGAAGAGAGCAGCCAGGGATTGGGAATGCCTGCTGCTGGGCAGGGTGCATAAGGTGCGGTGCATGCCACAGCATGAGTCATGGACATTGACCGGTCAACAATCACTAGCAGCAGTGCCAGTCTACTCTGCCACAAGAGTCAAGAGAGAGTGAGAAGCACTCACAGCTGAGTCTGGGACTGTGTGGAGGATGGTCACAGTCCACAGAATGGGAGTACCGAGGTCAGCGCGGGTTAGGGTACAGGCTGGAGACCAGACCTCTGTTGTGACTGTCAAGTTCTTTCTTCTCAAGTTGGCATCGTGTGTGTGACTGTCTACCTCGGCCACCCCAATCATCCAACAACAACTGGCCGTGGCAGCTGAAGGGACTATTCGAGAGAGAGAGAGGCTGAGCCAAGAGAGCACTCATCCTCGACAAATCTGATCACACAGATTCAGTCTGCCCTTCAAAACGGAAGTAGCAGGATGAACAAGAGGACTCTAGACCACCAGACCAGACAGACCTGAAGTGGGTGAGAGAGGGAGACCGGGTCACACTGGCACCGGGCAACGGTATGTCAAGTGTGAGTGAGATTTATTTGTGGTGGTGATTGTTGATGACCTGACCAGTCCACCACAGTCATCAGTACATAGTCCCAAAAATTACGTAAAGAGGAATGTGGTGGTCCAGAGTGAAACCTGAGGGGGTGGCAGGGGCCCTGCCCTGCAGGCTGCCCTGACTAAACAAGTTTTGGGGAGAGTTGGAAGAGAGGGGCTTGGACTTCAGTTTGGGGCGGGCTTGCTTAGTTAGCTTGTGCTGCTTGGGGGCACTGAGTGCCACTGACAGTGATGATTTGCCTGCCTAACCTTTAATTTCCCGCTTGTATTGTCTGCATTCTCTGTCAACAAAAATTAAAATCTTTCTTGTCAGTATTCTAATTGTTTTATTGTTCTTTTGTAAATGTGTTGTTGCCATGCCCTGAACTGAACTGAGCCATGTTTGGCTGGGGGGGGGTGCCTGAAGTTTCCAGCCTATGGGCGCCATGTAAGTTGATACGGCACTGCTGATGTCCATTTCCTGATGAGGAAAGTGCTAGCCTGTATGTTCCTTAGATTGAGAGTTCACTCTGACAGCCAGTTCAGTGGCATGGAAGGTTGAAGCACTGGATGCCGCACTGACAACCCTGGTTCAGTTGCTGGGGGCTTGCCAGGGAGGGAGAGGACTGAGCATCCAGGGGACAGCCCTCTTCTACCAGGGAGGGGGGAAATGGTGCCCAGTTCAAGCCTGGCCCCCTAGTGATGGCTGGGGGGAAGGCAGCCATGACCATTACATAGGGGGTCAGGGTAGTGGCGATGGCAGATGTCCTGCACAAGGAAGCATGTGCAGGGCCATCTTAGGCAGTTTTGCATGCCTGCTCCCCTAAGTGGAGAAAAACAACGAAGTGGTGGTTGTTCCAAGTTTGCCTAGCCATCCCAGCCACTCACAGGCCCTGCACCCACTGAGAACCTGGACCATGCTGTTGGATGCATGTCCACAAGTCCTGGTGGAAAGCCAGAGTAATTGGTTTGGGAGCATTTGGCCATCATGGAGATTATTAGGGCAAGTAATTAACTGCAAAAAGAGATTTCATCGTGATATTATTGGTTGCTTGACAGCATGCTGTGTTCGCTAACAAGTAATTGGCCGTGTGTGCAGGTAGCGCCACTAGAAGACAAGAGAAGACAGTTTTTGGCACAGAAGGGGGACAGGAAATCCCCAGACACCCTGTTAATTAAGAAGAAGAATGGAAAGAGAGTACAAAGGAGCCATCATGTCGAACCATGAAGGATAGAGTGCCAGGAACCGTGTTCCTAGGGTGAACTGCTGCGGGCAAGGAATGGATTGAGTGCCCCACAGCAGGTGGCTGCTAAGCCACTAGTAAGTCTTATAGTCAGACAATAGTTAAAATGACTACTCAGTAAAACAGAATTTCTATAATGAATGGTGTAGGAGTTAGGGTCTTAGGCACATGACTACTTATTTTGCAAATTAACTTTTGCCTGAAGCCCTCCAGTAAAGTCAAGTTCTTGAAGTCCATGGCTTCAGTGTTATTTTGCCCCACTATGGTGCCCACATCCACTAACTCCAAGAGACAGTCAAGCAACCCATGCTGCTGAGTGCAAGAGGTTCACAATGAGCAACCCCACCGTATATTCCTAGACACGGGAGTTCCCTGGGCCATGCCCACCCCCACCCAAGCCAGTGATGCAGGCTGATTATAGTACCACCCATACTGCTGAGTGCAAGAGGTTCGTAGTGTGCAGCACTTCCCCATATATCCCTAGACATGGGAGTTCCCTGGGCCATGCCCACCCCCACCCAAGGCAGTGATGCAGGTTGGTTACTGTACCGCCTTTGCTGCTGAGTGCAACAGGTTCGTAGTGAACAGTCCCACCCTATATCCCTAAACTTGGAAGTTCCCTGGGCCATGCCCACCCACATCCAGGGCAATGATGCAGGTTGGTTACGGTGCCACCCTTACTGCTGAGTGCAAGAGGTTCACAGTGAGCAGCCCCCCCATATATCCCTAGAAAAGGGAGTTTCCTGGGCCATGCCCACCCTCATCCAGAGCAGTGATGCAGATTGGTTACCTAACCACCCTTACTGCTGAGTGCAAGAGGTTCGCAGTGTACAATCCTACCATATATCCCTAGACACGGGAGTTCCCTGGGCCATGCCCACTCCCATCCAGGGCAATGATGCAGGCTGGTTACAGTACAACCCAAGCTGTGGAGTGCAAGATATTCACAGTGTGCAGTCCATCATATATCCCTAGACATGGGAGTTCACTGGGCAATGCCCACCCCCCATCCAGGGCAGTGATGCTGGGTGGTTACTGTACCGCCCTTGCTGCTGAGTGCAAGAGGTTCACAGTGAGCAGCCCCCTCATATATCTCTAGACACGGGAGTTCCCTAGGCCATACCCACCCCATCCAGGGTAGTGATGTAGACTGGTTACAGTACAACCCCTACTGCTGAGTGCAAGAGGTTCATAGTGTGCAGCACCTCCCCATATATCCCTAGACATGGGAGTTCCATGAGCCATGCCCACCCTCATCCAGGGCAGTGATGCAGGTTGGTTACCAAACCACCCTTACTGTTGAGTGCAAGAGGTTCGCAGTGTGCAAACCCACCATATATCCCTAGACACGGGAGTTCCCTGGGCCATGCCCACCTCCATCCAGGGCAATGATGCAGGCTGGTTGCAGTACAACCCAAGCTGTGGAGTGCAAGATATTCGCAGTGTGCAGTCCATCATATATCCCTAGACATGGGAGTTCACTGGGCAATGCCCACCCCCCATCCAGGGCAGTGATGCATGTTGGTTACAGTATCGTCTGTACTGCTGAGTGCAAGAGGTTCACAGTGAGCAGCCCCTTCATATATCTCTAGACATAGGAGTTTCCTGGGCCATGCCCACCCCCATCCAGGGTAGTGATGTAGGTCTGTTACAATTAAAACCCTTACTGCTGCATGCAAGAAGTACGCAGTGAGCAGCCCCAGCATATATCCCAAGATACAAGAGTTTCTTGGACCATGTCCACCCCCATCCAGGGCAGTGATGCAGGTTGGTTACTGTACCACCCTTACTGCTGAGTGCAAGAGGTTCACAGTGAGTAGTCCCCCATATATCCCTAGACACGGGAGTTCCCTAGACTACGCCCACCCCCCATTTAGGCAGTGATGGAACGTGCCTGGGTACTCAGGGTCCAGCATCGCAGATGAGATGAAGCATCCCAGAGTACCCTGTCAGGACAGCTGCCTCCTTTGCTATACTACCACCTCTGGGTGTTACTGCACACCCTGCCAGTGACCCAGGATAGGGGATGTGCCTGGACATTCAGGGGCCAGCATCAGGGAGGAGGATCAAACATCCCAGAGGACACTCACAGGGCAGTTACCTCCATTGCTATACTACCACCTCAGGGTGATCATGGGTAGCAGTAACTCTGGAGCAGCTTAGAGGGGGAAGGGGAATGATAGCCAGGTTACACACTCTTGCATCACAAGGGAAGGGTTGAAGAAAAGTGGAAAGCCCTGGCCAGTAGCAGGATGACGATCTGGCTGCCCACAGGTCTTACTTACTCCAGCAAAGTGTCTCTCCTCCAGGATAGAGCCCAAACTGCACTTGATGTTGGGGAACTGTGACACCCCAGTCAGAGGGACAAGCTTTGAGAGATGGAATACTGGTAAGCCTGTCAATCAATCAATCAATCAAAGTCTTTATGTGGGAAGCTGGGTGACAGGGCTGGGGAGGATGGACTAGAAGGGGACATGGTGACTGCAAGGGGGGCATTAACACAGCAACCAAAAACCTAAGGTAACTACTAAAATCATTTATTACAGCTGTCTGTGGGCCACATTTATATGAGAGGGTTTGTGTAACCCCAAGGGGGTGCTACCCTTAGGGCTACTACCCCTGCCTGCCTCCACTGAGACAGGGCGAGGGGCCCAGATCCGTTGACTGGTGCCTCCACCCAGAGGTCGGGGTTAATACTGTTGAGATTGCCTCAGTTACAGCCCTCTGGATTACTGCAACCTCCCTTTTGTCCCACTTGTGGCTCACACTGGGTACCAACAATTCTTTTCACCAGTACACTTACCCCCTGGGTAGTATCTCTCAGCTCACTCCGGGGACCCCCTGTAAAGTAAGGTACAGTTATATCACAGTCACTATGCAGCAGTTCACCAGGGATGCACAAACCAGCCAGGGTGTAGTTGCAACACAACAATCTGATTTATTAAAGGGGCAGATAACAAGGAAAGGGGGGAAATCAAGTTGATTGGCTTAGCACTATAATTATCTACCTAGGGCTCTGTGCACAGGCCTGAACCTAGTATTTACCATCCCTGGGTACCCAAGCCCTAATGGCTAGTCCACCGTGGCAGCTGGTTGGGGCCCTTGACACAGATAGCGTTACAATCCTGAGCAGGTCAGAATGGGAAGACAATTCAATTTGGCAGTCAGCTGTATAACAATACAATGTGAAACCACTTTTTTTCACACTTGGCAGGGAGCTACCCTGATTCAGTACTCACAACTCCAGCAACAACGGTTCCTTTACCCTTGGCAGGGCTGAGCCTGAATTTCACCAGCCTCCTCACACATTTATATGGCAAACAACAGAGGGGACCATACCAGACAGCTGCTCCTACACCCCATGAAACTTGCAGCAGACTCAGGCAATAACGGCAGCTTCACCTTCACGGATGGACCGAGCGCGATTCAGCAGATTCTCCAGTCCTCTCAGGTTGAGCCTGGTAGGTAGTTGGGCTGGCACCAGCCTCCTCCGACCGCACGCTGGTGGATTTAGTCTGAGTTACTTTGGAAGCAAAAACGGCCGCCTTAGGCCTTCACGCGCTTCACGCGCAAACACTCTTCCAGCGCAGAAGCACAGAGCTCCTCTCTTCTCCTCAGCCACAACGCATCTGCCCCTGGCAGCATTGAGTACTCCTTACAAATCGGGCGCTACCCATTTCCATTGGCTGGCTGAACATGCCAGTCATTTTCTCCTGCTCTCAGTGGTGCGAAAGAGCGCCATAGCCCATAATGCCTTTCTCAAATGGCAAGCAGTTCCCCCATTGGTCAGCCAGTTCTCCAGAGTCCCGAGGTACTGATTGGTCCAATTCAGCAGTTCTGGACCAAAATGGAGGAGACAATCAAAACAGTCTTTACTGCAAAGGAATGCAGGTTAGAACAACTACATTATCATTATTATTTTACGTTATTTCCAGCAAACAATCACATCCTCCAGCAGAGCTCCCTCTGCACCACTAGCGATGGCAGAAAGGAGCTATTTTTCAGTGTCCCGGGCGGGACTCAGGCATACAACCACACAGCCCCCCCCCATTTCAGTTAATTACGACTGCAACAGGCAGCCCTTAAAGAGATAGTATGCGGAGGCGTTAAAGGTGCTCACTGGCTACCCATTTAAAACAGCTTAAACGCCGAACACCAGCCAGGCAGAGAGCATTCAAACAAGTTCCAGGGAAGCTTTTAGGAACTCCCATTTGTAGGGGGGTTACATTTGTAAAACACCAGACCCCACAAATTCCCTGTTTAAGTGTCCTTTAAGAGCCTAGACCAGAATCATGCACATTAACTTCTTAGTGCTCAGATGGATAACTTGGAACAGAGGAGTTAAACTTGTATTTGTTATCTCAGAGTGTACTTGTTTAACAAGTATTCATTGACTAACTTTGACAGCCTAACATACTTTTAATAATGAAATTATGTTTATCTATCCTTTTGTGTTTCCACTGAATATGCTTCATACACGGCATATTCAGAAACATGAAAAGATACAGACACAAAAAGATACAAGGTCAGTCAAGTCAGAACTCAGAAATGAAAACACCACTTAGCATGTGAAAACAAACCAACAGCCTCGAAACACCACTATCTCTATATAAATCAATTCAGTTTGATATAAAATAATGTTAAACTAACCCTGTGCCCAGTTTGTGCTATTTTTTTAAACAGAATCACATACAGTAACTTCTTACCTCCAGCTTCATGATCCTGTTTTTAGTTTCCAAAACCCCCTTCTCACAATATGAAACCACACTGTTTAGAAATGTGAGCAGATGTAATCCTGCAGCCTTTCAGAACCTTCAGACTTGGGGAATGATCACTGTTTACAGAACAAATGCTCCCTCTAAACCTTCCTTTGTACTCCTGTCTCTAGCTGCTCTCGGAAACTAAACTACACTTCCTGTCCTCCTCTGGAATGTCGCCCTACCATTCTTACCATCTCATTAATATTCATAGTGCACTGCAGCAGGGGAGGGGCCATAAAAGAGGGGTTCTGTACATGGTAATCCCTTAAAGTGACAGGACCGCACTGTAGTGTTTAGAGAAATGTGGTTGTGTCTTTTTGGTCAGGGAGGCCTCAAGTAACCACCCCCCATCTGCCCCTTTGTGGAAAGAAAGACACCCACCAACCTTTGGGTTCAAATTTGCAGACTATCACCTTCCCAGACTCCGAATGTGTGATAGTTGAGATCTGGTTGAGAGGTATGGGGCGGACTATAGGGATGTTGTTTGTGTGTGTGGGGGGGTTAAGAGTAATTTTTACATACACAGACACCACCACCAATTGCTAAGAAGTGCTAGCTAACAGTTGGGAAAAGGTTGTTCAACTTCAATAAACTTCTATACCTCAAAGAGAGGCCCCCGTCTCCCAGGTACCCATATCCCTCCTCTCTGCACATCTCTGTCAGACATGGGTTGAAACTAGCACTCAGATCCTCTCCCCACCCCAGCTGTGTTGTTTCTTCCTTATAAACACAACTTGATATACTTTTTTATTTCCTTACTGAATGCAAATGTCACTTTATTGTGATTTAATTGAATCACATCAATGAGCTCATTAAAGGGACACTGTCAACCACTTTTGGTCTTAAAATGTCCCTAGTTTAAACAAGCATTTGTCAATGCCGAATGTTGGCTTGCTGGCATTGGCATTGGTAGTGCAGGAGTTAGACAGATGCATCATAGGAATGGCAGTGAAGTATTGAACTGATGCCAACCCACCCCCACCCTGCAGAGAGTGACAAGCAGTAGGGTGTCCCTTTGGGTGTTTGGTAGTGCAGTGTGGGAAAACATGTCAAGCAGGATGTGAGAAATGACAGCTGCACAGTTCATAAGGAGGTGGAAAAAAATGCCAGTGTTGAAAATGTGGCATGTAAATATACCAAATTTGAAGCTACTAGGTGCGTGGGAAATATACAATGCACGCTACAACACTGCCATTTATAGGCGATCGGCACCAAATTTTCAACATAGGCATTTAGCACCTCTGCTCATGTACAGTGTTACTGTTATTTCCTCAAAGTGTCCCAAGAAGTGATTTCACACACAGCGACCACGCTATTCTAAACTGGAAGTCACGAAAACACATTGGAGCAGGATATGTCAAATAAGTGGCTGTACTGTTCATCAAGAGGTGTGGAAAAATGGCAATGGTGAAAATCCAGACTGAAAATATCACAAATGCCACGACGAATGCGAGCATCGTGCAATCTACCAATGCTTGCCAACACAGTGTTGTAATGGAGTATCATCACCAAATTTTCAACATAGGCATTTTAGGTCCTCTGCTCATGAACTGTGTCACTGTCATTTTCATAATCTGGCCCAAACACTGATTTCCCACAGCGACTGCGCTATTGTGCGTCGGAAGGCAGAAACACATTTCGGGCAGGATGTGGAAAATGACAGCTATACTGTTCACAAGAAGGTGTACAAAAATGACAATGCTGAAAATCCGGCAGTAAAATATTGTGAATGCGCGAAGTTACGAGCCTGCATAGCAACTGCGGAATGCACGCTCATAAAACAGGCATTTGTTGGATTTTTTCCACCAAATTTGGAACTTAGGCTTTTTAAGAGGGCACCTCATGAACACCATCACTATCATTTCGTTAATGGGCCTCGAAAGGTGATTTCGCGCAGTGACTGCAAAATCACCTTTCGAGGCCGATAAACGCCATGACAGTGACAGAATTGATGAGGGGGGGCCCCAAAATCGTATGTTGAAAATTTGGTGCAAAAGTCCAAGAAATGGCTGAGATATGCAACAAAGTTGAAAACCCCTATTCACTCCATTATACAGCTTACGGCATTTCCTCAATGCATGTCGGCTTTGAAGAGTGCAGGCGTGTTCCCGGTCCACTGAAGATCGTCGCGCCGGACTCCGGAGGTAAGTATGGGGTGAGGGGGTGAGGAGGCAGTGCACAGTGGGTGGGTGCGGGTGGGGGAGGGCCGACCCTAGACTACGAGGGACCGTTTTCATATTGTAGGTACAGAAAAAGTACAGGACAGTTTTGACATGCTGGAGTGGGCTCCCAGCGTGCCACCTAAAAAGTGGGTTTGGGGGTTAGTAGCCAACAGGGTTGGGCACCCTCATCGCACACAACACGAGGGGGTTAATGCCGCCGGGATTAGGCACCCCGCCAGCAAACAAACCGCCGGACTGTTTTGGCATGCTGGGGTGGGCTCTAGGCGTGCCACCTAAGTGGGTTTGGGGTCACCAGCCGACGAGGATTGGGCACCCTCGTCGGCACACAACACGGGGTTAATGCCGCGGGATTGGGCACCCGCCTGGCAAACAAAGTCAGGGAGCACAAGCCGAGGGGATTGGGCACCCTCGGCATTCAACAGTTGGGGTGATGCCGACGGGAGTGGGCTCCCATCGGCGTGTCACACAAGAGGGGCGCGAGCTTCACCCACCATGTGGGGCTTCGCGCATGTTTCTTGGAAATGTTTGCCTTGCAAAAGGCACGACGGGAGACGAACTTGATGCCGCTGCATGACGCAGCTTGTCTCTGATTGCAGCGCACCTTTGTTTAAAGTTTTGTCCACTTTCCATAATGTTGGTGTCAGCACTAGCATGCTGGCTTATTGGGGAATGAGGGAAGCACCTACTGATGCGTGCCCTGCATTCGCCCAACAGCAACCGCACCTCCAAATCTCCACTCTCCCAATATGTTGACCTGCGCGCAAGCGCAGCAAGCCAACATAAAAACACATTTTATGTTTGCCAACATTCTGTAGAGATTGTTGATGCAGCTGGTAGTTTGATTCTGAATCTTTTTTTTTCTTTAAAAAATGAAAAACAGATTGCCTATCATACTGGTATTACCACACATACACAGATTTGTTTACATTCCTTAATCAGCTCCAACTGCATCTTTCCTGGACTTGGGAACTTCCACAACACAGTTTAGCCCCTCATGTTGCAGTGGGAGTGTAGAAGGCTACTGTCTCATGAGTGACTGCACACTTTGGATGTGTTTCTAATGCTCAGAAAGTATGCAGTAAGAACAGAACCAGGATTGTAAACAAAACAAGGTTGCTTATAATTATACATTAGCATGCATTTCAGTTCTACTGAACAAGGAGACAGACAAAACAAACAGCAACATCAATGAATTTTAGAGAAGGTAAGCAATCATAAAATGTGAGTTTTTAACTAGAAATAATATGATGAAAAAATATATATTAAAGTTCTAGCAACCCTGAGTAAATCAGCTTGTATTTCCAACACTTGATTTATTACTCTTTGTTTACTGCTTTTATCTAGCCCTCTCGCTTTGAAACGTAATCATCCAATTGAATGTAGTTCACCTCCTTAACCTCCATAATACCAGCAGCTGCAACTGGCAGCACACCACCCCATCCCAGACAGCGACTAGTCTTTTCTGAGTAACTTACTGACCAAGTGGAGAAGCAGGGGCTGGAGAGTAGACCAGGGTAGACCACTGCCCTGCCTGATGACAGACCTGACCACTGGAGGGCTCAAAGTATGATGATGATAAGGTGAGGCTGCCAGAAAGAGTCCCATCAATTGTGCCAATCACCCATCAGACTCTGTTTTGGGATTTTACCATGCGGCTTAACGGCGCCGAATACTGGGGACTGGGGTTGGGACTCGAGTCAAGATGGCCCAGGACTGGAGACTGACTGACAGTTAAGGAAGCAGGAAGGTGCAGTTCTGGGAAGGTCCCTGACCTCTGCTAGTCAGTCTGCTGCTCCACACACTAACTGTGTCCACCCATCCGGCAACTACTCGAGAGTCCGACTTCCAGGCACACCACTGACCGCTTGAATGTAAAGCCAAGCTGTGTAGAAGAAAGGAGTCTTCAGTTGCAACAAATTATGGTGTCAGACTCGCAGCATCCTGCAGGACATGTGCTCTTTCTTCAGTCCTTGTCACATGACCTGATGACCATGCTGGAGGGGTGACATATCTGCATATCCCCTCCCAACAGCTCTGTCTCTCATACTGACTCACAAGTCAGGCAAAGCGGGGACTGTATCTCACTGACACTGCCAGACTTGAGCCTTTTTCAGCAATGAATGGGATGGGACCCAGGTGGGCCCCTTGCCACTGTGGGGCCTGGTGCCGATGCCATTGTAAATCTGCTACTGTTTGCGACAGAGCGGAAGGAACATCAGTGACAGTGGTGGCATGGGAACCTTTTAATAGGAAATTTTTCGTTTTGCACAAAGGAATACATTAGTAAAAAAACTGAAGTGGCTGCAGGAAGAGAGAGGGACCAGGTAAAGGACTCAAGCAGTAAAGTCTGTATCTACCCAAGTCTGTTGGACTGTATTAGATCCAGGGGTCAGGGCTGATTTTGAGCAGGCTGGTCTGCCAATCCCTTATCTCAAGGCACTAAAAATGTACTTGCTGGAGACCTAAAGGGAGAGGAGAGCTAATATAGAGACCATCAAGTTCCTAAAATGAATTAACAAAGTGAACTGAGAGGAGCAATTTAGTCTAAGTACTAGCTTGTGGTTATGTAGACATCAGTGAAAACTGACAGAAGGGAGGTTTAGGAGGTACATGAGGAAGTATTATGTAACCCCCCTGTTCCCTGGGGTTACTAGAATCCCATTAAAGTTAGTGATAGGCAGGGACGGCAGCTAGTGATTTGTCAGTAAATTAGGGTTACCACCTTTTAAGAAGCCCAAAGTGGGGCATTTCTTACTGAAACATGATTTTTCACAGCACAATATATAAATTCTTTATTTGTTCGGTCTTAGACCATTACAAATGACTTACAAAATACCAAAATACATAAATACATCCTTCATTTTCACTAATTTCAATACCTTATTAAAACCTAGTGACTTATATTCACTAAAGTGCATATTAAGTACAGACCTTTTCTAATAAATTTCCTTTCTAAAGGTGCTAACACTATCAGGATTTCTCCTGATTTATGATATTTCATCCTAATTAATACAATATTCTTTAAGTAGGAAGCAACCTGATTTATTATGTGCTCATCCTGGGTTGTAAACATGATATTCAACAGTGTCGTGTTATCTTCTGTTTGAATTGTTTCCCAAACTGGGATAAGCCACTGCTTTCTCTGTTTGTTGTACCATGTACAATTAAACATCACATGTTTCAAGCCTTCTGTTTCGAAACAGGAACAGCTGCACAGCCTATCCTCCGGGTTTTGTTTTTTTTGATAACGAGCTTCAAGTATATTACTATAAAACAGACCAATGCGATATCTGGTATATAATTTTCTTTTATCCTGTTCCACAATAACATCTAAATAGTATCTATAGTCATGCTTCAGATTTTGACTCACTAACCAAGGTGAAATGTTTAGCTAAATGACTGCAGTAGATCATATTCCTTATGAAAATGTACTATTTTTTTGAAATATATTAATACATTGCAGACTTATTTGAATCCCATTTTGTAGGTATTGATCCAATATTTCCAGGTCATATTTCTTCAACAAGGCCCCATATTTATAGTTAAATCTTTGTAAAGACCCTGCTGTTTGTTTTTTAACCAATCTGACTTCCTATAACCTCTTTTTTCCCACTCACATTTTTCTTTAAAGCACATTAAAGGCAATCTATCTTTGTTCATCCTTGTTATTTTAATCCAATAGGCTAATTACCGAATATCCATATAAGCAATTGGTGAGACCATCCCCAGTTCTGCTCTCACCAGGGTATTTAGGGCTGAGGAATTTAGATCCATTGCACTTTTATACAACTTACTTACTGGGGCTTCAATACTAATGTATTTATCTGGGGTCCAAATTTCACTTTAATATGTTACTTGATGGAAATATTTTGCCCTAATTGCCCTTATTAGGGGCAAGATTGTATTTCCCCCATATTTATAGTTTAATTTTTGTAAAGACCCTGCTGTTTGTTTTAATTTTGCCTTAAGTTTTTGAGTATGGTTTTGCCATTTACCATTTGCAGATAGGGTAAGTCTTAAATAATCTTATTGTTGTACTACTTTAAGAATCCTCCCCTTCACTTTCCAAATGTGAGTATTTCTTTGTTCCCTAAAAATTATCACTTGGCTTTTTTGTTCATTTATCTTTAGATCATATTCCTCTGAAAAAGTCAGCAGTTTACTTAATTTATTTTGAAGACCTATTTTTGGTTAATGCCAAAAGCACCAGGCCATCTGCATAAGCAAGAGCAGGACGTAAATATGAACCTATTTTAGGGAATCCATACGTTCTTTGCTAAGCTGGACTAAAATTTGATGTAAGTAAATATTGAATAATAATGGAGCCAGGATACATCTCTGCCTCACACCTTTATTAGCTGGGAATGGCTCTGATAATAGTCTATTTTTACCCCATCTTACCCGTGCCCATGTTTGAGTATACAATTCCTTTATGATACTAAGTAGTAATGGGTCAAATTCCCTGTCATACATCATTTGCCACAGTTTAGTTCTGGAAATAGAATCAAAAGCCTGACTACAGGACAATATACAATCTTGACTAATGCAACAGACTTGTTTTCTCTAAATAATCATAATTAAGACTAACTCATTATTAGCAGTCCATATAGTTACAGCAAATGTAGAAAATCCATAATGACAGGGGATAATATGCCCAACCATACCCCAGACCGCATCCTCATGTCTCACTATCACAATGTATATAAAATCTGACTCAGGGTTCAATTATGACCCTCTGAATCTATAATCTACCTCCTGTCACAGATAAGACCAAATTTCCACCTCAGGATCCTTGAAACTATGTATATACTGTACCTATGTATAATGCCAGTAAATGTTATGTTTTGTTCTTTATGTACTGACGTGGAGCCTTTGCAAAGGAGTCTATGACTCAAATGATTGTAATTCTGATTCTCTTCAATAAATAAATAAATATTGCAGTTTTTTAGCTCTTTCTAGTGTTGCTTATCATTTTAAGGTATTTTAGTTAAGGTGTTATATTGTTTTGCAGCATTTAGAGGAAAGTCAGAAAATATTTTTTTCTACTATAATGTCAGGATGTGTAGCATTTGTTATTTTTTTTTGCAGGACACAGCTGCCCAAATCAGGACTGTCCTGCAAAAATCGGGACAGGTGGTAACCCTACAGTAAATGGATTTCCCTCTGTCCCTCTCTGCTGCTGGTCTCAGCTGGGAGCTGGAGAGGTGATGTCACCTTAGAACTCTCACAGCAGCATAAGTCTCAGCAGTTATTGTGAGTGGGGAATTTAGAATTCTAGAGATAGTTGTTGGCTGGCACCTGCAGAGTGCAGTTGCAGTTCCAGTAGCAGCACTGAGTGAGAGCTGCAGTGTTCTAGTTTTTCTCACCCTAGTGGAGTACAGCATTTTCCAGCTTGTGAGAAGTTGTGGAAACTGTCTCCAGGGATTTCCTCTGTCTTCATCCCAGGTGGGATGGAGCAGCCTGCCAGGAAGTTAGGGGCAATCCCCTGATCCTACCAGAACTTTGTGAAGTGGCTTTTGGTCAAGATCTGTTTGTTTTTGAGTTTGCCCAGGAGTATCTGCTTTTGGTTTAAAGGTGAATTTCTCTGACAAGGGACCCTGTCACCTAAGACATTTAAAAGTTGGCTGACCACAGTGGAGTCCAGTATGTGACCATCCATGTGAGCAGAACATTTACCGTTGACACCCCTGGAGTGTTTTGCCGATGTTCAATGTGATATACATTTCTAGAAAGCATCAGCAGTGACATTTTGGATCAATGTGAGGTGTATTTTCCAGAGGGATGGCCAAGTATGAATTTGGAAACAAAAGGTGGGAGACCTCCTATCTGGAATGACCAGTTTAGCACTCCAGGTTCTGAAAGGCACCTGTGTTTTCTTTCAGTGCATGTGGCCAATGCCTGAAGAAACTTCTACTCCAGTGAATAGGTTTTTCTTCAGTTGAGCCTTCGGTGCTCCAACGTGGCCAGTGTGCCACATTTAATCCTATACTAAATGGGAAGTATACAAGTGCTGTCCGAGTGCCATGTTCTCCACAAAGAAGTGTGATTTCTCTGTGGCTAGTTCCACATTTCCAGTAGTTATCCTATGCAATATGGGAAGAGTCCAAGTACTGGCCATAATTGCCTAGTCGAGGGAATGTGTGTGTTTAACCGGTGGCTAGTTCCAAATTTTCTAGTTATCCTCTGCTATATGGGAAGTTTGGAGTGCTGTACCTCAGATGTTCTGCATGTACTGTGTGTGTAAGCTAGTGGGGGTCCATCTTTGCTTTGTGTGTTCCTACTTTGCTGCAGAATAAAGCCACACTCTAGAATCCCAACCTGGTATGGACATTTATGTTATTGCTTCCGAGTGGAGTTACTTGGGTACCCCTGTCCAGAAGTGCAAATCTAGCATAGCCCTGAGCAAATGTTTTCTCCCCAGGATCTGGGTTTTGGCCATGCATTGGTCCCACTAGGCGTGTGCCTAGTAGCCACATTTGGTTGTGTTTCTATAATGTCTACTCCATCTGCATATCCCACCTTGTTTATGGAGGCACTACGTAACCCCCACACCTCTCTTTTCCCCTAGACTGTGAGAGGTGTGCCATCTGGTTAAATAAGTGGCCAGTGGGGGTTACAATTGTTTCACAGAAAGGGTGGTGGAGCCGTGGAACAGTCTACCAGTCAAAGTGGTGGGTGAAATATTGTTTGTGGATTCAAGCGTGGTTGGGACAGAATTAAAGGTATAGTGCTTGCAGAAATGGGAAGGAGAATGTAGGGAGGCTGGGGAGAGCGTAGATCCTGGAGAGACAGTAGGTCCCAGGGCAAATAGGGAACTTGGGCAGACTGGGTGGATCATGTTTTTCTCTGCCAACATTGTCTAAGTTTCTATGTTTCAAAATTGAGTGCCAACAGCAGCTGGAACTAGAAAGCCAGTGTAAATGTTGACGAGCTGGCAAACAAAGGAAAATGGAATGGGCAGCCACTCACAGTGTGGTAGTGCTGATGTATGTACTGTGGGTAAAACAATGTGGTAGTGCTGATGCATGTACTGTGGGTCTCTCACAGTGTGGTTGTGCTGACACATGTACTGTGGGTCACTCACAGTGTGGTAGTGCTGATGTATGTACTGTGGGTCACTCACAGTATGGTGGTGCTGATGTATGTACTGTGGGTAAAACAGTGTGGTAGTGCTGATGTATGTACTGTGGGTCACTCACAGTGTGGTGGTGCTGATGCATGTACTCTGGGTAAAACAGTGTGGTAGTGCTGATGTATGTACTGTGGGTCATTCACAGTATGGTGGTGCTGATGTATGTACTGTGGGTAAAACAGTGTGGTAGTGCTGAAGCTTGTACTGTGGGTGACTCACAGGGTGGTACTGCTGATGTGTGTACAGTGCGTCACTCACAGTGTGGTGCTGTTGATGCATGTACTGTGGGTCACTCACACTGTGGTAGTGCTGATGCATGTACTGTGGGTCACACTACTGTGGGTCACTCACAGTGTGGTAGTGCTGATGCATGTACTGTGGGTCACTCACAGTGTGGTGGTGCTGATGTATGTACTGTGTGTTAATCACAGTGTGGTAGTGCTGATGCATGTACTGTGGGTCATTCACAGTGTGGTGGTGCTGATGCATGTACTGTGGGTCATTCACAGTGTGGAAGTGCTGATGCATGTACCCTCGGTAACTCACAGTGTGGTTCTGATGCATGTACTGTGGCTCACTCACAGTGTGGTAGCACTCATACATGTACTGTGGGTCACACACAGTGTGGTGGTGCTGATGCATGTACTGTGTGTCACTCACAGTGTGGTAGTGCTGATGCATGTACTGTGGGTAAAACAGTGTGGTAGTGCTGATGTATGTACTGTGGGTCACTCACAGTATGGTGGTGCTGATGCATGTACAGTGGGTCACTCACAGTGTGGTAGCGCTGATGCATGTAATGTGGGTCACTCACAGTGTGGTGGTGCTGATGCATGTACTGTGGGTCACTCACAGTGTGGCGGTGCTGACGCATGTACTGTGTGTTACTCAAAGTGTGGAAGTGCTGATGCATGTACTGTGGGTCATTCACAATGTGGTGGAGCTGATGCATGTACTGTGGGTCATTCACAGTGTGGGAGTGCTGATGCATGTACCCTGGGTAACTCACAGAGTGGTTCTGATGCTTGTACTGTGGCTCACTCACAGTGTGGTAGCACTCATACATGTACTGTGGGTCACTCACAGTATGGTGGTGCTGATGCATGTACTGTGTCACTCACAGTGTGGTAGTGCTGATGCATGTACTGTGGGTTACTCACAGTGCGGTAGTGCTGATGCATGTACTGTGTGTCACTCATAGTGCAGTAGTGCTGATGCATGTACTGTGGCTCACTCACAGTGTGGTAGTGCTGATGAAAGTACTGTGGCTCACTCACAGAGTGCTGGTGCTGATGCATGTACTGTGGGTCACTCACAGTGAGATAGTGCTGATGCATGTACCGTGGGTCACTCACAGTATGGTAGTGCTGATGCATGTACTGTGGGTTACTCACAGTGTGGGAGGGCTGATGCATGTACTGTGTGTCACTCACAGTGCGGTAGTGCTGATGCATGTACTGTGTGTCATTTACAGTGTGTTGGTGCTGATGCATGTACTGTGTGTCACTCACAGTGTGGTAGTGCTGATGCATGTACTGTGCATCACTCGCAGTGTGGTAGTGCTGATGCAAGTACTGTGTGTCACTCACAGTGTGGTTCTGCTGCTTATACTGTGGTTCACTCAGAGAGTGGTAGTGCTGATGCATGTACTGGGGGTCACTCACAGTGTGGTAGAGCTGATGCATGTACTGTGTGTCAATCACAGTGTGGTAGTGCTGAGGCATGTACCCTGGGTTACTCACAGTGTGGAAGTGCTGATGCATGTACTGTGTGTCAATCACACTGTGGTAGTGCTGATGCATGTACTGTGTGTCACTCACAGTGTGGTAGTGCTGATGCATGTACTGTGGGTTACTCACAGTGTGGGAGTGCTGATGCATATACTGTGTGTCAATCACAGTGTGGTAGTGCTGAAGCATGTACTGTGTGTCACTCACAGACGGTAGTGCTGATGCATGTACTGTGTGTCACTCACAGTGTGGTAGTGCTGATGCATATACTGTGGGTCACTCACAGTGTGGTAGTGCTGATGCAAGTACTGTGTGTCACTCACAGTGTGGTTCTGCTGCTTATACTGTGGTTCACTAAGAGAGTGGTAGTGCTGATGAATGTACTGTGGGTCACTCACAGTGTGGTAGTGTTGATGCATGTACTGTGAGTAACTCACAGTGCGGTAGTGCTGATGCATGTACTGCGGGTCACTCACAGTATGGTAGTGTTGATGTATGTACTGTGGGTCACTCACAGTGTGGTGGTGCTGATGCATGTACTGTGGGTCACTCACAGTGTGGTGGTGCTGATGCATGTACCGTGGGTCACTCACAGTGTGGTGGTGCTGATGCATGTACTGTGGGTCATTCACAGTGTGGGAGTGCTGATGCATGTACCATGAGTCACTCACAGTGTGGTTCTGATGCTTGTACTGTGGCTCACTCACAGTGTGGTAGTGCTGATACATGTACTGTGGGTCACTCACACAGTGGTGGTGCTGATGCATGTACCCTGGGTAACTCACAGTGTGGTTCTGATGCATGTACTGTGGCTCACTCACAGTGTGGTAGCACTCATACCTGTACTGTGGGTCACACACAGTGTGGTGGTGCTGATGCATGTACTGTGTGTCACTCACAGTGGGGTAGTGCTGATGCATGTACTGAGGATAAAACAGTGCGGTAGTGCTGATGTATGTACTGTGGGTCATTCACAGTATGGTGGGGCTGATGCATGTACAGGAAGTCACTCACAGTGTGGTAGTGCTGATGCATGTAATGTGGGTCACTCACAGTGTGGTGGTGCTGATGCATGTACTGTGGGTCACTCACAGTGTGGCAGTGCTGATGCATGTACTGTGTGTAACTCACAGTGTGGAGGTGCTGATGCATGTACTGTGGGTCATTCACAGTGTGGTGGTGCTGATGCATGTACTGTGGGTCATTCACAGTGTGGGAGTGCTGATGCATGTACCCTGGGTAACTCATAGTGTGGTTCTGATGCTTGTACTGTGGCTCATTCACAATGTGGTAGTGCTTATACATGTACTGTGGGTCACTCACAGTGTGGTGGTGCTGATGCATGTACTGTGGGTTACTCACAGTGCGGTAGTGCTGATGCATGTACTGTGTGTCACTCATAGTGCAGTGGTGCTGATGCATGTACTGTGGCTCATTCACAGTGTGGTAGTGCTGATGCAAGTACTGTGGCTCACTCACAGAGTGCTGGTGCTGATGCATGTACTGTGGGTCACTCACAGTGAGATAGTGCTGATGCATGTACCGTGGATCACTCACAGTATGGTAGTGCTGATGCATGTACTGTGGGTTACTCACAGTGTGGGAGGGCTGATGCATGTACTGTGTGTCACTCACAGTGCAGTAGTGCTGATGCATGTACCGTGTCATTTACAGTGTGGTGGTGCTGATGGCTGCATTGCAACACACAGTGTGTGGTAGTGCTGATGTAGTACAGTGGGTTACACACAGTGTGGGAGTGCTGATGCACGTACTGTGTGACAATGACAGTGTGGTAGTGTGGATGCAGGTACTGTGCATCACTCACAGTGTGGTAGTGCTGATGCATGTACTGTGTGTCAGTCACAGTGTGGTAGTGCTGATGCATGTACCCTGGGTTACTCACAGTGTGGAAGTGCTGATGCATGCAGTGTGTGTCAATCACACTGTGGTAGTACTGATGCATGTACTGTGTGTCACTCACAGTGTGGTAGTGCAGATGCATGTACTGTGGGTTACTCACAGTGTGGGAGTGCTGATGCATGTACTGTGTGTCATTCACAGTGTGGTAGTGCGGAAGTATGAACTGTGTGTCACTCACAGTACGGTAGTGCTGATGCATGTACTGTGTGTAACTCACAGTGTGGTAGTGCTGATGCATATACTGTGGGTCACTCACAGTGTGGTAGTGCTGATGCATGTACTGTGCATCACTCGCAGTGAGGTAGTGCTGATGCAAGTACTGTGTGTCACTCACAGTGTTGTTCTGATGCTTGTACTGTGGTTCACTCAGAGAGTGGTAGTGCTGATGAATGTACTGTGGGTCACTCACAGTGTGGTAGTGCTGATGCATGTACTGTGAGTCACTCATAGTGTGGTATTGCTGATGCATGTACTGCAGGTCACTCACAGTATGGTAGTGCTGATGTATGTACTGTAGGTCACTCACAGTGTGGCGGTGCTGATGCATGTACTGTGTGTTACTCACAGTGGTGGAAGTGCTGATGCATGTACTGTGGGTCATTCACAGTGTTGTGGTGCTGATGCATGTACTGTGGGTCATTCACAGTGTGGGAGTGCTGATGCATGTACCCTGGGTAACTCACAGAGTGGTTCTGATGCTTGTACTGTGGCTCATTCACAGTGTGGTAGTGCTTATACATGTACTGTGGGTCACTCACAGTGTAGTGGTGCTGATGCATGTACTGTGTCACTCACAGTGTGGTAGTGCTGATGGCTGTACTGTGGGTTACCACAGCGCGGTAGTGCTGATGCGGTACTGTGTGTCACCATAGTGCAGTAGTGCTGATGCATGTACTGTGGCTCACCCAGTGTGGTAGTGCTGATGCAAGCACTGTGGATCATCACAGAGTGCTGGTGCTGATGCATGCACTGTGGTCACCACAGTGAGATAGTGCTGATGCCGCACCGGGTCACCACAGTGCGTGGTAGTGCTGATGCATGTACTGTGGGTTACCATAGTGTGGGAGGGCTGATGCATGTACTGTGTGTCACTCACAGTGCGGTAGTGCTGATGCATGTACTGTGTGTCATTTACAGTGTGCTGGTACTGATGCATGTACTGTGTGTCACTCACAGTGTGGTAGTGCTGATGGAAGTACAGTGGGTTACTCACAGTGTGGGAGTGCTGATGCATGTACTGTGGTCACTCACAGTGTGGTGGTGCTGATGAATGTGCTGTGTGTCACTCACAGTGTGGTTGTGCTGATGCATGTACTGTGGGTTACTCACAGTGTGGGAGTGCTGATGCATGTACTGTGTGTCAATCACACTGTGGTAGTGCTGAAGCATGTACTGTGTGTTACCACAGCACGGTAGTAGTTGATGCATGCACTTGTGTGTCACTCCACAGTGGTAGTGTTGATGCACGTGACTGTGCATCACCTGCAGTGTGGTAGTGCTGATGCAAGTACGTGTGTCACTCAGTGTGGTTCTGCTGCTTATACTGTGGTTCATTAAGAGGTGGTAGTGCTGATGAACGTACTGTGGGTCACTCACAGTGTGGTAGTGCTGATGAATGTACCGTGAGTCACCTCCAGCGGCAGTGCTGATGCATGTACTCGCGGTCACCCACAGCATGGTAGTGCTGATGTATGTACTGGGGTCACCACAGTGTGGTGGTGCTGATGCATGTACTGTGGGTCACACAGTGTGGTGGTGCTGATGCATGTACCGTGGGTCACCACAGTATGGTGGTGCTGATGCATGTACTGTGGGTCATTCAGTGCGTGGAGTGCTGATGCATGTACCCATGAGTCACCACAGTGTGGTTCTGATGCTTGTACTGTGGCTCACTCACAGTGTGGTAGTGCTGATACATGTACTGTGGGTCACTCACAGAGTGGTGGTGCTGATGCATGTACCCTGGGTAACTCACAGTGTGGTTCTAATGCATGTACTGTGGCTCACTCACAGTGTGGTAGCGCTCATACATGTACTGTTGGTCACACACAGTGTGGTGGTGCTGTGGCATGTACTGTGTGTCACTCACAGTGTGGTAGTGCTGATCAATGTACTGTGGGTAAAACAGTGTGGTAGTGCTGATGTATGTACTGTGGGTCACTCATAGTATGGTGGGGCTGATGCATGTACAGTGAGTCACTCACAGTGTGGTAGTGCTGATGCATGTAATGTGGGTCACTCACAGTGTGGTGGTGCTGATGCATGTACTGTGGGTCACTCACAGTGTGGCGATGCTGATGCATGTACTCTGTGTTACTCACAGTGTGGAAGTGCTGATGCATGTAGAGTGGGTCATTCACAGTGTGGTGGTGCTAATGCATGTACTTTGGGTCATTCACAGTGTGGGAGTGCTGATGCATGAACCCTGGGTAACTCACAGTGTGGTTATGATGCTTGTACTGTGGCTCATTCATAGTGTGGTAGTGCTTATACATGTACTGTGGGTCACTCACAGTGTGGTGGTGCTGATGCATGTACTGTGGGTTACTCAAAGTGCGGTAGTGTTGATGCACGTACTGTGTGTCACCATGAGTGCAGTGGTGCTGATGCACGTATCGAGGCTCACTCACAGTATGGTAGCGCTGATGCAAGTGTCGTGGCTCACCACAGAGTGCTGGCGCTGATGCATGTACTGTGGTCACCCACAGTGAGATAGTGCTGATGTACGTACCGTGGGTCACTCACAGCATGGTAGTGCTGATGCATGTACTGTTGGTTACTCACAGTGTGGGAGGGCTGATGCATGTACTGTGTGTCACTCACAGTGCAGTAGTGCTGATGCATGTGCTGTGTGTCATTTACAGTGTGGTGGTGCTGATGCATGAACCGTGTGTCACTCACAGAGTGGTAGTGCAGATGCATGTTCTGTGGGTTACTCACAGTGTGGGAGTGCTGATGCATGTACTGTGTGTCAATCACAGTGTGGTAGTGCGGATGCATGTACTGTGCATCACTCACAGTGTGGTAGTGCTGATGCATGTACTGTGTGTCAGTCACAGTGTGGTAGTGCTGATGCATGTACCCTGGGTTACTCACAGTGTGGAAGTGCTGATGCATGTAGTGTGTGTCAATCACACTGTGGTAGTGCTGATGCATGTACTGTGTGTCACTCACAGTGTGGTAGTGCAGATGCATGTACTGTGGGTTACTCACAGTGTGGGAGTGCTGATGCATGTACTGTGTGTCAATCACAGTGTGGTAGTGCTGAAGCATGTACTGTGTGTCACTCACAGTACGGTAGTGCTGATGCATGTACTGTGTGTAACACACAGTGTGGTAGTGCTGATGCATATACTGTGGGTCACTCACAGTGTGGTAGTGCTGATGCATGTACTGTGCATCACTCGCAGTGTGGTAGTGCTAATGCTAGTACTGTGTGTCACTCACAGTGTTGTTCTGATGCTTGTACTGTGGTTCACTCAGAGAGTGGTAGTGCTGATGAATGTACTGTGGGTCACTCACAGTGTGATAGTGCTGATGCATGTACTGTGAGTCACTCACAGTGCGGTAGTGCTGATGCATGTACTGCGGGTCACTCACAGTATGGTAGTGCCTATGTATGTACTGTAGATCACTCACAGTGTGGTGGTGCTGATGCATGTACTGTGGGTCACTCACAGTGTGGTGGTGCTGATGCATGTACCGTGGGTCACTCACAGTGTGGTGGTGCTGATGCATGTACTGTGGGTCATTCACAGTGTGGGAGTGCTGATGCATGTACCATGAGTCACTCACAGTGTGGTTCTGATGCTTGTACTGTGGCTCACTCACAGTGTGGTAGTGCTGATACATGTACTGTGGGTCACTCACAGTGTGGTGGTGCTGATGCATGTACTGTGTGTGACTCATAGTGTGGTAGTGCTGATGCATGTACTGCAGGTCACTCACAGTATGGTAGTGCTGATGTATGTACTGTAGGTCATTCACAGTGTGGTGGTGCTGATGCATGTACTGTGGGTCATTCACAGTGTGAGAGTGCTGATGCATGTACCCCCGGTAACTCACAGTGTGGTTCTGATGCATGTACTGTGGCTCACTCACAGTGTGGCGGTGCTGATGCATGTACTGTGTGTTACTCACAGTGTGGAAGTGCTGATGCATGTACTGTGGGTCATTCACAGTGTTGTGGTGCTGATGCATGTACTGTGGTCATTCACAGTGTGGGAGTGCTGATGGCCTGTACCCGTGGTAACTCACAGAGTGGTTCTGATGCTTGTACTGTGGCTCATTCACAGTGTGGTAGTGCTATATACGTACTGTGGGTCACCACAGTGTAGTGGTGCTGATGCATGTACTGTGTCACCTCACAGTGTGGTAGTGCTGATGCACGTACTGTGGGTTACTCACAGTGCTGTAGTGCTGATGCATGCACTGTGTGTCACCCATAGTGCAGTTGTGCTGATGCAGCTGTACTGTGGCTCACCCACAGTGTGGTGCTGATGCAAGCACTGTGGCCCACCACAGAGTGCAGGGTGCTGATGCATGTACTGTGGTCACCACAGTGAGAAAGTGCTGATGGCCGTACCGTGGATCACCACAGTATGGTGGTGCTGATGGCCGTACTGTGGGTTACTCCAGTGGGAGGGCTGATGCATGTATCGTGTGTCACCACAGCGTAGTGCTGATGCATGTACTGTGTGTCATTTACAGTGTGCTGTGTTGAAGCATGAATCAGTGCTACCTGCGTGGTAGTGCTGATGTAGGCACAGTGGGTTACTCACAGTGTGGGAGTGCTGATGGACGTACTGTGGTCACCTACATGTGGTGGTGCTGATGAACGTACCGTGTGTCACCTGAGCGTGGTTGTGCTGATGCACGTACTGTGGGTTACCACAGTGTGGAGTGTTGATGCAGGTATTGTGTGTCAATCACACTGTGGTAGTGCTGAAGCACGTACCGTGTGTTACTCACAGCACGGGTAGTGCTGATTGCTGTTCTGTGTGTCACTCACAGTGTGGTAGTGCTGATGCACATACTGTGGGTCACTCACAGTGTGGTAGTGCTGATGCATGTACTGTGCATCACTCGCAGTGTGGTAGTGCTGATGCAAGTACTGTGTGTCACTCACAGTGTGGTTCTGCAGCTTATACTGTGGTTCACTCAGAGAGTGGTAGTGCTGATGCATGTACTGGGGGTCAATCACAGTGTGGTAGTGCTGATGCATGTACCCTGGGTTACTCACAGTGTGGAAGTGCTGATGCATGTACTGTGTGTCAATCACACGGTGGTAGTGCTGATGCATGTACAGTGTGTCACTCACAGTGTGGTTGAGCTGATGCATGTACTGTGGGTTACTCACAGTGTGGGAGTGCTGATGCATGTACTGTGTGTCAATCACAGTGTGGAAGTACTGAAGCATGTATTGTGTGTCACTCACAGTATGGTAGTGCTGATGCATGTACTGAGAGTGACTCACAGTGTGGTAGTGCTGATGCATATACTGTGGGTCACTCACAGTGTGGTAGTGCTGATGCATGTACTGTGCATCACTCGCAGTGTGGTAGTGCTGATGCAAGTACTGTGTGTCATTCACAGTGTGGTTCTGCTGCTTTTACTGTGGTTCACTAAGAGAGTGGTAGTGCTGATGAATGGACTGTGGGTCACTCACAGTGTGGTAGTGCTGATGCATGTACTGTGAGTCACTCACAGTGCGGTAGTGCTGATGCATGTACTGCGGGTCACTCACAGTATGGTAGTGCTGATGTATGTACTGTGGGTCACTCACAGTGTGGTGGTGCTGATGCATGTACTGTAGGTCACTCACAGTGTGGTGGTGCTGATGCATGTACCGTGGGTCACTCACAGTGTGGTGGTGCTGATGCATGTACTGTGGGTCATTCACAGTGTGGGAGTGCTGATGCATGTACCATGAGTCACTCACAGTGTGGTTCTGATGCTTTTACTGTGGCTCACTCACAGTGTGGTAGTGCTGATACATGTACTGTGGGTCACTCACAGAGTGGTGGTGCTGATGCATGTACCCTGGCTAACTCACAGTGTGGTTCTGATGCATGTACTGTGGCTCACCCAGTGTGGTAGCACATACCATGTACTGTGGGTCACACACAGTGTGGTGGTGTTGATGCATGTACTGTGTGTCATCTACAGGTGGTAGTGCTGATCAATGTACTGTGGTAAAACAGTGTCGTAGTGCTGATGTATGTACTGTGGGTCACTCACAGTATGGTGGGGCTGATGCATGTACAGTGAGTCACTCATAGTGTGGTGGTGCTGATGCATGTACTGTGGGTCACTCACAGTGTGGCGGTGCTGATGCATGTACTGTGTGTTACTCACAGTGTGGAAGTGCTGATGCATGTACTGTGGGTCATTCACAGTGTGGTGGTGCTAATGCATGTACTGTGGGTCATTCGCAGTGTGGGAGTGCTGATGCATGTACCCTGGGTAACTCACAATGTGGTTCTGATGCTTGTACTGTGGCTCATTCACAGTGTGGTAGTGCTTATACATGTACTGTGGGTCACTCACAGTGTGGTGGTGCTGATGCATGTACTGTGGGTTACTCACAGTGCGGTAGTGCTGATGCATGTACTGTGTGTCACCATAGTGCAGTGGTGTTGATGCACGTACTGTGGCTCACCACAGTGTGGTAGTGCTGATGAGCATTGTGGCTCACCACAGAGTGCTGGTGCTGATGAATGTACTGTGGGTCACCATGCGAGATAGTGTTGATGTACGTACCGTGGTCATCACAGTCAGGCAGTGCTGATGCATGTATTGTGGGTTTCACATGTGTGGAGGGCTGATGCATGTACTGTGGGTCACCAGTGCAGTAGTGCTGATGCATGTACCGTGTGTCATTTACAGTGTGGTGGTGCTGATGTACGTACCGGTGTACTCACTCACAGTGTGGTAGCGCAGATGTACGTACCGTGGGTTGATCACAGCGGGGAGGCGGATACGTACCTTCGTGTCAATCTGCGTGTGGTAGTGCTGGATGCAGGTACCGTGTATCACTTACAGTGTGGTAGTACTGATGCGTACTGTGTGTCAGTCACAGGTGGTAGTGCTGATGGCCTGTACCCCTGTTAATCACAGTGTGGAAGTGCTGATGCATTTAGTGTGTGTCAATCACACCGTGGTAGTGCTGATGCATGTACCGTGTCACCACAGTGTGGTGCGCAGATGGCCGTACTGTGGATTACCTCACAATGTGGAGTGCTGGCTACGTACTGTGTGTCACCACAGTACGGTAGTGCTGATACATGTACTGAGTGTAACACACAGTGTGGTAGTGCCGATGCATATACTGTGGGTCACTCACAGTGTGGTAGTGCTGATGCATGTGCTGTGCATCACTCGCAGTGTGGTAGTGCTGATGCTAGTACTGTGTGTCACTCACAGTGTTGTTCTGATGCTTGAACTGTGGTTCACTCAGAGAGTGGTAGTGCTGATGAATGTACTGTGGCTCACTCAAAGTGTGGTAGTGCTGATGCATGTACTGTGGGTCACTCACAGTATGGTAGTGCTGATGTATGTACTGTAGGTCACTCCACAGTGTGGTGGCGCTGATGCATACCTGTGGTCACCACAGTGTGGTGGCGCTGATGCATTTACCGGGTCACCAACAGTGTGGTGGTGCTGATGCATGTACCGTGGATCAATGTGAGTGCTGATGCATGCGTACCATGAGTCACCACAGTGTGGTTCTGATGCTTGTACTGTGGCTCACTCACAGTGTGCTAGTGCTGATATATGTACTGTGGGCCACTCACAGTGTGGTGGTGCTGATGCATGTACTGTGTGTCACTCACAGTGCAGTGGTGATGATGCATGTTCTGTGGGTCACTCAAGGTGCGGTAGTGCTGATGCATGTACTGTGGGTCACTCACAGTGTGGGAGTGCTGATGCATGTACGGTGTGTCAATAACAGTGTGGTAGAGCTGATGCATGTACTGTGTGTCAATCACACTGTGGTAATGCTGATACATGCACTGTGGGTTACAAACAGTGTGGGAGTGCTGATGCATGTACTGTGTGTCACTCACAGTGCAGTAGTGCTGATGCATGCACTGTGTGTCACTCACAGGTGTAGTACAAAAGCATGTACTGTGTGTCAATCACAGTGCGGTAGTGCTGATGGCCGCACAGGTGTCACTCCAGCGCGTAGTGCTGATGCATGTACTGTGTGTCAGTCACAGTGTGGTAGTGCTGATTTATGTTCTGTGGGTCACTCACAGTGTGGTAGTGCTGATGCATGTACTGTGTGTCACTCGCAGTGTGGTAGTGCTGATGCATGTACTGTGTGTCACTCACAGTGTGGTTCTGATGCCTGTACTGTGGGTCACTCACAGAGTGGTACAGCTGATGCATGTACTGTGGGTCACTCACAGTGTGGTAGTGCTGATGCATGTACTGTGTGTTACTCACAGTGTGGTAGTGCTGATGCATATACTGTTTGTCACTCACAGTGTGGTTCTGATGCTTGTACTGTGGCTCACTCACAGAGTGGTAGTGTGGATGAATGTACTGTGGGTCACTCACAGTACGGTAGTGCTGATACATGTACTGTGTGTCACTCATAGTGCGGTAGTGCTGATGTATGTACTGTGGGTCACTCACAGTGTGGTGGTGCAGATGCATGTACTGTGGGTCACTCACAGTGTGGTAGTGCTGATGCATGTAACGTGGGTAACTCACAGTGCGGTACTGCTGATGCATGTACTGCAGATCACTTAGAGTGGAGGCTCTGGTACATGTACTGTGGGTCACTCTCAGTGTGGTAGAGCTGATGGCCGTAACGGGTCACCATGCGCGGTACTCATGATGCATGTACCGTGGATCACCACAAAGTAGTGGTGCTGGAAGTACGAACTCGGGTCATTCTCAGTGTGGTAGGCTGATTCATGTAACGCGGACACAGCAGCGAGCAGTGCTTTATGCACGTAAATGGGTACCCACAGGTGGTAGTGCTGATGAGCGTACTATGGGTGACTCGCAGCGCGTACCGCTGAAGTCTGTACTGTGGGTCACCACAGAGTGGTGGTGCTGGCATGTACCGTGGGTCACCACACAGTATGGTAGTGCTGATCCATGTACCATGGGTCACTCACAGTGGGAGTGCTGATGGCTGTATGTTTGTCACCAGTGTCGTGGTACTGATGCATGTACTGTGGGTCACCATGCGTAGTGGTGCTGATGCATGTACCGTGGGTCACTCCACAATGTGGTAGTGCTGATACATGTACGTATTACCACAGTGTGGTGCTGGTGCATGTACTGTTGGTCACTCTCAGTGTGGTAGTGCTGATGCATGTAACGAGGGTAACTCACAGTGCGGTAGTGCTAATGCATATACTGTGGGTCACTAACAGTGTGGTAGTGCTGATGCATGTACTGTGGATCACCCTCATAGTGGTGGTGCTGGTGCTTGTACTGTGGGTCACTCTCAGTGTGGTAGTGCTGATGGATGTAACATGGGTCACACAGAGTACGATAGTGCTGATGCCTGTACTGTGGGTCACTCACAGTGAGGTAATGCTGAAGCATGTACTGTGGGCCTGCAGTGCGGTAGTGCTTGAAGTTCGAACCATGGGTCACCACAGAGTGGTTGTGTTGATGTATGTACTGGGTCACTGACGGTGCGCGTTGTATTGATGCATGTACTGTAGATCTCTGCAGTGGTGGTGCTGGATAAGTATCGTGGGTCACCCGTGCGGAAGTTCAGATGCATGTACTGTGGGTCTCTCACAGTGGTTGTGCTGATGCATGTACCTGGATCACCACAGTGTGGTGGTGTTGGTGCATTACCGTGGGTTACCACAGTATGGTAGTGCTGATGCATGTACTGTGGGTCACCATTCGTGGGAGTGTTGATGCACGTACTGTTTGACACTCACAGTGTCGGGTTCTGATGCATGTACCGTGGGTCATTCACTGTGTGGTGGTGCTGATGGCCGTCCTGTGGGTCACCACAGTGGTAGTGTTGATGCATGTACTGTGGATCACCCACAGTGTGCTGGTGCTGGTGCACGTACTGTGGGTCACCTGGTGGTACTGCTGATGCATGTAACGTGAGTCACCTTGCGCGGTGAATGTTGATGGCTGTACCGTGGATCACCACAGTTTGCTGGTGCTGGTGCATGTACTGTGGGTCACTCTCAGCGTGGCAGTGTTGGCATGTAATGTGGGTCACTCACAGTGCGGTAGTGCTGATGCATGTACTGTGGGTCACTCACAGTGTGGTAGTGCTGATGCATGTACTGTGGGTCACTCACAGTGCTGTTGTGTTTATGTCTCTACTGTGGGTCACTCACAGAGTGGTGGTGCTGATGCATGTACTGTGGGTCTTTGACACTGCGGTGGTGCTTATGCATGTACTGTGGATCAATCACAGTTGGTGGTGCTGGTGCTGTACTGTGTCACCACAGTGTGGTTCTGATGCCTGTACTGTGGGTCACCACAGCGATGTCTCTTACTGTGGTTCAATACTACAGAGTGGTGGTGCTGATGGCACGTACTGTGGGTCTTTGACACCGCGGTGGCGCTTTGTGCATGTACTGTGGATCAATCACAGTTGGTGGTGCTGGTGCATGTACTGTGTGTCACTCACAGTGTGGTTCTGATGCCTCGTACTGTGGTCACCACAGCGGTAGTGTTGATGGCCGTACTGTGGGTCACCACAGTATGGTAGTGCTGATGCTTGTACCATGGGTCACCTACCGTGGGAGCACTGATGCATGTACTGTTCACACTACAGTGTGGTGGTATTGATGCATGTACTGTGGGTCACCAGTGTGGTGGTGCTGATGCATGTACTGTGGGCCACCTACAGTGTGGTAGTGTTCATGCTTGTACTGTGGATCACCACTGCTGCGTGGTGCGCGAGCAAGTAATGTGGGTCACCACAGCGCGGTAGTGCAGATCGCATGTACTGGGGACACAATACAGTGTGGTAGTGCTGATGCATGTACCGTGGGTCACCTCAGTGTGGTAGTGCTGATGCTTGTAATGAGGGACACACAGAGTGCGATAGTGCTGATACATCTACTGTGGGTCACTCACAGTGTAGTAGTGCTGAAGCATGTACTGTGGGTCACTCACAGTGCGGTATTGCTGAAGTTTAAACCGTGGGTCACTCACAGCGTGGTTGTGCTGATGCATGTACTGTGGGTCACTGACAGTGCGGTTGTACTGATGCATGTACTGTAGATCTCTCACAGTGTGGTGGTGCTGGATACGTAACGGGTCACCTGACAGTGCGGAAGTGCAGATGCATGTACTGTGGGTCACCAGTGTGGTTGTGCTGATGCATGTACTGTGGATCACCACAGTGTGGTAGTGCTTGGTATGTACCGTGGGTTACCCACAGTCATGGTAGTGCTGATGATGCGTACCATGGGTCACCACAGTGTGGGAGTGCTGATGCATTTACTGCTTTGTCACTCACAGTGTGGTAGTGCTGATGCATGTACTGTGGATCACCTACAGTGTGTCGGTGCTGGCATGTACCGTGGGTCACTCAGTGTGGTACCGCTGATGCATGTAATGTGAGTCACCAAAGCGCGGTAGTGTTGATGCATGTACTGTGGATCACTCACAGTGTGCTGGTGCTGGTGCATGTACTGTGGTTCACTCAGTGAGGTAGTGCCGATGCATGTAATGTGGGTCACCACTGCGCGGTAGTGGTGATGCATGCTGTGGGTCACCATACAGTGTGGTAGTGCGTGATGCATGTACTGTGGGTCACTACATTGCTGTTGTGTTTATGTCTCTACTGTGGGTCACTCACAGAGTGGGGGTGCTGAAGCATGTACTGTGGGTCTTTGACACTGCGGTGGTGCTAATGCATGTACTGTGGCTCAATCACAGTTTGATGGTGCTGGTGCATGTACTGTGGATCACTCACAGTGAGGTTCTGATGCCTGTACTGTGGGTCACCAAGTGCGGTAGTGCTGATGCATGTACTGTGGGTCACTCACAGTATGGTAGTGCTGATGCTTGTACCATGGGTCACTCACTGTGTGGGAGCGCTGATGCATGTACTGTTCGTCACTCACAGTGTGGTGGTACTGATGCATGTACTGTGGGTCACTCACAGTGTGGTGGTGCTGATGCATGTACTGTGTGTCACTCACAGTGTGGTAGTGTTGATGCTTGTACTGTGGATCACTCACAGTGTGGTGGTGCTGGTGCATGTAATGTGGTTCACTCAGAGTGCGGTAGTGCAGATGCATGTACTGTGGGACACTCACAGTGTGGTAATGCTGATGCATGTACTGTGGGTCACTCTCAGTGTGGTAGTGCTGATGCATGTAACGAGGGACGCACACAGTGCGATAGTGCTGATGCATGTACTGTGGGTCACTCACAGTGTGGTAGTGCTTATGCATGTACTGTGGGTCACTCACTGTGCGGTCGTGCTGAAGTCTGTACTTTGGGTCACTCACAGAGTGGTGGTGCTGATGCATGTACTGTGGGTCACTGAGAGCGCGGTGGTACTGATGCATGAAGTGTAGATCACTCACAGTGTGGTGGTGCTGATGCATGTACTGTGGGTCACTCACAGTGCGGAAGCGATGATGCATGTAATGTGGGTCACCACAGTATGGTAGTGCTGATGGCATGTACCATGGTCACCATGGTAGGGAGTGTCGATGGCTGCATTGTTTGTCACCACGGTGCTCATGGTACTGATGCATGTACTGTGGGTCACTTCAGTGTGGTAGTGCTGATGCATGTAACGTGAGCTCACACACAGAGCGGTAGTGTTGATGCATGTACAGTGGATCACCCACCGTGTGGTAGTGCTGGATGCATGTACAGTGGGTCACCACAGTGCCTGTAGTGCTGATGTCTCTACTGTGGTTAGTCCAGAGTGGTGGTGTTGATGCGTGTATTGTGGGTAACTGACAGTGCGGTGGTGCTGATGCATGTTCTGTGGATCAACACTGTGTGGTGTGTGCTGGTGCAATGTACTAGTGGGTTACCTCAGCGCGGTAGTGCTGATGCAGTAACGGGTCACCACATTGGCGGTAGTGCTGATGGCATGCTGTGGGTCCCACAGTGTGGTGGTGGTGATGGCTGTACTGTGGGTCACCACAGTGCGGTATTGCTGATGTCTGTACTGTGGGTCTTCACAGTGTGTTAGTGCTTATGCATACTGTGGTCACCACAGCGTGGTGGTGCTGATTCATGTGCTGTGGGTCATTCACAGTCCGGTGGTGCTGATGTACGTACCGTGGGTCTTCACAGTGAGTTTGTGCTGATGCATACCGGTGGGTCACCTGCGTGGTAGTGCCGATGTAGCTGTACCCGTGTGTCACTTCTGTGTTGTGGTGCTGATACATGTACTGTAGGTCAATTGCTGTGTGGAGGTGCTGATGCATGTACTGTGGGTCACCACAGTGCTGTAGTGCTGATGAATGTACTGTGTGTCACCACAGTGTGGTTCTGATGCCCGTACTGTGGGTCACCTGGCGCGGTAGTGCTGATGGAGTACTGTGGGTCACCACAGTATGGTAGTGCTGATGCTTGGTACCATGGGTCACCACTGTGTGGGAGCGCTGATGCATGTACTGTTCGTCACTCACAGTGTGGTGGTACTGATGCATGTACTGTGGGTCACTCACAGTGTGGTGGTGCTGATGCATGTACTGTGGGCCACTCACAGTGTGGTAGTGTTGATGCTTGTACTGTGGATCACTCACAGTGTGGTGGTGCTGGTGCAAGTAATGTGGGTCACTCACAGTGCGGTAGTGCAGATGCATGTACTGTGGGACACACACAGTGTGGTAGTGCTGATGCATGTACTGTGGGTCACTCTCAGTGTGGTAGTGCTGATGCTTGTAACGAGGGACACACAGAGTGCGATAGTGCTGATACATCTACTGTGGGTCACTCACAGTGTGGTAGTGCTGAAGCATGTACTGTTGTCACTCACAGTGCGGTATTGCTGAAGTTTAAACCGTGGGTCACTCACAGCGTGGTTGTGCTGATGAATGTACTGTGGGTCACTGACAGTGCGGTTGTACTGATGCATGTACTGTAGATCTCTCACAGTGTGGTGGTGCTGGAGCATGTAACGTGGGTCACTCACAGTGCGGAAGTGCAGATGCATGTACTGTGGGTCACTCACAGTGTGGTTGTGCTGATGCATGTACTGTGGATCACTCACAGTGTGGTAGTGCTGGTGCATGTACTGTGGGTTACTCACAGTATGGTAGTGCTGATGCATGTACCATGGGTCACTCACAGTGTGGGAGTGCTGATGCATTTACTGTTTGTCACTCACAGTGTGGTAGTGCTGATGCATGTACTGTGGATCACTCACAGTGTGCTGGTGCTGGTGCATGTACTGTGGGTCACTCTCAGTGTGGTACTGCTGATGCATGTAATGTGAGTCACTCAAAGTGCGGTAGTGCTGATGCATGTACTGTGGATCACTCACAGTGTGCTGGTGCTGGTGCATGTACTGTGGTTCACCTCAGTGAGGTAGTGCTGATGCATGTAATGTGGGTCACTCACAGTGCGGTAGTGGTGATGCATGTACTGTGGTCACCACAGTGGTAGTGTGATGCATGTACTGTGGGTCACTCACAGTGCTGTTGTGTTTATGTCTCTACTGTGGGTCACTCACAGAGTGGGGGTGCTGAAGCATGTACTGTGGGTCTTTGACACTGCGGTGGTGCTAATGCATGTACTGTGGCTCAAACACAGTTTGATGGTGCTGGTGCATGTACTGTGGATCACTCACAGTGAGGTTCTGATGCCTGTACTGTGGGTCACTCACAGTGCGGTAGTGCTGATGCATGTACTGTGGGTCACTCACAGTATGGTAGTGCTGATGCTTGTACCATGGGTCACTCACTGTGTGGGAGCGCTGATGCATGTACTGTTCATCACTCACAGTGTGGTGGTACTGATGCATGTACTGTGGGTCACTCACAGTGTGGTGGTGCTGATGCATGTACCGTGGGTCTCTCACAGTGTGGTTCAGCTGATGTATGTACTGTGGGTCTTTCATAGTGTGTTTGTGCTGATGCCTGTACTGTGGGTCACTCACAGTGTAGTAATGCTGATGCATGTACTGAAGGTCACTCACAGTGTTGTGGTGCTTATACATGTACTGTGAGTCACTCACAGTGTGGGGTTGCTGATTCATGTACTGTGCGTCACTCACAGTGCGTCAGTGCTGATGCATGAATGGTGGGTCACTCCCAGTGTGGTAGTGCTGATGTATGAACTGTGGGTCACTCACAGTGTTGTGGTGCTGATACATGTACTGTGGGTCACTCACTGTGTGGTGGTGCTGGTGCATGCACTGTGGGTCACTCACAGTACAGTTGTGCTGATGCATGTACTGTGAGTCACTCACAGTGCGGTATTGCTGATGCATGTACAGAGGATCACTCACAGTATGGTATTGCTGATGCATGTACCATGGGTCACTCACAGTGTGGGAGCACTGATGCTTATACTGTTTGTCACTCACAGTGTGGTGGTACTGATGCATGCATTGTGGGACACTCACAGTGAGGTGGTGCTGATGCATGTACTGTGAGTCACTGACGGTGTGGTAGTGCTGATGCATGTACTGTGGATCACCCTCATAGTGGTGGTGCTGGTGCTTGTACTGTGGGTCACTCTCAGTGTGGTAGTGCTGATGGATGTAACATGGGACACACAGAGTACGATAGTGCTGATGCATGTACTGTGGGTCACTCACAGTGAGGTAGTGCTGAAGCATGTACTGTGGGTCACTCACAGTGCGGTAGTGCTGAAGTCTGAACCATGGGTCACTCACAGAGTGGTTGTGCTGATGCATGTACTGTGGGTCACTGACAGTGCGGCTGTACTGATGCATGTACTGTAGATCTCTCACAGTGTGGTGGTGCTGGAGCATGTATCGTGGGTCACTCACAGTGCGGAAGTTCAGATGCATGTACTGTGGGTCTCTCACAGTGTGGTTGTGCTGATGCATGTACTGTGGATCACTCACAGTGTGGTGGTGCTGGTGCATGTACTGTGGGTTACTCACAGTATGGTAGTGCTGATGCATGTACTGTGGGTCACTCACAGTGTGGGAGTGCTGATGCATGTACTGTTTGACACTCACAGTGTCGTGGTTCTGATGCATGTACTGTGGGTCATTCACTGTGTGTTGGTGCTGATGCATGTACTGTGGGTCACTCACAGTGTGGTAGTGCTGATGCATGTACTGTGGATCACTCACAGTGTGCTGGTGCTGGTGCATGTACTGTGGGTCACTCTCAGTGTGGTACTGCTGATGCATGTAACATGAGTCACTCGAAGTGCGGTAGTGCTGATGCATGTACTGTGGATCACTCACAGTTTGCTGGTGCTGGTGCATGTACTGTGGGTCACTCTCAGTGTGGCAGTGCTGATGCATGTAATGTGGGTCACTCACAGTGCGGTAGTGCTGATGCATGTACTGTGGGTCACTCACAGTGTGGTAGTGCTGATGCCTGTACTGTGGGTCACTCACAGTGCTGTTGTGTTTATGTCTCTACTGTGGGTCACTCACAGAGTGGTGGTGCTGATGCATGTACTGTGGGTCTTTGACACTGCGGTGGTGCTTATGCATGTACTGTGGATCAATCACAGTTTGGTGGTGCTGGTGCATGTACTGTGTGTCACTCACAGTGTGGTTCTGATGCCTGTACTGTGGGTCACTCACAGTGCGGTAGTGCTGATGCATGTACTGTGGCTCACTCACAGTATGGTAGTGCTGATGCTTGTACCATGGGTCACTCACTGTGTGGGAGCACTGATGCATGTACTGTTAGTCACTCACAGTGTGGTGGTACTGATGCATGTACTGTGGGTCACTCACAGTGTGGTGGTGCTGATGCATGTACTGTGGGCCACTCACAGTGTGGTAGTGTTCATGCTTGTACTGTGGATCACTCACAGTGTGGTGGTGCTGGTGCAAGTAATGTGGGTCACTCACAGTGCGGTAGTGCAGATGCATGTACTGTGGGACACACACAGTGTGGTAGTGCTGATGCATGTACTGTGGGTCACTCTCAGTGTGGTAGTGCTGATGCTTGTAATGAGGGACACACAGAGTGCGATAGTGCTGATACATCTACTGTGGGTCACTCACAGTGTGGTAGTGCTGAAGCATGTACTGTGGGTCACTCACAGTGCGGTATTGCTGAAGTTTAAACCGTGGGTCACTCACAGCGTGGTTGTGCTGATGCATGTACTGTGGGTCACTGACAGTGCGGTTGTACTGATGCATGTACTGTAGATCTCTCACAGTGTGGTGGTGCTGGAGCATGTAACGTGGGTCACTCACAGTGCGGAAGTGCAGATGCATGTACTGTGGGTCACTCACAGTGTGGTTGTGCTGATGCATGTACTGTGGATCACTCACAGTGTGGTAGTGCTGGTGCATGTACTGTGGGTTACTCACAGTATGGTAGTGCTGATGCATGTACCATGGGTCACTCACAGTGTGGGAGTGCTGATGCATTTACTGTTTGTCACTCACAGTGTGGTAGTGCTGATGCATGTACTGTGGATCACTCACAGTGTGCTGGTGCTGGTGCATGTACTGTGGGTCACTCTCAGTGTGGTACTGCTGATGCATGTAATGTGAGTCACTCAAAGTGCGGTAGTGCTGATGCATGTACTGTGGATCACTCACAGTGTGCTGGTGCTGGTGCATGTACTGTGGTTCACTCTCAGTGAGGTAGTGCTGATGCATGTAATGTGGGTCACTCATAGTGCGGTAGTGGTGATGCATGTACTGTGGGTCACTCACAGTGTGGTAGTGCTGATGCATGTACTGTGGGTCACTCACAGTGCTGTTGTGTTTATGTCTCTACTGTGGGTCACTCACAGAGTGGGGGTGCTGAAGCATGTACTGTGGGTCTTTGACACTGCGGTGGTGCTAATGCATGTACTGTGGCTCAATCACAGTTTGATGGTGCTGGTGCATGTACTGTGGATCACTCACAGTGAGGTTCTGATGCCTGTACTGTGGGTCACTCATAGTGCGGTAGTGCTGATGCATGTACTGTGGGTCACTCACAGTATGGTAGTGCTGATGCTTGTACCATGGGTCACCACTGTGTGGGAGCGCTGATGCATGTACTGTTCGTCACTCACAGTGTGGTGGTACTGATGCATGTACTGTGGGTCACTCACAGTGTGGTGGTGCTGATGCATGTACTGTGTGTCACTCACAGTGTGGTAGTGTTGATGCTTGTACTGTGGATCACTCACAGTGTGGTGGTGCTGGTGCATGTAATGTGGTTCACTCAGAGTGCGGTAGTGCAGATGCATGTACTGTGGGACACTCACAGTGTGGTAATGCTGATGCATGTACTGTGGGTCACTCTCAGTGTGGTAGTGCTGATGCATGTAATGCAGGGACATACAGTGCGAGCAGTGCTGATGCAGTACTGTGGGTCACTCACAGTGTGGTAGTGCTTATGCATGTACTGTGGGTCACTCACTGTGCGGTCGTGCTGAAGTCTGTACTTTGGGTCACTCACAGAGTGGTGGTGCTGATGCATGTACTGTGGGTCACTGAGAGTGCGGTGGTACTGATGCATGAAGTGTAGATCACTCACAGTGTGGTGGTGCTGATGCATGTACTGTGGGTCACTCACAGTGCGGAAGCGATGATGCATGTAATGTGGGTCACTCACAGTATGGTAGTGCTGATGCATGTACCATGGGTCACTCACAGTGTAGGAGTGCCGATGCATGTACTGTTTGTCACTCACAGTGTCATGGTACTGATGCATGTACTGTGGGTCACTCTCAGTGTGGTAGTGCTGATGCATGTAACGTGAGTCACACACAGAGCGGTAGTGCTGATGCATGTACAGTGGATCACTCACCGTGTGGTAGTGCTGATGCGTACAGTGGGTCACCACAGTGCTGTAGTGCTGATGTCTCTACTGTGGGTTAGTCACAGAGTGGTGGTGTTGATGGCCGTATTGTGGGTAACTGACAGGCGTGGTGCTGATGCATGTTCTGTGGATCACTCACAGTGTGGTGGTGCTGGTGCATGTACTATGGGTTACTCTCAGTGCGGTAGTGCTGATGCATGTAACGTGGGTCACTCACATTGCGGTAGTGCTGATGCATGTACTGTGGGTCTCTCACAGTGTGGTGGTGGTGATGCATGTACTGTGGGTCACTCACAGTGCGGTATTGCTGATGTCTGTACTGTGGGTCTCTCACAGTGTGTTAGTGCTTATGCATGTACTGTGGCTCACTCACAGCGTGGTGGTGCTGATTCATGTGCTGTGGGTCATTCACAGTCCGGTGGTGCTGATGCATGTACTGTGGGTCTTTCACAGTGTGTTTGTGCTGATGCATGTACGGTGGGTCACTCACAGTGTGGTAGTGCTGATGTATGTACTGTGTGTCACTCTCTGTGTTGTGGTGCTGATACATGTACTGTAGGTCAATCACAGTGTGGAGGTGCTGATGCATGTACTGTGGGTCACTCACAGTGTTGTAGTGCTGATGAATGTACTGTGGGTCACTCACAGTGTGGTTCTGATGCCTGTACTGTGGGTCACTCACAGTGCGGTAGTGCTGATGCATGTACTGTGGGTCACCAGTAGTGGTGGTGCTGATGCTGCATGTACTGTGGGTCACTCACAGTGTGATGGTGCTGATGCTCGTACTGGTCGGTCACCACAGTGTAGTGGTGCTGATAGTATGTACTGTGGGTCACTCACAGAGTGGTGGTGCTGATGTACGTACTGTGGGTACTTTGACAGTGGTGGTGTTGATGCTTGTACCGTGGATCCACTCCAGCCGTGGTGGTGTTGGTGATGTACTGTGTGTCACCACCGTGGTGGCTCTGATGCTGTACCAGGGACACTTATAGTGCGGTAGTGCTGATACACGTACTGTGGTCACCTCACAGTATGGAGTGCCGATGCTGCACAGGTCACCCCCGTGGGAGTGTTGATGCTTGTACTGCATCACCAGAGTGGTGGTGCTGGCATAATGTGTCACTGCGTGGTGTGCAGATGGTGATCGGACACCACAGTTTTTAGTGTTGATGCATGTAATGTGGAACACCTGCGCGTGTGCGGGCACGTACCGTTGTCACCAGTGTGGTAGTGTTGATGCACGAATGGGGTCACTTGGGATGTACTGTTGATGCATACTGTGATCTCTTACGTGGTGGTGCTGGTGCATGTACTGTGGGGCACTGTCAGTGGTAGTGCTGATGGCTGTAACGAGGGATGCACACAGTGCATAGTGTTGATGGCTGTATTGTGGTCCTCCAGTGCGGTCGTGAAAGTCTGTACTGGTCACTGACAGTGCGGTGGTATTGATGCGTGAACTGTAGATCACCGTTGCGTGGGTGTTGGCATGTGGTTCACCAGAGTGCGGTAGTGCAGATGCCGTACTGGTGTGACACCACAGTGTGTAATGTTGATGCATGTACTGTGGTCACCTCGTGTGGTAGTGCTGATGGATGTAATTCCAGGGATCTACACAGCGTGCGGCAGTGCTGATGCATGTACTGTGGGTCACCTGTGTGGTAGTGCTTATGCATGTACTGTGGGTCACCCACCGTGCGGTCGCTGTTGAAGTCTGTACTTTGGGTCACCACAGAGTGGTGGTGCTGATGCATGTACTGTGGGTCACTGAGAGTGCGGTACTGATGCATGAAGTGTAGACCACTGCTGCGTGGTGGTGTTGATGCATGTACTGTGGTCACCACAGCGGAAGCTGGCGATGCATGTAATGTGGTCACCACTGTATGGTAGTGCTGATGATGTACCATGGGTCACCACAGTGTAGGAGTGCCGATGCATGTACTGTTTGTCACCACAGTGTCACGGTACTGATGCATGTACTGTGGGTCACTCTCAGTGTAGTGCTGATGCATGTAACGTGAGTCACACACAGAGCGGTAGTGCTGATGCATGTACAGTGGATCACCACTGGTGTGGTAGTGCTGATGCATGTACAGTGGTCACCACAGTGCTGTAGTGCTGATGTCTCTTACTGTGGGTTGCCAGAGTGGTGGTGTTGATGGGCGTATTGTGGTAACTGACAGTGCGGTGGTGCTGATGCGCGTTCTGTGGATCACTTGCAGTGTGGTGGTGCTGGTGCATGTACTATGGGTTACCCTAGCGCGGTAGTGTTGATGCATGTAACGTGGGTCACCACACTGCGTAGTGCTGATGTATGTACTGTGGTCTCTGCTGCGTGGTGGTGGTGATGCGCGTACTGTGGGTCACCTGCGCGGTATTGCTGATGTCTGTACTGTGGGTCTCACAGGTGTTAGTGCTTAGCGTGTACTGTGGTTACTCCACAGCGTGGTGGTGCTGATTCATGTGCTGTGGGTCATTCACAGTCCGTGGTGCTGATGCATGTACTGTGGGTCTTTACAGTGTGTTTGTGCTGATGCATGTACGGTGGTCACTCCACAGTGGTAGTGCTGATGTATGTACTGTGTGTCACTCTCTGTGTTGTGGTGCTGATACATGTACTGTAGGTCAATCACAGTGTGGAGGTGCTGATGCATGTACTGTGGGTCACTCACAGTGTTGTAGTGCTGATGAATGTACTGTGGGTCACTCACAGTGTGGTGGTGCTGATGCATGTACTGTGGGTCACTCACAGAGAGGTAGTACTGATGCAGTACTGTGGGTCACTCACCGTGTGGTGGTGCTGTTGCATGTACTGTGGGCCACTGACAGTGTGATGGTGCTGATGCCTGTACTGTCGGTCACTCACAGTGCAGTCTTGCTGAAGTCTGTACTTTGGGTCACTCACAGAGTGGTGGTGCTGATGCATGTACTGTGGGTCTTTGACAGTACGGTGGTGCTGATGCATGTACTGTGATCCATCACGGTGTGGTGGTGTTGGTGCATGTATTGTGTAAGTCACCGACGGTAGTTTTGATGCCTGTACTGTGGACACCTATAGCGCGGTAGTGTTGATACATGTACTGTGGGTCACCACAGTATGGTAGCTGATGGCCGTACTATGGGTCACTCCCTGTGTGGGAGTGTTGATGCTTGTACTGTGCATCACTCACAGAGTGGTGGTGCTGGTGTATATAATGTGGGTCACTCACAGTGTGGTAGTGCAGATGCATGTACTGTGGGACACTCACAGTGTTTTAGTGCTGATGCATGTAATGTGGAACACTCACAGTGTGGTGGCGCGGGTGCATGTACTGTTGGTCACTCTCAGTGTGGTAGTGCTGATGCACGTAACGTGGGTCACCACAGGGATGTACTGTTGATGCACATACTCGTGGACTCTCTGCGTGGTGGTGCTGGTATGTACCGTGGGGCACCGTCAGTGGTAGTGCTGATGCATGTAACGAGGGCTGACACAGTGCAATAGTGCTGATGCATGTACTGTGGGTCACCACAGCGCGGTCGCACAAAGTCTGTACTTTGGTCACTTTGCAGCGGTGGTACTGATGCATGAACGGTAGATCACTCACAGTGTGGTGGTGCTGATGCATGTACTGTGGGTCACCTGCTGCGCGAAGTGGCGTGATGCATGCATTGTGGGTCACCACAGTATGGTAGTGCTGTTGGGCGTTGTTCTGTGACTCACTCACAGTGTGCTGGTGCTGGTGCACGTCTCTGGTCACTGACAGTGTGGTAGTGCTGATGCGTATGCTTTGGCCACTCACAGTGTGGTAGTGCTGATGCATGTACTTGTGGATCACTCACAGTGTGGTGGTGCTGGTGCATGTAACGTGGGTCACTCACAGTGAGGAAGTGCAGATGCATGTACTGTGGGTCACTCACAGTGTGGTAGTGCTGATGCATGTACCGTGGATATCCTGCAGTGTGTTGGTGCTGGTGCATGTACCGTGGGTCACTTCCAGTGTGGTGCTGATGCATTAACGTGGGTCACTACGTGTGGTACTGCTGAAGCATGTACTGTGGATCACCAAAAGTGGTGGTGCTGGTGCATGTACTGTGGGTCATCTCGCGTGGTAGTGCTGATGCATGTAACTTGGGACACAGGTCGATAGTGCTGATGCATGTACTGTGGGCACTACATGTGGAAGTGTTAAAGCATGTACTGTGGGTCACCACAGTGCGGTATTGCTGAAGTTCGTATTGTGGGTCACTCACAGAGTGGTTGTGCTGATGGATGTACTGTGGTCCTCGTTGCGCGGGCGGTACTGATGCATGTACCGTAGATTCCCCACAGTGTTTTGTTGTTGGCATGAATGTGGGTCACCACAGTGTGTTAGTGCTGATGCATGTACCATGGGTCTACCGCAGTGTGGGAGTGCTGGTGCATGTACTGTTAGTCACCGCGTGTCGTGGGTACTGATGCAAGTACTGTGGGTCATTCACTGTGTGGTGGTGCTGATGGTCGTACTGTGGTTCACCCACAGTGTGGTGCTGATGCATGTACTGTGATCACTGTCAGAGTGGTGGTGCGGGTGCGCTGCATTGAGGGTCACTCAGTGAGGTAGCGCGATGCATGCAACGCGTCACTAACAGTGCGGAAGTGTTGATGCATGTACTGTGGGTCACCTCACAGTGTGGTGGTGCTGATGCATGTACTGTGGGTCTCAATAGTGTGTAGTGTTGGACGCAGTGTACTGTGGATCACCACAGTGTGGGGTGTGCTGGTGCATGTACTGTGGGTCACCCGAGTGTGGTAGTGTTGATGCGCAACGTGAGTCACCTCTGTTGCGCGGTAGTGTTGATGGCGTACTGTGGATCACCTGCTGTGTGGTGGTGCTGAGCATGTACCGTGGTCACCACTGTGGTGGTGCCTGATGCACGTACTGTGGTCACTCACAGGGTGGTAGTGCTGATGCATATACCGTGGACCACCACAGTGTGGAGGTGCTGTTTCAGCGTGGCCACCTACAGCGCTTAGTGCAGATGCGTACTGTGGGTCACCAGTGTGGTGGTGTTGGTGCATGTACTGTGGGTCACCTTGCTCGTGGTGGTGCTCGATGCATGTACTGTGGGTCACCACAGGGTGGTAGTGTTGATGCATACTGTGGATCACTCACAGTGTGGTGGTGCTGGTGCATGTAACGGGTCACCATGCGCCAGTGCAGATGCGTACTGTGGGTCATCTGCAGTGTGGTAGCGCAGATACGCACTGTGGATCACTAACAGTGGTGGTGCTGGTGGGCTGTACCGTGGGTCACCTCAGTGTGGTAGTGCTGATGCATGTACTGTGGGTCACTCACAGTGCAGTACTGCTGATGCATGTACTGCGGATCACTCACAGTGTAGTGGTGCTGGTGTATGTACTGTGGGTCACTCTCCGTGTGGTAGTGCTGATACATATAATATGGGACAGACACAGTGCGATAGTGGTTGATGCATGTACTGTGTGTCACTCACAGTGTGGTAGTGCTGATACATGGTGTGGGACACACAGGCGATAGTGTTGATGCATGAATTGTGGTCACCTGTCGTAGTGCAGAAGTCTGTACTGTGGGTCACCACAGAGTTGTGGTGTTGATGGCTGCATTGTGGTCACCTGTTGGTCGTGGAACTGATGCATGTACCGCAGATCACCTCAGTGGCTGTGTTGGTGCATGTACTGTGGGTCACCAGTGTGGTAGTGCTGATGCATTTACTGTGAGTCACTAGCAGTGCAGTAGTGCTGATGCACGTACAGTGGGTCACCACAGTATGGTAGTGCTGATGTACGTACCATGGGTCACCAGTGTGTATTGGTGCTGATGGCGTACTGTGGGTCACTAACAGGGTGGTAGTGCTGATGCGGTACTGGTGGTTCTGCTGGGCAGTGGTGGTGCTGGTGCATGTAATGCGGTCACCACAGTGTGGTGTGCCGATGCATGTACTGTAATACCACAGTGTGGTAGTGCTGATGGCTGTACTGTGGATCACCTCACAGAGTGGTGGTGCTGGTGCTCGTACAGTGGGTCACTCTGTAGTGTGGTAGTGTTGATGGCCGTAACGTGGGTCACTACAGTGCTCTACTGCTGATGCATGTACTATGGTTCACTCAATGTGGTGGTGCTGGTGCATGTACTGTGGTCACTACAGTGTGGTGTTGGCATGTACCGTTAGTCACCACTGTGTCGTGGTACTGATGCGTCTGTACTGTGGGTCATCCACTGTGTGGTGGTGCTGATGCATGTACTGCGGTTCACCCGCTGGGTGGTAGTACTGATGCATGTACCTGTGATCACCGTCAGAGTGGTGGTGCTGGTGCGCCGTATTGAGGGTCACCAGTGAGGTAGTGCTGGATGCATGTAATGCGGGTCACTAACAGTGCGGTAGTGCTGATGGCTGTACTGTGGTCACTCACAGTGTGGTGGTGCTGATGCCGTACTGTGGGTCACCATGGTGTGGTAGGTGCTGACGATGTACTGTGGATCACCTGCAGTGGTGGTGTTGGTGCAGTCCGTACTGTGGGTCACCTGCGGTGGTAGGTGTTGATGCATGCAACGGAGTCACTTACAGTGTAGTGCTGATGGCCGTAACGTTAGTCACCACAGCAACGTGGTACTGATGCATGTTCTGCGGGTCATTCCACCGCGCGGTGGTAAGTTGATGGCCGTACTGTGGGTCACTCATGGTGTGGTAGTGTTGATGCATGTACTGTGGATCACCTACAGTGTGGTGGTGCTGGTGCGGTACTTGAGGGTCACTCTCAGTGAGGTAGTGCTGATGCATGTAACGTGGGTCACCACAGTGAGGTAGTGTTGATGCATGTACTGTGGTCACCGGTGTCGTGTGGTGCTGATGCATGTACTGTAATACTCACAGTGTGGTAGTGCTGATGCATGAAGTGTGGACCACTGTGTGCTGGTGTTGGTACGTACTGTGGTCACCACAGTGTGGTGGTGCTGATGCATTTACCGTGGGTCACCGCAGTGTGGTAGTGCTGATGCATGTAACGTGGGTCACCACAGTGCGTAGGGCTAAGGCATGTATTGTGGGTCACTACAGGTGGTAGTGCAGATGCATGCACCGTGGGTCACCCGCGCTGTAGTGTTGATGTCTCTCACTGTGGGTCACTCCAGAGTGCGGTGGTGCTGATGGCGTACTGTGGTCTTGACAGTGCGGTGGTGCTGATGCATGTACCGTGGATCAATCAGGTGGTGGTGTTGCTGTCATGTACTGTGGGTCACTCACAGTGTGGTAGTGTTGATGCATGTACCGTGGGTTACCTCGCATGGTAGAGCTGATGTACGTACCATGGGTCACTTGCCAGTGTGGGAGTGCTGATGCATGTACTGTTAGTCACCCGCTGCGTCGTGGTACTGATGCATGTTCTGTGGGTCATTCACCGTGGTGGTGCTGATGCTGTACTGTGGGTCACTTCAAGTGTGGTAGTGCTGATGGCTGTACTGTGGATCACTGACAGTGTGGTGGTGCTGGTGCGGTACTGAGGGTCACTCCTGCTAGGTAGTGCTGATGCATCTAACGTGGGTCACTCACAGTGAGGTAGTGCTGATGCATGTACTGTGGGTCACTCACAGTGTGGTGGTGCTGATGCATGTACTGTGGGTCACTCACAGTGTGGTAGTGCTGATGCATGAACTGTGGATCACTCACTGTGTGCTGGTGCTGGTGCATGTACTGTGGGTCACTCTCAGTGTGGTAGTGCTGATGCATGCAACGTGAGTCACTCACACTGCGGTAGTGCTGATGCATGTAACGTGGGTCACTCACAGTGTGGTAGTGCTGATGCATGTAATGGGTCACCATAGTGCGGTGTAGTGTTGATGTCTCTACTGTGGGTCACTCCCAGAGTAGTGGTGCTGATGCATGTGCTGTTTGTCACCAGGCAGTGTGGTTCTGATGCTTGTACTGTGGCTCACTCTCAGAGTGGTAGCGTGATGAATTACTGTGGTCATTCACAGTACAGTAATGCTGATGGATGTACCGTGTGTCACCCGCTGCGGTAGTGCTGATTTATGTACTGTGGGTCACTTTAGTGAGGTGGTGCTGATGCATGTACTGTGGTTCACCACAGTGTGGTAGTGCTGATGCATGTGTGGCGTGGTTCATGGTGTGTGAGCGCTTGATGCATGTTCTGTTTGTCACCACAGTGTGGTGGTGCTGATGCATGTACTGCTGGGTCACCCAGAGAGTGGTGGTTCTGATGCATGTACTGCGGGACACTCACAGTGTGGTAGTGCTGATGCATGTACTGTGGTTCACTCACAGTGTGGTGGTGCAGGTGCATGTAACGTGCGTCACTCACAGTGCGGTAGTGCAGATGCATGTACTGTGGGTCACTCACAGTGTGGTAGTGCTGATGCGTGTTCTGTGGATCACTCACAGTGTGGTGGTGCTGGTACATGTACTGTGGGTGACTCTCAGTGTGGTGGTGCTGATGCATGTTCACGTGGGTCACCACCGTGGTGGTGTGGTTGTTGCACCGCATGGCCACCACAGTGCGTAGTGCAGATGCATCGTACTGTGGGTCACTGGCAGTGTGGTAGTGCTGATGCGTGTTCTGTGGACTACTCGCTGGTGGTGGTGTTGGTGGTGTACTGTGGGTCACCTCAGTGTGGCATTGCTTACATAATGGGGATGACACAGCGTTAGTGCTGATGCACTCTACTGTGGGTCAGCTGCGTGGTAGTTCTGATAAATAATGTGGGACACACAGTGCAATAGTGCTGATGTACGTACTGTGTGTCACCTGCGTGGTAGTGCAGGTCTGTACTGTGGGTCACCACAGAGTGGTGGTGCTGATGGCATGTACTGTGGGTCACCGATGCAGCGGAGGAACCAATACGTACGGAAGATTACCTCACACTGTGGTGGTGTTGGCATGCACCGTGGTCACTCGCTGTGCGTGGTAGTGTTGATGGGTCGTACTGTGAGTCACCACAGTGCAGTAGTGCTGATGCACGTACAATGGGTCACCACAGTATGGTAGTGCTGATGCTTATACCATGGGTCACCAATGTGTATTGGTGCTGATGCTGCGTACTGTGGGTCACTCAGTGTGGAAGTGCTGGATGCACGACTGTGGATCAGTCATGTGGTGGTGTTGTTGCATGAAATGTGGTCACTCACAGTGTGGCAGTGCCCATGCGGTGACTGTGGGTCACTGCAGTGGTAGTGCTTAGCGTACGTACTGTGGATCACCACAGTGTGGTGGTGCTGGTGCATTTACTGTGGGTCTCTCTCAGTGTGGTAGTGCTGATGTGCTGTAACGGGTCACTTACAGTGGTAGTGCTGAGGCATGTACTGTGGGTCACCACAGTGTGGTAGTGCTGATCCATGCACTGGGCTGTCCCAGAGTGCTGTAGTGTTGATGTCCCACTGTGGGTCACCACAGAGTGGTGGTGCTGATGCATGTACTGTGGTTCCTCATAGTATGGTAGTGCTGATGCACGTACCACGGGTCACCGTGCGTGTGCTTTGATGCATGTACGTTAGCTCACCACAGCGTTGTGGCACTGATGCATGTACTATGGGTCATTCACTGCGTGTGGTGGTGTTGATGTACGTACCGTGGTACTCACAGTATGGTGTGCTGATGCATGTACTGTGGATCACCACATGTGGTGGTGCTGGTGCGGGTTTGAGGGTCACTCTCAATGAGGTAGTGCTGATGCACAATGTGGGTCACTCACAGTGCGGTAGTGCTGATGGCATGTACTGGGACACCTGCTGGTGTGGCAGGTGCTGATGCATGTACTGTGGGTCACTTCAGTGTGGTAGTGCTGATGGCCTTTACTGTGGACACCACAGTGTGTGCTGGTGCTGGTCCATGTACTGTGGGTCACCTCAGTGTGGTAGTGCTGATGCATGCATGTGGGTCACCACAGTACTGGGTAGTTGATGCATGAACTGTGGACTACCTCAGTGTGGTAGCAAGCATGCATGTAACGTGGGTCACTACAGTACGGTAGTGCTGATGCGTACAGTGGGTCACTACTGTGTGTAGTGCTGATGCACGTATTGTGATCGGTCAGTGTGCTATGCTGCTGCATTTAATGCGGTCACTACAGTGTGGTACTGCCGATGGCTGTACTGTGGGTCACTGCTGGTGTGGTGCTGGTGCGTGTATTGTGGGTCACCTCAGTGTGGTGTTGATGCATGACGGGACACAGTCAGTGGTGGCGTTGATGCCTAGGTCACCAGCGGTAGTGCTGAAGCTGCACAGTAGGTCACCAGAGTGTTGGTGCTGATGGTACAGTGGGTGACAGCGGGTGGTACTGATGCATGTTCTGTGGATCACTATGGGTGGTGGTGTTGATGCATGTACTGTGGGCTTCACAGCATGGTAGTGTTGATGCTGTACCATGGGTCACAGTGTGAGTACGATGCCGTACTGTTGTCACCAGTGTCATGGTACTGATGGTACTGTGGGTCACTCAGTGTGTGGTTGCTGTGCGTACTGTGGGTCACCTGAGTGTGGTAGTGCTGATGGCTGTACAGTGGATCACCATAGTGTGGTTGTGCTGGTGCACTGTGGTCACCGTCTGGTAGTGCTGATGCTGGAACATGGGTCACCTACAGTGGTAGTGCTGATGCATTTAATGGGTCACCATAGTGCTGGTGTTGATGTCTCACTGTGGGTCACCCCGGTGGTGCTGATGCATGTGCTGTTTGTCACTCTCAGTGGTTCTGTTGCTTGCCTGTGGCTACCACAGAGTGGTAGTGCGGATGAACACTGTGGGTCACTCAGCACAGTAATGTTGATGGCCGTACTGTGCCCGTTGCGGGAGTGCTGATTTATGTACTTTGGGTCACCTGCAGTGAGGTGGTGCTGATGCGTACCGGTGGTTCATCTGTGTAGTGCTGATGGCGTACTATGGGTCACCACAGTGGGGAGCGCGATGCATGTTCTGTTTGTCACCACAGTGTGGTGGTGCTGATGCTGTATTGTGGGTCACCACAGAGTGTGGTTTTATGCATGTACTGCGGGATCGCAGTGTGGTAGTGTTGATGCATGTACTGTGGTTCACTCAGTGGTGGTGTTGGTGGTGTAACGTGCGCCACTACAGTGCGGTAGTGCAGATGAATGTACGTGGGTCAGTGTGGTGGTAGTGCGATGCGGTTGTGAGTACCACAGTGGTGGTGCTGGCATGTACTGTGGTGACTTCAGTGTGGTAGTGCTGATGCCGTAACGTGGGTCACTACAGTGCAGTACAGCTGAAGCATGTACTGTGGATCACCGCTGTGTGGTGGTGTGGGGTACTGTGGGTCACCTGTGGTATTGCTGATATATACTGGGACAGACACAGTGCTAGTGCTGATGCATACCGTGGTCACCTGGTGTGGTAGTTCGATACAACACTGGGACACACACAGTGCAATAGTGCTGATGCATGTACTGTGTGTTACCAGTGTGGTAGCAGAAGTCTGTACTGTGGGTCATCACAGAGTGGTGGTGCTGATGCATGTGGTCACTGACAGTGCGTGGAACTGATGGTCACTGCGATTACCTGTGTGGTGGTGCTGGCATGTACCGTGGGTCACCACAGCGGTAGTGTTGATGCATGTACTGTGAGTCACCAGTGCAGTAGTGCTGATGCATGTACAGTGGATCACCTGTGTATGTAGTGCTGATGCGTACCATGGGTCACCAAAGTGTTGGTGCGATGGCTACTGTGGTACCTCCAGTGTGGTAGTGCTGATGCCGTACTGTGGATCAGTCAAAGTCTGTGGTGCTGCTGAAAATGCGGTCACCACAGTGCGTAGTGCCTATGCGGTGCTGGGGTCGCCGCAGTGTGTAGAGCTTTTGTATGTGGATCACCACAGCGTGGTGGTGCTGGTATTTACTGTGGGTATCTCTGCGTGGTAGTGCTGATGTATGAACTGGATCATGTGGTGGTAGTGCTGATGGCTGTACGGGTCACCACAGTACGGTAGTGTTGATGCATGTACAGTGGGTCACCACGTGGTAGTGTTGATGAGTACCGGATCAGTCAGCGTAGTGCTGCTGCATTTAATGCGGTCATCACAGTGTGGTACCGATGCTGTACTGTGGTTCTCCAGTGTGGTGGTGTTGGCCTACTGTGGTTCAGTGTGGTAGTGCTGATGTGTGTAACGGGACACAGTCAGTGCGATAGCGATGCATGTAGGTCACCAGCGGTAGTGCTGAAGTCTGTACAGCAGTCACCGAGTGTTGGTGCGATGCGTGCAGTGGGGGTCGACAGCGGTGGTACTGATGCATGTTCTGTGGATCATCACAGTGTGGTGGTGTTGATGCATGTACTGTGGGTCACGGCCAGTATGGTAGTGCTGATGCTACTCGTGGGTCACACAGTGGGAGTACTGATGCATGTACTGTCTGGTTACCCTGTGTCATGGTATTGATGCATGTACTGTGGTCACCGTGTGGTGGTGTTGATGATACCGGGTCACTTTGAGTGTGGTAGTGCTGATGCATGTACAGTGATCACCACAGTGTGGTTGTGCTGCGCACGATTGTGGGTCACCTCAGTCTGGTAGTGCTGATGCATGGCACATGGGTTACTACAGTGTGGTAGTGCTGATGCATTTAATGGGTCGCCCATAGTGCTGGTGTTGATGTCCTCACGTGGCACCCCGTAGTGGTGCTGATGCGTGCTGGTTTCACCACAGTGTGGTTCTGTTGTTTGTCCTGTGGCCTCCACAGAGTGGTGCGGATGAATGTACTGTGGTCACCACAGTACAGTAATGCTGATGCCGTACTGTGTCACCACAGCGGTAGTGCTGATTGTGTACTTTGGTCACCGCAGTGAGGTGGTGTTGATGCATGTACTGTGTTCTCACAGTGGTAGTGCTGATGTATGTGCCTGGTTGCCCACAGTGTGGGAGCGCTGATGCATGTTCTGTTTGTCACTACAGTGGTGGTGCTGATGCATGTACTGTGGGTCACCACAGAGTGGTGGTTCTGATGCATGTACTGCGACACCCGCGTGGTGGTGCGTTGAAGCGCGTACTGTGGTTCACTCAGTGTGGTGGTGCTGGTGCATGTAACGCGCGCCACCACAGTGCGGTAGTGCAGATGAATTTACTGTGGTCACCGCAGTGTGGTAGTGCTGATGCGTTTCTGTGATCACCAGTGTGGTGTTGCTGGTATGTACCGTGGGTGACTCTTGTGGTAGTGTTGATGGCCGTAACGTGGGTCACTATGCGCAGTACAGCTGAAGCATGTACTGTGGATCACTGCGTGGTGGTGTTGGTGTATGTACTGTGGGTCACCTCAGTGTGGTGTCGATACATATAATGTGGACAGACATTGCGTTAGTGCTGATGTACACTGTGGTACCCAGTGTGGTAGCGTCTGATAAAATCATGGGATGCTGGGGTGCAATAGTGCTGATGCATGTACCGTGTTCACCTGCAGTGTGGTGGTGCAGAAGTCTGTACTGTGGGCTCCGCAGAGTGGTGGTGCTGATGGCCGTACTGTGGGTCACCGACAAAGCGGTGGTGCTGATGCATGTACTGTGTGTCAACGGCTATGTGGTAGTGTTGATGCTTCGTACTGTGGATCATCATTGCGTGGTGGTGCTGGTGCATGTAATGGTTCACCAGAGTGCGGTAGTGCAGATGCATGTACTGTGATTACATTACAGTGTGGTAATGCTGATGCGCGTACTGGGTGGGTCACCTCAGTGTGGTAGTGCTGATGGCGACGGTGGACGGCTATGCGCGATAGTGCTGATGGCTGTACTGTGGGTCACCATGCGTGGTGGTAGTGCGCATGTACTGTGGGTCACCACCGTGCGGTCGTGTTTGAAGTCTGTACTTTGGGTCACTCCAGAGTGGTGGGCTGGCTGTGATTGTGGGTCACTGAGGGCGGTGGCGGTTGATGCGCTGAAGTGTGATCACCTGCTGTGGTGGTGCTGATGCATGTACTGTGGGTCACCCACAGCGCGGAAGCGATGATGCCGTAATGTGGGTCACTCACAGTATGGTAGTGTTGATGACAAAATTATGGGTCACCATTATGCGTAGGAGTGCCGATGGCTGTACTGGTTTGTCACCACAGCGTCATGGTACTGATGCATGCACTGTGGGTCACTCTCAGTGTGGTAGTGCTGATGCATGTAACGTGAGTCACACACAGAGCGGTAGTGCTGATGCATGTCCAGTGGATCACCACCGTGTGGTAGTGCTGATGCACGTACAGTGGGCACCACAGTGCTGTAGCTGATGTCTCTACTGTGGGTTAGTCACAGAGTGGTGGTGTTGATGCATGTACTGTGGGCACCCGCGTGGTGGTGCGTTGAAGCGCGTACTGTGGTTCACACAGTGTGGTGGTGCTGGCATGTAACGGCGCCACCCGCTGTGCGGTAGTGCAGATGAATGTGCCTGTGGGTCACCTAGTGTGGTAGTGCTGATGCGTGTTCTGTGGATCACCACAGTGGTGGTGTTGCTGCATGTACTGTGGTGACTTCAGTGTGGTGTGCTGATGGCCGTAACGTGGGTCACTTCAGGTGCGCAGTACAGCTGAAGCATGTACTGTGGATCACTCACAGTGTGGTGGTGTTGGTGTATGTACTGTGGGTCACTCTCAGTGTGGTATTGCTGATACATATAATGTGGGACAGACACAGTGCGTTAGTGCTGATGCATGTACTGTGGGTCACTCACAGTGTGGTAGTTCTGATACAACTAATGTGGGACACACACAGTGCAATAGTGCTGATGCATGTACTGTGTGTCACTCACAGTGTGGTAGTGCAGAAGTCTGTACTGTGGGTCACTCACAGAGTGGTGGTGCTGATGCATGTACTGTGGGTCACTGACAGTGCGGTGGTGCTGATGCATGTACTGTGTGTCACTCACAGTGTGGTAGTGTTGATGCTTGTACTGTGGATCACTCACAGTGTGGTGGTGCTGGTGCATGTAATGTGGTTCACTCAGAGTGCGGTAGTGCAGATGCATGTACTGTGGACACTACAGTGGTAATGCTGATGCCGTACTGTGGGTCACCTCAGTGTGGTAGTGCTGATGCATGTAATCCAGGGACTTTACAGTGCGGCAGTGCTGATGCATGTACTGTGGGTCACCTGGCGTGTAGTGCTGATGCATGTACTGTGGGTCACCCACTGTGCGGTCGCAGTTGAAGTCTGTACTTTGGGTCACTCACAGAGTGGTGGTGCTGATGCATGTACTGTGGGTCACTGAGAGTGCGGTGGTACTGATGCATGAAGTGTAGATCACTCACAGTGTGGTGGTGCTGATGCATGTACTGTGGGTCACTCACAGTGCGGAAGCGATGATGCATGTAATGTGGGTCACTCACAGTATGGTAGTGCTGATGCATGTACCATGGGTCACTCACAGTGTAGGAGTGCCGATGCATGTACTGTTTGTCACTCACAGTGTCATGGTACTGATGCATGTACTGTGGGTCACTCTCAGTGTGGTAGTGCTGATGCATGTAACGTGAGTCACACACAGAGCGGTAGTGCTGATGCATGTACAGTGGATCACTCACTGTGTGGTAGTGCTGATGCATGTACAGTGGGTCACTCACAGTGCTGTAGTGCTGATGTCTCTACTGTGGGTTAGTCACAGAGTGGTGGTGTTGATGCATGTATTGTGGGTAACTGACAGTGCGGTGGTGCTGATGCATGTTCTGTGGATCACTCACAGTGTGGTGGTGCTGGTGCATGTACTATGGGTTACTCTCAGTGCGGTAGTGCTGATGCATGTAACGTGGGTCACTCACATTGCGGTAGTGCTGATGCATGTACTGTGGGTCTCTCACAGTGTGGTGGTGGTGATGCATGTACTGTGGGTCACTCACAGTGCGGTATTGCTGATGTCTGTACTGTGGGTCTCTCACAGTGTGTTAGTGCTTATGCATGTACTGTGGCTCACCACAGCGTGGTGGTGCTGATTCATGTGCTGTGGGTCATTCACAGTCCGGGTGGTGCTGATGCATGTACCGTGGTCTTCACAGTGTGTTGTAGCTGATGCATGTACGGTGGGTCACCCAGTGTGGTAGTGCTGATGTATGTACTGTGTGTCACTCTCTGTGTTGTGGTGCTGATACATGTACTGTAGGTCAATCACAGTGTGGAGGTGCTGATGCATGTACTGTGGGTCACTCACAGTGTTGTAGTGCTGATGAATGTACTGTGGGTCACTCACAGTGTGGTGGTGCTGATGCATGTACTGTGGGTCACTCACAGAGAGGTAGTACTGATGCAGTACTGTGGGTCACTCACCGTGTGGTGGTGCTGTTGCATGTACTGTGGGCCACTCACAGTGTGATGGTGCTGATGCCTGTACTGTCGGTCACTCACAGTGCAGTCTTGCTGAAGTCTGTACTTTGGGTCACTCACAGAGTGGTGGTGCTGATGCATGTACTGTGGGTCTTTGACAGTACGGTGGTGCTGATGCATGTACTGTGGATCCATCACAGTGTGGTGGTGCTGGTGCATGTACTGTGTGTCACTCACCGTGTGGCTCTGATGCCTGTACTGTGGGACACTTATAGTGCGGTAGTGCTGATACATGTACTGTGGGTCACTCACAGTATGGTAGTGCTGATGCATGTACCATGGGTCACTCCCTGTGTGGGAGTGTTGATGCTTGTACTGTGCATCACTCACAGAGTGGTGGTGCTGGTGCATATAATGTGGGTCACTCACAGTGTGGTAGTGCAGATGCATGTACTGTGGGACACTCACAGTGTTTTAGTGCTGATGCATGTAATGTGGAACACTCACAGTGTGGTGGTGCGGGTGCATGTACTGTTGGTCACTCTCAGTGTGGTAGTGCTGATGCACGTAACGTGGGTCACTCACAGGGATGTACTGCTGATGCATATACTGTGGATCTCTCACAGTGTGGTGGTGCTGGTGCATGTACTGTGGGGCACTGTCAGTGTGGTAGTGCTGATGCATGTAACGAGGGACACACACAGTGCAATAGTGCTGATGCATGTACTGTGGGTCACTCACAGTGCGGTCGTGCAAAAGTCTGTACTTTGGGTCACTGACAGTGCGGTGGTACTGATGCATGAACTGTAGATCACTCACAGTGTGGTGGTGCTGATGCATGTACTGTGGGTCACTCACAGTGCGGAAGTGGTGATGCATGTACTGTGGGTCACTCACAGTATGGTAGTGCTGTTGCGTGTTCTGTGGATCACTCACAGTGTGCTGGTGCTGGTGCATGTCTCTGGGTCACTGACAGTGTGGTAGTGCTGATGCATGTACTCTGGCTCACTCACAGTGTGGTAGTGCTGATGCATGTACTGTGGATCACTCACAGTGTGGTGGTGCTGGTGCATGTAACGTGGGTCACTCACAGTGAGGAAGTGCAGATGCATGTACTGTGGGTCACTCACAGTGTGGTAGTGCTGATGCATGTACTGTGGATAACTCACAGTGTGTTGGTGCTGGTGCATGTACTGTGGGTCACTCTCAGTGTGGTAGTGCTGATGCATGTAACGTGGGTCACTCACAGTGTGGTACTGCTGAAGCATGTACTGTGGATCACTCAAAAAGTGGTGGTGCTGGTGCATGTACTGTGGGTCACTCTCAGTGTGGTAGTGCTGATGCATGTAACTTGGGACACACAGTACGATAGTGCTGATGCATGTACTGTGGGGCACTCACAATGTGGAAGTGCTGAAGCATGTACTGTGGGTCACTCACAGTGCGGTATTGCTGAAGTCTGTATTGTGGGTCACTCACAGAGTGGTTGTGCTGATGCATGTACTGTGGGTCACTGACAGTGCGGTTGTACTGATGCATGTACTGTAGATCTCTCACAGTGTTTTGTTGCTGGTGCATGTACTGTGGGTCACTCACAGTGTGTTAGTGCTGATGCATGTACCATGGGTCACTCACAGTGTGGGAGTGCTGGTGCATGTACTGTTAGTCACTCACAGTGTCGTGGTACTGATGCAAGTACTGTGGGTCATTCACTGTGTGGTGGTGCTGATGCATGTACTGTGGTTCACTCACAGTGTGGTAGTGCTGATGCATGTACTGTGGATCACTGTCAGAGTGGTGGTGCTGGTGCGCGTACTGAGGGTCACTCTCAGTGAGGTAGTGCTGATGCATGTAACGTGGGTCACTAACAGTGCGGTAGTGCTGATGCATGTACTGTGGGTCACTCACAGTGTGGTGGTGCTGATGCATGTACTGTGGGTCACTCACAGTGTGGTAGTGCTGACGCATGTACTGTGGATCACTCACAGTGTGGTGGTGCTGGTGCATGTACTGTGGGTCACTCTCAGTGTGGTAGTGCTGATGCATGCAACGTGAGTCACTCACAGTGCGGTAGTGCTGATGCATGTACTGTGGATCACTCACAGTGTGGTGGTGCTGGAGCATGTACTGTGGGTCACTCACAATGTGGTGGTGCCTGATGCATGTACTGTGGGTCACTCACAGGGTGGTAGTGCTGATGCATATACTGTGGATCACTCACAGTGTGGAGGTGCTGGTGCATGTAACGTGGGTCACTCACAGTGCGCTAGTGCAGATGCGTGTACTGTGGGTCACTCACAGTGTGGTGGTGCTGGTGCATGTACTGTGGGTCACTCACAGTGTGGTGGTGCCTGATGCATGTACTGTGGGTCACTCACAGGGTGGTAGTGCTGATGCATGTACTGTGGATCACTCACAGTGTGGTGGTGCTGGTGCATGTAACGTGGGTCACTCACAGTGCGCTAGTGCAGATGCGTGTACTGTGGGTCACCACAGTGTGGTAGTGCAGATACGCGTACTGTGGATCAACATGGCGTGGTGGTGCTGGTGCACGTACCGTGGGTCACCTCAGTGGTGGTAGTGCTGATGCACGTACTGTGGGTCACTCACAGTGCAGTACTGCTGATGCATGTACTGCGGATCACTCACAGTGTAGTGGTGCTGGTGTATGTACTGTGGGTCACTGTCCGTGTGGTAGTGCTGATACATATAATGTGGGACAGACACAGTGCGATAGTGCTGATGCATGTACTGTGTGTCACTCACAGTGTGGTAGTGCTGATACATATAATGGGGGACACACACAGTGCGATAGTGCTGATGCATGAACTGTGGGTCACTCACAGTGTGGTAGTGCAGAAGTCTGTACTGTGGGTCACTCACAGAGTTGTGGTGCTGATGCATGTACTGTGGGTCACTCACAGTGCGGTGGAACTGATGCATGTACTGCAGATCACTCTCAGTGTGGTTGTGCTGGTGCATGTACTGTGGGTCACTCAAAGTGTGGTAGTGCTGATGCATTTACTGTGAGTCACTCACAGTGCAGTAGTGCTGATGCATGTACAGTGGGTCACTCACAGTATGGTAGTGCTGATGCATGTACCATGGGTCACTCAAAGTGTATTGGTGCTGATGCATGTACTGTGGGTCACTAACAGGGTGGTAGTGCTGATGCGTGTACTGTGGTTCTGTCAAAGTGTGGTGGTGCTGGTGCATGTAATGCGGGTCACTCACAGTGTGGTAGTGCCGATGCATGTACTGTGGGTCACTCACAGTGTGGTAGTGCTGATGCATGTACTGTGGATCACTCACAGAGTGGTGGTGCTGGTGCCTGTACAGTGGGTCACTCTTAGTGTGGTAGTGCTGATGCATGTAACGTGGGTCACTCACAGTGCTCTACTGCTGATGCATGTACTATGGTTCACTCTCAATGTGGTGGTGCTGGTGCATGTACTGTGGGTCACTCACAGTGTGGGAGTGCTGGTGCATGTACTGTTAGTCACTCACTGTGTCGTGGTACTGATGCATGTACTGTGGGTCATTCACTGTGTGGTGGTGCTGATGCATGTACTGTGGTTCACTCACAGTGTGGTAGTACTGATGCATGTACTGTGGATCACTGTCAGAGTGGTGGTGCTGGTGCGCGTACTGAGGGTCACTCTCAGTGAGGTAGTGCTGATGCATGTAACGTGGGTCACTAACAGTGCGGTAGTGCTGATGCATGTACTGTGGGTCACTCACAGTGTGGTGGTGCTGATGCATGTACTGTGGGTCACTCACAGTGTGGTAGTGCTGACGCATGTACTGTGGATCACTGACAGTGTGGTGGTGCTGGTGCATGTACTGTGGGTCACTCTCAGTGTGGTAGTGCTGATGCATGCAACGTGAGTCACTCACAGTGCGGTAGTGCTGATGCATGTACTGTTAGTCACTCACAGTGTCGTGGTACTGATGCATGTTCTGTGGGTCATTCACTGCGTGGTGGTGTTGATGCATGTACTGTGGGTCACTCACAGTGTGGTAGTGCTGATGCATGTACTGTGGATCACTCACAGTGTGGTGGTGCTGGTGCGTGTACTGAGGGTCACTCTCAGTGAGGTAGTGCTGATGCATGTAACGTGGGTCACTCACAGTGAGGTAGTGCTGATGCATGTACTGTGGGTCACTCACAGTGTGGTGGTGCTGATGCATGTACTGTGGGTCACTCACAGTGTGGTAGTGCTGATGCATGAAGTGTGGATCACTCACTGTGTGCTGGTGCTGGTGCATGTACTGTGGGTCACTCACAGTGTGGTGGTGCTGATGCATTTACTGTGGGTCACTCGCAGTGTGGTAGTGCTGATGCATGTAACGTGGGTCACTCACAGTGCGGTAGGGCTAAGGCATGTACTGTGGGTCACTCACAGTGTGGTAGTGCAGATGCATGCACTGTGGGTCACTCCAAGTGCTGTAGTGTTGATGTCTCTACTGTGGGTCACTCACAGAGTGGTGGTGCTGATGCATGTACTGTGGGTCTTTGACAGTGCGGTGGTGCTGATGCATGTACTGTGGATCAATCATAGTGTGGTGGTGCTGGTGCATGTACTGTGGGTCACTCACAGTGTGGTAGTGCTGATGCATGTACTGTGGGTTACTCTCAGTATGGTAGAGCTGATGCATGTACCATGGGTCACTCACAGTGTGGGAGTGCTGATGCCTGTACTGTTAGTCACTCGCAGTGTCGTGGTACTGATGCATGTTCTGTGGGTCATTCACTGTGTGGTGGTGCTGATGCATGTACTGTGGGTCACTCACAGTGTGGTAGTGCTGATGCATGTACTGTGGATCACTCACAGTGTGGTGGTGCTGGTGCGTGTACTGAGGGTCACTCTCAGTGAGGTAGTGCTGATGCATCTAACGTGGGTCACTCACAGTGAGGTAGTGCTGATGCATGTACTGTGGGTCACTCACAGTGTGGTGGTGCTGATGCATGTACTGTGGGTCACTCACAGTGTGGTAGTGCTGATGCATGAACTGTGGATCACTCACTGTGTGCTGGTGCTGGTGCATGTACTGTGGGTCACTCTCAGTGTGGTAGTGCTGATGCATGCAACGTGAGTCACTCACACTGCGGTAGTGCTGATGCATGTAACGTGGGTCACTCACAGTGTGGTAGTGCTGATGCATGTAATGTGGGTCACTCATAGTGCTGTAGTGTTGATGTCTCTACTGTGGGTCACTCCCAGAGTAGTGGTGCTGATGCATGTGCTGTTTGTCACTCACAGTGTGGTTCTGATGCTTGTACTGTGGCTCACTCTCAGAGTGGTAGTGCGGATGAATCTACTGTGGGTCACTCACAGTACAGTAATGCTGATGCATGTACTGTGTGTCACTCACAGTGCGGTAGTGCTGATTTATGTACTGTGGGTCACTCGCAGTGAGGTGGTGCTGATGCATGTACTGTGGTTCACTCACAGTGTGGTAGTGCTGATGCATGTACCATGGGTGACTCACAGTGTGGGAGCGCTGATGCATGTTCTGTTTGTCACTCACAGTGTGGTGGTGCTGATGCATGTACTGTGGGTCACTCAGAGAGTGGTGGTTCTGATGCATGTACTGCGGACACTCACAGTGTGGTGCTGATGCATGTACTGTGGTTCACCCACAGTGTGGTGGTGCAGGTATGTAACGCAAGGCCACCACAGTGCGGTAGTGCAGATGGCAGGTACTGTGGGTCCCCACAGTGTGGTAGTGCTGATGCGCGGTTCTGTGGATCACCCACAGTGTGGTGGTGCTGGTACATGTACCGTGGGTGACTTCAGTGTGGTGGTGCTGATGCATGTTCGGGTCACCACTGTGGTGGTGTTGGCGCATGTACCGCACACCACAAGTGCGTAGTGCAGATGCATGTACTGTGGGTCACTCAGTGTGGTAGTGCTGATGCGTGTTCTGTGGATCACCAGTGTGGTGGTGTTGGTGGCGTACTGTGGGTCACTCTCAGTGTGGTATTGCTTATACATATAATGTGGGACAGACACAGTGCGTTAGTGCTGATGCACGTACTGTGGGTCACTCACAGTGTGGTAGTTCTGATACAAATAATGTGGGACACACACAGTGCAATAGTGCTGATGCATGTACTGTGTGTCACTCACAGTGTGGTAGTGCAGAAGTCTGTACTGTGGGTCACTCACAGAGTGGTGGTGCTGATGCATGTACTGTGGGTCACTGACAGTGCGGAGGAACTATACATGTACTGAAGATTACTCACAGTGTGGTGGTGCTGGTGCATGTACTGTGGGTCACTCACAGTGCGGTAGTGCTGATGCATGTACTGTGAGTCACTCACAGTGCAGTAGTGCTGATGCATGTACAATGGGTCACTCACAGTATGGTAGTGCTGATGCATATACCATGGGTCACTCAATGTGTATTGGTGCTGATGCATGTACTGTGGGTCACTCACAGTGTGGAAGTGCTGATGCACGTACTGTGGATCAGTCAAAGTGTGGTGGTGCTGCTGCATGAAATGCGGGTCACTCACAGTGTGGCAGTGCCGATGCATGTACTGTGGGTCACTCGCAGTGTGGTAGTGCTTATGCATGTACTGTGGATCACTCACAGTGTGGTGGTGCTGGTGCATTTACTGTGGGTCTCTCTCAGTGTGGTAGTGCTGATGCATGTAACGTGGGTCACTTACAGTGCGGTAGTGCTGAGGCATGTACTGTGGGTCACTCACAGTGTGGTAGTGCTGATCCATGCACTGTGGGTCACTCAGAGTGCTGTAGTGTTGATGTCTCTACTGTGGGTCACTCACAGAGTGGTGGTGCTGATGCATGTACTGTGGGTCTTTGACAGTGCGGTCGTGCTGATGCATGTACTGAGGATCAATCACAGTGTGGTGGTTCTGGGGCATATACCGTGGTGGCCTGCTGCAGTGCAGTAGTGCTGATGCATGTACTGTGGGTTACTCACAGTATGGTAGTGCTGATGCATGTACCATGGGTCACTCACAGTGTGGGTGTGCTGATGCATGTACTGTTAGTCACTCACAGTGTTGTGGTACTGATGCATGTACTATGGGTCATTCACTGTGTGGTGGTGCTGATGCATGTACTGTGGGTCACTCACAGTATGGTAGTGCTGATGCATGTACTGTGGATCACTCACAGTGTGGTGGTGCTGGTGCGTGTACTGAGGGTCACTCTCAATGAGGTAGTGCTGATGCATGTAATGTGGGTCACTCACAGTGCGGTAGTGCTGATGCATGTACTGTGGGACACTCACAGTGTGGTGGTGCTGATGCATGTACTGTGGGTCACTCACAGTGTGGTAGTGCTGATGCATGTACTGTGGATCACTCACTGTGTGCTGGTGCTGGTCCATGTACTGTGGGTCACTCTCAGTGTGGTAGTGCTGATGCATGTAACGTGGGTCACTCACAGTACGGTAGTGCTGATGCATGAACTGTGGATCACTCAAAGTGTGGTAGTGCTGATGCATGTAACGTGGGTCACTCACAGTACGGTAGTGCTGATGCATGTACAGTGGGTCACTCACTGTGTGGTAGTGCTGATGCACGTACTGTGGATCAGTCAAAGTGTGCTAGTGCTGCTGCATTACGCGGTCACCTCACAGCGTGGTACTGCCGATGCATGTACTGTGGGTCACTCACAGTGTGGTGGTGCTGGTGCATGTACTGTGGGTCACTCTCAGTGTGGTAGTGCTGATGCATGTAACGTGGGACACAGTCAGTGCGATAGTGCTGATGCATGTACTGTGGGTCACTCACAGTGCGGTAGTGCTGAAGTCTGTACAGTAGGTCACTCTCAGAGTGTTGGTGCTGATGCATGTACAGTGGGTCACTGACAGTGCGGTGGTACTGATGCATGTTCTGTAGATCACTCACAGTGTGGTGGTGCTGATGCATGTACTGTGGGTCATTCACAGTATGGTAGTGCTGATGCATGTACCATGGGTCACACACAGTGTGGGAGTACTGATGCATGTACTGTCTGTCACTCTCAGTGTCATGGTACTGATGCATGTACTGTGGGTCACTCTCAGTGTGGTGCTGCTGATGCATGTACTGTGGGTCACTCTGAGTGTGGTAGTGCTGATGCATGTACAGTGGATCACTCACAGTGTGGTTGTGCTGGTGCACGTACTGTGGGTCACTCTCAGTCTGGTAGTGCTGATGCATGGAACATGGGTCACTCACAGTGTGGTAGTGCTGATGCATTTAATGTGGGTCACTCATAGTGCTGTAGTGTTGATGTCCTCACTGTGGTCACCCCGAGTAGTGGTGCTGATGCATGTGCTGTTTGTCACTCACAGTGTGGTTCTGTTGCTTGTACTGTGGCTCACTCACAGAGTGGTAGTGCGGATGAATGTACTGTGGGTCACTCACAGTACAGTAATGCTGATGCATGTACTGTGTGTCACTCACAGTGCGGTAGTGCTGATTTATGTACTTTGGGTCACTCGCAGTGAGGTGGTGCTGATGCATGTACTGTGGTTCACTCACAGTGTGGTAGTGCTGATGCATGTACCATGGGTCACTCACAGTGTGGGAGCGCTGATGCATGTTCTGTTTGTCACTCAGAGTGTGGTGGTGCTGATGCATGTACTGTGGGTCACTCACAGAGTGGTGGTTCTGATGCATGTACTGCGGGACACTCACAGTGTGGTAGTGCTGATGCATGTACTGTGGTTCACTCTCAGTGTGGTGGTGCTGGTGCATGTAACGTGCGTCACTCACAGTGCGGTAGTGCAGATGAATGTACTGTGGGTCACTCACAGTGTGGTAGTGCTGATGCGTGTTCTGTGGATCACTCACAGTGTGGTGGTGCTGGTGCATGTACTGTGGGTGACTCTCAGTGTGGTAGTGCTGATGCATGTAACGTGGGTCACTCACAGTGCAGTACAGCTGAAGCATGTACTGTGGATCACTCACAGTGTGGTGGTGTTGGTGTATGTACTGTGGGTCACTCTCAGTGTGGTATTGCTGATACATATAATGTGGGACAGACACAGTGCGTTAGTGCTGATGCATGTACTGTGGGTCACTCACAGTGTGGTAGTTCTGATACAACTAATGTGGGACACACACAGTGCAATAGTGCTGATGCATGTACTGTGTGTCACTCACAGTGTGTAGTGCAGAAGTCTGTACTGGGGGTCACCCACAGAGTGGTGGTGCTGATGCTACTGTGGTCACCGACAGTGCGGTGGAACTGATACATACCGAAGATTACCACAGTGTGGTGGTGCTGGCATGTACTGTGGGTCACCACAGCGCGGTAGTGTTGATGCATGTACTGTGAGTCACCAGACGCAGTAGTGCTGATGCATGTACAGTGGATCACCCACAGTATGGTAGTGCTGATGCATGTACCATGGGTCACCAAAGTGTATTGGTGCTGATGGTACTGTGGGTCACTCACAGTGTGGTAGTGCTGATGCACGTACTGTGGATCAGTCAAAGTCTGCTGGTGCTGCTGCATGAAATGCGGGTCACTCACAGTGCGGTAGTGCCGATGCATGTACTGGGGGTCGCTCGCAGTGTGGTAGAGCTTATGCATGTACTGTGGATCACTCACAGCGTGGTGGTGCTGGTGCATTTACTGTGGGTATCTCTCAGTGTGGTAGTGCTGATGCATGAACTGTGGATCACTCAAAGTGTGGTAGTGCTGATGCATGTAACGTGGGTCACTCACAGTACGGTAGTGCTGATGCATGTACAGTGGGTCACTCACTGTGTGGTAGTGCTGATGCACGTACTGTGGATCAGTCAAAGTGTGCTAGTGCTGCTGCATTTAATGCGGGTCACTCACAGTGTGGTACTGCCGATGGATGTACTGTGGGTCACTCACAGTGTGGTGGTGCTGGTGCATGTACTGTGGGTCACTCTCAGTGTGGTAGTGCTGATGCATGTGACGTGGGACACAGTCAGTGCGATAGTGCTGATGCATGTACTGTGGGTCACTCACAGTGCGGTAGTGCTGAAGTCTGCACAGCAGGTCACCAGAGTGTTGGTGCTGATGGCCGTACAGTGGGTCACCGACAGCGGTGGTACTGATGCATGTTCTGTAGATCACCACAGTGTGGTGGTGCTGATGCATGTACTGTGGGTCATTCACAGTATGGTAGTGCTGATGCATGTACCATGGGTCACACACAGTGTGGGAGTACTGATGCATGTACTGTCTGTCACTCTCAGTGTCATGGTACTGATGCATGTACTGTGGGTCACTCTCAGTGTGGTGGTGCTGATGCATGTACTGTGGGTCACTCTGAGTGTGGTAGTGCTGATGCATGTACAGTGGATCACTCACAGTGTGGTTGTGCTGGTGCACGTACTGTGGGTCACTCTCAGTCTGGTAGTGCTGATGCATGGAACATGGGTCACTCACAGTGTGGTAGTGCTGATGCATTTAATGTGGGTCACTCATAGTGCTGTAGTGTTGATGTCTCTACTGTGGGTCACTCCCCGAGTAGTGGTGCTGATGGCTGTGCTGGTTTCACCACAGTGTGGTTCTGTTGTTTGTACTGCGGCTCACCCCACAGAGTGGTAGTGCGGATGAACAAATGTGGGTCACTCAGGCACAGCAATGCTGATGGCCGTACTGTGTGTCACCCGTTGCGCGGTAGTGCTGATTTATGTACTTTGGTCACCTGCAGTGAGGTGGTGCTGATGGCCGTACTGTGGTTCACTCATGTGTGGTAGTGCTGATGGCCACATGGGTCACTCACAGTGTGGGAGCGCTGATGCATGTTCTGTTTGTCACCACAGTGTGGTGGTGCTGATGCATGTACTGTGGGTCACCACAGAGTGGTGGTTCTGATGCATGTACACGCGGACACCCACAGTGTGGTAGTGCTGATGCGCGTACTGTGGTTCACCTGTGTGGTGGTGCTGGCATGTAACGCGCCCACCACAGCGCGGTAGTGCAGATGAATGTACTGTGGTCACCACAGTGTGGTAGTGCTGATGCGTTTCTGTGGATCACCACAGTGGTGGTGCTGGCATGTACCGTGGGTGACTCTCAGTGTGGTAGTGTTGATGCATGTAACGGGTCACTATTGCGCAGTACAGCTGAAGCATGTACTGTGGATCACTCACAGTGTGGTGGTGTTGGTGTATGTACTGTGGGTCACTCTCAGTGTGGTATTGCTGATACATATAATGTGGGACAGACACAGTGCGTTAGTGCTGATGCATGTACTGTGGGTCACTCACAGTGTGGTAGTTCTGATACAACTAATGTGGGACACACACAGTGCAATAGTGCTGATGCCTGTACTGTGTGTCACTCACAGTGTGGTAGTGCAGAAGTCTGTACTGTGGGTCACTCACAGAGTGGTGGTGCTGATGCATGTACTGTGGGTCACTGACAGTGCGGTGGAACTGATACATGTACTGAAGATTACTCACAGTGTGGTGGTGCTGGTGCATGTACTGTGGGTCACTCACAGTGCGGTAGTGCTGATGCATGTACTGTGAGTCACTCACAGTGCAGTAGTGCTGATGCATGTACAGTGGATCACTCACAGTATGGTAGTGCTGATGCATGTACCATGGGTCACTCAAAGTGTATTGGTGCTGATGCATGTACTGTGGGTCACTCACAGTGTGGTAGTGCTGATGCATGTACTGTGGATCAGTCAAAGTCTGGTGGTGCTGCTGCATGAAATGCGGGTCACTCACAGTGCGGTAGTGCCGATGCATGTACTGGGGTCACCGCAGTGTGGTAGAGCTATAGCGTACTGTGGATCACCACAGCGTGGTGGTGCTGGCATTTACTGTGGGCATCTCTGCGTGGTAGTGCTGATGCATGTAACGGGTCACCCGCGTGCGGTAGCGTTGAGGCATATACTGTGGGTCACTCACAGTGTGGTAGTGCTGATCCATGCACTGTGGGTCACTCAGAGTGCTGTAGTGTTGATGTCTCTACTGTGGGTCACTCACAGAGTGGTGGTGCTGATGCATGTACTGTGGGTCTTTGACAGTGCGGTCGTACTGATGCATGTACTGAGGATCAATCACAGTGTGGTGGTTCTGGTGCATTTACTGTGGGTCACTCACAGTGCAGTAGTGCTGATGCATGTACTGTGGGTTACTCACAGTATAGTGCTGATGCATGTACCATGGGGCACTCACAGTGTGGGAGTGCTGATGCATGTACTGTTAGTCACTCACAGTGTCGTGGTACTGATGCATGTACTGTGGGTCATTCACTGTGTGGTGGTGCTGATGCATGTACTGTGGGTCACTCACAGTGTGGTAGTGCTGATGGCTGTACTGTGGATCACCACAGTGGTGGTGGTGCGCGGTACTGAGGGTCACTCAATGAGGTAGTGCTGATGCATGTACTGTGGGACACTCACAGTGTGGTGTGCTGATGGCACGTACTGTGGGTCACCATACAGGTGGTAGTGATGCATGTACTGTGGATCACCACTGTGTGCTGGTGCTGGTGCATGTACCGTGGGTCACTTCAGTGGTAGTGCTGATGCATGTACCGTGGGTCACACAGTACGGTAGTGCTGATGCATGTACTGTGGATCACCAGAGTGTGGTAGTGCTGATGCATGTACTGTGGGTCACTCTCAGTGGTGGTGCTGATGCATGTACTGTGGGTCACTCTGAGTGTGGTAGTGCTGATGCATGTACAGTGGATCACTCACAGTGTGGTTGTGCTGGTGCACGTACTGTGGGTCACTCTCAGTCTGGTAGTGCTGATGCATGGAACATGGGTCACTCACAGTGTGGTAGTGCTGATGCATTTAATGTGGGTCACTCATAGTGCTGTAGTGTTGATGTCTCTACTGTGGGTCACTCCCCGAGTAGTGGTGCTGATGCATGTGCTGTTTGTCACTCACAGTGTGGTTCTGTTGCTTGTACTGTGGCTCACTCACAGAGTGGTAGTGCGGATGAATGTACTGTGGGTCACTCAGGCACAGCAATGCTGATGGCCGCACTGTGTGTCACCCGTTGCGCGGTAGTGCTGATTTATGTACTTTGGTCACCGCAGGAGGTGGTGCTGATGGCCTGTACTGTGGTTCACCTATTGCGTGGTAGTGCTGATGGCGTACCATGGGTCACCACAGTGTGGGAGCGCTGATGCATGTTCTGTTTGTCACCACAGTGTGGTGGTGCTGATGCATGTACTGTGGGTCACTCACAGAGTGGTGGTTCTGATGCATGTACGCGGACACCCGCATGTGGTAGTGCTGATGCATGTACCGTGGTTCACCTCAGGTGGTGGTGCTGGGCATGTAACGCGCGCCACCACAGTGCGCGGTAGTGCAGATGAATGTACTGTGGTCACCACAGTGGTAGTGCTGATGCGTGTTCTGTGATCACCACAGCGTGGTGGTGCTGGTGCATGTACCGTGGGGACCTCAGTGTGGTAGTGTTGATGGCCGCAACGTGGGTCACTATTGCGCAGTACAGCCGAAGCATGTACTGTGGATCACCACAGTGGTGGTGTTGGTGTATGTACTGTGGGGTCACCTCAGTGTGGTATTGCTGATACATATAATGTGGGACAGACACAGTGCGTTAGTGCTGATGGCATGTACTGTGGTCACCACAGTGTGGTAGTTCGATACAAATAATGTGGGACACACACAGCAATAGTGCTGATGGATGTACTGTGTGTCACTCACAGTGTGGTAGTGCAGAAGTCTGTACTGTGGGTCTCTCACAGAGTGGTGGTGCTGATGCATGTACTGTGGGTCACTGACAGTGCGGTGGAACTGATACATGTACTGAAGATTACTCACAGTGTGGTGGTGCTGGTGCATGTACTGTGGGTCACTCACAGTGCGGTAGTGCTGATGCATGTACTGTGAGTCACTCACAGTGCAGTAGTGCTGATGCATGTACAGTGGATCACTCACAGTATGGTAGTGCTGATGCATGTACCATGGGTCACTCAAAGTGTATTGGTGCTGATGCATGTACTGTGGGTCACTCACAGTGTGGTAGTGCTGATGCATGTACTGTGGATCAGTCAAAGTCTGGTGGTGCTGCTGCATGAAATGCGGGTCACTCACAGTGCGGTAGTGCCGATGCATGTACTGGGGGTCGCTCGCAGTGTGGTAGAGCTTATGCATGTACTGTGGATCACTCACAGCGTGGTGGTGCTGGTGCATTTACTGTGGGTAACTCTCAGTGTGGTAGTGCTGATGCATGTAACGTGGGTCACTCACAGTGCGGTAGTGCTGAGGCATATACTGTGGGTCACTCACAGTGTGGTAGTGCTGATCCATGCACTGTGGGTCACTCAGAGTGCTGTAGTGTTGATGTCTCTACTGTGGGTCACTCACAGAGTGGTGGTGCTGATGCATGTACTGTGGGTCTTTGACAGTGCGGTCGTGCTGATGCATGTACTGAGGATCAATCACAGTGTGGTGGTTCTGGTGCATTTACTGTGGGTCACTCACAGTGCAGTAGTGCTGATGCATGTACTGTGGGTTACTCACAGTATAGTGCTGATGCATGTACCATGGGGCACTCACAGTGTGGGAGTGCTGATGCATGTACTGTTAGTCACTCACAGTGTCGTGGTACTGATGCATGTACTGTGGGTCATTCACTGTGTGGTGGTGCTGATGCATGTACTGTGGGTCACTCACAGTGTGGTAGTGCTGATGCATGTACTGTGGATCACTCACAGTGTGGTGGTGCTGGTGCGTGTACTGAGGGTCACTCTCAATGAGGTAGTGCTGATGCATGTAAGTGGGTCACTCACAGTGCGGTAGTGCTGATGCATGTACTGTGGGACACTCACAGTGTGGTGGTGCTGATGCATGTACTGTGGGTCACTCACAGTGTGGTAGTGCTGATGCATGTACTGTGGATCACTCACTGTGTGCTGGTGCTGGTGCATGTACTGTGGGTCACTCTCAGTGTGGTAGTGCTGATGCATGTAACGTGGGTCACTCACAGTACGGTAGTGCTGATGCATGTACTGTGGATCACCAAAGTGTGGTAGTGTTGATGGCGTAATGTGGGTCACCACAGTACGGTAGTGCTGATGCATGTACAGTGGGTCACCACTGTGTGGTAGTGCTGATGCACGTACCAGACAGCCAGCAGTGCTAAAGCGCTGCATGTACGCGGGTCACCAGTGGTAGCGCCGGCGCATGCACTGTAATACCACAGTGTGGTAGCATGGCGGCCGTACTGGTGATCACCACAGTGTGGTGGTGCTGGCACGTACTGGGGGTCACTCTCAGTGTGGTAGTGCTGATGCATGTAACGTGGGACACACTCAGTGCGATAGTGCTGATGCATGTACTGTGGGTCACTCACAGTGCGGTAGTGCTGAAGTCTGTACAGTAGGTCACTCTCAGAGTGGTGGTGCTGATGCATGTACAGTGGGTCACTGACAGTGCGGTGGTACTGATGCATGTACTGTAGATCACTCACAGTGTGGTGGTGCTGATGCATGTACTGTGGGTCACTGCCAGTATGGTAGTGGTGATGCTGCGCTATCGGGTCACACAGTGTGGGGAGTACTGATGCATGTACTGTCTGTCACCTCAGTGTCATGGTACTGATGGCATGTACTGTGGGTCACTCTCACTGTGGTGGTGCTGATGCATGTACCAGTCACCTCAGTGTGGGTAGTGCTGATGCATGTACAGTGGATCACCACAGTGTGGTTGTGCTGGCGCACGACAGTGGGTCACCAGTCTGGTGGTGCTGATGCATGGAACATGGGTCACCACAGCGCGGTAGTGCTGATACATACGTACTGTGGGTCACCACAGTGTGGTGGTGCTGATGCATGTACTGTGGATCACCTCGCAGTGTGGTGGTGCTGGTGCATGTACTGTGGGTCACTCAGTGAGGTAGTGCAGATGCCCAATGGCGGTCACCACAGTGCTGGCGCTGATGGCTGCATTTCACCGCGAGTGGTAGTGCTGATGGCGTACTGTGGTCACCACAGTGCCGTAGTGCCATGTCTCACTGTGGGTCACCATGTGGTAGTGCTGATGCATGTACTGTGGGTCACCACAGTGTGGTAGTGCTGATGCATGCACTGGGTCACCACAGTGCCGTAGTGCTGATGTCTCTACTGTGTGTCACTCACAGTGTGGTAGTGCTGATGCATGTACTGTGGGTCACTCACAGTGCGGTAGTACTGATGTCTGTACTGTGGGTCACTCACAGTGTGTTAGTGCTGATGCATGTATTGTGTGTCACTCAGAGTGTGGTGGTGCTGATGCATGTGCTGTGGGTCACTCTCAGTGTGGTGGTGCTGATGCATGTACTGTGGGTCACTCACAGTGCAGTAGAGCTTTTGCATGTAGCGTTGGGCTCTCACAGTGTGGTAGTGCTGATGTATGTACTGTGGGTCTTTCACAGTGTGTTTGAGCTGATGCATGTACTGTGGGTCACTCACAGTGTAGTAATGCTGATGCATGTACTGTGGGTCACTCACAGTGCTGTGGTGCTTATAGATGTACTGAAGGTCACTCACAGTGCGGTGCTGCTTTATTCATGTACTGTGGGTCTCTCACAGAGTGGTAGTGCTGAGCCATGAACTGTGGGTCACTCCCAGTGTGGTAGTACTGATGTATGAACTGTGGGGCACCACAGTAAGTTGCGTGCTGATACGTACTGTGGGTCACCACTGTGTGGTGGTGCTGGTGCATGTACTCAGGTCACCACAGTACGGTAGTGCTGGTGCATGTACTGTGGGTCACTCAGTGAGGTAGTGCAGATGCACCAACATGGGTCACCACAGTGCGGTAGTGCTGATGCATGTACCTGGGTCACCACAGAGTGGTAGTGCTGATGCATGTACTGTGGGTCACTCACAGTGCTGTAGTGCTCATGTCTCTACTGTGGGTCACTCACAATGTGGTAGTGCTGATGCATGTACTGTGGGTCACTCACAGTGTGGTAGTGCTGATGCATGTACTGTGGGTCACTCATAGTGCTGTAGTGCTGATGTCTCTACTGTGTGTCACTGACAGTGTGGTAGTGCTGATGCATGTACTGTGGGTCACTCACAGTGCGGTAGTACTGATGTCTGTACTGTGGGTCACTCACAGTGTGTTAGTGCTGATGCATGTACTGTGTGTCACTCAGAGTGTGGTGGTGCTGATGCATGTGCTGTGGGTCACTCTCAGTGTGGTGGTCCTGATGCATGTACTGTGGGTCACTCACAGTGCAGTAGGGCTTTTGCATGTAGCGGTTGGCTCAGTCAGTGGTAGTGCTGATGTATGTACTGTGGGTCTTCACAGTGTGTTTGAGCTGATGTACGTACCGTGGGTCACCACAGTGTAGTAATGCTGATGCATGTACTGTGGGTCACTCACAGTGCTGTGGTGCTTATAGATGTACTGAAGGTCACTCACAGTGCGGTGCTGCTTATTCATGTACTGTGGGTCTCTCACAGAGTGGTAGTGCTGAGCCATGAACTGTGGGTCACTCACAGTGTGGTAGTACTGATGTATGAACTGTGGGTCACTCACAGTGTTGCGGTGCTGATACATGTACTGTGGGTCACTCACTGTGTGGTGGTGCTGGTGCATGTACTGTGGGTCACTCACAGTACGGTAGTGCTGATGCATGTTCCCAGAGTCACCACAGTGCGGTAGTGTTGATGCAAGTACGTGGGTCACTTCAGCATGGTACTGCTGATGGCATGTACCATGGGTCATCACAGTGTGGGAGCCGCTGATGTATATACTGTTTGGTCACCACAGTGTGGTGGTACTGATGCACGTACTGTGGGTCACTCACAGTGAGGTGGTGCTGATGCATGTACTGTGGGTCACTTACAGTGTGGTAGTGCTGATGCATGTACTGTGGATCACTCACAGTGTGGTGGTGCTGGTGCATGTAACGTGGGTCACTCACAGTGCGGAAGTGCAGATGCATGTACTGTGGGTCACTCACAGTGAGGTAGTGCTGAAGCATGTACTGTGGGGCACTCACAGTGCGATAGTGCTGAAGTCTGTACTGTGGGTCACTCACAGAGTGGTTGTGCTGATGCATGTACTGTGGGTCACTGACAGTGTGGTTGTACTGATGCATGGTACTGTAGATCTCTCACAGTGTGGTGGTGCTGGAGCATGTACTCTGGGTCACTCACAGTGCGGTAGTGCTGATGCATGTAATGTTGGTTACTCACAGTATGGTAGTACTGATGCATGTACCATGGGTCACTCACAGTGTGGGAGTTCTGATGCATGTACTGTTTGTCACTCACAGTGTCGTGGTACTGATGCATGTAGTGTGGGTCATTCACTGTGTGGTGGTGCTGATGCATGTAATGTGGGTCACTCACAGTGTGGTAGTGCTGATGCATGTACTGTGGATCACCATGCGTGGTGGTGCTGGTGCGGTACCGAGGGTGACCTCAATGTGGTAGTGCTGATGCATGTAACGTGGGTCACCAGTGCGGTAGTGCTGATGACGTACTGTGGTCACAGTGTGGTGGTGCTGATGCATTTACTGTGGGTCACCCGCAGTGTGGTAGTGCTGATGCATGTAACGTGGTACCTACAGGCGGTAGTGCTGGAGACATGTACTGTGGGTCACCATATGTGTGGTAGTGCTGATGCATGCACCGTTGGTCACCCAGTGCTGTAGTGTTGATGTCTCTACTGTGGGTCACTCATAGAGTGGTGGTGCAGATGCATGTACTGTGGGTCTTTGACAGTGCGGTGGTGCTGATGCATGTACTGTGGATTAATCACAGTGTGGTGGTGCTGGTGCATGTACTGTGGGTCACTCACAGAGCGGTAGTGCTGATGCATGTACTGTGGGTTACTCACTGTATGGTAGTGCTGATGCATGTACCATGGGTCACTCACAGTGTGGGAGTGCGGATGCATGTACTGTTAGTCACTCACAGTGTCGTGGTACTGATGCATGTTCTGTGGGTCATTCACTGTGTGGTGGTGCTGATGCATGTACTGTGGGTCACTCACAGTGTGTTAGTGCTGATGCATGTACTGTGGATCACTGGTGATGGTGCTGGTGCGGTACCGAGGTCACTTCAGTGAGGTAGTGCTGATGCATGTAACGTGGGTCACTCACAATGTGGTAGTGCTGATGCATGTACTGTGGGTCACTCACAGTGTGGTGGTGCTGATGCATGTACTGTGGGTCACTCACAGTGTGGTAGTGCTGATGCATGTACTGTGGATCACTCACTGTGTGCTGGTGCTGGTGCATGTACTGTGGGTCACTCTCAGTGTGGTCGTTGCTGATGCATGCAACGTGAGTCACTCTCACTGCGGTAGTGCTGATGCATGTACTGTGGATCACTCACAGTGCGGAAGTGCTGGTGCATGCTCTGTGGGTCACTCACAGTGTGGAAGTGCTGATGCATGTAATGTGGGCCACTCATAGTGCTGTAGTGTTGATGTCTCTACTGAGGGTCACTCCCAGAGTGGTGGTGCTGATGCAAGTGTTGTTTTTCACTCACAGTGTGGTTCTGATGCTTGTAGTGTGGCTCACTCACAGAGTGGTAGTGCGGATGAATGTACTGTGGGTCACTCACAGTACGGTAATGCTGATGCATGTACCGCTGTGTGCACCACAGCGCGTAGTGCTGATGGTGTACTGTGGTCACCGCAGTGAGTTGGTGCGATGCATGTACTGTGGTTCACTCACAGTGTGGTAGTGCTGATGCACGTACCATGGTCACTCACAGTGTGGGAGCGCTGATGCATGTTCTGTTTGTCACTCACAGTGTGTGGTGGTGCTGATGCATGTACTGTGGGTCACCACAGAGTGGTGGTGCTGATGCATGTATGTGAGACACACAGTGTGGTAGTGCCACTGCATGTCTCTGTGGTTCCACCACAGTGTGGTGGTGCTGGTGCAACGGCATCACCACAGGCAGTAGTGCAGATGCATGTACCTGGCCTCCTCACAGTGTGGTAGTGCTGAAGCATGTCCTGTGGATCACTCACAGTGTGGTGGTGCTGGTGTATGTACTGTGGGTCACTCTCAGTGTGGTAGAGCTGATACATATAATCTGGGACAGACACAGTGCGTTAGTGCTGATGCATGTACTGTGGGTCACTCAAAGTGTGGTAGTGCTGATGCATGTACTGTGGATCACTCACAGTGTGGTGGTGCTGTTGCATGTACTGTGGGTCACTCTCAGTGTGGTAGTGCTGATGCACGTAACGTGGGTCACTCACAGTGAGGTACTGCTGATGGATATTCTGTGGATCACTCACAGTGTGGTGGAGCTGGTGCATGTACTGTGGGTCACTCTCAGTGTGGTAGTGCTGATGCATGTAACGTGGGACACACACAGTGCGATAGTGCTGATGCATGTACTGTGGGTCACTCACAGTGCGGTAATGCTGAAGTCTGTACTTTGGGTCACTCACAGAGTTGTGGGGCTGATGCATGTGCTGTGGGTCACTGACAGTGTGGTGGTACTGATGCATGAACTGTAGATCACTCACAGTGAGGTGGTGCTGATGCATGTACTGTGGGTCACTCACAGTGCGGAAGTGGTGATGCATGTACTCATGGTCACTCACAGTATGGTAGTACTGATGCATGTACCATGGGTCACTCACAGTGTAGGAGTGCTGATGCATGTACTGTTTGTCACTCACAGTGTCATGGCACTGATGCATGTACTGTGGGTCACTCTCTGTGTGGTAGTGCTGATGCATGTAACGTGAGTCAGACACAGTGCGGTAGTGCTGAGGCATGTACAGTGGATCACTCACAGTGTGGTGTTGCTGGTGTATGTACTGTGGGTCACTCTCAGTGTGGTAGTGTTGATGCATGTAACGTGGGTCACTCACAGTGTGATAGTTCTAATGCATGTACTGTGGGTCACTCACATTGAGGTAGTGCTGATGCATGTACTGTGGGTCACTCTCAGTGTGGTAGTGTTGATGCATGTAACGTGGGTTACTCACAGTGCGATAGTTCTAATGCATGTACTGTGGGTCACTCACATTGTGGTAGGGCTGATGCATGTATTGTGGGTCACTCACAGAGAGGTGGTGTTGATGCATGAATTGTGGGTCACTGACTGTGTGGGGGTGCAGATGCATGTACTGTGGGTCACTCACAGTGTAGTAGAGCTGATGCATGTGCTGTGGGTCACTCACACTGTGGTAGTGCTGATACATGTACTGGGTGTCACTCATGGTGTGTTAGAGCTGATGCATGTACTGTGGGTCACTCACAGTGTGGTAGTGCTGATGCATGTACTCTGGGTCACTCACAGTGTAGTAGAGCTGATGCATGACCTGTGGGTCACTCACAGTGTGGTAGTGCTGATACATGTACTGGGTGTCACTCATGGTGTGGTAGAGCTGATGCATGCACTGTGGGTCACTCACAATGTTGAGGTGCTGATACATGTACTGTGGGTCACTCACTGTGTGGTGGTGCTGATGCTGCACTGTGCACTCACCAGTGTGGTAGTGCTGATGAATGTACCGTGGATCAGTCCAGCGTGGTGGTGCTGGTACATGCAATGCGGTTCACCACAGCGCGGGTAGTGCCGATGCATGTACTGGGGTCGCCACAGTGTGCTATTGCTGATGGCTGTACCTGTGGATCACCACAGTGTGGTGGGCGTGTATGTGCCTTGTGGTGGTCACCAGTGTGGTGGTGCGATGTAATGTGGGTACCACAGTGTGGTACTGCTGATGCATGTACTGTGGATCACCCAGCGGTAGTGGTGCTGGTGCATGAACTGTGGGTCACCAGTGTGGTAGTGCTGACGCATGTAATGTGGACACACCTCAGCAGTGCTGATGCATGTACTGGGTCACTCACAGTGCGGTAGTGCTAAAGTCAGTACAGTAGGTCACTCACAGAGTGGTGGTTCTGATGCATGTACAGTGGGTCACAGACAGTGAGGTGGTACTGATGCATGTTCTGTAGATCACTCACAGTGCGGTGGTGCTGATGCATGTACTGTGGGTCACTCACAGTGTGGTAGTGCTGATGCATGCACCATGGGTCACACACAGTGTTTGAGTACTGAGTCATGTACAGTTTGTCATTCACAGTGTCATGGTACTGATGCGTGTACTGTGGGTCACTCAAAGTGTGGTGGTGCTGATGCATGTACTATGCGTGACTCGCAGTGCGGTAGTGCAGATGCATGTACTGTGGGTCACTCAAAGTATGGTATTGCTGATGCACGTACCATGGGTCACTCACAGTGTGGGAGCGCTGATGCATATACTGTTTGTCACTCGCAGTGTCATGGTAGTGATGCATGTACTGTGGGTCACTCACAGTGTAGTGGTGCTGATGCATGTACTGTAGATCACTCACAGTGTGGTGGTGCTGGTGCACGTACTGTGGGTCACTCTCAGTCTGGTAGTGCAGATGCATGAAACTTGGGTCACTCACAGTGCGGTAGTGCTGATGCATGTACTGTGGGTCACTCAAAGTGTGGTGGTGCTGATGCATGTACTGTGGGTCACTCACAGTGTGGTAGTGCTGATGCATGTACTGTGGATACCACACAGTGTGGTGGTGCTGCTGCATGTACTGTGGTTCACTCTCAGTGTGGTAGTGCATATGCATGTAACCTGGGTCACTCACAGTGCGGTAGTGCTGATGCATGTACTGCGGGTCTCTCCCAGTGCTGTAGTGCTGATGTCTTTACTGTGGGTCACTCACAATGTGGTAGTGCTGATGCAAGTACTGTGGGTCGCTCACAATGTGGTAGTGCTGATACACGTACTGTGTGTCACTCACAGTGTGGTAGTGCTGATGCATGTACTCGTGGGTCACCTGCGGCGGTAGTGCTGATGTCTCGTACTGTGGTCACCTGCGTGTTAGTTCTGCGCATGTAGTGTGGATCACCCGCGTGGTGGTGCTGATGATGTGCTTTGGGTCAATTCGCCGTGTGTGGTGCAGATGGATGTACCGTGGTCACCTCAACGCGTAGTGCTGATGCACGCACCGTGGGTCTCTACAGTTTCAGAATGCTGATGTATGTACTGTGGGTCTTCACAGTGTTTTGTGCTGATGTACGTACCTTAGGTCACTCACAGGTAGTAATGCTTGATGTGCATACTGTGGGTCACCACAGTGTTGTGCTGTTTATGCACGTACTGTGGGTCATCACTGCGTGGTGGTGCTGATTCCCGCACTGTGGGTCACCTGTGCGTGGTAGTGCTGATGCATGAACGGTGGGTCACTCCCACTGTGGTAGTGCTGATGTATGAACTGTGGGTCACTCATAGTGTTGTGGTGCTGATACATGTACTGTAGGTCACTCACTGTGTGGTGGTGCTGGTGCATGTACTGTGGGTCACTCACAGTGAGGTGGTGCCGATGCATGTACTGTGGGTCACTGACAGTGTGGTAGTGTTGATGCATGTACTGTGGATCACTCACAGTGTGGTGTTGCTGGTGCATGTAACATGGGTCACTCACAGTGCGGAAGTGCAGATGCATGTACTGTGGGTCACTCACAGTGTGGCAGTGCTGATGAATGTACAGTGGATCACTCACAGTGTGGTGGTGCTGGTGCATGTACTGTGGGTCACTCTGAGTGTGGTAGTGCTGATGCATGTTATGTGGGTCACTCACAGTGCAGTAGTGCTGATGCATGTACTGTGGATCACTCACAAAGTGGTGGTGCTGGTGCATGTACAGTGGGTCACTCTCAGTGTGGTAGTGCTGATGCATGTACCGTGGGACACCCACAGTACGGTAGTGCTGATGCCTGTACTGTGGTCACTAACAGTGTGGTAGTGCTGAAGCACGTACTGTGGGTCACCATAGGCGGTAGTGCTGACGCCTGTACTGTGGGTCACCTGCTGAGTGGTTGTGCTGATGCATGTACCGTGGGTCACCGTCAGTGCGGTTGTACTGTTGCACGTACTGCAGATCCTGCGTGTGGTGCTGCTTGTGTGCACTGGGTCACTTACAGTGCGGTAATGTTGATGCATGTACTGTGGGTTACCATGTATGGTAGTGCTGATGGCGTACCATGGGTCAGTCACAGTGTGGGAGTGCTGATGGCCGTACTGTTTGTCACCGCAGTGTCGTGGTACTGATGCATGTAGTGTGGGTCATCTACTGTGTGGTGGTGCTGATGGCCGTACTGTTGGTCACTACAGTGTGGTAGTGCTGATGCATGTACCGTGGGTCACACATGCGTGGTGGTGCTGATGCACTGTACTGTGGGTCACTCACAGTGTGGTAGTGCTGATGCATGTACAGTGGATCACTCACAGTGTGGTGGTGCTGGTGCATGTACTGTGGGTCACTCTCAGTGTGGTAGTGCTGATCCATGTAACGTGAGTCACTCACAGTGCGGTAGTGCTGATGAATGTACTGTGGGTCACTCACAGTGCTGTAGTTATGATGTCTCTACTGTGGGTCACTCACAGAGTGGTGGTGCTGATGCATGTACTGTGGGTCTTTGACAGTGCGGTGGTGCTGATGCATGTACTGTGGGTCACTCACAGTGCGGTAGTGCTGATGCATGTACTGTGGGTCACTCACAGTGCTGTAGTTTTGATGTCTCTACTGAGGGTCACTCACAGAGTGGTGGTGCTGATGCATGTACTGTGGGTCTTGACAGCGGTAGTGTTGATGCATGTACTGTGTCTCCCAGTGCAGTAGTGCTGATGCATGTACTGTGGGTCACTGTTGTGTGGGAGTACTGAGTCATGTACTGTTTGTCAGTCTGCAGCGTCATGGTACTGATGCATGTACTGTGGGTCACCCACAGTGTGGTGGTGCTGATGCATGTACTGTGCGTCACACGCAGTGCGGTAGTGCAGATGCATGTACTGTGGGTCACTCAAAGTATGGTATTGCTGATGCATGTACCATGGGTCACTCACAGTGTGGGAGCGCTGTTGCATATACTGTTTGTCACTCACAGTGTCATGGTAGTGATGCATGTACTGTGGGTCACTCACAGTGTAGTGGTGCTGATGCATGTACTGTGGATCACTCACAGTGTGGTGGTGCTGGTGCACGTACTGTGGGTCACTCTCAGTCTGGTAGTGCAGATGCATGAAACTTGGGTCACCAAGCGCGGAAGTGCTATGTACGTACTGTGGGTCACCCAAAGTGTGGTGGTGCTGATGCATGTACTGTGGGTCACCACAGTGTGGTAGTGCTGATGCATGTACTGTGGATACCCCTGCGTGGTGGTGCTGCGGCGTACTGTGGGTCACCTCAGTGTGGTAGTGCAGATGCATGTAACGTGGGTCAGTCACAGTGCGGCAGTGTTGATGCAAGTACTGTGGGTCTCTCACAGAGTGGTAGTGCTGATGCATGTGCTGTGGGTCACTCACAGTGCTGTAGTGCTGATGTCTTTACTGTGGGTCACTCACAATGTGGTAGTGCTGATGACATACTGTTAATACCCGGCTGCGTGGTAGTGCTGATACAGGTACTGGTAAAAACCCGCCAGTGTGGTAGTGCTGATGTATGTACCGTGGGTCACCACAGGCGGTAGTGCTGATGTTCATACTGTGGTCACCACAGTGTGTTAGTGCTTGCGCATGTACTGTGGATCACCACAGCTGGTGGTGTTGATGCATGCTTGGGTCACCAGCAGTGCGTAGTGCTGATGCACGTACTGTGGGTCACCTACAATGCGGTGAAAAGCTGATGAATGTACCGTGGGTCTCTCACAGTGTGGTAATGCTGATGTGTGTACTGTGGGTCTTTCACAGTGAGTTTGTGCTGATGCGTGTGCTGTAGGTCACTCAGAGTGTAGTAATGCTGATGCATGCACTGTGGGTCACTATCAGTGTTGTGGTGCTTATACATGTACTGTGGGTCACTCTCAGTGTGGTAGTGCTGATGTATGAACTGTGGGTCACTCATAGTGTTGTGGTGCTGATACATGTATTGTGGGTCACTCACTGTGTGGTGGTTCTGGTGCATGTACTGTGGGTCACTCACAGTACGGTAGAGCTGATGCATGTACTGCACCACCGTGCGCGGTAGTGCTGATGCGTACGTGTGGGTCATTCAGTATGGTATTGCTGATGCATGTACCATGGTTCACTCACAGTGTGGGAGCGCTGATGCATATACTGTTTGTCACTCACAGTGAGGTGGTGCTGATGCATGTACTGTTGGTCACTGACAGTGAGGTAGTGTTGATGCATGTTCTGTGGATGACTCTCAGTGTGGTGTTGCTGGTGCATGTATCGTGGGTCACTCACAGTGTGGAAGTGCAGATGCATGTACTGTGGGTCACTCACAGTGTGGTAGTGCTGATGCATGTACTGTGGATCACTCACAGTGTGGAAGTGCTGATGCATGTACTGTGGGTCACTCACAGTGCGGTAGTGCTGAAGTCTGTGTTCTGGGTCACTCACAGAGTGGTTGTGCTGATGCATGTACTGTGGGTCACTCACAGTGCAGTAGTGCTGATGCATGTACTGTGGATCACTCACAAAGTGGTGGTGCTGGTGCATGTACAGTGGGTCACTCTCAGTGTGGTAGTGCTGATGCATGTAACGTGGGACACCCACAGTACGGTAGTGCTGATGCATGTACTGTGGGTCACTAACAGTGTGGTAGTGCTGAAGCATGTACTGTGGGTCACTCATAGTGCGGTAGTGCTGACGTCTGTACTGTGGGTCACTCACAGAGTGGTTGTGCTGATGCATGTACTGTGGGTCACTGTCAGTGCGGTTGTACTGTTGCATGTACTGTAGATCTCTGACAGTGTGGTGGTGCTGGTGTATGTACTGTGGGTCACTTACAGTGCGGTAATGCTGATGGATGTACTGTGGGTTACTCACAGTATGGTAGTGCTGATGCATGTACCATGGGTCAGTCACAGTGTGGGAGTGCTGATGCATGTACTGTTTGTCACTCACAGTGTCGTGGTACTGATGCATGTAGTGTGGGTCATTCACTGTGTGGTGGTGCTGATGCATGTACTGTTGGTCACTCACAGTGTGGTAGTGCTGATGCATGTACTGTGGGTCACTCACAGTGTGGTGGTGCTGATGCATGTACTGTGGGTCACTCACAGTGTGGTAGTGCTGATGCATGTACAGTGGATCACTCACAGTGTGGTGGTGCTGGTGCATGTACTGTGGGTCACTCTCAGTGTGGTAGTGCTGATCCATGTAACGTGAGTCACTCACAGTGCGGTAGTGCTGATGAATGTACTGTGGGTCACCCACAGTGCTGTAGTTATGATGTCTCTACTGTGGGTCACTCACAGAGTGGTGGTGCTGATGCATGTACTGTGGGTCTTTGACAGTGCAGTGGTGCTGATGCATGTACTGTGGGTCACTCACAGTGCGGTAGTGCTGATGCATGTACTGTGGGTCACTCACAGTGCTGTAGTTTTGATGTCTCTACTGAGGGTCACTCACAGAGTGGTGGTGCTGATGCATGTACTGTGGGTCTTTGACAGTGCGGTAGTGCTGATGCATGTACTGTGTGTCACTCACAGTGCAGTAGTGCTGATGCATGTACTGTGGGTCACTCTCAGTGTGGGAGTACTGAGTCATGTACTGTTTGTCATTCACAGTGTCATGGTACTGATGCATGTACTGTGGGTCACTCTCAGTGTGGTGGTGCTGATGCATGTACTGTGCGTCACACGCAGTGCGGTAGTGCAGATGCATGTACTGTGGGTCACTCAAAGTATGGCATTGCTGATGCATGTACCATGGGTCACTCACAGTGTGGGAGCGCTGTTGCATATACTGTTTGTCACTCACAGTGTCATGGTAGTGATGCATGTACTGTGGGTCACTCACAGTGTAGTGGTGCTGATGCATGTACTGTGGATCACTCACAGTGTGGTGGTGCTGGTGCACGTACTGTGGGTCACTCTCAGTCTGGTAGTGCAGATGCATGAAACTTGGGTCACTCACAGTGCGGTAGTGCTGATGCATGTACTGTGGGTCACTCAAAGTGTGGTGGTGCTGATGCATGTACTGTGGGTCACCACAGTGTGGTAGTGCTGATGCATGTACCGTGGGCGGCAGCCCTACTGGGCAGTCAGTCGGCGGGTGGCGGGTGGCAGGCGGTGGGATGCTGCCGGGGAGCGGGTGGTGGGCTTCGGTGGGTGGGTGGGGGGACACTAGCCACCAGGGAGATGTTTCGGTGGGTTCAATTTACATTCTGCCCGTGATTGGGCATTTCAGTCCACTTGACCACCAGGAAGATGTTCGGGTGGGGGGTCATTTTACTTACTTGCCCGCGATCGGGCACAAGGGACATGTCTGGGGGTTACTTTACTTACTGCCCGCAATCGGGCACAAGGGACATGTTGGGGGTTCAATTTATTTCTGCCCGCGACGGGCATTTCGTCCACTGGACCACCAGGGAGATGTTCGTGGGGGGTCACTTTACTTCTACTGCCTGCAATCGAGCACAAGGGACATGTTCGGGGATCACTTTACTTACTGCCCAATCGGCACAGGGACATGTTCTGGGGTTCAATTATTTTCTGCCCGCGATCGGGCATTTCGGTCCACTGGACCACCAGGGATGTGAACGGGAGGGGGGGAGCCACATTGATGCCCGCGATCAGGCTGGTGGGGGGGAGTACACTATGCCCGTGATCGGGCTGGGGGGCACAGGGACTGAGCTGGGGGCCAGCCACAGGTGGCAGCTGCTGTGTTGCGCCCTGCAATACAGCAGCTCACCTGTGGGTGGCCCTCGACTTAAGACTTTTTTTTTGGCTCAAGGTCCTGCAGGCTCAGGTTGGGGGTTGCGCCTGCACAACGTGCACAGCCCGGCTGAATATCGGGCTGTGCAGTTTATGCATGGTTCCTCCCCCTCCAGTTGAGCATGCATTCATTTGCATTGCGCTGTTGCTCAGCCTGTTTTCAGTGGCACAACTGCCTCCTGCTGAATATCGCAGAATGGCTCAATTTAGGACTTGAGCATGCGCAACCCTTTTGAATATCTGGCCCAAAATGTACAAGGCCACTGATTAACTGTGATTAAAGTAATGAAATTAAATTGTCAACACTTACAATGATGGGAACTGCTCCTGCGATAGTCAGTTTAATTTACAGATTGTACTTTGAGTCTACTGCAAAAGATTGTGGGATTAGGTTGCCCCTCCCTAACGGATTAATCGTTAATATGTTGGGTCATCCGAGGCTGGCAGCTTAAACTAGCATAAAAGTCAGGATTAGGATGAACTCCACTGTAGCCGAGCTTCTATAAGCAAAAATACTGCTTTATTTATTCTGTTATTCACACTTTTAAAGGAGGGCGATGGTTGTGTGGCTCCCAACACTTCATCAGGCCCATAACAGTGTTGTGTCTAGGTAAAAACAAATAAAAACAGATTTCATTCAATATTTATACAAGCTGATTTAGTAACATCAAGTGTTTTGGTGCCCCACTCAAATAGTCTCCACAATCAGAAAAAAATAGAAAAAAAAAAATAGAAAAATAATATTTGTGGTATGTACAAGCTCGACACCAATATATACTTTCATTAGTTCAATTTGTGCCCGACTAGCTATGGAAAATGTTTTTACTAGATTACTACTATGTCCTTTATCAAGTTTTGTTGCAGTTCCCACTAGAAGGCTATCTATCCTTACAGGAGTCCTTAAAGTTAGCATTATTTATTTATAGCCAGTTAAAGTCATGACGAAAACATCCCTGTATTTACTCCTATATGCTTTAATGATTCACGTCTTGTTTACATGGGATGGGATATTCAAAGGGATTACGCATAGCACAACAGGGTTGTGCCATGCACAACCAACCGGTGTGCCCCGGCGCATTATTCAAAGGGGCTGGTTGCATTGTGCAACCCCCGATGCACCGGGGTGTATTGGTAATGTAAGCGACGCAAGTGCTGGGGGCGTGCCCATGCATATGCAGCACATCCCTATATTCAGCCCGGGATGTGCGGCGCATATGCAGGCACAAATCCACCTTGCACCACACAGGGGGAGCAATGCTGAGTCCATCAAAACCTGGAACAAGTTGGGGACACCGACAGGTGGGCTGCCGTATTGCTGGGCACAACATGGCAGTCGCCTTCTGTGGGTGGCCACAACCACCCAGGACACAGTCCACAAGCTCCCTGCCCAGGGGGCATTGTGCCCCCCTTGACCGATCGCAGGCATGAATTAATGTAAGTCCTGCTGGTCCAGTGGACCCTACCCCTTCGCCTGATCATGGGCATGAAGTAATGTAATCCTTGGTGGTCCAGTGGACCCTACCCCTTTGCCCGATTGCGGGCATGAAATAATGTAATCCCTGGTGGTCCAGTGGACCCTACCCCTTCGCCCGATCATGGGAGGAAATTATATAATCCCTGGTGGTCCAGTGGACCCTACCCCTTCACCCAATCATGGGCATGAATTAGCTTAAACCCTGGTGGTTCAGTGGACCACTATCCCCTGCCCGATTGTGGGCATGTAATAAAATGATCCCTGGTGGTCCAGTGGACTGATCTCCTTTGTCTGCTCGCGGGTGTTTGACAAACACCCTGGTGGTCCAGTGGTACCCCTGTCCCCACCCGCTCACTTAGTCCCCCGCCACCCTGCACCCCCCTGGTCAGCAGTGAGTGACTGCTCCCCACCTGCAAGCCACCCAGCCGCTGATGACTGACAGTGAACAGTAGGGCTGTACACCTGTTGGTCCACTGCGTGGGCCAATGGATATGCAGACCATACTGTACGACACCGTCATGATTTGTGAATGAGCATTCATTCACAATTTGGGACTGTGTAGTACAGTATGGTCTGCACGCCCATTGGCCTACGCAGTGGACCAATAGGTGTACAGCCCTACTGTACACTGTCAGTTGGTGGACGGCCAGGCGGCTTGCGTCACTGGACCACCAGGGATCATTTTATTACATGCCCATGATCAGGTAGGGGATAGCGGTCCACTGGATCACCAGGGATTGTTTTATTACATGCCCACAATTGGGCAGGGGATAGTGGTCCACTGGACCACCAGAGCTTACTTTAATTCATGCATGCAATCGGGCAAAGGTGTAGGGTCCACTGGACCACCAGGGACTAAATCATTTCATGCCCACAATCGGGCAAAGGGGTAGGGTCCACTGGACCACCAGGGTTTAAATTAATTCATGCCCATGATCGGGCAAAGGAGTGGTGCCCACTGGATCACCAGGGTGTCTATGGACATACACCCGCAAACAGGCATTCAGGTGCGGAGCCCGCTGAGGGGCGGTGGTCCCTGATGGCTGCAGCCTGGCAGGGTGCCAGGCGCAAGTTCCCTGGAATCGGCGCACCACATGCAAATGGCCCCATTTGTGCCTTGCATGCATTGTGGCCTAATTTGCATGCCCACAGCTGAATATCGCTCTTGCTGCATTTAGCACAACCACACTTGTGCTGGCGCAGCCCCCTGCTCCCCTGCTGCCACATGCGCTGGCACAGTGCCACTGCACAGTGTGCAGTGCGTGTGCCCTCAGTGCCATATTCCGTGGTGCTGAGCCATGGCGCAGCACCATGGAATATTGCTTGGACTATGCCCTGGCTCAACCCAGTTGTGCTGCACCCAGGCTTGCACCCCTGCCTGGTGCAGTCTGAATATCTAGCCCACAATGTTTGTCTCTTATTTCCTGCAAAGACACAACAATGGCAATATTTCATTTAGAACTCTGCTTTCCATTGTTCCTTTTACCTTAGTCTCTTCCCAAAATCTTAAGATTCTAACCTTTCTTTTTAATTCAGATGCTCACCTTATCCCTATGTCAAAATGACATGGCTCCCTATCTCTTACTGTCCGCTTTCTTACTGAGCTCGAAACAGCTTTTTTATGGGGTCCTTGGAAATAGCAGAGGACATAAAGGAATTCCTAGAACTAGGAATAAATCAAGGATGGTGTGAAGAAGGGAAAATGAATATGATGATTAATGAAAGTTCAAAAATACCTGAATTTTATGTTCTGCCAAAGATTCCTAAAAATTCTGAAAAATCACCTGGGAGACCAATCGTTTCAGGGATAAGTTCTATTTTAGAACCACTTTCCAAAGATGTGGACTTTCACATCCAACCAGAAGTACAAAAAATGCAGACATACATTAAGGACATGAACCACATCCTGGAGGTAATTGCACATCTTAATCAAAGGGGTCTGAATTTTCAGGATATCTGGCTAGTTTCACTGGGCGTTAAAGACTTGCACGCTAGTGTACTACACCAGGAGGGAATCCTTTCCCTCAGGAGGGCTTTAAGACAAAGGGAGGACCGGTTTTCGCCTGAGGAATTCCTGACAGAACTGGCAGACATAGTCCTGAGTAAGAACTACTTCCAGTTTGAAGAAAACTTCTATATGCAGATTAAAGGGACGGCTATGGGGAGCACGATGGCACCCTCATACGCCAACCTATATATGACAAATTTTGATTCCACACTCGTTTTAGATGCAGAAAATAATCCCTTTTTTGGCAATATAAGGGAATGGAGACACTTTATAGATAATATATTTGTCGTCTGGGAAGGCAGTAAAGAAAATTTAGAGAGGTTCACTAATTATTTAAACAGTCAGAACCAAGATTTAAAATTCACTATGGAGACTAGCCAACAATAGATTTTGTTCTTAGACTTACTTATATATAAGAGGAACAACCAACTTGAGGCTAAGTTACACAGGAAAGAGACAAACAGACGCACTACACTTCACTTCAACAGTTTCCATGACCCTAGACTTAAGGGAGTATTTCAAGTCACAACTTATCAACGCAAAAAGGAACAGTAGTACCACAGGAGAATTTGAGAAAGAAGCAGTAAATATGACAAAAAGATTCATAAGTAGAGGTTATGATAGGAGACAGCTCCTAGAACCCGTACAGGAAGTCAGGAACATCTCAAGGAAAACATTATTAAAAAGTTACAAAAAGGACAGCATTGTGAACATAATTGTGTTCTCTACAGCATACAGTCACCTAAGCAGGGACATCAAAGAAATAATAACAGGGAACTGGTATATTTTACAAACAGGTGACTCTCAAAATCTCTCTAATAACATCCAAAAAGAACCCTACCCTAAGGGACAAGTTAGTCCATACAGTGCATGCCCCATGTGATACCCCAAGCAAACAACTTTTATTGGGATCATTAAAGAATAGCAGTTATCCATGTGGCCACTGTTTCTAGTGGCACAATGCCAGTAAGAAAACACATTTCCAACATCCCTGTACTGGAAAGAATTTTGAAATCAAAGAACATATCACATGCAGATCGGACCATGTTATATATACTTCACTGTCCATGTGGCAAACTGTATGTGGGCAAAACTAACTGGTAACTCAGAAATCGCATAAGCGAGCATAAGAGCGACATTAGGAATAAGGATGAAAACTCCTCAGTAGCCAGACACTATAATGCTGTGGGACACACTGCCTCTTCACTTCATTTTTGGGGCCTTGAAAGGGTTAATGAACCACAGAGCAACACCATAACTTGGAAAGACCTTGTACTGAGAAGAGATGTACTGGATCTTTATGACAGACAGCATGAGCCCCTGACTGGGTCTAAATGAAACATGTGATGGGAACCTCTACTGGTAGAAATTCAGGAGGAATTAGTCATCGTCCGGCTACAGAGATTGGACCGACATATGCAACATCAAGAAGACAGTAGCACCACTAAACTATGTTTGGACACTGCGGATATCACATTTCAAATGAAAATAAGGAAGGGAATATTTTGGTTCTACGAGCTCTCTCCCATGTACTGTTTATTATAGCAACTTAAGTTTAGCTGAATGTTATGAGGAAATATTCATGAAGAAATACAAAAACTAAACATTTTCCAACTTCTAGAAGTTTTAAAGTTATGAAGAAAAATGTGTCTTTGTATTTCAGTGAGTGGCCAAGGGTGAGGGTGAACAACCTTCTGGTCCTGATCACAGAACCTATGTAGTCCCACACCTACCACTACTCCACTGACAAGTTCACACAAGATCCTCTCTTATATCACATCTAAAGAGAGAGAAGGTGGGGACCTGGAGTGGGTGGGTCTATGATATCATGAGTGACATCACAGCTCCCACCACCTCTAGCGATACATAAATCAGGTGTGTTAGAGAGCTCAGGTGCTCCTGGGACCATGGAGACACTGGGAACTCCGTTGCCCTGACAGTCTCTGTGAGTAATTACTCATGTAAGATTTTGCAGCTCAGTAACTTTGATGAAATGCACTCTGCAAAGAAGTTTTGAGGGAGTAAAATGACTCAGTCTTATTTTTTTAGAGCAGAAAAGAGCTGTTTTGAGTTCAGTGAGAAAGAGGACAGTAAGGGACAAAGAACCATGCCATTTTGACATAGGAATAAGTTGCGCATCTGATTGAAAAACAAAAAAAGGTTAGAATCTTAAAATTTTGGGAAGAGAATAAGGTGGAAGGAACAATGGAAAGCAGAGTTCTAAATAAAATATTGCCATTGTTGTGTCTTTGCAGGAAATAAGAGACAAATGTTGTGTAAACGAGATGTGAATCTTTAATTTAAAGCACATAGGAGTAAGTACAGGGATGTTTTCATTGTGACTTTAACTGGCTATAAATGAATAATGCTACCTTTAAGGAATCTCATGAGGAAAGATAGCCTTCTCGTGGGAACTGTGACAAAACTTGATAAAGGACATAGTAGTAATCTAGTAAAAACATTTTCCATAGCTGGTTGGGCACAAATTGAACTAATGAAAGTACGTATTGGTGTCGAGCTTGTACATACCACAAATATTTTTTCTATTATTACTTTTTCTTTTTTTTCTTATTGTGAAGACTACTTGAGTGGGGTGTGGGGCACCGAAGCATTTGATGTTACTAAGTCAGCATGTACAAACATTGAATGAAATCTGTTTTTATTTGTTTTTACCTAGACACCACATTGTTATGGGCCTGAGGAAGTGTCGGGAGCCACAAAACCGTCACCCTCCTTTATAAGTGTGAATAAGAGAATAAATAAAGCAGTATTTTTGCTTATAGAAGCTTGGCTACAGTGGAGTTGATCCTAATTTTTTATGTTACTTTAAATCTACTGCCAGTTTTTTTAGTTTGTGTATAAATAATCAGGATAAAACAAGGCTTAATATTAGAGCTGTGCAGAATACAAAATTCCTCCCCCAGAATGCCTGTAGAATTACCATTCCGATTCCATGGAATTTTAAGGGTTATGCATGAAAATTCTATAGAATTTTGCTACATTTTAAATCTCAGTTATGTTATTCTAGTATTAATAGTATGCATCCAAATAACACTAAATGTGGTGCACTGACAGCTAGTTTTAGGTTATACGAGTGTGCTAAACATTAGAGTCACAGGTTGAAAGAGGGTGGAGGTATGAGTAGCCAAACGTTTAATCAAAATTACATTTTCAGTTATTTCAAACTAATTTGAAAACGTCTTATCCACATTTATCCACAGTTGCAGGATTCAGAGGAACATATAACATGGGTATGTGCACCAAGTTATAACTCTTGGGGCCAGATATTCAAAACTTGGCCCCGGGGCAAAATTAGCACTGCCCGGTGGGCAAACTTAGCCCAGAGCACAGAGCAAGCTATATTCAAAAGGAATAGCCCAGGGCAAACAGCTTCTGAATATAGCATGGGAAGGCCGGGCAAACTGGGCTGGGAGTGCAGGGCAAACTTAGCCCTGGAATAAGACAGCTCTGAATATGGCAACCAGGAAGTGCAAACCACAACAGCAACACAGTGCACAGTGATGTGAAGGCAGGTAGAGATGAACTGTGTGGCCAATGTGTGTGCCAGCAAATACGTGGACCCAGTACAGCTGCAGGCAGCAGTGTATGTGAAAGTACAGTGTGTAAAACTGTAAAATATTCCCTGAACTGTTAGCGCAGTGCTAACACATTTGCGCAGGTTTAGCGCAGGGCTAAACCGTTAGCCCGGAGCAAACACATTTGCCTGGAGCTAAACTTTGCCATATTCAAAAGTGACATGCAAATGAGCCTACTTAGGTAGTCTGTGGGCAAACATCCAGATTAGCATCTCATTATGACCTGATTTGCATGCAGTTTGCACCCGGGCTGTTTTAGCCCTCGCGCTAAACCCGTGCAAACGTGTTAGCACTACGCAAACAGCTTGGGAATATTAGTTTTGAACACTACTTCCATATGCGCTGCTGCCTGCAGCTGTACTGGGACAACACAGCATAGGCACAGATGGTGGTGGTGCTGCATGCAACTGTCACATTGTAGGTCATGCTACAGTGCACAGCAGAAAGTACAGTTGCAAGGAGGCCAGTAGTGTGTGGACACAGCATTGCCTCTGGTGTGTAGGGCAGTGATGATGACTGCACTATACACAGTGAGAGCCCCAACCTGCAGGTGTTTACTGACAGTGGACATTACTGTTACGCTGTTGTGTGACCCACAGATGCTGCACCTGTGGCATGGGATGCTCACAGTGACTTGTACATTTCTGGCTTTATGTGCTGTGGCAGTTGTACAGCTGTGCGGTATGTGGCCGGGGGGGGGCATATATTATCTGAAAGGCACACTGGTGTTGGGGTATTCCCAATACTGGCCCATGTGCACTGCATGATGTGTCCCAGCCTTGTGGCCACATCTGGTCTGTGGCACAGCCTCGCCACCCATACATACTCCTCTCAACATCCTCCATGCCCACAGTGCTGCATTTGTGTGCTGGCATCTGTTGGTGTCCACAAGTGTGGTCCGCAGGGTGTGCTGTATGCCACACTGCCATGCTGTCCTTGGCAGCAGGGTCACCACTACTGCCTGGCATGACTGGGACTGGTGGCAGATGATGGCATCATTGTGATGCCATCAGTTAGCAGCATGTCTTCCTCTATGTTTGGCTTTATCTATGTGTCATATTTCTTTGTTAGGGTCGCGCAAAACCAGCGCCAAACAACAGCATAAAGCCATAGTGCCAGCATAAAGCTGGTTGCCAGGGTTAAGACAAGCTTTTCTGGGCGGTAATGTACACCGCGCTAAGTGTCGCGCTAAGTCGCGCAAAACCACTTAGCGCTGCGCTAGTCGCTGAATATAGCATTTCGCCTGTATTCATGTCAGTTTGGCCCTTGCATACATTATAATTTTGCCCAGTGCTAATGCAGTTTGCCCGCACTATTTGGCCTTTGGAATATAGCAGACCCGTGCTCATCCCGCGCTAAACCTGCGCAAACGATTTTTGCCCGGCACAAAGTTTTGAATATCTGGTCTTCAGGCTTCAAAGCAAGCGAAGTTATAAGTAAACAAACACTTCGCCAAAATTTATATTTTTGTTATTTTCGTATGATTTGGATAGTGTTCATTGAAATGTTATAACATTTTACATGTATACGGATTATCACTACATGTATATATATATTTTCAGATTTCTAGCTTCAAATAGGACTGACTTATAGCCTTCCGAACATTTTGCCAAAAATTTAATTTATTTTCTTCTAATTTTAAAACAAGATTTCCAAATTTAACCAGATTTGAAACCTTGAAAGTACTATGTCATGAGGTAATTTCTGACACAGTTAATATTCACAGCATTAAATGAATTAAACGTACTTACCAACTTTCATGAACTTTTAAAATAAAATTTTGCAAGATTGTAAACTGTAAATTTATAAATCCCTGAACTTTAGAACTGGAGAATTCAGTGTCATTAAAATTGTCAGGTTCATAGACCTTAAAAGGGGTCTGTGTATCGATTTTATTCATTGATTGCTGGGACATAAATATTGTACACTATCCACACGTTTCCCAGGATCCTTTCCTTTTAAGAAGAGTGCTGGAAATGTTCAAGTTGGCTGTTCCCACTTACCCGGGTGGTATCCTCCTTGGCATCGCCCCATAACACCAGATCTTCCTTTCCGATAGAAGCAGCAGGTTCCCTCCATCGCCGCGCCATGTTAAGTGTAGGACCTACTTTGCTAAATGTTGCTAAACTTTTGCAGTCTTCAAGCTTTTCACTTCAAACCACACATTATGGACTCGGGAGACCCCAAATAAATTCCTGGCTTTCACAAAATGCAGTTGTGGCTCAAAACTATCCCACACAGACCCACATTGCCTTCTACATCTACTGTTTGGGTCAAATGTAACACTTGTAGACGTGCACTTTACCACACCTTTCATCCTTTCACCTTCGAGGACCATTACTTTCACCTCCTCTTGGGCTGTCCTGGACAAACAGGATCCCCCATTAGCTTGAAAGATGCCCACAAAGAGGTTTCTGCAGTACCTGGCTCAGATGAGCAATTTTTTACTTTGAGGAGGCTGAAACCCAGGCCTCTGCCCTGGTTTTGGTGGACATTGGTACCTCTTTCTCCAGGGTATATCTGGATTTTGTCGAGTACCTACTGACTCATGGGGAGGGCTCTTTCTGGGGCTGAAAACCTCATAACAGTACTCTAAAAGCAAGAATTCTCATCGTAGGTCATGGGAACGGGAACGCTCCTGAGCCTCTGATTACCGTGATTCTGTGGACTTGGTGATTGTCAAGCTCTTAGCTTTGACTGATACTTCTGTCCAGGCTACTGGCTGCAGAGTCCCATTGGGCTTGCCAGTTGAGATGCGGGTGGAACAACCTGTTGAGATTTTTCTCGACCCAGACAAACTGCTGTCACTGAATGAGAGGGAGGACTCCCTCTCCAGGGTTCCAGTCCTGTCTGATGTCTCCCAAGGAGGGCTGGATCAGCATGCCAAGCGAAACCCTTCTTCTCAGAAGCCTGAGCTCTTGGGGACTCTCAGAAGTGCTTTGCCTGTTCCCTTCTCTCCTTGAGGTCTGATCAGTCAGTAGTCGAGGTACCGTGGCTCCAGGTCGTGGGATTCCCAGCATGGCTGTCAGTCTCACTCTTGGCCCTCTGCCAAGAAGTGCTGTCAGTGCTCCTCTTCCTCGTCATTCTTGGGAGGATTGGCTCTGCTGTAAAATGTGGAATTGCCATGAAGAGTTCATGTGGTAGCAGTGGCTTCTAAGCAGTAGTAACAGACCACTGGCCATGCTTCAGTCAGCACCAGTGCTTCCATGGCTACCACAGCACCAGCCTTAACTGGTTCCTCTGGGTTGGCTGACACTGGCTTCCACACCTATCAAGGTGGAGCCCCTACTACCACACCCCAAGGAAGAAACTCCTTCAAAGACTGCACATGGCCTCTGGTCTTCATCAGCGGTTATCAGTCATCATTACACAAGCTGATGAACCCTGCATCATCATTGGGGGTAACAGGCCTCAGATGGTGTTCAAGGAGTCCTCAGATTCAGAAAACTCCTTGATGCATTCTCACCAGACCCTGGCTTTGACCATAAGTCTGGAAAGGATCTCCCCATGGAGCAGGAGCCTGTCTCTTTCGGGCCCTACTAGGCTTAATATCAGAATCTATGCAAATTCCCTTGGATCCCACACAAAAGTGGGCTACATATCCCCTCATGGAGATCCTTAACCAGAATAACTTCCCTAAAGTAGGCTATCCGTGGCCCCACTCTGGAGCAGAGGTAGTGACCTGTATCTTGCCCCATGCCATTGGCCTGCATGGTCCCAAAATACATGGTTCCCATGGGGTCTTTGTTTAGGTTCACCGACCACCCTTAGACTGAAAAGCCATTCACTGACTCCATTTTTCAATGCTCTGGCAATGTTGGGGATGTCAACAAGCTACCTGACAAGGAGTCCAAAATGTTAGACCATGCATCCAAGATGGTCTATGCAGTCTCTTTCCTAGGCCAACAGCAGGCTAATTTTGCTAGTGTTATGGCAGACTTTGATCAAGCCTTATTGGGTGCCCTGGATCAGGTTATCCCTTGACTGCCAGCCAGCCTGCAGCTGCCATTCAAGCTGGTTTGTAATCAAGGTCACACTGTGGTGAAACAGCAACTTCAGTCAGCCCTGGGCATCAGTGACTCTTATACCAAGTCTGTGGTCTGGGTGGTGGCTACGCACTGCAGGCCTTGACTGCGCATCTTGTCCTTCATGGCTGCCATGCAGCACAAACTGGGCACTGACTTGTTTGGGCCTGGGGTGGATGGCCACCTCACCTGCATTGAGAAGTCCAGTGCCACATTGGACTCCTTTACTTTGATGTTACAGGCCAGAAACCAAAGAAAAGGCTTTTTCAGTTTTGGTCTTACTCTGCCCCTATAGCCAGAACAACTCAGCCCAATCAGGACAACAGTTGGCCTGGAGACCCCTACTAAAATATTCCACTTCAACCACCAAAAAGTCTGGTGGAGGTAGCTCTGCTGCCCCCAAAGCTGGTCCTGCTTCTGCCTCCATGCCTACACAGTGATGGGTTTTTGTGCCCTCCCTCCACCTGTACTGATGACCCTGAAACCACTTGTGGGGAAGGGGGGCTCCATCACTTTGCTTCCACCTGTTCCACTATCACCACGGACAGGTGGGTGCTCAAGTTAGTCAGCTGGGGGCTGCTTCTGGAGTTTGAGGCTGTCCTGACTAGCTAAGTCCATGCCCCACAGGCAAACATGGTGTCTGAGGACATGATGTCCACCATTTGGGAAGACATAAATCAGCTCCTTCAGAAAGAGGTGATGGTCTGTGTTTTGGAATCCACATCCGGTCCTGGGTGCCCCATATTGGATCTGCACAACCTCAATCAGTATCTCAGGTCGTGCAACTTTCAGATGGTCACCTTGTCTCAAATCATCTTATCCCTGGAGCAGGTCATATGGTTGTGCTCCCTGAACCTTCAGGACACGTTCTTTAATGTCCCCATCCATCCATCTTGCCAATGGTTCCTGCGGTTCCACTCAGACCTCAGAAGGGATCTTATATGAGTTCCAGTGCATTCCATTAAGCCTCTTCTTGGCATCCAAGGTCTTCAGCAAGTGCCTTGCCATGTTGGTGGCATTCCTGCACTGATGAGGATTCTGGGGGTACTCTTACCTGAAAGACTAGTTGATTGCAGGGTTCTCCAGGGAGTAGGTGGAACATTTCAGGGTTCTTGCCCTCCAGACATGCTGGGATCTTGGTCCATGAGGTCAAGTTAGAATTCAGTCCTTCGTCGCAGGTGATCCAGTTCTTAGGGCAGAGCTGTACTCCTGTCAGGCTCAGGCCTGCCTGCCAGTGGACAGAGTGGATGACTGCTGCTCCCTTTGCCTATCATTTCAGGCTGGGCAATCCTGCCCTGCCAGGGACTTTTTACACCTCCTGAGATACATGGTGGCTTGCACCAGTGTGGTCAATTGACCCCACTGGTGGATGTGTTCCCTGCAGTGGAGTCTGGACCAGTAGCAGTCTCAATGCCATGGTCACCTTGATGAGCCAGCCACAGTGACACAGCAGATGTGGGATGCCATCCAGTGAAAACTAGTCCCAGACCATCACCAGGAATGAGTCCCATTTGTCCACTCAGAGCCAACAGTCCCCCTCACAACTGATGCCTGTCTGCTGGGCATCCCACCTGGGGGAACCACAGATCCACAGGATCTAGACCCCCCAAGGAGTCCTGTTGCCACATCAACCTGATGGAGCTCTGTGCAGTGCATCTTGCACTGACATTTGCTCCGCAGGTTCAGGGTCAGGTCAGTCGGGTCCAGACGGGCAACACAATGACCATGTACCTCCTTAACAAGCAGGGTGAAACACATTCCCTCCCACTGTGCCAGGAAGCTCTATGCATCTGGACATTTGTTCATAGTCTGGGCATCGACCATCTGGTAATTCACGTGCCTGGCACATCCAAGCAGCTGGAAGATGCTCTCAGTCAAGTGGGTGAGGCATTTTATGAGTGGGCCCTCCACCAGGAGGAAGTCAGCTGCCTGTTCTCCCAGAAGGATACTGCCCAGGTCAACTTTTATTTGCCTCTTAGGGAAATACAAAGCTAAGGTTGTCCCCATGGCTGCCCCCACCCATTGAAGCGTACTGCTGGGTAATGTCCTTGTGAGTTCCTGGAACCTCTGCCTCACGTACACCTTCTCTCACATTCCCCTGATCCACAGCTCCAGACTAGCCACACCAGTTCTGGTACCCCAGTCTTCTCAGCTGCAGGCCTTCATGGCCTCTGCCTCTCTTCTGAGATCTGGTCTTGTGCTCTCCCAGTGGAACATTATCCACCCAGACCTTTCATTCCTGCACCTGATAGCTTGGTTCATGAGTGGATAGAGATCCAGGTATGGTTCTATCTAACAAGGTCCTTCAGGTTGTTGTGGCCAGTTGGAAGAAGTCGATTCATAGGTGCTTTGCTTTCAAATGGAAGAGGTTTTCCATTTGGTGCCAGGCAAGGAGCTGGACCTCTTGTCCTGCCCCATGGCAAGCATCCTAGACTATTTTGGGTCCTTCTCCAAGCTGGAGCTTCAGCAATGGCCCTCAGGATGCACCTGGCAGCCATCTCTGCCAATGGGTACAGGCTGGTATGCCATCTGTGGGGCAAGAAAAGATTTTTAGGTGCTTTTTCAAAGGCCAAGGCCATGAATTCCTGCCAGTATGTGAGCCTTCACCACCTTAGGACCTACTGCTGGAATTCACAATATTCATGGGCAAGTCATTCAAACTTATACCAGGGGCAACACCTCCCACCTGTCATGGGAAACCACCTTCCCAGTGGCTGTCACCTGTGCCAGTAGGATCAGCGAGCTGCAGGTGCACTCAGTGTAGTCTCTTTACTTGGGCTTCCATAGGGACAAAGTTGTCCTCTGCCCCAACGCCAAGTTCTTCCTGATAGTTATTTTGGAGTTCCACCTTAACCAGGTGATCAACCTCCTGATGTATTTCAACAATCCAGCCTCGTAGATCCAGCACAGGCTGCACATGTTGGACCTTCGGTGATCTCTTGCCAGTTACAAGGAGCGTTTGGCTGAAGTTTAGGGAGAGTTTTTCCGGTTCTTCATCACAATGGTGCCCCATCAGTTGTCACACTAGGCTCGCAATCAGCAACAGGAGCAGCAGTAGCGTTATTGTAGTTGTATTTTATTTTTACTTCTGTTTTTGCTTGATTTGTAGTTTTTACTTTAGTTTGAAGTAGTTTAGGGTTAGTTTAGTTAGGGTACATGAGTGAGTAAGGCAGCGTTATTTGGTATTCTCGTGGTTAGTTTAGTGGAAGTGTTATTGTTCATTTCCAATTTGAAATGGAGACAGAATTCTTAACCTGGCGTTTCATCTGCCTGTTTTTAACTGACTGACAGTGAGTTTGTTAAATTACTCACTAACTTATTTGCTACAGGGGAGCTTTTGCTTGGTCTGCATCTATGGGTTCCTTTGAGATCCTGCAGTTTTCATGTTTTTTTCTGTCTGAACCATAGCAGACTTCAGCCGACAGTAGCCTGTTTTGTGAGATGCCTGCAAGAAGGCTGGGATTTCCCTTAGTGTGATCCTGAAGAATTTTGGAGAGTCCTTGGCTGGTGTCATACCTCTTGGATTCCTGGTTTTTGAAGTGGTTTGTTGCTGGACTGTTTGTGGATTTCCATCAATGTGAGTGTGTCTACACTGGATCATCTCCCTCATTTGTGATATCATGTGATGTACTTGACCTGGTGGGTTTGGGGCCCCATGGTTTGTTTCCGGGGGGCTTGCTGGCTCAGTCCTTAGAATGGGGTACCTGGCTTTGGGACCTCTGGAGGGTTGGCCTCATTGCCAGTGTCTTGGGTTTTGGGGGTGTCCATCGGTCACACACTCTCTTGAGCCTCCAATGGGGATTATTTTGAGCTAACTGTGCCTCCTGTTTTCTGAAGTAAGTGGGGCCCCTGCTTCCATGGTTATAGTGGATCTATTTTGACAATGGCCCGAGTTATAGCCCCCAAAGCAGCCACAGTGTCAGCTGTTAGGGGAGAGGCTGTCTCGAATAGTGAAAGGAAGGGAGCGACTCAGATTTGTGTAGTACCTCACAAAGGATTAGTGGCATATTTTTTTGGTGAAGACTAGTAGAATACTTTCCTTGACCTGACAAGGGATCTTTGAATCTGCTACTTCTCATTGAAAGTTGTGAACATTTTGTGAATAACTTTTCCATTTTGGCTGAAGGCAGCGAGAGTGCCTTCTCCTTCAAATAGTGTGACTGTTAATTTTAATTTTTCAAATTGTATTCTGTATTTATTGTGAGTCCAAGTGAGAGATGGACTTATTTCTGAGACCTTCCTCACGAATTCATCCACTGAAGTGAGAATTCATGTGGACTCGTAAGAGACTGGTCTATTTTAATATTTAAGAACTCTTAACTCAGTTTTATTCTTGGGACTTGTTCAATTGGGTATTGTAATTGATTTTTTTTGTATTGTTGGTGGTTAATTTGGAGGGTGATTGGGAGTAGGTTTTGTCTGTGTATTGTTATTTCTGTTTGTTTTGTTTTGTTTGATACTGCTGCCTGTTTGGTTGTCATTATGTGTTAGCAGTCTTCTCAAGTGATCAGGCAGTACTCCCCCCCTCCTGGCTTAGGGGCCTGTACCCTTTTTTCGGCCCTCCTCTTCCCCTGAGGTTTATAGGTGTTTTCAGGCCTTGGGGATAACTTGGAGGGGATGGAGAGCTCCTGACCTGGGGTGGAGGCTTTGCGGGATAAACGGATTGGGGTGGTGGGTATCAGGAGGCACCCTAGGACAAAATGGATCCAGGAAAGGGGTCCTACCTGCTTGGTTACCATACCCATGGGCTCCACTTTGAGTGGGCAAATGATGCACTTTCTTATGGCTACCCATCCAGCTAGGGCAATGCTATGCAATGCCAGGTCAATCAAGAACAAGACAGCAATTATTGCTGATCATCTTGGAACATCAGACCTGGCATGCATCACTGAGACCTGGCTGGATGAAAATGCTGGTCCTGTTTTGGAGGCAGCTGTGCCAGCCAGGTATTCGGTGATACACTGACTGAGATTGGATCTCAGGGGCAGGTGTAATGCCATTTCTTTTAAGGTAGAACTAAGCCATGTAGATGTGCCTGTGGGGACAACCAGATCCTTTGAGTGTATCCTGGGTGCAGGTGTGGGCTATAGGATACTTCTCATTTACCATCCACCTGGTGATGAGAAAGAATTCCTTCAGGAAGTCTCGGACTTCATTGACTTAGCATTGGAGTCGCCTAGGTGGTTGGTCCTGGGTGACTTCAATGACTAGGTCAACAATGAACTGTTGCAGTTTGGGCAAGACTTCCTCCAACTGATGATCTCATTGGGCTTCATAAAGGTGGTTCCCACTGCTACCCATAAGTGTGGACACTCTCTGGATCTGGTATTCCTCCTAGGGATGGTGGTCTTTGATTTGGTGGTGGAACCACTCAGTTGGTCTGACCATCACGCCATAGGGTTCAGTTTTGCACCCCCCCAAGTAGACCTGCTGCTGTGGAGATGGTCTGGTACTGACCTTTAAGGGATGTTTCTCCTACTGGTCTAGATGTTTCCCCTACTGGTCTAATGGTGGTACTGGACCAATCAAGTATGACATTGGGATGTGAGGACCTGGGTGACCTGGTACGGCATTATAATAATGCTGTGCTGAGGGCCCTGGATTCCATCTATCCTATCCATGTTTGTCCACTCACTCTTCGACCTCGGTCCCCCTTGTATGATTGCACCTTAAAGGAGTTGAGATGAGTAGGGTGAAGGCTAGAACATTGCTGGTGGAAATTTGGCCTGGTGAATGTTCGACTTAAATTGGTGTCCCATTATGGGGACTATCAATTGGCCATCTCCCATAAAAAGGCAGAGTTCTAGTCCAGGGAGATTGCCACTGCAAGGAATTGACCAGCTCAGTTCTTCCGAACTGTTGACAGGCTGTGCAATCCAGCCTGCCTTCAGAATCCGAGAGCTTTTTCACAAATTAAGTGTAATGAGTTTGCTCAGTTCTTTGCGGATAAGCTTGCCACCATCAGGTCGGAGAGCCATTCAGCACCTTCCAATGAGCAGAGCAGTGGGATGTCACTAGCACCCGGTCTGTTTGGTCTGACTTTGACTGGCTGGCAATCACTGACATTGTAAAGATTATCCAGAGTGTGCGACTGACTTGCTGTAGTTTGGATCCTGGTCCACCTTCCAGTGGAGTGTGTGGAGGTCATTGGACTGGTCCTTGCTGAGATAGTCTGGAGTTCATTGGAAAAGTGGGTGTTCCTGACTTCTTAAAAGAGGCTGTCATGATTCTCCTCTTGAATAAATCTTCCCTTGACCTGGACTACCTCGCTAACTACAGACCTATCTCTAATCTGCCCTTTGTGGGCAAGGTTATAGAGAAGGTAGTCATGTTGCAACTCAAAAACCATCTTACCACTGACAATGTCCATGATCCTCTCCAGTCTGGGTTTGGGAAGGGTCATAGTACAGAGAGGGCCCTAGTTCGGGTGCTAAATGATCTCCTGGTGGTGAGAGATTGGAAGAACCATTCAGTCTTGGTTCTTCTTGATCTCTCTGCAGCATTTAACACCATGGATTATGGGCTTTTGCTGGAGCGCTTGCAGTCGATTTGTGGACTATCTGGTGTAGTCCACAGGTGGTTCCATTCTTTCCTCTCGGGCAGGTTTCAGAGAGTGGTGTCAGAGATTTTTTCCTCCACCCCATTCCCCCCCTGACCTGTGGGGTTCTGCAGATCTCCATGCTATCTTCCATGTTGTTTGAGGTGGACATACTCCTACTAGGGGACATTATAAGGCAGTATGGGCTGATTTTTTACTGTTATGCAGATGACTCTCAGCTCTACATGTCCTTTGCACCCGATCAGGAAGATACTATCTCCAACATTAATACATGCCACACCAAAATCCAAGACTGGATGAGTGCCATCAGGTTAAGGGTGAACCCAAAACAGACTGAGGTGTTGGACACTGATCCAAGTCACGGGGCAGTGAGGCCCTCCAACGTTCAGTCCTCTGAACTTATGCTAGGGAGCATTCATCTGAGGTCCTCTGAACAGGTGTGGAACATGGGTGTTATTTTTGATAACAAGCTGACACTTAAATCTCAGGTGTCGGCTGTCGTCAAGTCCTTATTTTATCACCTGAGGAATATTGCTTGGGTGAAACATCTTGTTCCACCAGATGACCTTCCTATGTTGATCCATGCCTTTGTGACTTCCACCTTGATTACAGCAATGCTGTCTTCCTAGGGCTTCCAGGGCTGGACCTCCACCATCTGCAGCTGGTGCAGAATGTGACAGCAAGGTTGTTGACTTGCTTACGGTGACCTTGCCATGTCACGCCTCTGCTTCATGGGCTGCACTGGCCGCGAGTGTAGTGGAGGATCACCTTCAAGGTCAGTTTATTGACCTATAAGGCCCTACATGGACAGGGATCATGTTACTTGCAAGACCTCCTGTGTTTTTATCATCCCCTCCACCCACTCTACCCAATGGTGAGGGATCACTAGAGATTCTCAGGGTCAGTTTGAAGACCTCAGGGATGAGATCCTATGCTTTCATGGCCCTGATCCTGTGGAATTCTCTACCTCATCAGATTAGAAAGTGCCTAATCCAACAGGAAGACAGACAGATAGGGAGGGGGTTGGGGCAGCTGCAATCTAGGGTGTTAGCTGTACACTCGGGCAGACTTCATTAGACTGAAAGTCTGTTTTTTCTGGCAGTTTTGTATGTTTGGATGTGTCTGACCTCTGAGACTTTTAAAACTGCATTAAAAATGTATTTATTTAACCAGGCATTTTTAGTTAAAATTGTCAGTCTGTTATTCATTTTAATGAGTGTAATTTATTGTTAAATTGTTGTGATTTTAATCTGTACAGGCACTTTGATTTCTCCTAAAGCCATGTTGAGTAGGGGCTAGCAGCTGGTTAGTCTCAAGGTAGTCACAGAGATGGTTGTAAACTAACTTTTCCTGTATTTTGGCCAGAGCACAGAGAAGTGAGATTAGTCTGTAATTGTCAATGGGTTCTCTGGGACCTCCCATGTGGATGGGGAGCATGTACGGCAGTTTCCGTTTATGGGGCACGGATCCACTAAGAAGGGATCTGTTAACAAGCCAAGTAACAGGTAATGCGATGGCAGGTGCCAAAGCCTTTAACAGCCTTGGGTTTAGTTCATTAGGCCCACCGGGGCCTTTGGCTTTGACAATTTTGAGGAGGGGCGCACCTCCTTGACCTTGACTAACCTGAGGTGAAAGAGTGGTTCAGAGGGGAAAAGATGCCTCCTGCCCCAAGGGCTACTAGGAGGGAGGTGGGAGACTTGTTTTGCAGCTTTCAAGGTTAGTGAAGTGCCCACTGAAGGCAGATGCAGTATCAAGACAGCAATCCAGCATCTGCCCGTTGACCTCTATAGGTCCAAAGGTGGGTTTGCCATTGCCTTCTATAAGGTCATTGATGTGGGACAAAAAGGACTTAGGGTTGGCAAGATTAGTTTTCTGGAGGTGTTTGACACTCTCTTTTTGCCGTCTTTCTGGTTCGTTTGGACTGGTTCCTTAGGGTTTTATAGGAGACTACGTCCGCAGGCAAGGCAGAGTTTTTGCATTTCTTCCAAGCCTTTTCATGACACACCATCAGAGATTTGAGCTCTGGGGTGATCCATTTGTGGCAGCTCCCTTTGGCCCAGAGTTTCCTAAATGGGGCAAACAGGTTTGTTGCAGAGAGGAAGGAGTTCTGGAAGTACTCCAGGGCTTCATCCAAGTTTGGGAGGTGCTGTATAGGGCTCCAGTCCAGGTTGCCAAGGTATTCATTGAAGGTGTCCACAGAGAATTTGGAGTAGTCTCTAGTGGTAATTATCCTAGAAGGAACCCGGGGCAATCCATTCTTCCAAATACAGAAGATAGGCGAGTGGTCACCCAAGGCATCTGCCATGATGCCAGCCACCAGAATGTTAGGGGGTGAGACACCAGTGCCCAGTCTAGGGTTGTGTGGTTCCCAGCTTTGTAGTTAGCCCTTGTTTTTTCAGTGATAACTTGCTCCAGGTTAGCTTCTAGGAATGAGGCTTTGAGGGCCTGCTCCATGTCCTGGGCCCAGTTTTGGTTGAAGACACCCAGATTAGAAGTTCTGAGGAAGCCTCAGCAGCCAGAGCCTTGGTCAGGGCCTCCAGGGCTTGTTGGGCCACCTAAGGAAAGTTGTAGAGGCAGCCAATGGTAAGGTGTTTTACTTGGCTAAGGGTAGTTCATACAAAGACAGACTTGCAGCCAGTGAGGCCAGAGCCGGGGAAGGGGGCTAGAACCACATCTAGTGAATCCCTTGTGTAAATGAGTACCCCATCCCCTTTTTTGCCCTCCTGGTCCTTCTGGAAGGAATTGTAGCCAGGGACTGCAACCTCATGCAGCATGGTGTGTGGCTTAAGCCAGGTTTCAGAGACAAGCCAGTATGTCTGGTTTCTAGAGAGCCATCCATCCCTAGACTTCATGTATTTTTGGGAGGAGGCTGCAGAAGTTCATGTGGGCTATTTGTAGGCCCTTGGATGACGTCCAGTGCATGTTGTAGGGGGAGACTAGGGTGATACTGGTCACTGGCAGACTGGATTAGTCTCAGTATTGCTTGGTAGATGCATCAGTACAGTCAGAAGGCCTAAGACTGAGTGTTAGGGAGGTAGGCCCCTAGGACCATGCCCTCAATACAGCCTTGATTGCCCATGTGCAGATTGGCCATGCCCAGGGAAAAACATAGTCCCATAGCCTTCCCTTTTCTTCAGAAATACTGTTGTTTCTAGAAACAGAACATATTTTTTTTCTACACAGTTTCAGACAGTTCACATAACTATTCTCTTTTTTCTTTGCAATTTCCATTCTGTCTTTTGGAAAAAAAATTGTACAGCCTTATTCCCCCTGTTGTCCATATGACTCATTGCTATATAAAGCATCAACATCCACTGCAACCAGTAAGCAGTCCTGTTGAACCTGCATATGTTCCATATTGACCAGTCTTTATGTGCAATTTGTGATGGAATGCTGATGCAGTTATGAACCATCATTTGTCAGTTTTTAAGTATGAGCAACTACAGGTGCAATTCAGAAATTCTCTGAAGCATCTTTTTTTTTACCTTTGCTTAGCTCTGATAATAAATGACATTTATATTAATCAGTGTTTGCTCTTTTTAATGTGCAGGATACAACCTCCCAAAATTACTTTGTTACAAGTTTGTTAATGCAAGCAAACTGTTGCTGTTTGAGATGGATGAGAAATGCCCACGTGGTGATATGGAGGGGAAAGAGACCGTACAGCAGAAGAATCATTTTGAAGGCACTCAAGACACTCCCAGCAGTAAGTAGATGGCCAGATAATGAGTTTGTAATGTGGGATTTGTCTAACTACTGTTGAGAAGGAAGTTAGGATGAACAGGGGAACCAAGAGTAGAGCTAAAGGAGCAGGAAGTATGGGATTACAGGGAGGTAGTAGAGATGTTAGAAAGTTATAAATGTGTAAAGCTAAGGCTAATTTTTAAAGAAACAAGCCAATTTTATAGTGGCTATGGAACAGAACTGAGAGTTGACAGACATGACAAGGGATTGGCTTAAGGGGGGTCACAAAACATGGCAGGTAGGATAAACACTGAGGTACAGAGCTTGACAGAGGGCAGGACAGGGGTAAATGGAAAAATAGACAAGGGCAATAAGAGCAGGGATGGGGTAAAAAAGGATAAAGGCAACATTAAATAAAGGGCAATGAGTACCAATGCCTGTAGTCTGGGAAACAAGCTTCCAGAGCTAGTAGCTCTGACAGAAGAGGAACACTTGGTTATTGTGGCAGTCACAGAAACATGGTACATGGAGAACCATGACTGGGATGTCAACATACCAGGGTACACAATCTACAGAAGGGACAGGGAGGGTAAAGGAGGAGGTGGAGTAGCTCTCTACATAAGGGAAGGGATCAAAGCTACAGAACTAAAAAGTAAAGGGGGAGGATAAGAGGCACTCTGGGTCACCTTGGAGACAGGGAATGGCATCACAATCTGCACAGGGGTTGTATACAGACCCCCATCTCAAGGGGAGGAAATGAACATGAAAATGATAGAGGGCATTCTCAAAATGGCTGAAAAAGGGGAGATACTGTTGATGGGGGACCTGAATATGCCAGATGTTAACTGGATGAGATGGACTGCAGCCGCACCCAAGAGCAGGATCCTTCTCGATGCCCTACAAGGGGCATGCCTTAGACAGCTAGTGGTGGAACCCACTCGAGAGGGAGCAATATTAGACCTGGTACTCTCAAATGGAGAGAGGATCACAAATTTAGAAGTCAGTAGACATCTTGGAACAAGTGACCACTGCACAGTGTGCTTCACAATAAACACAACCATGGAGACAAGCCATACAAAGACAAGGATACTGGACTTTAGAAGGGCTGACTTTGGCATAATGGGTGAATACCTGAGGAATGCATTAGCAAATGGCCAGAAAGGAGGGGTGGAAGAACAATGGAGAAAAATCAAAACTGCCATCATGAAGGCAACAAGCCTTTGTGTGAAACAAATAAAGAAAACAAAGTGGAATAAAAAAACACTATGGTTCTCAAAAGAGGTGTCAGGGAAGGTTAAGGAGAAAAAGGCTGCATTCAAAAAGTATAAGGAATCACAGAAGGAGCACGACAGGGAACTGTATCAATTAAAGCAGAAAGAAGTGAGGAAGGCAGTCAGAAAAGCAAAGGCCTAAACCAAGGAAAAGATAGCCAACTCAGTTAAGAAGGGGGATGTAACCTTTTATAGGTACATTAGGGAACATAGAAAGGTTAAGGGAGGGATAGTGAAGATTAATAAAGGAAAGGGGAGGTGGGCAGAGGGAGACAGTGAAAAGGCAGAGATACTGAATGAATACTTTTGCACAGTATTCGCAAAAGAAGAAGAGGAGGAGTTACCTAAACGAAACAATAGAAGCAGTCTGGGTAGTGGGGTTGACGCCAGTCCATTTACGGAAGAAAGAGTCCTGAAAGAACTCCTAAAACTCAAGGTGGACAAAGCAATGGGACCTGACGGGATTCACCCTAGAATCCTAAAAGAGCTAAGGGAGGACCTAGTGACACCACTAACCACACTTTTTAACAAATCATGGGAAGATGGGGTGGTACCTGAGGAGTGAAGCAGGGCAGATGTGATTCCCCTTCACAAAACTGGGAGCAAGGCAGAAGCAGGAAACTACAGACCTGTTAGTTTGACCTTAGTAATGGGGAAAATGATGGAATCACTTCTGAAGGAAAGAATTGTTCAGTACCTAGAGGCCAGCAGGGCACAGGACCCAAAGCAGCATGGATTCACAGCAGGAAGGTCATGTCAGGCAAATCTAATCAATTTCTTTGATTGGGTGACCAAAGTAATAGACCAGGGAGGGGATGTGGATATGGCCTACCTAGACTTTAGCAAGGCATTTGACACAGTCCCGCACAAAAGATTAATAATCAAATTAGCCAGCCTGGGAGTGGGTCCCAGGGTGGTAGCCTGGGTTGCAAACTGGCTGCACAACAGGACACAGAAGGTAATAGTGAATGGAACACATTCTGAAGAAATGGGGTTACTAGTGGAGTACCTCAGGGCTCAGTACTGGGTCCAGTCCTCTTTAACGTCCTTATAGGTGACATTGTAGAGGGTCTGGAAGGAAAGGTATGCCTCTTTGCAGATGACACAAAGATCTGTAACAGAGTTGATACACAAGGGGGGAGATAGAAAGGATGAGAAGGGACTTGGCAAGGTTGGAGGAATGGTCAGACATATGGCAACTTAAATTCAATGCAAAGAAGTGCAAAGTAATGCACCTGGGAAATAAAACTCCAGGAGAATAGTACACAATAGCAGGGGAGGTTCTGACAACAACAATAATGGAAAGGGATCTGGGTGTAGTAATATCAGATGACCTAAAGGTGGGTAAGCAATGTGAGAAGTCAGTAAGGCGAGCCAAGGGGATACTGGGATGCTTAGGGAGGGGCATCACAAGTAGAAAAAGGGAAGTGGTTATCCCTCTGTACAGACAGTTGGTGAGACCCCATCTGGAGTACTGCGTGCAGTTTTGGAGACCTCATCTATGCAAGGACATAGACAGGATGGAAGCAGTCCAGAGGAGGGCAACTAAAATGGTGCAGGGTCTACATCAGAAACCATATGAAGAGAGACTGAGAGAGCTTAATATGCATACCCTTGATGAAAGGAGGGACATGATAGAAACTTTTAAGTACCTCAAGGGAATCAACAAAGTCCAGGAGGGTAGCATCTTTCAGAAAAAGAATGTGTAAGAACAAGGGGCACAATTTAAAGTTAGAGGGGGATGGCTCGGGGTAATGTGAGGACATTTTTTCATGGAGAGAGTGGTGGATGCATGGAACCACCTTCCTGGAGAGGTTGTGGGGTCTAAAACAGTGGGGGAATTCAAACATTCATGGGACAGACATAAGGCAATTATAGTGGGGGTTTGCAGGAAGTAGGCTGTTGGGTAACTAGAATCTGCAGCTTATCCAATAGGTAGGGAAATGGGCAGACTGGCTGGGCCAAGTGGTCCTTATCTGCCGTCAAAGTCTATGTTTCTATGTTTATTCCAGGAATGGATAGGCAGGTAACTGTTTTATAAACAAAAGAGAAAAGGCTTGGGAAGCCCAGAGAAGAGTGAATTATTATGATTGTGAGAGAAAATGATGGCAAGAAAAAGTTTTGAAGTAGAAGAGTGGTGTAAGAAGTGACGATACAAGCAGCATTATAAGGATAATAGTAAATCAATCAAGAATTCACTTTATGGTGACTTTCCATACACATGCTCAAGGCACTGTATGGTATATTAAACACAATAATAGTCTGACAGATGCATCATATATGACATTATAATACATGTATAGTCATATAGCACCACAGTCTACCATCAAAGTACCTTGAAAATATACAAAATACATCATACACCGAGTCGTCAAAGCAATTTTGAATAAAACTGCTTTAATCTGAGGAGAATAGTTAATTATTGAGGCCGTTTGTGTATTATATACTCTGGCAAGGAGTTCCATAATATAACTGCCTTGACACTAGCAGAACAACCTCCTACCATCTTCATTTACTTTTGAAACTGAAAATAAAAGGGTAACGATTTCCAGAACAAAGACCCTGAATAAAACGATAAATATACTATAACTTCTTTACATCATTGATGTTTGTTTCTTGCACTGTTTTGTCTTCACTGTGACGAGGTATCTTTGTAAATGAGCCTCTGGCTCAAAGGTTGTTAAACTGATGTTCTAATAAATAAATAAAATCATCTGGACCTGTTCCATGTAACATTTTATGTCCATGAGAGAATTTAACAAATAATTCTTTTTTCTACGAGGCACCAGTCAAGGTATACTAAAAGTGGGACAGATATGAGCAAATGTTTTTGTTCCAGTTACAGTGTGAGTAGCTGAATTCATAACCAGCTGTAACTTATTGAAGGGGTTGTGTATTAGACCTGACACAATACCATTGTTGTATAGTAGTTCTGTGTATGGAACAACAGTGAGTGTGCATCAGCATTTTCTCTGCATCCAAAGTGAGATGTTTATAAATTTATACAATGTGTTCTAAGATGATAGGTTACCTTTTAAAATGCATTTATTAAGGCCTCAAAGGATAATATAGGATCTAAGATTGCACCTGGATCTCTGACTTAAAGGTTTACTTGAAGTTCACAGTTGCAACTTTTACACAGAAACACAGATACATAGGGGGACATTTTCAAAGAAGACACACCAGCACAATGCAAGAAATGCACCGCTGCATTATATTCAAAGGCTAGAGATGCACCGAACAACTCTAACTGTGCTGCAGCACAATGATAATGTATGTGGCACATCTCCAGGGGGTGTGCCCATGAATATGCGGCACATCTCTATATTCAGCTAAGATGTGCGGAGCATCTGACTGCACATCTCTGGCCTGTGCTGCAAAAAGTTAGGTATGCGTAACTGGTATCTACCCACAAGTGAGCTTGGTATCACAGTAAACAGGAACCATATTTCCTGATAGTCTAGTGGCACCCCCTCACATCCCAGAACCCCACAACAGTGACCATATTGCCCCTCGCTCCAAATAGTAGGGTCCCCCCCATATGATCCTTCTGTGACATATGACAATCCTGGCTGATCCATTTCTTCATTGTGTAGTGTCCCCCCTCCCCGTCCCAAGCACCGTGTGATATCAAAGAAAATCCCTCTTGTATCCTTTCTCTGTAATGTATTGTCCCTCCCTCCCCATCACAGTCCCCACCTGAAATAAAATATTTCCCCGTAGCCCACTTGCCAGTATTCTGGTGCCCCCTTTCCTGTCATGATCCACATCCAAAGTAAAATAAAATATTTCCCCACCATCCACCTGTCAACATTAAAATGTGCCCCCCCATATCAATCCCTATGTGATACAGAACAAAATATTGTCCCCTAGGCCCTCTTTTCCATAGTGTAGTGGCCACCCCACCCATGGAAGCACCCATATCCCACCCTGCTCCCCTGTCCCAACGTGGCCAGTTAACTGGCAGGCAGCATAGTCCTCTGGATACCTCCATGGCTGTACGCCGACTGAGCTGTCAATGACTGACAGTACACTGCACACATCGGTTGACACTGCTGACCAATGGGCTTGCAGTATGTACTGTAAGCTGTCATTCTCAAAAGTTGTTCAGTCTCCTGTGGGCTGGGAGGGTGTGCTCGATATCCCATGTGTCAGGTTACCTAGTTTTGGCATTGCATAATATACCAGATGACAGTTTGAAAGGTTGAGCTCATCTGTAAAATGGGAGCTCCTTTTTTTTCATTTTTTTTCTAACAGAGTCCTGTGCATGCAGAGCTGTACTGCAGTCACAGACTCCTGACTCGCGCTGTGGTCAGGCTGTCTTTTGGTTTATGCTGATTAGTTTCTTTGTTATCTTTGAGAGCTCAGGTAGTGGTAATTCAGCCTTGGTACGTGGCCTATTATATAAAATGTAAAGACTTTACAAGCTGTATATTTTTATGTAGTTTATTTTAAGACAGCATTTACGGACAGTTGTACACAGTGAAACAACACTTTTAACTGAAGTTGTTCAGAACAGAATGTCACTTTACACTGTGTATAGAAAATACATTTATAATATTGGAAGTTGAAGTTGGAATGTGAGTGCCAGTGAAACAATGCTGCTTTTATTTTGGGGGAAGGGGAGGTTGATGGGGGGGTGAGAGAGTGCAACTGACATTCTGTTCTGAATAGCCTCAGACTGTGGCTACACTTTGTACAACTGTCCGTAACTCACTTTTCTTTAGAAAGAAGCTATTACTTTAAAAACACACTTGTAAAGTCTTCAGTATTTATGTAAAAAGGCACCTGCTCATGTAGAATTACCTCTGCCTGTCACAGATATGCAAGGAATTAATCAGTATAAACTACAAGACAGCCACAAGTGGTGCTGCAGTACTGGGAGATTGATCCCTGTCATGCAGGGGGAGTGCACTTCACAGTCCCCTGTGTGGCAGATAACTAGAGCCTGATGTGGTGCTGTGGCATGGGGAGAGACCCCTGTCGGGGGGTACTTACAGTCCCTGTGTGGCAGATCACTAGAGCTGATGTGGTGCTGCAGCACTGGGGAGAGACCCCTGTCAGGGGGAAGTGCACGTCACAGTCCCCTGTGTGGCAGATCACTAGAGCCTGAAGTGGTGCTGTGGCACAGGGGGCAGAGAGATCCCTGTCATGCAGAGGGAGTGCACTTCACAGTCCCCTGTGTGGCAGATCACTAGAGCCTGAAGTGGTGATGTGGCATGGGGGGGGAGATCCCTGTCATGCAGAGGGAGTGCACTTCACAGTCCCCTGTGTGGCATATCACTAGAGCCAGATGTGGTGCTGTGGCACGGGGGAGAGAGATCCCTGTCAAGGGGGGGGAGTGCACTTCACAGTCCCCTGTGTGGCATATCACTAGAGCCAGATGTGGTGCTGTGGCACGGGGGAGAGAGATCCCTGTCAAGGGAGGGGAGTGCACTTCGCAGTCCCCTGTGTGGCAGATCACTAGAGCCTGAAGTGGTGCCTGATGGGATTCACCTAAGAATACTAAAAGAACTAAGGGTAGAACTAATAACACCACTGACTACTCTCTTTAACAAATCATGGGAGGATGAGATGGTACCTCAGGACTGGAGGAGGGCAAATGTGATTCCACTTCACAAAAGTGGGAGCAGGGCAGAGGCAGGAAACTACAGACCAGTTAGTTTGACTTCAGTGCTAGGGAAAATGATGGAATCACTTCTGAAGGACAGAATTGTTGAGTACCTAGAGGCTAGCGGGGCACAGGACCCAAGGCAGCATGGTTTCACAGTAGGAAGGTCATGTCAGACGAACCTAATAGATTTCTTTGACTGGGTGACCAAAGTAGTAGACCAGGGAGAGGCTGTGGATATGGTCTACCTACATTTTAGCAAAGCATTTGACATAGTCTCACACAAAAGATTAATATACAAGTTAGCCAGCCTTGGAGTGGGTCCCGAGGTGGTAGCCTGGATAAAAAACTTGCTGGACAACAGGACACAAAAGGCAATAGTAAACGGAGTACACAGTGAAGAAAGGAGGGTAACTAGTGGGGTACCGCAGGGTTCGGTACTGGGACCTGTCCTCTTTAATATCTTTATAAGTGACATTGGAGAGCACCTGGAAGGAAAGGTATGCCTCTTTGCAGATGACACAAAGATCTGCAACAGGGCTGATACACAAGGTGGGGTGGAAAGAATGAAAAGGGACTTGGCAAGGTTGGAGGAATGGTCAAATACGTGGCAGCACAGATTCAATGCAAAGAAGTGCAAGGTAATGCATTTGGGAAACAAAAATCCAGGGGAAGAGTACACAACTGTGGGTGAGCTAATAAGAAGAACAAAAATTGAGAGACCTAGGAGTAATTATATCAGATGACCTAAAGGTGAGCAAGCAATGTGAGAAGGCAGTGAGGAGGGCTGGAGGATACCGGGAGGCATAGGGAGAGGCATTAACAGTAGAAAACAGGAAGTAGTTATGCCTCTGTACAGACAGTTGGTGAGACCCCATCTGGAGTACTGCGTGCAATTCTGGAGACCCCATCTCCGCAATGACATAGACAGAGTGGAGGCTATTCAGAGGAGGGCAACCAAAATGTTGCAAGGTCTGCACCAGAAGACATACTAGGAGAGACTAAAGCAGCTTAATATGTATACCCTTGAGGAAAGGAGATGATAGAAACTTTCAAGTATCTCAAGGGAATTAACAAGGGACAAGAGGGTAGTATCTTTCAGAAGAAGAGATGTGCAAGAACAAGAGGGCACAATTTGAAGATAGAGGGGGGACGACTCAGAGGTAATGTTAGAAAGAATTTTTTCACAGAGAGAGTTGTGGATGCATGGAACAGCCTTCCCGAGGAGGTTGTGGAGTCAGGAACAGTGGGAGAATTCAAGAATGCATGGGACAGGCATAAGGCAATTCTAGTGGGGGTGTTTCTATGTTTCACTTTAACCCACAATTTGTATTCCAGAGCACTGGGGCTCAGTTCGTAAAAATCAATCAAAACAATTAAAATAAGATGACACACTTTGATTGGGATTTGGTTGCAGGGAGCTACCCTATGGTTTACTCATGATAGCCTGACCAGGTTACAGGATTGACGAAATGAAGACCTCAGGATAACGTGCCGGTTTGCCAGGAGAAGCAGGGCCCACACAATTCACCATAGTGTCGTTCCTGTCTGATCTTGATGAACAGGGAGCCAAATCCTCGGGTGGGTCTCTCGTTGATCGACACTCTGCAGTGTGAGTGGCAGCTGGGGCCAAGGTGTCGAGGCCCAGACTTGGTGGAAGAAATGGATTTAGTCCGATTAGATTTACTGGATACAATTTCCAGCAAGCATAAAACATTCAATTAGTTGGGAACCAAATTGCAACCCACTGTCCGCATCCAGCACACTTACAGTAAAAGCAAAGAAATACCACAGTTCAGATGACAGTCTGGTTGCAATACTCAAGGGTTTTTGCACAAACTGTATGCTGTGTGGTTGTGATGGAAGTCCTGATAGGCCAATCACTTTAAAGCAAATCTTCGGTCCCGCTTCCGGTGAAGTTAGTCACAATTCAGGCTGAAAGTCACAGGTTCGGATAAAGTCCAATTCAGGTTTACAATTCACTTCATTTGGGAAGATGGTAGCAGGCAGGCCAGACACGGCCTTCCGGCCTATTTCCCCTGTGCACTACGCAGGAGCAGCTGCTCGAAAACTCAAGCTCCTCTCACTCTCAACTCCTAGTACAGACTCACTCGCTGTACTCACTATTCAAAGCACAGCAAAATATTTGGAGAAAAGTCCGAATTAAGGTTGCACAAATCTCTCCATGAGGGAGAACTAGAGGCAGGCAGGCCAGACTCAGCCTTCCCACCGAATCCCCATGCTCGAGCTGCTCACTCTTCCAGCTCAACTCACTTCTGCTCCACTGCTGCAGGAGCTATGGGATTTCCCTCTGATCCAAATGATTCAGTTAGTTGATCCATCTGTCTGTCAAAGCAAGGGCTCCCCCTCCAGGTCCATTTAGGCACCAAAATGCAAAAACTACAATTCCTACAGATATTCACTCCCATAAGACCCCTGGGGCAGGCTCCATTTTAGAGCCCCCAAAGGCCCTAATTGATGCAAACTGGCAGTTCAAAACCAAGATTGCGGTGCAAACAGAAAAAGCCCATGCCGCAAACGAAGGCAGGTTAGACAGACTACAATATCATTGTCATTAAAGCAGATAACCAGCAACCACTTACATTTATCGCTAGAGCTTCCTCTCCACAAATAGCAATGGCAGAAGGAAGCAAAATCACTGCAGTCCAGGTGGGTCTCGAGTCTAGAAATAACTCAGCCCCTGCTCAGATTGATTATATCCTACGAGAGTAGCACTTCTTAAAGTGGAAGGTACTGAGGCTAACAGGGCATTCACATGCGACCATGGAAAATTTTTTAGACACAGGACACTAGCCCGGCAGGGGGCATTAGGCAAGTCCAGGAAGGTATTTTAGGAACCCCCATTTGTAGGGGGGTTACATTAATATTCTGGAATGTATCCCATCTGGCCCCATAGCCTTGTCCTCTTTCAGATTCTCGAGTTCTTTTATGACTCTTCCCTCCGTAAGTGGGCTGGTACCAACCTCTCTCCCATTGGTGCCCCATCACCCAATAGTGGTCCTTCTCCTTCCCTTTCTACTGAGAATACTGAATGAAAATGTTTGTTCGGGATTGTTGCATTTTCTAGGTACCCCTCCTCACACACCGCTCCCTCACTTTTTAACCTCACAATACCTCCCTTGGTCTTCTTTCTCTCACTATTGTATCTAAAAAAGGTCTTGTCTTCTTTCTTAATTGCCTGAGATATCTTTTCCTCTGTTTGCGCCTTTGTGTTCCTGACTGCTTTCCCCGCTCCCTCTGCTTTTACAGATACAGGTCTATGTCTTCCCCTTTTGTGTTTCCTTGTACCATTTGAAAACTAGCCTTCTTTTTCTTACCTTTCTGAACACATCTTTTGAGAGCCATAGTGTTATTTCCTTTCTCTTTGTTTTGCTTAATTGCCTAACACAAAGGCTTCTTGCCTCTAGTATGACTCCCTTAAGGTTAGTCCATTGTTTCTCAACATCCGCCTTCTTCTTCTTCTTCTCCTACCAGGGTTTCCTTGAGACATTCTCCCACATTTGCAAAGTCGACCCATCTGAATTCCAGGACCCTTGCTTTCATGTGGTTTGATTCCTCCACTGTTTTCACATTGAACCACACAGTGCAATGATCACTAAACCTCAGGTGGCTACCCACCATTACAGTAGTGAATATGTCTCCATTGGTGAGTACCAGGTCCAATATTGCTCCTTCTCTAACGGGTTCCACCACAAGCTGCTTGAGACATGCCTCTTGCAGAAACATCCAGGTTGTTTATTATTTATTTTTTTGAATAATCAGATTTACAACCTTTGAGTCAGAGACACGTTTACAAAGGTACCTCGTCTCAGGGAGGGTGGACAACAAGCAAGTGATGTTTAGACTACGTTACAATACAGGTGAAATACAGGCATAGATAAGCAAATACAGTTTGTTACAGTTTGTCTCTGCCCCTGGCTGTGTCTATGTCCTGAGTGCTCCAGTCCATATCAGGCAAATTGAAGTCTTTCACCAGCAGCACTTCACCTTTGTCTATTATTTTGTGGATGGCTTCTACTAGTACCCTGTCCATCTCCTCCCCTTGTGCTGAAGGTCTACACATCATGCCAGTATGAATGGCGGTGCCATTTCCCATCTCCAGGGTGACCCACAGTTCTTCTGCTCTCTCCTGCATTTCCTGAACTTCAGTTGCTTTAATTCCCTCCCTAACCTAGATAGCCATCCCTCCACGGTTTTCTCCACCCTGTCTTTTGTAAATAGAGTGTAACCTGGTATGGCTATATCCCATTCATGGTTTCCTCTGTATCATGTCTCGCTAACAGCAACAATGTCCAGGTCCGCCTCTGCAGTCAAGACCACTTGGCCATGGGATTTTATTTGGGGAAACAAGGGGTGGCTCTCAGTGGTAATCACTTGCCTGTTTTTCAATTAGTTTCAGTGGAGCTTGCCTGTATTTGGAAAGTCATGGTGAAAGAGGTTTGGCAGCTCTAGTCCCCAAAACAGGTACTCAATGCCACTTGAATTTTTAAAAATTGAAATTCCTTATTTTTCTTTCAGATTTTACATTCCCCAACATTTCGCCAGAATGGCTTCATCTGGGGGACTATTGGATAAAATCAGATGCATTTTACGTCTACTTTCTTTTTCATTTTTTATATTCAAAATTAATATTCAGGAAAACAAATTGTACTATTGGTCTACTAAAAATTCCTGTTCTGAAAAATTTCTAAAGTCTCTAGTCTTTATGTAGTTAGTATGATCAGATAATCAGCACTGGATCATTATTTGGATACTCAAAAAGTTCTTCTTTTGGGAGATTTTAATGAGAATTGGTTGCTGGATGGAGATTCTTATGTTATAAAGAATGTGGCACTTTCCCTCGGTCTTGTACAATTAATTAGTGCTCCCACTGGAACAAATGTGAAAAGTCCTAATGATTCAACTATATTGGATCTGATTTTTGACAAATGCTTCTCATAATTATACTGTGGGGAAATTGGAAGATTTGAATAGTGATCATAACACAATTTATTGTGTAAGACGGAAGTGTCACATTCCAGCACAACTTAGGTTTATTTATTTTCAGGGTATAGCCCACTTTGATTATTTATTATTTGCAAGTGGCTTAGATAGTATGGATTGGGATAGACTTCTACTTATCCCAGATATTGAATCAGCCTGGGATTATGTTCTATCTGAATTAATGGGTATTATAGATTATCATTTGACATTAAAAACAAAGAAAATCAAACAGTGTGCTGCCCCTTTGGTAATCTCCTGCTTTAAGGAAACTTAAACGTCAGAAGAAGCAGGTATGGGAATGGGCCCATTTTACTAATAATAAATCTGATTGAGACTGTAATAGAAGACAGAGGAACATTTACAGTATGTTGCAGCAGTGAGGGAAACCAAGATAAAGTTCTGTAGTACTAAATTGGAGGCATCCGCGGGAGATCCAAGGGCCTTCTGGAAAATGTTTTCTTTTTTTAGCTTTTGTTGACCGGGTAAGTGCACTAGACAAATCCTGCCTATTTTCAGGCACGACCCGGGGTGAGGGGGATACAGATGAATGCCAACTGACCTTGAACCAGATTAAGCTGTTGGTGGTATTTTTAGTGAATGAGGGAAATTTGGCCAGGACACCGGGGAAATTCCCCTGCACTTTTTTCGATAAGTGCCATGGGATCTTTAACATCCACCTGAACTACCACCAATCCAGGCAGATGGGACCTCGGTTTAACGTCTCATCCGAAAGACGTTGTTAAAGATCTAAATGGTCGGACTATGGAGGCTACACATAATATTGAGATCCGTGTGCAAGATGAGACTGGTTCTCTTGCTGATGTCTTCAGTAATTACTTTAAGTTGGAAATTTTGGGGGGCTATTAGCAGTGATACAAATTAAGTAACAGATTTAGATTTGGAGCACTGTAGAAGTAGTTCTTTTTCAGACAGGAAAATAGAAGAATATGAGGTCTTAGACCATCTTTTAGTTATGAAAACTAATAAGGATGATGGCCTGACCCCTTTTTTTTATTTCCAAGGGCTTGGCTCTACAGATTGCTGCTTCATTAACATTTTTATTTAACTGGTCTATTGGAGAGGGAGTTATATCTGGAATTTGAAAGCTGGCCAAGGTTGTCTCAATATTTAAAGGGGGCAGCCCTGACCAGCTAACAAACTACCGCCCAATTTCTTTATTGTATCAGGTTTCTAAGTTGTTTGAGAGGCTGTTAGCAGCTCAATTAATGGTTTATCTGTCACAGAATAGCTTGTATGATAGATATCAGTCAAGATTTCGTGAGTCCCATGGAATGGTGATCTCCATGTTGAGGGTCTTGAACGACATCAACAAAGCAGTGGAAAAGGGCCAGTTTATTGGTGCTGTCTTTGTTGATCTCTCCAAGGCCTTTGACATGGTTGACAATCAAATACTGTTCTTTAGGTTAAAGGATGTTGGGTTATCTCTATCTACCATTAAATGGTTTGTATCATATCTGGGAGGGAGATGCCAGTTAACAGCTGTAAATCATACAACTTCTGATCCACTTGCTTTTGTTCAAGGGGTATCACAGGGCTCGGTGTTAAGCCTCTTGTTATTTTTATTATAGTTAAGTAAATTTATAATTTACAGCAGATGTAGTCCCCTTATACAAAAGTGGGAACAAAGAGGAAGCAGGGAACTACAGACCAGTCAGCCTCACCTCGGTAGTGGGGAAGATCATGGAAGCACTACTGAAGGAGAGATTGGTGGAACATCTGGTTGTCAATGGACTACAGGACCCAAGGCAGCATGGTTTCACCAGGGGGAGGTCATGTCAGACCAACCTCATTGAATGTTTTGACTGGGTGACTAGGGAGGTGGATCAGAGGAGGGCAGTGGACAGTGGACATGGCCTATCTGGACTTCAGCAAGGCCTTTGACACTGTGCCACATAGAAGACTATTACACAAACTGGGGAATATGGGTGTGGGCAGGACAGTAGTGTGGTGGGTAGGTAATTGGCTGGGTGGCAGGACACAGAGGGTGGTGGTAAATGGCTGTCACTCCACAGAGGGAAGAGTGACCAGTGGGGTACCACAGGGATCAGTGCTGGGACCGGTCCTATTCAACATCTTCATCAGTGACATGGTGCAGGACCTAGAAGACAGAATTAGAGGGCATGGGATGAAGTTGGAGGGAGGACGATTCAGAGGAAATATGAGAAGGAATTTCTTCACAGAACGGGTGGTGGACAAGTGGAACACCCTGCCAGAGGAAGTGGTGGGGGCTGAAACAATCACGGGATTTAAGAATGCATGGGATAGACATAAAGGAATTCTGGAGGTCAGGGGTAACGTGCAACAGACTTCTAGGAAAACAAACTGAACTTACAAGCTCAAGTGGGCAGACTGGGTGGGCCATAGGCCCTTATCTGCCGACACTGTCTATGTATCTATGTATCTATGTAAATTTGGGGGTGTAGTTAATAGGTTGGTATACCATTTGTATGCCAACGATACAATAATATACCTTTCTGCTCAAATCATCCAAGAATTGAGGCCAATTTACAATTGAGTTTTAACCCCATTCAGGACTATTTTGTGAAATCTAAATTAAAAATTAACATTTCTAAAACAATGTGTATGGTTTGGGGGTCTGCACCAAAATTAAAGAACTGCTCAGATTTGGTTATTACAGATTCAGAGGGGTGGTACTGGACTATCTCCACAGGGGCAGGACCATCTGGGAGCCCTAAACATGAACCCCACGGGGCTATGAGCTGACCAAATAACTGGATCTGCACTGAGGTCAATAATATCTATACTAGAAGAAAAAACTAGGTCCAATGTGTGGCCACCCATGTGTGTTGCTGTTGTTATATTGTGTGTTGGGCCCAAGGCCTCAATGCTCCCAAGGAGATCGCAATCAAATTTTGAGAGCCCACCATTGACCCAAGCATTGAAGTTCCCCAGAATCAACCACCGGGGGACTCCAACAACAGGCCTGTGATGAGCTCTTCACCCTCCTGTAAAAAGTCCCCATCCATTCCTGAGGGATGATAAAGCAGGAGAACCCTGAAGCCCACACCAACACCACCTGGGGTGATCACACATTCAAAGGATCATGTAGGACTTACAGGTAGCACCGTGAGAGTCAGGCTAGATTTAAAACAAATGGCCAGCCCCACCCCCACCTCTGTGATCCTTTCTCTGGCTATGTATCACAGAGTACCTGGCCGGTACTGCTGCCTCCAAAATGGGGTGGCATTTTCATCCAGCCAGGTCTCTGTGATACAAGTCAGGTCAACTGAGGATATCAAGTCTACCATTATGGCAGTCTTGTTCCTCATTGACCTGGTATTGCATAATACAACCTGAGTAGAATGAGATGGGGCAACCAGACCAGCTATCTGACCACATTCTAAGGTGCAGCCCTTGGGTATGGGAACTAAGTATGGCAGCCCCGTTCAAGTTCCCATTTCACCCCGGGGCATCTCCTTGGCCTCACCACCTAAATCCCAGACACCCTTGAAGCCACTTGGAGGAAACTCCTCTGGACCCCCCCCCAAGCTATACCCAAGGCCCTACATGTTTAGTAGACCTCAACCAGCAATACTGAAAGCTCAAAGGGGCAGAGATCCAATAGATCACCACCCAAGTAGCTGCGCCTTATGGGCCCCTACCTCAAGCACATTTCTTTAATAACAAACTCCCTCCACTAAAACACAATCCTCAAATACCCCACAGTCACCCCAATACCACAAATAATCTCCAAAACATAATTACCAAACCCTCAACCATCCACCCACGCAATCTCAATTTCACAACCACACACCTTCCACACACACACATACACCCCAACACTACAAATAATCCCCAAAACATAATTACCAAACCCTCAACCTCCCACCCACACAATCTCAATTTCACAATCACATACCTTCCACACACACATACACACCCCAAACACAAAAACACACAAACAGAAAATTACAAATAAAGTTCTCAAAATCTTCTTGAACAGGGGCAAAACACTGGTTAACAGACTCAACGTTCTTAGCTTGCTCAGTCCAAGTCCTAAAAATCTCTGCAGAACAGATCAGTGGCAATACATATTCAAATCAAAATTCAATAACTTGTCCAGAAATGTAACTTAGACAAATACTTGGGAGCTCTCACCTCCGCAGCTCAGACAGCTTGGATACTAAAAGGCTCTCACCCTCCCAGCTCACGCTATTCTCCTTACTTTAGTTTAACTGTAATATACACTTCAGTACTTTACAGAAGGCAATAACCGGCTCACAGAATTCGATGTAAGAGGAGGGGGGAGTGTAGCTAAGGAGATCTATGATCCTCTTGAGCAGACACAGCAGTTCACAACTCTTCTTGCTGGTTTCTTCATTCAAGGGAACAAATTTTGCTGGTTCCAATGCAGCCCAAACCACAGAATGATACAGGAACTCCCCTGTGGCCACAGCCACCCTCCAGCAGCTGCCCCACCAGTTTCCTCCATCAGAAGTCAGTTACCCTCTGATGACCAACTCCCCAGATACCCCCTACAAACGTCCCTGCAGTTCAGCCATGGGCCCCACCAGATTGTTGCTCTAGGAAGTCCCAGTAAACTACAGCTCATCCCTCTTTCTTCCTTCCATGTCCCACTGAACAGTGCACCTCCAAAACTCCCGCACTGTGTCCCCTGTTCCAATCCATCTAAACTGCTCCACCAGCCTCTCTGCCACAAACTCCAACCAAATACTGCCACCTCCACAGGTGTCCACAAGGATAGTACTGTTCCCGTAAATTGACTAAATCCACAGGCAAGTCCTCCAAATAATGTTTTTATAATAATATTTTTGTATATAAGCAAAAGAACAGGACAAAATCATTCACACACAAGCCAGGTCTTCTGTTCTCCTGTGGCCCTGTTCCTCCGAGCAACTCCATAAAAGCTTAAAATAACAAAACAAACAGTATAAAGTAGCTCTGTAAAAATATATAAAGTATTAAAAATTATATGCTGAAATACTCGAAACTAAAACTAAAAAACTATAAATGCCGCTCCGAGAACTTCATGATCAGCCCAGCATGACCGCCATGTTTAGGACATGGGGGAATTATTTAACGAACTAAAAGTTAGACCACTTAAAGCCAAACTCTGGGTAGAGGCACTGCGCAAATCTAAAATCATGGAAAAGAACCAGTTACATAGAAACATAGAAACATACACTTTGATGGCAGATAAGGACCGCTTGACCCACCTATTGGAAAATCTGCAGATTCTAGTTAACCAACAGCCTACTTCCTCCTACCCGTCACTATAATTTCTTATGTCTGTCCTTGCATTCTTGAATTCCCCACAGTTTTGACCCCATGGCCTCCTTGAAGAAGGAGGTTATATGTGCTCACCACCCTGTCCATGTAAAAAATACATTCTCACATTGCCCGAGCTGTCCTCCTCTATCTTCAAATTGTGCCCCCTTGTTCTTGCATATCTCTCATCTGAAAGATGCTGCCATCTTGAACTTTGTTTATTCCCTTGAGGCACTTGAAAATTTCTATCATGTCCCCTCTCCCTCCTTCCCTCAAGGGTATAAATGTTAAGCACATTTAGTCTGTCTTCGTATGACTTCTTTTGCAGACCCTGCACCATTTTAGTTGCCCTCCTGTGGACTGCCTCCATCCTGTGTATGTCCCCGTGGAGACAGGGTCTCTGGAACTGCACGTAGTACTCCAGATGGTGTCTCACCAACTGTCTGTATAGAGGGATAATAACCAAGGCCCCTAGAATTCTGTGGCTGCAGAATTTTGCGCAGAAATTGCAATCTACTGCAGAACTTCTGCGGTGCCTCAGAATTCACTCTTCTTGGTGATTTTTTATTAATATTTCTGTTTATACATAGAATCTGGTTCCCTTCCCCTCTTTTTATATCCAAACCCCCCTATATGTTCAGAATGTGATGTTATCATTGCTATAACATCATACATTAGCTAATGAAATGGCTGCAATCTGCAACAGAAATGAACAGTCACTTATCTACCACAGCTCCCACTGCCTGAGGCGGTGGCACAGCACTTCAGGCACAGTGATATTTGCTCAACCTGCACTACAGCCTAATACAATTTTCAGTCTTAACATTATTACACTAGGGCCAACTTAAACAAAGCCCTGACAATAGCATAACCTGTTAAGTCCATACCTTACTTTGTATGTACTTATTTGTGCCTTTAAGTAATTGAGATGCCATCTGAAATGAATAACTGGTAAAATGAATTAACCTGTCATTTTTAAGAAAAATCAAGTAATTATGCCCAGAAAAGTGGAATATAATAATGTGTAGATCTGTTGAAAGAATAGACCTGTTAAATAAATAATTGCACTGTACACATTTTTGCCAGGGTTATTTATTACATATTGTCATTGGTTGATAGAATCACATAAAAGTTATGTAGAAATGTTGTGTTGGGCCAGAGTATAACATGTTGCATTCCCGTGTCAGCAACTCCGGCTCATAGATGAGCTCTGGGAACTGACTGGGCAGCACAAGGATTGGGAGAACACACTACTGCTCTGAGCCTGGGAAGGTACAGTTGTGGCACAGTGTTCTGTCACATGGGGGACACATTGTGATGGTCTGGAGAGCTTTATCTCACAATGGGTTCACATGCATGTCATAGCCTGATGGTGTTATGTAGTGTGTCGGGAAGCAGGTTGGCATAAAAAATGAGTTTTGCAGTATCTCTTCTATTCTGTTTATTCCATTTCCAAAGGGGTCTGTATGAATAAGGACACAATTTCATGTAAATTAAATATAATAAATATATGTGGGTGTACAGTATCTCTCTCACTGTCTGTATATGTGTGTATGTATGTATATATATACACACACACACACACACATTTGTATGTATGCTACAGATTGCATATCAGTATATACATGATACACAGTGCAGACCTCATGAGTGGTATAGGCAGCATGAGTATACAAATACCTTATTCATCACAGAAGGTCCCCTCTGTGTATTTCGTTTATGTAATAGGCTGCTAGGACCTTAAGGGATAGATTTTATTATTATTATTTCTTTTTTTTTTGCTTTTTTAGTAGAAAATTATTTCTATAAATCTGTTATTTTTTGAACTAGTGTTACTGTACTTTCCCCCATCATTTTTGCTATAACCATTGCCATGGAAGTGAAGTCAGGATGACAAGCTGACACTGAGATGTAGTAGTATGTTAGTGCTACAGAACTTCCACAGAAATTACAAAACACCACCAAAGTTCTGCGGCAAATGGTAATCTTGCCGCAGAACTTCGTCCCATTGTGCCACAGAAATGTAGGGGCCTTGATAATAACTTTCTATTTTGTACTGGTGATGCCTCTCCCTATATATCTCAGTATCCCCACAGGCCTCCTTGCGGCCTTCTCACATTGCTTACCTACCTTAAGGTCATCTGATATGACTATACCAGGTCCCTTTCCATTTTTGTTGTTGTTGATATCCCCCCCATTGTGTACGCTTCCCCTGGGTTTATGTTTCCCAGGTGCCTTACTTTGCACTTCTTTGCATTAAGTCTAAACTGCCATACTTTTGACCATTCCTCCAGCCTTGCCAAGTCCCTTCTCATCCTTTCAATCCCCCACTTGTGTATCAACCCTGTTGCAGATCTTTGTGTCATCTGCAAAGAGGCATGCTCTTCCTTCTTGTCCTTCAACAGTGTCACTTATAAAGACATTAAAAAGGATGGGACCCAGTACTGAACCCTGTGGTACCCTGCTAGTAACCCAGGATCTTACTTTGAGGTAGTTCCTGCAGTAGGTCTTCATATATAGGTCTACACCCCCTGGCTTCAGGTTTGAATGGCAAATTTGTAGCTAGCAATCATCAGTGGGAAGGGTAAAAGAAGAGGAGGAGTAGCTCTTTACATAAGGGAAGGAATCAAAGCTACAGAACAAAAGGATAAACAGGGAGTAGAGGAAGCACTGTGGGTCAATTTGGAGACTGACAATGGCACCACAATCTGCACAGGGGTTGTATACAGACCCCCCATATCAGGGGGAGGACATAGACAAGGAAATGATAGAAAGTATCCTTAGAATGGCAGAAAAAGGGGAAATATTACTGATGGGGGATCTGAATATGCCAGATGTTAATTGGAGTACGTTTGCAGCAGCCACTTCTAAGAGTGGGGTCATTCTAGATGCCTACAGGGGGCCTTAGACAACTAGTATTGGAACCCACTCGAGAGGGAGCAGTCTTAGACCTGGTACTCTCAAATGGGGATGGCGAGAGGGTCACAGATTTAGAAGTGGGTAGCCATCTGGGAACTAGAGACCATCGAATAGTATGGTTCACAATAAACACAGCAGTAGAGTCAAGCCATACAAAGGCAAAGGTACTGGACTACAGGAGGGCCGACTTTGCCAAAATGGGTGAGTGCCTAAGGAATGCACTGGCAAATGGACAGGAAGGAGGGGTGGAAGAACAATGGGGAATAATCAAAACTGCCATCACAGAGGCAACAAGCCTTTGTGTGAAACAAATAAAATGATGTAAGAAACCACTATGGTTCTCGAAGGAGGTGGCAGGAAAGGTTAGGGAGAATAAGAAAGCGTTCAGGAAGTACAAGGAATAACAGAAGGAGCAGGACATAGAATTGTATCAGTTAAAGCAAAAGGAAGCTGGGAAGGCAGTCAGAACAGCAAAGACCCAAACCAAGGAAAAGATAACTAACACAGTTAAGAAGCAGGGTTTTAAATAATTGATTAGAAGTTTTTTCTTGGGGCAATACTAACTGTACAGAAAGCATTTATATATGTTTTCTGGAAGTGTTTGTTACCAACACAGTGAGGCAAGTGCATTTTCACAATGTTATAGAACTTTTACAAGCAAAACACTAATCAATTTTTAGAGTTAAATAAAACCCTGAGAAGGGAGATAAAACCTTTTATAGGTACATCAGGGAGCAAAGGAAGACCAAGGGAGGGATAGTGAGGCTTAATAAAGAGGAGGGAGTGGGCAGAGGGTGACTTTGAAAAAGCAGAGATACTAAACAAATGTTTTTCCACAGTATTCACAAATGAAGATGGGGAGGTACCTAAACCAAACATTAAAAACACTCTGGATACAGAAGTTGATACCAGCCCATTTATAGAAGAAAGGGTTCTGAAAAAACTCTTAAAACTAAAGGTGGACAAAGCAATGGGGCCTGATGGGATTCATCCCAGAATTCTAAAAGAACTAAGGGTAGAACTAGTGACACCACTGACTACCCTCTTTAACAAGTCATGGGAGGCTGGAGTGGTACCTGAGGACTTGGAGGAGGGCAGATGTGATTCCACTTTCCAAAAGTGGGAGCAGGGCAGAAGCAGGAAACTACAGACCTGTTAGTTTAACCTCAGTGATAGGGAAAATGATGGAATCACTTCTGAAGAAAAGAATTGTTGAGAACCTAGAGGCCAGAGGGGCACAGGACCCAAGGCATCATGGATTCACAGTGGGGAGGTCACATCAGATGAACCTAATCAATTTCTTTGACTGGGTGACCAAAGTAGTAGATCAGGGAGGGGCTGTGGACTTGGCCTACCTAGACTTTAGCAAGGTATTTGACACAGTCCCACACAAACGATTAATATACAAGTTAGTCAGCCGGGGAGTGGGTCCCAAGATGGTAGCCTGGGTAAAGAATTAGCTGGGGAACAGGATGCAGAGGGTAATAGTAAATGAAGTCCACTCTGAAGAAAGGGGGGTTACTAGTGGGGTACCACAGGGTTCAGTACTAGGACTGGTCCTCTTCAATGTCTTTATAAGTGACATTGCAGAGGGACTGGAAGGAAAAATATGTCTCTTTGCAGATGACACAAAGATCTGCAACAGAGTTGATACACAAGTCGGGGTGGAAAGGATGAGAAGGGACTTGGCAAGGTTGGAAGAATGCTCAAATGTATGGCAGCTTAGATTCAATGCTAAGAAGAGCAAAGGTAATGCACTTGGGAAACAAAAACCCAGGGGAAGAGTACACAATGGGGGGTGAGATACTAACAACAACAAAAATGGAAAGGGACCTGGGGGTAGTGACATCAGATGACCTAAAGGTGGGAAAGCAGTGTGAAAGGGCAGTAAGGAGGGCTGGGGGGATACTGGGTTACATAGGGAGAGGCATCACCAGTAGAAAACAGGAAGTTGCTGGTCCCTCTGTATAGACAGCTGGTGAGACCCCATCTGGAGTACTTCTTGCAGTTCTGGAGACCCAATCTCCGCAAAGACATACACAGGATGGAAGCTGTCCAGAGGAGGGCAACTAAAATGGTGCAGGTTCTGCACTGGAAGACATATGAAGAGAGACTTAAGGAGCTTAATATGTATAGCTTCAAGGAGAGGAGGGAGAGGGGGGACATGGTAGAAACTTTCAAGTACCTCAAGGGAATCAACAAAGTCCAAGAGGGTAGCATCTTTCAGAAAAAGAGGTGTGCAAGAACAAGGGGCACAATTTGAAGATGGGGGCAGCTCAGAGGTAATGTAAGGAAGTATTTTTTCACAGAGGGGGTTGTGGATGCATGGAATAGCCTTCCAGAGGAGGTTGTGGAGTCAAAAACAGTGGTGGAATTCAAGCACGCATGGGACAGTCATAAGGCAATTCTAGATGGTGGGGTAGGAAGATGTAGGCTGTTGGTTAACTAGGATCTGCAGCTTATCCATTAGGTAGGGAAATGGGCAGACTGTGTGGGCCAAGCGGTCCTTATCTGCTGTCAAATTCTATGTTTCTATGGGGACTGCCCCCGATGTCAGGTGATGCGACATCAGCCCGACTATAAAAGGGGAGGTCCCACACCTGCCCTCCAGTTCTTTCCTGCCGTCACTTCAGTTCATTCGACAGACATGGTAGAACAGCAATTAGTTGCCTGCTTAGTATTCAACAATTTTCATCTTATTCTACATATTCTTCTCTGAATTTTTCAAACAAGTGTATGTCATCTCATCTCAAGAAGTGCTCCAAGTGCAGTGCCCAAATCCTGCATTGGGATGACCCCTACCGCCGCCTCAGAGAAGTGCCAGTTGGTGAAACCAACTCCTTTGAGTGCATAGTGAGTGCAGGTGCAGGCTACAGGACTCTTCTTATCTACCGTTCACCAGGGGATGAGAGGGAGTTCCCGAAGGAGGTTGTGGACTTCATCGCTGAAATGGTATTGGAATCCCCTAGATGGTTAATCCTGGGAGATTTCAATGCCTGGGTCGACGATGAACTCTCGCCATCTTGTCAAAACCTCCTCCAATTGATGGATTCGTTGGGCCTGTCACGGGTAATTACCTTTGCAACCCATGAGGGGGGGCACACACTGGACTTGGTGTTCCATCTTGGGATGGAGGTATCTGATGTGGAGGTGGAGCCAGTCGGATGGTCTGACCATCACACTCTGAGGTTTAGATTTGTGGCCCCCCAAAATCGGCCTGCCTCAGGGAGTTAGTACAGTTCCGTCCTTTAAGAGGGGTTACCTCAGAAGGCCTAATGACAGAGCTGGACATTTCGGGTCTTCCAAGGGATAGCATGGATCCAGGGCCTTTGGTAGTAGCCTATAATAGGGCTGTAACTGAGGCCCTGGATGCCATTGCTCCAATTCATGTTCATCCCCGTACTCTTCACTTGGGGGCTCCCTGGTTTGATGGGGAGGTCCGTGAGTTGAAGAGGAAGGGACGAAGATTGGAAAGACACTGGCGGAAAACTCAACTGGAGGTGGATAGACTTGAATTGTTAGAACGTTATAAATTCTACCAATCAGCAATTTCCCATAAGAAGGCAGAGTTCCTGTCCAGGAAAATTGCTTCAGTGAGGAATAGACCATCCCAGCTCTTCCGGACTGTGGACAGACTGTGCAATCCAGTCTGTCTTCAGACTGGTAGAGCGTTATCACAAGTACAGTGTGAGGAGTTTGCAGAATTCTTCGCTGACAAGGTATCCACCGTCTGGGATGAGATCTGCCAGTGTCTTTCTATTGGACATTGCACTGATCAATCAGGTGGTACTAATGCCCAGTTGTACTTGTCTACCTTTAGACTACCAGCAGTAATAGATATAGTGAGGATCATCCAGACTCTGTGACCTACCTACTGTAAGTTGGATCCAGGCCCTACTCACCTGGTTGTGGGTGTGTAGATGTTATCGGCCCAGTCCTTGTTGGGATAGTGGTGGTGTCATTAGAGAGAGGGATCTTTCTGGATCCCTTAAAGGAGACAGTAGTATGCCCCCTGTTAAAAAAAGCCCTCTCTTGACCCTGACTGCCCAGCAAATTACAGACCAGTCTCTATCCTTCCCTTTGTAGGGAAGGTTATTGAGAAGGTGGTCGCTCTGCAACTGGAGGATCATTTGTCCAGCCACAATATCTATGACCCTCGCCAATCCGGCTTCAGGAAAAGACATAGTACAGAGACGGCTCTTGTTTGGGTATTGAATGATCTCCTGATGGCAAGAGATCGGAGGACCCGTTCCATCTTCATTCTCCTTGATCTCTCAGCAGCATTTGACACCGTGGATCATGGGGTATTGCTCGACCACCTGTGGTTTTTCTGTGGTCTGAGGGGGGTAGTCCACAGTTGATTTCAATCTTTTTTGGAGGGCAGATCTCAGAGAGTGGTGTCTGGAATTTACACCTCGGCCCCTCATTGTCTGCCCTGTGGGATACTGCAGGGGTCGGTGCTGTCTCCTATGTTATTTGCGGTGTATATGCTTCCATTGGGGGACATAAGATGGTATGGGCTGAGTTTTCATTGTTTTGTTGATGATTCTCCGCTCTACCTATTTTTTATGCCTGATCAGGAGTCTGATTCCATCACGATGTTTAATAACTGCTCCCTGGAGATTCAGGATTGGATGAGTGCTAGTTGGCTTAGGTTAAATTCAGAGAAAACTGAGGTGTTGGTTGTGGACCCTGGAGGGAGGACAATAGGGGCCTGGACTGGGAAACCCTCAGGTCTGTATCTTGGGGGAGCCCCGCTTCTTGCCTCTGGCCAAGTGCGTAACCTAAGCATGATTTTTGACAAAGGCCTGACTATGAAGGTGCAGGTATCGGCTGTAGTCAAATCTGCCTTTTTTCATCTAAGAAACATTGCCTGGGTGAAACACTTGGTTCCACTGGAAGATCTTTCCATCCTGTTACCAGCCATTTTGATTATTGCAATGCCCTCTATTTAGGGCTGCCGGGGGTGGATATAGAAACATAGAAACATAGACTTTGACGACAGATAAGGACCGCTTGGCCCATCTAGTCTGCCCATTTCCCTACCTACAGGATAGGCTGCAGATCCTAGTTAACCAACAGCCTATTTCTTCCTACACCCCAAAGAACTGCCTTATGTCTGTCCCATGCATTCTTGAATTCTCCCACAGTTTTAGACCCCACAACCTCCTCAGGAAGGCTGTTCCATGCATCCACTACCCTCTCTGTGAAATAATACTTCCTCACATTGCCCCTGCACAGCCCCCCTCTCTTTAAATTGTGTCCCCTTGTTCTTGTACATCTCTTTTTCTGAAAGATGCTACCCTCTTAGACTTTGTTGATTCCACTGAGGTACTTAAAAGTTTCTATCATGTCCCCCTCTCCCTTCTTTCCTCAAGGGTATACATATTAAGCTCCTCTAGTCTCTCCTCATACGGCTTCTCTTGCAGACCCTGCACCATTTTAGTTGCCCTCCTCTGGACTGCCTCTATCCTGTCTATGTACTTGTGGAGATGGAGTCTCCAGAACTGGATGCAGTACTCCCAGATGGGGTTTCACCAACTGTCTGTACAGAGGGATAACAACTTCCTGTTTTCTGCTGCTGATGCCTCTCCCTATGCATCCCAGTATACCCCCAGCCCTCCCTACTGCCTTCTCACATTGCTTGCTAACCTTAAGGTCATCTGATAAGATTACGCACAGGTCCCTTTCTATTTTTGTTGTTGTTACTACCTCCACCCCATTGTGTATTCTTCCCCTAGGTTCTTGTTTCCCAGGTGCATTATTTTGCACTTCTCTCTTTGCATTGAATCCTAGCTGCCATACTTCTGACGATTCCTCCAACCTTGCCAAGTCCCTTCTCATCCTTTCCACACCTCCTTGTGTATCAACCCTGTTGCAGATCTTTGTGTCATCTGCAAAGAGGCATACTTTTCCTTCCAGTCCCTCTGCAATATCACTTATGAAGACATTAAAAAGGACTGGACCCAATACTGAAACCTGCGGTACCCCACTAGTAACCCCTCTTTTCTTCAGAGTGGACTCCATTTACAATTACCTTCTGTGTCCTGTTGTTCAGCCAATATTTTACCCAGGCTACCACCCTGGGACCCACTCCCAGGCTGGTTAATTTGACTATGAATCTTTTGTGTGGGACTGTGTCAAATGCCTTGCTAAAGTTTAGGTAGGTCATGTCCACAGCCCCTCCCTGGTCTACTACTTTGGTCACCCAGTCAAAGAAATCTATTAGATTCATCTGACATGACCTTCCTGCTGTGAACCCATGCTGCCTTCGATCCTGTGCCCCACTGGCATCTGGATACTCAACAATTCTTTCCTTCAGAAGTGACTCCATCACTTTCCCTACCACAGAGGTCAGACTGACAGGTCTATGGTTTCCTGCCTCTGTCTTGCTCCCATTTTTGTGAAGGGGAATCACATCCACCTTCCTCCAGTCCTCGGGTACCACACCATCCTCCCATTATTTATTAAAAAGAGTAGCCAGTGGTTTCACTAGTTCCCGCCTTAATTATTTTAGAATTCTGGGGTGAATTCCATCAGGCCCTCTTGCTTTGTACACCTTCAGTCTTAGGAGATCTTGCCGAACCCTTTCTTCTGTGAAAGGACTGGGATCGACCCCCTATCAAGAGCGCCTCTGTTAATTGGATTAGGCACTTCCCCTTCCTCTTTTGTGAATACTGAGCAGAAATATTCGTTCAGTATCCCTGCTTTCACTGTGCCCTCTGCCCACCCACTCGCTCATTCTGTTCAGCCTCACTATCCCTCCATTTGTCTTTCTACGCCCACTGATGTACCTATAAAAGGTTTTATCCCACTTCTTAACCAAGTTGGCTATCTTTTCCTCAGTTTGGGCTTTTGCTATTCTGACTTCCCTCCCTGCTTCCTTCTGCCCCAACTGGTACAGCTCTCTGTTCTGCTCCTTCTGTGTTTCCTTATACTTCCAGAATGCCTTTCTTTTTCTTCCTGACTTTCACAGCCACCTCTTTTGAGAACCATAGTGGCTTTTTCTTTCATTTTGATTTGTTTATTTGCTTCACACATAGGCTTGTTGCCTCTATGATGGCAGTTTTGATGATTCCCCATAGTTGCTCCACACCTCCTTCTAGCCTGTTTGCTAGTCCTTTTCTGAGGCACTCTCCCATCTTGCCAAAGTCAGCCCTCCTAAAGTCCAGTACCCTCACTTTTGTATGGCTTGACTCTGTAGCTGAGTTTAACGTGAACCACACTGTTTTTATTTATTTTATTTTTTTTTTATTTATTTAATCAGTTTTCAACCTTTGAGTCAGAGACTCGTTTACAAAGGTACTTCATCTTCGGGGGGAGACAACAATTAAGTGCAGTTTTGGACAGAGGTTACATACAGGTGAGATACATACATACGTTGAGTTACACGCATCATTATATAAACACAGTTGATCTTACTTCGAGATAGAGCTCTTGCAGCAGGCTATCACATTTAGGACTATGCCGCAGGCACTAGGACCACACAGAAAAACTTCTGCCAGCAATACCAGCTGGGGACCACCCCCGATGCCGAACCCACCCCGACGTCAGTCAGGGTCCAAGAGGGTGACAGATGGACCCAGCTCCACCCTGCCTTCCGCGCCGTACCACGCACGTGAATAGCTGCTGCCTGCAATTCACCAGCGAGAACAGAGCTTCAATCAAGCTGATTTTTCTACGTTTCTTCATTGTTTCCGTGACCGACGCCTGCACAACCACCATTCGCGGTTCATTTTTTTCGGCTCCTGATTGTCTTTCCCTCGGTGTTTTACCAGTCATTGGCGCCGACGTTAGTACTGCGGTCAGTCCGTGAGGGTTTGATGTCTTCCTGGGCGTCCTTCTCACCAGAACACGTAAACAAGAGCGAGTGCGGCCGGCAAATTCCCGCCAAGGACGGTCATCGGCGGTGTGTTTTCTGCTTGGGCCCGGACCACGGCACCACTACCTGCACTAAATGCCAAGCGTTCACGAGCCGGACTCGCATCCAATGCCCGAAGGCCCTGAAGGCCTATCTACTGGAAAGGAAGATGGACCTGCACTCATCCGAGGGAAGAAGAAGGAAAAAAAGCGCCATAGTAAGGAGCGCAGTCGGTCCCAGCACCAGGCCCATCCTTCGGGCTCGGGTGAGTTGCTGCGCTCATCCCAGGCTAAGGCCGGCCCATCGGGGGAGCAGCCGCCCAAGCCTAAGGTGACTCCGACTAAGGTCATCGCTAAGTCTGTGGCGGTTTCTGCTTCGGCCCTAACGTCCATGGCACCAGCGCCGCCTGCTAAAGGTGTGCCTCCGGAGTGTAAGGACTCTCCGGTGCCCCCTGTCATCACCCCATCATCAGTTGAGACACCGACGCTGGTCAAAGGGGCCAAGGACCCGGGGTCGGTCATTGTCCTGCCGACGTTCCCATCGCCCAAGTCCTCTTCCCCTGGACCTCCAGAAAAGCTTGCCATTGTGTCCCGCCATGCCTGAACCTTCTTTCCTGCAGTGGGAAGCAGAGATATTCTCCCCGGACGAGCTGAAACAACTTTTTTCGTTTTGGTGGGAGCAGGTTCACAAATGTACAACCCTGTCGCTGGCCCAGACACCGGTACCAGATCCTGGGGGTGAACCACAGCCGGAGGTTGAGGCCTCCCCATTGAGGTCCCTGGAGCACCGTTTTTTGCCCCCTTCTAGGGCTTGTTCCCACGCCCGATCTCCTGACCGCCGACGCCGCTCCTAGGTTCCACTGACCGACCGCCGACCCGGCCTCGCTCGGAGCCCTTCCTCACCGGCGGATGGTTCCCAACATTGGTCCCCTGACCGACGTCGGTCATCACTCCATCGTCGGTCCAGGGACCGTCGTCGGTCTCCGGGCCGTCATCGGTCCCCTCATACCGACATCACCGCAGGCATGGCCATGAGGCAGAACCAGACCATTCTAAATCAGATAGTCGTCCCTCCTCTGCATCTTCATCCTCTTCCCTCAGCCTCAAGCGCTCCCCTGAGGAGAAGGACATGCCTCGCTCGCCTTCGGATGATCCCACATTCCTGGACGTCATGAGGCATATCCAGGCTTCAAATCAGTGGGACACAGAAGACCTGGATCCAGAACTCTGGAGATTGGCCAAGTACCTGAGGCAGAAGGAGCCAAAGTCTTTGGTCATTCCTCCTCTGGTGGATACCTTTCAGGATCTGACTAGATCCACCTGGCTCCACCCAGCCTCCATCCCGGTGGTTCCCAAGAAGTCAGACAGGCTTTACAAGGCTCCGAGGGCTGAACCCTTTTTGGCTGAACACCCTCAGGTGGACTCCACTGTGATCACGGCTGCTCATGACAAATCTCGACAGCCATGACACCTCAGCTCCCAGCCTCCCGACTTGGAGTCTTGTTACCTGGATCTGGTGGGCAAAAAGGTTTACTCTGCCTCCACCTGCTCCATTAGATCCTTGAACTTCCTCACGCATATGGTGCAGTTCCAGAATGCGCTGTGGGAGCGGGGTCTTGAGCTGACAGCCATGCCAGACTCCGAGAAGAAGATGGAGCTCCTGGCCCTCTTGCAGTTGGGCTCAGATGTAGACATTCATGTTCTGAGGGCCTCGTACGATACTGCAGATACGTGGCCAGAGCAGCTGCCTCTGGGATCTGTCTCTCGCGCCATGCCTGGTTACGGCTTCCGGGCTTCCACTAGGATCAGCAGTCCAGTATCCGGGACCTGCCATTTCAGGGTACTGTCTTATTTGGGCAGGAGACGGAGAATATGATCTCACATCTCCAGGAATTAGGCAAGTCTATCTGGTCGGTCCGCCAGTTGTACCGTGGCGACCACCAATGCCCTCATCGCCGTCAGCTTTTTCGAAAGTCCTCAGGCAGTCAGACTTCAGCCCAGGGTTCCCAGCAAGGGCAGAGGGGTGGGTTCCACCAGAGATCCAGAAACCAGCTGTCTGGTGGACCATCTGTCCGTGGGCCCAAGTCCTCCCAGGCCTCTCTCCCCACCCCCGGTTCTGCCCAATGACTCCCTTCTGCCCCCCCCGTGGTCTGATGTCCAGGGGGAGCCGGTCAGGGGCCGCTTCTCCCTTCATCTTGCAGGGTGGAGCTCTATTACCACAGATCAATGGGTCTTGGACGTCATTCGAAGAGGACACATGTTGGAGTTCACAGAGTTTTCTCCACTTACTCCACCAAAGCTCTCCCGTTATCCTCCTTCTCACATTCCATTCTTTGAAGGAGAAATTCAGGCCCTCCTGCAAAACAGAGCAATAGAATGGGTTCCCCTGGAGCAGTGGGGTCAAGGGTTTTAATCCCACTTCTTTCTGATCCCAAAAAAGACGGGGGACCTTCGCCCCATTCTGGACCTCCGTCCTTTGAATCTCTTTATAGAGTACAAAAAGTTCAGGATGGTGACTCTTCAAAGTCTCCTCCCTCTGCTGCACCAAGGGGATTGGCTCTGTTCTCTCGACATGCAGGATGTATACATGCATATCGGGGTCTTTCCTCCCCACACAAAGTATCTGAGGTTCTACTTCCTGGGAGAGCATTATCAATTCCGGGTGCTCCCGTTTGACCTCTCTTCCACTCCACGAGTCTTTACCAAATGCCTAGCAGTAGTGGCTGTGACTCTTAGGTGCTCAGGCCATTATGTTTTCCCTTACCTTGACGACTGGCTGCTGACAGCCCCGTCAAGGGATGGCCTCCTGTGCTCTCTTGGAGAAGCCTATACTCTCTACCGGGAGCTGGAGATCACCCTGAACTTAAAGAAGTCATCCCCAGAGCCCAGCCAAAACCTCACCTTCATTGGAGTGACTCTGGACTCCATCCAGGGCAGGGCTTTCCTCCCTCAAGACAGGGGTCTTCACCTGCGAAGTTCGGCAGAACGGATTTCCATAGCACCTCGAGTTCCAGCTCCGAACTTCCTCAGTCTACTGGGGCACATGGCGGCGGCCATCCCAGTAATATCCTTGGCCCACCTCCACATGAGAATCCCACAATGGATGCTCAGGGTGCAGTGGGATCAATACTCCAATGACCCTGGATGCCTTAGTCATGATCTTGGAGCCAGTCCGGAGAATGTTGCTTTGGTGGATGGACCCCAGCAATCTCGACAAGGGGGTCAGCTTCCGTCCGGAGCCCCCGGGTCAGACTCTGACAACGGATGCCTCAGACCTAGGTTGGGGAGCTCGTCTCGGTTGTCACCGCACACAAGGGGTTTGGTTGACCGAGGACAGGTCCCTCCATATCAGTGTCCTGGAAATGTGAGCAGTCCTCTACGCCCTTCAGTCGTTTCAGCAGGACCTGGTTCCCGGCTCTCTTTTCATTCAGATGGACAACATGGTGGTCGTCTTTTATATCAACAAGCAAGGAAGCACTCATTCCTATCCTCTTTGCCGGGAGGCGATGAGAGTCTGGTACTGGGCGCTGGAACGGGGCATGTGTCTATCAGCGGTGCATGTTCCAGGAGTCATAAACAGTCTGGCTGATGATCTCAGCAGGTCGTGGGCCAGGGCGCACGAGTGGGAATTGCTTCAGTCTGTGGCAGATCAGCTCTTCGGAAGGTGGGGCCTTCCCGAGCGCAATCTCTTTGCGTCACCACGCAATGCCAAGCTGCCACGCTTTTGCTCATGAGAGCACGCGCCTGGCATTTTTTGGCCAGACGCGTTGTCCCTTTGTTGGGCCGGGAGGTTTCTTTATGCCTTTCCGCCCTTCCCTCTCATCCAGAGGGTACTGCTCAAGTTACAGGCAGAGGGGGCACGCATGATCCTTGTGGCCCCCTACTGGCCACGACAGATTTGGTTCCCACTTCTGCAGCGGTTGTCCCAGGAACCTCCAATCCCACTGCCCCTATGCTCGCAACTGCTGTCCCAGGACCAGGGTTCTCTGGTCCACCTGGATCTCTGATCCCTGCACCTTCATGCTTGGCTCCTCCAGATGTAGCTGTGAATCGATATGGGGTTTCCTCGGAAGTGGCTGAGGTCTTAGCGTCTGCACATAAGCCCTCTACTCGCTCTGCTTATGCCATGAAGTGGAAGTGGTTCTGTCTTTGGGCCTTGCCTCAGCATTCAGACCCATTCACGTGCTCTGTGAACTCCTCTTTGCAGTATCTCCTCTCCTTGTATGAGAAAGGCCTGAGCCATTCCTCCATCAAGGTGTACATGTGGGCGATCTCTGCCTACCATGCTCTGGTGGGCAACAGAGCCTTAGCCCAGCTTGACGTGGCCCGCACCTTCCTTAGGGGGGGCCCTCCACATGAGACCTCCCGTCAGGGACCCTGTCCCACCCTGGGACCTCCTTTTTGTATTGGAGAAACTCACCCTTCCCCCTTTTGAACCCGCAGCGATGTGTGAGCTGCGATACTTATCTTGGAAAGTTTGTTTTTGTTGCTGTTACTCGTCAAGAGTTTCCGAGCTGCAGGCTCTGATGTGTAAGAGCCCATTTGGTTTTTCATAGGGAAAGGGTTTCCCTACGAACGAATCCTAAGTTTCTTCTGAAAGTGGTCTCGGAATTGACCCTCAACCAGTCGGTTGATCTTCCTGTTTATTCTCCTTCTCCCTCCAATGGGGGGGGGTTCTCCTCCACACATTGGATGTCCACAGGTCCCTGAGGTATTACCTCAGTAGAACGGTTAAACACTGTAAATCGGAGTAACTCTTTGTGGCCTTTGCGCCACAACGCTTGGGTCAGCTGGTGTCCAAGCAGACTATCTCCAAATGGATAGTCCATTGCGTTTCATTCTGTTACGAGCATCACCACAAACCCCTACCAGGTCCGGTAAGGGGTCACTCCACCAGGGGTGTTTTGTCTTCTTTTGCCGCAATGCGGAATGTCGCCATTCAAGACATCTGTGCGGCCTAGACCTGGAATTCGCTACATACCTTTGTCAAGCATTACAGCTTGGATATCGTCTCCAGACACCGTGCTGGCTTCGGCCTGGCGGTTCTACAAGTACTCTTGTCCTGATGGTCTCTGGAGTCAGCATATTCCTCCTCCCGGGGGCGACTGTCTCTTCGCTAGGGAACTGCTTGGGACTCTGTCCTAAATGTGATATCCTGCTGCAAGAGCTCTATCTCGAAGTAAGATAGTACAGTTACATAAGAACTTACCATAACAGTAGATCTTCGAGAGGAGCTCTTGCAGCAGGCGCTGATTTCCCTCCCATCTTCCCCCTCAGAGTGTGCAGGTTTCTTCTCTTCTCTTCTCTTCTCTAGGATGGGCTTCATCTCCTTCTCTTGTCAGGCCATCTGCTGGGTACTGGTGGGAGAACTGAGGTGGAGCTGGGTTCGCCCCCTCTTGTACCCTGACTGGCGTCAGGGCGGGGCAAGAGTCGGGGGCGGTTCCCAGCTGGTATTGCTGGCAGAAGTTTTTCCGTGTGGTCCTAGTGCCTGCGGCATAGTCCTAAATGTGATAGCCTGCTGCAAGAGCTCCTCTCGAAGATCTACTGTTATGGTAAGTTCTTACGTAACTGTACTTTACAGTTGTTCAGTTGTACTATTGCCCAGTCAACCATGGAACCCAGAGGACTTAGGGAGCTATTCGAGACAGGGTTATGTTCCACTACAGGCATTTACAGCACCGGCTGTCAATGATGTGTTGACGGAGGGCTGTTTTGAACTGGCCAATCCCGGGAATCTTTGTGATTCCCTCAGGAAGGGAGTTATACCAGGCCGGGGCTTTATGATGAAAGGATCTTTGGCAGAGAGAGGTCCTTGCCCTGGGTACTAGGAAGGTGGCTTTGGTGGAGTTACGGGTTAGCGCAGGCCGGACAGCCTGTTGCAGGGATACGGAGAGACCCCTGGTGGGCATAACCCAGACAGGGACTTTTTAGTCAGTAGGCAGGTGTGGTATTTCAGCCGTTCCTCAAGAGTGAGTATGTTAGTGGCAGAGTATAGCAGGCAAGTGTGAGTTCTGCTATGGGCGCTGGTCAGGAGCCTACAGGCTTTGTTAATAGAGGTCTAGACTTTAGACAGGGCAGAGGGGTCTACCGCTGTGTGTATTGGAAGTCCGTAGTCAGCCAGAGACAACACAGATGAGGTGATGGCTAATTTTAAGGCAGATTCTAGGAGGCAGTCTTTATGGCGGTAGAGGAGCTCAGTCCCGAGTTCATGGCTGATGACAGGCTTTCTAGATGGCTGAATGCAAAGCTCATATTAAAAAGTGATGCCCAGGTACTTATATGTTGTTACCTGTTCAAGTGGAAGGAGCGCTAGGGGTGATGAGAAGGGAGTATCCTTGGCACTGTTTTGCCGATGTGCAAACAGCATTGACTTTGTTTTTTCAGTTTCAGGACACTGCTGATGGTTACTGAACCATTTTCAGCTTGGAGAAAGTGCTTTGCAGCATGCTTTGGAGTAGGAGTGGGTCTGAGGTGTGATGCTAAGATCACTGCATCATCTGCATAAAGCAGTATTTTGTTGGAGCAGGAGCTTGGGAGGGTGTTTAGGAAGAGACTGAAAAGGGTGGGTCAAGGATGGAGCCTGTGGGACCCTGAGAGTACTGGTAGGTTGGTGGAGAGGGTCCTATTTAGCTTAACTCTTTGGGATCTGTTGTGCAGGTAGCTTGAGAACCAATGCAGGGGGCCAGATGAGAATCCCAGTTGGCTAAGGGAGTTTAACAGCAGGGGGTGGCACACGGTGTCAAAGGCCTTGGATAGGTCGATGAAAACTGCCCCTGCAAGTTGACCATTATCAAGCGCAGAGTGTATATGGTGGGAGAATTCCAGAAGGGCAGTGGATGTGCTGTGGCCCGGATGAAACCCATGTTGCTCAGGACATAGGATGTCGTATTTAGATAGGTATTCTATGAGCTGTGTGGATACTATTTTTTCCAAGGCCTTGGGGAAGGGGAGGATGGAGATGGGCCTGTAGTTATTTGGTAGTGTTCAGTCTCCAGACTTATGGATGGGGGTGACTTCGGCCTGTTTCCATGCTTCTGAGAATTGGCCTAGGCATAGGGATCTATTAATGGCAATCGTGAGGGGGATTAGCATGACATCCAGCGTGAGGTGGAGTATCCTGGAGTCAAGAGGGTCATTACTTGGGTTTTGCGAGGCGAGAGATTTTAGTAGAAAAGGTTTGGCATCATGGGGTGAGATTGTCCGGAAGCAGAATTGCGGCCAGGAGGTGTGAATGTGGGTGGGCGTGGGGACGGGGTCAAAGAATTAGGCAGGGAGAACTGCGCTTAAGTCCATGAAAGTTTTATTAAGGCAGTCAAGACTGCCCCGTTTATGACAATCTGAGATGGAGGGGGGACTGGGTTCTGCCTTTCAGTTCTTTAATATTGTCCCAGAAGGCTCTGGCTGAGCCCCAGGAGGATGTCAAAGCAGCCTGATAGTATTTAGCTTTCGCTTGTTTGATGGCCCAGGTGCATTGGTTGCGGGCTGCCCATAGGTTTGCCTGTCTGCCACCCTACCAGAGTCATTTGCTATGTGCCAAAGATTATCTCTCTGTTTTAGTTGCTGGATCAGTGCAGGGGATATCCATGCAGCAGCCTGTTTTTTTTGGTCTAGATGTGGTGATGGAGGCAAATAGGTCGCAGGCATTGTTGAAGGCCTTAGTGAGATAAGCTAGAGCAGAATTTATGTCAGATGCACGGGTCATTGAGGTCCAGTCGACTTGTGCGGAGTGACGTTTGAGCTTGTCAAGACCCCTGGGGAGAAATCTGCAGCGAGGGGTGCTGCAGTACTCAGGGCTGAGTGTGGGGGAGGACCAGAAGCAGATGACAGGGGAGTGGTCGCTAAGTGAGTCCGCTAGGACTTTTACAGATTCCAACTTGTGTGGCAGATTAGAAAGAACTATGTCCAGGAGGGAGCTAGTTCCCTTCGCTTGGTTAAGTCTGGTGGGCTGAGTGACCATTTGAGACAAGTCAAGGGCTGCAAGCTCATCCTTTATATTATCAGACAATGGGCTGAGCCAGTTGGTGTTTCGGTCTCTCAAGATTAGTTGTTAAGCCTTTTGAGGTAAGGTGGATAGATAGTCTAAGAGGGAGTTGATCGCTAAATTTTTCGTACTGGGGGGTATGTAAGCCATGGTTAGGTATAGGGGGCCACGACCAGGGTATGGGGTGATTTTTAGAGTAATGTCTTGCGCCCCATGATTGAGCTCAGGGGTTGGGAGTGCATGACCTAGGACAGTCACGCAAGTAGATTGCGCACCCCCCTCCGTGCTTGCCCATCCTATCAGCCCTGAACAGGGAGAATCCTGGGAGAGAGACAGCTGAGTCAGGTTTCCACTAGCATAAGAATGTCAGGGGAATATTGTGCAATCCAGCATTGGAGTGCTGCGGTTTTCTTGGGGAGAATACATATGTTCATAAAAGCAATTCGGAGACCTTTTCCAGAGGTGGGCCGAGGCATGGCAGAGTTGCCAGGCCCAGGGTTTGGGTGCACATTTCCTTAGAGCAGGAGAAGCAGGGCAATTAGGCGCCTCATAGAGTAGCGGTTGCTGTAGGTGGGGTGCTATTGCAGCTGCCGTGACATCATATGGGTGGTGCACGGGATGGCGAGAGAGATTAGTACCGGAGACGCTAGAGAGGAGAGTGACCATTTGTGATAGAGTTCATGGTACAGAAGGTTGTGTATTGGCTGTGGTGGGTGGGGGTAGTGTGGTAGTCCAGTGTTCAGGATGGATTTGGGAGGATGGACTGAGAGGTGGACGGGCAATAAGCTGTGAGGAAAACAGGGTATTGAGTGTGGAGGGACTGAGGTTCGGGCAGGGGCACATCAGTGAGTGATATAAAGGAATGCATGGTATGCAGTGGGTGCTGTGGTAAGAGGAGTGCCAGCATAGCAAGGATCATGATTATGTGTGATTTTACAGTAGAAAGAATTGGTTTAGAGTGCAGGCTCCCTCTAGTGCTGGAGAGATATAACCTGCAAATGGAAAAGTTGGCTGATTGGTTCTGACACCCCATGTGATTATAGCTACATAAGGGAGTGCCGACCAAGGGTGGTGGTGGGGGCGGTGGGGAGCCATTTGGCTGGGCTAGACCTAGCACCGAGAGAGAACACTAGCCGGTTCCCCTTTACTTCTCACACCATGTACAAGCAGGAAAAGAGGCGCCAGTCCCAGGATTCAAAATTGTCCACAGCCAGGCTAGCTCCACAGGGACCAACGGTCGCGACTGCAGCAGGGCGTTTCAGGTGTTTACCTATCAGCAGCTTCGGGGCTTTTCTGTGGCAGGGAGGGCTTCAGTGAGTAGCCCTTGCGACTTCCGGCTCCTTGGGGAAGGGGGGCTCGATCTATCAGCAGCTTCGGGGCTTTTCTGTGGCAGGGAGGGCTTCGTTGAGTAGCCCTCGTGACCTCCGGCTCCTCAGGGAAGGGGGGCTCGATCTATCAGCAGCTTCAGGGCTTTTCTGTGCCAGGAGGGTCTCTGATGCGTAGCCCTCAAGAACCTCCGGCTCCTCAGAGGAGGGCCTGATCTATCAGCAGCTTCGGGCTTTTCTGTGACAGGGAGGGCTTCGGTGAGTAGCCCTCGTGACCTCCAGCTCCTCTGGGGAGGGGGCTCGATTGTGGTCACTTGTTCCCAGATGGCAACCCACTTCTAGAACTGAGATCCTTTCACTGCCCCCGTTTGAGAGTACGAGGTCTAAGATTGCTTCCTCATGAGTGGGTTCCGAAACTAGCTGTCTGAGGCCTGCCACCTGTAGGGCATCAAGAATGGCCCTGCTCTTGGATGTGGCTGCAGCAAATGTGCTCCAGTTAACATTTGGCATATTCAGGTCTCCCATCAACAGTATCTCCCTTTCTCTGCCATTCTAAGAATGCCTTCTATCATATCCTTCTCCATTCCTCCCCTGACATGGGGGTCTGTACACAACCCCTAAGATTGTGGTGCCCTTTCCAGTCTCAAGGTGACCCACCGTGCCTCCTCTCCTCCCTGTTTACTCTTTTGTTCAGTTACTTTTATCCCTTCCTTTACATAGAGAGCTACTCCTCCCCCTCTTTTCCCCTGCCTGTCTCTCCTGTAGGTTATGTACCCTGGTATGTTAACATCCCAGTCATGGTTCTCTGTGTACCATGTTTCTGTGACTGCTATGATATCCAGGCATCCCTCTTCCATCAAGGCCACCAGCTCAGAGAACTTGTTGCCCAGACTACAGGCATTGGTACTCATTACCCTCCATTTCCTGATGGCCTTACTGCTTTTTGCCCCATCCCTGTCCTTCTTGCCTTTGTCACTTTCTCCATTTACCCCTGCCCTTCTCCTATCGACACCTCTATGTTGGTGTTTACCGTACTTGCTACGTGATTTTTTTAGGGCTAGGATTTTCCTCGCCCTTCCCAGTGCCTCCCCTCATGGCTAGCTGCTTCTAAATGCTTGCCAAGCATTTAAACCTATCACCCAGGATCATGGTTCCTCCTGGACAGATGCAGTCCATCATGCCAGTATAGGCTGGCATCACTCCAGGTGGACCCCCAGTTCCCAATGAAGCCAAATCCCTGAGCTCCACACCAGTTTTTCAACCACTGATTGAATCCCATGGTGTGGAACACCCTTGCCTCTCCTACGCCATAGATGGGCAACACCTCCGAGAAGGATACCATGCGTGCTATTGTCTAAGGCTCCTCCCCAATTCCACAAACTCTTCCTGCACATCTCTAATCCCTTTCTTAGCCAGGTCATTTGTCCCTAGGTGGACGATGACATCAAGCTCCTTCCCCTGTGCAACTGCTCCGGCAATCCTGAGGATTCGCTCCCTGTCCCTCCAAGCCATGGCGCCAGGCAGGCACCTTACCTCCCTCTCCCTTCCTCCCCAGTTCTACCTTCCCAACAATGCAGTCCCCCACCAGGAGTTGTTTCCTTCCCTGCAGGGGTCCTTGCCACCCTCTGTGGGTCTCCTTTGTGAAGGTACCCAGCATCCTCCTTGGTCTCCACGCTGGGTGCCTCCATAGAGGAACCGCACTTTGCCAGACTGGCATAGGAGTGTGGAGAGGTACAACTGGAGGATGTGCCTCTGTTCCACCACTCTTACCCTCCCTGAGCCCACTGTGGTCCAACCGCTCTCTTTCTTGGCAACCTCTGAGGCAACGGCAGTGGCACCGGTGGTCCCTGGATGGAAGAGGAGGTCCCACAAATCCTGGCCAACTCAGCCTGAGATGATCAACTCCTCCTCAGCCCAGAGAGGTGCCTGCAGATGGGACAACACCGCATCCTCCAGAACGCTCCCGGAAGACTGCTGCTCCACAGCCACTGCACTGCACCACTCCCATCATGTCTTATATTCTGGCCCCTTAACTGTTTGCAATCCTTACTCTTTCCTCTGTTTTTTTCTTCTCTCTCTCTCTCTCTCTCTTTACTTTCTGCCTGTGTGCCCTTTTAGCTCCTGATTGTCCTTTTCTGAGACAAGAATATCCTATATTTCTCAGTAGACCCCTTACTTGCTCAGAGGCAGACCTCCAGCAGCTAGAGGGGGCCAGAGAGCTACTCTTGCCCTTCTAGGACGGTGGGTCTTTGGTGGCTCTGTGATCACTTACTTCCTTCTCCCAAGCAGGAAGTTCCTGTTGTCAGTCAAATCCTGTGCCTATAAAAGTAAAACTAGCTTTGAGTGCGAGGGTGAAGGGGAGGGAAGGAGGGCAATAATGTCCCAGTAGAGAAGTCCATTCACACACCAACTGTGGATATCCACCACTTGCAGTTTCTGCAGAACGCGACAGCCAGGTTGTTGATAGGAGTTTCAAGATCTAGCCATATGACACCTGTGCTGCGTGATCCACACTGGCTGCCAGTACAGTGGTGGATCACCTTCAAGGTCGCGTTGCTGACCTTTAAGGCCCTACATGAGCAGGGACCTCACTACCTGAAAGAGCTCTTGGTGCCTTACTGTCCTGCCCGTTCTCTGCGCTCCTTTGACGAGGGATTGCTAGAGATTCCCATGGTACATCTAAAGATGTCTGGAGGTAGATCTTTTGCCTATATGGCACCAACCCTGTGGAATTCTCTAGCTCGTCAGATATGAGATTGCCTGACTGTCGAAAGTTTTAAAAGACAACTAAAGACTTTCCTTTTTGCCCAAGCATTTACTGGAATATAATAAGTGTGTGTTTTGTATGACTGTTGGATTTATTGTTTGTGAAATGTGTTTTAAAGCATTTTTGAATTATTGTAAAAGTGCCCTGCGCTTGGGAAGGGCGCTTGAAATAAATTAAAATTTCCTTACTTACTTACTCTTCTACCCGGAACCTAAGCACAACTGGGCTGAGTATGCTATTTGCTAAGGGTTTGACAAGGCCACATGGACTTGATGCGAGTGGACCCTCGAGAACCACCTTCTGACACAACAGCTGGCTTCTGTGGAAAAGGAGCTCCAGGAGCTTAGGGAGAGGTCGTCGTCTCTAGCCCCAGAAAACAAAAGAAAGAGAAGCACCGGGAGAGAAGCCCATCACTCCAGGGGACACCCTTCACTTCCAGAACCATAAGTACCACTCTTATGGGCACTCCATCCTCTTCTGTGGGCCAGGTGACTTCTCCCCCTCCTGCCAAGGTGTGCAGACAGCCGGGAGTTGCCTCTCTCAATGTATCTTGTCAGTTCTTCCACTTGTAGCACCACGGATAAGTCACCCTCCAGCTCTGCTGTTGGGTGCCCAGCCCAGACTGATAAGCCTGACCACGGTCTTTCTTCTGCAGCCAGCTGAGTTGCGACTGATAAGCCGGACAATGGACCCTCCATTGACTGCACAGCCACATCTACTCTCCCATCAGATTCCCTTGAGGACCCCAATACCAGGATGAGTGTGCTCGTGGGGACACTTTATCCCTGCCAATCTCTACCCCAAGGGATTTGCCACCCGTTCCCAACCTTTCCTTCCATCAGGATCGCTCCCTGGCCTGTCATTGGGGTCTCTTCCAGAGCTTCCACTTCACCTGGTTCTTTTCCACCAATGAATTCCCCTCCTCCTAGAGGTCCATCACCAGACCAGGATCTCTTAGGTATGGAGCCCCCCATGGGACTCTTGGGCCCTATGCCTGATCCCTTGCTGCTGCACAGCGGCCCTTCAGTGCCTCCCCCAGCAGGGCCTTCAGCTCCTCCTGCAGGACCCTCTGGTGGTTTCCCAGGGCCTGACCCCCATGTTCCACCACTAGGAGGCCCTCTGCTGGACCCTTCTCATCTGACACAGCCTGGTGCCTATGACACCAGGTTACCCAACACCGGGATACCTGATGCCTGGATACCCAATGCCTGGATATCTGCCATTAGGTTATCCCTCGGCGTTTGTAGGGTACCATTACCCCTACTGGCATCATCCTTCTTACCAGCCCTTGGCCAGGTATCCCATGTACCAGCCTCCTCCTCCTCCATCACTGCTGCCACCTGATCATGACTCTGTCCCAGTGTGGTGGCAGGATGCTAGGACACAACTCCTTATAGAACTTAGGCGGTCCAGCCGCTCTAAGAAATTCCTCTACTCAGAGCACCACCTCCTCCTCCTCCAGTTCATTTGGAATGTGCTGCGGGTTCTCCTTCCCTTCTCAGTGGTTCGGAACCCTGGGAATTGGATGAGGATTCTAATATTGACCTCTTTGAACCTCATTCACTGGCTGAATTTCATCCAAAAGAATCCCAAGAATCCCCCCTCAGAGGATCCTTCTTTTGGGGATCTCTTGAAAACTATTCAAACAGCAGGGGGCTGGCCATCCAAGGAGATAGATCCTCAGTGAAAAAGGCTGGCTGAACATTTGGACCTGTCCACCACAGACACTCTACCCATCCCCCTTTGGATAGGCCCACATGAGGATCTACTTACTACAATATGGCAACAGCCCTCTTCCATCCCAGCTGTTTTCAGGAAGGCTGACAGAACCTACTTCCCCCGGAAGGGATCTCTCATCTGACTCCATACCCAAAAGTTGACTCTATGGTCATCATGGCCACGCATGACCACTCAGCTCAACCTAAATACTTGAGTTCCTCCCCACCAGACAAGGACTGAAGACAACTTGACCAGTCCAGTAGGAAGACTTACCGTCCACCTCTCGTGCCATCTGGTCACTAAACTACATGTCCCACATGGTGGCTTTTCAGAAGTCCTCTCTCACGAACAGGAGAGGGACCTTGAGAACTTCCCTGACAAAAATCTTAGGGCTAAACCATAGGACAAGGTTTGCATGAATAAATCTTCCTGCCGTCACCCACTACAAGCCACTTATAATTTTGTGGACTCTGTGGCTCGGGCTGCAGTGACTAGCAATGGCTGCGCTTAGCAGGTTTGGCACAGGATGTTCAGTCATCCTTTTTGAAAGCACCTTTCAGGGGTTCTGTCCTCTTTGGTGGTGATGCGAAAGACATTATTACAGGGCTGCAAGAGAGCAGTAGGACTCTTAGAGACATATGTTCCATGTAGTAGTAGTAGTAGTAGTAGTAAAAACCTTTATTTTTATACAGGATAGTAGGTGACAATTTCACATCATTAGGACGAATCCTATTTTCAAGATGGTCCTGTGTATAAAGCAAAATCACATACATATACATACAGTTCCACAAAATATTAATTTAACAACCATACATTACAAAACCATATAACATAACATAAAATGGACAAAAACACTATATTACAATAAAACCGAATTTATCCCAAACATTCACATTTTACCTTTAGTCCAGCTTTTAGAATAATTATAAAATCTTTAACTAATTCATATTGATTTGCTATATATGGTTTTAATGAATTCCATAACCTACATGTATCGGATGGGTAGAAAGAAACAGCTCTTTCTTCACCAGATAAGATGGAACAAGAACCAGAACAAGCATCAAGGTAAAAGACGTGCCTCATTATCCACCAAGAGATCCAGGTCCTGTTACAAAAAGTGACCATACAACCCATCCCTCCAAATCAACTAGGAAGGGGATGCTACTCCCATTTTGTCCTAGTCCCAAACAAAATAGGGGATCTGCGACCTATCCTGAATATCAGCACAGTCAACCTCTTTGTGGAGTACGAGAGGTTCTGCATGCTGACTCTTCAGGGACTCCTGCCCCTGCTCCTGTCAAACACATGGCTGTGCTCCCTGGATATGCAGGGTACTTATCTTCATATCCCCATCCTCCCAGCCCACCACCAGTTCCTTTGATTCTCCTTCCGGAAGAACCATTTCCAATTCAAGGCACTTCCCTCTGTCCTGTCCTCAGCACCCTGGGTTTTCACTAAGTGCCTAGCAGTGGTAGCGGTGTTTCTCCGCTGCAGGAGCATATATGTGTTCCCATACCTGGACAACTGGCTCTTTTCAGTTTCATCCCTGGACAACCTGAACGAGTCTCTCTCCTTCACTCTGGATCTGTTTGCCCAGCTGGGCATCTTGGTCAGTCTCCCAAAGTCTCAGCTAGTACCCTGTCAGTGCCTCCAATTTATTGGAGTGGTACTGGATACAGTCCAGAGCAAGGCCTTCTTACTGTCGGATCGAGCCAAGACCTTGGCTTCTCGGGCCACTTTGGTGGCCAAAGCTCGATGGACCCCAGTGCACTTGGGGCTCCATCTTTTGGGTCTTATGGCAGCGGCCATTCCTTCCGTCCCCCTGGCCAAACTGCACATGAGGGTTACCCAGTGGTCTCTTTGAGTCCAGTGGGATCAATGATTGGATGACATGAACCAGCTGGTCATGATCTCCAACAGCCTTCAGACAGACCTCCTCTGGTGGCAGGACCTCACCAACTTGTTGGTAGAAGCCCCCTTCCACTCTCTGGATCCCTCCCAGACCCTCACCTCAGATGCCTCCGATATGGGTTGGGGAGCCCATTTTGGAGATCACAGAACTCGAGGCTCGTGATCTCCCCAAGAGCAACATCTTCACATCAAGATCCTGAAGACCAGAGCAGTCCTCTATGCTTTCCAGGCCTTCCAGTTGTTACTCCTCCTGGGAACACTTCTGGTCTAGTCAGACAACATGGCAACTTTCTGGTACCTCAACAAACAGGGAGGTAGCCGGTTGTACTCTCTTTGCAGGGAAGCAGTGAGGGTATGGTATTGGGCTATTCAGCACAGCCCAATTCTGATAGCAGTCCATTGTACCAGGCATGCACAATGTCTTGGCAGACAGTCTTAGCTGATCAGTAGCCAGGGCTCATGGGTGGGAACTAAAATAAGGGGTAGTCCAAGACTTGTTTCTTTGGTGGGGTCAGCCGGACCTAGATCTGTTCGCCTCCCCCATTCAACGTAGAACTTCCCAATTTTGGCTCGCTGGTTCCTGGGCATGGTGCCTTTTGGTGAGATGCACTCTGTCTCTCTTAGACAGGGAAATTTCTATATGTTTCCACCCTTTACACTCATTCTGAAGGTTCTGTTGAAACTTCAGGCAGAAGGGGCCCAATTGATTTTGATTGCCCCTCTGTGACCCTAACAGATTTGGTTCTCACTGTTACAACAACTAGTTCTAGAAATGCCGGTCCTTCTGCCACTGTCTCATGACTTTCTGTCTCAGGAGCAGGGCACCTTGGTCCATCCAAGTCTTCAGTCTCTCCTCTTCATGCATGGCACCTGTGGATATAGTGGATCTTGCTTCGAGATAGAGCTCTTGCAGCAGGCTATCACAATTAGGACTATGCCGCAGGCACTAGGACCACATGGAAAAACTTCTGCCAGCAATCTCAGCTGGGGACCGCCCCCGATGCCGGACCTGCCCCAACGTTGGTCAGGGTACAAGAGGGCAGACCCAACTCCGCCTCATTCTTTCCCGCCGCGTACCACGCACGTAAAGAGCTACTGCTTGTGATTCACTAGCGAAAATTGTCTTCAATCAAGATACTTTCTTCGATTCTAATGGTTTTTTCCATTTTTTTATTGTTCCACCGTCACCGACACCTGTCCGTCTGCCGTTTGCGGCTCGGTTTTTCCAGCTTTTCGTCACCTTTTTCTCGGCCTGCTGCCTGTAGTTGGATCCGACGTTGGCGCTGCGTCGGTCCTCGAGGATTCCATATCTTCCCGGGCGTCCCTCTCTCCCGAACACGTAAATAAGTGTGAGTGCGGCCGGCAAATTCCAGCCAAGGACAGTCACCGGCGGTGCGTTTTCTGCTTGGGCCCGGACCACGACACTACTTCCTGCGCTGACTGCCAAGCGTTTACGAGCCGGACCCACATCTGACACCTGAAGGCCCTGAAGGCCTACCTATTGGAGAAGAAGATGGCCCTGCACTCCTCCGAGGGGAAGAAGAAGGAGAAGAAGTGCCATAGTAAGAAGCGCAGTCAGTCCTGACACCGGTCACGGTCTCGGTCCCCGTCATGGTGCGACCTTCCAAAAGGCGATCGCTTCGGCTCAGGTGAGTCATCGCGTTTCTCCAGGCTAAGGCCGGCCCGTCGGGGAGCTGCCAGCGTAATCTGGTGGCTCCGGCTTAAGGTCCATCTCTAAGTCTGTGGCGGTACCTGCTTGACCCTACAAATCTCTGGCACCGGCGCCACCTGCAAAGGTGCACCGTGTATAAGGACTCTCCGGTGCCCTCTGTCGTCACCCGCCGTCGGTCCGCAGCACCCGACACCAACACCAGTCCCGAAGGGCCAAGGACCCGGGGTGCGATTAGGTGTTCTGGCGGCGATCCCTGTCATCAAGTTCTCCTCCCCCTGGGCCTCCAGGATAGCTTGCCCTGGCGTCCCGCCCGGCGCCTGAATCTTCCTTCCTGCAGCGGGCTGCAGGAGTCTTCTCAAGGACGAGCTGAAACAACTTTTTTGTTTTGTGGGGCAGGTTCACAAGCGTACCACCCGTCACGGCTCAGACAGCGGTACCTGATCCTGCAGGCGAACCACAGCGGAGGTGAGGCCTCCCGTTGGGGTCCCCAGGCGCGTTTTCGCCCCTTCTAGGATCGTTCCCCGCGCTCGATCTCGGACCACCGACGTCGGCTCCTTGGGTCCCACTGACCGGCGTCAGTCGCGGTCTCATTCTCGGAGCCCTTCCCTGCTCAGCTGGGCGGTTCCGGCGTGGGTCCCCTGACCCGGCGTTGTTCATCGCTCCATCGTCGATCCAGGGTCCGCAGTCGGTCTTCGGACCGTCGTCGGTCCCCTGTGTACCGACATCAGCAGAGGCATGGTCATGAGGCAGAACCAGACCATTCTAAATCTGATAGTCGGTCCTCCTCTGCATCTTCATCCTCTTCCTCCTCCCTCAGCCTCAAGCACTCCCCTGAGGAGAAGGACATGCTTCGCTCGCCTCCAGATGATCCCACATTTCTGGACGTCATGAGGCATATCTAGGATTCTAATCAGTGGGATACGGAAGACCTGGACCCGGAACGCCAGAGATTGGCCAAGTACCTGAGGCAGAAGGAGCCAAAGTCTTTGGTCATTCCTCCTCTGGTGGATACCTTTCAGGACCTGACTAGATCCACCTGGCTGCGCCCAGCCTCCATCCTGGTGGTCCCCAAGAAGTAGGACAGGCTTTACAAGGCGCTGAGGGCAGAACCTTTTCTGGCCGAACACCCTCAGGCGGACTCCTCTGTGATCATGGCTGCTCACGACGTCTCGACAGCCGCGTCACCTCAGCTCTCAGCCTCCCAACTTAGAGTCCCGTTATTTGGACCAGGTGGACAAAAAGGTTTACTCTGCCTCCACCTGTTCCATTAGATCCTTAAACTTCCTCACGCATATGGTACAGTTCCAGAATGCGTTGTGGGTTCGGGGTCTTGAGCTGGTACAGGCCATGCCAGACTCCGAGAAGAAAACGGAGCTCCTAGCCCTCTTGCAGTCAGGCTTGGACATTGGCACTCATGTCTTGAGGGCCTCCTATGATACTGCAGATACGGCAGCCAGAGCTGCTGCCTCTGAGGTTTGTCTCTGGTGCCATGCCTGGTTGAGGCTTTCAGGCTTCCACCAGGATCTGCAGTCCGATATCCGAGACCTGCCATTTCAGGGTACCATCTTATTTGGGCAGGAGGTGGAGAATCTGATCTCACGTCTCCAGGAATCAGGCAAGTCTATCTGGTCGGTCCGCCACTTGTACCGTGGCGACCACCGATGCCCCCGTCGCCGTCAGCTTTTTTGAAAGTCCTCAAGCAGTCAGACTTCAGCCCATGGTTCCCAGCAGGGACAGAGAGGCGGCTTCCGCCGGAGATGCGGAAACCAGCAGTCTGGTGGACCCTCTGGCCATGGGCCCAAGTTCTCCCAGGCCTCTCTCCCCACCCCCAGTTCCGCTCAATGACTCCCTTCCATCCTCCCCTCCGTGGTTGGACGTCCAGGGGGAGCCAGTCGGGGGCCGCTTCTCCCTTCACCTCGAAGGGTGGAGCTCTATTACCACAGATCAATGGGTCTTGGATGTCATTCGGAGAGGACACACACTGGAGTTAACGGAGTTCCCTCCCAGTACTCCACTAAAGCTCTTTCGTTATCCTCCTTCACACATTCCACTTTTGGAAGGAGAAATTCAGGCCCTCCTGCAAAAGAGAGCGATAGAGCGAGTTCCCATGGAGCAGTGGGGTAATGGGTTTTATTCCCATTTTTTTCTATTCCCAAAGAAGACGGGGGACCTCCGTCCCTTAAATCTCTTTATAGAGTACAAAAAGTTCAGGATGGTGTCTCTCCAAAGTCTCCTCCCTCTGCTGCACCAAGGGGATTGGCTCTGTTCTCTCGACACGCAGGATGCGTACATGCATATCGGGGTCTTTCCTCCCCACAGGAAGTATCTGAGGTTCTGCTTCCTGAGGGCGCATTACCAATTCCGGGTGCTCCCGTTCGGCCTATCTTCCGCTCCACGAGTCTTTACCAAGTGCCTAGCAGTGGTGGCTGCGGCTCTCAGGCGCTCAGGTCATTATGTCTTCCCTTACCTCGACGACTGACTGCTGACAGCCCCGTCAAGGGATGGCCTCCTGTGCTCTCTCGGAGATGCCTATACTCTCTTCCGAGACCTGGGGATCACCCTGAACTTAAAGAAGTCATCCCCGGAGCCCAGCCAAAACCTTGCCATCATTGGAGCGACTCTGGACTCCATCCAGGGCAGTGCTTTTCTCCCTCAGGACAGGGGTCTTCGCCTGCGAAGTTTGGCAAAACGGATTTCCATAGCACCTCGAGTTCCTGCTCGGAACTTCCTCAGTCTACTGGGGCACATGGCGGTGGCCATCCCAGTAATATCTTTGGCCCGCTTCCACATGAGAATCCCACAATGGATGTTCAGGGTGCAGTGGGATCAATACTCTGATGACCTGGACGCATGAGTCCTGATCTCGGAGCCCATCCGGAAAACATTGCTTTGGTGGATGGACCCCAGCAATCTGGACAAGGGGGTCTGCTTTTGTCCGGAGCCTCCAGGTCAGACTCTGACAACGGATGCCTCAAACCTGGGTTGGGGGGCTCACCTCGGTGGTCACCGCACGCAGGGGGTTTGGTCAACCGAGGAAGGGTCCCTCCATATCAATGTCCTGGAAATGCGAGCGGTCCTCTACGCCCTTCAGGCATTTTGGGAGGACCTGGTTCCTGGCTTTCTTCTCATTCAGACGGACAACATGGCAGTCGCCTTCTATATCAACAAGCAAGGAGGCACTCATTCCTATCCTCTTTGCCGGGAGGTGATGAGGAGTCTGGTACTGGGCACTGGAATGGAGCATTTGTCTATCAGCGGTTCACGTTCCAGGAGTCCTCAACAGTCTGGCCGATGATCTCAGCAGGTCCTGGGCCAGGACGCACAAGTGGGAATTGCTGCAGTCCGTGGCAGATTGCCTCTTCGGCAGGTTGGGCCTGCCCGAGCTGGATCTTTTTGCATCACCACACAACGCCAAGCTGCCACGCTTTTGCTCGTGTGAGCTCACGCCTGGTGTTTTCTGGCCAGACGCGTTGTCCCTTTGTTGGGCCGGGAGGTTTCTTTATGCCTTTCCACCCTTCCCTTTCATCCAGAGGGTCCTGCTCAAGTTTCAGGCAGAGGGGGCACGCATGATCCATGTGGCACCCTACTGGCCCTGACAAATTTGGTTCCCACTTCTGCAGTGGTTGTCCCAGGAACCTCTACTCCCGCTGCCCCTATGCTCGCAACTGCTGTCCCAGGACCAGGGTTCTCTGGTCCATCCAGATCTCTGATCCCTGCACCTTCGTGCTTGGCTCCTTCAGATGTAGCAGTGACTAGATACGGGGTTTCCCCGGAAGTGGCTGCGGTCTTGGCGTCTGCACGCAGGCCCTCTACTCGCTCTGCTTATGCCATGAAGTGGAAGCATTTTTGCCTTTGGGCCTTGCCTCAGCATTTAGACCCAGTCACATGCTCTGTGAACTCTGCTTTGCAATACCTCCTCTCCTTGTATGAAGACGGCCTGAGCCATTCTTCCATCAAGGTGCACCTCTGGGCGATCTCTGCCTACCATGCTCTGGTGGGCGACAGAGCCTGAGCCCAGCTTGATGTGGCCCGCACCTTTCTTTGGGGGGTCCTCCACATGCGACCTCCCATCAGGGACCCTATCCCACCCTGGGACCTCGTTTTTGTGTTGGAGAAGCTCACCCTTCCCCCTTTTGAACCCGCAGCGACGTGTGAGCTGTGGTATTTATCTTGGAAAGTTTGTTTTTTGGTTGCTGTTACTTCTGCTCGAAGAGTTTCTGAGCTGCAGGCTCTGATGTGTAAAGAGCCCTATTTGGTTTTTCATAGGGAAAGGGTTTCCCTCCGAACTAATCCTAAGTTTCTTCCGAAAGTGGTCTCGGAATTGACCCTCAACCAGTCGGTTGACCTTCCTGTTTATTTTCCTTCTCCCTCCAATAGAGGGGAGGTTCTCCTCCACACATTGGATGTCCACAGGTCCCTGAGGTATTACCTCAGTAGAACGGTTCAACACCGTAAATCAGAGCAACTCTTTGTGGCCTTTGCGCCACAACGCTTGGGTCAGCCGGTGTCCAAGCAGACTATTTCCAAATGGATAGTCCATTGCATTTCGTTCTGTTACGAGCATCACCACAAACCCCTACTGGGTCCGGTAAGGGGTCACTCCACCAGAGTGTTTCAGCTTCTTTTGCCGCGATGCGGAATGTCACCATTCAAGACATCTGTGCGGCTGCGACCTGGAATTCGGTGCATGCCTTTGTCAAGCATTACAGCTTGATATCGCCTCAGATGCCGTGGCTGGCTTTGGCCTGGCGGTTCTGGCTAAGGATCTTGTCCTGACGGTCTCTGGAGTCAGTATATTCCTCCTCCCGGGCGACTGCCTCTTCACTAGGGAACTGCTTGGGACTCAGTCCCTGATTGTGATAGCCTGCTGCGGAGCTCTAGTCTCCAGTAAGATAGTACAGTTACGTGAACTTACTGTAACAGTAGATCTTCGAGAGGAGCTCTTGCAGCAGGTGCTGTTTTCCTCCCACCTTCCCTCGGGTGTGCAGGTTTCTTCTCTTCTCTCCTCTAGGATGGGCTTCATCTCCTTCTCTTGTCAGGCCATCTGCTGGGTACTGGCGGGAGGCACAGGGGTGGAGCTGAGTCACCCCCCTCTTGTACCCCGACCGACGTCGGGGTGGGGCCGAGCGTCGGGGGCGATCCCCAGCTGTGATTGCTGGCAGAAGTTTTTCCGTGTGGTCCTAGTTCCTGCGGCATAGTCCTAATTGTGATAGCCTGCTGCAAGAGCTCCTCTCGAAGATCCACTGTTACGGTAAGTTCTTACGTAACTGTACTTTTCTCGCTATGGAGTTTCCTCTCAGGTTGCTCGGGTCCTGATGGAAGTCAGAAAACCTTCTACCAGATCCACCTACACCATGAAGTGGAAAAAATGTTCTATCTGGGCCACAGCCAAATGCTTGGACCCTTTTACTTGCTTGGCTTCCCTGATGTTAAAGTACCTTTCACATATTTCTAAGTTGGGCCTTAGTTACTGCTCTATTAAGATCCATCTTTCTGTGGTGTTGGCCTGCCATCTTCAGGTGGAGGGCAAAACCTTAACACAACTAGAGGTTTCCAAAACTTTCTTGAAGGGTATCCTTCACATCAAACCTCCAGTTCAGAACCCCTCTCCTCCCTGGGATCTTAATTTTATGTTAGAGAAACTTACTTTGCCCCCTTTTGAACTGGCAATAAGTTGTGATATGTGGTTCCTGTCCTGGAAGACACTGTTTTTGGTTGCAGTTATTTCAGCTCAAAGGGTCTCAGAGTTCCCCTCTCGAAGATCTACTGTTACGGTAAGTTCTTACATGACTGCTGTTTTCTTCGGAGTGGACTCCATTTACTGTTACCCTATAAGCCATTTTTTATACCCAGGCTACTACCCTGGGACCCACTCCCAGGCTGTCTAATTTGTTTATTAATCTTTTATGTAGGACTCTGTTAAATGTCTTGCTAAAGTCAAGGTAGGCCATTTCTACAGCTCCTCCTTGGTCTAGTACTTTGGTCACCCAGTGAAAGAAATCTTTTAGATTCATCTGACATGACCTTTCCACTGTGAATCCATGCTGCTTTGGGTCCTGTGCCCCGCTGGCCTCTAGGTGCTCAAAAATTCTTCTTTCCGAAGTGATTCCATCATTTTCCTTACCACAGAGGTCAAGCTAACAGGTCTGTAGTTTCCTGCCTCTCCTTTGCTCCCACTTTTGTAAAGGGGAATCACATCCACCTTCCTCTAGTCCTCAGGTACAACACCATCCTCCCATGATTTGTTAAAAAGGGTACTCAGTGGTGTCCCTAGTTTTTCCCCTTAGTTCTTTTAGAATTCTGGGGTGAATCCCATCAGGCCCCATTGCTTTGTCCACCTTCAGTTTTAGGAGTTCTTTCAGAACCCTTTCTTCTGTCAAAGGACTGGTATTGACCCCGTTATACAGGGTGCTTCTATTGATTGGATTAGGTACCTCCCCCTCCTCTCCGAGTGGGCAGTGCGGTGATCAGTGGGAGGTCACCAAGCCTCAGTTTGGCAGGTCGGCCGCATACTCTGGATAATCTTCATGATATCCATGATTATCATCTGTTCAAAAGCCAACCAACCAAACCGAGACTCAGCTCCCTCCCACTGGTCACTGCACTACCCATTGGAATGGGCTGTGCAGATCTCGGATCTGATGTAAGCAATCTTAGCTACAAAGAAGCAAGCAAACAGACTAATCACACTCATCTTCTGAGAAGGCTCTTCAGATCTGCAGACAGGCTGGATTGCACAGTCTGTTCACAGTTCAAAATGAGCTGAGCTGGTTGGTTCTGTGCAGCAGTAATCTACCCGGAGAGGAACTCTGCCTTCTCACAGGAGATAAGTGATGGATAGTCTGAGTAGTGGGCCATCAATGTAAGTCTGTCGGCATCAATACCAGATTTCCACCAGTAATGCTTCATCATTTGCCCCTTTCTCCTCATCTTCCTCAAGGTTCCATCAATCCAATGGGACTGAGAGTGAAGGGAAGGGGAGGGAATGAACAAAGACAGGAGCGATACAGTCCAGAGCCACCACCCATTTACCCATTAGATATTGGTTCTCCTACCTTTAATAATCTATGTGTTTGTAATGCCCCTATTAATTTTCTCCTTTTTTTCCAATGTTAGCCAATCTAGTGTTTAATACAATTCACAGTGGTGAGTTTTAAAATCACACTATAGAATAAACCTAGCTTACCATATCATTTACATGGACATCAAATTTTAGACTCTGGTCTACCAGTACCTCCAAAATATTTGTAATTGGGGACCAGTTCTAATATTTTCTGTTTTAATATATTTATATTTAATGACTGTTTTTAATTTATTTTACCCTTCTGAGATGAAAAAAAAAAGGGTTTTTGTTTTTTTTACTATTTATTACTAATTTTGATTGGACTAAGCAATTTTCTAACCATGAAAAATCTTCCTGAAGTCCCTTTTCAACCTCACTAGTATATACTCTGTATGCAAGTAAAACTGTATCGTCAGTATATAGTTAAATTTTTGTTCGAGTAGCAATTTTTGCCAAATCATTTACATAAACCAAAATCAGGGTCAGGCCCAAAATGGACCCCATGGTCACCCTCTAATCACTTTGAGCTGTTTTCAAGTTACATCTGCAGGTTGAACCAGTTGTGATCTTTCTGATAAATAAGAAGAAAGCCATCCTAATGTTTTAGAATCTAAACCCAGATTTTCCAGTCTCTGAAGGAAGGCCCTGTGGTCTACAGTGAGGGTTTTGGACAAATCCGAGAACACCGTGCCCACCTCCCTGCCCTCCTCAAGCTGGGAGGAAACAATATCTATCAGGTCGGTGAGTGTGGTGTCCGTGGCATGTCCTTTTCGAAATCCCGATTGTGAATCCGAGAGTAAATGGTATTTCTCTAAATAATTACTTAGTTGTTTTTGAACCAATTTTTCCATTACCTTCAACACCGTAGACAACAGGGTTATTGCCCTATAGTTTGAGAGATCTGTTGGATTCCCCCCAAAGGCCAGTACCACTTTTGCTTTTTTTTCCAACTGGTGGGAACTCTCCTTTCCATCAGACTCCAGTTAAATATCTTGGTTAATTTAAGAACCAAAGATTCAGCAGCATCTTTTAAGAACCTATTTTGAATTCCATCTAACCCATATGCTTTGTTTGTTTTTAGGTTATTTTGTTCTTTCTTGACCTCATTACAACTAATTTTCTTAAATCTAATCTTGGAATACTTAAAGAAACAGTGGGTAGTGAAGTCAGTGTCATTTTGTTTTCATATTCAGGAATGTCTATGCTGGGTAAATTTTCAAAATAAGCATTCAGAATATTAACAGAATCCACTTTACCTTGGAGTACACCATTTTGTTGGATTTGAACAGGAGATTTGTTTGTAATTGATTTCTCTAAAGAGTGGATCAGAGAACAATATTTCCTTGGGTCTAGAAACTGTACTATAATATTGTTTTTTTGTGTTTTTAATTTTTACACCCAATCTGTTTCGATGTGTTTTATACTCCTCCCAGTCACTTATGCTTAAAGATTTATTTGTCCTCTTCCAGAGTCAATTTTTTTATTTCAATTTGTTTTTGCTTTTCTGTAATCCATGGGGGCTGATTTTTCTTTACAGCAATTAATTTAAAGGGGGCAGCTTTTTTACAGGCCTCAAGAAACATTTTGGAGAATAACCACACAGCCAGATCTAAATCAGGAATAAGAAAAATCCTATCCCATTTCATTGTTACTAATGTATGTAAAAATAGTTCTTTACTATGATATTTAAAAGATCTTTGTCTTACTTTTATAAGAAAATTCTGATTTTATTCCTTGACCCTCAGCCTCTAATTCACAGTTACATATTATTGAACAATGATCACCCAAAATTGGTTCATTTACCTGTACCTCTTGGATTCTTATGCCTTCTGTTACAAAGTACAAATGCAGTATGTTTCCCCTACTATTCAAATCTGTCTTTCTGGTGGGACTGATCACGACCTGGGTCAGGCTGAGGGGACTTAAGCTCTGTGACAGGGCATTGCCCCTCGGCCTGCCCCAGGCCACATTAAAATCCCCCAGCAAGAGCAAGTCACAACCCATTGTAAGTTTCTGTATAAGTTGTGACAACTGCTTAAATTCCCCAACCCTGGACTGCTCTTCTACTCTGGGGGGGAGGTGGGGTAGAGTGTCTGATGCACTATAGACCCTCAAGTGGAGGCCAGGGGTACCACGAGTGGTCAGTTCCAGGACGCACAGGGGCAGGGCAGATGTGGGCCATCATTGCACACCACTGCCCCCGAGGGAACCATAACAGAAAAAATGCTGGCCCCCGGCTGATGAGCCAGCTCTGGTGCCTCCCCTCTGGCCATGTTAGTTCTGCTGCTTGTCCCCCTCAGGGGGTGGTATCCTCAAGTATGAGGAGGAAGGTTCCCAGAAGCCTGGTGAGCCTGTTCACAGGGTTAGGGGTTACCAGCACCAAAAAAAAAAAATATATAATACAAATAAGAAACACTTCTTCTCACCTCACTTGCCAGACTCAACTATGCTTTCTACCATCTCCTGCCTGCCGCTGTCCCAGGTAATCTATACCTCTACACCACAGCACTTACAAGACCTTAGTCCATGCTGCGTGCACTTTCTCTGGTGAATCCTGTTTTCCCAGTTGTCTCATGTCCAGGAAATGTTTTCCAATCTTGCCTCTTCTGTTAAATCTGACTTATTTGCTGTAAACTGATGTCTTATTGTCTCAGATGACCCCAAATGTTGTCTCACTCTGCTGGAACTGGTTATCTTAAACCTTCTGTTTGTAACTGAAACTCTTTTTATGATCATCTGTATGTACTCTTACTCCCCCTTCCCCCGGGTCACACCTGGAAATGAGCCTTGTCTTAATGTGCTTATCCTGGTTAACAAATGTTTAATTATTTAATTAACTAATTAAACAATCAGAGCTGTCTTACTTGCTGGACTATTTTTGTACTGTTTTCTTAGCCTGTTTGCACGGCTACATTTGCATGCTATAATCAACTAAGTTATCCCCAGAGCTATTTCATTGGCTATAGCATGAAAATGGTTCTGGGCTAATTTTGCACATTGTGCAGTGCTAATTTTGCCCCGGGGCTAACTTTTGAACATCTGGCCCCATAAGTAATTGACAAAGCTTTTAACAGAGCATCTAACACCCAAAAAAACTGATCTTTTACAAACAGGAAATTATTCACAAACAGATAAATCATCTAGGATTTGTTATTGAATTCAACAGATTGATCCATAAAGTTGTTCAAGTTATTATTAAGTACTGGGGAGTCTTAGAAGCAGAGCAAACACTAAGGGAGAACATAAAAAGACAAGTCCTTGATTAGTTACAGCAGAAGCAGTAATATACGGGACAAGTTAGTCCACAGCTTCTACATGGATAAAAGAAACAAAAGCACATGGCTAGGATCCCCACCTCAAGGAAATGTGTTTTTCTATCTGTACTTTGTGCTTTTTCACATTTTCTCCCTGTAGTTACTGGGCACTAGCAAACAAGGCAGCGCATGAACATGGAGGCACACATGCACTCCGGGCGCTGGCTCAGCCCTTTCTTATCGCCTCTGGCTATCACCGGGCTCCCCGTAGTTTCTGGGCACTGGCAAACATGGCAGTGCATGCACATGGAGGTGCACATGCACTCCGGGCGCTGGCTCAGCCCTTTCTTATCGCCTCTGGCTATCACCGGGCTCCCCGTAGTTTCTGGGCACTGGCAAACATGGCAGTGCATGCACATGGAGGTGCACATGCACTCCGGGCACTTACTCAGCCCCTTTCATACCAGCTCTGGCTATCACCAGGCTCCCTGTAGTTTCTGGGCACTGGCAAACAAGGCAGTGCATGAACATGGAGGTGCACATGCACTCCAGGCACTTACTCAGCCCCTTTCATACCAGCTCTGGCTATCACCAGGCTCCCTGTAGTCAAAACTGCCATCCTTCCTCCACCAGGTGGCAGCCAAGGGACTGGTAAACCTCTCATCCATCTCCAGGAGAGAAGAGCAGTCTCATGGTAGCTCAGTGCTGTTGTTCACCCTCCCCACTGTCCACTCCAGGTAACTCAGACTTGTTCCTGAATCCAAGTCACTGGCATAATGCAAGGTGTGGTGTCCAGCACCTTAACCGTCAGCGCCACTGGGATGGCTGCCTTGAAGAAATTTTAAATGTGGAAACTATGCCCATTGTAGCAATACTACATACACACAAACATTTAGACATGCAGGGTCAGGCAAATACTATGAGATAAATTAATTCATGATATGTAGCATGCTGGTTCATATACATGCTTACATACCTATGTGGCATGAACTATGTAGGGCAAACAAAAAGACCACTGAAAGCACATATACGTGAACATAAAAATGCAATCTGGACTAAGAACAAAAGTTATGCAATGGCACAACATTCTGAGTAGACCATGCATAGATTTGTAGCCAGACCCCTCTTTCTTGGTATAGAGAAAATGACTGTACCCTCGAAGGAGATAACACAGTGATTAATACTGTTGCTTTATGTCAGCAGATGGCATTTTGCCCATGTATGCTATCCCCACTTCTCAGTGGTTACAACTATAATGCTCGCCTTCTTTTAGGTACATGTCAAATTTCCTTTTAAACCCATTAAAGGTTGGTTGGTTTACTATAACTAAGGGAAGCTTATTCCAGAGTCTGATTGCCCTTGGAAGGAAGGCACTATTCCTAATATTAGCCCTAGCAGCACAACACTGAATTTGTTTGTTATGCATTCCTAAATTATAGTTATCTTTGTATTTAATGTCAAGATCTGATGATAATTCTATATCTTTTAAGATTTTTAATAGAGTCAAAAGGTCACGCCTTTGTCATCTTAGATCAAGAGGCCACGATTTAAGTATTTCTAGTCTATGTTTATATGTTGCTTGTTTGAGATTAAATATCTATTTGATGTACCGATGTTGAGCTTTTTCCAAGATTTCTATATCCTGTTTTAGGCCAGGCCCACATACTTGAGAACAATAATCAAAGTGTGGTCGTACATGTGATTTATATAGAGGCATCAACACTGCTTGGGATTAATTAGAGAAAGATCTTTTAATACAGCTGGTTAGATGTTTACTTTTCTGGCTGCATTCCTGCATTGGCTACTGTGTTTCATATTACTGGAAATTATAACCCCAGGTCTTTAACTTTATCTACCTCTTCCAGGTTCTTATCATGAATTTGACACTGTTTACGGTTCTTTTTCCCACAATGCTGAACCGCACATTTATCATGACTGAAACTCATATTATTTTTATCGGCCCATCTAATGATATGTTTGAGGTACTTTGTCATGTTGTTGTGGTCTGAGTCCATACTGACCTTGCCTCCTAGTTTCAGATCATCAGCAAATTTGATAAGAATAGTATTATTATTATATTTTATCAGTGCATATAAAACACATGTCATATCTCATAACAAACATTGGTTTAGAAGTACAAAATACAGCTTATATATTAAAATTATAAATTTAAACACCCATACTGGCAAGTGTGAAGATATTCTTCATAATTTTGACAGAGTTAACTGTTAACCCAAGTATTACACACTGCAGATAAGAAAGGGAATAAGCAATCAAGCACAATTACAGCTCTGAACATAGACTCCCATAGTCTCTACAAAACTGGGTGAACTTGCAATGAAACTCATCTAGCAGGCTAGAAGGTGCAGAAAAATGGAAACATGCAACTAACTAGTCCACAAACTGAGGGAAAAGATCTAGATGGGCTATAGAGCTGATGGTACATGCAGTGTATGTGCAACATGTGACTTTCTACTATGCCAAGTGTCATTTATGTGATGGTGTTGGACAATACATTTATTTGATTTTTGCACAATAATACAAGTAAAAAGAAGTTTCTTCTAACAATTTAAACACTAAAAATGCTGGAACACAAGTGCTCTGCTCTGGCAGTGCTCGACGCCCTCTGACTGTACTTTCCCTGCACAGAGTAAGAAAGAAGGAACTATCACCCATTCAGGCTGCAAAAGTTTCCTTTATGTAAACATAAGAAGCAAGTTGCAAGCTGAAGGTGCAGGCCAGGCCACAGGGCTTTGCATGACTAGGAGACACTTTTGTAGGGACCTTTATTTTACTCTATGTCTGCCCACTGCCTACGTTTAAAAATGTAAACTTGTTTTTCACTTGGTCGGGGGGTACTGCAGTTGTATTTTACTCAGCCAAGTTTCTGCCTGCTTTTTGCAAGGGTGAAAACTGGAGAGGGGAAAACAACCAGAGTTACATTTCACTCTGTGTCTGCCTTGTGCCTACTTTTTGAAAGTGTCATTTTAAATGGCTGTCACTCCAGAGAGGAAAGAGTGACCAGTGGGGTACCACAGGGATCAGTGCTGGGACCAGTCCTATTCAACATCTTCATAAGTGACATTGCACAGGACCTAGAAGGCAGAATTTCCCTGTTTGTTGATGACACAAAGCTCTGTAACAGAGTGGACTAACCAGAGGATGTAGACAAAATGAGGAGGGAGCTGCAGAAACTTGAAGAATGGTCAGGGGTTTGGCAATTGAAATTCAATGCAAAGAAGTGCAAGATAATGCCTATGGGGAACAAAAGCCCTGGAACAACATATCAGTTGGGGGGGGATGAGGATACAGCATGCACCAAGCAGGAAAGGAATTTTGGGGTTATTATCTCTGATGACTACAAGGTAGGGAAACAGTGTGACATGACAGCAGGTAAAGCAAATAGAAACATAGAAACATAGACATTGATGGCAGATAAGGACCGCTTGGCCCACCTAGTCTGCCCATTACCCTACCTAGAGGATAAGCTGCAGATCCTATTTAACCAACAGCCTATTTCTTCCTACCCCCCACAAAAATTGCCTTATGTCTGTCCCATGCATTTTTGAATTCTCCCACAGTTTTAGACCCCACAACCTCCTCAGGAAGGCTGTTCCATGTGTCCACCACCCTCTCTGTGAAAAAATACTTCCTCACATTGCCCCTGAGCCGTCCCCCCTCTATCTTCAAATTGTGTATCCTTGTTCTTGTGCATCTCTTTTTCTGAAAGATGCTACCCTCTTAGACTTTTTTGATTCCACTGAGGTACTTAAATGTTTCTATCATGTCCCCCCTCTCCCTCCTTTCCTCAAGGGTATACATATTAAGCTCCTTTAGCCTCTCCTTGTATGGCTTATCTTGCAGACGCTGCATCATTTTAGTTGCCTCTTCTGAACTGCCTCTATCCTGTCTATGTCCTTGCGGAGATGGGGTCTCCAGAACTGGATGCAGTACTCCAGATGGGGTCTCACCAACTGTCTGTACAGGAGGATAGCAACTTCCTGTTTTCTGCTGGTGATGCCTCTCCCTATACATCCCAGTATCCCCCAGCCCTCCCTACTGCCTTCTCACATTGCTTGCCAACCTTAAGGTTATCTGATATGATTACCCCAGGTCCCTTTCCATTTTTGTTGTTGTTACTACCTCCCCCCATTGCATAATCTTCCCTTGGGTTTTTTTCCCAGGTGAATTACTTTGCACTTCTTTACATTGAATCCAAGCTGCCATACTTCTGACCATTCCTCCAACCTTGCCAAGTCCCTTCTCATCCTTTCCACGCCTCCTTGTGTATCAACCCTGTTGCAGATCTTTGTGTCATCTGCAAAGAGGCATACTTTTCCTTCCAGTCCCTCTGCAATGTTACTTATAAAGACATTAAAAAGTACTGGACCCAGTACTGAACCCTGCGGTACCCCACTAGTTACCCCAATAGGATGCTGGGATGCATAGGCAGCAGCATCACCTGCAGGAAAAGGGAGGTCATAATTCCACAATACAAAACACTAGTGAGGTCCCACCTGTAATACAGTGTACAGTTCTGGAAACCTTACCTTCATAAGGACATAGACAAGGTATAGAGGGTTCAGAGGAGGGCAGTAAAGATGGTACATGGATTGCATCACAAGTCCTATAAGGACAGGTTGAAGGACTTGAATATGTACTTCCTGGAGGAGGGAGAGAGGGTATGTGATAGAGATGTACAGGTATCTTACAGGGAGGAACAGAGTGCAGGAATACACTATTTTTCAGTGAAAAAGATGTTCCAGGACTAGATGGCATGGGATGAAGTTGGAGGGAAGGTGATTCAGAGGGAATGGGAGGAAGAAATTCTTCACAGAACGGGTAGTGGACAAGTGGAACACCCTGCCAGAGGAAGTAGTGGGGGCTGAAACAATCACAGGATATAAAAATGCATGGGATAGACATAAGGGAATTCTGGAGGTCAGGGGTAAGGGACAACAGACTTCTAGGAAAACATAAAGTGAACTTACAAGCTCAAATGGGCAGACTGGGTGAGCTGTAGGCCCTTACATGCTGACAGTGTCTATGTCTCTATGTATCTACTTAAGGGGACTCTCAGTTTGTATTCAACTCTATGTCAGGCTACTATCTGCATTTTAAAAGGTTAAATGTTTTTTGTTTTTAACTTATTTATTTATTATTTAATTAGCTTTTGTTGACCGGGTAAGTGCACTAGAAAAATCCTGCCTATTTTCAGGCACGACCCAGGGAAGGGGGATACAGTTGAATGCCAACTGACCTTGAACTAGATTAAGCTGTTGGTGGTATTCTTAGTGAATGAGGGAAATTTGGCCAGGACACCGGGGAAATTCCCCTACTGCAGTCTGGCAGTAGGGGGCTAGTGGTGAAACAGCGAGTTCAGTCAGTGGAGGCTGGACTCGGGAGCAGATGGCTGCATCAACGGAGGTGGCTGGTGGTAGTCCTCTGAGAGAGGATAGTTTTGATGGGGGAATGCAGGAGGTGCAGTCGGCATGAATAGGTTTGTTGGAAGACGCAGAAGCGCGAACTCCGGGATCAGTTGTGACAGGAGCTGGAGTTTCGGTTGAATCTGGAGAGATGGAGAGTGTATCGCCAAGGCAAATGATGAGGCAGGAGCGGGAGAGTGTGCGGAGAGCGGAGCTGAATGCTAAATTCGCGACTTCTCAGGAGTCGGAACTGGAGGAACGAGAGGACAAAAGCGGAGTCGTAGCGGAAACTCCGGAGGGTATGTCTGTGAATATGGTGGAATGTAGAGAGAGTAATCCGGGAAGCGATAGGATTAAGGGTGCATTAGACAGAAGTGTTAAGCTCAATGTTTTTGGAAAGCTGCAAGATGAGAGTCGAACTGGTGAAGAGAGGTTACATGTAATGGATTTACCTGAAAAAGTGTCGACGGTTGCTATGGATACAGTCGGTGACCCGGATGTGCTACGAGAGTCGACTGTGGAGGATCTGAAGGTCGTGGGTGCTGAGTTTAAAGGAGGAGATTTTGTTGTGCAGGGTGATCGATCCTGCGTTTATCAAAAAGATCCGTTCCAGCAGGATGGAGTTTCAGAATTTTTTTTCAACCAACGTCTTGAGTCTGGTACGGACAGAGTTGGCAAGGATGGTAAAGGTAAAAGAATGACGGTTTTATTTGCAAAACGGCATATAGAAGTTACGAATAAAGCTAGTGAACCTGAGACGGACAATCTAAAGATGCACTTTCCCTGAGACAGGGGTCTGACGTACAGGCCCCACAGGTGGCTGCTTGGTCCCCTGAACGAGCATTACAGGAGGTGGGTTGGACGTTGAACAAAGGGTCTTGGTACCCAACACCTGACTGGGATCCTACTTTGAATTTTTCTCAAACTACACCTGTTTGGAAACCTAATGTACTTTTGCCTATGGTTCCTGTACTTGGGGGGGGGGTGATGGGGTACAGGCTGGTCTTAAGAAGTTAGTTTTACCTAATGATAACTCAGCACCATTAGTAACTGATTTGCACCATGGGGCAGATTTTGAACAAGTATTACCAGTCAAGAAACCTTTAATGTCGGAGTTATTCTCTAGGTCCAAGCAGGAGGCAGCCCCATGGAGGAATGCTGTAAGGATTAGGTATAAGGGTGGTTTGGAGATTAGGCCGGATAGGGGATATGTGGGGAAATGTTTATTAAAAGATTCCCTGCATTTTTCACCTAGGGAAGTTTTTGCGTTCATAAACATATCTGGTGAGGACAATTTTGATGTGAGTTTTAGATCTGCCCAGGCATTGGACCTGTTTTGGGAGAGATATAGCCAGGTGAAGTTCTCACCCCTGTGGACACCCTTTTTCGTGATTCCCCTGACAAAACCATTAATTAAGTTTGTCACCATTATTTTTAGGAATGAGGGTGTGCACGTGGATGATATTTCATACTGGTTGGGTCAGAAATGTGAAGTATTAAGTTCCCCGGAGGTCATTCTTGACTCTGAGCAGTTTTGGACTGGGGGATGGAAATTTAAAGTGAAACTTCAGCAAACGGACAAAGGTATTGAACACATCCCTAACTCGTTTCTTTTGGGACAAGATGGGGGGGGGTGTGCTTCTATGCAGGACAGCCCAGAGCTTGTTACAGGTGTGGTGCTCATACCTATTTGTCAAGTTCTTGTGACAAACCCCGCGTGAAAATTGTGGTGAGATTGGACATGGGATTTTCCAGTGTGAGAATCCAATGAAGTGTGACTTATGTGAAGGGGTTGGGCATGTTTTCGCTGAGTGTGAGTGGGCCGCAAGGAATAAAACATCAATGGGTTGTCCTGAATTATTGATTCAGGAAGCACAGGATAAGGTCATTCCACCAGTGGGGGATGGGATAAGGTCCCAAGTGGATCCAAATGCTGCAAGTGTCAGGGAAAAAAGTCAAAATGTGGTGGCAGAGGAGCAGTCGCGGTCACCCTTAGCGGAGAATCTGGGAGTTATGGTGTTACAGAAGGAGACGGAAGACAAGGGGGTTTCACGTCCTTTGATGTTAGTTCCTGTACGACGATCCTCAAGGAACACTAAGAATAATGTAGGGCCTTGCCCGGTAGAAGTGGAATCGAACAATCCCTTTTCTGTGTTAGCTTCCTCTTGGGGTGATGTAGAATTGAATAGTCAGGAGTTAGATTCCCAACAGATACAGGATAGCCTGCCTTCTCCTTTGAGAGTTTCTGAAGGATATAAAGGAAAAAAGAAAAAGAGGAGGAAAAAGGATGGCTGATAGGTTCTTCTTCTTTTTTTGTGGATGGCTGTTACCTTGGGTTCAATGAACGTTCATAGCCTTTTGAATTATAAAAGAAGGAGGATAGTGTTTGAGTATATTCATTCCCAAGTTCTACAGATTTGCTTATTGCAAGAAACTTGGATGTATTCTCTGGATCAAAGTAGACTTTTTCAGCGTGAATGGTGCTGGGGGCCTTCCTACTGGTCATTTGGACAAGACTCTGCAGATGGTATAGGGGTTGTGTTTAACTCCCTTCATTTTTCTTTAATTAAGTTAATGGGTATAGTGCCAGGTCGCTTATTGATTCTTGATGGGGTGTGGAGGTCTTTGACTTGCAGATTCATTAATGTTTATTGTTCCCAAATTAAATCTGAAAAGATAGCTTTGTTTCAATTGATTGTCATATTTGTTTACCTCGCATAAAATTTTTTTGTGTGGTGACTTTAATTGTGAGCTCAAGTGGCAGGATGGGGTAATTAAGCTTGGGGATCAGGATAAGGAAAAAATGACCAATAAAAAGGTATATTGTGATTCCAAGGCATTGGAACAATTGATAAAGGGATCTGGCCTGGTAGACGGTAGAAGTAGGCAATGGGGGGGAGTAGATTTTACTTATAAAAAGAATACATTTACTTCCACTATTGATTACATGTTTCTTTCGGAATCTGTATTGTTTGATTTTTTTATGGTACCTGTTTCTTTTTCGGATCATATGCTTTTGTTATGTAAAATTGGACCTGTGCGGTTACCGGTAAGGCCGAGGGCAAGATGGAAACTGAATGCTACATTATTACAGTGCCCGGACGTTAGGAATAAATTTGAATTATTATTACAGGCCAGATTATCAGTGGCTTTTTTGTATGATGATTTGGGGGAATGGTGGGCGGATTCGAAAAAGGATTTTGCATCATTATTTAAAAATATTGGTAAGACTAGGGGTAATGTGAAGTTTTTGCATTATCTAAACTTGAGGCAACATCTGTATGATCAGATTTCTTTGGCAAATGCTTCTAAAATTGATAATTCTGGCCAAATTGCACTTCTTAAACAACAGCTTAAGGAATGGCAGTACGATAGGGCGGAAAATCTACAAGCTTTGTTTAAATTTGGGAGGAAAAAATGTCCGGAAGGGGACCCTTATGAGGCTTTTAAAAAATATAAATTAAATACTACCATTGATGGCCTGAAGGATGTTGATGGTAACATGGTTACAGAGCAGTGTGTACTGCAACAAATGATTGAAAATTTTTTTGAGGCTCATAAACCTGAGACTGTACCTAGCATTTCACTGATGGAACAATTCTTGGCAAAATTAGAGAAACCAGAATATCCAAAGGATAAGGGAGCTTTAGTGTTGCCTATTTCAAAGCAGGAAATTGTTACAGTGATTCAGCAGTTGAAATCTGGAACGTCACCTGGTATAGATGGTATGACGATGGAATTGTATAAGGCATTCCCTGATTCTTTTGCTATAGGTTTGGAGTTAGTATATAATTTTTTTCTTGTTTCTGCTAGTTTTCCACTTTGGTTCTCTGAGGGTCTCTTAATTTTTTATTTAAATCTGGGATAGACATTCACTAGACAATTGGAGACCTATCACTTTATTGAACTCAGATTATAAGATATTGATGAGTATATTAAACACCAGATTAAAAAGCAGCACTTCATGTTATATCCCCTAACCAATTTTGTGGTATGCCAGAAAATCAATCTTTCAAGCACATCGATACATTAGAGATTGGATAGAATATGTTAACATGTGTAAATTAACTGGTTGTGTTGTATCGGTGGATCAGAGGAAAGCTTTTGATAGGTATATCATCCGCTTTTATTTTAGTTTTGTCTCATTATGGGGTGCCTCGGCAATTTGTGCATTGGCTTAAGGAGATATATGACACCAATAGGACTCACCCTATGTTGAACACTACGATAGGAACTGGATTTCATATTCCTATTGGAGTGCGGCAGGGATGCCCGCTGAGCCCATTGTTATATGTATATGTCATAGATATCTTGATTCAATATGTTTCTCAATCTGAATTGTGGGAGGGGATTTCAGCACCTCCGTTACATCAGAATGTGAGGGTTCTGGCTTATGCTGATGATCTGTGTTTATTTTTTCAGCGTGATGATCAAATATTGTTTTTCTAGATTTAATGCAGCAGTATTCAGCGGTTTCAATTCACAACTGAACCCTCTAAAAGTAGAGGATTATTTATAGGTGCAACTTCCTGAGTCATTATTTGTTCAAGGTATTTATATCTCTCCTGACCCTTTAAGGATACTTGGGCTGTGGTATGGGCCTCAGAATTTACCTTCCTGAATTGGGAAAAGGATTGCAGGCTGTAGAATATAAGGTTAATATATGGAAACATTGGAGACTGCCAAAATTACAGAGAGTAGTAGTTATAAAAAAATTCCTTGTGCCACTATTGTTGTATATTGCTCAGGTAGTTCCGATTCCACTTTCATTGGAAACTAAACTTTACAGTTTATTTTTTCAATGGTATGGGGCAATAGGCTCAATCCAATTAAGCATCATTATACTTATTTATCAAAACAATGTGGGGGTTTGGGGATGATTGATCCGATTATTTTCTTTTCTACCTTATTTATCTCCTCAAATTTTAGGGCGGTATGGGATTTGCACCCAAGGAACGAGGTGACACTACTCTCCGTTATTCTGGATAAGTACTTTAAGGCTTGGTTGCAAGATGCCCCTAAACCTATTCCCACGTTATGCATTCCTGTTCTTTTTTTACCTATTGTTAAAAAATTATTTAAATGGAAATTAACAATGGATTGTCTACAGAGTTGTTTGGGGAAATTGTTATATAGTAAGGTGATGTTACTATTATACCCCAGTGAACCTGCTTTTAAAAATTGTCCATATTAAAGTAGTGCTTCAAAGGTTAAATAATTCACGATTACCCAATTACATGTGGGAACTTATATGGTTATCGGCTTATGGTCAGATTGGGGTAAGAGGAAATGCTAAATATAAAGCTCATTCTGAACGTAATTGTCCTTATTTACAGTGTATTGATATGGAAGAAATGATGGAACATTTTTTATTTGACTGTTCGTATGCTCAGTCTCTATGGAAATTTCTCATGGTTCAGTGGAACATGAAATGGTTAGGTAAACTAGATTATAATATTTTGGTGTTGGGTAATTGTGCTCATTTGCAGTCAAGATATGATAGTGGGACTCTGAATATATTGTGCTGTACATTGATATATTACCTCTGACAGGCTAGGTGCCAATGGGTGCTGTATCAGAAACTGATGCCTGTTGAAGTAATCTGTTGTCCGATCAGTAGGGCCTTAAAAAGGGTGTATTTGTCAGATGTTGCCTTTGCATCTACCAGAAAAGTTGATAATTGGTGGAAAGGGATGACTTACTGTATTAAATATAAATAATTGTGAGATAAGGGTCACTTGGGATGGGGAAAACAGTCTAGGCGATCGAAATGTTGTTCCAAAGAATGTATGTATGTGGCAATATGTACTGTTGTTTGTTCTGTCATAATTCCTTTAGATTCAGATTGACAATTTTCAGAATCATTTTTTGGCTGTACTGTATATTATGGGACAATATTAAGGGTTTATTTTGAATGCATACTAGGTTTTGTTCAGCTGGGAGAGAGGGGATACCTTAAGGCAATTGTGATTTCTAGGCTGTATGTGACTAACAAGGCTGATTTATTGGTTTCTTTTATTATTGTTTGGTCTTGTTCTTTTTATCTCCTGATCTGTACTGCATCATATGATTTGTATTTATTTTGTGTGACTCAACACTGTTATAATTATTTTTTTTATGTTATTATAATAAAAAATTCTCCTGCTCTTTTCGATAAGTGCCATGGGATCTTTAACATCCATCTGAACTACCACCAATCCAGGCAGATGGGACCTCGGTTTAACGTCTCATCCGAAAGACGGCACCTCAGAAGTGCAGCACCCCTCTCATGCTGCACTACAGTGTCAGTACTGGGATATTAACCCAAGTGCCAGATGTGGGAACTGAACCCACAGCCCTCTGATCTCCCGGCCTCAGAGGCGAGTGTGCTACCTACTGCGCCACTGACACAACTTGAGAAGTAGCTGCAGTTGTATGTTACTCTGTCAGGCTGTAGCAACTGCCTGCATTTTGAAAATGGTAATTTGAAGTTTCCTCTTGGGGAGGAGAACTTGTCATGTGGTTCTGTTTAATTTTCATTTTAATGTTTTGTCTTGTTTGGGTACTGCTTTTGGTTACTATAACACTCCTGCCATTTTCTGTATCTGTTGATAATATCCTCTGTGGCCAGGTTCTGACAAACGAAGAGCCAGAACTGGTCAGTCCTATTTTATAAATATTATCATTAAAAACAAGAAACTGAAACATCACAGAAATAATAATTCAATGTCTAAAAACACACACATTCCTGTGAATAAATCTAGATGAAGTGATTTCAAACATAGATTAAGTAAAAAATATCTGACACATTTGTTTCCTTCCTGTTATAAAATACAAATATAATATCTATTTTTAGTCAGCAGAAGCACTGAATGCAATGAGAGATGGAGCCAGCAATCATCACTTTGGAAACACCAGCTGTGTCATGCAGCAGAGAAGCTGCATCAGTATCCTCAGTGTGGGAGGAGTTACCATGAGCTTCATCTCATCCCTGAACAACAACAGATTCATGAAGGAGAAAAGAAATATAAATGTTCTGAATGTGACAAGAGTTTTACAACACAGAGAAGCCTCAGAATACATCAGAGAATTCATACAAGACTGTATAAATGTGCTAAATGTAACAGGAGGTTTACTCAAAAACATAAACTAATAACACATCAGTGGCTTCACACAGGACAGAAACCATATAAAAGTGCTAAATGCAACAAGAGGTTTAAACACCAGAGTGGCTTTGTAAGACGTCGGAGAATTCACACAGGAGAGAAACCATATAAATGTGCTGAATGTAATATGAGGTTTACCTATAAACAAAGTTTAATAATACATCAGCAAGTTCACATGGGAGAGAAACAATATAAATGTTCTGAATGCAACAAGTGCTTTGCCCATAAACAATATCTCATAAAACATCAGCAAGTTCACAAGGGGCAGAAACCATATAAATGTGCTAAATGCAACAAGTGCTTTGCCCAGAAACAGTCTCTAACAACACATCAGTGGATTCACACAGGACAGAAACCATATAAATGTACTGAATGCAACAAATGCCTTGCCAAGAAACAGTATCTCATAAAACATCAGCAAATTCACACGGGGCAGAAACCATATAAATGTGCTGAATGCAACAAGTGTTTTGCCCAGAAACAGTATCTCATAAAACATCAGCAAGTTCACATGGGGCAGAAACCATATAAATGTACTAAATGCAACAAGTGCTTTGCCCAGAAACAGTCTCTAACAACACATCAGCAGATTCACATGGGAGAGAAACCATATAAATGTGCTGAATGCAACAAGTGCTTTGCCCTGAAACAGTATCTCACAAAACATCAGCAGGTTCACACGGGGAAGAAACCACATAAATGTGCTAAATGCAACAAGTGCTATGCCCAGAAACAATTTCTAACAGCACATCAGCGGATGCACATGGGAGAAAAACCATATACATGTGCTGAATGCAAAAAGTGCTTTTTCCATAAACAGCATCTAACAGCACATCAGAGGATTCACACGGGAGATAAACCATATAAATGTGCTGAATGCAACAAGACATTTGTCCAGAAACCACATCTAATAACACATCAGTGGGTTCACACGAGCGAGAAACCATATAAATGTGCTGAATGCAATAAGACATTTGCCCAGAAACAACATCTAATAACACATCAGTGGGTTCACACGAGCAAGAAACCATATAAATGTGCTGAATGCAAGAAGACATTTGCCCAGAAACATCATCTAATAACACATCAGCGGGTTCACACGCGCAATAAAACATATAAATAGCTTCTACCAGAGAACACTAGGAGGAAGGAACTGCTGTTGTAATGAAACTTCTCTGCTGGGACTAAAGAGCTAGAACTCTACTACTGGGACTTTCAATTTAGGGTAAAAAAAAAGTTTGTGTGTTTGAGTTGGCTGAAGTGAATCATCTGTGCTATTATCTTGGTGTCTGTCTCAAGTAGCAGAAGGGAATTATTATCTGTGCCATTAACAAAGTGTAGAAATAACTGTAAAGTAGGGGGACTGGCTTAGCTTGAAGGAATCCAGGTTAAAGCCAGATTTAAATCCCTGCCCTAGATAGCTTCTACCAGAGAACACCAGGAGGAAGGAGCTGATCTTGCAACTAACAGAGGAAAGATTAAGTAGTCCAAACAACAGTTTAGGGGCCAGAAATAAGACATGATGGGAGTGGTGCAGTGCAGTGGCTGTGGAGTAGCAGTCTTCCGGGAGATGTTCTAGAGGATGCGGTATTGTCCCATCTGCAGGCACCTCTCTGGGCTGAGGGAGGAGGTTGCTCATCTCCAGGCTGAGTTGGCCAGGATTTGTGGGTCCTCCTCTCCCACATAGGGACCATCAGGGCCACTGCCATTGCCTCAAAGGTTGCCAAGAAACAGAAGTGGTTGGACTACAGTGGGTTCAGGGAGGGTGAGGGTGGTGGAACAGAGGAACATCCTTCCAGCTGTACCTCTGCACAATTCATATGCCATTCTGACAAAGTGTGGTTCCTTTATGGAGGCACCCACAGTGGAGACCAAGAAGGAGACTGGGAACCTCCACAAAGGAGACCCACAGGAGGGTGGCATGGGACCAGAGGGGAAAGAAACAACTCCTGGTGGGGGGACCTATTGTTAGGAAGGTAGAACTGGGAGAGGAAGGGGAGAGGGAGGTAAGGTGCTTGCCTGGCGCCATGGCTTGGAGGGACAGAGAGCGAATCCTCAGGATCACCAGAACAGCTGCACAGGGGAGGAAGCTGGATGTCATTGTCCACCTAGGGACAAATGACCTGGCTAGAGAAGGGACCAGAGCAGTGCAGGAAGAGTTTATGGAGTTGGGGAGGGGCCTTAGACAAGTAGCATGCACGGTGACCTTCTTAGAGGTGCTGTCTGTCTATGGCATGGATGAGGCTAGGGTGCTTCACACCATGGAATTCAATCAGTGGTTGAAAAACTGGTGCAGAGCTCAGGGATTTGGCTTCATTGGGGACTGGGGGTCCACCTGGAGGGATACAGGCCTATGCTGGCATGGTGGTCTGCATCTGTCCAGGAGGGAACCAGGATCCTAGGTGATAAGTTTAAATACTTCATTGGCAAGCATTTAAACTAGCCATGGGGGGAGGCACTAAAAAGGAGCAGAGAAATCCTAGACCCCTCCAAAAAATCAGGGTAGTAAGTGAGGTAAACACCAAGATAGGGATGTCAATAGGGAGATGGGGAGAAGTGCAGGGGTAAATGGAGAAAATGACAAATGCAGTATGGATAGGGATGGGGCAAAAAGGATAAGGCCATCAAGAAATGGAGGGTAATGAGTACCAATGCCCATAGTCTGGGCAACAAGCTCCCTGAGCTGGTAGCCTTGATGGAAGAGGGATGCCTGGATAGCGTAGCAGTCACAGAAATATGGTACACAGAGAAGCATGACTGGGATGTTCAGTTCAATTTATTGTAGACAAACACAATGTTGTCTTTACAATTTCACAATTATAAAAGGATTGCACCTTTGCCACATCATTTCATATTACATTTAAAAATATATATATTAAATAACCATAAATAGTCTCAAAGACTGCAACCTCCTTTAGAAGCAAAAAAGCATCTCTAACCTCTTAACACATGCTGCCTAATATTGCCTAAAAATCTCATACTCCATTATCCATCAAAATATCTGCCTCCGTTTGTCCAAATACAAAGTTATAGTGAGCCCTCAGGAAATATACCCCCAAAATGCCCATATGCAGTAGGTAAAAACAGAAAACATCTGTCCACAGACTACCAATATCCTTTCTGGTACTTTTTAGAGACTTGTCATGCAAAAAAGCTCTTAGTGCAATATCTCAATCCTCGTGATCAAGGGTTCAAAATATGCTTTAAGGGTTACTCACCAGATGTCTTTAAAATCATGGGTAGTGCATGCCAAAAAGACCCCTTTATTAGGCTGTCTTGGGCAGGCTTCCCAAAGAGCTCATTTGGGTCTTTTATGGTCCTAAGGCACCAACTGTAGAAATCAAACATCGAGTTACCCAGGCACCATGGTCTTGGGTCAACTAAGTGTCCCACCCCAGGCTGCACAATTCACTTCAATTACAGTGTGTTACCCCCAAATTTCCAGATTCAGCATGTCCCAGTTTGTGGCTCTAATGTCTATCCATTTCCCCCAGCATGCCTCAAGCAAAAACAGAGCATATCCCCGAGTGCATCAAAATCAACTTCTAAATAAACTTTACAGCAGCATATTAAAATGACTTGTTGGCTACTTAAAGGCCCATTGCACAAATGTTACACAAACATACCCATCTCTTAAAGCTGAAAAACACAATACGTTATTTGTTCGAACTATCAAAGTAACAATTATTTCAATAGAACTAACATATCTAACAAAATTCAAATTTAAAAAAAAAATCAAGTAGGCATATAATATTAATTATTAATTAATTACCAAGGGGCTTCAGTTTCCATAATAACAGTAGGTTATTTAAATTCCAAACTTAAAACAGGTGAGCAATATGCCCTTAATAAAAAGCTGAAGCAATACTTTGTAAAAGAGTGCCTCTTAAATCAGCACTTCAATATTTACCAGATGCATTATTAACATCCCACAGGCCCTTTAAAACAAAAAGCCAGACCTCGATGGAATATTGTCATAATTGTTTCTGTAAAATACAGTCTCAGTTCACCTCAAGCGTCCATACAGCATTTAGGTGCTCCTTGTTCATTAAGTCAACTGCTTCACTTGGGCTCCGGTTTTCCATCTCTCATTATTAATTCATCTCTGGGACCTTTCCCCTTTGCTGAAGTTTAGTGTCATATCAGCCTATGACCCAGGGGGATAAAAAAAAGGAGAAACAGCACGCCACTAAGCACAATAAAATTATCACTTCCACATAAAACACAAGCCCCCCAGTCCTAGGCAACAATATGGCATACCTTTATTTGATTACGTATAGGCGTCTCTGCACACAAGTGCTCAATTCTCCTCATCTCCAGCTCATCCATTCTTCAATTCACCACCAAGGGTTACCTTGCGAAAGCCCTCACAAAATTAACGCTCCCGCAAAAAATGCCCATTACAGGCATAACCATCTGTTATCAGGTCGTCAGGCTTAAAAATCATCCCCTTTGCACTTTTTGCACCATGTTTTGTGATTCTCGGACAAAAAGCAGTTCCATCGACTGAAATCAAAACTTGAGAACTAAATTCTTGTATGTAGTCCTCTGTATCACACAATAGTTCTCAGTAAACCAACAGAACGCTGGTAGTGAAACAAACTAAACAAATAAAGCAAACGCACATAGCAAAAAACACTGTCTCAGTTTTTACTGCGTCTTTCAGACTACAAAGAACACAGTACTTGAATCTTAAACTTAAACCATAAAGGGTCTTTTTCATGAACTCTCAGAAAAAAACTTATTTTAAATAAAAAAAAGACGTGTAATGCAGAGCATTTTACATGGAGCGGAGCTGCCTGCGGCCATCTTACAACAGCGCTGTATGCAGAATTACTTCTCTCTACGCGACTGGGATGTTAACATACCAGGGTACACAACCTAAAGGAGAGACAGGGAGGGGAAAAGAGGGGGCAGAGTAACTCTCTATGTAAGGGGAAGGATAAAAATAACTGAACAAAAGAGTACACAGGGAGAACAGGAGGCACTGTGGGTCACCTTAGACACTGGAATATCACCACAATCCACACAGGGGTTGTATACAGATCCCCATGTCAGGGGGAGGGAATGGACAAGGATATGATAGAAGGCATCCTTAGGATGGCAGAGAAAGGGGAGATACTGCTGATGGGGGACCTGAATATGCCAGATGTTAACTGGAGCACCTTTGCTGCAGCCACATCCAAAAGTAGGGCCATCCTCGATGCCTTTCAGATGGCATGCCTCAGACAGCTAGTTTTGGACCCCAGTTGAGAGGGAGCAATCTTAGACCTCGTACTCTCAAATGGGGACAGTGAGAGGATCTCAGATCTAGAAGTGGGTAGCCATCTGGGAACAAGTGACCACCAAACAGTGTGGTTCACTATAATCTTAGCTACAGAGTCAAGTCAAACAAAAGTGAAGGTTCTGGACTTCAGGAGAGCTGACTTTGGCAAGATGGGAGCGTGCCTTAGAAAAGCACTAGTAAACAGACCAGAAGGAGGGGTGGAGCAACAATAGGGAAACATCAAAACTTCCATCACAGAGGCAGTAAGCCTTTGTGTGAGTATAAACAATTCAAAATGAAAGAAAAAGCCACTGTGGTTCTCAAAAGAGGTGGCGGTGAAGGTTAGGGAGGAGAAGATAGCATTTAGGAAGTATAAGGAAACACAGAATGAGCAGGATAGAGAACTATACCAGTTAAGGCAGAAGGAAGCAGGGAGGGCAATCAGAATAGCAAAGGCCCAAACAGAGGAAACTATAACCAACTTGGGTTAAGAAGGGGGATACAACCTTTTATAGGTATATCAGGGAGCACAGAAAGACAAAGGGATGGATAGTGAGGCTAAATAGAATGGATGGTGGGTGGGCAGAGAGGGACAGTGAAAAAGCAGGCATACTGAATGAATACTTCTCAGTATTCACAAAAAAGGAGGAGGGGAGGTACCTAACCCAATTACAGAAGCACTCTAGATAGAGGGTTGATCTCAGTCCTTTCACAGAAGTAAGGGTTCTGAAAGAACTCCTAAAACTGAAGGTGGACAAAGCCATGGGGCCTGATGGAATTTACACCAGAATTCTTAAAGAATTAAGGAGAGAACTAGTGACACCACTGACTACTCTTTTGAACAAATCATGGGAGGATGGTGTGGTACCTGAGGACTGGAGGAAGGTGGATGTGATTCTCCTTCACAAAAGTGGGAGCAAGACAGAGGCAGGAAACTACAGACCCGTCAATTTGACCTCTGTGGTAGGGAAAGTGATAGAATCACTTCTGAAGGAAAGAATTGTTGAGTACCTAGAGGCCAGTGGGGCATAGGACCCAAGGCAGCATGGATTCACAGTGGGAAGGTCATGTCAGACAAATCTAATTGATTTATTTGACTGGGTGACCAAAGTAGTAGATCAGGCAGGGGCTGTGGACATGGCCTACCTAGACTATAGCAAGGCATTTGACACAGTCCCACACAAAAGATTAATAGTCAGATTAACCAGCCTGGGAGTGGGTCCCAAGATGGTGGCCTGGGTAAACCATTGACTGGACAACAGGACACAGAAGGTAATTGTAAATGGAGTCCACGCTGAAGAAAGAGGGGTTACTAGTGGGGTACTGCAGGGTTTAGTATTGGCTCCAGTCCTTTTTAATGTCTTTATAAGTGACATTGCAGAGGGACTGGAAGGAAACGTATGCCTCTTTGCTGATGACACAAAGATCTGCAACAGGGTTTATACACAAGGAGGCATGAAAAGGATGAGAAGGGACTTGGCAAGGTTGGAGGAATGGTCAGAGTATGGCAGCTTGGATTCAATGCAGAGAAGTGAAAAATAATGTACCTGAGAAACAAAACCCAGGGGAAGATTACACAATGGGGGGGGTAGTAACAACAACAAAAATGGAAAGGGACCTGGGGTAATCATATCGGATGACCTTAAGGTTAGCAAACAAAGAATTTGATTGATTGATTGAATGAGAGAAGGCAGGAGGGCTGGGGGGATACTGGGATGTATAGGGAGAGGCATCACCAGGAGAAAACAGAAAGTTGTTATCCCTCTGTACAGACAGTTGGTGAGATCCCATCTGGAGTACTGCTTCCATTTCTGGAGACCCCATCTCTGCATGGACATAGACAGGATGGAGGTGGTCCAGAGGAGAGCAACTAAAATAGTCCAGGGTCTGCAAGAGAAGCCAAATGAGGAGAGACTAAAGGAGCTTAATATGTATACCCTTGAGGAAAGAAGGGAGATGAGGACATGATAGAAACTTTTAAATACCTCAGTGGAATAAACAAAGTCCAGGAGGGTAGCATCTTTCAGAAAAAGAGATGTGCAGGAACAAGGGGACACAATTTGAAGATAGAGGGGGGATGGCTCAGGGGCAATGTGAGGAAGTATTATTTCACAGAGAAGGTGGTAGACACATGGAACAGCCTTCCTGAGGAGGTTGTGGGGTCTAAAACTGTGGGAGAATTCAAGAATGCATGGGATAGACATAAGGCAAATTTTTTTGGGGGGTAGGAAGAAATAGGCTGTTGGTCAAATAGGATCTGCTGCTTATTCTGTAGGTAGGAAAATGGGCAGACTAGGTGGGCCAAGCGGTCCTTATCTGCTGTCAGAGTCTATGTTTCTGTGTAAATGAGCTGAATGTAGCAAGTGGTTTGCCTGGAAACATTATCTAATAACAAATCAGTGGGTTCACATGGGAGAGAAACCATATACATGTGCTGAATGCAACAAGAGGTTTACACAACAAAGTGGCCTTATGATCCGTTGGCATGATCATGCAGGGGAGAAATCACATAAATGTGCTGAATGACACAAGTGTTGTAAATCACAGAATAGCCTCATGAAATTTCCTGAGTTTTTTGAATATGCCCTGACCTAAGAATGGGGTCCATTCTCGTCATGGCAAGAGAAACCACTTAACATTTGGAGACTCTTACTTACTGAGGGAGATGCTGTATAAATCAGTTGAATACAAGAAGAGATTTGTCCAACAGATTAACCTAATAAATACATCAATTGATTTACACTTGGGAGAAATGGGGTCCATTCTTGTCACAGTACCAGAAATCCTGAACATTTGGAGACACCAACCCTGGGAGAACCCATATAGATGTGATGAATGCAATAAGAGGCTCCCAGAAACAGCACCTAATTAAACATCAGTGAATTTGGGGGGGATGTCACATAATCTCTTCATCAAATAACAGTCACTCACAAGGGAGAAACCAGAAAAATGTGCTGAGTAAAAAAAGAGTTTTACATAATAGAATAGCTTCACAAAACAACAGGTTCACAGTGGTATGCCCTGGCTTAAGAATTGGGTTGATTATTGTCCCAGCACTAGACATCCCTGAACATTTAGAGACCGTAACCATGGATATGTAAATGTGTTAAAGGTAACAAGAGTTGTACAACACAGAAAAGCCTTATGAAATGTCTGTGGGTTCACACAGGGGAGAAACCATATAAATCTGCAGAATATAGCAAGAGTTTTGCCCAGAAGAGTAGCAAGTCCTGCTCTCACGGCACCTGACTTTAAAGGTAACAAAACAGAAGTGAGGAATCCTGTTCCCACAAATCCATATATCTGTACAGAATGTAAGAACAGTGATGTACTCAAGCCATTGATAGAGCATATTCTCAGTTTGATTCATGTATCCAAAGAGTAAGTCCAAACAAGGGGATGCCAGCGACACACAATGCAGAGCCGGTGCTAGCGATAGAAGGTTAGCCAGCCCTGAATCAATGTAGAACCAAAGAAAGCAGCAGCTCTCAAGATGAATTAGTACTAGCAATAATTCAAACTGGAGTCATAAACATGCTACATGCATTTATCAGTAGTCTGCTGTGCAGGTGTAACACCAGCACTTGAACTCAATCAGAGTCTTCATCAGGGAGTGAGACTATGGTGAAGCCATCAAACTTAAATAACAAAAGTAACAGGTGCAAACAATTCTTCAATTCAACATTAAGAGCAAGATTCACAAAGGAGATTCACTGGGTGCAAATAACACCCTGCCCAGTGCATGCCCTGGCAAAATTCTCCTGTATGCAGATGATGCTGTCCTTTTTGCCACCCACCGCAATCCTGTCTCCCTTCAGGACACCCTACAGCAGTCTTTCAATAATGCCGAAGATTGGTTTAAGAAGCGCAGACTCATCATCAATCTTGAAAAAACCAAAGCTATGCTCTTTTCCCACCCCCAAAACAAAGCTAGCAACCACCCACTCTATATCCTTCCTAGTACCAAACAGCCACTGGAACAAGTCTGCTCCTACAAATACCTTGGGATTACCTTCGACTCAGCCCTCACATTTCACAACCACATTGATGCCCTAACAACAGCCACTAACACACGGCTTGGCATCCTCTTCCGCCATAGAACCTGCCTTCCCCCAAATGCGCTCCGGATCGCTGTTACGTCCTCCATTTTGTCCCTTGTAGACTATGGTCTACCAGTCTATGGTGCTGCCGACTTGACTGCACTCAAAAAAATTCACGTAACCCTGAATAAAGCCTGCAGATTGATTACTGGTGCCCCCAGGCTCACACACACCTGTCAGCTGTATGACGAGGCTAAACTCCTTACCCTGGATGAACGGCTCCGATATCAAACCTGCCTCCTCACAAAAAAAACCCTACTCAGGCTCTCCCCTGGGGTAATGGCATCCATCCACCAGATCCCACCCACTATTGCAACACGGTCATCCAACAAGACCACTCTAATGGTCCCCAGATCAAGAACCAGCCGTGGCCAGAGGTCCTTCTGCTACAGAGCCCCATCCTGGTTTAACTTTCTCCCTGCCCCCATCACCAATGCCACCACCATCTCCAAGTTCAAAAGCACCCTTCAAAACCAACTCTTCAACACGCGTAGCTGCTCCTGTCTCTGAAAGTAGCCTCCACCTCGACTTCTCAAGACAACGCCCACCGGGCGGCTCTCCACCTAGCCATCCCCGTCACCACTTCCCAGTACACCGTACCTATGTCTAGCCTGGTCAGTGGCAGCTGTTTCATTGTACACCCACTAGATTGTTCAATGTTTGATACCAACTTGTGTAACACCTGTTCTCAATTACATGTACCCTGTAACCTAAATGTATTTTGTCCGACCTCAGTGTGACGTGGCGCCTCTGTTGAACGCCTATTGTTTTGCAAACCTATGCTATGTAACCTAAAACTCTATGTATGTCTTTAATGTGACAAGGTACCTTTGGAAACGAGTCTCTGGCTCAAAGGTTGTAAACTGATTTCACAAATAAATAAAATAAATAAACAGAAAAGCCATCATTATGAGTTAATACAAAAAGTGTAAAAATCTGCTGTAATCAAAAACAGCCAAATCATTCACTATGTATTTACTGTTTACATCATAATCACAATTTAATTATAGTGATTTATACTACAAAGTGAAAATGGGACATAAAAGAATATAGTTAAAAAGAGAAATGAGATAGGAGCTGTAAGGCCAGACAATACTCTATATGGTTGCAAGGCATCAATGTGAAGGACCCCCTATATATTAAGTTAAATTCCAAGGCAATCCATTTTGGGTAGTTCAAGCCAACCGATGTCCCAGAGAAGCACAGCTCCTAAAGTAGGTGAAAGGTAGACCTGAAAAAGAAAAATATAGACATTTCATTTCATATAAATGAAATCTTGAAAAAAATGTAATAACTTTGTATTTTTTTGTAATTACCCAGTCCCATGGGGTTGCTAGAATCCTATCAGTGGCAGTGCTAGGTAGGGAATGCAGCTGGTCAGTAACTAGTTAAATGGGGTTTTCACCTACTCACTCTTGTTTACTTGGGCTTAGCTAAAATGAGAGAGATGAGGTTATTTAGAACTCTCACATCAGCATAAGCCACAACAACTGGCTGTGAGAGGGGAGTTTTAGAATCTTGGAGTAGTTCTATGTAGAGATGTATGAAATTGGAAAATTTCACCTAGTAAAATATTTTGCGTCATTTCCATATTATGCAAAATTTTTCACCTAGGCGAAACATAATTTCACCACTGATTTCGCTTTCACATAATGGAAAATGACACCTGATTTCACAGGAGGTGAAATTTTGTTAAATTACGTTGAATTTCATCAATGTTTTTTTTTAATTTTGCCAGTGGAATTGTAATGCATTGTGGATAAATAGCTGAAATAACACATGCAGGCTGCTTCCTGCACAATATATTGTCTGTTGAGTTGAAGAACAATTCAGTGTGGTCCATCACTGCCAATAAACCCTTCACAAACCTCTGTATTTGTGATTTTTGACAGTTAATTGCTCTCAGAATCTCAATTTAGTTCCAAGTGCTGCTATTGAACCTTTTTTGTTTGTTTTAGTATCTTTGGATAATACTTAGTTCAACTTGGGTAGTGTTTTCAGCTTTCTCTGTGTTTGTGTTTGTGATGGAGCTGAGTGAGGGAGGGTCAGCCATGTGGTGTGTGTGTGTATACATGCTTCTGTACATCCCACTGGATGCTTTCCTACTCAGGGAGTGAGTTTTCCTAGTTTCCACTACTTTGCTACCTCCCCAGATGATGGTGCAGTTACAGCTGACACATCACTGCTAGAAATACTCACTGCAGAACTGATGGTTCAGAACTGCTGCCAGTCATCCTCACTTTGTGAATGACTATTACAGTATGCATTGCAAGCCCACTGGTCCACAATGTGGACTAATGGGATTGCAGTGCATACTGTAAACTGTCATTTAGCAGGCAGTCACAGAGGTATGTGGGTGGGTTTGCTGCGCCAACGATGATGGGGGCTGGGTGGGCAGAGGGTCCTGTGTGGGTGGAGGGGTGAGGGTGACACTGGACCATCAGGGATTTATTGCCATCTGGTTTACAGATAATTGGAGCTACAGGAGGGGTGGGAGTTACCACTAGACTACCAGAGACTGACTTATACATAATTTGGGCAATCAGCGGGTCAGGAGTGGTGCGGGGTTCCACTAGACTACCAGGTAATTATACATAGCTTTATTTTGGGTAATCAGGGCTACGGGATGAGAGGGGTGTACCACAAGATAACCAAGGCAGTAATTGTATATTAATATCAGTGATCAGAGCTATGGGAGGGATGGGGGAGTACCACTAGACTACCAGCGTGTATAACATTCTGTGCTACTGGCAAGTGATGGTACGGGATGGGGCAGGGGTTGTATTGCAGTGCCTGCTCCTGGGACATGCTGTGCAGGGCGCCATGTGCATTTCACTGCCCAGCCCTGCACAGCTCGTTCAAATGGGGCCAAACTGCCCCATTTGCATCTTGCATACATTAAGGTTCATTTGCATACTACTGGCTGAATATCAGGAATTTGCACACAGCGTAACTCTGTTGTGCTGGTGTAGTTCCTTTTCCTGGTATTCAGCCCTGTCTTGGGGGGGATGCACCAGTGCATCATATTTGTGCAGTGCACATTGCCTACTGTATTTAGAGGAGCTGCACCATCGCTCATCTCTTTTGAATATATCCCTGAGTTGGACCAGTGCAACTCAGTTGCCCTGCTCCATCACATGCGCCATTGCCAGGTGCAATTCTGAATATCAGGGCCAAAGTTTATTGATCCAGAATTCAGGAAATTTATTGAAGGAATGGATATATTAGTGTTCCAGGAAACATGGCATGATGCAGAACAAATGGATAAGATAACAATTAGTGGTTATAGTATAATGAATCACCAGCAGTAAAATGAAAGAAAATGGGGAGCTATATGGATGGGTTGGTAACATATATTAACATGAATGAGTAAATGAGCATCTTAGAACAAATAGTTAAATGTATATTTTGGTAAAGTACAGATAGAAAGCAAGTTAACGATACTGGCAACTATTTACAATCCACCAATAAAATTACCATTGTATGACAGAGAATTAACTAATAAAAATCATACAAGATGTTAAGAGACATCTAGGGGAAAAATGCTTCAACAGAGATCATAGTAATGGGAGATATGAATATTAGGCACGGGGTCATAATGTCGCAAGACCTTGTGCTGCATGGCAAAGTCATGCTGTCAGTACAGGGCAATATTGCCATGTGGCATAAGTCTTTTCTGTGGGGGGGTTCCACCCCAACCCCTATTATGGGGGGCTGCACTCCCCGAACCACTCCCCACTAAGGATTCTCAATTCCAGAGGGGTTACCTCGGGGGGGGGCACACAGTTTGAGAAAAAAATAAAATGTCTGGGCCCGGGAATCAGACTTGGTCCCAGATGCAGTGCCTGAGTTCATGCTGCTGTAGCATAGTGCAATGAGCCAAGGCAGCTGCTGGGTGGAACCCAGTCCCAGCAGAGATCTTATCCCCTGCCTGGGATTGTGTGAAGGTGCAATACTACGTATACCAGTATACGCGGTATTGTACCATTCGCTGTCATGGACAGCGCTGTTTCTGGTTAGTTATAATGTCGCACATTATTAAGCATACGACATTATAACCCAGTAGGTGAATATTAGATATGGGGGAAAAGATCATCTGAAATTAAATGATTCAATGTATCAGGCCTTAGAAAATCCAAGTAGATGCTCTACGGATTAGAAAAAAAAACATGCACATAAACGGTTGGAACATTTAATAGGCATTGCAAATGATCATACTAAATGGGAGATTACCATCAGATAGCTTGGGAAATATAATTTGTACAAATGTAAAGGGCGCAACAAAAATTAATTATGCATGTATTTCAGTATTTGGTTATCACAACTATAGTGATATGAAAGTTTTAGATAGAACAGAAAGTGATCATTGCCTCTTTGTAGTTTACAAAAAGAGAACATCTAGAAAAGATAATACTGAAATTGTGAATAAAAGAATAATATGGGACCCAGGAACAAACAGTAATGTTAGGAATCTTAGTGATCAAATTGTTCAAATTCTTAATATAAATCTTCAGAACATCTGGCAGCCAGATGCGATATATAAAGTAATGAGGATACATTTCTGTTATTATCCATGCAGCAAACAAAGGAAAACACGAATAAAGATAAAACAAAATACCAGAGTTTGTTTCATGACAATTGTGGCACTGAAAAGGGGAAAGTAGCTGCATTTTTTAGGAAAACAAACAGGTACCCAATAAAAAAGAATATTAGAGAACTAAGGGCCAGATATTCAAGACTTTGCCCCGGGGCTAAATTAACACTGCCCAGTGGGCAAACTTAGCCCGGAGCACAAAGCAAGCTATATTCAAAAGGAAATAGCCCGGTGCAAACCCAGCTGAATATAGCATGCGAAGGAAGCCGGGCAAACTGGGCTGGGAGTGCAGGGCAAAAACAACCCGGGAATAAGACAGCACTGAATATAGCAACCAGGGAGTGCAAACTGCAGCAGAAGCTCAGTAGACACTGGAGCAAGCCAGTGTTGCAGGTGGGGAACATTGTGTGTGATTGTACAGAGATTTCTCACACCTACTGCAAACAACAATGTAAACTGCACACTGCAGAACTGTGCTATGCTGAAGTGATGTTTGCCAGGGGCTAACCTGATTGCACAGTTCTAACACATTAGCCCGGTGCAAACTGGTTAGCCTGGGTTCAAACGGGAGCTATATTCAAAGCTCCCATGCAAATGAGCCTACTTAGGTAATCTGTGGGCAAACAGGCACATTTGCATCTCATTATGTGCTACTTAGGATACATTACCATGCAGTAAGCCCGGTGCTACTGCATGGAGCACACAGCACCACCTTTTGATTGGAATGGAAGTACAGGCAAGACGCTGCAGGCAAAGGCATGCCCACAGCATCCCCTGTTGGTTGGAATAGAAGTACAGGCTGGAAGCAGCAGGAACTGTGTGGTGACAGGCACAGTCTGTGCATACATACCTCACAAACCCTTGCATCCTGAATCAGGGACAAGACTTCAAAGGATCAGGGACAAAAACCCATAATCAGGGACACAGCTTCAGAAGTATTCACTCACAATGGTGATAAATTAAGGGGATTTGTGTTAAGATGCAGTTGCAGAAGCAGAACCAGTCTGTAACAGTCGGGTATGACATTACTGTGTGAGGTTAAAACCCACTTTTCTGTCACATATACACATATTCTATGAGGGACAGAGGAAGATTTGGAGGCTAAAACAGGGACCTCCCTGAATAGTAAGGACAGTCAGGAGATATGAGTGCATACAATGCACCCTTGCATATGTGTGCTTGATACACACGTGATCCTGGTAGTCTAGTGGAACCCCCAGCATGACTCCCGACTCCTGTTCCACCATGTAACAATATTGTTCCCTGGTAGTCCTAGTGGTCCCCCACCCCCCCTTCCCAGCATGATCCCTGGCGCCTGTATCCACAGGAATGAATTAATTTCCCTGGCGTTCTAGTGGTCCCCCCACCACCAGCATGATCCCCGACCCCCATTGCTGTGGTAATGAATTAATTTCCCTGGTGTTCTAGTGGTTCCTCCACCACCAGCATGATCCCCGACCCCCATTGCTGTGGTAATGAATTCATTTCCCTGGAGTTCTCGTGGTACCCCCACTCCCCCAGCACAATCTCTGACCCCCAGTAGCCCCGAGAAGACAGCAATACCAGGTGGTCTAGTTGTCCCCCCCCAGCGCACTGTCCATCCTCCTGTCCACAGAATAGGTATGGCACCGGTGACTGGCTCAGCCCTCCTCCCACCGCCACAGGCGACATGAGTTCAGTATGCATGGCTATTCTTTAGTAGCCCCAGTGCATACCGTGGTTAACGGCCAGCCATAGCAGTGGCAGGGAGGGCTGAGCAGTTGCCAGCGCTTGTCCTATTCTGTGGACAGGAGGATGGGCAGTGCACTTCTGGGTGGGGGAATCACCAGGTATTGCTGTCTTTTTGGGGCTACTGGGGATCTGGGATCATGCTGGGGGTGAGGGTACCACAGAACACAGGAAATTAATTCATTACCATAGCTATGGGGGTCAAGGATTGTGCTAGGGGGTGGGGGACCACTAGAATGCCAGGGAAATTAATTCATTATCATGGCTATGGGGGCTGAGGATTGTGCTGGGGGGTGGAGGGCCAGTAGACCACCAGGGAGCTTAATTCATTACCGCCACTATGGGGGTCAGGGATCACGCTGGGGTTGGGGAGACCACCAGAACATCAGGGAAATTAATTCATTACCATGGCTACAGGGGTCAGGGATCATGCTGTGGTGGGGGGGACCACTAGCACACTGGGGATTATTGTGCTTATCGGGACTACCGGGGCTCAGGGATCATGCTGGGGGGGCACCACTGCATTACCGCCAGCTTTTTGTCAGCATTATGTAGTGCCACACTACAGGTCGCGCTAATGCCTGTAGCACAGCGCTATATCTCTAAATATGCCACAACATCAGCATTCCTGGCCACTCCCCTAACTCCCACCCCTGCAAACATTTACTTTTAGTGTTGGCGCTATCACACAGCACCAGAGCTATTAGGGCTTCTGAATATTGCAGTCTGGTGCAAGTCCAGTGCTATTCCAGCGCTACGGCTTTGCACCAGGCACCATGCTTTAACTACCTGGCCCTAAATCTAGTGAGGAAAAAGTATAAACAAAAGGACAGGATATTCAAAAGGTTGCATGGTGCAACAGGGTTTACTCATATGGCATACAATACACCCTGGGCGTGATATTCAAAGGCAAGTGCGCTACTCTGATGCATTGGGGCACGTCGGTAATGTATGCGGTGCAAGTGTGGGGGGCGTGCCCATGCATATCCGGCACATTCCGATATTCAGCCCGGGATGTGCGGCACATATGCTGGCACAACTCCACCTTGTGCTGCTCAGGGGGGTGCAAAGTTGTGCCTGGTAAAACCAGGAACAAATCCTGGCCACCCACAGGTGAGCTGCCATATTGTAGGGCGCAATACGGCAGCCGCCAGCCATGGGTGGCCACCTGCCCACCCAGATCACTGACCCCAAGCCCCCTGCCCTGGGAGCATTGTGCCCCCCACCCCATCACTAGATCATGAGCAACTGTACATTTAAAACCCTGGTGGTCCCGTGTATACCCCCCATTGCCCGATTGTGGGCATATGTAATAATAAATCCTGGTGGTCCAGTGGAAGGTCCCCCATCACCCGATCGCAGGCATGGGTTGTAATACACCCTGGTGGTCCAGTGAAAGATCCCCCAATGCCCAATCATGGGCATATGTGATTGTAACATCCCTGGTGGTCCAGTGAAAGATCCCCCAATGCCCAATCATGGGCATATGTGATTGTAACATCCCTGGTGGTCCAGTGGAAGGTCCCTTGTCACTCAATCACAGGCAAATGTAAAACCAACATCCCTGGTGGTCCAGTGGAAACCCCCCATCACCCGATTGTGGGCAGACAGGGCAAAAGAAGCCCTGATGGTACAGTGGACCCCATCCCCACCTGCCCACTGAGGTCCCCTGCCACCCAGCACCCCCCCAGTCAGCGGCAGGTGGCATCACCCCGCCTGCATGCCTCCCGGCCGCCTGCCGACTGACAGTGTACAGTATGGTCTGTACGCCTGTTGGTCCACCACGTGGACCAATGGCCATGCAGACCATACTGTACTACACAGGCCTGATATGTGAATGAATGCAAGGACCTCAGTTGGTCCACTGTACCACCAGGGCTTCTTTTGCCATGTCCGCCCACGATTGGGTGATGGGGGGGTTCCACTGGACCACTAGGGATGTTGGTTTTACATTTGCATGCTATTGAGCGATGGGGGATCTTCCACTGGACCACCAGGGATGTTACAATCCCATATGCCCATGATCAGGCATCGGGGGACCTTCCACTGGACCACCGGGGTTTATTATTACATATGCCTATTTTATTTATTTAGTTTTTATTAACCGGGTAAGTGCACTAGCCAGCAAGTGACTATTTTCAGGCACGACCCGGGAGGTACAGAAACAATACATAGTACAATGTAAGACAATAAGGCAGAGTTTCATGTCAAGGTACATTGAAATAACAGAAATTGTTTTACAAATAAACAGGAGAGAACAACGGGTACTGGTGCAGGACAGACCTCAGAGTGTAGGAGAATGGAAAAAGAAAAGGGGGGATGGGGGGAAACATAGTAAAGGAGGGGGCCAGGGATTGGTAAGGTCTGTGCTCTGACAAGTTCCATGGTAGGTAGCAGGGCTGGAGACCAGAGTAATAGGTTAGCTTACCGGTAAGCAGTGTAGGGGAAGGCAAGGGGTCGGAGACAAAATGCCGTATAACCTGTGGCATCGGCGGCTGAGAGTAGGAAAAGTGTCCGGGCCGCTGGTACTAAAACCGGGTGAGGGAGCAAGCTCCAGTCGGGTGGGATGAGAAAATACGGTGTTTGTGGTAGAAGGCTGGGGTCTGAGACCGGGCTCATGGAACCGTTTGCCGGCTTGGAGTAATTCAGGAGGCGGGGGTCGGGGTGAAAATGGCAAAACTTGTGGCATCTGCTGCTGATAGTAAGAAGAGTGTCTGGGCTGCTGGTTCTATAACCGGGTATGGGAGGAGCTTCAGTCAGGCGGGATGAGAGATTACGGCTTTTGCGGGAGGAGGCAGGGGTCTGAGACTGGACTAATGGAACCGTTTGCCGGCTTGAGAGTATTCGGGAGGCGGGGGTCATGGATAGGAAATGGCAAAACCAGCTTTAGCGGCCGTACGTGCGAAAAGTGCCCAGACTCATGGTTTCATTCCCGGGTATGGTATCAGTGATAAGTCAGAGATGGGGGGGGACGGTTACGGTGGTCAAGCGGCTTTGGAAACTGGATGAGTCATTACTGAAACAGATCCATCAAGGGGCAATAGAAGTGACGCATAGTTTGGTATAGGAGAGAAGTTGTAGGAGGGGGTACCAAACGGAGCCAGGCTGGCTTTAACGGGCAAAACCAGGGGAGAGACCTAAAAAGTTAAGGGGCTGAACAGAAGCGAGGAAGGAGTCCTGGCCACTGATTCTAATTCACGGTATGGGAGCAGAAGAATTCCGTCGGGGGGCGAGTGGGAATTTTACGGCTTTTGCAGCAGAAGCTGGGATCTGTGTCCAGGCTCATGGAACTGCTCACCGCCGAGAGCGTGTGCAGGAGGCAGGGGTCAGAGGTGTAGTACGGCAAAATATGGCTTTAGCGGCCGAGGGTGCAGAAGTGCCCAGGCTCATGGATTTGATTACCGGGTAATAGGTTTGGGCTTAGTCGGTGTAGGGTGGGTGATGAGGGGGGAACAGGGAGGCTGAGACCATTAAGATGTACCAGTACCCAATACAAAAAACCTTCACCTCAAGTATATAAGCAGCAAGTTGAAACAACAGGCAAACAGTGTGAGGGCGAGAGGCACTATCAGACATTAGGTATTGTAGAGGCATAAACAGTAAGGTCTTGTTATTTATACATAATCATTAAAAGTGCAAAAATTAGGCTACCTGACATATAAGGCAGACAAGGGAGATGTAGGTAGCAGCAGATAGATAGGTATATAAGCAACAAGTTGAAACAACAGGCAAACAGTGTGAGGGCGAGAGGCACTATCAGACACTAGGTATTGTAGAGGCATAAACAGTAAGGTCTTGTTTTATACATAATCATTAAAAGTGCAACATAGGCTACCTGGCATAAAAGGCAGACAAGGGAAATATAGGCAGCCAGCAGAGAGCTAGGATAAGGAAACGATAGTAGGAAGAGAGAGTGATTAAGGAGAGGGATTCCAACACATTGGGGAGAAAAGGGTTGGGGAAAGGGGGCATGAAAGGACAGGCTCAGGTAGGGTCATAGCAGGCACATTGGTCCATTGTAGTTAGGTGGTTGCGTAGCCCTCACTTGAAGAGGTAATGTGAGGAGGCATGTTTTAGGTCGAGTGGTAGCAAGTTCCACATTTGTGGGGCAGTATGCCCGAATGCACCAGAACCCTTTGAGGTGCGGCAGAGGGGAACTTTCAGGAGAGATTTATCTGATGATCTCAGTTCACGCAAAGAGGCAATGTGCTGAAGCAGTTCCGATAGTGCGGCTGGTCTACCCATCCTGATGATGGAGTTGGAGAGGCAGCATAGATAGTAAAGTCTGGTGGCAAAGGGAGAGAGCCAGCCTAGATCTTTGTACAATTGGCAGTGATGCTTGAGCCAGGGGGCCTTAGAGGCAGACCGACAAACACTGTTGTAGGTGACATTCCATTTTTGCAGGGTAGTTTTATGTGCCATAGACAGGATGGGAGAACAGTAGGTTAGGGTACCCCATCCCCACAAGCAATGGGGAGTATCCACTGGACCACCAGGGTTATTACAATACCTCTGCCCACAATTGGGTATACGGGAGCAGGGTAACTGCCATGGGACCGCAGGGCATTGGTCCCCAACCGCTGCAGCCTGGCAGGGCACCAAGCGCAAGTCACTGGGATCAGCGCACCGCATGCAAATGGAGCCATAATGACATGCAAATGGCCCCATTTGCACCTTGCATGCATAATGGCCTCATTTGCATGCCCAGTGCTGAATATCACAGTTAATGCACCTAGCGCAACTGCACTTGTGCTGGCACATCCCCCTGTTTCCCTTCTGCCACTTGCGCTGGTGCAATGCCACTGCACAATGTGCAGTGTGAGCACCCTCAGTGCCATATTCAACAGTACTGAGCCATGGTGCAGCACCGTTGAATATCGCCTGGTCCATGCCCTGGTGCAGCCCAGTTGCGCTGCAGCCAGGCTTGCGCCCCTGCCTGGAACAGTCTGAATATCCCACCCAATATATAAATGTACATGGAATGCAACATCAAAGGGAACTATGGGAGATAATGATTAAGACCATAGATGAAAATGATGATGGGAAATTCTGGACCCTTGTAGCTAGAGGAACCTGTAATTATAAAACTCAGAGTGATACATATATTGAGCCATTGACTTGGGGACAAATATTATTTAGGGATTTCCACAGTATAAATACACCTAAGGAAGAAGAACTGGGTGAGCTAAATGAGGATTTCAGATGGTTCACAGCAGTGGAGGTTAAGAATGCTGAGACATAAATATCTTGGGCAATACCTGAGGGGGATGAATTTTCCTGCCAGGTTTATCCTAGATTAATTATTTAACTCAGAAAGTGGTGATGTTTTGAATAATTTAGCAGTGTTTTTGATTAAAATTGCTAATATTAGGAAGAAATGTGTGCAACATTTCCTCCCTCCTTAACCAGAAGATAGAACGCTGACCTTTGCGCAATAGTATCATACATAAATTAATGGAAAATAAAGTAGTACTCATACGTTCTTTTTTTATTTTTATTAGAGGTAGTTTTAGAAGGAATGGGTCTACTCTTGGAAGCTCTCTAGTCTTTAGGAAAACAATGCGATGTAGGCTGTGGCTAAATATGTATATGGACATATATGCAGTGTCATGTCATGATTACCGTGTATTTTTGTGTTGTGATATGAGTATTTATGTATTAATATGTCATGTCTATTCTGTACTGTGACAAATATTGTTTTTAAGTTTTTATTCTGTAATGACAATTGGATTTGTCAAACAATAAATTAACAAACTATTGTAATGCAGATGTCCGTATGCTTTTTAGTGATCTACTCCATAGCATTTATTCAGTTTACCTTTGATCTACATGCTGTTGTATTTAATTTCTAGCCCCCTTGGTGTTTTGCTGTCTTTCTATGTTGAATGATGCAATGCTCTTTTTCCAGACTGATACACCTTGCCTACTATAACATTTCTGTCATGACCCTGACCAGTAATATTTGGCAAATGACTAAAGTAGGGGAAGATTAAAATGTTTCTGGACAACTGACAATTCAGTTGCAGCATATGTCAGACCCTTAGGCAACTAACCAGTTTCATGGCATTTGCCCACTTTTAGCTGACCACTGGCAGGACATTTGCAAATAACCAGCTTTGGGGCAACTGATTATTTATAAGGTGTACTGCCATTAGCAGTTTAAAATAACCAGGTTTTTGACATTTGACTAGTAATATGTAAACAAAGTTAGAAATATATGCACATAACCCAATTCGGGTGTAATGGAACAGTTATCGGTGCACAAATCCTAGAAAGATGGGCAAATTGCCAGTTTCTGGTGCATTTGAGCAGTTCCTTGCTTAACATGAAAGCTGCAGAGCCTACCTGATCTCCGGTTTCACCTCCTTGTTCCTACTGCTAGAGCTCCCCTATGCTAGTCCCATGCATGTTTGAATCCCCACACTGTGTTTGCTCCCACCACCTCCACTTGGAGTCTACTCCATGCATCCACCACTCTTTCTGTGAAGAAATACTTCCTCACACTACCCCTTAATCTACCATCTTGCAACCTTATACCATGCCCCCTCATTCATGGAAATCTCCTTTTCTGAAAGGAGCTACTCTTTGGTACCATGTTTATGCCTTGTAGATGTTCTATGGTTTCTATCATATCTTCTGTCTCTTCACTCTTTCAAGGTATACACATTGAGGCCTCATGGTCTCTCCTCATATGCCATTTGATACAGGCCCTGCACCACCTTTGTTGTCCTTCTTTGAACTTCCTCCACCCTGTCTATGTCCTTATGGAAAGGCGGCCTCCAGAACTGTATTGTAAATTAGGCCTCACCAATGATCTGTACAGTGGCATCACCTCCTCCTTACTTCTACTGGTGATACCTCTCCTTAAGCACTCCTGTATACCACTAGCTCCCCCCACAACTTTGGTACATTGTTTGGCCACCTTTAGGTCATCAGATATGATTATCCTCAAATTCCTTTCCTGTTTGGTGAGTGTCAATTTCCACACACACACACACACACCCATCTTCTAATCATCCCCTTGGTTCTTGTGCTCCGAACGCATGATTTTGCACTTGTTCACATTAAAGCTCAGCTTCCACACTCTGGACCATTCCTCAAGTTTACAGAAGTCCATCCTCATTTTTTCAATCACTCCCGGAGTGTACACTTTGTTGCAGATCTTAGAATCATCTGCAAAGAGGCACACCTTCCCCTCCAGCCACTCCGCAATGTCACTTATGAAGATATTAGACAGAACTGGGCCCAGGACTGATCCCTTTGGCACCCAACCGGTTCCCTATTTTCCTCAGATTGAGCACCATTTACCATGGCCTTCTGTCTTCTATCACTCAACCAGTTACTATCACAGTTTACCACCATGTAATCCTCTCCCAGGCTGTCCAGCTTGTTAACAAGTCTTCCATGTGGAATGGGATCGAAGGCCTTCCTAAAATCCAGATAGACCACATCCACCACTCTCCCTTGATCCACGACCTTAGTTAACCAGTGAAAGAAATCCGTTAGATTTGTTTGACATGACCTTCCTGCTGTGAACCAGTGCTGTCTAGGTTCCTGTATCCACTGGCATCAAGATGTTCATTTAGCCTTTAAGTAGTGATTCCATAATCTACCCCACTATTGAGGTGAGGCTGACTGGTCTATAGTTTCCAGCAACAACCTTCCCATGGAGCATACAATGCCAGGGAACAGCTCACTTCATGGGGGACAGAGAGGACTTGGAGCCTGTATAAGGCCGTGATACCCCATCCCAACAAGCACATAATGCCAGGGAACAGCTCACTTAACGGGGGACAGAGAGGACTTGGAGCCTGTATAAGGCCATGATACCCCATCCCCACAAGCACATAGCAGAGACAGCCTATGAGACAGCCATGCCTGAAGCACATCCACCAGGCAGGGAACAGCTCACTTCATGGCAGAGAAGACGCAGAGGAGCCTGTATAAAGTCACAGTACCCCATCCCCACAAGCACATAATGCCAGGGAACAGCTCACTTCATGGGGGACAGAGAAGACCGCAGGAGCCTGTATAAGATCGCGGTACCCCATCCCCACAAGCACACAATGCCAGGGAACAGCTCACTTCATGGGGGACAGAGAAGACCGCAGGAGCCTGTATAAGGCCATGATACCCCATCCCCACAAGCACATAATGCCAGGGAACAGCTCACTTAACGGGGGACAGAGAGGACTTGGAGCCTGTATAAGGCCATGATACCCCATCCCCACAAGCACATAAAGCCAGGGAACAGCTCACTTCATGGGAGACAGAGAAGACCGCAGGAGCCTGTATAAGGCCATGATACCCCATCCCCACAAGCACATAATGCCAGGGAACAGCTCACTTCATGGGGGAGAGAGAAGACTGCAGGAGCCTGTATAAGGCCATGATACCCCATCCCCACAAGCACATAATGCCAGGGAACAGCTCACTTCATGGGAGACAGAGAAGACCGCAGGAGCCTGTATAAGGCCACGGTACCCCATCCCCACATGCACATAATGCCAGGGAACAGCTCACTTCATGGGAGACAGAGAAGACTGCAGGAGCCTGTATAAGGCCACGGTACCCCATCCCCACAAGCACACAATGCCAGGGAACAGCTCACTTCATGGGGGACAGAGAAGACTGCAGGAGCCTGTATAAGGCCACGGTACCCCATCCCCACAAGCACATAATGCCAGGGAACAGCTCACTTCATGGGGAACAGAGAAGACCACAGGAGCCTGTATAAGGCCATGGTACCCCATCCCCACAAGCACATAATCCCAGGGAACAGCTCACTTCATGGGGTACAGAGAAGACCGCAGGAGCCTGTATAAGGTAATGCAGCTCCCTGCCAGCAGCTACCTGGTGTAAAGGTGTTAACCAACTGCAGTTAGTGACCTCCGATTCCAACTGATAGACACTGCAACTGCTTGCCTTCCCTCTGCCATAAAGCATTTTTGCAGCTGTCTTTTCTGCTGTCTTCTACTGTAAGTCCCCACTTTCCCCTTTGCAGCTTATACTGATTTCCCATTAGAGGGAGTGCACTCTCTTCCTGAAACTTCTTGGCTGGCCTCTCCTTCTACCTGCTTCATCTCCACTCCATTGCCTGCCACTCTACCCCTATATCCAATCCTCTCTTCCCCAAACTCCGCTGATCTCTTTCCTCTCTAGTCCCACTGTTTTCCAACTACTGTTCATTCAACCTCCCCACTCCCACTACCAACTCCTGAGTGGCCACTAGGAGTCACTGTTGTACTCCTCTTTTCTGTTCTCTGCACCCTCTCCCTGCACGGTTTTCACAGCCTTCCAGGCCCTGGACTAGGCATGTTCTAGCATCCCTTAAATGGAAATCGAACCTGTTACCTTCTGCACCAAAGTCCACAGCCCTACCACTGTACCATCATGACTGCCCCATTTCTGGAAGCCAGCCTGTAAGCCTAATCTTTAGTTCAAGCCTGCCACCTACCACCAATCATGGTAACTTCTTTACACTTGCGCAGCCAAACCTTGCTGCTGCTACTGGTGCTCTCAATTCCCCACCTGTGCTCGACATCATCCCCCCTTCCGTGGTGCCACCCCCAAGCAATTTCCCACCCCTCCTCACAACCGCATCCTCCCCACCCTGGCCACCCCTTCATCCTCTCCTCACCCCCCACCAACCCAACTCCCCCTGCCATTGTCTCTCCCTACCCCCTCTGCCCTCCCTACACCTCGCTATCCCTGCCCTCTGCTCCCTGCCAGTCTGATGTTTCCAGCCTGCAAGGCCCACCTACTGCCCTCCTTCGGTGAACAGTAGACATTATCTTGCCCTGCTGAGGGTAATCTCACTACTCTTCATGCTGTCCGGTAATATCCATCCCAACCCTGTCCCCATCTCCACCAGCCTGCCATGGACCCCCCCCCCAGTTTGTGGACTATGCATAGCCTCCATGAATATCTGTAGCCTCCTGAAGAAATCTGCAGCCCTTCAGTGCTGAATAGTGCAGCACCAACTAACTTTCTATTGCTGGTGGAAACCTGGCTCTCTAAATCAACCCCTGACTCCTTCATGACCTTCCCTGGATACTCTGTCTTCAGGAAAGATTGAGTGGTTAAGTGTGGTGGTGGATGCGCCTTCTACATGCATGACACCTTGCTGAGGCATGCCCTCCCACTCCTTTGCTGGATCATGGTGCCCAAGCTCTCTCTCTCTCTCTCTCTCTCTCTCTCAAAATCACTCCCGACCCCACTAGGGACCCCCTTATTACCACAGTGGCCTATGTTCCCCCTCAAAAACAAACCCCAGCCATTCTCTCACTCTCAAAATACCTCACCAACCTTCCACATAAGGCTGAGCATATCTTGTTGGGTGGCCTCAATACAAACTGGCTGCCAGCTTGGCAGCCCAAGCCAAGGACATCTTTGTAGCCCTTGACTTAACTCAGTTAGTTACCCAGCCAACCAGATACAAACCCTCCAATGGCACTCACACCCTACTGGACATTGTCCTCTCCAACTGCCCTCATGAAATCGTAGACATCACTGCCCTCCCTAACTCTCTAAGCAACTATTCCCTGGTACTCTTCTTATGGTCCTGTCACCTACCCAAGCCTGTTCTTAAGGCAGTTTTTTTATCAGCTCCTCTGCCATGGTAAACTCAATAAACTCAGACAGTAACTTGTCCTCTGGGACTGGTCCCCTATAAACCTTGCCCCAAGCATTGTTGCTGCGCTTGACTACTTTTCTCGCTCCTTCAATATGGCCTGTGACATCTTTGCCCCTCTCTCCAAGACCCAAACCAAGAAACACAATGCACTATGGGTCACCCCATCTCTTCTTCAACAACTGAGGCAGAGAGATAACTTGTGGCATGGAGCCATCAACTCTGGTAAACTGGCAGATAGACAGACCTACAATGCTGAGTGCAACAAGTGTACCTGGGCCATTTGCAAGGCCAAAGTGGAATACTACAGTTCAACACTTGCCTCCTCCTGGGGGTCCGCCTGTATGTTCTGGGACAATATAAAACAACTGAATATCAACTTAGCATCAATAGCAACATCTCCACTGACCCTCTAAGCATTGCTGACTGTCTCAACATACCTTTTCTGAGCTCAGTACAGTCCTCCCTAGCAATTTCTTTTACCCGATTCCTCCTTTGCAGCCAACTACCCTCCCTTGCTCCCCTTTCTACTGTGCACCATCACTCCGCAGGAAGCCAGGCCATATCTGACCTAAAGCCTTTAATGGCACCAGCCCTAGTAAAGACCCATTATATATAAGACTTCTTCACCTGGTCCTAAATGTAGTTCTCACTCCACTCACCGACCTACTTAGTTGCTCTCTATGTCTTGGACAGTTTCCCCTCGCCTGGAAAACAGCGATCATTACACCCATACTTAAGGGTGGGAATAACTCCTTCCCTGGTAATTATCAGCCTATTTCTATTCTATCCCCATTCTCCAAAGCCCTGGAACAAATAGTGGCAAACCAATTTACGGATTACTTGACTGCCCACAATGTACGTAGGGAGCAGCATGGCTTCCACTTAGGCCACAGCACCACTATGGCATCCTGGAGTTCTCTAACTTTCTGCACTACACCCTAGACAAAGGCCAAGTTGCTGGTGCTGTCTTTATTGACCTCTCCAAGGCCTTTGATATAGTCAGCCACTACCTCCTGCTTGACTCTCTCCTACGACTTAGCTTCTCCCAAGGGCCTCTTTCCTGGTTCACAAGCTACCTTTCCTCCAGATCCCAACACGTCAAAATACACAGCACCCTGTCCAGCACTCACCCCTTCTACTCAGGAGTCCCCCAGGGCTCCATCCTGGGTTTGCTTCTTTTCAGTCTGTACCTCAACACTCTACCCAGCTCCTGCTCTGGCAAAGTACTTCTCTATGCTGATGATGATGTCCTCTTGATATCCTCTTTGCTTCACACCTGAACCCCACCACCCATCAGACCGCCCTCCAGCACTCCTTCAATCATACTGAGTGCTAGTTCATGGACCATAGGCTGGTCATTAGCCTAAAATAAAACTAAGACTATGCTGATCGCCCACCACCAAAGCAAGGCCAGAGACTCCCCCATCCAGATACTTTCTAGCTCTCTCCACCTCCTTGAGCAAGTCTCATCCTACAAATACCTGGGCATCACATTTGACCCTGCCCTCACCTTTCACTCACACGTCAATACCCTCTCATCTGCCACAAAAGCACAGATCGGCCTTCTTTACTGCTACAAGAACTGCTTGCTGCCCGAAGCTCTCCGGCTGGCTATCACCTCCTCAGTCCTCTCCCTAGCTGACTACGGTCTTACGGTCTATGCAGCCATGGACAACACTGCTCTCAACAAGATCCAAATGTCCATTAATAACACCTAAGGGCTCCTGACCAGCACTGATAGGTGCACCCACACTTGTACGCTGTGCTCCTTTGCTAATGTGTTCAATTTCGAGGAGAGGCTCCTATATCAATCCTGCCTCCTGGCCAAAAAATACTCCTTAGTTTCTCCCCCCCAGGGGTGACCTCATCTCTCCACCCAGCTACCCTCTCTGTCTCCACTCGCAGTGCCTCCAAGTATACTCTCTTGGTCCCAAAGGTTAGGACCTTACTTGCCCAAAGAGCTTTCTGTTACAGGGCCCCATCCTGGTTCAACTCCTTCCCCTCTTACCAGCCTACCTAAAATTGGTCCCTTTAAAGAAGATCTCAGGAACCACATTTTCTCCACCCCCAGTTGTACGTGCCCTCAACGGTGAACTCTCAGGACCGCAGCACCACCCACCCACCTGTTTGGCCCAAATATAGCTCTCCTCCTGTGACAAAGTCTCACTTGAGACTGTATCTACCTCATCACAGCTTGACACTGTTTACAGACAAACATAGAATGTGATGGCAGATAAGGACCGTTTGGCCCAACTAGTCTGCTAATTTTCCTACTTAACGGTTCAGCTGCAGATCCTAGTTAACCAACAGCCTACTTCTTCCTACCCCCCCCAGAATTGCCTTATGTCTGTCCCATACATTCTTGAATTCCCCACTGTTTTTGACTCTTCAACCTCCTCAACCCTCTCTGTAAAGAAATACTTCCTCACATTACCTCTGAGGCTCCCCCCTCTATCTTCAAATTATGCCCCCTTGTTCTTGCACATCTCTTTTTCTGAAAGATGCTACCCTCTTGGACTTTGTTGATTCCCTTGAGGTATTTGAAAGTTTCCATCATGTCCTCCCTCTCCCTCCTTTCCTCAAGGCTATACATCTTAAGCCCCTTTAGTCTTTCTTCATATGTCTTCTGATGCAGACCCTGCACCATTTTGGTTGCCCTCCTCTGGACAGCCTCCACCCTGTCTATGTCTTTGTAGAGATGGAGTCTCCAGAACTGTACACGTGCTCCAGATGTGGTCTTACCAACTGTCTGTACAGAGGGATAACAACTTCCTGTTTTCTACTGGTGATGCCTCTCCCTATGCATCCCAATATCCCCCAGCCCTCCTTACTGGCTTCTCACATTATTGGCCCACCTTTAGGTCATCTGATCTGACTACCCCCAGGTCCCTTTCCATTTTAGTTTTACTGTGAGAAATTGCAGAGCTACTACAATATATAGGCCTACAAACTTCAACTGTAATTAATTTCTGATTCTGTATCAAACTCTGATTGCACCTACTGTTGATTGTATTCAACCCGTTGTTATGTATCTGCCTGTTCCTATAATGTGTTCTCCTGAAGTTCACTGTTACCTGACGTGGAGCCTTTGGAAACGAGTCTGATGCAAAGGGTTATAATTCCAATGTGACAATAAATAAAATTAAAAAATTCTTCCATTTTTGTGAAGACGGACTACATGTGCCCTACTCCAGTCCTCCTGAACCACTCATGTATTGAGTATCTCATTGAACATTGCTGCCAGTGATGGCACCAGCATCTCCCATAGTTCCCTTAAAATTCTAGGATGAATTGCATCCTGTCCCATTGCTGTGTCCACTTTCAGTTTTGTGAGTTCTTTTAGGACTCTCTCATCTCTAAATTGACTGGTGTCCATCTCCCTCCCATATTTTGTTCATGTTGCCTAACTGTGGTCCCGCACCTTCTTCTTATGTGAATACAGAACAAAAATGTGTGTTCATTAATTATGCTCGTTTCATGTCCCCTTCCACACATCCTCCTCCTTTCCCTTTAATCCTTGCTACCCCATCCCTTGTTTTTCTCCCTTAATTAATATACCAATACAAATTCTTGTCTCCTTTCTTTACCTCCTTTGCTATTTTTCCCTCCATTTGTGCCTTTGCACTCCTGACTGCTTTCCCTGCCTCCCTCTGTTTATCCAGACATGCTACCCTGACCACTGTTAGCTGTGTTTCCTTGTATTTTCTGAAAGCCATCTTTATCACCCTTACCTTCACAGTCACGATGTCTGAGAACCAGAGTGATTTTCTCTTTCTCTTTCCCTTGTGTACCAGTCTTATGTAAAGGTTTGTCGTCTCCACTATGGCTCCTTTCAGATAGACCCACTGCCCCTTCACTCCCTCCCTGCCAGTGCATACGTGAGACATTCTAACCCCATTGGTGAGTACCAGGTCCATAATTGCACTCTCACTGGTTGGTTCTAGCACTAGCTGCCTGAGGCCTGCCCCTTGTACTGATTTTTTTTTTAATTTTCTATTTTTCCCTCCTACTTCCCCCATCTCTAACCCTTCAGGGGCACCTGAGAGTCATCCCTCTGCCAACCCTCCAACCATGACTGATCTTGTGCCCCATGGAGCCGTGGTTATCCCCCGGGCGGGAAATGAGGTGGGGCCCATACATCCCATACGCTTACTTGCCCTGTCGGGCAAGGCAGTCTGGGTGGGTGGAGGTACATAGAGAGCACACTCCTGGTGCCCCATCTTCCCAGAGATGGAAGGCTGTTATACTCCAGTTTTTCCTCCCTCGTGTGGTGTGCACCCTGACGTCAAGGCACTATGCACCGACGTCCACCAGTAAACATTGTCATTCATGGTGTGTGCATTTCATTACTTATTTTCCATTATTTTTATTTGTTCCACTCTGGAAATTTATTTCTGCCATATATACTGATACTATCAATGTTATGTTACATGCCTTCAAATACTTTAATTGTTAGGATTATTGGGTCACTGTGTTAATAGTTTAAAGATCCCCCTTCACCAATGTTACACACACACACACACACTGTCACATATATGCACGCAGCCACATCCTCACATGTATGTATGTGTTTATGCACATGCATAGGCAGGCAGAGACACACACACACACACATATATACACACTCACTGAATGGTGACTTGGAATATATTCATTGAAAACACATCAGATTATCAATAACATACACTCACAAAGACATGCGTAGGCCTCTGGTTAAGTTGTAGCTTCAAAGTGTTAGCTGATGGCAGTGAAGGAGCATGGAACCCTACTGCAAATCTGGTTGGAAAATTAGATGGAACTTCTTTACAGTCAGCAAGGAGCCAACAGTGGAATTTTGGTATTTCTGACTACTGACTGTCTATATAATATTGGTTCTATGTGTGAGGACTGAAGCACTGGTGGATGTAAACAATCAGACATGGCTTGGTGATGTTCGTACCAACTTACATGCTCATCAAGAAGCATAGTGATGCTCGAGGCCATAAGCTTTCACAGTGATCTCAGTAATATAAACTCCAAGCCATATTATAATACAGTAGCACATTGTAACAGTGATCTCAGTAATATAAACTCCAAGCCATATTATAATACAGTAGCACATTATAACAATACTCCAAGCCATATTATAATACAGTAGCACATTGTAACAGTGATCTCAGTAATATAAACTCCAAGCCATATTATAATACAGTAGCACATTGTAACAGTGATCTCAGTAATATAAACTTCAAGCCATATTTTAATACAGTAGCACATCGTAACAGTGATCTCAGTAATACAAACTCCAAGCCATATTATAATACAGTAGCACATCGTCACAGTGATCTCAGTAATATAAACTCCAAGCCATATTATAATACAGTAGCACATCGTCACAGTGATCTCAGTAATATAAACTCCAAGCCATATTATAATACAGTAGCACATCGTCACAGTGATCTCAGTAATACAAACTCCAAGCCATATTATAATACAGTAGCACATCGTCACAGTGATCTCAGTAATACAAACTCCAAGCCATATTATAATACAGTAGCACATCGTCACAGTGATCTCAGTAATACAAACTCCAAGCCATATTATAATACAGTAGCACATCGTCACAGTGATCTCAGTAATACAAACTCCAAGCCATATTATAACACAGTAGCACATCGTCACAGTGATCTCAGTAATACAAACTCCAAGCCATATTATAACACAGTAGCACATCGTCACAGTGATCTCAGTAATACAAACCTAAGCCATATTATAACACAGTAGCACATCGTCACAGTGATCTCAGTAATACAAACTCCAAGCCATATTACAACACAGTAGCACATCGTCACAGTGATCTCAGTAATACAAACTCCAAGCCATATTACAACACAGTAGCACATCGTCACAGTGATCTCAGTAATACAAACTCCAAGCCATATTACAACACAGTAGCACATCATCACAGTGATCTCAGTAATACAAACTCCAAGCCATATTACAACACAGTAGCACATCGTAACAGTGATCTCAGTAATATAAACTTCAAGCCATATTATAATACAGTAGCACATCGTAAGAGCAACCCAAAATGAGCAACTAGACATACAGCAATTAATTCTGGGTGCTTTTATGGTGGGCTACCCTGTAGAATAGCAAGGGTATGAGATAGCAACCAGGGGGAAGGGTGAATGAAATGGAGGAATAGCAAGAGGAAGGAGAGGGACAGGGAAGGGGTTTTGAGGGACTGGTGTACCTGCTGTCACCATGTAGCGTGGTGGTGTGGAAAACTAGCTCTGGCAGAGAAGGTACCGGGTTCAAGACTGGGAGTGGCTTACTACATTTTGCCAAGATCCAGATTTGTGCCCCTACTTGCTATGCACCCCCTGGAGTTGTGAATCCTAAGAAGGGGGGGAGCCCCTTGAAAAAATACTTTTTTAATTCCAGAAGTTGGGTTGCCCTGAAGTGTATATCGCTAATTTGCTTTTCCGTGATATTTTGGCAGTGTGTAGGTAGTAAAGGAGTGATTAGTGCTCCTTCTGATGTGTGGGGACATTGCATGATACTTGGAGGGGGAAGCTGCTGAGTGTGGGATGATGTCCAAATACCATGTGACAGAACCAGACCATTTGGAAGCCACATTACTTATATACTTCTCAGGTGGACAAGTAAACACAACGCGAGACTGCCAGGAAGCAGTAGTGTGGCATATGAGTAGGCTGCATCTGTATGGCTTCTGTGGTGGGGACGCACATGCTGCAGGCTATAATGGGGCAGTACAGGTTAGGGAAGCAAGGAGAGGCTGGGAAGCTAAAGCACCCAGGATAGTTCAGATACAGGGAAGGGTGGTCTTATGTGACATTAGTTGCTTTACCTGATAAACACTGTTATTTTGGGGGGGTTGTAGCACAACACTAAGAAAACTGATGAAACATATACTGACAGAGATTTAGAGGCTGCATTAGCAATGATTTATATGAGCAGCAACCATGACATATTCAGCTCAGATACCGTGGATTGCTGCGGTGCTGGGACATGCATGGAAAGTGATGGAATTTATGCACCCAATAAGAGTTAACTCAGACACACAGGCACATGTTCACTATCAAGTAATGAGACCTAGCAAAGGTAATGCTGGATACTGGTCATTGAGATGCTGGGGGAGCAGGGTATAATTCCAGTTCCCCTGTACCAAAATGGGGCTCAATTTAACTGGCATGCTGATGTATGCAGCTGAATGCATACTCAGTATCTAAGTTTTTTTCAAGTGTCTACAATTCTTCTCCAATCCTATTCCAGGTTATAAAGTTTTCAATGTCAGTATGCTCACCTGCAAAATGGTCCTTTTTCTCACGGACCATGACTGAGACCCTCACATTTCCTGATCAGTATGTGACAGTAAACAAATATAAACATTTGCTCAGCCATCTATTCATCTATTGTTTTACAGCATTGTCGATGAATTCTGTATCGATATATTTTTGAAACTGACCTGCGCCACCTCAGGATGCACGATTATGGTGATGCCTCCCACAAATAAACAAACCTCACTCGCTTATAACTGCATCCCTGGCTGTGCTGTAAAATATGATTTACATACACCCCTTCATGTCTTATTTCTTACATAGTACATTTAGACAGGTGGGTGTTCTTACTATACGAAGATATAAGATGGCCAAAATGTGCAATCATCTTGGGGAAAAAAATGATGCAAGGGGCGCCATCAACCTAAAGAAGCACTCCAGGCTACCCTCACAAGCAAACTGCTACAAACAAAAGCTTCTTGTAACTATGGGGGACTTGCACCATCCTTGTGCTCAAAATGTTTGCCTTACTTTGAATCTTTTTGGAGTAAGATGATTATTTTTTTTAATTGAATATACTTTATTGAATTTTTTAACAACACAGTAAAATTAAAACCGCAGGAAAAATATAAAACAACAACTTGAATATGTTCCCAACAAGAAAGACATAGAGAATAATAAAAGGTGAGGTACTGTACAATGTGAATGTAAACATTAGATATGAACAATATCCCATTTGCCATCCCGTTCAGAAAAATGGCACTTGGCCAAAGGTCCTTTGCATACAGGGCTCCTTCTTGGCTAAATGAGATCTCAGCATGCCTTTTACTCATTAACAGCCTTCCCATCTTCAAAGTGGAACTAAGACGTCATCTGGCCAAGGCCAAGGTCTGTAACTGCAGGTAACCTGTAGCATTATTACCCGGTGGGTTGGAGTCAGTCACTCCTGGGCGACATTCTCTGATTTGTTACCATTCTGTGTAGTAACCCTGAGTTTAAACTTCTACTTCCTCCTACTACTTGCCGGCCCTTGAACTTGAGCCTTCCATAGCCACAGCCTGTCAATGAGCCTTCTACCTACTGTTCTTAACTCTGCACTCTGTTGTAAGAACTCCCCTGCTACTGACCCTGCACAAATGTGATTGTCTCAAAGCACCTGTCTTCCCCCAGCTTATTCTGTGTATGGTCCTACTAGGTCAGTCCTGCACAGAAAAATATCCCCCCTTGACTATAACCAATGACGGAGCCTCCTCTTGGCTGCCTTAACATATAGGGTGTGAAAGCCTATGTTGAGTCCTTTCCACACACCACAGACTTTACCTGAAATAACACCAATGCCTTCCCTGGCTGCTTTATGTCCTGCTAAATTTGTTTCTTAAACCACCAGCATTCACCCTGTACCTTGGGCTGTACTAATTGCAATATGCTGTACCTGTATATGAGATAGCTTACAATTTGTAAATAGTCAGACCAATTGCTGTTGTTTCTTGTCTCTGTACTTGTGCACCCATACTCTGTAACTACCTTTCTGTGTTGTCCTCCTGTCAAGACGTGGAACCTTTGAAAAAGAGCATTTTGCTCAAAGGTTGTGTCTGAATGATGAAGTAAATAGATAAAAAATAAAACAGAGCTAAAAACACCCCTATCACCCTACACCCCACCCCACACCACTACTGGAGGATCAGACATTAATAACATCAAAAATAAAGGCAGAAGAAGAAGGAAAAGGTAGTGCTAAAAAAATTAAAAGTGCATAAAATCAAAGAAGTGCTAATAACTGCCAGTTGTGAGACTACATAATAATGGAGACTGTGGCAACAATAAAGGCTATCAGGTCCTCAGTCTATTAAAATGTTAACGGTGTGGAAGGGTTTCCAAATCTTCTGGTAGGTGTGAAGACGACTCGACAAACTGGCAATTGTCCATTCTGCTTGTAGAGCAAACAGAATTTACCAAAACCAATTGCTTACTGATGGAATATGTTGATCAAGTCAGTGTCTCACTATTACCGTTTTTGCTCAAAGCAAGATCAGAGCCACGTATTATCATTGGTTACTGACCAAAGTATCCCAGTATTCCCCCAGTATGCAAATCTCTGGAAGGAAGACATCAGATAAACCTAAAAGTGTATCTAATCTGGAATGAATCACCTCCCCAAAATGGAGTAACTTTCTCACATCGCCAGAGGATGTGATATAATGTGCCTGGGACTTTATTGCATCTGGAACAGATATTTGAGAGAAGTCTACCCATTCTATATAATCTGTCAGGAGTGAAATAGAGGTTATAAAGTATCTGAAACGGGAAGAAACAGTAATGGTCCCATTTAATATGTTTGTATAACTGTCTCCATAGCCATAGCCAATTATGGGAGGAGTCAGTGGGAAGCGAAACCTGGTCCCTGTAATAACGTGGGTAGCCCTCCAAGTTAGCCACATAGGGGCATAACTGGCGATAATAATAGGAAATGGAATGGGAGAAGGGGGCCAAAAGTGCCATTGAGAGAACCTGAGAGTCATAAGAATTGTTCCAGTATCCCAAGCCACAATGACTTAACAGCATATGTGTAAGTTGGAAATATTTAAAACAGTCCGTGGAAGGCAATCAAAATTTGACCTGTGCTTCTCTGAAGGGAAGTAACTTCTGATCTTTGATCAAGTCTGCTACCATGCCTACCATAGTGAAAGGCCAAAAGAATGGACTAAGTAAACTGCCCCAGTCCTGAAACTGGGATTTCCCATTAGGGGTTGAGAGATATCCTTCAGTGGGGAGGAACATAATGTACAGTACAACTATGTATGTATCCATATGCATTCTGTGATAGGGGTGTTATGTAGTGACTGGGGGCCTTTTTTGAGAGGGATATAGAGCAGAGCACTTGTATCCAAGCCCAGTTGAGAGCATAGACATTGCTCTATCTCCAGCCACAAGGGGACATAGGGGCGAGAGATATCCTCTGATGGAGGCATTTAGTCATTGGTAAAATCAGGTGCAGGTAATGGACAAGTAATAAAAGTATAAATTGGGCACTTGCAGACTGCCACAGTCTCTGGTATGCTGAAGTCTGAAAAGGCCCTTCCTAGGAGTTTTACTGAGTCACAAAAAAGAAGATATAAGTCTATCCACTTGAAGAAACCAGGATTTTGCATAAAAAGTTTTTATTATCAAAGTTCATGAAAACAAACAGTTTATAAACAGTCTACATCAATACATCCGGCCCATCATAAATAAAGCAGATACATAGAATAATATAAAAAAAAATCATCCCTCATACTTGTATACATAACTCCCCTATAACTCCATAATTACATATATGTGTGAGAACAGGAAAACCATGATGCCCTCAATTGATTTAATATTCTCCAAGACCACCCCAACTCATTAGTCCCCCAGTCCCTCCCATAATACCATACTTTCCACCGGGTTTAAATCCACCAAAAATGGTGCCCAATCCCTAGCAGAATTCTCCAGTCTGTCCTTCACCAGTAATGTGAGCCTCTCCAACATCAACACCTAAAGTATCAAGGCCCTCCAATGTGGGACCGTAGGGGTCGCCCACGAAACCCAAGTATCCTGGATACAATGTTGAGCCAGTATAATAATGACCCTTATCCATCTGGATAATGGGTTCCACTCTCCCTCTTCATTTACCTCTATCCCAAATAAGCATCTGATGGCGTCTCACCCAATAGGCCTCCCAGCCATTCTACCCACTTCCCATACCACTGCCCTCCAAAATGTTTATAGTACCCTACACCACCAAAAACAATGATAATACATCCCCCTCTCCACCCCACAGTGACCAAATATTGGTGACACAGCCTGGTGATACTTATGCACCACCACAGGGGGACGATACAGCCCATCGAGAAACTTGTAAAATGCCTCCTTGAATTTATTACAGACCAGGACGCCCATATGGATTTTAAGTACCATGGCCCAGTTCTGATCACCAATTTGGCCCCCAAGGTCTCTTTCCCATAATTCTCATACCTTATATGACTGATCTGGGATACACCTCCTACATTCCTTCACCACTTTACCCACAAAGCCCTTCGAGTCCACCACTACAGCCATAATCAAGGATTCTATCTTTATTATTTCCGCCCTTCCCAAACCTGCTCTAGACATTCATGCCAGATAGGCCCTCACCTGGAAATTGTGAAACACATGACCCCTCTCCAATTCCAGTCTCTGTTTCACTGCTGTAAAGGGCAACATTTCCACCCCGCTGCATAAATGCCCCACACTACAGGCTCCCTTCTGCTCCCACCTCCTCATCCCCGGGTCTTCCCATCCTGGGATAAAGTACAGGTTCTGTGCCAGGGGGACCAATATGGTATCTATCCCTCCAACTCCTCTCAGCTTCTTGAACTTCTCCCAACATTCCAGGGTAGCCAGAATCATAGGATTTTTTTCCTGGTAGAGCCCTATAAGCCCTCAGTCCCCTTCTCTCCAAATATGCCAAGAGCCTAGCCGGGCATCCCCATTGTTCCAGATCAACCCATCTGGCAGCCCTGGGAGTATGTACCCAGTCCCCTACATATCACTATTGTATCACAAGGAAATAATGCCCTGTATCAGGAAAATTCAGCCCCCCCTTTTCAGAGCTCAATTTAAGCCTCTGTAGGCTTACCCTTGCCCTCTTTCCTCCCCATATGAATGCAGAAAAAGCCCCCTCTAATTTTTTTATATCTCTCTTTGATAAGCCCACATGCAGCATCTGCATTACATAGAGAATCTGAAGGAGAGCATTCATCTTAATCAGATTTATTTGTCCCAACAATGATATTAAGAGGGAGGCCCACTGCTTCAACTCCGCCATAAAATGTTTAATCAGAGGGGCATAGTTTAAGTCATAAAGGGTCCCAAGGGTCCTACCTATTCATATTCCCAGATACTTAAATATCCTGTTCACCCTTTTGAGGGCCCAAATTTGTCCCTGACCAACGGCCCCTGGAAGACGCAGTAGCTCAAACTAAGTCAAATTCAATTTATAGCCTGAGAATCTAGCAAATCTCGCCACCAGGTCCAACAATATAGGCACTGAATTCTCTGGATCCCTTATGAATAACAACATATTGTCCGCATACAAAGTGATCTTGTGTTATTCCCCTGAGACCCCCTCCACCCCTTTAATCCCTCCATGCTGTCGAATTGCAATGGCTAGTGGTTCCACCACCAAGGCAAACAAGGGGGGGACAGTTGACACCCCTGTCTCGTACCCCAACCCAGGCGAAACCCCTCTGACAAAGTGCCATTGACCAAAACTTTAGCTTGTGAAGAGCTGTACATAGCCCTTATCCAGTTAATGAATGGCTCACCCAGACCAAACCGGGCAAGAATTTCAAAGAGATAGTCCAACACCACCCTATCAAAGGCCTTCTCAGCATCCATCGAGAGAATACAGCTATCTACCCTCTCCACATTTGCTCACCACACCACATTCAAGAGACGGTGCACATTGTGGTAAGACAGCAGACCTCTGATGAACCTGGTTTAATCCGGGTGAACCATCTTCGGAAGTAGCTCCTCCAGCCGAGTGGCCAAAACCTTAGCTAAGATCTTTAGGTCATTATTCAATAAAGAGATTGGCCTGTATGAGGCACACTCTGTCTCTTCCTTACCCTCCTTATGTATTAAGCATATGATTGCCTCTGAAAAAGTACCTGGTAATTCCAACCGCTCCCCCTCCCTCTGCTGGAAGGTGTCACATAGTGGTCCCACCAGCTGACTCCCCAGGGCCTTATAGTACTCAACAGGGAACCCATCTGGGCCACTAGCGTTCCCTTTTTTTAATTTTTGTATTGTATGAAGCGCCTCAGCTTTCATTATGGGCTTATTTAAATCTTCCGTCTGCTCCCTTGTCACCTGTTTCAGTTCCACATCCCTCAAAAAACCCTCCAGCCTTCCTTCTCCCATCCCACCCTCTGCAGTGTATAAATCTTTATAAAATTCTCTAAAGCATCTCTGAATCTGTGACTCCTACTGTTGCAATTTGCCCCCCCCATTTAATGGCTGTCCTTGCCCACCCCTCCCTTAACAGGAGCACAGGATGAACAGGAGATTATGTCTAAGGAACATGACACAGCTTTAGATCAAACAACAAAGGAAGCACTAGATACAAACCAGGCAGATCTTGAACTCACTCCCTTAAATAACCCAAAACAAAGTGAGGAAACACTAGTACAGCGGGTTTTATTAAATGAACCGAATATAAAAGAACCAAATCAAAGTAATATTCTCCCAAATAACCAAAACATAGAACAGGAACAGTTTTTCATATTAGGAGATTCTATGATAAAATTTACAGACAGATACACAACAAGGGGAAATAAAGAAAATACAACTAGCTGTAGCTACAGTGGAGCAACTATTAAGGACATTTCCCAAATTCTTCCGGGTATACTGCAAAATGTTCCTGAACCCAAAACTGTATTACTACATGCAGGAACAAATGACACTGGCAAACACAATCTTGGTGATATAATAAAGGATATGGAGGAAGCAATAAAGAAAATACAGGGACTAGGAGGAACACCTATAATTTCAGAAATTCTACCTGTGCCAAGGGCGCGTTTTAAAAGAAGCAGACACATTAAGGATTTCAACAACTGGCTGCATCCTTGGCAAACAACATAAACTGTATAAAGACTTGGGAACTGTTTGAATCAAATCACATACTTTATGGGCAGGATGGACTTCACCTGAGTAGGCAAGGATCTAGACACCTTGGCTGCATCTTTTATAATACACTTCAACATATAGAAACAAAAAACTTGTGAAAATGGGGCAAATGGAATCATTGAACACTATAAATAATACAGGGAGTAAAATAAATGAGGTAACTGAATCCAAAACTATTAACACTACATTTAGAAAAACTACAAATACAGGATTGTCCATCCTTTTGATGAATACTAGGGCCCAGATATTCAAAAGGGTTGCGCATGCGCAAGTCCTACATTGCGCCATTCTGCGATATTCAGCAGGAGGCAGTTGCGCCACTGAAAACAGGTTGAGCAACAGTGCAATGCAAATGAATGCATGCTCAACAGGAGGGGGAGGAACCATGCATAAACTGTACAACCGATATTCAGTCAGGTTGTGCAGAGTAATACAGGCGCAACCCCCAACCTGCGCCTGCACAACTTTGAGCCAAAAAAAAAAGGATCAAGTTGAGGGCCACCCACAGGTGAGCTGCTGTATTGCAGGGCGCAACACAGCAGCTACCACCCGTGGCTGGCCCCCAACTCAGTCCCTGTGCTCCCCCACCAGCCCGATTGCGGGCAGAACATGAAAAGAACCCCCCTGCCCAAACATCTCCCTAATGCCCTATCGCGGGCAGAATGTATACTGACAACCCCCCCCAGTGCCCGATCGCGGGCAGTATGTATAATGACAACCCCCAAACATCTCCCAATGCCCAATCACGGTCAGAATGTGAAACAACCCCCAGTGCCCGATCGCGGGCAGAATGTAAAATACCCCCAAGCGAATATCTCCCTGGTGGTCCAGTGGACCGTAATACCCGATCGCGGGCAGAATGTCAGTAACCCCAAACATCTCCCTGGTGTCTAAAGTCCCCACCCCCCCACCCACAGCCCCACCACCGCTCCCCGGCGGCTGGCGGGCAGCAGCATCCACCCACCTGCCGCCCGCCGCCCGCCGACTGACTGTCGGTAGGGCTGCCGCCCATTGGTGCAGAGCTGAGAGCCAATGGGCGTGCAGCCTGCCATCCTGTGACAGTCAGATTTGTGAATGAACATCATTCACAAATCCACGGACTTTATCATGTAAAACATAAGCTGTCCATTGGCTCAGCTCTCTGAAGCATACAGACAACCACATGACAGTCCAGATTTGTGAATGATGTTCATTCACAAATCTGGACTGTCATGTACGGTGGAGGGCTGCACGCCCATTGACTCTAGCTGCTGCACCAATGGGCGGCAGCCCCTACCGGACAGCCAGTCGGCGGGTGGCGGGCAGCAGGCGGGTGGATGCTGCGCCGCTGGCTGCCGGGGAGCGGGTGGTGGGGCTTCATGGGTGGGTGGGTGGGAGGACACTAGACACCAGAGAGATGTTTGGGGGTTGTCTACTGACATTCTGCCCGTGATCGGGCATTACGGTCCACTGACCACCAGGGAGATATTCGGTTGGGGGTCTTTACATTCTTGCCCGCGATCGGGCACTGGGGGTTGTTTCACGCTCTGCCCGCGATCGGGCATTTGAGATGTTTGGGTTGTCATTATACACACAGCCCAGCGATTGGGCACTGGGGTTGTCAGTAGTATATACTGCCCGCGATCGGGCATTGGGAGATGTTTGGGTGGGGGTTGTTTTACATTCTGCCCACGATCGGGCTGCAGGGTGCGTCGGTCCCCGATGGCTGCTGCCTGGCAGGGCGGCCAGGCACAAGTCCTCGGGGATCGGCGCACCTACATGCTAATGGCATGCAAATGGGGCCATAATCAGATGCAAATGGCCCCCCCCGCACCTTGCATGAATTATGGCACCATTTGCATGTCACCTTTTGAATATCGGAAATTTGCATGGCGCAATGGTACTTGCGCCACCGCAAGTTTAATGCTCAACTCTGACATCTTGCGGTGGCGCAAGTTCCACTGCGCCATGCACAGTGGCTGTGGCTGGGGGGTGATATTCAAAGGAGTTGCTCAATAGCACAACTCCTTTGAATATCGCCCCGGCCACACCCCTGCGCAACTATTTTGAGCAGCGCAAGCGCTTGCGCCTCAGAATGGCGCAGTTTGAATATCCGGGCCTAGGAGTTTACATGACACAAAAATAGAGGAATTAAAAATAGCCTTACTTAAAGATAACATAGACATAGCTGCTATAACAAAAACTTGGTGGGGGGATTCCTCAGAATGGAATGTAAATATACCTGGATACACAACATGCTATAAAAACAGAATAGAAAGAAGTGGAGGGGAGTAGCCCTATTCATTAAAAATAATATAACATTCAAACTGATTAGTGAACCAGGAGAAAAATACCCACTGAGTTAATCTGGGTTGAACTGTTTATAGATAAGCATCCAAAACTACTTATAGGACTATGTTACAGACCTCCAGACTCTAATCAAACTGTACATCAGGAGTTATTAAATAGTATTAGTAATATATCCAGCTATAAGGAAATAATACTAATGGGTGACTTTAACCTACCAGGTATCAACTGGGAAGAAGCTTCGGGAGCAAATAGTCAGGAAAATTCATTTTTGGACTTATGTTCTTCAACCTGATTACAGCAATTAATTAACAAGCCTACTCAAGAAAACAATATATTAGATTTACTCTTAACGGATATCCCAGAAAAGATTAGTAACATTAATATCAAAGCGCTGATACATAACAGTGATCATAGGGTTACCACATTTAATATGAATTTTCATATTAAGCAAGAACACGGTAAAACAGTTTTTAAAAATTATAATGAAGCAAATTTTACGACTTACAAGCAAGAATTATATAAATGGAAATGGGATACTGGATCAACTTCCCCCATAGAGCTCTGGGAAAGAATTAAGGAAAAGATCTTAGAATTGGAAGAAATTTATGTCCCAGACAAGATTATTTTTAATAAAAGGGGAAAAATCCCACCATGGGTAACTTTTAAAATACTAAACCTGATTAAATAAAAGAAAAGGGCCTACAAATTACTGACAAGACATAATAACGAGTTTAACAAATGGAAATACAGGAAAATCCAAAAAGACTGAAAAAATAAAATCAAAATTGTAAAAAACAAATTCGAAAGAAGTTTGGCATATAGAAAAGATGGGGGAAAAGTTTTTATGCCTATGTTAACAACAAAAAGCAAACATCCAGAACAACTGGGCCCTTAAAAGTAAATGAAGAGGAAGTAACCACACCTAAGGACATGGCCGATGAATTTAACAAATACTTCAGTTCTGTGTTTATTTTAAAAACTAATACTAACAGACCCACACCTGGAATTGATTCAGCAGAGCCATTGATATTTTTCAAGCAAGACATATTGGCTAAACTGAATAACCTTAATAGTAATAAATCCCCAGGACCTGATAGGTTACATCCGAGATTATTGAAAGAAATAAAGGATTGGTTAGTTGTACTCCTTTTTAAAATTTTTGATATGTCCTTATGTTACCACATTATACCAAATGACTGGAAAACATCTATAGTGACGCCAATTTATAAAAAGGGAAGCCATGCAGAGACCTCCAACTATAGGCCTATCAGCCTGACCAGTGTTCCAGGCAAAATATTTGAAGCATTGCTTAAAGATGAATTAGAAAAGGACCTAGAAACAAAAGGACTAATGGACAAAGATCAGCATGGTTTCAGAAAAAAATTGATCATGTTTAACTGGGAATCTAGTTTTCTACAAATACATTAGTAAATCATTAGAAAACACTAATCCAGTAGATGTAATTTTCTTGGATTTTTGTAAAGCTTTTGATAAAGTGCCCCACGACATTCTAATAGATAAAATGAAAAAACTAGAAATTAATACTACAATCATAAACTGGGTAGAAGAATGGTTACATAACCGCACTCAGAGTGTACGTATCAAAGGACACTTATCTGAGTCATGCCCGCTGACTAGTGGTGTGCCCCAGGGGTCAGTACTGGGACCAATATTGTTTCAATTTATATTTCAGATTTGACAGAAAACCTTCAAAGTATGGTAGTTAAATTTGCTGATGATACCAAACTAGCAGCCTCCATTAAAACTGAAGAGGAAAGACATATGCTCACCAAGGATCTTAAAAAATTGAAAAACTGGGCAGAAAACAATAAAATGATTTTTAATACTAGTAAATGCGTTATCATGCACCTTGGCACAACAAATCATCAATATCAGGTAACTTTAGACAGTCAAATACTTTCATCAGTTGACACTTATAGTGATTTAGGTACGCAAATCTCATGAGATTTATCCTCCCAAAATCATTGTAATTATGTTATTAAGAAAGCAAACAGAGTCTTGGGATGCATTAAAAGAAGTTTTATTACAAGAGATAAGGAGTGTATGTTGTCTCTGTATAGGGCCTATGTGAGACCTTTGTTGGATTATTGTTCCCCCCATGGAGTCCATACCTAAGAAGGGATGTAGTTAGATTGGAGGGTGTTCAGAGAAGATCTACTTCCCCTCCTTCCCCCACCCCAATACCAGTCTCTCCAAATCCTTCAACTGAAGTTCCAAGGCCATCGACTTTTCCTGCTTTTGTTTCTCTACCTTACTAACATATCGTGTCACCATCCCCATCATATAAGCCTTTCTCGCATCCCATAGAGTGGCCTTAGATTTAACTGATCCAGCATTATTCCATATATATTCCTCCCACTGTTCCTTGAGATAATTCCCAAACTTTTTATCCATCAGAAAATATGTTGGAAATTTCCAAGGCGGCGGGCCCTCCCTCCGAATCCCCATCGTGAGGGTGAGAATCACCATTACATGATCGGACAAGATTATAGGACTATGTTTAACATCCAGAATTCTTTTAAACCATTCCCTCAAGACAAACAGGTAATCTATGAGAGACCATGTGCTATGTGGATTAGAAAAAAGAGATGTACCCCATAGCTCCCGGGTTCACTTCCCTCCACCCATACATCAGTCCCAGTTCCGCCATACCCAATCTCCACTGGTGAATGGTCTCGCATTTATGGCCCTGACCTGAAGAGTGGTTCAGCAGAGGGTCCATCATGCAATTAAAATCTCCCCCTATTATTAGACCTGGAAATTGTTCTTGAACTAGCAAGGAATGTAACTTGCGATAAAAAACAGGTTCAAACACTACAGGAGCATACACGCTGCCGAAGGTAATTTTTTCTCCCCACAGCTCCCCCATCACAAAGACATACCGGCCCCCTCCCGAGTCCCGTACTACCCTCTGCATTTGAAAAGGTAACCATTTATGTAGTAGGACAGTGGCCCCACGCTTATGCCATTTATATGAAGCTGAATAGCTTTTCCCCACCCACCTCGAACCAATTTAGCATGCTCTAATTCCATCAAGTGGGTCTCCTGTAACAACACCACTTGAGCCCCCTGCCTCTTTAATGTGGTAAGCAAACCAGAGCGCTTTACCAGGGTTGCTATCCCCCTAACATTCCATGTACAGATCTTTAATTCTTGAGCTTTACCCATCATGAAAAATAACATGTTCCTTGTAACCCCCCTCTTGAATCAGGTGCCAATTTATGCTGAGCCCCCCTATCTTCTCCCATTCTCTCACACTTCTCAGAATCAACCATAATGAGCAATTTGCATGGACGTGAACATATAACCGTGCAGAACTATGCACCCAGCAATAAACAAACAAACATGAACTAACGTTTCCCATTACATCCAGAGAAAGAATCCCAATAACCAACTTGTACCTTCTCTTCACCTCCCCCCACCATGTATTAAACTTTTGTCCAACAACCCCCATTTTCCCTTTTCTCCATTTTGATCGTCTCATATCTCTCCAATTTCCTTCCCCTCACTCTTTTCCCTCCAATACTTGTATCCTCTCAGAGCCTTACCCCTCCCACATGTACTTCTCCTCTCCCACCGGTGCTTAGGACACTAACAGCCAATAATGCTAGAGTGTCCAATACCCCTTTCTGGTGACCGTTTTCCCCCCGCCTCTCCCCCCCGCTCGAGGAATACATGGACCCATATAGAAATAGATGTCGCTTCAGCTGTGTCCCAGTGCCATCTCACAATCAAAGTGCCCTTCCTGATGTTCTCTCAGGGGCAGATTTCTCTCTCTACCTTCCAAGATAATATCCCACTTCTCGCTACTCCCTCCTCCCAAACGTCTACTGCCTTTCTTCTCCAGTCCCCTGTGAACAGGGACAAGGGCCCCTCTATGGGAAAAATGGCACCCTACACCTACCATTTATGCCCACACCATTATTACCCTCCCCTCCCTCCAGAGGGAGAACCTGCCCCCTTCATTATGAATCCAGCCTCCCTCTCATATTTGTACACCAATCCCTCAAGTTCCCCCAACAAGGCCTTCTATATATGCCCCCCCAGTCCAAGAGGGCAGTCGAGGAGACCTTCACAGCAGCACACCATCCTTGATTTCCCAAGGACTTGCTGGGGTTATACGCAGCTCTGTTCTCAAAACAATCTTCCCATTTTAAGTCAGCACTGAGTTCTTTCCCCCTGCACCTCCCCGCTGGGAGCGCGGGCATCCCAAAGAACAACCCCATTTCCTATCGACTGAGAGCAGCACCGGGAGACAGTACGTATTTAAAACACAGAAACACAGTAAACGTCTAAGTGCCATTGTAGAAAAGGAAACCAGAGATTAATGATCTATACCTCCACAGTTCCAGCATGCTCTTGCTAAGAGGATAATGCAACGTGCCATCCACCGACAGTTCAGCCAACCTACTTTCAAAGTTCATCCACAAATATTTCAGCCTTCTTCACCTCCCAAAAGGAGAACACCACACCCTCGTGCTTAATTTTGAGGGTAGCAGAATGCAACATGTAATTCTCCACTTTCAGGGCCCGAAGACTCGCCATCACCTTGTTAAACATTTTCCGCTTCCTTAACAATCGTGCCGAATAATTCTGTGATATAAACAACTTGCTCCCTTCATAATTAATAGCCCCATTTTCCCAAACCTGGCTTGCAACACACCCTCTCAATCTTGGAAATAGTGAAATCCCATAATTATTTGACGGGGCGGCTGACCTGCCGGTGGCCTAGGCATGACCATGCGGTATGCCTGCTCCACAGTGAGTCAGCCTTTCTTCAGTTCAAGCCCCAGCAAAGTTGGCAACGTGACCGCACACAAGTCCAGCACGCTTCCACCTTCTTTCCCTTCTGGTAGCCCTCTAATGTGAAGGTTGAGCCTCCTGTGATAATACTCCTGGTAATCAGCTGCTTCTTTCATCTCCTCCAATTCCCGTTGCAGTGTCAACATTTTTGCCGGTACACCCTGCATATCGTCCTCAAGTCTAGATATTCTCTCCTCTGCTTCAGTGATATGATGGGCCTGAGCAGACAGCTGTGTAAGTACCTCCTGGATCTTATCATCCAACCTAGTTTCAAGTTTACAAAGTCAGTGTTCTAAGGCAGCAACAACCTGGCCTGTGAGTTCTCACCCAAGTGAGGCTATCTCCACCACTGAAAGTGAAATCAAGCTCTGGTTTTCACATTGTCCACCAGCCGCACCTTTCTTCACAACTTTAGCTGCAGCCTGTTGGCTTTTACTGGGACCCGGGGTTAAATACTCCTCCATGCTGGATTCACTACTCAGCTAATTGCTGTTCTACCAAAAACTGGAAGTGAAAAACAACTTTAAATTTAACTTTACTTCCACGGTGGTGAGGAGCAAGGCAGGAACACATCTAACTCATCTACCGGCTCATGAGCACCCCCTGAAACCAGGATTTTGGAAGAAAGTAGTTGTATATCTGTAACAGGTATAAAAGGTGGAGTAGTACATTCATTTTCACAAAATTCAGATGCCCCAGATGGAGATGGGTAATAGGGACCAACAGTCCAAGTCCAGCTCGAGGCGAGTAACAACAGAGTCCATATTATACTGTTTTGTCTTAGTTGGGGATGGAGTGAGGTACATGCCCAGGTATTTTAATTTATCTTGGACCCAGACAAGGCTCAAGTGTTCAATATCAGACCAGAAGGAGACTGAGTTGAGTGGCATGACTTCTGTTTTAGGTAAATTTAGTTTATAATTAGATAACCATCCAAAATCCCCAATAATTTCCAGGGCTGCAGGCAAGGACATAGCCTGAGAGGTTACGTGTAAGAGGATGTCATCCACATGAACAGAGAGTTTATACTGATTAGGTCCCACAGAAATACTGGAAACTTGAGGAGAGATATTGATTTTCCTGATCAATGATTCTAAAAACAAGTTAAAAAGAAAGGGTGAGAGTGGGTAGCCTTGCCTAGTGCCCTGATGTAAAGTGAAGGGAGTAGACAAAATGCCACTTCAAAAAATACAGGCTGAAGGCCGGATACAGAGTACTTTCATCCATTGAATAAATGTGAGGAGAATATGAAATTGGGCACTAGATTAAACAGATAGTCCCATAAGACCCTGTCAAAGGCTTTCTCTGCATCCAGGGATTCCGGGACCAAAAGGGATGTGGGAGTCCCTAGACACAGAGAATAGTTGAGATAAATTTACACAAGTGATCTGCTGAGAACCTACCAGTCATGAACCCATCCGGCTCCTGGCTAATGAGAGTGCCAAACCTTGTTCATCCTGCCAGCCAGCACCTATGCAAGAATCTTAAGATCAACATTGATAAGGGATATTGACTGGTAATTAGTAGAGATACAGCAAATTTTAAATTTCACCTGTGAAGTGCCCGCGAAGTGTTGTCATTCCGCTATGTGGAGTGGTCAGTGTGAAAGGCTCCCTTTGCCTTGTAATTATGACTTCACATTGGCATTCCACCTTAGCTTGAAGTAAGGTGAAGTGACAGCAATATAGGCATCCCCCCCACACATCTCATGGCTTACAGTACTGTAAGTCACATGCTTTAGCCAGGCAGTAAGGAAGTGACTCATGCAAGCAGATACTTTCTTTTTCTTCTGTTCAGAGAGAGAGAGAGAGGAGACTGTGTGTCTCAGTGGAAGCAGAGAGAAAGATCATTTTATTATAAAAGTAAAACCCCAACAGCTTTTTTGAAAGCTATTTTGTTGACTGTTTAGTGTTTTTTGTACTCTTGTAGACAGTTCATTTTTTCTTTATGTGATTTTTTTGTTTTTCTACTTTTATAAGTTTTTGTTTGTGTGTGTGTGGGTGTGAGTGTGTGTGTGTGTGCACCTGTGTTGTGTGTGTGTGTGTGAGTGTTTCATAGACTGTCTCAACTCATCATTATTGTGCAGACAGAGGGAAGGATGGAGGACATGTCTGGGACTGTGCCGGGGCAGTGGGACCACGTCTGTGTGGCAGCAAGGTTGGCAGAGGAGGAGTCCACACCCATGGCAGGGGGGCATGGACAGGTGCCGTTGGACCATTCTAAACTCTTCGGCCTCCCCGTAGCAGCAGGAATACCACCACCATCAACTCCCCCCCAGAAGCAGCAGCAGCAGCTCCAGCAGCACCTCATCCACACCAGGATGTGCTGGAGGTCGATCACCACCATGTCCCCCTGGAAGTAGCAGCAGTAGCACCAGCAGCAGCAGCAGCACCTCATCCACAGCAGGATGTGCTGGAGGTTGATCACCACCATGTCCCCCTGGAAGTAGCAGCAGTAGCACCAGCAGCAGCAGCAGCAGCACCTCATCTGCAGCAGGATGTGCTGGAGGTTGATCACCACCATGTCCCCCTGGAAGCAGCAGCAGTAGCAACAGCAGCAGCAGCAGCTCCAGCAGCACCTCATCCACAGCAGGATGTGCTGGAGGTTGATCACCACCATGTCCCCCTGAAAGCGGCAGCAGTAGCACCAGCAACAGCAGCAGCACCTCATCCACAGCAGGATGTGCTGGAGGTTGATCACCACCATGTCCCCCTGGAAGTAGCAGCAGTAGCACCAGCAGCAGCAGCAGCAGCACGTCATCTACAGCAGGATGTGCTGGAGGTTGATCACCACCATGTCCCCCTGGAAGCAGCAGCAGTAGCACCAGCAGCAGCACCTCATCCACAGCAGGATGTGCTGGAGGTTGATCACCACCATGTCCCCCTGGAAGCAGCAGCAGTAGCACCAGCAGCAGCAGCAGCTCCAGCAGCACCTCATCCACAGCAGGATGTGCTGGAGGTTGATCACCACCATGTCCCCCTGGAAGCAGCAGCAGTAGTACCATCAGCAGCAGCACCTCATCCACAGCAGGATGTGCTGGAGGTTGATCACCACCATGTCCCCCTGGAAGCAGCAGCAGTAGTACCAGCAGCAGCAGCACCTCATCCACAGCAGGATGTGCAGGAGGTTGATCACCACCATGTCCCCCTGGAAGCAGCAGCAGTAGTACCAGCAGCAGCAGCAGAAACAGTTCCAACAGCACCTCATCCACAGCAGGATGTGCTGGAGGTTGATCACCACCATGTCCCCCTGGAAGCAGCAGCAGTAGTACCAGCAGCAGCAGCACCTCATCCACAGCAGGATGTGCTGGAGGTTGATCACCACCATGTCCAGGCTGCTAGTGCATGTGGCCCTCCCGTGCCTAGTCCCCTTCACAGCTGTCCAGTTTGGGAGTTTTTTGACTGTGTTGGGGGGAACAGCAGCCTAGTATGTTGCCACATCTGTGGTGTAGAGGTGCACCCTGGCCTCTGGTGGACACACCTGGGGACTGGGGGCCAGTGCACCCACATGATAAATCACCACAAGGTGAGGTGACAGGCTGCCACAGAACAGGCCAGACCTCCACATGCTGGCCCTTCTATGGCAGTGGCAGAGGGTGTTGCTTTGTGTTGCCACAGCAGTAAGAGGAAGGCCACAGCAATAGCTGCTCCATACCCACCCCCATCACCACCAGTAGCAGCTGTACCACCACTAGTGTACCCCACAGTGCCTGTTACTCAGGCTGACCTTGCTGTGTTGTGGTCTACAGTGGAAGAAAACAATGAGAGGGTTAATGCTGTCCAGCAGCAGTTGGGGCACATAGAGTGACACCAACTGCAGATTGTGTTGATGATCCGTCTGCTGCTGGACCATTAGGGGATACCACATTAGCTTTTTTTCAAGACCCCCCCACTATGTTATACTTACAATCTAAGTTAAGAATGTGTACCCTCCCTGACATATTTCCGGTGCCTCAGTAATGTTTACTTTCTGTTGTGGAGTGGTTGTGGAAAAGCAGGACTGAGCAGTGCAAGTATAATGTGTTAAATTGCATGTGTGCACTGTGCAGTCAGTGTTCTTTCCTGTGTGTGCAGACCAGACACTGTCCAGCTTCATGCAAACATATATATATGGTGTGACTTGTTGCAGTATGTAAAGAATAAAGATAAGAATATATAATGTCTATTTTATTGGTACCATCATCATCAGCGGACTAAGTTATATGATATTTTTTCATAGGTCTCTGGCCAGAGTGCACCTTAGTCACACTCACACAGTAAGCACAGGACTTTTAGGAGATCATACAGCAGCTAAAAATCTTGCGTTTCAACACCGTACCCAACAGACATGATGTATTGGTGATGGTGAGGCACCTAAAATATTTGAAGGACGGTGTACAGACACTAGAAAGTCAGAAAATATATAAGGTCCAGTTCACTCACTGCCAAATGCCAACATACTGTGCTACCACCATTCTTCTTTTAATTTTTTGTTCTGGAATAAGTGATGTCTTTCTAGTTTAGAGTGGCAGTGGCAGTTTTTTGGCAAGTTGATGTACACCATAACATGACATGGCATCAGTGGTTGCACAGTTTAGTGGCAGTGGACTGCAGGACCTGTTAGGTATTTTGACTTTAAAATGTCTGTACACCATAACATATTTTGGGTGCTCAGCAATATTAAAGTCTGTTGGGTATGGTTTGTTGAAAAGCACAATTCTTTTGTGCTATTATCTCCGCAAAGTCATGTGTGCACTGTGAGAGACTGAGATGCATAGTGGCCCTAGACCTCTGAAAAAATATCCAATCACTTACTCTACTACTGCTGTTGATGGTACAAATAAAATATATGTTATATATTATCTCTATTCTTTACATACTGCAACAAGTCACACCATATACATGTCTGCACGAAGCTGGACAGTGTCTGATCTGCACACATAGGAAAGAACATTGACTGCACACATGCAGTTTAGCACAGTATACTTGCACTGCTCAGTCCTGCTTTTGGACAAGCACTACATGACAGAAAGTAAACATTACTGAGACTCCAAAAATATTTATTTTTTGAAATAGACAATAATTTATAATTTATGACATTATTGCTGGTTAACTAGGATCTGCAGCTTATCCATTAGGTAGGGAAATGGGCAGACTGGGTGGGCCAAGTGGTCCTTATCTGCCGTCAAATTCTGTTTCTATGTGTTCACACACAGTCATCAGAAGTTTTGTGCCTCTCCAAAATGCAACTGTCTTGTGTCCAGGAAATATCCCAGTGCTGACGAAGTGAAATGGGAGCGTTACACCAAATGAAAAGAGTCCCAGAATTAATGGCACACTCAGTCATGTGCACAGTGCTCACACACAATCCCCAGAAGGTTTGTGCATCCCCAAAATGCAACTGTCTTGTGTCCAGAAAATTCCAAAGTGCTGACAAAGTGAAATGGGAGCAGTACAAGAAATGCTGCTGCTGCTTCAATTACGTGCTGCTGTGTATTGACCATACTGTGATGATAATGATGTGAATGTGATGATGCCCAGTGTCTTGCCACACTGTATAAAGGAGGGATGAAATGAATGATCATTCAAGGTACCGGGTCCATCACAAGTGATGACACTGAGAGATCTGTTGGTTGCCCAAAGTGCACTATGATCACCTCAACAGGAAGGGTGCCCTTTGTGTGTACACCAATAGTAGCCTTGGTGAGTTGTTAAATATATATATATATATATATACATATACATATATGTATTTTCTTGGGGGGGGGTTGACATAACTATGCATGTACTCATTGTATTGTTTTCTTTCACAGGTCACATACTGTTGGTGTGCGCATTCCCGCACTTGAGAAATGGTGGCATTGAAATTGGAAATGGAATACTCTCAAGCCAATGAAGGTAAGTATTTTTGGGGGGCAGATTAGCATATTTGCAAGTAGGTCTCATTAATGGTTTATTGTTTGGTTATTTCATCACAGGTTTTATCTGCATCCTCCTCCTCCAGTCCAGCAATGATGGTCATGGTCAACATCAGTTCGTATGACTTCTACTTGTTGCATGTCTGACAGTCTGCGCTTGATTGCTGGTGTTGAGACCTAGGATTTGTAAGGATATTTTTGCAACTTTTTAGAATTGTCCTGTTGACTAAGGATTGATTTAATTTTTATCCTTTGGCTCAGTAGAGTAGTTTATGTAGGTACAGTGGTCTAGTAAATTGTGATGTGGGTTGGATTACAGTAAAGCAGGGCAGTACTCACCAGGGTGGTGGGTCAGTGGTGTCATTTTTTTTTTTTACGGTCACCAGTGGCTGGGGGACACATACCCACCCACCCCAGGTGCATCATTTCCTTTATAGTCAAGGCTCTGACATTACTTCCTCAACAGGTCAAGGGCAGAACTCTGTCATATCCTTAATAACCCAGCACAGTGCATAAAGGTTAAGCACACATACCAAAAAAATAGAAAAATAAATCTATCTATCTATCTATCTAATAGTGGCACAGTAGTGCCACTATAGTTAGGGTTGAGTACCCCATTTAAGGTTAAATCTCAAATTGTGCACCGTAATAACTTTGACACCGTACAATGGATTTGCCTGAAATTTTGCATGCGTGGTCTGGTATAATAGGTCTCTGGATTTGCCAAGATGTGGTATGTTTCTATGTACATTTGCTGAGCTACAGTGCGCCTCAAAATGCATACATTATGGGTTTTTGTGTGAATCTTTGCTCACGCTTACAGCCCACATGGTTTGCGCGATCAGTCCAAAAACAGCAGGAAACATGCAGCCAGGGTCCCCGATGTGCCTTTTGAAGATTTCGTGAAAAAAATATAGAACGGTTCAAACATTATTAAAAAAACTGAATCCCATTATGGTCTATGGAAAAAGCTAAACTATGCGAAAGTGTTACAAATGTAGATTTTATTGTCGCAAATGACTTTTGTGATTCTGCAATTTTTATTTTCGGCAGGTGGTCAGAATAATGCTTGACATTTAAATTTGGGACCCTCTAGGGACACAATTCTTGTTGTGTTCACCTAGTCGAGTCCTGAGGATGCTAGCCATGTCTTTTTTGGGTGGGTAAAACACCCCAGAAATGTGTTTGTAAAATTTTTGTAAAAAGTTGTGTTGCTAAATACTTTTTGCAAATGTGACACTTTCATGATTTTGTTTTGCGAAAGTGTCATGATTTGCAACAGTACTTTGAGACAGTATGGCCAGAACAACAGGAAGTCTTTCCCACCCTGCTGCAAAACAACAGTTTGGTCTTTTAGGCTGCAATTTGCAGGGAAGAAAGCCAACATCACACAGATGTGCTTTTTGGTGGTTTGATGCCAAAATATAACAGGGTTGCAAAATTACAGCACTCCAAAAGTGACAAGTTTTCCCATAGGATAACATTACTGTGTCCGCTGTGCCTTTCGGGTCCTATATCTTGTAAACGGTTCGAGATATGGACTTTACACCTCAAAATTTCTTAGTCCCCTACTGGGGGGCAAAGTACAAAACTAGCCTGGAAAGTCATAAATAATATGAGATTATAATTTTTTCCTACATCGTACAGTTCCTGACATATAAGCAATTTAATATTCCAAGTGCTCATTTTCCTGTCCAAGGGCCACTATTATGCCCACATTCTTTGTATTCACTGTGCTTCTGGATGCAACTTTTTCGAACACAAAGTGTGTGCACTTGCATTACTGTTACCATTAGCATTTGCAGTTATATTTCCACTTGCGTTTCTGTTACCATTTGCATTAACGTTTCTGTTTGCATTACCGTTTGTGTTTGCACTTATGTTTGCATTACCATATGAGTTACTGTTTCTTTTTGCATCACCATTGGCATTACTGTTTGCGTTTGTGTTACTGTTTGTGTTTCTGTTACCATTTTTGTTAGCATTTCTGTTTGCATCACCGTGTGTGTTACCATTTCCATTTACGTTACCATTTGCATTACCATTTCTGTTTATGTTTCCATTACTGTTAGCATTTGCATTGGTGCTTGCATTTCCACTGTCGCTTGCATTACTGTTTCTTTGTGCATCGCCATTCCCATTGCTGTTATCATTTGCATTTCTCTTTGCATTTGCGTTGCCATTTGTGCTTCCATTACCATTTGCATTAACATTTGTGTTTGCATTTACGTTTGTGTTTGCGTTTCATTACCGTTTGCGTTATCGTTTCCATTTGTGTCACAGTGTGCATTACTGTTTGTGTTTGTATTTTCACTTGCATTTGCATTTCTGTTTGCTTTACCGTTACTTTTTGTGTTTCCGTTACCATTTGTGCTACTGTTTCTGTTTGCTTTTGTGCTTGCATTACTGTTTGCGTTACTGTTTCCTTTCGTGTCACCACTGGTTTTACAGTTTTCACTTGCTATTAGCTTTACCATTACTGTTTGCATTTTCGTTACCATTTACATTACCATTTACATTACCATTTGCATGTGCGTTGCCATTACTGTTACAGTTCTCATTACTGTTACCATTACCGTTTGCATTTCCTTAACCATTTTCATTAGCATTTCCGTTTGTGTCGCTGTGTGCATTGCCATTTGTGTTTGTGTTTTCACTAACATTTGCATTTCTGTTTGTGTTACTGTTTCCTTTGGAGTCACCGTTGCCATTACCATTTGCATTTGTGTTTCCATTTGCATTACCATTACAATTTGCGTTTTCATTACCGTTTGTGTTAATATTTGCATGTGTGTTTCCATTACTGTTACTGTTCTCATTACTGTTACCGTTACCGTTAGTGTTAGCGTTGGCATTACTGTTTGCATTAATGTTCCCAATAGGATTATCATTGCCTTTAGCATTACTGCTACTGTTAGGGTTATTATGCACAAATGGGAAGCATGGTGTGAGCACGGGGCCCAAAACCATTCACTATTTATAGTGCACATTCTCAAAAGGAAGGGAAATTCATGGCAAAAAAATCCATTTAATGCATCAGTTAGGGTTGCTGCACAGCCACAAAAGTGAGGAAATTCGGTGTTAGGGTTGCCACCCCTTGCATGCCACGCCCAACCCTACCCCAACCAATAGGCATTGGGGTCATCAGGCCTCTCACCCCATTCTCCTATACTGCAACACCTCAGCTTACTTACACATGGAATGGGGTGAGAGTTAGGACCAATGACCAGAACACACACCTCGATGCCTATTGGTGGGGACAGGGTGGGCATGAGGTGCAAGGGTGGCAACCCTAACACTGAATTTCCTCACTTTTGTTGCTGTGGGACAACCCTAATTGATGCATTAAATGGAGAGTTTTTTTTTGCCATGAAAATATATGTATGTCTATACACATGGTAGTGCCACTATAGAAACATAGAAGCTGACGATAGATAAGGCACATCCAGTCTGCCCATTTCTATTGCTATCTTATGAGTGTGCCATTGGCCTTTGCTCTGTCAATGGCCTATCTATTCATATGCATCTGTATTGCTCCCTTATGCCTATCCCATGCTTGTTTGAAGCCCTGCACTGTATTCATATCCACCACTTCCTGAGGTAGGCCTTTCCATGCATCCACCACCATTTCTGTGAAAAAGAATTTCCTCACATTACACCTTAATTGGCCTCCCTCTAATCTCAAGCTGTGTCCTCTTGTCCTGCTATTTTTTTATATTGAAACATGTTAGGCTCTTTCATCTTGTTAATGCCCTTAAGGTGTTTGAATGTTTGAATGTTTCAATCATATCACCTCTCTCCCTCCTTTGCTCTAGGGTAACATATTGAGCTCAGTTAATCTGTCCTCATATGTTTTCTGATGCAGTCCCTGCACCATTTTGGTTGCCCTTCTCTGGACTGCCTCAATTTGGTTAATGTCCTTGTGAAGGTGTGGCCTCCAGTACTGCACGCAGTTTGGGTTGAGTAGACATTTACATACAAAACCTCAAATTGTGCACCTTAATAACTTTGCAACCATATGACAGATTTGCCTGAAATTTGGAATGCACAGTCTGGTACTATGGGTCTCTGGATCTGCCAAGTTACATTAAGATTGGATATATGGTTTTGCATCAAGTTTCTTTCTTCTTGCCTACAGCCCACACAGTTAGCGCAATTGGCCCAAAAACTTTTCATGAAAAAATATTAAACGGTTCAAAAGTTATTCAAAAGATCTGAATCCCATTATAGTCCATGGGAAAAGTTAACACTAAACGTGACACTTTCGCAAATGCATTACTGTTGCAAATAATCCTGTTACTTTCGTGAGTCAGCAATTTTTTTTTCAGTTGGTGGTCAGAAAAATGCTTGCCATTTAAATTTGGGACCCTCTAGGAACACAATTCCTGTTGTATTCACCTAGTCGAGTCCTGAGAATGTTAGCCATGTCTTTTTTGGGGGGTTAAACCCCCCAGAAATATGTTTAAAAAATATTTGTATAAGTAGTGTTGCAAAGTACTTTGACAAATGCAACACTTTTGAGATTTTTTTTTTCCGAAAGTGTCATGATTTGTGGAAGTATAGCTAAAACAACAGGAAATCTTTGCCACTCTTCTGCAAAACAACAGTTTGATCTTTTGGGTTGAAATTTGCAGGGAAGAGAGCCAATATCCTACATATGTGCCTTTTGGTGGTTTGGTGCCAAAATATAACAGGGCTGCAAAGTTACTTCACTCCGAAGCAGACAATTTGTTCCCATAGGATAACATTACAGCATCATGTCACCTTTCGGGTCCCGTATCTCAAAAATGGTTCGAGATACAGAATTATTGTCACAAAAACACTTAGGGGGTTAAACAAAAAACCAGCCTGGAAAGTCATAAATAATAAGAGATTTTAATCTTTATTCTATGTCTTACGGTTCCTGAGATATAAGCAATTTAGTATTCTAAGGGCTCACTTTCTGGTCTGAGAGCCATTATTAAGCCCACATTCTTTGTGTTCCCTGTGCTTCTGAATGCACCTTTTTAGGACACAAAGCATGTGCATTTGCATTACTGTTACCATTAGCATTTGTGTTTACGTTTCCGCTTGTGTTTACGTTACCATTTCCATTACTGTTTCCGTTTATGTCACCATGTGCATTACCGTTTGCATTACTGTTTCCTATTGCATCACCGTTGGCGTTACCGTTTACATTATCGTTAACATTTGCATTTCTATTACCATTTTCGTTAGTGTTTCTGTTTGCATCACCTTGTGCATTACCTTTTGCGTTTGCACTTGTGTTTGTGTTTCCGTTTGCATTAGTTTCCTTTTGTATCTCCGTTGCTGGTATGGTTACTGTTTGTGTTTGCATTTCCATTTGCATTAACCTTAACGTTTGCATTTCTGTTATCATTTGCATTTATGTTTGTGCTTGCATTTCCATTACCTTTTGCATTAGTGTTTACGTTTGCATCACTGTTAGCATTACTTTTTGCTTTTCCATTTATGTTTGGTTCACTGTCACCTTTACCGTTACCATCTGTGTTTCCGTTACTGTTACCATTTCCTCTTTTGTTACTATTTGCATTTATGTTTGCATTACCCTTACTGTTAGCGTTGCCCTTGCCGTTTGCATCTGTGTTTATGATTGCATTTGCAATACCAGTTGCATTTACATTTATGTTTGCGTTTGTGTCACCGTTAGTGTTACCATTAGTGCTTGCATTTATGTTATGGTTACCATTTGTGTTTTCATTTACGTTACCATTGCCATTTGCTTTTATGTTACCGTTTGTGCTTGTGTTATCATTTGTGTTTGCGTTTTCATTGCCGTTACCATTATCATTACCGTTACTGTTTGCGTTTACATTACCATTTGCATTTACATTAATGTTACTGTTTGTGTTTGCATTTACACTTGCGTTTACATTACCATTGCCATTTGTGTTTACATTACCATGTGCTCTGGTGTTACCACTGCATTTGCGTATGCGTTATCATTACCGTTTGTGTTTGTGCTTGTGTTTATGATACCATTTGCATTTACGTAAATGTTTGCATCATCATTAGCATTACCATTTTCATTTATGTTACTGTTTGCATTTGCTCTTGAATTTACGTTACCATTACCATTTCCATTTACATCACCATTTGCACTTGCATTACTATTTGCGTTTGTGTTACCATTACCATTTGCATTGCATTTGCATTACTGTTTGCGTATGCATTTATGTTTGTGTCACTGTTAGTGTTACCACTAGCATTTGCATTTACTTTAGTTACTGGTTGCATTTGTATTCGCACTTGTGTTTGCGTTACCATTTGCGTTACCGTTTGCAATACCATAACCATTAGCATTTGCGTTTCTGTTAACACTTGCGTTGGCGTTACCATTACCATCAATGTTTGTGTTTCCATCGCCGTTACCGTTAGCATTTGTGTTAATGTTTGCATCTGCATTTACATTTCCATCACCGTTACCTTTAGCATTTCTTTTTACATTTCCGTTACTGTTTGCATTTGCACTTGCGTTTACTACTATTTATATTTGCATCACCTTTACTGTTACCATTTCAGTTTCTGTTTGTGCTTGTGGTTCTGTTACCATTTGCATTTGCGTTACTGTAGCTATTATCATTTCCATCTCGTTCATGTTTGCATTGGCATTACCATTACCGTTACCATTTGCATCACCACTGCTGTTATCATTATCATTACTGGTAGGGTTATTATGCACAAATGGCCAGCAGGGTGGGGCCTGGGGGTCTACCATTCCATTCACTATTTGTATTGCACATTCTCAAAGAAGGAAATTCATGTAAAAAAATGAAGTTAATGCATCAGTTAGGGTTGTTCCACAGTGACAAAAGCAGGGAAATTTGATGTTAGGGTTCAAAACCCTGCCTGTGTATCCCCCCCCCACACACACACATATGCAAGTAGGGGAAGGACCAAGGCAACATAACCAATCACACACAACCAGCAGCAGGTAACAGAAATAGCATACAACTATCTAAACCATGAAACCACACACCCATGCTCCCATCTTCCACACACCAACAGATGTTGGACTGTGGTAACGGATCATCACTGCTAACTCTGATCCCGAACTTCCATGCACCGCAAAACACATATCACTATGGACAACTGAGCATGTCGGCCCATACGTTGCCACCAACACATAACACAGACTAGACATATGGTAGTTTGGGGTTTACAAGGCCCAAAACAGGATTTTGGACAGTCCCTGAAATACTTTCACAAATCACTTTTGCAAATGCAACAGAGTCTGCTATGCATTTGCAACACTTTGTGTTTTACAACAGTATTTTGTGAAAGTATTTTTCATGCTTATGCAAATTCCAAGTGTTATGTCTTCCATTTGTGACACTTTCGTGTTTGCAGAACTATGCTCCTGATAACTGCACATCTTTGCCATCCGCCTGCAGCGAATGGTTGGGTCCTTTGGCTGAAATTTGCAGGGTGGCTAGTCCTTGACCAGCAGATGTGTCTTTTGCTGCTTTGGTGCAAAATAAGTTAAGGACCACAAAGTTACAGTGTTCCAAAATTTATCAATGTTCCACTGCAGTGCCCATGATGCCTTTCACTACCTATATGTCACAAATGAAGTGAGGTACACCGTTTTGCTACTGGCAGCTTGGTTCACCTTTAGGTGAACTAACCTCATGGAACAAATTTGAAAATACTGTATGACACCCAAAGTTGGATTTTTCCTACTTGCTACAGTAACACAGGTATATACCACATGCTGGTTGTGTTGCCATGGTCTGTCCCCTACTTGCAGCTGGTGTGCGTGTGTGTGTGTGTGTGGTGGTGGTGGGGGAGGCAAACGAGTTAGGGTTTTGAACCTAACACTGAATTTCCTGCTTTTGTCACTGTGGAACAACCCTAATTGATGCATTAAATTGAGTTTTGTTGCCATGAATAAATATATATATATATATATATATATACACACACATATGTATAATTATATAAATAAATATATCTCTACATATATATATGATAGTGCCACTATAGTTTGGGTTGAGTAGCCATTTACATACAAAACCTCAAATTGTGCACCTTAATGACTTTGCAACCATATAACAGATTTGCCTGAAATTTGGAATGCATGGTCTGGTACCATGGGTCTCTGGATCTGCCAAGTTACGTTATGGTTGGATATATGGTTTGGAACCAAGTTTCTTTCCTCATGCCTACAGCCCACATGGTTAGCGTAATAGGCCCAAAACTTCAGGGTTCCCGATGTGCCTTTTGAAGATTTCATGAAAAAATATTAAATGGTTCAAAAGTTATTCAAAAGATCTGAATCCCATTATAGTCTATGGGAAAAGTTAACAATAAATGTGACACTTTCGCAAATGCAGTTTTTACTGTTGCAAATAATCCTGTTACTTTCATGAGTCAGCAATTTTTTTTTTCAGTTGGTGGTCAGAAAAATGCTTGGCATTTAAATTTGGGACCCTCTAGGGACACAATTCCTGTCATATTCACCTAGTCGAGTCCTAAGGATGCTAGCCATGTCTTTTTTGGGGGGTTAAATCCCCCAGAAATATGTTTTAAAAACATTTGTATAAGTAGGGTTGCAAAGTACTTTAGCAAATGCAACACTTTTGTGATTTTGTTTTTTGCAAAAGTGTCGTGATTTGCGAAAATATCGCTAAAACAACAGGAAATCTTTGCCACCCTGTTGCAAAACAACAGTTTGCTCTTTTGGGCTGAAATTTGCAGGGATAAAAGCCAACATCCCACAGATGTGCCTTTTGGTGCCAAAATATAACAAGGCTTTAAAATTACAGCACTCTGAAGCTGACAATTTGTTCCCATAGGATAACATTACAGCATCATGTCGCCTTTCGGGTCCCGTATCTCAAAAACGGTTCAAGATATGGACTTTTGTCACAAAAATACTTAGGGGGCTAAACACAAAAACCAGCCTGAAAAGTCATAAATAATAAGAGATTTAAATCTTTTTCTATTAAATCGGTTCCTGAGATATAAGCAATTTAGTATTCTAAGTGCTCACTTTCTGGTCCAAGAGCCATTATTATGCCTACATTCTTTGTATTCACAGTGCTTTTGAATGCACCTTTTAGGACACAAAGCATGTGCACTTGCATTACTGTTACCATTAGCATTTGTGTTTATGTTACCATTTCCATTACTGTTTCTGTTTGCGTCACCATGTGCATTACCGTTTGCACTTGCGTTTGCATTACTGTTTGCGTTACTGTTTCCTATTGCATCACCGTTGGTGTTACCGTTTACATTACCATGTGCATGTGCATTACCATTTTTGTTGGCGTTTCCGTTTGCATCACCGTGTGCATTACCATTTGCATTTACACTTGTGTTTGTGTGTCCATTTGCGTTACAGTTTCCTTTTGCATCTCCGTTGCTGTTATGGTTACTGTTTGTGTTTGCATTTCCATTTGCATTAACCTTACCGTTTGCATTTCCGTTATCATTTGCGTTTATGTTTGTGCTTGCGTTTCTATTACTGTTTGCATTAGCATTTATGTTTGTATCACTGTTAGCGTTACAGTTTGCATTTGCATTACTGTTTGTGTTTCCATTTAAGTTTGGTTCACCGTCACCTTTACCGTTACCATTTGTGTTTCCATTACCATTGCCCTTTGCTCTTTTGCTACTATTTGCATTTGTGTTTGCGTTACCCTTACCATTACCGTTTGCATCTACATTACCATTTGCATTTACATTTATGTTAGCGTTTGTGTCACCGTTAGTGTTACCATTAGTGTTTGCGTTTACGTTATGGTTTCCATTTGTGTTTTCATTTATGTTACCATTACCATTTGCTTTTACATTACCGTTACCATTTTGCTTGCGTTACCATTTGTTTGCGTTACCATTTGTGTTTGTTTTATGTTACCATTACCATTTGCTTTTACATTACCGTTACCATTTGTGCTTGCGTTACCATTTGTGTTTGCATTTATGTTACCATTACCATTTGCTTTTACATTACTGTTACCATTTGTGCTTGCGTTACCATTTGTGTTTGCATTTATGTTACCATTACCATTTGCTTTTACATTACCATTACCGTTTGTGCTTGTGTAACCATTTGTGTTTGCATTTTCATTGCCGTTACCATTATCATTACCGTTTGTGTTTACATTACCATTTGCATTTATGTTAATGTTACCTTTTGTGTTTGCATTTGCGCTTGCGTTTACATTACCATTGCCATTTGTGTTTACATTACCATCTGCGCTGGTGTTACCACTGCATTTGCGTAATCATTACCATTTGTGTTTGTGCTTGTGTTTATGATACCTTGTGCATTTACGTTAATGTTTGCGTCATCGTTAGCGTTACCATTTTCATTTACGTTACTGTTTGCATTTACCCTTGCCTTTGCGTTACCATTGCCATTTCCATTTACATCACCATTTTCACTTGCATTACCATTTGCGTTTGTGTTACCATTACCATTTGCATTGCGTTTGCATTACCGTTTGTGTATGCATTTATGTTTGTGTCACTGTTAGCGTTACCATTAGCATTTGCATTTACATTACAGTTACTGGTTGCATTTGTATTCGCACTTGTGTTTGCGTTACCATTTGCGTTACCGTTTGCAATACCATAACCATTAGCATTTGCGTTTCTGTTAACACTTGCGTTGGCGTTACCATTACCATCAATGTTTGTGTTTCCATCGCCGTTACCATTAGCATTTGTGTTAATGTTTGCATCTGCATTTACATTTCCATCACCGTTACCTTTAGCATTTCTTTTTACATTTCCGTTACTGTTTGCATTTGCACTTGCGTTTGCACTGCTATTTATATTTGCATCACCTTTACTGTTACCATTTCAGTTTCTGTTTGTGCTTGTGGTTCTGTTACCATTTGCATTTGCGTTACTGTAGCTGTTATCATTTCCATCTGCGTTCATGTTTGCATTGGCATTACCATTACCGTTACCATTTGCATCACCACTGCTGTTATCATTATCATTACTGGTAGGGTTATTATGCACAAATGGCCAGCAGGGTGGGAGCGCGGGGTCCACCACATTCCATTCACTATTTGTATTGCACATTCTCAAAAAGAAGGGAAATTCATGAAAAAACAAAGTTAATGCATCAGTTAGGGTTGTTCCACAGTGACAAAAGCAGGGAAATTTGATGTTAGGGTTCAAAACCCTGCCTCGTATCCCCCCCCCACACACACACACATATGCAAGTAGGGGAAGGACCAAGGCAACATAACCAATCACACACAACCAGCAGCAGGTAACAGAAATAGCATACAACTATCTAAACCATGAAACCACACACCCATGCTCCCATCTTCCACACACCAACAGATGTTGGACTGTGGTAACGGATCATCACTGCTAACTCTGATCCCGAACTTCCATGCACCGCAAAACACATATCACTATGGACAACTGAGCATGTCGGCCCATACGTTGCCACCAACACATAACACAGACTAGACATATGGTAGTTTGGGGTTTACAAGGCCCAAAACAGGATTTTGGACAGTCCCTGAAATACTTTCACAAATCACTTTTGCAAATGCAACAGAGTCGTGCTATGCATTTGCAACACTTTTGTGTTTTACAACAGTATTTTGTGAAAGTATTTTTCATGCTTATGCAAATTCCAAAGTGTTATGTCTTCCATTTGTGACACTTTCGTGTTTGCAGAACTATGCTCCTGATAACTGCACATCTTTGCCATCCGCCTGCAAGCGAATGGTTGGGTCCTTTGGGCTGAAATTTGCAGGGTGGCTAGTCCTTGACCCGCAGATGTGTCTTTTGCTGCTTTGGTGCAAAAATAGTTAAGGACCACAAAGTTACAGTGTTCCAAAATTTATCAATGTTCCACTGCAGTGCCCATGATGCCTTTCACTACCTATATGTCACAAATGAAGTGAGGTACACCGTTTTTGCTACTGGCAGCTTGGTTCACCTTTAGGTGAACTAACCTCATGGAACAAATTTGAAAATACTGTATGACACCTAAAGTTGGATTTTTTTCCCTACTTGCTACAGTAACACAGGTATATACCACATGCTGGTTGTGTTGCCATGGTCTGTCCCCTACTTGCAGCTGGTGTGCGTGTGTGTGTGTGTGTGGTGGTGGTGGGGGAGGCAAAACGAAGTTAGGGTTTTGAACCCTAACACTGAATTTCCCTGCTTTTGTCACTGTGGAACAACCCTAATTGATGCATTAAATTGAGTTTTGTTGCCATGAATATATATATATATACACACGTACATATGTATAATTATATAAATAAATATATCTCTACATATATATATGATAGTGCCACTATAGTTTGGGTTGAGTAGCCATTTACATACAAAACCTCAAATTGTGCACCTTAATGACTTTGCAACCATATAACAGATTTGCCTGAAATTTGGAATGCATGGTCTGGTACCATGGGTCTCTGGATCTGCCAAGTTACGTTATGGTTGGATATATGGTTTGGAACCAAGTTTCTTTCCTCATGCCTACAGCCCACATGGTTAGCGCAATAGGCCCAAAAACTTCAGGGTTCCCGATGTGCCTTTTGAAGATTTCATGAAAAAATATTAAATGGTTCAAAAGTTATTCAAAAGATCTGAATCCCATTATAGTCTATGGGAAAAGTTAACAATAAATGTGACACTTTCGCAAATGCAGTTTTTACTGTTGCAAATAATCCTGTTACTTTCATGAGTCAGCAATTTTTTTTTTCAGTTGGTGGTCAGAAAAATGCTTGGCATTTAAATTTGGGACCCTCTAGGGACACAATTCCTGTCATATTCACCTAGTCGAGTCCTAAGGATGCTAGCCATGTCTTTTTTGGGGGGTTAAATCCCCCAGAAATATGTTTTAAAAACATTTGTATAAGTAGGGTTGCAAAGTACTTTCGCAAATGCAACACTTTTGTGATTTTGTTTTTTGCAAAAGTGTCGTGATTTGCGAAAATATCGCTAAAACAACAGGAAATCTTTGCCACCCTGTTGCAAAACAACAGTTTGCTCTTTTGGGCTGAAATTTGCAGGGATAAAAGCCAACATCCCACAGATGTGCCTTTTGGTGCCAAAATATAACAAGGCTTTAAAATTACAGCACTCTGAAGCTGACAATTTGTTCCCATAGGATAACATTACAGCATCATGTCGCCTTTCGGGTCCCGTATCTCAAAAACGGTTCAAGATATGGACTTTTTGTCACAAAAATACTTAGGGGGGCTAAACACAAAACCAGCCGTGAAAAGTCATAAATAATAAGAGATTTAAATCTTTTTTCTATGTCGTACGGTTCCTGAGATATAAGCAATTTAGTATTCTAAGTGCTCACTTTCTGGTCCAAGAGCCATTATTATGCCTACATTCTTTGTATTCACAGTGCTTTTGAATGCACCTTTTTAGGACACAAAGCATGTGCACTTGCATTACTGTTACCATTAGCATTTGTGTTTATGTTACCATTTCCATTACTGTTTCTGTTTGCGTCACCATGTGCATTACCGTTTGCACTTGCGTTTGCATTACTGTTTGCGTTACTGTTTCCTATTGCATCACCGTTGGTGTTACCGTTTACATTACCATGTGCATGTGCATTACCATTTTTGTTGGCGTTTCCGTTTGCATCACCGTGTGCATTACCATTTGCATTTACACTTGTGTTTGTGTGTCCATTTGCGTTACAGTTTCCTTTTGCATCTCCGTTGCTGTTATGGTTACTGTTTGTGTTTGCATTTCCATTTGCATTAACCTTACCGTTTGCATTTCCGTTATCATTTGCGTTTATGTTTGTGCTTGCGTTTCTATTACTGTTTGCATTAGCATTTATGTTTGTATCACTGTTAGCGTTACAGTTTGCGTTTGCATTACTGTTTGTGTTTCCATTTAAGTTTGGTTCACCGTCACCTTTACCGTTACCATTTGTGTTTCCATTACCATTTGCTCTTTTGCTACTATTTGCATTTGTGTTTGCGTTACCCTTACCATTACCGTTTGCATCTACATTACCATTTGCATTTACATTTATGTTAGCGTTTGTGTCACCGTTAGTGTTACCATTAGTGTTTGCGTTTACGTTATGGTTTCCATTTGTGTTTTCATTTATGTTACCATTACCATTTGCTTTTACATTACCGTTACCATTTGTGCTTGCGTTACCATTTGTGTTTGCATTTATGTTACCATTACCATTTGCTTTTACATTACCGTTACCATTTGTGCTTGCGTTACCATTTGTGTTTGCATTTATGTTACCATTACCATTTGCTTTTACATTACCATTACCGTTTGTGCTTGTGTAACCATTTGTGTTTGCATTTTCATTGCCGTTACCATTATCATTACCGTTTGTGTTTACATTACCATTTGCATTTATGTTAATGTTACCTTTTGTGTTTGCATTTACGCTTGCGTTTACATTACCATTGCCATTTGTGTTTACATTACCATCTGCGCTGGTGTTACCACTGCATTTGCGTAATCATTACCATTTGTGTTTGTGCTTGTGTTTATGATACCTTGTGCATTTACGTTAATGTTTGCGTCATCGTTAGCGTTACCATTTTCATTTACGTTACTGTTTGCATTTACCCTTGCCTTTGCGTTACCATTGCCATTTCCATTTACATCACCATTTTCACTTGCATTACCATTTGCGTTTGTGTTACCATTACCATTTGCATTGCGTTTGCATTACCGTTTGTGTATGCATTTATGTTTGTGTCACTGTTAGCGTTACCATTAGCATTTGCATTTACATTACAGTTACTGGTTGCATTTGTATTCGCACTTGTGTTTGCGTTACCATTTGCGTTACCCGGTTTGCAATACCATAACCATTAGCATTTGCGTTTCTGTTAACATTTGCGTTGGCGTTACCATTACCATCAATGTTTGTGTTTCCATCGCCGTTACCGTTAGCATTTGTGTTAATGTTTGCATCTGCATTTACATTTCCATCACCGTTACCTTTAGCATTTCTTTTTACATTTCCGTTACTGTTTGCATTTGCACTTGCATTTGCATTACCATTTACATTTGCATTTACATTTGTATCACCATTACTGTTACCATTTCAGTTTCTGTTTGTGCTTGTGGTTCTGTTACCATTTGCATTTGCGTTACTGTAGCTGTTATCATTTCCATCTGCATTCATGTTTGCATTGGCATTACCGTTACCGTTTGCATCACCACTGCTTTTATCATTATCATTACTGGTAGGGTTATTATGCACAAATGGCCAGCAGGGTGGGAGCGCAGGGTCCACCACATTCCATTCACTATTTGTATTGCACATTCTCAAAAAGAAGGGAAATTCATGTAAAAAAACGAAGTTAATGCATCAGTTAGGGTTGTTCCACAGTGACAGAAGCAGGGAAATTTGATGTTAGGGTTCAAAACCCTGCCTGTGTATCCCCCCACACACACACATATGCAAGTAGGGGAAGGACCAAGGCAACATAACCAATCACACACAACCAGCAGCAGGTAACAGAAATAGCATACAACTATCTAAACCATGAAACCACACACCCATGCTCCCATCTTCCACACACCAACAGATGTTGGACTGTGGTAACGGATCATCACTGCTAACTCTGATCCCGAACTTCCATGCACCGCAAAACACATATCACTATGGACAACTGAGCATGTCGGGCCATACGCTGCCACCAATACATAACACAGACTAGACATATGGTAGTTTGGGGCTTACAAGGCCCAAAACAGGATTTTGGACAGTCCCTGAAATACTTTCACAAATCACTTTTGCAAATGCAACAGACTCATGCTATGCATTTGCAACACTTTTGTGTTTTACAACAGTATTTTGTGAAAGTATTTTTCATGCTTATGCAAATTCCAAAGTGTCTTGTCTTCCATTTGTGACACTTTCGTGTTTGCAGAACTATGCTCCTGATAACTGCACATCTTTGCCATCTGCCTGCAAGCAAATGGTTGGGTCCTTTGGGCTGACATTTGCAGGGTGGCAAGTCCTTGTCCTGCAGATGTGTCTTTTGCTGCTTTGGTGCTAAAATAGTTAAGGATCACAAAGTTACAGTGTTCCAAAATTTACCAATGTTCCATATGCTAACATTGCAGTGCCCATGATGCCTTTCACTACCTATATGTCAAACATGAAGCGAGGTACACCGTTTTTGCTACTGGCAGCTTGGTTCACCTTTAGGTGAATTAACCTCATGGAATAAATTTGAAAATACTGTATGACACCTAAAGTTGGATTTTTTTCCCTACTTGCTACAGTAACACAGGTATACACCTCATGCTGGTTGTGTGTGATTGGTTGTGTTGCCATGGTCCTTCCCCTACATGCAGGTAAATGTGTGTGTTTGTGTATATGTGTGTGTGTGTGTGTGTGTGTGTGTGTGTGGTGGGGGGACAAAACGCAGTTAGGGTTTTGAACCCTAACACTGAATTTCCCTGCTTTTGTTACTGTGGAACAACCCTAACTGATGCATTAATTGAGTATTTTTGCCACGAATGAATATATATATGTGTCTGTGTGTGTATTATATATTATATATCATAAGGGACAGGGACATGTGGGGAGTGGTGCAATGCACTGGCTGTGGGGCAGAAGTTTCCCAGGAGACATTCTGGAAACTGCATTGCTGCTCTATTTGCAGGCAACTGTCAGCTCTGAGGGAGGAGGTTGCCCATCTCCAGGCTGAACTAGCAAGAACTAGGGAAGCCTCCCCCACACAAAGAGCACCAGTACCATAACCACAACCTCAGAGGTTGCCATGTAAGAGGAGCAGTTGGACCACAGTGGGCTCTGGGAGGGTGAGGGTGGTGGAACAGAGGTGCATCCCTCTAGTTGTACCTCTCTACAATTCCTATGCCATTCTGACAGAGCAAGGTTCCTTTATGATGACACCCTCGGTGGAGGACAAGAAGAATACTGGGGACATCCACAAGGGAGATCCACAAAAGGGTGGCAAGGGACACCACAGGGGGAAAAAAAAGCTCCTGGTAGGGGACTCAATTGTTAGGGGTAGAACTTGGGGAGAGGGATGTGAGGTGCTTGCCTGGTGCCATGGCTTGCAGGAACAGGAAGCAGATCCTCATAATTGCAGGAGCAGCATCTCAGGAGAGTAAACTAGATATCATTGTCCACTTTGGGATAAATGACCTAGTTGGGCATGTGATCAGTGCAGTGCAGGATGAGTTTGTGGAGTTGGTGAGTGGCCTCAGACAGGTAGAAAACATAGTAACCTTCTCATAGGTGCTGCCAGTCTATGGCATGGGAGAGGTTAGGGTACTGCACACCATGGAGTTCAATGAATGGATGCAAAACTGGTGCAGCACATAGGGCTTTGGCTTCATTGAAGACTGGGGTCCACCTGGAGAGATGTAGATCTATACTGGCATGATGGTCTGCATCTGTCCAGGAAGGGAACCAAGCTCCTAGGTGATAGGTTTAAATGCTTCCTTGGCAAGCTTTTAAACTAGCCAAGGGGGAGGTGCTGATAGGAAGCTGGAAATGTCAAGCCTCCCCTCACAAAACATGGCAGGTAGTAAGGTAAACACCATGGTACAATGTTTGAAAGAGAGCAGGACAGGGGTAAATGGAAAAATCGACAAAGGCAATAAGGGCAGGAAGGGGGAAAAAGGATAATGGCAACATTAAATGGAGGGCAATGAGTGCCAATGCCCGTAGTCTGGGAAACAAGTTTCATGAGCTAGTAGCCCTGATGGAAGAGGAACACTTGGATATTGTGGCAGTCACGGAAACATGGTACATGGAGAACCATGACTAGGATATCAACATACCAGGGTATGAAATCTACAGAAGGGACAGGCAGGGTAAAATAGGAGGTGGAGTAGCTCTCTACATAAGGGAAGGGATCAAAGCTGCAGAACTGAAAGGTAAAGTGGAGGACAAGAGGCATGGTGGGTCACCTTGGAGATAGGGAGTGGCACCACAATCTGCACAGGGGTTGTATACAGACCCCATCTTGGGGGAGGAAATGGACAAGGAAATGATAGAAGACATTCTCAGAATGGCTGAAAATGGGGAGATATTGTTGATGGGGGACCCAAATATACCAGATGTTAATTGGATGAAATGTACTGCAGCCACATCTAAGAGCACGGTCATTCTCGATGCCCTACAGGGGGCATGCCTTAGACAGCTAGTGTTGGAACCCACTTGAGAGGGAGCAATATTAGACCTGGTACTCTCAAATGGAGAGAGGATCACAGATTTAAAAGTGGATAGCCATCTGAGAACAAGCGATCACCACACAGTGTGGTTCGCAATAAGCACAACAATGGAGACAAGTCATACAAAAACAAGGATACTGGACTTCAGAAGGGCTGACTGTGGCATAATGGGTGAATACCTGAGGAATGCAATAGCAAATGGCCAGAAAGGAGGGGTGGAAGAACAATGGAGAAAAATCAAAACTGCCATCATGGAGGCAAGCCTTTGTGTGAAACAAATAAAGAAAACAAAAAGGAGTGAAAAACCACTATGGTTCTCAAAAGAGGTGGCAGTGAAGGTTAGGGAGAAAAAGTTAGTATTCAAGAAGCATAAGGAATCAAAGAAGGAGCACAACAGGGAACTATATCAGTTAAAGCAGAAGGAAGTGGAGAAGACAGTCAGAATAGCAAAGGCCCAAACTGAGGAAAAGATAGCCAACTCAGTTAAGAAGGGGGAAAAAACCTTTTATAGGTACATTAGGGAGCAAAGAAAGGTTAAGGGAGGGATAGTGGACCCCCGCGAAGCAGCGGGCAGTCGATGGTCCTGAGGGGCAGGCGGCACCTGAAGCCCTCCCTCCCCTCCAGCTGAATCAATTCCCTGGCTACAGAATCGCACACTTGGACCCCCGCGAAGCAGCGGGCGGTTGACGGTCGCGAGGGCCAGGCAGCTCCTGAAGCCCTCCCTCCCCTCCAGCTGAATCAATTCCCTGGCTACAGGTAGGGATAATTCGAGCTGCGAGCTGCTGCAGCATTTTAGAGGGACAGAGTTTAGACCCCGCTGGCACTACGCGCTGGCTCCCCACCACCCCCGCCACCAACCTTGGTCAGCTCTCCCTTATATAGGGCTGCCCAGGTGCGTTTTAACGAATCAGCTCACTTTCCCACCTGCAGATTATAACTTTCTACCACTTGAGGCAGCACCACTTTTCCCCCTATCAATTGCATACTCTTGTACTCCCGGCCACTGAAACACTAGAAACCTACAAAGCTTAACACTGTACATTAACTAATAGCCTGTAGTGCAGTCTGGACAGCTCCTAGACATTTTTGAGCTCTGCTCGTATAGTCCTAAATGCTACTGTACACAGCAATCAGCAGGACCTCCTATTTATAAGTTAGTCAGTTAGTTTAAAGCAACAGCCTGTTGTGCACTCAGGTCAGCCCCTCAGCAGCTTGTGCTCTGACTGTCTAACCTAACCCTCACTGTAATCCCGGTTGGAGGTACTTCCCTTGCTCCATAAAAAACTTCAGAACCAGTGGTACAACTTTCACTTCCTCCTTAGTAGCCGCGCCGAACGACCGACTCCTTGCCAATTAAGCTGCTCCTAGTCTCATACAGTCTGCAAAGCCTGAATCTGAGGTGGATATCAGTCTCTCTTTTGCTATTCTTGCCTTGCTGGAACCAAATTGAGTTCTCTCTGTCTAGTTTCCTCTCAATTAAAGAGATAGCTGCTGTTACAATCCTCAACACTACCCACCTGACCTCTAACCCTCTACCCTTTCCAGTGTGTTGCCAAAAGTCTTAGCTCCTCTCACGCCAGCCCAAAAATCCAACTCGACTGGCTAGACTAGTTCTGCTTCTCTAATTGCAAGGACTTCTCATACCCTATATCCCACCCAAATAACTCACTTGAAGTATTTTCAAGATGGCCTTAAGCTCATTTGGTACGCTACTACTAATCTCTTTTCTTCTCAACCTTATATGGCTGCCTATTTTATATTACCCTCCAAGACCTTAGCATCACTTCACCCACCCAGATGACGGTACTCTCGCCACACTGGGATCACCTTCATACTGGCATCTCCCCTCTTCTCGTCCCTCACAAACTCATCTACCACCTGTCCTATACCCTGCAAAAATCACCAGGGCCTAGCTTTACCCTGCCCACCCCTTTCATTCATCGTAAGCTATGGTACCTCTTCCTCCTGGCCCTAATGCTAGCTGGTGATGTTGAACTAAACCCGGGGCCAGTGGGTACCCTCCCTCTAAATAATACAATCTGGAATGATGCCAAAGGCCTCCGCATCGCACACATGAACATTAGGAGCCTCCTTCATAATATTACTGAACTTGAGGCATGGTCTGTTCAACACCACCCTGATATCCTGTGCCTATCTGAAACTTGGATAAAACCCTCCACCCCTGATGCTCTCTGCTCCCTGCCCAACTACAATCTCATCAGACAAGATAGACCTTCATCCAAACGTGGAGGAGGAGTTGCCATCTTCTATAAGCAACACCTGTTGCTATCCCATAATGTACTGTCTACACTATCTCACTGTGAAGCACTCCATGCCATGCTACAGCTAGGCTCAAAGAAATTACACATAGTCTGCACCTACAACCCTCCTGCTAGTGGCAATAAGGGTCTTGAAGAACTCCTCTCTTTAATAGACTGCACCATCAGTCATAACAAAGTCCTTATTCTGGGAGACCTAAACCTGAACTGGTCCAGTACCACAAACCAGTCCTCTCACACCCTGGTACAAGGTCACAACCTTCCCCAAATGATCACAGACCCAACTAGGGTCATGGCTCTCCCTTGGAACAGTACTCTGATCAACTGGATCCTAACAGACCATCCAGACAGCATAATAGGTGCAAGCACCCTTGCAGATGCTATTAGTGATCACTCCCCTATCTAATGTATCTGGCACTCTACCAGTAAACCATCTCCACCCCCAAAACTCATTACCTTCCGGAATCTGGCCAATATTAACTTAGAGCAGTTTACTTATGATCTCTCACTGATTGACTGGTCCCCGATCTACGCTTCAACTAATGCCCAGGCTGCCCTTGACTACTTCTTGAACCACTTTAACCCTCTCCAAGACATCCATGCTCCCCATGTCACCCGCCGGATTCATGGAACCCAGACAAAATGGTTAACAAAAGCCTTATTTACCCAAATAAGAGACAGGGATAAGGCTTGGCGGCGTTTCCAGATCACTGGATTGCAAACTGACCACAATCTATATCGCTCTCTGAGAAACTCATGCAAGAAAAACATACACTTAGCCAAAAGTTCCTACTGTAAGGACCTGCTAATAAAAGCCTCAGGTGACTCTAGGAAATTTTGGTCCACCTTAAAAACACTCCTTGGTGCTAATTACAGGGCACATACCAGTGACATGCTGTTAAATGGCATTCACTGCAATAACCCGACAACCATAGCAAACTCTTTTAATCATCATTTCTCAGACCTCTCAAACTACCTCACCTCCCTCCCTCCTGTCCCCAACACTATACTCCCTGGTGATATCAGTCCGATATTCATGCACCCACCTTTTAGGTTTCAGAGTATAAAGAGAGGTGAAGTGTTAAAACTGCTACTCACTATTCCTGACAGCACCAGCACAGGGTCCGATGGACTTGAACCAAAGCTCCTAAAAGCTGCTGCCCCACTCATCGCCTCTCCCTTAACCAAAATTTTCAACCTGTCTCTACACCATGGCATAGTAACAAACATATGGAAAACAGCGAAAGTCACACCAATCCCAAAAAAGGGTGACCCTAAGGAAATAAATAACTACTGCCCCATTGCAATTCTCTCTGTACTTAGTAAACTCTTGGAAAAACTAGTGGCCACTCAATCCATAGAGTATCTCCAAAGATACAACCTTCTATCTAGCTCACAGCATGGCTTCCGCAAAGGGCACAGCACCTCTACTGCCCTCCTCAGACTCACCAACGACATATATGCCTCCATGGACTCAGGCTTCCTAACAGGTGCAGTCTTCATTGACCTAACTAAGGCATTTGACCTGGTCAACCACACCATTCTTCTAACTAAACTACGCTCCCTGGGCTTCACCGCCGACATAGTGGCCTGGTTTGAAAGCTACCTGTCCAGCAGAAAACAAGCTGTAGTGTTTAACTCTGCCATATCAGATCTTTCCACTATTAATGTTGGAGTGCCCCAGGGCTCAATCCTTGGGCTCTTACTCTTCTCTATCTTCATTAATGACAACCCACTCCTTGCAAACAACTGTTCATCACTGCTCTATGCTGACGATCTAGTTATTTACCATAGTGCCAGAACTGTTGCCGACTTAATCCACCCTCTCGCCATTGACTTTGCTAATATTCAGTTCTGGCTCACCGATAACAAACTTATTCTCAACTCCAGTAAAACTTACTCCATGCTCTTCGGCTCCTCTGCCACACTTAAAGTGAATCAAAATGCCCTAATTATCCCCTGCGTGGATGGATCTTCTCTGATTAGCACCAACTCCTTTAAATACCTTGGTGTCACTCTCGATCCATCCCTCGACTTTGACCTACACATTACAACCACCTGCAAGTCAGTTAACACCAAGATAGGTAGTGCCTACCGAACTAGAAATGCCCTCACCACATCTGCCAGACTTGCTGTGGCCCAAGGCTTTCTTCTCCCAGCCCTTGCATATGGCTCAGTCACCTACCTCTTTGCCTCCAAATCATCCCTCCATAAGTGGGACACCACCTACAACAGCATCTGCCGCTATGCTTCCGCATCTCCACGTTACAAATATCATTGCCAGCTCTATAGTGACCTTAAATGGCCATGCCCCTCTGCTCACAGACTCCAGGCCTTCGGCTCATTAATTGACAATATTATCAGATCTGGCCTCCCGCTACCCCAGTCATCCCTACTGGATGCACAGCCTCTCTCTTATGGCCTGCGTTCGACTGACCAAGCTCTCTTTCACATACCCAGACACAGAACCAATATGGGTGCATGCACCTTTTCCAACGTGGCTCCAAAATACTGGAATTCTATACCCCAAGCTATTCGACAAGCAGCCTCCCACACCACCTTTAAGTCACTTCTCAAAGAGCACTTACACTTTATTAACCCCTGTACCTGCTTTAATCCACCTTAGCTCCACTCTTCTTCCCTGTTGCTCTGTTTCAATCATCCTAGTTCCTCTCCCTCCCTCCCTCCCTCTCTCTGCTTTCTCTCTCTCCCTCGCTCTCTCACATCTCTTCTTTACTACTTGTTATTTTGTCTCTTTGAATGCCTGCTATTGCTAACGCCTATGTTCCTACTTAACATTATTTTGAGATCCCTGTACAACTGTGCTGTATTTTTATCTTACTGTGTAAACCTATTCGTGTTTGTTGCCAAAATTTTGTCTCCACGTACCTGAAGTTTTGACTTGACTCTGTACTGTACTGCTTTCATGTGCTGCGTCACATACACAATTTTTATATTTCTAAAATGTGCTCTCCCGGGTCGTGCCTGAAAATAGGCATCTTTGTGCCTAGTGCACTTACCCGGTTACCAAAAGCAAATAAATAAATAAAATAAATAGTGCAGATAAATAAAGGGGAGGGGAGGTGGGCAGAGGGAGACAATGAAAAGGCAGAGATACTGAATGAATATTTTTGCTCAGTATTCACAAAAGAAGAAGAAGAAGAGGAGTAACCTAAACCAAACAATAGAAGCACTCTGGGCAGGAAAGTTGACACCAGTCCATTTACAGAAGAAAAGATCCTGAAAGAACTCTTAAAACTCAAGGTGGACAAAGCAATGGGGCCTGATGGAATTCACTCCAGAATCCTAAATAGATGGAGTCGGTCCAGAGGAGGGTAACTAAAATGGTGCAAGGTCTGTATCAGAAACCATATGAAGAGAAACTGAGAGAACTTAATATGTATACCCTTGATGAAAGAAGGGATGGGGAACATGATAGAAACTTTCAAGTACCTCAAGAGAAACAATAAAGTCCAGGATGTCAGCATCTTTCAGAATAGGAGATGTGCAAGAACAAGGGGGCACAATTCAAAGATAGAGAAGGGACAGCTCAGGGGCAATGTGAGGAAATATTTTTTCATGGAGAGAGTGGTGGACACGTGGAACAACCTTCCTGGGGAGGTTGTGGGGCCTAAACCGTGGGAAAATTCAAACATGCATGGGACAGACATGAGGCAAATATAGGGGTGGGGAGGAGGAAGTAGGTTGTTGGTTAACTAGAATCTGAAGCTTATCCAATAGGTAGGGAAATGAGCAGACTGGGTGGGCCAAGTGGTCCTTATTTGCCATCAAAGTCTGTGTTTCAGCCAGCCCGCGGGGGGTATGATGTTCTTTGGCTAAGGCAGCTATGACACAACAACGCATCAGGAAGTTTCCTAAAAACAGAAATGAAGGACTTATTACAACTTGATTGCAGCAGGAACACATTATGTTTCAGCTTCAGGCGTTTGTCTCCGGAGACGCTCTTGGCTCCGCGTTTCCGGCTTCACCCCAGACGTACAGAAGAACATTCTTGACGTCCCGTATAACGGCAAAGTACTCTTTGGTGAACCCTCGGAAAAGGTCACCAAACTCCAGGACGCTGGGAAGGCAGTCCAGTCTGTACAGGCCATGTCCAGATCCAGGCAGCGTTCCTTTCACAGGAACCAGCCATTTTTGCAGCTAGCACCAAAGGCAGCAGCCACGTTCCAGCCAGCAACAAAGCGGCACTTTTCAGCGTAAAGCCCAGGTGAAGTCTTCCCCAGGCAGAGGCCATCATTACACGAAATCGGGCCCAGCCCGCAGGGACAAATGCTACAATAGCATGACTCCTTCCCGGCCCCCCTCCACACTTCAGGGTAGCTGTCTTACCATCGACCGGTGGGTTCTTCAGTTGGTCAAGAAAGGCCATTTCATTGAGTTTCTCAACCACCCACTGGCCAGACCTCCCCTGCTCTCCTGTTACTCAGGTCAGCATGCTCTGCTCATACAGCAGGAGGTGCTCGTGCTTCTGGAAAAAGCTATAGAGCATGTACCATGGAACCAGAGAGGTCTAGGATGTTCTCACTACTTTCTGGTTCCAAAGAAAACAGGGGATCTCCGTCCGATAATGTAGCTCAGTGACCTCAACGAATCAGTCCTGTACAAACTCTTTCACATGGTGACCCTCCCAGGTCTGATTCCCATGCTCAAGTAGGATGCCTTTCTAGTGTTCCTGGACATGCAGGATGCTTACCTGCACATACCCATTGCTCAAGCACATAGGAAGTTCCTGCGCTTAGAGTTTCAAGGTCACCATTATCAGTTCCGAGCACTTCCCTTCAGGCTGTCATCGGCACCTCGGGTGTTCACGAAGTGCATGGTGGTCGTAGCGACATCTTTGAGGAGACCAGGCCACTTGGTGTTCCCCTACCTGGACTGGCTTCTCATGGTGCGCTCCCAGGAGGTCCTGATGTCTGCCATTCACCGTACTCTGTCTCTGTTCGAGATGTTGGGCATCATAATCATCCATCACGAAAAGTCATGCCTGATTCAGTCTCAGACTCTGCAGTTCATAGGTGCAGTTCTGACCACCATCCAAGGGAAAGCCTTTCCCCCCCGGACACATCAGATCCCTCATCAGAGACTTTTCAGCGAAGATGACCATTCCTGCCAGACAGGTCCTTCACCTGCTCGGACACATGGCTGCAGCCATTGCAGCAGTCCCGCTAGCCTGTCTCCACATGAGGGTAACCCAGTGGATGTTAAGGGTCCAATGGGATCAAAAGCAAGACCATCTGCAGCACCCAATCAGGTTCACGAAGGCTGTAATCCAGGATTGGCAGTGGTGGCTAGATTAGAGGAATCTATTGGCGGGAGTCCCCTTCACTGCACCGTCTCCAATTGTGACACTCTCCACAGATGCCTCAGGACTCTGGGGGGGCACACCTTGATGGTGTTCAGTCTCGGGGCCTGTGGATGGCCCAAAAATCTCATCTCCACATAAATATCCTGGAAATGAGAGCAGTTCTTCACGCCCTGCAGGCCTTCCAGTCGGAGATCCCACTGGGTACTCTACTATTACAGACAGTTCTGCAGTGATGTATTACCTCAACAAACAAGGAGGCACCAACTCCTACCTGCTTTACAGGGAGGCCATGAGGGTGTGGGATTGGGTTTTGCAACACTGCGCAAACCTCATTGCTGTTCATGTCCTGGGTTGGGCAATGTTGTCGCAGACTGGCTGAGCCACTTTCAGGCCAAAGTCCACGAATGGGAACTACTCCAGGAGGTAGTAGAGCATCTGTTTCTCAGATGGGGCACAGCAGAATTAGACCTTTTTGCATCCCCATCCAATGCAAAACTGCCCAGTTTTTGCTCGCTAGATGCAGGGCCTGGTGTTTTCCGGCAAGACGCGTTGTCCCTCTCCTGGGCTCATGTCCTGGGGGGATACTGGGATGCATAGGGAGAGGCATCACCAGTAGAAAACAGGAAGTTATTATACCTCTGTACAGACAGCTGGTCAGACCCCATCTGTAGTACTGCGTGCAGTTCTGGAGATCCAATCTCCGCAAAGACATAGACAGGATGGAAGCTGTCTAGAGGAGGGCAACTAAAATGGTGCAGGGTCTGCACCGAAGACATATGAAGAGAGACTTAAGGAGCTTAATATGTATAGCCTCAAGGAAAGGAAGGAGAGGGGGGACATGATAGAAACTTTCAAGTACCTCAAGGGAATCAACAAAGTCCAAGAGGGTAGCATCTTTCAAAAAAAGAGGTGTGCAAGAACAAGACGGCACAATTTGAAGATGGGGGTGGCTCAGAGGTAATTTAAGGAAGTATTTTTTCACAGAGAGGGTTGTGGATGCATGGAACGGCCTTCCGGAGGAGGTTGGGGAGTCCAAAACAGTGGTGGAATTCAAGCATGCATGGGACAGTAATAAGGCAATTCTAGGGGGTGGTGGTAGGAAGAAGTAGGCTACTGGTTAACTAGGATCTGCAGCTTATCCATTAGGTAGGGAAATGGGCAGACTGGCTGGGCCAAGCGGTCCTTATCTGCCGTCAAATTCTATGTTTCCATGTTTCTAAAGCGACACTGTCAGGTTCTGTCTGTATGCATTTTTACTGTACAGCCATCTCCAGAAGTCTCTGTCATTTAATAAAAAAAACTGTTGGCTTACCTTGTCTCCTGTGATTTGTTTCATTTTGCTCATTTTCCAGTGTTTCAGTGCACTGAAAGTTTTGTATTCGACCCGAATTTTACTCCGCAGTCTCAGGACCTCCCACCACGCTAATGTGTTGCTCCCCCCCCAGTCAGCGAGCACTCTCATGAACCTCGCAGACGGACTCATTCATTATTTTCCTTCCCCTGCAGCGTGATGCATCTCCTATGGTTCCTACTGTGTTTATGATTATCCTCTTGGGAGCCTGGTAAGGTTACTGGCCATATGTTTCACCAGTACTGCAATGGGGAGATTTCAATTTATATATTTTTTTATATTAGCTGGGTCCTCTGATAACGCGTTCCTACAAATGAATGCCTGACCCCCATTTACATATCTTACTGTGTCTGTGGACTCAGAAGCAGACGGCACCCTTTTCTCTCGTTCTGTGTTGTCTAATTCATAACTTTTCGTATTCCTATGCTCTGTCCCCAAGGTGATGTAGATAACCGATGTTCCTTAGGAGTGCATCCTTGCTCAACGTCATCTTGTCAGTTTGCTACTTCGTCTAGAAACTGATTCCTTTCCACTCTGTTGTGAGCAGTTTCAGCTCCAAGTACAGAAACAAAATGTTTTGCATGATCCAATCTGGAGTGCTATAAAAAAGGAACTATTCAATTAGCATTCGTTTTTGTTCACTTTCAGCGGCTCTGATTCTTTCCATATGTCTAACTAAAATCCTATTATTTTTCTTTTTATAGTCTTTGATTCTGCTCCCATTCGACTCTTTAGACCAACAAGGGAAAGCTTAACAAGAGTTATATTCAGTTTATAAAACGATGGGAAATATGCTTTCATTACATTGCTTTCCTCTAGCACTTGAGAACCGAATCAAAAGTCTGTCCAACCAAGGAAACTTTAGCTTGGCACTGACAGTATTTTTACAAAGTTATAAAAAGCCCAGCATCTGTAACTTTTTTAAAGTATATACACTGTAGATACTATGCAGGAGTTCTATTCTGATGGAGTATGTAAATAACGTTATTTCTTGTTTCCTGACTTTCCTATAGTCACTAACACTGAAACGTGGATTGATAGGTGCACTGATGTCTGGTAGCCGAGCTCTCCATTTAATAGCCCGTGTTTTGGTCAATTAATACTAGGAGCAGCAGCTGGTTGGGTCATTCGCAATTTTAAAAATGGTTTTGTTATATGGTCTGATGTAGTGTCGGGGTTGGGGGGCATTATATGCAATACGTTCATTTTTTGTGACACGGAAGTGTTGATTTAGCTTTTGTTTTTAGTTTTTATAAATACAATGTTTTCCTTTGTAACATTTGTTGGGTCATTTTGCATTGTAGCATTTTTGGTATGGGTGTATTTTCATTACTGCAAAACTCTATAAAATGGCCCAGGATTTCTGGTGATCTTTGAGTGAAAGATAGACAAAGTCGATGATTTTCTACTGTTTATTGGCACAACAAAAAAGTCCAAATTCTTGGGTGGGTGGGGGCACTCATTCACCCACAAGAAGAGTGAGGTCAAATTATATATAAACTTTTGATTCATTAACCCCTACCTGCACCAACCCCTCCCATGTGTACTGCCTCTGAGCCTTAGTCGCTGCAATGTGGGGGTGCTGACGCCTGAAATGTGGATGAGTTATCAAATATGCAGTCACAAGCTCTGAACACAGTGGAAACTAGTGCTTTTATTTCTACTGGTTTTTATTTTTAATTTCGATTTAGCATGATCGAATATTACTAAGCGAGCTCTGTCCTTCCAAAATCCATATTCTGTCCCAGCTTCTGGTGTGATTTGGGAATCTTATCAGTCTGGACTGTGAGATTCGTCCTGACACTGTTCGGATCATGGGGCAGTATTCTGGGAATCTGCCTCTGGACAGCCCATTACCAGTTATACACTGCTTCGTGGGTGACACACCGCAGCCTTGTCACTGGTGGAGACTGCTGTGACCCTTAGACCTGCGAGCACTAAATGTGCAAAAATCAGTGGTGCAATTGTACGGGCGTGGGGTATCCGAAATCAGACAGCATGACAGCATCTCCAAATGAAACACCTCCAGAATCATACATCTCAACTACTTCTCCAAACGCAGGGATACGGCTTACGAAATCAGAGGCAAATCACCGACAGAAGGGAGTTTTTTTTTACAATTTATTTCCCAGAATAGGCTACCTAAGATGCAGCATCTCCTTTTCCATGAGGTCCTGCTTCTAGCCATTTCTGCAGCTGGTGGGTGGGGGGTCAGGAAACTGAGTAAATGACTCCAGTGGGGTTTGAACATGGGAGCTCCCGGGTTCCAAGTTGGTGCTCTAATCGCCAAAGCACAGTGCCTCTGTGTTTGCCTATGTTTCAAATCCCTACTTTTTTAGAAATATAACTGCTGGATTTAGATGGGATCGAAAATAATCATTTCCTATATTCCTAAACGTATATTGGGTTCGGCTCCTGTGCTGACATATTGGGAATTTACATAGAAACATAGACTTTGAGGGCAGATAAGGACCACTTGGCCCACCCAGTCTGCCCATTTCCCTTCCTATTGGATAAGCTGCAGATTTTAGTTAACCAACAGCCTACTTCCTGGAACCCCCCACTACAATTGCCTTATGTCTGTCCCATGCATGTTTGAATTCCCCCACTGTTTTAGACCCAACAACCTCCCCAGGAAGGCGGTTCCTTGCATCCACCACTCTCTCCGTGAAAAAAAATTTCCTCACATTTCCCTGAGCCATCCCCCCTCTATCTTTAAATTGTGCCCTTGTTCTTACACATCTCTTTTTCTGAAAGATGCTGCCCTCCTGGACTTTGTTGATTCCCTTGAGGTACTTGAAAGTTTCTATCATGTCCCCCCATCCCTCCTTTCATCAAGGGTATACATATTAAGCTCTCTCAGTCTCTCTTCATATGGTTTCTGATGCAGACCCTGCACTATTTTAGTTGCCCTCCTCTGGACTGCTTCTATCCTGTCTATGTCCTTGCGTAGATGGGGTCTCCAGAACTGCATACAGTATTCCAGATGGGGTCTCACCAACTGTCTGTACAGAGGGATAACCACTTCCCTCTTTCTACTTGTCATGCCCCTTCCTATGCATCCCAGTATCCCACTGGCTCTCCTTACTGACTTCTCACATTACTTACCCACCTTTAAGTCATTTGATATGACTACCCCCAAGTCTGTTTCCATTTTTGTTGTTGTTAGTACCTCCCCTGCTATTGTGTACTCTTCTCCTGGGTTTTTGTTTCCCAGGTACATTACTTTGCACTTCTTTGCATTGAATCCAAGTTGCCATGTGTCTGACCATTCCTCCAACCTTGACAAGTCCCTTCTCATCTTTTCTACCCCCGTGTATCAACTCTGCTACAGATCCTTGTGACATCTGCAAAGAGGCATACCTTTCCCTCCAGACCCTCTGCAATGTCACCTATAAAGATTTTAAAGAGGACTGGACCCAGTACTGAGCCCTGAGGTACTCCAATAGTAACCCCCCTTTCTTCGGAATGTGTTCCATTCACTATTACCTTCTGTGTCCTGTTGTGCAGCCAGTTTGCTACCCAGGCTACCACCCTGGAACCCACTCCCAGGCTGGCTAACTTGATTATTAGTCTTTTGTGCGGACTGTGTCAAATGCCTTACTAAAGTCTAGGTAGGCCATATCCACAGCCCCTCCCTGGTCTGTTACTTTGGTCACCCAGTCAAAGAAATCAATTAGATTTGTCTGACATGACCTTCCTGCTGTAAATCCATGCTGCTTTGGGTCCCGTGCCCCACTGGCCTCTAGGTACTCAACAATTCTTTCTTTCACAAGTGATTCCATCATTTTCCCTACCACTGAGGTCAAACTTACAGGTCTGTAGTTTTCTGCTTCTGCCTTGCTCCCACTTCTGTGAAAGGGAATCACATCTGCCTTCCTCCAGTCCTCAGGTACCACCCCATCCTCCCATGATTTGTTAAAAAGTGTGGTCAGTGGTGTCATTAGGTCCTCCCTTAGTCCTTTTAGGATTCTGGGGTGAATCCCATCAGGCCCAATTGCTTTGTCCACCTTGAGTTTTAGGAGTTCTTTCAGGACTCTTTCTTCTGTAAATGGACTGGTGTCAACCCCCCTACCCAGAGTGCTTCTATTGTCTTGTTTAGGTAAATCCTCCTCATCTTCTTTTGTGAATACTGAGCAAAAGTATTCATTCAGTATCTCTGCCTTTTCACTGTCTCCCTCTTCCCACTTCCCCTCCCCTCTCCTTTATTAGTCTTCACTATTCCTCCCTTAACCTTTCTATGCTCCCTAATGTACCTATAAAAGGTTTTATCCCCCTTCTTAACTGAGTTGGCTATTTTTTCCTCAGTTTGGGCCTTTGCTATTCTGACTGTCTTACCCACTTCTTTCTGCTTTAATTGATACAGTTCCCTGTTGTGCTCCTTCTGTGATTCCTTATACTTCTGAATGCAGCCTTTTTCTCCTTAACCTTCCCTGCCACCTATCTTGAGAACCATAGTGTTTTTTAACTCCACTTTGTTTTCTTTATTTGTCCCACACAAAGGCTTGTTGCCTCTATGATAGCAGTTTTGATTTTTCTCCATTGTTCTTCCACTCCTCTTTTATGGCCATTTGGTAGCGCATTCCTCAGGTATTCACCCATTTTGCCAAAGTCAGCCCTTCTAAAGTCCAGTATCCTTGTTTTTGTATGGCTTGTTTCCATGGTTGTGCTTATTGTGAAGCACACTGTGCAGTGGTCACTTGTTCCCAGATGTCTACTGACTTCTAAATTTGTGATCCTCTCTCCATTTGAGAGTACCAGGTCTAGTATTGCTCCCTCCCGAGTGGGTTCCAACACCAGCTGTCTAAGGCCTGCCCCCTGCAGGGCATTGAGAATGACCCTGTTTCTTGGATGTGACTGCAGTACATGTCATCCAGTTAACATCTGGCATATTCAGGTCCCCCATCAACAGTATCTCCCCTTTTTCAGCCATTTTGAGAATGTCCTCTATCATTTTCTTATCCGTTTCTTCCCCTTGAGACGGGGGTCTGTATACAACCCCTGTGTGGATTGTGATGCCATTCCCTGTCTCCAAGGTGACCCAGAGTGCCTCTTGTCCTCCCTCTTTACTTTTTAGTTCTGTAGCTTTGATCCCTTCCCTTATGTATAGAGCTACTCCACCTCCTCTTGTACCTCCCTGTCATGGTTCTATGGCTCACAGTCTTATAAACCTAATACTTTCCCTTTTACTGGGAAGGACAATGATATGAGGAAAATATCAGCATCATATTTCAGGTAAAATTGGGAACACATCTTACAATGAGGGACTTTACTGTCAGTTTCAGAAGCACAGCCAATGTCTCCAGAATCAATGGCAATTCTGAACTACAAAAAATGTCTCCAGAATAAATGACACTTCAGAATCAGTCAGTGGTGCCAGAAAAGCCCAGAATAGACAGAAGGCAATTCATAACCACAGCCTGTGTCTACAGAATAGCTGGCAGTTCAGAAAAACAGCCGGTGTCTGCAGAATAGAAGGCAGTCCAGAATCATAGCCAGTGTCTACAGAATAGGTGACAGTTTAGAACCATAGTCAGTGCCTACAGAATAGAAGGCAGTCCAGAACCACAGCCAGTTTCTACAGAACAGCTGGCAATTCAGAACCACAGCCAGTGTCTACAGAACAGCTGGCAGTTACATAGATACATAGACAGTGTCGGCAGATTAGGGCCTACGGCCCACCCAGTCTGCCCATTTGAGCTTGTAAGTTTACTTTATGTTTTCCTAAAAGTCTGTTGCCCCTTAACCCTGACCTCCAGAATTCCTTTATGTCTATCCCATGCATTCTTAAATCCCATGATTGTTTCAGCCCCTACCACTTCCTCTGGCAGGGTGTTCCACTTGTCCACCACCCGTTCTGTGAAGAAATTCTTCCTCACGTTTCCTCTGAATCATCCTCCCTCCAACTTCATCCCATGCCCTCTAGTCCTGCAACATCTTTTTCACTTAAAAATAGTGTATTCTTGCACCCTGTTCCTCCATATAAGATACTTGTATGTCTCTATCATATCCCCTCTCTCCCTCCTCTCCTCCAGGGAGTACATATTCAATTCCTTCAACCTGTCCTCATAGGACTTGTGATGCAATCCATGTACAATCTTTGTTGCCTTCCTCCGAACCTTCTCTACCCTGTCTATATCCTTACATAAGTAAGATCTCCAGAACTGTACACTGTACTCCAGGTGGGGCCTCACTAGTGTATTGTATAGTGGAATTATGACCTCCTTTTCCTGCTGGTGATGCCCCTGCCTATGCATCCCAGCATCCGGTTTGCTTTACCTGCTGCCTTGTCACACTGTTTCCCTACCTTGAGGTCATCAGAGATGATAACCCCATGATCCCTTTCCTGCTTGGTGCATGCTATATCCTCACCCCCCAACTGATATATTGTGACAGAGTTTTTGTGCTCCATATGCATTATCTTGCACTTCTTTGCATTGAATTTCAACTGCCAAACCCCTGACCATTCTTCAAGTTTCTGCAGGTCCCTTCTCATTCTGTCTACACCCTCTGGCGTGTCTACTCTGTTACAGAGCTTTGTGTCATCAGCAAACAGGGAAATTCTGCCTTCTAGGTCCTGCGCAATGTCACTGATGAAGATGTTGAATAGGACCAGTCCCAGCACTGATCCCTGTGGTACCCCACTGGTCACTCTTCCCTCTGTGGAGTGACAGCCATTTACCACCACCCTCTGTGTTCTGCCGCCTAGCCAGTTACCTACCTACTACACTACTGTCCTGCCCACACCCATATTCCCCAGTATGTGTAATAGTCTTCTATGTAACACAGTGTCAAAGGCTTGGCTGAAGTCCAGATAGGCCATGTCCACTGCCCTCCCCTGATCCACCTCCCTAGTCACCCAGTCAAAAAATTCAATGAGGTTGGTCAGACATGACCTTCCCCTGGTGAAACCATGCTGCCTTGGGTCCTGTAGTCCATTGACAACCAGATGTTCCACCAGTCTCTCTTTCAGGTGGTTCAGAATCACAGCTGGTGTCTGCAGAATAGAAGGCAGTCCAGAGCCCCAGCCAGTGTCTACAGCATAGCTTGCAGTTCAGAACCACAGCTAGTGTCTACAGAATAGAAGTCAGTCCAGAACCAAAGCCAGTCTCTACAGAATAGCTGGCAGTTCAGAACCACAGCCAGTGTCTACAGAATAGCTGTCATTTCAGAACCACAGCTGGTATCTGTAGAATAGAAGACAGTCCAGAGCCACAGCCAATAGCTACATTACAACTGTCAGTTTGGAACCACAGCAGGTGTCTGCAGAATAGAAGACAGTTCAGAACCACAGCCAGTGTCTGCAGAATAGCTGGGAGCTCAGAACCACAATTGGTATTTGCAGTTCAGAACCACCGTTGATATCTGTAGAACAGAGGGCAGTTCAGAGCCACAGCCAGTGGCAACAGAATAGGTGGCAGTTCAGAACCACAGTCAGTGACTCCAGAATACATGGCAGATCAGAACCATAGCCAGTGACTCCTGAATAGGTGGCAGTTCAAAACCACAGCCAGTGACTCCAGAATAGATGGCGGTTCAGAACTACACCTGTTATCTGCAGAAGAGACAGCAATTCAGAACCACAGCCAGTGTCTACATAGTAAGTGGCAGTTCGGAACCACAGCTGGTGTCAACAGAATAGCTGGCAGTTCAGAACCACAGCCAGTGTATGTAGTTGAGAACCATGGAAGTTCAGAACCACAGCCTGTGACTCCAGAATAGCTGGCAGTTCAGAACCTCAGCCAGTGACTGCAGAATAGATGGTACTTCAGAATGACAGCCGGTGTCTACAGAATAGGTGGTCATTTAAAACCACAGCCTGTGTCTGCAGAATAGATTGCAGTTCCGGACCACAGCCTGTGTCTACAGAATAGCTGGCAGTTCAGAACCACAGCTGGTATCTGCAGTTCAGAACCACAACTGGTATCTGTAGAATAGATGGCAGTTCAGAACCACAGCCAGTGTCTACAGAATAGGTGGCAGTGCAGAGCCAAGGGTCATTTTAAATAGTTTTTTCAGCATTCCACAAGAAATCCACTGCTGGCATCAGCATAACTCAGTTACACACAATTCCCCCAACATTTGGGCTAGCAGTATAGCCTAGAGGTTGGCGGAATGAGGTGTGAACGAGCTTGGTACATCCAGCAGACCAGACCTCAGTTTGATTCTCACAACCTGCATTTGCATACTGTGTGACTCTGAGCAAGTCACTTAACCACCCAGTGCTCCCAGGTCGCCCCTGAAAACAGGCACATTTGTCTAGTGGGTCTTACCCGGTTACTAAAAGAGTAAAAAAAAAAATAATTAATTAAATACTTGAATTCCAGGACTTTACAGATTACAGACAGTAAGTACAGTAATAATTGGTTACAATTGACAGTTTGTTTCAGTCAGTTGACAACTAAAAGTATCCATGATACAACTAATGCACATTACAGTTTCAAAGTAAAGTTGCCTTAGCCCCCTGGGACTTATCTCTGCAAGTAGAGGACCAATTTATACGGTGGGGAAGGGATGGGGGCCAGCATCCTGAGGTCAGTTTTGTCAATTGAGGGAGGGTGATGGTTGAAGGGGTGGTGGTGAAGCTGTAGGGGGGCAGTATTGTGATGAAGGGTTGTGGAGGTTGGGAGAGGAGGGGCTGCTGTAAGGGTGGGCAGCTGGGAGCTTAGTGGGAGGTTAGTGAGGATGGACAAGAGTGGTGGTGATTGGGAGTAGGTGTGGGGGCAGGTGAGGAGATATGTACAGGATGGTGGGTGTTATGAGGTGGGTGGGTGAGATTCAGTCTACAGTGCCCTGTTATAGACTATCTGAAGCAAACACTCTCCATTTCACGATGCAGGAGAGTCCTGAGTCCTGTTTTGAAGAGGCTAATTTTACTGCTTTCCATGAGGGATGCTGGTAGCTTATTGTACTATTTAGGCCCTTGGTACGAGATGGATTTCTGAGCCAGAGTGGTGTGTTTAAATGGCACCAGCAGCCCACCTTTCTCTGTGTTCCTGGTAGGTTTTGCTGGTAAACCCCGCTAAAGAAGTTCACAGAGATGGCGGCACAAGTACTAGTTGAGCTTTTTTGGCAAGCAGGCAGGTCTGGTAGTGAGCTCTGAGATGGAGAGGAAGCCATCCTGTTTCGGAGTATAGGACACAGGTATGGGTAGAAGATTCAGCACCTAGGGTCAGCTGGCAGGCCTTGTTCAGTAAGGTTTTTATTCTGTTGAGTGCAGTGTCATTGCCTGCCCCATATATTGGTAGTCCATAGTCAACTGACACAAGGACCGAGCTGCTCGTGGTAAGTATTAGTGAGTCAGGTGTCATGGAGTGCCTGTGGTGGTATAGCACCCCAAGTTTCATCTTGGCGGTCTTGCCAGGGGTGTGTCTCTGGACTGTGTGAGGAGTCAAGAGCTGAGGAGGGCAGTATTCTCCAGCTGCATTCCAGGGACAAAGTGAACACTGGATGGGATGGTTAGTACACTCCTGCTCTCATCACAAGCCCAGCACAGTCTCCTGCAGGACACAGCAGTACCAGCACATTGTCGATGTAAGTGCAGTGACACTGAATTCCTCAGTAGTCCTGCATAGTGTTCACAGATGCTTCATTCAGATGTATTATTTTACTTTGCAAACTTGCATATTTTACTTGGTGCAACTAATGGCAGGTTACATATTAGTGTGTCTTGCAGTTCTGGGACACGAGGGAGGAATGTGAGGGGACTTTTGCTCGCATCTGCTAATATGTGAATACGAATGTGAAATGAGTATTAGCACCTATAAGCATTCTACCCCAATAAATTGTATGCCTTGCCCTCAAACACCTCCACTGGAATACTTCCCCATTAATTCACCACCATTTCTGTGAATAATTATTTCCTTTGTGTCTCTCTTGTTCACCCCTCCCGCTTCATAGGATGTTCATTTCTTCTTCTTCTTTTCTTTCACATATTGCATTGGACTTTGAACCATTCTCCATATCAAAGCCTTACCTTGAACATACATCTCTCCTACTGGCAATGGCCATGATGCAACACATAATTTCATCTAGTGCAACTCTCCACAACCTAGAACATTTCCCATATGTCATAGTAGTGCTTATATGTCTGGAAGTTTTGTGTTGGCCACTACGTACGACACTGGTGCTCAGATTATCACAGCCCATGCAATAAAAGCATTCTACCCCTATGCACTGCCAGCATAGCACATTGCAGTATTTTCCCTTATTTTACTTTTTGTATCACGCAATGTTCAGCACTGTGACATCACTAGAGCATCAGTTTTGCACTGTGATGACTGCTTTCCTGTAGACAGTGTCACCGCAGAGCATACTTGTTCACCATCTCTTTCTCCTGCCCCTCATTCTTTCCACTTGAATTCTGCTGTACCTAACCCATTCCTTCTTGCCCCCAAACACCTCCAGTGGAAGTCTGTTCCCGCAATTCACCACCATTTCTGTGAATAAGTATTTCCTTTTGTCTCTTTCTTTTTCCCCCTCCCTCCATTCATTAGATGTTCCTTTTTTGTTATTCTTTTCTCTTTTTTTTTGGTGCATGCAATGTTCAGCTATATAAGATCACTACAGCATCAGTTTTGCAATGTGATGATAGCTATGCAGCCACCAGATATATTGTTTTTCTATTTGTTTAGCTGTGGGTTTTGTGTCCCATGTTGGTATTTTCATTTTGACTGATAGGTGTATCTACGTCTGGTCCGTTACTATCTGACATCTGCTTATTTACTTTTATTCACAGCATTCATTATTGCCTGTGACAGTTTGATTGTACCAGTGGTGTTAGGACCATGCTGTTCAGCCAGGTCAGGCAGTGGTGGTACTACTGCAGTACCTGTTGTCGCCCTGTGCCCACTTTCTTGATTTTTTCAGCAGCCACTACATCACACTGTGCAGAGCCAAAATATATTAAAATGTAATAAATGCTGTATGTTAACCCCCCCGGACATTTTTGAACAACTAAGCACACCTCCCATATTATTCTGTCTATAGGAAACAGAGTGGTGGGTATACAAAACCTAGTATTACATACTTGCGACCTTTACTAAACACAGGTCCTCAGGAGAGAACTTTCGCAGTGGGTGGTGCTAGTTCTGAAATTCTGAAGGGGTACCCAGTAATTCTTCACAGAAATAAGTAACAGGATTGTTCATACCTGGTTTCTGTTCTAAAGTGAGGCTTTACTTCAAAGTTTGTATGCAGAAGCAAAGGTGGACACTCACGGGTCGACACTTTGAGGCCGAATGAAATGCAGAACAACTTCAGTACCAGCCCCCACATTCTAAACTTTACATATTGCATTGGACTTCGATCCATTCACAGCGTTAAAGCCTTACATGAAACACACATCTCTTCTACTGTCGATGGCCACAATAGAGGACTGCTTTTCATTTTGTGACACTCTCCACAACCTAGAACATTTCCCATATGTCATAGGGTTAAATATCTAGAAAGGTTGCAGGTCCGTGTGCGTAAACTTGTGCCACTTGTGAGACGCTTGTGTGCTAATGATGTATGCTGTACCGAATGTTTACCTTGGTACCCCTCATTATATGTTTAATTGACATTTCATTTCACATTTTCAATTCTGATTTTACCCCTAGGCACTCGCATGTTGGGAAACTGATGGCAGCACCATCAAAACATAAACAGACACCAAAGATGGCGAAGTGAGTAAGAGCACACACTGTTACTGACTCTGCCAAAAAATGGTTAAAAAAAGAACTTGATTCAAAATGCAACAGGTGCCATATCACAATTGGAGCCGAGTTTGCCAGGTGGATGTCGCTGAAAGAATCTCTGCGCCTGTGCACGCATTCAGATGTACGATTTCTGCTAGACATGTGAGCATATGCTGTTCTGTTTCTTTTTTCCAATGTACAGAATGGTAAAAGAACTAAGGACTAGTCACATAGTGACACACCGTAATACCTATTCTATCAAAACATTTGTGCATCGTGTGCTCCTGCCAGACTGAAGGTCTGCATAGCAGATTCCTTTTCACAACAGCTGTAGCAAGGCGGAAGCAAGGGCAATACTGACCATTTATCTTGACCTCAGTTTCTTGTCATAGAAAGGGCTGTTCACTGCCTACATGCCAACCAGGTACAAGACCCAAGGCAGCATGTATTCATAGTGTTGAGGTCATGTCGGAGGACTTGAAATCAATTGATTTACTCAGTGACCAAAGTAGTATACCAGGCGTGAGTTGCTGTAGATATGGCCTACTTTTACATTTGCAATCCTTTTCACTCAGTGCAGTACATTAGAGTTATACACATAAGTTAGCTGTCCTGTGAGTTCTTCACAGGTTCAAAGCATGTGAAACTAATTTCATGGGTAACCGTTACTCAGAGTGACTGTGAATCGGAGTACACTGTGAACAAAGGGTTGTCACTAGTGGGGTGCTGCAGCGGGTTTGTACTGCGACCTCCACTGTTTTATGTATTTATATTAGATATATCAGGATATAATGGAACCAAGGAGGTCAGGTCAAAGAGAGATATGGTTTGGAGCAGGGGAGACGGACAAGGTTCGGACAGGTGGGAGGTGACAAGCAGGGGAATGTAGGGGGAGAGGGCACACAGAGATAGCAAGCATAAACGGTGATATGCTATCACACTGGGACAGTGTTGGAGCATGCATATAAATTCTGTTCTCACCTGTGCGTGAGCATTACCATCTCCTTAATTGTGCCGGTGTTGAAGCAGTGACTGTTCTCCTTTGGTTCCTGCTCCAGTTCTCAGTAAGGTGATTTCCTATGACTCAATCCACCTGATTCCTAACAGAGTAAACTTGCTTCTTTTTTTTTATGATTACAGGCATTGGGAATATGTCATAAGAGGTGTTTGCACCACTAGTACTTACTGCTGTCTATGACATTTGGTGTCATTTATGTGTTTGTCAGCACACTGTATTTCTTGCAGGTACACAGCATCTCACTTGACTATCGTCCCGATTGCCATTTGCTTTTCGACAGTAGCACTATAGTGAAGGCGATTGCAACATTTCGGTTGTGAGACATCAGTTGGTGTGAGCCACTGATGCATTACTTCACTATGACAACAGTTCAATGTAGCGCTATGTTTGCACCGCTAATACCCAGCTAGCTAAATCTGCCAATAGAATTCTCATTACAGAACTGTGTCATTCCGATTCCTTGTTCATATGTGTGCAAACATACATGGGTGCACCCATATTAGGAGTGCAACTTTTACAGAAACCTGGCTCGTCAATCTGTCCGTTATGGTCCTTTAATCACCCCTAGCCTCTGAGCATGTCCTTGCTAAGTCACAGTGACTGCCACAACATTAAATCCCTGCACTACTAGTTTTGCTTCGGTTACATTATCATACACCGAACTACTACTACCATCCTAGACAGTATTTTATTCTCCCTTATCCTTGCAGTCTGCTCCCATTACAGTACTATGGATTTACTTCATCTAGTGCCCAAGTTTTACAGCGGTGTAAAGAAATTGTACATTCAACCCTCACCCACCCAGCATGAGTCATGAATGGCACTGTGTTTGAATACAATGAATTGGGAGAAGTTGTCACTCCAAGGTGGCCCCTACCTACAATACTTCGGTGTCAGGTGAGTTTGCCCCTTCTCAGTACTTCTCTCCTTTTGCTCTTTCTCTCCCTGTTGTAAAGACAAGGATGTCTACATTAAATTATTACGTTATGAATCACAGTTCTCTTGAATCCAGTATGCCAATATTTCATTACTGGGAATACATGAGCTGTGCGATTGGTGCTATATGCCTTGTGTTGGTTTTGTGGAGGGAGAGAGTGTGTGTGTGTGTGTGTGTGGTGGGGGGTGCGTAGTGCAACACGATTGTAACAAGCTCTATAAAACCCACGCTATGTATGCAGTGGTAAATCCACAACATCTACTGTGTGCATGTTTTAGTCCATTTTGCTAGTCTGCTTGCTACATTTTCCCTTTCATAGTGTCATACACAAGTGCCACGTACCTCATTTGTCTGGCGATGCTATCACCCTTGATTTTCACATTTGGTTCTTGCTCCCTCTTGTATCGTATAATGTGAGTTTGGAGTATTTATGTATTAAAATTGTTCTTAACCAGGTAATACACCATCTATTTATTTTGATTGGTGTTCATTGAGAATGGGCATAGAGGAAGACATTAGTTATGTTATTTTTATTACTGTGCAACAAATTAGCATAGTTAACCTATCAGAGTGTGGCGTGATCCGTAATTCAGTATAAATACTGATGCTCACTTTTTTGAACAGACACCACCGGTTGACAGATAAGGGGAGCAGTCCATGTGCTGCTTTTCCACACCAAGAGGCAAGTGCAAGACTGGTGGTAGTCAAACCTGTGACCCTCCCACTTCACAGTCAATACACTTCTATAACCACAGGACTGCACTGCATGCTGCTCGATGAAAAATTTTCTCCCCTAGCCCTCTCTCTGGTAAAATTCTCTGCAAATTATAGATTTCAAGCATTGAGAGACTGAAAAGGAAACACTAGAAAATTAAAATTGGGACAGTAACTTCTGGTATAGTATATTATGCTGCTGTATCTCGACTTTTGCAGCCATGTAAACAAATCAAACATTAGTGTCACTGTCAGCGTTTCACCAGCGTTTTGCTTTTGTCAGTGTTTTGATCAATTTGTATAATTTTCTAAATGTGCTGTGATCACACTTTCACACATTAATAAAAAATAATTTCTGGGAGCTGGAGGCTGCTGTGATGCTATCTGATAAGGGTCAAAATGGAGACGGTTAGGGACTAGGTGGGTACCGCTGCACAGCTGTGTAATCTGAAGTGCGAGATGGGGCAGCTGAAATTACCTGCTGCAGTTAGAGCTGCTGTGTATGGTCAGCTTCAGTGTTTCTGTTGGTGCCAGCAATCAGACAGAAACAAAACTGCTCACCATCAAATTAAATAAAATAAAAGATGCTTATCTGTGCGTATGGTGATTTAATGCACTCCCTTGGTATTGGTTGCTTTCAGAAACCACTTGGGGTTTGCCTTCTGTGTTTGTGTTGCATCCCATGCCTTGTGTGTACATTAAATAGAGAATAATGGCTATGCAATGGTGTTTTATGTATTTTTGTTATGCTCCCGAGGTTTACGATGGCATGGCACAACGAGGGTGAAGACCACTGGAAGAGAGTATGGACGGTGGTGTTGGTGGGTGGGGTGTGACATGACCGATACCTATACATGCCTCACTAAGTATTTCATTTCTGTGGTGATTTGAAATTATTTAAATGCACATTTTATAATGCAGTTCTTTTAAATGCTTTCATTTCTCTGCTTTTTCTGTGACTGGGATTGTGATAAATCTTTGCTTTTTTTTCACTTTTTTTTTCTCTCTTTATACACCATCCTTCAGGGCACTGTCTCCAGCAGCCTTCACCTCCCTCTGAGCTCTACCTCCCACCTGAAAAACCTTCTCTACTTGCCCCATCCCAATGTAATCTTCAGTTTTGCCCCCCCCAGTGAGTAAGGCCGATCCGCCCATGGTGCTCTGTCCAGAATCTAGTGATCCTGCCCACGCCATTGGCCATGAAGAGGAGAGTGCCAAGCAATCTGGAGTGTGACCCGGTGTGGCTGAGAAATCATTGCCTAACCCAGATGATCAAGTCACTGTCACCCTCCACCACTCTGCTCCTCATTATATGGCTCTTTGCTAGTCATACCTCTTGTCTCCACCAGATCCGACCCATGCGCCAAGCAAGCCCCGGATCCCACCCAGGGGCAGGAGAATAATCCACGGGATGCTCCATCCTCTCCTTCCCCTGCCTGCCCCTGCCACCCGAGTCTTCTCCTGAATATGGTTCACCGTGAGAAGCACACAAGGGTGAAAGCACACACCCTGTTCCTTGCTTAGGGTTTCACGGGCAATACGGGACAAGATGATGACCAACACAAAATTTAGTAAGACAATAGTAAAAAGTTAAAGGTGCACATTGAAATTTACCACAAGCTATCTGTTGTGGAACGTTAGAAAGTCATGCTTGCAAAAGCAAGGTTGGGACTGCAGACAGCTCACATCATTAATAGTGGTGACAGGGCTTTCATTCTACAAAGAAGTGCTAAAAAGGTTCCGTAAGTTCTGGACTGTAAGGCTAACTAAAGAGGACAAAATTAATAGTGGGTAATGTGTGAGAAGCGGAGATGGTAAATGAACACTTAAGTTCCATCTTGGATTCTTTGATGTCATTAGTGTTCTGAAAGTATTGCAGACACTTATGGTTGACACAGAAACTGTATCAGATGCCATACACCCAAGTGTACTAAGACAGGTAGTGTGGTTCTAGGGGCAAGGATGGTTTACTGCCTTGGGCCTGGATGACAATCCCTGTGCTATGCACAGCAGCATCTTATTGGCCATAGTTGCAGCACCTCTGAACTGAGCAAAGCTGTTCATGTCTGTGGGTGAATGGCTTGTCTTTTGGGCTGCTCTTGTGGGTGAGCTACACATGAGACGATCAAGAATACTGCGAGATGCACCCCGTGTCAAGGGAGTGGTTGAACAGGTCAGTCTGCATCACAGCCAACTCATCACAGTGTGAAGTTCATGTCAGACAAATCAAATTTATTTCTTTGACTGGGTGACCAAAGCTGTCGACCAGGGAGGGTCTGTGGACATGGCCTACCTAGACTGTAGCAAGGCATTTGACACAATCCCACCCAAAAATGATTTATAAACAAATTAGCCAGCCTGTGAGTGGATCCAAGGGTGGTAGCCTGGATCAAACACTGGTTGGACAACCGGACACAGCGGGTAATAGTAAATGGAGTCCACAGTGAAGAAAGGATGGTTACTAGTGGGGTACTGCAGGGTTTAGTACTGGGGCTGGTCCTTTTTAAAGTCTTTATAAATGACATTGCAGAGGGACTGGAAAGGAAAGTATGTATCTTTGCAGATGACACAAAGATCTGCAACAGGGTTGATACACAAGGAGGCATGGAAAGGATGAGAAGGGACTTGGCAAGGTAGGCGGAATGGTCAAATGTATGGCAGATTAGATTCATAGCAAAGAAGTGCAAAATAATGCACCTGGGAAACAAAATCCCAGGGGAAGAGTACACAATGGGGAGAGGGGAGGTACTAACAACAACAACAAAAATGGAAAGGGACCTGTGGGTAGTTATACCAGACGACCTAAAGGTGGGCCAGCAATGTGAGAAGGCAGTAAGGAGGGCTGGGTGGATACTTTGATGCATAGGGAAAAGCATCACCAGTAGAAAACTGGAAGTTATTGGCCCTCTGTACAGACAGTTTGTAAGACCACATCTGGAGTACTGGGTACAGTTCTGGAGACCCTATCTTTGCAAAGACCTTGTTAATGCTCCTAAAGTGTTTGAATGTTTCGATCATATCACCTCTCTCCCTCCTTTGCCCAAGGGTATACATATTGAGCTCCGTTAATCTGTCCTCATATGTCTTCTGATGTAGTCCATGCACTATTTTGGTTGCCCTTCTCTGGACTGCCTCAATTTGCTTAATGTCCTTATGAAGGTGTGGCCTCCAGTACAGCATGCAATACTCCAGATGGTGCCTAACTAGTGTCTTGTAAATAGGGATTATTACCTGCCTCTTACGACTTTGATATCCCTACTAATACACCCTAACATCACCCTAACCTTACCTAGTGGTTTAGAGGTCTGCTTGGATGAGTTCAGGTCATCGGTGATGATGACGCCCAAGTCTCTTTCTTCCGTTGTGACTGCCATTTTGCTAGTGTATCCTGTTCTCTTCTCATTCAGCACTCCACATCAGGATGATCTACTGTTTTGCAGATCTTGGTTTCATCTGCAAGCAGACAAGACTTACCCTCTAGTCCATCTGCAATGTCACTAATGAAGAATTTGAAGAGGACTTGCCCCAGGACTGATCCATCCCTGAGGTACCTCACTTGTAAATTGCATCTCTTCTGACTGTATACCATTGGCCACCACTCTCTGTTTTCTGCCTGTCAACCAGTTTGCCACTCAGGTGACCAACCTCTGACCCAACCCGAGCCTATCAATGCTTATTTATCAATCTTCTATGTGGAACAGTGTCGAAAGCTTTGCTGAAGTCAAGGTAGGCGACATCAACTGCTCCCCCTTGGTCCACCACTTTTGTTACCCAGTCAAAGAAATCTATGAAATTAGTTTGACAGGACCTTCCTCTCCTGTGCTCAGAGACTCACTAAATAGTTCTGCAAATGGCTCTGCTAATTCCACCCTTAGCTCCTTAAGTACCCTGGGATGTATGAGATCAGGTCCCATTGCCTTGTCCACCCTGAGCTTGGTGAGCTCTTGTAGGACCATTTCTTTTGTGAACGGAGTAGTGCTCACCTACCTCCCCCCCAATGTCCATGGTGCTGAGCTGTGGACCCTGCCCTACCTTCTCTTCGGTAAATACTGAGCAAAAGTATCTATTTAGGATAGATGCTTTTAAAGGGTCCTCCTCTTCACATGCACCCGTTTTCTCCATTGAGCTTTGTAATACCCCCTCTGGACTTTCTCCTTTCACTAATGTATCTATAGAAAGTCTTATCACCTTCTTTTACTGTTCATGCTAGTGTTTCCTCAGTTTGTGACTTTGCCTGCCTTACTGCCTTCCCTGCATCCCTTAGTATATTTTTGTATGCCTCCCTATCTTCATCCCGCTGTGTTCCCTTATATTTACTGAAGGCAAGCCTTTAGGCTCGGACCTTTTCTGCTACCTTAAGGTCATCTGATATGATTACCCACAGGTACATTTCCATGGCTCCCACGTTTGTGAAGGGGAATCACATCCACCTTCCTCCAGTCCTCAGGTACAACACCATCCTCCCATGATTTGTCAAAAAGGGTAGTCAGTAGTATCACTAGTTCTCTCCCTAATTCTTTTAGAATGCTTGGATGAATTCCATCAGGCACCATTGCTTCGGTTTTATGACTTCTTTCTGCACCCGTTCTTCTGTAAAAGGACTGTGATCGGCCCCACTAGCCAAAGTGCTGATGGAAAGTATATTAGGCACCTCAACACATTCTATTTTTTGGCAAATTCTGAGCAGAAGTTTTCTGTCAGTGTCTCTGCTTTTTCACTGTCCCTCTCTGCCTACCCACTGCCAATTCTATGCAATTTCACTATCCCTTCCTTTGCTTTTCTACACTCCATGATATACCTATAAAAGGTTTGATCCCACTTAACAGAGTTGTAGATCTTTTCCTCAGTTTGGGCCTTTGCTATTCTTACTACCCTCACGGCTTTCTTCTGCCTTAACTGGTACTGTTGTCTGTCCTACTTCTTCGGTGTGTCCTTATACTTCCTAAATGCTATATTTTTTGCAATACACATCTCAGTTACCTCCTTTGAGAACAATACTGACTGTTTTGTTCATTTTGATTGGTTAGTTTGCTTCACAAAACACCTTGTTGGCTCCGTGATGGGAGTTTTGATGACTAAGAGTACTCCCTCCTGAGTGGGTTCCAAAACTAGCTGTCTGAGGCATGTCCCCTGCAAAGGTGCAACAGTTAACATCTTGCATATCCGGTTCCCCCATCAACAGTATTGACCCTTTCACTGCCATTCTAAGGATGCCTTCTATGATATCCTTATCCATTCCCTCCACCTGACATGGGGGTCTGTATACAACTCCTGTGCCAACTGTAGTGTCAGTTCCAGTCTCTAAGGTGGCCCATACTGACTCCTCTCCTCCCTGTTTACTCTTTTGTTCAGTTGCTTTTATTCCTTCCCTTACATAGAGAGCTAATTGGGTCCCCATTCTACCCCCCTTGTGTCTGCTGTAGTTTGTGTACCCTCATATGTTAACATCCCAGTCATGGATATCTGTGTACCATGTTTCTGTGATTGCTAGGATATCCAGACATCCATAGCGTAGCACAAAACAAGAAGCTACTATTTCATATTTGCTGTAATAAGAATGGTTTATTTAATAACCTTATCTCATTCAACCATGCACTTATTGGTGGATGCTCAGGAATATTCCAAACAGTTTAAAAATCACACACGTTTCTTTTTATCAAAATGACATGTACCTCAGTAACTGTGCATGTTATGTACTGTGTATTTCTGTGATGAACAGACATAATAAAATCATGGTACAAACATTGTACGGTCAGATGTGTCATGCAAAGCATACATACATAGAGCATCACAAACGGACACTTGAGCCGCTGAAAGAATACATGTAATGCAGAGTGCAGAAAGTACAGCTCAACAAAGTATAACTGATGCATACTAAATGCAGCAGAGGACTCAAAAGGGACAGTACATTTTTAAACATGTGTCTATTAAATTAAGCGATCTGGACGGAAACCAGTATACTGTCCAGATGGGTCAGGGTACACACATCTCTAATTCTCCACATTCAGCAGCTGGGCACTGGAACACGAATGCATTGTCCAAGACATCCCAGACGCCATGATATGTATTGACGGAATGCCGAATGCTTCCGAGATCGGTTGGTGTCTGCATCAGGGGGCAAAGAAAAAAAATACTGCCAATAGCTTGCTGACAAAGTTAATACAGCGGGGGTCCAATACTAGATGATCCATCTCCTGAAAGAAAGGAAATAATGATAAATTACAATAGATGCATACTGAAAGGCACAAATGTCAGTGGCAGAGCATGACAGACTGTAGTGCAAGGCCTCGCATGAACAACAGGTAACAGAACAATCATTACTGCTAAATGAATCTTAAATGCTGTACTTAAAAAATTGGTTCGAGACTGCACTAGTTCATTGGTCATACACAGCTGGAAATGGAAGAAGTGAGCATAGCATAATGCAGGAACGAATTGTTTGAAAGGGAAGAGATCACACAGTACTCACACAGGAAAGGCATTCACAGGTTTCCATATGCAATCAATGTAATGATGAATATAACATATGTAATATATTGAATTATACAATGGTGTGTGACTATCCTGTAACCTCATTGATCAATGCATGTCACATGTCCGTGGTTAAATCATGCATTACCCGTGGCTGACGAAATGCACTTATAAAACAACATAATTAAACACATCTAACAGATGGGTCCATTGTGTAATTGCAGTAAGGCACTCAAGGGTGGGAGTTATTGAGGATGTACCCAATTCCTGTGTGCTGAAGTCACTCGGCTGTGCATTTGTCACCCACACACCGTAATGCACTTTTGAATTAAACGAACATCACCACAGCACATCTTGTGTACTAGACTGGGTTCATTTGTGTACATTTGGGTACATGCTTGCACATTTGGCCGTGTTGATCAATCACTTAATAGGTGAAGTCACATCGCATTGAGGCATGAACAGTGCATGCAAAGACACATCTTACTTATTAGGAAAAATATTATAAACAGATAGATGCATGTGGCAAAACATTGGTAGCATAACAGTGACAGTGCACAGGTTAGACAGGAGCAAAGAAGCAGACACTGGATGCAGTACAACGTACCGGTAATTCTGAAATGCAGTCTCTAGGACCAAATCCACAGCAGACTCTTTCAACTTGCGATGACATTAACCGGCACTTTTGGTACACACACCACTCTGGTGAATCACTGGTCGGTTGAGACTGTGACTGTGATAAAAACATGATGTCTGCGTGCTAGTATGTTGAATGCTAACCCAGGGCTGTGAAGAGCGATCTCTACACAAAAATCAACAAGCGCCTCCATTGGAGGAAGGCGAGAGGGAGGTAAGGACCCAGCACAGTGCAATAGCTTCGATGTGACAGGGAGCAAATATTGAGGATCCCTGGAGCACCTGCATGGTGGAGGGATGCTGATGTCATTGTCCACATATGGACAAAGTAATTTACGGTGAAAGGGATAAGAGCAATGCTGATAGAGTTTGGGGATTTGTTGCTGATCCTTAATCAGGCAGCACGCATGGTAACAGTATGGGTGGTGCAGCCTGTCCATGGCATGGGTGAGGCTAATGTGCTCCACAACATGGGATTCAATCACTGATTGAAAAAGTTGCGCAGAGATGCTGTCTTTGGCTTCATTTGGTACTGGTGGTAGACCTGGAGTGATTAGAAACTATATTTGCATGATGGTTGGCATCTGTCCAAAAGGGGAAACAGGACACTAGGTGATAGGTTGAAATGCTTCATTGGCAAGCATTTGTACTAGCCACGGGTGGAGACACGGACAAGGTGTAAGGAAGTCCAAGCACCCCCCACCCAAAGAAATAAAGATAATTAGTGCGGTAAATACCAATATAGAGACGTTGATGTGGAGAAGGGAATGGGTAAATTGAGAAAATGACAAAAGGCAATAAGGACAGGGTTGGGGAAAAGGGAATAAGGACATAAAGAAATGGAGGCTAATGAGTAAGAATGCATGTAGTCAGGGCAACAAGGGACCTGAACTGGTGGACTTGATGGAAGGAGGATGCACGGATCTCATGGCAATCACAGAAACAAGTTACACAGAGAACAAAGACTGTGAAGTTAACATACCAGGCTACACAACTTGCAGGAGGGACATGCCATGCAGAAGAGGGAGAGGAGTAACTCTATGTGAAAGGGACGGGATAAAGGCAGTGGAACAAAACAGTAAAAAGGGATGAGAGTAGGCACTGTGGGGCACCTTATAAAAAATGGAAAAACCACCACAGTCCACAGAGGTGTTGTATACATACCCCCCCGACCTGTCAGTTTGACATCAGTGATAGGGAAAATGATGAAATCACTTTAGAAGAAAATAAATGTTGAGTACCTGTAGGCTAGTGGATCACAGGATGTGATGCTGCATGGATTCACAGCAGGAGGGTCCTGTCAGATGAAACAAATGGATTTCTTTTACGGGGTGAGTGAAGTAGTAGACAAGGGATGCTCCGTTGACATGGCCTACCTAGACTTTCGTAAGCCATTTGACACAGTACCACCAAAAAGAGTAATAAACACTTTAGACATCATTGTCATGCCATGCTCCTGTCTGCAGTACAGCAGCCTGCATGTGGACACCCACTTACATCTACTTGTTGTCGACATATCTTTTGGAGTTGCATCTATGGTATAACTGGCTAACACAACGCTGACAAGACTAAGGTGCTGGTGATGGATCAGAGTGGTCGTGGTGTGGCAGGGGCTCATTGGGATAACCACTGTCTTGTAATGGGGGAATACCATTTCTCCCTACAGAATGGACAACGAATCTGGGTGTGATAGCTGATGATGGCTTGACATTTGATTCTCAGGTGGTGTTGGCATAACCTGCTCACATTTTATCTTTCCATGTACATTTTCAACAGTGGATTCTGAAAATGAACTGGTGCCATGGGGCCTGCAGGTATTGACTATGGTAATGAAAGTTTGTGTCAGCAACACCCAGCTCTATTCATGACTGATATTTTGGGTTCAGCATGTATGCAACACACACCTAATACATTTAAACATAGCAAAGTAACAAGTGACATCAGATAAGGACACAGTGACCAAAATAGTATACTCATGTACATTAACTTTAGTTTGCTTCTGCAGACCATCCTTAATGACAGGGTGATGCTATTCATGCATCCCACAATGGCAACCTAATGCCAATCAAATGCATGGTTACATTTCACTCCATGTCTCGGTAATGGCAGCTATGTCCACATCCCCCTCTGCCATGAATGCCTGAAACTCAGCAGTCTTCCAGAAGGAGGGAAGTGATACTCCCTCTGTACAACTGCTTGGTGAGGCTGCACCTCAAGTACTGCATGCAGTTTTGGAGGCCACACTTAAAGATGGACATTGAACTCCTGGAGTGGGTCCAGAGGAGGGCAACCAAAATGATGTTGAAGAGCTAAATATGTACACATTGGAAGAGAGAAGGGAGCGGGGGGACATGATAGAGGTCTTCAGGTACATGAATGGGGTAAATAGGGCAGGAGCAGTCAGGGTGCTGTGAAGGAAGGGGGCAACTAGAGGGCATGGGTGGAAGATGGAGGGGGGAGAGATTGAGGGGAGAAAGGAGGAGGTGCTATTTCACTGAGAGGGTGGTGGAGCTATGGAATGTGCTGCCCAGGGGGATGGTGGAGGGAGAGACGGTGGAGGGGTTCAAGAGAGGGTTGGACAGGTACAGGGCAAGGGTTCTGGAAGCAAAATCCAGTGCAGTGAGAAAATCCAGGACTGGTAAGGGAGAAGCAAGATTAGCTACCAGGGTTCTGGATGACCAAACGAGCAGACACAAAAGACCGTTAGGCCTATTCTGCTGGCATGTTAGCATGTTAATATCTTGTTTCCCATGCTAGTAGCATTTTCTGATACCACTCTCAACCCTGATCCTCTCCTTGATGCCTCCTTACACACACACCCCTCCATCAACACCTCAAGTCAGTTTTGGCACTGTCCTGGATGTGGGGGTAGGTCATCTGGACCCACTACCCAGCTTCTTTCAACCTCCATTGCCTATGTGACAGCTAGTTTTAATTATACCTCACGATGATAAATTACATCAGTCTGCTTCAACACCTGTGAACCTTCATTACGGAGATGTAGACTATCAACTGAATATGGATTTGTGTGCTCACATGAGCTAAAATTTAAACTCTGTTCTTGCTGTTAATAACCTTTACCTGACTGACTCCAGTCACCCCTCCATGAGGCTGACATCCCTGCTTTTACCCTGCCACCCATTTGTTTCGTTGCCTGCTACATGCTGTATTGTGCAACTCCTTGGGTTCCCCCAACACTAGCATGCATCCCTATGCTGACCACCACCCCCATGGCTCCAGCTTCATATTCAGGCACACAATGTCCTCCATAAGCCAAAACAGCAGACAGCAGAACATGAAGCCCCCCGCACTACATGCCACTAAGAGAAAAATGTCAGCTCCACAAACTTGGGGCGCATACAACCCTGACTTGCCACTGACATTGGAGGCTGACCGAGACCAGCATCCCCAGCCATGGATGGGTGCTGCACCACTCCCTGTGTCCAGTACCCCACCTCTGTGTCCAGTACCCCATCCCTGTGTCCAGTACCCCATCCCTGTGTCCAGTACCCCACCCCTGTGTCCAGTACCCCACCTCTGTGTCCAGTACCCCACCTTTGACTCTTCCTATATATGTTGCATATGTGTGGACCACCAGGTGCAGGCTACACAATCTCGACCACAGTTGCTTGCTGCCTGCTGTGTTACATCTTAGCTTCCAGAAGACGCAGCGTGAGATGCAACACTACTGCATCTGGGCAGTCATGCAACAGGGTGCATACAAAGAGATGTGCAAGAACAAAGGGGGCACAATGTGAAGACAGAAGTCAAATGACTCAGGGCCAATGTAATGTGAGCAAGTATGTTGTCACTGTGACTGTTGCAGACATGTGGAATGGCATTCCCGATGGGGTGGTGGGGTCAACAGAAGGATGGAAATTTACGAATGCATAAGACAGACATAAGGCAATTCCAGAGGGGGGTAGGAAGAATAAGGCTGCTGATAGAAAAGGATCTGTATCCAATAGATAGGGACTTATGCAGATTCCTCATTCATTATTAGGGGTATAGCAAGCCATGGGTTGTGCTGTGCATCAGCTGGAGTACTGGGTGCTGTACTGGAGACCACACTGCACAAAGACATTAACCAAACTGAGGCAGTCCAGATAAGGGATACCTAAATTGGTGCAGGGGCTGCATCAGAAAAAAAATGAGGACAGCTTAACAGATCTCAATATGTATAACATAGAGCACAGCAGGGAGAGTGGTGATATGATGAAACAATAGAAAAGGCCATCACTAGGTCAAAGACTGTAACATGTTTCAATATAAGCAAAATAGCAGGACAAGAGGACACAGCATGAGATTAGAAGGAAGAACGATTCAGGGGGAATGACAGGAGGTTTGTTTTTCACTGACAGAGTTTAGGACGCACGGAGATGCAAACCACATGTAGTGGTGGATGTCTCAGAACTGGGAGTGCTAGAAGACGTAGAAGAAGCAAGACAGACAGTCCAGAGGGACCAGGATACCCTGTAGTGGTGGTCAAAGAGGTGGTGATTGACTTTTAATGCAGGGAAGTGTAGGGTGATGCAATGGGGTGGCCAGAAACCAAGGACATGTATCCACCGCGGGGGGTGGTGGTATCACTGACAGCCACATGAAGCAAGAGGTACCTAGGAGTGGTGGTAGATGTCAAAATGAATAATACAGAAAATTGCAGAAGAACTGCTTCAAAAGCAAACCAGATACTGGGCTGCATAGCCAGAGGGATTACATCCAGGAGGAGGGAGGTGATCCTCCCTCTGTATAACGCCCTGGTTAGATCGCATCTCGTGTACTGTGTACAGTTCTGGAGACCTCATGTCAAAGTTGGACATAGCACTGATGGAGAAGGTTCAAGACAAGAGGAACCAGGATGAGACAGGGCATGGTGAGGGGTCAGGGCATAGGAATAAAGAGTGGATGTACTTGGGCTGTACTTGCTGGAGGAAAGGAGAGACAGGGGCTACATGATAGTTGTATTCAAATGTGTAAGAGGAATGAACTAAGGCAGAGCCAATGAGATGTTCAGACTACAGATGGGGGGACCAACTAGGGGGCACATGTGGAAGCTAGAGGGGGAAATTACTGGGGAACGTGAGGAGACAGTACTCACCGTGAAGGTGGTGGAGCCATGGAATGCACTGCCCAGGAGTCTGGTGGAGAAGGGCACAGGAGGAATTGGAAGAAGGTGACAGGTACAAGGAAAACTGAAGCTCAAGATGAGCCTCTTTGGCCTCGGGGAGAGGAAAAGCAAACACCCAGTAGGAGGCTGGCTACCAAGCAGACACGAGATACCATCAGGCCTATTCTGCTTACTTTTAGTATGTTAGTATGGTAGTATATCATGAACGATAAAATCTACCCACAATCCACTTACCTCCACACCATCACTTCAGAATTGTGATGTAACAGAGTGCTGTATGTTTATATCCCAATCCTGTCTTGCCGTGGTATAAGTCTCGGTGACTGTTGCCACCCCCCAACACCACTATCATCAGGAGTGTCAGAAGCTCAGTAATCCTCACCGTCTAACTTTCGTCCCTTACTCCCATCTCAAATCCCCTGAGGCAGTGGTGTACCATCAATCCCCAGGCATGCACAAACAGCAGAACGCAGCTATAGTTGTGCACCTTTGCCTTACCCATGAAATAACAGAGAAATAGGCCATCAGTCTGACATATGTCAGCTGGTAAGTATATAGGTTGCTTGGCTCACAGGGCAGTAGCTTGCAGAGCACTAGAACGCATGTAAAATTGTCAGTGACAGCTTGACACTGAAAGCATAGCCATGGACTATAATGGTCTGGTTTGGCACTCCTGAGGCATTTTGCAATGAGCACTTACCACCCAATTGTGTGTTAGCAATGCTGATATCTATTGCACAATGAAAAGGCAATCAAAATGGTCAAAGAAAACAGGTGACAATAGGGGTGATTGAGTAACAGTTTAGGTTTGAATGTAATTAATGAATGCCATTCTGCGTTAATGAAATGCAACCTTACACAGTGATGAGATTATAGAGGGATAATAGCTCTAGGTGGCCAACCTAAATTTGGAGAGACTGGGCTGGTTCGCAAGTCTGAAGAGCACTGTTTTTGAATTCATAGTGTTATATCTTTGAGTGATGGATACGGCAGTCACAGAAAGGACAGTAGCAGGAGAATTTATTAATTTGCTATTAATGAGTAAATTGAAAAGGGCATACAGAGAGGCAATTCTTGCCTTTCTCCTCTTCTTCCTCCTGCCCGAAGTCTACGTGTAAGTTTCTGTGCACACATTACCTTGAGCCCTCTTACATTGAGTGGAACACCACTTTCTTATCCCCTACTGTATCACTGACAGACAAATTGAACCACAGTGGACTCTGCCTGATATTTGCCTGCACCATCCTCCTGACATAGCATACTCCTGCCTTCAGAAGCAACTGCTTTAATTAATCCAACAGATTGGCCACCACTACCTTTACCCCCCCCCGATCTACTCCAAGAACATGTCACGCAACATGGTTAAGTCACCCAAAGCTAAACTCTAGGACGTTCATGGCTCATTTATTTATTTTTACTTATTTATTTATTAGATCCCTGGTTTACAGACCTTTGACTCATAGACTCACTTACAAAGGCACCTTGTCAAGCGAGCAAGACGTCACAGCAAACAAAACAGGAAATAACATAACAATGAGATTAAAAAAGCAACAAGTGTTACTGGAATTGATTGGTGGTACACGCGTGGTAATAGGTGGATCACAGTAGTCATAATATACATACACAAGTACCACGTCAGGTAGCAACCAGAGACAGTTTATTACAATAGTCAAGAGATGTTGACTGATACCCCAGGCATCTACAGCAAAAGTAGACAGGGCTGACCCAGGCTAGGGTAGAAGGTGGGGGATTATGTGCAGTTGCAGCAGCGAGTGCTTGTCAGATGGTTTCTGAGAGAGACCTTGAAAGGACCAAGCATAGTGGAGTCAGCTATGTTGGCTGGGAGGAACTGAACCAGGAGGGAGCCTGATAGCAGAAGGATCTCTGGGCCATAGAGGTCATTACCCAGGGGACAATAAGGGAGGTTTTGACAGTGCTGCGGGTGGAGACTGAGGGGGAGGCATGCTGCAGGGTGGTGGCAACCCCGGGGGGGAAAGCCCTAGCAGGGTCTTTTTTACAAGAAGGCTGGTTTGGAAGCGGAGTCTTTCTTCAAGGTTGAGTAAGTTGGTGGTGGAGTACAGCAGACACGTATGGGTGCACCAAGGGGCTCCCAGCAGTAGCCTGCAGGCCTTGTTTACATAGAAACATAGAAGTTGACGTGCAGATAGACCTATAGGCCTATCCAGTCTGCCCATTTCTTTTTCTACCGTATAAATGTGCCATCGGCCTTTGCTCTGTCTGTGGCCTATCTATGCATACTCATCTGTATTGCTCCCTTATGCCTATCCCATGCCTGTTTCAAGCGCTGCACTATATTCATATCCACCACTTCCTGAGGTAGGCCGTTATATGCATCCACCACCCTTTCTGTGAAAAAGAAATTCCTCACATTACCCATTAATTGGCCTCCCTCAAATCTCATGCTGTGTCCTCTCATCCTCTTGTCCTATTTTTCTTATATTGAAACATGTTACAGTCTTTCATAGAAACATAGACTTTGACAGCAGATAAGCACAGCTTGGCTTACTTTGTATGCCCATTTCACTACCTAGAGGATAAGCTGCAGATCCTATTTAAGCAACAGCCTATTTCTTTTTACCCCCCACAATAATTGCCTTATGTCTGTCACATGCATTTGTGAATTCTCCCACAGTTTTAGACATCCCAACCTACTCAGGAAGGCTGTTCCATGCATCCACCACCCTCTCTGTGAAAAAATACTTCCTCACATTGCCCCTGAGCCTTCCCCCCCCCCGCTTTCTTCAAATTGTGTCCCTTGTTCTTGCTTCCCTCTTGGACTTCGTTGATTCCACTGAAGTACTTAAAAGTTTCTATCATGTCCCCCCTCTCCCTCCTTGCCTCAAGGGTATACATATTAGGCTACTTTAGTCTCTCCTTGTATGGCTTCTCTTGCAGACCCTGCACCATTTTAGTTGCCCTCCTTTGAACTGCCTCCACCCTGTCTGTATCCATGCAGAGATGGGGTCTCCAGAACTGTACACAGTACTCCAGATGAGGTCTCATCAACTGTCTATACAGGTGGATAACAACTTCTTGTTTTCAGCTGGTGATGCCTCTCCCTATACATCCCAGTATCCCCCCCAGCCCTCCCCAACACCTTTTCACATTGCTTGCCAACCTTAAGGTCATCTGATAAGATTACTCACTGGTCCCTTTCCATTTTTGTTGTTGTTACTACCTCCCTCCCATTGTGTAATCTTCCTCTGGGTTTTTGTTTCCCAGGTGCATTGTTTTGCACTTCTTTGCACTGAATCAAAGCAGCCATACTTCGGACCATTCCTCCAACCTTGTCAAGTCCCTTCTCATCCTTTCCATGCCTCCTTGTGTATCAACCCTGTTGCAGATCTTTGTGTCACGTGCAAGGAGGCTTACTTTCACTTCAAGTCCATCCCCAATGTCACTTATAAAGACATTAAAAAGAAATGGAACCTAGTACTGAACCCTGCGGTACCCCACTAGTAACCCGTCTTTTTCTTCAGAGTGGACTCCATTTACAGTTACCTTCTGTGTCCTGTTGTCCAGCCGCCCTCACGAGTAGGCTCCAAAACTAGCTGTCTGAGGCATGCCACCTGAAGGGCATCGACAATGGCACTGCTTTTGGAGGTGGGGGCAGCAAAGGTGCTCCAGTTAACATCTGGCATATTAAGGTCCCCCATCAATGGTATTTCCACTTTGCCTGCCATCCTAAGTATGCCTTCTATCATATCCTTGTCCATTCCCTACCCCTGACATGGGGGTCTGTATACAACCCCTGTGTGGATTGTGTGCCATTTCCAGTCTCTCAGGTGACCCACAGTACCTCCCTTCCTCCCTGTTTACTTTTCTGTTGAGTTCCTTTTATCCCTTCCATTACATAGAGAGCACCTCCACCCCCTCTTCTCCCCTCCCTGTCCCTCCTGTAGGTTGGGTACCCTGGTATGTTAACATCCCAGTCATGGTTCTCTGTGTACCATGTTTATGTTACTGCTACAATGTCCAGGCCCCCCTCTTCCATCAAGACTACCAGTTCAGGGAGCTGTTGCCCAGACTATGGGCACTGGTACTCATAACCCTACATTTATTGATGGCCTTACCACTTTTAGCCCTATCCCTGTCCTTACTGCCTTTTTCTGCATTTACCCCTGTCCAGCTCCCCATTAACTTCTCTACCATGGTGCTTACCTCTCTAACTAGTGTGTTTTGTGGGGGGGGAGGAGGCTGGGTTTTCCCTGCTCCTTTGCAGTGCCTCCCTTGGCTAGTTCAAATGCTTGCCAATGAATCATTTAAACCTATCCCCTAGGATCCTGGTTTCACTCCGGGACGGATGCAGTACATCACGCCAGTATAGGCCTGCATGCCTCCAGGTGGACCCCCAGTCCCCAATGAAGCCAAACCCTGAGCTCTGAAACAGTTTTTCAGACTCTGATTGAATCCTATGGTGTGGAGCACCCGAGGCTTACCCATGCCATAGACAGGCAGCACCTCAGAGAAGGTTACTGTGCGTGCTATTGGTCTAAGGCCCATCCCCATCTCCACAAATGCGTCTTGCACTGCTCTGATGCATGTGTGCAACATATGTAAGTGTGTGTAGCACTGCAGTGCACTTTGCTTCTTATAGCAAACAAACCTCATGAAAATTCAATTAATAAATAAGCAATCCACAACTTCTTTTATATGGATCAAGCAGAAATACTTAGTGTGATGTACAGTAGGCAAAGACTAGCACTACAGAAGGGATAAAAATTACGATTTGAATTCACCTGCCAGCATGTACAGTGACTGGAGCAAAACGACAGCGTCTGAAATATACAGTGGCACAGTCGGTGTACATATCGAGGTCTTGACATCGGCATCCAAAACACATTTTACATGAAATGCAAAATAGTATGGTACAGTAACGATTATAATTTTGACCCGTGGACTGGTGCAAGTCTGTACCCATGTGGATATATGTTAAACTAAAAAAACTACCACAGAAAGTAGTGGTAGATAGACAGCAGTGGGACTCAAACATGCATGGATAGGCACAAAGGAACTAGAAGTAGGAAGGAGAAGATTAAGCCAATGACAGAATAGGGTCAGTGGATGTAGGCAGGGAATATGAAGACTGGATGGGCCTAGTAGTCCTTATATGCTTTCATTTACTATGTTGCCATGTTACTAAGAGATCGTTCACCTCTCTGTCTACAACACACGGTTCCCCCGCAGCTTGTGCCTGCAGTATATAGGCACATTCCCACAATTAAGATGGCATATGGGGATAGAGTGCATTTTCTGAAGTTTGTACCTCTGCACCAATCAAAGTTGTGCACTTATTGTAATGGCCTTTGGGGGTGTCAGTCTGAACCAGTCATCTGAAGGTGAGGCTCCTCTGTCTCTGGAGTGAGGAGTCTTGACCAATCATCCGCTGTTGCAAAGAGGAAATCAGCTGTTGCATGGGGCAAAAGCAGTTTTACCATTGAGTCTGCAGTCTGCACGAAATATTGTACATGTGTGCATTCAGAAAACACTGCAATGCCTTTACGTGCAGTGCACCCTCTGTTCACATAGATGTACGTGAATTTTGATTTTTTTATGTGATTCACGTACATCTATGCATGAATGGGAACCCTGTTCCTCAGGTATGACCTATTTAACTGCATGTTATGTCAGAAATGCGATTGTAAAATTATTGATGCTTTAATTTGTACTGCATGTCTTGTTACATTTGTAATTGAATATGAAATTTCTTGAAAATGTAAAATGTCTAACTGTATGTCTAATTATTCATTCAATTTACACCTCCGCGTGTGGCCCTTGGAGGCGAAGCAAATTGTTGTTCAGTATTGCTTATGTTAGGTTAGGGAGAAAAGAAAGCATTTAGGAAGTATAAAAAAACACAGAAGGAGCAGGACAGAAAACTGTACCAGTTAAGGCAGAAGGAAGCAGGGAGGGTAATCAGAACTGCAAAGGCCAAAACTCAGGAAAAGATAGCCAACTCGGTTAAGAAAGGGGATTAAACCTTTTATAGGTATATCAGGGAGCGTAGAAAGACAAAGGGAGGGATAGTGAGCTGAATAAAATGGATGGTGGGTGGGCAGAGATGCAAAGTGAAAAAGCAGGGATACTGAATGAATACTTCTGTTCAGTATTCACAAAAGAGGAGGTGAAGGATGTGCCTAATGCAATTAATAGAAGCACTCTGGATAGGGGGGGTCGATCCAAGTCTTTTCACAGAAGAAAGGGTTCTGAAAGAACTCCTAAAGCAGAAGGTGGACAAAGCAATGGGGCAAGATAGGGAGGGGGATGGGATACCTACAAAGCAAGGCATGATGGGGATAGAAGCAGTAGTGAGTGGGATCAGGGGAGCAGCAGAAATGGAGCAAGAGGGAGGGAGAGGCACCCCAGGGGTGTCACATCAGGATAAGGATAAAAAGGCCAGTAAGGTGGAGGGGACGAATTATGCTATCTCCACCAAAAGGGTGTGTTTAGCCCTTAAGGGCCTAAAAAAAGATCAATCTCCTGGGCCGGATGGCATTCAACCGAGAGTACTATGGGAATTGGCGGACATACTGGCTGCACCCCTAGCGGTGCTCTTCAGCAGGTCGCTTGAGACAGGGAGGGTACCTGGGGATTGGCGAGAGGCACATGTGGTGCTAATCCATTGGGGGGGTCGAGGAAAGTACCAGGTAACTATAGACCCATCAGTTTGACCTTGGTGGTGGGAAAATTAATGCAGAGTATACTAAAGGAATGATTGGGGTGTACTTGGAGGAGGTGGGAGGTCTGGATAGTCAGTAACATGGGTTTGTGCCAGGTAGATCATGTCAAACCAATCTTGTGGAGTTCTACAAATGGGTAACATCAGAACTGGACAGAGGAAAGCCTGTGGATGTATTATTCTTGGACAACAGCAAGGCATTCGACTATGTCCCCCACAATGGTCTGGTGGAGAAACTGACGGGGTTGGGAGTAGGCCCTTTGATGGTCAGATGAATTGAAAACTGGATAGCAGGCCGCACTCATAGAGTAGGGATCGATGGGGAGCTCTCGAACCCTAGAGAGGTCGGTAGTGGGGTACCGCAGGGCTCGGTCCTAGGTCTAACCCTGTTTAATACATACATTTTGGACATCAGGGAGGGTATAGGGTGTGAAATGAGTCTTTGCTGATGACTCCAAGATGGGAGCATTAGTTGAGGGGGAAGAGGGGAGGTTGGCCCTGTAATGGGACCTGGACACCCTGGAAAGCTGGGCTCACACAAGGAAATTAAATTTCAATATCACAAAGTGCAAGGTGTTACTTCTGGGTGGGGAAACCCTAAACACAGGTACACCCTGGGAGGGGAGGTACTGGAGGTCTCAACAGGAGAAAAATACCTAGGGGTCATGGTGGATGCATGTATGAATAACTCCAAGCAGTGCAGGAGAGTGGCTAGCAAGGCAAACAGGATGTTAGGATGCATCGTAAGGGGGATCACCTCTAGTAGCAGGGAAGTGATTCTGCCACTGTACAATGGATTGGTTAGACCACACCTTGAGTACTGTGTACAGTACTGGAGACCACATTTGAAGAGGGACATACAGCTCATGGAGAGGGTACAGAGGAGGGCAACTAAGATGTTATGAGAACTAGGGGATTTGACCTATGAGGACAGACTTGAGGAGCTCTGCCTGTTTTCATTGGAGGAGAGGAGAGACAGGGGAGACATGATTGAGGTCTTCAGCACCTCAAGGGAATAAATAGGGTAAATACGGAGGGGATCTTGGGATTAAAGCAGGGAGGTATCACCAGAGGGCATGGTTTGAAGTTGGAAGGTGGAAGGGTGAGGGGGGGAGAGGGGGGAAAGAGAAGGAGGTTTTTCACTGAGAGGGTGGTGAATCCTTGGAATGTGCTGCCTGGTGAGCTGGTTCAGAGATCCACAGTGGAGGGCTTCAAGAGAGGGTGGGACAGACACAGAAAGCGGATGTATCAGATGATGGCCTGGCCCGGGGGGGTGGGGATGGATGATATGGGTTTCTGGAACACAAGGAGGGGGCCTCGCTACCTAACTAGGTATCTGAGGTTTGAGCAGACTCGATAGACCGTAAGGCTGAATCGACTGGCAATCAGTATGTTAGTAAGATGGAATTCAACCCAGAATTCTAAAAGAATGAAGCAGAGAACTAGTGACACCACTGACTACCCTTTTTAACAAATCATGGGAGGATGGTGTAGTAACTGAGGACTGGAGGAAAGCAGATGTGATTCCCCTTCACAAAAGTGTTATCAAGACAGAGGCAGGAAACTACAGACCTGTCAGTTTGACCTCTGTGGTAGGGAAAGTGATGGAATCACTTCTGAAGGAAAGAATTGTTAAGTACCTAGAGGACAGTGGGGCACAGGAACCAAGGCAGCATGGGTTCACAGCGGGAAGTTCATTTCAGACAAATCTAATTGATTTATTTCACTGGGTGACCAAAGTAGTAGGCCAGGAAGTGGCTGTGGACATGGCCTACATAGACTTAAGCAAGCTATTTGACACAGTCCCACACCAAAGATTAATAGTCAAATTCACAAGCCTGGGAGTGGGTCCCAGGGTGGTAGCCTGGGTAAAACATTGGCTGGACAACAGGACACAGAAATTAATTGTAAATGGAGTCCACTCTGAAGAAGGAGATGTTATTAGTGGGGTACCGCAGGGTTCAGAACTGGGTCCAGTCATTTTTAATGTCTTTATAAGTGACACTGCAGAGGGACTGGAAGGAAAAGTATGCCTCTTTGCAGATGACACAAAGATCTGCAGCAGGGTTGATACACAAGGAGGCGTGGAAAAGATCAGAAGGGACTTGGCAAGGTTGGAGGAATGGTCAGAAGTATGGCAGCTTGGATTCAATGCAAAGAAGTGCAAAATAATGCACCTGGGAAACAACAACCCAGGGGAAGATTACACAATGGAGGGGGAGTTGTAGTAATAACAACTAAAATGGAAAGAGACCTGGGGTTAATCATATCAGATGACCTTAAGGTTGGCAAGCAATGTGAGAAAGCAGTAGGGAGGGCTGGGGGCATACTGGGATGTATCAGGAGATGCATCACCAGCAGAAAACAGGAAGTTGTTAACTCCCTGTACAGACAGCTGGTGAGACTCCATCTTGAGTGCTGCATCCAGGTCTGGAGATCCCCTCTCCGCAAGGACATAGATAAGATGGAGGCAGTTCAGAGGAGGGCGACTAAAATGGTGCAGGGTCTGCAAGAGAAGCAAGATGAGGAGAGAATAATGGTGCTTAATATGTATACCCTTGAGGAAAGGAGGGAGAGGGGGGCATGATAGAAACTTTTAAGTACCTCAGTGGAATCAACGAAGTCCAAGAGGGTAGCAACCTTCAGAAAAAGAGATGTGCAAGAACAAGGGGACATAATTAAAAGATTGGCAGGGGGTGGCTTTAGAGACAGTGTCATGCCATTGGTTGGTTAATGGCTGGGAGGAATAGGCAAACAAAATACAATGGCTGAGGGGCATGGTGAGGAAGTATTTTTTCACAGAGAAGGTGGTGGATGCATGGAACAGCCTTCCTGAGGAGGCTGTGGGGTCTAAAACTGTGGGAGAATTCTCGAATGCATGGGACAGACATAAGGCAATTTTTGTGGGGGGGTAGGAAGAAATAGGCTGTTGGTTAAATAGGATCTTCAGCTTATCCTCGAGGTAGGGAAATGGGCAGACTAGGTTGGCTAAGCGGTTCTTATCTGCTGTCAAAGTCTATGTTTCTATGTTGAAACATTTAAGAAAAATAAATAAATCAGCGATGCTGGGCTGGCACCAAGAAAGCAGAATTACCCACACTCAGTTTTAAGAACCTATGAAAGGCAAACCATTGTAATCAAGCATTCGCTGAAGTCCACGGTCCCGTTTTCTCAGTCTGTACATGCACTTGTCTATGGCATAATGTCTCAGAATGCCACTTTGCTTCCATCGTCTTGGCATTGCTTCCACACTGCTCTGAATATGTGCTGAACCCCCTGTATATGCCTTACTTCCAGAGCATGTGTTCCCCGGTGAATGATGATGTGTGGTTCCCCACCACCTTCTGTACACAACGATCAATATGCTGCTGTACCCTATCTGCTGTCATGTCAGGCATGCACTCTACCCAGATGCTGCTTGTCCTGTTCCCGTTCACCACTACCATATGATCCCCTTTACAATAGAGTCCTCCAGAATTATGACTCATTCCTTTATGGGCTCTCTCTCTCTCTTTCTGCGTGCTCTTTTCTCTGCCTCAAAAACGCTCCCTTTCCCCAAGCCCCCAGCTATTCCCCTTCTCTTCCTCTGGTCTGTGTCCTGACTTCTCCCTGCCAACGATGGCTGGTGCATCAGCTTCACTTACTAAACCAACACGGATTGACGGTGCAGTGCAAGTGTGGCGTGACAGCACCTAAACCAACAGTGACACCGGGATGGTGGAACATAGATATATCGACCACTGTGGATAATTTCCCAGTGCTCATTCCCAGCAGAATTGTGTTTCATAGTACAAAAAAATAGGCCACTAAGGAACACAGATATGTCTGACAGCGTGACTGGCAATCTGATGCCAAAGACACAGTTATGTGCTCCATTCAAGGTGCTTTGCAGTGCTGTCAAACTCCTACATTTAGCTTGATGACCCAATTGTCTGTGTGATGGTGCTGTACTCAAACACACAAACTGAAGCACATTACCATGGGTAAGCAGGTGAGAATAGCCCCTGATTGAGACTCAGAGGGAGTCATAATGAGTGCAGTCAACTGCCATCAAGTGATGCAGTTATACACAATGGGACTGTTGAACTACCAAATGAACCCCAACCCCCACACACACACAACCAAAGCAGAAGAACAGAAAATAAGTATAATTATGTTGTAGCAAGGTGAATACCATGGTGAGAAAAACAAATATCAGTGTCTGTTTTTTTTTTTTTAATTTTGGGTGGCCAGTAAAAGCACTTGGAGTGGACGCGCACCACAAAGTGTGACACAGGGTATATAGCACAAGAGGAAAACTGGAACCAGCACACACGGAAAGATGACACAAACAAATATAGAAAAATGGATATTCATGGCAGACAAAGACTGCTATGCCATTCCCGTCTGTCAGCGGACCCAATACAGGTAAGCATCTGCTCACCCTAAGTGATCCATGGCTCGTCATCACTTACGTCAGCCCAGTCAGAGTCATGGATTACAGGTACACGTCCCTGTTTCAATGAAGTAGCCACTCCTGGTTTCCACCCTCACTGTTCTTCACCTCCCAACTTCACTGAGAGTCCTCTGGTGGACACCGGCTCTCCTGGTGGCTGTTCTGGGGTCCCGGGCAGTCAAAGAGTCACCCGAAAGCATCACTCTTACTGCCTCATTATCCCTGTTACCACTCACTATCTGTGTGTCCCCCCATCCCCTACATTAGCCTGCTTGTCTCCTGCACCTTCCCCCTGCCTGAACCATGTCCATCACCCAGGCTCGAACCCATATCTCCGTTTGTCCTGACCTCCTTGGTTCCATTACATCCTGCAGGATCACTGTGGACAATGACAGTTTGTACCGCCGGAGCAAGGCACCACCCCCCCGTCCCATCTATAGAGCTTTCTCCTCACTGAGCCGCCACCCAGAGTCTCCTTTCTTTTGCCAGTGATGCTTCGGGGCAACACAGTATCTCCTACTGGAGCATTGCCCCCCCGCCCCAGCTCATTTCCCCTCCATCTTGACCTATGCCACCCCTTTTCTCGCTTTACTTGTGTCTCCTCCAGGTGCCCCCCCCAAAAAAATTTACTTTCTTGTTTGGGGGAAATTTCAAAGCTCCCAAGAGAAGTTCCCCCATGTCTCCCAGATTGTGTGCCCTGGAACCCTCCTCCGAGGGAGTGTCTCCTTTCTTCCTTGCTCCTGCTCGTTCCTCCAATGGTTCCTATCAGTTGCTTCCTTCCCCTGTCAGTGTGACGAGGGGTGCATAACTGTTTTCCTGCTGGACAGCCAGGCTTGCCCTTCCCATGTTTGTTGTGCCCACATCTGAATGTAGGCCCACAATATCCAGCTTCTTCCTTCTTTTTCCTGAACCTACTGTCTTCCACCACTCCTGAGCCGTATTTGCCTCAATGCCTCCCGATCTCCTTGATGTGTCCCTCTGCTGTGTTACTTCACTCTGCCTGGTTTGTATCTGCACAGCTGTAATAGTTCCCTGTCTTAACATCAATGATGTCTCATCATCATTTGCATCCTTCCCATCCGCCGCCACCTTTATACCAACGGGTGTAGCGGGTTTACATGACTGAAGAGACTTAGCACGCCAACCAATGCCCACCCCCACCCCACCCCCTCGAGGCTCCCCTGGACACCTCTGGTCATTTCCTAGTGCTGTGGAAATGTCCACCTGCAATAGTTGCTCGCCTCCTGTTGGATGAAAATTGTCCCGGTCTCACAACAATTCCCACTTGTACGTCATTTCACCTCCCATTGTCTCTCATCACCTGCCCCAATGGCCACGGTTGCATGCTAAGCCAGTTTCTCCCCTCACTACTGTCTAATTGTGTGTCAACCATTGAAATTGACGCTATTGTGCTACTCAGCAAGAGGGGGTATCAGTAGTATAACAGTGTGAACAAAACCATTGCTGATTGACCGGTAACATGCAATAATGTGTTTATACTTATGGTATTAATTTGAGGTTTTGAAAAAATGAGTCACAGCTATCACCTTAGTCATTACTTGCCCATTTGTCAACTTCTTGCAGTCACCCACCCAAGCAACCCCCCCCCCCAAAAAAATATTAACCAGGCATGACCAAGATGATTCAAACAGCAGCTGATCTACAACTATCAGTGCTTATGTAACCCCAAGGTGGTGCTATCCCAAGAGATCTTAGGGCCAGAAGGCTCAGTTCAGGTGGCCAGTGGAGCAGCCAGACCAAACTTGCCCTCAATAGAACTGCTGACAGGGAGCTACCCTGATTTAGTACTCATGACTCCTGTAGAAGGATCCCTCTCACACCACTTGCAGGACACAGGCCTGTGATCCAAACACTTCTCCACACATTTGTATGTAGGACAGAGGGGTACCATACCATGCAGCTGCTTTAAAATCCCGAACGTTTTCACTGCGTGAACCAGGTAATGCAAAGCAGCTTCGCTTTTGCTGACAGACCAAGCGCGATTGAAGCAGATTCTCCAGTCCTCTACAGGGTAAGCCTGGTAGGTAGCAGTCACGTATACAGCCTCCTCTGCCTGCATGCCACAGTGGATCTTGTCTGGCTCCTTCTGGTGATACTGTTGCCCAACTTCTTGGCTTTCACATGCGCTTCCTGCGTGAAGACTCTACAACGCAGGAGCCCAGAGCTTCTTCTCTCCTCATGGCCACAACGACTCTGCTCCCTCAGTCATTAAGCAGGGGGTCCTCATTTGGGCGCAACACAATGCTATTGGAGGGCTCCCACAGCCAATCCCCTCTACATCCTTCTACTGGTGCAAAAAAGGAGCCACCTTCTGGACTTCGGTTCCCAGATCAAGGGCCATACCTCCCATTGGCAGCCGGCTCCCAAAAGAGTCCCAGCCCTAATTGGCTGCTCAATGCTCCATTTTAAGCACCCTTGGATCCTCATTGGACACCATAGACAGTCCGGGTCCAAAATGGAGGGGCAAAATGCACAAAGTCCCCGCTGCAAGGGAAAACAGTTTAGACAAACTACATTCCTTAATACTCAGTCAACATGTAATACATAAATACCACAGCCCAATAAGGGGCCCTCTTTGCCTACTTAGCAATGGCAAAAATAGAGCACCTACCCCATGGCTCAGGTGGGACTCGAGCAAGAAACCCACAGTCCCCTCCCTTCTTAGTAAACTGACTGGGTCAGCAAGCTGGCAGCTCTTAAAAAGCCCACTAGAGGCATTCTAGTAAACCCCCATTTATAAGGGGGTTACACTTAGGAAAATGAGAATATGCACCAAGCAGCAGCCATAGTTTAATTTTTGAATCTCATTCTCACCATGCTGTCTCAGAGGTGGCAGAACATGTTGAAATGCACTGCCTGTAAACAAAGGGGATAAGTGATGCACCACTATTCACTGCATCTTTACATTGCACAGATAGTTGAATTTAGGTAATGTTATTCACAAACTGGTATGGAAAATCTTCATGTTCCTGTACCCCCCCACCACCAAAAAAAAAAATTGTATACAGTAATACAAATTCTCCACACAACAAATTAACGGTGATCTAGTGCAACCACCCTCACCCCACCTCACAACACTTACTACAACCGAACCCTGAAGGGGGTGCAATCTGCATATCACCCTCACCCCACCTCACAACACTTACTACAACCAAACCCTGAAGGGGGTGCAGGCTGCATATCATCCTCACACCACCTCACAGCACTTACTACAACAGAACCCTGAAGGAGGTGCAGGCTGCATATCACCCTCTCGCCACCTCACAACACTCACTACAACAGAACCCTGAAGGAGGTGTAGGCTGCATATCATCCTCTCACCACCTCACAACACTTACTACAACAGAACCCTGAAGGAGGTGCAGGCTGCATATCACCCTCTCACCACCTCACAACACTCACTACAACAGAACCCTGAAGGGGGTGCAGGCTGCATATCATCCTCACACCACCTCACAACACTTACTACAACAGAACCCTGAAGAAGGTGCAGGCTGCATATCATCCTCTCACCACCTCACAACACTTACTACAACAGAACCCTGAAGGAGGTGCAGGCTGCATATCATCCTCTCACCACCTCACAACACTTACTACAGCAGAACCCTGAAGGAGGTGCAGGCAGCACATCATCCTCACACCACCTCACAACACTTACTACAACAGAACCCTGAAGGAGGTGCAGGCAGCATATCATCCTCTCACCACCTCACAACACTTACTACAACAGAACCCTGAAGGAGGTGCAGGCTGCATATCATCCTCTCACCACCTCACAACACTTACTACAACAGAACCCTGAAGGAGGTGCAGGCTGCATATCATCCTCTCACCACCTCACAACACTTACTACAACAGAACCCTGAAGGAGGCGCAGGCAGCATCTCATCCTCTCACCACCTCACAACACTTACTACAACAGAACCCTGAAGAAGGTGCAGGCTGCATATCACCCTCACACCACCTCACAACACTTACTACAACAGAACCCTGAAGGAAGTGCAGGCAGCATATCATCCTCTCACCACCACCATGAGCTGATGACTGACTGTCAGTGAGTGGGAATGTACAGTCCATTAACCATATAGTGAACTTCAACAGTACACATGCACAGCGCAGTCACCAAACAGAGGTGTTGGTGATAGGGGCAATGTGTCAAGGTGATGACATGGGGTTTCGTGGAAGGTGGTGGGTACATTATGCATGATAGCAGGTGGTTCTGTCAAGTAGACCACCGAGCATGTACTTTTTTGGGGGGTATATATGGCGCATGAACTGGCAGCCTTAGACGTAGGGGAGGGTGATCTCAAATAAGTAAAAGTCAGCATCATGGAAAGGGAACATGGATTTATTATAAACATCTGTATCACAAACATCAGCATGGAGCAGAACACTACAGTGTGGTTGGAGACACTGGACATTGAGGAGAGTGATTGCATATCAATATTAGTAAGCACTAAATCAGGGTGCTGAAATGCGGGATTTATGGCATCAAGGAAACAATTAAGACTCTGAGGAGGGAGATAGCATACATACAAAAATTATCAAGTGCTGCATTAGGGAACATGACATAGGAGTGCATTACAAAAAGTATAAATGGAATGTGTTACAAGGCAGTGTTACAACAAATGTGTGTCTCATCATCAGTGCACTTGTAGACACCTAAAGCTCATGGGGTGCTCACTGACACACTGATAACTAATAAATACGATGTGTGAAAAGTGCAGCAGGCTACAGTACAACAGAAATGATAGATAAATAAAGCAATACATTATAGGTTTCTTGGTGCATTAGATCATTTGTAATTAACAATTTTCTAGCTATTCTGAGGTGAAATTGCAGGACTTCGGGGAAGCTTGTAGGCAGGATGAAACTAGCAGTCATGCACAAGGAGAATGGGACATAAATGGGGAAGAGAATATAAAGGGACTGAAGGATGAAGGAAGTAGGATCGAGTTACTGATAGTGGCTGCTCACCTCCCCCACCTGCTTTAGACATTGTTAGAAGTGCAGGAAGAGCCAAGGGCAGGTTCTTATCAAACCAAAGGCGGGGTCTCACACAGCACAGAATGGCAAAGTTAAATTTTGATTTCTTACAAAAGTACAAGGAAGAAAAACAAACAAATGGTTGTGTCTTGATGGATGAAATCTGGAGCGCCACAGAGCCTAAATTCAGAATGGTGAGTGAGATTACAGATTCCTGGAAAAACCGGACAGTGTGGCTTTAAGCCATGGCTGTTCCACCATGGGTATATGAATTAACACCGATAGCAAGCTGTGAAGCCACAAGAACACCAAATCATCAGATCACAGTTAAATTTAGTACCAGGCTGTAAGAAATACACTGTGTCAGTGTCCCTGCATCTTAACTCAAGTTACATTTTAAAACCACATCTTGTCAGGTCACATGACCAGGGTCAAACTTTTTTCAACACTGGCATGGCTGCAGCTGCAAACTTGGAATACAGTGCATAAACCGTTATGTGTTGGGCAAATATTTTGAGATGTACAAGTCACCTACTTTACAAATCATCAGTTGGATTTTTTGCACTCTTATGAAAAAAAAGGAACAGAAGAAATAAAATTTATATACTTACCAGTATGGAAATGGATATCCTATAGGTTGGTGTACACAGTAATGCTGTACCATTGATACAGACCTTCAGTGAAGAAGAGTCGTTTGTTAACCTGTAAAAAAACAAAATAAGTTGACCATATTTATTTGACCATCGCAGCTCAGAAAAGCAACAGGAAACAAAACACACAGCTACAGAAGTTGAATAGCATGAAAAACTTTAGCACACATACTCACTATAGTATTCATTGTAAGAAGCCTTGTGACTGTGACTGATTGATGTGTTCTTCTGTTCAACTCCCACTGCCTTGGCATGATCAAGACACGTAATGGAAAATATTGTCAGAATGGTGGTGGTGGTCATAGCTTAGGCACATGATGACATTCCAACTCACATCTTCCTGCATCTGGTAGTGGTTGCAGTGGCTAACAGCAGTCTTATGATGGTGGTCCAGGGGGGCACATGGTGACATTACCTATGGTGGTGGCAGCTGCTAACAGCAGTCTTATGGTGGTGGTCCATGGGGGCACACAAGGTAGTCCTTCTGGTGGTAGTGGCTAACAGCGGTCTTATGGTGGTGGTTCATTGGGGCACATGGTGGCATTCCCTATGGTGGTGGCAGTGGCTAACAGCAGTCTTATGGTGGTGGTCTGGGGGGCACACAAAGTCATTCCCCCTGGTGGCAGTGGCTAACCATGTTCTTATGGTGGTAGTCCAGGGGGCACACGGTGACATTCTCTATAGTGGCAGTGGCTAACAGCAGTCTTATGGTGGTGGTACAGGAGCCAAGATATATTGTGCTCCATGTTACAAATGTGGCGTGACATATAGAATTTGAGTCACTCTGAATGGGACACTGACTTAATTTTATGAAAAAGAAAACATGTATCATACAACAAATGTGACAGCCTTTTAACCACTTAAGTTATAACCTGCCAACATTAACCTCATCATCATCCTCATAAAGAAAGCTGCCCTCACAGTCATCAATGTCTGAATTCTGACCACTTGGAAATTCTTTCTCCATTGTGTCACCATCTACATCAGTGGTAGGCCGTTTCATGCTGCCACTGCCAGCGCCACCAGAATGGTCCATTACTCCATCAGCAAAACCATGACTAGGCCGGGATATGAATACTTAGGTTGCAGTCTGAGCTGGCATGTGCCTCTTTTTCATTTTTATAAATGTCAGTAAACTGTCATTTGCAGGAGAGAGGTTTGTACGACAATCCCAAACTATTGCACCTGCTGAGCTGAATATGCTCTCGACACAAACTGGAGGGTGGGCATGTCAGGTACTTCAGTGCCACTGCAGTCAGCTGTAGTCATTCACTGACCTTTCCACTCCAGTATAAAAGAGGATCATCAGTTATTGACAGCTGCCTGTTTTCAGACAAATATGACTCAACCATTCACTGTGCTGCACTAAGTCCAGTGGTCGATGCATCATCCTTTTCTCCAGAATCATTTATATCACAAATCCCCACTTGGGACAAAGCCTCCCAAATGAGTCAACACCAACCACTTTTGATGACAGACCTGGAACTGCAATCTCCTTCCCCTTACAGGATATGCTTAATACTACTCCAGGTTCACCTTCAGCCTGATTATGCTGCTGAGGTTTGCTGACCTTGGCATGCAACTTCTGTGCCTCATGAACCAAGCGCACCAGTTGCCCACTGATATTTTTTACCTGTTCAGATCGGCCATCCAGTACTGAGGCAATTCCACGTTTGCATCGTGGGTCCAGCATTGTTGCTATAGCAAAGTTGTCACTATGCTAAATGCTCAAGATGCGATGATTCTGGTCGAATACTGTCAGCATGTGTTTCGGTAACACACTGCTAGCACTGTCTTCAGTAACATCAAGACTATGCTGTACATTCACCAATGTCCGCCTCAGCACCCGCAGCAGTGGAATTGATTGGCTAATGGAGGCAGACTCACCACTCACTGCCTGTGTGGCATGATCAAAGGACCTCAAAACTATTATTACAGAGTCCATGAGGTGGCGATGAGAGAGAGCACCGAGAGTGCTTGCTTAGTGAGAAAAAAAAGGCAAAGCTTCCTTACTGAATCGTCATGACAGACAACGATGTTTCACCGATTTTTTTTTTTGCCTTGACTTCAAGCTATAGCCTTCCCCCTCAAAACACATTTGTTTTATAATTTGTATTTTTCTCTGGTTTTGTTGTGACGTAGGGTGGATAGGAAAGGAATAGGAGGATATACTCAACTGGTTGGGGTACTTCTGGTCCTCGTGCTGACTCAAGTCAAGACAGAGTCATTAGAAAATAACTATATAATAAGGCGGGGGGAAAGAAAATAGTTCAAAAATTACTTTTCCACCAGTGCCACAAGATAAGGAGACAAGTAGCAATTTGCTGTGCTGCTCTCAACTTGGGGGATCAGTTCAAACTCAAAAGTTTACAATTGTAGTTTTAAATCCAATCTGGGCTAGTGATTTATTTTTGATTTGACTGAACAATTACAAAGCACAGAGAAGGAGACATTTAAAGCTGTAAACTACAAAAAGTACACAGAAAGGCAGTCAGAGACAGAGTTTTTGTGTAACTCATTTGCTCTGCTGCTGATTCTGTTTGTGCATGGCATGATCTGGGGGGCTAGTAGTTTAGCAATCTAGTCTAGTCAGTAACAGTGACCTGTTTAGGAATTAATAGAATACCATGTCCAGCTCTCTGCATTTTTTTTCAGTACTACTACTACTTTATCTGACTCCATAGACACTGACAGCAGTGCTGTACTCTTCTCCCTTGCATCTTTACTGCTTAAAGTACCTGACTCGACAGTCAACACAGCCTAAAGTGCTGCCTTTACCTGTTTGGGAAATAATCTCCCTGTGTCTTACTACTTAAAGTACTTGACTCGACTCAGCAAGCAGTGCTATATTTATCTGTTAGGGAGAAAATATCCCTGTGTCTTACTACTTAAAGTATTTGACTTCACACAGCAAGCAGTGCTGTATTCATCTGTTAGGGAGAAAATATCCTTGTGTCTTATCACTTAAAGTACTTGACTCAATGCAGCAAACAGTGCTTAATTTATTTTATAGGGAGAAAATATCCCTGTGTCTTACCACTGAAAGTACTTGACTCGACGCAGCAAGCAGTGCTTAGTTTATCTGTTAAGAAGGAAATATCTTGTGTCTTACCACTTAAAGTACTTGACTCGACGCAGCAAGCAGTGCTGTATTTTTCTGTTCGGGAGAAAATATCCCTGTGTCTTATCACTTAAAATACTTTACTTGACGCAGCAAGCAGTGCTTAATTTATCTGATAGGGAGAAAATATCCCTGAGTCTTATCACTTAAAGGAAAACTGCACCTTCATATCTTCTAAATGTCGTTTGCTTCCATGTCAACAGACAACTCTTTTCATGTAGCTGTTAAAGATGTACGCAACTGCTTTTGTTAGTTTTCACACTTCTTACTAGGCACTGTCACTCTCCTGGGAGGGTTAATTTTGTGGCTGTTGAAATCTCATGTGTCTTACCACTTAAAGTGCTTGACTTGATGCAGCAAGCAGTGCTTAATTTATCTGATAGGGAGAAAATATCCCTGTGTCTTACCACTTAAAGTACTTGACACAGCCATGAGTGGTACAAAAAACAGCAGCGGCAATCCAGGCAACAGTAACACCGATACAGAAAATTCAGGGTGTTGCAGGAGTAACCCGTCGTTTTAGTAAGCAGAGTGATGGATGATGATGAAGAGGAGGAGGCGGAGAAGACCAAGGAGAGTGAGGGGGAAATCAGTAGAACAGATCCTGAGTTTGTAGTAGATAAGGTAGCAGTCAATATGTCAAGTAGCAGTAGCTCTGGGGATTAGGATAAAGAGGAAGAATACAAGGGCAGAAAAAGAACAAAGAAGAGTTCTCAGAAGAATGGTTGTGATGCTAAAAAAAACATTAATGATAGTGGGGCATAACTTGGAGAGTCACACACCCACACATGCAGAGGAACAAAAGAGGACAGAAGATGGACAGGCTTCACGAGGGGAAGGAAGAGATGCAATTCAACCAGTCAGAGAGGTTGTGCATCTTCAAAATTATGTGCAGATGGGCATGGAAATACCTCAAAGAGATAGAGGAAGTGGTGGTGGCTGTGGTGGTGGCAGTTATAGTAATGAACCTATCCTCCCCATAAGCAGCAGTGCAACAAAATCTGTGAAATCCATTGTGTGGGAATGTTTCACACAAGATAAATCATCTGGCAGCCATGTGATTTGCAAATTATGCAAAACCAAATTAAGTTGTAGTAAAGTGGGTACTTGACTGGGGACATCAACAATGATAAGACATATGAACAAGTCTCACATTTATCAGTATCAAAATGCACAAAAGGAGCACACACAAGTTGTTGCACTTCTGCACTCAGCTGAGGAGGATGAGGTAATGGATGTTTGCCAAGGCGATGAAGTAACTGATGCGGAGGTGGAGGACGATGAAAGTCTTCCTTCCAGTCAAAGCCCAGCATCCTCAATTTCTTGTTTCTTTATCCCACTGAGTCCACCACCACAGCCCAACTGGAGTCATAAACCATCCATGGCCACAACGTCTACCTCTCATGGCGGTAAAGGTCAAGGGAAGCAGCCAAGAAAATCAGGTGATAGCAGCAAGCATAGTGGGCATCAAATTTCTTTGATAGACTGCTTTGAGTGGTCACAGAAATACAGTATAAGCCCAACATGCCTAAGGCAAGGTGATTGACAAAGGCAATTAGGGAGATGATAGCCACTGACTTGCTCCCATTCTCATTTGAGGCTAACCCAGGTTTTAAAGCACTCATGGAAATCATTGTGCCAAAGTATCAGGTCCCTAGCCAGACCTATTTCTCCAGTGTTGCCATTCTAGACTTGTATGATGCTGTTCAGAAAAGCGTGTCTGATGCTCTGAAAGGTTCAGTGGGCAAAAAGGTTCATGTCACAACAGATATGTGGACCAGTGGTGAGACAACTGACTATATGGCTGTGACTGGCCACTGGGTAAACTTTCCTCCCTCCTCCTCCTCATCATGTAGTGGCACTGGTAGTGGCAGCAGCAGCAAGAAGCAAGGGACTTTCACAGTTTGAAGGCAGGCAGCTTTATGTATTTATGGTTTTGAAAAAGACCACAAAGCAGAACATCTTCTGGAGAGCCTTGAAGAAAAGTTTGCTGAGTGGCTGACTCCAAAGTCCTTGCGATCAGGGTTTATAGTGTCTGACAATGCTTCAAATATTGTGAAAGCAGTAAGACTTCATAAGTTTACACACGTACCATGCTTTGCACACACTATTAACTTGGTGGTAAAAGACTTTATGAGTGAGGACCAAAATGTGCAGAACTTGATTGCAGCTGCCCACACTGTGTGCACCCACTTTAGCCATTCTGTGAAAGCCTGAAAGTTGTTGCGGGAAGATTCAGATTGAAAACAGCCTCCCTCTCCACCAGATGATACAGGAAGTTCCAACACGGTGGAATTCCACTTACTATATGATGCAGAGAATGCTTGAACAACAGAAAGCCATTCATCAATATGCAGTCTAACATGGCATTGGGAAAGGAGATGTGAGTATCAGCCCCAATCAGTGGTGTCTGATGGAGAATCTTTGTTGTATTCTTAAACCCTTTTGAGGAGGCTACCTGAGTGGTGAGCTCTGATGGTGCTGGACTAAGCCAGATCCTACCCTTAATTTCACTCATCAGGATGAGACTGCAGCATCTCAAGTCATAGTTCCTTGACAATGATGACATCAATGCTGCATCACTTGTTGGAAAAATGATACAAACCTTCCAGGCTGATGAGCGCATTGTAAATATGTGCAGAGCAGAACATTACATTTTGGCCACACTTCTGGACCCTTGGTTTAAGGATACAATTGAGACATTCTTCAAACCACATGACTTTAAAGACCTGGAACTCTATCATGAACAGTTAACTGAGAAAGTGCCAGCATGTATAGTTGAGAAAAGTAGTACATCATCAGTGCCCTTTTGGCAACATTCAAATTCTGAACAAAATCTGGTGGAGAGGGAGGGAGCACAATCTGCTTTTGCTGTTGCTGATGCCGCCACTACTGATGTTTTGGCTCATCAAACACAAACCAGAATTGCTGCTACACCACAAGAGGACAAACCACTGTGGGACATGCTGTCAGACTTTGGTCTAATAAAGACAGCTGGGAAGGCTCAGCTGGCCATAGAGGTACAGAAGTCCCTGCTGCAAAAATGGTTAAGGATTATATGGAGGAGACTGTATATCTCACTGCAGGTGATGAACCATTACTTTACTGGCAACAGTAAAAAATTGATCTGACTTCTTTAACTGAGATCTCAGTTGCCCACCTGCCAGCACATATTCATTGAGAATGTTTAGTGCTGCTGGGGCAATAGTGAATGACAAAAGAACATGTCTTTCCACGAAGAATGTAGAAAGGCTCACTTCTTTAAAAATGAACCTGCCTCAGTTCAAAAACATATACTGTCCCAAACGTACAGTATACAGGCTGACAGCACACAGATGGCATCATGCCACGCTGATGATGACGATGATGATGGTGAAGGATTCTGTTGCCACTAGTAGCCACTAGGCTTTCCAGCTGTCTTTCCTCCACTGGTGGTTCCCCCTGTCTCCTCCTCATCTTCGAGTTCCATTAATTTCAGAAACAAACATCCACTGTTGGTTCTCATGTGCCACTAAGGCCCAATCTGACTAGCACCAGAAACTGAAGGACCACTGCATATGGCAGTTCAGCTAAAATAACCTGAAATGGCTACACGTTGTCACACAGCTCTTCATCCACTTGTTTTATTGGATTTTTATTACAAAATATACACTTAATGAATACTTATTACTGGCTGTTAACAAACAAAAACATTAATAAAGTAAATAAATAATAAATAACTATTCTTCTGATTCAATTCCAGATGAGAATTTAATTTAAAAAATGTTTTTTTTTTTTGCTGTAAAATTTCAACTTTACAGTGCATTCCCAATTTCAATATTGCATCCAATGGACATCCAATGTTTTGATCTGAAGGAACCATTCAACAGATAGAAACTGTTTTCATCATAACCTGTACAATGAAAACAGGATTTTACAAAATGCTGTTCCCACATACTGCACTAATTGACTATCATGACAATAAAAAATAATCCCTAATCTTACCCTAGCCCCCATCCGAAACTCCAAGCCCTCCAAACCCCCTGGGACATTCCCTCTTACAAATACAATTCACCCTCCATTGTTAGACACCAAACCATGCACATGACCTGGCATCATAAACACAATTTGCAGATGGTATATTGTTATGGGTTTTTCAGTTATTCTGAGTTAAGATGATTAAGGGGCAGATGCTTGGGAGGGTGGGACAAATTAAGTAATATTGACATAGTTACCTAAGGGAGGTATAGGGATCAGGAGAGTGTACTAGTATTACTAACATTGACAGTTACCCAGGATAACAGAAAGCCCCAAACTAATAACTACACAGACAAAAGTTTAAATTAGAAAAATAATTTAATCCACACAATGTGGTAAAGCAAGAAGCCAACACTGCCCCACAGCAAGCCAGCCTTGCTCAGGGGGCACTGAGGAAGGTAAGGTACAGAAGTACTGGGGCAGTGTGGCGTTTTGCTTTACCACATTGTGTGGATTAAATACATTTTGTACTGTAAACTTCTGTCCATGTACTTATTTGGTACTAAAGCTGCTGAAGCTGTAGGTACCACAGGCACCAGTTATTTTGAACTGGGCTCTATTAGTACCTGAGTCTAACAGTGGGGAATGATTTAAAATTATTGTAACTGGGTGTAACTCAGGGGGTTAACCCTTTGGGCTGCCTGTAACCAGATTTAAAAAACGAAAGTTGTCAGGGATAATATACGAGTCATATATCATCCCTGAACTTTACTGCTTGCTAAATCTGTTTTAACACTAGTATTTTTAAGCATCTGCTGGGTAACCAGGTGGGTCTATAATACTGTATATAAGCACATTCCACCTGGTTCTACTTAACTATAAAAAAAATCCACATATTTTATTTTGCATGTTTGGGAATACACATGTAATACTAAGATTCTAACTTTAAGAATGGTAGGTTTTGCAAAGCTTTTGAGCACTGAGACAGAATCCTATGTACCAAAGCTTTGCAATACTTAACTGTATATACCATTCTTAGTACTCCATGAACTTTCCCAAACAAAAAAAAAACAATACTTCTGTGGATTTCTTAATTAGGTACAACCATGTAAATTGGTTTTTGCGTTATATATTATAGAACTTTATTATGCCATGTAGAACCTGTTTTTACTTAGTAGAATTTGTTTTTTACATAGTAGAACTAGTTTTATTTGGTAGAGCCTGTTTTACTTGGTAGAACTTGATTATAAAAAGGTAGAACCCAGTTCTACTGGGTTCTAGCTGGTAGAACCAGGTAGAACTTTTTTGGGTTCTACTTAGAAAGTTCACAGGATAGAACTTTTAGAGGTTCGCACAGCCCTAGTTTTATTAGCTCCTGTTTCTGAGAAAAACTCTTCTTACATTCTGCACATTTATATGGTTTCTCTCTAGGTTAGCGTCTCCAAATAGGTTCATAAGTTGGTACAAGTTCGAGTGCTAATCCATAATGAACTCATCGCTAATGAGCAATAGTGATATTTTTTATCTCCAATGTACTGAAGTTTGAACTTGAATTCTTCTAGGTCTTTACATGCAACAATATCTATTGGTAACGAATTCCAGATAGATGGAATACTCTGGGTTATAAAATTATCTCTTCTGGTTGTTCTATTGACATATTTTTTAAATTTTAATTTGTGTGACCTTGTGTACCTTGTGTTGCAACTTGATACAGTTTTTTCAGGGCACACAGTTTCACACAGTGCAGGGGCTTGCGATGCTCTGTATGACAAGCACAGATCTCCTCTCATAGATCTGTATTCTAGTGAGTATAATTCCAAAGCTTTCAGTCTGCAATTATATTCTGGGCCAGCTACTCAGACTGTTATGAATGCAAGCCTGGGTGCAGTGCAACTGGGCTGCAACAGGGCCAGGACCAGGTGATATTCAATGGTGATGCACCATGGCTCAGCACCATTGAATGTGGCACGGTCGGCACATACTGTGCACAGTGCAGTGGCACTGCACCAGCACAAGCCACAGAGAGGGGAGCACAGGGATGTGCCAGACAAGTGCAGTTGTGCTAGGCCATCACCCGCGATATTCAGCCAGGGGCATGCAAATGAGGCCATAAACTATGCAAGGCACAAATGGGGCTATTTGCATGTCATTATGGCCCTATTTGCATGCTTTGCACTGGGCGCTCCAGCAAAATGTGTCTGGTGCCCTGCCATGTTGCTGTTGTTGGGGGTTGGCTCCCTGGTGGGCTAGTGTTGCTCCCCCATCCCGTATGCCCAATCATGGACATCTGTAAATAAATATCATAACCTGGTGGTCTAGCGTTCCCCCCACTTGATTGCAGGCATCTGTAAATAAATATTATAACATGGTGGTCTAGCAGTCCCCCCACCTCCTGATCACAGGCATCTGTAAAGAAATATCATAACCTGGTGGTCTAGCAGTCCCCCCTGCCACCCAATCACGGGCATCTGTAAATAAATATCATAACCTAGTGGTCTAGTGGTCCCCCGCCACCTAATCATGGGCTTTTGTAACTGCAGAATGTCACCTGGTGGTTCAGTGGTACCTCCCCACCCTCCCACGGAGGCCCCCGGCACCCATCATTGGTGGGTGGCAGCATCCCGCCCACATACTGCCTGGCCACTTGCTGAATGACAGCGTACAGTATGCTCTGTACACCTATTGGTCCACAGTGTGGACCAATGGGCTTACAGACCATACTGTACTACACAGGGCAGATATGTAAATGAACGCTGTTTACTGCTCAACTTTGAGCACCAGTGTGCTGTACATGTAGGGGTTGTGCCAGCATATGCATCGCACATCCTGGGCTGAATATCGGGATGTGCCCCATATGCATGGGCAAGTCCCCTGCATCTGCACCGCATAGGCGCAACCCCTTTGAATATCCCAGCCTCTGTGTCCTTTAATCCAGTAATATTCCTAGTTAGTCTTCTCTGTATTTTTTCTAAGGTTACTTTACCTCCTGCAGATGATGGTGTGCATAAAGGGGCACAGAAAAAATAATTTGTGATTGTTATACCCAGGTCTCTTTGTGATACAACAGTTTGTAGTATAGTGTTATTGAGTGTATAACTGGTTAATTTGTTACTTTTACTTAAGAGCATAACTTTACATTTGGCTGTATTAAAAGTTATTTTATTATCTATAGACCATTTAGCCAATTTATGAAAATTAGTTTGTAATGCTTTTATTGTTTGTCGGTGACAATACATCCTAACTTACTGTCATCTGCATATTTGTGTATCCAGACCCCATTTGTTGTTAACATGCTGGATATTATAATGTTAAATAAGACTGGTCCCAGTACGAAGCCCTGAAGCACACTACTGCTCACTGTGCCCCAATCAGACATTTGCCCTTTTATGCATACACTTTGCTTCCGGTCATTAAGCCAAGAGTCAATCCATTTAATAATCTTTGGATGAAGCTCAATTCTCATCAGTTCATTAACCAGTATTCTATGGGAGATGGTGTCAAAAGCCTTTTCATAATTGAGAAATATGACATCCACTGTAAGTCCATTATCTAATGCCTCACTTATGGGTTCAAAAAGGTTTATTAGATTATATGGACATGATCTCCCTTGTGTGAAACCATACTGTGTTAAATCTATGATGTTTGCATTCTTAAGATGTGTTACAATTTCATGCTGAAGTATTGTTTCCATGATTTTTCCTACAGTGGAGGTAAGGCTGATGGGTCTATAGTTGGCCACATTTTGTTTATTACCACCCTTATGTACTGGAACAATGGAGGTAAGCTTCCATTCAGTTATAGTTTTTCCTTCACTAATTGATACATGAAATAGGCATGTAAGAAGTCCTGTTAATTCTGCAGCAAGTTCCTTAACACATTTTGAAGAAATACCATCTGGACCAGGTCAGAAGTTTGTTTTGGTAGCTTTAATAGCAGCCCTTACTTTGTTGTTTGTAATATAAACCTCTGTATCCTGAACAGTTAAATTATTCAGACATGTGGCTTCCTTGGGTTTGCATACACTATGAAAATACTGATTAAATTAATTTGCCATATGTAATTTGTTAACTACAGGCTGATTATCCTTGATTAAGGGCCCAATATTGGTCGCTTTACCCTTTAGTGAGCCAATGTACTTTAAAAATTGTTTTCTATTATCTTTAGTTATTGTTGCAAAGTTTATTTCAAAACTCTTTTTAAACATAGAAACATAGATTTTGATGGCAGATAAGGACTGCTTGGCCCACCCAGTCTGCCCATTTCCCTACCTAACGGATAAGCTGCAGATCCTAGTTAACCAGCAGCCTACTTCTTCCTACCCTCACCCCCTAGAATTGCCTTATGACTGTCCCATGCATGCTTGAATTCCACCACTATTTTTGACTCCACAACCTCCTCTGGAAGGTCGCTCCATGCATCCACAACCCTCTCTGAAAAAATACTCCTTAAATTACCTCTGAGCCGCCTCTATATCTTCAAATTGTGCCCCTTGTTCTTGCACACCCTTTTTGAAAGATGCTACCTCTTGGACTTTGTTGATTCCCTTGAGGTACTTGAATGTTTCTATCATGTCCCCCTCTCCTCCTTTCCTTGAGGCTATGCATATTAAGCTCCTTAAGTCTCTCTCATATGTCTTCCGTGCAGACCCTGCACCATTTTAGTTGCCTCCTTGACAGCTTCCATCCTGTCTATGTCTTTGGAGATTGGTCTCCAGAACTGCACGCAGTACTCCAGATGGGGTCTCACCAGCTGTCTGTACAGAGGCATAACAACTTCCTGTTTTCTACTGGTGATGCCTCTCCTATGCATCCCAGTATCCCCCAGCCCTCCTTGCTTCCTCTCACATTGCTTACCCACCTTTAGGTCATCTGATATGACTACCCCCAGGTCCCTTTCCATTTTTGTTGTTGTTAGTATCTCATCCCCCATTGTGTACTCTTCCTCTGGGTTTTTGTTTCCCAGGTGCATTACCTTGCACTTCTTAGCATTGAATCTAAGCTGCCATACATTTGACCATTCCTCTAACCTTGCCAAGTCCCTTCTCATCCTTTCCACCCCACCTTGTTCATCAACTCTGTTGCAGATCTTTGTGTCATCTGCAAAGAGACATACTTTTCATTCCAGTCCCTCTGCAATGTCGCTATAAAGACGCTGAAGAGGACCGTCCTAATACTGAACCTCATGTGTACCCCACCAGTAGCCCCTTTCTCAGAGTGGACTCCATTTACTATTACCTCTGTGTCCTATTCTCCAGCCACCCTTTACCCAGGCTGTCATCTTGGGACCCACTCCCAGGCTGGTTAACTTGTATATTAATCTTTGTGTGGACTGTGTCAAATGCCTTGCTAAAGTCTAGGTAGGCCATGTCCATAGCCCTCCCTGATCTACTACTTTGGTCACCCAGTCAAAGAAATCTATCAGATTTGTCTGGCATGACCTTCCTGCTGTGAATCCATGCTGCCTTGGGTCATGTGCCCTCTGACCTCTAGATACCAACAATTCTTTCCTTCAGAAGTGATTCCATCATTTTCCCTACCACTGAGGTTAAACTAACAGGTCTATAGTTTCCTGCTTCTGCCTTGCTCCCACTTCGTGAAGGGGAATCACACCTGCCCTCCTCCAGTCCTTGGGTACCACCCCATCCTCCCATGATTTGTTAAAGAGGGTAGTCAGTGGTGTCACTAGTTCTAACCTTTAGTTCTTTAGAATTTGGGATGAATCCCATCAGGCCTCATTGCTTTGTCCACCTTCAGTTTTAAGAGTTCTTTCAGAACCCTTTCTTCTGTAAAAGGGCTGGTATCAACTTCTGTATCCAGAGTGTTTCTACTGTTTGTTTTAGGTACCTCCCTCTTCCTTTGTAAATACTGAGCAAAAATATTTGTTTAGTATCTCTGCCTTTTCACAGTCACCCTCTGCCCACCCTCCCTCCCTTTATTAAGCCTCACTAACCTCCCTTGGTCTTCCTTCAGCTCCCTGATTTACCTATAAAAGGTTTTATCCCCCTTCTTAACTGAGTTGACTATCTTTTCCTCGGTTTGGGCCTTTGTTGTTCTGACTGCCTTCCCAGCTTCCTATTGCTTTAACTGATACAGTTCTCTGTCCTGCTCCTTCTGTGGTTCATTGTACTTCCTGAATGCTTTCTTTTTCTCTTGAACCTTCACTGCCACTTCCTTTGAGAATCATAGTGGTTTCTTACATCGTTTCATTTTGTTTATTTGCTTCACACAAAGGCTTGTTACCTCTGTGATGGCAGTTTTTATTATTCCCCATTGTTCTTCCACCCCCTCCTTCCTGCCCATTTGCTAGTGCATTCCTTAGGCACTCACCCATTTTGGCAAAGTCAGCCTCCTAAAGTCCAGTACTTTTGCCTTTGTATGGCTTGACTCTATTGCTGTGTTTTATTGTGAACCATACTGTTCGATGGTCGCTAGTTCCCAGATGGCTACCCACTTCTACATCTGTGATCCTCTTCATCTCCATTTGAGAGAACCAGGTCTAAGATTGCTCCTCGAGTGGGCCCCAATACTAGTTGTTCAAGGCATGCCCCTGTAGGTATCTAGAATAACTCACTTTTCAAGTGGCTGCGTCAACTGCACTCCAGTTAACATCTGGCATATTCAGATCACCCATCAGCAATATCTCCCCTTTTTCTGCCATTCTAAGTATTTTTTCTATCATTTTCTTGTCCATTTCCTCTCCCTGAGAAGGGGGTCTGTATACAACCCCTATGCGGATTGTGGTGCCATTGCCGGTCTCCAAATTTACCCACAGTGCTTCTTCTCCTCCCTGTTTTCCCTTTTGTTCCATTGCTTTGATTCCTTCCCTTATGTAAAGAGCTACTCCTCCTCCTCCTCTTTTACCCTCCCTGTCCCTCCTGTAAATAGTGTATCCTTTTACCTTGAACTTTTGCCATTTTTATTAATTTGGATTTTTGTATTTATTTATTGAATGCCCTTTTTTATTTTTAATCAATCTCTTAATATGTTTGTTTAGCCACGAGGGTTCCCTTTTGTTATTATTGTTATATTTATTGCATTTGAGGACCCAGGTCTTTATGCAGTGGTTTATCTTATTCCATATGGCTAGCCACACATGTTCACAGTCAAGGTGTTTAAGTTCAGCCTCCCAGTTGCAATTAGACAAATGTTTTTTAATGGACACTAAGCCTGCTTTATAGTAATTCCTTATTTTAGTGACACCTCGAGTAAAGTTATTGGTATATTTAATATTCCATGAGATCATGCTGTGATCAGTATCCCAAGGAGCTCTATAATAATAGGTGTATTCCCTAAATCTTTAATATTTGTGAGAATGAGATCCAGAATATTTTTTTTTCTTGTGGGTTCTAATACCAGTTGTTCAAGATTATGTTGTAATATAGTATTGAGAAATCTATTGTCTAGGGCTTTTTTTCCAGTTAACAGTTGCCAGCATATGTTCGGTAGATTAAAAATTGCCCATTAATATTAAGTCATCATAATCATCCATATTCTCAATTTCTGTCATAAATACATCATTACTAGTAACATCCAGACTAGGTGATCTGTAGCATAGGCCAATAGTCAGACATCTATTGCTAATTTTTTTTAAGAAGGGATTTCTGATACTGTGACAAGAATAGACCCCATTCTCAAGCCAGGGCTTATTCAAAACTGAAGAAATCAGTAGTGTATTAGTCCTTGATGTTAACTGAGAGCACTCTTCTCAGCATATGCAAAGCCCCCAAAATGGCTTCCTTTTGCAGTTCAAAAGGTGTCACAAATATTGGTATCATATTTAAATGTGTCTGAAAGTGCTTTTTGATTAGTCCCATTGCTCCAAGCACTACTGGAACAATGTGTGTGTCCTTATTCCACATCAGTTTGGTTTCTAATTGCATTTCCTGGTATTTCACAATTTTGTGTCTCTCTGTACGCAGGACACTGTAGTCATTAGGAGTGACTATTTCGGTCGGTAATCCTACCTTTGTTTTTTTTTTCTTGTATTACAATATCTGGTTTTCTCACTTACACTTTTTTGGCTGCTGGTATTGGGTCATCCCATGTGATCATTACTTCTTCATTCTCTATGATTCTTTGTGGTTCATGCTTCCAGTTTCTCTCAGGGGTTACTGTCTCCAAATATTTAGGAATTTCTGATACCGTGGCAAGAATGGACCCATTCTTTAGCCAGGGCATGTTTAAAATTCAAGAAAATAGTACTGTATTAGTCTTTGATGTTTGCTGAGAGCGCTCTTCTCAGCACACGCAATGTCCCCAAGATGGCTTCCTTTTGAAGTTCATAAGGTGTCACAAGTATTGGTAGCATATTTAAATGTGCCTGAAAGTTCTTTTTGATTAGTCCCATTGCTCCAAGACTATTGGAACAATTTGTGTGTCCTTATTCCAAATCACTTTGGTTTCTGACTGCATATCTTGGTATTTCATGATTTTGTGTCTCTCTGTACACAGGACACTGTAGTCACTAGGAGTGGCTTTTTCAATCAGCAATGCTACCTTTGTTCTCTTTTCTTGTAGTACAATATCAGGTTTTCTTGCATCCACTTTCTTGGCTGTTGGTATTGGGTGGTCCCATGTGATCATTACTTCTTCATTCTCTGTGGTTCATGTTTCCAGTGTCTCTCTGCTACCTGTATGTTATAGTGTTTGCACAGTTTCTAGTGGATCAACCTTGCTACATTGTTGTGTCTTTTGGTATACAGGCCTTCTGTCATGAGTACTTCACATCCATCCATGAGATGCACAACTGTTTCTAATTCTGTACTACAGAACCTGTACTTGTCTGTTTCTCCTGTTTTTTTTCTATGGATTTTGTGAACCATCTTGTGCATAGCCCACTATCTTGGGCTGCCATTAGCAGTCTCTCATCTCGTGACCTGAATTCACCTCTTTTTAACCACTCATATATCAGGGCTTGATCGACCTGTGGTTGTTCCAGTAGCTCCCTGTATTTTCCACTATAATTATGGGCTTTCCAATTGTTTTTTCTTTTCTGTTGGTCTTTGTCCTTCTACTCTCTTTTTTCTGATTCTTTGCACTTTCTGTTGCTGACTGTTCCATATCTACTTGTGGATTGACATAAATCTCTGCTAGCCTTCTGAAGGTTTCTCCTAATTTGATGAGTGAAATCATCTTAAGCTTATTTTCTTCATGACGGAAGACCTTGACTATATTTGGGTCCAAGGATGTCAGTAAGTATGTATGTAGCCCCACTATTGTGGATCTATATGTGTAATCAATCTCAATGTGGCCCATGCCTCCCTCTGACCTTGGGATGTATAATCTTGGCATGCACTGGTTTTTGTATATTAATTGGTGAGCATGAAACATTTTTCTTATTTTTATATCTAGCTGGTTCAACACTTTCTGTGGCTAGTCTATCACACCAAAGCTGTACGATATCACTGGAAGGGCGAGTTGGTTTCTAGCTTGCACTTTATTTCATGTTGTCAAAGCAGTTTTCAGAACGAGCTTCAACCTTCTAAAATATTTCTTGCTTACTTTTACTCATTTGTTCATGTTGTGCTGTTGCTCCTTCATCTATTCACAGGTATTTATACACTCCTTCTTGCTCAAGTTCTTTTATGTCACAAACCTCTGCCAGATTCATGTTCTCTTTATGAGTTAACTTTCCTGCTACAAATGTTGCTTTGGCACATTCGTCTACGCCAAACGTCATCCATATGTCATCAGAAAAGGTCTTAACAATTTGCAGTTGTTCTTTCAAATGGTTGTCAGATGAACTATAAAGTTTTAGGTCATCTACAAATAGAAGGTGAGATGTTAGCTGTTGATTGTTTTTGTTTCTGGGGTTCAAGCTGTATCCATATCCTAGGTTGTTGCTTAGGCTACTAAAGGGATTGAGGGCAAGGCAAAACAAAAGTGGTGACAGGGAGTCACCTTGAAATATCCCTCGCTGGATGCTTATATTTGGGATGGTGATTTGACCTTTCTCGTGATTTAATTGCAGGGTGGTTTGCCACTTTTTCATTGTTGCTGTGATGAAGTTTATCAATGTGGGATGTATCCTGTAGGTTCTCTCTAGTGTGAACCCACTGATGTCTTGTTAGATGATGTTTATAGGCAAAGCACTTGTTGCATTCAGCACATTTATATGGTTTTTGTCCTGTGTGAACCAGCTGATGTGCTATTAGATTCTGTTTCTGGGTAAATCTCTTGTTGCATTCAGTACATTTATATGGTTTTTCTCCGGTGTGAACCCACTGATGTGTTATTAGATAATGTTTATAGGCAAAGCACTTGCTGCATTCAGCACATTTATATGGTTTTTGTCTTGTGTGAACCACCTGATGTGCTATAAGAGTCTGTTTCTGGGTAAACCTCTTGTTGCATTCAGTACATTTATATGGTTTTTCTCCTGTGTGAACCCGCTGATGTGTTATTAGACTTTGTTTATAGGCAAAGCACTTGTTGCATTCAGCACATTTATATGGTTTCTGCCCCGTGTGCACCAGCTGATGTATTTTTAGACTCCATTTATCGGCAAAGCTCTTGTTGCATTCAGTACATGTACATGATTTATTTCCTGTATGACTTTTCTGACATGTTATGAGGCATCGCTGTTGTTTGAAATTCTTATTACATTCAGTACATTTAAATGGTTTCTCTCCCATGTGAGCCCTCTGATGTTTTATTAGATGATATTTATAGGTAAAGCACTTGTTGCATTCAGTACATGTATGTGGTTTTTCTCCTGTGTGAACTAGCCGATGTGCTATTAAACTATGTTTATGGGCAAACCTCTTGTTGCATTCAGCACATTTATATAATTTCTCCCCCGTGTGAACCCACTGATGTCTTAATAGATTCTGTTTATAGGCAAAGCACTTGTTGCATTCAGTACATTTATATGGTTTCTCTCTCGTGTGACCCCACTGATGTTGCAGAGGAACGAGATGAAGGATGTGATTACTCTTCCCACACCAAGGATTCTGATGCAGCTTGTCTGCTGTGTGACACAGCTGGCGTTTCCCAAGTGATGATTGCTTGCTTCTACTCTCACTGTACTCAGTGCTCCTACTGACTAAAAACAGATATTTTATTAGTGTTTTATAAAAGCAAGGAAACAAATGTGTCAGATATTTCTCCTTAATCTTTCTTTGAGGTACAATAACCATCTAGATTTAGCTACAGGGATGTGGTTTTTTTTTTTTAAACATTCCCATTTAAAAGGATTTTTGATTGAATTATTCTTTGTGTGGTGTTTCAGTTTCTTGTTTTTATTGATAGTATTTATAAACTGTGTCTGACCAATTCTGTCTCTTCATTTGTCACTATTTGGTCACAGAATGTATTATCAACAGGTACACAAACATGGCAGTAGTGTTATAGCAATCAAAAGCAGTAACCAAACAAGACAAAAGATTAAATGAAAATTAACAGAACCACATAATAAGTTCTCCCCATAAAAAAAATGTAATGGCTGGCCCAGTAGCACTGGAGCCTGAGGCCCTGGTTGCTGCACCTCATGCCACACCGGTGACCCAGATTCAGGAATTAGCCTGGTCAGCAGGGGGAGAGAGCACTGAGCATTTGGAGGACTGCTTCCCACAAAAAGTAGGTGGAAGTCTGGCAGAGTAAAATACAACTGCAGTTGTGTCCCCTTCCCCAGTGTTCACCCTTGCAAAAAGTAGGCAGAAGCCTGGCAGAGTAAAATACAACTGTGGCAGTTTCCCCCTCAACAGTATTCACCCTTGCAAAAATCAGACAGAAGCCTGGCAGAGTAAAATACAGCTGCAGCTGTTTCCCCCTCAACAGTGTTCACCCTTATAAAAAGCAGGCGGAAGCCTGCCAGAGTAAAATACAACTGTGTCTGGTTCACCCTCATGAAAAGCAGGTGGAAGCCTGGCAGAGTAAAATGCAACTGTGGCTGTTTTCCCCTCCCCAGTGTTCACCCTGGCAAAAAGCAGGCAGAAGCCTGGCAGAGTATAATGCGACTGTGGCTGTTTTCCCTCCCAGTGTTCACTCTTGCAAAAGCAGAAGGGAGCCTGGCAGAGTAAAATACAAATCGATTGCAGCACCCCCTCAGTAGATTGTATAAAAGTTACATGGGGCTGGGGGCCGAGGGGGTGACAGAGCGCTGTGCAGGTAGTGAGAATTAAAGTGTATAAAATAGAAAGTAGTCAAAACATACAATACAGATGTTCCATCCATACTCAAGTGTAGTGACTGGTCATTCATGTAAGTTTATTCATAGGTGCCTGCTGCGTGTGCTGGGATAACAACTGTTACACTGCGTGATGTTGATGAGTCTATGGTTGCTAGTCCAAGCAGCTAACTTCTAAGCTTAGCTGATTAACTTTCCTGTAAAACAAGGCTTCCCTCAGGGGAGGGGTATGGGGGGCAAGTTACAAGGCAGGGGGTGGGGAAAGGAACTGGAGCCTGTCCCTTATTTTTGTAATCTAATGTTGACATCCCTATCACAAGTGTAAGTTTCAAGTAAATTAGGGAGAAGAAGCAGCATACTGACCAAAGCACCAAATTAAAGAAGTTGGGCAGATTACATAGAAACATAGACTTTGACGGCAGATAAGGACCACTTGGCCCACCTAGTTTGCCCATTTCCCTACCTACAGGATAAGCTGCAGATCCTACTTAACCAACAGCCTATTTCTTCCTACCCCCATAAAACTGTCTTACGTCTGTCCCATGCGTTCTTGAATTCTCCCAAAGTTTTAGACCCCACATCCTCAGGAAGGCTGTTCCATGCGTTCACTACCCTCTCTGTGAAAAAATACTTTGTTACATTGTCCCTGAGCCATCCCTCCTCTATCTTCAAATTGTGTCCCCTTGTTCTTGCACAACTCTTTTTCTGAAAGATGCTACCCTCTTGGACTTTGCTGATTCCACTGAGGTACTTAAAAGATTCTATCATGTCCCCCTTCTCCCTCCTTTCCTCAAGGGTATACATATTAAGCTCCTTTAGTCTCTCCTCGTATGGCGTCTCTTGCAGACACTGCACCATTTTAGTTGCCCTCCTCTGGACTACCTCCATCCTGTCTATCTCCTTTCGGATATGGGGTCTTCAGAACTGGACACAGTACTCCAGATGGGGTTTCACCAACTGTCTGTACAGAGGGATAACAACTTCTTGTTTTCTACCGGTAGTGCCTCTCCCTATACATCCCATTATCCCCCCAGCCCTCCCTACTGCCGTCTCACATTTCTTGCTTACCTTAAGGTCATCTGATACGATTACGCCCAGGTCCATTTCCATTTTTGTTGTTGTTACTCCCGCCCTTTGTGTAATCTTCCCCTGGGTTTTTGTTTCCCAGGTGCATTATTTTGCACTTCCTTGCATTGAATCCAAGCCGCCATACTTCTGACCATTCCTCCAACCTTGCCAAATCCTTTCTCATCCTTTCGACACCTCCTTGTGTATCAACCCTATTGCAGTTCTTTGTGTCATCTGCAAAGAGGCATACTTTTCCTTCCAGTCCCTCTGCAATGTCACATATAAAGACATTAAAAAGGACTGGACCCAGTACTGAACCCTGAGGTACCCCACTAGTAACCCCTCTTTCTTCAGAGTGGACTCCATTTACAATTACCTTCTGTGTCCTGTTGTCCAGCCAATGTTTTACCCAGGCTACCACCCTGGGACCCACACCCAGGCTGGTTAATTTGACTATTAATCTTTTGTGTGGGACTGTAGCAAATGCCTTGCTAAAGTCTAGGTAGGCTATGTACACAGCCCTTCCCTGGTCTGTTACTTTGGTCATACACTCAAAGAAATCAATTAGATTTGTCTTACATGACCTTCTTGCTGTGAACCCATGTTGTCTTGGGTCCTATGCCCCACTGGTCTCTAGGTACTCTACAATTCTTTCCTTCAGAAGTGATTCCATCACTTTCCCTACCACAGAGGTCAAGCTGACAGGTCTGTAGTTTCCTGCCTCTGTCTTGCTCCCACTTTTGTGAAGGGGAATCACATCCACCCTCCTCCAGTCCTCAGATACCACACCATCCTCCCATGATTTGTTAAAAAGGGTAGTCAGTGGTGTCACTAGTTCTCTCTTTAATTCTTTTAGAATTCTGTGGTGAATTCCATCAGGCCCCATTGCTTTGTCCACCTTCAGTTTTAGGAGTTCTTTCAGAACCCTTTCTTCTGTGAAAGGACTGGGGTCAACCCCCCCTAACCAGAGTGCTTCTGTTAATTGGATTAGGCACCTGCCCCTCCTCCTCTTTTGTGAATACTGAGCAGAAGTATCCTTGCTTTTTCACTGTCCCTCTCTGCCCATCCACCGTCCATTCTATTCAGCCTCACTATCCCTCCCGTTGTCTTTCTACACTCCCTGATGTACCTATAAAAGGTTTCCTCACCCTTCTTAACCGAGTTGGTTATCTTTTCCTCAGTTTGGGTCTTTGCTATTCTCACTACCCTCTCTGCCTTAACTGGTACAGTTCTCTGTCCTGCCCCTTCTGTGTTTCCTTATACTTCCTAAATGCTATCTTTTTCTCCCTAACCTTCACTGCCACCTCTTGAGAACCACAGTGGCTTTTTCTTTTGTGTCCATCCCCTTATTCTTCCTTTCCCAACCTCGGATAGGAGCTCACTACCCTGGGTTGTGACATCCTACCATGCCCCGTACTTTATAGCATTCAATCCCGGGGCTCACACATACTCCTTTTCTCCATCCACCTTCTCTAAATCCCATTTTACCAACTCCTTTCTGTGCACCGTGCCTCCTAGCCTCTCTCCCCTACTCCCTCCCTTCCCCCCTACCTTCACCTCTACCTGGTGTATATTTTTATTTTTTTCTTCCGTTACTGCCTCCTGCTACCTTAGATAACCTGCTTTATCTTCCTATAGACACTTCTATGTATGTAAATGCTGTGTAATCTGTACAATATCTGTATAATTCTATGTACATATGAACTTCTTTTTCTTCCACTCTGTAAAGAGTATTATCTGTATTGCCTTGTAAATACCTGTGTTGATCTGTATATACAATTGTTCATGCTCCACCCAGGTCCATCTTGCAAATGAGCTTCTGCTCAACGATGAACACCTGGTTAAATAAAGAGTTGATTGATTGATTGATTTGTTTATTTGTTCACACAAAGGCTTGTTGTCTCTGTGATGGCAGTTTTGATGTTTCCCCATTGTTGCTTCACCCCTCCTTCTAGCCTATTTGCTAGTGCTTTTCTAAGGCACTCTCCCATCTTGCCAAAGTCAGCCCTCCTGAAGTCCAGAACCCTCACTTTTGTATGGCTTGACTCTGTAGCTGGGTTAATTGTGAACCACACAGATTGGTAGAGGATAGGAAGGAACAGGCTGAGGTGATAAACAAATACTCCACTTCAGTATTCACAAAAGAACAGGACAGGCCCATCCCACACATGCTCGGTAAAGGAGGAGGAGGAGTAGCTCTCTACATAAGGGAAGGGATCAAAGCAGCAGAATTAAAGGATAAATGTGGAGGAGAGATGGCACTGTGGGTCAACTTGGAGACAGGCAATGGCTACACAATCCGCACTGGGGTTGTATACAGACCCCCATCTCAAAGGAGGAAATGGACAAGAAAATGATAGAAGGCATCCTCAGAATGGTAGAAAAGGGGGAGATATTGTTGATGAGGGACCTGAATATGTCAGATGTTAACTGGAGCACATTTGCTGCAGCCACATCCTAGAGTTAGGTAATTCTTAATGCCCTGCAGTGGACATGCCTCAGACAGCTAGTACTGGAACCCACTCATGAGGGAGCAATCTTAGACCTGGTACTCTCAGATGGAGATGGAGAGAGGATCACAGATTTAGAAGTGGGTAGCCATCTGGGAACTAGCAACCACCAGAATGGTTTATGATAAACACAGCAGTAGAGTCCAGCCATACACAGGCAAAGGTATTGGTCTTTAAGAGGTCTGACTACCAAAATGGGTGAGTGCCTAAGAAATGCACTAGCAAATTGGCAGGAAGGAGGGGGTAGAAGAACAATGGGGGAAAATCAAAACTGCCATCACTAAGGCAATAAAAGCCTCTGTGTGAAGCAAATTAACAAAACAAAACAATGTAAAAAAGGACTATGGTTCTTAAAGGCAGTGGCAGGGAAGGTTATGGAGAAAAAGATAGCATTCAGGAAGTACATTGAATCACAGTTGGAACAGGACAGAGAATTGTATCAGTTAAAGCAAAAGGAAGCAGGGAAGGCAGTCAGAACAGCAAAGGCCCAAACCAAGGAAAAGATAGCCAACTCGGTTAAAAAGGGGGATAAAACCTTTTACAGGTACATCAGTGAATAAAGAAAGACCAAGGGAGGGATAGTAAGGGTTAATAAAGGGGAAGGGAGGTGGGCAGAGGGTGACTTTGAAAAGGCAAAAATAATGAGCGAATACATTTGCTCAGTATTCACCAAAGAAGAAGAGGGGGAGTTACCTAAACCAATCAACAGAAGCACTCTGGATAGGGGGGTCAATACCAGTCCATTTACAGAAGAAAGGGTCTTGAAAGAACTGCGAAAACTCAAGGTCGACAAAGCAATTGGTCCTGATGGGATTCATCTCAGAATTCTAAAAGAACTAAGAAGAGACCTAGTGACTACCCTTTTAACAAATCATGGGAGGATGGTGTGGTACCTGAGGACTAGAGGAGGGCAGATGTGATTCCTCTTCACATATGTGAGAGCAAGGTAGAGGCAGGAAACTACAGACCTGTTAGCTTGACCTCAGTGGTAGGGAAAATGATGGAATTACCTCTGAAAGAAAGAATTATTGAGTATCTAGAGGCTAGCGGGGCACAGGACCCAAGGCAGCATGGATTCATAGCAGGAAGATCATGTCAGATGAATCTAGTAGATTTCTTTGACTGAGTAGCCAAAGTAATAGACCAGGGAGGGGCTGTGGATATGGCCTACGTAGACTTCAGCAAGGCATTTGACACAGTCCCACACAGAAGATTAATAAACAAGTTAGCCAGCCCGGGAATGAGTCCTAGGGTGGTAGACTAGGTAACAAGCTGACTGGACAACTGGACCCAGAGGGTAATAGTAAACAGAGTGTATACTCTGAAGAAGGGGAGTTACTAGTGGGGTACCACAGGGTTCAGTCCTGGAACTGGTCCTCTTTAATGTCTTTATAGGAGACATTGCAGAGGGACTGGAAGAAAAAGTATGCTTCTTTGCAAATGAGACAAAGATCTGTAACAGGGTTGATACACAAAAGGGGGGTGCAAAGGATGAGAAGGGACTTGGCAAGACTGGAGCAATGGACAAAAATATGGCAGCTTAGATTCACTGCAGAAAAGTGCAAAGTAATGCACCTGTGAAACAGAAACACAGGGGAAGAGTACACAACTGGGGGGAGTAATAACAACAACACAAATGGAAATGGACCTGGGGTTAGTCATATCAGATGACCTTAAGGTAGGTAAACAATGTGATAAGGCAGTAAGAAGGGCTGGGGGATACTGGGATGTATAGAGAGAGGCATTACTAGTAGAAAACAGGAAGTTGCTATCCCTTTGTACAGACAGTTGGTAAGATCCCAACTGAAGTACTGCGTGCAGTTTTGGAGACCCCATCTCCGCAAAAACATGGACTCTCTACTCAAAAAAGAGTCACATGATCTCAAGTAATACCTTACCTGCCTCTATAGCAATGTGCCCCATAAGGGAAGAATAGAGACTTTCTGAGCCTGATTCTTGAATGACTTGCAGCTGCTGCAAGGAACTTGTGAGCAGATAGTTTGCTGCAAGTGGTGACTTGTGTCACAGCACAATTTTTGGACAAAGCCTGCTGCAACCCCTCTGCCACAAGCCCCTTGCAGTGATGCAGCACAGTTTCACCAACTTCCCTCTGGCATAATTTTGTGCCCATGGGGGTGCCAGTTTGCAGGGCTTGTGCCACAGCTTTGGCGCAAGCTGCTATAAATTGAAGGCACTGGCACAACCTGCATTCAGGGCTGTAAAATCAGGAGCAAATTGCATTGAAACCTTGGATGCAGGTGTGGCAAACACTGCAGGGATGCAGGACTTGTTCACAAACCCTATGTCCCCATTTGAAAATCAGGCCCTTAGTGTCTAAGGTTACCACAGTATCGTGCCAGCAGTGGTTGTCACAGTATCAGTATGTCTTAGGATTTCTTCTGTGGGCTGGATATTCAGAGCAGCTGCGCATGGCACAACTGAGTTGCACCGGCACAACCATGGACATGCGCCGCCGTGTGATATTCAAAGACAGCAGCAGCGCAGTGCAAGTCCCACTGTGCCATGGCACAAATATAATGTATGCAGTGCAAGTACAGGGGGCATACCCAGGAATATGCGGCGCAATGGAATAATCAGGAACCCATGGCACAAGCCCGGAGCAAAACCAAGATGGCTGGGCGGACTTGCGCTCATAAAAACCTGGCTCAAACACACAGACAGCAGATGCGCAGCACTGTATCCAGAGACAGAGGGAGAGAGAGTGCAATAGAGAGAGGAAGACAGAGAGAGACACCCGAGGAGACAGATCGAGAGAGAGAGAGAGAGAGAGATGGAGGGAGAGACAGACAGACAGAGCAGGAAAGGCACACTGGGAGACACCCATAGTGACAGAAGGATGAAGTGTGCCTCATTCCTAATGAAGGCAGTAATGAGGGCTGTGAGGAGGCAGGAGGAACACCAACGTGGCCAACGAAGGGCCCGGCAGTGGTATGCCCGACACAGGTGGTATCGTGCCCGCATCATGTTTGAGAACTACAGTGACACCGAGATAGTGGCCAGTACAACCTGAATGGGGCAATTCTGAGGGAGCTCTGTGAGCTGTGCAGTGAGGAGATGCAGGCACCCACCAGACGGAGTCATGCCATGTCAGTGGAGACCAAGGTGACAGCAGTAATGTGCTTGCTCGCCATGGGCATCTTTCAACAACCAACAGGGGATACCATTGGGATCACCCAGTCGGCCACATCCCATCTCCTCACACAGTTCCTCAACGCTCTGCTACCACGTGCTTCGAAGTACGTACATTTCCCCAGCACACAGGCGGAGTGTACAGCAAACATGCAGGCCTTCCACAGGGTGGCACACATGCCAGGCATGATTGGCGCCATTGACTGCACCCACATGGGCATCCGCATACCACCTGGCCCCGAAGACCCAGTCTAAATCAACCACAAGGGTTACTCATCTGTCGACTGCCAGGTAGTGTGCGATGCCACAGGGTGCATCAATGTCTGTGCCACACACCCCGGGAGTGCACATGATGCAGTCATCTGGCACAGCTCTGTGCTGTGCCAAAGGTTCGATGTGGGACATCCCCATGGGCCACCTGAGGTGAGTAGGGCATAGTCCTGGGTCAGCATGGCACAGTCAAGGGGGAGGGAGGGTGGTGGTGGAGTAGTGGGGAGGGGGACAAGGATGTGTCACAGCACAGTGAAGGGCTAACCATGCCCATTCCCACACAGTTGAGGCCGCACATCCGCCGAGGCCATGGCTGCTCACCCCATACCGGCAACCGTCATCCTCCACAGAACAGAGGTACAATGAGGCACATGCCAGCATGCGCAGTATCATCGAGCGTGTCTTTGGCATGCTGAAAATGTATTTCTGATGCTTAGACAAGTCAGGCAGTGCCCTACAGTATAGTCCGTCAAAAGCTGTGGCCTATTCCTGGCCTGCTGCATCCAGCACAACATGGCCATTGACCGTGGGATAGCTTTCAAGGCAGATGATGGCGACAGTGATTTGGATGACAGCAGTAATGGGCCAGAGGGTGGTGGGCAGCCACCCCATGGCAGACAGGACCCAAGAAAGGCCATGCAGGCAAGGTGCCACAGAGACACCATCGCACAGGAGCACTATGGCAAACGCAGGTGAGTGCACAGACACACAGACATGCACAGGCCACACAGAGCGGCACAACACATACAGCCCTGGATGTGTGAGGTGAGAGGCATGTACAGAATGGGGCACACAGCAGGCATGGGGAGGCACCAGCACACACACACACACACACACACACATTGCAGACCATGGCATGGATCAGAGGCACGACACCAGTGCACAGGCACAGCCAGTGTTGTGTGGAGTGGTGATCATTACTCCAATGCCACATGTCCCAGCAGCACAGTCAGCATACATGGGTGGCATGTGGCACAACATGCCTGCACAACAACAAAGGCATGTCGCACCGACACTGTCCACGTGTACACAGGGCAGCAGCAGTTAACAGTGGTGCAGGGCAACAGAAAAATCAGGTCAACCACATGGTTCCACGGCCACCATGGCCACATGGGAAGCTACACCTTGGCTGGTCAGCAGACGTGGGCTGTACATCGGCCATGGGAGGGCATCTGAAGCACCACCCAGGGTTGATGTCCGTGACCGTGACCGACATGGAGTGGAGAGGTGGCCAAACAGGCCAGCTCCTGGTGTGCATGAGATGCCTACATCAGAACCCAGTGTCTGCTGTGATGGGGTCACCAGATGCTGATACCATGGTGTTGACAGTGCACTGCAGGGCATCCACTGTGCATGGCCAAGCCTAGTGGCTGCCAGTGATGCAAGCCACGCCACGATGGTACTGGTCATGTGGTCCACTGCCGTCACAATGACACCAGCCATGCAGTCCATTGACACAGCCGCAGCCTCCCATGGCTGGCGGAGCCCTCCATGATCTGTGCAATGCCCCTGTCCTGCTGTTCAGCCAGCTGGTGCACCTCCGCATGCAGTGCATGCATCTCCATGGCTAGCAGCACACCTGGTTCTCCACAGATGCGTGCAGCAACTGTGTGTGCTCAGCCAGGTGCTCTGCGTCCTGCACACCCTGCCCAGGGTGCTGGTCCACAGGGGGTGACACGGCACACTGCCCAGTCTCTCGCTGTGGTGGATGTTGCACAGGAGGCCGTACCGTAGGTTCAGTGTTGTCCGGTGCACCAGCGGCAAACCCTGTGCTGTGCTGCCTCGCAGGACCCGCATCCCGCTGTTGCTGCTAAACTGGCTGCTGGCCATTGCCATGACCTGCCGCTGCACCAGCCCCACCGCCTCTGCCATGCATAATGATGGCACTACACACCATCATGCAGACGGGGGCGAGTGGCAGCTGCACAGCCGCAGGCATAGCACCATGCCCTGATGGCACCTGTGATGTGTCAAGGGCCGTGTCGGGCACCACATTCCCAATGCTCTCCAGGATCAGTGAAACATCATCATCAGAGCCAGACATGTCCCCTAGCTGGGTCTCGGCACACAGCACACTTAGGTTGTCATTTATTTATTTGTCTTTGATTACCAGGCAGGTGCACTGGTCTGAGGGAACGTTTTCAGGCACGACCCGGGCCATAAAAGATGGCATAGCTAGGCAACAATTTAAATCACAAGGCACAGGGATGTTTCAGGTTAAACAGAGGTCAAGAACATTTTTACATACAGGGAATAATACACACAGGAACAAATGTTAGAAATCATGGTACAACAGGTGAGACAATAAGAGGGTACAAACAAACCCTACCATTCCCCCTTCATTCATCCCACCTTTGAAAGTCACATCTGGACAGAGAGAAGAGAGTGAGGGAGAGAACAGGAGCCAGAAACAAGCTTGGGGAGAGCAGCTAAGAAACTCCCTGAGGAGTCAGGTTAGTGCAGGACAGAGAGTGTTACGTGTGAGGGGGTCTACCCCTTATAGGCAGGAGCAAATTGCTCTATCCACAAGCCAGGATCTGTAGAGGGATTTGAAAGCTGAATGGATGTTAGAGGAGTGGAGGGGAGCAGGGATCCTGTTTCACAGTGTAGGGGTGGCAACGGATAGTGCTTTCCCTCCCATACCAGTGGACACCCTTGGTACATGCAGGGGAGGGACAGTAGAGGAGCGTAGACACCTGGGTAGAGTTCTGACCTTCAGCAGGGGGAAGAGAGGGGACACATCTCCGCTTCTGATGGTATCCATGATACAACCAAGGGTAAAATCAAAGTGCCCTTGAAGGGGTAGCCAGTCAAGGGAACTGTAGAGGTTGCAGTGGTGAGTTGAGAAAGGTGCCATGAGAGCAAATCAGCAGGCACTGTTGTAAGTTGATGTGAGCCTGGTTCTGAGGGCTGAGGATGTTCAAGAGTAGATGGGGGAGTAGTCAAAAATAGGAAGTAGGTTACCCTGGACAATTGCTATTTGAGTCTCTGGGGTTAGCAGGTGGTGTAGACGGTAAGCAGCCCCAAGTTTTGATTGACCCTGTGAACCACAGTGTTGATGTGGTCCAAGAAGGTTAATGATGGAACAAGTGTCACCCTCAGATATTTGAACGAGGTAACATCTTCAAGAGTCAGACTATCAGGGGATAGTATTTGGAGGGAGGAGCCAGAACTATGAAATTTAGTGAGGTGCAGTTTGGATTTGAATAGCATAGATCTGGTCTTTTTTTCTGTTTACCAATAGCAGGTTTGCTGTGAACCAGCTAAAAGCACTGCCATAGTTCTGGGTAAGAACTGAGGAGACCTGGGCGAGGGACTTATCGCTGTGGTAAATGACAAGGTCATCTGCATACAGAAGCGATTTACAGCTTAGGCTATCAGCTGGGAGTGAATTAATGAAGATGGAGAAAAGCAGTGGTCCCAGGATGGAACCCTGGGGGATGCCAGTTGAGACAGGGTGACTCGGCGAGATGGCAGAACCAATGCACACTGATTGTGAGTGGCCGAGAGGTAACTCTTGAACCAATTTTTGTCTCGGTGGAGAAGCCAAGGAGGTGTCGCTTGGAGAGGAGGAGTGCATGGTTTACCATGTTGAAGGCCTTTGTGAGATCCACAAAGACATCCCCAGAAGCATGCCCACGATCCATGCTAGTAAGGACATGGTCAGTAAACAGTGCCAGAACAGAGGTGGTGCACTGACATTTGTGAAAGCCATGCTATTGGCTACACATAAGATTGTATTTATTTATGTGTTCCAGAAGTTAGCAGTGGACAATTTTTTTCAAGAAGTTTGCTTAGGTGTGGTAGGATAGAAATAGGGCGGTAATTATCAGACGAGTGTGGGTCCCCTGCTTTGGAGATAGTGATAATTTTCACCGACTTCCACATATTAGGCATGGGGGAGGTAGACAGAGCCAAATTGAAAATAAACGTGAGAGGTTTGATGATGGCAGGGGAGATAAGTTTGAGCATAATAGGTGAGAGGCCATCTGAACCCGGGCTACCCCAATTAGGGAGATTCCTTAGGAACTTGATGGTGTCCTGCATAGATATGGTCTTGAAGTGAAAGTACGGGATGCTGGGGTAGTGGGAGATGGCTGCTGGTTTGTACTGGCTCCTGGGTTGGCAGAAGGGTTGCCAGTTAGTGTGGTGAGATGGGCCAACAGGTCGGTGAATTTTATGTTGAAAGACTGGGTTACATCAGACGGTTCAGTCAGAGGGCCCGAGGGGGAGTCAAGTTTGATAATAGGTCTGTTATTATGAGGGGTTGTGAGGGAGTTAAGGGAGGCCCAGAACTCTGTGGGGTTCCCTAGGCTGTCCTTCTGGAGGTTAATGTAGTAGTTCCATTTTAGGGATTTAGCCAGCTGTTTGCACAGATTTCTCAGACACCTATATTCATTCCAGAGGGAAGGGGAGGAGGACAATTTATGATCAGCCCACTTATGATCACATTCTTTTATGAGTTTTAGAAGTTCCTTTCTGATCCACCGTGTATATCCTCCTCGCACCCTTCTCGTCTTAAGGGAGAAGTGGCGGTCCTGAATCCCCAGGATAGCAATCATGAAATAAGTCACTGCCAAGGTCACATCAAGTTGTGAGTAAAGGTGTGACCAGTTAATGGCTCTACCTTCCTCCAAGACAGCAGGGTCAACAGGGGCTCAGAAACTGCAGAGAGAGAGATACTTGGGAGGTGGACGTTTTGTCCTTGTGGACCAGATTATGTAGGTGGAAGAGTGGTCACTTATGGAGTTGGCAAGTGTCCCTGCCTGCGTGATGCATTCTTCTCAATTGGTGTCTATCCCGTCCAGCAAGGCATGTGAAGAGGTGTGCGGATTCAGCCTGGTGGGACATGTGATGGTCTGAACCAAGTTGTGCTGCTTCAGTATGTTGGCATAGTCAGGTTGCTGGCTCCCTAGCCAGTTTAGATTAAAATCACCAAGTATGATGGTGTCACAGAGGTGGGAGAAAGGGCCAAGACTGGAAAGAAGGTTTAGGAGGCCAGCAGTGCCCCCTGCTGGAGGGTTGTAGCAGCACCCCAGGAAGCGCTTCTTTGAGTAGCCCAGTACTAACTCTGCAATGAGCCACTCATTCGGGGAGGCTGGATCAGACCTGAGGGAGATGGTGGCAGATAGTAATTCCAATATATAAATAGCTACTCCACCGCCCTTTTTCTTTCCTGTTCTGTTATGGCAGAGAAGGTAATAACCAGCCAATTGACACAAGGTGTCAGGGATATGCGGCTTGAGCCAGGTTTCAGAGACCCCGATAACATGAGGTTTTTGGGAGGGCTACCTAAGCTTGAAGCTCCGTGGACTTTGAGGGGATGCTGCATATATCTAGGTGAGCGATTTTCAGTCCATAGGGGTTGGTCCAGCAGCTATGTGTGGAGGTAATAGGGATGTTTTCTGGGCCAGGGTTGATCTCTATGTTGCCTGTAAGTAAAATCAAGGAGAAAAGGAGGTGGTGAGGGTGAGCTGGTCGTGGTGAGAACGAGCGAGAGTAAAGGAAGGAACCAAGAAGCCTTTTCTTTGCATTAGATAGGAACAGGAGGGTATGTGGGCCATAGGTTGTGCATTCCCACCTAAGTAGTCCAGATAGGGGGTCTAACTATGGTAGAGACACAGAGAACTTGTGCAAATTTGCTTGGTCGTGTTCTAGTGCCAAGGCACAGGAGTCACCCACCCAGAAGGTGCTGAATAGTACGGTAATCAGCACCGGCGGTAATAAGTAATGAATTGCTGGAAAGGCTGAAAATGGTGTAGTAGGCAGCGGGGAGGTAAAACTGAGCCGGCAGTGGTGTGCCAGCTGTGAAATTAGCCAAAACACAGGGCAATTTTGGTAAAACATCTGGAAAGAGTCACTGTAATATTGCTTTACTGGGTGGGGGGGCAATGACACTAGTTCTAATTTAGTGATATAGTTGAAAATTCAGCTAAGGCAAAGGTGCCAGCTACTGGGATGGTTTGGCTGTGACTGGGTATGTCACCATAGGCAGTGGAAGTGCAAGGATTGAAAGGGTATCTAGTCGAATTAGGGTGAGGTCCCTAACAAAAGGGAAGGTTACAGCAGTAATTTAGAGGCATTAACTGGAGTGGGTGATTTAGGTTTGATCTCCTTAGTAGGGGAGGGTGTGGTTTCAGGGGACAGAAAACCAGCTGACTGTGGGATTTCAGTGGGAGGAGTTCCTGGACAGAAACTATATAATAAACTGTCAGAAAAAGGGAGGGCGGGTCAGTGAAAAAATCAAGTGAGAGCAGGCTCTGGCAAAAAGGTCCCTCCGTGCGCAACTAGCTTGATTTAGAAAGCTGCTTAAGGAGGGGGGATAAAAGCTCATTCTTAAATATTGAGTTGCTAAGTTAGGGATTGCAGGTGACCTCACAGCTCCTAGGTTCAAGGATGGAGTCAATGCTCAGACTCACACAAAGATCCAAGAAATGGTGCCAAATTTAAAATTTACAGCTGGGGGGTGGGACTCTATCAGTTGAGCAGGTGTACCTGTTTTCGGCCCTTGAGAGGGCAGGGAGCAGCTCCTGTGGCTACGGCCATGGGTGGAGGAATGCCCAGGAGGCTTTGGCACAGTCTGTTTTCGTCCTTGAGTGGCAGGGAGCAGCTCCTGTGGCTATAGCCATGGGTGGAGGAATGTTATCATACATGAACCCAGCCACGGCAGCATCCGGCACCAGGGCAAGGACATCCACCTGCTCGGCGGCGCTCACCGCAGCCTGTCAGGGCCATGCATGCCAGTTGAGGTGGATGATCCATCCTCTGCGGCTGTGGCTGAGGCAGTCCCTGATTTTTCCTCCCCATGGAGGCATGATGGTGCTGCAAGGGAAGAACAGTGCATCAGTGTCTCAGTAACAGGCCTGCCCCCCCCACGGTGTGCATCCAGCCGATGCCACATGCTGTCCTGTCGCCATGCACACAAGCGGCGACACACACACAGGTGGTATGCAATACAGGAGCAGGCAGACCTGCATGGCCATACCCACCCCTGACAGGTATGTCGGTAGGGTGCATACTCACTGTGCATGGATGGGCTGCCGCCTGTCTGGAATCCACCACCAGGGACACCCTCCACTGCTGTGCGGTGGATGGTGGCCCCCTCCAGTTCTTCGGTGGCCAACAGGGTGGGCGCGGTGAATGGGCCACCGCCGATCAAAGAGCGAGATGCCTGTATAGCCACCACCTTCTCCTTTATCCTCCTATCGGTTCCAACCTTCTTCCTGCACTCCTGTGCACTATGCTGGTACTGTACATGCTGATTCACGTATGCTGCCACTGCATCCCATCCTGCCGACCTCTCCTGGGGTGTACCAGTGGCACCACTGAGGAGCCCCTCCCTGGCAAGGTATGCCTGGAACAGGGCATTTGTCTCAGCCATAGTGAAGTTGAGCCTTCTCTTCCGGGTGGGCCCACACCCTTCCTCATCCTCATGTCCCAACATGTTGCTACCTGTGGACAGTGAGAGCATGTAGAGACGTTGTCAGCATGGACCCTGTTAGTCATGCAGTGCATTATCTGTGCATGCCTCCGTCACCCTGCGGCAGCATCCACCTACCTACTGCGGTTGCAATACCGGTCCATGGCCTGTGCTGTCCACCGGCACTTATGTGGCACATCACATGCAAATGGACTGTTGCACAATGGTAATGATATGCTAATGAACCCCACTGCACCGCGCATTGGCTGAGTAGGTGATTTGCATACGGTGGCTGAATATCGCGAAATAGCTCCTTGTGCAATGGGGTTGGACTGGAGCAACCCTATGGTGCATGTCCGGCATATGCACATTGCACAGCCTGCAGTGCGCAGGTGCACATGACAGTGCACAGGTTGATCATGCCTCCTGTGCAACATGCACGTGGCTGTGTGATTGTGCATGCGGCAATGGTGTGGCATTGCACATGCCCGAGCATCCCAGGACATGTCCACTCCACGTACATGGTGCGATGTGGTAGGCTGCGCATGTCGGGCACATGTGTGGCCATGCATGGATCATGACCCCTGACCCCACGCACCCTTCAGGCACATGCATTGTGCGCATGTCCATAACTGCACAATAGCCTGCATTGCACATCACCATGATGCGCAATAGCAACATGCCATCCCAGTCGCGCATCCACCATGTGCTGCAGCCACATGCGTTTCTCCCCACCAGTCACTCCACCATTGTGAATGGTCACAGCCATGGCACAACGTCAGACATGGAGGGCCCTCAACTGGTCTGAGGTTGAGATTGTTAACCTTGTGGCTGTGGTGCAGCCTTTTGAGGCTCAGCTATATGGGAGTGTGCCACTGTAGCAGGCCAGGGGCGATGTCTGGGAGCAGGTGGCCACAGCCATGGGGCAGCACACAGGGGTGGAACACAGTGTAGAACAATGCCACCACATGTACTGGGCGAGATGCAGGTGCGCATACAGCGCAGGGCAGTGCCACAGCCAGGTAGGTGTGCGCAATGGGCATGCATGCCAAAATGCTCATCAGTGGGGGTTGTCGGACTGCGTGGCATGGTCTGCAGCTGGGGTCCAACACAAATCCTATCAGCTACTGCTTGTCATGCATGGCTGCTGCATGCATTGCTGACATGCAGGCATGGGGGGGCTACAGGTTGTTCAGGTACACACCATGCACACTGCGGGCTGTGCAGTGGGGGTGGGCTAACCATGCATGCCTGTGTACTCATGACCCCTCTCTACCTGTTTCCCACAGGGCCAGAGGACCACAGGAGGGCCAGGGAGGCCACTGAACCATCAAGGGAGCCAGGTGGGCCACGGAGGGCTGCACCAGCCGGGAGGTGCATGCCAGGTAGGTGTGGCTACATTGATGTTCTTTAATCACAGTGTTATTGCTGTGGATACTGGTTCAGGCCATGGTGTCCATGGCCCTGCACCTGCAGGGCCGTGGTGGTGCACCTACCATTGCCCATGCCACCTCTGCACGTGCTCTGGCACTATTGTGCTGGCTGGTTGGGGGGACAAACATGCAGCTGCCGCATTGCGTGCTATGATGGTGATGGTGTTCTGTGCCTTGTGCCCATGCCCATGTGCACATGGGCACACTGCACTACACCGTCCAACCAGCTGTGCCACTGTGGTGTGCTGTGTGGATGGCTGGTGTGGCCCCCAGGCACGGGCCAGATATGGTCCCACAGTCGTGCGTGCCCCCGCAGTCCAATGCATGCTGTGGGTGGGATGGGATTGGTGGGGCACTGCACTCACTGGTTGTCCTGTCCCTTCACCAAGGTGGTCGCAGGCTGGTTGCCGGTTGGGCTGCATGCCTCAGGTCAGGGACAGTGGCTGGATCTTGGCACTACACAGGCAGATCCTCACGATGCAGAGGAGGCACATGTTGGAGGTCGCGACATTGAGGCATGTCATACAGCGGCCGCAGTGGTCCATTAGGGGCCACAGATAGGGACCTACAGTGCCCCTTCTTGTATATAGCCCCCATTCCTTCTCCACACCTGTTTACCTGCTGTCCCATGTCCTTTTGCAAAGCCCCCACACCCTGTTCCCTCCTTCCCTCACCTCCTCCCCATCCCTGCCCCTTGTTTACATCCTGTATGTGCACTGTTCTATAAAGCTTTGTTTTTGATACAGGCCTGTGTCCGTGTCTGCTTTGCTGGTGGCATGAGTAACCATGCTGCAGATGTGTGTTTGTGGTGAATTGTGCCCACACAGGGGCAGGTCAGTTCATGGCCTGTATTCCTGTGGGGTCCATGCTGTGTCCATGGTGTATGTGTCTGTGTGTTATCCATGTCTGGTGTGTCACTGTGTAGTCTGTGTGGTGCTCTGTACTGGGGTGGACATCCAGGGTGGTGGTTATCTCTGCACAGGGCCCTTGTATACCTGGGGACTGTTCTGCCTGGTGCCACATGGGCCTCACTGTGCATTGGTGTGCTCACATGCTCATGGGGGGTGGCGCATGCCTGTGCCTTGCACCAGGTGCTTCTGGCACTGGTGGTGCTGTTGGTACAGGCCACGTGTGTTGTTGCTTCCAGGACCTTGCAGGTTGATGGGTGGTGTGAGTTGTCCCACTGTGCCGGGCCATCATGGTACCATCTGGTTTCTGTGGGTCTGTATGCCTGTGTTCCTACCCCTGTTGCGCTGTGTGTTGCTGTATCACTTGCCATCCCCAACCGTCCCTCTGTGCCATTGCCCCAGGGGTCCCTGGGCATGTGTGCCTTTCCACTGTCCTGTGCGTGGCTCTGTGTGCCATCTTGGTTGGTGTCTGCAAATGCATCCTGTACACCTGTCTGCCTGGACCAACATCTGCTTGTGGGGGTGCACATGTCCACTGTGTGCAGCTCCGTGGTGCTCCTCTCCACATTGCCATGTGCCCTGTGCAGCACTGTGTGGCCTGTGCCTCCCTTGACCCTGGTTGTTTCCTCTTTTTGTCTGCCTCATCTCTGGCACCGTGCACTGCGTGTACTGGGGCCCTGCCTGTTGGGTATCTGTTGCATATGCCTGCCATTGGCATGGCTAGGGTGGTGGCCTTTGAATGGGGGTGGGGTGTTCTGGTGTCAGTGGCCTTGGGTTGTCTGTGCACCTTCCCCTGGTGCCCTGTGTGCCCTCCGGGTACCTGCATCTGTGTTCATGGGTGGGCCCCGCTAGGGGGGGCCTGTGTCCATTACCCATTATTTCCTTTCCTGTGTCCCTGTTGCCTGTGACTCTTGCCCTGCACATTGTGTTTGCGCTCAGCTTTGTTCTGAGCATCCATGGTTGTGCCAGCGCATCTCTGGATGTGCCATGGTGCAACTGTGCCATATTCCGCCATCTTGCACAGGTGCTTCTTGGGTGGCGCATCCTCTGAATATGGCTCTTGGCTTGCCATGGCGCATCACACTTGGGCTGCACCAGACTTGCACTGGCCTTCGGTGCATTTCTGAATATCTGGCCCTGTATCTTTCATATATGACCCTTGTTCCATAACATATGGATGTAAGAAGAAATCTACTTTTTATTTATTATTTATTGAAATTCTCATATTAACCTTTGAGAATAAGCTTATTACAGGTTCCACATCATAAGAAAGGAAGCACAGGTAAGAAAACAACACAGGGTACATTCAAGGCATACAAATGGTGTTACACAGTATAGAACAGGGTAGTATACAAATAGATTACAGATCAGTACACTAAGTTACATACTGGGATGTAATAGATCAGTTAAATGATTGGCCTCATCAGAAAGGTGTGGGAATAATTGCAGTGCCATGTGTTGGGGAGGAGAAACTTTACTAGGTGGCTGGTAGGTGTGGGAGTGAGAAATGTGCAAAGGGAGATGGGTGAGGAAGGAATGGGGGGGAGGTGGAGGGGGAAAGGCAGAGGCCAGGAAGGGAGGGAGGGAGACAAGGAAATATGGGGAAAAAGGGAGGAGGAAAGAGTACAAAGATGGAGGTACTCAGGGCAGGATGATAAAATGTGGAGGGCAGGAGGCACTAAAGGAGGCAGCTGCAGTTGGCACTGGCAACCAGATGTTTCCTGAGCACATGTTTGAAGGAGCCTAAGGTTGAGATAGAAGAGATACTAGGAGGGGACTATTTGTCCATTTAGGCGCACGGTGTGTGAAATATCTTTGTCCTAGTGAGGTATGGCATCTAGGAACCTTAAGTACCGTGTGCTCAGAACATCTTGTGAGGTGAACGCTATCGCTGGGGGTCAGGACCTTCTGCACACCTGAAGGCATCAAGCCCAGACTCACCTTTTTAGCCAGCAAACAGGTCTGGTACTCGAGTCATCCCTCAAACTGGAGCCAGCAGGCCCCGGTCATAGAGGTTGCAGGCATGTACAAGCCACTCAGCACCAGTTGTGAGTTGGCAGGCTTTGCTGAGTGCTACTTTAATCTGACAGAGGGCTGTGTCAGTTGCTGCCCCATAGACCTCAATGCCATACTCAACCAGAGAAACAACTGAGCTGCGGATGGCCAGGTTGAAAGTTACTGGGGGTAAGACTATGTTTATGTCTGTGGAGGAGGCTGATGAGTATATTAAGAGCTTTTACAATGTCAACAATGTGACAGACAAATGACATGGAGGTCTCTATTGTTACTCCCAAGTATTTAAATTGCTGGACCAGATCCAGGGGAGCACCAGCCAGATTCGTTATGGTGAGGGAGTGTGATCGATGCTTGTTCTGGGGGCTAGAAAACAGCATAGCTTTTGTTTTTGTTATAATTCATAACAAGCTTATGGTCCTTGAATCATTTAACAACTTGAGTGAAGCAATCCTGAAGTATGCATTCAAGGGCAAAGGGATTGGTGCTATTAGCATAAAGGACTGCATCATCTGTGTAGAGCAGGACCTTGCTGCTACATGCCTGTGGGAGTTGATTTAGGAATATGCTGAACAGCAGAGGGCCCAGGATGGAGCCCTGTGGAATGCCAGAGCAAATTGGTCTACTGTCCGACAGGATATTACCAATCCTAACTTGCTGAGATCTTTTCATGAGGTAGCTCTTCAGCCATCCAACTGTGTCCTTAGAGACCAATAGCTGAAAGTTGTGCGATAATAACGTCACGATTGACAGTATCGAATGCTTTTGATAGGTTAATAACTGTTGCACCAATAAGCTCTCCACATTCCATACAGTTGTGAATAAAACCTATGAGCTCTGAGAGCAGTAGCAGTGCTATGACCCTTTAGCAGTGTCAGTGGCTCAGTTGGTAGCACACTCGCCTCTGAGGCCGGGAGATCAGAGGGCTGTGGGTTCAGTTCCCACATCTGGCACTTGGGTTAATATCCCAGTACTGACACTGTAGTGCAGCATGAGAGGGGTGCTGCACTTCTGAGGTGCCGTCTTTTGGATGAGACGTTAAACCGAGGTCCCATCTGCCTGGATTGGTGGTAGTTCAGGTGGATGTTAAAGATCCCATGGCACTTATCGAAAAGAGTAAGAAAGCAATACATAGCATCATGCATGAAAACAATCATAATAAAGACAAACATAGGAATCTACACATATACCAAAATAGCAATACACGAAAGAACAAATAATAGAACAAACAATATACAAATACAGAAAACAATAAAGATGCTAATCAAGAACAAAACACCAATAATACAGTCATTGAAAATAAGTTCGCCCGTGAAACTTAAGGTAGAAAAGTAATGTTTCCATAACAAATGAAAATGTTCTGATGGTAGGCTTCTGTGTTCCAATTCCATAAGCCTGGAGAGAGCTGTTTCTATTTGCGATATAACAGTTTGAGGAGATGTATTAATTTGTTGCTAAACATATTGACATCTCGCTTGCCATAAAAAATATTTACACATAGAAAAAATTACTCTCAAAGTACTCTTATGAAATGTACCCCATATTCCAGAGAAATTACCCAGTATTAATGTCTGATAGGTAATTCTACTTAAAAAAGGCCATTGCCATTTAAACGCTAAAGTTTTCCAAAATAAGAGAGCATCCCCACATTCAAAAAAGAAGTGTGACATGGTTTCTTCAAGTTGAATACACGATTGTTTGGGACAAAACCTTTCCTGAAAAGATTTATGTTTTAAATTACCACGAACATTCAATCTGCCGTGGCAACATAACCAGGTAACATCCCACATATGTTGTGGAATTCTTTTATCAATAAGAATTTGTAGAGCAAACTGCATTCGTGAAGGGGTGCATTCCGGAAAAAGAAGCGCAGGTTCTGTAATACCAAGAAATGTTTGGTAGAGCTGCTTCCTAGTAAGATGTAGGACAGATAATTTCTGCAATTTCCATTGTCTCAGCTTCCGAAAATAATCAACCGCATAAGAAGGAATAGTTAGTTGTTGAGAAATTTGGGGAGGTAAAACATCCCATTTATCCATAACTGCTATCATAGAATTGCTTACCCATATATCCCAATTATAAGTCGTATACCTCCCACAACATAATATATGATAAAGAAAAAAGAAAGAAGAAAAAAAGCAATAGGATTAATCATCCCAAGACCACCTCTCTTAATAGGTAAATATGTGATATCCCTCTTAATTGGGTTAAGCAGACTACCCCACACCATTTGAAAGAAGGCACTAAAAATCCGTGTATCCAAATGTTGTGGGGGAGCAAAAATATAACTTAAATATAAAAAAATAGGAAGTAAAAATTTCTTAACTATCATGTCCCTTTTCTTTTTTCCCCAATTTCCATGTTTTCCACAGTTGGACTTTATCTTCGCAAATAACCAGTCTCTTTTCCCAATTAAACGTTGCAGCATCTGTGACATTAAACCACACCCCTAAAATTTTGTGTGGGTCAGTGCTCGTCCTGATACCCCCCACCTCCGGGACTTGTATAGAGGCAACATCCAAAGGAATAGAAATACTTTTCTGTAAGTTCAGAGTCCCCCCCAAAATATCTGAAAAGCTCTGAAAGATCTGAACCGCTCTACTGCAGTCAGTATAGAGAGAAACTGTATTCCAGGGGGAAGGGACTGAGAAAAGGGGGTGTACCATTATAAACAGAGGGGGATAAACAGGGTGGCCATATTACACCATGGCAGGCATCTTCGGAAGGGTTGTAGGCTGCACAGGCTGTGGGATGGTAATAATTCTCAATTGGGCCTGGAGCGAGGGAGGCTGTCCACTCTGTAGATAGCTATCTTGTATCAGGAGTGAGGTATACTGGTTAAGGAGTAAGCTTGGGGGGGTGTCCAAGGATAAGGGGTGTGGATATGGGCAGCAGAAGGGTGGGGCTGAGGGGAGGCTGGGGCAATGCTCTGAAATTACAGGACATTATGTTACAGCAAGCAGGAGGGGGGATATTAGGGACAGAGAACCCTTAGATGGGGATGTTGACGCTAAGGTGAAAGCATATGGGCTGAACATTCCGAATACAAAGAGAGTGGAGGGGGAAGAGTCAGGGCTGTTGTGGGGAAGCCTAGTAGAGCAGACATTGAGAAGGGAGGGGCTGTTGTGGGGAAGCCTAAAACAGCAGACTGTGGGAAGGGAGCTCCTAAGGTGAACAGAGCAAGAGGGGAAGAAGAGGGGCAGTTTGGAGGTGCAGTCAGGGGAAACTCGGGTTCTTGATGGAGGCTGACATAGAGTGTCACAACAAATTTGAGCTACTAAGCAACCTAGAGGGGAGGAAGGGGTTGGTGGAAATAAGGAAACTGATACAGAGGCCGGGGAGGGAGTCGGATACCCATAGGGCATCACAGACCGTAATGGAAAGGATAGAAATAGTCCCAGAGGAGAGGGAAACATAAATGTTAAGCAGATGGGGAGATGCAACATATTGCAGACATGAGGAGGGAGCATGACTGGAGAAACTGGGAGACAAGGAGGTGGGAGGCCCCCTTCAGCAGGGGGCAGTACCAGGATGGGGCCCTAGCTAAAGGGGACCCACAGAGAGCCTCTGGAGGCAGGGGTACTATTACAAGGGGAGGATGGCGTGGGGAAGGAAACCATCAGGGCCAATGTATAAATGGTACAGATAAGAGAGGGTTAAGGACACCTATTCAGAGGGGGCCTGAGTTAAGTGGGCAAATAACAAGGGAGGCAGAAAGGGAGGGTGACAAGGGGTCTCCTAATAGGCAGAAGACTCCCATGGAATTGAGATCATGAATAAAGGGGGATGGAGGGCTGAGAGTGCATAGTGGAGGTAACCATAAGGATGATGGTGGTGTTAAGGTTCTGTTATTGGGAGACTCGATGATTAGGGGTATCCAGTGGGAGAGACAGGGGGGTGGATGCCATAGCCAGGTGAAGGTAGTGAGTATCTCTGGGATGACAGTGCACAGAGCAAAGTTCATGGTGTACGAACTGGTTAGGGATTGTGGAGGGAAACCGGATTTCCTGGTGCATTTGGGAACTCAACGATCTAGAGGAAATAGCATTTTGGAAATCAAGCAAGGTTCCAAGAACTTGCCAGAGTCTGTGGGATAATGGATGCAACATTTCCTTTGCAGAATATTGCAGTACCAAAGGCCTCAGTGGAGAAAAAATAGAAGATCACAGAGGTTAATGACTAGCTCAGGAAGAGGTGAAGAGGTGGTTTGGGGTGTTAGGGAACTGAAGGAGTTTGAGAGAGGGACATATGCCAGACAGGCTCCATCTTACCGAGGGAAGGAAGTCCGTAAACAGGGGATGACTGACTACATTCAAGAAAGATGGGTTTAAACTTGTGAGGGGGATAGGGATGGGCTGACCAAACCCTCTCCTCCAGATGAGGTAACCTTCAAACCCAAGGGAAACAGACTGGGATAGAGGTTTCAGGAGAAAGCAAGAGGATGAGTATAAGGAACCTGGGTGGGGTTAGACAAAGGGGATCAGGGATAAGGGGGGTTGGTGTAGTAAATGGTAGAGCTTGAAACAAGTTGCCAGGTTCAAACCATGCTGTTCGGGGTGGAGTGGATGTGGTGGTGGTCTCATGGAAACAGCGGGCCAACAAAAACCATGACTGGGACCTAAACATGCGAGGGGTACACTATGCTTAGGAAAGGATAGAAAAGGAGGGCAGAGAGGTGGGTGGCTATGTTCATGAGAATGACATAGAAATTGCTAGGAGTAGAAGGGCAGAGGAAGCATTGGGCCTTATGGGTCAATACAGTCCAGCAGGAAGAAGGTCAAGCTGGGTGTAGTATATAGGCCCCAGATAGTGATGTTCTGAGGATAGTTTGCTGGACAACATCATTGCCCAGTGTGGACCAAAAGGGAAGGTGGTGATGGGGGCCTTAATATACCAGGTACAAACTTGCAAACCATGTCTCTAAGGTGGAGAGCAGAGCTGCTGGGCGGCTTCAGGTATGTTCTTAACACAGCATGTGATGGAACCCAAGGGAGGCATGTCCTGGATGTGGTTCTGGTAGATGGGGATCTGGCAGGACCTGGTTGTAGGGACTGACCGGGGCGACCACTACTGTCTGATTTCAAATAAGCATGGGGGTGAGATCTAGGACACTGGCAGTGGACTTCAGGAGCAAACTTTGTGGGCATGGAAATATTCTCAAGGATAACTTGAGGGATTACATCAATGACAAGTGTGGAAGGAGATGGGAGGTCATAAGCAGGGGACTTCATGGGCAGTCAGGATCTCGTAAGTTGAAGCGTGGGGAGCAAGGTCACATAAACCATGCTGGTGGTCAATGAGGGTACAGGTAGCAGTCAGAGAAAAGAGAAACACAAAAATATAAAACAACAGAGGATAGGGATAAGAGTATACCATCTTGCATCTAGAAAAGTCACCGGATGGTGAGGGCAAGTCAGTAAAACAGCAGCTAGCACAGGGGATATGGAGGGAAAAGGAGTTTCTTCGGTACATTGGGGAGCGGAGAAAAACTAAGAGACCATCTCAACAGATTGAGATCGAAGGAAGATCAAATTGGAAGAGGCAAAGGACCAGGCAGAGGTATTTAAACAGTACTTGCCTCTGTGTTCCTGGGAGGGGATGGGATATCTACAAGCAAGGCACGATGGGCTAGAAGCGGCAGTGAGTGGGATCAGGGCAACGAAATGGAGCAGGAGAGAGGTACCACAGGGTGTCACATCTGGATAAGGACAAAAAGGCCAGTAAGGTGGAGGACAGATGATATCTCACCAAAGGGTGTCGATTAGCCCTCAAAAACCTAAAGAAAGACAAATCTCCTGGACAGATGGCATTCATCAAAGTACCTGGAAATGGACATACAAGCTGCCACGAGACTCTTCAACAGGTCAATTGAGACAGAAAGGTACCAAGGATTGGCAGGCGCATGGTGCCAATCCATAAAGGCGAGGAAGCCACCAGGTAACTATAGACCCATCAGTTTGAACGCAGTGGTGGGAAAATAATGGAGTATACTAAAGGAACGATTGGGGGTGTACTGGGAGGAGGTGGGAGGTCTGGATAGTCGGCAACATGGGTTTGTACCAGGTAGTCATGTCAAAACCAATCTTGTGAAGTTCTATGAATGGGTAACATCAGAACTGGACAGGAAAGCCTGTGGATATGTATTATTCTTGGACTTCAGCAAAGTGACTCTGTCTACAATGGTCCTTGGTGGAGAGGCAGTGGGGTAAGGAGTAGGCCCTTTGATGGTCAGATGGATTGGAAACTGGCTAGCTGGGCCGCACAGAGAGGGATGGTCTGTGGAGCTCTCAAACCTCAGAGAAGTTGGTAGCAGGGTACCGCAGACTCGGTCCTGGGTCCAATCCTGTTTAATGCATACATATCCGGACATCAGGAGGGTATAAGAACGTGAAATGAGTCTCTTCACTGATGACTCAAGATGGGAGCGTAGTTGAGGGAGAAGAAGGGAGGTTGGCCTGCAAGGACCTGGACACCCTGGAAAGCTGGGCTCACATGCGAGTAAATTCAATATCACCAAGATGCAAGGTGTTGCATCTTGATGAGAAACCCTACACACAGGTACACCCTGGGAGGAGATGCTGGACATCCTAATAGGGGAAAAGACCTAGGGGTCATGGTGGATGCACAAGGAATAACTCTGAGCAGTGCAGGAGCGCAGCTAGCAAGAGCAAACAGGATGTTGGGATGCACGTAAGGGGATCACCTCAGGGAACAGGAAGTGATTCTGCCACTGTACAATGGACTGGATGAACACATGATACTGTGTACAGTACTGGAGACCACACTTCAAGAGAGACATACAGCTCCTGGAGAGGTACAGAGGAGCAACTAAGATGATCTGAGGGCTAGGAGATTTGGTGAGGACAGACTTGAGGAGCTCACTGTTTCATTGGAGGAGAGGAGAGACAAGGGGACATGATTGAGGTCTTCAAGTACCTCAACGGAAAAAACAAGGTAAACATGGAGGGATCTTTAGACTAAAGCAGGAAGGTATCATCAGAGGGCATGGTTTGAAGTTGGAAGGTGGAAGGTAGGGGAAAGAGGAAGGTTTTTCACTGGAGAGGTGGTGGACCCTTGGAATGCACTGCCTGAGACTGGTTCAAGATCACAGTGGAGGCTTCAGAGAGGTGGGACAGACACAGAAAGTAGATGTATCAGATGATGGCTGTCCAGGGGTAGAGAGGATGGATGATAGGGTTTCTGTAACACAAGGGAGGGGAGGGGAGGGCCTCGGCACCCAACTAGGGATCTGAGGTTCGAGCAGACTTGATAGACCGTAAGGTCTAATCTGCTGGCAAATAGTATGTTAGTATGTTAGTATCTCCTGCGCTTTTATTCCGTACAAATAAGACTACATCATCTGCATAAGCAGATATTTTTTCTGGACACAAAGTAAAACATGGGGCTAATCCAATAATCTGTGTGTCCCACTTAATTTGTCTAATGACAGGATCCAAAACGAAGGTATATAATAATGGGCTTAACGGACAACCCTGTCTGATACCAATGTGTTGAGGAAGGAAGTCTCTCAGATAACTACAGGTTACTCACCTGTAACAGGAGTTCTAGGAATGGTATATGTTGTTCATCCACACTCATTGGCAGTATCCTTGCCGCTTTAAATCTTGCCGGAAGGTCTTCAAGCTTGCTCCTCACACCACCGGGTGGTATATCTCGGCTCTCCGCCCATGGCCGCCAGATCTGGCCGCTGGAGCTCAGGTTGTGCGTCGGAAGCCGGGAGGATCGGGTGGAATCGTAGGATGAAAACATATACCATTCCTAGAACTCCTACAGGTGAAAACCTGTTCTAAGGACATGGATATGTTGTTCATCCACACTCATTGGCAGACTCCTAGCAGTTCTCCGGGAGGAGGAGGCAAGACCACACCCCATATACTTACTTGGAAAAGAGAGACTGGAGAACCCAGGGCCCAAAACCCAGCCGGCATGACTCAAAGGTCGATTAACTGGTAATGGGTAATGAAGGTGTTTGCTGACTTCCAGGTAGCAGCCCCAGATTTCTGGATAGGGACGCCCTGGAAGCAGCCACCACAGCAGTATGGCGTGGTAGAATGAGCCTTATCCTCTGGGAGGCCCATGCCCGCCAACTGAGAGATCTATGCAGGAAGGTTACCCACCTGCTTATCGTCCGCTTGGCTGCAGGTCTGCCAGATGCGGCTTCAGCGAGTGACAAACAGCTGGCGAACCTCTCCCGAATTTCAGCCGTGCGCTCCTTATAATAAGCGGACCTACTAAGGGTCCAGGTATGGAGCCTATATTCGACCTCCGAGGTGATTGGGGTGGGAACACCGGCAGAGTCAACACCTGGTTAAGGTGAAACTCCGACACCACCTTCGGAAGGAATTTCGGGTGGGGGACGCAGGACAACTGCTGTCCCTGTGGAAGACCAGGTGAGGAGACTCGTGGAAAAGCGCCTGGAGCTCTCCCATCCTTCTGGCTGGTGATGATAGCCACCAAGAAGGCGGTCTTCCACGACAGGTGAGAGAGAGCACCAGTATAGGTTCGAATAGACGGCTTGGCGAGCTTTGCCAATACCAGCAGTAGATCCCACGGAGGGGGTTCCCGCACTGGAGGAAATGTGATCAAGGCCTTTGAAAAAGCGAGACCACCTTCTCCTCGCCACCGACTGCTTCCCGGCCAGCGCCTGGTAAGCAGAGATGGCTGCCAGGTGCACCCTGAATTAGATGGCGACCTAAGCCCTTGACTAGAAAAGGACCATAAATAGTCCAAGATGCTTGCCAAAGGAACAGGAGGGAAGGGTCCAAGCCCTTGCCCTGACACCAAATGGAAAACCTTTTCCATTTGAAGGCATAGCATTTTCTGGTCGACTCCTACGGGACGCCTCCAACTACATTGAGGACCTCGTCGGAAAAACCCAAGGCCTGGAACTCCTGGCCGCTCAGGAACCAGGCCGTCAGGGTGCAGGATTGAAGGTCCGGGATGGAACACCTTCCTGATTGACTAAGAGCAGGTCCGGCGAGCTGGAAGCTGCCTTGAGTCCTGGAGCTGAGACTGAGAGATCTGGTACCAGAACTAGCGAGGCCAGTCTGGGGCTATCAGAATCACCTGCGCCTTGTCCCTCCTCGCCTTGAGAAGCACCTTGTGGATCAAGGGAAATGGGGGAAAAGTAAAGAGGCCGGGGTCCATTGCCTCGAAGGCATCCCTGCAGCGAGTCCTGCTGAGGGGCGGGCATAAGAACAGACTCAGCTGCGTTCTCCATGGAGGCAAACAGGTCCACCTGAGGTGTAGCCCCAGGGAGAACAGATGCTGTACTACCTCCGGCAGGAGAGAACCACTCGTGGGATGCAGCCCCTATCCGGCTCAGGGCATCGGCCAGGGTGTTGGAGGCTCCTGCCACGTGAATGGCTAGGAGATCCGCCTCCAGGCTGCGCACGAGTGACCAAATGCGGAGAGCTTCCTTGCATAGAAGCATGGAGCGCGTCCCGCCCTGGCGGTTTAGATAGTACATGGTCGTGGTATTGTCCGGCCGGACTGGACCACTTGACCCCGGAAGAATGGAGCAAAAGGCGGTGAGAGCTAGGCGGACCGCTCGAGACTCCAGCAGGTTAATGTGTCGCGGGACTCCGCGGGGACCAGAGGCCATGAGCCCCGTGTTCCCCCAGATGGGCACCCCAACCCATCAGAGAGGCATCGGTCGATAGAGAGACCGCCGGCTCGGGCGGACTAAGGGATGCCCTCCTGCAAATGATCTGGAACGTCCACCACTGAGAGCATTCCACATCCTGTGTCACCGGCTACAAGCTGGTCCAAGGGATCGAGCTGCCAGACCACTGGCTGGCCAGTCCCCACTGAAGGACGCAGGTTCCAGCGGCCCAACGGACCACGCCAGAGCGTCGCCATGAGACCCAGGAGGCGCAGGAAGTCCCGGGGAGAATTGCTCAACCAGAAATGATCGGGCAAAGGAGGAAAGAACTCGGCCCTGTCCACCGGGAGCCAGCGCCTGGCTCGAAGAGAGTCGAGCTGCGCCCGATGAATAGAATCACCTGCCTGCCCGAGTTCCGACTTGACCTCGTTGATAAGGAGGCCCAGTTGAGTAGACCTGGAGGGCCAGATCTCTAGACCACTCCGCCTCCTTCCTGGAGGAGTGCTATCAGCCAGTCGTCCAGTGTAAGGTACACCCGGACCCTCGGCGCCAAGGAATGCTGTCACCACTGCCATGCATTTGGTGAAGACCCTGGGAGCTGGAGACAAGCCAAGGGCATGGCTTGGAATGAAGAGGGATCCTTCCGGCCGAAGTGAAGGAATCTCTGGTGAGGACAGACGGATAGGGACGTGCGTGAAAAACGCGCCCTGCAAGTCCAGAGAGCAGAACCATCGCTGCTCCAAGGATGGTATTATCTGAGCCAGAGTGACCATCCTGAAGGTTCGAGACCTAGGAACTTGTGTAGGGTCGTAGGTCGAGAATGGGGCCAGCCCCTCGTCTGCTGGAACCAGGAAGTACCTGGACACAAACCCTGGGTCTGAAGGAGGGTCCACCACCTCTTACCACCTCTTCTGGAGGAGGAGGCGATGTCGGCTCGACAGGCACGCCAGTGAGGCTGGGGATCCCGAAGCCCCCGAGGCGACGGCTCTGAAATGGGTGGTGCCTGCTCAATTCCAGAGGCAGGCTCTTCCCACCACCTCCAAGACCCACCCTGTCCGTGGAACAGCGGACCAGGCGGAACTAAGTGCTGGCCGCCCCCAGGGGGGATCCAGGGTAAGGTGATGGGGATGAGGCGACACCCCTCAGCCCGTCACTGGGCAGGCTTGGAGGAGGGACGGCCGAGGGACCTCCTGGCCACTTCCTCCTGCCTCCTGTTAGAGGAAGCGTGGCTTGGGTTTGGGATGCTAAGGCCGAGCCTGCTGGCCCTGACGTGGGCCGGCCAAGGCGCCAGAAGGACGAAAGGCCATAGGCTGTGGTTTGCGGCCTTTGTCCTTCTGAGCAGAAGAGACCCAGTCCAGGTAGCATTGGACTTCTCGATCCTCTGCAGGTGACCTTCCACCCCAGGGCCGAAGAGGTCAGTCCCAAAAGGAACATCCGCCAACTTGTGCTGGGTATCAGGTAAAGGTGGATATCCTCAGCCAAGCCCGCCGACGATAGCCAGCTGCAGCCGCCACCGATCTGGCACATGAGTCCCCTATATCCAAAGCAGTCTGGAGCTGCTGTTTGGCCACTGCCTGCCTGGTCCCGCACCTGCTTAACCTGAGTCTGCAGATCGGGGGAAGATGAGGATGACCTCATCCAGGAGCCCAACAGGGCATGAGAAAAATGTGCCATGAGGACGGCCGAACTGGCCTGGACGAGCCGAGAGAGATGCAGCGTGGACTTTTCGCCCGACATTAGTCCAATTTCTTGGACTCCTTGTCAGGAGGTTTGTCACATCCTGGCGCTGCCCGTGGCGCGGCAAAAGCTGTCGGTAACCAACCCCTCAGCAGAGGGTGTTCCGAAAACCGGACAAGGAACCCCAGAATCAAGATACTTCCTGGCCATCCTGGCCGAAGGCGCAGGGCAGGAAGCAGGCGCTGCCAAAGCTCCAGTGCGGACCCACTGTGGCCTCGGCCACGGAAGGCCTCCGTCGGAGAATCCTCGGTCCAGAATCTCTGTGGGGGATGCCTGGCCCGGTTGGAAGCGGGTTCGAGCTCCATCCCGGTAGACTCCGAGATGAGCGAAGGCAGTCCTAGGAAGGACGACGGGCTATCGTCCATTGACTGACCTCCTGAAGACTCCAAGTCCAGTCGCTTGGAGAAAAGGAGGAATCATCTTCGGACTCGGAAGAGTCCTCAAGAGCTGCCTCGGCCTGAGCCACCCTTCACCTGCCGAGGTCGGTCGGGAGTGAGGGTAACTGACAGCCGATGGGGTAGACCCTTAGCCGACTGAGAATCATGGTGAGCCCCAGTTGGTGGCTGTGGAGGCGGAGGTTCCACGGAATCGGTGGAGCAGCTGGTTTGGCGAACAACGGCCTGGGTATGAAGCTCTCGGATAAGTCGAGGGTTATCGTCGGCGTTCGGTGACAGCCATAATGGCGGGAAGCGGCCGGGTATTATTCCGGCCAGGAGGAGCTGTTGCAACATAAGGTCCTCGTCATCGCCGACGTGACTTACGCCAAGCCTCCCTCATCCGGTGAGGAGGAGGAGGACGGCTGGCGACGCCGCTTTACCGCTGTGCCGAGACCCGAGACCACTTAAGGACGGTGGGATCGGCTGGACCAAGAGGTCCGAGACCGAGACCGAGAGTCCCGGAATTTCCGAGGTCGGTGCGGGAGGTGTCGGCCGGAACCGGCTCCCTTCGGCTCGGATGGTCCATCCGAGGGGCTCCGGACGGGCACAGGCAAGCCCACGGGATCCTCAACTCCTCCCAGGGGAACCGGGGAGAGGGGAATCTCGGCTGCTAAAGGCGACAGCCCGTCCAATGGGTCGAGAAAAATCTCGACTTCATCGGTGGGAGTCTCGGTCAACTGACCTGACGGGGACACCGTGAGGCCAGTGGCCGAAGCCGAGCGGTCGACCGAAGCCGACGGTCGACGGCCCGGGGAGAGGGACCTTTCCCGCTCCCAAGAGCGTCGACGGAGGGACTTACCCTGTCCTCTTTTGGACCGAGAATAAGGTCCAGCAGACGCAGGCCCTTCTCCTTAGTGGAGGAGACAACAAAGCTCCTTAAAAGAAGCCGTGTAGGAAGAACCCAGAAGGCCGGGATAAATGCAGCGGCCGAGGAGAATCTGACCCGCGCGCCTCCTCTTGAGGCGACCATCCGCTCGAGCTGATCCCGAAACCCGCCGCGCGCCCCGCGGACACCGCCAACGGGCCTCCTTGGACTTCACGGAGGAAAGCGCTTCTCGGGACGGCCCAGTTGCAATCGAGCAGCACGGTCTTCGAGGACGTAGGCCGAGAAAGATGAGCACAGGTCGCAAGCCTGCGGGTCGTGCTCAAGGCCTAAGCAGTATACACACGTGGAGTGTGGATCCGTCCGAGACATCTTCTGCCCGCATGGGCATCTCCGAAATCCGGGAGTCGATTTGTCCATCGCAGACGCGAGGGATAGAAGACTGAAGTCTTTTGCAAAATTTATTTTTAAATCCGCAAACGGAGAAATAGGAACCAGTCACAAACGCAGAGCGTTAAGGAGGGAACCTGAGCTTCCAAGCGGTAAGGAAGATCTGGCGTCATGGGGCGGAGCCGAGAGTTATACCACCCGGGTGGGTGGGAGGAGCAAGCTTGAAGACCTTCCGGCAAGATTTAAAGCGGCAAGGATACTGCCAATGAGTGTGGATGAACAACATATCCATGTCCCTAGAACCATTAATTAGTGGCCTAAATCCAGCTATGGAATATAAATGATTAATCCATGTTAAAAACACTCTAGGTATACCATAGAGTTCCATAACCTGAAATAAGAAAGCATGATGTACTTTGTCAAATGCTTTTGCCTGATCCAGGGATACTACAGAGCCTGTAATCTGACATGTTCTTTTAGCTTCAAATATTTCTCTCAAGAGAAAGAGATTAGACTGTATAGTCCTTCTAGGAATGGCACAGGACTGTGATACATCTATTACTTCTTACGCCATCTTCTGTAGTCTACCACTGAGAATCTTGGCAAGAATCTTATAATTTGTGTTAAGGAGATTCAAAGGCCTCCAATTATCCAATGAACATTTATCTCCCTTTGTATATATAAATTTCAAAACTGCTAAACCAAAATCTGGATCCCCGTTAGCGTCCCGCAAAACACCATTATAGACCATTGCCAAAACTCTAGTCAATTCTGCAGTGAACGTCCTATAAAATTCATGGGTAATGCCATCTAAACCTGGAACCACCCCCAATTTAAGTTGAGCAATGGCAAGAGCAACCTCTTCTTGTGTAATCAGTGACACAGAGTCTAAGGCACAAAGGGCAGACACCTTAGGGGCTGCTGCTGTAAAGACATCTATTAGTGACTTCTCAGAAACAGGGGTAGTACCAAACTGCATCTGTAAATGTGACCGCGAAATAGAATGCATACCTATAATGGAAACATTTACGATACCATCAGAATTATACAGCCCTGACATTACTGTAGCCTGTAACTGTTCCTTACAAGCCTGAAAAGGGTTCGTAGCTCTTGAATGTGAAGTACCAAATCTCATTTCCATTTGTAAAGTGTGTGCCCTATTATATTGGCTAGCAAACATGCGTTTCCGTAGTTCTGCTATCTGTGGTGTATAAATCGATAGAGAAGGAAACTGAAAATGACAAAAGTTTAAATAACTGATCCCTATAACCAAGATATGTAATATATCTATCTCTAGCCTTCCGTTTCCCTTCCTTCATAAAAAAAGACCTCGGTTCAAGTTTAGTATCCTTCCACCAATGCCAAAGGGAATCGTACAAACAAAGAACTGACATCCTGGCTCATAAAAGAGTCTTTACCTGTAATATTATAGTTTGGTGTATGAGTAGAGAATTATTTAATCTCCACAAGGAGTCCTGTGATAGAAAGATAGGGGGGGCAGAACCCAAGGCAAATATCCCAGTCAGGAGATGATGGTCAGAAAATTCATTTGGTTGTACAAAAACTTGAACCGGTGTGCAATACTGAGAAGTAAAAAGATAATCAATTCTAGTATTATAAACATATCTATGATATGTAGCCCCATCATCAGACCTCAGTGATCTATAAGCATCTGTTAGCCCAGCATCCTTAATTAAGGTTTTCAAAGCTAGAGAGTCACAATATACTTTTTTACCAACTTCCATCCTACAGGAAATGTCCAAACCACAGTTGAAATCTCCACCCCACACAATGTTTCTGTGTACAAAGAAAGGGTTTAAGTAAATCAAATAAGTCAATCCTCGCAGCTTTAGATTGTGGCGCATAAATATTGATTATACAAAAAAAGACGTCCTGGAATCTACAGTCCAGAATTAAAGCCCTACCAGGGACAACATCTACAACCCGAGAAATGGAAAAGGCCATGGTTTTAAACAATATAGCAACTCCATCCACTACCTCTTCCCCAAACATCCAATAAGAGGGTCCCCAGACCCAACTCCTTTGGGCCTGCCGAATTTCAGAAATAGATTTAAGTCTTGTTTCTTGTAACAAGACAATATCAGTATGTAAGGTAGCTGCAAAATAAAAAAAGGCAGTCTGCTTCTTGTAGTTCTGAAAACTACAGATATTTAAGGACGAAATCCATAATTGTGCCAGTGTCTAAAAGAGAAAGTTCAGCCACTCCCATCCGTAGTAGTCATGTTTTTACGTTTTTTACCTCCCTTTTTCTTTTTATCCTTTTTTTCCGTGCCACATCCTGAGGTCTGACACCTGGGACATCCATATCAGAAGGTAAGGCAGAGGCCTCAGAGTTCCCATCAGTGCCCCCCCCCACACAATAACTCATATGTATTAGGGGTTGGGATGTCACAAACTTTTTGCGATTTCCGTGCTGTAGCCCTAGTCACTCTTCTAGTTTGGGAGAAATCGTCCACATCTCCCATGGGATTATCTAAATCCTGAGAGGCAACTGTAAGAGGAGCCACAGACATAGGTACCACCGTGTCCTGCACCTGAACGTCCATATCCACCGGAGGGGTGGGTCTAGCATCCTCTTGGTGCACAATCACTGAAACTGCAGCCTGCTGTGGAGCAGATGGGGACGATTCTGCAGAAGGGATAGGGACTGGAACATCTTGTTTCTGTATCAACTTGTCCTGTGCTTTCTGCATTAAAGTGTCCAGATTCCAGCCTTCAGACCTATTTCTACTAGCCCAGGGACACTGACGATAAGCATGCCCCTTCTCATCACATAGATTGCATTAAAAAACATTGTCGTAATTCATACTAGGATGACCATAACCCCCACATAGACTGCATTTCAATAAATCACAGGTGCTACTCAAGTGTGTATGAGCACCACACTTGTAGCATGCCCTAGGCTGCCCCCCATAGAAACAGACACCCCTATCCTTGCCTAGAAAGAAGCTATTTGGAAGAGGTACTATTTCAGAATTAACTTGGAAAAGTTTAACTCTGAATTTCCAACCCCCTGTCCACAGACCTTCAGAGTCAATAATAGCTTCTGGTGGAGGTAAGACACTACACCTATTCTGTAGCCAGTGATAAATATCACTAATACTAACCCCTTCATTACGGAACATGATTGTAACAGTCCGCACAGCTGGTTTCTTTAGTGGGATAACATAAAAGGGGGTCCATAAGGGAGTCTGTTTTAGAGTACCATACTTATGCCAAAATTTTTCCAATCCCATATTAGTCTTAAAACTAACATCAAAAGTTTCCTCTCTGGAAATATGTATGACAGCATATATGTCAGATGCTTGAAAATGCATGGAACCCTTTAATAATTGTAACCCCTATATGGCGCTATCCCAGGGGCTACTACCCCTGCCTGATTTGCCACTAACAGGTTGAGGGGCCTGGATCCAATGGCGGGTGCCTCCACCCAGAGGTCAGGGTTTGCAATAGTTAAACTAACTTGGTCACAGACCTCTGGGACACTGCAACCCCCCTTTCTTCCCACTAGTGGCCCACACAATATATCAGAATTACTCGCAGTATACACTTACCCCAGGACTGGTTCGGCACTGGGACCTCCTGTGAAATAAGATACAGTGCAACAATCACAGTACAGTACTTTAACATAAACAAATACCTCAGGCAGTATAACTTGCTGAAACAAGCAGCTCTAGGTTTGTTAGGGGATATAACAAGGACAGGGAAATCAGGTTAATTAGCTTATCACTCTACTCATCTACCTATGGCTCTGTGCACAGGCCTATCCCTATCAGTTACTGTCCTGGGTACCCAAGCCCTAGTGGCTAGTCCAAACCGTGGCAGCTGGTAGGGGCCCTTTCACTAGAGAAAAGGAAAATTAAACAGTCAGCAGTACAGTAATTCCATTTGGATTTAATGTGGCAATTCAACAGGGCGACCTGAATTAGTACTCACGACCTCCAAACAAGATAGGGTCCTTCAATGTCAGCAGGGCTACTCTTGAGCTCAAGAGACTCCTCACACATTTATATGGTAAACAGTCACAGGCAAAAGTCACTTAATGGCAGCAGGAGTCACTTGAGGTACACAAACCTCTTCACACATTTATATGGTAAAAGAAAGCACTATACCAGGCAGGCTGCATCTGTATCCCGATGCAATTACTGCACAATACCGGGAGAACACAGCAGATTCAGTTCCTGACAGACCGAGTGCAATTCAAATCCTCCAGTCTTCTACAGGGTGAGCCTGGTTTCTACTCTTCAGATATCCTTTGATTCTCTTCACAGGGCCAGTTCAGTCCTAACAAGCAGTTACACAAGCTGCAGACCAGAACTCTGGACCTTACACATGTTTTTTGACTAAAACTGTGCACTGAAGGAGCACAGGGTTCCTTTCCCCTTCACTGCCAGAGCTAAACTGAAACTCCAACAGACAAAACCGGGCACTTCCTTTGAGTTCCTCCCAGTTCTTGACTGGATTGGCTGTCACTCACAATAGACTGCTGCTGTTGGTCCAAAAAGGCGCCGAAGTCTAAACTACATCTCCCAGAGTCACTGCCCATACAATCCTCTTGTGGCTGGCTCAGATTATGAGTCAAGTTCTGATTCGGTCCAAGGCACCATTTTAGAGCTAGCTTACCCACACTGATTGGTCCAGTTCAGCAGTTCAAAACCAGAATGGGGAACTAGGCAGACACAGTTCTGACTGCAAAGAAAGCAGGTTAGACAAACTGTAATTCATTATTACTCTAAATGATTTCTGGTAAACAGTTACATCTTTCAGATAGGTTCCCTTTGCACTCCTAGTGACTGCAAAATGGAGTGAATTGGCAGCAGTTCGAGTGGTACTCAAGCAGAGAAATACACAGTCCCCCATACAACTAATTATGTCTGCAAGCAGACAGCTCTTAAAGAGACAGTACCAGAGGCTCTAAAAACCCTCACTGATAAATGGCTTAAACGCCAAACACCATTCAGGCTTGGAGCATTCAAGCAAGCTCCTGGAAGTCTTTTGGGAACCCCCATTTGCAGGGGGGTTACATAATGTTCTAGCAACATAATATCTATCAGGGTATTCACTGAGACCCCCCCCCCATAACATAGACGTACAGCATTACGTCTGGGGGCTTGTTCCAACTTATTTTTAAACAAATCTGAAAGAATAGGCCCTCTGCTAGGGGTCCTATTAGCACCTGAAGGTCCCTCTACCGGGTCATCTAAAAGAGGAGGGCGTTGCCCAATAACGCCAGTTGGGACAGACGTAGTTGTCTGTGTTAGAAAGCCAGAGCTCAACTTATCCCCCTGTGAAGCTACACTGAGAGAAGCCTTCTCCAATGCTGAGGAATCTGCACTAGGTAAGGGAGACACCGCCTTACTGCCTCTACCTCCACCCAGAGCATCTATACAGGGTTGAAAAATAGTAGCAGAGGGTAAAACAGCAATAGAAGGTCCTGCCAAAACACATCCCCTGTTATTCCCCCTAGAATCCTCCAGTTCCCCAACAGAATGAGTAACCCCCTCATGCGTATGACATGTTAGGTCAGCCTCAGGTAACTTAGCTTCAACAATATCCCCCCAGTCCTTCTTGTTTGAAACAGAGAGTACTAGTCCAGATAACAAAAGTCCCTGTGATTTAGGTACCTTGTTGGAGCTCATGGAAGATGTTGCAGGCCTATTCGGGGAATATAAAACCCTGTGTTCTTCTTCATTCCAAGACAAAGCCGGTGTCCAAATGCCAGAAGCTGATCGAGTCCATCCGGCGCATTAAAGCACCCCCGATGCAGTCCAGGTATCCTCCGTAGCACTTTTGGAATGTAAAAGTCCAAATCGACGAAGTACAACTTGCGACGTGGAGACCGCCCGGTCCCTCGGTAAATCCTGTTGCGAGTCTCCCAAAGGCGGCTCGGATGCTGCGATAGCAGTCTCAGCCCCCTTACAGGAAGCAGTAGGGGGAAAATCACTGGAAACACCACCATGAGCTAGAATATTTGGTTCCACTCCAGATAACACAGGCGGCAGCTGCCTATCCGTTGATAAAGTAAATGCTGAAGCAGGTGAGAGTCCAGGCTGTTCTCCCATATCGGTAAGCACACTGTTAGTCTCAGAAATCTCCGTTGTAGAAACAACAACTGCATCAGATGACAAATCCAAGCAGTGCTCCATAACCTCCACCGACTCAAGCTCAGCACACTCTGAGTTCTCCATCCACCATGCCAAAGGTCCCCCTACCGAAGAGTAGGGGAATTTCCCCAGTGTCCTGGCCAAATTTCCTCACTCCCTAAAAAAAATACCACCAACAGCCTAATCTGGTTCAAGGTCAGTTGGCATTCATCTGTATCCCCCTCCCCCGGGTCGTGCCTGAAAATAGGCAGGATTTGTCTAGTGCACTTACCTGGTCAAAAAAAAAAAAAAGAACCTGTGTTGTTGCGGGCACTGGATGTTGTACTTTTCAAGATATTCAACCAACTGATCGGCAACAACCCTCTCCAGTTCCTTAGACAGAGGCAGAAGGATCGAGATAGGTCTATAGTTGCCTAGGGAGGACTGATCTTCACTTTTGAGGACTGGAGTCACTAAGGCTACTTTCCACAGCTGTGGAAACTGGGAGAGTCTCACTAAGGCATTAATGATGTATGTTAATGGCAGCAGTATGTCATCCAAAAAAAAAAAAAAAATCTCAACCCTCGCCACTCATGTCCATCACTCTCTGTCTCGCTCCCTTCCCTCTCCTTCCCCTCCTTCTAATAGTCTTTACCTCTCCTAGGGGTGCTATATCCCCACTGGCGAGCTGTTCCTATGCCCCCAATTATCTGCCTGCAGCCCACCCCTCATCCCCCCTGCCTCACCTCCCCCTGCGGCTTTCACTCACCCAGCATGCTCCTCTATCTATCACCGATCGTATGATCACCCTCTCACTCACCCCCCCTGCCCCCTCGTGCATCTCATCGTGCTTGCATTTCCTGTCTGTACTACTCTTCCTATCCCCTGTACCACTACACCCCCTCATCCCCCCTACCCTAGTCGTCGTAAACTCTCCTTCTGCCACTTACTCCCAAGAGCAGCCCTCTTCCTCCTGCTTCTGTCTGGCAACGTCCATCCCAATCCTGGGCCTGGCAACACTGGCCTCCTCAAATCCTCGGACTTGTATCGCATCTATGAACATCTGTAGCCTCCTGAAAAAACTGGACTCACTACACTGCTGGGTGATGGTTCATAAACCAGATGTGGTTGCCTTGGTTGAAACCTGGCTGTCTGACTCCACCCCTAGCTCCCAGATCTCTCTCCCTGGCTACACCCTCCACCGGCTGGACTGGGTCGGTAGGAGAGGTGGGGGTTGTGCCTTCTATTTAAAGGACCCTCTCATTGGACTAGCCCTCCTTCCCCCTGACCTTGACCATAAGGCCCAGGCCCTAACACTAAAACTATCTCCTGACCCTTCAAGGGGTCCTATCTTCCTGACCACGGCCTACATACCTCCCAAGAACCAATCTCAGGCACTGGGCCCACTAATTGACTACCTTACCTCCCTACCCAACCCCTCTGACCAAATTCTGGTGGGCGACTTGAACATTAATTGGCTTTGCCCCTCATCCTCTTCCTCCTGCGAGGCCTTTGCTGCAATTGATCTAACCCAACTAGTCTCCCAGCCTACTAGAATCAACCCCAGAAGGGGCTCTAGCACACTCTTGGATGTGGTCCTTACTAACAGGCCAAGCCGCGTCCACAATATCCAAATCCTCCCTGACTGCCTCAGTGACCACTCCCCTGTTCTCTTCAACTGGGTAACCTCTCAGCCCACACCCCCTGTCAAAACCCCCTTTCGGAGGCGGCTTAGACCTGGGGGGGTTGAAAGACCTTAAGCATTACCTTGCCCACACAGACTGGTCTCCATTGAAAAACGCAACTAACATTGACATGGCTCTGGCCTTCTTTGTCAACACCTTCAACTTTGCCTGTGACATCTTCGCTCCTATAACTGCTCGTAGGTCCAAAGTAAGATATGCCCCTTGGATCACCCCTGCCCTGCGGCGGCTTTTTAAGCAGCGGGACAACCTGTGGCACCTTGCTGTTGCAACTGGCCGACCAGCAGACAGACAGACCTATGCTGCGGCTCAAAACCAGTGCACCTGGGCTATCCGCAAAGCAAAGGCGGAGTACTATCAAGCCTCCCTTACCTCCTCTTGGGGGAACCCTAGGTCCTTCTGGGACAACATCAAGCAGCTGAATGGTCACTCCTGGTCCCCCTCTCCCTCACTTCTTAACATCAATGGTACGGTCTCCTTTGATCCTGCCCTCATTGCCACTCACCTCAATAACTCCTTTACCAATCTTAGCTCAGTGCTCCCTGGTAACTTCTTCAGTCCTCCACCCCCTAGTTCTGCACCACTCATCACACACCCCTTGTTCCACCTGCGTTGTGTCACCATACAAGAAACTAGGCCATACCTGCTTAAAGCTTTAAAAGGTAACACCATCGGTAACGACTCCCTAGATCCCTGCCTCCTACGTCAGGTCCTGGACCAGGTCATCTCTCCTATCACATGCATCTTTAACAAATCCCTCTGCCTCGGACAATTTCCTGCTGTCTGGAGGGTTGCTACGGTTACCCCTGTCCACAAAGGTGGCGACAGGACTCTGCCAGGTAATTACTGACCCATCTCAATCCCCCAAGGCCTTGGAGAAAACTGTGGCCACTCAAGTCTCTAACTACCTCTCTAAGTACAATGTTCTCTGCCCTGAGCAGCATGGGTTCAGAGCTGGTCATAGTACCAATACAGCACTCCTGGAGTTCACCAACTTCCTCCACACCTCCTTGGACTCTGGTGCCCTGGCTGGTGCGGTATTCATTGACCTGTCTAAAGCTTTTGATACCGTATCGCATCACCTCCTGTTAACCACCCTCGACCACATAGGCTTTGCCACTGGACCAGTCTCCTGGTGCGCTAGCTATCTCTCAGCCCGCTCTCAATGTGTGAAAGTTTGTGGAACTCTCTCCAGCACCTGCCCTATTCACTCTGGAGTCCCCCAGAGCTCTATTCATGGACCCCTACTCTTCTCCCTCTTCCTCAACTCGCTACCCAGCAAATGTGCGGGTAAGATCCTGCTCTATGCTGATGATGCTGTACTCATTGCCTCTGATAGTAACCCTACGTCGCTTCAGAGTGCTCTCCAACTAGCCTTTGATTCCACTGAAACCTGGTTCACTGAGCACCAACTCATAATCAACCTAAAGAAAACAAAAACAATGCTCTTCTCCCATCCCCAAAATAAGTTCAGCAAGTTTCCCCTCACTGTCCACTCCACCCTCAATATCCCCATCAAATGTGTGCAGTCCTATAAATATCTTGGAATAATCTTTGACCCAGCCCTCTCCTTCCATGGCCATACCTCCACCTTGAACTATGCCACCAACTCGCGGCTGGGCATTCTCTACCGGCACAAAAAATGCCTCCCGTCGGATGCCCTCCACCTGGCTGTCACCTCTTCTGTCATATCTCTCATCAACTACGGCCTTCCGGTCTATGGGGCTGCAGATCAGACGGCCCTGAGCAAGGTTCGCCTTACACTTAACAAAGCCTGCAGACTTATAACCAGTGCACCCAGACTTACACATACGTGTCTGCTGTACTCCTTGGCCACCCTACTCTGCCTGGATGAGCGGCTCATGTATCAAACCTGCCAGCTCACTTTTAAAGCACTACATGGCCTATCTCCCACTGGCCTATCTGACTCAATCCACCGAGCTACGCCGACTGTGAACACCCGCAGCTCATCCAAAACAACTCTGATCATACCAAGAGCTAGGACTTCACAAGGCCAAAGGGCGTTCCCTTACAGAGCACCTACCTGGTATAGCTCCCTCCCTGCTGGTATCTCTGACTCCCCCTCATTAGCAAGCTTTAAACTCAGCCTCAGGAACCACCTGCTCATCTCACACAGATGCTGCTGCCACTAAAAAAACAAACAAAAAAAACCCTCTGACAATGCTCTCCGAGCTGCACTCCCCCCCTTCATACTCACCTCCTCCCTTTACCCAACCTCCTTCCCTGGACTTTCCCTCTCCTTTCTGCTCCCCAGTCCTTCTCCCCTCTTACCTCCATCCTCTCCTACTTCACCCTCCCAACCCTCATTTTTAACTTATTTACTATCATATGTATTGGAACCTACTGTAACCCTGAGTGGTAACTATCTTGAACCTGTATTAACTGTTGTCTCTTGTGCTGCTGTCTGTTGTCCACTATGTGACGAGGTACCTTTGTAAATGAGCCCCTGGCTCAAAGGTTATTAAACTGATGTTTAAATCAATAAATAAAAATAAATAAATCCAGGGTGATGGTTATGAATTTTAGGTTCAGGGAGTCACCACTGTGTCAGGACTTACCCAAGACTTTTTGCAGATATTGTTTGGCTTTGCTTAAGGTAATGGATCTGAAGAGAAATGGAGGATGTGAGTAAGGGTGGACAGTAGTACCAGAGTTGACAGTAGAATTTGTAAGAGGGAGGCAGTTTGGGGGGAGCACACCTGAAAGATCCAGGAATGTATTATTAAATGCATTTGCAATTATAATTGGGTCAGTTGAGGGAAGACCATCACAGTTAAGCATTGAGGGGGCTACCTTACTATCCTTACCAGTGACCTCCTTTAGGTTGGCCCAGAATTTTTTTACAGTCACTCCAGGAGCGGGTAAGTTCATCCTTGTAGTAATTATTTTTTTTGCAGCCCATATTTCCTTTGTGCATTCATTGCGGGCCTTTTTGTAGCTATAGATGTCAGTCAGCTTGCCGGACACACAGGTACTAGCCCACAGCCAGTCTCTTTGTTTCAGATGTGCTAGCAATGCAGAAGAGAGCCATGGGTTTCTAAGGCCTTTTATTTTCTGCATTTTTATCAGGGTGGGCTTATCACATGTCATGTTGAAAATCTGGGTGACGCACTGCAGGGCTCCATTGATGTTATGGGATGAGTAAACTGATGACCAGTTCTGTTGACTCAGATTGGCTCTATGTTGCTCCAGGTGCCCATGTTTAGGAACCCTCTTGGTTACAGTTCTGACTGGGGATTTAGGGTAGGTGCTGGACCAACTAAATATGGCAGACGAGTGGTCATTATAGGCATCTGGGAGTACAGTGATTTTGGAGATACGTTCAGGGCAATTTGACAGGACCCAGTCCAACAGCGTTGCTGAACCAGTCTTGTAGTTTACTGTGGTGGGAGAGCAGAGAAACTGGGAAAGGTGGACTGAATCACAACATCCTTAGCCTGTTGACATTGCTGTGGAAGAGAGCCAAGGAGTATTGTTTCCATACTGAGGTTCAATGCACCAAGGAACTTCAAGAAGGAGTCTAACCCAGTGGAGTTCAGGCCCGGAGGCATGTACACAGAGAGGATGGTTAGAGTTTTGTTGTGTACCCCAAGTGATATTTTTATAGCCAAGACTTGCATGCCTGCCCTGGTGTCGGGCAGTGATATGATATGGGCCTGAAGATTGTCCCTAACGTAGAGTGTGCAGCCCCCCCCCTTTGCTGAGATGATCAGCCCTGAAAGCAGTGTAGCCTGGGACAGAAATGGAAGTATCCCCAGTTTTAGGAGATAATCAGGTCTCTACAACAGAGAGGATGTCAGGTTTGTGTTGTAGCATTCAGGTGTATAAGCTGTCCATTTTCGGAAGGAGGTTATGTATATTTAATGAGCCAATAATTAGCTGACAGACATGACCCTGTGACCTAGCACTTGGTGTTTTAGGGCCCAAGTTGGGGTGAACATTGCCAGAGAGGAGCAAAAGCATGAGGGCTAAACAATAAAGGTATTCCTTCAATAATTTGTTGCTGTGTTTACTCTGCCTGCTCTGGGCGTGGTAGTTCTCATCTCCAACATGAATGTTGAATGTCCATGGAAACAGAGGCAGTGGCTAAATACACCTCAGATATGTACCAGAGTGTCCCATTAGGCTAGCTATTGTTGTCTCCCAGCAAGGCATGGATAAGGATAACGCTAATAGATAGCATTCCTGGACAGTGTGCATTGACATTAGTTTCAATGACCGAGGTTGAGGGATTGTTCAGTGGTTTGTCACAATAAGGGCTATACAGATTAAGGAGGGTAATAATCAGGGTACCTCTCCAGAGCAGGGTGCCTGGTGTGAACATCATGTCAGGATAGATGGGCTGAGTACAAGGTAGAGTAGCCCTTTAAGGAGAGAGAGTGAAGAGAGGCAGAACTGTGGACATGCAAATAGAGTGCGAGAGGAGGAGAGAGCATTTAATAGAGGTTGAGGTTGGGGTGGGTGGGACACAATTATAGGGCTGAAGTTATACTGGAGCTGAACTGGGAAGTAGCAGGAAGGTGCAAGACTTCACCCAAATTGAATGCAACCCAGCAGCCAATGGCCAGCCTCTTATGAATGCTTCTCGGCCAATCAGGAACGCGGATTTCAAGCTGAAGCCCCGGTGGAATCCAGAAAGCGTACCTGAGACTTTGCTGAAATAGGAAGCACAGGTCATTTCGGTGCAGGACTGTGAGGTGGAGAAATTTAGCTTAGAAGCCGGAATCCAGGTGGGATCAGATGGGGTCTCCGAGGAGGGTCAGCCAGTCGGGAAGGGTTTGAGCCACTGCCATTCAGCCCACTATTTACTGTGACTTTGGCTCTGTTACAGACCTTGTTTATGCAGTGACTGGTTTCCAGTGAGGGAGGGGGAATTTTTGAGGTTTTTGTGGATTTTAGGGAGCAAGTAGATCGTGGGTTTTATCCACCGTTAAGAAATTCTGTTCATTGTTTTCAATCCCTTTATTGTTACTTGCTTTTTCCAGCAGTGATTTTACTTTGTCCGTGACTGCATTAGTAGGGTCACCATCCAGTTTCTAATTAGAAAAACTGTATAATTCAGTTATCTCAACATTTCTTTTTTATATTTTCTTCTCCTCAGTGTACCATAGCACCCCCTTTGTCTGCAGGTTTTATTAGCGAGTTTTCATTTTTTCTACAACCCATTAACTGCACCCAGCCTTTTTTTTACTCAGATGTTTCTTTGTATTCTGTAATTCAGCTTGTTATATATTGCTTCTATTTCCTGATCTACAAGTTTACAGAAAGTAAACACAACAGGGCTCTGGGATGGTGGGTTGAAGTCTGTGTAAATCAGCTCATTATGCACTGCTTCTCTTCCCTGATCTAGAAGTTTACAGAAAGTAAAGACAGCAGGGCTCTGGGATGGTGGGTTGATGTTCTATAACTCAGCTTGTTTATACATTGCTTCTATTTCCTGATCTACAAGTTTACAGAAAGTAAACACAGCAGGGCTCTGTGATGGTGGGTTGATGGTCGTGTAACTCAACTCATATATTGTTTCTATTTCATGTTCTATAAATTTGCAGAAAGTAAACACAACAGGGCTCTGGGATGGTAGGTCGATGTTATGTAACTCAGTTTGTTATATATTGCTTCTATTTCCTGATCTACAAGTTTAGAGAAAGTAAGTACAGCAGGGATCTGGGATGGTGGGTTGATGGCTGTATAACTCAGCTCATTACATATTGTTTCTATTTCATGTTCTATAAATTTGCAGAAAGTAAGCACAACAGGGCTCTGGGATGGTGGGTTGATGGTTGTGTAACTCATCCCATTATATACTGCTTCTATTTCATGATTTACAAGTTTTCAGAAAGTAAACCCAGCAGGGCTCTGGGATGGTGGGCTGATGTTGTGCAACTCAGATCATTATATATTGTTTCTATTTCATGTTCTATAAATTTGCAGAAAGTAAACACAACAGGGCTCTGAGATGGTGGGTCGATGTCATGTAACTCAACTTGTTACATATTGCTTCTATTTCCTGATCTACAAGTTTACACAAAGTAAGTACAGCAGGGCTCTGGGATGGTAGGTCAATGTCGTGTAACTCAGCTTGTTATATATTGCTTCTATTTCCTGATCTACAAGTTTAGAGAAAGTAAGTACAGCAGGAGTCTGAGATGGTGGGTTGATGGTTGTGTAACTCCGCTCATTACATATATTAGCAGGGCTCCTGGATGGTGGGTTGATGCTGTGTAACTCAGCTTGTTATATATTGCTTCTATTTCCTGATCTACAAGTTTAGAGAAAGTAAGCACAGCAGGGCTCTGGGATGGTGGGCAACAGTATGACTATCAGTAGGCATGTGGAAAGTTGAAGCAATAACCATGTGCACTATAGTAGGCGTACATTGTAAGCCTGCCTCTGACAAGGACAGCAAATACTGCAGCCTTTAGTTTACTATAAAGGTAAACAAATCTAAGTGGTGAGAAGTGGTCCACAAAGAAAATCACTTCCACTTTTATAACATAAATGGCTTTGGTGGGAGGCTTTCTAGTTGCCACCCAAATGTTAACCATCTCTTGAGAAACTGCAAGTCTAGCAATGGCTACCTTTGCAAAAGACATGCAAGGCTGTGATGCTACCTGGGGGTCCTGTTGGACCACAACAAGTTACTCTAATGATAATACACCCTAGCATGAGGGTAGATGATTAGTAGTTCCACAGCCAATTTCTACGTTATCTGGAATTGAAGTGGTGTGGATCAAAGAGAAGCAATGAATATCAGAGCTGCCCCTTCCAGTGGGAGATTAAGTAGTGCTCTGTCTGAAACAAAAGGAAGGAAAGATGTATGAGAACTTCCCTTGCCAGTAAAGGGCTAGTTCACCTCACCAAATAGAACTCCGGCTCCTGGAGGGAAGGAGTGAGTGAGTGAGTGAGTGAGTGATGGTGGATGAGTGAACTCCAGCAGTTTTTTCATTATGTGGGCATTCCAGAAAAATGGTTTGACTATGGACAGCCCAATCTGCCATCCAGATCTTCCACAATGGATATTAGCAGGATTCATATGTGCATTCTGGACTGTGACCTGCCTAATTTGTCTAGTGAGACATATTGGGACTTCTGGAATTGTTTATTGTTTACAGTTCTAGATTGTGTTCCAGGCCCCAATGCCATAATTTCATCGTGTCCCCTCACAAGGGTGAAGAATTAGTTCCATGTTGATATCGTCCATCAGTAGTAAAAGAGGGTCTGAGGACAGGTAAGTCTGGAAAGCCCAAAGGCCATTCAGAACGACTTGGAGGTCTAAAACATTTATGTAATCAGAATTTCCTGGGATGAGCTCGAATCCTGAAGTTTTGGTTCTGGCCTATAATAAGGCCATTACCACTGCACTGGATTCTATTGCTCCCACCCGTGTGCATCCTTTCTCCCTTCGCCCTCAGTCCCCATGGTTTGATGGGGACCGGAGGGAGATGCGGTGATTAGGACGCAGGTTGGAGAGGTGCTGGCGGAAATCCGGCTTAGATGCCGACCATCTTAGACTCCTAGAGCATTATAAACTCTATCAGTTAGCAATTTCTCATAAGAAGGCAGTACTCCTGTCCGGAGAAATTGCTGCTGCACAGAACCGACCAGCCCAGCTCTTTCGAACCGTTGACAGCCTGTGCAACCCAGCTTGTATACAGGTTCGTCGAGCCTTTTCACAAATGGAGTGTGAGGAGCTTGCTCGGTTCTTTGCAGATAAGGTGGTTGACATCAGGGCCGAGACCCGCACTGCACTCTCCATGGGAGTCGCAGCAGACCAGCCTGTGGTTGCAAGCCCCCCGTTTTCCTGGAGTTCCTTGGAAAGGCCGGAAATCGAAGACGTTATGAGGATTGTCCAGGGTATGCGCACCACATGCTGTAGTTTAGATCCAGGCCCCACTGCCCTGATTATGGGCTGTGGGTAGCTTATCATCCCGGTTCTAGCTAGGATAGTCTGGTGCTCCTTAGACTCCGGTGAATATCCCTGCACACTGAAGGAAGCGGTGGTGACACCAGTGTTGAAGAAGGCTTCTCTGGACCGAGACTCCCTAGCCAACTACAGACCTATCTCAAACCTATCCTTTGTGGGAAAGGTAATTGAGAAAGTGGTGGCAGCCCAGTTAGACAACCATCTGTCCATCCATAACATCTACGACCCTCTTCAATCAGGCTATCAAAAGAGCCATAGGGCTGAGACTGCACTGGTTCGGGTGCTCAATGATCTCCTGATGGTGAGAGGCCAGAAAAAACTATCCATTTTGGTCCTACTGGATTTGTCAGCAGCATTTGACACCATAGACCATGGGTTGTTGCTTGAGCACCTGAGATGCATCTGTGGGCTGTCGGGTTTGGTTCACAGATGGTTTACCTTCTTCCTCACAGGTAGAACTCAGAGGGTGGTATCGGGGGTATTTTCTTCTGATCCTACTTCTTTGTCCTGTGGGGTGCCTCAGGGCTCTGTGCTGTCCCCCATGTTGTTTGCGGTGTACATGCTTCCCCTCGGAAACATTGTAAGATGATATGGGCTGGAGTTTCATTGCTATGCCGATGATACCCAGCTCGATCTGTCTTTTGCACCTGACCAGAATAGAGCACTCTCAGTGTTTAACAACTGCCTCGGCGAGATCCAGGGTTGGATGAGGTCCAGCTGGCTGAAGTTGAATTCTGGGAAGACGGAGGTGATGGTTGTGGATCCTGGCCGGCGGATTGAGGGTGAGAGCAAACCAAACCTCAGGTTTATTCTTGGGGATGTTGGGCTCCTACTCCGAATGGCGTGACCTAGGGGTGATCCTTGACGATCAGCTGACATTGGCGTGCACAAGTGTCGGCGGTTGTTAAGGTATCCTTTTACCATCTGAGGAACATCGCTAGGATCAGGCACCTTGTTCTGTCTAGCGACCTGCCCATGCTGATCCACTCCTTTGTGACCTCACGTTTGGACTACTGTAACTCCCTTTACTTTGGGCTTCCTGGGGTTGATATCCACTGCCTGCAGCTAGTGCAGAACTCAGCGCCGGTTGTTAATGGGGACACCTCGTTCCTTCCATATTACACGGTGCTGTGGGATCTGCACTGGCTGCTGCCAGTTCAATGTTGGATCTGCCCCTTAAAGTCGGTTACTGACATACAAAGCCCTACGGTCTGGGCCCTGACTACCTGAAAGATCTTCTGGTTTCCCTTACCTTCGGTGCGACGCTCCGCTCAACCAACGAGGGTTGCTAGAGATTCGAGGTAGCTTTAAAATCTTCCGGCGCCCAAGCTTTTATGTTCGCGGCACCGACCCTCTGGAATTTTCTACCCCGTTGGATTAGAGAGTGCATGACAGTGGGGGGTTTTAAACAAGGATTAAAATCCTTCCTATGGAAAAAGGCATTTGGAGATGGTATTGACATGGACTGATGCTGTGTATTTTATTCTTGATTTTAACGTTTTTATGACGTTTTAATATGATGTTATTTTATTGTAATGCGTCTTGATTTTAGAAAGGCACGATATAAAGATTATTATTATTGCCAACTAATTTCTATGTGCTCTGTGACTGAGGGGTCTTGAGTGTGGCCCCAGTTCATTTCCAAGGCATCTGTTAGAATCTGGAAAGAAAAAGGGATCTAGAAAGGACCCCCCTTTATTAGATTAGTAGTTCCTTTGCCTCTGGAGCACCTTGTAGGTATGACTGGACATGAGAATGCTCTGTTGTAGACAATCAATATGTTGATCCCATTAGACTTTTGAAGTTCAGTAAAGGATTCCTAGACACTGTATATAGCCTGGTCAAGTGCACCTTAACAATTTTCACTATTATTAGGCTTAAGAGCCTTCAGAATATCCTAGCTGTGACACACTGGCTGTTATTGACCACATAGGCCTCTGCTATTAGATGTTCAGCCCCATCCAGGTATAGAAAGGTTGGGTCTTGGACTATGTCCCACGTAAAGTGTGTGAGAAAATGTATCCACAGCATGCAGTTAGGCGGAGCGCAAGGCACCCCCTGAAATGCAGTATGCATGAATGCCCAAGCAGGATGCATGGACCAAGAAGGTGGGAAGGAAGGGGACACATGGCAGTCTGTGCAGTGCACAGAGGCATACCAAAGATATGCAGAACCTCCCCTTGACTCCACCATGTATGGACATGGTCCCCACCCTGCGCAATGGCACAGAAGTAAATACCATGCATGAGATGACTGCACAGGGAATGACAGAGATGTGGATGGGTGCAGCACATCACCAGAGCAACCCAAATGGGCACATTGTGTAGGCAGTCAGTGCCATGGCCAGGTGTGGATATGAGGTGGAGCTTGTCCCCATGCCCTGAACCTCGATCGGCCAGGTGGCATCCATGGTCACTGACATCCAGACACAATACCGAATTCTGTACAGGGCACTATCCCTGAGCACTGGCCTGGAGGTAAAGGCACAGCTGTGGCTCAAAATTCAGAGAGTGGTGAATGCCGCCAGTCTGGAGTCCTAAAGGACATAAAGGCTCCACTGGTGCCAGCAACACAAACTAATGATCACTTCCACAACACCAAGTCAGGCTACACAGTGTACTGATCAAAACAGACCCTTTGATGCTAGGTCCAAGTTAATACAAAACTTTATGAAGTAAAGGAAACAGCAAACAGCATCCCCTGCACCAACATTTCACATCACTCTGATGCTTTGTCAAGGTTAACACACATCACCCCCTAACAATTTAAAGTGATTTCTTAAAGAGACAGCTACCATTCTCACTATAAAGTGCAAAGTATATAAATATTGTGTTAATATTACAAAGTGCTAAGTGCATTAAAAACATAACACTATGCAGCAAACCCTGATAAAAACATACAATTTAAAATATCTATCCAAGTACCTGATCTCTTGTCTACTTACATAATATTGGATATCCTAAAACACTATATCACACTTTCAGATAAATATTCCTAAACCACTGGCAGCTGACATAAATGGCATAACATGCATGCCACGGTGAAAAAGAAGGCTGCTGCATTTGCATGGGCACACATGACCACTGGGGGCAGTGCATCCAGTGTAGACAGCCAACTGATACAGGTGGACAGGATGGTATGGTGGCTGCCCTCACAGATGTCGGTATCCATGGTGAAGTGGAAGGGATCGACACCATGAAAGATATGTATGCAGTGGCAGGGCATGGGTACCCTGCGGCTGCTGAACCATGTATGTACTAACAGCCATGTGTTCACCCACAGATCCTGCCAGTGAGGGATGCAGGACAGATGCAACAGCATCACAGAGACAGGATGCACTGGCAATGCAGGGTGTAGTCAAGGATGTCAGGTAGGTGGAGGAAGGCACCGGTGGGTAAATATGTCCCATGCACCCCTGTGAGTGGCTACTGCAAGGCGCAAGCATAGCCAGTCTAACATGTCCCTCTCTCCCACAGGTATAGAACATGAGATAGAGAACAAGTTGGGAGTCAGATATGGACACCTGAGGCAGTGGATGAGGGAACACAGGAGACTGTCACAGAGCTGGACAGAGAGTGCACCCACAGTGATGAATAGCAGGCCCATGGAAGACATATACAGCAGGGCCACGAAGGAGCTGACAGCAGCAGTGCAGATCCCGGGCCTGAACAGCAGTGTCCAGGTGGCACAGCTTGGGCAGGACAGGAACCACTGTGCACCAAGGACAGTGGCGACAAAGAGCATAGTGCCAGCCACTAGGATGGAGACATGGCATCCACGCATCCATGGCTAAGCAGTAAAGCTGGAGGTGACAGGCTAGAGGCATAGCGACACAACATGGAGGGTGCTGATGACCTTGACCATCAAGTTGCAGGGCATGCATTGTGGTATTGACTGCCTTGCTGATGTCCACGTGTGGCTGACTGAACACCTTGCTGGATGGCATGTGCCACAAAGGCAGCCTGCCCACACACCACCCTGTGTTGCACATGTCCACACACAGGTGTCCCCTGGAACACCCTACCCACAGCAGAATTTAGGGACACAACCATGATCAGATAGCACACAGGTGGGTGAGCATTAGGGCACAGGACTAGCATGCATACACTCCACTGGTGCACACAGCATGGTGGCTCAGGGACATGCCACCAACAGCACTGAGGGGGACTTAGCCAGGCAGAACATCAGTCATGGTCCTGAGGATGATGATGCCATGATGGGCGAGCACACTAAGCAGTCTCATACCTACAATCTCCAATGGACCACCACCAAGCAACAGGCCCCTGTACAGAGGCTGGGCACACAGTTCACTTCCTGGCTCCTGGTGAAGTCAACTGACACTGCACAACATGCAGACACTCCCAGTGTAAAGCACAGGCACACACTGAACACTGACACATGGACCAACCTCACAGTGTGTCACCATGGGACAGCCCCTGCCACACATCCTGTATGGCACCTGCCACCACAGCACTGCAGGAGCATGCCACCAGTGAGCAGGAAACATGCACACTTCAGGGCAGACCCCCGAACATGGACAGCTCTGCATGACACACACCCGGCCCCACATGCCCCTGGACAGTTCTGCAATCAACATGAGCCACACACCCACCTATACTGCATCGGTGGCCTCCCCAACAGATGGGTGCTCTCAGTGAGGGGTATTATCATCGTGCATCTGCCACCTCTGCTGTATGCAGCACACACATGCAGGAATGCAGCGATATCCACAACAGGCATGGATGCAGATGGACATGCATTGTGTGCGCATACATGTCTTTGACCATACACATCCACACATCCGTCGATCCCATGGTTGTACTAGGCTACCATACTACCAGTGGAACGTGCCCTGTACAAGGACTGTCCTAGCCACACGATGACCCACTGTCTTCTGCCCCAGAAAGCTTCCACCACAACCACCTCTGTTTTTTTTTTTCCTGCTGTTGCGACTCCGATATGGGCACATTACAATGCAGGGCCGATTTTGGAGCATGGCACATGCAGTAAACACTCTGCAGGCCATTCCTGGGGACAACATGACTGTCCCCCTCAATATGGTATGGTATAGGCAATGGAACCACATCTCCAACAGTCTGATGGTCCTCTCTGTGATGTTCCATGTCCTCATGTGTGCATGGTTGTTGGCCTCCTGTGCTGCATAGATGAGTGCCAGGACTGGTGTAATTAGGTACAGCCACAGCAGGTATCTGCTCTCACCTGCACAGGGGGCAGAGAACAGTGTCACATATATGTTACTATGGCACAATACGGAGGTGCTACACATGATGACACCACTATACTCGCCCAACAGCCATCTGTCAATGTGATGTACACATAGCAAGGCATCAAGGTGTGATGTATCCAGAATGAATGCATCATGGCATGTTCCAGGGTGCTTTGCACATACATTAGTGAACAGTCCATCCACATCACACAAAACCTGACCATTCACACTGTGGATCTCCTTTCTGTTCCTGTATGCCTGCTCCTGCCTGGGCAGTGCCAGTATGGTTATGAGTGCAGTCATTTGCACCATAGAAGTTCGGCATGCCATGTATGTCACAGAAGGCTTGCTCTGTGATATGGATCTCAGTGACCCTATTGGGAATCTGATGTAGGCCTACACATGTGCCAGCAGGGTGACCAACAACTGCACCACAGCCCGTGACATGGATGAGAAGCATACATTAACCACATCACCGGTCACCCACTGGAACAACCCTGTCACCATGTACGTGAGGGGGCACTCTGCTCTCACCCTCCGAACTTATGGATTCCAACTATGGGGGGGGGGGGGGTGGAAGTTGCGGGAAAGCAGCCAAACTCCAGATTTGATAACTTCATCATCAATCTGGCAACCTGGTCAACACAGTAGTTGTCAATGGGTTGGTGTTGCATTGCTGTGAAAGTGTCACTGTTACAATGGAATACCCTATACCGTTTGCCTGTGTTGTGGGGCACTGTAGGGTGTGGCCACTATGCACGATACTAACCTGATGATTCATTTCTCTTCCCACACAGGACCATCTGGGCTTTCCTCACTGCCTGGAGCTGACCAGGTTAGTGCAGCCAGACAGTACATCCTGTGTGGTGCAAACCCCACCCCACTGTCACTGACACTGGCAGCTGAGATTCCCTGAGTAAATGCCCCTGTGGATGTAGGGGCACAAGATGTGCTACATAGCTGATGGGACACTGCGTCATCGATGGTGAGTAGAGGTGTCTGTGTACAATTGTGCCCGTCTAGGCATCACATTGTTCCATACACATGGCATGTGTTTTTACATTGCTGGTCTTTTTGATTGCAGCACTACAAGGGATCCACACACCGAATGGTGCTGCTATCACTGGACACAGTCTCTATAACATCGACAAGTAACACCAACACCAGCCAGGATCTGGAGGCCTAGGTGGATGTAGGGGACAGGTGGAGCTGTCCGTCAGTGTTCCAGTGTGCATTTCATCCCCTGCAATGGGGATGACCTTTGTAGAGTGGTGTGTGCCCTGGTATATCTATTAGGCAGTGCCGTGTTCATGTTGCCTTCACTGTTTTACATTTCGTACCTGTACACCTCACAGTGTACTGATGTTATTATGCACAGTAAAGGCATTTGCACTTCACACTTGTGTGATTACTGACTCATGAGCCGGGGGGGGAGGGGTGTGGACGGGGTAGGGTGCTAGCTGTTGATTGTGTTCCTATGTGTCACCATCCAGGGGATGGGGAGAGGGTACCCTCATGGGGGTGGACTTCATGGGTGTCTGTGCATGTGTCCGGTATGTGCAGCATGTCTGCACAACACTTTGCTCACATGCCTTCCTGCCCTGGGTTGCAGCTGTGCATGTGTGCGTATGCGGGGGCTGCCGGGGATGGCATGCATGCACCTGGTACAATGTGCACTGCCCTGTCTTGTGCATCTGGAGAGATGTGCACTGTGACAGCTATGTGCCATGACTGAGGCATGGTAGGGCATTCACACAGCATGCCACTGTGCCCACTGCCATTTCAGGACAGTGCCACTGCCACTGTCCACCATACCAGCATCACTCTTCAGGGTGGGCCACGACCACCTTGCTGTTGAATGTGGTGGTACCATGCTATATATGCTGGTATGGCCAGACTCATCACTGTCCCTAGGTGCTTCCCTAACAATAGTGTATTACTGTCTGCACTGCCATACACTGCTGGCCAGCACTGCATGTCAAATCTGCATGTTAAACATAGTCTGTGTGCTATCCGTGCTGTATGGATTGTGTCCATGCACTGGGGGGTCAGTTTTGTGGGGACATGGGCATCCTGTGCTGGTGCATCTGCCAAGGCCCCTCGCCATGCATGTCCCTTGCCACATGGTGCCCCCGTGTGGTGCACCGTGTGTGCTCTGATGCATGCCCTACTATATAAGCATGATGGCTCTGTTGTGTTTCACCCTTGGGCACGGGCACTGGGCCCGGCAGCCACTATTCTACTGGTTGGCTCTGTGGCTTTCTACGGCAGTCCTCCCCCACCTTGTGAGTCTCCACTTGATGCTATGTGGCTGTCTGTCATACACGGTGTTGTGCTTGCATGCTGCTGCTGCCTGCACACAGTGGTATGTGGCCACACTCCCCGTGTATGTGCGATGCGTTGCAGCCACAGAGTTTTACATGTGTGGTTTACATGGGCACGTGCATGTCCTGCCTTTGGATCATGCACATGGTTCATTCGTAGGCAGCTACACACACTCCCAATGCACCCCTACGCTCACCGCTTTGAGTTTGTGCATAGGCCCCATTGGCTGTAAACCCTAGAATATAGAACACGTGTTTGGTTCATGCTAGAGTATGTACGAGCTGTACCTTGAAGTTACCTTTTAAGAACCAGTCATCCAGGTAAGAGAAGACTTAAAGGTTACCCCAGCAAAGAGTTGTTACCAGCACTGCTAATCATTTGGTCAAAACCCATGCTGGAAATCATTTTATTTATTTATTTTGTTTTTGATAACTGGGTAAGTGCACCAGACATTAAAAATTCCTATTTTCAGGCATGACCTAGTAGAATACAAGGCAAAACACTCATGACACAGAGGTACAGGGAGCATAAAATTAACAATTGCAAAAACAGTCAAGTACTGTATGAAGATACAAATGTTGAAGGAGATGCTAAATACACAGTACAAATGAAAAATAAAAGAAAACATTTTGAAAGTTAGTGTGAGGCATTAGCAATGCTGCAAAGTGAGAGAAATCGATGCAGTAGAATTGAGAGAGAGAGAGAGAGAAAGAAATAGTATAGGAAGCTATAGACATAGCAGAAGAGGAGACAGGTTTGCTGACACAGGCCTGAAGCAGCAAACATAAGCGCATGTGATTGAGTAGCATGGACAGGCAATGGGCATGGGAGCAAAGGAAGAGTGTCGTTGAGGCACAGGTCAGGAAGCACAGGAAAAAACAGGAGCAGTTGTAGAATTTGCAAAACGTTTTTATTAATACCAGCAGTAACAAAACAAAATAAACTTGTTCAGTGCAAAGCCAGAATAAACAGAGAAGATCCATCTGACTTTTCCTTTAATCTTTGTGTGGTCCAAAACATTGCAGCTCTCTCTTATAAGTCTTTGCAACTCCCCTCCTTAACAAGCATCCTGTTTTTTTCTAAAATGTTCTTGTAAGTTTCAGGCAGGTGCAGCAAGAACACAGTGTCCCAGAACTGAGGCCCCTTCTCCACTGCTTCTGAAAAAAGGCTTACAAACCACTCTCCGGTTAACCCCTTGAGTTCCCAATAGCTTTTTGCAATCATCTCAGACTGTAATTATATATATTTCAACAGTAAAACTATATAATTTCTAAACAAAGTGATCCCAATATCAGTTACATTTCCACACAATGATTTTCATATATTTTTACACCAGCAGATATGCAAGGGAAGAAAAGACAGAAACAGCAAGGGAAGGTAGGCAGACAGTGAGAGGCAAAGAACTGCAATACTGTTGTAACCCCCCTATAAATGGGGGTTTCCAAAAGTCTTCCTTGGGTATGCCTAAATGCCCACTGACAGGCTGGAGTTCTGTGTCCTGACTGTTTAAAAGTAATTGCATGAGAGTGCCCTATTAGCCTCTGTGTCTGTCTCTTTAAGAGACATTATTTAATAGTATATAATTAGTCTGGGTGGCAGATGAGTGTTTCTAGGCTTGAGTCACGCCTGTGCTGCAGTGCTTTTGCTACTTTCTGCCATCGCTAATTGCTCAGAGGGAGCGTTATTAGAATCTGTGACTGTTTTTTGATTATCTGCTGTAATAGTAATAATATTGTGGTTTGTCTGACCTGCCTTTCTTTGCAGCATGGACTTTCTATATTGTGCCACCATTTTGGTTCTGGACGGTCAGTCTGCACCAATCAGTACATTTGGGGGCTCTAACATGGAGCCTGCTCCCACGGATATTGTGGGAGTGAATTTCTGTAGCAATTGTAGTTTTCACCTTCTGGCATCTAAATGGACCTGGAGGAGGAGCCCTTTTTTGACAGACAGATGGATCAACCAACTGAACCATTTGGATCAGAGGGAAATCCCAGAGTTGTCTGCAGCGGGGAAGGGGGTGGAAGTGAGTTGGAGCTTGAAGAGTGAGCAGCTCAAGCTTACCGAGCTGCTGCCCCAAGGGGGTAGCAAGGGGATTTGGTGGGAAGGCCGAGTCCGGCCTGCCTGCCTCTAGTTCTTCCTCATGGAGAGATGGGGATTCGGTGGGAAGGCCGAGTCTGGCCTGCCTGCCTCTAGTTCTCCCTCATGGAGAGATGGGGATTCGCTGGGAAGGCCGAGTCTGGCCTGCCTGCCTCTAGTTCTCCCTCATGGAGAGATGGGGATTCGGTGGGAAGGCCGAGTCTGGCCTGCCTGCCTCTAGTTCTCCCTCATGGAGAGATTCGTGCAACCTTAATTTGGACTACTTCTCCGAATATTTCACTGTTCCCTGAATATTGGGTACTGTGAGTCTGGACTTGAAAGAGTGAACAGCTCGAGACATTCAAGCAGCTGCTCCTGTGTAGTAGCTCGGGAAATAGGTGGGAAGGCTGTGCCTGTCCTGCCTGCCCCATCTTCTCTAGTGAAGAAGTCTGCTTAAGCCTGAATAGGACTTCATTTGAAAGTGTATTGTGACCAGTTTACCGAATTGTGACTGCATTTTGCCTGAAGAGGACCGAAGACTTGCTTTTATGTGATCGGCCTGTCAGGACTTCAAAAATGACAGCATAGCATATGGTTTGGGCAGAGACACTGTGATTTGCAATCGGACTGTCTTTTGAAACTGTGGTATTTCTTTACCTTTACTACAAGTGTGCTGAATGCTGTTAGTGGGTTGCAATTTGGTTCCCCACTGCTTGAATGTGTCACGCTTGCTGGAAGCTGCATCCAGCAATCACTGGACTGTCTCTAAACTGTTCACCCTGTCTGGACCTTGCCACCTCGGCCCAGATAGCTGCTCACATCGCAGAGAATCAATCAACAAGAGACCTGCCTGGGAATTCGGCTCCCTGCTCAACACCAGTGAACAGAGGAACAACACTATGGTGAATCGTGTGGGCCCAGCTTCTCCTGGCAAACCAGCACTTCATCCTGAGATCTCCATTTCATCCATCCTGCATCCTGTACTGGGTAGCATGAGTAAACCCCAGGGTAGCTCCATGCAACAACAGCCAAATCAGTGTGTCATCTGATTTAATTGTTTTACTTGATTTTCATGAACTGGGCCATCCGGCTCCGGATTACAAATTGTGGATTAGAGTGCATGCATGTTTCTTTCCATTACAGAGTCCCAACCAGTTGCAACATGAGCCTACCCCTGGCAACGCTGCAAGCTAGCCTGCATCAACAACTGGGTATCCAGAGTGTATGTGACTGTGTTGGAAGGACTCTTAGGTACATGCCTTTTAACCTGACTCAATCAGTTTCTAAATCAATCAGCCAGATTACAACCCTTCCTTGTTCATGCCCCCACAATAAATCAGATCTGAATCTTTTTGCACTTAAACTGGACTGTTTGTAGTGTACCTCTGTACAGACAGCAATGAAATACTGTTGGTTGTTGTATTAAATCTTATTTTGCAGGGGGGTCTCCAGGGCCGAGCCAGTGGAACCAGCCCTGGTGGTAAGTGCAACAAGTGTGGGGATACAGCTGTTGTCAGGTGGTAATTGCAATTGTCTGTTCAGTGAATCATTTAGGCCACTAGAGGGAGAAGAGGGGGATCACAGTGTCCTGGAGGGCTGTACCCAGGGCAGCTAAGCTACCATTAACCCTGTCCTCCGGGTGGAGGCACCCGTTTCTAGAACTCAGGCCCCTTAACCTGCACTTAGTCACACAGCCAGGGGTAGTAGCCCTTGGGATAGTGCCACCTAGGGGTTATACTGTCGAGGTGATCAAGTCCTAGATCTCATAGGAAAATCTGGTTGTGCAACCAAACAGACAAGAGACAGGACAGGAAAGGAAAGAACAGAACAGATCCCTAGATTCAAACTCTCCATAACAACTTTGACAGGGTCCTGGTCAACCCTGTCACAAAGAGGTGAATCAAGGAGAAATAAAGTAGATACAGGGGGTCACAGGCTAAGAGCTAGTTGCGTAATCCCCATATGAAGCAGGCACGAGTAAGCGGATCAATAGATAGATGAATGTAATGAGTTCCAGTAATGTGAAGCAGAATGGAAGAATGCCTCGGATCAGATGGATGCTTTGCATTTACGAACCAACAGAAGATTCTAATCACTTGAGCGAAGGGCTTAGTGGAGATTTGGCAGAGTCAACGTTAACACTAAGGAGGAGGGAACACAAGATCTAACAATGTTATCGATCAAGTAGCCAAGAGCAAAATAGCCAACGTGTAATACCCTGGACCAACAGTGTTCTCCTTGAGAACAAGAATTTCAAAGCTCTGGAATCTGGTGTAGACCTCATCTCTCTTGTCCATTTTAGGATTAGGAGGTGTCAAAAAAAAAAAATAAAACAAAACAGAACCCTATAATCCTTTGCTCCCTGGTAATCATCAACCTTTGAAACACAAAAACATAGACTTTGTCGGCAGATAAGGACCGCTTGGCCCACCTAGTTTGCCCATTTCCCAACCTACAGGATAAGCAGCAGATCCTAGTTAACCAACAGCTTATTTCTTTCTACTCCCCACAAGAATTGCCTTATGTCTGTCCCATGCATTCTTGAATTCTCCCACAGTTTTAGACCCCACAACCTCCTTGTTTGTAACAAGGTGTACATTTTTCCCAGAAACGGTGTGAGATTTCCCAGAAACAGTGTGAGATGTTTTTGTGGGTAATGAGAAGACTTTGTTGGATGCTCTGAAGATAGTTTTAGAATTTCCAGAACATACCCCTGTGCTATTATTTCTAAGGCCTAGGCATCTGGCATCACTACCCTCTCCTGGATCGGGTAGGGGAACAGTGACCTCCTACAACCACCCTTGTAGACAACAGGCAGGCAGAACTAGTTACTGCTGCCGCTGCCCCCCTTCCATGCTCATGGGTTTATGGGTGGACACCTTGGTGGTTCATGGAGTAAGCAGGTCTCCTGCTGCTCTACCTCAAGGGTGTTGTCTGGCAGTGGAACAGTAGTAAGCAGACACCCTCTGTCTACTCCTCAGCTTGGTGTGATAGAAACATGGAATCACAGAAACACAGAATTTGATATCATATAAGGGATGCTTGACCCATCTTGTCTGTCCATTTTCCCTACTTACTGTAACACAGCAGACTCTACTTGGTCTCCAACAACCCCACCCCCCATATCTTCTTGAATCCCGTTACAGTTTTTGACCCTACCACCTCTGCTGGGATGCTGTTTCAGGCATCCACCACTCTTTCTGTGAAACAGTACTTCCTCACATCTTCCCCAAGTCTACCCCCTTCCAGCTTCATACCATGACCGCTTGTTCTGAAACATTTTCTCTGAAAAAGGCTACCCTCTAGAACCTTATTTATACCCATGAGGTATTTAAAAGTCTCAAGTCATACCCCCTCCTTTTCTCCAGGGTGTATAGATTGAGGTCCTTCAGTGTCTTCTCATAGGGATTTTGATGTAGACCCTGCCTCATTTTAGTTGCCCTCCTCTGGGCCACCTCTACTCTGTCTATGTCCTTTCAGAGATGTTGGGCTGGATTTTTAAAATACATGGAAGGTGCAAAGAATTTGCAAGTCCCTAAAATATGCACAGCTGGGGGAAAAAAAGGGGTAATTACGCTTAATGGTATACATAAAACTTCCACAATTGTGAGAAAAAATACACTGTGGACTGTGAAAAAAAGTGCAGCTGCAGAAGTTCCTCAGAAAAACACATTGAAAAGTATGGCATATCCTTTCAAAAAGGCTATTCTCAGCCACAGTCTTTCTGCCGTTGTGGACAACATGTCACACACATGCTGCACCACAGAGAGTGAGGCGTAACTCTCCCTGAGCAAAAAAAAAAATACAGTGTGCTAACAACTAGGATACAATTACTGTGGGAGTTCAGACACTAGCAACTACAAACCTGTGGGCTGTATAATAGTGTCAGTTTTTGCAAGAAAAATAGCACACATTTCCATTAAAAGGCAACAAACCACAGCCACATGACCCAGTGTAGCCCATAAAGGAGCCCCACGAGCAGTAGAGGCAGAACTGGTAACAGCTACAAGTGAGTGCTACTGAAGCAGGCAAAATAAATAGCTCCCTAGGAGAAACACAACCAATGGTTACAGAATGGCACTGTGATGCACAGTCCTGATGGTAATGCTGTAGCCCCAGTTGTGAGACTGGCTGTTGGTCTCACTGTGTGTGCTTTCAGCAGCATCTATGGCAAAACTATCGCAGTCTGCTGCTCCAAATAACATGGATCACTGTCGTCGTGACTGTTGAGCTTTTTTCTCAGCTGCAAATCTACACTTGCAAACTTTTCACTGCTGTGGAATTTCATAACTTGCCTTATTTGTGATTTTCCTCAAGTGTGGAATTTTTCTTTGTAGATATGCCACAACTGAATTTCTACAGTGCTGCAATCCATTTTCCTTAACTGTGGAATTTTTGACTCTGTTTGAGAATCCAGCCCACTGTCTCCAGAACTGGACACAGTGCTCCAGGTGAGGTCTCACCAGTGGTCTGTACAGTGGTATCACCACCTCCCTCTTTCTCCTGGTGATACCCCTCCCTATGCAACCTAGCATCCCATTGGCTCTGCCCACAGCTCTGTCACACCGTTTGGCCACCTTTAGGTCACCGGATATGATTATACCCATATATCTTTCCTCCCCCTCATTTTATTTATTTATTTGTACAAGTCAGATTTATAACCTTTGAGTCAGGGACTCATTTACAAAGGTACCTTGTCACAGGGAGGGTAGACAATGTTATATAGTGCAGGTTACAACAGTGAAAACAGTACAGGTGCAGAACATTGAACAAAGAGTACAGTTAGGTTGCATATTGTTACATATTACAGGTTACAGTCATAGACGTCCTAGAACCTCAGATGTTACAGTGGGGGTACAACCACAGCCCATCCCTCTTCCCCCCCCACCCCATCACCTTCTCTACCTCTACCCTCGTAGGTATATACAGTGTATATACCTATGAGGGTAGAGGTTGAGAAGGTGATGGGGTGGGGGGTGGAAAGAGATAGGCTGTCCAGAGGACGTGTACTCTGCCCTTGGGCTTCTGAACCATTGAAACTTAGTTATCACACTCTTGATCACTCCTCAAGCTTCCTTAGATCCCAGTTCATATTTTCTACCCCCCCGTAGTGTGTAACATACTGTAGATCTTAGTGTCATCTGCAGAAAAGCATACCTTCCCTTCCAGTCCCTCTGCAATGTCACTAATAAAGACATTAAAGAAGATCGATCCCAGTACTGATCCCTGCAGCACCCTGTTGGTCACCTTTTCTTTCTTAAAGTGGACTCAGTTTACCACAACTCTCTGCACCTGTCCCCCAACCCATTTCTTATCCAGTTCACCTCCTTTAGCTCTGCTCCTAGGCTGCCCAGCCTGTTTATGAGTCTCCTATGTGGAACGGTGTCAAATGTCTTACTGAAATCTAGGTAGTTCACATTCACTGCTTCACCCTGATCCACTTCTCTGGTCACCCAGTCAAAGAGATATATCAGATTTGTTTGAAAGGGCCTCCCCAGAATGAATCCATGCCGTCTCGGATCTTGCAAGCCACTGGATTCAAGATATTCTACAATCCTGTCCTCCAACAGTGATTCTGTTAATTTCCCCACCACCGAAGTCAGGATGACCGGCTTCTAATTGCCAGCCTCATCCCTGCTACCACTTTTGTGAAGTGGGACTACATATGATAGAGATAATAGATGTGCCTATAGGCTAAAAGGATGTCCTTCAACTTCTGCCCACCTACTTTATACCCTTTTTGAAATGGGAGCATTCGGAACTGACTTTTGCATATTAGCAAAGCCAGCCACTCTGAGCAAGGCATGTCTCCTGAGACATAGGCCAGAGGCAGTTGCCCTAACAGCATCTGAGATGTCATAGGCCATGAATGAGATGCGTTTACCTACATCTGCTCTAGCTGTGGGATCCGTATACAACTCCTGCTTAGGTACACCTGCTAGGGGAGCTTAAGAAACTGCATTAGCGGTGCAATGGGTATCTTGGCATGTACTTTGCAATCTTCAGGCCCACAGGTCTGTGAGGCAAATAATCTTTTGCCCTGGACCTCCAGCTTCCTAGGTTCAATATCAGGATTTATTGTGGACAGCTATTATGACCTATGGCAAGCAGCAAGAGTGACATCCTCCCAGGCAGGTAGGGTGGGAGGGATGATAATGGAAGGGAGGTCAGACAAACTTGGTTAAGGCTTGTCCCTGTAAAGCAAGCCCCATACCAGCCTGTGACTGCTGAATTATGAATGTCAGAGGTGGGACCTCAGGGGCAAGCTGGGTGTAACACATGGAGTCCTCTCCACCAGTAGGCACAGTGGTTCAGAGGGCTTTTGACACTGTCTTCCCACTGCCTTTCATTCTGAATGATAGAAGCCAGGTGTCTGCATTTAGACTTCCCTATAGATAGTTAGCTTTTGGACAGATAGCAATCTTTCCTAGCAGAGCAAGGCCAAGGAGGCAGCTGACTATGGCAGCGAGACCCTTTCTGTTAGGACACGTCTGACTAGTGGGTTAGCAGACAGATATGTCATTTCATTTTCATTTTTACTTTTTATACTTGTCAATCAAACAATCAATTCTTTATTTATTTAAAGACTTGATTGATTGACTATATTTGCAAGCCTAATGAGCATAAAACTCACGGTTTTTACAGACAAGTCAACGTACACAGAACAATAACTAAACAATATAAAAATATAAAATTTACTGACATACAAATGCATAGCAAATATAACAAGCATTTGTCAATGCCAAATGTTGTCTCACTGGCATTGGTTTTGGTAGTGCCAGAGGTAGAGATGCATAATAGTAATGGCAGTGAAGTATTGAAGTGATGCCAACCCCACCCTCACCCTGCAGAGAGCAACAGGCATTGGGGTGTGTCTTTGGGTCATCAGCTATAACGCTTCTGCCATTGTATATCACCCTACCCTGCAGACACTGACAAGTGTTGTGGTGTGCTTTGGGGTCTTTGGGCATCATGTTTACCCCAGTCCATAAGAAAATACGCTGACGTGGGTGCAATATAGGAGAATGGGGTGAATTTTGTGGCCAAACAGTGCAAGGCACACCACGATGGCTGTCAGTGGCTGCAGGGTGGGGGTGCAATGGCACGAACATTACATCCGGTGATCACAAGTCACAGCTCTGGTGCCTGTCAGTCTGTACTGGGCGGGTACTGTTACAGTTGGAAACCCTAACACCGTAGGGGTGCGGTGGTATTTTCACTCCAGATTTTCATCATGGGCTGTTTGTGAGGCCACCTCATGAGAAGCGGGCACAATCAGTTTGTGAGCTGAAAGGCGGTTTTGCACAGCGGCTATGCCATTTGGCGACAAGGATGAAAACACATTTTGGGCAGGATGTGGAGAATGGCAACTGTATTGTTCATGAGGAAGCATAAAAAATGGCAACGTTGAAAATCTGGAGTGAAAATATGAAAAATTGGTGAAGTCATTAGCATGCATAGAAACTGCACAACACACGGCCGTAACCCAATTATTTGTGGGAGTTTGTTAGCCACATTTTTAACATAGGCATTTTGGGACCTCCCCTCATGAACAGTGACACTGTCATTTTGTTAATCAGTCCAAAAAGTTGATTTCCCACAGCGACCATGCCATTGTGGGCCACAGGTGCGGAAACACATTTTGGGCAGGATGTGAAAAATGACAGCTGTACTGTTGATAAGGAGGTGTGAAAAAAATGCCAGTGTTGAAAATCTGGCATGAAAATATTGCACATTTGCAAAGTTACAAGGGTGCATGCTTGCAACAAATCATTTTATGGACTTTAGGCAGTAAATTTTCAACATAGGCATTTCAGGACCTCTGCTCATGAACAGTGTCACCGTCATTTCCTCACACTGTCCCGAAAACTGATTTCACACAGCGATCGTGCACTTCTGCACTGAACATGCGAAAATACGTTTCAGCCAGGATATGCAAAATGACAGCTGTACTGTTTATAAGGAGGTGTGGAAAAATGCTAATTTTGAAAAACTGGAGTGAACATATTACAAATTCATGAAGTTACGAGCGTGCATGCAAACTGTGCAACGCACACTTGGAAAACACTCATTTTATGGACTTTTGTCACTAAATTTTCAACACAGGCATTTTAGTACCTCTGCTAATGAACAGTGTCACTGTCATTTTCATAATGTGTCTCAAACACGGATTTCCCATAGTGACCGCGCTATTCTGCGCAGGAAGTGCGAAAACATATTTCGGCCAGGAGGTGAAAAATGGCAGCTGTACTGTTCCTAAGGAAGTGTAGAACAATGGCAATGTTGGAAATCTGGAGTGAAAATATTATAAATTCGTGAACTTACGAGCGTGCATACAAATTGCGCAACGCACGCTCGTAACACAGTCATTTTATGGAGTATTGTCACCAAATTTTCAACATAGGCATTTTAGAACCTTTGCTCATGAACAGTGCCACTGTCATTTTCATAATCTGTCCCAAACATTGAATTCCCACAGCGACCACGCTATTCTGCGCTGGGAGTGCAAAAACACATTTTGGCCAGAATGTGAAAAATGACAGCTGCACTGTTCACAAGGAGGTGCAGGAAAATGCCAATGTTGAAAATCTGGTGTCAAAATATTGCAAATTCGTGAAGTTACGACCGTGCGTGGAAACTGTGCAACGACACAATGAAGTGTCATTTTTGATTTTCCCACCAAATTTGCAACATAGGCTTTTGAGAGCTCCACCTCATGAATTCTGGCACTGTTATGGCATTAATCAGTCCCAAAAGGTGATTCCGCACAGTGACCGCAAAATCACCTTTTGGGACCAATTAATGCCATGACAGTGCCAGAATTCATGAGGAGGGGTCCCAAAAAAACCCCATGTTGAAAATTTGGTGCCAAAATTCCAAAAAATGCCAGAGATATGCATCAAAGTTTAAAAAAACCTATTTATTCCATTATACAGCTTACCGGCATTTTCTCAGTTCGCAGTTGGCTTTGAAGAGTGCAGACATGTTCCCAGCCCATCGAAGATCGTCGCTCCGAGCTCTGGAGGTAAGTATAGCGTGGAGGGGTGGGGAGGCAGGGTGCACAGTGGGTAGGTGCAGGTTGTGGGAGGGGGGCAGGGAGACGCCGTGGGACCGTTTTTGTTTTACAGGGTTAAAAAAATAAAAGATGTTGCGGGATGGTTTTCATTTTACAGGTGGGATTTAGCATGCTAGGGTGGGCTCCCAGTGTGCCACCTCAGTGTTTGTGGGTGGGGGTGTGCTTTAGCCGACGAGATTAGGCACCCCTCTCGGCTTATATAACAAATGGGGGAGGGTAAGCGATGCGGCGGGGAGTGAGCTCCCCCCCGTCGGCAAAATAGGGGTAAAGCCGACAGGAATTGGGCCCCCTGCCGGCAGGGAATTGGGAGGATGCATGATGCAGGGGGGATTGGGCACCCCCTCAGCAATCAACAAAAAGGGAGATACATTATGCTGATGGGGAGTGGGCTCCCCCTTCAGCATTGTGACAGGCTGCAGCGGCGGCAGTAACTGCCGCCATGTTGCCTGCACCACGGGAGGTGTGTAATGGTCACGCTGCATGACAGCTTCGGTCTCATTGCAGCGGACCTTTTCTTTGTTGTGATGGCCACATTAGGCATGCATGAGGTCAGCGCCTCCTGCTGCCTGATTGGGGAATGAGGGACGCACCTTCTGATGCATGCCCTGCATTCACCCAACAGTGACCACACCTCCAAATCTGCTACTACCACAAGATGTTGGATGCGCAAGCTCGAGCCAACATAAAAATGACATCAATTATTATGCTTGACAGATGCATTCAGTTGTATTCATTAACCATTGTTTGAGGTGAGTTTTAAAACACCAAACAGGTTTACAGTCAATCATTTCGGCATCTGTTGTCCCGTTTTCTTTTCTACAGTCTTTCCTCTATAGGTTATTACTTCCCAATTCTATCAGCTTCTGCTGCCCTCTCATCCTTCCATCTCCCCTTCCTCTCTCAACCCCTTCCCCCTAGTCTTTTTCCTCTCATCTGCCAATATGTATATACTTCCTATCTTATTCCCTTTTTATCCGCCCTGCCCCTGCTACATTCCTTCCCCAGTATGCCCAATGACTCGGGATACACAATTATAACTGGAGTAGGTTATTTATTTATTTATTTGCTTTTGTTAACTGGGTAAGCACACTTGACAGCCAAGTGCCTATTTTCAGGTGCGACCCGGGAGATTACAAGGTACATTATTTGATACACACATGAACATGAGGCAAATAGAAGTGGAGGCTTACATTACATAGAATAAGCACAACAGGGACTTTACAAGTATCAGATTTCATCAGGCAAATAGTAGTGAAGAGTTAATATAAAGTAAATCAGAACACAGGGACACCGTAAGACAACAATACCATAAACAAGGGTTACAATACAGTATTAAACATTGCAGTCAGTAGGAAGAAGTGCAGAGTGAGTACAACACTTCCAGGCAGCAAGTTGTAAGGTTAGCAGTTGGAATAAGGGGGAGTCACAGCAGGGATAGAGTGGGCCCAGTGCGAGAGAAAGAAGTGCACAGTTCTAGTGCTCACCCTGTTTTGCAGGTGGGCTTGAAAGGTCCATTCTCATAGATGCTGTGAGAGCAGGAGGAGTATGAGCAAAGTTGTGCTCTGCCCAAGTCTTTATGCTTAGGTAGCAACTCAGTTTATTGGGGCATCTTAGGCACAGAGGGTTCATCTAGTGCAGAGACAAGTGGCAGCCATTTTGAGAAAACCCCAAAGGGAGGTTTTAAAGCTCTGGTGCGAGGGGGGGGGGGGGGAGGAGCGAGTGCTAGTTGGAAGCAAGTTCCAAACCCTGGGCATGAACGCAGCGAAGGCTCAGTCCCTCATTTGTGTGCAGGTTTTAGGTACCAGGAGGGCATGGGAGCTGCTGGATCTCAGGTTATAGGAGGGTGTAGCAGGAGCAAGGGTCACAGCAAGGTTTTGAGGGGTGGCAGTTCTGACAATATTGTCAATGAAGTTGCCCATGACATAAGAGCGGTGAGTTTCCGGTGGGAGCCACTCCAGCCAGGTGTAGAGCTCACAGCGGTGAGTAAGGCGTGGGGCCGAGAGTGCAAAACGGCATATGTTGTTGTACGCTGAGTTCCACTTTACTAGACTAGTCTTTGCAACGTGGGCAAAGGAGATTAGTCTGTAGCAAAGCGTGGGTAGGAGGACTCCCCTGGCTAGAGCAAGATGGGCAGCTGGGAGTAAGACAGCTTTTAGCTCTGTAAGCCTGTCCCAACTTGCAGTTTGAGGCCTTGCATGTATTTTGTATGTGCTGGTTCATATCCAGCTGTGGGTCAAGAGTCACCCCCAGGTACTTGACTGAGCCTGCAACAGTCAGCGGTGACCCATCAGCCCCGGAGATCTGTAGTGAATCTGGGGCGGCTTTTAGCTTGGCAGCTGAGCCAAATAGCATGACCTGCGTCTTCTGTAGGCTGATAACAAGTTTGTGGTCCCTTAACCAAGTTCGGATGTGGCCGAAGTCCAAATTTAGCTTGGTGTTAATGGTGGCGATGTCCTGGGATTTGGCCATGATGACTAGGTCGTCTGCGTACAGCACTGAGGACCCTTGAGCTGGAGCCAAGGGGAGCTCATTTATGAAGAGAGAGAGAACAGGAGAGGCCCCAGGACAGAGCCCTGGGGGACTCCACAGTTTACCTGGGCAGGCTCAGCCAGGGCCTTGTTGAAACAGGTGTACTGATGCCTGCCCGTGAGGTAATTACTGATCCATGCAAGAGCTGGGGAGGAGAAGCCAAGTGACAGGAGAGAGGAGCACAGTAATGTGTGGTCAACCCGATCAAAGGCTTTTCATAGATCAACAAAGATGGCCCCTGTCAGTTCACCTCGGTCAGCAGCGGATCTGATCTCCGAGGTGACAACTGCTAGGGCCGTGGAGGTGCTATGCCCCTTTCTAAACCCATGTTGTGCAGGAAGAGAAGGTTGTGGATCTGTAGGTAGTGGGTGACCTGAGAGGTGACTACCTTTTCCAGGAGCTTGCTGATCGCTGATAGGATTGTGATGGGACGGTAGTTCTTGAGGTCTTTTGTGTCCCCTTGCTTGGGTACAGGTATCACCTTGGCCGTCTTCCAGATGTCCGGGACTGTGCCTGAGGTGAGCGATGCGTTGAAGACATGGGCTATGGGCCGGGCTAGTACTGATGCCCCTAGCCTCAGCAGCTTGGGCTCCAGGCAGTCATGCCCAGCTCCAGTGTATGGGGATAGACCAGCAAGGAGCTTCTGGGCCTCCATGTCTGTTACTGCCTTGAGGTAAAAGGACCGTAGGGGAGTTGTCTCTCTGGGTGAAGAGGCCCGGCCAGCAGGGTAGTGCGGCAGTTTGGGTAAAGCAGGCAGGTCTGTGAACTGAACGTTGAAGGCATTGGCAATGGTGAGGGGGTTGTTGCAGTTAACCCCGTCAATGAGCATGTCAGTGACCTGCACTCTAGTGGTCCCACCCACCACTTTCTTTATGCTCTGCCAGAAAGTCCTTGGATTTTTGGCTGAGGAGAGCAGGATGGACTGACAGTATTCACTTTTTGCTGAGCGAATGGCTCTCTTACAAGAGTTCCTCAGCTGCCTGTAATTCTGGAGATCCGTGCTGGATAGAGAGCCCTTATACCTCGCCCAGAATTTATCCCTTTGCCTCATAAGAGTGTACAGGCCACCATGGAGCCATTTAGTTGCACTGCCCCTCGCTCTCCTTCTTGTGAGGGGGGCATGCCTGTCTTGAAGTGGGGTGAACACTTTTAGAAAGTTGTCAAGGGCCATTGAGGGGTCATTAGTGGCCATGACCTGAGACCAGTCAGAGTGCCTCAGGTCTTCAAGGAAGTCTCCAGCATTAAGTTTGGAGTAATCTCTCATTAGAATCACCTTGTGCAGGATTTTGGGAGGGGCGTTGCCCCATACGCACAAGGTAGGAGAATGATCCGATATAGCATCAGGTAGGACTCCACAGGAGATCATTTTCTCCGTTCTGTTACTTAGTACCCAGTCGATAATAGAGCCCTTGTCGCCTCTGAGGGAGGGCCTAGTGGGTTCAGAGATGAGCTGACTTAGGGCCATTCCAGCCAGCAGTGGTTGATATTGCTGGGCACTACGACCTGCCCAATTAAGATTGAAGTCCCCCAGGACTAGTAACTCGTTCGAGCCAACCTTTGGGCTGAGACTGTCTAGGAGGTAGGAGAGCCCGGACACACCACCCTTTGGAGGGTTGTAGAAACATATCACATGGACCTTTTTGGTGTTCCCCAGCAGGAGGAGGACATGTAGGAACTCACAGAGCTGCGATACAGATTGGGAGTGTCCTATGATTGAGACATTTAAGTGCATCTTGTAGTAAATGAGTACTCCACCCCCCCCTCTTGTTCTGGGGCCTATCCAGCCTAATGAGGTTGTAGCCTGGAAGGTCACAAACAGAGTCAGACACGTGTGGCTTAAGCCATGTCTCGGTGATCCCCATGATGTCCGGATTGTAGTGGGCCACCCAAGCTGTTAGCTCAGTAAGGTTTGGTAGAAGGCTGAAGGCTGCGTATGTTTAAGTGCACGAGCCTCAAACCTTTGGCCAATAGCCAGGAGGAGGGTGGATTTGGGGAGGGTCTAGCATTCATTGAGCCCATAATTCGAGTAGGGGCCCCAGCCAGCCCGTGCCGGCCAGGACAGCCTCTCAGTGGAGGCATCCTACTCAAGCCGCCGGGGGAGGAGTGAGTCCTAGGTAGTCAGGTGAGATTGTTTAGTCACAGGGGTGTAGCTGTGTACTCCCTTGGTGCAGATCACTTCTAGGTTATCGAGCAGGCACTGGCTCACCCTGAAGGAAGTGAGGCAGTTGCATGCCCGTGTGCAACAGGAGTTATCCTTAGCTGGGTAACCCCAGGACCAGGTGACGCAAGAGGTAAGCTCCTTGTTGCTACGGGCTTCTGGGCTGCCACTCCAGATAATACAGGTTACTAGCCTTTACGTTTTAGTAATATGGTACAAGAGTTTCTTCCTATTTCAAGGATATGTCAAGCATGCAGTTATTTAGCCAGTCTCACTCTTAGTTAAATCTCCCACGTGATATAGCAGGATAGTTGGAGGTTACAAGTTTATCTAATGCAGCTTACGTGCCAAGTCATGCACTGATAGAAAACCGTTTAGTTGCCAAGTAAGCACTGAGAGTTTACCTTTATAACTGAGTGACTCTAAGAAGTAGCATCAACAAGCTGGTGTAATATAAATGGTGCCCTAAAACATCCTACAGCTCTACTTTATCTGTCATGGCCCGGTAAAATAATGATTCAGTAAGATTAGTAACAGAAATGATTAGAGGTTTGCTACCGACAGACCTGATGATGACAGGGTAAGGGCCACAACGTTACAGTCAGTGAGGGAGTTATTGAGGGTTCAACTGCCTGGGTGAACCAACAGCGAAAGTGGAGACCTAGGTAGTGGATTGGCTGATTCAACAATTTAGGAGTGGCTACCAGGATTTGTGGGTGGAGCTAGCGAGCATTTAATGGGAGAAGGGAACAGGGTGGGTGGGGAGACCGAAAAACCCTCACTTCCTCCTCCAGCAGCACGCTTTAGCTTGACTGAGCCACAAGGCTCCCTGGCCAGTATTTCTATGATTCAGGAGAGTCGCTTGTGGTCAATCAGGTTACAGTGCAGATTCAAACAGATTTTTGGCACCAAAACAGTCCAAACAGTCCCGGAGACAAAGAAATAGAGCAACTGCCCCAGTCCAGTGAGCAGTTCAGGGTAAACTGCTGCTTTACAGGCTCTGCGCCTGTTTTGGATCGCCAGGGAGGTCCACCCGCTCGCCCAACAGGAGAAGCGAGCCGGCGCCTCAACCCGGGACCTATTCAGCAGTCCAAGTCGGGAGGGGGGGTCCCTTGCTGTAAAACCCCCCTCGCTTCCTCCTCCAGCAGCACGCTTTAGTTATGCTATTCTAGTTCTCTATACTTAACTTAAAGGATGCAGACACCTTACATTTACATTACACTATGCCTGTGGAGGTACCTTTTCTAAAATTGGTTACACTGTTGACTCCCAACAATGATTACTGTATAAGCTATATCCTATTGGCCTGTATGTATTCAATCCTTACTGTATATGTGATGAATGACTACCCATTGATATGCTCTACTGTATATTGCTGTTGCTGGCTCTTCGCCTTCTTCATATCCTTTTTCTTCCCTTTCCTCTGTAAATGTTTAATATGATTATGTTGTCCCTGCAAATGTTACTATATGCTTATTCTTTTTCTTAGCCCTGCTGGTAAGTAAGTGTACTGCCCCAGGTCCATCTTGTCAATGAGCTTGGCTCAATGGCGTTCTGCCTGGCAAAATAAAGATATTGACTGATTGACTGAATTTCAGATGGAATATTGTTATAAAAGAGAGGTACTCTATATAATCAATATCTTTGCCCAATTTTTTTTAAATAAAGGCAAATTAAAGGAAAATCTATTTTGTGACCTTATTCCACAAGGAGTAATGGATCCTGGGAAAAAATTAGCAACTGAAGGGGGAACGATCCATTCATGACTTTAGGTAGGACATTTAAAATTCCCATTTTATGGAGAATTCTAATTGCAAGGGATAGACTATTGGTAAGTTTAAACAGTCAACTTAAACAGTTATCTTAGATATGGGGTGTGCCAGAGGGCTGAAGGAGGACTTAAATAGTGCCCTTACACAAGGGAGGCAGCAGGGAGCTGAAGGAGAACTACTGTCCAGTCAGCCTCTCGTCTATTGTAGGAAAGATAATAGAGGCATTAATCAAGGAGAGTGTGGCAAATTATCTGGAGAAGTGTGGCTTGCAGGACAGCAGACAGCATGGCTTCACCAAGGGAAAATCATTCCAGACCAACCTAACTGAGTTCTTTGATTGGGTGACTCAGGTAATCGACTAGGGAGGGGCAGTGGATGTGGCCTGTCTGTATTTCAGCAAGGCCTTCAGCACTGTCCCTCATAAAAGGTTGGTTGGCAAGATGGAAAGCATGGGGTTGGGAGGGAAAATAGCAGATAGGGTGGAGACCTGGCTAGCAGGAAGAACTCAAAGGGTAGTGCTTAACAGGGTGCACTCCGAGATAGCAAGGGTAAGGAGTGGAGTGCCACAGGGGGGCAGTTTTAGGTCCGGCTCACTCTTCAACCTCTAAATCAGTGATATTACTTGGAGGGTTTGAGAGGGAGGGTGTGCCTATTTGCCGATGATACAAATCTGCAATAGGTGGACACCCCAAGAGGTGGAGAAGACATGAGGATGTCAAGAGAGGCCAGGAAATGTCAGCTGAAATTTAAGGCCAAGAAGCGTGCTGTGATGCACCTAGAGAGGAAAAACACGTGAGCAGGGTACATGCTGGGGGGACTGGAAATCAAAGAATCAGAAAAGAAAAGGGATCTGGGGATCATAGACTCCTCAAACATTAAGGCAGGTTTCAAATGTAGTAGTGCGGCAGGAAGGACCAATGGAATGCTGGCATGCACAGGCAAGTGCATTACTAGTAGAAGGAGGGAGGTAATAATGCCCATCTACAAAGTCATGGTGAGGCCGCAGTTACAGTGTGGGTTTAAGTTCTGGAGACCACACCATCGCAAGGATATAGATGCATTGGAGAGGGTTCAGAGAAGGGCAACAAAGATGGCACAGGGTATGCAGGCGTAGACACATGAGCAGAGGTGTAAGGAGCCGAATCTGTACATGCTGGAAATAAGGAGGGAAAGGTGGAACATGATTGAAACCTTTAAATATGTAAAGGCGCTCAATAAAGTAGATGAAGGGGTCTGCTGAAGAGGAAGGAGGGAGCCAGAACTAGGAGGTTCAGCCTCAGACTGCAAGGAAACTGGCTCAGGTGCAATGTGAGGGGATGCTTCTTCACAGAGATGTTGGTGGAGCCCTGGAACAGACTGCCAAATGGAGTGATGGGGCTAAGATGGTGGAGGAATTTAAGAGGGCATGGGACAGGCAAATGGGACTGAATATTGGGGAAGGGTAGGGGCAGGCAGGGTGGGGGGTATGTGAAAGGGGAGGGTTGGGCAGACTAGAAGGGCCAAAAGGGTCCTTTTCTACTGTCAAATTTCTATGACTCGGAGGTGACAATGATGAATACGATAGGGAGGGTTTGACATGAATCCTAAGATTGCATTATACGTACCTGAAGTCCAATAAGTGTAATACTTATTGATGTATAAACCACTAGACCATAATCCAATGCACTTAAGAAACTGTGAGAAATAACCTCGTCCAATTAGCTGTTAAGAATGGTATTACACCGTATAATTACCTTAACCATTGATGTATTGTTTTTTTAATTGTCTGATGTGTAATTCAGATGAACGCTTACTATCCAAAATCATGTCCAGATATTCAAAATCATCAACAAATTCATTTACAGCCCCTGTTTTATCTATAATAGGATCCAAATCATCGACTAAGCATTTTTCCAGAAAAAAAGTTATTAGAAAAGTAGGGTCTGCAAGGTAAATTGGGACATTCAATTAGGGTAAAAAACACACACATCCAGTAACAATATATGCTACTAAACTAATTGATTGACATCAAAAGGAGGGTTAAGAGGTAGCTATAAGTGTGTGTGTGTGTGTATGTGTGTGTGTGAGAATAGTGCACCTGGGAGGTGTTAGCAGGTAGTTGGGAGATTTAAACATTGCATCTGGGAAACAATAACTGACTTGGGAAGTTTAAGGGTGAACAAGGAGGTAGATCAGGGACGGGTGGTGAATGTGGCCTACCTAGAGTTCAACAAGGCCTTCGCCACTGTCCCACAATGAAGGTGGGTAAATAAGTTAAGCAGCCTGGGAGTGGGCTCCAAGGGGGTAAACTGGGTCAGAAACTGGTTGAGTGACAGGACACAGAGAATGGTGGTAAATGGCATTCAATCTGAGGAGAGGGGATGACACAGGGATCTATGCAGGGTCCAATCATCTTTAATGTCTTCATGAGTGACACTGCAGAAGGGCTGGTAGAAAAGGTATGCCCCTTTGCAGATGACACTAAGATCTGCAACAGGGCCAACACCCTGGGGATGAGAAAAGACCTAAACATGCTTGAGGAGTGGTCAAGGGTGTGACAGCTGAGGACAGCTATGATTCAATGCAAAGCAATGCAAAATCATGCATCCGGGGCACAGAAATCCAAGGAAGGAGTACAAGATGGGGGCAGATGTACTGACAGCCTCCAATCAAGAACATGACCTGGGGGTAATCATATCTGATTACTTAAAGGTAATCAAACAATGTGAGAAAGCTCTGGAAAGCACCAATGGGATTCTAGGGTGCATAGGGACAAGTATTGCCAGCAGAAAAAGGTGGTGGTTATGCCACTGTGCAGATCACTAGTGAGATCTTTGGAGTACTATGTGCAATTCTTTGAGGATGCATCTCTGGAATGACATAGATAAAATAGAGGCAGTCCAGAGAAGGGCAACACAAATGGTGCAAGAACTACACCAGAAGTCATGAGGAAAAATTAGAGGACTTCCATATGGATTCCCTGGCGAAGAAGAGAGAATGCAGGGATATGACAGAGACATTCAAGTACCTCAGTGGTGTAAACAAGGTATAGGAGGGTAGCATCTTTCAGAAAAGAAGGTGTACAAGAACAAAGGGGCATGATATGAGGCTAGATGGAGGTAGGCTCAGGGACAATGTGTGAGGAAGATAGCAGACAGAGGCCAACATGGCAACAGTAGGGCCTGGACATAGTAGCAATTACAGAGACCTGGTGCAATGAAAACCAGGACTGGGATGTTGCCATTCCAGGGCATGCACTATTGAGGAGGGACAAGGTAGGTAGGAAGGAAGGAGGGGTCGCTCTTTACGTGAGGGAGACATAAAGGCAATGAAAATACAGGTGGGACAGAGAGAAGTGGAGGCCACTATTCTAACAACTGTGATCTACAGACTTCTAGTACAGGGGGAGGAGAGAGAGATAATGATTTGACAGAAGAAATTCAAGTAATGGCTAACAAGGGCAAGGTATTGCTTGTGGGGGATTTCAATATGCCAGATGTGGATTAGAGCCCCCCTGCTGGAGCAACAGATAGGAGTAGGGAAATCCCAGACTCAATGCAAGGGGCTGTTCCTCAGGCAACTAGTTAAGGAACCAACTCGGGAGGGGTGCTACTGGGCCTGGTACTATCAAATGGGGATAGTGTCACTGATACACAGTGGGAAGCCACCAGGGGACCAGTGATTACGGGGACTGTGTGGTTCAGCATTAGAGAAATAGAACAGATCAAAAAGATACATCAATCAATAGACAGATAAATCGATTGATCAATCGACAGACAGATAGATGGATAGATAGATAGACAGACATTCAGACAAATAGATTATTTATATAGCATTCCTTCCCAGAGCTCAGAGTGCTGCACAATTCATAAAAATATCAAATAAAAAACATCTCAAACAGAAAAATATCAAATAGGAATATAAAAGCAACAGCAATCAACTTGCATGGTAGATAAACAATTAAGACAGTTGTTAAGATGGATAGGAAATTGGATCTCTGAGTGTACTCAGAAGGTGGTGGTTGGAGGATTAGCCTCATCCCCAAGGTGGGTTACTAGTGGGATTCCACAGGGGTCAGTGCTGGGGCCACTCCTGTTCAACACCTATATCTCAGACATCAGGAGGGGGATCAGGAGTGAGATGAGTCTCTTTGCAGATGACTGAAAGCTGGGTGTAGTGGTGGATGGGGAGGAGGGGAGGGTGGCCTTGCAGAAGGACCTGGAGGCTCTGGAATGGTGGTTGGGAAAGTGGAAACTAAAATTCAATTCGGGGAAGTGCAAGGTTCTGCACCTGGGAGTCAGAAATCCAGGCCTGGGGTATACCCTGGGAGGACACATGATTCAAGTCACGGAGGGTGACAGGGACCTAGGGGTAGTGGTAGATGTCAAAATGAACAACTCAGAGACCTGTAGGAGAGCAGCGGCAAGGGCAAATAGGATGCTGGGCTTGCAACGCCAGGGGTATTACCTCCAGAAATGCGGAAGTGATCCTTCCACTGTACAACTGCTTGGTTAGGCCACATCTCGAGTACTGTGTACAGTTTTGGAGACCACATTTAAAGAGGGACATTATACTCCTAGAGAGGGTCCAAAGGAGGGCAACCAAAATGATCTGGGGCCTGGGGGAGAGGACCTATGAGGAGAGGCTCAATGAGCTTGACATGTACACCCTAGAGGAGAGGAGGGACAGGGGTGACATGATAGAGGTCTTTAAGTACATGAAAGGGATCAATAAAGGAAGCCCAGTCAGGGTGATCTAAAGGAAGGAGGGTGGTGCAACAAGAGGTCACAGGTGTAAGCTGGAAGGGGTCAGGCTCAGAGGAGAGGAGGAGATGTTATTTCACTGAAAGGGTTGTGCAGCCATGGAATGCATTGCCCAGGGAGCTGGTAGAGGTGGAGACTGTGGACGGGTTTAAGAGGGGATGGGACAGGTACAGGGGGAGGGTAAATCTGACAAGGTCCAATAAAGGTGAAACATCTTGGACTGGGGACAGTATAACCCAAGTTGGAGGGGGGGACACCAAAAATCGGCCCTCAGTGCAGGTGCTAATAAATCAAGAAGACTCAGACCGTTAGGCCTATTCTGCTGGCATTTTTAGTATGTAGTATGTAAAATATAATGTGGAGGGGTGCCCTGTGTCCTGGTCAGCTTTTATTTTATTTTTCTAAATAAAAAAAGCCATCTTTTACCTGACCTAGCATTCAGGTCTTTTTGTTGATTGCTGTGTGCTCTGCTTTTTGTGCTTATGTTATTTAATTTGTGATAGCACCATCTGTGGCTTTGGAAGCTGCTTTTTACCGTAACAATTATAATAAAATCAAAATAACTCTAAAAACAGATTATGACATATCTATCTATCAAAACAAGACAGTCAGCAAACATAATTATATTAATTATAAAAAGGGTCTGAGAAATGAAGCTTTCTGATTGGCTGCAAACATTCTAACAGCCTTATTTTAATCTTTATTAACATACTTGTAGAGCTTAGCCATATGCTGAACAAGGTTTAACAATGTTTAAAAACATTTTTTATTATAATTGCAATAAGGCACTCCCAGGGATTATGTTAGTGGTCAGTTAATCACCCTTTAAGGGCATGTGGCACTCGGCTACACCTCATGCTACAGTACACCCCTAGAAGGTGATTAACAGACCATTAACATAACCCTTGGTCATGCCTTATTGCTTAATCATACAGCTCACAGGCTTGACCGACCAAAAATGTTTTCAGGCCCTCTTTAAAGGTTTCTAGCAAAGGTTCCTCCCTCAAATCACTTGGCAGTGAATACTAAAGGGCTGACGCAGCCACTGAAAAAGCTTGATCTCCTGACTGCCACACCCTAGCCCTGGGAACCTCTAACAGGTAGCCCTTAGAGGAATGGAAACAGTGGGTTGGGCAATGGGGAACCAGGATCTTGCAGGTAGTTTGATCCCTGGCCATGTAGGGCTTTATTAGTCAGTAACCTGACCTTGAAGGCAATCCTCCACCTTATCAGCAGCCATTGCAGTCCATGAAGAACAGGCATGCTATAATCAGATCTTAGTGCACCACAGATCCCCAACCCCATTGGAGGGGATCAATGGACACTTCCTAGCCTCAAGCCAGGATCATTCCTCAATCCTCCAATATCCCACTGCCAACCAAGATCCACCACCAGTACTTCGGTCTTTTCTGGGTTTTGTCATAGTATAGCTGGGTATCATCAGCATAGCAATGAAAACTCCGCCCATACTGCCCTTTAACCTCTCCTAATGATAGCACACTGTGAACAAAGTAGGCACCAGGGCCGAACCTTGCAGAACTCCACAGTGCAAAGGCATGGGTCTATGATGCTGGTTCAACAAGAATTTTGTCAACATACATTACAGTGATGGATTTATGCTGATTGCAAATTGCAGTTGGCATAAATTCATCAGGTAAACAATCTGTTTTTTAAGGGGGGATTGCACCCCCCCACAAACTTTAGGATTGTCAGCTCTGAGTCGGAGTTGATTAGGAGAGGGGTGCTATACCTGTAGAAAGCAGCACTGGGGTCCTACGGGTACATTACAGCAGCAGCATCGAATTGTCACTGTAATGTTGTTTGCCACAGAATTGTTGCTGTCCAGTCAGCATATCCAGAGGCATCAGATTAGATGAGGATAGCACCACTGTCACCTCTGCACTCTGTCTGTGAGGTAGGATCTAAACTAACAGATGACAGTGCCAGTTAATTCACACCAGTTCCACAGACAGTCCAATAGCACCTCATGGTCCACTGTGTCAAATACCACAGAGAGATCCAGAAGAACAAAGATGGTACACTCTCCCCTACCCCTCACTATTAGGAGATTGTTAGGCACCTTCAATAGAGCAGTCTCTATACTATGCCCAGGCCTAAATATAGACTGGAAGCTCTCAGAAGTGGCAGATGAAGCAAGATGAGCTTCAAGCTGAACGGCCATCACTTTTTCTAAAACCCTCCCTAAAAATGAGAAGTTTGAGACTAGTCTGTCGTTAGTGAGACAGTCCAGGTCCCATGAGGGTTCTTTAAAAGGGGTGTCACCAGTGCCTCTTTCAAGGTCACTGGGAAGACCCCACTCATCAAAGAACAACAGACGATCACAGCATCCACAGGTCCAATAAGGTCCACATAACCAACCAAAAGCCAGGTGGGATCTAAGTCTACATCACAATGGGTTGGGCACAGCCTCAAAATCAACTCAGCCACCTCCTCCATTCCAGCTGGATCAAACTCATCCTAGACAGGAGGGATACCCCAATACGTTCCTGGTCCATCCCTGCAAGTTCAATGAGCATCACTGAAGGAGATCGCAGTCCAGACAGAGGACACTTTGTCAGCAAAGAATAAACTCATCACACTGTGTGTTTGAACTAGCTCCCCAGTATGGAGACAGGCTGGGTGCAACAGCCTGTCTACAATACAGAAAAGCTGAGTTGGTCTATTCCTTGATGCAGCAACCTTCTTTGATGACACAAATTCCACTTTCTTCTGGGAGATTGCACTTTGATAGTCACCATAATGGGATTTCAGAGCCAGTTTGTCCTGAATCAATCCCAGTCTGTTCCAGCATTGCTCCAACCTACAGCCCTTGATCTGTAACTCCCAGAGTTCCCCATTAAACCAGGGGGGTCTCCAATGAGTAGATAAGGGTAGGACACAGATGGGTGCAATAGAGTCAAAGGCCACAGTAAAAGCCCTGCTATAGGCTGCCACCACATCCTCTGCTTTCCATGCACAAGCAGCTTCCAGACCCAATAGGTCCAGCACCACCTGGAGTCCTGTTGAGGACAATCACCATAAAGGGCAGTACTGGAACATCTCCACATAGAACAGACCTTCGGGGGCCCCAAAACATGAAACTCATGGTGCTATGATCTGACCAAAAGACTGGCTCAATCCTGAGGTCATCGACCTCAAGACCCAGTGTGAACACCAGATCGAATGAGTGTCTGTGTGAGTGGGTCGCTGAGGTGACAACCTGCAACAGGCCCAGCGTTTACATGCTAAGGAAGGGGTCCTGCCCAAAATATGAGTCTATCATGGACCCAAGCATTGAAATCCTCCATAACTAACCATTTGGGGGCATTCCAACATCAGGATAGCAATGAACTCCCCAACCTCCTGCAGATACTCCCTCTCCCTGCCAGGTGGCCAGAAAATAAGAAGGATTCTGTAGCCTGCATCCGCCCCATATGGCAACACTCTCAAAACACCTGGTAGAACCCATTGGTAGCACCGTGAGGTTCAGGTTGACTTCAACACAAATGGCCACTCCTCCATCTCTGCAATCCTTCCTCAGGGTATTACCACACAGTACCCAGCTGAAATTGTTACCTCAAAAAGGGGGGCAACATTATCATCCAGCCAGGTCTCTGTGATGCAAGCCAGGTCTACCAAGTATACCAAGTCTGCCATTATAGTGGTCTTATTCCTCATTGACCTGATATTGTAAGCACAGCCTGGGTCAGATGAGTGGGAGCAACTGGACCAACCACCACCTGCCACTATCCAGAGTGAAGCCCTTGGGTATGGGGATCAGGCAGGGAGGACCCCTTTCCAGTACCCATTTTGCCCCAGGGTGCCCCACCGGGCCTCACCGCCTGAATCACTAACTCCCCAATAATCCGTCCCCTGCCCTTCCACACAGACTCTGACCCCACACAATCCCCAAAGCCCTACAACTTGCATAGGTTTCTGTAGGCAAAGAGGAATCAAAAGGTCGGAGGCCGTGCAGACGAGCCAGAGAATTTATTTATTAGATCATTGGTTTACAGATCTTTGAGTCAAAGACTCATTTACAAAGGCACCTCATCAAGAGAGCAATACATCACAGCAAACAAAACAGTACAGTACATAACGCATAGATTAAAAAAGTAACCAGTGTTACAGGCATTCACTGGTGGTACATGCTTGGTAATAGGTAGATCACAGTAGTCATACTATAGGTACAAGAGTACCACGTTGGGTAGCAACCAGAGATATTTTATTACATTAGTCAGCAGATGTTGCCTGAGACCCCAGGCATATACAGCAAAAGTAGACAGGGCAGACCCAGCCTTGGTGTGAGGGTAAGGGGCAGGTGGGGGATTATGTGCAGTTGCAGCAGCGAGTGCTTGTCAGATGGCTTCTGAGGGAGACCTTGAAAGGACCAAGCTTAGTGGAGTCAGCTAGGTTGGCTGGGAGGGAATTGAACCAGGAGGGAGTCCGACAGCAAATGATCTCTGGGCCATAGAGGTCCTTACCCTGGGGATAATAAGGGAGGTTTTGACAGTGCTGTGGTGGAGACTGAGAGGAAGGCATGCTGCAGGGAGGTGGCAACCCCGGGGGGGGAGGGGGGAACCCTAGCAGGGTGTTTTTTACAAGAAGGCAGGTTTGGAAGCAGAGTCTTTCTTCAAGGTTGAGCAAGTTGGTGGTGGAGTACAGCAGGCACGTATGGGTGCACCTAGGGGCTCCCAGAATTAGCCTGCAGGCCTTGTTTATAGAGAGCTGGATTCTTGCAAGTGCAGTGTTGTCGGCTGCAGCATAGATGGGCAGCCCATAGTCGATTAGTGACAGGACAGAGGAGGTGATTGCCAATCTGAGGGCCTCTTGTGGTAGGCAGTCCCTATGGCGATAGAACAGTCCAATCCTGACATTGGTGGCAGCAGAAAGGGCACTGATATGGGAATGGAAGGATCGTGCTGAATCAAAGGTAATGCCCAGATACTTGTAGGAGGAAACCTGCTCAATGGGGTTTAGTGTGCTAGGCAGTATCACGAGAGGAGCACCACTGGCTTTGCTTTGGCGATGCGAGAAAAGTATAGCTTTGGTCTTTTTTAGGTTCAGGGCTAGCCTTTGTGATGTGAACCAATGCTCACCTCTATAAAAAGCTTATTGGGTGGCCTGGAGTGTGTTGGAGCTGGGGTCAAAGGCGAAGAGGCGAAGAGCACAGCGTCATCCACATAGAGGAGGATCTTACTTGGGCAGGCTGAGGGGAGGGAGTTGAGGTAGAGACTGAAGAGGACAGGGCATAAAATGGAGCCCTGGGGAATCCCTGAGAGGACACGTTGTGTGTCAGATAGAGTGCTATTGATTTTTACACACTGAGTTCTGGCAGAGAGGTAGCTGGTGAACCATGCAAGGGGGTCAGGGGAGAAACCAAAGTATCTGAGGGAGTCAAGCAGGAGGGGATGGCAAACCTTGTCAAAGGAGAGGTCAATGAACATGGCACCAGCAGGACTTCCGGCATCAAGAGCAGAGCGCAGGAAGCTGGAGAATTCTAGCAGCGCAGTTCTGGTGCTGTGACCTGCACAAAAGCCATGCTGTTCAGGGCACAGGATATTGTGTATGGCCAGGTATTCGGCAAGCTGGTTGGCAACTCATTTTTCAAGGGCCTTAGAGAGTGGGGGGAGGATGGAGATAGGTCGATAGTTACCCGTGGTCACTTGATCGCTACTCTTTAGGATGTGAGTGATGATGATGATGGCTTTCCATGTGCTGGGGAACTGCCCCAGGCACAGAGAGTGGTTGAGCAGCTTGGTAAGTGGGACCAGGATAGCAGCCAACGTCAGACGAAGTAGCCTAGTGTCCAGTAGGTCAGTGCCGGCGATGTTACTACTAACGGCTTTTTGCAGAAGGGGTCTAGCCTCCAGCGGGGAGATGGTACACAGATAGAAAGGCGGTCTCTGGAGAGTGGGCAGGGGTGCTACTGGGATCAGGTCAAAGAAGTTACTGGGCAGGACTGAACTTGTGTCTGAGAAAAGTGCGATTTAGGCAGTCTGCAATGCCAAGGGGGTCAGAGCAGACAGTTCCATTAAAGGAGAGTAGAGAGGTGGGTGAGGAGCAGGATTTCCCATTCAGCTCCTTTACATTATCCCAAAAGTTTCTAGCCAACCCCCTTTGGCCTGTTGAATGGCCCAACTACACTTATTGCACTCGGTGTTGTATGCTTGCCTATCAGCTGGCTTGCCAGATTCCACGGCAATGCACCATAGGTTGTCTCTCATTTTAAGTTTGTGAAGGAGGGAGGTAGTAATCCAGGGTGTGCTTTGATTTTTGGTACGCTTTCTAGAGAAGGGGGCATAGAGGTCACAGGCTATGTTAAAAGTGCGAGTGAAAAAATTCAATGCCTCGTCTATGGATGGTGCAAGCCTGATTGGGGACCAATCCAGTTGTGAGAGGTACAGTTTAAGGCTATGCAGGCCACCTGGGAGTAGGCAACGTTGCTGGGTGGTTTGTGGTGCAGATTTGCTGTTGGTAGCGGACTAAGAGAATACGACTGGGGAGTGGTCACTAAGTGAGTTGGGAAGTACACTGATATCGAGCACCCTCTGGGGGCGGTTGGTAATGGTGATATCCAGGAGGGTGCTGGAGCCAGTAGAGGGGTTGAATCTAGCTGGGGTGGTGACAAGATGAGACATGTCAAGGGCGGCAAAGATATCTCTGGTTTGGGAGGCCATGGCAGAGAACTAGTTGATATTCAGATCACCAACAATTATCTGGGCCTTTTTGGGCAGTAGGCCAGAGAGGTAGTCAGCAAGTGCCTGAATAGTGAGGTCTTGCTTTCTGGGGGGAATATAGGCAATGGTGAGAAACAGTGGGTCCTAACCAGAGTTGGGGAAGATTTTTAGCATGAGGGCTTATGCCCCATTATCAAGCTTGGGTGGTGAAAGTGCATGTCCAGGGAGGGAGTCACGCATGTAGACAGCACAACCACCTCCAAGCTTACCCACCCGATCTTCCCTGAAAAGGGTGTAACCAGGGAGGGAGATGAAGGAGTTGGGATGGATTTGGATAACCAGGTTTCGAGTGTGACAATGTCTGGTTGGTGCTGAGTAGCCCAGCACTGGAAAGCAGCAGCCATTTTAAGGAAGCTGAAAATATTCATAGAAGCTATGCGGAGCCCTTGAGCCTGAGCAGGCTTGTTCATAAGGTTGGGCACGGGGCCAGGGTTTGGATGAATGTTACCTGATAGAAGCAACAGGAGGGTGATTAGGCGCACCGAAACGTGGTAGTGATTGTGGCATCTCTCCTTGCGATTGGACACAGGGCCGGGTGCTGGGGTGCAAGGGGTGGGTAGAGCATGAAGGGTGGAAAAGGCATTGAGTAGAAGAGACCAAGGTATGAATGGGAAGTAAGAGGTAGCAGAATTGGAAGTGTGGGAGGTACTGGGGGAGGTGGCTGAGCACTGGGAATCCTGGTAAGTGTTGTAGTTAAGAGGGTACTATGGGTAGATGGTGATGGTTCGAAATTGAGGTGGGGCTGGTGTAGGAAGTAGGAGGACCATAGTCAGTGTCAATGCACTTGATCCCGGATGCATTGAGGACGATAAGTTATTTGAGCATGAGAGAGGATCACTCCTTTAAGAAGTTACATAAAGGAGAGCCCCTTTAAGGAGTTGCTGTAACTGACTAGTGTGAGGCCTCAGGGGCCGGGGATCACTGGGGAAGTGTACTTAATAAAGGAGGGAGGAGGGGGTGGGGGGTGCGCAAAAAAACTGTCCAGAGAGCAGTACAGCAAGGCAGTGGCCGATCTGTGATTTGAAAAAGGTGCATTGGGTGCTTGCTTTCTCATTGGACACCTGCAGCATCCAATCGGGAAGCAGCCAGTCCAACTATGGTAACTGAAGCCTGACAGCTCCGAGCTTGGAGCTGACCAAACATACCTGCTTTCCTTTGTCAGGGGGTGGCGGGCTGGGTGCAGTGGTCCGACTGCCTGCAGGTAGCAGCGCCAGGGCCACTTGGCTAAAGTGAAGAGCCTGGTTTGGGCTTGTGGCTAAAACAGAGCAGAAAAAAAGGTGGGCCATTAGTTAAAAAGTCAAAGACAAAGAGAATAACTGTACCTTAAGGGCCTTCACCACTGGCACATCTTGACTGTAACTGTAAATACAAATTCCAAATGATAAAATCCCCCACCTCCCAATAAATAATCAACCCACCCAGCACTTCAAATATTAAATTAACTACTTAAAATGCACAGCTACCACACAATCACATTTACCCAGTCACACTCCACGTACACACAACACAAAACCAAAAACTACCCCCCTCCCAACCCAGCTAATAAATATTATTATCCCATGTAGTCCAGATAATTTTGCAGAGTCCCCAGTACACCGATTAATCCAAATAGTTCAATCCATAAAACTGAAAAGTTATTTTGTGGGTCTCTCACCACCCACAATGAAGACAATTTCTGAAAAAAGCAGTGGAGCTCAGTCCCTTCAGTAAAATGGATGAATTTCCAAAATATCTCCAAGCAGAACTGGCTGTCCCTCAGCCTCTGAAAATGATATTTGTAGATATAGTTTTATCCCCTTGTGTGCTCTCACCACTGTCAGGGAACTGGTAACCAGCAAACCTAGGCACAATGAACAGTACCTTTCCAGGTTATATTCCTTGATCAATTTCAAGCAAGAAGCAATCAGTGCTCCCAGCTGTAATGTCTCACAGACTGCCGCTGAATCCACAACCCGTTAACTGGATCAGCAGTCTAGTAAATCCAGTTCTGTAGTCCTTAGATGGAGGGAGATTGCAAATTCTCCCTCTCGTTTGCCAGCCAGCACTGCACCAGCTGAAGATCACCGCAGCCTGAACTGATACTGTGGCACCCAGCCAGCTGGCAAAGCTCACTAGCAGTGCACAGAGCAAAACCCTGCTCACCTCTGAGCAGAACACAAGTCCCTGTTGTTCCGGTCAGAGTCCAACATTGGAGCCCAAACTGTGGCATACACCCAGCCAGCCAAATTCACAAGTGGTGCACAAGTCACAGCACTGTTCGACTTCAGGGCAGAATGCAGGTCATCCTCTCTGATCCGTTAAGGGTCAGTGAATCCAACGTCAGCTGTCCTGGGTAAAAAAACATCCACAGCAGCTGGTTAGCCCACGGCATCTCACAGAAGGATAATTAACAAGCATTTGTCAATGCCGAATGTTTGCTTGCTGGCATTGGCATTGGTAGTGTAGGAGTTACAGAGCTGCATGATAGGAATGACAGTGAATTACTGAACTGAAGCCAACCCCACCACCACCCTTCAGATACTGAGGGGCACTGGGGTGTGCCTTTGGGTTATCAGGCATAATGGCCACGCCATTTCACCACACCCTACCCTGCAGACGCAGACAAATGTCACAGTGTGCCTTGGGGTCTTTGGCCCTTATGCTCACTCCATTCCATCAGGATATACGATGAGATGGGTGCTGTATCGGAGAATGGGGTGCACTTTGGGGCCGAAGAGTCCAAGGCACACCTCGATGCCTCTCACTGGCTACAGGGTGTGGGTGGGGGTGGAATGGTATGAGCATTGCAGGCGACAATCCCAAGTCACACCCCTGATGCCTGTTACTCTCTACAGGGTGGGGCATTATGGTCGGAAACCATAATGCCTCAGGCATTCGTTGGTATTTTCACTCCAAATTTTCAACATGTTTTTTTTGTGACCCCCACCTCATGAACAGTGGCAATATCAGTTTGTTAGCCGAAAGCTGCTTTTGCACAGTGACTATGGCATTTGGCACCACAGGTGCAAAAACACATTCTGACAGGATGTGAAAAATGACAGCTGTACTGTTCATGGGGAGGTGTAAAAATGGCAATGTTGAAAATCTGCAGTGAAAATATTAAAAAAACTGGAAGTCATGAGCGTGCGTAGAAACTGCACAGGGCACACCCGTAATATAATTAGTTTGGAGATTTTTACAGCAGATTGTCAACACAGGCATTTTGGGACCTCCGCTCATGAACAGTGTCACTATGATTTTCTTTATCTGTCATGAACAATGATTTCCCACAGCGACCACGCATTTCTGCGCTGAAAGTGTGAAAACACATTTCGGCCATGTTGTGAAAAATGACAGCTGTACTGTTCATAAGGAAGTGTGGAAAAATGCCACTGGTGAAAATATGGACTGAAAATATTACAAATTCATTAACTTACGAGGGTGTGTGGAAACTGCGCAATGCTCGCAGTAACACAGTCATTTATGGACTTTTCTCACCAAATTTTCAACATAGCCATTTTAAGACCTCTGCTCATGAACAGTGTCACTGTGATTTTCTTAATCTGTCCCAAACATTGATTTAGCCACCGACTTCGCCACTGTGTACTACATGTACGGAAACACATTTTGGGCGACGTGAAAAATGAGAGCTGTACTGCTCATAAGGAGGTGTGGTAAAATGTCAATGTTGAAAATCTGAAGTGCAAATATTAAAAATTTGCGTAGATTACCATCGGGCATAAATCGATACTAGGCGGAAACACTATCTCTCCCACTTACACCTGTTTTTTGGCAACAGCTCTGGAATAATCTGTATAGATTTATCAAACAGGACCGTCTGAGGCTCATACAGTTCAATATAACGCAAAATATATACTGCACTCCTCAAAAACTCTACCAAATGGGCAAGATACTTACCCCTTGTTGCCCTCGTTGCTCCTGCAGGAATGGGGATCTCTGCCATATGCTGTGGGCATGTCCTAAAATCCAGATATTCTGGAGCAGTATACAAACCTCCTTGTGCCCAACCCTTGCATTGACCCCGCTATTCTCTCCAGATACATGTTTACTTAACACCTTCCCAGTAGGAACTTCGAAGCAAAGAAAATATTACATGGCTCTCATTTCTGCAGTGGCCAAGCTTATAATTATGAGACACTGGGCCTCAGACATCTCACCTACTACACGGGAATGGCACAAAGAAATGCTACTTGCCCTGCAGCTTGAAAAGCATATTGCTAATATGAACAACCGATCAAGTATATATGCTGAAAGATGGGGCACCCTAGAGGCACTGCCAATTACATAGAACCCAAAGAACAATTGACTGAATGAGTGCCATTCCCTACCTAATAGAAGGCTTGGGACTGGAGGGAATATTGCCCAGAATTAAAGGAGATGGATAAGATCTGTGCTTAATGCTGTTCCATTTGAGAAAAGAAAGAGAAGAAGAATAGAGATAAATTAGCTTAGAGAGAGAAGAGTTAAGAGGGTGGGAGGGGATGGGGAGGTTGTATGTCTTGGGGTTGGGTTTTTTTTTTTTTTTTTTTTTAACTCTTTTACCCTCTTACCTTTTCTCTATATTATTATCCCTCTGTTGAATGTAGATCTAAAGTGATGCCTTATCGGATTATAACATATTACTATTATTAAACCTGAATTTAGTTACTAGACTGTAATTTTGAAATGCCATAAACTACCAATGTGTAAGCTATCTGATTCAAAATATTATAATGAGGGTAACAGCACTCCTTAAATTAAAGGGTACCGGTTTTGTATAGAAATTTTTATTTTTATTTTGATGTATTCATCTATTACTGTTCTAAAATCAATAAAGCTTATTGAATTATAAAAAAATTCACGCCTGACATGCATAGGAACTGCATGACCTAAACAAATTAAAACAGTCATTTAGGAATTTTTTTCGCAAATTGTTAACATAGCCATTTAAGACCTCTGCTCATGAACAGTGTCACTGTGATTTTCTTAATCTGTTCCAAACATTGATTTCGGCACCAATTGTGCCATTGTGCGCTACATGCACAGAAACAATTTGGGCAGATGTGAAAAATGACAGCTGTACTGCTCATAAGAAGGTGTGGTAAAATGGCAATGGTATGAAAATCTGAAGGGCAAATATTAAAATTACATGAACTTGCAGTGCACCCAGGAACTGCACACATAGCTCATGTAACAGTCATTTTAGAATTTTTCACCAAATTTGCAACATAGGCTTTTTGAGAGCCCACCTTATGAACACTGGCACTGTCATTTAGTTAATCGGTCGAAAGGTGATTTCGCACGAGTTACCGTGAAATCACCCTTTGAGCCAGATTAACACCATGACAGTTGCTAGAATTCATGAGGAGGGGTCCCAAAAACCCCATGTTGAAAATTTGGTGCCAAAATTCCAAAAAATGTCTGAGATATGCATCAAAGTTGAAAAAAACCCTATTTATTCCATTATACAGCTTACCGGCATTTCCTCAGTTCACGGTCAGCTTTGAAGGGTGCAGACGTGTTCCCGGTCCACCGAAGAGTGTCGCGCCGGACTCCGGAGGTAAGTATGGGGTGAGTTGGGGGGATGGGGAGGCAGAGTGCATAGATGGTGGACGCGGGTGGGCAGGGAGACCGCCGAGGGAACTTTTTTTGTTTAGAGGTTTTTTGTTGTTTTTTTTTTTTTTTAAAGACAACGCGGGATGTTTGCCACGCTGGGGTTGGCTCCCAGTATGGCAGCTGGAAGGCTGTTGGGGGTGTCTGTGGAGCTGATGGGGGATTGGGCACCCCTGTCGGCATAAGAATTTTTGCCACGCTGGGGTGGGCTCCCAGCATGGCAGCTGGAAGGCTGTTGGGGGAGGTCCATGGAGCCAACGGGGGATTGGGCACCCCCGTCGGCATAAGAATTTTTGCCACGCTGAGGCGGGCTACCAGCGTGGCAGCTGGAAGGCTGTTGGGGGGGTCCGTGGAGCCAATGGAGGATTAGGCACCACCATCGGCATAAGAATTTTTGCCACGCTGGGGTGGGCTCCCAGCGTGGCACCTGGAAAGCTTTTTTTGGGGGGGCATGGAGCCGATGGGGGACTGGGCACCCCCGTTGGCCAAAAGGATTATTACTAGAAGGCTGTTTGAAGGGGTCGTGGAACCGACAGGGGATTGGGAGCCCCCATCGGCAATGAGGATTGTTGCCACGCTGAGGTGGGCTCCCAGCGTGGCTACATTATAGGAAGAGAAAGCAGAGACTTTTGACGCAGGATTGCCGGCAATGTGCTAATCAGCACTATCTTATTGCTGCTCACTGAAGCGGAGCTCTCCCTTTCAACTGAACGGCACTGCATTTTCAACTGCTGTCATAGATAGCTGCAGTATTCATTGGTAAACTGGGGCCGTGCCTGCAAACACACTGAATGAATTGGAAGGCAAGGTGACATACCTACAAAAACTCGGATGATGGCACTGTGTTTCTTGCACATGCATGCAAGCAAACACAAAAATGTACCAGTGAACCAGGACACTTACTGAAAACAAAAAAAGCTAACTCCCATCCTACACTTACTTCTCCAGCGAAACTATACATATTCCCTTAAGCAACAGCTAAAACTTAGATAAACTTTACACAAAACCTAGCATGTTAATAAAATGAACGGACTACCAAATATACACACTAGAAATTAAAAACTCCACAAGTGAGAGCTGCATCAGACAGTCAGCCCAGAGTGGTCACCATCTTGATGAGGTATAACCATTACATTAGTTCTGGGCCAGAATCTAGCCACACTAAAATGAGGATACTAGACATCAGGAAGGCCAATTTCAAGAAAATAGGAAAGTGCCTCTAGGAAGCCCTAGCAGGAATAGGGAAAATGGGTGGGGTAGAGGAAAAGTGGGCAAAAATAAGGACCGCTGTCGGAAAAACAATAACTTCTGTGTTAGGCAGGTTCAAAGCAGCATGAGAAAATAAAAGAGGCCGCTAAGGTTCTCCAGGGGTGCAGCAGACAAAATAAAGGAAAAATCAGGCATTCAAAAAATACAAATTGACACAGATGGAAAGGGATAGAGAGAGTTTTCAAGAGAAACAAAGGGAGCCAGGGAAGGCAGTAAGAAAGGCAAAACCACAAATGGAGGAAAACATAGCCAAGTCAGCAAAAAAGGGGGCTAAAACATTCTCTAGGTACACTGGTGAAAAGAAGAAAAGCAAGACGGATAGTAAGACTAAAAGGGGAAGCGGGGAAGTGTGGAAGAAAACCAGAAGACAACAGGTATATTGAACAAATACTTTGTTTAGTTTTCACAAAGGGGGGGTAGTGCATGGGTCACTGATAGGAGATAAGGGTACTAAGGGAAGGAAGGGAGGTGGATGCTAGCCCTTTTATGGAGGAAAGAATCTTCAGGGAACTAGCAAAACTAAAGGTGTACAAGGCAATGGGGCAGAATGGGGTTCACGCCAGAGTACTGAAGGAGCTAAAGGAGGAACTGGCTGGGCTTCTAATGGCTCTGTTCAATCTATTACTGGATATGGGGGAAGTTCTGGAGGACTGGAAGGGGGAGGATGTGGTTCCACTACATAAAAGTGCAAATAAGGGGAGGCAGGAAACTACAGCCCTTTAAGTCTGATGTAACCCCTAGGTGGTGCTATCCTATGGGCTACTACCCACTGCCTGCATGACAAAGCACAGGTTAAGGGTCCTGAGCTCGGTGAACAGGTGCCTCCACCCAGATAAATGGTTTTGGGTAGCGCAGCTGCTGTTGGTATAGCCCTCTGGGAAGCTATAATCACCCACCAACCCTTCTAGTGGCCTAAACAGTTCAGCAACAGGACATTCACAATTACCATATGTTACAGATATGCTCACACTCCTTGCACTTATCACCAGGGCTGGATCTTCTGTGATTGTCCTGGAGACCCCCTGGAAAATAAAACCAGTGATGCTACAATATAATAGCAGAACAATATCCCCACCAAGAAAGTACACACTAGTCAGGTTAAACGAACAACCACAATCTGATATATTCAGTGGTATCTGAACAAGAGTGGGGCACGAATCTAGCAGGTGATGGGCAGATCTGATTAAATTCAGGCTGAATAGGCAGGCACAGTAAGTCCCTTTAACACAATCCTCACAACCCTGGGTACCCAGTATGGAGAACAGGCTGTCCTGAAGTGCTGTCTGGGGTAGGCCGGTGTTGCAGCTGTTGTTGGGGACCTTAGGAAGGAAAATAATTAGCAAGCATTCAACCCGAATATTTGTTATCTAGAGCCAGATGGCTCAGTCCATTGAAATAAACCCCAAATAAATCAAATCAGATGACACACAATGATTATAACTTATGTTGCAGGGAGCTACCCTGTTTGCACTCATGCTACCCAGTCCAGGATGCAGGACAAATAAAATGAAGACCTCAGGATGTACTGGTTTGTCAGGGGATGCAGGGCTTACATGACTCACCTCCTGGTAGTTGCTACTTGTTTGGTGGTATTGAGAAAGGGTCTGAAAATGTCTCTGAATCACAGGCAGTGACCTAGGCCAAAATAGCAGGGCCCAGGCAGAGCAGGCAGTTCAGATAAAGGTTGTGATAAAGTGCTGGAATAGCCTCCGACTGACATGTCAGAACTCACCATGGGGAACCAAATCACAACCCATGAAACACATTCAGCACATCTATAACACTTGCAGTATTTTGCCACAGTTCAGATTAAGTCTGTTTGCAAATCACAGGTTCTCTGTGCAAACCTTTTGATTTGAGGCTCACTTCGGTAGCAAGCAGGCCATGCCAATCACTTCTACAGCAAGTCTTCAGTCCACTTGCAGGCAGCAATAACACACTGTTTCTTTTCAGATTCAGGTCTCGATCCACTTAATTGGATAAATCTGACTTTCACTCTCAAGGCAGAACTTCACACCTGAAGATGTGATAGGCATGCCAGCAGAGCCTTCCTGCCAATTCTCCCGTGCTCCTAGCAGGAGCAGCTGCTTGATGGCTCGAGCTGTTTACTCTCCAAACTCCAGCTCTCGACTGATACACTGATGTAGGCAGTTCTTGGCTTTTCCAATAATCCACAAGGTTTGGTTGACTGAAGAAACTGTCTGTTACAGAAAGGGCTCCCCCTCCAGGTCCATTTAGGCACCAAACCCTTAAAACTACAATTCCTACAGAATTTCAAGATCTCTGTGGACAGTATCCATTTTACGTCCCTTGAGATTCGATTGGTCCAACACTGGCAGTCCAGAACCAAAATGGTGGCTCTTATGCAAAAAGGTCAAGCTGCAATGGAAAGTAGGTTAGACAAACTCCTATATTATTGTAATAACTGTCACAAATTCGCTCAGCCGGTCAGCCCTCTACTCCCAAAGTGCCAACCTCTGAGCGTATGATTTGTGGACAGTTAACAGTACAAGGTAACCCTCTTGTCTGTTTTGTGGGTTCTAATCACCTCAGTCTCAAGTTCTGGAGGGATTCAAACTGATAACCTCTTGTTAGCGTACCCAATTATCAGGCTCAGATAATTCTGTCTTCAGGGGGCCAGATATCTTTGCCTACGGGCACCCAACTAGGTCTACAAAATGAACCCTTAGAACCCTATCCAAGACCTTAGAGAACTCTATCCGTTTCCCAGTTTGGTATTACAATAAGTTCATACACAGTGTCAACTATAACCTTTAAAAGCTTCACTTAAATAAAAAGAAATGTCAAGGCACACCAGGCAGTTTCCATTTTAAAATATATATCTTTACTTTAAAATAGGAAAACAGAAAAATATTACAGAACAAAATATCCCAACGCATACAGCCTTAAAACAAACAGGTAAAAGTGCAGATTCCTACAAATAACATTCAGACTAATCTGGTCTAAGGTTCTTACTTCAGTGCTTTGAGGTCCTTCTTCTCTCAGAAATATGAAAGTGTCTTAAGGTTATCTCAGTTGGTTTAAAAACAGTCCTGAGCCGGCCTTCTCTCTGAGTCACCTAACTCCACCTTGGTGTAACAAAATCTGTATTTTATAACACATGATGGCCTACTAAGGTATTAAAACATAATAGATGACAAAATAAATCTCCTCTTCTCATGTTGACTGGTCAAAACCAGTCTGAGCTTTGCTTCACACACCCATTGAAAGGTCTCTTTGAAATAAGTCACTGTATTCAAAGCCAAAGTGTATTTGACTCCTTAATTGCATCGGGCCTTGGTATCTACACATCAAAGGTTATTCATAACACTGGCCAGTGTCCCTTTTCTCAGGACATCTAGTGCAGATCAAAGGATCTCCCTGAGGGCATTATGAATGGCTAATTTTATTTCTTGGCATGAAAGCAAATTGACAAGATGATTGCACCCCAGATATCTGCAGTTTTAAACCACCTCCTCTCCTTTGAACTTATCCCTGGGGGGTTTTGATGTGTCAGTTCAGCAAGACAGCATTTTCCTCTGACACAGTCTATCACATATTTTTTTTATATGTAATAGAAAAAAAAATGATACGGCACTCAGAACTGGCTGTCTACGTCACAATAACTAGTGCTCCTTTTTTCCCCATAGGGAAACCAGGTTGTAATTCTGATGTTATAATTAGCTGGGTATAATGACAAACACACGCCCAGTTTCCCTAGCTTGGCGCATGCACCTATCACAAACTTCTTCTTTTCTGTGCAGTCTGTCCCCACTCCTCAGTGCTGCAGTGTTCTCTGATGGAAGAAGTTGGAAGTAAGTTTTTTTTTTAAACAGAAATGATCACTAGGCACAGCAAACCTTTGTTATGGAAGTGAAAAAAGACCCTAAACACTGCTTTCATTTACGGGAAACTACATACTTAAGACTGGGGGTTTCAGTAGTCCGCAGCTCAACTCTGTAGACAGATGCATTTATTTTGTGTAATTGCAGTGGCAAAAAAATGATCCCCAGCAATTATACAAAATAAAGGATGGGTAGGTTTGTAAAACTCAGATTTTACACACACCCTCAGGGTGGGATGCCTTAATAAAGCCCTTGAGCTTCACTCTGGGGGTTCATGTAGCATCCTACCCCTCGGGGTGTAAAATCCTCATTATAACCCCCCCCCCATCCACTATTCTCTATATTATTATTGCAGATAAACAGTAAATAATCACTTTTCCTAACACAGCTCCCTCTGCGCAAGTACAGTAGCAGCTACAGAATGAAAGAGAAATATGGCCTGTCTGGCCGGTTGTGAGCCTTAAATCACTTGGACCCAGCCCAGACTAATTTTCTCACACAGTACAGTTGCTCTCTTAAAGAGACGGGCATGGAGGCTTACTGGAGCACTCTCATGCAGACAATTAGAACTACCAAACACACACCACCATCCTGACAGTGGGCATTAGGCAGCCCAGAAAGACATTTATAGGAACACCTATTTGTAGGGCATTATATTGACTTCTGTGGTGGGCAAGGTTATGGAAAGGATAGAGGAATATCTTAAAAACAGTCAATTGCAGGATATGAGGTAGCATGGGTTCACAAAGGGGAGATCCTGCCAAACAAACCTGATAAGAGTTCTTTGACTAAGCTACCAGGGAGGTGGATCAGGGGAGAGGAGCAATGGATGTGGCCTACCTGGATTTCAACAAGGCCTTCAACACTGTTCCTCACAGAACACTGGTAAACAAGCTGGGAAGCCTGGGTGTGGGTCCAAATGTAGTAAAATGGGAATGAAATAGGAAACATAACAGAACGCAGAGGGTGGTGGTAAATGGAGTTCACTTGTAAGAAGGGAAGGTAACCAGCAGGATGACTCAAGTGTCAGTTCTGGGACTGGTTTTCTTCAATGTTCTTATTAGCATTATCACAGAGGGGCTGGAAGGAGTGGTGTGCCTGTTCATGAATGACACAAAAATCTACAGCAGGGAGGGGGGAGTGAAAAAATGAGAGAGGATATAAAAAAAGCTGGAAGACTGATCCAGGGTTTGGCAACTGGGTTTAGTGCCAAAAAGATGCACATGGGGCACAGAAACCCAAGAGCAGCATATCATTGGGGGGAGGGGGAATTAGCAACCATGGAACAAAAGAGGGATCTAGGGGACATCATATATGATAACCTGAAAGTAGAAAAGCAGTGTGATAAAGCAGTGGGGTAGGCTAGCGGAATGCTGGGGTGCATAGGGAGGGGTATCACCAGCAGAAAGAGAGATGTAGTGTTACCCCATACAGATCAATGGAGAAGTCCCACATGGAGTGCTGTGTCCAATTCTGGATGCCCCATCTCAGGAAGGACATAGACAGGGTGGAAGCAGTACAGAAAAGGGCAACCAAAATAGTGCATGACCTGCACCAGAAGCCCTACGAGGAAAACCTCAGGGAGTTATATATGTACTCTCTAGAGGAAAGGAGGGAAAGGGGAGACATGACAGAAACTTTCAAATACATCAAATGTATCAAAAAGGTACAGGGAAGTGGTATTTTGCACAGAAATAAATACTCAAGGACAAGGGGACATGGCATGGAGCTGGAAGGGAGGAATTTAGAGGGGAGGAAATATACTTCCTTATAGAAAGGATGGTGGACATCTGGAACAGCCTCCCAGCAGAGGTAGTTGGGAACCGAAACAATCCATGGAACAGATACAAGGGGACCTTAGTAGCAGGGCTGGAAGAGGGGAAAAGGCCAGAGATCAATTAGGGTCTATGGTAGCAAAGTGGTTAGAGACTTTAGGGCAGGTAGGTGGGCCAGTAGGTCCTTTTCTGCCAACAGCTTCTATGTTCTATGTAGAGACAGGCTGGTACCACTGGGCATCGCTAAGGTGTTTGACAGATTACAAACACTGAGCTTTCGAGGGATGCAGTACAGCGCAGTGGTTTAAGGCTCTGAACTGCAAATCTGGAGACCTGGGTTTGAATCCCACAGCCAACATTTGCATACTGTGTGACCCTGAGCAAGTCACTTAACTTCCTTGTGCTCCCAGGTTGTACCTGTAAACAGGCTTTCAGCTTAGTGTGCCAATCCTGGTTAAACAATTAAAAAATAAAAGGCCGCCCATCTGCGAGCGGTTGATTTCTGTTCATGACGCCTGCGACCCGGGTTCTGGAACGGACTCCGGGTCGCTGGAGGGCCGGCCGGGGGAGAAGTACGACATCTGGGGACAGCCTCCCTCTCCGGGAGGGGGGGATGCACATCGGGCAGATGCCGACCCCCAGCGGAGGCTGTATACGGCTGTAACATCCGCCTGCTGTTTAAGGGGGAGTGGCAGACGTCGGTGTATGCCTTGACATCAGGACATCACTCCCCACAGAAAACCAGGAAAATACTTCCTGGCTGGCTGGATGATGGTCTCTCTGCCCTCCGCTGACGCCGATCCCAGGACCGACACACCTCAGCAGTACCCCGGGCCAAATGAAGTAGTGTGCTGCCTTCCCCCTCGGAGGAGGGGAACCCGCCCGCAGGGATAAGCCGGGTTACCCGGGGGGGGACTGCCATATGAGGTTGGCAGCCGGTGTGGGAGTCGGGGCAGGCAGTCGGGAGCGGCAATAGAGACCCGAAGGAGTGGGCAGCCACGAGGAAGGGGAGGCACAAAAAAAAGAAAAAAGGCTGTCAATACTCAGGAAGAGAGCTGGTACAGTGGCTTAAGTGGTATTGCCACAAAGTTTTGGTTTATTTGCCTTGTTGATGGGATCCATGTCACAGGAGAAAGTGGTTAGAGGAGTCCTAGTAAATTCATATGGGACTAAGGGCTGGCCTGTTGGTGCAGAGGTAGGATTGCCGCCTGTGACCCTGGTGACTTGGGTTTGAATCTGGACTTGGGCCACTGGAGGGCTGGTCGGGGGATGAGGGTGGATTAACATACTAACATACTAAAATGCCAGCAGAATAAGTCTAATGGTCTTTCGAGTCTGCTTGATTTTCAGCACCCCCACTGAGGGCCGATTTTGGTGTCTTCCCTTCCCCCCCTTGGGTAATACTGTCCCCCAGTCGCAGATGTGTCACCTGTATTGGACCTGGTCAGATTTACCCTCCCCCTGTACCTATCCATCCCCTCTTAAACCTGGCTGCAGTCTCCACCTGTACCAGCTCCCTGGGCAGTGCATTCCATGGCTCCACCACCCTTTCAGTGAAATAACACCTCCTTGTCTCCCCTCTGAGCCTGCCCCTTCCAGCTTACACCCGTTTCCTCTTGTTGTCCCTTCCTCCTTCCTTTAGAGAACCCTGACTGGGCCCCCCTTATTGATCCCCTTTATGTACTTAAAGACCTCTTGTGTCCCCCTGTCCCTCCTCTCCTCCAGGGTGTACATGTTGAGCTCCCTGAGTCTCTCCTCATAGGACCTCTCCCCCAGGCTCTGGATCATTTTGGTTCCCCTCCTTTGGACCATCTCTAAGAGTGTAACATCCCTCTTTAGATGTGGTCTCCAAAACTGCACACAATACTCGAGGTGTGGCCTAACCAAGCAGTTATACAGGGGTAGGGTCACTTTTGCCTTTCTGGAGGTAATCCCCCTGGTGATGCATACCAGCATCCTATTTGCCCTTGCTGCTGCCCTCCTACAGGTCTCAGAGTTGTTCATTTTGACATCTACTACTACCCCCAGGTCCCTCTCACCCTCGATGACTTGAATTTTGTCTCCTTCCAGGGAATACCCCTGGCCTGGATTTCTGACACCCAGGTGCAGAACCTTGCACTTCCCCACATTGAATTTTAGTTTCCATTTTCCTGGCCACCTTTCCAGCACCTCCAGATCCTCCTGCAAGCCCACCCTCTCCTCCTCCTCATCCACCACTGCACTCAGCTTTGAGTCATCTGCAAAGAGACTAATTTCACTCATGGCCCCCTTCCTTATGTCTGAGACATAGGCGTTGAACAGAATTGGCCCCAGCACTGACCCATTGGGCACCACACTAGTAACCCACCTTGGGGATGAGGCTAGCCCCCCCCAACCACCACCCTCTAAGTAAGCTCAGACAGCCAATTTCCTATCCATCTTAACAACTGTCTCCCTACCCCTATTTCTTTCCCATGGACTGCTCTCCTCCTCTGGGGGTAGGGTGAGTGTGATCGAGTGTCCGATGCAAAAGTGTGGACCACTGGCAGAGGTTGGGGATCTGATGTGACCAGCACCTGATATGTGGGGAGGCAGGATGGACATTGGGTTTGTCCCACTGATGTCACTGCACATCCTGTCTCCTGCCTCCTGAGGGGATTAGCATCCACAAAATATGCTGCCTGTCCCAAGAATGATGCTGCCTCCTTCTTCTGCAGCCCTTCAAAGTACCTGACTCCGAACGAGACTGTGTTCTGCTGGATGGACCACCCCCACAGCCACACCTAGGGTGGTAAGCCAAGGGAGCCCTGCCAGTTGCTGTGATGCAGCTGGTAACCTGGGCCTGTCTCTGTGGGGTGGGGTCATCTTAGCAGCCCCACCTAGGGGGTTTAGCCAGGACAAATTGGGGATCAGATATGGGAGGTGAGGGTGGGTCCAGGAGGTAGGGCTGATAATATGGGAGAGGCGGTGCCACAAAGAACCCCATATGAGACTAGAGTGCCATCTAGATGTTGGTGCCCATGTAGTCAATGGAAATGCCAATGTATGTTGATTGGGGAAGCAGAGGCACCACCATCAATGTTGATTACCTGGTATGAATAGAGTCTGACAGAGAAGCAGAGGTGCCACCGTCAGTGATGAAGAACCAGCAAGAATATAGGGTAACAGGGATGACAGAGGTGCCCCATTGATGAAGTGATGCATTAGCCTGAGGGAACAGATCAAATGGGAGAGGCAAAGGTATCACCCATCAACGTCGCTGAGTACCTGGCACAGGTTGCCCCCAGACCATGACCTTGGTGTTCTGCTCAGCAGTCATGGTGAGAGGAAGGCATCACCACCAAAGTGGATGATGTCTGGAAATAGTCATCCCTGAGAGGTGAAGGAGCAACCTGGGTCATTCCTGGGAAGGCCTTCTCCTGCCCGGATCCCAGGGCTTGTGCTTAGGACTCCCACTGTCTGTAGAGTTTGGCAGCCTGTATTTTGAGGAAAGCTGCTGGTGATAGAAGTGTTATCTCCAGCTGTTGAATCACAGAAGTGGGTCGATTGTCCATTAGATGACATACAGGTCACTGAAAGTATATTAAAAGTGATCAATTCTACTGATGGGAGAGAGAAATACAACGGCAAAAGTGGCAGCATTTCTGCAGTGGTCCAACAAGCACGGAGGGAAGGCTGGAAAAGAACTGAGGAAGGAAGGGACCACTTTTATGTAGGAAGACGCACTGTAGACATTGCCATGGCCGGCCCCTAGTGGACTGCTTGCAAGCTTCCATTTGGTCCTAGAGCCTGGCAGCTATAAGTTCCATAGTTGTGGCTTGATGAATGCAATATCCTCAAAGAAGATCAAAGGCCATGGAATGACATGACATTTTAGGAGACAGGGCATGGATTTGTAGACAGACTACTTTTTGTTGGTTTAGAGAAAGAGACTATACCTCGGGAGGAAATTATATTCAAAGAAAACTTGTAGCAGGAATGTTATTGAGTAAATTAACCCCAAAGAGTTAAACCAAAGGAACTAAATGATGGTTAAAAGACAAAGAACCTCTGTGCGCAAACACTGAGGCAAGGGTTACCCCAAAGGGCATTTGGCTGGGAAGCCAAGTTTCAAGAAAATACAAAATCACACATGCCCCTACAATGCAAAGCATCATGGGCTGCATATGCAAATCACCACAGAATGTTATGCTGGTCCAACTTTAAGCAGAATTGCATGGTGCCGAAAGGCCTCTCACACAGTTTGCAAAGGGTGCAGCATAACATTCTGTGGTGATTTGCATATGCAGCCCATGATGCTTTGCATTGTGGGGGCATGTGTGATTTTGTATTTTCTTTAAAAGACGGTTAGGAGTTTTATTCTTTATTTTTGAAACTTAAAATGACTATTTTTCTCCACAGATAAGCATGATATATCAATATGATATGATCCCATCGCTAGTAGGTTTTCATCCTTGTAAGAAATTTTATCTGGGTTGTAATGATTTATATTTGTATGTAATTTGAGTAAGATTGTTCAGTATGGGGTTTCTGTGCTGTTTATGTGTATTTATGCCTGTATGTAATTTGAGTATGATTGTGCAGTATGGGGTTTCTATGCTGGTTATGTGTATTTATGCTTGTGTGTAATTTGAGTATGATAGTGCAGTATGGGGTTTCTATGTTGGTTATGTGTATATATGCCTGCATGTAATTTGAGTACGATTGTGCAGTATGGGGTTTCTATGCTGGTTATATGTATTTATGCTTGTGTGTAATTTGAGTATGATAGTGCAGTATGGGGTTTCTATGTTGGTTATGTGTATTTATGCTTGTATGTAATTTGAGTAGGATTGTGCAATATGGGGTTTCAATGTTGGTTATGTGTATTTATGCCTGTGTGTAATAGGAGTATGATTGTGCAGTATGGGGTTTCTATGTTGGTTATGTGTATTTATGCCTGTGTGTAATTTGAGTATCATGGTGCAGTATGGGGTTTCCATGCTGATTATGTGTATTTATGCTTGTGGGTAATTTGAGTATAATAATGCAGTATGGTGTTTCTATGCTGTTTATGTGTATTTATCCTTGGGTGTAATTTAAGTATGATTGTTCAGTATGGGGTTTCTATGTTGGTTATATGTATTTATTCCTGTGTGTAATTGGAGTATGATAATGCAGTATGGGGTTTCTATGCTGGTTATGTGTACTTATCCTTGTGTGTAATTTGAGTATGATTGTGCAGTATGTGGTTTCTATGCTGGTTATGTGTATTTATGCTTGTGGGTAATTTGAGTATGACTGTGCAGTATGGGATTTCTATGTTGGTTATGCAAGCAATAACACCCAACGAGGTGTGGGTTATCTCCTGAGAAGAACACGCCCAGGTGCGTTGTTAGGCATGAGGCGCTTGCTCTTATCAGGAGATAACCCACACCTCAGAGTGTGTTATTGCGCTTATAAAATGGGTCCTGTAACTAAATATTAAAAAAAAAAGGAAGAAAGAAAATGTCCAAAATGTTTTTAAAAAGAGTTTTTAATACTAGTCTTAGGAAAAATAGTCCCCTATTACTGTGTTGTGCTGTATTTCGGACTGGCTAGCGGGCCAGTAGAGGGCTGTCCTCCGTCCAAAACACACAATGCTGAGATTAGTATGTTGCCCCCCCACACCACACACACACGTGTAGAATATTTTTGTTTCTCTTTTTTAAACAAATAAATTGCACTCAGGAGTCATAAATTGTAAACTTGCTAAAATATTTAATGTGCAATGCAGTCCGTTTTCAAGCTGTGGTTCCCCCCACAAAACTTCAATGTTTCGCACTTGCATGCTTTGACAAGAACTGTGATGTTTCTTGGCACCCCCTCTCCCTTCCCTACATAAATTTTTTTGTGTGTAATTTTAATTTATTTTTTACATTTGTCTACTTGATTTGAGTCACATTCTTTGTATTATTTAAATTTAAAGGCTACGGGAGTGGGAGCGAGTATGTCCCTTAGCGGCCACCATATGCAGTCTTTTCCTGCTTCACAGTTTGCTACCGTTAGTGAGGTAGAAAAAGAAATTACTTTTAAACAGATAGTAATGCAGTGCAGACTTGAGGAAAGGATTGTTGCGGCTCACTTTTTGGGAGAGGATGGGTGTTTTTGGAGGGGGAGAGATGGAGTCCGGAGATGCAAAAAACGGCGTCTTGACCAGCAGGACCAACAGCTGCACCTGTCACGAGGAAATAGGCAAGTGAGTACAACAAAATAGAAAGGAGTGATTAACATAGCTGATTGCATGCGTTTTCTTGAGTGGCTGGCTTCAGCAAGACCAAGCGTGCCCATCTGGAGCTGCGATATTCCTGTTTTCAGCTTTACGCTTCTGCTTCTTGAGAGAGCGGCTTACTGATCACTGAAGTTTCATTACACTGCTCGCTGTAAAAAACACGATTTCATTTTGAATTTAACATACTATTTTATAATTTAGTCTGCAAGCTGCTACTTCAGGTGACAGTCGGGGGAACGGCACTGACACTCGACAAATACAGTGGGGACTGGAGAGAAGCTGCTGCAGTGATGAAAACTCAGTGGGAGAGCTACGGATCAGCAGCCTGCTGGTGGGCATGGATATCTCACTGCACTGAGTCCTGGTTGGCATAAGAAGTACCTGCTGAGACAATATGCCCTGATAAGGACACGGCCACAGGTATGTCTTAGCCAATCAGGACACAGAAAACTCCCAATCCATTTTATAAGTGTATTTATGCCTGTATGTAATTTGAGTATGACTGTGCAGTATGGGGTTTCTGTGTTGTTTATGTGTATTATGCTTGTGGATAATCTGAGTATGATTGTGCAGTATGTGGTTTCTATGCTGGTTATGTGTATTTATGCTTGTGGGTAATTTGAGTATGACTGTCTAGTATGGGGTTTCTATGTTGGTTATGTGTATTTATGCCTGTATGTAATTTGAGTATGACTGTGCAGTATGGGGTTTCTATGTTGGTTATGTGTATTTATGCCTGTATGCAATTTGAGCATGATTGTGCAGTATGGGGTTTCTATGTTGGTTATGTGTATTTATGCCTGTATGTAATTTGAGTATGACTGTGCAGTATGGGGTTTCTATGTTGGTTATGTGTATTTATGCCTGTATGCAATTTGAGCATGATTGTGCAGTATGGGGTTTCTATGTTGGTTATGTGTATTTATGCCTGTATGTAATTTGAGTATGATTGTACAGCATGGGGTTTCTGTGCTGGTTATGTATATTTATGTCTGTATGTAATTTGAGTAGGACTGTGCAGTATGGGGTTTCTGTGTTGTTTATGTGTATTATGCTTGTGGATAATCTGAGTATGATTGTGCAGTATGTGGTTTCTATGCTGGTTATGTGTATTTATGCTTGTGGGTAATTTGAGTATGACTGTCTAGTATGGGGTTTCTATGTTGGTTATGTGTATTTATGCCTGTATGTAATTTGAGTATGACCGTGCAGTATGGGGTTTCTATGCTGGTTATGTGTATTTATGCCTGTATGCAATTTGAGTATGATTGTGCAGTATGGGGTTTCTATGTTGGTTATGTGTATTTATGCTGTATGTAATTTGAGTATGATTGTACAGTATGGGGTTTCTGTGCTGGTTATGTATATTTATGTCTGTATGTAATTTGAGTAGGACTGTGCAGTATGGGGTTTCTGTGTTGGTTATGTGTATTTATGCCTGTGTGTAATTTGAGTATCATGGTGCAGTATGGGGTTTCCATGCTGATTATGTGTATTTATGCTTGTGGGTAATTTGAGTATAATAATGCAGTATGGTGTTTCTATGCTGTTTATGTGTATTTATCCTTGGGTGTAATTTAAGTATGATTGTTCAGTATGGGGTTTCTATGTTGGTTATATGTATTTATTCCTGTGTGTAATTGGAGTATGATAATGCAGTATGGGGTTTCTATGCTGGTTATGTGTACTTATCCTTGTGTGTAATTTGAGTATGATTGTGCAGTATGTGGTTTCTATGCTGGTTATGTGTATTTATGCTTGTGGGTAATTTGAGTATGACTGTGCAGTATGGGATTTCTATGTTGGTTATGCAAGCAATAACACCCAACGAGGTGTGGGTTATCTCCTGAGAAGAACACGCCCAGGTGCGTTGTTAGGCATGAGGCGCTTGCTCTTATCAGGAGATAACCTACACCTCGGAGTGTGTTATTGCGCTTATAAAATGGGTCCTGTAACTAAATATTAAAAAAAAAAGGAAGAAAGAAAATGTCCAAAATGTTTTTAAAAAGAGTTTTTTAATACTAGTCTTAGGAAAAATAGTCCCCTATTACTGTTGTGCTGTATTTCGGACTGGCTAGCGGGCCAGTAGAGGGCTGTCCTCCGTCCAAAACACACAATGCTGAGATTAGTATGTTGCCCCCCCCACACCACACACACACGTGTAGAATATTTTTGTTTCTCTTTTTTAAACAAATAAATTGCACTCAGGAGTCATAAATTGTAAACTTGCTAAAATATTTAATGTGCAATGCAGTCCGTTTACAAGCTGTGGTTCCCCCCACAAAACTTCAATGTTTTGCACTTGCATGCTTTGACAAGAACTGTGATGTTTCTTGGCACCCACTCTCCCTTCCCTACATAAATTTTTTTGTGTGTAATTTTAATTTATTTTTTACATTTGTCTACTTGATTTGAGTCACATTCTTTGTATTATTTAAATTTAAAGGCTCACGGAGTGGAGCGAGTATGTCCCTTAGCGCCACCATATGCAGTCTTTTTCCTGCTTCACAGTTTGCTACCGTTAGTGAGGTAGAAAAAGAAATTACTTTTAAACAGATAGTAATGCAGTGCAGACTTGAGGAAAGGATTGTTGCGGCTCACTTTTGGGAGAGGATGGGTGTTTTTGGAGGGGAGAGATGGAGTCCGAGATGCAAAAGCATGCCTTGACCAGCAGGACCAACAGCTGCACCTGTCACGAGGAAATAGGCAAGTGAGTACAACAAAATAGAAAGGAGTGATTAACATAGCTGATTGCATGCTTTCTTTGAGTGGCTGGCTTCAGCAAGACCAAGCGTGCCCATCTGAGCTGCGATATTCCTGTTTTCAGCTTTACGCTTGCTTTGAGAGAGCGGCTACTGATCACTGAAGTTTCATTACACTGCTCGCTGTAAAAAACACGATTTCATTTTGAATTTAACATACTATTTTATAATTTAGTCTGCAAGCTGCTACTTCAGGTGACAGTCGGGGGAACGGCACTGACACCGACAAATACAGTGGGGACTGGAGAGAAGCTGCTGCAGTGATGAAAACTCAGTGGGAGAGCTGCGGATCAGCAGCCTGCTGGTGGGCATGGATATCTCACTGCACTGAGTCCTGGTTGGCATAAGAAGTACCTGCTGAGACAATATGCCCTGATAAGGACACGGCCACAGGTATGTCTTAGCCAATCAGGACACAGAAAACTCCCAATCCATTTTATAAGTGTATTTATGCCTGTATGTAATTTGAGTATGACTGTGCAGTATGGGGTTTCTGTGTTGTTTATGTGTATTATGCTTGTGGATAATCTGAGTATGATTGTGCAGTATGTGGTTTCTATGCTGGTTATGTGTATTTATGCTTGTGGGTAATTTGAGTATGACTGTCTAGTATGGGGTTTCTATGTTGGTTATGTGTATTTATGCCTGTATGTAATTTGAGTATGACTGTGCAGTATGGGGTTTCTATGTTGGTTATGTGTATTTATGCCTGTATGCAATTTGAGCATGATTGTGCAGTATGGGGTTTCTATGTTGGTTATGTGTATTTATGCCTGTATGTAATTTGAGTATGACTGTGCAGTATGGGGTTTCTATGTTGGTTATGTGTATTTATGCCTGTATGCAATTTGAGCATGATTGTGCAGTATGGGGTTTCTATGTTGGTTATGTGTATTTATGCCTGTATGTAATTTGAGTATGATTGTACAGTATGGGGTTTCTGTGCTGGTTATGTATATTTATGTCTGTATGTAATTTGAGTAGGACTGTGCAGTATGGGGTTTCTGTGTTGGTTATGTGTATTTATGTCTGTATGTAATTTGAGTATGATAGTATAGTATGGGGTTTCTATGCTGGTTATGTGTATTTATGCTTGTGGGTAATTTGAGTATGATAGTGCAGTATGGGGTTTCTATGTTAGTTATGTGTATTTATGCCTGTATGTAATTTGAGTATGATAGTGCAGTATGGGGTTTCTATGCTGGTTATGTGTATTTATCTTTGAGTGTAATTTATTTTATTTATTTCGTTTTTGTTGACCGGGTAAGTGCACTAGACAAATCCTGCCTATTTTCAGGCATGACCTGGGGGGGGGGGGGATACAGATGAATGCGAAGTGACCTTGAACCAGATTAAGCTGTTGGTGGTATTTTTAGTGAATGAGGGAAATTTGGCCAGGACACCTGGAAAATTCCCCTATTCATGTCAATAAGTGCCATGGGATCTTTAACATCCACCTGAACTACCACCAATTCAGGCAGATGGGACCTCGATTTAATGTCTCATCCAAAAGACGGCACCTCAGAAGTGCAGCACCCCTCTCATGCTGCACTACAATGTCAGTACTGGGATATTAACCCAAGTGCCAGATGTGGGAACTGAACCTACAGCCCTCTGATCTCCCAGCCTCAGAGGCAAGTGTGCTACCTACTGAGCCACTGGCACAGGGGTTGTATACAGACCCCCCTCTCAGGGGGAGGAAATGGACAAGGAAATGATAGAAAGTATACTTAGAATGGCAGAAAAAGGGGAGCTATTGCTGATGGGGGATCTGTATATGCCAGATGTTAACTGGAGTGCAGTTGCAGCAGCCACTTCTAAGAGTGGGGTTATTCTAGATGCCCTACAGGGGCATGCCTTAGACAACTAGTATTGGAACCCACTCAGGAGGGAGCAATCTTAGACCTGGTTCTCTCAAATGGAGATGGAGAAAGGATCACAGATGTAGAAGTGGGTAGCTATCTGGGAACTAGCGACCATCGAACAGTATGGTTCACAATAAACACAGCAATAGAGTCAAGCCATACAAATGCAAAAGTATTGGACTTCAGGAGGGCTGACTTTGCCAAAATGGGTGAGTGCCTAAGGAATGCACTAGTAAATGGGCAGGAAGGAGGGGTGGAAGAACAATGGGGAATAATCGAAACTGCTATCACAGAGGCAACAAGCCTTTGTGTGAAGCAAATAAAACAAAACAATGTAAGAAACCACTATGGTTCTCAAAGGAGGAGGCAGTGAAGGCTCAAGAGAAAAAGAAAGCATTCAGGAAGTACAAGGAATCACAGAAGGAGCAGGACAGAGAATTGTATCAGTTAAAGCAAAAGGAAGCTGGGAAGGCAGTCAGAACAGCAAAGGCCCAAACCAAGGAAAAGATAGCCAACTCAGTTAAGAAGGGGGATAAAACCTTTTATAGGTACATCAGGGAGTGAAGGAAGAGCAAGGGAGGGATAGTGAGGCTTAATAAGGGGGCAGAGGGTGACTGTGAAAGGCAGATATACTAAACAAATATTTTTGCTCAGTATTTACAAATGAAGAGGGGGAGGTACCTAAACCAAACAATAGAAACACTGGATACAGAAGTTGATACCAGCCCATTTACAGAAGAAAGTGTTCTGAAAGAACTCTTAAAACTGAAGGTGGACAAAGCAATGGGGCCTGATGGGATTCATCCCAGAATTCTAAAAGAACTAAGGGTAGAACTAGTGACACCACTGACTGCCCTCTTTAACAAATCATGGGAGGATGGGGTGGTACCTGAGGACTGAAGAAGGGCAGATGTGATTCCACTTCACAAAAGTGGGAGCAGGGCAGAAGCAGGAGCAAAAGTGGGAACAAAGAGGAAGCAGGGAACTACAGACCAGTCAACCTCACCTCGGTAGTGGGGAAGATCATGGAAGCACTACTGAAGGAGAGATTGGTGGAACATCTGGTTGTCAATGGACTACAGGACCCAAGGCAGCATGGTTTCACCAGGGGGAGGTCATGTCAGACCAACCTCATTGAATTTTTTGACTGGGTGACTAGGGAGGTGGATCAGGGGAGGGCAGTGGACATGGCCTATCTGAACTTCAGCAAGGCCTTTGACACTGTGCCACATAGAAGACTATTACACAAACTGGGGAATATGGGTGTGGGCAGGACAGTAGTGTGGTGGGTAGGTAACTGGCTGGGTGGCAGGACACAGAGGGTGGTGGTAAATGGCTGTCACTCCACAGAGGGAAGAGTGACCAGTGGGGTACCACAGGGATCAGTGCTGGGACCGGTCCTATTCAACATCTTCATCAGTGACATTGCGCAGGACCTAGAAGGCAGAATTTCACTGTTCGCTGATGACACAAAGCTCTGTAACAGAGTAGACACACCAGAGAGTGTAGACAGAATGAGAAGGGACCTGCAGAAACTTGAAGAATGGTCAGGGGTTTGGCAGTTGAAATTCAATGCAAGGTACAAGATAATGCATATGGGGCACACAAACCCTAGCACAATATTTCAGTTGGGGGTGAGGATATAGCATGCACCAAGCAGGAAAGGGATCTTGGGGTTATCATCTCTGATGACCTCAAGGTGGGAAACAGTGTGACAAGGCAGCAGGTAAAGCAAATAGGATGCTGGGATGTACAGGCAGGGCATCACCAGCAGGAAAAGGAGGTCATAATTCCGCTATACAAGACACTAGTGAGGCCCTACCTGGAGTACAGTGTACAGTTCTGGAGACCATACCTACGTAAGGACATAGACAGGGTAGAGAAGGTTCAGAGGAGGGCAACAAAGATGGTGCATGGATTGCATCACAAGTCCTATGAAGACAGGTTGAAGGAACTGAACATGTACTCCTGGAGGAGAGGAGAGAGAGGGATGAGAGAGAGACATACAAGTATCTTACAGGGAGGAACAGGGTGCAGGAATACACTATTTTTAGCGAAAAAGATGTTCCAGGACTAGAGGGCATGGGATGAAGTTGGAGGAGATGATTCAGAGGAAACATGAGGAAGAATTTCTTCACAGAACGGGTGGTGGACAAGTGGAACACCCTGCCAGAGGAAGTGGTGGGGGCTGAAACAATCACGGGATTTAAGAATGCATGGGATAGACATAAAGGAATTCTGGAGGTCAGGGGTAAGGGACAACAGACTTCTAGGAAAACATAAACTGAACTTATGAGTTCAAATGGGCAGACTGGGAGGGCCATAGGCCCTTATCTGCCGACACTGTCTATGTATCTATGTAGGAAACTACAGACCTGTTAGTTTAACCTCAGTGATAGGGAAAATGATGTAATCTCTTCTGAAGGAAAGAATCGTCGAGTACCTAGAGGCCAGAGGGGCACAGGACCCAAGGCAGCATGGATTCACAGAGGGAAGGTTATGTGAGACGAATCTAATAGATTTCTTTGACTGGGTGACCAAAGTAGTAGATCAGGGAGGGGCTGTGGACATGGCCTACCTAGACTTTAGCAAGGCATTTGACACAGTCCCACACAAAAGATTAATATACAAGTTAGCCAGCCTGGGAGTGGGTCCCAAGATGGTAGCCTGGGTAAATAATTGGCTGGAGAATAGGACACAGAGGTAATAGTAAATGGAGTCCACTCTGAAGAAAGGGGTTATAGTGGGGTTCTGCAGGGTTCAGTATTAGATCGTCCTCTTCAATGTCTTTATAGTTGACATTGCAGAGGGACTGAAGGAAAAGTATGTCTCTTTGCAGATGACACAAAGATTTGCAACAGAGTTGATGCACAAGGTGGGGTGGAAAGGATGAGAAGGGACTTGGCAAGGTTAAAGGAATGGTCAAATGTATGGCAGCTTAGATTCAATGCTAAGAAGTGCAAGGTAATGCACCTGGGAAACAAAAACCCAGGGGAAGAGTACACAATGGGGGTAAGATACTAGCAACAACAAAAATGGAAGGGACCTGGGGGTAGTCATATCAGTTGATCTAAAGGTGGGCAAGCAATGTAATAGGGTAGTAAGGAGGGCTTGGTGGATACTGGGATGCATAGGGAGAGGCATCACCAGTAAAAAACAGGAAGTTGTTATCCCTCTGTACAGACAGCTGGTGAGACCCCATCTGGAGTACTGCGTGCAGTTCTGGAGACCCAGTCTCCACAAAGACATAGACAGGATGGAAGCTGTCCAGAGGAGGGCAACTAAAATGGTGCAGGGTCTGCACCGAAGACATATGAAGAGATTTAAGAGCTTAATATGTATAGCTTCGAGGAAAGGGGGACATGATAGAAACTTTCAAGTACCTCAAGGAATCAACAAAGTCCAAGAGGGTAGCATCTTTCAGAAAAGAGGTGTAAGAACAATGGGGCACAATTTGAAGATGGAGGGGGCTCAGAGGTAATGTAAGGAAGTATTTTTTCACAGAGAGGGTTGTGGATGCATGGAACGGCCTTCTGGAGGAGGTTGTGGAGTCAAAAACAGTGGTGGAGTTCAAGCATGCATGGGACAGTCATAAGTCAATTCTAGGTGGTGAGGGTAGGAAGAAGTAGCCTGCTGGTTAACAAGGATCTGCAGCTTATCCATTAGGTAGGGAAATGGGCAGACTGGGTGGGCTAAGCAGTCCTTATCTGCCATCAAATTCTATGTTTTTATCCACAATAACAGAAAGGGTGCCTTTAAAGATACACATTGGTTTTACTGCTTCCAGGTTTTCTGACATCATCACTGCCTACTTGTAATCCCAAATTCTTTGCTCTTCCAGCTCTAGACTTATTTTCTTACCAATTCCCTCTCAACCAGAGCTGGAAAAATTCCAGTACTGCATACATCTGGGCAGACTGGGTGGGCGAAGGAATCCTCTTCCGTTGACAGATTTTATTTCTGTGTTTCCATTTAAGCATATTATCTAGTCATCTACTACACTTACTGGAGGGAGTGACTTGAAGATGATCCTTCTGCTGTGCAGTCTCTTCCACCTTCACATCATCGTATGGGAGTTCCTCGTCCCTCTGAAACAGCAACAACAATTGCTCTATTGGGATGCTGTAGCCTGCACATCAAAAACAAAAGACAATTAAGTGTTATTTTCAATCAAAGTTAGATAAATGTCACAAAACACTCTTCCATGAAAAAAGAACATTGTCCCTATTGCTGCTAATAATTGTAAATTTATGGATGATTATCCACAGCACAGAAACATATAATCTGATAGCAGGAGACAGAGGGGCCATCAAGTCTGCCCATACTATACCACCTCAACCTACCAACCTACTCTGGTAGGTTGTCTCCCTCACAGAAACAGAGAAACATAGAATTCGATGGCAGATAAGGACCACTTGGCCCACCTAGTCTGCCCATTTCCCTACCTAATGGATAAGCTGCAGATCCTTGTTAACCAGCAGACTACTTCTTCCTACCCCTACCCCTACCCCCTAGAATTGCCTTATGACAGTCCCATGCATTCTTGAAATCCACCACTGTTTTTGACTCTACAACCTCCTCAGGAAGTCTGTTCCATGCATCCAGAACCCTCTCCATGAAAAAAATACTTCCTCACATTACCTCTGAGCCATCCCCCCTCAATCTTCAAATTGTGCCCCCTCATTCTTGAACACCTCTTTTTCTGAAAGATGCTACCCTCTTGGACTTTGTTGAGTCCCTTGAGGTACTTGAAAGTTTCTATCATGTCTCCCCTCTCCCTCCTTTCCTCGAGGCTATACATATTAAGCATCTTAAGTCTCACTCTTCATATGCCTTCTGGTGCAGACCCTGCATCATTTTAGTTGCCCTCCTCTGGACTGCCTCCATCCTGTCTATGTCTTTGCGGAGACGGGATCTCCAGAACGGCACACAGTACTCCAGATGGGGTCTCACCAGCTGTCTCTGTAAGAGGATAACAACTTGCTGTTTTCTACTGGTGATGCCTCCCTATGCATCCCAGTATCCCCCAGCCCTCCTTACTACCTCTCACATTGCTTGCCCAACTTTAGGTCATCTGATATGGCTACCCCCAGGTCCCTTTCCATTTTTGTTGTTGTTAGTATCTCGCCCCCATTGTGTATTCTTCCCCTGGGTTTTTATTTCCCAGGTGCATTACTTTGCACTTCTTAGCACTGAATCTAAGCTGCCATACATTTGACCATTCCTCCAGCTTTTCCAAGTCCCTTCTCATCCTTTTCACGCCACCTTGTGTATCAACTGTGTTGCAGATCTTTGTGTCATCTGTAAAAAGACATAGTTTTCCTTCCAGTCCCCCTGCAATGTCACTTATAAAAGACATTAAAGAGGACCGGTCCTAGTACTGAACCCTGCGGTACCCCACTAGTAACCCCCCTTTCTTCAGAGTGGACTCCGTTTACTATTACCCTCTGCGTCCTATTTTCCAGTCAATTCTTTACCCAGGCTGCCATCTTGGGACCCACTCCCAGGATGGCCAGCTTGTATATTAATCTTTTGTGTGGGACTGTGTCAAATGCCTTGCTAAAGTCTAGGTAGGCCATGTCCACAGCCCCTCCCTGATCTACTACTTTGGTCACCCAGTCAAAGAAATCTATTAGATTCGTCTGACAGGACCTTCCCGCTGTGAATCCATGCTGCCTTGGGTCCTGTGCCCCTTTGGCCTCTAGGTACTCAACAATTCTTTCCTTCAGAAGTGATTCCATCATTCTCCCAACCACTGAGGTTAAACTAACAGATCTGTAGTTTCCTGCTTCTGTCCTGCTCCCACTTTTGTGAAGTGGAATAACATCTGCCCTCTTCCAGTTCTCAGGTACCACCCCATCCTCCCATGATTTGTTAAAGGGGGTAGTCAGTGGTGTCACTAGTTCTACCCTTAGTTCTTTTAGAATTCTGGGATGAATCCCATCAGGCCCCATTGCTTTATCCACCATCAGTTTTAAGAGTTCTTTCAGAGCCCTTTCTTTTGTGAATGGGCTGGTATTAACCCCCATATCTAGAGTGTTTCAACTGTTTGGTTTCGGTACTTCCCCCTCTTGATTTGTGAATACTAAGGAAAAATATTTGTTTAGTATCTCTGCCTTTTCACAGTCACCCCCCTCCCCTTTATTAAGCCTCACTATCCCTCCCTTAGTCTCCCTTCGCTCTCCGATATACCTATAAAAGGTTTTATCCCCCTTCTTAACTGAGTTGACTATCTTTTCCTTGGTTTGGGCCTTTGCTGTTCTGACTGCCTTCACTGCTTACTTTTGCATTAACTGATACAATTCTCTGTCCTGCTCCTTCTGTGATTCCTTGTGCTTTCTGAATGTTTTATTTTTCTCCGTAACCTTCCCTGCCACCTCCTTTGAGAACCACAGTGGTTTCTTACATCGTTTTGTTTTGTTTATTCGCTTCACACAAATGCTTGTTGCCTCTGTGATGGCAGTTTTGATCATTCCCCATTGTTCTTCCACCTCTCCTTCCTGCCCATTTGCTAGTGCATTCCTTAGGCACTCACCCATTCTGGCAAAGTCAGCCCTCCTGAAGTCCAGTACTTTTGCTTTTGTATGGCTTGACTCTAGTGCTGTGTTTATCGTGAACCATACTGTTCGGTGGTCGCTAGTTCCCAGATGGCTATGCACTTATAAATCTGTGATCCTCTCGCCATCTCTATTTGGGAGTACCAGGTCTAAGATTGCTCCCTCTTGAGTGGGTTCCAATACTAGTTGTCTAAGGCATGCCCCTGTAGGGCATCTAGAATGACCCCACTCTTAGAAGTGGCTGCTGCAACTGCACTCCAGTTAACATCTGGCATATTCAGATCCACCATCAGCAATATCTCCCCTTTTTCTGCCATTCTAAGGATACTTTCTATCATTTCCTTGTCCATGACCCTCTTCCTCCGTTCCCTCAACCCTCAATCCAGTGTTGCCTCGTAGGGATAATGATTCCTCATGCCTTGTTCCAGCCATGTTTCAACATATTTAGAACAGCTGCCCCACTACTTCAGCCATGGTTTCACCACCCTTACCATGAAGTAAAGCTTTTCATGTCTCATTTGAATTTGCCCCCACCGTCCTCCAATCACACCCCTAGTGACTGCTTCTCTATTCTTTACAGACAGGTCCTTGCTATTCACCCTGTGCATACCCTTCAGAAATGTACTTGTTTCTATCATTTCCACCTCTCATGCCTGGCCTCCAGCGAGTACATATTTAGGGCCACCAGCCATTCCTAAGAGTATCTGCCTTGCTGGCCCTGAAATGTTGGTGACTCTCTGATACACCAACTTAAGACTGTCTACATACTTCCTCAAGTGAAGACTCTGGAACCGAGCACAGTATTCTAGATGATGCCACATGAAGGATCTGTGTAGGGGCAGTATCACCTCGCTTTTTCCATTATGAGAAGCCCTTCCATTATCAGAACCCCTACCTACACATCCCAGTATCCTTAACACCTAGCTGTATGAATTGTTACAATTACTAACTTGCTTGAGGGAATCACTGATGATGACCCCCAGATCCCTCTCCACTGCTGAATGGTCCAGCTGAACTTCTCTTGTATGGTACTTAGTGTGAGGGTTCCATCTCCCTAAGTGCATTATCTTGCATTTCTTGACAATGAATCTGAACTGCCAGATCTCAGACCATCTCTCCTGCATCTCTAAGTCATCTGGCTCTCCTGCACCCCTTCCTGATGATCTTCCCTATCTCAGAGTTCAGTGTCATCACCAGAGAGATAACAGATCCAGGTTCCCTCCCCCTCTATCACTGATGATCATATTAAATAGGACAGGTCCCAGGACTAACCCTAGTGTGGTAGAGCTAGAGATGTTGCAAAATTAAATATCATGGGTGAAATTCCCATGAAACCAACAATTTCACCACATGAAATATTTTGTGTAATTTAGCCGTTCTGCAAAATAGTTCATGAGACATGAAGTTGTGGAATTTCAACTGTGAAATGAGACATTTCATCCAAAATGGCGGGTGAGCTTTCATGCTCCACAGTGGTACATTTTGCACTTTGTGGGCAAAATCCCACATTTCAAATCTGCGAAAAATTTCATGAAACAGCCAAATTTTGCAAAATATTTTGTGGAATGAAATTCAGCAGTTTCACACATCTCTAGGTGGAACTGCTTGCCCTACCTAAATATTAAAGGGACTCTGTTCTAATTTAGTTTTCTAATGCCTACTGCAACAGCATTGTAACAATCCTATACTGTCCTCTCCCAGTTATGTCAGGATGGCCACGTACAACCCTCCCTATTTTTCTTCTTTACACAGTGTTTCCCTTTCAAGTACTTGTAAAATGCATCCAGCAGGGCTCAACATGACCAAACGATGTAATAGCAAGCTAGCCACCGACTGAACCCACCCCTTTACTTCTTTAGACAGTGTTTCCCTTTCAAGTACTTGTAAAATGCATCCAGCAGGGCTCAACATGACCAAACGATGTAATAGCAAGCTAGCCACCTACAGAACCCACCGCTTTACTTCTTTACACAGTGCTTCCCTTTCAAGCATAGGAGCCGACTCCATGGGTGCTTGGGTGCTCTAGCACCCACAAAGTTGAAATAAGCACCCTCAATATTTTGAGCACAGCCTGCAACAAAGGATTATTAAGGAAACTGGTCACAGGAAAAATACTACCTACTGGCAATGAGCACCCGCAAAGATTCCTAAAAGTTGGCATTCCTGCCAAGTACCTGTAAAATGTATCCAGCAGGGCTCAAAGTGACAAAATAATGTAATAGCAAGCTAGCCACCTACAGAACCCACCCCTTACTTCTTTACACAGTGTTTCCCTTTCATGTACCTGTAAAATGCATCCAGCAGGGCTCAACATGATCAAACAATGTAATAGTAAGCTAGCACTGTTTCATTTGCAAATATAAAAACAGATACCTGTTGTTAAATATTTGCACATTTGAAATATGAGCCATTTTTGCTGCACTGTTGTTATACATCACATGTAGTATAAATTACATACAACTGCCTGAAGTATAATGAAAAATATTATATACTTTGCAGTGGTTTGGTGTCTGAGAAAGCCAGATTTAGGAAAACAACTGAAGAAGCTATTTTATTTTAAATTCATAATGGCATCTGATATAAAACAGCCTTGGTTTTGTCGAAAGCCCAGACCCAGTTGCAAACAGCCTTGGTTCTGCAGACTGCCTGCAGCCAGTTGCAAACAGCCTTGGTTCTGCAGATTGCCTGATGCCATTTGCAAAACAGCCTTGAAAACAGTTGCAAGTAGCCTATGTTTTTCATTATGCCCGAAGCATGAGAGAGGGAAGGACATGCAGTCTCCATTTACAGAAGAAAGAGTCCTGAAAGAACTCCTAAAACTCAAGGTGGACAAAGCAATGGGGCCTGATGGGATTCACCCCAGAATCCTAAAAGAACTAAGGGAGGACCTAGTGACACCACTGACCACACTTTTTAACAAATCATGGGAGGATGGGGTGGTACCTGAGGACTGGAGGAGGGCAGATGTGATTCCCCTTCACAAAAGTGGGAGCAAGGCAGAAGCAAAAAAAACTACAGACCTGTAAGTTTGACCTCAGTGGTAGGAAAATGATGGAATCACTTCTGAAAGAAAGAATTGTTGAGTACCTAGAGGCCAGCGGGGCACAGGACCCAAAGCAGCATGGATTTACAGCAGGAAGGTCATGTCAGACGAATCTAATAGATTTCTTTGACTGGGTGACCAAAGTAATAGACCAGAGGGGCTGTGGATATGGCCTACCTAGACTTTAGCAAGGCATTTGACACAGTCCCGCACAAAAGATTAATAATCAAGTTAGCCAGCTTGGGAGTGGGTCCCAGGGTGGTAGCCTGGGTTGCAAACTGGCTGCACAACAGGACATAGAAGGTAATAGTGAGTGGCACACATTCCGAAGAAAGGGGGGTCACTAGTGGAGTACCTCAGGGCTCAGTACTGGGTCCAGTCCTCTTTAACATCTTTATAGGTGACATTGCAGAAGGTCTGGAGGGAAAGGTATGCCTCTTTGCAGATAATAAAAAGATCTGTAACAGAGTTGATACACAAGGGGGTAGAAAGGATGAGAAGGGACTTGGTGAGTTGGAGGAATGGTCAGACATAGCAACTTAGATTCAATGCAAGAGGTGCAATGCACCTGGGAAACAAAACCAGGAGAAAGTACACAATAGCAGGGAGGTACTAACAACAACAAAAATGGAACGGGACTTGGGGGTAGTCATATCGGATGATCTAAAGGTGGGTAAGCAATGTGAGAAGTCAGTGAGGAGAGCCAGGGGGATACTGGGATGCAAAGGAAGGGGCATCACAAGTAGAAAAAGGGAAGTGGTTATCCCTCTGTACAGACAGTTGGTGAGACCTCATCTGGAGTACTGTGTGCAGTTTTGGAGACCTCATCTATGCAAGGACATAGACAGGATGGAAGCAATCCAGAGGAGGGCAACTAAAATGGTGCAGGGTCTGCATCAGAAATCATATGAAGAGAGACTGAGAGAGCTTAATATGTATACCCTTGATGAAAGGAGGGACGGGGGACATGATAGAAACGTTCAAGTACCTCAAGGGAATGAACAAAGTCCAGGAGGGTAGCATCTTTCAGAAAAAGAGATGTGTAAGAACAAGGGACACAATTTAAAGATAGAGGGGGGACGGCTCAGGGGTAATGTGAGGAAATCTTTTTTCACAGAGAGAGTGGTGGATGCATGGAACTGCCTTCCTGAGGAGGTTGTTGGGGCTAAAACAGTGGGGGAATTCAAACATGCATGGGACAGACACAAGGCAATTGTAGTGGGGGTGGCAGGAAGTAGGCTGTTGGTTAACTAGAATCTGCAGCTTATCCAGTAGGTAGGGAAATGGGCAGACTGGGTGGGCCAAGTGGTCCTTATCTGCCGTCAAAGTCTATGTTTCTATGTCCCCAAAGCAATCTGAAGCAGAGATGAGGAAATTATTTGAAGTTTAGGGATCTGGCAGAAATAAAGGTGGCATAGAAGGTGTGCAGATTTTCATCCTTGGAAGCGAAGACTCTTCTGCGTATAGCATGTACTCGCTTGTTGTGTGAATCTGTTAAAAGTCAAGGACACTTCAACAAGAATATAAATATAGAAATATAGAAACATAAGACTTTGATGGCAGATAAGGACCACTTGGCCCACCTAATCTGCTCATTTCCCTACCTACTGGGTAAGCCCTAGTCTGCCCATTTCCCTACCTATTGGATAAGCTGCAGATCCTACTTGACCAACAGCCTACTTTCTTCGACACCCCACTATAATTGCTGTATGTCTGTCCCATGAATTCTTGAATTCCCCCACTGTTTTTGACCACACTACCTCCTCAGGAAAGCGGTTTCATGTGTCCACCACTGTCTCAGTGAAAAAATACTTTTCACATTTCCCCTGAGCCATCCCCCCTCTATCTTCAGACTGTGCCCCCTTGTTCTTACACATCTCTTTTTCTGAAAGATGCTACCCTCTTGAACTTTGTTGATTCCCTTGAGGTACTTAAAACTTTCTATCATGCCCCCCCTTTCCTCAAGGGTGTACATAAGCCCCTTTAGTCTCTCTTCATATGGCTTTTGTTGTAGACCCTGCAACATTTTAGTTGCCCTCCTCTAAACAGCCTCCATCCTGTCTATGTCCTTGTGGAGATGGGGTCTCCAGAACTGCACGCAGTACTCCAGAAGGGGTCTCACCAACTGTCTGTACAGAGGGATAATAACTTCCTGTTTTCTACTGGTGATGCCTCTCCCTATGTATCCCAGTATCCCCCCAGCCCTCCTTACTGCCTTTTCTCATTGCCTGCCTTTAGGTCAGCTGATATTACTACCCCAGGTCCTTTTCCATGTTTTGTTGTCGTCAGTATCTCCCCCTAACTGTGTACTCTTCCCCTGGGTTTTTGTTTCCCATGTGCATTACTTGCACTTCTTTGCACTGAATCCAAGCTGCCATACTTTTGATCATTGCTCCAAACTTGCCAAGTCCCTTCTCATCCTTTCCACCCCTCACACACTTGTGTATCAACCCTATTACCAATCTTTGTATCATCAGCAAAAAGGCATACTTTTCCTTCCAGCCCTTCTGCAATGTCACTTATAAAGAGATTGAAAAGGACCAGCCCCAGTACTGAACCCTGCGGTACCCCGATAGTAATCCCCCTTTCTTTGCAGTTGGACTCTGTTTATTATTGCCCTCTGTTTCCTGTTGTCTAGGCAATTATTTACCCAGATCACCACCCAGGGTCCCACTCTCAGGCTGGCTAGCTTGTTTATTAATCTTTTGTGTGGGACTGTGTCAAAGGCCTTTCTAAAGTCCAGGTAGGCCATGTCCACAGCCCCTCCCTGGTCTACTACTTTGGTCACCCAGTCAAAGAAATCAATAAGATTTGTCTGACATGACCTTCCCGCTGTGAATCCATGCTGCCTTGGGTCCTGTGCCTCGCTGGCCTGTAAGTAGTCAACAATTCTTTCCTTCAGAAGTGATTCCATCATTTTCCCTACCACTGAGGTCAAACTAACAGGCCTGTAGTTACCTGCCTCTGCTTTGCTCCCACTTTAGTGAAGGGGAATCACATCTGCCCTCCTGTAGTCCTCAGGCATTACACCCTCCTCCCATGATTTGTTAAAAAGAGTAGTCAGTGGTGACACTAGTTCTCTCCTTAGTTCTTTCAGAATTCTGGGGTGAATCCCATCAGGCCCAACTGCCTTGTCCACCTTCAGTTTTAGGAGTTCTTTCAGGACCCTTTCTTCTGTAAATGAACTAGTATCAACCCCCCAATCCAGAGTGCTTCTACTGTTTGGTTTAGGTACTTCCCCCCTTCTTTTGTGAATACTGAACAAAAGTATTTGTTCAGTATCTATGTCATTTCACTGTTCCCCCCCACCCCCATATTAAGCCTCATAATCCCTCCCTTGGTTTTTCTTCACTCACTAATGTACGTATAAAACGTTTTATCCCCCTTCCTAACTGAGTCACTATCCTTTCCTCGGTTTGGGCCTTTGTTATTCTGACTGCCTTCCCTGCTTCCTTCTTCTTTAACTGATACAGTTCTCGGTCCTGCTCCTTTTGTGATTCCTCATACTTCTTGAATGCTAACTTTCTCTCTCTAATCTTCCCCACCACCTCTTTTGAGAACCATAGTGGATTTTTCCTTCATTTTATTTTATTTGCTTCGTTTATTTGTTTGTTGCTTCTTGGACGGCATTTCAATTCTTCCACATTGTTCCTCCACCCCTCCTTCCTGCCTATTCGCTAGTGCATTCTTTAGGTTCTTTCCCATTTTGCCAAAATCAGCCCTCCTAAAATCTAGTACCCTCACTTTTTTATGGCTTGACTCCACGGCTGTATTTATTGTGAACCGCACTGTTTGGTGGTTGCTTGTTCCTAGATGGCTACCCACTTCTAAATCCAAGATCCTCTCACTGTTCCTGTTTGAGAGTACCAGGCCTAAGATTGCACTCTCCCATGTGGGTTCCAATGCTAGCTGTCTGAGTCATGCCCCCTGTAGGGCATTGAGAATGACCTTGCTCCTTGATGTGGCTAGAGCGAATGTTCTCCAGTTAACATCCGGCATATTTACCGTAGGTCCCCCATCAGCAACATTTCCCCCTTTTTCTGCCATTCTAAGTATGCCTCCTATCATTTCCCTGTCCATTTCCTCACCCTGAGATGGGGTCTGTATACAACCCTCGTGCAGATTGTAGTTGTCATTTCCTGTCTCCAGGGTGACCCACAGTACTTCCACTCCTTTCTGTTTACCCTTTAGTTCTGTTGCCTTGATCCCTTCCCATATGTAGAGAGCTACCCCTCCTACTCTGTTACTCTCCCTGTCCCTCCTGTAGACTGTGTACCCTGATATGTTGACATCCTAGTCACAGTTCTCTGTGTACCACATTTCTGTGACTGCCACAATACCCAGGTGTTACTCCTCCGTCAAGGCCATTAGTCAAGAAAGCTTGTTACCTAAACCACGGGCATTGGTACTCATCGCCCTCCATTTGTTGGTGGTATTGCCCCTTTTAGCCCCATCCCTGTACTTACTGCCTTTGTTTCTTTCTCCATTTTCCCCTGCCCTGCTCCTTATTGACCTCTACCTTGGTGCTTCCCTCACTAACTACACTATTTTGTGGGGGAGGCTGGGAATTCCCTGCTCCTTTTCAGTGCCTCCCCCTTGGTTATTATTTTTATTTATTGAAATTTTGGATATCACCTTTGAGAACAAGATCATTTCATAGGTTCCACATCAGATGAACAATACATATTGGAAAAGTATGAGATAGAGAGCAAACAAAACAAGGAATTATACAAGACATGACAAGAGTGTATAACTAGAGAAGTTCCAGTACATGTGGCATTGTATAATGTATACCATGGTGCATATTTGATTAAAACCTGGAATTCAAAGGGTCATGTTAGAGGGGGTGGGGTCTTATGAAACGACCCTTTACAGGAAAATGAGACTAGACTCTGCCTAATATCCAATAATCAACAAGGCAAGGGATGGCATCAGTCCAAGGGCCTCATCAGAGGTGAGAAGGTGTGAGACAAAACATTTTAAAGTGAGCAAGGGAGTTTGTAGATATAACGGGGGAGGAGGGAGGGGGAAAAGCCATACAGGGGTGAGGGGAAAGAGTGGAAGGGATCAAGAGGAAATGTGATGGGGAATGAATAGTGACTTAGAAAAGTTATTTACATGCTGAGAACAGTTATGTACAAGGTCAGGATAGCATAAGGTTAGAATAAGTGCTAGTCACAAGAAGAAAGGTTATTGGAAGCAGTCACAACTGGCATCAGCAACTAGCTGTTGCTTAAGTTTAACCCTGAAGGAGCCCAAGGTGGATGCTGAAGTGATGTCATGGTACAGTGAGTTCATCCATAGTGGGGCATGGTAGGCAAAGGAGCTTTGTCCCAGAGAGGTGCGACAGCAGGGTATATTAAAAATCTGGCTAGTAGAGCTTCTGGTGCAATAACGGTTGATAGTGGGGGATAATAAGCTTTTGCACTTCTGGGGCATTTTGCCTAAGCTTACTTTTGTGGACAGTAAACATGTCTGGTACATGAGTCTACCTTTGAATTGGAGCCAGTTAGCCTGAGCGTACATGTCTCGGGTATGGGACAGATGGGCTGAATCTGTAAGGAGACGGCATGCTTTGTTGAGTGCAACTATGATGCGGTGAAGAGTTGTTTGTTGTTTATTTTAAAAGCTTGCCAATGAAGCATTTATACCCTTCACCTAGGATCTTTGTTCCCCTCCTGGACAGATGCAGACCATCTCACCAGTGTAAGCCGGTATCCCTCCAGGTGGACCTCCAGTCCCCAATGAAGCCAAAACCCTGTTGTTGGCACCAGTTTTTCAACCATTCATTGAATCCTGAGGTGCAGAGTACTCTAGCCTCACCCATGCCATAGGCAGGCAGCACCTTCGAGAAGGTTACCATATGTGCTATTTGTATAAGGCCCCTCCACAACTCACAAACTTCTCCTACACTGCTCTGATCCCATTCCCAGCTAGGTCATTTGTACCTAGGTGGACAGTGATGGCCAATTCCCCCCCTCCTTCATAGCTGCTCCCATGAACCAGAGGATTCTCTTCCTGTCCCTCCAAGCCATGGCAGCGGGTAGGCAGCTTACCTCCCTCTCCCCTCCCCCCTTCCCCAGTTTTACCTCCCTAACAATGGAGTCCCCCACCAGGAGCTGTTTCCTTCCCCTGTGGAGTCCTGTGCCACCCTCCTGTGGGTCTCCCTTGTGGAAGTTCCCAGCTTCCCCAATGGTCTTCACTGTGGGTTCCTCCACAGAGGAACCATAATCTGTCAGAATGGCATACGAATTGTGGAGAGGTACAACTGAAGGGATAAGCCTCTATACCACCACCCTCACTGAGCCCACCATAGTTCAACCACTCCATTTTCTTGGCAACCTCTGCAGCAGTGGCAGGGGCCCTGGTGGTCCCCGGGTGGGAGAGGAGGTTTCCAACTCCTTTCCTGGTTCTGGCTGGGGGAGGAGAATTCCCTACTCCTTGCCAGGTCAGCCTGGAGTCGGGCAACCTTCTCCCCTCTGAACAGAGAGGTGCCTGCAAATAGGGCAGCATCACAGCCTCCAAAATGTGATAGGGGAGCATCACAGCCTCCAAAATGTCTCTTGGAAGACTGCCGCCTTACAGCCAGTGCATTGCATCACTCCTACATCTCTTTCTCTTCCTGTTGAAATTTCTTCAATTTGTTTGTGTGTATGAGTGTGTTTACCCCCTATGCAGTAAGCTGGGCTGTTAAGGATATGGCAGGTATGTGTCCCATCCCTTTTGAGGAAGTGATGTCAGAACCCCAGGTATAAAGGAAATGATGACCGGGGGGCAAGCCTGTTTGCACTCCAAAAACCATCAGCTACAGCTCTACTCCACTCCCTCTGTGAGTGCTTTCCTTCCCTTCAGCAAGTCAATCTGCACAATTTAACAGAAAAGCAGACACCTCAGACAAGAATGTGCTAGAAGCCCTGGAATGCTAGTTTCAAAGTAAACAAGCCCTGGAACAGTTTGGGATAATAAATTCAGTCAAATGAAGTAAATTCACCAAGCACAAACAATTTAACCCCCCACACCTGTAATTTGATGCTAGCTAAAGGCAGACACTCACACAAGAATTTGCTAGAAGGCCTGGAATGCTGGTTTCAAAGTAAACAAGCCCTGGAACAGTCTGGGACCAGAAACTCAGTCAAATCAAAAGGTAAGTGACTTACTGAGGATCACACGGTATACAAGTTGGGGTTGATGAGATTCAAACCCAGGTCTCCAGATCTCTCTTGCAGTTCAGTGCCTTTAACCACTAAGTTATACTGCCAGCAACAGGTGTGCCTAATGGAATTATGAAATGCCTTAAATGCTAGAGGAGGGGTTTCCCACTTGTGAGTATTTTCTTCCATAAAGGGAAATAATGTGCATTAGATTTTGGCAGATGTTTACTTTGGCTGTCACCTGGCCATTCATGTTCAATAATTTGGCTACAGTGCATGAAACTTGGAAAAACAAATTGGGCAGACAAGGTGGGCTGTATGGTCCTCATCTGCAAACAGATTCAATGTTCTATGTTTAAACCAGTTTGGAATATAGGATATGGGTAGGATACGATGGACATCCACATCCTCCATGGATTGCACCTCCCTGAACTGTAGTGACCTACATACCTCAGTTATCAGGTAGGATAAAGGTTTAGTATCAGACAGAGGAGGAATAAGAACCTTCCTCTTCAGTTCGGTCAATTCCACTCTACATCCTTCCTCCTCCTTCTCATCCAGTAGCTTTGTTTGGTCAGGAATTTTCCCAAGACCCCAGCTATCTTCCTCCTAACCCTCTGTATGGTCAGGGCCGGGGTCTGCCTACATATCAAAAATTGCAGCTTTGTCCTGCTGCAATGCACCTGGATGTGCCTGTGCCCCCCATGACCTGAGGGGTCCAGTTTGGGGGTTGGATGTGTCTGCTGAGACATCCTGTGGAACATCTGGGCCCAAAGCTCTCTCAAGAGCAACAATAAAGATTTAGGCAATTCTGCTTTACTGCTGCCAACCAGTACACAAGGTTCCTCTCCAGCTCAGAGGCGTGGTGGGGGGGGTCATAAGAGACATATTAGCTTGAGAAACACAGCGATGCCAATTGAAACCCTGGAGAGGGTTGCATTACCCTCATGGAGGACTTACATGTTTCAAGTGTTAGGAGTCTCCATTAAGACATGGGTCCCGATTTTTAAATGAGTTGCGATCACTGCAAGAGGTTTGTGGCAGAGAGTTTGATGGACGTGGAGACTTGCATCAAACTGTGCTGCAAGTGCAATTTTAAAAAGAAGCTTGCTCTAACCCCCCTGCTGCAAGTCCCTTGTGGCAATGTGGAAAAGTTGTGCTAGCTCCCTCCTGGCATAACATTGAGTCTGTGAGGGAGCTGAATTACAGGGTTAGCACCTCAGCTTTGGCACAAGCTGAAATAAAATGAGAGCACTGTAACAACTTACATCCAAGGTTATAAAATCTGGCACAAGTTTCGGCAAACCTTGCGGGGACACAGTGATTGGTCATGAGCCTTGCGTCCCCATTTGAAAATCGGACCCAAGGTGTCAGGTACAATAGCCCAGCAGATGTCTGGGGTACAAGGAGAATGAGAGTGTACCTTTATATTTTTTTCTACTTGTTTAAATCTAATTGCTAATGTCAAATGGAAGGATTACTGCCAAAATCACCACCTCCAGTTGTGGGCAAGAAAAAAACTACAAAAAGAAAAAGCAAGCCTTTCCAATCAGCTGACTGCCAGGAATGAAATGGTAGAAAGGCAATAAGAAGAGCTATAAAAGAGAGCCACTGCGTTTCACACTGAAAAATGCAGACGCGTGTGTATACTGTCACATGGGCAAGAAACTGTGCAGGATGTTGGCATGTTCAGGGGAAGACACGTACGCCAGAGGCACACAAATGGCACACTGAAACATAGAAACATAGAAACATAAACTTTGACGGCAGATAAGGACCGCTAGGCCCATCTAGTCTGCCCATTTCCCTACCTACAGGATAGGCCGCAGATCCTAGTTAACCAACAGCCTATATCTTCCTGCCCCCCACAAGAATTGCCTTATGTCTGTCCCATGCATTCTTGAATTCTCCCACAGTTTTAGACCCCACAACTTCCTCAGGAAGGCTGTTCCATGCATCCACTACCTCTCTGTGAAATAATACTTCCTCACATTGCCCCTGAACCACCCTCCTTCTATCTTTAAATTGTGTCCTCTTGTTCTTGCAAGTCTCTTTTCTGAAAGATGCTACCTCTTGGACTTTGTTGATTCCCTTGAGGTACTTGAAAGTTTCTATCATGTCCCCTCTCCTTCTTTCCTCAAGGGTATACATATTAAGCTCCTTTAGTCTCTCCTCATACGGCTTCTCTTGCAGACCCTGCACCATTTTAGTTGCCCTCCTCTGGACTGCCTCTATCCTGTCTATGTCCTTGTGGAGATGGGGTCTCCAGAACTGGACACAGTATTCCAGATGGGGTCTCACCAACTGTCTGTACAGAGGGATAACAACTTCCTGTTTTCTGCTGCTGATGCCTCTCCCTATACATCCCAGTATACCCCCGGCCCTCCCTACTGCCTTCTCACATTGCTTGCTAACCTTAAGGTCATCTGATATGATTACCCCCAGGTCCCTTTCCTGTTTTGTTGTTGTTACTACCTCCCCACCCATTGTGTATTCTTCCCCTGGGTTCTTGTTTCCCAGGTGCATTATTTTGCACTTTTGCATTGAATCCTAGCTGCCATACGTCTGACCATTCCTCCAGCCTTGCCAAGTCCCTTTTCATCCTTTCCACTGAGGCAAAAGAGTCTCTATACAGTCACAAGGACACCCCCCCAGCTGAAACAACTGTTAGGAAAATGGGAGGGGGGGATAGGGCAGCATAATGGAGCCAAACAAGGCTGCTAAACTGATGGAAGGCAGCATACCTCTCAAGTGTCCCGGATTGTCTGTGAAGTCCCGGTTTCGAGGTGACCGTTCTGCCGTCCTGCATCCCTGCGCCATTGTCCCGAGAACGCCGACTCCTCTCAGCCACGCAGTCTCCAAGCTGAATGATCGACCGTTTCCCTGAGTCTACATTTTAGTGCTGCACCACCGGGGCCTGTATACGTCACACGTGGTGACGTAGGTGACCACTCCACTAATCATGGGCTGTATTCAGCATCCTTTGCTGTTTTGGCACCCCTGCCCAACTGAGACATGATTTTTTAGTCCCCCCCAGCCCCTCCCCCAGCCCCTGATTCCCGCGTCCCTCCCACTCAGGTCCGCAAGTGCTGCTTAAAAGCAGCTCTCTGGCAGTACTTGGCACACCTATAGCTGTCTGAAGCAGAAGAGAAGATAAGAACCTGCCGATTGTCAAGTCCAGCGTGAGAAATTAGCAGCAGCACCAGCAAGCAAGAAGTGCCACACTGCCTGCCATCTGCTTTATTCCTCCGGCTCCTGCATCCATCCCTGAGGACCCTGCTGCCGGCAGCCGCCAGTACCCAGACCGAGACAGAGACCGAGGCTCGAACTTGACTTCCCGACTCCTCCAGTAGTGCCACTCGAGACCCGATCTTCCAGTCCACTTCCACTCCAGTCCAGAGTCCAGACAGTCCATCTAATGAACCGAAGGGGACCTTTTGAGGTAAACAGATTCCTGTAATATTATAAAGGCTATGCATTCCCTAGCAGACAGACAGCAGTTGATTTTCAGCATCAGTCTGTGTTAGTTGCCGTTTAGAACAGCTTTCTTTGGGTATATATCAGGTTTCTGCCAGTGGCAGTGGAACCCTTGAAAGACTATAATATTCTATTAAGTGTAATTCTAGAAGACAGATCTAAAATGTTAGGTCTAATGTTATAACCCTCATGTCTTTACTTTGTATAACTGTTTTCCTAGTTAAAATAGACTAGCATTTTATCACTAAGAGATAAAGGTAGCTTCCGGTGCATATTTTCTGGGTCCCCTGCCCAGAGCTACCCAAAGAAGTAATCTGCTGGAATTGAGAAACAAAGCTGATTTTTAAATAATGCATGTTTCGTTGTCTAATCATTGCATTGATTGAATAGCAATCCCTGGGATATAGCAGTTAGAATAAAGACATAAAATTACATAGCCACTCAGTGCTTGCGCCCCCTGGTAAAATACATTGTTATTAAGAAGAAAACAAATAGTATTTTGGTTTAAGAGCTCTGCTATCTACTTAAAATGTTTCACAGATAACATCTTATTTTAAAGATTTGGAGGCATTTATCCCTATAGTAAGGGAGTACTATGCAGTATGCAGGTTTTAGGGGGTCACGGCTCATGGTAGCATTTAGCTGTTTGGTATAAGTAAAATGAAAAGGATAATATTTTAGTCACACCCCCGCCCCCCATGAAGTACTGACTGCAGGAACTTACTGTACCTTTTTAAAAAATGATGTACCCGAAAATGTATTATAAACACTATCCGGAAGGCATGAATTGTGCTGTTTGATACAAAATCTAATAAAACGTAAGCAAATAGCAGCTGCCAGCCAGATCTGAGCTCATTTGGCCCTTAATTATCATCTATCAGGTTGGTGGATTTTTTTTCTTTTTAAATTGGAGCACATTAGAGGGGGGAGCTTAACTTGATTTTTGGGTGTACTGTCTATGTCTACTCCCAGTTGTAACTTGTGCTTTGTGGTGGTATTGGAAATACTAATATGTTACGGAGTTCGATACTGCGGTCAACAGTTCACTTAAGTCAGTGGCATGCTTAGTGACAGAAAAATTGCTACGGAGTTGCAGGCAATCTGCCAAATGAATGTGGGGACACTAGTGTCACTGTATTTTAAATACAAGCTGCATTTTATCTCTGTCATGCCAGTTCTAGTTCATTTATTAGGTCAGTGCCAGTGGAGTTCTGGTCCTCAGTGTCTCTTGTATATCAGTCAGTCAGTCCACCCTCCTCAGTCTATGTACGTTGCTGGTTATATTTTTTTATATTGCATGCATGCATGCATTGCAGTCTTTTGGTGTTAAGTAGGTTCCCAAGATGTTTATCAAAGATAGCGATAGTGTTGGGTGATGTGACTGGCTTGCACAATTATTGAAGGATCTTCTGTAGATGTTATTGGGACTTTTATTTTCTTTTGCAGTACAAAACACTAGTACTCAGTCAGTACATGCTCTCTTATGTGGCTATCAAAGAATACTCCTAGTTGTCTGCCAAGGACTCTTTATTGTATTTTAAAGATTATGTAGACAGTACTGCTCTTCGTGTCAGTCAGTGCAACTCAGTCAGAACGAAGGCACCCACGGATCTCAAGTGTTGTGTCTTTCCTTGGGTCTGAGGCTGGAGAATCAAACTGTCAAAGAAGCCCTCCAGAGTTCCAGAGCACGGAAGAGAAAATTGAGATAAGGCAGAGAGATGCTAGCCGGTACACCACTCAAGGTGCCCATTGCATGTCTGTCAAGCGGAGTCTGGCCTGAGCCGTGTGGGCTGCAGTCACTCAGAGGGAGCCAGGCCGGCTGCTGGACTGCTGCTGCAACAAATCACCCCAAAAAGAGCTGTATCACTGATGTATCAGTGAAAAGTAAACTGTAAAAGAGCAGCAGCCAGCAAACCCAGCATCTATGCACCACCACATGGCTCCTCCGGGCTGGAAATGACTGCGGAGGAAGTGTAGAAGACTGGACCGAGGACGGAGCAGCCACAGCGCAGTGCAGTGTTGAGACTGGGCAGCCACAAGCACTGACTGAGCACTGGAGCAGCACTTGTCTGTCTTGTCATTTTGTCTGACCAGCAGTAAACAACCTCCTTCATTCTTCAGGCAGACAATCACAAAGCCCCCCCCCTTTTTTTTCCCTTTGCTACTTAATAACTGTAGATCTGTGGAGTCTGGCAGATAATTGTAGAGCTGGAGTCTGACTGGGACTTCACGGACAATCCAGGACACTTGAAAGGTATTATGTATATGCTTGGGTGAAAGGATTGCTGCCTAGTCTGAGCTGACTGAGCCCAGTGGTCTTAGGGGAGCGTTGGTAAGAAGCAGTGCCGCTGCATCAAAGCCCTCCCCTGTGGGCACTGTTTAAAAGACAAAAGATATTGTCATATAATTTGTGCTTGGGGGAAAGGATTGCTGCAGGCATGAATCTGACTGTTTTGCTCTCTCCCTGGAACCGCATTATCTTTTAGTGTGTGTACTGTGTGTGTGGGGGGGTTAGTCTACTTGGTACTGCCATGGCATGCCACACAGCTTAATATAAAATGTAAGCTAGATAAACCATTGTGCTGCATAAGCCTTAGTCAGCAAGAATGGGGAGGCTTTGTAAGTACTGCAATTGAATGTGTCATTTAGGCAACATTAACAGCTTCTTAATTTACTTAGCATAAGCTGTTGGACAGATAAAGAGAACTCCAGACTTGTTAGCAGCTCATTGTTTGTATGCTTCTGGTACAGCTGTAGGGCTGGAGAAAGGCTCAGACCACACCTGATACATTAGCAAGTCTTTATGTGCACATAATGGAAGAAGCTATGGGACAGCACGACAGTTTAAGAATCAGCCTGGATAATGTATCACAGCTTGAAAACATAAAGGTGGACTCTGGAGAGCTGATTCAGCCTGCATTTGCCAGCAGGAGATTTCTCTCATTTAAATAGGTCCTGCACCTGAGGTTAACTTGTTCTGCATTTTGTCTTTGTTGCAGTTTTATTAGAAAATAGACCATGATGACAACACTTTCTCCGAGGATGACATCTGCAGTGGAGGTAACATGACCCCAACCAAGCAGTCGAAGAGAAATGCCGTGTTCCAGACTGCATGGAAGACTACATTTGAATGGGTAGCAGCCAGCAGAAAAGGGCCCCTGTATGCATTCTGCAAAGTGTGTGCATCTGACATCAGCGTGAGCCATGGAGGAAGGAACAATATGCAGTGCCACGAATCATCACACAAGCACCAGCAGAATGCCATGGAGGAAGGCATGATCTACAGCGCCACGAATCATCACACATGCACCAGCAGAATGCCATGGAGGAAGGAATGATATACAGCGCCACAAATCGTCACACATGCACCAGCAGAATGCCATGGAGGAAAGAATGATATACAGCACCATGAATCGTCACACAGGCACCAGCAGAATGTGAAACATGCTTCTGGGAAGAAGCTGAGCCACTTTTTTCAAGCTCAAAGTTCCACAAAGGTTGTGGAGGCTGAGGTGGCCTTTTTCAATTTTTTAGCAGAACTCAATCTCTCCTTTTCCTGTGCTGATCACATCTTGAAATTTATGAGGAAGCACTGCACAGACCAAGAGGTGGTTAAAAAAATAACCTGTGGATCAACCAAATCTGCATGCATTGCACGGGAAGTCAGAACAGAGCAGGCAGGAAGGGAGGAGGAGTGGCACTCTATGTGAAAAATGACATAAGGGCCACAGAGATCCAGGAGAAACAAAATGGGGGAGAGATACTGTGGGTTAAGCTGGAAAGGAAAATGGGGACAGCCATCCGCACAGGTGTGGTCTATAGACCACCAGCCCAGAAGGAAGAAACAGATAGGGAGCTGATGCTAGCCATCCAAGGGATGGCAGACAAGGGTGAGGTATTACTGGTTGGAGACTTCAATATTCCAGACGTGGACTGGAGCATCCCAGCAGCAGTATCAACTAGGAGCAGATTTATCCTGGACTCCCTTCAGGGTGCCTTCCTCAAGCAACTGGTCATGGAACCAACTGCAGAAGGCAATACTGGACCTTGTGCTCACAAACAGGGACAGTGTGATGGGGTAACAGTGGGGAGCACCTGGGAAACAGTGACCACCAGTCATTGTGGTTTGAAATCACAGAAAGAGCAGAACCAAACCACACAAAACACGATCCTGGATTTTAGGGGGCAGACTTTGGGAAAATGGGGAGATACTTGAAAGAGGCTTTAAGGGAATGGGACAGGAATCAGGGGTTGAGGAACAGGGCAGTATTTAAAATGGGGATTACAAGAACAACAGAATTATGTATTAAGCAGGTTAGCAAGGGAAAAGGAAGAGGAGACCATTATGGTTTTCCAAAGAGGTAGCAAAGAAAGTGAAAGCCAAAAAGATTGCATTCAGGCAATACAAAAAGACACAGGCAGAAGGGGATAGGGAGAAGTACCAGGAGAAGCAAAGGGAGGCAGGGAGGTCAGTAAGGGAAGCCAAAGCTCAGACAGAAGATCACATTGCAAAATCAGTGGGTAGAGGGGACAAAACCTTTTACAGGTACATAAGTGAAAAAAGAAAGACAAAGGGAGGGATAGTGAGACTGAAGGGGGAGGATGGGGGCCACGTGGAGGATGACAACAGCAAAGCTGACATACTGAACAGGTATTTCTGCTCAGTCTTTACTGAGGAAGAGGAGGGTAATGGGTCTGAAGGGAGTACAAGGGGTGAGAATGGTGCAGAAATGGACACAAGTCCCTTTACACAAGAAAGGGTCCTGAAGGAACTGGAAGTAATAAGAGTTGATAAAGCAATGGGGCCAGATGGGGTGCACCCCAGGGTCCTTAAAGAACTAAGAGAGGTGGTGGCTGAACCTCTGGCTATCCTGTTTAGCTGATCACTGGAAACAGGGGAGGTACCCAAAGACTGGAGGACAGCAGATGTAGTCTCCTTATACAACAGTTGGAACAAAGAGGAAGCAGGGAACTACAGACCAGTCAGCCTCACCTCGGTAGTGGGGAAGATCATGGAAGCACTACTGAAGGAGAGATTGGTGGAACATCTGGTTGGCAATGGACTACAGGACCCAAGGCAGCATGGTTTCACCAGGGGGAGGTCATGTCAGACCAACCTCATTGAATTTTTTGACTGGGTGACTAGGGAGGTGGATCAGGGAGGGCAGTTGACATGGCCTATCTGGACTTTAGCAAGGCCTTGACACTGTGCCACATAGAAGACTATTACACAAACTGGGGAATATGGGTGTGGGCAGGACAGTAGTGTAGTGGGTAGGTAACTGGCTGGGTGGCAGGACACAGAGGGTGGTGGTAAATGGCTGTCACTCCACAGAGGGAAGAGTGACCAGTGGGTACCACAGGGATCAGTGCTGGGACCGGTCCTATTCAACATCTTCATCAGTGACATGGCGAGGACCTAGAAGGCAGAATTTCACTGTTCGCTGATGACACAAAGCTCTGTAACAGAGTAGACACACCAGAGGGTGTAGACAGAATGAGAAGGACCTGCAGAAACTTGAAGAATAGTCAGGGTTTGGCAGTTGAAATTCAATGCAAAGAAGTGCAAGATAATGCATATGGGGCACACAAACCCTGGCACAATATATCAGTTGGGGGTGAGGATATAGCATGCACCAAGCAGGAAAGGGATCTTGGGGTTATCATCTCTGATGACCCTCAGGGTAGGGAAACAGTGTGACATGGCAGCAGGTAAAGCAAATAGGATGCTGGGATGTATAGGCAGGGCATTACCAGCAGGAAAAGGAGGTCATAATTCCGCTATACAAGACACTAGTGAGGCCCCACCTGAGTACAGTGTACAGTGCTGGAGACCATACCTACGTAAGGACATAGACAGGGTAGAGAAGGTCAGAGGAGGGCAACAAAGATGGTGCATGGATTGCATCACAAGTCCTATGAAGACAGATTGAAGGAACTGAACATGTACTCCCTGGAGGAGAGGAGGAGAGAGGGATATGAGAGAGACATACAAGTATCTTACAGGAGGAACAGGGTGCAGGAATACACTATTTTTAAGCAAAAAGATGTTCCAGGACTAGAGGTCATGGGATGAAGTTGGAGGAGGACAATTCAGAGGAAACATGAGAAAGAATTCTTCACAGAACGGGTGGTGGATAAGTGGAACACCCTGCCAGAGGAAGTGGTGAGGGCTGAAACAATCACGGGATTTAAGAATGCATGGGATAGACATAAAGGAATTCTGGAGGTCAGGGGTAAGGTGCAACAGACTTCTAGGAAAACAAACTGAACTTACAAGCTCAAATGGGCAGACTGGGTGGGCCATAGGCCCTTATCTGCCGACACTGTCTATGTATCTATGTATGTATCTATGAAGTCCTTGGGCCAAAGTATCAGGAGGATGCAGCTGCCCAGTGTCGCCAGCTTCCATTCTACTTGTATGTTGACCAAAGCACAGACATCAGGGATGAAAAGTTTTTGGTTATTCTGGTGGGCTTTTATGACATGAAGTTGGAAACAAATGTCATTCGCTTCCTGGACATGCCTTCTTGTGTATCTGGAACTGGGCAGGCAATGTTTGACATTGTGATGAAAACCTTAGAGCACTTCCATATCCCACTGACCAATCTGACTGCACTCTCATCTGATAATGCTTCTGCTATGATCGGGAAAAACAATTCTCTGCTTTCTAGGCTGAAGCAGGTCTGCCCAAATATCATAAACATGGGATGTCTTTGCCATCTGGCAGACCTTTGCACCAAATCCGCCGTTAAAGCAATTTCATCACCAGTTGAAGAGTTAATTTCAGACATTCACTGCCATCTTTCTTCAAGTTCTCAGAGGCAACAGCAGTTAAAGGAGTTCAGTTTGTTTGTGGACATTGAGCCCTTGAAAATTATCAAACATGTGCCTACAAGATGGCTCCGCTTGAGCAAGGTTGTGCAGTGAATGGTGGACATGTGGCCAGCTCTGCTGTCCTACTTTATGTCATGTGAGCCTCAAGGTGCAAAAGTCCAACTCATAGCAGAGTGGTTAAGCAGTCAGGAAATGAGGATGACTTTTCTTTTCTTAAAATATGCAATGGTGCCCCTATGCCAATTTAACAAAAAGCTACAGAGCAGGGAGAGTCAGCTAATGACTCTTCATGGGGAAATTAGCAAAATGGTTCAGTTGCATTCTAGCAGACTACTTCTTCCCGAAGCAGCAGTCAGTTTATTTAATGAATGCAAAACTACATTTCTCGATAAGGCAGAGAATTTCCTCCCCCTTCAGGAAACTCGGGTTGGACCAGAAGTGGAAGATTTCATCAAAGAAAATGAGGATACTATTGCTGGAACAGCTGCTGAAACCAACATATACAGGAAGGCAAGAGCTTTCTACACAGCAGTTCTGAGAAAAATGCTGACCAAATTTCCGTTGAACAGCAAGCTCTTGAAAAGTGTGTCCACTCTACTCAATCCATCTTTAAAGCTGAAGATGTCAGGGATGGTTGTTGTGGACTTGGGAAGGCAGCTGGGCATCTGCACTACATCAACTGAATGTGACCAGCTCCTAGATGAGTTTGGCAAGTATCAGTTTGCTGAAACATTTCAGGGAGGACAGCAAACATTTGCCACAAACGCCTCTGCTCTAAAATACTAACATGCTAACATACTAAAATGCCAGCAGAATAGGCCTAACGGTCTTTCGTATCTGCTCGTTTGGTCAGTCCCCAGCCTGGGTGCTGACCTTGCTGTCCCTCTCGCCTTCTCTGGCTTCTCCCTTCCCAGTTCCGGATATTCTTGCTGCACTGGATTTTGCTTCCAGAACCCTTCCCCTGTACCTGTCCCACCCCCTCTTGAACCCCTCCACTGTCTCTGCCTCCACTAGCCCCCTAGGCAGTGCATTCCATGGCTCCACCACCCTCTCAGTGAAGTAGCACCTCCTCCTTTCTCCCCTGAATCTTCCCCCCTCCAGCTTCCACCCATGCCCTCTAGTGGCCCCTTCCTCCTTCCTTCGAAGCACCCCGACTGTTCCTCCCCTATTTATCCTCTTCATGTACCTAAAGACCTCTATCATGTCCCCCCGGTCCCTTCTCTCTTCCAATGTGTACATATTTAGCTCTTGAGCCTCTCCTCATAGGTCCTGTCCCCCAAGCCCCAAATCATTTTGGTTGCCCTCCTCTGGACCCTCTCCAGGAGGTTAATGTCCCGCTTTAAGTGTGGCCTCCAAAACTGCACGCAGTACTCAAGGTGCGGCCTCACCAAGCAGTTATACAGAGGGAGTATCACTTCCCTCCTTCTGGAGGTGATCCCCCTAGCGATGCATCCCAGCATCCTGTTGGCCTTGGCTGCTGCCCTCCTACAAGTCTCAGAGTTGTACTGGGGGAAGGTTCTTTGCCAACTCACTGGAATGTCTGAACAAAACATACCAATGGTCAGACGGTTAATGGAGACAGTGCTGTGCTTACCACACTCAAATGCAGAACCAGAGCGTGCTTTCAGTATGGTAAGGAAGGTGAAAACAGAACTCAGACATTCTTTAAATACAAAAACTCTAAATTCCTTACTTGCCATTAAGTTTAATGAAGACAGAGAATGTTTTGATGGTACAGCACTCCAAGGATGTCCTTGAAGCAGCTAAGAAGGCAACACACTTCTATAACCGAGAACATGGCACCTCAAAATGACACTAAAGTATACCCATTAGGGATGTGTGTATGGAGTGCAACAACAAGTTTGGGACTCTGATGTGACATTAATTGCAATGTGGACCTCGGCTGAAATGGTTATGTGGGCTGGATGGGACTGTGAAGGGAATAAGAGTGTTTTTTTTTTTTTTTTTTTTTAACAGTTTGTGCAATAATGTAAATAATATATGTTTGTCTGTGCTTGACTATGTGTATACATTATAGACTGATCAACTGATCGAAGCTATAGAATTTGGTGTGCTTTTTTTACATTTAAGGGTGAGGTCAAGGATAGGTGTAGGTGTTTAAAGGTATGGAAAGTAGTCTTTTTTTTTGGTACTGCTAGCAAAAATGCAATACATACAGATGTGTGCTAGATTACAGTTCTATAAAATTATATTTTGAATCTGTAAAGATGGCTTTACTGTTCAATAAGTTAATATACATGCTTGCATATGCGTTGAGTGATTCTTCAGTATTTTGACTAATAAGCAGTTCACACGTGTGGGCGCGAGACCGGTGCCCGCCGGCGCGCTGTCCAAAAAATGGTGTCCCTGATTTTGGTCTTCTGTCCCTGATTTTCTAGGTGGGTGTCCCTGATTTTGGTCCTGCCAGGTTGAGAGGTATGAAAGGCAGAGAGAAATCCTGAAGAATCAGCCAAAAGGCCTCTGCTCCCCTAAAAATAGGAGCGCTCTCTCTCTCCAGCAGCTGCTTTTTTTTTAATTGCTAAGATAATTAAAAGGGAAATGCCCTTGTAAACACAGTGCGGTTAAAGGGGAAATCTCACCTGAAAAGGTACACAATACCTGCTAAGGAAAATAATAAAAAGACAAAAAAAGGACATAAAAACAGTGGCAGAGATGGGGGGATACCCCTAAGACCTACCTAAACTTAAAGTCCTCAGAAAAGAAGACAGGTACTTACCTGTGAGAAACTCTTTTTTGTAAAAGAAATCAGAGACCCACTGTAGAAGAGCATCCTGACTTTAAACGGCAGACGTGGTCCCCAATTCAAGCACAGGCAGTGGGAATAGGGAGAACAGGTGAGTCAATTTGAAAGCCACAGATTAACAGATGCAATTTTAATTTAGGTGTGCTCCCTGTTACCAGGTAGCCCCAATCTGCCATGCAGAATTATAGTCCAAAGCTAGAGAAGTTTAAAATGTTTCTTCAGAGAAGTTTAAAGGAGTAGTACACCCAGAATTTGCAAAAACATGTGTTATGCAGAGTGTTTTGATTTATATGTAAAGTCCCAGTGTCTCCTTCCCTCTGTCTGCCGTTAGGAGTTTTTCCTAAATTAGTCTGCTAGCTTTATGGTAGTTTTACGACCCTTGGGGATCTCCATCACAAATAGGTGCATTGCCTTTCTTGCTCCTACAATGCACCCTATCTCGTGTGACAGTGATGTAGCCGAGCCCATAGATTTAGGCAAGGCAAGGCAAGGCAAAGTTTATTTAAAAGACGCCCAATCCCTGAGGCTCTGGGCGCCATACAATCAATTTAAAACAAACATTTTAGCATGATAAATGTAAAGTAAACATATAAGTACAAAAAAATTTCAAAACTAAATGGTTAAATATAAAACTATATCAAACCATAAATTAAACTAAATTAAAAGCTTTAGAAAAGAAAAAGGTCTTTAGTTGAGCCTTAAAGGCATCCACCGATGGAGCCTCTCTGACCATAGTTGGTAAAGAGTTCCACAGAATAGGGGCAGCGCACTAAATGCCCTATCACCAGCTGATTTCAACCTAGTTCTGGGAATGGCCAGGAGGCATTCATTGGAGGAGCGGAGAGGCGATGGAGAGAACAGGTGACAGAAGATCTAACAAGTAACCAGGGCCCTGTCCGTGTAGGGCCTTATAGGTAAGAAGACCTACCTTAAAGAGGACTCTCCACCTAACTGGCAGCCAGTGCAATTTCACAGAACAGGTGTAATATGACAGAACTTTTGTTGCCCGGTCAACAATCGGGCAGCTGCGTTTTGCACCAGCTGCAATCGGCGGAGAGATCCTCCCGTGACCCCGAGATAGAGCTCGTTACAGTAATCAAGCCTAGATGTAACTAAGGCATGTATCAAAGTAGGGAGGTCCAGAGGCGGAACAAGAGATTTAATTCTGGCAATGTTTCTGAGGTGGTAAAAACAGGTACGAACCACAGAGGATATATGAGCCTCCATGGTTAGATCCCTATCAAGAATCACGCCAAGATTTCGCACCGAAGCGGAGGCCTTCAATGGCACAGACCCTAGGACAAGCCCAGTTTCTGTGTCAGAGGCCATCTTATCACGAACTCTGTTCGACTCCACTACTAATACCTCCGTCTTATCGGGGTTCAGCCGCAACCAGCTGGAGGCCATCCAGTCATTAATCTCGGTCAGACAGATATTAATCACATCCACTGCATTGGATGTTCCTGGGGCAAAGGAAAAATATAGCTGAGTATCATCAGCATAGCAATGAAAACTCAAGCCATATTTCCAATGATCCCACCCAGAGGCAGCATGTACACTGCTAACAACATTGGAGCCAGTACTGACCCCTGGGAATTCCACAAGGAAGCAGACCAGGTATTGAAGAGAAATTTCCATCACAACCCGCTGCCTCCTGTTAGTAAGGAAGGACTCAAACCATTTGATGACATTACCGTGAGTCCACATAGCTCCCACAAGCAGAAGCAACACACACAATGGTCCACAGTGTCAATGCTGATGAGAGATCGAGGAGAACCAGAATTGTCTTATCTCCCCGGTCTCTAGCCCTGAGAAGGTCATTCTGCACCCGAACAAGTGCAGTCTCGGTGCTATGTCTGGCATGAAAAGCTGACTGGAAGGGTTCGTATAACTCATGAGATGTGAGGGGCTCTTCCAATTGAAGCGCTACCACTTTCTCAATAACTTTTCCTAAGAATGGAAGGTTAGAGATAGGACGGTAATTTGCCATGATCTCCGGGTCCAAGGATGGCTTCTTTAAGAGGGGTCTCACCAGAGTCTCCTTCAAGGCATCCGGAAAGACACCCTCAGAAAGGGAACACCGTACAATCATGGCAAACACCGGGCCAACAGAGTCGACACATCTCATCAAAAAACGCGTCGACACTGGGTCCAGTTCACAAAAGGTGTGCCTCACATTGGTTGCTACCTCAATGACCTCAATATCCTCCACTGGTCTAAACTCTCCCCAACCAGGTGGAGTGCACTCAGAAACCATCCGGCGATCACTGCCAGCTGTATCATTTCTGGCTGAGGGAGCCACCCGCTGGATCATAGACACCCTGTCCGAAAAGAATCGAGCAAAATCCTCACAGTCAGTATTAGAAAAAACCTTCTCGGGCCGTAGACAGACAGGATGTAAGAGTCTATCGACGGTCCGGAAAAGTGAGGCCGGTCGATTCCTTCCGGCAGCAATCTCCCCAGACAGAAACACTGTCTTCTTACGGTCGATTGCCTTCTGGTACTCCCAAAGTGGGTACGCAGGGCCAGTTTGTCCACATCCAGACGGGATCTCCTCCAGCAGCGCTCCAATCTCCGACCCAGTCTCTTCATCTCCCTGAGCTCACCATCAAACCATGGCGACCTCAGGTAGGAAGTCCTGGGTCGTACACGGACAGGTGCGAGGGAGTTTATGGTATCAGATAACACCTTATTATAGGCATCAACTCCGACCACCACCCCTCCCACGCATGCATCACCCACCTAGATAAATTCGCTGCCGCCAGAAAACCCTCAGGGGTCAAACCCCGTAAAGGGCGACAGCGAATCATCTCAGCAGGGGAAGGGCTTATGGCGGGAGCCCCAAACGTGAACTGAACCGTGCAGTGATCAGACCAGAGAACTGGATCGATCTTAAGATCACTAATATCAAATCCCAGTGAGAACACCAGGTCCAACATGTGGCCATCCCGATGCGTTGGTAGAGTAACCGCCTGCGTCAAACCAAGGGAGGACATGATCCGGGAAAGCTCGCAACCATGTCCATGGTCTACATCGTCAAACCAAACATTGAAATCCCCCAGGAAAACACATCTGGGGGATTCCAACGATGCAGCGGCGACAAAGTCTGCGACCTCCTGCAGGAACTCCCCCATCAACCCCGGAGGGCGATAAATAAGAAAGATCCTGCAGCCCGCATCAGGTCCTCCCCGGACAGCCACACATTCAAAAGAACCCGGGGCTCTCACCGGGTGCACGGTAAAGTTCAGGCTAGATCTAAAACAGATGGCTACACCGCCACCCCTGCGCTCCACTCTGGGACAGTGTACCACGGTATACCCAGGGGGGACAGCAGCCTCAAAAATAGGGCCCGCATCGTCACCCACCCAGGTCTCCGTGATAAAAGCCAGATCAACCGACGAAACCAAGGCAGCAATAATTGCTGTCTTATTTCTGATCGATCTAGCATTACAAAGCACTGCCGTCAGGGGATTTGGGGGTGATGCAGCCCTAAAGGTTACCTGGCCATTTGATCTAATAGGCTCCCTGGGGACGGACACCAAACACGGTTGGCCTCTCCTATGTGCCCGTCGAAACCCAGGGCGTCTCCTGGACCTGATAACTTCAATCCTTGCATTATCCGAATTAAGATTTTCGGTATTACACCAACACTGTCCCTGCCAATCCCCACCTCCTGACAGCGTCTGATAATAACATCAGAAACCGGAAGGGGGATGAAAGGACGTAGGTCGCGCAACACCAAGCCATCATACATAATTCTAGCCCCTCTCAATCCCTCCATATCATATATAAGTCTTCAAGGCACAACAAATACAAAAATAATAACTAATATATAAGATATATATAAAATACCCCGCCAAACCTAACTTCTAAAATATGACAGGCCTGCTAATAGCCATGCCCTCGAACAAATTAGTTCTACAACTACACATAGTAAAAACTGTATAAATAAATAGTTAATTACCAAAAACATAATAAGACATAGCCTCACCCCCTGTGTCAGCTAAACATTTTCGTGCGGAGTGGCCTCGCGCCACTACCTGCAGCTCGGCGCTTGAGTGAGAATTTAACAGGGAAAGTCAGGAGGACACCGAGGTCCTAGCTCCCCAGTTAGCAGTGAACACAGCTCGATCGACAGAAACCCTGCTTGCAGTCTCTCACACTGCACAGGTATGGTGTCAGGAGCTGAAATCTGTCAACATCAAACGAAGCACTGTCCTCATTCAGACCTCCAGGTCTCTCAGTTCAAATCAGCAAATACTACGACCGCTTGACAGGAGCGAGAATTTAACAGGGGAAAGTCAGGAGGACACCGAGGTCCTAGCTCCCCAGTTAGCAGTGAACACAGCTCGTCGACAGAAACCCTGCTTGCAGTCTCTCACACTGCACAGGTATGGTGTCAGGAGCTGAAATCTGTCAACATCAAACGAAGCACTGTCCTCATATCAGACCTCCAGGTCTCTCAGTTCAAATCAGCAAATACTACGACCGCTATGCAGGAGCGAGAATTAACAGGGAAAAGTCAGGAGGACACCGAGGTCCTAGCTCCCCCCAGTTTGCAGTGAACACAGCTCGTCGACAGAAACCCTGCTTGCAGTCTCTCACACTGCACAGGTATGGTGTCAGGAGCTGAAATCTGTCAACATCAAACGAAGCACTGTCCTCATATCAGACCTCCAGGTCTCTCAGTTCAAATCAGCAAATACTACGCACCGCTTGCGAGCGGAGCGAGAATTTAACAGGGGAAAAGTCAGGAGGACACCGAGGTCCTAGCTCCCCCCAGTTAGCAGTGAACACAGCTCGTCGACAGAAACCCTGCTTGCAGTCTCTCACACTGCACAGGTATGGTGTCAGGAGCTGAAATCTGTCAACATCAAACGAAGCACTGTCCTCATATCAGACCTCCAGGTCTCTCAGTTCAAATCAGCAAATACTACGCACCGCTTGCGAGCGGAGCGAGAATTTAACAGGGGAAAAGTCAGGAGGACACCGAGGTCCTAGCTCCCCCCAGTTAGCAGTGAACACAGCTCGTCGACAGAAACCCTGCTTGCAGTCTCTCACACTGCACAGGTATGGTGTCAGGAGCTGAAATCTGTCAACATCAAACGAAGCACTGTCCTCATATCAGACCTCCAGGTCTCTCAGTTCAAATCAGCAAATACTACGACCGCTTATGCAGCGGAGCGAGAATTTAACAGGGGAAAAGTCAGGAGGACACCGAGGTCCTAGCTCCCCCCAGTTAGCAGTGAACACAGCTCGTCGACAGAAACCCTGCTTGCAGTCTCTCACACTGCACAGGTATGGTGTCAGGAGCTGAAATCTGTCAACATCAAACGAAGCACTGTCCTCATATCAGACCTCCAGGTCTCTCAGTTCAAATCAGCAAATACTACGCACCGCTTGCGAGCGGAGCGAGAATTTAACAGGGGAAAGTCAGGAGGACACCGAGGTCCTAGCTCCCCAGTTAGCAGTGAACACAGCTCGTCGACAGAAACCCTGCTTGCAGTCTCTCACACTGCACAGGTATGGTGTCAGGAGCTGAAATCTGTCAACATCAAACGAAGCACTGTCCTCATATCAGACCTCCAGGTCTCTCAGTTCAAATCAGAATACTACGCACCGCATGCAGCGGAGCGAATTTAACAGGGAAAAGTCAGGAGGACACCGAGGTCCTAGCTCCCCAGTTAGCAGTGAACACAGCTCGTCGACAGAAACCCTGCTTGCAGTCTCTCACACTGCACAGGTATGGTGTCAGGAGCTGAAATCTGTCAACATCAAGCGAAGCACTGTCCTCATATCAGACCTCCAGGTCTCTCAGTTCAAATCAGCAAATACTCACGCACGCTATAGCGGAGCGAGAATTTAACAGGGGAAAAGTCAGGAGGACACCGAGGTCCTAGCTCCCCAGTTAGCAGTGAACACAGCTCGTCGACAGAAACCCTGCTTGCAGTCTCTCACACTGCACAGGTATGGTGTCAGGAGCTGAAATCTGTCAACATCAAACGAGCACTGTCCTTCATATCAGACCTCCAGGTCTCTCAGTTCAAATCAGCAAATTACGCACCGCTTAGCAGCGGGCCAGAATTTAACAGGGAAAAGTCAGGAGGACACCGAGGTCCTAGCTCCCCAGTTAGCAGTGAACACAGCTCGTCGACAGAAACCCTGCTTGCAGTCTCTCACACTGCACAGGTATGGTGTCAGGAGCTGAAATCTGTCAACATCAAACGAAGCACTGTCCCTCATATCAGACCTCCAGGTCTCTCAGTTCAAATCAGCAATACTACGACGCTTATGAGCCGGAGCGAGAATTTAACAGGGGAAAAGTCAGGAGGACACCGAGGTCCTAGCTCCCCCCAGTTAGCAGTGAACACAGCTCGTCGACAGAAACCCTGCTTGCAGTCTCTCACACTGCACAGGTATGGTGTCAGGAGCTGAAATCTGTCAACATCAAACGAAGCACTGTCCTCATATCAGACCTCCAGGTCTCTCAGTTCAAATCAGCAAATACTAATATGCACTGCTTTAAAATCAGTTCATAACAGCAGAGCTGTGTAACTGTTCTTATCCAGTGAGAACAAATGGTAACAGTTACAGTTTTAGCAGACACCCAAGAGCTAGCTAACTGGGGTTTCTGTACAAAAACTGCTACTAAATAGCTCTAATTCACTTTTTTTTTTATGTGTGTGTCAGGTCTAGCTAGCTGGAGTGTTTTAATTTTAAAACTTTTAATTTCATCAATATACACAACCATAAAAGCACAGACATTGCCCAGATCATCAATGCTATAATTAGTAAAGACTCTAGATGTTTTCTTGCAGAAAACCCACTCATATTTCAAGTATTTACTAAACTGTAAATGTAGGTACCAGCATTCTATTAGGTAGAACTGGCAGTTAGTGCTGATTTTGCTCTGTGACATGATTTAATTTTTTTTTTTGTAACAAATGAAGTGTATGGTATGACGCTGCAGCCTAGAAACTGCAAAATACACTGAAGTCAATTTTTCTCCTGTGTGTGGTATGGCATGAAAGCAACGGGATGATAGTGACTATTTCAGCTACATACTTGATTCCTTTTTACAATGGTTCACTGCACTAAATCAAATTAAATCAAACTTTATTTTTGTAATGCTTTTCAAAACCAAAGCACTGTACACAGAAATAAATAAAACAGATATAAATATTAAGTTAAAACAGAGCCAATAAAATAGATCAGCTATAATTAGGGAAGGCTAAGTTAAATAAAAAAGTTTTCAACTCAATTTTAAATCCAATCGACGATCAGGCATTCTCTTAACCGACGAGGTAGAGAATTCCACAGGGTTAGAGCCGAAAAAGAGAAAGCACGGGCACCAGATGTCTTCAGTCGCACCCTGGGAATCTCTAGCAATCCCTCATCGGTGGATTAGAGGGGATGGAGGGGGCAGTAGGGTACCAGGAGGTCTTGCAGGTAACCAGGTCCCTGATCATGTAGGGCTTTAAAGGTTAGGAAGCCAACTTTAAATGTGATCTGCCACTGAACAGGCAGCCAGTGCAGTTCTCAGAGCACAGGCGTAATATGACTGGACCTGGAGGTCCCAGTCAGAAGCCTGGCTGCCGCGTTCTGCACCGGCTGCAAGTGGCGGATATCAACCCCTGGTAGCCCTTGGTAGAGGGAAATGCAGTAGTCAAGGTGGGTAGTGATACAGGCATGGACCAACGTTGGGAGATCATCAGGAGGAACCAGGTGTTTCACCCAGGAGATATTCCTCAGATGGTAAAAGGAGGCTTTGATGACGGCTAACACCTGGGATTTTAGTGTCAGACCATCATCAAAAATAACACCCAGGTTATGCACCAGGTCTGAGGTAGTGAGCGGTATGCCATCAAGGAATAAACCTGATGGCTGTCCAGCCCCCAAACCCACCCCCAGATGACCAGGGTCCACTACCAGCACTTCAGTCTTATCTGGATTCAATCTCAGCCAGCTGGTACTCATCCAAGTTCTGATCTTGGCAAGGCAATTATTTAGCACGGAGAGTGCATCATTCTGTCCGGGTAGAAAGGACATATACAGCTGAGTATCATCTGTGTAGCAGTGAAAACTCAGACTGTATCACCTGATGATATCTCCCAGTGGCAGTATGTACACTGCAAACAGCATGGGGGCCTAAATGGAGCCCTGTGGTACCCTGCAGGGCATGGGGTGAGCTCCAGAGGAATAAATTCTGGTGGCAACTTTCCAAGACCTGCCCACAAGGAATGAATGAAACTATTTGAGGACTGTACCAGACAGCCCACAAAAAAGACACAGGTGCTCCAAAAGCACACTATGGTCTACAGTGTCAAATGCAGCAGAGAGATCAAGAAGGACCAGAATGGTACATGCCTTTTGCTCTCTAGCCATTAGAAGGTCATTCAATACCAGGACAAGTGCAGTCTCTGTGCTATGCTTCTTTCTAAAACCAGATTGGAGAGTATCACAGACATTATGAGTTGTAAGATGATCATCCAATTGCTACGCAACCACCTTTTCAATAATCTTACCAACGAATGGCAGGTTAGAGAAAGGCTGGTAGTTAGCTAGACAATCTGGATCCAAGGGGGATTTCTTAAGGAGTGGTCAAATGACCGCCTCCTTGAGGGGCTCTGGAAAGACTCCCATCTCCAAGGACTTACAGACAATTTCTGCAAGGATCGGCTAGATAACATCTACACATCCCACTAAAAGGTGTGTAGGGCCCGAATCCAAACTACAGCTGGTTGGGCGCAATGCGTGGATGATCTTGATAATGTCTATGAATTCCAGCCAGCAGAAATCTGACCAGACAGACCTAGTGCATACCACTTCCTGCCGTCCTCTGCAATCCCTCGTAGGAGAGGTTGGGCCGATGCCAGACCTGATGCCGGCAACCTTATCTGCGAAGAACTGAGCAAACTCCTTGCATTTCAGCTGAGAAAAAACTTCTCTAGGCTGGAGACAGACTGGATTGCACAGCCTGTCAACAGTCTGGAAAAGCTGAGACGGTTGATTCAGAGTAGCAGAAATCTCCCTGGACAGGAATTCTGCCTTCTTATGGGTGATTTCTGATTGATAGCCACTATAATGTGCCATCAACCTAAGCCTGTCAGCATCAAGGCTGGACCTCTGCCAGGCTCTTTCCATCTTTCAGCCAACTCGCCTCAACTCCTTCAAGGAGCCATCAAACCAAGGGCTCCTTGGGCGAAGGGTGAGAGGTCAAACGCAAACAGCAGCAATCTTGACCAGGGCATCTCCCATAGCCTTGTTATATGCTAATAAGAGATCATCTGGACTCAAGCATTCATCCGACAAACCCGATAGGTCCAGCACTGCCGATAGGTCACTGGGGGCAACTCCCCTTAAAGGGTGGTACTGCACCATCTCCATAGGAGCAGACCTATTGGGGTGGCCCCTGAGACTGAACCTTATGGTGTGATAGTCAGACAAGCTGACTGGTTCCACCCCAAGTCAGCTATCTCCATACCCAAGAGGAAGATCAGATCCAACAAGTGACCCCCCTACATGGGTTGAGGAGGTAACTACCTGTGTAAGGCCCAGCGTCGTCATCAGCTGGAGGAGATTTTGACCAAACTGTGATAATTCATCATTAACCCAGGCATTGAAGTCCCCCAGAACTATCCATCTGGGGGACCTCAACACCGCATCGACGATGAAGTCTGTTATCTCCTGCAGAAATTCTCCACCATCTCCTGGTGGACGGTAGAGAAGGAGTATCCCACAACTTACACCCTCTCCCAGCACATACTCGTAGGATCTGGTACTTCCCAATGGCACATCCACAAGGCCCAGCTCAAGTCTTAAATATAATGGACACACCCCTGCCCCTATGATCCAACCTCCACTACACATTTAGTGTATCACACTTTTTCAAATAATAAAACAAATATTCGCCAAACTAATTAAATAACTCACACATACATATTTGATACTTTATTACAAAAATACTTCACATTTGTAACAAAAAACCATTGAAAATCATGTCACAGAGCAAAATCAGCACTAACTGCCAGTTCTACCTAACAGAATGCTGGTACCTACATTTATAATTTAGCAAATACTTGAGAGCCAAGTTGGTTTTCTAAAAACTGCTACAGTCTTTACTGATTATAGCACTGACGATCTGGGGCAATTTCTGTATTTCATTGTTGAGTGTAGTTTGATAAAATTAAATTTTAAAATGAAAACACTTACTACTGCTAGCTAGACCTGACACACACAGAAAACACAAATATGTGTTAATACGTCCCTCGGAGATGCTCACTGCTGAAAATTGGTGGTTTCACGTGCCTTCAGCTGAGCGAGAAGAGCGATCAATAATATATTTAAAAAAAAAAAACTGTTCCCAGAATGTGTCCATTTCCAGGGCATCTGCATGTGAGATGCTCTTTACAGAATAAGAATGCCTCACGTGGAAGGCAAAGGAGCGTTCCGATTGGTCAGGAGCACTCCCTCAATCTATAGCAGTGAATTAGAGCTATTTAGTAGCCATTTTCTTACAGAAACCCTACCATAAAGCTAGCAGACTAATTTAGGAAAAACTAATAGCAGACAGAGGGAAGGACACACTAGGACTCTGCATACAAATCAAAACACTCTGCATAACATGTTTTTACAAATTCTGGGTGGACTACTCATTTAAGGAGATATTTCCCCTTCAACGGCACAGCTCAGATAGGAGAGTTGATGCAATCTGGAATCTTCATGTGCCCAACATTCTAAGACTTTGGTCTGTGCCATTTTACACATAGTACTAGACAAAGATTAGATAAATATTACAAATTGTGAGATCAAGGCACCATTAGGAAATAATGAACACAATACTGTATCTTTCCAAATAGAGGAATATGTCACAATAAAAAAATGAATGTAGGGAGATTTACAATTTTAACACAATTAAACAAAAAATACAGGAATATTTAGACAAAATGAACTCTGTACTCTCCCAGGTTGTGCCTGAAAATAGGCAGTTTTTTTTTCTTGCCTAGAGTACTTACCCAGTTACCAAAAGTTAATAAATAAATAAAACAGCAGGTGAAATGTTGGAGATTATCAAGAAGCAGATTTCTGCAGTATGTGAGAAACATAAAAAAATTGAGAATATAATAATAGAGGTGTAAAGTTATGACGGCTTAATAAAATTAAGGGAAAAAAACAGAAAAAAAAATCTAGCAACTAATGCAACAAGGGATAATATGAAGAAGTTCTACATATTCATAAAATTCCCTACAAAACTCTAACACCCCGATATTCAGAGCAGTTGCGCATGGTGCAACTGAGTTGTGCCAGCACAAAATCCATTGCGCCAATAGGCAGCTATAATGTATGTGGCGCAAGTGCAGTAGGGAAATTCCCATGAATATCCAGCACAATGCATATTCAACGGTGAAACCATGGCACAAGTGTGGAGCAAATCGAATTTACGCTGACCAGACTTGTTCCTATAAAAACATGGAACAAACACACAGACAGCAGTTGCACCAAGAGTGAGAGACAGAGACAGAGACAGACAGACAGACAGACAGAGACACAAGACCAGACACAGAGGGAGAGGGACAGAGAGGTGGCATGGGAGAGGGAAAGAGGGGCAGAGGGAGAGAGAGAGACACACACACACACACACAAAACCAGTGTACCAGGGTGGCACACAGCCAGCAGCCAACCACCCAGGGGGACAGTGGACAGCAGGAGAGACAAACAGTGTGCCCTTCTTGATGGAGGCGGTAATGAGGGGTGTGAGGAGGCAGGAGGAACAGCTACAAGGCCGAAGGGCCCGTTGGTGGTATGCCTGACAGAGGTGGTACCATGCCCACATCACCTTTGAGAACTATAGTGACACCGACATTGTGGGCTGGTACCACCTGAACAGGACCATTCTAAGGCAGCTCTGTGAGTTGTGCAGTGAGGAGATGCAGGCACCCACCAGACAAAGCCATGCCATGTCCGTGGAGATTAAGGTGACCTTCGTCATGTGCCTGCTCACCACGGGTACCTGCCAATGACCAACAGGGGACACTATGGGCATCACCCATTTGGCCACGTTCTGCCTCCTCATACAGTTCCTCAATGCTCTGCTGCCACGTGCTTCAGAATTCATCCGTTTCCCAGCACACAGGCAGAGCATGCAGCAATTATGCAGGACTTCCACAGGGTGGCACGCATGCCTAGCATGATTGGGGCCATTGACTGCACCCACGTGGACATCCGCATGCCACCTGGCCCTGAGGGAATGGTGTATATCAACAGGAAGGGGATCCTGAGCATCAACTGCCAGGTGGTGTCCGATGCCACGGGGTGCATCACCAATGTCTGCACCACACACCCTGGGAGTGCACATGATGCATTCATCTGGCACAGCTCTGCACTGTGCCACATCCCCACAGGCCACCTAGTGGGTGAGTATGGCATGGGCAAGGTGTGATGGGCAGAGCAGACCTGGGGATGGGGGTGGGCAGGGTGTGCATGGTGGCGTGGGTGCTAGGGACAGGCAAGGGGTGCAGCACAGCATAGCAGAGGGCTAACCATGTCATTCTCCACACAGGTGACAGTGCATACCCGCTGAGGCCCTGGCTGCTCACCCCCTACCGGCGCCTGTCATTCCCAGCAGAGGATCGGTACAACGAGGCACACGCCAGCACATGCAACATCGTCGAACACGTCTTTGGCATGCTGAAGGCATGTTTCCATTGCCTAGACAGGTCAGGTGGTGTCCTATAGTACAGCTCCCCGAAAGCCGGAGGCCTATTCCTGGCCTGTTGCATACTGCACAACATGGCCATTGACCGTGGGATAGCTGTCAAGGCTGATGAGGCCAACAGTAGTGGGGACGATGGAGACAATGGGCCAGAGGGTGGTGGAAAGCCACCCCCTGGGCAGACAGACCCTGACTGCTGCAGCAGGCATGACGCCACTGCGACACTGTCATACAGGAACACTTTGGTGAACACAGGTAGGTGGTGCGGTACACATGCATGGGCCACACAGACAGGTACAGCACACACACAGGGATGTGCATGGTGAGGGGCATGCACACACAGAGGTGTGATGCAGTGGGAGGGGAGTCAGTGGCACACAACCACACACACACACGCATTGGAATGTGGCATGGATCAGACGCATTGCACCAGTGCACAGGCACAACCGGTGCTAGACTGCCCTTATCACGCCCATGCCACATGGTCCAGTGGCCGGGCATGCACACACACAGGCAGCATGTGGCATGACAGACAGGCATGCCACCAGTGGCAAGGCATACACACAGCACCCATGTGCGCACAGGGCAGCCTGCAGATCAGGGCCGCTGCATGGCACCATGGCCACCACAGCCACAGGGGTTACCATGCCAGGGCCGATCGCCAGCCACAGGCTGCGCATCAGCCGGTGGGGGGTGCAGTAGCCCCCAGAGGTGGAAGCATGGGACCTGCAACCGTGTCCTTGTAGGGGTGTGCAGGAGCCAAACAGGCCAGCCCTGGGCATGCCTGGAATGCTTAAATCACAGCCCAGTGTCGACAGTGTTGGGGTCACCGATGCTGGGTCCATGGGGTGGACAGCACATCATGGGGGGTTTTCTGTGCACAGCAACGCCCTGTGGCAGCCAGCAATGCAAAGTCATCTGCAATCGCACTGGCAATACGATCCAAGGACACAGTCATGGCCTCTTGCATGCGTTGCATCCCCTCCAGGATATGTGCAGTGCCCCTTTCCTGCTGCTCAGCTAACTGGTGCACCTCCGCACGCAGTGCACGCACCCTAGTGGTGAGCAGCACCTGTTGCTGAATGGATGCCTGCAGCAGCTGGGTGTCCTCAACCAGACTGTTGGCATCCTGGGGCTTCTGGGTGGGACGCCGTTCCTCGGGGGGAGACCTACCATGCTGCACAGCCCTCCTCTCTGGTGGACGCTGCATAGTGAGGTCTGCAAGAGGAATAGACACAGCAGGCGCACTGGCGGCGAACCCTGTGGCCGGCTGCCCGGTAGCACCCACAGCCTGCTGCCATTGCCCATCCGGCCGCTGTACGCCACCCTGCTCCTGCACGGCCACACCACCTCCACCACATGGTACATCTGTGGCAATGCACACCACCGCACCTGCAGTGGTGGCAGGCAGCTGTACTGCCACTGGCATAGCGCTGGACGCGGTATCTGACTGTGATGCCAGCAGGGGTGACACGTCCACAATGTCACCCATGCTGTCCAGGAGCTGTGTGTAGTCATCATTGGAGTTGGACTCCACCCTGATCTGTATATTTGCACACAGGACACCAAGGCCTAGGTCTAGGACATCCACAGGCACCGTGGTGCTGAGCTGCAGCCTGTCGGACCCCCGGATGCCGATGGATGTAGATAGTTCATCCTCCGGGGCTGTACCGGTGTCCATGGGTGCCGCTGCTGCTGCCAATACCCCATCCTCTGCACGGAGGCATGCTGGTGCTGCAAGGAAAGGATGGCGAGTCAGTGATGCAATGCCCACGTGTCCCCGGTACACTGCCGCTGCATTGTCCTGCAGCATAGCATGCATGTGGGTGCGGACACATGCACATAACATGCATGATGGCCGCATGCACGCCAGCATGCCCGTGTACGCACCCTCCAGGCCACCAGCTGTGCATGGCTGACATACATACTGTGCAATGATGGGCTGCCACCCATCTGGAAGCCTCCTCCACTGTGGTGTAGCAGACAGTGGCTGCCATCAACTCCTCTGATGGCGTCAGCGGGGGTGCATCCGCTGGCCCTCCTCTGATGGCGTTATGAGACGCTCTGATGGCTGCCACCTTCTCCTTTATCCACCGCCTGTCAATCCGACCTTCTTGCGGCACTCCTGCGCCGACCGCTGGTGGCTGCCGTGCTGGTTCAATAGGACACCACCTCCTCCCATGCACCAGCCCTGGCCTGTGGTGTGCCCGTGGCACCACTCAACAGGGCCTCTCTATCAAGGTAGGCCTCAAACAGGGCATCTGTCTCACCTTTGTGAAGTTGGACCTGAACTCGCGCCTGCCTCACCCTCCTCTTGTGCTGACATGTGCCTCCTGTGGACACAGCCAGCACAGTGTGTCAGTGGCAGCATCTCCTTGGTCTGTCCCACCCTGCAGTGCTGTCTGCTCCCCAGTGTACTGCTGTGGCACCCACCACTGACCTATACCGGTTGCAATACCGGTCCATGGCCTGTGCTGTTCCATGGTGTTTATGAGGCGCAATGCATGCAAATGAGGTTGTGCGCAACATTAATGACATGCTATTGCACCCCATTGCGTCACACATTGGCTGATGAGCTCATCTGCATGTGGCGTCTAAATATCGAGAAATTGTGCCATGCACATTGGGATTGCACCAGAGCAAGCCACGGTGCAATGCCCGTGCATGTGTGGTGCGTGGGCCTGCAGTGCACATGCACGTCACACTATCATGGTGTCAATCACGCACCACATGATGCAGTGGTTTTGCGCATGTTGCACATGGCCAGCTACACGCATGGTTGCACATGGGGTAACATGCCCTACCGAGGAGCACGTGTGCACTGTGCACTGGTGGGTGACCTCTGACCCCTGGTTCAGACCTTTGTGACCCCATTACACAGCTTAGCCATGCCCACTGCGCATTTCCAGTACTGTGCGATGGGCAAGTACTGCACAGTCTCCCACACATCCAGCACCTGTGGTGGATACATATGCCTGCTCCCACCATTTTCACCGCCAAACCAGATACAGTGCAATGGCGCAGGGTAGGGGACACCATGCCTGAAACTGGACAGATGTTGAGCTGGTGAACTTTGTGGCCTGTGTGGAGCCCCACAGCCCACAGCTCCTTGGCCAGGTGCCCTTGCAGCAGTCCAGGAGCAGTGGGTGGCAGTATGTCTCTGCCAGTCTGGAGCGGAGGACTGGGGTACCCAGGACCATGGAACAGTGTAGGCATCGGTACAGTGACCTCATGCATCGGGACCCTGGCTGTCTATGGAGGCTTCAGGCATGCATCAGGTGTGGTGCAGTGCCACAGCCAGGTAAGTCATCCCATGTTGCATGTCTGCCCTGGTGCTGTACTGTGGTGTTGGCTTTGCTGCCTGGCATGCCCTGCGGTGGGGTACACTGTTGTCGTGCACATCATGGAGTGGCATTGACAGCTGCTGCTTGCATTGTAATGCGGGACGTGTCGGGCAGGGGCACACCATGTGCACAGAGGGCTGTAGGAGGGATGCTGCTGTGGTTGGTTACTGATGTGCACCTGTCTTCTTTCCATTCCCAGGGCCAAAGGACCACAGGAAGGCCAGAGCTGCAGCGGCACATGACCAGGCGGTGCGCCCTGATGGTAGAGGGCCTGCACCAGCAGCACTGCAGGGGGCAGGTAAGCACTGTCATGGTCCTTTGCACTGTACATGGGGGGGTGGCAATGGGGAGTAGGTACGGGCATGGCCACCTGTGCCATGGCAGCTGTGTGTGTCGCATTGTGTGTGGTGCATCCCACTGTGGCACGTCCATTGGACACGTGTGCGAGCTGTTGGTGGGGTGGACATGCACCCGGCTGCCACCATTGTTGCTGTGGCGCTGACAGTGCAGTGTGCTATGTGACTTTCACTGCGCAGTTGTGTGGCCATTGTGCGGCAGTGACCACCTCTGTGCAGTGTCGTGATGCACTGTATTGCTGGCTGTTGTTGGCCCATCCCCCCGTGGGTGGCCATTCCGGGCCCTCCAGGGGTGTGTGGTCCTGCTGCCCATTGTGCACTGTGGGTGGGCATGGTTCCTTGGGCCATTGCACTGATCACCTGTCCTGTCCCTTGCTATAGGTGTCCAGCATCCAGCGCAGAGACCGCAGAGACAGATGCTGAGCTGGCTCATGTGGCAGACCTTGCCTGTCAGTTTCAAGCATTCTGGAGGTGGTGGTTGCCATGCGCCAGATGATGGCGGCTGAGAGGAGGGAAGCAAAGGCTTGCCAGGGTGGCACTAGTGTTGCAGATCTTTCCCCCCTGTTTCCTCTGCTGCACCTTCCCCTACAGTCCCCCCTCCCACTGTACAGTCCATGTTTCCTGTCCCCTTCCCTCGCTGTACCTACCCTTTCCCAGCCCCTGTTATAGTTGTATATAGTTGTTTTATATAAATATTTTCTGACATTCCTGCCTGTGTCTGTATCTGCTTTGCAGGTGGCGTGAGGAGCCATGCTGCAGTGGCCCAGTATCTATCCATGTTGTGTGTGTGTTGTGCTTCTGTGGTTCCCTGCTGTGTGCTGTGGTGTGTCCCACTGTGGTGGTGTCCATGACCTGGGTCGGCAGCTGTGCATTGGGGTGCCCATGGGGTGGCAGTCAAGGGTGTGTGGCAGGTGTGCGCATGGTGGTGGCACATGGCCATGCTCATTGGTAGGGTACTGTCTGTACACTGTGTTGGGGTCCTCTGCTTGGCGTTGTACAGCCTGTCCCATGTGGTCTGCCACGCTGCCTGCAACCCGGCCCATTCAGTGCCCACTGTGTGGGCTCCCTGTGTGCCTTTGTGGCGTGTGTGTGCTTGGCTGCAAGGTCTTCGGTGTGGCCTGCTATGGTCTTGGGGGGGCACAGCCAGCAGCCTGCCAGGGGGCTCCCTTGGTGGCCCTCCATTGGCACCTCCTGTCACCTGCTATCCATGCTACTGTTGTGTTCTGGGGTCTAGTGTCTGGGTGCCTGTGTGTGCCCTGCTGGTGGAGGCCTCCTGTGGTCTCTGTCACTTTGCTTTCATGGCTCTGTCTCTGGGTCTGTTCTCTGTGCCCTGACCCCTCTTGCTGTGCTGCTCTGCACTGCCACGGTGGCACTGGAGCATCTCTGTGTGCGCCACGGTGCAACTCTGTTTGTGCTGTGGTGCAACTCTGACATATTCAGTCGCATTGTGTTGGAGGTTGTTCGGCTTGCACAACCTCTGAATATGGCTCCAGTTGCGTCATGGCGCATTGGATTTGCGCTGCGCCTGGCTTTGGTGCATTTCTGAATATCCGGGCCTAAGAATTGTGTGTGTTTTATAATTTCCAATGATCAGACAACAGAAGACCACAAAGAAATACCCAACATTTTTAATACACACTTTGGATTCATATTCACCCATGTAGGAGATATAACAGACCAGACTAGTATAAATGAGCAGATTACACTAGACATTATAAATAACAAAATTTATGCACTAAAATGTTCATACTCAGGACCAGATAACATATCTTCTAAAATGCTGAAATCATTATCCCCACAAATAGCTATTCTACTAAAACTATTATATGAGCAAGCACTAAGAAACAACGAAATCCCAGGTGACTATCAGCATCATAGTACCAATCCACAACAAGCATTTGTCAATGCCGAGAGTTGTCTTGCTGGCGTTGGCATTGGTAGTGCAGGAGTTAGAGAGATGCATAATAGGAATGGCAGTGAAGTATGGAACCAACGTCAACCCCACCCCACCCTGCAGAGATGGACAGGCATTGGGGTGTGCCTTTGAGTCATCGCCCATAACGCTCATGCCATTTCACCTCACCCTACCCTGCAGACACTGACAAGTGTCGAGGTGTTTCTTAGGGTGTTCAGGCTTTACACTCACCCCATTCCATAAGGAAATATGCTGAATTAGGTGCAGGACAGGAGAATGGAGTGAACTTTGGGGCTGAAGAGTCCAAGGCACACCTCAATGCCTGTCACTGGCTGCAGGGTGGGGGTGGGGGTGGAAGGGCATGAGCATTACTGTCAACAATCCCAAGTCACACCCCTGATGCCTGTCAGTCCCTACAGGGTAGGGCATTAGGGTCACAAATCCTAACGCATTGGTTGTTTCTTGGTATTTTCACTCCAAGTTTTCAACATGGGCTTTTTGTGACCCCACCGCATGAACAGTGACACTATCAGTTCATTAGCCGAAAGATGATTTTGCACAATGACTATGCCATTTGGCACCACAGGTGCAAAAACACATTTCGAACAGGATGTGAAAAGTAACAGCTGTACTGTTGATGAGCAGGTGTAAAAAAATGGCAATGTTGAAAATCTGGAGTGAAAATATAACAAAATTGGTGAAGTGACGAGCATGCATAGAAACTGCACAACACATACCCGTAATGTAATTATTTGGGGAATTTTTTTTTTAACACCACATTTCCAACACAGGCATTTTGGGACCTCCACTAATGAACAGTGGCACTGTGATTTTCTTAATCTGTCCCAAACATTGATTTCACACAGCGACCACACCCATTGTGTGCCACAGGTGCAAAAACATGTTTCGGGCAGGATGTGAAAAATAACAGCTGTATTGTTCATCAGGTGGTGTGCAAAAATGGCAATGTTAAAAATCTGGAGTAAAAATCTAAAAAATTGGTGGTTACGAGCGTGTGTAGAAACTGCACAAGGCACGTTGGTTACACAGTCATTTTAGGGAATTTTTTCACCAAATTTGCAACATGGGCTTTTTGAGACCTCTCCTTATGAACACTGTCACTGTAATTTTCTTAATCTGTCCCAACCATTGATTTCGTATAGCGACCGCACCATTGTGCGCCACATGTGCGAAAACAGTTCGGGCCGGATGTGAAAAATGACAGCTGTACTGTTCATATGGAGGTGTAGAAAATGGTAATGTTGAAAATCTGGAGTGAAAATATTAAAAGTTTAAAATTCACGAGCATGCGTGGAACTGCACAACTACGCTCGCCAACACAGTCACTAGTAGAATTTTTCACAAATTTGCAACATGGGCTTTTTGGAAGCCTACCTCATGAACAGTGACACTGTTGTTTTGTTACTTGGTCCTGGAAGGTGATTCCGAGCAGTGACTGTGAAATCACCTTTTGGGACCAAACAATGACATGACAGTGACTGAATTCATGAGGTGAGGCCCCAAGAACCCCATGTTGAAAATTTGGTACAAAAAGTCATGAAAATGGTGGAGATATCATTGATGCCATTATACAGCTTACCGGCATTTCTTGGTAGCACCCATGTAGAGCGAGTATTATTGAGCATTACACTTTTGAGCGACTCAATAATACTGCTCTCACTCAGAACGAGTGGTAAAAAAGGTTGCTATATCCTGTACAGTGAGTATAGCAAAGAGCTGTACTCTCTACTACAGGATATAGGATCCTGTGTGGCCAATCCCTGCCAAGCTGCTCGCATAGCATAGTGGTGTACACCACCGCTTGCGATGCAAGTAGCCCTGGGTCTGGGTCTGGCTGCAGGCTGAATTTTTGTTGTTGTTTAAATTCAATAACTCATCCCGTGGTCCGCACCCTCCTTGGAGTTGCTTATTTTAGTTCAGGGGGGCATGGGGGCACAGCCTCCCACATAAAAAAAAAAAATGTTTCGGGTGTGTGGATTTAAAGTATTGTAGTGACCATCACTATTTACGACGGTCGCTACAGTAGTGGGCGTTCTTTAGACCATGGGCTCTTTTGTGGTTGCTTTATGTGATAGGCGGTCTTTCAGACTCACCTTTATGAAATAAAACTGCATTTCTTCAGTTCACGGTCGGCTTTGAAGAGTGCAGACATGTTCCCACTCCACCAAAGATTGTTGTACTGGGCTCTGGACGTAAGTATGAGGTGAGGGGGTGCTGGGAGGTGGGATACACAGAGGGTGGATGCAGGTTGGGGGAGATGTTACCGGACACAATGAGGGACCATTTTCTCTTTTTACAGGGGAAAAAAAACCCCAGAAAAACAAAGAGACATCACAGGATGTTTTTGGTTTTTTTACAGGTGTGATTTGGCACACTGGGGTGGGCTCCCAGTGTGCCACTTGTGTTTTTTTTTTGCAAGGGGGGAATGATGCCGATGGGGACTGGGCCCCTCGTCAGCACACACAATACGTGTGAGTCTTTGGGGGGTGCACGATGACAAGGGGGATTGGGCACCCCCTTGGCACACAAATTAAATAGGGGAGCATTATGCCGACAGGGATTGGGCTCCCCTGTCGACAAATGAACTGGAGAGGGGGGCATGCCAACAGGGGGATTGGGCACCCCTGATGTCGGCTTTCATGGGGACTGAGAGAGGCAGATGGCAACGGCCGCCATGTTTTTTAAGTGTTACACCAGGCAGGCACGCCCCAATGATGGTCATCCGCATTGCGCGAACTGTATCAAGTTGGTGGCACGCTTGCACTGCTGTCATAGACAGCATGCCATTTCATTCATGTCACACAGCCCAGCCTGGAAAGGCAGTGGTGCCATTGGATACAAGATGACCGCACCTTCAAAACCTGCTATTCCAAGGTACCACAATGTCACTTGCATGTGTGCAAGACAACATAAAAAGGGAAGTAAAACAAATCATGAAAACAACTGGCCTAGAACTCTGACTTTGGTGCCAGGAAAGATTATGGAATCGCTTCATATGGATATGATAAATCAGCATGTAGAAAAGAGTGACAGCAGAGGTAGGCAGCAGCTCGGGATTGCTGCAGGAAGGTCCAGCATAACTACTTTACTTTGTTTTTATGAAAAAATAGTAGTCACACTGGATGGGGAGGGGTCATCAGTGGATGGTGTTTTTCTAGAGTTTGCAGAAAGTCTTTGATAAAGTACCACACACATCCATTATACAACAACTAACTGAAATAGGCAATCACAAAATTACGGCATGGATTAGAAACTGTCTCAGTGGAAGAAGCCACAGAGTTACTATAAAGGGGTACCTCCCTGATCTGGTTTGTATAACAGCTGGGGTGCAGCAAGGCTCTGTTGTGGGGCAATTATTGTTTCAGGTTTTCATATCAGACATGGACAGACTATTAACAAGCTAGATAAGTAAATATGCAGATGACACAAAAATAGCTAGCGTCAAGCCATACAAAAGCAAAGGTCTTGGAATTTAGGAGGGCTTACTCTGACAAAATGGGAGAGTGCCTCAGAAAAGCACTAGCAAACAGGCAAGGAGGAGGGCTGGAAGAACAATGAGAAAAAAATCAAAAGTGCCATCACAGAGGCAACAAGCCTTTGTGTAAAGTAAATCAACAAAACAAAATGAAGGAATAAGCCACTATGGTTCTCAAAAGAGGTGGCAGGGAAGGATAAAGAGAAAAGGATAGCATTCAAGGAATCTAAGGAAACACAGAAGGAGCAAGACAGAGAATTATATCAGTTAAAACAGAAGGAGGTAGAGAAGGCAGTCAGAATAGCAAAGGCTCAAACTGAGGAAAATATAGCAAACTCTGTTAAGAAGGGGGATAAAACTTTTTATAGGTACATTAGGGAGCAAATAAAGACCAAGGTAGGGGTACTGAAGCTTAATAAAGGGAAGGGAATGTGGGCAGAGGGTGACAGTGAAAAAGCAGGGGTACTGAATGAATGCTTCTGCTCAGTATTCAAAAAAGAAGAGGAGGGGGAGGTACCTAAACCCATCAATAGAAGCACTCTGGATAGGGGGGTTGATACCAGTCCAGTCCATTCACAGAAGAAAGGGTTCTGAAAGAACTCTTAAAACTGAAGGTGGACAAAGCAATGAGGCCTGTCGGGATTCACCCCGGAATTCTAAAAGAACTAAGGGGAGAACTAGTGACACCACTGACTACCCTCTTTAACAAATCATAGTAGGATGGGGTGGTACCTGAGGATTGGAGGAGGGTGGATGCTATTTCACTTCACAAAAGTGGGAGCAGGGCAGAGGCAGGAAACTACAGACCTGTAAGTTTGACCTCAGTGGTAGGGAAAATGGTGTAATTGTTGCGTACCTAGAGGCCAGTAGGGCACAGGACCCAAGGCAGCATGGATTCACACTGGGAAGGTCATGTCAGAGGAATCTAATAGATTTCGTTGACTGGGTGACCAAAGCAGTAGACCAGGGAGGGGCTGTGCATATGGCCTACCTAGACTTTAGCAAGGCATTTGACACAGTCCCACACAAAAGATTAATAAACAAGTTAGCCAGCCTTGGAGTGGGTCCCAAGGTGGTAGCCTGGGTAAATATTGGCTGGACAACAGTACACAGAGGGTAATAGTAAACTGAGTCCACTCTGAAGAAAGGGGGGGTTACTAGTGGGGAACCACAGGGTTCAGTACTAGGACCAGTCCTCTTTATCTTTTCAAGTGACACTGACATTGTGGAGGGACCAGAAGGAAATGTATATGTCTCTTTGTAGACGACACAAAGATCTGCTACATGGTTGATACACAAGGTGGGGTGGAAAGGATGAGAAGAGACTTGGCAAGGTTGGAGGAATGGTCAAATGTATGGCAGGTTAGATTCAGTACAAAGAAGTTCAAAGTAATGCACCTGGAAAACAAAAACCCAGGGGAAGAGTACACAATGGGGTGGGGGTGAGATGCTAGCAACAACGAAAATGGAAAGGGACCTGGGGTTGTCATATCAGATAACCTAAAGGTGGGCATGCAATGCGAGAAGTCAGTAAGGAAGGCTGAGGGGGATACTGGGATGCAAAGGGAGAGGCATTACCAGCAGAAAACAGGAAGTTGTTATCCCTCTGTACAGATAGTTGGTGAGACCTCATCTGGAGTACTGCACGCAGTTCTGGAGACCACATCTCCACAAGGACATAGACAGGATGGAGGCTGTCCAGAGGGCAGGGTCTGCACAAGAAGCCATATGAAAAGAGACTAAATGAGGTTAATATGTATACCCTCAAGGAAAAGAGGGACAGGGGGGACATGAGAGGTACTTTCAAGTACCTCAAAGGAATCAACAGTCTAAGAGGGTATCATCTTTCAGAAAAAGAGACGTGCAAGAACAAGGAGACACAATTGAAAGATAGAGGGGAACGGCTCAGAGGTAATGTGAGGAAGTATTTTTTCACAGAGAGGGTTGTGAATACATGGAACAGCCTTCCTGAGGAGGTTGTAGAGTCAAAAACTGTGGGGGAATTCAAGAATACATGGGACAGACATAAGGCAATTCTTGTGGGGAGTAGGAGGAAGTAGGCCATTGGTTAACTAAGATCTGCAGCTTATCCATTAGGTAGGGAAATGGACAGACTAGCTGGGCCAAGCGGGCCTGATCTGCTGTCAAATTCTATGTTTCTATGTTTTAGAGTCATACATTCACAGGAAGACAGTGATGCACTACAAACAGAACTGAACAAAATAGGTAAATGGGTGACTACAAGGGGTAGGAGTTTTATTGCAAATAAATGTGGTAAGATGCATCTAGACTGACACAAGAAAAAGAACACTTTTTCTCTAAATGGACTGCCTTTAAGAGAAACAACCGAAGAACAAGTTCTGGGCATAACAATCACAGTACAATTAGCTTATGATGGGCATTGTGACAAACAAATAAGCAAAAAGACTGCTGTGGCCTATCAAAAGAAATGTTAAAAGCAGGGCTGAAGAGGTGGTGATGCCATTATACAGGGCATATGTGAGACCACTACTGGACTATGGAAACCAGGCATGGGATGCCATTAATAAGGGGACTGAAAATTGGTTAGAAAGAGTTCAGAGACATGCAATCAAAATGATATATCACAAAGAATTGATCATATAATGAACATCTCCAGAAATGTAACCTTATATCACTAGATACAAGTAGGAGCAGAGGTGATGTGCTCTTATGTCATGACATCATGCAAGATAGCTACCTAATACACAAACTGAACTTAGAATTCAAAGGTGATAAAATGGGGACTAGAGGGCACCCATTGCAATAAAGACCAAAAAGATTTTTGACAAATAAGAGAAAATCTTATTTCACACAGCGGGTGGTTAATCCTTGTAATAGTTTACATCTAGATATCCTAATCAGTAAAGATAAAAAACAATTTAAGAGAAACCTAGACAACTATATACTTACTAGAAAAAGATTGTGCTATTATGGGTAATCGGAAAGAATCCACATTGGCATACCGCCTTCTTGACTCCTAAATCCTTAGTATTAACCTTAGTATTTCCCTAAGTAAGGGTGCATAATACCCAGTTGGAACAAATACCCATTGGCATTGCGAAGCATTACAGAAATAGCCTCCTTAGATTAAAGAGGCTGTCTTTTGTTAATTTCAAAAACATAGTTCTTTAGATCAAATGAGCTCAGCAGTCCATACTAAGCTGCTTCCCCACTGTGAGAACACAGAAATACTCAAAGAAAAGCCCATTCTAGCTGCATGCCCTCAGGCCTGGGATGACAACAGGAGAACGCAATGTTGAATTCTCCTAAACCTATCAACTTACTTTAAACACAGAAATATACTGTATATCTATTATAGTGGCACAGTAGTGCCATTATAGTTAGGGATGAGTACCCCATTTATGGTTAAATCTGACATTTGGCAGCTTAATAACTTTGCCCCCGTACAATGGATTTGCTTGACATTTGGCATGCTCAGTTTGGAACCATAGATCTCTGGACCTGCCAAGTTACATTACAATCAGATGTACAGTTGTGGAGCTACAGAGCGCAAAAAATGCATAAACTATGGGTTTTTGCGCATTTCTTTGCTCGCTCCTACAGCCGGCATGTTTTGCTCGGTCTGTCCGAAAACTTCAGGGAACATGCAGCCGGGGTCCCCGATGTGCCTTTCGAAGATTTCATTAAAAAATATTAAACGGTTCAAAAGTTATTCAAAAAACCTGAATCCCATTATGGTCTATGGGAAAAGTTAAAATATGAGAAAGTGTATCAAATGCGGTTTTTACTTTCGCAAATGACCCTTTTACTTTTGCAAGTCGATCATTTTTTTTTTTAGTTGGTGGTCAGAAAAATGTTTGGCATTTAAATTTGGGACCTTCTAGGGACATCAATCTTGTTGTGTTCACCTAGTCGAGCCCCGAGGATGCTAGCCATGTCTTTCTTTTGGGGTAAAACACCCCAGAAATATTTTTTTTAATTTTTTTTAAAAAGTAGTGTTGCAAAGTACTGTCGCATATGTGACACTTTCATGATTTTTTTTTTCGAAAGTACTTTGCGACACTATGCCAAAAACAATAGGAAATCTTTGCCACCCTGCTGCAAAACAACAGTTTGGTCTTTTGGGCTGAAATTTGAAGGGAAGAAAGCCAAAATCACACAGGTGTGCCTTTTGGTGGTTTGGTGTCAAAATATAATAGGGCGGTAAAGTTACTGCACTCTGAATTTGACGATTTGTCCCATAGGATAACATTACAGCGTCCGCTGCGCCTTTCGGGTCCCATATCTCGAAAACGATTCGGGATACAAACTTTTTGTCGCAAAACTTCTTAGCCACAAAACTAGCCTGGAAAGTTGCAAATAATATTAGATTTAAAAAATGTTTTCTACGTTGTATAGTTCTCGAGATTTCAGCAATTTAGTATTCCAAGTACTCATTTTCTGGTCCGAGGCCCATTCTTGTGTCCACATTCTTTGTAGTCACTGTGCTTCTCAATGCACCTTTCTGGGACACAAAGCATGTGCGTTAGCATTACTTTTACCAGTTGCGTTCATGTTTCCGGTTGTGTTCCCATTACAGTTTGTGTTACTGTTTCCTTTTGCATCACCGTGTGCGTTACCATTTGCGGTTGCGTTTTTGTTTGCATTACTGTTTCCTTTGGCGTCACCACTACTGTTACCGTTAGCATTTGCGTTACCATTACTGTTTGTGTTTTCATTACCATTTGTGTTACCATTTGCATTTGCGTTGTCATTACCGTTAGCATTTGCACTTGCGTTTACATTGTCGCTTGCATTACTGTTTCCTTCTGCCTCGCCGTTGCTGTTACTGTTTGCATTTGCGTTTCCATTTGTATTTACCATTAGTGTTTCCATTACTGTTTGGATTTACGTTTCCATTATCATTTGCGTAATCGTTTCCGTTCGTGCGTGCATCTGCGTTACTTTTACCATTAGCGTTTGCGTTCACGTTTCCACTTCCATTCTCGTTACAGTTTGCATTAACATTTCGTTTTGCGTCACCGTGTACGTTACTATTTGCGGTTGCATTTTTGTTTGCAATCACATTTCCATTTGCATTACTGTTTCCTTTGGTGTCACCATTGCTGTAACCATTAGCATTTCCATTTGCGTTACCATTACCGTTGCTGTTTTCGTTACCATTTGTGTCACCATTTGCATTTTCATTTTCGTTACTGTTAGTGTTAGTGCTTGCATTTACATTGTTGCTTGCGTTACTGTTTCCTTGTACACTGCCATTACCGTTTGCGTTTCCGTTTCTATTACCATTACCATTTGCATTACCATTACTGTTACCGTTACCATTGGCGTTACTGTTAGCGTTAACATTCCCATTAGGATTACCGTTACCATTACTGTTAGCATTACCATTACTGTAAGGGTTATTACACAAAATGGGAAGCATGGTGGGAGCACCACCACCATACCATTCATTATTTATAGTGCACATTCTCAAAAGAAGGAAATTCATGGCAAAAAACTCAGTTTAATGCATCAGTTAGGGTTGTTCCACAGTGACAAAAGCAAGGAAATTCAGTGTTTGGGTGAGAAACCCTAACTACGTGACCCCCCACCCCACACATACATACATGCAAGTAGGGGAAGGACCAAGGCAACACAACCAATCACACACAACCAGTGGCAGGCAACAGAAATAACATACCATTATCTAAACCATGAAACCACACACCCATGCTCCCATTGGGCTGTGGCATGGGGTCATCACTGCTAACTCTGTATCCAGACGTTCCATGCACCGCAAAACACATATCACTGCGGACAACTGGGCATCTTGGGCCACACGCTGCCACCAACACATAACACAGACTACACATATGGTATTTTGGGGTGTACAAGACTCAAAACAGGATTTTGCACATTCACTGAAATACTTTCAAAAGTTACTTTTGCAAATGCTACAGTGTTGTGGTATACATTTCCGACACATTCGTGTTTGTGACAGTATTTTGTGACACTATTTTGCATGCTTTCGAAACTGTGACACTGTCGTGTGTTCCATTTATGACACTTTCATGTTTGTGACACTATTTTGCCAAAGTAGGCTCCTGAACACTAAACATCTTTACCATTATCCTGCAAGCAAACGGTTGGGTCCTTTGGGCTGCAGTTTGCAGGGTGGTAAACCCTGGCCCCACAGATGTGCCTTTCCCTGCTTTTGTGCTAAAATACTTAAGGATGACACAGTTACACTGTTCCAAAATTGAGCAATTTCCCATAGGCTAACATTGTGGCACCCATGATGCCTTTCGCCACCCATATGTTGAAAACGTAGCGCGGTACACAGTTCTCGCTACTGCCACCTTCTTTCACCTTTAGGAGAACTAACCTCGTGGAACAAGTTTGGAAATACTGTATGATACCTGCAGTTGGATTTCTTACCTACTTGCTACAGTAACACAGGTATATACCTCTTGCTGGTTGTGTGTGATTGGTTGTGTTGCCTTGGTCCTTCCCCTACTTGCATGTATATATTTGTGTGTGTGTGTGTGTGTGTGTGTGTGTGTGTGTGTGTGTGGTGGGGGGGGAATGCGCAGTTAGGGTTTTCAACCCTAATACCGAATTTCCTCGCTTTTGGCACTGTGGAACAACCCTAACTGATGCATTAAACTGAGTTTTTTGCCATGAATATATATATAACAAGAAAAAAAAAAACAGGTTGCATTGGCGTCTCACCTTATGTCACTTTTCCTTTCACACATTGACATCTAAAACAATGATGTTATAGTGATATAAAGTAATCTTACATCTTACGGATATTTCCATGAAAGGTACAGAGTCTCACCACTTAACATATGAACACTTTTGGCAAGCTGCGTTTTTTGATATGGCTATTATTTTATTTTTATTTATTGCATATAATCGGAATTACAACCCTTTGAGTCACAGACTCATTTGCAAAGGCTCCACGTCGGTTACAGGGGTGGAGGGGGAATGAAATACAAGGATACATACATAGTAAAGCAGTATACAAGAAAACATACACACTCAGTTTTAGACACAGTACTGGCAGTTCATTCCAGGCTTTATCTTAGTTCAGCAGAGTCAGTGGTAGGCAGAATTCAGGGTATCATTTGTTAGAGACGGGGGGGAGGCATATTCGTGGGGTCTATGGAGACCCTGTGTCTGTTATTAATGGGGTTAGGGAGCATACTTAGGTGGGCAGAGCTAGCCATAGTCACAGGTTGCAGACTCAATTAGGTGGGCTTTGAGGCCTGCTTGAATAGAGATGCTGGAGTGTCTGAGTGAGCTGAGGAGGTAGTGCATTAAGCCACAGAGAGAGCACTGGTACAGGCGATCTTTGACCCATTGATGTCCTACAGTGGGGACCTGGAATGAGAGTTTAGTAGCGAGTCGAGTATTGCGCCGGAGGGGGGCTGGTCTGATTATGGGGAGAAGGCCAAGTGGGGCTATCTGAAGTTGTATTTTTTTTGCCAGGATGCAGGTGTGGTACTGAAGTCTTTGTTGGAAATTTAGCCAACCAGTCAGGGCATAAAGGTCACATGTATGAGTTAGACGGTCACTGCAGGAGACTAGTCGGCAGGCTTTATTTAGGGCAGTGTTAATACTGTGTAGTGAGGTGGGTTCTGCTGATCCATATATCGCTATCCCATAATCAATTAGGGAGAGGATTGAGGCAGAGACTGCCAGATGCAAGGCATGTGAGGGTAAACAGTGTTTAATCTATAGAGGATTCCCACTCTAGTGTTAACAGCGGTGGAAAGAAGTTGAATGTGGCTATGGTAGGAGAGGGAGGTATCTAACATGATACCCAGGTATTTGAAGTTAGTGACGTGTTCAAGGGGGGTTCCTTGTGTATTTTTAATTAGTAGTGCATTTGGCTGTGTGGGCTTTGTCAGTGTGCAAATATCATGGATTTAGTTTTTTTACAGTTGATGATCAGTCGGTGCTCATCGAACCATGATTCTAGCTCCCCAAAGAAACCCTGTAAGGCTTGTTGTAGGGCGCTAGGTTGAGGGTGTTTCCAAAATAGTACCGTGTCATCCACATAGAGAAGCATATGACCACTGCAAGCCTTGGGAAGTGAGTTTAAAAAGAGGGAAAAGAGAAGGGGGCCGAGGATTGACCCCTGAGGGACCCCAGAGCTCACTGCTTTGTGAGAGGAGATGGTGGTATTTAACCTAACTTGCTGAGACCGGCCTGAGAGGTAGTCCTTGAACCAGGCCATTGTCTCGGGGACCACATTTAGCTGTGGCATAACACGAAGCAACAGATTTTAAATGCTTAGATGATCATCATGTGCTGTTCTAAAACTTATGAATGTGATATGGGGTTGCTGAAAACAGCAGGAAACATCCTTAAGATGTACTCACTAGAAACCAGGAAACAGAGAGAGAGAATAGCAGAAACATTCACTTCTCCACAAGGCATAACCAAAGTGGATAGCAGTGCATTGTTCACCTTCAGTATAAACACAAACACTGGAGGTAATGTGAAGAAGCTGGTACATGGTGCCCGGGTTACATAACCAAAGTGGATAGCAGTGCATTGTTCACCTTCAGTGTAAACACAAACACTGAAGGTAATGTGAAGAAGCTGGTACATGGTGCCCGGGTTACATAACCAAAGTGGATAGTAGTACATTGCCCACCTTCAGTGTAAACACAAACACTGGAGGTAACATGAAGAAGTCGGTACATGGCACATTAAGAAGGAAGTTAGAAAACACTTTTTTATGGAGATGGTGGAGGACAGGTGGAATAGATTTTTGCCCAATGAGGTGGCCTGTGCAAACTCAGTGGTAGGGTTCAAGCATAGCTGGGATAGATACAAGTATTTAGTTGAAAGCAACAGGGGTTGGGGATAAAAAAAAGAGAGAGAGAGGAAAAGTGATCCTTAAGGGGCTCACTATTATAGGTTAAGCAGTGTAAAGTGCAGACTGGATACACCAGTCGGCATCTGCTGTTAGTTTTGATGTTTCTATTTCATGTGACGTTCTTTGCTTCTCTAACAATTTAGTGTATCACAAAATGGAGGGGTAAGCTGAATAAACTTATGCATACTGCTGCAATTTTTGAAAAGTTACAAGAATGTTATAGTGGAACCCCTAATCCAGTCCCTAATTCATCCTATCTCCCTACGGTCAACATGCTATAAGACCTTAAATCAGACCATTTCTCTCTCATAAAGATCCCAACTCAGAGATTGTCTCTGTTCTTACCTACTGAAACCATATTTTCATAATTCTGCACCATCACTTCCTGGTGAAGCTCCTTCTCCTGTTTGCTTAAAATCTTCCACTCCTCTTCAGAAAAATCAACAGCAACATCTTCAAAGGTTTCTGGTGCCTGAAAGGACATGAGACATGTTTAATTGATCTTGATTTCACTACACATATTGAGAAATCTGCAACTTGTCTACAAGAAGAGAACATGCAATGTTAATCATCAGGATGAATCAGTCACTCATTCACCAAGAATGAATCTATTCTCTATTTCAGGGGTTTTCAAATGGTGAGGACAGCCTCCTTGGGGAGGCCCCAACCTGTTCAAGGGGAGGCTCAAGCGAGTCTGAAAAAGTACTGTATTTATTTGTGTGAAGAGATGAAGCAAACTGAAAGAGGACAGTAGTAGGTGAATGTTATGTATTTATTTACTAATAGGTGACAAGGGAAGGTGAATGAGCCAAGGCTCATTTCAGGTGTACCCGGGGAAGGGTAGGGAGTGAATACATTTCAAAAGATAACTGCAAAACAATCAAGAAATACACAATGAACAACAGTGTAAACAAATATGAACAATAAACTAATAATGAGTGGTGGTAATTGATCAATTTGTAGACTGATGGCAGAACAGCCCAAATACTAGGGTTGAGCATAGAAGTGCTAAGAGCAACAGCAGGAAGGATCAAAGTAATCCCAGAGAAGTTGGTTAGGAGCAGGGAAGAAGGGGGAGAGGCACAGTAAGTAGGAAGGTTATTTCATATTGAGAGGAAAAAGAGTAAGTAGCCTGACCCATGAAGGTACTGCAACAAGGGGTAACAATGGTTCAAGAATGAAAATAGCAGAGCAAGAATGACTCACCTTAGTAATGTTGTTTCTTCTAATGGAGTCTTGGTGTATTCTGACCTCCCCTCCTCGCCTCCCCTCCTGGAACCTAGATTTTGGGATGTGGATGGGCAGGAGCAGTGTTGGCACCCTAGGGGTGTCCCTTTTTTCACCTTCTTTTAGTTTGGGTGAGTGGTTGTGCTTTGGATGTGTTTTGTTTTTGGGTTTCCTGACTTGAGTCTTCCTTTTGAAACCAAAAACCCTTTTACATAGATACAGTTGCCAGTTGACTAGTATGAGTTTTACAGTTTCCACAGAGAACTTCTAGTGAGTATTGCTCGTAAAGATCTGACAGTTGCAGTTTGAACAACAGCAGACAGGGGCTTCAGCCGAGCTCGTGGTGAACGTTCCGTGCTGGCCATGGAAAGTTTGGCTCTTTGTTCTCCGGGGCAGTTGAAAGGCAGGACCTGGCTGCATATGTCAGAATACAGCAAGACTCCATTAGAAGAAACAACATTATTAAGGTGAGTAATTTTTTTCTTTTTAACTGACACAGTGTGCCGCAGACGTTTCTGCAAGTTTAAGTTAAAAAAAACAGCAACTTCCAGCTTAAATGGATAGAGAAAAGCAGCTATTTGGCAGCATTCCAAGTTGTTCTGCTGCAATAGTGACATCACTACTGCAGCAGAACAAACATATTCCAGGCATGGAATTCCATGCATAACAGCATTTCACCATGCACTATAAAGCAGTTATGTCTTGTTTGGCTATAAACAGAAAAAAAGGTGCCACTGGTCATGTTTTGAACTGTAACTACAGTAGTACTGCACTTTCAGTGCTAAACATGCCAGAAAAGGAGATCCAGAAAAAAGGGGGGATATTAGGGACAGAGGACCCTTAGATAGGGATGTTGATGCTAAGGGGAAAGCGTACGGGGTGAACATTCGAATACAGAGAGAGTGGAGGGGGAAGAGTCAGGAGGGGCTGTTGTGGGGAAGCCTAATAGAGCAGACATTGAGAAGGGAGGGGCTGTTGTGGGGAAGCCTAAAACAGCAGACTGTGGGATGGGAGCTCCTAAGGAGAACAGAGCAAGAGGGGAAGAAGAGGGGCAGTTTAGAGGTGCAGTCAGGGGAAACTCGGGTTACTTGATGGAGGCTGACATAGAGTGTCACAATAAATTTGAGCTACTAAGCAACCTAGAGGGGGAGGAAGGGGTTGGTGGAAATGAGGAAACTGATACAGAGGCCGGGGGGAGGGAGTCGGATACCCATAGGGCATCACAGACCGGCAATGGAAAGGATAGAAATAGTCCCAGAGGGAGAAGGGGAAACATAAATGTTAAGCAGATGGGGAGATGCAACATATTGCAGACATGAGGAGGAGAGCATGACTGGAAAGCTGGGAGACAAGGAGGTGGGAGAGGCCCCCTTCAGCAGGGGGGTCAGTACCAAGGATGGGGCCCTAGCTAAAGGGGACCCACAGAGAGCCTCTGGAGGCAGGGATACTATTACAAAGGGGGAAGGATGGCGGTGTGGGGAAAGGGGAAACCACCAGAGGCAGGATAAATGGTTCCGATAAGAGAGGGTTAAAGGGGACATCTATTCAGAGGGGGTCTGAGTTAAGTGGGCAAAATAACGAGGAAGGCAGAAAGGGGAGGGTGGCAAGGGGTCTCTAATAAGGCAGGAAGACTCCCATGAAATTGCGATCATGAATAAAGTGGGGAGGGGGGGGGCTGAGAGGGCATAGTGGAGGTAACCATAAGGATGGGCGGTGTTAAGGTTCTGTTGGGAGACTACGTGAGTTAGAATTATCAAGTATGAGGGATGGAGGTGGATGCCATAGCCAGGTGAAGGTAGTGAGTATCTCTGGGCTGACAGTGCACAGAGCAAGTTCATGGTGTATGAACTGGTTAGGATTGTGGAGGAAACCGGATTTCCTGGTGCATTTGGGAACTAACGATCTAGAGAAATAGCATTTTGGAAATCAAGCAAGGTTCCAAGAACTTGCCAGAGTCTGTCGGGATAATGGATGCAACATTTCCTTTTTGGAGATATTGCCAGTACCAAAGGCCTCAGTGGAGAAAAAAATGAAGATCACAGAGGTTAATGACTGGCTCAGGAAATGGGGTGAAGAGAGTGGTTTGGGGGTGTTAGGAAACTGGAAAGGAGTTTAGGAGGATAAGGGACTGTATGCCAAGGACAGGCTCCATCTTGCCCCATTAGGGAAGGAAGTCCTTAAACAGGGGATGGCTGACTACATTCAAGAAAGGTGGGGTTTAAACTTGTGAGGGGAGGGATAAGGGAGGGGCTGACCAGAAGCCCTCTCCTCCAGATGAGAGTAGCCTTCAAACCCAAGGGGAGGGGAAACAGACTGGGGATGGAGGTTTCAGGAGGAGCAGAGGGAGGATGGAAGTATAAGGAACCTGGGTGGGGTTCGACAAAGGGATCAGGGATAAGGGGGTTGGTGTTAGTAAATGCCAGGAGCTTGGGAAACAAGTTGCCAGAGTTCCAGGCCATGCTGTTCGAGGGGTGGATGTGGCGGCTGTCACGGGCGTGAGCCAACAAAAAATATGACTGGGACCTAAACGTGCGGGGTACACTATGCTTAGGAAGGATAGAAAGGAGGGCAGAGGGGTGGAGTGGCTATGTTCATTAGAGATGACATAGAAATTGCTAGGGTAGAAGAGGCAGAGGGAAACGTGAGGCCTTGTGGGTCACCCACGTTCCCCAGCAGGAGATAAGGTCAAGCTGGGTGAGTATATAGGCCCCGGGATGAGTGATGTTCTAGAGGATGGTTTGCTGGACAACATCATTGCCCAGTGTGGACCAAAAGGGAAGGGTGGTGTTGATGGGGACCTAATGTGCCAGGTACAAACTGGGGAACCATGTCCTCTAAGGTGGCCAAGGAGCAGAGGCTGCTGGGCGTCTTCCAGGATGTGTTTTAACACAGCATGTGATGGAGCCCACAAGGAGGGCATGTCCTGGACGTGGTTCTGGCAGATAGGGATCTGGTAAGGGACCTGGTTGTAGAGGACCCCTGACTGGGAGCGACCACAGTACTGTCTGGTTTCAAATAAGCATGGGGGTGAGATCTAGGACACTGGCAGTGGACTTCAGGGGACAGACTTTGTGGGCATGGAAATATTCTCAAGGATCACTTGAAGGGGATTACATCAATGACAAGTGTGGAAAGGAGATGGGAGGTCATAAGCAGGGGACTTCAATGAGGCAGTCAGGATCTCAGTGAGGTTGACAAGCGTGAGCAAGGTCACATAAACCATGCTGGTGGTCCAGTGAAGTACAGGTAGCGGTCAGAGAAAGAAGGTGGCCTACAAAATATAAAAACAACAGAGGGATAGGGATAAGAAATGTACCAGCTTGCATCTAGAAAAGTCACCGTATGGTGAGGAGCAAAGTCAGTAAAGAGCAGCGGCTGGCTCAGAGGTTACATGGAGGGGAAGGGGTTCTTCCGGTACATTGGGGAGTGGAAAACTAAGGCCATCTCAGCAGATTGAGATCAGAAGGAGGGTGGGTGGAAGAGGCGAGAGACCAGGCATAGGTATTTAATGAGTGCTTTGCCTCTGTGTTCACTAAGGAGGGGGATGGGATATCTACAAAGCAAGGCATGATGGGGATAGAAGCGGCAGTGAGTGGGATCAGGGGCAACAGAAATGGAGCAGAGGGAGGAGAGGTACCCCATGGGTGTCACATCTGGATAAGGATAAAAGGCCAGTAAGGTGGAGGGACGGATGATGCTGTCTCCACCAGAAGGGTGTGGTTAGCCCTCAAGGCCCTAAAGAAAGACAAATCTCCTGGGCTGGATGGCATTCATCCGAGAGTACTATGGGAATTGGCGGACATACTGGCTGCACCCCTGGTGGAGCTCTTCAACAGGTCACTTGAGACAGGGAGGATACCTAGGGATTGGTGAGAGGCACATGTGGTGCCAATCCATAAAGGGGTCGAGGGAAGTACCAGGTAACTATAGACCCATCAGTTTGACCTCGGTGGTGGGAAAATTAATGGAGAGTATACTAAAGGAACGATTGGGGTGTACTTGGAGGAGGTGGGAGGTCTGGATAGTCGGCAACATGGGTTTGTGCCAGGTAGATCATGTCAAACCAATCTTGTGGAGTTCTACGAATGGGTAACATCAGAACTGGACAGGGGAAAGCCTGTGGATGTATTATTCTTGGACTTCAGCAAGGCGTTTGACTCTGTCACCCACAATGGTCTGGTGGAGAAACTGATAAGGTTAGGAGTAGGCCCTTTGATGGTCAGATGGATTGAAAACTGGCTAGCTGGATGCACCCAGAGAGTAGTGGTCTGGGAGGAGCTCTCAAACCCTAGAGAGATTGGTAGTGGGGTACTGGGGCTCGGTCCTGGGTCCAATCCTGTTTAATGCATATATATCGGACATCAGGAGGTATAGGGTGTGAAATGAGTTTCTTGCTGATGACTCCAAGATGGGAGCAGTAGTTGAGGGAAAAGAGGGAGGTTGGCCCTGCAAGGACCTGGACACCCTGGAAGCTGGGCTCACACATGGAAATTAAATTTCAATATCACCAAGTGCAAGGTGTTGCATCTTGGTGGAAGACCTAAACACAGGTACACCCCTGGGAGGGGCGCTGGAGGCCTCAATAGGGGAAAAGACCTAGGGTCATGGTGGATGCATGTATGAATAACTCTGAGCAGTGCAGGACAGCGGCTAGCAAGGCAAACAGGATGTTGGGATGCATCGTAAGGGGATCACCTCTAGGAGCAAGGAAGTGATTCTGCCGCTGTACAATGGACTGGTTAGACCACACTGAGTACTGTGCACAGTACTGGAGACCACCTGAAGAGGGACATCGGCTCCTGGAGAGGGTACAGAGGAGGGCAACTAAGATGATACGAGGGCTAGGGATTTGACGTATGAGGACAGACTTGAGGAGCTCTGCCTGTTTTCATTGGAGGAGAGGAGACAGGGGACATGATTGAGGTCTTCAAGTACCTCAAGGAATAAATAGGGTAAACATGGAGGGATCTTTAGACTAAAGCAGGGAGGTATCACCAGAGGGCATGGTTTGAAGGTGGAAGGTGAAGGGAAAAGAGGAGGAGGTTTTTCACTGAGAGGGTGGTGGACCCTTGGAATGCACTGCCTGGTGAGCTGGTTCAGAGATCCACAGTGGAGGGCTTCAAGAGAGGTGGGACTGACACAGAAAGTGGATGCATCAGATGATGGCCTGTCCGGGGTGGGGGGTGGGGATGGATAATAGGGGTTTCTGGAACACAAGGGAGGGAGGGCCTCTGCACCCAACTAGGGATCTGAGGTTCGAGCAGACTCGATAGACCGTAAGGCCTAATCTGCTGGCAAATAGTAAGTAGGCTGGCCTACTGAAGGGGAAGGGGTTACAATAATCTGAATAATAATAATATTTATTTCATTTATTTGTTATTCAGATAACAGATTTAAGCACATGAGCTCTTTTTCAAAGGTTCCATGTCAGTATAAGAAAAAGAACTGAATGTGAGCCAGTACTCAAAGGGGTTTCAATTTATTCATGGTGTACTTCACAAAGTACAGTATGTTGTTTTTCTTTGGGGAGGCCCAAGATTATTTCAGTTTTTGGGGGAGGCTCAAAATCTTTTCCATGGATTTGGGGAGGCTCACTGTGTCAAAGTCTGAAAACTACTGCTCTATTTCACTCTAGTGGGTGACTGATTGATGGCAGTTCAATGATCTCAGTGGTGAACTAGTAGACAAGATAAAAGATCTTGATTTTTTTTTGTACCAGTACAAAAGGAACAGTTGCTTGGTAGTACAGGACTTTTTAGCTTTTATTTATTTCTGTAGTAGTAGTAGTAATTTTTATCCAGCAACATGAATGGGCAATTCCTGTCGAGCAATTGTTCATTTTCGTGAGATACCCATTTTGCATATTCCTGGTTACAGAGAAAGGAGAAACACTGTGCAATTTATTCTTATGGAACTAAAATAACATAATATACAGTAAACAATCATATAACATTTAAATTCAACACTATATAAAATTTGCACAGCATAAGATTTATGGTTACGTGGTACGTTTGCACCTTCTAACAGGGGCAGCAGAAATGCAGTATGTTGGGTAGCATAAAAGGTTAATCAATTCCAGTGATGGGACAGCAAACTTGTGGTAATCTGGATTGTTTTACAAACAAGGAGGGACATATTCAGAGCCAGCTGGTTGTGCGAGCGTAAAGATGCGCCATGCAAAATAGATGCTCCGGCCAGCTCTGAGGGTATATTCATACAGTATGTGCGATCGGTACTGATCGCACACACTGTCTGAATATCTGCCTTGGATACGCAGTCGATAGTGGGTGGCCACCGAGTCCTGCATAACCAGGGACTGTGCCGCATACCACCACTGGGCTATGCATGGTGCATACCTGGATGTGCCATAACCCCAAGCATGGTATTCAGCTGGGAAATCCTAATGAGCTCGTTGGGCATGCTTGGCACAAAGGGGCACCGTGCATGCTCATTATGAGCCCATTAGCATAGCTGCACCTGGTGCCCTGCAACTGCCATGTGAAACAGAGAACACTCCACAGCACCCTGGCAGTCTAGTGCCCCCCCTCCCATCCCAGATTGTAAAATATAAACCCCTCCTCAAAACTCTCTCCAACTCTCCCTGGTAGTCTAGTGGCCCCCCTCCCATCCCAGACTGTAAATTAATATATCATCCCCAGAGTTCCCTGGTAGTCTAGTGGCCCCCCTCCCATCCCAGACTGTAAATTAATATATTATCCCCAGAGTTTCCTGGTAGTCTAGTGGCCCCCTTCCCATCCCAGACTGTAAATTAATATATCATCCCCATAGTTCCCTGGTAGTCTAGTGGCTCCCCTCCCATCTTCGACTGTAAATTAATATATCATCCCCATAGTTCCCTGGTAGTCTAGTGGCCCCCCTCCCATCCCAGACTGTAAATTAATATATTATCCCCAGAGTTCCCTGGTAGTCTAGTGGCCCCCCTCCCATCCCAGACTGTAAATTAATATATCATCCCCATAGTTCCCTGGTAGTCTAGTGGCTCCCCTCCCATCTTCGACTGTAAATTAATATATCATCCCCATAGTTCCCTGGTAGTCTAGTGGCTCCCCTCCCATCTTCGACTGTAAATTAATATATCATCCCCATAGTTCCCTGGTAGTCTAGTGGCTCCCCTCCATCCCAGACTGTAAATTAATATATCATCCCCATAGTTCCCTGGTAGTCTAGTGGCCCCCTCCCATCCCCGATTGTAAATTAATATATCATCCCCATAGTTCCCTGGTAGTCTAGTGGCCCCCCTCCCATCCCCGATTGTAAATTAATATATCATCCCCATAGTTCCCTAGTAGTCTAGTGGCCCCCCTCCCATCCCCGATTGTAAATTAATATATCATCCCCATAGTTCCCTGGTAGTCTAGTGGCCCCCTCCCATCCCCGATTGTAAATTAATATATCATCCCCATAGTTCCCTGGTAGTCTAGTGGCTCCCCTCCCATCCCCGATTGTAAATTAATATATCATCCCCATAGTTTCCTGGTAGTCTAGTGGCCCCCCTCCCATCCCAGACTGTAAATTAATATATCATCCCCATAGTTTCCTGGTAGTCTAGTGGCCCCCCTCCCATCCCGACTGTAAATTAATATATCATCCCCATAGTTCCCTGGTAGTCTAGTGGCTCCCTCCATCCCAGACTGTAAATTAATATATCATCCCCATAGTTCCCTGGTAGTCTAGTGGCCCCCCTCCCATCCCAGACTGTAAATTAATATATCATCCCCATAGTTCCCTGGTAGTCTAGTGGCTCCCCTCCATCCCGATTGTAAATTAATATATCATCCCCATAGTTCCTAGTAGTCTAGTGGCCCCCTCCATCCCGACTGTAAATTAATATATCATCCCCATAGTTCCCTGGTAGTCTAGTGGCCCCCCTCCCATCCCAGACTGTAAATTAATATATCATCCCCATTGTTCCTCTGTAGTCTAGTGGCTCCCTCCCATCTTCGACTGTAAATTAATATATCATCCCATAGTTCCCTGGTAGTCTAGTGGCCCCCTCCATCCCCGACTGTAAATTAATATATCATCCCCATAGTTCCCTGGTAGTCTAGTGGCCCCTCCCATCCCAGACTGTAAATTAATATATCATCCCCATAGTTCCCTGGTAGTCTAGTGGCTCCCCTCCCATCCCCGATTGTAAATTAATATATCATCCCCATAGTTCCCTGGTAGTCTAGTGGCTCCCCTCCCATCCCAGACTGTAAATTAATATATCATCCCCATAGTTCCCTGGTAGTCTAGTGGCTCCCCTCCCATCCCCGATTGTAAATTAATATATCATCCCCATAGTTCCCTGGTAGTCTAGTGGCCCCTCTCCCATCCCAGACTATAAATTAATATATCATCCCCATAGTTCCCTGGTAGTCTAGTGGCTCCCCTCCCATCCCCGATTGTAAATTAATATATCATCCCCATAGTTCCCTGGTAGTCTAGTGGCTCCCCTCCCATCCCTGACTGTAAATTAATATATCATCCCCATTGTTCCCTGGTAGTCTAGTAGCCCCCCTCCCATCCCAGACTGTAAATTAATATATCATCCCCATAGTTCCCTGGTAGTCTAGTGGCTCCCCTCCCATCCCCGATTGTAAATTAATATATCATCCCCATAGTTTCCTGGTAGTCTAGTGGCCCCTCCCATCCCAGACTGTAAATTAATATATCATCCCCATAGTTTCCTGGTAGTCTAGTGGCCCCCCTCCCATCCCCGACTGTAAATTAATATATCATCCCCATAGTTCCCTGGTAGTCTAGTGGCTCCCCTCCCATCCCTGACTGTAAATTAATATATCATCCCCATAGTTTCCTGGTAGTCTAGTGGCCCCCCTCCCATCCCAGACTGTAAATTAATATATCATCCCCATAGTTTCCTGGTAGTCTAGTGGCTCCCCTCCCATCCCCGATTGTAAATTAATATATCATCCCCATAGTTCCCTGGTAGTCTAGTGGCCCCCTTCCCATCCCCGACTGTAAATTAATATATCATCCCCATAGTTCCCTGGTAGTCTAGTGGCCCCCTTCCCATCCCAGACTGTAAATTAATATATCATCCCCATTGTTCCCTGGTAGTCTAGTGGCTCCCCTCCCATCCCAGACTGTAAATTAATATATCATCCCCATAGTTCCCTGGTAGTCTAGTGGCTCCCCTCCCATCCCCGATTGTAAATTAATATATCATCCCCATAGTTCCCTGGTAGTCTAGTGGCTCCCTTCCCATCCCAGACTGTAAATTAATATATCATCCCCATAGTTTCCTGGTAGTCTAGTGCCCCCCTCCCATCCCAGACTGTAAATTAATATATCATCCCCATAGTTCCCTGGTAGTCTAGTGGCTCCCCTCCCATCCCCGATTGTAAATTAATATATCATCCCCATAGTTTCCTGGTAGTCTAGTGGCCCCCTTCCCATCCCAGACTGTAAATTAATATATCATCCCCATAGTTTCCTGGTAGTCTAGTGGCCCCCCTCCCATCCCCGACTGTAAATTAATATATCATCCCCATAGTTCCCTGGTAGTCTAGTGGCTCCCCTCCCATCCCCGACTGTAAATTAATATATCATCCCCATAGTTCCCTGGTAGTCTAGTGGCCCCTCCATCCCCGACTGTAAATTAATATATCATCCCCATAGTTCCCTGGTAGTCTAGTGGCTCCCTCCCATCCCGACTGTAAATTAATATATCATCCCATAGTTCCCTGTAGTCTAGTGGCTCCTTCCATCCCGACTGTAAATTAATATATCATCCCCATAGTTCCCTGGTAGTCTAGTGGCCCCTTCCCATCCCCGACTGTAAATTAATATATCATCCCCATAGTTCCCTGGTAGTCTAGTGGCCCCCCTCCCATCCCAGACTGTAAATTAATATATCATCCCCATTGTTCCCTGGTAGTCTAGTGGCCCCCCTCCCATCCCAGACTGTAAATTAATATATCATCCCCAGAGTTCTCAGCGGCCCAACTGGGCCTTATTAGGCAGTTTTGGGGGTGTGGTGGGGAGGGAAGCCTCCTGATGCCTCACAGCTAAATTGATCACCATCTGCAAAGAGCTATTTTTTCCTTCCATACATAAGGCTACACTGCGCTTGCATTTTGTTATACTTTGGATTATGTTTTTATTTTATCATTGATTGCATTAGATGGATAGTGTGTGCAGTGAGAGGGCCTCATTGTTCTTATATGTTTGGACTTCTTCAATATTATACACATTGGCAGTAAGAGTGCCGGAAAACAACAGCAATTTCTTTTTTGGACTTCACCTTATTATATAAAGGACAGTGGGTGCAGTGAGAGGGCCTCACTGTCCTCTTATATCTTATATTATATCTTATATTTTTTATTAATTTGTTTATGGTGTATTTGTGGTTGTGTAGCTAGTAGGTTGGTTTATGTTTTGGGTGGGTTTTTTAGTATAATTGTAATTTGCGGGTATTTTATTTCAGAGATACTAGGATTTTCTCTATTTATTTGCTTGCAGTTAGTTTGTTTCCCGCTTTTGTTATATGTTATTTTGCAAACCCAGTCATGCATTATTCGTCCTCCAATCTCCATGCCCTCCGCCCTTTTGGCCCTCCCCCCTTTCCATTTTCTACCTACCAGCTTTGTCGGCACTTGGTATTCCCGTGGGAGGGGTGGGCATGGCGGGGCGTGGGCGTGGTAGGAAGCGAATGAGCGGACTGTTCGCATTAGGGTGGTTAAGTCCAGAAGGCACTCAAGTGAAATGGAGCCTGGGACGTGGTTCTCCATACCTAGTCTCCATACCCAAGGGCTCCTCCTATTTGGATGGGCAAGTAGTCGGGATGGCTTCGGATCCCTGTCCAACTCGGGCGGTGCTGTGCAATGCCAGATCTGTTAAAAACAAATCAGCTATTATTTCTGATTTTGTTGAATCAGCAGATCTGGCTTGCATCACCGAGACCTGGCTGGATGGAAATGCCGGCCCTTTTTTTAGAGGCTTCTGTTCCACCTGGGTACTCTGTGATTCACCACCCGAGATTGGATCGCGGGGGACTAGCGGTCTGTTTTAAGACCAGCTTGGGGCTCCGGTGTACCAGTCAAGGAAGCTGAATCCTTTGAGTGTACTGTAGTGGCTGGTGTGGGTTGCAGGATAGCCCTCGTCTATCATCCACCAGGAGACGAGAGACAATTCCTGCAGGAAGTGGCAGACTTCGTCGCCGATATGGCGTTGGAGTCGCCCAGACTGATGGTTCTGGGTGACTTCAATGCCTGGGTCATCAACGAACTTTCTGCCTTTGGTCAGCACTTCCTCCAGTTGATGTCATCACTGGGCCTTACACAGATTGTTTCCTCAGCTATGCATAATCATGGTCACTCCTTGGATTTAGTTTTTCTCCTGGGGATTGAGGCCTCTGATTTGGTGGTGGAACCTGTCAGTTGGTCCGATCATTACACCGTGAGCTTCAATTTTTGTGCTCCCCTTCGTAGGTCTGCCCCTGTGGAGATGGTTCAATACCGCCCATTACGGGATGTGTGCCCTGAAGACCTGATGGCGGTGTTGAACCTCTCAGAGTTTCCGATTGCCAGCATGGGTCCAGAGGCTATGGTTTTGGCTTATAGCCAGGCTATTTCCTTGGCCCTGGACGCAATTGCTCCTGTCCGTGTTAGTCCCCTCTCTCTTCACCCTCGGGCTCCATGGTTTGATGGGTCCTTGAGGGAGTTGCATCGTGTGGGTCAGCGGTTAGAGCATTGTTGGAGGAAATCTGCTCTGGATGCCGACCGCCTTAGTTTGGAGGAGCATTATCGGCTTTACCAACCAGAGATCTCCCATAAGAAGGCAGAATTCCTGTCAAGGGAGATCTCTGTCACTCAGAATCGACCGGCTGAGCTCTTCAGAACTGTGGACAGGCTGTGCAACCCAGCCTGTCTCCAGCTCCATCGAGCTTTTTCACAGAAGGAGTGTGATGAGATCACTCAATTCTTTGCGAATAAGGTTGCCGACATCAGATCCGAGATCCATCCAACACACTCTAAGGGGGAAGCTTTTGGTCAGCGTTTGGCCGCGAAACCCTCTGCTTCCTGGTGTTCCTTTGACCTGCCGGCGTTCAGTGATATTATCGCGGATCATCCAGGGATCGCCCTATATGCTGTAGTTTAGATCGGGCCTACCTCCTAATTTTGGGTTGTGTTGAGATCGTCGGCCCATTTCTGGTTCAAATAATCTGGTGCTCCCTAGAATTGGGTGAGTTTCTAGCTCCTAAAGGAAGCTGTGGTGACTCCTTTTGAAGAAACTTCTTTGGACCCAGATGTTTTTCCAACTACAGACCGATCTCTAACCTCCTTTATTGGGAAGGTTGATTGAAAAGTAGTGGCAAACCAGCCGGAGGACCATTTGACCATCCATAATATCTATGAACCTCTCCAGTCTGGTTTTCGTAAGAGGCATAGTACCAAGACTGCTCTGGTTCGGGTGCTCAATGATCTCCTGATGGCGAGAGATCAGAGGAACCGCTCTATCTTGGTCCTCCTTGATCTCTGTTCAGCATTCGACACTGTAGACCACGGGGTTTTGCTCGAACGTCTGGAGTCCATCTGTGGCCTGTCTTGCACAGTGCTCAGATGGTTTCATCTTTCTATCTGGGAGGCATGAGAGAGTTGTGTGGGGATTTTCCTCTGACCCTTTCCTCTGCATTGTGGTGTCCCCAGGGTTGATGCTCTCCCCATGTTGTTTGCAGTGTACATGTTGCCCTCGGAGGCATTGTAAGAAGGTATGGGCTGAGGTTTCACTGCTATGCTGATGATACCCAGCTCTACCTTTCTTTTGCCCCGACCAGGTTAGTGCTCTCTCGGTATTTAATAGCTGCCTCGCTGAAATCCAGGACTGGATGAATGTGAGCTGGTTAAAGTTGAGCGCCGGTAAGACTGAGGTTTTGGTTGTGGATCTGGGGTTTGGGACGGGTGGGTTGGGGCCCAGTCAGCCCTCTGGCGTATTGCTGGGGGGGGATCTGATCCTTTCCTCTGAACGGGTGCGTAACCTGGGAGTGGTACTTGATGACGGGTTGACTCTTCGTCAGCAGTCATCAAGTCCGCATTTTACCATCTTAGGAACATCGCCAGGGTGAAACACCTTGTCCCATCCAGCGACTTACCCGTGTTAGTCCATGCTTTCGTGACATCTCACCTTGACTATTGCAACTCTCTTTACTTGGGGCTTCCTGGGGTTGATATCTGCTGCTTGCAGCTAGTGCAGAATGCTGCTGCAAGTCAAATGACGGGGGTGACTAGAAGGACACATATCACCCCTGTGCTGCGTGATCTGCACTGGCTGCCTATACAGTGGCGGATCACCTTTAAAGTAGGTCTTTTGACCTTCAAAGCCCTGCACGGACTCGGCCCCGACTACTTGAAAGAGCTTCTGGTTCCTTACCGCCCCATGCGACAGCTCCGTTCAGCTGACAAGGGGTTGCTAGAGGTTCCGAGGGTTAGACTGAAGTCCTCTGGGGCTAGGGCCTTTGGGTTCGTGGCCCCTACCCTCTGGAACTCTCTGCCTCGCCGGCTTAGAGAATGCGCGACCGTGGAAGCTTTTAAGAGGGATTTTAAGTCTTTTTTATGGAATAAGGTTTTTATTGACTGATACTGTTCTAATTGTTGATTTTATATGTATACTTTGATTTTATGATTTATCTGTACAGCGCCTTGGTACTTGAAAGGTGCTAAATAAATAAAGTTGTTATTATTATTATTCTCTGGTAGCCTACTGGCCGCCTCCCATCCCCAGTTGTAAATTAATATATCATCCCCATAGTTCCCTGGTAGTCTAGCGGCTCCCCTCCCATCCTCAGCTGTAAATTAATATATCATCCCCATTGTTCCCTGGTAGACTAGTGGCTCCCTCCCATCCCGATTGTAAATTAATATACAATGAGGATGGAGAGCGAGACTACCAGGAGAATGATAAATAATTACAGTGAGATGGGCTGACAATAGCTACCAGAGAACTATGGGGATAGAAATAGAATTTGACGGCAGATAAGGACCGCTTGGCCCACCCAGTCTGCCCATTTCCCTACCTACTGGATAAGCTGCAGATCCTAGTTAACCAACAGCCTACTTCCTCCTACATTCCCCCCCCCAGAATTGCATTATGTCTGTCCCATGCATTCTTGAATTCCACCACTGTTTTTGACTCTACAACCTCCTCAGAAAGGCTGTTCCATGCATCTACAACCCTGTCTGTGAAGAAATACTTCCTCACATTACCTCTGAGCCATCCCCCTCTATCTTCAAATTGTGCCCCCTTGTTCTTGCAGATCTCCTTTTCTGAAAGATGCTACCCTCTTGGACTTTGTTGAGTCCCTTGAGGTATTTGAAAGTTTCTATCATATCCCCCTCTCCCTCCTTTCCTCGAGGCTATACATCTTAAGCTCCTTTAGTCTTTCTTCATATGTCTTCTGGTGCAGACCCTGCACCATTTTGGTTGCCCTCCTCTGGGCAGCCTCCACCCTGTCTATGTCTTTGCAGAGGTGGGGTCCCCAGAACTGTACATAGTAATCCAGATGTGGTCTTACCAACTGTCTGTACAGAGGGACAACAACTTCCTGTTTTCTACTGGTGATGCCTCTCCCTATGCATCCCAGTATCCCCCCAGCCCTCCTTACTGCCTTCTCACATTGCTTTAGGTCATCTGATATGACTACCCACAGGTCCCTTTCCATTTTTGTTGTTGTCAGTATCTCACCCCCCATTGTGTACTCTTCCCTTGGGTTTATGTTTCCCATGTGCATTACTTTGCATTGAATCTAAGCTGCCATACATTTGACCATTCCTTCAACCTTGCCAAGTCCCTTTTCATCCTTTCCACCCCACCTTACGTATCAACCCTACTGCAGATCTTTGTGTCATCTGCAAAGAGACATACTTTTCCTTCCAGTCCCTCTGCAGTGTCACTTATTAAGACATTAAAAAGGACTGGCCCCAGTACTGAAACCTGCAGTACCCCACTAGTAACCCCCTTTCTTCACTGTGGACTCCACTTACTATTACCCTCTGTGTCCTCTTGTCCAGCCAATGTTTTACCCAGGCTACCACCCTGGAACCCACTCCCAGACTGGCTAATTTGTTTATTAATCTTTTGTGCAGGACTGTGTCAAATGCCTTGCTAAAGTCTAGGTAGGCTATGTCCACAGCCCCTCCCTGGTCCACTACTTTGGTCACCCAGTCAAAGAAATCAATTAGATTTGTCCGACATGACCTTCCTGCTGTGAATCCATGCTTCCTTGGGTCCTGTGCCCCACTGGACTCTAGGTACTCAACAATTCTTTCCTTCAGAGTAGTCTAGTAGCCCCGCTCCCATCCCAGATTGTAAATTAATATATCATCCCCATAGTTCCTTGGTAGTCTAGTGGCCCCCCTCCCATCCTCGATTGTAAATTAATATATCATCCCCATAGTTCCTTGGTAATCTAGTGGCCCCCATCCCTGACTGTAAAATATAAAACACCTCCCCAACTTTCCCTGGTAGTCTAGTGGACCCACTCCCATCCCAGATTGTAAAATGTAAAACCCTCCCCAATGCTCCTTGATAGTCTAATGGCCCCCTTCCCAGCCTCGATCATAATGGAAAACGAAATCCCAATATATCCCTGGTACTCCAGTGGTCCCGCCCCACTTCCCCACCCACTGAGGCACCCACACCCCACTCTGCTCCCCAGTCCCAGCATGGCCAATGAAGCTGGTGGGCAGCAAAACCCACTGGCACACCTCCACAGCTGCCAGTTGACTGAGCTGTCACAGAATGACAACTTACAGTAGGCACTGCAATACCACTGGTCAACACTGTCAACCAATGGGCTTGCAGTGTGTCCTGTAAGCTATCATTCATAAGGACAACTATGGCCATGCTGGGATGAGGGGAGCGGGGTGGGCTGTGGGTGCCTCAGTCAGTGGGGGTCGACTGGACTACCAAGGATATACTGAGATTAAATTTTCCACTACAATCACGGCTGGAAAGGGGCTACTAAACTACCAGAGAGCTAAGAATTTGCTATATTCCATTTACAATTGGGGATGGAAGGGGCCACTAGACTACCAAGGAACTATGAGGGATATCCATATTCATTCACACTAGGGGATGGGAGGGGCACTAGGCGACCAGGGAACTATGAGGATGCCATATTCATTTACAATGAGGGGATGGAGAAGACTCTACTCACAGGGCACTATGGGATGCTATATTCATTGTCGGGGATGGAAGGGGGACACTAGACTACCAGGGAACTATGGGGATGCTATATTTTTTACAATCGGGGGATGGAAGGGGCACTAGACTACCAGGGAACTATGGGATGCTATATTTTTTACAATGGATGGAAGGGGGGCACTAGACTACCAGGGAACTATGGGGATGTTATATTCATTTACAATCAGGAATGGGAGGGGAGTTGCGACATGGCTGCTAGGCACCTGCCTGTACTGCCATGGCCCACCTGTGTGTGGCTGGTCAATTTAAGCCTGCTTTTCATTGCAGATCTTTGTGCCACACATCTCTGGGCAGTGAGCGGAGCATTCCCTTTGAATATGCAGCTGTGCAGCACATTCATGGGAACTCCCCCTCCACTCACACAACATACATTATTGCTGCACCACTGCCCATTCCCTTATGGCCAGTGCATCCCTCTCCTCTGAATATCATGCTGCTGTGCTTTGTTGGGGTTAGGCAGTGCATCAACCTGCACCGCCAGGTTGCACTGTGCATTTCCTTTGAATATGGGGCAAAGTTTTTTTTTTAATTTTTTTCTAAGATGACATGTTATTATACAGCCTCAGATGTTTAGGAATCATGTTCCAAGTTTGGGGACCCAAGTAATAAACAGATGATCATCCTTTATTAGATTTTCTTTAGGACACTTCAAATTCAACACAATTTGTTGATCTCAGCCCAGGCTTCAAAATCCTTATGGAAACATTAGAACATATATAATCAGGGACTTTCTTTTAGACACATTTGAACAACAGTCCAGTAATATGAAGTTGTCTGCTCAAGTCTAAATGCAACCAGTTCAACTTTCTATACAAGAGGCAATGGTCAGTATGCTGTCGAGCATTAAGGACAAACCTCGCTAAGCAGTTATACATGATGTCACCTTATTTATGCAACAAACCCCTCCTAAAAATAGGGGGAGGAGGTTGCTACCATATGTGGCCAACAGAGAAATGTTGCCCTGACATCATCCTCTGTGGATGAAGCTTATATGGTAAGAGCTAGAAGTTGTATATAGACATGTGCCTTCAAGGTGTGAGCATTCTTGAGGTTTCGTGTTCTTGGGGCTAGCAGTTGGTGCTCTTTTATTTGGGGGGGTGAGAATCAGCTAAGTGCCAGAAAGCTGGTAAAGAGTGGAGACCCTAAGTGTCCTTGCTGGGCATGCACCCTGGGGTGCAGATGAGGGGACAACTGAGACACTCAAGTTATTTGTGCCAGCTGAAAGGAGAAACCAGGAACTGCCATCATGGTACTGGAGAGTCAGGGACACTCCAGTGTGCCAGACTGAGGTAGGCACATACCATGCCTATCAAGAGCCTTGCTGAATGACTTGAGCAGGGGGTACATGAGAATTTCAATGTATGATTTTATCTAGAAGTCAGATCCTGAGAGAGGCAGGAGGTCCCAGACACCTCACTATGGTAATGGCATTGGTGCAACATTGAGTGAGACCCTGGAGGCTGACAGGGAGGGACCTCGGGTACCTGGGAAGTGTCCCATATCACTGGGACTGGGGGTTGAGGATCTGGGGTTTGCAACACTGTGGAAGTTTAGAGGGATCACCAATAGGGTGCAGGATCCCAAGGACTATCTCCTCAGGGGACATCTACTGAGTGGTTTCAGGCCTGAGGTAGGTTCCCTTGAAGTTCACTGTGGCCATCCTAATGGGTGAACCCTCCCAGACCTGTGCCCTGATATCACCGAGAATACAAGAAACAGATGAAGCATACAGACAGCAGAAGTCAAGTAAAAGACTCTTCTCCATAACTTATGCAGAGAGGACAAACTCCTTAAACAACATCAGGGGATCCTAAGGCCCATGTCACTGGAATGCCATCCTGGTAGAGTGGGTCAAAGTGTCACCAAAGTATTCATTTAAAGAGTGATATGGGTGATGCCCAGGAGGTTTGGAGACCTGGTAAGAGAAATGCCAGCCCAGGATTCCTTAGGCCGAGAGTTCATCCTGATATTACCAGGTGCCTTGCCATTGTGTCATGTCTGTAACATGTAATGGGCCATGTGTGCAGGCAATGCAAATAAAAAACAGAGCAGAGAAGCATGGTTTTAGCACTGAAAGGGGGATGGGGAATCTCTGGGCACCCTGTTACTCAAGAAGTATAGAGAGGCTAGCAAAGACACCTTGCATATTGATCCAAAAAGAATGGAAAGTGTCAGAGACCATGCCCTGAGGAAGAATCACTGGGGGGGCAAGGAATGGATAGAATGTGCTGCTGCAGGCCATTGCTGTTCAGCTAGCATACTGTATAGTCAGACAATGGGTGAAATGGCTACCCAGGAAAACTGAATTACCATAATGAACTGTGTAGGAGCTAAAGAACTGGGGTCCATTGACCCATGACTACTTATTGTGCAAGTGAACTATGGCCTAAAACCCTCCACTAAAGTCAGGTTCTTGAAATCCATTGGTCTGGAGTATTATGTTTCATTATCTTGAGGTGTAAAATTGCAAAAAGAAGGTTCAGCTCCTGGGTAATTCCAAAACTTCTCTTTGTTTTATCCTTCACCATAAGTATCAAAGTTTTATTACTGGCTTCTATCAGTGGGGGAGTTGGCTGGTCCTGGCAGTGGAATACTTTTCATAAAAAGCAAACTTGATGGCAGTAAATAAACCAAGTAGATGCCTGGGAGGTCAGGAAAGCTGAGTAACCTTATAAGTTATAATCCAGAAACATTTTCTTTCTTTATTTCTTTATTTCATCATTCAGAAATCACTCAGTTTTCCAGGAGGCTCATGTTGGGTTAAATTAGAGACACCACCAGTCCTGATGAAGTGACATAGCCGATAATGGAAAGGGGGAGAAGGGAATTGGCAAGGTTGGAGGAATGGTCAAAACTATGGCAGCTTAAGCTGTGCTTATGCGGTGGCATTTGCACTACAGCAACCCAAGCACTCTGGTTGCTGTGGTGCAAATGCCGCAGTGTGGACACTTACCCAAATCATGGTAAGCCACTTCTTGTGCCAGTCGGCAGTCCCAGAAAGTCTGGAAATGCATTCGTGAATGAGCAGTTTAAGCGGCCATGTGGACAGGCTGCACCGCTCACTCCCATTTGCCAGCGCTTCTATCCGCTGACTGTCCCGACTCCGGGCCCCTCTCCAGCGCATCTTATATCGGCGCAGACGGGGGTTGTGTAGACACGTTTGCCAAGCGTCTTTAGGTTGGGGCAGCTCTGCAACGCTCTAAAGAAGAAGAGAATTCAGCCATGTAAACACGGCTTTAGATTCAATGCAAAGAAGTGCAAAGTAATGCACCTTGGAAACAAAAACCCAGGGGAAGAGTACACAATGGGGAGAGGTATTAACAACAACAAAAATGGAAAAGGACCTGGGGTAGTCATATCAGATGACCTAAAGGTAAGCAAGCAATGTGAGAAAGCAGTAAGAATGGCTGGGGGTATGCTGGGATGTATAGGGAGAGAGAGGCATCACCAGTAGAAAACAGAAAGTTGTTATCCCTCTGTACAAACAGTTAGTGAGACCCCATCTGGAGTACAGCATGCAGTTCTAGAGACCCCATCTCTTCAAGGACATAGACAGGATGGAGGCTGTCCAGAAAAGGGCAACACTAAAATGGTGCAGGGTCTGCAACAGAAGCCATATGAAGAAAGACTAAAGGAGCTTAATATTTATACACTCTTGAGGAAAGGAGGGAGAAGGGGGACATGATAGAAACTTTCAAGTACCTCAAGGGAATCAACAAAGTCCAAGAGGGTAGCACCTTTCAGAAAAAGAGATGTGCAAGAACAAGGGGACACAATCTGAAGATGGGGGGGACAGCTCAGGGGCAATGTGAGGAAGTATTTGTTCACAGAGAGGGTGGTGGACGCATGGAATGGCCTTCCTGAGGAGGTTGTGGGGTCAAAACCAGTGGGGGAATTCAAGATTGCATGGGACAGACATAAGGCAATTCTGGTGGAGGGGTAGGAAGAAGTAGGCTGTTGGTTAACTAGGATCTGCAGCTTACCCAATAGGTAGGGAAATGGGCAGACTAGGTGGGCCAAGCGGTCCTTATCTGCCATCAAAGTCCATGTTTCTAGCCATGAAACATTAATACTTGTGGTGAAGCATAAAACAAAAAGTTCAGGAATTACCCAGGGAATGAGCCTTTTTTTTGTATTTTTTTTGTGACTAATAATTGCTGGAAGAGCTCCTCCAATCCTACCCTTGTACTTTTTAGGCTAAGCTAAGCCCTGGACATTCTGGTTCATATTAATATTCTGACACTGTCTAAGCGGCCCACATCCACCAGCTCCAGCAGACAGTCAAGCAACCTATACTGCTGCATGCAAGAGCTGTCCTGCAAGCAAATCCAACGTAGAACACTAGATTCAGACATTCACTGGGCCATGCCCACCCTCATCCAGGGCAGTGATGCAGGTTGGTCATGTTGCTCCCTGAAGGAGGGTTAAATCCAACACAGAACTCTAGATTCAGGCATTCACTGGGCCATGCCCACCCTCATCCAGGGCAGTGATGCAGGTTGGTCATGTTGCTCCCTGAAGGAGGGTTAAATCCAACACAGAACTCTAGATTCAGGCATTCACTGGGCTATGCCCACCCTCATCCAGGGCAGAGATGCAGGTGGGCTGTGTTGCGTCCTAAATGGGGGGGATTGCATTTACATTCTTCACAAAGCTTTAAGCAGGGAAGAGCATTATTAAACATCACACCAGCCTGTCAGTGCAGTGGGAGTGCTACCACTAGCAGCACCAGTGTCCCAGGATAGGGAACATGCAACGTTAAACATTCAACCTAAGGTAAATATGCCGGCCTGTAGTTTAACAGGAGTGCTACCGCTCACAATGCCAGTGTCCTAGGAGAGGTAACATGCAATGTTAAAGGTTAAAAACTAGGGTAAATACACCAGCATGTCAGAGTAGCGGGAGTGCTACTGCCCTATATGCTAGTGTCCCAGGATAGGGAATATACAATGTTAAACATTAAAAAACTAGACTAAATATCCCCGTCTGTCAGTGCAGCGGGAGTGCTACCACTCACAGTGCCAGTGTCCCAGGATAGGGAACATCCAATGGCAAACATTAACAAGCATTTTTCAATGCCGAATGTTGTCGCGCTGGCATTGGCATTGGCAGCGGTGGAGGTAAAGGCGCATAATTGGAATGGCAGTGAAGTATTGAAGTGGCACCAATCCAACCCCCACCCCGTAGAGAGCAACAGGCAGTGGGGTGTGCCTTTGGGTCATCAGCTACAATGCTCATGCCAGTGTACCTCACCCTACCCTGTAGACAGTGACAAGTGTCGTGGTGTGCTTTGGGGTCTTTGGGCATCATACTTACCCCATTCCATAAGGAAATACGCTGACGTGGGTGCAGTATAGGAGCGTGGGTTGAAGTTTGTAGCTGAACAGTGCAAGACACACCACGATGCCTGTCAGTGGCTGCTCGGTGGGGCCGTGGGGGGGGTGGAATGGCGTGAACATTACACCCGATGATCCCAAGTCACAGCCCTGATGCCTGTCAGTCCGTACCGGGTGGGCTGCTACAGTTGGAAACCCTAACACCGTAGGCGTGTAGTGGTAGTTTCACTCTACATGTTCAACATGTGCTGCTTGTCAGGCCACCTCATGAAAAGCGGCACAATCACTTTGTTAGCTGAAAGGTGGTTTTGCACAGCGGCTGTGGCATTTGGTGACAGTGGCGACAAAAACACAGTTTTGGGCAGGATGTGGAGAATGACAACTGTACTGTTCATGAGGAGGCGAAAAAAATGGCAATGTTGAAAATCTGGAGTGGCAATATGAAATATTGGTGAAGCAATGAACATGCATACAAACTGCGCAGCAGACGTCTGCAACCCAATTATTTGTGGGAGTTTTTTAGGCACATTTTCAACATAGGTATTTTGGGACCTCCCCTCATGAACAGTGGCGCTATGATTTTGTCAATGTGTCCCAAAAGGTGATTTCCCACAGCGAGCACGCCATTGTGTGCCACAGTTGCGGGAACGCGTTTTGGACAGGCTGTGAAAAATGGCAGCTGTACTGTTGATAAGGAGGTGTGCACAAATGCCAATGGTGAAAATGTGGCATTAAATATTGAAAATGTGGCATTAAATATTGGAAATGTATGAACTTACAAGCCTGCGTGGAAACTGCGCAACGCACACTTGTAGCATAGTCATTTTATGGACGTTCATCACCAAATTTTCAACATAGGCATTTTAGGACCTCTGCTCATGAACAGTGTCATCGTCATTTCCTCAAACTGCCCTGAAAACTGATTTTGCACAGCGACTGTGCAATTCTGCGCCGGACATGCGAAAACACATTTCAGGCAGGATATGTAAAATGACAGCTGTACTGTTCATAAGGAGGTGTGGAAAAAATGCCAATTTTGAACATTTGGAGTGAAAATATTACAAATGCGTGAAGTCACAAGCGTGCATGCAAACTGCGCAACGCACGTTCGTAAAACACTAATTTTACAGACTTCCGGCCCCAAATTATCAACAAAGACATTTTAGGACCTCTGTTAATGAACAGTGTCACTGTAATTTTCATAATGTGTCTCGAACATGGACTTTCCAAAGTGACCGCTCTATTCTGCGCCGGAACTGCGAAAACACATTTTGGTCAGGATGCAAAAAATGACAGCTGTACTGTTCATAAGGAGGTTCAGAAAAATGGCAATGTTGAAAATCTGAAGCGAAAATATTATAAATTCGCGAACTTACGAGCGTGCGTGCAAAATGCTCAACGCACGCTTGTAACACAGTGATGTCATGGAGTATCATCACTAAATTTTCAGCATAGGCATTTTAGGACCTCTGCTCATGAATAGTGTAACTGTCATTTTCGTAATCTGCCCTGAACACCGATTTCCCACAGCGACCGCGGTATTGTGCGCCAGAAGTGCGGAAACACATTTCAGACAGGATGTGAAAAATAACAGCTGTACTGTTCACAAGGACAATGTTGAAAAATCTGGCATGAAAATATTAATTCACGAAGTTACAAAAGCGTCGCGTAGCAACTTTCATAGCGCCGTAATAAACAACCATTTTTTGAATTTTTTCCACCAAATTTGCAACATCGGCTTTTTGAGAGCCCACCTCATGAACACTGCTGCTGTCCTTGCGTTAATCGGCCCCAAAAGGCAATTCCACGCAGTGACTGCAAAATCACCTTTCGGGACCGATTAATGCCATAACTGTGACAGAATTCATGGGGAGGGGTCCCAAAAACCCCATGTTGAAGATTTAGTGCAAAAAGTCCAAAAAATGCCTGAGATATGCATCAAAGTTGAAAAAAAAACTATTTATTCCATTATACAGCTTATCGGCATTTCTTCAGTTCATGGTCGGCTTTGAAGTGTGCAGACGTGTTCCCGGTCTACCGAAGATCGTCGCACCGAGCTCCGGAGGTAAGTATGGGGTGCAGGGGTGTGGGGAGGCAGGGTGTGCAGTGGGTGGGTGCGGGTGGTGGGTAGGGAGACTGCGATGGACCGTTTTTGTGATACAGGGTGTAATACAAAACAACAACATCGTGGTACTTTTTTTATTTATTTATTTTTTATATACACAGAGATTTGTACGCTGGGGTGGGCTCCCAGCGTGCCACTATCTGTTTGAGGGGTTGCTGTAGCGGCCAGAGTTTGGCACCTCATTGGCACAGAACAAAGGGGTAATTTATGCCGACGGATTTGGGCACCCCGTCCAGCACACAAGGAAGAGGCGGCACGAGCCGAGGGGGTTGGCACCTCCTCGGTATATAAGAAATGGGGGATGGAATGCTTTATACCGACGGGAGGGCTACCCCATCAGCACATACATTGCGCCACTGCAAATAGCAGCCAGCCCCGCCATGAATACTATGTGGCTGGGCATGAGGAAGGGTCCGGCTACGCCTGACTTAGCTTTGCTCAGATTGCAGCGGACCTTTCCTTAGATGTGCTCGCCATATTAGTATGCATGGTGTAGCGCCGGCATGCAGGCTGATTGGAGAATGAGGGACGCACCTACTGATACATGCCCTGCTTTCGCCCAACAGCAGCCATGCCTCCAAATCCCCACTGCTGCAAGATGTTGGCTGTGCAAGCGTGCCAACATAAAAACTAGGGTAAATATGCCAGCCTGTCAGTACAGTGGGAGTGCTACCTCTCAATGCCAGTGTCCCATGATAGGGAACATACAATATTAAACATTAAAAACTAGAGTAAATATGCCAACCTGTCAGTGCAGTGGGAGTACTACCACTCACAGCACCAGTGTCCCAGGATAGGGAACATAGAATGTTAAACATTAAAGCCTAGGGTAAATATGCCAGCTTGTCAGCGCAGCAAGTGCTACTGCTCACAACACTAGAGTCCTGTGATATGAAACATACAATGGTAAACATTAAAATCGAGGGCAAATATGCCAGCTTTTCAATGAAACAGGAGTGTTAACACTCACAACTTCAGTGACCTCAGGTTTAGGAACATGCCTGGACAGGCAGGAACCAGCCATGAGGGGAAGAATCATGCATCACAGGGGATACTTCCAGGGCACCTTCCGAAACTGGTAGACTACCAGCTCTGGGTGACTGCAGGTGGCAGTGAATCTGGAGCAGCTTTGGGGGGTGGCAACAGCTGGTGCCAGGCTACACATTCTTGTGTCCTCAAGGAAAGGAATAAAGTAAAGTGGAAACCCCCAGTCAGTAGCAGGATGATGACCCGGGGGGGAGGACATCAGCTGGTGCCAGGCTACACAGTCTTGTGTCCTGAAGGAAAGGAATAAAATAATGTGGAAATCCCCAGTCAGTAGCAGGATAATGCCCCCGGGGGGGGCATCAGCTGGTGCCAGGCTACCCATTCTTGTATCCTGAAGGAAAGGAATAAAGTAAAGTGGAAATCCCCAGTCAGTGGCAGGATAACACTGGGGCATCAGCTGGTGCCAGGCCATTCTGTGTCCTGAAGAAGGAATAAAGTAAAGTGGAAACCCCAGTCAGTAGCAGGATGTTGACGGGGACATCAGCTGGTGGGCTACACATTCTGTATCCTGAAGGAAGGGAATAAAGTAAAGTGGAAACCCCAGTCAGTAGCAGGATGATGACCCGTGGGGGG